>OW026453.1:6524314-9321882 GCA_932274525.1 Podabrus alpinus
ATCCAGAAGACTTTCCAACTAAAATTAATTTTTATGAAATTTTAGATTCACGTAGACAAGAAACTTTCAATCACCGTAAGTAATTAAATTCTGACGTTCAACAAACGAGACGCAGTACTCTCAACACGTTGCAATATAAAATATTTAATTTTTGCGCATGTTTGAAATATCTTAATAAATCGTCTGTCAAAGTTCTTGAGCGTTTTATTTCGTCTTTGATTCATTTCCCTTCAAACTTATATTGATATATCAATATCGTAACAGTAAAACTGGGTCAAATAAAGAAACACTGACGGGTGACGGATGACGGACGCATCCTAATTCTGTTCAAAAGTTAACTGAGGAACTAGAGCGTGTATACATATTGCCTAATCGTAACTCTATCTACTCTATGGCGCAGTCAAATAGAAAAATATTCGGTTTCATTTGATTGAAGTATTATTTTTGTATGTAGAACTTTCATTTGGCACAAAACTCTTTCATCCTTTGTGCAAATACTTTAAAATTGCATAAAACTAACGGTCCGACATTTTTAATGTAAAATGTACTTTTTCAAACGGCAACGTTAAAATTCATTAAATTTTTTATTTTAATCATTATTCCTTCGGTTTAACTTTTAAGTCCTGCCAATGAGAATGTTCATGTAGTAATTTAAAAAGTTAAGTTCAAAAGACCATCACGATCGCATTTTCATAACTATCGCCTGTCAACACCAGTTGGTGCGTTTGGAATTTCAAATTATTTGGTTTTTGTGACCATTCAATAAATTTCCCTGCTACTACTGGAACTTTATTTTTTAATACGGGTACTTTTGGATGTGGTGACTTTTGAAGTAGAAGGTTAACAATTTATTATAATGTCTTCAATTTCAATCGAAAATCGTATGAAAAAAATTAAAATTCACTACAAAAATGATCAACTGCATATCATAAAATTTCGGATATTTTCGGTCGTCATAATCGTCCTTCTGAGACCGCTATTAAAATTTTTGTGGTTCATCAGGGTTGTTCAGCATAAAAGTCTGGAAAAGTGACTGAAATAGCGCAATTGACCCGGTTGGTACAGTGGCCGATCTACGGTTAACTCAAAGAGGACCCCCCCTGGCGCCCCAGACAAAAATTTATTTTTAAAATGGACGTAGCTAGTGAAAAAAGATTATACGTAACCTTTTAAAGCTATTAAACAAAATAAAACCGTATAAATTTTAATCAAAATTTCATATCTCGTGCTGAGCCATTGGGGGGGGGGGGGAGCTAACAGGGGAATAAATCCACCGATGTTTTCAGTGAAAAATATTTATTTATTACATAATCCTAAAAGTTTATTAAAACTTAAAAATTCGTAATAAAATTTAATGATTTCTTCCAAAAAATGTTTTCCAAAAAATTCTATCCTGTACCATCTCCCTGTTTTTAAATTTACTTGCATGAGGGAGTAACGAAAGTACATTTTTCAACATAAAATTATATTAGAATTTCTAGTATTTTCCAGTGAATTTTTTTCTTAGCTGATCCAATAACAATATAATAACAATATATTATAAATAAAATAATTTAAACGCCCAGAATTAAAAAATTAGTTCGAAATTAAAACTCAACAAGAAGTTAAAAAATAATAATAATATTAAAAGACCACCAAATGGGATTACAAATTTTTTCATGAACGTAACAAAAATTAATTATTTACAATAAATTTAATTATAATTAATATTTTTTTACACTCGGTCTATAGCCTGCAACAACTCCCTGGTAGATCCCTGTGGCAGGGACCTACCAGGGTACCTGGTAAGGGTACCTAGTAGATCTCTGTTATAGGTGCCTGGAAGGGGCGCAAAATGTGGTCCATTTACCCCTGGCCCAGACCCCTGTTAGTATCCCAAACAGGGTTCTAGACAGGGACAGGTACCTGTGAGATTTGACTGCTATAATTGTAATAATACAAAAATAAAAAAAAAAATAAATAATAGTTTTATATCGATTTATCGTTTCATATTTAAAAATATAAAGCCCCCCCCCCCCATAAATCCGCCGTTGGGTCGGTAAATATTTAATAGTTTGTCCGAATTACATCACCTCCTTTGAATTCTTCTAGGTAATGTGGTTTTATTTTGAAAGGTTCAAGCACAATGCTGGAGTAAGTAAATAATTCTTAATCAATAAGTTACACAATGATATTGGTTGAAATGGCAACATTGTTCTGAGAACAATGAAATCGGACAGAGTTAAACTTGACACAATTAAAGAAGGATTTTTAACATCGGCAATATTTCGCGCGGATCCCTGCGTCTTTAGGATTTTACAGTCAATTTATAAAATTGCATAACAGTAGAATAATATTTCTAACAGTGTTTTTACCATAGAGAATGCGTATATAGACGGACAGCTCTTATGGAACTACCTGTCAAAAATATTTCGTATGATATTTTCAGGTCGATTAGTGGCTTTTTCAAACCACTTGGTGGACAGGGTTTTTATAAGTTATTAATCGGTCTTGGTTGTGCGGCCAAAGGCCCGCATTGAGTGAACTGCGACAGCTATCTATCTTCTATATTAATGTAACCCCCCCTGCCGGGGGGGGGGGGGGGTTTATTTAATTGCTCGTAGCTGCAAATATCTCCGGCGTTTTTCCGAAAACTTGAGCACGCAGGCTAGGGTTCCATTTGTAGGGGGGGGGGGCTCAGGAATCAAAGCCAAAAAATGGTTATCAACATAATAAAAGCAAAACTTCCGCATTTGGGCTTCAGAAAATCGAAGAATGATTTGACCGGTATTTTTTAAAATGAGACTGGAATTGTTGTTACTGTCGATGAATCGCGTTATCGGGACTTGACAAAATGTTTGAGCTATTATTAATGATATGGATGTGAGTGATATGTGGTGTCAACAGGACCGTGCCACATGCCACTGGAATATTGGATTAATTGTGTACGAAATTTCACGACCGAATAATTTCGCGCAATTCAGATCATGAGATTTAACGTCGTTAGATTATTTTTTATGGGGCATTGTGAAAAATCAAGTTTATGCAGATAATCCACAAAATCCATTAAAACCTTGAAAACCAACATTCGACGTGTAATTGGTAAGATAGAACCGCAATTATGTAAAAATGTAATGGAATATTTTACCAAAGGATCGACGTCTGTACACGTGATCTTGGTGGAGCTTTATCATATTATATTATTTTTCATTCATAAATTATTGTAGATTTTCTAAATTACATACATAATATCAATAAAGAAATACAGAGCTTTCATGCAAAATGTGTTCCTATTTACTTACCAAAATTGTGGTGACAACGAAGGTTTTGTTTTGTAAAATTTCGACGATTTGCGTGTAAACTTCTCCATAAGTTCTCGTAAAATTAACACCGGCACTTGCATTCCAAGTTCCAATTTTTTTAAGTCCTTCCCTACTTAATTCTACGATATCTAAAGTAAAGTCGCTCCGGAAACCCTGATGGTCGAACTTGATGACCCCAGTTAAACCTCGCATTTCCACCTAGAAAAGGAAACAACCAAAGGTTAAATTGCTGTTTATTTTTAATGTAATTAAGATTAATTGACGCAAATAAAAATATAAGAATAAAGTAATGCTTTAACCTACAGGGGCGGCTTTAAAAATTTTCTATAAATACACAATTTTCTAATTAAGTGGTTTGTTGTGACTACACTCGAATACAGAGCGGAGGTTACACGTTAGGCTTGAAAAATTAATTCAACACAAAAACGAATGTGATATTTGAAACAAAAGGGAATGTGCCTTGATTATCTACAAAGGGAACTGTCGCAATCATATCCAAAAGGCAATTTTTATTTTATTACGCTCTAATTCATCTTTTTTCAGGATTTCCACCTAAAGTACAAAGCAGATGTTGCGTTAATTAGAGTTTAAATTAAAATATTTTGTAATCGCGTATTAGGCGCATTCTTGCAATCCAAAACTGAATTGAGATAAAGCAATGGCGGGAGTCGGAGGGTGCGGATTTTGATATTGGTCGTTAGCCAAGAAAATTATTTCTTAAACGGTTTGGAAAAATAATAAAGTGCACTTTTGGAAGTGTAAATAAGAGTATATAAAACAAAATAAACTTTTTCTCCTTTACAAATTGCTTGCTCACGTACTTGAACGTTCACACAAGCTTTAACGACGCTCGTAAAGCCCGTGGCTGTTTTCTTATGGTCAACCGAGTGATTGTAACAGCTTTAAAAGACTAAAAGATCTTCCCTTGGTATAAAATTAACTCTTCATAATTAAATAAAAAAACGTGCTAGTGCAATTCAAGTTTTACTTTGATAAATTAAATAGCGCGCCGTGTACACACAACACAAGAATTTTCAACATTTTCCTTTGTGATTTTAATTATACTTTTAAATTTATTTTTAAACTACAAGTTGCAGTTCAAAGGTCTCTAATTTTAAATTTTACAAAAACAAAGCCCTTTTGTTTTGTTAGCAGGACCGTCTTTAGAGAAAACCGGCTAATTTTAATCAAAGTGAAATTTATTACATATTCTGGTCATTTACATTCTGGTTTATTACTAATTTGAAGGGGCTATTTTAAAATAATTACGATAATTAACACCCTAATTTAGAATATTAACTAACATCGTGAAAATCTGCGCACGACAAAGGATGGAAATTATTAGTCATATGGCAATTTTAATAAAAGGATCAACATAATGAAAATTAATGAAAAACAAGAATTTAATAATTCAGAACCCTAAATTTTAAGTGTGACAAACTGTCCATATTATTAATCACGGTTCATTTAATAATAAAAATACACTTTCGCTAATTTCGCAACACTTTTCAGCAAAAAATAATAAAAATGCTATTTCGACTTGGTTTAACGCCCAAATACCGATTAATTTTTGTGTCCGTTTATAGCATGATCAACGTGTGAGTGAGTGAAAAAAACAGATCAGGCGGAAATTTAAACTGTAATCATTTTATAGTTTGCACCTTCGAGTGTCATTAAAATATCGCAAAACAAATTAAAAGTTTCCTTTGAAAAAGTCGAAGAAATTTCAATTAAAACTATTTCGAATTTTATTTATCAACAAATTCTAATGTTAAAAGCAATAAAAGTTTACCTCGTTATCGGAAAGTTTATATACGAGTTTTTGCGCTTGCTTTATTTAAATTACTCTTTTTCGAGCTAAATTCGATTAACTACACTTTTATATTATGAAAATAATGTAATTTGAAATTTATATGTGAGCAAAATTAATCTGCTAGGTCGTTTTAAATTAATATTATTATTAGGTTTATTTGATTTTCAAAAATAAAAAATTCTTTATAATGTAATGAACAAGAGCTGGTTTTGTTCCGGTTAAACGCTCGGTTATTACTATTATTACATTGTCTGCTTATTGTTGCCATTATTAATAAATTTGATGAAAACTATTTTACTTTTTCATTTACAGTCTTTTGCAAGGCATCTGTTAAAGCATAATAATTAAGAGCATCGTCTAGTTCAGGGGTGGGCAACCTTTTGTATAACAGGGGCCAGAATAATATTTACGTTTCGTCCGCGGGCCTTAGTATAGTTAATGGACACATTTTTGTTACTTGTATTTTTTCTGAAAATATAAAAACAATAATATTTATAACAAAGTTAATTAAGTACTATATTTATCTCTTATCATTTATAACAAATTACAAAGAAAAAAATTCGCAAAGGAAAGGAGATTTTGAGTAGCCTGCCTTCCTTTAAGGAATCTCGATAATCCATTCATGCGCGTCCCTATGGGACGCGCATGAATGGATTATCGAGATTCCTTAAAGGAAGGCAGGCTACTCAAAATCAACTTAAAAACAATAATGGATGCTGTCAAGCTGTCAACCGATCGACAATGCAAATACGCGTGCACGTGCTTTACGTTTCTATTTGAACAATCTTAACCAAATTTGGTGTAGAAGTTACGATATTTACAACGCTACGAAAAACATAGGCTACTTTAGAACCTTGTAGTGAGGCCGAAGGCCAAACAACCACATCCGACAAGGTCTAGATGGCTAAAGGCGGCCGGTAGGCCGACTGTGTCACATAGTTATTTTAATAATACGCGAAAACTTAATTCGCGTTGAAGGGAATTTTGCTTGCGGTATAAAAAATTCAGGTATCAAAATCTAATTCGCGTTATTCTGAATTCGCGTACATCGAACTCGCGTACATGGAGGGTCTAGTGTACTTTTCAATTTACTTTTTACAATACTTTTTAATTTAATTTAAATAAGACGAATTATATCGAAAATTAAACTGTAGATCACTCCTTTTTCCTTATGTTAGGTACTAACCTAATCATTTTCTTTAAAATTTTTGTTTTTGAAAATATTTATTTATTATTTCTTCTAAAGATCTCGCGGGCCGGATTAGAACTTTACGCGGACCGGAGTTGGCCCGCGGGCCGGAGGTTGCCCACCGTTGGTCTAGTTCACAATTTTACTGAATATACGGGCGGTATATTTTCACAAAAAGCTAAATAGTCCAGCAATTACACAAAAAAAAAATGTTTCAGTTTACAAACAATCCAAATAAGCTGAAAATTTCAGGCATGTTTGTTTGAGTGTCCTATAAGGAACCCCCTCAAAATTTCTTGAAAATCCCATGTCGACTTTTTTCCCAATAGGAAATTTTAGCCTTGCTAATGTAATTTTTCACCTATTATTTTTGATCTCAACGCTGAATATGCCGATTTAATGATTTTGGGAGATATCAATATCAATTAGTTTCTTCAATTTCATTTACTCGTTTGAGGGCAATTTTTCATCTTTTTGGGTTTCATCAGATCATAAAGCGCTTTACTCATGTCACTGCTACGTCGAGTTCTAGGACAACATATTTTTATGTATTCACTAGCTGGCACAGTCGGCCTACCGGCCGCCTTTAGCCATCTAGACCGTGTCGGATGTGGTTGTTCGGCCTAATTCCAAGGTTCTAAAGTAGCCTATGTTTTTCGTAGCGTTGTAAATAACTTTTTCACCAAATTTGGTTAAGATTGGTCAAATAGAAACGTAAAGCACGTGCACGCGTATTTGCATTGTCGATCGGTTGACAGCTTGACAGCATTAATTATTGTTTTTTAAGTTGATTTTGAGTAGCCTGCCTTCCTTTAAGGAATCTCGATAATCCATTCATGCGCGTCCCTCTGGGACGCGCATGAATGGATTATCGAGATTCCTTAAAGGAAGGCAGGCTACTCAAAATCAACTTTCCTGTCCTTTGCGAATTTTTGCACTATTTCAATACAAAAACATGCGCAGAGACCTACATAATAACTGTGCCAAATTTGGTTCCGATCGGTCAAACGGTCTAGGAGTCTATAGGGAACATACATACATCCATTTTTATATACAGTAATCCCCCCTATAACACGGTAGATAGGTTCCGCGTTATAGGAAAACGCGTTGTAGGTGTATTCTCGTATAACGCGCTTGTATGACCCCGTATAACGCGTTTTCACTTGTCATGGCTTAAAAAAAATATTTTATTAAAAATAAAATTTATAAAAATAAAATTTCTATACCTTTTAGTACATATACTATGTATAACCAATGTTTTTACAATTCAAAAACTAGGAACACAAATTTAATAAAATAATTTAATTTAATTTTTTAACAACACAATTGACACAATATGTAAAGGTACGCGAAATTAATTATGAACTGTACAAATCATTTTAATTTCACAGTACAGAAATATAACGTGGGAAATCCCCGCGTTATATGGGGGAATGACCGTGTTATACGAGGGACTAAAATCGCGTAATATGAAAATGCGTTATAAGAGTACCGTGTTATAAGGGGGATTACTGTATATAGATAAAGGTCGTCTCCCTCTTCGGTGAGCTGCCTTTGCGAGAGCTGCGGAAAACAAAACACTGCCGCAGAGCTCGAGATATATCAGCCTAAATCAGATATTTTTTGGCAACACCCACTCCCTAGGCAATTTAACTACTGGGTATACTTCGTTTGTTTGATCACTCGAAATTGTTTGGCAAGGTGTGTCGGGAATAATTTTGGATTGCCAAAATCTCAAATCCTGAGGCAAATTTGAATATATGAGCCCCCTCCCAAAAGATTCTTATCATTTCGCGGCGCTAACTTAGATTAATAACAACAAATGAATGTTTATCAGGAACTAATTTAGGACCCGGGAGTCTGGGGGGTATGGAATACCCCTCAGGTACACTTAATTTATTGCGAAAGAAAAACTTTCACTTTTACGTCCCTTGGTATTAAGAGAAACGGTACTGGGATCCTGGTACTGGGACTCCCCCCCCTCACGGATTACAAACGAAAATTGCAAAAGATTCAACGAAAAATAATAAATTTTGATGGTTCTGAATAATGGAAAGTGATTTCGATTTTTATCGTTAGGGACTTCTCTTGACAACACTCAACAGACAACATTCAATAACTAATGGATATCTAATGGATATCCACTACATTTTGGATGTCCACTGGATATCCACTAGATTTCAGTGTTGTCTGGGGAAGGTCTTATATAAAATACGCATCGTATGTCAGAATCTCCGTTTCCATGGTAACGTAACGCAATACCCCTCCCCCCAATAAATGAAGATTATTTTTATCGGTAGGAATTTTCCTTTTCTATTTAAATATATTTGAATAATTGTCTCGATGATAATGTGATATTTTTGCCGGTTACCCAGTCAGTTATTAGAGGGAAATGCAGAAGAACGCGGGGGTTGGAATCAACTTTCCTAAAATCCACTGTCTCCCGTAGTCATTTCACCAAAATTGAAGAGGAGAAAATTCCCTACGAAAAGAGGTTTCAGAATTTACCTACTTCAGATCTGAAATAAATCCTGAAACCCTGTTTTGTTTTGTTTACCATCGATGGTGAAGTTTAATTGTACGAAATTTTTATTCAGAATAAGAATTATTCAAAACTTTTGTTCAATTGTTTTCTCTGGATTTTCTTTTTATTTTATAAATACTTAGTATGATGTAGGAAAATTTTGTTAATCTGTTTTAAGGAGAATTTTGTACTCTTCAATTTTGATTTGATGATAATTTTCATCAAAAATGAAAGTAAGCGAGTTATAGACGAAAAACTACTGTAGAGGATTAAAATCCCCATTTGGGGAAAAGGCTAGCAGGGAATTTTAGGCGAAGTTGCAAATAAAATCGTGGTAAAATTTTGGAATTCAGTCAAATTTGAATATATGCGCCCCCCCACCAAAAGATTCTTATCTTTTTGAAAATTTTAAACTATTATTTATTGGGTTTTGTCAAGGTTTAGCGCCCCCATTGCGATAGCGCCTGAGGCAGAAGCCTCAGTCGCCTCACCCTTGCTACGGCTCTGGTTCACTGAACTGTTCAATTATCACTTGCAATCTTATAATTTGTAAGAACAAGAACGCCCATACTAATTGACGTATGCTTTTCTTACCAATCATAGCCTTTGACCCTTTTCTACCATTTGTTCTGATTTACATCCTGTCCAATATTTTTATTTTTCTTCTTATGTTCTTCGTATATCAACGATTTTTTTTCTAGCAGTATGGATCTTCTCAATGGTCAATTCAAATACACTCTCAATTTTACTACGTAATTTTTAACCAAGAAGGGAAAAGTTGGTTATAACTATTTGGCGTTTTTAAGAATAGTTGATTCCGAACTCTCATCATTGGAAGATGGTTCAATTTCCTCTATTGGCATGGCAAGAAATTGTAATTACTTCCACCAAGTTGCTAATTTTTCAATTAATTGTTGTCCACCGATTTTTATTCATCAGCTCATTCAAGTTTTAGGACTTGGAACTTTCCAGTTTTTAGAACTTGGGGAAAAATCTTATGTTATCTATAGATCCTTCCTTCTCAGTCCTTTTACCCTAATGAGGGTTTGGTGACCCATCTCGTTTTATCTCTTTCTATGCATATGATGTGTGTTCAAATTGTTTTCACATACATAGAGGACCTATTTGTTTAACGTGGGCTCCGAGCCACGGGAAGTGTACTGCACTTCATTTCGAGATGGATTTTCTTGGCAGATTACCTCGGTGGTTTGCCATTGCCTGCCGAGGAGAGACGGTCAGAATAAAGTTCTTACCCTGCCCGGATTCGATCCGAGCGTTTCGCATTAGCAGTAGACGCACATCCAGAGATTAATCTGGATGCCTGTAAATCATACTAAGTTATAATATTTTTGGGTTTCGTGAACTTGGCATTCTGACCTGCATTGCCAATATTAAGTTCCAAAATTACCAAAGCCATCGTCCAAGGATTATTACAACCCGATAAAGGAGGTATGGGTTATCGACCCGGTATTCCGCAGTGACGTTACAATAATGTAAAAGGCAATGCATCATTCTTTAAATGTTGGAGGAATTTATTATGTGCTGAGTGGGTCCATTGTGAGCTATTTTCGAGCAATTACGTACGCGATTTTAATTAAAGTTGTGTGAAAATTGGTTTTCTTCCATTACAAGTAATCCATAATTTCTCAACACAGGCATAAAAGTAATTACGATTTGTTCTAATGAGAGTAATAAATATTTTATAACTTTATGGTAATCTTTCTTCATTGTTTTTTTTGTAATTTTAATATTTTTTAACTATTATAGCCCACAGGTAAGTCGACATAATTTTGAGTCAACACCCTCAGATTTTTATTAATTCGCATGCTCTGCGCCTCTTTTGTTTTTGCAGAAACCCTTCATGAGGGCTGTGGCTTACGTATGACTGCTCTAAGGGGTAGATTATACTTATTTTGATGTCAAGAAATTAATTAATAAATTCTTCAAATTATGTGGATAAAACTGTATGGTTTATCACTACAATAAATTAAATGTTGGTATATTTCGCAATATTTTTTGTTCGATCGTAAATTTACAATGAAACAAAATTAACCTAAAATAAAAAGATATTTCCAGTCCTAGAAATTGCGTTAACCATTCGGCTGATATCATTTCATTCTACTCGGCTGCTTTCCCCATAGAAATTTGATGAGTATAACAAGTCAGTCATAAAATTGTCTGTTGTTAATTGTCAGACCGTAAAGTTGTTTTTCTCTGTATTTCCGCGTAGGTCATTCTCCTGGTAGACACATTATTGACTACAGTCATGCGGGTCCTGGATAGGATACCGCAGTGCTTGTAGGGTTTCATTGTATCTCGTTTTACATTTCACCTCGCTAGGCTGACATTTAAAAATAAGATAGGCTGTATCACCCTGGACAGCATTCGAGTGTTTATTATACCATCTTGAAATTTATAGTATTTCGGGGCGGATGGTCTTAGATAGAACTATCTCATCTGTATAGGATAGTCAATGATCAGATTTTTAGTTTCGCCTACTCTACAAGTTGGGCGAACCTTCTCACATGCACAACTAAGGCTTAAGCAGTAAGCAATAGATGAAGTAGCGCCGTCAGGATAGAATATACCAACAGACAAAAACATGGATCTAATCTTATTGTAAGACCGTGGTTTCGGTGTTACCACAAAGGATTGATCATTTTCAGATGCACCTTCTTAGAGATAAGATGGGTCTGAAAATTTAGGTCTGTCATGACGTAACTTCTGCAATTGAAAATCTTGAATGTCTCGGATCTCTTCTTCTATATCCACAGATATAAAAATAAACACTTAAAATTAAAAATTCAATCGTAGCTCTGTAAAAGCTCGACACTGAAAATCAGCCTTTGTTCATATTTGTGCAATATTGGATGTTTTTTTCCTAAATAAATATTAACTTTTTGGTGTTTCAGTAATGAATTGGTAGCTTTAATACAAAATTTACAAGGATTTGTATTGCAAAATTATAAAGGACGGTAAACCAATCATTTGCCCTTTAACATTTCAGGAACTTTATTAAACATTCAAGAAATTCAAATTAAGCTTTTCAAGCCTGAAAAGAAATACTAAATAATTCAAGAGATCCTCGACCAGTCAAATGTAATAATAAACCGCAAATATTTAATATCAAGAAGAAAATTAAAAAATTTAATAAGTTGCAAAAAATTTGAGCTAAATCGATCAAGTTACATCAAATCCAACCACGTAAGTTACTCGGAGATAATTAACCTATTTTCAATTTGTTTTTAAAACGAGCGTACAGCGAAAACAAAAATCATCAAAAGAAATAAAGTAATTGTATAAAAGGTACAACAGAAAATATCAAAGCAATGGAATAAATAACAGCGTTCTTAGTAAAACACGCCATTCATTTTAAGTTTTCTAAAGAACAAAAAGAATTGCATTTTATTGTCGGTTGCTGTATTAACGACGACGTTAACAATTTAAAAAATATAAGTATGAAAATCACACAATAAAAGTCACGAGGATTTTTAATGGCTTGATATTAAAATACTTTTTATATTCGTAACTTTAAGTTGGAATTGTTCAAAATATTTTTGAATAGTACACATATTAATTTAAATATTGTCAAATTCCCGCCGTAATACCTCCGATTTCGCTACCCCCCCCCCTCCAAAAGGGGAATTTTTGAAGCTCATCAGCTTCCATTTAAATCACTTTCACCACACGCATTGAGAAGTTATTCACGAAAAATGTAGTGGGGGGGGGGGAGTAGAAACGACAGCGCCCATCGCGAATGATTTTATAAAATTGGTGTCAATCGTTCGAACTTTAATGAGCTTCTATGAAACCTTCGATTCCAGACATAATAATTTTAGTTTGAATCCATTTATGCTCGTACTAATAGTCGAGAATTGATCTCGATTCCGGAATTAATTCTGCTGTTGCTATGATACGGCATAAATTTCAGTGATCTGATTGGTAGAAACTAGAATTAATTCCGGAATCAAGATCAATTCTCGACTATTAGTACGGGCATTATTGTTTCAATACATTTATTAAAGTTGGCGGTAAAATTTATCTCTACCCATTTATATTTGATAATTTTCTAGTGGAATTAAAAATATCCCCAATAGTTTTCAGGAAGTGACGTAGAATTAGATAGATACCAAGTAGATACTGAGGTAGAATAATTTTGGCCTGCAAGAGTTTGTGTAAAGTAGAATAAATAAGTTAAGAGTTGGAAATTTATATTTCTTTGCCAGTATTTTGGGATTTTGAAAAATGAGGAAGAAATTAATCATGCTGTTGAATATTTCACAAGAACCATTCAATAAGCTGCATGGAACTCGACCCCAGATTTGGCTGATGGACCTACTAAGGGGGCATGCCCAATGTTTATCAAGGAATTAATTACAAAGAAACGAAAATTGCGAAAAAAATGGCAGACAACCCTAAATCCTATGGATAAAACCCGATATAATCGTGCCACCAGAGAACTGAAAAAGTCTCTTTACGACCTGAAGAATAGAGAGTTACAACAACATCTACAAGATCTAACACCCACAAAAAACACGGAATACTCCCTATGGAAAGCCACCAGAAAACTGACAAGGCCGCAGGTACATATTCCTCCCATTAAAACAAACAACGGACAATGGGCAAGAAGTAATAAGGAGAAGGCGGACACCTTTGCTGAACATCTCTCAAGTGTATTCTCGCCTCTACCAAGAGAGACTGATCCCAATCAAGAAGACTTTATATACCAATTTCTTAGTGCTCCTTACCAGATGGCATTACCAATCAAAAAAGTAAAAAAAGGAGAAGTGTACAATATTGTTCGCCACCAAATTTCCTCTAAAAAAGCACCGGGATTCGATCTCATCACGGGTAAAATATTACAAGAACTACCTGATTGCGGTATCAGGATGATGACTATGATATTTAATGCCGTTCTGAGGGTGGGTTATTTTCCCCTTCAATGGAAACTCTCACAAATTATTATGATTCAAAAACCAGGCAAAAATGAAAATGAAGTCTCATCATATAGACTCATCAGTTTACTCCCGTTGCTCTCAAAGGTATTTGAAAAGATCTTGCTACAAAAACTTCAACCCCTGTTTGTTGAAAACAATATCCTACCGAACCACCAGTTTGGATTCAGACAACAACACTCCACCATTGAACAGGTTCATAGAATTGCGACCAAGATAAGATCTGACCTGGAAAGAAAGAGATATTGCTCATCGGTTTTCTTGGACGTCTCTCAGGCCTTCGATAGGGTGTGGCATGATGGTCTCCTCTATAAAATTAAAAAAAGTGTACCATACACTTATTTTCTAATACTGGAATCATACCTTAAGAATAGATTTTTCTATGTAAAACAAAAAGAATACACTTCGGAATTATTCAATATTAAATCTGGTGTACCTCAGGGAAGTGTCCTGGGACCAATTCTATATCTCATTTACACAGCAGATATGCCAACCGATGAAAAAACCACCCTAGCAATATTTGCCGACGATACCGCTGTGATGGCCTCCAGCGAAGAGATCAGAATAGCTGTACAGCTCCTACAAAGTCATTTGAACAAAATCTGTAAGTGGTTTAAGCTATGGAGAATAGGGATAAATCAAAGCAAGTCAATCCATATAACTTTTACACTGAGAAGGGAGGCTTGCCCAGCAGTAACAATTAATAATGAAATGGTACCCCAAGCCGATGTAGTAAAATATTTGGGCGTACATCTAGATCGCAGGCTTACTTGGGCCCAGCACATAAGAACAAAAATAAAACAATTAAATTTAAAATTATCCAAAATGTACTGGTTATTGGGAAGAAATTCCGAACTATCGACTGAAAACAAAATCCTGATATACAAGACAGTCATAAAGCCTGTATGGACCTACGGGATACAACTCTGGGGTGCGGCAAGTGCCACAAATATAGCCAAATTACAAACCTACCAAAATAAGGTATTAAAAATAATTGCCAACGTGCCCTCATATTATCCCAACAAAGTAATTCACGAACAACTGAACATTCCAACAATTCAAGAGGTAATAAGAAGTCATAGCGAGCGATATCAATGCAGACTACAAGCTCATCCAAACTCTGAAGCCGCAAGTCTATTAAACCCACCACAAGTAAGAAGACTTAGACGACGAGATCCCTTGGACTTAGTCTTATAAGAATCTCACATTTCACAATCTACCCGTTGTTGCAACGGTATTGTCTTAAGAGAGTTATCCACTGGGAAAAACTCACGCATGTCAATATGTATCTTTATCATACCGAATTACTTATTGTTAATTAATTAGCAGATTGTAATAATACACAAATAAAAAAAAAAAAAAGTATTTTGGGACCATCTACTGTTTATTCGAGTTTGGAGGTATATTGATGGTTTTTTTTGGTCAATATAATCCATAGCCACTTAAGTGGGATATAATACGATACACCGATTCGAGCTGATTGGAATTATTGCGAACCCATTACGTTTTCGCATTTATGGTTTCTAGTGCATATATTTTGGAAGAATCTATACTGATTTATCATTCACGACGTAGCTTCTTTTATTCTGTTGGTCGGAAGCTCAACGTTCACTAGAATTTTTTTGGATAAGATACAATTTGGAGGTTAAAAATATTAGTCTTGCCTGGTTAAACCAAGAAAAGTTGGTTCATCTGTTAACTTGGTTATTGTCGTCGATTGGTTCGATCAAGGTACCTTTTTGGGAGTAATTGGAAGTTCTCCACCCTGTTGTTAGCTTATTTTTCGAGTTTTAAGCAGTTCCTAAGTACAAGTACGAGCACGCTATATTTGAAGATTCGGCTATTCACTTTGTTGTTTGGTAGTCCAGTGGCGTGGGATTTACAGCGGCGTAGAATCAAGGCGGAACCACCGCAATATATTGAGCTAAGTGTATTTTGCTTTTGTTTTATTATTTATTTAAAAACTGTCTATTTGCGCTACTTGATTTACAACCTAACTACAATCTTTCTACAATATTTGTTTGCTTGATAAGTACGCCGAAATAGCGTACTTGTAAAGATTAGTGTTAACGCCTACAGATCTGTTCCGCGTTTATTTGATTGTTTTTTTGAAAGATTATTTGATTGACAATTTGAATTTTTGGTTTGCTATCTTATATATAAAAATGCTTGTATGTGGGTATGTGGGTATGTGTGTGTGTTCCGCATAGACGCCTAAATCCCGTAACTGTGGGCGTTGAAACTTTCGCGAGATCTGGCGACATTCAATAGGAAACTTTTCGTCGTCTTTGATTTTACTAATTCGCCACCATAAGACGGTCATCAGCAGTTAAACGCTTCAGGTCACAGTAGTTGTCATAGTTACGATGCGATTTTGACGCTAAAAGATTAATTCAATGACATTGACATATTATAGTCAGTAGCGGCTCGACAAATAGGGGGCACAACTTTGACATAAGAATGTTAACCTTAAAAATGACAGATGACATATACTCAGTGGCGTTCCAAATATTTTTAAAATTAAATGACTTAACCTTAAAAATGACAGATGACATATACTCAGTGGCGTTCCAAATATTTTTAAAATTAAATGACTTTGACATATTATAGTCAGTAGCGGCTCGACAAATAGGGGGCACAACTTTGACATAAGAATGTTAACCTTAAAAATGACAGATGACATATACTCAGTGGCGTTCCAAATATTTTTAAAATTAAATGACTTTGACATATTATAGTCAGTAGCGGCTCGACAAATAGGGGGCACAACTTTGACATAAGAATGTTAACCTTAAAAATGACAGATGACATATACTCAGTGGCGTTCCAAATATTTTTAAGTCAGTAGCGGCTCGACAAATAGGGGGCACAACTTTGACTAACCTTAAAAATGACATTGACATATTATAGTCAGTAGCGTTGCACAATATTTTTAAAATTATCAAAAATCATTTTGCATATACAGGGTAAAACATAAATAGTGCGCGTTTTAGCAAGACCCTTTTCATAACCTAGAGAGTGACCCTGATAGTGTTGAATAGCCCCCATGGGCCCCCCGATAGTGTCAAAGTGACGGCATTAACTACATAACCTAAAAATCATTTTGCACATACAGATTTAACTTTACATGAAGATGTAACTTTACGTGAAGATTATGTATGTATGTGTGTATGTGTGTATGTATGTGTGTCTGTATGTATGTATGTATGACAGATGACGGATGACAGATGACGGATGACAGATGACAGCTGACAGATGAGATGACAGATGACGGATGACAGATGACAGATGACGGATGACAGATGACGGATGACAGCTGACAGATGAGATGACAGATGACGGATGACAGATGACGGATGACAGATGACGGATGACAGATGAGATGACAGATGACAGATGACGGATGACAGATGACAGATGACGGATGACAGATGACGGATGACATATGACAGATGAGATGACGGATGACAGATGACCGATGAGATGACAGATGAGATGACAGATGACGGATGACAGATGACGGATGACAGATGACAGATGAAGGCCGAACAACTTTGGCCTTCACGGATCTATTATTGTCCGCCCTGTGAGGCCGAAGGCCGAACAACTTTGGCCTTCACGGATCTATTATGGTCCGGTCTGTGAGGCCGAAGGCCGAACAACTATGGCCTTCACGGATCTATTATGGTCCGGTCTGTGAGGCCGAAGGCCGAACAACTGTGGCCTTCACGGATCTATTATGGTTCGGTCTGTGAGGCCGAAGGCCGAACAACTATGGCCTTCACGGATCTATTATGGTTTCACCCTGTGAGGCCGAAGGCCGAACAACTATGGCCTTCACCGATCTATTATGGTCTTCCCCCTGTGAGGAAGACTTTATATAGGTCGCAGAACTCGCCGGAATTGTGCAAGAAGACGCAAATCCACCTCTTCGTGGAAGATCCACCTCTTTGCGGAAGATTTAACTTTACCTGAAGATTAATTTGTTTTTAATTGGTTTTCTAAAGAAAAACTCGCCGGAATTGTGCAAGAAGACGCAGACCCACCTCTTCGTGGAAGATCCACCTCTTTGCGGAAGATTTAACTTTACCTGAAGATTAATTGAAAAGTGAAAATTGTGTAAAAACTTTGGACGTATGTAGCGCTCTTATTTACGCCAGAAATGGACGGGCAAACCGTTTTTGGGATTAGTTCCATCAAGACAAAAATTGAATTTAACATTGGAAGCATTTCATTACGACAAAAACTACGATTACATGAATCACGAGGATGTAGCAATAGGTGTTATGAACAAACTTTGCTTGCATTGTCGTGTTTCGAAGTTCGCTAAGGAATCACCAGGAATGTGTTGTTCGAACGGCAAAGTTGTTTTGCCACCGCTGCGCTGATTGATCCACCTGAGCCGCTTCTAAGTTATCTTACTGGCACCACTGCAATTTCAAAACACTTCCTGCTAAACATTCACAAGTACAATCATGCTTTCAAATGACTTCATTCGGAGCAACAAACATTTTCTCCAACGTCGGTTACATGCCCACAGTCATTTTAAAGTTGAAATAATAAAAAAATTGTTCATAATGTGTTGGTTCTGTTTACTCTACGTATGTCTAGCGCCGCAGGCGCTAGTACTATTATATTTTTTTAGCTGTTTGATATTTTGATTTGGTTGATTACTGATTGATTGATAGTTTTTTTATTTTTAATAAATTATTGTAGTGCTTCATATGTGCTTTTGTTTGATTCCTATAGCTTTCACGATTCAGATAACAGCAAGAGTTGGGAGCGGGAAAAATCGTGTGGCGCCGGGTAAACTTTTTCATTTAATTTTGAGCCACCTTCACCCTGAGCTCGCAATAACTAGCCGAAGCTCCGCTCCCATAATAAAAGCGTTATCTGGAGACACTATAAATTTTATTACTAAGCCACACGTTTTTATACGTAGCTGTTGTGGTGACCCAAGTTACGCTATATCTATTCTCGTCTCGTCAAAGGTTTCTAATAAAATTCCAATTCGTTAGAGCGTGATCGTGATTTTTTAATAAAATTAATACCAATCATTTGAGCTTCTATTCCCTTCATTTGAACCTCGAAATCTAAGAATAAGGTTACAACGTTGTAAGGATTGAAAAATTGGAATATTTTTACCCAACATCGCTCCGAGCAAGTGGCGCACAGAATTTTAGCGTTATTGTCATATGAAAATAACTAAATATAATAAGTGCTGCAGTTGGACTATTTTTTTAGAAGCTCACAGTTACTAAACAGAAAGAAATAACTTTTTTTGAAAACCAAAAATGTTTCATGGCCCATCCAACGAATATTGGACTAAAATTATTGCTAAAAAAAATGTGGAAAGTATGCTTACACGCGTTAAGATAAACAGATTGATGACAGCTTTTATAAACTTTTAACAATCCGTTGAATTTTAATAACGAATAGAAAACGTCTGGTGACTTCTTTTAATGGGAGGGCACAAAAGTTAAATAAAAACGAAAATCATAAATATAATAGTAGTAGTCGGCGTAGGTTATGAGGCCTAAAGGCCGCACTGAGTGAATTGTGACTGCTATATATTATCTATCTTCTATATTCATAATATATTGAATTTATTCATGTCTCATCTATCATTAAAACTTATGGCGAATGCACTCGGGGGATTTTCTACTCTAACGCAAGTCAAAGTACTTTTTCACCGGTTGAGTTCAGGAACTTCGACCACGCAGGCCCGGACTCCACCTGGGAATCTGGCCAGTATCGGGAGAAAACTAGAGGGTATTCTGCCAATCGAAGCGACTGATCCTCCTCCGATACGGAAAATCGGACGGTAATCCCTGATACTGTTCACTTTTGCTAACACTTCGTCATTCTTATCCAGTTTTTTAACACTTTTTTATCACCACAACCGACCCAGCTAACGAAAGGGACCAGGTCGTGACGTTAAATCAGCAACGCCAGCTTTCTCAAAAAAGGCATCTGCGTATATGCCTTTATCAATATTTCAAAGCCACGACCCTCGCCAACCCGGGAGGGGGGGGGTAAAACCCACCCTGGATTCCGACGGCAACGTCGTCCTCTCCGCGCCAGCCGCCACTGTTAACAAACCAATAGGAATCGTCTGTTAATTTTAACGACTTGCTAAATCTTTTATGAAAGTGGGCATTAGTTTGTTGTACGAATTGAATTTGAATATTTTCGCTTACCCCTTGAAGGTCCTTCTTCAGTTTCAAGTTATGCGTCCTGGCGGATTGCGACCATAAGCAACAGCTTATTGTTTCTGACCACTCTGGGCATTAGTTTGTTGCACGAATTGAATTTGAATATTTTCGCTTACCCCTTGAAGGTCCTTCTTCAGTTTCAAGTTATGCGTCCTGGCGGATTGCGACCATAAGCAGCAGCTTATTGTTTCTGGCCACTCATGGTCTCGATCATGATGTAATTTTTTTTACGGTTTTCAAAATAAATATAACTTTATTTTCAGTAATTTCGAATTGCAGGAAAAAGTGGTTCAACTAAAGCACTTAATATAATTATTTAGTTACTTGCATAATGATCACCACAATAAAATTTTGAGTGCTACTTGCTCGGAGCGATGTTGATGATTTTTTAATCTTTAAAATGCTGTAACTTTTTTATCTTTCAGGTTCAAGCGATAGGAATAGAAGGTAGTTGAAGCTCAAACGATTTTCGAACGATTAGTGTTAATTTTATTCGAAAATTCACAATGGGAGGGGGCGAGCAGCATTTCTACAGTTCCTCCTAATATTATTTTAAAGAACTAAATTCTTATTAAAAATCTTTAAATCTTAAACGACGGGAATGTAAACTCAATGAAACTCAAATGATTTATAAAATAATTCATCGTAGGAGGTGGTTGCTGTCGTTTCTTCAGCCCCCCTGCTAAAAGTTTGTGCGATATGTGTGGTTTAAACAATTTGAATGGAAGCTTATAAAAGTCAAAACTAATCTCAAACGAGTAACACTAATGCCATTAAAAAATTCGCGATGGTGGGGCGGGGAGGGGGGGGCTAAATATGCCTAGAGAGTTAGCGACACGATGAAGGAATTTAGGATAGTTCCAGGGTAAATGAAGTAAAAAAATGAAGTCTACGTTATTTTAATTAATTAATTACAATAAAAAAAATGTTAATTAAAGAGCTAGTTTAATTATAAAGTAGAAGTTTTTAGCAAATAAACTACAACCAGGTAATCACGGAAAATTTTAATTATAATAAATATTCAAAATTTAAGCTTCGTCTCTACGGTAGTTACTAGTATTTATGTCATCCTTACGTATGATCTCTTATAATAAAATTACAATTTACTTGTTTTGGATACATTGCATCGAGCTAATCAGGTATGGTATCATGTTAGCTAACAACGAAGTTAAATACCACAAAATTTCAATTTGTAGTTTAATCCGAGCTTAAGGTTGTATCATACAACTTTTCAACTAAGAGGAAATTAATTTTCCATTTCGATATAGAAGAATTACTCACGTCATGTTAATCCAGGATAAAATTTACATATCGTACTTGAAATGATCAATAACTTGAAAAAAAATTTAATTTGGAATGCTCATGTTTAGATACATTAGGGATAATTCCTTAAACTCTCTTCCCTGCCTCTGCTTACTTGCATCCCTTATTTATAGAATTTATATTCGTTTATTCCCGTGATTCGGAATGCACGTTAAACTGTAAGTTCCCTATGCATTGGTACAAAACATGAAATTAATGATAATGAATAAGACTGAAATTAATTTATTGTTTTGTGATAACCGCATTGGTATGAGCGTAAACGCTAAAAACCCACATACGCGCACACGAAATGCTCTACAAAGTTATAGCCGATAAAAATTAAGTAAAAAAATCTGATGTGGCCAGCACATGACTTCCCTATAAGGAATCATTCCTTCATCGTTCATCTGAAGATTCGCAGAAATATTATTTAAATTTTATTTTATTATTTAATTAAATAATTAAATTTTATTTGCTTTAATTTTGATTAAAAAATAAAAATTCATCAATAAAATATTTATCATAATATATTTAAGAAAAACTATTTCGTCCTTCAAGTAAAGTGCCATTTCCGGTTTAGGGATTTCGTCCAAAATCAAATGGTTCTTTCGTATATTGATTAAAGTGTTAAATATGAAATTTGGTTACTATATAACAATTTGTTCCTGAGATATTGAAGAAAAAACCATTTCGTCCTTCAAGTAAAGTGCTACTTCCGGTTTAGGGATTTCCTCCAAATTCACATGGTGCTTTAGTATACTGATTAAAGTGTTAAATATGAAATTTGGTTACTAGATAACAATTCGTTCCTGAGATATTTAAGAAAAACCATTTCGTCCTTCAAGTAAAGTGCTACTTCCGGTTTAGGGATTTGCTCCAAAATCAAATGGTGCTTTCGTATACCGGTTAAAGTGTTAAATATGAAATTTGGTTACTATATAACAATTCGTTCCTGAGATATTGAAGAAAAACTATTTCGTCCTTCAAGTAAAGTGCCATTTCCGGTTTAGGGATTTCCTCCAAAATCAAATGGTTCTTTCGTATATTGATTAAAGTGTTAAATATGAAATTTGGTTACTATATAACAATTTGTTCCTGAGATATTGAAGAAAAACCATTTCGTCCTTCAAGTAAAGTGCTACTTCCGGTTTAGGGATTTCCTCCAAAATCACATGGTGCTTTAGTATACTGATTAAAGTGTTAAATATGAAATTTCGTTACTAGATAACAATTCGTTTCTGAGATATTTAAGAAAAACCATTTCGTCCTTCAAGTGAAGTGCTACTTCCGGTTTAAGGATTTCCTCCAAAATCAAATGCTGCCTTTGTATACCGATTAAAGTGTTAAATATGAAATTTTGTTACTATATAACAATTCGTTCCAGAGATACAGAACTTACAGACATTTTGCGTTACATACATCCATCCATACAGACATACATACATACATACAGACATCATTGCGAAAGTAGTCAAAACGGATTCAGAAATGCTCAAAACTGATATTTCCGTTAAAATATCGACATCGAATTTTTTCATGATTACAATACTTCCTTATAGGGAAGTAATTAGTAACATAAAAATAAAAGTGATTGCGTTGTGCTGTGTTTAAATAATGGATAAGTTAGAACGGATACAAAAACATTAAGAGGAAGTCAAATATTACAAAATTTTAAATCGAGATTGAAATAAGGTAAGAAGATTAGCAGTAAATAAAAAATGAACAAAATTTAAATTAAAAATTGAATAAAAATTAAGAAACATAAATTCGTTCAAAATTTTCATATTATATGCGATATAAAGACAAGATTTGGGTTATCGGTTTATTATAACTTTCATTGGTACTTGGATTACTTTAAACAAGGAAATAATTTACCAAAATCAAAATCAATCAATTACAAAAAAAAATCAATGTTTTCATAACAGGATAACAAAAGGATAAAATGGTTTATCTTATGAAAATGCCAGTTCTACTGACGAACAGCACTTTTAAACCTGAAATTATAAAAACCGATCGAAGACTTGGGAGTTGAATCCCCTTCATAAATCCCAACTAAATGCATCCAACAGGCTGCTTTATACATGGACATCCTAGGCCAAGCTCCATCCAGCATGGGAAAAGCAGTTGCTGTCATTTTGTCCACATTACAGCAACTGCAACTTCTAAGAAAGGTGCAAGTGTTGGTTCTGTGTCCAACTCGTGAATTAGCCTACCATACAGGAAAACAATACGAAATTTTCAGCAAACACATGACCAATGTGAACGTCGGAACCGTTATCGGGGGGTTCCCAGTCGAAAAGGACGAAGAAGTTCTAAGGAAGGCCCGTCTTTTTCTTAGTCTTTCTTAATCAAATGCAAGAAATTGAATGCAAATGACGTGCAGCATTTCGTTATCAACGAATGCGATAATATATTCCAGAACATGCTGAAGCACCTACGAGACACTTATTTACATCTGCCCAAAGAGAAACAAGTTATGATGTTCAGTCCACTTTAAATGAAGAAACCAAGTAGATCTGCAAAAGGTTCGTGAGGGACGAGGATCTGGTCGAAATAATCGTGGACGAAAGATGCGCCATTTGGTACAGTATTACGTGGATCTGCAGGAATCCGAAGAATCTGCGAAGAACGAGAAATTATTCGAATTGCTCGATTCACTGGATTACGATCAGGTCGTGATGTTTCTTAGAAGCACCATATGGTGCAGAAAATTGGAGAAACTGTCCGGGAGTCTGGGAAACGCCTGGCAGGTCCTTGGCAAGTACAATCTCACAGGTTGTTGTTGCTGTAACAAGCTTGTGACAGCTGCTATATGAGTGAAAGGGCTGCTGTCACTAGCTTGTGGCAAACTTGCGACAGGGCTGCCAGTCCTATCAAGTTGTCACAAACTGCCACAGGTGCCTACCAGAAAGTTTTTATGACGTTTTTTTTATGAAATATAAAAAAATTTCACGTTTGCCATGTGCACAAAAATTAATTTAGGGTACCGTTGTTGATTTGAAATACGTCATGACGTCACTATTTTATATGAGGTATTGCGAAATGTAACGAGGTAGATTTAGATTAACAAATTGAGTAGGATTTATACAGTATATTGTTGTAAGGCAGTGGTGGAAAACTAAATGTGAAAAACCTCCTCATTTTGGTGATGTCAGTTTAAATTTAAGGGTCCTATTAACAAAGGTACGTCTTTAGACTAATATAACGGTACGGATTAAAGGGAAATTTTTTAAGATTGTAATATATTCTTCAAGTTTTCTTATTTCTATTAATACCGCAATTTACTAAATTTATAATTTGTTAGAACTTTTTAATATTAAATTAATATTGCGATAATTGTATTGTCAAAGTAATAAAAGTTTTATACTAAACTAATTTACAATACAATCGTTTAATTTTCAGCTCTAGGTACCTCTAAAGAGTCGTCCATAAAGAGGACGTCCACGCTGGGGGGGGGGGAGGTTGAACAAATGTGACGTCCGCATAAAAATCCCATCTTTGTGATTTCTAAGAAAATTGTGTATGAATATTATTTTTATGTAATATTTTGCAAAAAATTGTATTTACTCCTTGAATTCCAAATAAATTGAGAGGGGTCTTTGATTTGCGACCATAGGACGTTCCTGGGCGGGGTATGATAAGAGGGGAGGAGGGTTTAAAAGTCGGAAAACATTGCGAACGTCCTTTATGGACGACCCCTGAGACAAAAACAATTACTAAGGAATATGGAAGGATCGGAATTAACACACAATATACCTCATAATATAATATAGTGACGTTATGACGTATTTCAGAATTTAATTTGAGCTTAATTAATTTAAATAAAAATAGTTGAACTAAAATGTAATTGGAGGGTTACCAGTCTGAACAAACTTTATAGTCATAGCGAAGTAACCTGTAAAAAAGTCCCTGGGAAATTATTGTTACCACAGGAAACTTACAGCAACTTGTAAATGAGCACCTGTCAGGCGCCAGCCAAGTAAACTGTAAACGCCACCTGGCAGCTATCTGCCAGCAAAATTTAGATTTTACAGGTAATAGCAAGCAAAAGCTATTACTGTGGGGATCAAATACAGCGGTTGGCCCGCTACGAACACCTTAAAAGTTCAGAAAAGAAGATTTTAGTTGCGACAAACATATTTGGGCGTGGCATGAATGTGGAAAACATCAACGTCGTCGTTAACTACGGCTTACTCGTATATGTGAATGCGTATTTACAAAGCATTTCTCGAGTAAAGCGGGTTGGAGTAACCGGAACTGCGATCACTTTAGTGTTCGGTGAAGTTGAAAAAATATTTTCAAGGGCTACAACGTAAACTTGACACACCGAATGGGTTAAACCAGAGAGTTTATAAAATTAATCCAATAATTTATTCTTAAGTTTTCGTTTATAAAATTTTGTATAATGGAAAATTTGTTATGCGAGTGTCCCAATGCAAGAGAGCAGCTCAAATAAAAGCGATTTGTAAGGAGGAAATCCTTCTTAAACTATTGCAATCTGCTTAAGAATAAAACTCGAGCTGTAATCCTTTCTAAACGTCAGAAAAGTGTCCAAACGGGAATATGTTTCAATAGTAACCCTCGCCCTTACATCACCCACGCAGCTCTAAATCTACTTTTGAAGTGATATCTCTTCAGCAACCTGAGCTTCTACTAATGTTTACCTTTTGTCTTATTTACTAAACCGTCTTGTTTGGAATTTGCAAATAAATTGAGTTTTACTATTTTACTGTAACATTTTTTTTAAGAATGCTGAAATTAGAAGCGGGATATTCCACTTTGTTTTATTGTTTTAAAAATAAAAAAAAATAATTAAGCAAGTTTATGCGGAATTTTATCCTTTTTAAATTGAAACTAATAATTCACTAAGCCACCACCGAGTAAAAGCTTAATGTGTACCAATTTCAACAAAACACAAATGAGTGACGGCAATAAAAGTAATTAAACATTAAACTCACAATTTTCATGTAGTTAATGAGGCTGTATCCATGTGGCCAGGTATCTACGGCATCGCAACTCAATGGTTTTATGTCGATTTGTTGGCTTGTGTCCAGATCGTGTAAAGCTTTTGCAAACAAATGCACAGCATCGTACATTAGGGCGGTTTCAGCCTGCAAACGATAGTTAGAGGTTTCAGTTAGAAAAACCAATTGCTGACAAAACAATTTCAAAGATCCACTCGACTTTTTACAAAAAATAAACACAGTTTCATGACATAAAAATGTTAAAAACGAAACTTACTTTCACGAAAGTATTGTTGTCCTGTCAATCAATCCAAGAGGGAAGCACAAGAAATGGGAAAATAAATCTTCAATTAAAAAAAGAACCACAATATAAATTTAAAATATCTCGTGGCGAATAAAATTTTTAAAGTAGTAAAAATGTTGGTTTTACCAGGATCGTGTGTTCTGCTTTTTTATTCCGAGGATCTGCAGCGTTAAAGCTCCAGTCTCTAACGATTTTCCTAACTTGAGGTCCTTCCGGATCCACTAAACGAAAAGCAGTGATGTTGGTTCCTCCGTACTTAAACTCCTCTAAGTCTACTCCGTGCAAATCCTGTAAAGAAGTATAAAAGTAGAATAAATTTTTCAAGAAAAATATGAAAGAGCGCAATATTTTGTGTATTGCGCTTCGTTGTTCATGTACATGAAAATCCTTTTAATAACACATTTCAATGGCGAAAAAAGTTACTTAAAAAATTTAAAGGTTTTTTTATTTCATATTTAAATTTTCCTAGCAAATAATCACATTTATTTTAATATGATTCGAAAAAATCGTAAGCGATGAAATAGGGGCTTGCTAAGCCGCTGGACGACCCTCATGTCCGAGCGGTCTAATAAAATGCAATAAATTGTGTTGCGGCTTAATCAGCTGCAGGTGGCGGTGTAAAAGGCAGGAGATTGGTTGACAATACGTGATGTAAACAAATTTTCCGAATAGCAGCTTAATAAACAGATAGATAAACACTTGACCGATGTGGTAAGCCACAAAGCGTTAAGTAAGCCCGCAATAACACGCAGAGATGAACCTACCAAACTGCATATTGGCTTAAGCAAACTACTTGCTAGCTCTGCAAAGCCTCAGTATAAATAGAAATCATTTAAGACTATACAGGGTGTGTCTAATAAGATCCGTGTATGATGAAAGTTAAAGTTTTGCGCATGGAATACCGAACTTACGTCCGTGCAAAATCTCAGTTTTCCAAGAGATCTAGCCAGAATCTCAAGATTGTAACTTGTAAGTTATTCGATTAGGCGCATGCCGATAGGCGTTCGAAATGTCTTCACCTTAATATATTAGGGGACCTACTGTTTAGCTCAGGCTTAGAACCACTTCATTTCAAGAGGAGTTCTCAAAAGCACTTATATGTTAAACTGTATCAGTCTTCGGTTATCTAATTACAAAATCTTACAACCTTTGCAACAAATTATAATTTTTGTGATAAAACTGCTGTCTAGTGTTTAGCTTAGAGCTAAACTGTTAAACTGATTAAAAACTTAACTGGTAATGAAGCAGCTGGGCAACTAACGATTTGAGTAAATTTACCTTGTGTAACCGCTGGGCAAAATGCTATTAATTTTCTTGACGGTTTCTTACAAACTTAGCGCTTTCGTAAGACACAGAGCACTGAAGTCCTTATTAAGGGTAATTAAGTACTAGTATTATGGTCTAATAAGAAATGCAGCAGATCGAAAATAAACGATACGAGTAAATATTATGTATCATAAGAAGCTTACATAGCAGCGGAGTATTAAGCCGCGGGAAATTAAATTTACCACCAAAGAAAGAATACAAAAAGAATTTATAAAGTTACAAACCTCATTGTAATTGAAATTCAAGAAAAAAACAGATTAAAATGCATCAAAACATAAGAAAAAACAATTAAAATGAAAAGTCTGTGTCGTCCCGGAACTCCTTCTGTTGCACCAAATTTTAAACATAGAAGATTTGCGGTATTAAATATTAGCTGAGCAAGCTGTACATTGAAGAGGAATTCTTGAACGGCCGAATCTTTCTATCTGAAAAGCGAATTTATTATTTTATATACCTTTACAACTTCAAATTGAGACTAAGCGTTAATTTCAAATTGGGACTAATCAACTTGCACCATTTTTGAGATAAACAAGGTGGAATACGAATGACCACAATTCCGAGGCTTCTATACAGCTACCCTTCAGGTTGGTTAAGTTATTTTTGATCATCACCATGTAATGATAATCAGATATGCACTGGTTTATTATATTATATAATAAAGTATCACGCAATCATGAACAATTTCAGTTATAGGGACGGACGAACACGAAACCAGATTGTAAGACTCCACGCGATACCAACGCAATAAGAAATACTAATTTTCAACAGTCTGATTAGGTAAGAATTGGGAATGTTCAAAATTGATCTAAATCTAAATCTAGACACGTAGAAAGATTATTTTTTTCTTTCCGTTTCTTGCCGGTGGCGCATCGCTACTTTTTTAATCTAAGGGCAGAAAAGTGGAAGAAAAGGAAAAATAAAAACCGTAAGTATTTTTATTTACTTATAGAGTAATTGAAGTCCAATGATGTTTTAATCGATAATTCTTGTAGGATAAACACGAACATTTAAGAAATTTAGTCTTGCATGCACCGCTCTTGTGGTGAGGGGATGTAAAAATAGTTCTGTAATCTACAGCGCTCAAGTACAATCGAAAACTCAAGTAACTCAAAACTTGCTGTGAAAAATCACATTTTTTACATGAACTCTTACTAATTTTAAACAAACATTTTACCTTTGATTACATGGGATTCGATAGACAAGCCTTATGGGAGTTTTTAAACACCTGATTGAGTTGAAAAGATTATAAACAGATGGCGTTTCTAAATTGGAAGGCGGAATAAATATCTTGAGCAGCAACAGCAAACCGTGAAGAACTGCAATAATAACGTAATTTATTTATTACGATTTCAAATTAAATAGCGTCATTTGAATATATTTTCAACTTCACAATTGTTTCTAAATTTCCCATAAAGGTCGCGCCAATCTGATAAAATATAATAAAAGATTTTACTAAAACTACCCACTGAAAATTTAATCTTCAGAACCTTTTCGATACAAAATAACCCCTAGTTATAAAACATTTTTGGCATTTAAAAACCCTAAATATCCAAAGAATGGAAAATTTCTTCCCCTCGAAATTGATTATATTACAAAGTTCTCGGTTTTGAGGGTTGGGAAATAAAACGACAATTTACTTAATCGACATGTTTCGGACCCTAAATGGATCCATCTTCAAGACTCGAAGCAAGATGACCCCGTCGTAACTCCCGTAAAAGGTGATCCTGGTGGATTGTAGAATGCGTAGTTGGTGACTCTTTCTAGAGTCTAAAGATGAAAAATCTTTCTAGTAACAATTTGTACAATGATAATTATGACAGTGACAAGAAATATTCCAACTTCTTGGAAATATTCAAATTTCTTGTCACTGTCATAATTATCATTGTACAAATTGTTACTAGAAAGATTTTTCATCTTTAGACTCTAGAAAGAGTCACCAACTACGCATTCTACAATCCACCAGGATCACCTTTTACGGGAGTTACGACGGGGTCATCTTGCTTCGAGTCTTGAAGATGGATCCATTTAGGGTCCGAAACATGTCGATTAAGTAAATTGTCGTTTTATTTCCCAACCCTCAAAACCGAGAACTTTGTAATATAATCTAAATATCCAAGTAACTCGAGTTATAAGATTTCTTAATCTTAGAAGAGAGTGGTCTCATAAGCGACTTTCTTGTCTTAGGTGCGTTATAATTGTATCAGATTCTGCGCAAAATGCAATACGCACTGCGCAGATGTTTTCTATTTGTTACTGCGCAAAAGTGGATACAATTTACTATGAAAATAAGTATCGTGTTATACACCCCTTACTTTGAAAACATGAATGTTCTTCGTTATTAAAAACATGTTTAAGTCAACAATAGAAGCTGGGACCGGGGGGTCTGGGGGTATTCCTTTCGGTGCACCCGAATTGCACCACGAAAAGCTTAGTTCACAAATCTCCTACCCGAATTGCACCACCGTAATTTCAGGTAAACACCTCACCAAGGGTCGGTCGTCCGAATTGCACCACCTCTATTGTAATATTTTAGGTAAGGTGGTTTTACTGTTAAAAGTTAAAGCACAATGCTGGAGTTTCACCTGATGCCTACATGTAACATCGATTATTTTTTGTTTTTACGCGATTTTTTGGGGGTGAAACGTAATAGTTTACTGCCCCATACCGCAACTATACTTTTTAATGCTATTTCGAGGGTCTCTCACATCCCGGTTTCATTTATCCCGGTTTTCTTGATGTGTGGCGCCTTCTCGTATGTTTAGCCTAGTAACCAGAGTCAAAACCGCCCTGGAGGGGTGCAACGCGGAGCGGAGCGCAGCGGCGCCCCGTAAGGGTAGGTTTTGACGATGGATTACCCTCCTTATCGAATGCACACCCCAAAATTCGAAGGCAAAAAAAATTTAATTTTTTCACTGTTTTGGGTTCTTATTTTATTAATACCTGCTCCGACCCTGTATAATATAATATGAATTAATATATTAAACTCGAAATTTAAATTGCAAAGAATTTAGATATTTGTATATTTATTTCTTTATATTATCTGTTTGCTTGTGATACCTGCTCGGTTTGCTCGTGGTGCAATTCGGTAAAGCGATTACGGAACGACATTTGACCGTGGTGCAGTTCGGTCAAGGGATTACATTTACCTGGGTACAAGAAATGACCCCTGATAAGCCGTGGTGCAGTTTGGGTAGCACCATTCCTTTATGTGGGGGGTATTTGAATACCCCCCAGGGCATCAAGATAGCCAAGAAACGTGAAGTAGTGGCGGCAGGTACGGGGAAAGCAACGGGGTGCCGCCCTCCCTATGTAGAATAGAATCTCGAAATAATATTGTTTAATGCGAAAGCACCCCTCTCAATATTTGTGACAAATATGAGCTGGTTATTTAAACAACTCCCTAATAAGATATTAAGTAGATTCGCGACATTAAATTGATTACCCCCCCCCCCCCCCCAGGATCAGAAGAAACAAATGGGTGTAGCCACGTGCTAATCCTTCATATTTAATCTTTTTAAAGTGATATCTTTTGAGAAGTATGGTCCTTTTTACCCCCAGACCCCCCGGACCCTGCAGTCATTAATTTTTTAAATCTCAAAGGGAGAGGACAAAATTTAAAGACAGAAGAAAAAAACATGTTCCATGTTAATATATAAATTGAGCGTAGTTTTATTTACTTCAAATTATTATTTTTATAGTTATTTTTTGATAGATTTCTATGGTTTTTTATGGGGGGGGGGGGAGAACGTGCCCTTTGGAGAAACTCACTACTGCTTCGTGTTATAAGGCGTTTAAAAGGGCGCATGTAAGTTGGGCCAGCGGTCAATGTATTTTAAAATTATTTTGGTGGGTAGCTTAAGAAAACCCGTAAATTGGGCCAGCGGTCGGCGTGGGCAGCTTAAAGGTAAAGCCATTAAATAATATTCAATTGTATATATTAAGTATCGCAAAACGCAAGTAAGAAAAAATTTTCGTGTTCTACACACTAAAGAACATGGTTAATATAGTCTAGAGAAAAAATATTTTTCGACAAATCCTTAAAAACAACCCCAAAATCGAGTTTAGAAAGTACGTAAATTTAGGTGTTTTCGATTTTCGGTTCACCTTTCGATTTTCGAGGTGTGCATTCGATTTGAAGGTCTATCCAACGTCAAAACCTACCCTTCCGGAGCGCCGCGCCGCTCCGCTCCGCTCTGCACTCCTCCAGGCGGTTTTGACTCTGGTTTACTAGGCTAAACATACTAGAAGCGCCTTCCGTCAAGAAAACCGGGATAAAAGAAACCGGGAACTTAGAGAACCTTGAAATAGCATTAAAAAGTATAGTTGCGGTATGGGGTAGTAAACTTTTACGTTTCACCCCCAAAAAATCGAATAAAAAAAATTAACCATGGCAGTTTTCTCAGTGTGCGAGAGCAAAGGATTAAAATAATTATAGAATCTTTTCTTGCCCAATTTACATGGGACCGTTATAATCTTTTGGCCCAATTTACGGGTAGACTTAAAAAGAACCTGACCGCCTGGCCCAACTTACAAGCGCCGGTTTAGAAGGCTACAATGGATGAAAATATATATTATTTATTATACACATTGAAAAGTTATGTTTTTAATGCATCCGTTATGAATCTTTGAATATTTTTAATCGCAATTAGAAATTAATTAGTACCAATTTGAAGTTGTCAAGGTATAGTGCATTTTGACCTTTTCTCTTCTTTTTCTTTCAATTAATAGAATGTTCATAAGTTTAAAAACTTCCAATTTCTTGAAAATTATGGATAGTTTATGATAAGATGATGGACGAAAATTGATCTTCAATATCTAAAAACCTCTTCTTACATTTTAATGTTTCTGTTGTTTTATTATTATCTAAAGAAATTTCTTTTTGTAAATCTACGGACTGAATTTAGTTCTTTTAATGCATTTTAGTCAGTTTAAATTTTTAACCAATTAATGTTTTAAAACACCTTATGTATATCGACAAAGGTTAATAATATGAAGAACTTTTGAACACAAGACATGGAATTAATTCTTAAGGCTTCAAAGATTTCTCGAGCCTTCAAAGGAATTCCAGGAATTTTCAAAGAATTCCTATCATTTTCCAAGGAACTCCAAAAATGTTCATGGATTCTGAAAAAATCCGAGTAATTGATTTTAAACGAATTCCAAATAAAAAATCCAAAGGATTTCCAAGGGAATTCCAAATTAATGTACACAACTTGTTTGGTATATATAGAAAATATAAATTAACCTATTCACTAACTCAAATCGTTATCTTTCGGATCGTTAAAAACTGGCCAGTTCGGTTTACATGTAAAAATCACCGATTGTAATTCAATTAATTGCATTAGAATTTTAGGTGCAAACTGAATTTTACTGTTCTCAACGATCCGATAGATAACGATTGAAATTAGTGAATAAGAATTAAAGTTACGTTAATATTGGAAAGAGAGTATTTGCACGACGGAGTCTGATACAGAGACGAACATAGGACGGATAGTAGATGGGTACCCAGTACCCATCTTTTGTAAGATCCATCCAGATACAAGATGAAAATAATACAAAATTTCAATATTTGTAAAATTGATAAACACATTGGAATACTTGGAATATTTACGACCAAGATAGCAAGTGATTATCCCGAGATACGATTCCGTGGTTCAAATTCCACGTTGAGCTGTAGGTGGTGCCAGGCCCGTAGCCAGGATTTCATTGGGGGGGGGGGCACTTGTAAAGGGGGTTCCCCTTTTTATTACAATTTTTTTGAAGTTTTATTTATTTATATATTAAACTACTTTATTACAAATATTTTAAAAGTAAAATTTTCGGGGGTTCCCCTTCCGGAAATTTTTATTACAAACAAATTTTTTCAATATTTTATTTTTCTTAATTTATTTTTATTTAAAACAAACGTTATAGTCCAGGCAAGGATGGTTTTTAGTTTGCTAAAAATCCGGGCAAGCTGAATTTTGGCAGAGATGTACATTGGAGTGTTCTAATGAACCCCCCCAAAAGTCTCATAAAATCCCACGCCGTCGTCCCTCACAATCGGGGGTTTTAGCTCCCCCAACGCGATTTTTTGCCGATAACTCGCTTATTTATGCTTGTATTAAAAATTATGATCAGACCATAATTGAAGAGCATAAAATTCTCTATCAAATACACTAGACCCTCCATGTACGCGCGGGTTCCGTTCGCGAATTCGCGTAAATCGAACCAAAGAAGCAATAGAAAAAAGGGGGTTAGGTTCCAAAATTTACTCAAGACTAAAAACAAAGTTTAAAACTAAGGTTTATTTACGAAATACGTAAAATATAATGCATACAAAAACTAAAATATACCTAATTGATAAAAATATTAAATATAATGCATAAAAAAACTATAAATCGTTGACACCGTATTTGTATCATTCAAGTGCTACGTTTCAGCGCCTGTGAACGGAGTAGAAATTACTTTGTATATAGTACATACATCTCTATTTATTAGGTAAACAACTGTCAATGAATATCTTTAGCTTCGACGTAAGATTTATATACACCTATACCTCAAAATTTGTTTATGCTATTTGGATAACACATAATCTATATCTATATACAGTCGACTCTCGATAATTTGAACACTCGTTAATTTGAATCTCTCGATTATTTGGTAATAATTAATGGTAATCTGAAATTTTTCTCTGGTCCTTCTCTGGTACCTTGAGTTTCAATTTATCGAGAGTCGACTGTATTGTAGCGTCTGATGCTTTGAAGAATGCACGAGTACGCACACAATCGGTTTATGGACCCCTACCTTTAATTCGACTCTTATACTTCTCAGGGTAATATGCGTCGGGATCTGAATCAACCAACACTTCTTATACGAGCTTATTCTTGATTGAACGAATTCTGGGTTCCAACAAAGATAAAACTACAGTTGGAATTCCGTTAACAAGTTTTTAATCAAATCAACAAATTTCAACATATAACAAGAACCCAAACAATCAAACAATCTTTATAAATTACTATTCTACGCACTGATTATTAAAAGGTAGCTAACCTGTGATTTGTATCGTGCGCACTATTTTCTTTCTTCTAATATTCCACTTTCCAATCTCCACTCTTCAATCTTAGGTATCCGTATCTCCCCAACGTATCTATAAGACACGATCTCGAACACAACCTTCGTTGCCAACACCTTCTGTATCCCACTATCTTGCGGAATCGTAAATTCTCCAAGGAATTAATCTTCTTGGGTAGTACCACCGTATATCGGTCCCGAATATAATTTATTTCAGTATATTCTAATTGAATTGCAATTATTCGCACAACTGCATCTCGCAGTAACTAATATGCGACCGTCACGCTTCGTGATCTTCATGGAACTTCGCGAATATAATTTATTTCAATTATCTTTAATTGAATTGCAATTATTCGCACAACTGCATATCGCAGTAACTAATATGCGACCGTCACGCTTCGTGATCTTGATCGAACTTTTTATTTACTTTTTATGTAACGTTCGTTACTATATATTTTGTTTTTTCAAACCGGAGCTTCTTATATATCGGTTTGTTTGTACATGGCCGACGGTTCTCTGCACGTTTGATTAATTTCCGCATGTTGTATATCCCGTTTACACAACATGTAATTCGAACAAACTTAAAATTAAATTCAAACGACACAACAAAACAAACACATGTAAACAAATGTGTTTGAACCTCCGGTCTCCAACTGTACTTCTCTCCTTGTTGGTACGACTCTATCCTTAACATGGATAGCGCGTATCACAACAGTATATATAAATATAAAAATGGATGTATGTGTGTATGTATGTATGTTCCCTATAGACTCCTAAACCGTTTGACCGATCGGAACCAAATTTGGCACAGTTATTATGTAGGTTCCTGCACATGTTTTTGTATTGAATTAGTGCAAAAATTCGCAAAGGAAAGGAAAATTGATTTTGAGTAGCCTGCCTTCCTTTAAGGAATCTCGATAATCCATTCATGCGCGTCCCTATGGGCTACTCAAAATCAATTTAAAAAAACAATAATGAATGTTGTCAAGCTGTCAACCGATCGACAATGCAAATACGCGTGCACGTGCTTTACGTTTCTATTTGACCAATCTTAACCAAATTTGGTGTAGAAGTTATTTACAACGCTACGAAAAACCATAGGCTACTTTAGAACCTTGGAGTGAGGCCGAAGGAATGAATTACGCCAAATAAATTTAGAAAAAAACTTTTTCCAAAGTATACCTATTTTATTTTCGAAATTCAAATGTTTTACTTTCAAAATTTTTGATTCATTTGAACATTTCGGGGGGGGGGGCACGTGCCCCCAGGTGCCCCCTCCTGGCTACGGGCCTGGGTGGTGCTATGTGTTCAATAGCCTAGCCCAAACTGCATCGGAAGAAGCACAGTTTCAATTTTACCACCGTCAATGTTATAGGTAAAGATCAGGCCAATGAAGGAGGTGTAGGGTTACACTACTTACAAACGGTTTCATAAAATTCGTAATAACAAATAAGTCTTAAATTTAAAATAATAACTCCATTACACCACAGAACTAAAAACATGTAGTAAAATAAATCAGGTGAACCCGCTCGTCGACCTTTTATGGATCTAACAAACAAGAAAATTAATTAGCGATAGCTGCTTAATTTTCGAAACCGTATTAGTCCGGTCAAATTAGACCAAAAAATAGGAGTGAGGTTGCAATAATTCGCATCCAGCTGAAAATTGGTAGGATTGTTCAAAACACCATCATAAATGAAATCTAAAAAGTCCTCATCGATCTGACACCTGGAAAAAAATTTATTCGGGGTCAAAGGTCACAAACACGGGTTTTTCGCGATTTTCAGCAAAACGGTAAGTTTTATCATAAAATTATTCCATTCAAAAATTGTAGATCAGATAATTATCTATAAAAAATGTCTAAATACTTTTTTTCCTAAGAGTCACCGTTTTTGAGATATAACGATTAGAAAAGTTGAAAGAGTTGTACATAATCGTCATTTAGGTGCAAATAAATAAAATGAATTTGTGGAAAAACTATAATGGTGCCAGCTTTCATATTTGGGTGCTAGCTCTAAGTATCCCAGTGCTAGGTTTATGGGTAACAATATTAACCGGGGGGGGGGGCTAGCGTTACTTTGCCCCCCCCCCCGGTTTCAAAGTCGATTTGTGAAAAAACTGTAATGGTGCTAGCTTTCATATTTGGGTGCTAGCTGGTGCTAGCTCTAAGGATCCCAGTGCTTGCTTTTGGTGTAAAAATATTAATCGGGGGGGGGGGGGGTAAAGTAACGGACCTATTATGACGATTACAACTCTTTCAACTTTTCGAATCGTTATATCTCAAAAACGGTGACTCTTAGGCTTCCTACAGACTGATCAAGCAAAAACGTTGTGCGACAAAACGTCTTTTGTGATTGGTTCAAATCAAACAAAATCAAGTTCAAATCAAACAAAATCAAATTTGATTGGATCAAACAAAAACGTTTTGTCGCACAACGTTTTTGCTTGATCAGTCTGCAGGCAGCCTTTAGGAAAACAAGTATTTAGACATTTTTTATAGATAATTATCTGATCTACAATTTTTGAATGGGATAATTTTATGATAAAACTTACCGTTTTGCTGAAAATCGCGAAAAACCCGTTTTAGTGACCTTTGACCCCGAATAAATTTTTTTCCAGGTGTCGGATCGATGAGGACTTTTTAGATTTCATTTATGATGGTGTTTTGACAAATCCTACCAATTTTCAGTTGGGTGCGAATTATTGTAACCTCGGATGTCTAAATTGACCGGACTATATATAAAATCTCGGATAGCTAAGTATAGTAACTTTATGGTTCGATAAAATACGTTAAGTATAATAGTTTGTAGTCCTTAGCAAGTAGTTTAGTTAATAAACAATCTGCTATACAAACAAATACATGCGCTTAGACCAACATCTAAGCAAATAGCTAAATTCATAAGTGATTCTGTAAGACACGAAGTACTAAGTAAGTTTTAATGTAGTTTTAAAAGCAATTAACCGAATTAATACCTGCACTTTGAGCAATCCTACAGCTTAAACTGAGCAACGGTGTGATACATACCGATAAATAGCAAAGTTAGGCTGCGTTCGGTTCGGTAAGTCAAATGCATTTTGACTATGCCAAAACATGGGTAAGTAATGGTAAGTAACAATTTATTAAATTTAAAACTCTTTACGTTACCTAGCAACTTGATAAGTTGAGAAGCGCCCTAAAAATCTTCTAAGCGTTTATTCGCGTTCTAATAAAAAGCAAAATCCTATATTTTGACATCAAATTTAATTAAAAGAGAGGTCAATATAAGGCATTAAAATTTAATGAGAAGTATTCTTCAAAAATATGTTTATGTTAAGGATAATTAATTAAGGATATGAACAGAGCATCTGGGTCTTAAAATATAATCACTTTATATTTTGTGCCAATGCACGAACGGCAAACATTTATTTTAGTAATGAGCCTTAATGTAGCTACTATAAAATTTGATCTCGTTTTTGGTCAAAATAAATGCGATTTTTATAACATGAAATTTTAAAAGAAACCAAATTACACTTTATTGTAATGCTCGAAAATCATTTATTACGACGTATGACAGGAATAAGCTTTGACCATTTCAATTTTACTCTGACTTTTCATTTTATTTTATTTGTCGTTTTTATATGATGTATGTAAAGATATCGTTTGAATATTTCGTTTGAAGCTTTCATCTTCATTATAAAAGAGTTTTAGACAAATATGTAAGTAAATAAAAAAAGTTTTTTAATTAGGTACTGATGGATTATTTAACTTTACAAAAAAGGCTCAGGGTTTATTTGACGTGAAAAGTTTTCTGATTTATAAAAGGACTCGATGTCAAACGTTAACTACGCGTGTTCGGCCTGGTGCGACCTTTGGACCACTTACGAACATTGAACAATTTTTGTTATATGATTTATGAGCGCAGGACTGTGTATGGTATAGGCAATAGAAGGAAAAGTAACCTCAGATAAGTTAGAAAATTAGTAAACATATCGATAAGATAGATAACCTTTGATTTTGTATCCATTTATCGTGGTAATAATGCCGAGCAAGCACCAAATTTGAGACTACGTATTGTCTAAATACCCAAACGACTACCTACCTATCTTGCAATTAATAAAACGAAGCAGGTACGTTTATCTTTGGTTAAAATACGCACTACGTAACGATATAAATTAAACAAACAATTTGAAACCTTTAACAATTACACAAAGCACAAAATTAAATCTAATTGTAACGTGTAAACAATATATTAATTAATTTAGTTCTTACAGTCGTACAACATGCGAATTCAATTCAAAACAAATACTTATACCATAAAACGCGTTCCTTTACAACAAAGTCTCTTTTGTCTAAGAGATAATTAAATATCGCCGGAATCGATCATGATCACTAAGAAAAGATCCCGCCTATTCAACAAACCAATACTAAATTACGAGGCGATTTTCTTCCCCAACAAAAATATCATTTTGCCAATTAAATGTCGTTTTTACACAATGGAATAATATTTTCAATATAGTTTTCGTGAGAAAATAAAGATAAAAGAACAAAACAAAAATTTGTTCGGTATATTAGCTAGATATAAAATTTAAAAATTAATAACGTCGGGGATTTACCGAATCTCGAACCGCTTGCTCGTTGTCCATCTTAACTATAAGAAATTAACTTTAAATCAGTCGGAAACGCGCAAATGAAAGTATAAAATAATCATCTGGCCAAAACAAGAAACAGCGGTAAGTTTTTAAAAATAACTAGGGGTTTAGTAGAAACTTAAAAGAGCCACGGGCGATTTTTCTTACATTCATGTTGAATTTTTAATTTCGATTGTGCGGTTTTGTTAGTGCGTATGACGCTTTAGATTTGAGACTGCGTAGGTTTCTATTAATTTTTTGTGTTGTCTTTGCATATTTAATTTAAAAAGTTCTTTTAACTTTTTTAAATCAATCTTTTTCTTAAGAAGTCATTAATATGTATTGCGGTAGACGCATTAATAATGGAAAGCTTTTGTTGTTTTTACCTCCCACGAAAATTAAATTTATTAATGAAAAATCAATTATTATTTTGTTAGAACTTTCGTTTTTTTTACGACCGCATTTCTACCGAATTAATGCTACATCCATTATTAATAACCGTGATCTTAATACCTCGTATGAAAAAATGGTATATTAACAACTAAATTTTTCATTACTATGTAAAGTAAAGTGCTTCTGTACCGAACTAAAATTTTAATGTTTCCAGGATTCGTTCCTATCTGAAAACCTAATTAATGATTGTGTAAATATTTACGATATAAGATAAAAATTACGAATATAGGATAACAGTAATTAATAACTGTATTATTGTTTTTTAACGTATAATTACTACTTATTCATGTTTGTTCGATAAGCTGAAATAAATACGAAATATGTATTGGAAAAAACATGATATGTTTGTGTTCAAACGATTCTCAATAGATCGATACCAATTTTATTCAAAAATTTCATTTTATTAACAAATTTTAAAATTTATTCGCGAAAAACTCACACATTAAGTGCTATGGATTAGGAAACTATTTTTATCGACCATAATACTCCCTTTATTTTTTAATGTTAAAAAGAAAATCTATTTTCAACATTAAAATTCTGCGCGCTACTTGCTCGGAGCGATGTTTGTAAAATGTGTAATTTCACAATCTTTGAATCGCTTTAACTTTTTAAATTTTTTAAACTCAGACGATTCTCTATCAATTGGTATTTATTTCATTAAAAAAAATACATCTTAATTAAAGCATTTCTACAGCCCCTCCCAAAAGTGTTCTAAAGAACTGATTTTTTATTAAAAGTCTTTGGGGTACAAACGATTTTTATTGAAGCTCATTAGAGTTCAAACGTTTGACACTAATTTCATTAAAAAACTTGCGTTGGGGGGAGGGGGGCGAAATGTACCTCTATGAAGCAACTGTATAGTAATGAACAACTGTTGCTATAATCGATTAAATTCATATCTTTTTTATTTTATGTAAACTGTCGAAACTGTCGGCAACTTACAACTTGCAAAATCACCAATAATGTAAAACTCATATTTGAATTTCTTATTGTATTTTGCATACATTAAGCACGAGAATAGCCCACGAACGTCAAGCAATTCTCGTTTATAAAGATTTTTGGCCCGCACCGCCCAAACCGTTAAACTTATTCATATTGTGGAATTTTCTCTACAAGTATACAGACCAGCCTCGAAGTTTTAAGACCTCGATCATTCGTGCCCTTTGGAAATTACTTTTAACAATTTTCCACTAAGTTTCCTTATAGAAGTACTGAAATAATAAATAATTTTTGAAAATCTCGAACTGCACAAATTCACATCCCTGCAGGACCACCGTAAATCAAAATCTATCGAAGTTTTACACTAAAATTATATTTCTTTTTCTTAAAAAAATTCGAAGATATCGAAAATGCTTATTGAAAATCTTAAGAAATATTGGATATTTTACACCAAATTCAAAAAGAAAGAAGATATCTATATTAAATTTTATTTAATACGCCACATGAAAAGTTTGCAAAGAGTACACTCCTATTACATTTCTCAACCGATTTTGACGTGTAAGCTCTCTATGTACCTAATAATATGTAGATGTGTATTAAAAAGTCGTAATTTGAAAAATTGTGTTCAGGAAATACCTTTACATGAATACGATTGAAAGGATATTATTGAGCGGATTAACGGATGAACGAATAGAAGTAAATGCTATAAAGATTGATTGAGTGGACAAATATACATAATTATTTAAACCTTTATAGAGTCATTCCATATGAAATCAACCAATTTTTTGCAATTATTTTCATGTCCATCTTCGATTTTGCTCAAATTTGGTATACTGCTAAGTTATACTTTCAGAAGACCAAGTACATATACGACGAATCGAAAATAGAAAGGGTAGAAAAATACGAAAACTGTTGTATTGGGACAGACTGTAACTAATGGAAGGTTGAGGTAAATGAGAGAATACGGTTGACGTGGGCAGCTTCATAGAAAATGCGAGACGTGTTGGAAATGGATATACATACCTCTGAAACTAAAGGCAAAACTATATATGAGTTTTTTATTGAAATGGAGCTGAACATTGGCGGCCATGGGAAAACAGAAGATCAGTAAGGAAGCCACAGGCAAGGTGGAGCTTGATGAAAGTTGCGCCACATAGAAATACCTGGAAATATTGGGGATAATTGGAGAGGTTTCCATCAGAAAACTGAAAAACAGTTGACAAAAGGAGAAGAAGAAAGAAATATAATTACATCTGAGAGATTTTTCATTAACGAATAAAATAATTTGTACTATGACCAAGAAATTCTCGACTCAAAGATTTTTGGCCCACTCCATCTGAACAGTTAAACTTCTTCATATTTTTTGATTTTTCTTACAACTACAAGCTAATAGAATTTTGAAGACCTCAACCACCTGCCGAACAACTCTCAACTAAGTCTCACTAGAAATCACCTTCAGTATAATGACTATTCACTCCGAGTATATCGACCGCCTTACTGCCTATTTGTGCGACGTTACAGAAATTAGTTTGCTACAATGCTATCTTGCTTGGGATAATTAAATATTATTACTTTACCCACCCCCCCTCCATAAACTGTTCGGCCGTACTTCATTAATTTAGAATTTAAAATATGTGAGTTTTTAACTATTGAGAATTACTATTAAATTAAACTTTAAAAATTAACTATTTAAATAAGCGAATCCCTGAAAAGGACAGCAAATATGTCGAGAACTACATAATCAATAATCACCTTTGACAGATGCTCAAAGCTTGCAGGGCGTCAACCTCGCAGATTTAGGTAGGGTGGCCGATAGGCCGACCGTACTACGAAGTAAATAATAAAATCAATGATTGTATCATGACATCAAGATTACAATGCCATCTAGAGCCAGACAGATTTTCTTACTGTAGATCTCGTATTATTTCCGGAGGTGGCACCACGAATAAAATTTATTTTCTTCATCTAAATATACATAATTAAACTTGAATACTCCAACCGACGCCAGTAAATTACATTCAATAACACAATGAACAAACACATGGTCAAGTAGCTTAAAATTTTAGTTTCAATAGTTAGAATTGAATTGAATGAAGCAACAACTTCCAGTCAATGTCAACACTTGGTCAAAATTGCTTTTCCAATAAATTTAAAATTAATTGAAACTTCACTACTACCCAATATAATTAATAAGCAAATCAGAATGTCGAGTGGCTTTATAAATTAACAGAATTCAAGTTATACGAACAAACTTCGTTAGTTCGATTTTGTAAACTTGATTTTAATTTTTTTCTCAATTTACATAATTTCAACAAATCTTCAAGAGACGACAATTTTTACTTCTACGAGTTCTTAATCAGAAGCTTTTCCTTTTGTAATCTAATTTTAAGATGGAAAACTGTAATAATTAATTAGGTGGAGGATTTTACATCCTTTTTTTTAAATTTGTCTCAAAATTGCTATTTAAGTTTCTTAATTAAAATAAAAGGAACGTTTTTGCGTTTTGTCATAGTCTAAATGAGCTTATGGGTCACGAAACACAGTCAAAACTGAAATTATTCGGCGAACAGGAAAATGCAAAGAGAAAAACAAATCAAAATACATAATTTTTTGTTTCACAATAAATGAAGCTCGTTCATTGGTTGATTGCTCTTTTATTTTCTATTGTATATTATTTGGTGGTTTATAAATTATTTACTATGTAATATTATTACATATTTTACAAAATTTCAGTTAAAAACTATTCTAAATTTTACATTAATTAGGGTTGGTGTGAGGCGTAGGCCTCCATTGAATGGATGGGAGGGTACTAAAATATAAGCTGTAAATTGCAATAAATAACTTTGCATTTTGTTGATTCTAGTCAAAACTTTGGTAATTTACAATTAATTAATATTGGAATTGCAACAAGCACGTAGTATGTATGCTTTCATACCAGAAAGTGCATTAATTTGGTTTCTAAATGACCGCTATTTGAAGTGGCCAGTCCTTGATGAAGACTCTTGTGTAATTAAACAACCGAGAGCACAATATCTGTATGCAACCGTGAATTTACCTTCCAGCTATAACGAGATTAAGCTCTAACTTGATCAACTCGGTAAATATTGTTCATTTTGATGTGGGCTAATCTACTCAAGCAATATTCAGTCGTTTCTAGAAAAAAGGCATTTAAAACTGGATACAGGGTGGCCAGCTTATCACGTATAGTTCTTTCCAAAGGAGTCAGTCGTAATAACCTTTTTTTTAAGTAAATTTGATAAAAACAAAAAATTGGTCAGTTTAGAAAATTGAAATGTTTAACGCCAATCAATATCTGTTTGAATTTTAAGTCTTTGAAATTTTAAATAGTACCCCCATGTTAAAGGTGAAAATAATTTTCGTTCAGCCATCTTAAAAAATTGGATTTAGTGGATCCGATTATAATCTGAACTAATCTGCCTAAATTATTGAATTAACCTATTTTTCAGTTCTAGAAGATTCTCTGGAAGAGTTTTGTAAACTACGGTGTTCAAATGTCCCTAGAGGACAAAATCAAGCGGCGTCAAATCAAGGATTTTGCCGGATATTCTATCGAACTTCTCCTACGTACCAATCCATTTGCAAGTAAACTTTTCATGCAACCATTGTTGCACATTTAATGGGTAATGTGGAAGTAAGACCTACAGTGACATATGGGACTGAGGTACGTTGTCTAATGAAAACAGAGGAAGAAAAGCTGAAGGGTTTTGAGAAAAAGCAAATGAGAGGAATCTTGAAAAGATGAACAATAACGAAGGAGAAAAATAGATATTGAGCTAGACGAAGCTAATATAGTGAGGTAATATTAAAGCACTAAGATTGAGATGGATGGGACACGTTATGAGAGCACAAGAGGGAAGAACCATTTTGGGTTTAATGAAATGAATACCAGATGTAAACGGACCGAAGAGGAGGCCAAGGATAAGATGGAAGGATGATGTTTTCGACGATTTAATGAAAATAGAAATACGCGATTGACGGATTCGAGTTCTAGAAGAAGTTGAAAAGAGTCGTGGAAGATGCGAGGACTAATGGAAGGATTTAAAAAAACAACTCGAAGAACCAAAGTTCGTAAAATGGGGACTAATCCACCCCAATGAAATAGATTTGCAAACATCGAAAGATGTGGGATATTCAACAAGGAATGGAGAGCCAGAAGAAGAAGAATGTGGAGATGCTCAGTCTTGTTGAAAATGTACATTATCTTCTTCACTAATTTGATTTTATAAAGAATGATTATATAAGTGGGACAATTTCATTTTCTAATAGATTGAGATAAATTTATCACATCAGGTTTCATTCAATTAAAGTTGGCCCAAAAATGTGATTTCCAAGTTTAACAGCCCATACCTTGATCTTTTGAGAATACTGTACATGATCTTATCGAAACACGTGCGGATTTTCATTGTCCCAATACCTACAATCGTGTTTGTTGACAAATTCGTTCATATTGAATTCCCTGGCACATCAATTCACAAAATTCGAGTCTTCTATCAAAATCATCCCCGCCAAGTTGTTGATGAATTTAATTTTTATAAGAAAGACACTAAGGAGATGAATGCTGTTAAAGGGTCTAGGGAAAAATTCTGAGGTCGATTAAGTATTACCAAATGTATCGAAGAAGGCTTCTGCTCATGCAACTCTGCCAGAAGTCCTCTTCCTTCTTTCCCGTCGTACCCCCAACTGTAGTCGTAATATACTGTAACCAACAGGATAGGATGGAAGGCGAGTTCCGGGCGCCTTAAAACTAAAGGGAAAACCATTAATAAACAATCCTGGTCCACCAAGTTAACTAACTTCTAAAAATACTAATAGAAAAATAGGAAGCTCAACGATTCTCGATCGATTCATACCAATTTTATTTTAATGTTAAAAAAGAAAATCTATTTTAATTGTTATCAGCAACAGTAAAATTCTGAGCGCTACTTGCACAATTTGCGATTTCACAATCTTTATAACGCTCTCACTTTTTCACCTTTGGGGTACAAACTATTTTATGGAAGCTCATTGGAACTCAAGTGATTCTCTATCGATTAGTATTTATTTTATTAAAAAATTCAATTCTTAAAAAAAGCATTTCTACAGCCCTCCCAAATTTGTTCTAAAGAATTGCATTTTTATTAAAAGCCTTTGGGGTGCAAACGATTTTATGGAAGTTCATTGGCGCTCAAACGATTCTCTATCGATTGACAACAATTTTATACAAAAATTCGCGATTGGGGGGTTTTCTGATTCCACCGCATCTCGCCAAAAGTTTTCGCGATGCGTGTGGTAGCTCAAACGAAGCTCAAACGTTCGACACTAATTTAATTAAAAAAACATGTTCCATGTTAAAATTCGCCATGGGAGGAGGGGGCTAAGTATACCTGAAATAGAACATTAAAAAATAAAAATGGTATTCAATGAAGCGATAGGACGAGAAAGAGAAGGCCGTTTTGGTTAATAGAAGAGGTAGAAAAATTAATCCAAGAAATGTCAACTACATTATAATAAATGGTTAACAAGAAAACAATACAAAACAGAGAAGCGTATAGAATTAATAATAGTGAACTTAGAAGAAAATAACAACTGTTTGCAACAAAATTGTCTTCAAATAGATAACTTAACCGATGGATCCAGATGAAGTGAAATTTGGAGATGCATAAAAAGTATGGCGACGAACTGCATGAATGTTAACGTAGGTGTTGAAATGAAAGAATGGGAAAAACATTATGACGAAGTTTTGATGGAGAGTACAAATGAAATTTTGGAGAGTCTTCAGCCCATGCAAGAAGAAATCCGCTGAAAAAGAAAAGATTATGTCAAATATGTCAAAAAAAGTCGATATGCAGGGCCAGATAGAATACCAATAAAGTTAATTAAGAAATTTGTGGAAAACTTCTGGAAGGAATATTAGGGTACCTAATGAATAGAGAACATCCTACCTAATAGTTTTAATATATCAGGAGGAAACGAAAGGAAGAATAAGAGAAGATCAAAGTAGTTTTGTTCCTGGAAAATCATACGTAGATGAGCTATTTACTCACCGGCAACTAATATAAAAAAGGATTGCAATAGGACAAAAGGTCCACCTGGCCTTTATAGGTATGGAAATAGCCTATGGTTCGGTACCCAGATGCCAACTGGGGAAAGTACTACACAACATGAACATAAGAATCACTTCCAGTCGTCTTTTGTCCACTAGTGAGCAGACCTCCTTTTCTTTGGAAAGGGGTTTTAGCCATACGATGAGGTACAAATCAATCAATTGACATGAAATAGATTGTTTTATGATCTTAGGTGATGGTGGAGTGCACATGTTTATCGCTGCTAACGTGATTTTATTAAAAAAATATCATTTTCATCTTTCAATTTGTACCTCTAACAATAAACGGATCCGTTAAATTCAATTTTTTAACGTAAATGAACAAAGAGTTTTCTACCTTTAAAGTGATGTATCACAAGGTAGAGGGTGCTATTTAAAATTTCAAAGTAGGGGTAACTGATGGGGAAGGGATTAAACTTAAAATTCAAACAATATTGGTTTTGAACCCCCCTCACGCAATCTAAACCGAAGTTCAATTATTTCGACTAGCCACTTTTAAAATAAACACCCGGTATAAAAAATATGAAAAGGGTTTTTACTTTGTTAATTTTTTCAATAAAAATGTAAATCCAATTATTATCACGATGTGGATACAATTTTACCGTATAATTAAACTAAAAAATTAAATTTTGATACTTTTGAGCTTTTCGTAAGTAAAACAAAATTAAATTGCGAAGAATTTTTGTGTAAAAGGCTATAATAACAAAAATTTCAACGATTCAAACTTCAAAAGCAGGAAATCCTTCCAGCATTGCTTTCAAGCTTAATTGACTTGCAAAGATTAGAAAAAGGAAATTTTACAAAATGTGCAGTACTGATTTTATTAGCAATAGAGGACTGTTTTTTACAGCGGCACGGCAGCTTCTTATAATAAATAAATAAAAAATAACAAAGAAGCACTCGAGGGAAATTAAAATTTTAATAAATTTGGTTGGAATATTCATTTTTTTAATAACCTATTGAAAAAATCCTTAACGAATAATTTTTAAAGCAAAATTTTTACACAAAATTACGTTTCAATTTACCCTTGTACATGTATTTGGTGAGAAAGGAAAATCGCAATAAGAAAAATTTCATAGATTTACATATTTTCAAAAAAAGTTTTAATTAAAACGCAACATTAAAATTTTACTCGAAAATGATATTAGGTATAATTTTTTATTTTGCATTGCAAATGGAGTCAAAATATTTTGATAATTTATAAAAATTATGGTGTAATTGTCCAGACCGATTTCTAATTGCAATAAAATTTAAACAAATAACGAGTGAAATGGAATCGTTAAACTGAAAAATTACGTAATTAAGTAGGAGCACTGGCGTATATTTGCCAAAATTATACCTAGTGAAGTCGGTCGAAATTATAATTGTGTCTTAAATGTATACGTAATTATTTAACCAATTAAGAGAAATGAAACGTCGTTTGAGCATTTAATTAACGTAATCAAGATGAAAATTGGCTAAAATTGCTTAATTAGATTTATCTGTACCTACATTTCATAAACATCAACAAGAATAATCAAAATATTTCGAAATGTAAAATATTTAAAATGTTTCAATTAGCCAATTTAAAATTAAAAACTTTTTAATTTAAATTCCATCAGGTAAATGAATAAACATTAATTAAATTGTTAACACTGCATTATAAAGGGGAGTTGTGTTAAAATTAAGATCCGGGTTAATTAGATGTATCTCTTCTAATGTGAAGTGAGAATTCTGCACGGCAAGGACCGACTCCCCATAAAAATTCTCCTGAAATTCAGAATTCTTTGTAGTGTAAAAGTATATCGTTTCACTTACATTTTTGCTCAAAAATTTAGATGGAGTTGTCTGAAGTGCACTTGAGAGAATAACTGTCTACTTATACCTTAAGTCTGCTACTTCATTCAAATTTTGCCTCGAGAAAGAAACGTTATCGTAAAAGAAATGCCTTTTAAATAAATAAATATATAAAGAAATAAATCATCCAACCTTTTGCGACTGTATCACTCATTATACAGTAACAACATGCGTAGGAGCGTAGGTTCCCTCCTTTTACAACAAATTCTGTTAGGATTGGGAAACGTCAACCGTATACTACATTGTAACAGCCGGAGAATAACCCAAAGTACATCCCCGGTTTTCAGGGGTTTTCATTTACCCATAGGAAAAATTAACGCTGCAAGCGCTCTCTATTTTATAGGAATACAAACGACGGAATAATGAAATGCCATTTCAGTTTAAATTGCAACATATGTAATAACCGAGCGTAATTTGGCGAAATGTTTCCAGTGCGACTAAAATAAATGCAAATAATGGAAAAAGTTACTAAAAAGTTGATACAATCTAAACATTTAAGTGTTTTTCCGCTTTGAGTAAAATTAAACAGATCGCATGAGCATAAATTTTTCACATTCATTTTTGCAAAATGATATAAAAACAAAATTATAATGTTGTGACGTCTCGGTATCATTAGGGAATTGTATCGTTCGAATTTCGAACCAAACTGATCAATAGCTGATTAGATCTTGTTAGCTTTTCACGAAAAAGACGAACAGAAATGTACGAACGTTACATCAAATTTGGAATGTATAAAACGGAATTTTGTTGATATCGGCTTAGGAATTTCAATACAATCTCGATAATCTCAATTTAACGAGAAGATAGAGTCAAGTTTCAGAAGACTAAAAAATATTTTCTATTTATTACACAAACTCGTCTAGCGGTCACCCAACCACAGCGACGTACCAGTTCAGTTATTTTGCGACGTTATCCGGTTAAAAGCGACCCTTGGGTTTTTAAAAATACATTGTTAGGTACTTCAAGAAAGAAAATCTTAGAATTAATTAAATTGTTAATTAATGGAATTTTACTTCATACCCGCTCAAGATTGCTTTATTATAAGATAAAACGAATACCTCACACTTTTATGAAGATTTCTAAATTATCAGTTAAGTTTAATCAAACTCTCTTTATTATATCATAAAAGTTCCCACAAACTTTCCACAATAATACAATTTGATGAAATTGTTTTTGTTTTCGAATCAAAGTCAACAAAATAAACCCACAATAACATCGACCATCAATTAAAATTGCATAAACAATAATTTCAAAATTGCGCAAAATTTCTCGTGTGGTTAATTATTTTTCAGGTAAAAAATTAGTACTAGGTATAATCGTAGGGCAAAAACGTAAATTCCCTAAATGATGCTAACTTTGTTTAATTTTAGTCAGAAATTTGTCATAAAACGAGGGTCTGACAGAAGTGGATACAAAGAGAGAATTGTTATAACTTTCAATATTTTTCTGAATTTTGCCGACCCATAGAATCGTGAGTTGTAGATGAGGCGTAACCTCATTCTTGGAACTTTGGTGACATAATGAGACGTTTCAACCCCGGGATTATTTAAGAGTAGGGTTTATGGAAGGTTAGAAGTGTTTTTTTAGAGTTAGAACTTCAGAAATATACCGCTAAATTCGAAAGTGCTTTCTTAAGGAATTTCTTTAAAGAAAACTAAACATCACATAGACAAAACTACGCCCATTTTACATATTTTATCAGAAAAAAAATTAGTTAGAATAAAAACTATTAGTAGCTGTTAGCTACTACGTTATAGGCATAATTTCCGAAATTTGAAGTAAATCTGTTAAGCCGTTTTTGACAACCGTTAACGTAATCCAGTTTATGATGCAGCGTCGTCGGTCGCGATCGCTCATTGCAAATCATACCTTTATGAAATGTAAAATGGTCTCTTTGATAATTCCATTCAGGGTCAAATTTTGTCCTTTCGACCAATCAGCGTGCGTTATTTTACATTGTAGTTAAATGGGTACAACGCATGCACAGTCGAATAATATCCGAAAATAAAAAATATTCCAAATACCCTACCAGAACGGTACGCGACAACTGGGCGAGTCAAACTGGGCGACGTATAACTTGGCGACGTATAACTGGGCGACGGACAAGTGGGCGATGGGCAAACTGGGCGACGGGTAAACTGGGCGACGGTCAACTGGGCGACGATAAAACTTGGCGACGGTCAACTCGGCGACGTTTAGCTGGGCGACGGTCAACTCTGCGACGGTCAACTAGGCGACATAAATATGATATATTTATCTATCTTGTCAATGTTCCGAATTTTGGGGTGTGCATTCGATAAGGAGGGTAATCCATCGTCAAAACCTACCCTTACGGGGCGCCGCTCCGCGTTGCACCCCTCCAGGGCGGTTTTGACTCTGGTTACTAGGCTAAACATACGAGAAGGCGCCACCCATCAAGGAAACCGGGATAAATGAAACCGGGATGTGAGAGAACCTCAAAATAGCATTAAAAAGTATAGTTGCGGTATGGGGCAGTAAACTATTACGTTTTACCCCCAAAAAATCGCGTAAAAACAAAAAATAATCGATGTTATTGTCGTTATCAAAAGTTACCGGAATATCGCCGAGTTCATCATCGTCCAGTTTTCCCGTTGCCCAGTAACCGTCGCCAAGTTTACCAGTCGCCCAGTCATACGTCGCCGAGTTTACCTGTCGCCCAGTTATACGTCGCCCAGTTATACGTCGCCCAGTTATACGTCGCCCAGTTTATCCGTCGCCCAGTTATACGTCGCCCAGTTTGACTCGCCCAGTTGTCCGGGTCCGCTACCCGGTTATCGAATATTTGTAGTAGAGCGTAAAAGAATTCATATGTAATAAAAAATCTCTTCGAATATTATAATTTATGTAGTGTGTATTGACTAACGCACTCAACAGATGCGATGTAGGAAACCGGTTCAACGCATTAGTTCCAATCCGAGTTCACTTAAAGCAATGTACTTCTAACGAATTTTATATTAACGAATTTTATATTACAAATTTAGTGCGATTATGCTTCCATTTTTTTCGGTACTTACGACATTTTTTGTTTTATTTTTTTTTGCAATGATTGTGATGCGATATGATCAATTTGTTTCACAATTTTCGACATTAAAAATGGCGTTTGAAATGTCGATTTTCGTATGTGATGTTGTGCTTTTAAGTTGTGGCGTTTCTTCACGGAATTATCACCGCAACAGCAACGCGGGTTCGGACAATACTCAAAGATTTAGCGAGTACAGGTTTTAGCAAGGAGATTGACACTCGCTCGCTGCGCTTCGCTCGTGCAATCTCCTTGCTAAAACCTGTACTCGCTGAATCTTTGAGTATTGTCCTAGCCCTTGTGTTATATCGTGCGAAAATTTAAATGTTCCGGAGGATGGTAATCGGGTAGAAGGTAGATCATATTAAACTCACCCACAGTTATTTAAATAAGAACCGTTCCCAACCCTTCCAATATGAAGCAGTCCAATACTTTACTTAGTGAGTAATAAAGTGAAATTTTAAAAAAGTTAATTAATATTTTAGGTTCTGTTAGAAGCAGGTTTATTTAATAAAATTTAAAACTACGTTCTCTAGTACAGTGGTATTCAACCGGGGGTACGCGAAGGTAATTCAAAATTTCTACAAAAGGTAACTTTTTCTTTCACATTAGAATTTTGGGTATCAATAAACAACAGAGGATGATGGTAATACAATTAATTGGCATATAAATTCTAATTTCTATTTTCTTTTTTCTATATGATCATCGTTCCATTCAACCGATGTGCAAATTTCTAGGTCAACGCAACTATTTTCAAATTTGATTTCGGAATCTTTCCGCGTTTGTATAAATATGATTTTAACGATTAGATGGCGTGATACTATAAAAGATAGGGACATTTGAACCAGAAAGAAAATATGGAGGGATATGCAAACAAAAAAAATTGAATACCACTGTCAATTACATATCTATAGTCCATCTGGTTTTGGATTGCAGTAGAGGTCGCCTTGAACGGCAAGTCAGATTTACACTGGGAAACGTCAAATAATTAAAGTGTATGAGTGACAAAAACCAAATGTCACTTATATGATACTTGAAATAATCGAGTTAAAAGTATTTTTTTATCAAATAGCAATTTATCTTGTACAAATTATTTAAATTTTCCAGAAACTTTTAGAAAAAAATATTCGTGAGTCATCAATCGCAAATAAAATTTTGGCAGTGTACCCCTGTAAAACTTTTAACCAATCACGTTCCGAGTTCACAATTTTAGTACAATTTAGTTCTGCATTCTTAAAACGGATGGACTATAATCGTTATCGTTATTATTAATATTGATTTAAAAATTATAAATTCTATATTGTTTGTCGAGTTAATTATTAATATTAAAATACGATATTGTGCTTACCAATTTTGTTCATTTAGCATTAATAATGTGTATTGTACAATTTGCAATTTATTTTCAATTAGTTGATGTACATAAATATATTATTTGCATCATTTAAGTATTACAAATATATTTGTGTTTTGCAACAATAAACTAATTTTGATCAAATTGTAACAATAAACTGTTACTATGTTTCGCTCAGCGAGGCAGTTTATTTTTTAATCCTTATTTTTGATACCAGAGTAGGTCGATTTATTTTGACCATCTTAAAGTCGACCGAATTTAATTAAGGATTTGTGTACTTCTACGCCTGTGAGTTAGGTGACCAAAATGACGGTCGGAATTTTTCCAAATTATATCAAAAAGGTCGGTAAAGCAGTTTACAAAAAGAAAAGGTCGATAAAATTTTGTAGTACGAGGCAGACGTGTGAACTTTCGCTCTGCATGGTTTTGTAATTTTACGAAGATTTTTAAAGTGGTAAAATTTGATTGTAAGTGCGGAAGCACGAGTGCATTTTTTTTTTAGCGCTAGCCCAATTATTTTGACGCTTCCTGACCGATTTTTTTTGGAAGCTGATGTCCATATGAGGGAACGAAATCACTCCGCCATATTGGGGAAATTCTGGCCGCATTTTTACTTTAAACGACCTAACCAGACGACTCCAGGTATTTTAGTATCATTTTTCTTGTGTTTTATTGTTTTTTTTAATTGTTTAACATCTTGGTTTCCTTTGCCTCGCACTTTTGCTACGAACGTTTTTTGGCCGAAGTTATCGTCAGTTTGCAGGCTTGCACTTTTGTTTCGACGTGATTAGAGGCCGGTTAATCTTTTGCGTTCGCAGGCGTCGATATGAATGCGATATGTTCAAACCTTTGTGTTTTAAAATTATTAATCAATTTTGGATTTTGAATTAATAATTATTTTTGTGAATTTGAACAACGCATTATTTTCGATGAATGGTATCGAACGGCGCTGGCTGAATGTGTTGGCATAGGAAATCCAAACTGGTCGTCATACGTTCAAATCTTGAATTTGAAATTTTTATATTCGATATTTTTTTATGTGTTTATTTTTATTTATGAGTTTTTTTTTGAAAGTAATCAGCGATGTAGACCAACGTACAGGGTGTTTGATTTTTGTCGTCGGCGCTCCCGCTTGTTCGACCCCGAAGTTCGCTAGTGGTTCCGCTTGGCGGGATCTGTATGACCACTCGAACGTTCGGCTGATCGATTTTAGGGAGTAGTTTTCGGCGATGGTATCCAAGCTTCCGTACGGGTTTTGGTCTGCAAACATCGCAAATTTCCACCACGTTAAGGCAACGACTATTTGGTTGCCAATTTATGTTTGTTTTTAATGATTTTGTTGTGTTGTTAATTTTGATTTTTTGTGGTTATTCCACAAGCTAAAATACGTTTTAGCTTGCCGTGGATCTTATGGGAGGTTGGTTGTGTAATGTTTGTCTGCTTACTGGATCGATAACATCATGAATCAGGAGAATCTGCTAAGGTTCGTTCACTTACTGGTTTCATAACATAATAAACCATTTTTATCATTTTATTTTCATAACTAAGTATCATAACATCTGGGTACTAGTTATTCCATCTATTACAACGGCCAATGGCTCTGCTTTAGCCTTGGTGGTGAGTTTTTTTTGTTAGTTAATTAGTTTAACTAAGTTTTGGAGTTTGTTCTTTTTCACGAGAAGCATTTCGCTCACCTACCATGAGCTATAGTAGAGTCTATTTCACATCTGTGTGTGCTCAGATATTTTTTGTTCATTTATTATTTTCTTTTTAGTGTTGATTTAAGGGACTAAGAGGTATCTGAAATCTTTTATTTTTTCGCTTGGCGCCCTGGGCACAGTTATTTTAGCAAAGCAGATCAATTATATTTAAACGAACCCACGAACGCTTTCGATCGACGCAGCGAGCTCCGACACTGGGTAATTCCTATGAGCTAGCTGTCTTGTACCCTTCACCTACAGACGTGACAAGCGGCGGATGGAGCGAAAATTTGACGGTTTTCGGTAAGTCACAAAATGTTCCTATAGAAACATTTAGACCCGAGTTTTAGGCTTCTATACAAAGTATAGCAAGAAGCCTTTTTAATTTAATTTAATTTTTACATTTTATTTTATATTTTAATTGCTTTGTTATTAATAACCTTTTTATTGTAGCTTCTTATTTTTTCAACTAAGAATTATCTGGATATGAACAACAAATATGAGAAGAGCAACCGTTATAAGAGATGTCAGATCGTACAGAGGGGCAGATATAAGTTCGGACCACTGTTTGGTGGTGGCGAAAATGAGACAAAAAACGATAAATTATAATAAACAAAACACCATAGGGAAAAGATGGAATATAGAAGGTTTTAGAAACGAACTAACAAGAGAAAGATACTTAGATGAAATTAGTAAAGCAATGAAAGATGGGAGAAGGGGCAGTAATGTTGATGAAGAGTGGGATAACATAAGAGATGGATTGAAGACAGCAGCAGAAAAAACAATTGGACGTAAACAAACTAGAAAAAATAAATCATGGTTTGACAAAGAGTGCGAAGAAAAAATAGATCTGAAGAGAAATGAAAGAAAATTATGGTTAAGAACAGGTAACCCAAGAAATCTCGAACTATATAGAGAAAGGAGTAAAGAGGTCTTCAAAATTTGCAAGCTAAAGAAGAACAAGTGGCTAAAAGACGCAATGGAAGAACTCGAACAGAGTAGCAATACAAACAACACGAGAAAGTTTTACATGCAGATAAACGAACAAAAAAAGAATCATGGACTAAGAACTAGAGCAATGAAGACCACAGAAGGAAAGATAGAAAGCGACGAGCGAGAGATTAAGGAAATATGGAAGAAGCATTTCCAATTGTTATTGAACAAAGTAGAAAAAGATTCAGGGTGTACAACCAATGCCCTAGATAAAGACTATGACAAGATGGCGACAGCCCCAACGTAGCAGGAAGTGACTAATGTGATAAGAAATGCTAAGAATGGAAAAACACCTGGATACGATGGAATTTGTATGGAGATGATAAAAAATGGAGGAGATATCCTAAAAAGAAGAATACATGAGCTAATGGAAAGAGTTTGGAAAGATGAAAAGATTCCGAAGGAGTGGGAAATAGGTCAAATAGTGCCGGTATATAAGAAAGGCAAAATAGAAGAATGCGACAACTATCGGGGAATAGCGCTGCTGCCAATGATATATAAGATACTGTCATCCTTGATACTGGAAAGACTGAAGGAACATACTGCGAAGACGATTGGCGAGTACCAGTACGGGTTTAGATCGGGGAAGTCGACAGTGGATGCGATACACATCATGAAACAGATAACAGATAAGTTCTGTGAACACAACATGGAGCTGCATCTGCTGTTCATTGACTTTAAGCAGGCTTCTGACTCCGTAAACAGAGTGAAGTTATATACGATAATGAGACAAATGAAAATACCAGAAAAACTAGTAAGAATGATAAAAATGACTTTAACAAACACGAGAGCAACAGTCAAAACCAAACATGGAGAGACAGACGTTTTTGATATCAACGCCGGGGTCAGACAAGGAGATTCATTGTCGGCGGAACTGTTCAGCCTGGCCATAGAGTATATCATGAGGAAAGTTAATTGCAGAGGAACAATAACAACGAAAGAAGCACAAGTACCAACTTACGCAGATGATATTGTGATCATGGCAAGGACAAAAAGAATACTGGCAGAAATTTTGGAAAAAATGGACATATACATGCAAACGAGATGGGCCTGACAATAAACGAGAAGAAAACCAAGTACATGGTATGCAGCAGTAGGCGGAAAGGCAGGTTACTAAGTCTCCACACAAGTAAACACAAATTTGAGGAAGTCCACAGCTTTAGGTATCTGGGTGTCATGATAAACAGTAGATGTGAAATACATGAAGAAGTGAATGAAAGAATACAACTGGCCAATAAAGCGTTATATGTTAATAAATACTTGCTGGGAAACAGAAATATAAGTCTAAGAACCAAAATAAGAGTATATAAAAGCTTGATAAGACCTATACTTATGTACGCAGCAGAAACCCTGTGCCTTACAAGAGATGAAGAGGAAAATTTGAGGATATTTGAACGCAAGGTAATTAGAAAAATAGTAGGCCCCGTGAAGTTAAGTGGAAATGAACTCAGAATAAGAACAAATGCAGAATTGAGAAGCATAATGAACAATGAAGACGTAGTGAAATGCATTAAGGCCCAGAGAATAAGATGGATAGGACATGTACTTAGAAGAAATAAAAAGGAAACAGTAAGAGCAGTAGTAGAGTGGAAACCATCTGGTGAGAGAAGAAGAGCAAGACCAAGAATTAGATGGTGGGATGGAGTGGAGGAAGATTTGAAAAGGATGGGAATACAGAATTGGAGGATGAAGTGCGGTAATACGGTCGAATGGAGGAAGATCGTTAGCGAGGCGAAAACACACAGACACCTGTAAGAATGGAAAGCGATGAGGAGTAAACCACCTCAAAATAAGGATTGCGAAGGCTTCGTCAGAAGTGGTTATATTCCGTCAGGAATGATACCCGGATTCATTCATTCATGAACAACAAAATAATGTCAAACTTAACATAAAAATGTATTTGATATTTACTCAATCTTGTCCAGAAGTCCGGGTTCCGAAAATCCGTGAGACCATCTAGAAAACTAAAATTTTTCATTGGCGTAGGTTCAGTATTCCTTCCACCGAGAAAGTCATATTTGTTTCTCCGATTTTGACAGAAACGTCCTGTATAACCTTCATTGTCAAAAGTGTAATTTGAGGCTAAGGGTAGATGGTGCGATAAATATATCAAAATGTGATAAAGGGCACTACCTTCTTCTTAGTCGTGTTGTTCGTTTCCGAACGTCGTGACCCATCTCTTTCTTTCTATGCATGTGATGTGCGTTCTAAGTGTTTTCACATACATAGAGGACCTACTTGTTTAACGTGGGCTCCGAACCACGGGAACTATAATACACTTCATGTTGAGATGGGCGCTCTTGGCAAATTACCTCGGTGGTTTGCCGCTGCCTTCCGAGGAGAGACGGCCAGAATAAAGTTCTTACCCTGCCCGGATTCGATCCGAGCGTTTCGCATTAGCAGTAGACGCACTTAACTGCCAAAGCTATGACCATGTCTAGGGCTTTGGAAACACCTATAATGGTTGAAAAGGTAATCAACAGATGGCGTTATTTAATTTCAAGTCATAATGAATAACTTTATCATTTTGTAATTATTAATTTGCCATACCATCTTGATCAAGTCCATTTTCTTCTGAAATCCAATTGGATAGTTAAGACGTTTTAACTAAGGGGTCGTCCATAAAGGACGTCCACGCCTGAGAGAGACGGGGGGTTACAAAATGTGACCAAGTGTGACCAGGGGGGGGGGGGAGTTTGGACAAATGTGACGTCCGCATAAAAATCCCATTTTTGGGAATTTGGGAATGAAATAGTCGAATAAAGTTTATCTTAAATTCTTGCTTGTTTAATTCCAAATTTTATTACAGCCATAAAAATTTTAAAAGATATTAAGAAGCAATGCATAGTTTTTTTAGTTTAAAGTTAGATTTTAGACAAATGAAGGGGGCTTGATTTTTGTGACCGTAGGACATTCCGAAGTCCGAAGATTGTGACCAACAGTGACAGGGGGGGAAGGGGGATTGAAAAGTCGGAAAAAATTGCGGACGTCTTTTATGGACGACCCCTAAGGACGGCCGGCAGCCTACTTGGGGCTCAAACCATTTATTCAGCCTTCTAATTTACTAGCGCCATTTGTTGATATCCTTTTGAACTTGAGCTGCATCCTTTTGTTTCCAAAATTCACATAAGGTTTGTCTATTCCAAACCAATAAATTCTGTCAATTTCAAAAGTTTAGGGAAATATTACCCCTTATATTTATAATCTCTATCACGTTTTACCAACATATTAACACTTTGGTCTCCGCCATATTCAATATGGCGGAGAAACAATCAATGGTCAACTTTTATTTTTCTAACGGGCGCCATATTGAATTTTCACGTTTTTGAATGTAGTCTTTATTCCTGACTACGATGATGTATCATGATAATTTTTTTAGTTTTTCAATAAATGTTTTATTTTATGATTACCATGATGCATCATATAATAATAAAAAACAGTTGTATTCAAAAATGTAAAAATCCAATACGGCGCCCATAAGAAAAACAAAAGTTGATTATTATTTCTCCACCATCTTGGATGTGAACACAAACGTGATAAAATATTTAGATTCTTCATAAAAAAAATTGCCTGGTGAAAGAGTTGACTGTTGTTTTTCCGCCATTTTAGTCTTCGTGGCGAATGCAATTGCATATTTGAATTTCTCGTAAAAAGGTGTCGTAATATTGTCTTGGATAAAAATGTCTAGTTTTCAATTTAAAGGATTGAAACTAAAACTACGATTATTTTTATCAAAGCTAAAATTGTTTTGAAATTACAAGCTTTTGTACTTATTTTCTCGGGAAAGAAATCAAGACTGAAAGAATATACCTACCTGCAATCTATATATATAAAAATGGATGTATGTGTGTATGTATGTATTGTTGTGATACGCGCTATCCATGTTGAGGATAGAGTCGTACCAACAAGGAGAGAAGTACAGTTGGAGACCGGAGGTTCAAACACATTTGTTTACATGTGTTTGTTTTGTTGTGTCGTTTGAATTTAATTTTAAGTTTGTTCGAGTTACATGTTGTGTAAACGGGATATACAACATGCGGAAATTAATCAAACGTGCAGAGAACCGTCGGCCATGTACAAACAAACCGATATATAAGAAGCTCCGGTTTGAAAAAACAAAATATATAGTAACGAACGTTACATAAAAAGTAAATAAAAGTTCGATCAAGATCACGAAGCGTGACGGTCGCATATTAGTGACTGCGATACGCAGTTGTGCGAATAATTGCAATTCAATTAAAGATAATTGAAATAAATTATATTCGCAAAGTTCCATCAAGATCACGAAGCGTGACGGTCGCATATTAGTTACTGCGAGATGCAGTTGTGCGAATAATTGCAATTCAATTAGAATATACTGAAATAATTTATATTCGTGAATGATATACGGTGGTACTACCCAAGAAGATTAATTCCTTGGAGAATTTAAGATTCCGCAAGATAGCGAGATACAGAAGGTGTTGGCAACGAAGGTTGTGATCGAGATCGTGTCTCGAAGTTAAATCGTGAAGTTATCCGATATATGAGAAGCAGATTGGAGATTGGAGATTGGAAAGTGGAATTTTTGAAGAAAGAAAATAGTGCGCACGATACAAATCACAGGTTAGCTACCTTTTAATAATCAGTGCGTAGAATAGTAGTTTATAAAGATTGTTTGATTGTTTGGGTTCTTGTTATATGTTGAAATTTGTTGATTTGATTAAAAAACTTGTTAACGGAATTCCAACTGTAGTTTTATCTTTGTTGGAATACAGAATTCGTTCAATCAAGAATAAGCTCGTATAAGAAGTGTTGGTTGATTCAGATCCCGACGCATATTACCCTGAGAAGTATAAGAGTCGAATTAAAGGTAGGGGTCCATAAACCGATTTTGTGCGTACTCGTGTATTCTTCAAAGCATCAGACGCTACAGTATGTTCCCCTATAGACTCCAAAACCGTTTGACCGATCGGAACCAAATTTGGCACAGTTATTATGTAGGTTCCTGCGCATGGTTTTGTATTGAAATAGTGCAAAAATTCGCAAAGGAAAGGAAAATTGATTTTGAGTAGCCTGCCTTCCTTTAAGGAATCTCGATAATTCATTCATGCGCGTCCCATAGGGACGCGCATGAATGGATTATCGAGATTCCTTAAAGGAAGGCAGGCTACTCAAAATCAATTTAAAAAAACAATAATGAATGCTGTCAAGCTGTCAACCGATCGACAATGCAAATACGCGTGCACGTGCTTTACGTTTCTATTTGACCAATCTTAACCAAATTTGGTGCAGAAGTTATTTACAACGCTACGAAAAACATAGGCTTCTTTAGAACCTTGGAGTGAGGCCGAAGGCCGAATAACCACATCCGACACGGTCTAGATGAATTATATTTTTATTATAATTATATTATAGATTAATTATATATTAGATTTTATAATATACGAGTATAATTATAACTTAACATTTGCCATGTTGTTTAGTAAACTAATAGGTATAAGCTATAGAAACAAATAAGAAATTAATGCTTTGCGATGCTTAATTTTTAGATAATTTGTCATCAGAATTAAAACACGCAACTTTGACTGAATTTAACGGTTTTATATCTCTGACGCTAACCGAGAATTCAAATTATGTAAGTAAAGTAAATCTATATACTATATAAAATATAATATAATTATAGGGTTTACACTTATCTCCCGTCTTTAGTACGGCCTTTAGGCCGCACAATCTTGTAAATCACGTACGATAACTAAAAGTCGTCGAACTTCCGCCTGTGTCAGTTCTAATTATTAAACTAATAAATATCTAATTTAACAAATGTAATTCCTTGTAAGGTGGAACCACATATGAAATTAAAAGACCGCAATTCGAAAAGAATGGTAAGAATGTTAGTTTTCCGCATTGTTCTATTCCGGAGTCATGATGTGGTAGTGCTGGAGAAAAATGTTTTATGTACCACCAATTGCGATAAGAACAAATGTCCCAATTATACATACGAGCAGTCGGAGATCCCCAGGGGCGGTCTATAGTTGTGTTCCAGCGCGTACTTAGACAGTTTGGACACAACGCGAGAGACACGAAAAACTAATTGACTGATTGTCAATTTTGCGTTAATGTAGCGTAAATTGAAAAATGCGGCTCGGCCGCTCGAGTAGCCGTGTAGAGGAAAGAACACTAATTTATGGAGTGGACATGATTAGTTCCAATGTATCTAAATCTCTTATCGCCCTTTTTTTTACAAAACTAATTAACTAAATAAAAGTGTGTTGACAACAAAGTGAATTATAATCTACTTTGCGGAGCAGTGAACACACTACAAAGGAAACGACAACCTCGAGAAACAAGTAAAGTTGAGGCGAGTCAAATACAAGCTTAATTTTCTACAACTCGAACTAAAACAAATAAATGTAACTTAAAGGTAAATTAAATGAAAATTTTATATTTTTCGCTTCTGAAAACTTTGATCGTAAAACCAATAATTACTTCATTTATTATGACTTTCTCGGGCAAATGAATTTTTTATTAACTAGCTAATGGGGATAATAAATTATAATGTAAACTTTGATACTGGTGAAATTTGTGATTTTAGGTAAATTAATTTAAATATTTGGTTTTCCGAAACAAATTAGCGAACAAATCTTTGCTTCGGAATACAAAACAAAATAACTATTAAGAATTTCCTCTTTTCTTCCAGTCGGACTTGGGAAAGTGTTTAGAAACGTTTAATCAATTTGCAACTAAATTCCTTGGAATGCAATATCGGATTGGATTCAAAGGTGATATGATGAAAAGAATGGACCTAATGGTATTCTAAGCAAAGGAGGAAACTTAATGATAACAGGACCGGCTCAAGAATATTTGTTAAGAATTGAATTTTTTCGGTGCAAATTTTTATGTGAGCGGGCCAAACAATAAGAATTATTTTCTGTAGTACAAGTAAATAAGTAAATAAAAAATTATAGGTCGATATTGTTGCGATTACAAGAAGTCTTCTTTGGAAGTAAATTAATTAATGAGAGCAGTTAGAAAAGTCAACTTAAGCGACTCAACACCAAGACCTAGTTGTAAACGGTAATTTTAAGTTGTACATATTTGGAGGTTTAAATAAATAAGTTATTGGTTAAATGAATTTAATTTAAAAAAATAGAGATCCCGCACAATACGGTCGTGACATAATGGTTTTTGCAGCGCTCTTAGTGATAATTCGCGGAAATTTACAACTCATCAATCAAGAATAGTTCGATTCAATTCAAACAAGTCAGTAAATTGTATTGTTGGATAGAAAAGGTTAGGCTTTCCACGTTCAAGGTTTGACCCGGGCATCTAAATGTACATTTCCAATTTGACCCTACGAAGAACACGACTTTACTCGCTACCACTCTGCCAGTTTTTAAGTTTCCCGTAACTGTTTTTAATTGGAATTTAATTATTTAAAAGAGAAAGTCATGACGACAGCATCCTTATAATAGGATCATATAATGTATAATTAATACTTGCACATGAATGTTGTAAATAAGTTGCACTAAAAAAATCTGAGCATTTCACATGGCGATGAACATCCTAAGAATGGAAGTTTTGCATAAATATTTTTGTGTACTTATATCCCATTTCAATAATATAAACAACTTGGTGATAATGCAGCAATTGTGGTACAAAATTTCTTTAAATCAGCGAAGTTTCGAGCATACTACTGTCGTCCTTAGTTAAAACGTCCTAACTTTTTCATTTGTGAAAAGCAACCCCATACCACTATTTTACAAACAATAATTAATTTCGCTTGGATAATACATTTTGATATCCTTTTAAAATACACCAATTTCCCCATATTTTAAGCTATCAATTAATTACTAAAATAAGAGACTGTCGTTAGCTAAAGCGGTTATGTGCGTTGCTGCTAATGCGGAATGCTTGGTTCGACTCCGGGCTCAGTAAAACTTTATTCTGCCGTCTCCCCTCGGAAGGCAATGGCAAATCACCGAGGTGTAATCTGCCTGGTACAGCCTCTCTGGAGATGAAGTGTATACACTTCCCGCGGTTCGGAGCCCGCGTTAAGCAGTAGGTCCCCTATGTCTGTGATAATACTTCAAACGCATAACACACACATAGGAGAGAGGTCGCCAACGTCCGGGGAACCGGATATGGCACACTAGCAAGAAGAAGAATTAATTACTACTAGAAAATAAAAAATATTTCAGTCCATATGTGAACAATTAAATAAAGTTGAACAAAGTAAACTTTCAGTAACAGGTACTAAAGTCAAATATTGGCTACCATTTCTTCTTATATATGTAACAAATTCCTATATGTAACAAATTATATTTAACCCTTTGAGAATTATGGTTTGTAGCATTTGACACATTACACAAAGTAATTTTTCTTTTGAAAATCAAATTGTTAGTTTTAGAACGTTTTAATTATAGGGGCCGTTCATGTATTACGTAAGACGTTTTTTCCTACTTTTAGACTCCCCCCTACCCCCTAGTAAGAAAAAATAAGAAAATGTATACCCCCTCCCCCCCACACTAATCTTACGTAAGATAAATTATTACCCAATGAGAAGTCAGATAATATTAAACATTAATAAAAGTGAAATTAACGAAGATATTATGTTTATTTTATATTAAAAAAAATGTTATTCACACAAATTACTTTATAGTGTAAGAAAATTGCAAAAAAAATCCAAAATCGGTCTTCTGCGATTTTTCGACGGATTTCGTTAGGTAATTGCATAATAAAAAACGTCCTCTATAGGAACCCTGAGCTTCTTACCGAATTCTTCGTCTGCAGTTGAAATTTTTTTATGAAGGAGTGAAAATTATGTTTTTTGGCAAAATATTTTTAAACAAATTTCTATTTCAGCTATATTGTTATATCATATAACTCATTAAAAAAATTAAAAGCACTTAAGGCTGCTGTCCTGGCAGTGTTTAATATAATATGGGAAATTTGTCGAGATTGCGGACGCACTAGGTAAAAAAGTATGCACTTTTAGGCAACCATTTTATGATCATTATAAAGCTAAAACGTGGCCCTTGGATCTGATAAATTTTTAATTCCAATTAGAAATATTGAAATTTTTGCTGTAAAGATGCTCTATTTCACAGGGCAAAAATGTGACCGTGCAATAATTTTTATAATCATTACAGTTATAATTACAAACTTGAAAAGTGTTTCACATCCAGGACAAATGCTTGACCTAATTTGAAAAAAAATTTAGTAGAATTATATGCATTTTTCTAGAAGATGCTGCGTCCGAAAATAATAATAATTTTTTCTTGTTTTGAACGATTTTTTTGAAATGGTGAGCAGCAAGTGTTGGATCTCGGTTAAAATAGTTTGTCCAATCTATATCAGAATTATTTCTTACGGTTTATTGCTCATTTGTCTAATGGTATTTTCAATCGCCCACGCTTAGGACGGCAGCCTTAAAATATTTTAACAACATCCTCGAAATCATGAAAAGAAGAGCTTCCTAAAAATGGTCAGGGGGTTCTAATTTTTGGATATTTAAGGTTTGTGGTCCTAATAAAAACTCTGGGTTAGTGACTTCGGCGAGCGCTCGGAAGTGCCGCCATTTAAAAAAAATGGCGAAAACGAAATGTTTCCTCGCAATATTTCCTTACCAGTTGACTTTAGGACGAAAATGACTTCCATAAATCTTACAGAGAATAAAATTTACTACAACTTCTATCTAAGTAAGTTATTTTACTCTAACTAATAAGTCTAATAGTTTGTTGCTGAGCGTCAGCATTGTTAAATAGAGCACATTTTTGAAAATTTCAATGACGTTCGATTTTGACCTGACTTTTTTATAATAAAAATTTTTTTTACATATTTTTTATAATAATATATAGAGTATATAATAATAGACTTTTTTAGAGAGAGAGTAACCAAAAATTATTAAAATATGTCTTTTTCAATTCTACTATAAAAACGTTCAGCTTTCCAAATCTCTATAGGAAATTTGTCGATTTCAGGTGAATAAATTCGTGCTACTCCCGAAAATGTGATTTTATTCATTTCGAACGTAAATAATTAATAGTATTGTGTTTCACATTAACATTAATACCTACAGCACCTAAATTAAATTAAATAATTTTCAAATTTTGAAATTTAATTAAAAAAATAAAATCTTACGTAAGAAATTGTCTTGACCCCCCTACCCCCGAGTAAGAAAAAATAAGATGTCAGCTACCCCCCCCCCTCCCCCTAAACGTCTTACGTAATACATGAACGGCCCCTAAGGGCAGCAGAAAATATCAAATGAACTGTGTCGTATCATTGCCTTAAACATGCTTTGATACAGATCGTCGTATAACCGGCCGTTTAAGTTTTACCAGAAATGTTTCCGCATCCTGTTTTTCATAAAACTCGTTCACTTTATCTATTTTAAATCTCACTTTTGCGCCCCCCGAAATAAAACCCTCTGGGTTGCAAGCTCACTCTGCCCACGCCCTTGAACCGGGCCTGCCTAGCAAGTTGTTATCAGAAACGAACCGAAATTTTGAAAAACAAAACTGCAAACTCAATATTTATGTGTAAGCTTGTTGAAAATAACTTAAAACGCTTTAAATTCAGATCATGTTTGATGCAACTCGACTCGGAACTTTATTGTGACCGCTGTCAAAGTTCTGACACGTACACCATTTTACGGAAGGAAAACTTTACAACAACTTACCAGAGAGGTGATGAGATAGCTGTGGTAGTCACTCATCATACCAATTTGTTGGGCCTGCTTCAGAACATCGTAAATTTTCTCCGTTGAGCAGTCGAGCACAATATGGGATTCGGCCGAATTCTTGATTTGCTTTAGCAGTGGCCTAAAAATAAAAGAAACTTTATTATCAAAGTAATTTTATTATCGGTCTTTGCAACTTTTCTTGCACTTAAGTTTTATTCGCTTCCTTTTACGTGTTTTAATTAAACAAATACGTTCGCTTTCTTACTAAAATTAAGTTATCAGCCCAAGGAATTTTGGCAGTTAACACGTTGCCACTCCTCTTTATTAATTTGAATAGATTTGTAAAAATTGGGGAAATTCCCTAAGGTGTGATTAATATGAGCGCACTGAAAAATAGATTCACTAAAAGCAAATTTGTCTTAATTTCAATTCGATAGAGAAGAACCGCACAATGCCTAAGTACCTAAGTGGAAATACGCGAAAAGTTAATAAATTAGAATAAAATCATAATTTGGACAGTTTGGAAGAGGCAGTTATAATAAACCTCAGAAATATGTCACACGGGAGTTGTTTGTGAAACTTTTAAACTGCTTTTAGGAAATATTCCAAAACAAAGATGATATTTTTGGGATTTTAATCTTGTTTCGCTTTAGTTACCAAGATGCTGTGATTTATGTGGTGAACGTGAAAATAAAACAAAGTTTCCAAAATAAACTAATTTCCACGTCGTCGCCGTCGGTCGCTAAGACACCGCTCGCTCCTATCTGCGCTCGCAGTTAATTTTCCTGATACTATATTAATTTTCCCCCAATACCTTTTTCGTATCCAAAATAAAATATGAACTTTTAGTAATTTAAAGCGCAGGTTTAAAAGCCGCTCGAGGCGGTTTTTGCAATTACCCTTTGATTATTTCAATAATAAATAATATATAATATTACGATTTACAAACTTCGACAAAAAATACCAAATAAAATGAGTAATTAATTTATATTACAAAACGACCCACAATAAAAACTGTTGTAAACAAATTAATTCCAAATGTAATTGAGTTTAAATTGAGATAAATTTATGTTTCGTCATTTGTAAGCCATAATGGCCGTTAAGGACAAGCAAGATCATGGAAACGTAAAAATCTGTTTTAGTTTTTTAAAATGAAAATCGTACGATTCTAATAACATCAAATTGATCTAACAAGGCTGTCAATGTCACACGTTTTTATTCCTCTTAAAGAAGCTTCCCTACCGTAGTACAATTTTCTTCTATCATTTTATGGATCTTTTTCTACCCGTCATTGTTCTACGCTTCCGTTTTTCATATTTACAGATTCTGCTCAACAATCTGTAATTTCATCCTCATCAAAAATAAAATTCCTTGCTTGTTTAATGGAGAAATCGTGAACATAAGCTACGCTGGATGCTTACTTACTTAGTTGAAAAACTAAATATTACAGTCTGATTTGAATACTTTTCTGTTAAGTTTCACATTACAGCTAAATATAGGGTGATAATATAAAACGTGTCACTTTGCAATGCGTGGCATTTCCGCTCTTTAGATTTTGACATCCGTTTGCTTTGGGAATGAGACTTTACGGCGCCGCCGATTCGGTGTAGCTAGTTTGGCGCCGCCGGTTCGGCGTAGCCAGTTCGGCGTAATACCGTTTCGGCGCGAGGACGTTTCGGCGTGAGGACGATTCGGTGTGAGGACGGTTCGGCGTGAGGACGATTCGGCGCGAGGTCGATTCGGCGTAGCCCATTCAGGCGCAAACCCGATTCGGCGCTAAGACGATTCAGCGCTAACCTTTTTAGTAATTCGAGACGCTTTTCAAGAATTTAAAATATCCTCATTTTCAGTCGAGAGAGACTATAGAAATATTACAAAAATTATATTTTTGTAATTTTTAGAATTTCTGTTAGTAGTATTCGTAAGTTTCACTGTCTGTGTGTAAGTATAATAATGTTATGTGTTAATGTTTTCATTGGCTAATTTTCGGGTTTTTTATCCTACAGCCTCTTTTCGACCGAAGATGAGATTATTTTAAATTCTCTAGACGCGTCTCAAATTATTAAAGAAATAAAGGACTCTGGGGGAAAAGATTTAATTTTTAAATTACATGTTCTTGGTTTTCAAACTAATTTTTCATTTTGTTAAGGTTATTCAGGATCTCAAGATTAGAGTAATATAAATTTGTAATAAATTTTTGTATTATAGTTGACCTTTATTTGTTAATTTATAAGATATTTTTTAAAATTGGGTATAGGTCTTTTAATATTAAAAGACAAAATTAATCAATAACAATTGATTAAATTTACATTGTCAACTATTGAATTTGTGCTAGTAAATTTGAATAGCTTATTTGCAAAATTTTAGAGCATATTTTGTAGTTTTTTAGTGCCTAAAATCCGATGACTACTAATGAGTAATAAATAAATAAAAATATGACACTGAAAAATAAATTTTCCGAAATTTTTTTATGAAAACCACCCACATTGTAATTTCAAGCCATTTCGATGGTGTTTTTAGAATATCATTAAATTTATTCGTTTTTAAGATTTGCACCGAACAAAAACAGCGAATTTTTCGGCCACCTTAAAGAAATCTTAAAGTATAATACAACAAAAATGTTTTACAATATTTCTAAAAATTATTGAACCTCATGATTTACAAATGAAACCATTTTTGTTCTATAAATACAGAGCTTAATACGAAAAGTATTAGCCCACCTCTGCATTTAGAATTTAAATTTTTTAAATCTACCACCTAGAAATGATTCTACGATAAATAATCAAAGGAGAAAATTTCATAGTATAAAATTTAGTAATTTAATTGCTATACATCAACTACATAATATGTATATTAAAAACATTACATATTCAAGTTAATGATCGTATGTAGTTTTACAAACGTGAATTAAAGTTTAATTTGTGATTAAAAACTGCGAAATAATGCATTAATTTTCCATTACAAGAATTTAATTATATTTTAAAATGAATCGGAAAATCATTTCCCGCCGAATTGTCCTTGCGTCGAATTGGTCTTGCGCCGAATCGGGTCACGCCGAATTGGGTTCGCGCTGAATAAGGTTGCGTCGAAATGGGCTCGCGGCGAATTAGTCTCGCGCCGAAACGGCGGCGCCGAATCGGGTGCACGCCGAAAGGGCTATGCCGAACCGGCGGCGCCGAAAAGTCCTAGACCCGTTTGCTTTTGATCTTGGAACGTTAGACGATCGACGAACATACAGTTATTATGAAAACGTATTACCAAAATGGTAAAACTTTTGTAGTTGAAATTTTAGGTAAAAGCGTTGCGAAATTGTAAATTTAGTTAAAAAACTTGTGGAAACCGGAAACATTATTGAGTCTCATTAATGCGAAAATGTTTAAATAGAAAAATGTACTTCCGACGCATCTGCAGAAGTTTTTTCGAATATTATAATATTAAGAAATTACCTTTCCAGGTGACACACGTGTGATTTTCAGTTTACTAACAAGGGGAACTCCCGCATTCTGGTTAACCGATTTTGATAAATTTGAAATTGGTTAACCTAGATCGAATTTCATTAGATTCCAATTTTTTGGGTCAATAAGCAGTGGTTTGGATGAAATTGAAAATTGAAATTTCACCAGGCCACGCCCTTTAATGTAAATGATTGGTAAGTCACCATTCAATTTCCTACACTGCAGTTAACATAAAACTTAAATATAATTTGTTACTCACATGGATCTGATGATGGATAATCATCAAAGTGAACAAACTGCGCCTCAACCGCTGGTAATCACAAGTTTTGAGTCACACACCAACACCACTACAGAACTGATCTTCGTAAGGTATCCGTTCCCTACGACGAGCCGGACGCATCAGACGGATCTCATTTTAGGGCACATTTTAAGCACTTCAAAACTGTTAATATTTCGAAAATAGTTAAGACATCGTTTTTGTGCGTCTTATCGTTTTCTTGACGACCGTGGTGAAAAATAATCGCTTTACCATAACAAAATATTAATTAATCTCCGTAGGTTGAAAACAATAAGATGAACAAAGAAGATGTCTTAGCTTTTCTTCGTAATATTATTTGTTTTAATGTAATCGCAAAATGTTCTCCGTCCGCGTCCGTCGCGTCGTAGTGAACGAGCACCTTTAAACTGCCATAATTGCTCCCCAAAAATACTAATATATTGTTTATCAGGTTGTTATAAGTGCATTACGCAATCATGCAATTATGCATCCGGCCCACGACGTCATTTTTATAGCCCGCATACGTAAGAACATAATAAAATAAACGTGTATATACATATGTAATACGGGAAATGCCAGATGAATAATGGCGATATTGTGATCATATTGTGTTTAGATTTTAAATTGGAACTGCAATAAAATATAAAATCGATCATAATAATAAATTATTATTAAAGTGACGAAGTAATCAATGTGTTTAGTAAAGTAAATTGCGAACAAACGTTTAAACACTAGAAACTGCATGCACTGCTGCATCCACATATCACCGAATGCATTCGACTGAAGATTCGCTGAATTATTCGTGGGTGAATGCACCATCCACATATCGAGAACAATTTTATTCGTTTTTATTATATGATATTTAATTTAATTAATAGCGACAGAATCAACGAAAAATAAACACATCTGTTTCAAGTCATGTTTGCTAACGTCCAGAATGAGAAAGATCTCCATATAATAATAAATTAATTGTATTATGTGTACAAAGTGCCTACCTGTAGATTACAATTCTAGAGTCCGGGGGTCGGGGGGGGGGGGGTTGGAGTACCACCAGTTACACCTAAATTCTAAATGAAAAATTTACGACGTTCTGCTCCTCTTGTGATTTTAGAGACGCAGTTTTTGAGTGTACCTGGGGGGTATTCCATACCCCCCAGACCCCCCGGTTTCAAATCATATTTTATAAATATAGACCTTGTGTGTTTGTCTCTTTATGTGCAGAATGCAAAAAATCCTCATAGATCACTTAATTTTCTTGAAAGCTATTCAAGTTTTGTTATTTAATTGCTATATTAAATATCCTTACAAATTAGAAAGATTAGTTCAACCCCGTCAGACATTCTGATAAGGAAGTTTTATTTAAAATTTCTTTAGATTGAGTTATTAATTTTTTCACATCACTTGTCTGGAAAATAATTTTAAATTTATATTTTTTGCGATAATAAATAATTTATTTATTCTATTTATAAGCATCCTGCACGCTCTGAAGGCTGTAGCTCTGCTAACAATCAATTAACAAGAAAAAAGCAGAAGGTATTTTTTATCAAAAATTGAATATCTCGGTGCAGGTTCACTTCAGAGTAAAATGTCACATAAATAATTAATTATTTGAATATTCATAAATATGTTGTTTTGCGCGGGTTTTCCAACATGACGGACAAATCCGGAGTCTCTATCAAATCAAACCAGAATATCATTTTAGAAGTCCAAATCATGATAATAAAATTTATCTAAGCCTGGCCTATTATTAAAAATCCATTGGCAAGTATTGTCATATTTTTTTCCACAATTCAGAATCAAAGTGTGTGACGTGTATTTGAAGGGCTGCCTAATTTTTAGGGCTATATTGCAAAAGAGCCAGCCTGGGAACCCGGATAGAATCGAAGGGCATGGAAAATGTTAATTGGTACTCTGTACATGTCATCCTGGTATATGATATCTAAAGTTGCGCAGCCTAAAGGCCGCACTGGCCTTTAATAAGCCGTATGTATTTGGTTTTTAATTCGCATATTCACAAATACCACAAAGCTTTCACAAAGTAAGCAACAACCTCTTAAACTTCAGCTTTCTATGCAAAGAGATTTGCGAGATGATAAATAATGAGTGGGAAAAGAGCCTATTATAATATTTTTAAATATTTCGATTTATATGGCCCACCACCAGCAACTTACTAAAAACTGGCGGACACGGAGCCAGATATTCTTGTTATACTGCGTATAGAAGCCTAAAAAGTGTCCCTGACATAAAACCGCCTATTGGATGAAAGTTTTTCAGATGTATCCGAAATATTTTATGAGAATGAAGTTGATTGTGAAATTTACAACGCTTTAAGTATTACAACCATTGAATTGGAAATATATGGAGTCGATCTGAAATATTGCTATCGAGAGGTCCGTCGTGGTCTATAATGCGTATTGTATTCGTATTCAAATGGGATTTTAAATTCTGGAAATTAAATTTTATTTATAAATAAATGTATGTACTAGAAAAAGCATAGTTTTAAATGTAACCGCCTCCTTCCTTGCAGTGGAAGTCACCATAAGAATTAAGTCCATATGTAAAAGTTTGAGAATGCATAATAGGGTCGTACTTACGGACTAACGATAGGGGGAGGGGGAGGGCGGATAAAAAATTTTAATCATTCAAAGATCATTTTTGAATCGGAGTTAACCCAAGGATTTTTGGTGTATCAACTAATCAGATAGCAGAAACCACTGGGTTAACTCCGACTCGAGGTTTTATAAAATGTGAGCAACTGTGACATGTGACCAGGGGGTGGACAAATGTGACGTCCGCATAAAAAGCCCATTTTTGGGATTTATGGGAAAATTGAATTTTTTTATGAAATATTTTGTAAAAAAAATTGTAAACCCCCTCTCCCCCTCAGGCATGGTGGTCCTTTATGGACGACCCCTTATACAATTGAAGTTATTTATTTATCTAAATATATAAAAGAGAAGATCTGTTTGCTTGCGTGTTCGCTATACGTTCCTAGACCCTTGGACCGATCTCAACCAAATTTGCACAGTTATTTTGTAGCTCCAGGCGCAACTATTCGTGCATAAATGGAGAAGAAATTCGCTCGGGGAAAAATGTTATTCGCTTTTTTCGATAAATCAAATCACAAGTTTGACAAAAAATTTAATTTGTCAAATAATTAATCTGACGTACAATCAGTGATTCAAAATACTGTCAACAGATGGCGGGGATGGCGGCTTTAATTCGAAAAATGCAAACCACTAACAAATTAATCTGAAAATACTGTCAACAGATGGCGGGGATGGCGGCTTTAATTCGAAAAATGCAAACCACTAACAAAAAACCACAAACAAATTAATCTGAATGCCGCGAATAAGACCGGAGCACTTTATATAGGTGGCAGAACGTGGAAGATCCACCTCTTTGCGGAAGATTTAACTTTACATGAAGATGTAACTTTACGTGAAGATTATGTATGTACGATATGTATGTATGTATGTATGACAGATGACGGATGACAGATGAAGGCCGAACAACTATGGCCTTCACGGATCTATTATGGTCCGGTCTGTGAGGCCGAAGGCCGAACAACTTTGACCTTCACGGATCTATTATGGTCCGGTCTGTGAGGCCGAAGGCCAAACAACTATGGCCTTCACAGATCTATTATGGTCCGGTCTGTGAAGCCGAAGGCCGAACAACTATGGCCTTCACGGATCTATTATGGTCCGGTCTGTGAGGCCGAAGGCCGAACAACTATGGCCTCCACGGATCTATTATGGTCCGGTCTGTGAGGCCGGAGGCCGAACAACTTTGACCTTCACGGATCTATTATGGTCCGGTCTGTGAGGCCGAAGGCCGAACAACTATGGCCTTCACGGATCTATTATGGTCCGGTCTGTGAGGCCGAAGGCCGAACAACTATGGCCTTCATGGATCTATTATGGTCCGGTCTGTGAGGCCGAAGGCCGAACAACTATGGCCTTCGCGGATCTATTATGGTCCTCCCCCTGTGAGGCCGAAGGCCGAACAACTATGGCCTACTCGGATCTATTCTGGGTCTAGATGGCTAAGGGCGGCGGATGCCGCCCGTGCCAGCTAGTATAGAATAAAAACAGATTAGCCATTGCCAATCAAAAACTTAATCTGCATATTGGCAGAAAATTCATGTTGTCATAATGAAAAAATAAATTATATCAAAATTAAATTTGCTGGTTCATGGTAGTCATTTGGTGTGAATTTTGGTGGGATTTCAAACCGTATTACGTTGGTTTCTATTGTAACGTACAATTTAATCTGCATGAGTTTATGGAGTTGTTTCTAATTAATTATTTTTGTTTTTAGGTTTTCCACATCCAGTTTGCATGGGCGTTATTCAATCTTCACCATAGGTAAGTATCAATTTTTAGGTATTAATTTTCTTTTCGGATGAATTTATGTCATTATCGGTTCGCACCCAGACCTTGTTTCATATCTGGTTATTGGATAGTTTGATTAGATCTCAGTCTCGGTAATGTTGACGGTCTTGTTCTCGAGGAATTTACACATCAGGTCGGGTGGTGTTTCTTCGTACAGCTCGTCCAGTTGTGCAGGGAGATGGATGCCATGATAGGCCGCCAATTCCAACTGTTCTTGCATGTACAAATCGCACTCCCGTATCCGATGTGTAGGTTCATCGAGAATGTCGCAAGCCGGACATAGTCCGTCCTCCGATTTCCCCAATCTCTTGAGGTGTCGGCCGAACTCGCCATGTCCGGGACCCCTTATACAACTGGCCCTAACTGCGTTAAAAGTTTTCTATGTTGACTGCTAATGGGGAGTTATTTGCAAGTTAAATCTATTGCTTTTTAATTCACAACGATCTTTGTTTTAAATGCGGCGCCACCAAATATGTTGACTCTTCACCTTTCAGAGCACGATACACCACTGGTGACATATTTTAGTAATTACAATCCATTAAGGGCCAGCCAGTAGATCAATCACGAGTAAAAATTAACCTACGGATTTTTTGTGTATCAACCAATCAAACAGCAGCAAAAGGCAAACCCAAAATATTTACCCAAGAAAAACACACAAACACCCAATAGAAATATAAACGACAGAAACGGATCATAACATTCGAAAATTCTCCAAACTTGAATAAGACTTCAACACTTCTGATAAACTGATAAGGATGTGCGACAATCGTATATCAATGAAAACCTCCAGATGTTGTTGAGTATAAATTGTTGAGTTGGTAGATAAATGTAATTTATGGAGTTAATAACATTAGATTTGCACTTACCAATTGGACAAAAAAATCAAGAAAAACAAGGGATCCACTTCGGCAACGAGGAAAATCAAACCAACGGAAAAAATTAAATACCACCAACGAATAAGATCCAAAAATTGGATTGGAAAAACAATCTTCCAAATTAATTCGTATACTGGATCGTCCCAAATGGAGCAACAAAAATTCTTCGAAAACCACATCCACATTCAACTCCCATTATTATTTTTCTGATAAAGCACGCATCATTATTTTTCAAAATACTTAACTGTCACGCCACACATTGGGAACTGTTAAAACTTATTGCAGCGAACTGCAATAGATCAATTTTAAACCGAAGTTACAATTTTGAATTGTAACAATGTTAAAAAAATTTTTGAGTTACTCTCGTGTAACAGCGATACCGCTCATGAGCATTCGACCATAGATTTTAAGATTAATTTAACCATCCTAAATTTTGTTTGCGAATTTGCACAGTTGATGTTTTCATCCGTGTAAACGATATAAGAATTGATTTCGGGTTTTACTAAGCTGCGTCTGACCTTTCTTTGGTATTTGAAATTGCGTTGGGTAATGCAGTCCTAACACAACTGCCCGCATCTAATTTGTTACATCGTAATTAAAGACTAGTAAGTAAGGAAGTAAGGACAATATTTTTCGTCAAGCAGCTTAAAAGTTAGCGTTAAACAGAATTAATTAGTTTATGTTTCTTGATTACATGAGTGCACTATACCAAATTTCTCAGTCAAGTGTTCATCAGTATACAAAATTGCATAATAACTGAAATATGAAGTAATATTTCTGCGAGACATTGTAGGTTAGGAACGCTACAAAATAGGATTAAGTTTTCGAGTTAGATGCAACACTCTGGAAACGTATTAAATGAAGAGTTTCTTTGTGTTGGTATTCAAAATAAAGGAAAAGCTCATACAGGAGTTGCAGAATTTGCATAAGTTTTTTGTTATGTAAGCAGGTCTTACACAAAGACAAAAGTCTCTTTTGCAAACTTTGAGCCAAGTTTTATAATTTTATCGTTTGCACAAATGAATGCAACGAGCAAACAACTTGTCTAATAAAATTAGTTACGTAACAGCTTCAAATAATTTCTCTCTCCAGCTCGAGAAAAAAAATTGCCTAATAGATTTTATTTTGAAATTTATTTACTCCCATGTTTTGAGTTTTTATCTTGGTGGTTAAATGTGTTTTTATGTAAAAGTTCACATCTAAAAAATTCATTTTAGACAGCCTTAAAAAGTAAATCAGAAAATATAAGGAGATATAAAAACTTTCAAGTTGAGAAAATCATCTGGTGTCTTGTGCTAGAAACAACTATTTGCTAAAGCCCATCCTTTTCCAAATATTTTATTACCGCCACCGAATCTAATAAATTGTCAACAGTCTATGCCAAAAAAAAGTTTTTAGGATATGAGACAAAACTTTTTTTACAACGTATAGTAAATTTTAACGACATAACAAAAAGTAAACAATAGTCAAACCTATAATCGTACATTGGTGGAGTAAATAAGCGGTAATGGTATCATTTAAAAATTTTATCGTTTGTTTTTACTTCATTTCGTACCCTCTTTCGCTACTTTTCTCCGGATTCCACGTTAAACTGTAGGTAACACACTTGTAGGGTCTCACGGGAAATTTTCCTCTAAAGAGCCCACAGGTTCGCACACACACACACATCCTGCTACCTTGTAAATAAATAAATAAATTTTAAAAGAGTAAAATGTAAACTAAACATTTGAATGGCGCAGTCGAGTCGGTGCAAAACAATAAAATGAAAACGTCTGCCCTAAGTACCTAATTAAAAGATCTGCAAAAGGCAACTAATTAAGAAGTGAAAGTTTTTCACAAAGTCCGGTAGAACTTAATCTATAAAATCACGTAAGTTCAGTGTTCATTTATAGCTAAGTCCAGTTTCGTTTCAGCTTTACGGTTCATGAGGTAGGTACTCGGCTTGTAGCCGTTTCATTTTCGAGTTTCCAGCAGCACGTGCACCCGTTAAATACGTCTTAAAGAATAACAACATGCAGCACACTACACACTTGTTTAATTAATTTCAAAAACCATCCCCCCATATAAATTTAATCCTTACAAGGTACTAAAAAGTGTAATAATATTTTTCATTATATTTTAAGAGCAATAAAAACTTTTACTTTTACGAAGAACTCAAATATTTTAAAATGAAACGCTACGTTGTAACCCTGTAAACTTGGGTTGTTTTCCGCAAAGTGGAAATTAATTAAAAAGATGTTTTTGGGTAAATAATATGTTAGTTTAAATTTTTATTTCGCTATTCGCACGCACAAGCACATTTCCTCATATATATCCTTGCAGTAAAGCAGGGAAATGGTAAACAAAGACGCGGATATCCGTTTAAGTCCTGCGGGATCCAGAGTATTATTGATCTTAAACATCCTAGAGCTTCCTTCAATGCATCATTTAAGTATAAGCTTTGACTTGTTCAAACAGACGCTTTTCAATACTGAGTTTACTTAAACCAACGTAATAATGTAACGTGACAACATATAAAAGTTTTTCTATTTCTCATCCAAAAAATATATACTTAAAACAGCACAAAAATTTATGTAAAAAAAATATGAAAGTATAAAATTAAACTGCCATTCCGACTTATGTCGCGTCGCGTCTTTCTGATATTGAAATAAAAAATAATGCCACTACGTAATGGCATTAGAAGGTGATTTTTCGCCATTATCTTAATCTTAGATAACTTTAAAATGCAGACCCCGACTTTACATAACAGTAAAATATTGGGAAAAGGAGATAATAGACATTTTTCTGAAAGTTTCTTCTAAGCACAAAACTTGAAAGTTCTTTTAGTACAGAAAATAAATTGTAGAGTTTGCTAGTTAACTTCGAACATTCGATGGAAGATCAAAACACTTGACAAGGCAGAAGCGATTTTTAATAAAATTTAAAAATATAAATATTGTGGTATAATCACAATTCGTAATAAGTACAACGAGAGATGTTATGTTTTTGAAGCTGCATGAATAAAGTCTACAATTTTAATATAAAATTTTAAATTCCAAAGAATAAATATTTTTGAAACACTAGGCCACTTTCGACAGCTGAAGATTTTTTCTCGGTGGGCTCCTTTGAAAAGAAGTTCGTCAATCAGATCAAAGAATACATTATTTCAAAAACATATTTACAGAAAGAAAAGTTAACCTTTGCTTGTATGGAAAAACAATGACATTTGTTATTTTTTCGCTCTTTGAATAAAAATTATATTGCAGTACATAGATCCCCCATGAGGGGGGGGGGAATTATGATCAAAGAATTTGAACATCACAATTTTCGATCGAAAGTTTTCAGGTTAGGTTAAGTCGAGTAAATTCTACAAAACAGGATTTTACAAGATTACCAGCCTTTGCATTTATTTCTTTTTTGCATTATTGACGTTTATTCCAAACAACCCGGATGAGTCCATCTTCAAAGCCGCTTAAGGGTTTTGTTATGATGAAAATTCAGAAGTTTACTGACCACACAAATTACTTTTGTTTAGATTTAATTTGTCGTATACGTCGATTCTGCTCACAAACTTTAACTCTTAAATGTCTTTAGCATTTAAATTTGACTAAAGTAAGCAATGAAAATAACAGTTTTATTTTCAAGGTGGAACTAAAATAAAACGGTTGATGTTTAAACTACTTACTTAAATCTTTAAAATTTAAAGGAATGACCACAATCGACATATAAATCCTGTTTCACGGTTCAGATCAGGTATGATTTTCTTCTGGAACACCAATAGTAAAAAAAAAAAATAATCTCGCCACGTATGGAATTTCTTACTAGACTAAATAAAATAAAATTAAACAAGTCTCTGAGCCCTAAGGGGTCATCCATTAATTACGTAAGGGTTTTGGGGGGGGGGGAGGGGGGTATTGGATATCTTACGGACCCTTACTTAGGGGGGAGGGGTCCGACGTATTCCTTACGTAAGTTTGTTAAAATATTTTTTTAATTAAATTTAAAAATCAAATAGTATAATATTACGTCATAATAGACGTAATTTTACGACAATTAAGTGATAATAGCATGATTTTCGTGCCAGTAAGTAGCATGTGTATCAGCGCCTTAAAAATCATTAAACATAGTGGCATAATAGTATAATATACTAGCTGACACAGTCGGCCTACCGGCCGCCTTTAGCCATCTAGACCGAGTCGGATGTGGTTGTTCGGCCTTCGGCCTCACTCAAGGGTATCGCAGGCATACGTATAGACCGTGGTTGTTCGGCCTTCGGCCTCACTCCAAGGTTCTAAAGTAGCCTATGTTTTTCGTAGCGTTGTAAATAACTTCTACAACAAATTTGGTTAAGATGGTCAAATAGAAACGTAAAGCACGTGCACGCGTATTTGCATTGTCGATCGGTTGACAGATTGACAGCATTCATTATTGTTTTTAAGTTGATTTTGAGTAGCCTGCCTTCCTTTAAGGAATCTCTATAATCCATTCATGCGCGTCCCTATGGGACGCGCATGAATGGATTATCGAGATTCCTTAAAGGAAGGCAGGCTACTCAAAATCAACTTTCCTTTCCTTTGAGAATTTTTGCACTATTTCAATACAAAAACATGCGCAGGAACCTACATAATAACTGTGCCAAATTTGGTTCCGATCGGTCAAACGGTTTAGGAGTCTATAGGGAACATACATACACACATACATCCATTTTTATATATATAGATTATTATTCATATTTTATAAATATTAGGGGTGGAGAGGGGGGGTCAAAATTAATTTTCTTTTAAATAATCCTTACGTAAGATGTGGGGGGGGTTCCACAATCTTACGTACCCTTACGTGGGGGGAGGGGGTCCAAAATTACAAAAATCATCCTTACGTAATTAATGGACGGCCCCTAATGGAAAAAATTTCGTACAGTTTTATCATTTTTTTCTATAAAACAAAAAGTTTTTGATGCAGCAAAAATTCTAAAAATTAAAAGTAGTAATTATTGGAGGCCTGAAAAAAATTTCAAGCCTTATATAAATTACACGCCGCCGACCAGAAACGATTCTTTCTGACTCTACAATCATTATTATTTTTACTATAGTGTACATAGACAAAATATTACTCGCTTTCAAAAATTTTCTTTTAATTAAAATAATTGTATTTAATGTTAGCTGGTACATGCAGCCATTCCTCCGTATTTAGACATCTAAAATAGATACCAGAGATTGCAGAGGTTGTGCGGTAAAAGCCGAAGGATTGCAACGATTTTTATGTAATACATAAACTCACGGCTTCTCATCTTTAGGTCTCACTCCGGGGAGGGGGTGGATGTGTGAGCCAAAGAGTCAGCCTTACTTTGAGGAAGCCCGACTTATCTGGAAACTAATTTCCAACAAAATAATATTTGAGACAAAAGCTGTAGGAAATTTTCTCGTTTATAATATTGATAATAACTATTTGGTCATAGAACCTACCGTAAAGGAGATATTGCGAAGAAAGCGACTTAGATCGCAATTTTTTCAAGATGGCAAGATACATCGCGATTGACTGTATTATGCGATTCCCTCCTGTGTCGAGGATCTAAAACTTATGATAAAAATTGTGAACAGCGCTTGAATAATTCCACGTAATAAAAATCTGAAGAATTGTATCCATCAATGCAATATGCATCCACGTGAGCAGAGTACTCCCATGGGACTGGTAAATCAATGATACGAGATGTACGAAAGGAAGTGACAATATAAGGAGTATCGCGACAAGTAAACTTCTTAAAGCAAGCTGCAAACAGATGCAGTAAGGCACCTCCTAGAATCTTGTCGGTATTAACGTTAACAAGGGATCGAACCGGTTATAATGTCTTTACTTCAATTCGGTACCTTGACTTAATTTTGCAGCACCTATAAAACCACTTACATTACGCAAAACAACCAAGTAATCACTCTAATAATGAAAATGTTTGAGTAATGACGACGTAATGGAGTAACGATGGCACGCAATGAAGTGAGTAATGACAGTATCATTGATCGTTTAACGTACCTATTAGCTAAATCTTAAATAAACCACAACTAAATTTAAATAAGATAAAACAAATAATACTTCAGTAGAATCGCCTGCGGCGCTTAATTTGTTGGGAAAAGCAAGCGTTATTTTTACACTTACGAGATATAATAAATAATTAATCGTGAATTCTTACAGCACGGAATATTATATCCATTTTCTTTATTTTATATTAATTTTTTGCCCATGTGAAATGGCATGCGGTGCTGAAATATAGTTTCCGTGAAACTTGCATTATGATGTTCTAAAAAACAAGTGACATTAAAAATTTCCTGTAAGATAACGCTGGTTACTGCGAATTAAATTGCTCTTGCAGCTGACAACTTCCTCGCAGTGGTCACCGACATAATTATTTCATTGGCACGTACAACTTTTACGAATCAAATTACATAGGTTAAGAACAGAAGTTACCATCCTTATGTCTTGTTTGAATTGTCATACCCTCGAGAATTAGTCGGACCCAAATTCACATGAATTGTGGATTTTATGTATTTATGATATTTGTTATAGTTTTGAAACAGCGAACAAGGAAGATAATAATTTTATAGTCCCAATTTTTGTTGACCCTCGCACACCGCCGAAAATCGAGCTAACTTTTTCAATTGTTTCCTTGATCAATAAATGAAATAGATCAAACTTTTATTTTGACCCTTCAGGTTTGTCGGATTTATATTGTAAGGATATGAACGCCCCTGGGAGGAAGGAAGGTATAAATTATTTTATTCGAAGCCCCCCCGGGGGTTACAAAAATCTTCTTTTGCTACAGTCGAAGGTCAAATGGAATGGAAACTTGCTGGAACAATGAATGCATTCCGGTAGGACTAAAAAATATTAGAATAGGGAGAGTAGATTAATCGTATTGGGGCGAGATTGGCCACAAACATTTCTAAGGTAATTTAACTCCAATTGGCTAAGCATAAAAATTCATTTTGAATTATATTCGTATTGTTTTAATAACTCATTTTAATTAATAGTGCACTTAAAATACCCAACCAATACTACAATGCAAAATCAAATAGAATATAAAGGCAAAATTTATCGAAGTGATATAATTTGTCGACCATTGACAGCAGATATTTATTGATGTTTCAGCGCAATTTCTCATTTCGAGTTTATTAATGCCGCATTATAAATATCATTTGAACTATAGTCAATTATTGTGATGATTTAAAATTTTATTAACTTCAAACATCGCAGGAAAATAATAGTGCTAATCGATTATCTATTTTCCATATAAAATAAAAAGCGATAAAGTTGGCTAAAGTCCCATCTACATTTTATAAAATATATTCGTTTCAGGTGTACAAGTCATTAAAACAATACAAGAACTACAACGGAAAATAGCAGGAACGACTTTCAATTTAGAATACTTTGGGTGATCAAGTTAAAATACAACCCAATACAAGCTCTGAAATAAAAAAACTCTGAATTTCGTACCTGCCAACTCAAACAAGAGAGAAATTTCTCTCTAAAAAAATGCATACATATTCCACTGGAGGCGAACACATAAAAACAGCAATGCCAGGACTCGGATATGCAGCTGCTAGTGTTTTTAGTACAAACAAAATTCACTAAACACCACTATCATAGCTTTATGTAGATGAACCCAATGGAAACAACAAGTCGTAATGAAATTCGAACCACCCATACCTAAAAGAGATATCCTACAGTACGTACCCAAAACTTATTACCATCGAAGCCCACGAAGCGATGTGTCAAATACGCTGGGGACTACCTGACCAATACATGTCTAAGAAAAGAGGAATCAAGTAATGTCAAATGCATACTCTGTGAAGGTAATTAACCTGTAAATTATAAGGGATGTACTGTATTTAAGAAGTTACAACAAAAGCCTTTCCTTCCTTAAAAAAAAACAACCAACAAAAATTATTTCCTGCCTTAATCCTTCCTAACCTGCAAACCTCTATGCTAACGCACTTAGAAAAGAATCACAACAAACGCCTAAGAGGCAATCTAAGAAGAACAACGGTTTCAACAACCAGTTTCAGTAACTAACCAGCGACATACACGAATTCAAACAAATGATGAAAGGGCTCATGGAACAAATGAGTACCAAAAACGCCATCAAGCGCCATCTACATAGTCACTACAAACAGGAACATATTCGTATGTAACAGCATAAGGTTAAGAAAAATACTCGCTTACTAAAACCAGTACTCGACAAATCTTCGAGTATTTTTGTTGCCCTTGTTCTGTTACATACGAATATTGCACAAGGGCATCTACGGGATACAGGTTGTTCGTGCTAGTTGTTTATCCGTATATATTATATAATGTAAAATAGCGATCTTGTATTGGTTGAAAAACGGTTTCAATGTATCTAAGTGGAATGTCGACCGCATCTGATATGCTGCTCGAAATCGAGTTATTCGATATTCGTATGCAAAGCAACACTTGTTCGGGTAACCACTTGGGTGGGTGACCGACTTACAAAGAACTGCGGTCGGCCGTGTTTCGGAGGACACGTTAAGCCGGCGGTCCCCTGATTCGTTAACGAGAACAAGTTAGGGTCACAAAAAATTCGCCTCCACCCTCATCGACTGTGCAACGCTTTATCGGACCTTCATCGTACGCCAGACTGGACCTACGCGATGCTGGCGGCCCGCGGGACTCTGGAAGAACCGGGGGAAGTGCCATTACCGGAACTCATTGAGAAACCGGGGTCGTGACCGTTTGTTGGGGGTGTTATGGTGACGTAAGGCCAACCAAGCGGCTCAGCACAAGCTGCTGAGTTGCTGGCGTTGCACAATCTGGGGGCGAACGGGACACAATAAGCTTCTGCTTCAGTGCAGTGGTGGTAAGCACCACACCCGTTAATAAATAATAATAAAAAATCTAAGTGGAATAGTCAATAATTAAGTATTGCTGACTGGATTGGACCTACATATTGCTATGTGCCGGCCTGCTCATTTAACGGGTCACATGCATGTTTAATGAATTTTTAATAATAAATTGAAAATTGATTTTTCCCGTTGCTAGCTCCTTTTTAATCTTTTTACTTTAAACAAATTCCTAGGCGAGTCCATTATAATATTTCGGGCTCCCTTTATCAAAACTATAAAAAATCTACACGTTTTATCAAATCGTATTCCTACACCTATTCAAGCTACCACGTTTTGGTGCTATTCAAAATTATCTTTTTGCAGTCTCCTAGTGGAGGCCACCACGTTTCATTTATATTACAAATTATCTCTTCCGCGGTCTCCCACTCGAGCCACCACGTTTCGGGCGCCAATTATGCTCGTGCCTGTGTGCTCCAATAACCATTTATAGTAGTGATTGTTCCAAATCACATACCATCACTTTTCAAATTATCACATGTAAGTACCATCGACTTTTGTTGAACTAACCTCACTTAACTTTCTTTATAACTTTGAAATTTAATCAATTACTTTTTTATTTTCAGTTCTACACACTTTTACGATTGATTTACAATCAAATTAATAAGCTTTCTACGGAGACGAAATTTATACGTCCTCCTAGCTCAGGCACTCGTGTGAGAAGCGTTTGTTTATCATTCCGTTTCCAGGATTTTTTTGACGAAATTCCCTTTTTTCATCCTACTTGGATATTTTCATTTTAGGTACGTTTATACCGCACGTTTTATAATTTTATCACTTTATTTAAATGTCATGAAATTATTTACTCCTTTTTGATTTCAGTGTCCAAACTTTGCATCCACCGTTGTCATAACGACCTGCCGATAATTGTTCGTTTGCACTACATCTGAAGCCTCGGATAATCTCAAGTTGCATTTATCGTCACACCGATTTAATAACCCACGTAATCTTCTAGTTATTTTTAACGCACTACTTAAACTAACCTAATTATACAAATTTAATTAATTAATTAACAATTTCTTACACTTAACAAAATTTCTTGAAATGCATTAATTTTTGAATTTTATTATTTTGCCATATCATTGGTGAACCTTTCCATTCCTTACCTGTATTTTAAACTCTGCGTATTCATTTAAATTGTTATTATACCTTTGGAAAACCTTCTCCGTTGTAAATGAATTCTCATGCTATTAGTAATAAATTAAGAGCTTATTTAATCTTAATTCGTTTATTGACGATTGAAACACCGTAATATGTATAATAATTGCATCTACTATGTACTGCCCTCCAACAAGCTAGGCTAAAAAATATTTTTTACTATGGGCTAATGGTAAAAAGTGTTGCCACTACGACTGGCAAATTTTTCTGGTACAAATTTTATATGAGGGCGTACCAAAAAATAAGCACACTGCCGAAATTTTATTTGTGATTGATGGCTTACGGATATTTTTACCTAAAAGTTTCCGGTAAATTTATAAAATGTATACAAGATAAATTGCTATTTGTCACAAGAATACTTTTAATTCAATTTTTCAAAGTGTCAAATCAGTAACGTTTGTTTTTTGTCACTAATACACTTAAATTATTCGACCTCTCCCTGTGTAAATCTGCTTTGCCGTTCAAGGTGACCTCTAATGCAGATTAAACTTTAAAAATAACGAGTAAGATATTTTTTTAATTTTAATAGCAGCTTTCAGAAATGCTTACTGCTATCAACATGTAAATATTTTACTTGTTTAATTAACAATTTTAATTTTTAAGTTTAATTTATTATGAAAACCTTTAACAAGTCGTAAATGTTAACAGATGATTTCTATTGGCTTGTTGGTACTAACAAACGTTGTCTATTGGTTAGTTAAATTTAACGGCCTGTTAAAAGGTTATGAAACCGGGTACAGTTTTTATTTTAAGTTGCCCTTGAGGTAACTTTATTATTTTAACTATAAGAGTATGGTTTGGCGTCCCCTGAAAGAAAGCACACTCTGGTTCACCCTTTGAGCCGGGCCTGCCCTCCAAAACAGGTAATTAAAATGAAACAATTTGAACATTTCTATGATTCACTGGAACAAAAGGTTGGAACTCTGCCAAAAGGCAGGGAACTATACAAAATTATGCGATCCAAAAACATGCACCACCTGTCTACCGGTGAACCAACCTATTGGCCAACTGATGGGCGAAAGATACACGATGTTATTAACTTCTGTATAGTCAGGGGAATTCCTATAAATTGTATTAAGGCTGAATCATATCTTCTCATCGGATCACTCTCCGGTAATTATAACAGTTAGTTCAAACATATTACTATAAGATAAAGCACCTGCACTCACCTCAAAGTATGCAGATTGGGAAAAGTTCAGGAACAATATATAAAAAAATTTATTCCACTGAAAACAGATAGAAATGTGCTCAGAATATTTAACTAACATCTTACAACGAGCAGCTTGGAATTTGACTCCCGACCTAAAAAAACAACTTAACTGAGAACGATTGTTCTAGAGTAATAAAACAAAAAATAACTAAAAAGAGGAAATTAAAAAAATGTTAAAAATAATAAAATAACATGAAAACGCTAAACTTAATAAAGCGGTTAAAGAACTCAAACAGGCTTTAAATGAGGAGAAAAATAAAAATATCCAAAAATACCTAGAAAATCTTACTGCTACCGAGGCCACAGAATACACTTTGTGGAAAGCCACACATCCCCCTGCCCACGAACTAAAAACGTTATGGTAGACAAAAAAAAATGATGCTCAAAAGGCAGAAGTGATTGTAAATCACCTTGTTAGCGTTTTCAGATTCTTCGAATCAACAGAACCTATTGAAATGGATAATGAAATTAAATCAAAATTTAGGGCTCCTACAGAACTGGAATTGCTTATTAAAAAATTCTGAGATACGTTCTTCTATTAAAAATCTCAATCCTAAAGAAACCCCGGGGTTTGACCTTATAACAGGAAAAATGCTGAAAGAACTTCCAGATGTTGGCATAAAATTCATCACACAACTATTTAACGGTGTTTTAAGAATCTGACACTTTCCAAGCCAATGGGAAGTAGCTGAAATTGTAATGATAGTCAAACTGCGAAACCTAATGGAGACCCAAAATTGTATTAACTAATTAGCCTACTATACCAATATTGTCCAAGCTCTTTGAAAAGCTGCGTCTAAAAAAGATCACAAGGAGCATTAATTTACTGATCTTAGTTGTTGTTCTACTGTTGCATGCTCTTGCCTGAATCCAAGTTCGTGGTTAGGAATTATATTTTTCTCTTCCAAGATTGGTTATTTTCCACAACTTCAAGAAGTCTTTCACATAACGACTATAAGATCAGTAAAGTACTGGACGGATAAAAATTCTGCGCAGCTGCCTTCCTTAATATATGCTAGACTTTTGATAAAGACTTATAACATTTACCAAATTCTCAAGTCTTATTTGGAAAATAGACATTTCCGAATGAAATTTCAAGCAGCATACACAAATCTTAGACAAGTCCAGTCGGGCGTGCCTTAGCTATACTATAACTACTACATGACTGCAGGATTTCCTGACGACACCGCAGTATTGGGAACACACAAAGAGGGAAAAATTGCGACTAATATTCTACAAGATAACGTAAATGAGCTTACAAATGGATGAAGAAATGGCGAATTAAGGCCAATGAGACAAAGTCGGTTCAGGTGACTTTCAAAAAAAAGAGAAAGTTGTCCTCCTGTCAAATTGAACTACCAAAACATACCTCAGGTTGAAGAACTAGGTATACTACATCTTGACCAACTATCGGTAGAAAACAAATTGCTCCGTATAAAACTATAATCAAAATAGTGCAGTGTAGACATATGGAGTTCAGCTGTGGGGATCAGCTTCAAATTCGAATATAAAAATCCTTGAACGATTCCAATCAAAGTGCATTTATAATATTGCACCGGCTGGACATTCTACGACTACGCGCTGAAATGAATAATATTGCAATCAGATGTTACAATACCTTAAAATGTGAACTTGAATATAAATAATGCTGTGTAATAAATTGTTAATGCTGCAAATTAAAGTACATAGAATGATCATTTCAGCGTGTAGGTTCTGGAATGTGTAACCGGAAAAAGAACCACATCTTTAAATTAAATTATGTTAACTTAAATACCTTTGCATGAACTCACCATAAGTGTTCACCCATGTTAACTGGTAGAAAATTTATTTCAAGATCAGTCCCTGGCCGTTAGAGTTAAAAGATTTAATACAGTCGACTTAACAACTAGGTTCTAATTGTAATTTATGTACTAATCGATTAATATATTATTATCTTATAATGGGAGATATGGGATGGCCATACTCTTACATGTCATTAATTATTGTACAATACTTAAATACTGTAGAGTAGCTTGTAACGTATTGGATTCAAATAAGAAAATAAAAATGTTAGTTAATTATTTCGTTGGGTATACCATCATCAGCAACTGTGTAAAATATATGGTAACTGCATTGTAAAATAAAGAATTAGGAATGTTGAAACAAGCAGAAAGTTAACAGACAAGAAAATAAATAAGAAGGAAAAGTTAGAACCGATACAATAATTAAAGTTTCCCGGTAAAAATAATTTAAAAAACGAGTTGAAAGTTAAAGTAAATTTTCAATGACGCTAACAGCATAAAAGTTAAAAGTAAATAACAGGATGTTATATTATTGAAGACACAATTTTATAAAAATACCTTTGAATATTTAACGAAATTTAAATAATTGAAAACCGATAAGTCGAATGCACACCATATAAGAAAGTTAAAAGTTGAACTAAAACTCAAATTTACTGAACCATAAAAATAAAAAGTAAATTTTTTAACACAAATTGATACAAAAACTTTCCTGGGAGTGAGTAGCAATCGTTTAACAAGTCTCGTATTTTATAAAATTCCCAACAAGTTTCTCCTTTCCATAATTTTAGATAAATCCTGTTAGTCCAACACTAGAAAAGTTTTGGTGGTTAAAATATGATGGATTTCCCAAAACACTACTAACAAATTAACGCGAAAGTAAATTAAACCGCACCCATTTAAGCCTCCAACTTAAATTGATTTCTAAAACCTTGGGAATTCTATAAAGTTAATATATTTGATATCGGCATCCAATAAGAGTAAAGTAAGCCAGCAAAATTGAAGTTTCTCAAGTAGGTACTATTCGTTTAAAATTTGCATCAAGTTTTGTACTCTTATGGAATCGCGCATCCTTATTCGTGAAAATAAATTGATTGTAAATATCAAATTTAAATTACTTTATGTCAGTTTTAATAAAATTGCAAATCATTTTCTCCACATAATTCTAAAGCTTTCCACATAGTTTGTTTCGTATGGAAGCAATATGTGACGTAGTCTTCTCATATCAAAACAATCTACAATAATTCAATATTTTATATTGTTTCCAAAACCTGATGAGAAGAATACTACAATCCAATTCGTGACTAATTTTCCATACCCAAAACTGTTCGTGTAAACCAAGAACCCGCAATCAGCGCCAATGTAATTATGTGGGGTGAATAACCGAGAAAATAACTCTTCCAGGAAAATAATCAAAGTTCCACACAACAGCAGGACGTTACAAACAATCTTATCCAAACAAGGACGAAGTTATACACCAGATTCAGTATGAACTACAAATAATGTACCAAAGCACATAATATTGTCCCTTTTCAGCCAACTCAATGGATTAATATTTGAAGAACAAAAAAAGTGGAAAAAAATTCTGCAGCCCCCCCTTTCACTGATATTTACGATTATTTTATACCGCAAGAGACATACTGCATTAGGTTATTGTGGCAGCTAAGGTATACAATATGGAAATCTATAAAGAAACAACAGCATTTTGAGCAATTTCTAGAGAACGCCATAAGTTGAAGGTACAGTTAAAGGTATCTTGAGAATGAATTTACATGAATTGTGCTGATGTATCCCTATACGTAGTTTTCTAGCTGTATAATAATCTAAAATGTGATTCCCTAGGTTGTGCGGCCTAAAGGCTGCACTGAGGAAATTTCTATCTAATACATAATATTGTATAAAATTTGTTATGTGTTTATCCAGGAAAATTAAACAGACTGGACTTTTATCGGACTTACATATTATATCAACCTGAACGCGTACAAACTTTTAATATAACGTATTAAATATATAGAATAAGTAGATAGATATGTCAATCGAAAAAAAAAAATAAGAAGAAAAAAATAGTACTATTAGTACATAAGTCATGTTAAAACTCATCCTGAAACATCAATAATTAAATGATAATAGAACTACGGAAATTCGAACGCTGACAAGTAAAACAGGTATAACTTTGAGAGATAATCGAGTTCCCAGGAGAACTTAGACCACCGGCTCCGGGAGGAAGACTTAGTAGTAAAGTCCCAAAAACAATTCGCAGAGAGCTGAGCATCGTCATTCATCAACAGGCGAACATAATAAAATTTTTATTTTAATGTAAAATGAAGTTTTCCTAATACAAGACGAAGAAGAAAATGTAGAAGTCCCTAAAATTGAGGAACCTTATAACCCGAGTTACTTGATTTTTGGGGTGTTTAGGGTTTTTGAAAGTCCCCATGTAAACCCGCCAGCTCCCTCGCTTTCCATTTTTAATTTAATAAAGAAGTGTTCATATTTTCAAAATAACACAATAACTTGTGGATTCGATAAGATTCGGTAAGCAGTTGGGGTGCTGTAGATTACAGATTACATCCTCACAGCAAATAGATCTCATTCAAAACCGAAATTTCTATTTAGTTTTCGTTAAATATTAACCAATCAAGCATATCTATGTAATTCATTGACAGTTTCCGCCTAATTTCGCGTCTACGTATTTAATAATGGAACAAATTAAATAAAAAAATTGAAAACTATTAATTCCCAAGTTTTCTCTGCAAATGGATTTTTAGTTCCTCCAGCGTGGTTTTTTTTACCTATAACTTGCTTAATTTCATTTTGACGGATAATTAACACTAGACAAAAATTGGAGAGCACAAAATTCTCTAAAAAAATTCCCCGAATTCATTAAAGATGTTAAAGATGTTCTCCAATTTCAACCTTTCAAAATAAAATGCATTTCACCTTTCTAGAAATGAGTTTTATTTCACGATTTGTATGGCGATGACGTAGACAAATTTTGAACAGAATTTTATTATGCCCTTTTTTTTGTTCCATTGTAATTTTGATTTTGTGTGTTCCGCAAATTATTTTTATAATCAAGTGCTCCTTGACTTAGAAAAGGTTAAGAACCACTGGTTCACCATCTATTTAAGTCTGAAAGAAACAAACATTTTTCATGATCAGAGTCTATCTCACCGCAAAGAAGTAATTGCTGGTCGCTGCTTTATTAATCTTTGGAGGTAGAAATTGAAGCATTCATAGCCGGATTAGGCTTTTGTTAGGCGTAAGCTTGCTAACATAACGCATCAGATCTTATGATCAAATGAGGATTCATTCATATTTGTTCCTAGTTCGCAGTTCCTAGGCTTCTATACAGCTACCCTTCTGGTTTGAAAAGTTGTTAGCTACTTATTTTTAATCGCCATATAATAAACAATCAAGCTTTTCCGTTCTTTTTGAGATCGTGCCAGACCGCAAGCCTTCATCTTGATAAACTGCGTATAGAAGCCTAGAAAGTTTGTTTGCGCGCTTTAAAATTCCTGATTGGTTGATTTATATTTATGATTTTACCAACCTATTACATAATATAATATTCAGTTTTAACTTTCTGTGAATATTTAAATTTTATATTTATTTGTTTTAATAACCAAGTTAATGAAATCTAACTTACATGCAATAAATTGTTTAAATATAGGACACTACTAGTTTTCTTTGGGTTTTGTTAAAATTATGATCAACTGACGAGCCTTACCGAGGGCGAAATGACATCGTGGTATCCTATATTTTTTAACAATTTATTGCTTGTAAGTTAGATTTCATTAGCTTAGTTATTAAAAAATTAAATATAAGATTCAAAATTTATTACTAACCCAAAATCTCTAGATTTATAAAGCACAAAGTTTGTATATACATATGTCCGGAAATGTTTACCCACTTCCACACCACCTGGAAATCTTTCAAATATATTGGAAAAATCTCCAAAATTTTATTTTCAAAATCCGCGTTTGAACTTAATTACAATGGACTTTTACTGTCGAAATTCTAATTAAATTGGCACCAATATTTATGGGCCATAATTTCTTCAAAAAATGCAGGGCTTGTTCTGTTATTCTCGATTGGGACGACAGGACAACAGTGCCTTCAAAAGTGCCACATTTCATTATTATGTAAATTGTTATTATTTATGTAAAACAACCATGCCAATTACAATTCCATTCCTCCAAATAAATATTAGGATTTCATCACTACTCCCCCACGTAATAGGATAAATGATCGAAACTTACTGAGCAGATTGCAAATCATACACTCTGCTTTAAAAAAATCAGTACAGCATGCTGTACCAGAAGCCTGTCATGCAATACTAATACGAATCGTACCTCGAAGGATACAAGCAGTTCAGTTCCCCAACGCTAGTTTTCGCTTGCGGAGACCAATATTAGCGAAAAATTTATCAGCTAGAACACAATTGCAGCCGTCGACATTGATTATAAATTTGAAAAACTGAATTCTGAATCGAGAAAGGGCGATATGACACTAGAAAATAACCCTTGAAAGAATTTTATTCAAAATGTACGTCTACTTAATTGATTGAAAGAAGAGATGTCATCAAAACTAACAGAAATAACAATTTAAAGGATTCAGTTCCAAAAGTATTCAACACCCTTCCCTTCAAAAAGCAGACAAGAGATGTATAGTATAGCAAAATGCTGGATAATCAACACGGGTATTGTCTTAAGCTATGGTCACACTAGGCTAATTTTGCTGCGCACGCTTTTTACTCTGGCTGCAAAAGCTGCATGTCAGGCTCACACACAGAGTCAAAGTAGCCTGCAGCACGCAGCTTTTGCAACTACGGCTGCAAAAGCTGCGTCAAAAGATACAAACCTACTCACACATGCTCACACATAGCTGCTTTTCCTTCGGCTGCAAAAATTGCAACGACTGCAACCGCTAAAGTACTTTATAGGTAATTATTCGTGAGATCGTGAGTATTGTGCGGTCGTTTGAAATTGTAAATTAAAAAGCTGCACCGGTAGTCACAGCAAAATATTAAACCAAATGAATATTTTTTACTGCGAATAGAACGGAATAGAATATATGATTTATCAGGTGCATTACTCAATTACGTTTACTCAGCGCATGATGTCACCCCCGGAGCAGCTTATCAGTTAGTTATCAACTTACAGTAGGCAGCTTAATTACAGTTGCGAATGCAACATATAAAATTTGCACTCACACTAAGCTGCTTTTAACAGCGTGCGCAGTACACCACATGTGCAGTTTTATGAATGAAATTAACAAATAAAATCAAAATAAAATTTAAAACATTGGATTGGTCAGGAAAAATTGATGATTTAATCAAAGATAAAACCTACGAGCAACATCGGAGGGTGCATACAAAAATAAAAAATTATATTTTATTTAAATGTGATAAAAGCTGCACCGCTAGTCGCAGCAAAATATTAAACCAAATGAATATTTTTTACAGCGAATGCAACATACAAAATTTGCACTCACACTAAGCCGCTTTTAACAGCGTGCGCAGTATACCACATGTGCACCAGTGTGCACTTTTATCGGTTGCAGTGGTGTTCACACACAGCTACTTTTGCTGCGCGCAGCAAAAGTAGCCTAGTCTGATCTTACCTTTACCGACTTACAACCTACGGCACTTTTATCGTTACGTTGAGTTTTGTTCGATTTTTACACAAAATTGAATGTTAGGCACAATGGAGAACTCTACAATTTGATGTTTCATTTAAAATACAATCACAATAAAGATGTAAGTACCGAAGTATGCGAATTTCTGATTTTGAAAACAATAAATTTAACTTGTTTTAGATTTTCCTTTTGAAATTTTCATTTGTAAAGCAATATGAGTGGCAAACTTTATCAAATAATATAATAGATCTGAAAAGCGTTACTCTTAATAAGGGTTAATTATACTACCATGTATTATACATAAATTTCATGTTAACTAGTCGAGCGTTTTTTTTTATCTAAATTACTTAAATACTACGTGAGCTATTGTGTACAATGGTACATAGTAGCATCGTTACTTCAAGATTATGTAAAACAAAACGACCGTTTGATTATTTATGGAAAATAGCAAGAAATAAAGCTGAAAACCCTTTAGTTCAAGCACCTCAAACATATCAGCATTGCTTGGAAACTTCAACCCCACGATAAACATTATCTCTTCAAAGACTTCCAGTTGAGCATATTTTGAATAAATTTCATAGTTACCAACAAAAAAGATGTTTAACCCTTAAGTGGTAGGTACTTTTAAAATTACTCGCTTCTGAAGGTTCCTATAACACTGATTTATTGTATAAACGATTCCATAAAAGAATATAAAATAAGTTTACATTTTATGCAAACATAAAATAAAAAAACATGGTATGTTTCCTGATGTTGCTTCTCCTTTCTTCCTCACCGAACATTGAGCGTTTAATCAATTTTAGATCAGAAAGGTGCAAATGTTTGATGAGGAACGTTACGGTAGTAATGTCACAAGGGGTGGAAAATTTGCTTGAGTAAATTTGTCTCGAAATTTATTTTATTTATTATGTAATATTGGAAATCAATATTTGAAAAGTACTTATAGTGTTTAGGTAAATGTTGAACAAACTATTCGCATTAAGGAGTTGACAAACGGTAAACTAAAATGTGGTAAGTAATACCGACTAATAAGAGTCAGAGTGGTTTCGTGAGTAATGATAGGGGTGGTTTTGAATAATTTAAAGGCATACAATAAATTGTTTTGTTGGATACCTTGTACCCAAGAATAATGACTGTAAATACATACCTGTAATCGGGAGTCTCTCCCAACTGTCGCACCGTTATAGGAAATTCGTAAGGTCCGTGAGCTTTCAGCAATTCTTGAAGTCGTACCAAACCTTCGTTATTTTCGTAGATGATCGTAAAAGATTTCCAACCCCATGCTCTAACCAAATCCACGTATGCCTGTAACACAAAGCGAACGAATTGTAAGGTCTGCATTCAAATTGCTTCCGGCTTTCCTTTGGTTGTAAAATAACGAAAACTTTTTCTTCTTTCAAAATTTCCGGTTTAGTAAAAGCTATAGAATGTTAAAAAAACATAAATACCAAAAAAACTGTTTTCCATAAATAACATTTTTTTTTTAGAAACAACGTCATATTTTTCAGGAGGCAACGACCACCAGTCGTCGCTTTCCGAGTTGTGCCTGATTTTCAGTCAATATTGGGTGATTAATAGGGTAGATTGTAAATTACTTAATTAACGAGAAAGCGTCATGAAATTTTAATACCCAATTAATTTTTATTTTAAACAAAAATTAACATTGTTCTATCAAAATGTTGCGTGTTGATGTAACCGCAATATTTCGCTATAATTTTATATCACGAGAATAACCAAATTGTCACTCGTTGCTAAATTCGGTGCACACTTCTCTCACTTTACTATTTCGAATGTAAATTCAAAAATCGACTTTTATTATGAACTGTTTTAGCGTTTAATAAATTTACACTTTGCATCCTTAATCATAAATTACGTCGTTCTTGTGTTAATAACGGCATGATAAATTATTGACAATATAAACTGTGACAAGAACTTCAATAAATTTTTGTAATATTATTAAAATGATTGATGTATTCTTAATAGTTTTTTCTTGTAGATTAAACATATGTTCAAATTTATTAAAAAGAACTTAGCCGATCAAACGTAATCCAATATGGGTTTTCCAACATTATTTTCTACTTTTCTCAGAGTGCTTTTCAAACCGTGTTAAACTGAGCCCCAACTTGAACAAAACAAAAAAATGTATGGACTTTGTTGCTAATTTGTTGTCGCAAGCACGAATTTGTTGCTCTTACCGTTCTCAAGTTACGGCCATCTCAAAGTGGGGGTTCGTGGCACCCCCACTATTATAACTCGCGAACGGAAAGCGCTAGAAGAAAAAAATCACACCACAATTTGTTGCTGCTTTGTTTCTCTAGCAAAATATGGTTATTTAACTTATTTTCCCTTGCCGTTCTCAAGTTACGGCCATTTAAAATTTGAATATTAAGCTGGCATTCCCACTTTCAAATGGCCGTAACTAAAGAACGGTAAAAGCAATAAATTCGCGCTTGTGGCAACAAATTAGCAACAAACTCTCCATACATTTTTTTGTTTTGTTTTTAAGTGCGGATTCCTGCTTAAACGAGTGCTTTTCAATTTTTCCCACAAAAACTAAGTGGAGAGAAGTATAACTAATAAAATATCAAGACAATCCAAACATGATTTTCAGTTACTATTTCAAAATCGGTTACAGCAAACCACTGCACGGTGGTGCGATTGTTTATCAACTAATATTACTTCACGTGAACGTTTAAGTAATAATTAAGTTGTCAATTTTAACAATACGAAGTTCTATTCAATATTGACATCTAAGCGAATTTCTTCCGCTCAAACTAATTTTCACTAAGATTTTCTATTATAATTGAATTCCAACGTGTGCGCACTTGGGCCATCGAGTTATGAAACTATAATGCTTAGAAACTGTTATAATAATGGAGCAGCAAGAATAGATAATACTTGTTAAACTTGTGAAGGATAATTTACAGTAATTATATGTACCAGGTTATATATAGGAAGTATGTACGAGTATCTTAACCCAAACATTTAATAACAAATTTTGTCTTTGATAGTACTGCCATGCAAATAAATTAATTAGGAACACCCCGTGCACTTATTCCCTAACCCGGTATAAGTAGCCATGAGCATTGATAATTAGTAAAAATAAGTTTCACTATTATTATATTTGAAACAATTGTAATTTTCTATAATTTGAATTTTAACAACAACAAAACGAAAATTAGAATGAAATTTCCTGCCACAGCTATACACATTTTCACGTTCCTACAAATGCGACATTTAAAAATTGTTTTCCACCGAATTAAATTTGTATCTATAAAAGCATACGAAAAAGTAAAAATAAAATTATGTACGGTAACAATAAAATCTAATCTAAATAAAATTATTCGATCGTATTCAAATGTAAATTTAGCATTTTTAAGACTTTTATGCAAACTTTTACATTTTTACACAAACAGAAAGCAAAAGGATTAAAATGAGAGCTTTTCAATTTTTCTTATACTGTTGATTTTGGAATTATTTTTGCATAATAATGATTTACATGTTAAAACGAATTTATGTGTAAAGATCCATAAATTAAAAAGCAATCATTTCAATTTATCATTTTTATTGTTACCTTCGACAAAGTCGTTGGATGGGGATATAAGTTAACGAGACAACTTTCACGACGCAGTCTATAATCCCATCGGGTTTCCAGGTGAGGAATTTCCATTGTATCGCATATTGACTGAACGTGACTTGCCGTATGAGCCGATTGGGGACCGAAAATTGCAGCTACGCCACTTCTTAACAGATGACACACTGGAAAATAAAATTTTACTATTATTTCATCGTTCAAAATTATTGCTACTTGAAAAATGTATTTATAACACTATTAGTGGATTATATCTTGAGATACACCAAAATACGAGGGTCAAGCTGAATTTATTGAGAATAAAAAACACGGTTAATATTTTCTAGGATTTTATTTTAAATATGCTCAAAGTAATTCCCTCCAACAATGATACACTTGACCATTCTTTCTTTCCATTGCTTAAAAGCTCCCAACCAATCTTCTTTCGGAACACCTTCAAAATAAGTATGAACTGCGGTATCAATCTCTTCTTCAGACGAAAACCTTCTGCCCAGCAAATTTTTTTTAAGCCCAGAAAATAGCCAAAAGTCGCACATTGCTAAATCAGGTGAGTACGGCGGATGTTCTATGACTTTTATATTTTTTCAGCCAAAAACTGGCGAGTTATAGCCGCCGAATGGGATGATGCATTATCATGGTGGAGCATAATTCCCTTGGCTGGAACTCTACTGAACACATCAGGTAAACATTTTTCAGTGTACCATTTAGCTGTAACTGTCTTTTGTCCATCTAGCTTAATGGCATTTACTAGGCCCGTACTTCTGAAGAATACCGCATACATAACTTTTTTCATAGCTCGCTGTTTCTTGATCATTGTTGGAGTTTCCTCATCTTCGTGAATCCATACACGACTCTCTTGACGAGTAGGTATGTCGAAAAAGGAAATATAAGTTTCGTCACCTGTCACGATTTTGGAATAAATTTGGTGTCCGCCATTATTTAACAAATTTAGAGTTTCATGGCAAATTCTTACACGCTCTGCTTTTTGGAAATCAGAAAGGTGATGCGGCACATAACGACGGACCACTTTTTTTTAAATGCAGGTGATCGTGTATGATTGTTTTAACAGCTGAGGATCCAATCTTGAGTTGATGCTCTATTACCCCCATAAGTGGATTTATTGTCCTCTTTAATTATTTTTTTAACAGCAGCAATGTTTTTGTCGGTAACAGCGGTAGAAGGACGTCCTGTTCCTTTTTTATTCTGAACGGAATTCCTTATACCATCGGTAAATTGTAGCCAAGGAAGGTGCTTGTTCACTAAAAGTTGAATCTAAACTCTCTTTGCACTCGTAAGCGCTTAAATCTTTTTTAAAATCATAATAAATCATGATTCGAAAAAGCTCTCTTGTTAATTCCATGTTTTCACTTGCAATGTCACTTTAAAAAATTAGTAGGTAACTTGAGTTATAACGAACGTATTTTCAACTTCTAAACTTCAAATGACAGATAAAGAGTTTCTCTAAATAATACCGTATGCTTTATTTTTAACAACTTACTAGATCTATTTTATTCTCAATAAATTCAGCTTGACCCTCGTAACTTCGTGAATTCAGTAAGCGGTGTAATAAGACATTCCCGAATGAAAAACCTTAAATTTTGCAATTAAAAATCAATGTATTTTCTAAGAGCATTAACTTTACAATAGCATTGTCATTCCAATCGGGCCATACAAAGGAATATCAGTAGGTACAATTTTGGACAATTAGTTTTCCATAAGAAAAAGTATTTATATTTTCGTTGTACTTAAATTCGTATGCTAAAAATATATTTTAAGTTGAAAGCTTTCTCGAAAGCTTCATTAATTTGTTCATTTTCAATAAATAATAGATATTGCAATGATATTTAGATCCTCGACATGATATCACAAGCAACATATTATTTTAAGAACGTTTCGAAAACTCGTAAAAATTTATCAATTAAACATCATTCGAAAAACACAGAACTCTTCAAGTTAAACAGAATACATACGATTTTATTAACATTTTCATTTTAACTAAATATACAACAAACAATGGGTGATTTCTTCAAAATCATTTCCTAATTTAACACATCAACGAAATTGAATAAAAACTTGTAATTTTCTTTTCTTCAAAAAGTCATGTTTGTAGATAACACCAATAAACGGGTAATGGAGGATGACAGTTGGTCAAGTTTGTTCCTACGAAGACAGTCTTATAAAAGAACTTCCTAATTTAGTCAGGTTTCAACTAAATTTGTATTTACGGTGGAATCTGTCTAAAGCTATAAAAATTGTATTAAAACAAATTTAAATAAGACGTGTATTAGAGTAATAAGAAAGTTTTGTGCATTGGACAATTTTGTCCTGGCTGAATTTCGTGTATCAAGGTATTTGACGAGGAGTTAGCCGTTGACTTATAAAGTGAATTGATGAAAAAGGTACATAAATTTCAAGCCGAGGTGCGAGAAGAAAAGGATTAAATTAATTTTAAAATTTAGTAAATGCCAAAATACGTGGGCATTTCATATACAATCTATCAGCCAAAAAAAGAAACATGGAAAAAATGTTGAATTACTATTATAAAATGAATTAGTTTAGATAAAAATGAAATATTAATGAGAAAGCAAGTGATATTTGTGCAACAATCGACCAAATTGAATAATGATGAATAAATAGATGTCACAAAATAAATGGAAAATTGTGAAGTTCGGACCTGAAATATGAGACGAAACAAAATTAATTTTCTACAAGTGTAAAGTTATTGAAATTGAAGAACAAAATTGAATGGAAATGCAAATAACAAATAAAAATGTTAGTAATTATTTTTATTTAAACCGGTTAATGTTAATGTTAAATATGTAATAATTGTTTGTAAAAATATTTTGATTTGTGTTTTAATTTAGTAAATGATAATATTACCTTTAATTTCTTTATTTACGAAAAAGGATTTCGTATGGTTTATAGAGTACACGATTATAACAAGTTTATTTTACACAATTTTTTTATTTACCATTTGTAGGCAATTTTCAAATTTTTTATATTTTAGACTTTTAGTCATGGGGTAAAATATGTGGAAAAATGTGTGCATGTAAATTGTGATATCCTTAGAAATCCTTGGCATTCCGAATCCTGTGTACACAAATTTTTCGGGATATTTCTTCTTCGTTTTCAGTTATAAATTTTAGCAATGTTAAAAATTTGTACCCGTTTCTCCTCTTACAGTTTTCAACCTAATCTTAACGTTTATCTTAAAGTCTATCTTTTCGACTCTTCGTAGGAGTAAATAAGAGGGTCAAAATTAAATAAGTGTGTCCAGAAAAATCCTTTGTTGGATAAATCATCCTGCGTCGAAAATAGTTTCTAAATCGTTCAAGTTTTATGAAATTATGGAGCCGATAGGCCCTCTGATGTAATTGTTATTAAAAATAATTTTAAATATAAATGTAAGAATTACGTTCAACACTTCTAAACTAAGCGTGAGTCCCAAGATAGATCACAAAATCCGAAATTAAGTTTTTGAGATCCATCTTGGGAGTCACACGTCTGGATAGAGTCAGAAACACAGATATCAGAGCCACTCTAAACATCTTCACCTTAGGCATTCCTTGGGAGAAAAAATATTACAATACTCAGGCGAATGCAAAATCCACATGATGAAAATGACAAGCGACCGACTCCCAAAACAGTTGTACCTGTACAAACCAGCCGGAAGACCGAAAAAAATATGAAAGGACCAGAAGTGACGTAACGGGTCAAAGCCTAAAACGTGAAGATGAAGAAGAACTTCTAAACCACCAGGAAAGTTAAAATTTTGCACTAACGTAAGTTTTCTATTTCTTACGCCGATAAAAATCGTAAAACTATAAATTTTATTATCTTCATTGTTTAAAATAGAATAAGGGTAGATGACGTGATAAGTATATCGAAATCTGATAGAGGGTCTTACCTAAATAAATATGTGGTATATCAAATTTTACAATGAAGAAGGGCCTTCTGGTGACAAATGCTTTCTCATCCACCAAGACCTGGATGTCCAAATTCTGAAGGATGACCTACTCGCTCGAGGTTTTGCTACTGAGTCCATCACTAGGATGACAAGAAGTCCCTCCCACTCAAAATGGTATCCTTGAAAAGGATACAAAAAAAAACGATATTCAATTTCACTCACATTTTGGACATCAAATTGAGTAAATTGAGACGAAGACGCCTTCCTTTCTCCCTTGTCTGTCAAAGACTTTCAGTCGAACCTTCAGCAATGCAAGCTCATGAAGCGCACTTACTTTCAAGCCCAGCCGCCTGGGTAAATGATATAATCGTGTAGTTCTAATCCCATGATAAATTGTAGTGTAACGCACCAGAGTTCCAGGTAAAGTCCAGCCTCATGAAAAAGGTATAGAGACCTGGTCCTCTATAGTGCCAAGAAGACAGAAAAAGTTTCGGGTTGAGATAAAAGGCAAAACCATCAAAGAAATTCACGGAATGGTTTAGGTCAAAATATCTAAAACTTACGTCTATCTGTGTTAAACTATAAAATTCCTCGAAAGTCCCCTTTATGTCACTACCCGTATCAAATTGTAAATTATTTTAAAATTTAACAACTTTATATATCAAAAGTTTTCGACTTCGTTAAGCTCAGTTTAGCTCAACCTGATGTCAGCTTATTAATTAGCCCTAAATTATCCAATGAATTATAATTATTGAAAGTATTTAATTAAGATTTTCTTAAGATATTTAAACTTGTTTGTAAGTATGTTTAAGTAGGTATGTAACAAACTTAAAAAGTTTTCCTTTCATTTAATACGAAAACGTCTGAAAACCCATAGAAAATTCGGCAAAAGGCAATTATTTTAAAATTTCTATTACAAAACTGTGAGTTTACCCCTTCTCCCGGGTTGAAGTTAGGTCCTCCCTTGATTTAAATTTTTGGACAAGTATTTCAAATGCTAAATACTTCTTTTACGTTAATTTCAGAAGTTGATCAATTATTTTTGAGTATTTGGATTGCTGTTTTCAAGCCTTTTAATTGAAATACTTTCAACGCAGAAAACGATGAATAAGTGTCAGTTTCACTATCGGAAGTGCATAAAATAATAATTTTAATTAAAAGAAAAACTAGTAGTTAATTTCTTGTAGAAACGGTTTACATTAAGTAAATAGAGTCTATAAGCTCCAATTAGATTCGATTCAATCAAGCAATAATGTATACAGAGTAATTATAATCCGTTTTAATTGCCGAAGGTAACTGCTGTACTATAGTATACCTTCAGCTAAATTAAGTCAACATGCTAATAATTTATATGTTTCGTATATTAATTACCTAATATATTAACTATTTCTAACTTTTTTTTTAATGATAATAATTATCATTTCTAAAATAAAATAATGCAAATTTTTTTAGAATCTTTGGTTAACTTTTATAAATAATAAATATCGGGAATTTTTAATAAATGAAAGATTTTTATAATCTTTCTTAAGGCAGCAGTGATTATAAATATGAGAAAGATAAGCAACCTTAAAATGAATAATTGTTTACTATATAATTTATTCCAAAAAATATACCGGTATTGCAAAGTTCTTAAAGTTTCTATTTAAAAATCATGTTTCTTCAATTTTCCATGTTTGCATCCCAACTGTTAATTTCCCTGCCAATTAGGGGTCTTTCCCAAATATATTAAACTAGCTGGCACAGTCGGCCTACCGGCCGCCTTTAGCCATCTAAACCGTGTCGAATGTGGTTGTTCGGCCTTCGGTTCACTCAAGGGTATCGCAGGCATACGTGTAGACCGTGGTTGTTCGGCCTTCGGCCTCACTCCAAGGTACTAAAGTAGCCTATGTTTTTCGTAGCGTTGTAAATGACTTCTACACCAAATTTGGTTAAGATTGGTCAAATAGAAACGTAAAGCTCGTGCACGCGTGTTTGCGTTGTCGATCGTTTGACAGCTTGACAGCATTGATTATTGTTTTTTAAGTTGATTTTGAGTAGCCTGCCTTCCTTTAAGGAATCTCGATAATCCATTCATGCGCGTCCCACAGGGACGCGCATGAATGGATTATCGAGATTCCTTAAAGGAAGGCAGGCTACTCAAAATCAACTTTCCTTTCCTTTGAGAATTTTTGCACTATTTCAATACAAAAACATGCGCAGGGACCTACATAATAACTGTGCCAAATTTGGTTCCGAACGGTCAAACGGTTTAGGAGTCTATAGGGAACATACTATAGGGACTGCCATAACCTAAATCTACGGAAGGTCAGACTGCCATAACCTAAATCTACGTTCGAATGACCACCTATCTGTTCCGCAATACCGTAGTGCAAAATTCAAGGGATCGTTCCAATATATTGCGCCCTGCAGTTTTAATAAATCTGAGGATCTATACTTGACGTATATGGACAGGAAATCTTTCAAAAAGAAGATGATGGAGAAACTCAGGGTCTAGGTGAAAAACAGCTTTGCTGACCCTTCACCCTTTTGAGCAATTTTATTTATTTATTATTTTTAATATTTTTTTTCTTGTAATCCGTCCGTTTTCCGAGGCTCGTTTTGAAGCTTGTGAGTAAGTTTTGTTTTAAATGAGTGGGATACCACCCCACTCTTTTTTACTTTTATAAGTAAAAAAGGGATACTTTTAAAAAAGGGATACTTTTATAAGTAAAATAGAAAACGACTTACATGGCCGTCAAACAATTGCATATAAAGTAATGAAACACCTAAATGGAACAGAGAAAGACGTAGCAAACATAAATACAATAACGAAGGAAGATAGGATAAAACATTACCAGGAGATGTGGTATAATCCAATAACAGAAAATGTAGAAGAATCAGAGACAACATACACACCAGAAATAGACCCTATAGATATTAACGAACTAGAGAAAGCTTTAAAAAACACCAAGAACAGAAAAGCAACAGGAATAGATAACATCAATTCCGAATTAATTAAATACGGTGGCCTGCTCCTTAAATTTCGGATATTGCACCTTTTCAATATGTGTTGGAAGAGATATACCATACCAGACGAATGGTACGAAGCAAGAGTAATATCCATATTCAAAAAAGGAGAAAGACACAACGCAAATAACTATAGAGGAATAAGTCTGCTGAAATCCACATACAAATTATATAGTAAGATCATAAATGAACGGCTTCAAACTATCTCGGATGCTCTTTTATTAGAAGAACAAACAGGATTCAGAAAAGGCAGATCCTGCGCTGACAACGTCTTCACTGTAAATCAAATAATACAAAAAAGACGAGAATTTAATTTAGAGACTCATCTAGCTTTCATAGATTATGAAAAGGCATTCGACCGAATAAATAGATCGAAACTATGGAAAATAATGACAAAGAGAGGTTATCCAAAACATCTAATAAAAACAATACAAACCCTTTATAAAGATACGAAAATCTCTATTGATACAGGAAAAGAAATAACTACATCAATGAGAACTAATCTAGGGCTAAGGCAAGGATGCAGTCTATCACCTACTCTTTTTAATATATATATATACATAGACGATCTAATGAGAAAATGGAAAAAAGAAGTGGACCCATGTATCAAACTGAACCAACGAGTGTATTTAAATTCTGTCCTGTTTGCCGATGACCAAGTTATCATACAAGATAATGAAGATAAATTATAAAAAGCAATTTACCGGCTCCATAAATTAAGTTCCAAATACAATCTTCGTATATCAACCCAAAAAACCAAGACTATGGCCTTCCTAGGACCAGATCCAATAAGAACAAAAATAGTAATTGACAAAAACATTCTAGAACAGGTGTCACATTTCCAGTTCCTTGGTTGCGATGTCACATATGAAGAAAATAAAGATATAGGTAATAAAATCAGCAAATTATACCAAAGAATATGTGGCACAATTAGAAGAACATTGGGAAGAAAAACAAGGAAAGAAACCCAATTAAAATTCTACAAAGTAATGGCTGCTCCTACCATACTATATGGCTCAGAGAACTGGACAGTAAAAAAAAGAGACCTCCAAAAAATCCAAACAGCAGAAATGAAATTTCTTAGGGCAGTTAAGGGATCTACAAGAGAAGACAGAATCAGAAATGATGATATAAGAGAAGAACTGAACATGTACTCAATTGTGGAAAAGACCCAGGAATATAAAGAAAACTGGAAGAAGCACTTAACACGAATGAAAAACAGCAGAATCCCAAAACAAGCACTTGATTACAGCCCTGGAGGAAGGAGAAGCGTTGGTAGACCGAGGAAACGATGGTGAAGCCAGGTGAAAACGATGGTGAAAACAGGCAAATGCGCCTAAACCTGGAAAGGCAGAAGAAGAATTTTTTTTTGCTCAATAAAATTAACTTAACTTAACTAACTTAACTAACTTAACTAACTAACTTAACTAACATACATACACACATACATCCATTTTTATATATATAGATAGATTTAAAACAACACTTCAAGCCCTTTTTTTTGCCTCGAGAGCGCACGAAATCCTCTCTCTCGACGCTGGGTTTAAAAGCTAGTCGCCCTCAACAAAAGTTATGAACTTTAATTTAAATATGACGATTTACGTCCAATGGTGGTTTATCCGATTATAAAAATTGTTTACGCTAACGGAAAATTCAAATTTTTTGATTAGCTTATTATCGGCTATTTTTTTAACCGAGGGAACCTGGTATGCGTAAATTTTACAGCTTGGAATTAAGGAAGATTTTTATTAACAGTGTAACAGCTTTACAGAAGCATTAGCAACTATTTTATGTGTATACGCTACAAGTATCGTTTAATTTATAACTTCATGAAATGCTACTAAAATTTTACACGTGTTATGTTAAACATTTGACGTTAAATTTAATTTCAACGCCTCTATAAAGAAAATTGCGCATTTACTAATTCAAAAATATGTAGACTCACACTTTTATGCGACGTGTCGCGTGTATTCCATTAAAAACATGCTCGACATATTAAATTTTTTGTATAAAAATGAAAATAAAACTCAAGTTTCAATGAAGTTACAATAAAAGAAGAATTTATGGTTGTTCGATCCTATTATATTCTGCTGAAGAATGATAACAGAAAACGAATAAAAATTTTATTTTAAAATAACACAGTCCGTTCGGTCAATTAATATGCGATTTAGCAAAACGGGACGACCCTTGGAATAATTTACAATACTTTCACTATTTCATAAACAATTCATATTTTAAAAGCTTGTGCTTACTTTACAATTTGCATACATTTTGAAATCTTTGTGATGTTGAACTAGCATGTGTGACAAAATGGAAATTTATGCACTAAAAATAAAATAGACAGTGGAAGTGTATTCAACATTTTAGTTTTAAAATAAAAATTCAAAATGACAGTTGAACACTGAAATGTTTAAAGTGAGCTACAAAAGTAATATACGATTGCTTGTTATGTGTCACAGATACGAAGGAAGATCCTCATTTTAGGTTACTAGGGTTCTAAATCGATTTAAGCTTGACGCGTCAGAAACTTAAGATCCACATAGCAAAGGGCAACTCATCACAGATTTCTTAAAGATTACATTACTCGGAGATTCGATAAGAAATAAAAAAATCAAAGGAAAAACAAGAAAGGGGAAAATTTGAGAAATTGAATGAAAAACTTGACGCAAAACCAATAAACTAAGCTTACAATAAACATTAAGGAAATCCTTAAGGCTCAAAGCTCGTTATAACTTAGTATTCTGTTTTTGTTTTTTTTTCTGAAATGTCCTGCATGTTTTATAATATGTACAAAAGTTTTCCACCTTTGTTTTGTTTCACTTCCATACTCGTATTAAAGGCGCAAAAGCAAACACGAAAACCGAGCAAGTTAAAAGTCAGCAACATAATTTACATCCACCCAGGAGTAATATAAGCTTCCGAGAAGATGAATTTTTTTAGATTCCGTAGAAATCTAGATTGGAAGGAGACTTCATATATCAAAGTCGTTCCTTTTATATGTCGGGGTCAACTCTCTAAATAGTCCAAATAGGAGTTGATGGAGCTATAAGCAAGTCAAATTCGGTTCCACATTAATCTCCAAGTCAAGCCCAAAAAAGCTACCTAATTTACAAGTTTATTTAAAATTGAAGAGATAACACTTCGCACTTGATGAAACAACAAGAAAATCTTTTGTGCTGCACATTAAATTGCCTGTTGGAAAATTTTCATTATGTCAATTATCTCAAGCAATTTTAACTTTAAAAAAACTTTGTCGTCTTACAAAGGAGGCAAAATTTAGATTAAATAAAGATAAATATTAAAAGTTCCCGAAATAAAGGATTATAGGGTAAAGTTGGACAACTTTATATTTAAAGTAGGGAGAAGATTGAGAAATAGATCGACTTTCTGGGGTGCAAAGTGCCTGATTAATAATTGCAAATGTCGGATCAACAGCCGGAATTATTTATGGATCCAACTAGAATTCTACCAGTATAACACTGCGCATTTATGTTATACTTTTCGCAAAAAATTCTAAAATATTAAACAATTTTTTTTCGTAAACATATGATCCTCGTTTGAATAAATCGCTTCTTTCAATTTTTTATATAAAGCTTAAATTTTAAAAACCAAATCAAAATTTTGCCATAAATTAGCTGATTGTTTCTTCTTGTTTTCGTATGATCACGTCATTTCTACAAGTGTTACACGGAAACATCAACACGTTTTTCGTTTTTGGCTTCGTGTTGGTAAACCGGGAAATCTTATAGTGCTCCCTAGTTTCCCATACTCATCAAAATATTATATGCTAGAGAAAAAATAATGTGATTAGTTTTCGTTACGTTTTTTATCTACGATTTCTTACGAAATTGTTAAAATTTTATGTTGTCGTCGTAAATAATAAAGAAATTAATAAATCTAAACATTAAACTTAAAAAAAATTACTCCAAAGCTCCGTTTTTGTAATTATCGTAGAAACGATGCGTCGAACGGAAAAAGTGTAAATATAGAAAAACAAGTAGAATTGAATTACCTATGTACAAATATTTGTGCAAAATTATGACTGAAAATTGTAGGAAAATTTTTTGCCTGCTTTTGAACGGAAAATAAATTAAACTATAATTTCATTTACTCAAATTTTTAAAACAGTTTTTATATATTTTATAAATTACAGTTTTTAAAATAAATTTCCCATACATAGGCTACGTTCGGTTTGGCGTTTAAACTGTGTTGAAATGCTAAATAGTCGGTTTCGACATAGCCATCTTTATAACTACTTACAAGACATGAACAAGAATTTATGTAATTTATTGTAATTTATGTAGAATTACAATGATAATCATAGCCAACTTTTCACGCCCATGATCGTTGTAATATTACATTTGATGTAAGAGTGTAAATTGATTGTTCATTATGTAAAATTGTTTATGCATTGTGTCAAGTTACAAGACACATAATCCGTTCCTAAAGTACTTACGTTACCATTATTAAATGTAAATTTTCGCACCGCATGTGTAATATTTATTGCTAATCGAAGGTGGAACTTTCCTAACTTATTCAGTAATATTACAATCACCGAATACAAATTTTCGCAGGGCAAGTGTAACATTACCAATCAAAGGAGGAACTTTCCATACGTGTCTGTAATGTTACAATCCATAAATGTATCTTCAAAAAATTACACAATTGCAATGTAATTTGTTAAATGCGAAATTGTAATTACACGCGTTCTCTGTATTTGTGCAGTTCATAAAATATAAGTGATATTACATAACAGTGAAGTAAATTTACATTATAAGTGTAAAATTACACCATTAAAATGTAATTTTTATGTTAAATTATAATTATACACGTTCTCGTATTTTTAAAGTTCGTTTAATAAGTGATATTACATAACATTCAATTCAATTATTATTATTATTATTTATTTAAGTTATAATTTTAATGTACACCATCGACATATATAAATAAAAGCCTTAATTTGTGTATGTGTCCGTCACGCTTACATACATTTTGTTGATTTTCACGCCATCTGTCGTATAAATTTTAATTATAGGTACATCCACCGACTAATAGTTTTTACATCAATAAAGCAACGAAAATGTCGCGCCATCTGTTGTGTAAATTTTAATGATAGGTGAGACGTGAAGAGATCAATATCTAAGTATAGAAAATAGATAGACAGATAGCTATCGCAATTCACTCAATGCGGCCTTCAGGCCGCACAACCACGGAGGATTATTTTGTAAATCAATAAAACAACGAATGTCACGCCATCAAATAACTTAGTGCAGCCTTTAGGCCGTACAACCACGGCCGACTACTTATTAATGTTTATCTTTACCACAAAGTTTACATGTATTTATATGTCAGGCCACCTGACCTAACCAAGAATATAGGAAAGCCGTTTGAGGGAAGAGCATGTTAAACTCAGCCAGAAGATACGATGTTTTGCGTTAAAAATTTAATGGATTTAGTTAGACAACATTAGAATTAAGCGAATAAGCAAAGGATGAATTTGATAACCCCTGTAATTTTGACAATAATCAATATTGAAAATCGATCATTTTCAAGAGGTAAACCAATCGGAAGCTCGCATTCGATTTAAGGCGGATTTGTCTCGGCATTCTGTTGACGATACGTGTACTTTCATCTAGTCTTAGCCGCATTTTTTGTCAATTTACTCAAAATTTCGTCGTTTTACGTGTATTAAATTATATAAAGTTCAGCCTTTCTTCCAAGTTTACCCGAAAAATCTATATCAGATTTTTACGGATCTATAGTTTTTTTGATTTGTCGCGCTCAGGCAAAATTTTTCCAAGTTTACCGTAAAAAGCTAGCCACTATTAATTTATTACAAAGTCGGCGTGCGGCGTGGCCTAAGAGTACTAATAGCCAATGGGAAACTCCTGTTTTACTAATAATTTAAGGACTGCTTTTCAGGGTTAAACATGTATTTTTCAAAAATTTTGTTGTTTAATTCTACTATATAAACCATCAGCTTTCCGAATATGCAGAGGACATTTTTAAAATCGTAGCCGAGTTTATCTCCCAGTGTAATTTATATTATGCATCCTGTTTGCTAGAACAAAAAGTCCAACATCGGTGTGTTCAATAATTTATTGTTGTCATTTTGCCTAAAAGTAGATATCCGTATGCGAATTATTAATTAAAATACAGTTGACTCGCGATAATCCGACAGTTACGGGACCGAGGGGGTGTCGGATTATCAAAAATGTCGGATCACCAAAGGTTGATTTTTTAAAACCGAATTTTGACTTCTAAGGCAAGAAAATTTAAGTTGAATAAAACAAAATGAATAATACAAATTTATTACATATTTATAACATAAAACAATACAAATTGCAGCAATTACCTATGTACCGACAGTACATATTTACGGCTTAAAAAAATCTGTAATCGTTTTCTGTTTCTTTTTACGCAAAGAGTAAGATCCGACGCGGCGTCGGACTACCGAGCGTGTCAGACTGTCAAATGTCGGATTATCGCGAGTCAACTGTATACATAATTTTACATAAAAGTAAATGACCAAAGTTTACTATATAATGAGATTAATTAATTATACTTGTTTTACTGTAAAACTTATGTCTAAGGGTACGTTTATGTTGGAGCTGCGATAAACGATAAGAGCGACGATACTAGCGAAGCAAAGAAAATGATGTCATTATTTTATATGCAGGTGTTTATATTGGAGCGAAGCTTTGAGCAACGCTTGGCAGCAGAGCAACGAGTAGGGTATGTTTATGTTGGAGCTGCGATAAACGATAAGAGCGACGATACTAGCGAAGCAAAGAAAATGATGTCATTATTTTATATGCAGGTGTTTATATTGGAGCGATGCGTTGAGACACGCTTGGCAGCCGAGCAACGATAAGAGCGGCGCTAATTGTACTGCCTATTTTCTTTGCTTTTATCAGGTGTCATTAGCCGCTTTTCGGATAAAATTGGTCTACTATGACAATTTCTCCATCTTTTTTCAATCCCATCAGAGATGTGCGAAAGTATGTAATCAAAGGTATCTATTCTCATTCTCATATATTCCATAAATTTTGCAGGGTGTTGCCTTAATTGTTTGCAAAGATGATGATATTCTCCAAACATGTACCTTTGGGTATTTCTAGGGTGCGCAGAGCATTTGCGCTTTTTATTAGCACTTTCAACAATATAATACTTTACGGCATTTGAAGTTAAAAGTATTTCTTCTTCAGAATCACTCATTTTTAAACAAAATATTTTTAATTAATTGGTTTGATTTAGATAATAAATGAAACATCACCTACAAAGCAGAGATCGTCGCTATTGTCGAAGCTCCACTATAAACTGCATATCATAGAAATGAATTTTGCGCTGCTCTTGTCGCTGCTCTCATCGCTGCTCTTATCGTTTATCGCAGCTCCAACATAAACGCCTATTGTCGAAGCTCCACTATAAACTGCATATCATAGAAATGAATTTTGCGCTGCTCTTGTCGCTGCTCTCATCGCTGCTCTCATCGCTGCTCTCATCGCTGCTCTCATCGCTGCTCTTATCGTTTATCGCAGCTCCAACATAAACGTACCCTTAGGGTACGTTTATGTTGGAGCTGCGATAAACGATAAGAGCGACGATACTAGCGAAGCAAAGAAAATGATGTCATTATTTTATATGCAGGTGTTTATATTGGAGCGAAGCTTTGAGCAACGCTTGGCAGCAGAGCAACGAGTAGGGTATGTTTATGTTGGAGCTGCGATAAACGATAAGAGCGACGATACTAGCGAAGCAAAGAAAATGATGTCATTATTTTATATGCAGGTGTTTATATTGGAGCGATGCGTTGAGACACGCTTGGCAGCCGAGCAACGATAAGAGCGGCGCTAATTGTACTGCCTATTTTCTTTGCTTTTATCAGGTGTCATTAGCCGCTTTTCGGATAAAATTGGTCTACTATGACAATTTCTCCATCTTTTTTCAATCCCATCAGAGATGTGCGAAAGTATGTAATCAAAGGTATCTATTCTCATTCTCATATATTCCATAAATTTTGCAGGGTGTTGCCTTAATTGTTTGCAAAGATGATGATATTCTCCAAACATGTACCTTTGGGTATTTCTAGGGTGCGCAGAGCATTTGCGCTTTTTATTAGCACTTTCAACAATATAATACTTTACGGCATTTGAAGTTAAAAGTATTTCTTCTTCAGAATCACTCATTTTTAAACAAAATATTTTTAATTAATTGGTTTGATTTAGATAATAAATGAAACATCACCTACAAAGCAGAGATCGTCGCTATTGTCGAAGCTCCACTATAAACTGCATATCATAGAAATGAATTTTGCGCTGCTCTTGTCGCTGCTCTCATCGCTGCTCTTATCGTTTATCGCAGCTCCAACATAAACGCCTATTGTCGAAGCTCCACTATAAACTGCATATCATAGAAATGAATTTTGCGCTGCTCTTGTCGCTGCTCTTATCGCTGCTCTCATCGCTGCTCTCATCGCTGCTCTTATCGTTTATCGCAGCTCCAACATAAACGTACCCTTAGGGTACGTTTATGTTGGAGCTGCGATAAACGATAAGAGCGACGATACTAGCGAAGCAAAGAAAATGATGTCATTATTTTATATGCAGGTGTTTATATTGGAGCGAAGCTTTGAGCAACGCTTGGCAGCAGAGCAACGAGTAGGGTATGTTTATGTTGGAGCTGCGATAAACGATAAGAGCGACGATACTAGCGAAGCAAAGAAAATGATGTCATTATTTTATATGCAGGTGTTTATATTGGAGCGATGCGTTGAGACACGCTTGGCAGCCGAGCAACGATAAGAGCGGCGCTAATTGTACTGCCTATTTTCTTTGCTTTTATCAGGTGTCATTAGCCGCTTTTCGGATAAAATTGGTCTACTATGACAATTTCTCCATCTTTTTTCAATCCCATCAGAGATGTGCGAAAGTATGTAATCAAAGGTATCTATTCTCATTCTCATATATTCCATAAATTTTGCAGGGTGTTGCCTTAATTGTTTGCAAAGATGATGATATTCTCCAAACATGTACCTTTGGGTATTTCTAGGGTGCGCAGAGCATTTGCGCTTTTTATTAGCACTTTCAACAATATAATACTTTACGGCATTTGAAGTTAAAAGTATTTCTTCTTCAGAATCACTCATTTTTAAACAAAATATTTTTAATTAATTGGTTTGATTTAGATAATAAATGAAACATCACCTACAAAGCAGAGATCGTCGCTATTGTCGAAGCTCCACTATAAACTGCATATCATAGAAATGAATTTTGCGCTGCTCTTGTCGCTGCTCTCATCGCTGCTCTTATCGTTTATCGCAGCTCCAACATAAACGCCTATTGTCGAAGCTCCACTATAAACTGCATATCATAGAAATGAATTTTGCGCTGCTCTTGTCGCTGCTCTTATCGCTGCTCTCATCGCTGCTCTCATCGCTGCTCTTATCGTTTATCGCAGCTCCAACATAAACGTACCCTTAGGGTACGTTTATGTTGGAGCTGCGATAAACGATAAGAGCGACGATACTAGCGAAGCAAAGAAAATGATGTCATTATTTTATATGCAGGTGTTTATATTGGAGCGAAGCTTTGAGCAACGCTTGGCAGCAGAGCAACGAGTAGGGTATGTTTATGTTGGAGCTGCGATAAACGATAAGAGCGACGATACTAGCGAAGCAAAGAAAATGATGTCATTATTTTATATGCAGGTGTTTATATTGGAGCGATGCGTTGAGACACGCTTGGCAGCCGAGCAACGATAAGAGCGGCGCTAATTGTACTGCCTATTTTCTTTGCTTTTATCAGGTGTCATTAGCCGCTTTTCGGATAAAATTGGTCTACTATGACAATTTCTCCATCTTTTTTCAATCCCATCAGAGATGTGCGAAAGTATGTAATCAAAGGTATCTATTCTCATTCTCATATATTCCATAAATTTTGCAGGGTGTTGCCTTAATTGTTTGCAAAGATGATGATATTCTCCAAACATGTACCTTTGGGTCTAGGGTGCGCAGAGCATTTGCGCTTTTTATTAGCACTTTCAACAATATAATACTTTACGGCATTTGAAGTTAAAAGTATTTCTTCTTCAGAATCACTCATTTTTAAACAAAATATTTTTAATTAATTGGTTTGATTTAGATAATAAATGAAACATCACCTACAAAGCAGAGATCGTCGCTATTGTCGAAGCTCCACTATAAACTGCATATCATAGAAATGAATTTTGCGCTGCTCTTGTCGCTGCTCTCATCGCTGCTCTTATCGTTTATCGCAGCTCCAACATAAACGCCTATTGTCGAAGCTCCACTATAAACTGCATATCATAGAAATGAATTTTGCGCTGCTCTTGTCGCTGCTCTTATCGCTGCTCTCATCGCTGCTCTCATCGCTGCTCTCATCGCTGCTCTTATCGTTTATCGCAGCTCCAACATAAACATACCCTACTCGTTGCTCTGCTGCCAAGCGTTGCTCAAAGCTTCGCTCCAATATAAACACCTGCATATAAAATAATGACATCATTTTCTTTGCTTCGCTAGTATCGTCGCTCTTATCGTTTATCGCAGCTCCAACATAAACGTACCCTTAGGGTACGTACCCTTAGGGTACGTTTATGTTGGAGCTGCGATAAACGATAAGAGCGACGATACTAGCGAAGCAAAGAAAATGATGTCATTATTTTATATGCAGGTGTTTATATTGGAGCGAAGCGTTGAGCAACGCTTGGCAGCAGAGCAACGAGTAGGGTACGTTTATGTTGGAGCTGCGATAAACGATAAGAGCGACGATACTAGCGAAGCAAAGAAAATGATATCATTATTTTATATGCAGGTGTTTATATTGGAGCGATGCGTTGAAACACGCTTGGCAGCCGAGCAACGATAAGAGCGGCGCTAATTGTACTGCCTATTTTCTTTGCTTTTATCAGGTGTCATTAGCCGCTTTTCGGATAAAATTGGTCTACTATGACAATTTCTCCATCTTTTTTCAATCCCATCAGAGATGTGCGAAAGTATGTAATCAAAGGTATCTATTCTCATTCTCATATATTCCATAAATTTTGCAGGGTGTTGCCTTAATTGTTTGCAAAGATGATGATATTCTCCAAACATGTACCTTTGGGTATTTATAGGTTGCGCAGAGCATTTGCGCTTTTTATTAGCACTTTCAACAATATAATACTTTACGGCATTTGAAGTTAAAAGTATTTCTTCTTCAGAATCACTCATTTTTAAACAAAATATTTTTAATTAATTGGTTTGATTTAGATAATAAATTAAACATCACCTACAAAGCAGAGATCGTCGCTATTGTCGAAGCTCCACTATAAACTGCATATCATAGAAATGAATTTTGCGCTGCTCTTGTCGCTGCTCTCATCGCTGCTCTCATCATTTATCGCAGCTCCAACATAAACGTCTATTGTCGAAGCTCCACTATAAACTGCATATCATAGAAATGAATTTTGCGCTGCTCTTGTCGCTGCTCTTATCGCTGCTCTCATCGCTGCTCTCATCGCTGCTCTTATCGTTTATCGCAGCTCCAACATAAACGTACCCTTAGGCACATGCGAATCGTGAACTAGCACGAAGTGCAACAAATTAGGGGGTGCCCCAATGAAAAATTGAAGAATTTGTTTCGGTGATGTAAAATCTCCAAATGTAATTTTACTTCATAATGCCAAACAATTGGTAAATTTACATTCTTTTGTGTAGTTTTCACTTTTTTTTCTACATTTCACAAATTCCAAAAGAAAATTACAGAGAAACTATAATTTCACACTATTATTAATGGAATATTATATAATATGTATGTATTTTTACGTAATTTGGAAAGCAAAAATTTCACGTTTTTAATGTATATTTACGTGCACTAATTTCGGTGATGTAAATGAACAATATCCAAATGTAGTTTTACATTAGTGATGCGAAAAACTGGTGAATTTACATACTTTTCCGTTTTGAAATTCCACAAATTCCAGGACAAAATCACATATACAAAGAACATTGCAGAGAAACCGTAATTTCACACTATTATTAATGGAATAGTACAAACTATGTAGTTTTACATAATTACTTTTATATGTACTTTTACATAATTTGGAATGTAAAAATTACATGTTTTTTAATGTACATTTACATGCACTTATTTCGGTGTTGTTAATATACAATATCCAAATGTACTTTTACATTTCCGATGCCAAAAACTAGTTATTTTACATTCTTTTGTGTAGTTTTCATTTTTTCTTTTTTATAAAATGTAAATTGACGTACATCTTTTACAGTGCAATTTTTTTTATAAAAGTACTGTCCTGAAATAATATAAAACAATATTAAAATGACGTGAGATAATATCAGTTCATTAGAGATGTTTTTCAAGAAAATGAAACAATTTTTGATGGAAAAAGTAAGTTAACTTTTTAAAACTTTTGTTTTGAAGTTAAAACTTGAAAGTGTAACAAAAGTTTTATTATTTATCTTTTAAAATGCATCGTACGTGAACATAAATCAAACTGCAGTAGCTTTATGATTGAGGAATACGGAAACAGCATATCAAGATTTTAAACAAGCCATAGTTCGTGTTATACTTCGAAAGAATGAAGACTTCGAATATCGCGTCTGTTTACATTAAAAATTACAATACAATACATGGTGATATTGTCGATAATTCCATTCAGGGTCAAATTTTGTCGTTTCGACCAATCAGCGTGCGTTATTTTACATTGTAGTTAAATGGGTACAACGCATGCACAGTCGAATAATATCCGAAAATAAAAAATATTCCAAATACCCTACCAGAATATCGAATATTTGTAGTGGAGCGTAAAAGAATTCATACGTAATAAAAAATCTCTTCGAATATTATAATTAATGTAGTGTGTATGACTAACGCACTCAACAGATGCGATGTAGGAAACCGGTTCAACGCATTAGTTCCAACCCGAGTTCACTTAAAGCGATGTACTTCTAACGAATTTTATAGTAACGAATTTTATATTACAAATTTAGTGCGATTATGCTTCCATTTTTTCGGTACTTACGAAATTTTTGGTTTGATTTTTTTTTTGCAATGATTGTGATGCGATATGGTCAATTTGTTTCACAATTTCGACATTAAAAATGGCGTTTGAAATGTCGATTTTCGTATGTGATGTTGTGCTTTTAAGTTGTGGCGTTTCTTCACGGAATTATCACCGCAACAGCAACGCGGGTTCGGACAATACTCAAAGATTCAGCGAGTACAGGTTTTAGCAAGAAGATTGACACTCGCTCCGCTGCGCTTCGCTCGTGCAATCTCCTTGCTAAAACCTGTACTCGCTGAATCTTTGAGTATTGTCCTAGCCCTTGTGTTGTATCGTGCGATAGTGTGTTATTAGTAATTTCAGTGATGTCTTACAAATGAAAGCCTAGATTTTGCTTTAATAATTAAAAAAAATTGCTTTCATCGTGATGAAAAATATATAATCTTATATTAGAAGTGAAATGTAGTAGTATACCGATAGCTTATAATTAATTTGAGATGCTATTGAAAGTACATAAGGTTTGTGATAGATGTTACCGCAGAACTTCTAACTTATAATCCGTACCTAATTTATTATTAAGTACAGATGCTTTGTGATTAATTGATATTTATTTCTAGCTTTTTCTGAAGTAATTTGTCAATACTCATACGAAAGTCTTTATGCGAAAGAAGTTAAAGCACTTTTCGCGTTAATAATTTTCGCTATTTTGGGAAAAATCTAGCTTTAATAGTAAAGGCTGAAATCCTGTTTTTATTTAAGGTCGCATTCGGTCTGGCGCTTAAATTGCTTTGACGTGCTGACGAATGCTTTTTATCATTCGGTTTTCAGCTTTTGACCGCATGCAAAAGCTTTAGCTCTGACCATTTCTGAAGCTTGAAATGCTTTTTCCACTTATGTACTACTACAGCAAACGCGTGCCGCTGTGGTGGCAAAATTGAAAATTAATTTGAATTTAAACTTAGTTTGATTTCAGAAGTTTTTATACATTCAACGATGGGAAATGTTCTGAAATATTATATTATACAAATATTTGTTATAGAATTTGCTGAAAACTATTATAATAATTATAAAATGTTAGCATAGAACTTCAGCAATATGCTAATAATTTTAACAATAAACATTCCGGAATAATAGTTTTTAGATCAAAGTGTAAAAAGTCTCTTCTACCAGGATTTATCAAGCAATTCAATCTCGACTTGGTTTCGTGCCATTGCACATCTTCAGACCGTGACGTCAAAAACCATAAAATCTCCATATTATCATGAACACGGAGAGAAAGTGGAATCCTGGAACAACTTGGTAAAGAACTGAATCCGGAGGAAAACACTATCTCTAATAGGTACAATAAAATTCTTAAAGATATTGAAATTTTAACAAAATTGTAAATTAAAAATGTATGTAATATTATGTAGGTGCTAATAACCTAGCAGTTGATGCACGTTAGGAACTTCAAATAAAAAAAAATAAGAAAAAAACAAAAACAAAATATTGAGTTGGTAAAATTTACTTCTCCAAATTCAGTAAATAACTCTCAAGCCACTAATAAATTCATTCAAGGGAAGTAAAATTAAACTATTGAGCGTAAAATCTGTATAATACCATTTCTAGTAATTGAGAATTTATTGAAAAATTAGTTGCTTCAGAGTTATACAAAACTAATCATTAGCTAGAAGTTTCGAAACTTATATAATATCGTGCATTCTGGCTTCGATTACAAGCTAACTATAGCTGCCACAACAAAAATATATAGCAACTTTCTTCTTACAAATGTAATTATATTTATTTTGTTTAATATTAATTTTTTATATTTTAAGATATCGTTTCTTAAATAACTAAGAAAAACAGGGACATATAGGCTTTTTATGTCCTGCGCCATGCTTGATTAAATAACTTACGAATGACTACTTTTCGATGAAATACATAAAGGTAAAATTGTAGAGCAAAAAATTGTTTACATTTTCTTGTTCTTATATTTTTGACGAAAATTTAGTAATTCCTGAGATATTTGCGTCAAACGGAACAATCGACGATTCACCTTTGATTCACTGCAAAATAAAAGTAAAAAAAAAAATCAAAATTACTATAATTAAATATGGGGTGCTCAGAATAGAAGTGAATCAAGTCCATAAATGCTGTTAATGAATTATCGCAACTTAAAGTATTTTGATCTTTATTAAATTTAAAGCAATCAATTCTATTAAATAATTACACCCAGTGGTTCTTAAAACTCTATATTTTATAATAGAAAACATAAAAATTATATATTATTATAATAAAAAATTTTACCCAGAACTTAATTTAATTGTTTGGACTTGAACCATTATTACACTGAAAATATTGTTAATTTTACGCAAAAATAATTTCATCTGTAATTTCTTCATCATCAGAGAAGTCTTGATTTTTATTTTGTCTTGTTCTGCTTTCTGTAGGTAGATTCTTATAAAATAAATGGTATATTGGCGGAATTTAATGAAGTATATCGTTCATATTATGCTGGTTTTTAGAGTCTGTTATGATACGTCTGTTTAGATATAAATTTTCTTGTTGAATGACGAGGGATTGTATACGTCTACCACGAACACCTTTATTTAAATTTACTTCATTAAAGTCGATGTCTTCATTAAGAATTTCTTTATAAATTTATAAGATAGTGGAGACGAACTTTCAAAACTAAGCCATCTAATTTTTAACCAAGAAAAACTTTCACCTTGTGCAGTTTTCTTCCTGTTTTGTATGGCTGATTCTAATTTTTTAGTGGACAGGAATTCGTTTCTTTGCATTTCGTAGACTTTAAATTGCGGTTCCTTTTTTTTTGCTTCCCGAGCAATTCTCATCCAATCCTCAGCAGAATAAATTAGTGAAGTCTTACGACTTAATTTTTCGATTAATTGATTAATTTATTACTATTCCACCAAAATTAGAAAAATTAACAAATACAAGACTATAAATTCATAGAATCCAATGACAAAATACACCTAAATCAAATTTTAAAAAGATAAAAAAGAGTAAAGCGTCAAAAATGCGTGAGAACAAGATGATAGGTAATATAAATTCGGACTTGATTCAGTACAACACGGAAACATGTAATATTATTGTCAGTAAAGAAAGTAAACAAGTTACATAGGATAACAAAACGAACAAAATGTGACTTGATCTACTTTTGCACTGAAGTAAGTTATGACTTAGAACGCATAGGAACCATAAGTCCAAAAATCACAAAAATTGACTTGATTCACTCCTGTTCTGACCACCCCTATAACCTTGCACTTTGTCATAGAAGCATAAAATTTGGCACAAGTGTCGTAAATGCGCATCTTCTTTACAAAACAAGATGTGACGCTACGCCGGCCGACGTCCGGACTATTCTGAGATGAAAATTAGAAACAATTTATTGCATTAAAAAAAGAGGGTGCCACAATTTAACAATATTAAATGTAAACTGAACTAATTGTGCATTTTAAATCAACTTCAATATTGACACACTTCGGTATATTAGTAATCGTCACATTACACAACATTATTTATAAGTAATTATCATCACAAACACAGCTCAACATTTTATCTGTAAATAACAAAGAAGGTTTTAATGAAATACTGCAACAAGCAAAATTTAATTAAAAAATTTTGATTATTAACGTTAAATCAACAAAACTTTTGTCAGTTTTATAAATAGAAAAGTTAATACGTACAAATATCAATTTAACCCACCAATCAAATGTTGAACATAAAAAGTACTTACATTATTTTTGTTTAATATTATTGCAGTGTCAATATTTTTTCGATTGTTCTGGAAATTTCAGGATTAACGAATAATTTGGGAAAACTGATGTGTTTGCTTTAAATTTAACATTCAATGCTAAATTACGGATTTCCACATTAAATTCGACATGTTTATAGATATTTTTCTCTTGGTCTTTTTTCGCGAGGGTTGAATCATGTGAGGGTACTACCACGCTTTCCTTTTAGGAGTATAAGTTGCTGACCGAGTAATTCACTCAGATTGCTATTTCTCAGCTGCATTCTTTGAGACTGTGCAATTCGATGTGATTTCTGTCATCTGTCATTAGTTCGAGGCTTAGATGAAAGCATTCTGGTTTCCCTTGAGGGTGTTTTATTAGAGCGCAATATTGAAGTATTCCCAGCGTTGATTTTTTGTTAAAGGAACTTTTACAGTACTGAATATTCCCCCTATATATTTTATATTAAACCGTGTAACTTAAAAGAGTACGAGTTAAGAAGAAGTTGCTAAAATGATGTAGCGCAATTAAAAAAATGAATATTTTCCGCATTTGCCTATGTAAATCTTTCTTTCAGTGACGATGGCGACGCACCTTACGTATTTCTTAGATAATTATTTTAAATATGAAAGTCACTTGCAAAAAAACCTATTAGAACAATGCGACACATCTAAGACCATATCCTCTTGATATTTATTCCGAAGAGAAACTATTATGGTCATCGTACGCGAGCGTCTTAAGTCGTTATGCGGAACTAAATTCCTTATCGGTTGTAACGCCCATCGTTACATTCCGAACTAATTTAGAAAAACTTGTTGATAATTATTTTAATGGTAGTTTCTGTTAGTTGGGTAGCGGAGGAATAACAATAACAATTGTTTAAAATTTGTGATGTACTTAAGCAGCATTAAATCTGTCACGTTAGAATGTAGCACGTAGTAATTCGAACGTTCTATTCTTCCTAAGTTTCTCTACATCTGCTTGTTTCATATCCCAAATGAGCAAATAAATTTGATAAGTTGAATCACGGCATACCTTCTGAATTTCAAGTTTAAACTAGGGCCAAAATTAGTTCGGCGTGTGTCTAACTACGATAACTTCTTCATGAAACGGTTTATGTAAATTAAGTTGCAAATTTATGTTATGTACTTCACGTTAAAAATTTGCACTAAAATGTTTACTTTATTTTACAACTAACATCCACTTTAATTTAATAATTCCGAAATTTATTTAGCTCGAAATGTGAGACCGTCAGTCTAGCACCATTTGGTTTGTTAATTTCATTTATTATCATTGCTCTATTAAACGAAAAGCGCAAAGGGATTAAAAACGATCAACTTTTATTTAAATAAACAAATATCACTTTTCGCGAGGACAAAAATAATAACTTTGTTTTGTTGACCTGCAAATGACAACCTATTTGGACGAGACTTAGCAAATATGACAACTCTGCAATTTTCACAATATGGAAAGTGAACCGTTTTACATCATTTTGCCCTCGCATCTCTTTAGGGAATATACTCGGTTAATAATATCCAGGATTTATTAACGAAAATTTCACTCAAGATGAAAATTTGGAAAATTATCTCGACGCAGGCAGCAATGGACGGACGTAACCGCTCATGTTAGGTGCTCGATATGGCACGATAATACAAGTATCGGAATGAAATATGCGGGTTAGCTTAAAACTAAATCGGTTTGTAACTTTTCAAAATAAAAAATACTCGATCCATAATTTGGTTCCATTTCCGGAAATTAAATTTTTCCAACAAATATTATTTCTCGAAACGTTTTGAAGTCAAAGCGGCGATAGATAATTTTGTTGACTTATGTCTAAAATTTTTAAGAAATTGAAAAAGTTGGGTTGTTTAGGTAAGCGTAAGATAGCATATCAAAATTGTAACATCAAACCCAAATGGATATTTCAAATTTCCGGTTCTCTTTGATTTAAGGAAATTTTAAATATTCAATAGAATTTTCAAATTACTTATTTTCAGATTATAAAATTTTGCTAAATAATTTAATTAAATGTTGGTTGAAGAAGATTTATATGTCCGACTACAATTTCCTTGAAAAATCAACTTTGAAAACAATAAAAAGTTTTCTGTTAAATTTAACAGACAAGCGCCCTAAAACTTATAAGTTTCCGGTGAGTGAACAACCAAAGAATCGAAACGGATGCGACTGAACATTGTATACTTATTTTCTGAAATTTTAACATTATGGATGCAATAAATACGTGGCTCAATACATTTTTGCAATATATTGGAATAAATAATAAAGGAAAAGTAGCCGTAAATTTTATGTATTTTCACCTCGATTGGTTTGTCGAAAATATTGAAAACAGATTAAATTCAACGTTTGTGATCAAGATGTTGTAACTCCAGATGGTGGTGCAACTCGAAAACTGCACATGAAGTACCTTCATGGTTGGAAGAACACTAGTTTTGCCAATATCTCATTTTCCGGTAGCTTTACGGTAGAAATTGTTAAAACCAAAATTAAACGGAATCAAATTGTCTACTATGAGTGGTTTACAACTTTTAGCCTCAGAATCATAATAAACCGTCACTTTATGCGAAATTACTGTTTATCATGACTATAACTTCAAAAGCGCTCGTCATACAAAACTATGCTTGCTACAATTTTTATAGACAACTTAATTTTGTTTAATATTACTATGCAGTAGTTTTACTGTAAAATCTACTTAAAGCGTGATATGGACGAAAAACAAACATGTTTTGTCATCGTATGAAGTTCATATTAAGAAGAATGCGATTTTTGCCAATATCTCATTTTCCGGTAGCTTTAAAGTAAAAATAGCAGTGGCGGTTGGTACTTGGAGGGTGCCGCCCTCCCAAAATAGAATAGGAACCCGGAATAATTGCGAATTACGACGTAAACGGTGGCCCGGAGTTTCAACCCTTCATCGAAAAGTGAAAAATTTAACTTGTAATTTCCGTCCCCCAGGACATTGAGCATTCAAAGTAGGATATTCGTGACATTAAATTGCTTTAACCCCTCGCCCCCTCATCGGAAGAAATATATGCATTGTAAGTTGTAACCTCTGCAATCTGCAGCATCTCTACAGAGTGTTCCGCAAGGTGACGTCGTTATTATTAAATAATAATTTTGTTTCAAGTTTTCACGTACTAAATCGATCAGTTAAGCTACCCTCCAGTGCGGCCTTTAGGCCGCACAGATAAGGTAATCATTTTATCTATCGTATATGATATTCCAATAATTATTTTGTAGTACATTAAAGAAGAATTTCCGTTTTTGATTAAAAATGAATTAATTTTTTATAGAATTAAATAATACAGACATAACTGGATGCAAAATCTTACAAAAATGGATAGCTGTCGTATTCCCAAACAAATGATGAACTATCGACCGATTGGAAGAACAGTGGGAAGGCCCAGGAAGAAGGACCAGTTATGAGGAGATAAGACAGTTTAAAATATCGGATGAGAATCGGAACAGACCAATTGGTTGAATCCGTTACATTTGTACTGGTCCGCGATTCTCGTGGTTGTGCGGCCTGAAACCGCTTCAGGTTGTTAAGTTAAAAATAAACCAATAAGAGATGCCTTATGAACAAATAGATGGACTATTATGGCAATTTATGGCAATAATAGATGGAAGAGTGGCGTTTTACGGCCGCACTGATTCGTGAGTGACCAGATTGTGCGGCCTAAAGGCCGCACTGAAGGACCTGATCATCAGGCCGAGTATTAGTGCCACTAGAACAAATTCAAATATGTACATAATTAAGTCAGATTTCCTTGCAATTACGTAAAACATCATTTAAAACTCCATATCAATTTATTTTATTTACCCCCTCCCACGCGATTCACATAAATAAGCAAATGCTGGACAGGACGACAGGATGTTATGTACATATCCTGTGCACAAAACGATTTTTATAGAAGCTCATTGGAGCTCAAACGATTATCTATCAATTGACACCAATTTTATTCAAAAATTTTATTTCATTAAAAACTTTTAAAATTTATTCGCGACTAAAAATCATTTGCAAAAAACCCACACCAGTACTACGGATTACCAAACTATTTATATCGCCTATGATTCTCTTTTTCTGTTTTAATGTATGTAAAAAAATAAAATCTACTTTAATTGTTATCAGCAGCAATAAAATTTTCACGCCACTTGTTCGGAGCGGTGTTGGGTCAAATTTGCAATTTCATAAAATTTGAAGCTCTCTTACTTTTTCACCTTTGGGGTACAAACGATTTTTATTGAAGCTCAAACGTTTCTCTATCGATTAGTATTTATGTTATTAAAAAAACAACATTTAAAAAAAAACATTGTTCTAAAGAATTGAATTTTTATTAAAAGCCTTTTGGGGTATAAACGATTTTTATGGAACCTCATTGGAGCTCAAACGATTCTCTATCGATTGACATCAATTTTATACAAAAATTCGCGATGGGGGTCTGCTGTTTCTGCCCCCTAAAAGTTTTCGCGATGCGTGTGATACGAACGACTTTTATTGAAGCTGATTGGAGCTCAAACGAAGCTAAAAATTTGCGTTTGGGGTGGGGGGGGGGACGAAATTGACATTTTACGCCGTGGCAGCCTACCATAAAGAGCACGTGCCGTTCTATCCAAAATTGGGAACAACAATAATTTTGTGTTCTTTTGATCGTCGCTATTGAAAATGAAGTTATAAAAATTGGCAGCTGCTGAGACCGGGAGGTTTGAAATACCCCCCCCCCCCCCATATGGAGATCAAGATGTCCATGTTGGAATGCTGGGGCTTCGGGTTTCTATTTTCACTTCCTATTGTTCAATTGAGTATTTAATTTGACAATGAAGACTATTAATATTTTCGTTTTCGTAATTTCGCAAACTACCACTGAAAAATAGTTAAAACTAAAATTAAGCGAAATCAAATTCTTTACAATATTCTTATAAGATGACTAGTTCAGAAGTTATAGCCACAGAAACATAATAAACCGTCATTTTGTGTAAAAATACTGTTTGTCGTGGCTATAACTTCTAAACCATTTGTCGTATAAAAATTTCTTGTTACAATTTTTATAGACAACTTAATTTTCTTTAAGTTGATTAATATTAAATTTCTTCCCAGGTCAATATATGAGAGAATATGTATAACGCCGAAACGTTGGCTTTAGCAAACTTTTAGTTTCATTTTGGTCTCCTAAATCCCAAAAACATATTCTCTCTTAATTTTCTTTAATATTAATAAGAAGTATCTTTGCTGTAAAACCTACATAAAGCGAGATATTGACGAAAAAGCAACATGTTTTGTAATTTCACGAAGTTCATGGACGGATGGAAAAGTCGTGCGATTTTTGCCATTATTTAATTTTCCGGTAGCTTTCAAATCAAAATCAAATTTGAACGGAATCAAATTATCTACAAAACTTTTTCTTAAAATATTTTTCTACAATGCGTGGTTCAGAAGTTATAGTCACAGAATCAAATAATCATCTAACAAAACTAAACCATCTTTTTGTGGTGAAATATTGTTTCATATGACTATAACTTCTAAACCATTCATTTTACAAAAATATGCTTGCTAAAATTTTGAGGGACAATTTAATTTTCTGCAATATTACTAAGAAGTAGTTTTACTGTAAAATCTAATTAAAGCGAGATATTGACAAAAAGCAAATAGGTTTTGTCGTGGTTTGACGTTCGTGGTCGGAAAACACAATTTTTGCCAATATCTCATTTTCCGACACATTTACAGTAAAAATAGTAATAACGAAAATTAAACGAAATAAAATTGTCTACAAAAATCTTCCTTACAATATTTTCATAAAATGACTAGTTCAGAAGTTATAGCTGCACAATCATAACAAACCGTCATTTTATGCGAAAATACTGTTTCTTGTGGCTATAACTTCTTAACTAATCGTCCTATAAAAATTTATTGTTACAATTTTTATAGAGAATTTAATTTTCTTCAATATGAATAAGAAGTATCTTCTAAGAAAAACCTACATAAAGCGAGATATTGACGGAACACAAAGCTATTTTATCTTGTCATGAAGTTCATGGTCTGAAGATCACGATTTTGGGCAATATCTCGTTTTGCGGAAGCTTTACAGAAAATATAATTTTAACCAAAATTAAAATCACTACGAAAATGTTCTTCACAATAATTCTATACGATGAGTGGTTCAGAAGTTATAACCACTTTAATCTTAAAAATTATAATAAACATTTTACGAAAACATTTTGTTTCGAATTTCCTTTAATATTCACAAGAAGTATATTTTACTGTAAAATCAACATAAAACGAGATATTGGCGAAAAACCAACATTGAAGTCGTACTAAAGCCGATTGAAACGTTCCGAAGATCGTTTCCAAATGTCTAAAATTTAAGTAAATATTTAAAGTCATGCTCAAATTATTTTATAATTTCATTAAACAAATTGATTTTGAACTTGATTTAAAAATGATCGGGATATTAGATTGTTATATATATCTTCAGATTACACGTCGAAAGAAGTTTATCGTTAATATCTCATTTCTGATCGTTTTACACTAAAAATAGTTCCGACATAAACTTAACGTAATGAAATTCTTATAAACTTATTCTAAAGAACATTTTTGTACAACGAGTTGTTCGGAAGTTATATCCACGAGAAAAGCACGATTCCAGTAAAAATGTGAATTCTTCAGTGTAAAACATTAAAATTTAACGATAAACGCAGTTAGCCTTAAATTATGCAGGAATATTAGTTATGTTAGAACTATTTCAGATGGTGTAAAGCCATCCCTGAATAATTTATTATTATAGGTTTCGTAGGTCGCTCTGTATTTACTATAATTAAATACCAAACTATTTGACAGTCGATAGAACGCAAGAAATTACATATATATATATTTTTAAAACGAATCCGAATTCGTCATTAACATGCAATATTAATTAAAATGAAATATCAGGAAAATATTACGCTTTCCGTTGCTATAACTTCTAATGTATTCCTCCTAGTTAAATATGCATAAAACAATTTTAATAGAAAATTTAATTCCCTTTAATATTTATATAAAGTATTTTTACCGTAAACTAATATAAAATGAGATAGTAGCGAAAAACGACCACGCAGCGTAACTGGAAGCGATCGAAACAGTTACCATCAGGTTTCTGAAATTTATTTGAATTTAAATACCCATCTCCCACCTGGCACTGTTAGTTCTCAAACTTGACAAACTAAAACAATCAATATTGATTGATATACAATTAAAGAGTCGCTTTACAAGTTTTAGATGCGACAAGTGGAAAGCGACTTAATAAATTCGAGCGCAATGAAAATGTTTGAGGGTAGACAATTATAAATTCTTTAAGTGTTAATAATACCAACTTAATACAAGTTTATTAAGTTTATTTTAACATAACGTGCGCGCCATTAGAATTTGCAACCCTCATGTGGAATAATCATCAACATCAAATTAGAAAGCATGGGGGTGCGTAACAGGCTTGAATAAATATTAATATGTGGAGAGGATCCATATCTATCGTAAGCGATACAGAAAACAGGGAAGCTTGAAGCTTAATGAGCTCATTAACTCAATTTCGCGGTTCCATCTACATTAACCTATAAACGAACAGGCCATGGTTTCAGCAGAATGCCCGTCCGGAACTTGGCAGACTTGTAGTATGATATATTGCAGGAAGAGATCAAAGAAAATCGAGACAAGGAAGATGCAAGGAGTGATAATATGTAAGGGTGAACTCATTGTACTGTGGATGTCATTGTTTGAAACGTCTTAAGGATTTCTCGTGAATGGAGCAATTTTAATACTATTTGCTGATACTGTTGTATCTTTCCTTGTATTGGGTAGTAAAAAACAGACAAGATTGCGTTAGAATGTTTATCTTATTTAGTACACACAAGGGCTCCTCGACTTACCGTGTTATAATATCGTACTAAATGTAAGAGAACGACGAGGAAACTAAAAAGAAATTCTTTAGTAACCCAATTTCATTTTTATGATATTATGCAGTAATTTTTTGTGGCACACAAACGTTTAGCAATTCTAAAAATTAGACCAAATGATAATAACAAAAGAACCCGTGCTCTTTTACATTACACTCGTAAAAAGAAACTGTTTCTGTTTTTATTACGGAAGTATGCAGTCGTTTATTATCATTTTATTTAATTAGCTAAAGAAAGTTTTCAAATTTAAATTAGATGAGTCGAAATTGCGTCGCGAGTGTTACGGTGGCGCCATCTACCAAACACTATATGCTGTACAAAAAACTACCCGCTCTTTTTATGCATTGTTTACTTCATTTGTTTCGATTTTTGTGTACCGCAGTGAAACATAATTGAACTTTTCGCCGCCTTTGTGTCACTCGAAATTGTAACTTGAAATCAGCAAGAGGATATACAATTAATTTAGAAATCAAGCTTAACAAATCATTTACGCGGGATTATTTTACACTAAGTTGGGCACATTGTAATTAAATTGCGTTGAATTTAATTAACGCATATTTGAGATATTTTTTAAACGCTTATTTTAGAACAAATTTACGTGCAAGTTCGAAGCTTCAGCATCAGGGATGGATGAAGAATGTAATTCGAAGCAGAAGGTGTGCGGAAGTGGGTTAAAAGCTTCACATTTTCGAGAATTTGTTATGTTTCGAGTTACGTACTAAGTTTACAAAGCTAGCGGAACGTAAGTGAACTATTTGAGCCGACCAGTCAAAACACGAAAGCAATTTTTTGACAAAAATGATTGGCAAACAAAGCGATTGCAGCGCCACAAAATACGCCCTTTTCGGCTTTTCAGACTCGGTGTGGCGTTACTCCCTCTTGTGTACAGTCTGAATGATTTTTGATACAAAGGGAAACTTTCTAGTGCAATCGCGAAGAATAAATAATTATATTCCTCATTAAGAGAAAAATTTTGGTAATAGTAATTCGAACGAACAAATAAAGAGAGACACGTAATCCCGAACAATGCTCATTATTCCATATTGGCAGAAATTGGCTTATGCTGCAAACAAGAGGAAATGTAGCGAAAGAATTTAAATTTTTCAAAGAAAAATGTAATTCGAGATAAATTTTAAATAATAAATGATGGCCATTTACACAAGCTGAACTAAAGTTTGTTGCACAACAAAATTGTGACCATTTATTTAGTCTGCAATTTTGCAGCAAGCAAAGCAAATGGATTTGTAAATAAAAATCAAAATAAACATCGCGTAAGAGAACCAAATAAATTACATTCTTAGGAGTTCTGGATTGCATTAAGAATTTAAGTCATTACTTGGATTACAACTTAAATATAAATTGTAAACAAAGTAGAACGACATAAATAATTTAATGTGTACATAAATATTTAACTATAAACATAAATATATAAGGTACCTCATAAAAATGTTGTGTTTTCCGAGGAATAATACTGTGGATTTTCTCTCAAGAAGAACGCAAGTTTTAGCGTCACTTTTAACTTTTTAAATATTAATTAAAATAAAATAAGAAAAATTAAATTTTTATAGAACAAAGAGATCAACTTAAATTACCGTAACCAAAAAACTTGGCAAAAGTTACATTCAATGATCTTTGTAGCATATAAAAGCTAAAGGCACCAATTTGTACTAAGGCGGAACTCAATTTCTCTACGTAATTTCCGAAAAACGACGATAAATTATAAAAAAAGATATGAAGCTCTTCAGTAAAAAGCTCATTTGCGTTTAAAACTATTCAGGTTTTATTTTAAAATTATCCTGCAATTTAACTCTCTTAAGGATATCAATTTTCTATTGCAATTATGCAACTTCGGAGACTTAATCGATTCCATTTTCCTTTTAAATTGTGAAAGCGTAGTAAAAGCTTGTGCTTATAATAGAAGCTGTAGATTTCAATCATTGAAAGTTTGATTTGTTTATTTTTTGCCTATTCTTCCAATAAGTGAGTACCAAGGGAGTAAGTAACGGAAGGTGTTATGAGTCGTTTATATGAGAAATTCCTAATAAAATTCTTCATAAAATCTAGAAATGTGAGAAAATCTATATAAATAGTACTTGTCGCTTTTGAACATTGGATAATACTTTAACAGAAAATAGTAAAGCAACTCGACGTGCTAAATTGGATATATCCATTCTCGTTGGATCACAGGCTTCAACCAATCTCGGGTGCGGTCACTACTTGGATCGGTGACCGCTTCAGAATACCGCATGTCGTTACTAATTTGGTGTATCAATTAACGCATTAAACCAGCACTCCTGTAATAATTAAAACCATGTGTACATGAATAAGAAGACGTCGGAGAACGTTGCAACCAGATAATTACATTGTCATGTTTGCGTTCAACTTGGGGTGGTCGATGTATTTAAAAAAAAATATATTTAAATTATTAGTTGAAGTTTTGATTAAACTGATTAAACAAATTGATTAACCGGAAATGAAAGCAAGCTAACTAAAATGCAAGCGAGGCTGTTAATGGACGCGACTATCAATAAAGCTCTTCTTACTATGATATATAAAATGAAAAAAAGCTCTTACAATCAACGTAAACTGGCCTTTCAGCCTCTTAGATTGACATTATTTAACTTCGGTCTTACAGAACTCCCACTAGCGTTTTACAAAACAACTGAATCTAACGTAGTACAATAAAATGAGGAGCCATTTGATTACCACAACAATCAAATAATAATTATTTGCGTAATAAGGTCAGAAAGTGGTACTGTACTGGACGAGGCGGAGGGTTTTAGGATGATATTTAGGATAACAAATGAGGTCATCACTAATCCCTATTGAAAAATCGCACAGTGGGATCAAATCACAAAGAGCTGTGCAAACCCTTAAAGTTAAACTAAAATTTGTATACGGAAGTTTGAAGAGCGAATATGTTGGAAAATAGGAAGGTACTAATTTCAATACCAGGATGTGTGCGGTGCTGGCGGCTCTAAATTAACTTTAATTTTGAACGCATGTTATGTAGAGTAATAAAGAGAAGAAAATTACTCGTTCTACAATGCGTAACTATCGGGAAATGTGTCAGATTTTCATTATAAAAGATGAAAGCAACTACTGGAAATATGTAGAATATTATAGCACCTTTTAACTTGTTAAAAAGTCATATCTCTATGTCGTAAAACTCTCTGAAGAAGTGGTAGTTTAAATAACAGATATTTTCAACTTGCCACGATTATTATAACATGGTGGGGTTGGAGTCTTGTCATCCCAATAATTAGGTCGGAATTATTCCTCTTATGACCTATAGTTCTATGACCTATTAACTATTAACAAATTAATCATTAACACCGAGAGACCGGCGGCTTTACGTGCCCTCCGAAGCACGGAAGGCGATCAAGAAATTTTAGGCTGTACCTGCAGTCAAACCGGGAAACCTTGCATTAGAAATTGATCTTGCTAACATTCAGACCATAACCGTCAACCGTCGGGATGAGGTCAGAATTAAAAACATAATTTAAAATTACAATTTCACAATCATTTTGGTTGGAATTCAAAATATTTCTGACATAAATTGGCCATATCGAATGCTCCATTTTTTTATAAAAATTTTGACTTCAAATTCGTAATCAATGATCTCGAGAACCACTAGATGCCAATTTTGGTTGAAATCCGATATCATTTTGATAAGATCCATCATATTGTTAGTAACACTTTTAACTTTGAATTTATAATCGGCGATCTCACAAATCCATGAATACCAATTTTGATTAAACTACGGAATCTTTTTTGAAGATCGTGGCCTGATAGTTAGCGCAATCGACTGCTAACATAGAGTTTCTTGGTTCGACTTCGGGTATGAGCGTAAAAATTTCTTGACCGTCTTCGTGCTTCGGAGGTCATGTAAAGCCGTCAATTCCACTGTGTTAATGATCTGACTTCTTAACGATAAAAAACAGAGTACAGGCACATCGACGGCTAGCTTAGCAAACTACCTAAGATGTAAAAACTAAACTAATTTGAAAAAATTGGTAAAACACAGATCCCAGACCTAACATAAAAGGAAGAAGAAGAACAAGAAGATCTTTTCCGTATAAAACTTGGCTATTTGTATTGGATCAGCCAATTTTTTAATAGCAATTTTAGCTTCGATTCGTAATCACCGAGACAACACCTACACCTTAATTGTTCTGCAATAGAATCATGTTTTGAGCTGTTAGCCAGTTGCTTGTGATTTGGTCTCACTGTACATTATAGAAAGTTCATTTGATCTATAATTTTTATTTATTTTTCTAATTTATTTTATTCTAGGAACCGGTCAAGTCTTCTGGTTTTTAATAATATTAATAATACTACAGGAAGTGCATACTTGTAGACCACAGTGTTACTGACCGCGGGGTCTGGGGGGTATACCCATACCAATACCCCCCAGGTACGCAAAAAATATATTAGAAAAATTTATTTATCTAGAAAATAAATCATGAAAACAATGCAAAGCAAAATAGAATCAACGAAGTACAGTAAATTTTAAATGCTTCGGAAAAATAACATTTTCGACTAAGGGTGGGGGGGGGTTCACGTTGCTATAGTAATGGTCTGGTAATGGATAAAATTGTCAGATTATCATAGCAACAGTTCAGATTCTCTATTAAAACCTTCAAATGCCTCTACTGAGAAATATGGACTCCATAGACCGGAGGGCATTGCGACCCCCAGTTACAAATGTTATTTTTCTGAACCATTCAATATTTACAGTTCTTCATTGATTCTGTTGTAATTTTCGCTATACATTGTTTTTAAGATCTCTACTCTTGATTACCAAATACTGAAGGCATAAGTTTCGAGATTTATGAGATTCTAATGCACGGTCTATATTTATCGAGCAGAATTGTTCACGTATGTAGGACAAGGATCAGATAATTTTTATAAAAAAAAGGCATAGAAGACCCCCCCCCCCCAAATTATTACGTCATGTATCCTTTTATTTCCTCTTTAATTCCATCCCCCAGTTTAAATACAAACAGTTTCAAATACGGCTTCCCCATCAAATATTCACAACAAAGGCTTCCAAAATAGTAAAGCAAAATGTAAAGCGAAAATTGTAGAAAAATAAACGAAGAACGCTTAATTTTGAAGATTTGAGAAAATAACATTTGTGACTCGCCAGACCCCCTGGCCAATGGGGTCTATTTTTATCATTAGGCACTATTAATAATATATAAGTCTTTAGGTATATCATATTATGATATACCTAAAGACTTATGTGCAGTATTAATCCTGAGTATGATGTTTTTGACTAATAAGACGAAGTTCGAGGACAAAAATCACACGAGGGATTAATAATCCACTTAAGTGCTGAGGTATATATCGTACATTATTTTATGAATTTTCGGAACTTAATAGTGTGTTATGCTATTTTATGCAACGGAGACAGAGAAACAAACAGCGACCCCAAAAAATTTCGCAAAACCCTGAATTTCAAATTTATACTTGCTGGTCGCCTACTACCAGAGGCCAACCTACCAAAGGCAAACCAGATATATTGAAGAACCAGACTCTGGAGCTTATAATAGAAGTTACGTTCTAGCTATTATGATAAAAAATTGTTAAACTCTTTAGCAATCTACGAGAATTCTAAGTATGTTCTAGATCAGTGGTACTTCACTACTGCGTACCCCACACCGTAGATAATACCAGTGGCGGCTCGTAACTTCCCCCAATGGCAGGGCGCAAAATTTAAATAAAAAGGAAACATAAATTTGCTAATTTACTTGCAAAATAATTTAATTCCAAATAAGGCTTCAGTTTATACTATTACTGGCAGGTCAATCGGCCTGTCGGCCGTGTTTTAATCCCTTTTGTAATTCCTCTTGTGATTATTTACCTGAGACGAAGATTCATCTAGGAATTAAAAATACACTTAAGTCCCTTGTTGTGTAATATACAATCAGTGATGGAAATAACAGTTTTGTGAAAATTTTAAGAACTTTTTCCAGGCCAGGTAAACTGGTAAGTATAGCCGACAGAAAGGAATATCGTTAATCCATTGCTGTGCCGGGTTATTTTCAGGAAACTACTAGAGAATATCGTTAATCCAATCATGCGCGTCACCATTTAAAATGGAAACTCACGCAGAATCTCGTAAGTCCATTCATGCGAAAACAATCGGGAATATTGTTAATCCATTCATTTGGGTCATTCCCAGGGAACTTTAATTTTCATTTACGCAATGGAGCCCGTTGATAAGTGGCATTGTAAGCCAATCACTGATGCCAATTTTATGGGTGAGGACACTAAGATTTGTAGGTATACATTAAGATAACACGAGATAAAAAGATAACAAAGTAAATAATTAATGTGTATAGATACATGGATAGTTAAATAAATTAATAATAGGGTTATATACTTTAGGTACTTCTGTGTGTAAAATTTGTACATGTAACTTAAACTTACATATATATTTTTTACTTCTAAATATTATTATGTTTTAATAATTATTATCTTGTGAACTGAATATTGAATTACAATTTTAATTTGAATGTATGATGTGGGTGGTAAAACCCAATTTAATTTTGCGAATCTATTACCTCAGTGGTTGGTTGTTTAATTAACCTGCTTATATGTGGAGGCTCATGGTTTCCTATAACGGGGAGGGGGGAAATTATAAACGAATTTTTTATTTAAAAAAAAAGTTTTAAGTCTGCGACACCGCTTATAGTCCAAGCGACGTCGGATTGTCCAATATTCCAGTCTAGTATTCGCATTAAAAAATATTATTTTGAATTATTCTGGTTTGGGAGAGCAGTGCCGGCGTCCCTCTTTTATCTGGAACTGTAACTTTTGGCAGGCAATATAAGTCTAGTACATCAGTGCATTCTATAGTTGCATTGATAACGGAAGGGGATCTATAGTGTAACGTTAAGTCGGAACCACAGGATTATATCCATGTAATGTCTTAAGGTCAAGAATAGCTAAACTAAAGGCATGATTTGTTCTATTTGTGAAGAACAAGGGAAGCAGTTTTAGGTCATGCTTAGGACCACCGCTCCTATTAGAATGTAATGTATGTTAGTTAATAATAGTATATTATATTACAAAGGACTTAAGTGCTTAAGGAAATGAGTATGTCAGCGTTCTAGATATTGAATCAAACATATCGTAGAGCAAACAGAGGATAGATGCAAATCTCTCGAATAATCGATATCATATCAGTACGAATAAATTAGTGCATATTAGTCATACAACCATCACTGCTTATGATAAAAATGTGACTCTCTGGTGTGATACAAATACAATCTTACTGGGATGGAAATTAAATCGGGAGATATAAATGTGATTTACTTGTGATATGACCTCGGAAAACGTGGTTGAATGTTGTAGACGAATAAATTACAAGAATCGGTAGCTTTAAAAACACACGAATATGTCTGTACATATGACTCGGTGCATGGATGTTGTCAAAGCGAAAGAAGTTAGCAAGGATAAGTTGATTTGTCAAGTTTGCTCACATGTTTTTCTAATTAAGAATGAATTATCCGACAACCTCTAGTCTCTTTGACTATTGAACTAGAGAAGCTTTGAAGATATGCTAAAGCCGTTTCTACTTCTGTTAGAAATACGAGGGTACGTTTTAATTATTATTATATCAAAGAAACTACATCTTCGCACATGCGGTGCAATAATTATAACGAAGTAGATAACATCGAGTGCTATCGAACACCCACATAAAAAACGTTCGAAAAATGTAATTTATAACAATCATTAAAAATGTCGTTTGAGGGTATTTCGATTCAATTAAAATAATAGAAACCGTCTTTAACTTTAATAGGTGAAAACTGCTGAAAGGGATAAAAAAACTCTAAAATTGCAATAAAATAAACCCATCACGTAATTAAAAAGCGTCCGAAGTTCCAATAACTAAAAAATCGATAGTCGATTCATAAAATACCAACATAATTGAAACCTCTTTTTTATTTAAAGATGTTAACAAAAATTAGCTATCGAGTTAATGAAAATACAATGCTTCAGATTTGGCAAGAAAATCGATAACGAAATCAAATTGCCAATTTTGTAGTCGTCGACAGATACACAAATTTAAATTTGCATTTGAATAATTTAAATCAAATCTACCTTATACCTACAAATTTTTTCAAATCAAAGTTAGATTTCGTTTTATTAAATCAGAGACTGACATAAATTTAAATTTGTGGTATAAGAAATAGCACTCTGCTTTTATGTAAAGCGGAGTTAATAGAAATTTGAAGGTGGTTGGTACTACTAACACACCATGTAGTAATTACTTTCAACAAATTTAATTACAAGTGGTTTTCGTAACAGTAAAAACGAGGAAGAACTAAAGGGTTGAACAATAAAGTCAGGTTCCAGAGTTATGAGTCAATTAAGGGAAAATTATTTGGGAAATAAATATTTCATCCCACTTCTGATGTTTATTAATTTATTTACTGCCCATTTTTACATGAATCCATAAAGTGCTAAGTACCCTAACGCCGCAAATCTTCTCTAATCTTACACATTGTTAATCTACCCTTACTTTACGATCCCTGCTATCACAAAGCAGGTGTGTGAGTCTCCTTCAACATGTCGAAACCGTTTCAACAGTTAGAGGAGACTGATTTACTCGGCATTTTCTCAAGCACCGTTCATTTTTTACTACTACAATTCCACGTTGCCTTTCACACTTCCTAAATAGGTTACTTTCACTGCATTCGTTTGATTTTTACGCCCAAAAGGTTTCGGCGAAACAAAATTTGTATAAAGGAAAACGCTTTAGTGGAAATCGATTTTGCTATTTCAAATCGCTTTTAAAATTTGAATTTTACTAATTAAATGAAATAGCAAAATCCGAACAAATATAGCCTGGATTGTATTGAGGCAAAATCTGGCGAACCGCTTAAAGTTATAGTAAAAAATTGGCGCTTCGCCAGTTGTGCAGTTGTGGAATGTTACGTTATTTTTTTGTAATATGAAATAACATCGATGCTGGTACAAATTTTAAGTTATTACGATATCCTGACTGTTTTTAAGAGAAATCGACTCCTTATTCTTATTAAAAAATACGGACTACGTGAATAATTGGATTCGTTTGTGATAGGCGGTTCGGAATCAATAAATTTAAACGTTGCCCCCTTACGGGTAGAATATTAATCCTGGCCTTATGGTAGGTAAATGTAGGCGGAAGGATTATTAAAGTTGTATTAAAACAAATCCCATTAAATCTCGAAAATGCAAAGTTAACGCAAGCCAATAAAGATCGGCATTATTATAATATTCTAACTCGTGTTTAATTCAAGCAATAGCGATGTGTGTTGTTTAAATAATAAATTTTATTTTATGTACGAGGAGATCCTTATTATTTATGAAAAAATTGCACGCTTTCGCCTGAAAATGATCTCGTTACATAGAAGCTCACTATCGTTCATAATTTAATGGATCAGATCCATTTTCATAAAATAAAAGCATGTAATACAATATCTGCAGTATCATAATAAATCACTGACCTTTCTAATCTAGCGGAGGATATGTGGTTCAAAACGCACACGTTTGCCAACACAAAATCATAATTTATATTTTTATGGTTACCTTTTTTGGATGCGTGAAAGCTGTCCTGCGGAGACATTTTTTCTATTTGAGCGCTAAGTTTTGATCTTGGTAAAATTGTCCTGTCGTTGTTGATTTTTTCCACCGCATATCTGAACGCTATCTCCTGTTTGTCGTCGGCAGGATGAAATAGACCACCTGAAAATTTTTATAAAATTACTTTCTCGAATCTAAACTTTTCAGTTTGACACAAAACTTGATACTTTTACGAGCTAAAAATGTTCTATGGACTCCTTAAGAGTACAAAATCCTGTTTGATGACTGTTTTATTTTCTTAAAAAGAATGCAAAAATTGCGTTATCTGTAGCTGACATTAAGGATTTCCTAAATCCTATATTGCATAACAAATGCCTACAAACTTAGTGTTATTGTATCGCTCTCACTAAATTGTAACACGAAAATTCCCTACAGTAAAAATGAATTACTAATTCCAACTAGATAATTATCATTAAGCTCGTAATTCAAGCAGCTGTTTTTCAAAACTAAGCATTACAAAAAATGAAAAATAACCATTTAAGCTCGAAGCTTCTTATCAGGTTTTATGTTTTCATCTTTATTCGCACTTAAAAAGATTAAAATCAAATCTTTTTATGCCTTTATCAATGCATATTTTTATCTTCAGTACATGAAACGAATTAAATAAAACAAACAAAAAAATGTTAGGAGCCATAATTTTGTCCACTTTATTTGGGTAAAGAATTTAAAGCCGATTTGCACAGACCAACAAATTTATTATAAAATCTAATAAAACTGAAACATTTTTGTTGCAATCAAGTAAACTTGCTCGGAATATAAATGTCCATTAGAATTTGAAATAAAATATCATAATTTTATCCTTCCTCCCCTAGAACGTTTTGAAGAATTTTTGTACTTTTGATTTAAAAATAATATACATACATCCAAGACCCAAGGAGAATTTTGTATGGCGCGCCGCGCCCCTTTCTGTTCAGTCCCTTCTTGGGCGCCGATTTGATACTACAAAAATTATTACATGCACTTAATAATGGTCCGATCTTACCAAAAAGGGGTGGCTCAAGGTCTAGATTTATTGTCGTTTGGTTTACGAGGGGAAATATTTATTATTGGAAATCTTTGAAATGTCGGAGTTTTCTTTGGAAACGAACTGATAATGCAGTTGTACCTGACGGGTTTTTAATTAAGAAGTCGAAAACGGCGGGTTTTCAATTTAAAAATGTTAAACACTAATTAAGAGGACTTGATTTCCTGGAACAAATTTTGGAATTCTACAGTGTTTTAGGAAAAGAAATAACCATATCGGGGAATATTTTATAATTTTATAGCTGTCTTGTGTACAACCGGCGAAGTGAATGATCGGGTATGGTAAACATTTTCTTGTGGTATCTCACCAACAAATCGCATATATTTGTTTGACATATTATGTTGATTTACTTCGCCAACATAAAAAAAATCGCCGGTTAGATTATTTTGGTAGTCACCGATTTTTCTAAACACGTGATATTGCATAGCTGCATTTTTAATCCCTAAGAAGTTCGACAAAAGTTAAACAATTTAATTTTTCTGCACTAATATAATAACAGTTTTTATTTCATTTAATCAAGCTAAAAAGTTTTTATCTTTTATGAGTCATAGTTTCCGAGCTACACATGTGAAAACCTAGTAAGTAAGTTGCAAACCATAAAGTTTCACAAACTTCCAATTTTCTTCAGAAAATTCTTTAATTTTTATAAATTGAAAAAATCCTTATGCCGAACATGGGATCTTACAAAGTGAACTGACCTAATCGACCTATTTTCAAAATTGCCTCCTTCAAGAGCTCATTTTCATAAAATATTAACCACTCTTGAAGTAGAGTTAGTTGACTTTGCGATTTTATTAACCTTTAGAAAAATTTCAATTATTCGAAACTGTTTACCTCTCTCATTTAAAATAATAATTTTATAATATAACTGGCATGAAGTAGAAAAACCTTCATTAACTTGGTATGATATTAAAATGCACTTTTATGATATCGTAGAAACATCCTGCTACTTTTTAGCCTTTTAAAAATATTATTACAATTTGCCACGGTTTTTATATTACATAGCTACGTTTCCACAATTTATGCAAAATTAATCTTGGAAAGAAATAACAACCTGATGGTTTTATTTTAATTTTCTAAAAAAAACACAAAAGAAACAAAATTATACTAAAATTAAAAAGAAGGAAAAGCGTAAACAATAACTGAAAATTGTGAAGAGCTAAGCATTATGGTATTATCTTTTAGCAAAAAGTCGAAGTTGTAGAGTAATTCAATAAGAGATGTTATTTTAATTTATTAAAAAAAAACGCATTTAATACCTAGTTGGAAAAATTGGAAAATTTTTATTTTAACAAAGTAACCATTCAAATGTTCTCCACGGCTCTGCTGGCATGACATCATTTTTTCGGAATGTTTCCAATGTCACGTCGAATATTGTTCTTGAACCACCACTACGACGGGCAAGTCTGACTGAACGAGTTTCCTCAAATTTTTTTAATTAAATTTACAATTCCTCTACGAGAAGGTGCACTTCTTCTACCCAAAATTTTACTAATTGTAACTGCAAAATTTTCACCATTTTGGGAATGTGTTTTCACAATAACTATACGTTCGTCGATCGTGTAACGTTCCATGTTCAAATCGCATTATTTGCATATAGAACGGAAACGCCGCGCAATTCAAAATGGCACCTCATATTGAATCACCCTGCTACGGCCAACCCAAACTTGTGCGAACCCCAGGATGTTAAGCAAATATAAAGTAACAATAACAATTGAATATTTTTACAGAAAATAACTTTGTAGCAACTTTGTAAAATATATATCTGTAATATTAATCAAGAGTAAAGTCGAAGTTACGGTTTCATACCTTGCAACTTGTCAAGTATTTCTTCACCTAATCTCCTAAATACAAGACCTCAGGCCGAGTTCAGTAAATTATTATAGTGATGTATAATATAGACCTTACAGATGAAGTAGGTACCCTTATCATTTATTAATTGCGAAACCATACTAAACTCGAATAATTTTGTAAAGGGCAGAGCATATTACAGTCTTGTTTTTATGTTAAACAAAATTAATTTTTTTACTCCTCACTAGGCAATTAAAAAAATTTCCCAAAATGAAAAATTATAAATACTGTGCAATTTAAAAGCTCTGGTCATTCAATTCTAACAAGAGATTTCTTTCTAATTACGACTAAATTTTTCAGAGATGGACAGTAGTTGCAGCTCAGTCAAAGAGTAAAGCTGGATTTATAGTTAAGTCTCTGACGTTTTACTTGACAAGAATTATACACATTTATAAATGGATGTCGTTGAGAAGCAACAGAGCTTGTGCGACGTGTGTATATTACACGCAATTTTAGTTTGATAATATTTTGAGGTTGAGAGAATTTTTCATTTGTTTAAACATGTGTATGACAGTAAAATTACATTTTTGTAATTCCCATTTTCTTATCAACATAACTTGTATAGGCCCATCTTTTCACTTCCAGTTAAACTTCCAGATAGCTATCTCTTAGATAAGGTTTCGGTTGCTTAGTAACGTTTGACATAGTGTAATTACACGAATTCTATAACAGAAACCGTTACTAATGTCACTAAGCAATCAATGGCCTTATCTAACGGATAGCTATCTGGAATTTTAACTGGAAGAGTGCTAAAACGAATCTACTAGTCTTGTCAACGACATTCACAATAACACGTAAAACTCTTTGTTAACCAGTAATATTTCAAATTCATGCGGTAACATGCTGCATTCTTAAATTGGTCACCCATCCAAATGCGATCCACTAGCAATCTTGCTTAACCCACGTAATATAGTCTTTTACAAACTTTAAAAATCAAGATTAACAAACCGATATTTAACTATTACAATGTATTTAGGTAGACAAATTTACAACTTAATTTTTTATACAGCTATGTATATTCCAATCTATAAGGTTTTGTTTTTTGACATTAATTTAAAATTTATTGGTTTATTTGTGCCCTTCACTTATAATATCATCTTATGATCGTAAATTATTAGTTTTCGTTATTATTTAAAAAGAATCTAATTTTCATGTAGAAAAACTTCTAGGGAAAAATTAATAGAACGTTTTGCCGTATTTCTTTAAAAAAGATATTAGTTGTCTATTTTTATAAAAATAAAAAACAGCTCAATAGCAATGATTAACATAATGATAATGAAGGTGCTTGGATGAGAATCACAGGTGGTTGACCAAAACTGTAGTCTATACGCAGACACTTTCTGTACTATTATTAATTCATATTGTAGTAGATCCGATATTCCGCAGCATTCATCGACACACCAATATAAAATCCGATTTATCTAAGCCTTGTCAATTACATAATAATCGTTGCTTTATAAATTCTAACGCTATGTCTGCTTTGTTGACCTGTCAAATGATATAATGATGTCGTCAGTTAGTTTAACACATATAATATAGAGGCATTTACAGAGTCATAATTTTCATTTTCATAATATTACATTATAATGTAATCCGAGTTACCTCCTCCACACACTAGCTCAAATAATCAAAGTTCTACTGTATTTGGTATTCTGTCTCTTTCGGTTTTCCCCAATATTCATCTTAATTTCTGGAACTTCATTAAAACTTCAACTTCAAGTGAAAATCAAACTTATTACACTCTGATAAATTCTCAATTTCGCATCTCTTGGTATATCATTATTGCGCCTGAATAACTCATTCATACATCCAGATATTCTGTTCGTTTTCATGTTTTGTTCGCTGGTTTCCTTTGCTAGTAAATTTGCTAAATTGTGCTTAGAAAAGATTTTGCTGAATAAATCATTCCGAATCGAAAAGAGTATCCAAATCAGGCAAGGCCGGTATGCATAGGGGCAATTATAGGAACCAGTTGGGGGAGCCCAAAATTAAAATTAGCCTTCAAAAATTAATTTTTTTTTCAGTTCTTTGCACCCTAAGAACCCCTTATTTGTAAAAATATTGCATAAAGCAATAAATTTTTCTTCACATTTTCAAGTGAAGTTCTTATTCCTGGTTATCTGACACAATATTCCGGATATGACTGCAATTAGCATCAACTTTTTGTAAAACTTCGTATAGAACAACCTTCTGTCCCTAATATAGTGTCGTGCTTTTTTTTTCATAAAATTTGAATATTATTGGTAATTCAAAATTATTGTAGGCGATTTTATATTTCTGGTGGCTTGTGTTTGTTCGATAGAGGGTTGCTTTTTGAGCATTGATTGAAGAGGCACGTTATAAATTTGGATGCGAGTTTTTTAAAATAAAGGATTAATTTTGAAAAGTGTTTAAATAAGAAGTTGGAGGGGTATTTTAGCACTAGATGATAGATGAAATAACAGGGGGATGATAAAAATTTTGTGTTTAAAAAGTGGTGGTGCACATTTGTGTGATGTACAAAATATAGCAGATGGTTGCAATAAAACCATATCAATAATTATTGGACGCAGCAACGTTTTAAAACTTCTTCTTCTTCTTCACTTCACGGTATAGGCAGTAATGCCTGTTCCGGCACCCATCTTTTCCTCGGCCGTCCCACACTTCTTTTCCCTGAGGGCTTATATTTTCGTGCAGCTAGTGGTAACCTCTCAGTGCTCATTCTGTTTAGGTGTTGATTCCATCTTTTGTTATATTCGACGATTTTATCTTGTAGGTTGTATATATTTAATTCCTCTCTAATGGCTTCGTTTCTTATTCGGTCCTCCCTTGTACATCCCTTAGTTGCTCTCAGAAATCTCATCTCGCTGGCCTGTATTCTACTTTTGTCTTTAGATGTTGTGACCCACGTCTCGCTCCCATATGTCAGTATCGGGACTGCTATTGTTTTATACAATTTCATGCGTGTATTTGTTTTTGTTTTGTTTTTTAAAAATCTGTGTATTGTACCACAGATATGTCCAAACTTAGCTAGTTTGTCGTCTATGTCGTAGTCTTTATCTACAGATACATCACATCCCAGATAATTAAAATGTATAACTTGTTCTATACTGCGGTTGTTTATTATAATTTTTGTTCTAACCGGGTGTCCTCCTTTAAAAGCCATGGTTTTTGTTTTGTGAGTCGAGATTCTGACATTGTAGTTTTCGCATAGGTTATTCAGGTGAAATATGGCTCATCCGCGTATAAAATTGAATTTAAAGTTACTCTCTTGTTTAACTGTATGCAGAAGGTTATTGTTTCTTTCCATTCTTTCAGAATTTGGTCAATGTAAATATTAAAGAGTGTAGGCGAGACACAGCATCCTTGTTTGACACCTTTGTTTGTTGGTATCTCTTGAGACAACTTTTCTCCCAGGTCTAGGACTATACTAGTGTTATTGTATAGGCTTTTAACTGTCTTTATTAGGTGTTGTGGGTAATCTTGATGTTCCACTATTCCCCAAAGCTGTTCTCGAATTAGATTGTCAAAGGCTTTTTCAAAGTGTATAAAAGCGATATGGGTTTTAAAACTTTAAAAGTTAAAATTAATAATTCATAAAATTATAAAAAATATATCAATAGACTTGGCGGTGAGTTTTCAAACCTAGCAGAATTTTATCGTGATACCCCACAAACGAATAAATTTCGAAAAACTGATATCCTGAAAAACATTCTTCAAAAGGGGGGTTAAACTTTGAAATCCCACAACTAGAACCCCATTAGGTCTATAAAGTATTCTATTACAGATAATGTAGTCTAGTTTTACTCATCTGTCAAATGAAAAGAAAAAAAGTCATCATCATCAAAAAAAACAACGGTTTTCTAAATTCTAAATAACTTCTAAGTTGTTTAAGGTTATGTTTACGTTGAGTTAAGTTAATTTAAAAGAATGGCTGGCTGTAGCGGTATTCATCAGTCAAGTGATGAAGACCAATGAGGGGAACGGACGAGCTGAGCAAGCCGAAGCTCAAGTCCCCGCCCTACAGTTAAGTCAATGACAGCGTTGTAAGTTCCCTTGAGAAGTTCCCGCGAGAAGATGCGCGAGAAGTTCCCAAGAGAATTCCCGAAGAATATCGTCATTAATCGGCGGGTCGGGTCCGGGTCGAGTAGTGACGGTCGTTCGACGGGGCAGATTATTGTCGGTACGACGATAGCACGTAGACCCTCTGTGGACACAAACTCTCGTGCTAATCAAGAGGGGGACGATCGCGAAAATAGTGCCGTCAAATAAAAAGACGAGTGGATTGGCACTTTGCCAGCAACCACAAGTTTTTCAAGATGACCCGGTCGCATCGCGCTCTGGGATTTAATATGATTTGCAGAATCGCTTGGGGGCTCGGGGTCTCCGGTATTGATGACGATCGGCTCGGCCTTAACTTTGTCGCCGGAATCTCCGCCTATTAAGTTAATGACAAAGGAGTGCATCAATGGATTCACTCCTACACGTCTGCTTTTCGTTACCACATAATTTACTTATTGTTTGTAAAATAAACAGATTGTAAATACAAATGACGATCACGGATCACTAGGTGGCCCGGTGAGACGTGTTGGATCGCGGCGAGCGGTGCGTCCGGTTCAATTGAAAAAGTAGAATCAAGTGGTAGCGCCTGACCTCCCGGACACAAACTTCCGTGCTAAACCGGGGGGTCATCGGGAGCCATCATCATCGATGCAGCATGGAAGATCGCAGATGACAGCGGAAGTAATGCCGAGAAGGTAAATCCCGCTGTCGTCGGGGAGGGGGTTTTAGTCAGTAAGAATCTGACACTACCATCCCTGATGGGGTGGTGCCTATGAAGGATCCCCCTTCCCTGCAGGAAAAAAAAGTTAATTTAAAATAAGGGTTTAGATTAATTAGAGTCGTTTTTTGACAAATAACCAAAAGTAACCTGGTTATCTCTGGTTATGTTAATTAACTAACAATAAAGAAGAATTAATCTAAACAGAGATAACCCTGTTATTTAATCTTTAATGTTTAAAATCCATTGGTTAAAAGTAAAGGAGGTGCGAATTAAGGGAAGTTGGCCTGCCGGTTGAGTAACAATGAAAAAACAAACATTTAAAAAAAAAACTAGCTTTTATAAAAGCCGGTAAAGGGTAATTACTTAGAGGGGGGGTAATTAAATCAAATTCATGTTTGAACTACCGATGCTTCTTTAATGATAAAACGCCCAAACGTGGATTCTATTGAAAGGACCTTCCAATCCTGGAAAGCATTAAAAACTGAATTCTTACAAATGGAGAACAAATATTTTATAAAAACATTAAAGTAAGATAAAATCAGTTATAAAATATAAGTTAGTGTTCCCTAACCCTAATATTTTTCTCTTAAATGATCTCTCGAAAGTTATTAAAATGCACATTTGATCGAGAAACTTTCTTATAACCACCTGTAGACGGGGACCAGTTAGTTAAATTTGAAGACATTATTTTTTATATTTTTACTTTTTAATATATCCGAGCTATATGGAAGCACTTTATTATTTATGAAATTTTACAGAAGCAGGCCCCGATCATTTTATTTAAAATTATATGAATACATAAAATATTAAAGAAATTTTAACCTTATTTACTCATTTATTCATAATAAGCAAAGTGCGAATAATTTAATAAAAATTCTTAGGTTGCGTTGCGATGGTGCTCTCACCTTTATTACGGAGCTTATAAGCAAACCATCACGATGCAGTAATTTACGAGGGCGGTTTTCCATTCAAATAAGGAAGTAAAAATGGAAAAAGCATAAAAATGCTATTTGTAATATAAAGTAATTTTTCTGGCTTTTTCCTATGCGTGGTTCACTTAAACATTCTTATATAGTTTTCCTCAATTGTGAAAAGTAATTTAAAATTTTTCCTTCTAATAAATATTAGTTTTTACAGCTTGGTTATCTTTCCTTCTACTGCTCTTTTAGACACTAAAAGGGTGCCAATAAAGATAAGAATTTGTGTTAATATGTTTAATTTTTTGCTACATGTTAGTGCAAGTATGTGGAAAAAGCGCCAAGTAACGAAATTTTATTTTCTTTGAATTCGACTTGTTCCAGCGATGTCTATGAAAATTTCATTACTTATTAACCGGTGCTGTGCCTTAAATTTGAATCTTGGTAAATAATGTGAAGGATAGGAATTTAATATTTTCGAGGGCGAATATCTCGTTTCGGTTTCGTTTGTGCAAATCATATTGCGAAAATCAAATCACAAGGTAATGTTTCGGAATTTTACGCCATTATCAAGTTGATGCGTTTCAGCTGAAATGAAATTATTATTATGCCGTTATAGTTTCCAGTTGGTGAGCGCTATGTTATTTATGTATCAGCGATCTTAACCGCAACCGTGTGATATGTATACACGGGTTGTGCATTTTGCTATTTGTGTTAAACAGATCGTAGAATTTCGGTAGCAAGCCATAATTACTTGTACGCATTCTATAATTACACTTGTTAGCTACAGTTACCAAACGTTTGTTATGCTAACACGTGTCAACTACTCTGTTCATTAATATAATTAGCGGTGCGTGCTGCATTTTCATCATAAGAGCTGAATATACACCGAACATTCGAGATAAGGATATTTACATACATTTACCATACCGAATTTAATTCAAAAATTTCAAAATTACAAGAGACGAGTCAACGAAATTTTATTGCACTCATGACGAGTCCCATGCACTGCTTTCTCTAAATTCTCGTTTATGTGCAGATTTTTATGGGACCTCTCGATAAGCCACAAAAATAAAACTTAACCCACCACCAAATGATTATTATTTAGATCCTTTAAAGAGCGCGGTATTTACAAACTTTTTTGATTATCGATAATACACGTTTTATAAACAAAACCTTGTCTTCTATCGGATTGACAAACTTTAATTTCCAATACTGAAACAACTCCAACAACTTTTATGTATAAAGTAAATAAATCAGAACCGATTAAACAAAGATTCGAGAAAGTTTCATAAGTTACAACAATATTTTTCTAGAGGGTTATTATTGTACAGTATTGGGAAGACTTTGATCCACATTATTCTTCCGAATTGAAATTTCTTTTATTGCAAGTTATCTTGAAAATCAAAAAATACTTGCTCTTCACTTAATGAAATTTTATTTATTTAATCAATCACGTTGGTAAATTTCATTGAATTTGTAAACTACCTTGGTTATGATTGAAGACAAAATGCAGAAAGGAACTGGGAACGTGGAGAATATAGTATATTTTATGTAGTCAAAGTTCAAAAATTATAAATAACTGATTTAAGTGGGATCTTTTCACTTTCAGTTCAAGTTCCAGATAAATAACTAAACTAGTTAATTAAAGTTTTTATGCAACCCCTATACATAAAGTGCTGATTTGTGACAACCTTCTTCATTCTCTCGCAGAGTAGTATTCTTAATTTAATCCCAGGGTTTCATAAAAATCTCGCTTAATTTATATTTAAGTATATTACAATGTTGGGAAATGCAACATCCGTTTGCATATGCATTTCAATGCGTAGGTGTAGATTAGATTGTGCAATATTATAATAACACTTTTTAAGTTATGTATGCGATAAATTAATAATTCTAAAAGTTATTTACAATTTTCATTTTCGGTATTTTATCGCGTTTGGTTTACCTGAAGTTTGGATCAGTTTCGTGGATTCAGTTTATCGTCCTTGTAATTATTTTTATTTTCAAATTTTTTGAGGTCGCTATTCTTTATCCATAGCCGTTGTTTATCGGCTGTTATCGGGTTGTTTATCGGGTTGATGTAGATACTACCCACGGGCAAACAAAATAGTTAGTGGAGCGATCTAAATCCAAATCTTAGGGATTTCTTTATCTAGGGGGATCTTAGAGATTTGGAAACCTTCTTTAAAGCAGTTTCTTTAATTTCTACCTTCAAATATGGCCGTGTACCACCAAATTTTTTTTGTTTTTTTTTAAATGTGAAATTATCTACAAACTAGATTATATTATAAACCGCAATTGTCTAAAATCAACGGATTTTGAGTTATGGCTTAAATTAAGTAAAGATATGTTTAAAAAGGTAAATCCTATCTTTTCTAATCTTTCTTGCGAACACTGTATATTTTTAACGAATGATTTTTTTAACAGACTACAACTTCAGTTTAGAAAACTTTTTTTAAAAACCAATCCATTTAAAAGAAAAACTGAAATCGCTTCTTGACAATCTGTGATAATTTACTGTAGAATTTAGTATTTCACAAAATCTGTATTATTTGGTCGACTCGATTTATTCATGTGTTAAAGTTATTATTATGATAATGTTATTGATGCGAAAACGCCTAATTTATTATCTCTTGGCTTATTTATATTTTGGCTTTCTGCACTTTGATGAATATTTCACTTGAAAACCACATTTTCTCCTCTAATTTCGGGTTTTCGTGGAAATAGAATGATTTCTCAAAAAAGTTTATTAAACCAAAGTTGCGGCCTGTTAAATTTTCCATCAGAAAAGGATCGTCTATTTTTTTGATGCACAATATTTTTAACTTGGTTCTGTATTTTTATTTTTTGTGCAAGATATTTTAATTGAAAACCACACTTTTTCCCCTCTAATTTCGGTTTTTCGTGGAAACAAATGGATGTTTCAAAGAATTTTATTAAACCAAATTGCAGTCTGTTAAATTTTCCATCAAAAAAGGATCGTCTACTTTTTTGATACAAAATATTTTTATTTTGGTTCTGTATTTGTATTTTTACTTTTTGTGCAAGATATTTTAATTGAAATCCTGATTTTTTCCCCTCTAATATCAGTTTTTGGTGGAAATGGAATGATTTTTCAAAGTTTATTAAACCAAAGTTGCAGCCCGTTAAATTTTCCATCAGAAAAATAGATAGTCTATTTTTTACTTGGTTCTGTATTTGTATTTTTACTTTTTGTGTAAGATATTTTACTTGAAAACCACAACTTTTTTATACAAATTTCGATTTTTGTTGGAAACAAATGGATTTTTCAAAGAAGTTTATTAAACCAAAGTTACAGCCCGTTAAATTTTCCATCAAAAAAGGATGGTCTATATTTTTGATACAAAATATTTTTTTTCTTCAGGATACCGCGAAAGCGTAATTTTTTTGGTTATTTTTAGATTCGAAAGTGAGCGTTTTTCGTACGATGCAAGTTTTGTATTGTAAATTTTTATATCATGCATAATATAATGGGATAAAAAAAGTGTAACTCGATATACATAGCTACAGTAAAAGTTCACTTTTACTTTAAAGGTCATTGCTAACGCCTCTGGCATATTGGGCTCATTGTCATTATATATATAGTTTGCTTTGTCATGTCTCTTGCCGTGCATAACTTTGTGTGAATCCCCGGTGCTTGTCTACATTATCGTCTAGCTGTTATCTTTCACGAGCTTTGCATTCTTTCGCGCCTACACGCACGTGTGGGGTATTTATTTATACATTCGTTTGAATTTTCATGTCGTTTTAGATTTTTAATTTGTAATAATAAATATTTTAATTTTTAAATTTAACTTAATGGTATTCCTTCAGCCAATCCACAGCCTCTCTGGAGATGAAGTGTATACACTTCCCGCGGTTCGGAGCCCGCGTTAAGCAGTAGGTCCCCTATGTGTGTGATAATACTTCAAACGCACAACACATACATAGGAGAGAGGTCGCCAACGTCCGGGAGACCGGATATGGCACTTGAAGAAGGTATTCCTTTGATATTTTGTGGTACATTTTCCTTTTTTTATTCGTTTAGGACTTAATCCTGGAGAAAAATAGCATACGTGATGCGTACAGAAACAATCTCGTTCGAAATGGATTGCCCTCCGGGCCTCGCCCTCCGGCTCGTTACTGATAAGCAATCTCGTTCGAAATGGATCTCTTTCTGTTACTTATACGTAAATAGCTAGTATATCTTGGTTCTGTATTTGTATTCTTATTTTTTGTGCAAGATATTTTAATTGAAAACCTGATTTCTTCCTCTCTAATATCGGTTTTTGGTGGTAATGGAATGATTTTTCAAAGAAGTTTATTAAACCAAAGTTTCAACCCGTTAAATTTTCCATCAGAAAATGATAGTCTATTTTTTTTATACAAAATATTTTTTACTTGGTTCTGTATTTGTATTTTTACTTTTTGTGTAAGATATTTTACTTGAAAACCACAATTTTTTATTCTAATTTCGGTTTTTCGTGGAAACAAATGGATTTTTCAAAGAAGTTTATTAAACCCAAGTTGCAGCCCGTTAAATTTTCCATCAGAAAAGGATCGTCTATTTTTTTGATACAAAATATTTTTAACTTGGTTCTGTATTTGATTTTACTTTTTGTGTAAGATATTTTAATGGAAACCCTGATTTCTTCCCATCTAATATCGGTTTTTGTTGGAAATAGAATGATTTTTAAAAGAAGTTTATTAAACCAAAGTTTCAGCCCGTTGAATTTTCCGTCAGAAAAGGATCGTCTATTTTTTGATACAAAATATTTTTTACTTGGTTCTGTATTTGTATTTTTACTTTTTGTGCAAGATGTTTTACTTGAAAACCACAATTTTTTATTCTAATTTCGGTTTCTCGTGGAAACAAATGCATTTTTCAAAGAATTTTATTAAACCAAAGTTGCAGTCTGTTAAATTTTCCGTCCGAAAAGGATCGTCTATTTTTTTGATACACAATATTTTAAACTTGGTTCTGTATTTGTATTTTTACTTTTTGTCTAATAAGATATTTTAATTGAAACCCACATTTTTTTGGTGGAAATAGAATGAATTTTCAAAGAATTTTATTAAACCAAAGTTGGAGCCCGTTAAATGTTCCATCAATTTATTTGTATATCGTATTTATATTTTTGCTTTCTGTACTTTGTGCAAGATATTCTACTTGAAACCCACATTTTTTTCCTCTAATTTCGGTTTTTCTTGGAAATAGAAAGATTTTAGAATCAAGTTTATTAAACCAAAAGTGCAATCCGTCAAATTTACCATCAGAAAAGGATTGTCTATTTTTATTTGTAAAAAATTGTTCTATTCGTTTTTATATTCTAAAATAATTTGGTTATTGGTTTTTATAAAAAATGGTAGTAACAATTATACATGCTATTAACCGAGAGAACTGTAAATTGTAGTGCTACATAAAAAATACCCTGTATAAATATTTTCACTGTTGAAATTCAAATCAGACTAAACTTTAAAAGTTAATTAGTAATTAATATTGCGGAAACTTATGAATAGAATGGAAATTTTTTAAATTTGTTATTGTTTAATTAACTGGTTAGCTTTTAAAGCTTCTTTTAATTTAGGTATAATGTTACGTTAAATGGAGTGCCAGTCCTTATGAAAAATATGAAGTAACGGGTAATAAAATACTAGCCGAATTTATTGGTTGCTCGGAGAATTCAACCTCACTCAATCCCCCTCCTCCTAGGCTTCTCTATGATCTTATGAATTTTTTACGCTTAAAAACCCTTATTTTAAAACAAATGTTTAAACTTTAGGAAGGTTTTCTCTAATCTAAATATATAAAAGAGAAGATCTGCTTGCTTGCTTGCTTGCGTGTTTGCGTGTTTGTTCGCTATACGTTCCTAGACCCGTGGACCGATCTCGACCAAATTTTGCACAGTTATTTTGTAGCTCCAGGCGCAACTATTCTCGCATATATGGAGAAGAAATTCGAGCGGGGAAAAAAGTTATTCGCTTTTTTCGAAAATCAAATCACAAGTTTGACAAAAAATTTAATTTGTCAAATAATTAATCTGACGTACAATCAGTGATTCAAAATACTGTCAACAGATGGCGCGATGATAAGCGTTTTTCGATATGGTACTAATAAAGTAAAGTAGAAAAATAATACACATACTACAACAGTGTACTACCCGAAATAAATTTCACACCTAAGATTATGTGACCCAATTACAATACGTCAGGGAAAGCCAATTGTTCTATACCCCTACGCCAAAGTCCAAATCAAATTCTTCTTTGTTTCTAATAAAATTCACATATTGGTAGTCTTTAGACACGCCCTTTTTAAAAGTGGAATTTTTTTTGACATTCACCCCCACTTAAAGAGTTTTTACTAAAGTCTAGAATAAATTCTTCATATTTGGTATATCAATAGGTAACATAAAACAATTTTATAAAAATAAATTTTTCCCCCTCCACCACAAAATTTTGGACTAAAGACACTCAGAAATTTAAAAAAATATATATCTGATTCCCCCTAATCATCTAAATGAATAATACGAAAAAAAAATTTTTAAATTATCCGCACCAAAAAAGTTTTTTTTGGAACTTCATCGATCATCACCAAAATTGATATCTGATTCCCCCTAATCATCTAAATGAATAATACGAAAAAAAATTTGTTAAATTATACGGTCTGTGAGGCCGAAGGCCGAACAACTTTAACCTTCACGGATCTATTATGGTCCGGTCTGTGAGGCCGAAGGCCGAACAACTATGGCCTTCACGGATCTATTATGATCCGGTCTGTAAGGCCGAAGGCCGAACAACTATGGCCTTCACGGATCTATTATGGTCCGGTCTGTGAGACCGAAGGCCGAACAACTATGGCCTTCACGGATCTATTATGGTCCGGTCTGTGAGGCCGAAGGCCGAACAACTATGGCCTTCACGGATCTATTATGGTCCGGTCTGTGAGGCCGAAGGCCGAACAACTTTGACCTTCACGGATCTATTATGGTCCGGTCTGTGAGGCCGAAGGCCGAACAACTATGGCCTTCACGGATCTATTATGGTCCGGTCTGTGAGGTCCAAGGCCGAACAACTATGGCCTTCACGGATCTATTATGGTCCGGTCTGTGAGGCCGAAGGCCGAACAATTTTGGCCTTCACGGATCTATTATTGTCCGCCCTGTGAGGCCGAAGACCGAACAACTTTGGCCTTCACGGATCTATTATGGTCCGGTCTGTGAGGCCGAAGGCCAAACAACTATGGCCTTCACGGATCTATTATGGTTCGACCTGTGAAGCCGAAGGCCGAACAACTATGGCCTTCGCGGATCTATCATGGTCCTCTCTCTGTGAGGCCGAAGGCCGGACAACTATGGCCTTCTCGGATCTATTATGGTCCTCCCCATAAACATTTGCTTTGCAACGAAAATACACATTTTGCATATTTTAAATTTTGCCCAAAATCGCCTCCGATTTTGATTTTCAATTTTGACGTCGACACTAATTTGCAAATGCTGCCGTTATTTGTCGTTTTTCGTCAACCGTCGTCATGTGCTAAATTAAAGACCGTTAATAACCGTATCCGAAGCTCCGATTGCTTTTTCTAAATTATCCGTCGTTTCTTCGTGAGAGACCCATTTAAGTGAAAATTGTGTAAAAACTTTGGACGTATGTAGCGCTCTTATTTACCGGCCGATCTTTAATTTTTAAGACGCAACGGAAGCGTATCGCGACGCTCTATAATAGTTCGTCCATAACATTCCTTCGAATTTTCAACGCCGAAGGTGTTAAACCGAATTTAAATTTCTAAATTATTTTTTCAATGGGATAGCCTTGCAAATTTTTCGAAAAAAAATTACGCTCCGATAATTATATATTAACGCCGGAAATGGACGGGCAAACCGTTTTTGGGAATTATAACACAAAAGCGTACTCTAAACTTCTTCTTCGGTTGTGTAAAACATTGGTAAAATTGTGAATAACTTTTTGGAAAAGTGCAAAAATTTGTAATATTTGTACCGGGGGACCTGCGACACTTTTTAAATTGGAGGCGAGGTGGTCCGCTCTGTGAGGCCGAAGGCCGAACAACTATGGCCTTCGCGGATCTATTATGGTCCTCCCCCTGTGAGGCCGAAGGCCGAACAACTATGGCCTACTCGGATCTATTCTGGGTCTAGATGGCTAAGGGCGGCGGATGCCGCCCGTGCCAGCTATCTAAATATATAAAAGAGAAGATCTGTTTGCTTGCTTGCGTGTTCGCTATACGTTCCTAGACCCTTCGACCGATCTCAACCAAATTTTGCACAGTTATTTTGTAGCTCCAGGCGCAACTATTCGTGCATAAATGGAGAAGAAATTCGAGCGGGGAAAAAAGTTATTCGCTTTTTTCGAAAATCAAATCACAAGTTTGACAAAAAATTTAATTTGTCAAATAATTAATCTGACGTACAATCAGTGATTCAAAATACTGTCAACAGATGGCGGGGATGGCGGCTTTAATTCGAAAAATGCAAACCACTAACAAAAAAAAACACAAACAAATTAATCTGAAAATACTGTCAACAGATGGCGGGGATGGCGGCTTTAATTCGAAAAATGCAAACCACTAACAAAAAACCACTAACAAATTAATCTGAATGCCGCGAATAAGACCGGAGCACTTTATATAGGTCGCAGAACGTGGAAGATCCACCTCTTTGCGGAAGATTTAACTTTACATGAAGATGTAACTTTACGTGAAGATTATGTATGTATGTATGTATGTATGTATGACAGATGACGGCTGACGGATGACAGATGACAGATGACGGATGACAGATGACAGATGACAGATGACGGATGACGGATGACGGATGACAGAGGACAGATGACAGATGACGGATGACGGATGACAGATGACAGATAAAGGCCGAACAACTATGGCCTTCATGGATCTATTATGGTCCGGTCTGTGAGGCCGAAGGCCGAACAACTATGGCTTTCACGGATCTATTATGGTTCGGTCTGTGAGGCCGAAGGCCGAACAACTATGGCCTTCACGGATCTATTATGGTCCGGTCTGTGAGGCCGAAGGCCGAACAACTATGGCCTTCACGGATCTATTATGGTCCGGTCTGTGAGGCCGAAGGCCGAACAACTTTGACCTTCACGGATCTATTATGGTCCGGTCTGTGAGGCCGAAGGCCGAACAACTATGGCCTTCACGGATCTATTATGGTCCGGTCTGTGAGGCCGAAGGCCGAACAACTATGGCCTTCACGGATCTATTATGGTCCGGTCTGTGAGGCCGAAGGCCGAACAACTATGGCCTTCACGGATCTATTATGGTCCGGTCTGTGAGGCCGAAGGCCGAACAACTATGGCCTTCACGGATCTATTATGGTCCGGTCTGTGAGGCCGAAGGCCGAACAACTATGGCCTTCACGGATCTATTATGGTCCTCCCCCTGTGAGGCCGAAGGCCGAACAACTATGGCCTACTCGGATCTATTCTGGGTCTAGATGGCTAAGGGCGGCGGATGCCGCCCGTGCCAGCTAGTATAAGATAATAATAACTTTTATAATAAAATAGCATCAACGAATATAGAAATTGCTGGAAGCAACATCTTGAGAGAATGGCAAACCATCGCATACCAAAGCAGATATATAATAATTCCACTCAGGGTCAAATTTTGGCGTTTCGACCAATCAGCGTGCGTTTATTTTACATGATATTTATACAGATACAATTCGTGCACCGTGGATTTTACCCGCAAATACTGTAAAATATCCAGGTTTTATGCAACAATATTCGACAATATTCAAAAACCCCTAACTAAAATTTAAAAATTTGAATATTGTGAATATTTTTTATTGTTTTGTGGTGGATGTTGCACTTTTGTAGTGGGAATATTCGAATATAATTTATGAGTGTGTTGACGTGTGACTAACAGATGCGATGCAGGTACCGGTTCAAACGCATTAGTCAACCCTAATAAGTGTCAACCCGACTTCACTTACAGCAATGTACTTCTATTTTAGAAATAAATTTTATAGGTAGTAACGAATTTTATATTAAAAATTTAGTGCGATTATATGCTTCAATTTTTTTCGGTACTTACGAAATTTTCTGTTTGATTTTTTTTTGCAATGATTGTGATGCGATATGGTCAATTTGTTTCACAATTTTCGACATTAGAAATTGCGTTTGAAATGTCGATTTTCGTATGTGATGTGCTTTTAAGTCGTGGCGTTTCTTCACGGAATTATTACCGCTACAGCAACGCGGATTGGGACAATACTCAAAGATTCATCTCGTACAGGTTTCAGCTGTGGAGATTGACACTGCTGCGCTGCGCTACGCTCGCGCAATCTCCTTGCTAAAACCTGTACTCGCTGAATCTTTGAGTATTGTCCTTATCCTTGTGCTGTATCATATAAATATAAACCCCGAGGCAGGAGAAGTATTGGTCGCCCTAAGAAGAGATGGAGAGACCAATGAAAGAGTGACGTAATGGACAACAAGTCTAACACGTGAAGATGATGATGATGATAATGATGATAATAAAATTTTTGTATTGGCAAACTGCTTTAATTAAGAGTTGAAAAATTGCATATCGTCGTATATTATGGTCCATTGAAAACCATCCGGAACACTGTATTGAAGCCACGCAGTAAGATTTGGTACGCACAGTCAGCTGGAGGAAGGATACGGAAAAACCGAAAACGATCACTAATTGAGATGTTTTTTTGGGAACTTTTTGTTCTTCCACAAGAATGGGAATGAAAATAAATATTTATCATTAACATTTTATATTAACCATTTGGGTAATTATTAACCTTCGCCCAATTCTCGTAACAGCCTAAGTCAAAATTTAAATGCTTTTTGGTTTAAACTTTGGCATGCTGGTTTTATAGTAATTTTGTGAGGGTTCACAACTTGCCAACTGGTTTTATGCTAGCTCTCGATCAACCTAATTGGCCTTCAAGTCCAAATGGTTTTATGTAAGAGCTATCATTTGCGTTGTATGGAGGCTAAAAGTGGGGGGGGGGGGTAGATAAATTGTGCATTTGGGTTCGTAAATATCCACCAATCAGTTTTCAGATAAGAACTCACAAGATATTCGATTCTACAGTTTCATCGTATAATCTGGAATCGAATATCCATAAATTTCCGGTCCGAAAATATGTTGGGTAATTATTTATGCCACTTTTAGTCTCTATATTGCACAAAGTATAGCTTTCACGTCAAAGTCTATTGCATAATTTTTGTTAAAGTTTTGTTTTGCCGATATAAAAATTTGCAAAAGATGCACTGTTTATGACGTAATTTCGAAAAACTACATATATTTACCGTTTTGGTGATATGCAGCCCATTTACACCAATATGCCTTTTACAAGCTTATTATGAATATTGTTAAACCGCACGAAATGGTTCGGAAGAAAAATGAGAAAACTAGTACCAGGTCCTATTGAGGTGGGTTTCACCGGTTTTCATAGAAAAGTGGACGTTTTTTCCACTGGAGAGGTAGACACTTGCCCCAGTGAGATTCCGCATACCAAATATGAGCTCTTTGTACGTTATTTCTCCTATTATTTAAATGTTGTTGTATATATATAAATGTTTTGTAAACATTATAGTAATAATAATACGAGGAATAATATTATTACGTCTATTCTCTGACACCTCTGGATCATTATAAACTGACATGGCTATGTGTGGTATTGACAAGGCCTCACAAAGCATTATCAGGTGATATAAATGTGAGGCCCTTTCTACGTATTAAAAACAATTGATGTGTGCACATTACCGTTCATTAAAAATGTATTAAACCGAATGAGGAACAAAACCAAAAACCTAAAATCGAATCGAAAACGTTGATTTCTGTAATTCAATTTATTTTCAGTGATAAATCGCAATTTCAAAAAGTCATTTTAGTAGATATATTAAAGTATACCATATAAATATATCTATAATTAACATATAAATTATAAATGATTTAAAATATAAACATTTTATACATTGAAAAGTAATAATTAGTCACTTACTATGATTAAGTCATAAGTCACATGTTGAGACATCTGTGCTCTTCAAAAGTGTGCAAAGTATACTTCGCGGTTTGTGACCATTTTATGTTACCTAATGCGATAATAGCTAGGCGGCGCGGTGTTTGCTCATAAATTATGATGCAAATTAATTTATTGTTTTTGTAATACAGAAACTTTGTAACTGTTAAAATTAACATCAAAGTATTTTCTAACTTTTTTATTTAATAAAACATCATCCGATAGGTATAAACATTGCTGAAAGCCCACGAATGCAACCTTTTCGAATTTTATTGTTTATTTATAGGCCAATCGACAACGCATTCTAGAAGGGCTAGTGTGTAAATATATGGGGACAAGCTGGAAAAAATTTTATTAACTTTATTAAGACCTCTAAAAAGACATGCTAATTTTGCGCACTTTAGTAACCTCGGATTTAGCTGCCATAAAAGAACCACTCGAGAATGACATTTTTACGAATATTCGTGATTATTTCGGTTTGAATGCACTTTAGAGCAAAATGTCAAGTTATTGAAAATATCTAGAAAGAAGACTGGTTAAAAACGTAAATTTAACGATATATAATATAACACCAGCTAAAACAAATTAGGAAAGAGGTTTGAGGACATATCAGAAATGGTTAAGAGAGAGAATGAAATTTTAAAAGAAAAGCATGACGTGTTTAACTTGCATAAACAATCATAGTTGATGAAGAAAAAGAGAAAGATGAATATTACTGTGAATCGGGCCTATTCGTAACCAGGCATAAAGTCTGGAATGGACTTTTAAACATAAAAGACGGAAAAGCTCCTAGCCATGATGATTTCCACTCAAAGTTTCTGAAAGTTTTTGATGGGGATGACTTAGAGTGGCTCAAGAGAATCCTCAATGAAATTTACGAATCTGGACCAATGCCACGACTGTGGTTAACATCGACTTTTGTGACCCTTCCCAAGAAGTCTAATGCTAAAGTATGATCTGATTACCAAACTTTACTAAAACTAAAAAATTAACCGAACTTTACCTAATTTTTAAGGATATTCTTTAATAAAGGACGAGTTACAGAATAACCGCCTAAGTCTCCTATAGAAAGAGCCAGGGCAGCCTTTGTGGAAATGTTACGTCTTTTCAAAAGTCAAGATATGTGCCTGGCAACAAGGATGAGAGTGGCTCATAGCTATGTATTCCTTGTGCTGTTGTATGGAGCCGAAACCTGGACCCTGACCGATGCATCCAGAAAATAGCTGAAGGCATTTGAGATGTTGCTCTATAGACTATCCTGAGAATCTCTAACAGGACTGGAAAGCACGAATAAAGAAAGGGAGATTCTTAAAACAGTTGAAATTCAAAAACTAGAGTCCTTGAGTCACATAATGGCAAACAGGAAGAGATACGAACTTCTGCAATTGGTACTGCAGTGTTAGGAAAAACAGGTCCAGGCAGACGTAGAATTGCTTAACTTAAGAACTTAAGAACATGGCTTGACACGTCAACAAGGGGTCCTTTCCGGGCAGAAGCTGACAAGATAAGAATAACCATGATGATCGCCGGTATACGCATGACTTGGCACGAATGGCGCGTTCGGAAAATTTACTAACTAATTTAGAGATGTCGTCACAGATTGAATAAATAATTTAAATTTATTTGAATTTTATTATTTAATTGCATCGAAATGAGTTACATTTAAAAAATCTAATCACTTTACATAGCAAAGGACATCCTCGGGATCGTATTTACCTAAAACAACACAACGAAATTTTTTTGTCGGTATTCCATTAAGAATTAAATAATTAATGAATTTACAGTGTTTGATTAAATGCCACATAACTTTTTTATTAAGCAAGCTATTTGCTTTCTTTTGCTTTTATTTTGTAAGCAATAGATGTAGCTTTAATAAAATATTATGTAAATTATTGACGAAAAAAAGAGGAAATTTTAATAGTGATAATGGACTTTAAATGGAATATTACAGAAATTTCATTACAAAATTTAATGTATTGCAACAAATAACTCGGTTATTATTAGGAAGAAAGTAATAATATTCAATTATAAAATATTCCACGTTTCATTCTGAATGGAGTGATAGATTGATAATATTGTTTGTGATAAATATAGAAAAAGTTAGCTCTAGTCCATAATTTAATATGCTGCAGTAACTCGTTCATGAGTACGCTAATTACCAACCTGTTTCAAAAATCTAGGGATATTTTAAGTAAATCGATTTACTCACAGTTTTTATTGATTATTTATGTTTTATCAACGTATATTTATTGTTATAAAAATGTGATTTGAACCAAAATTCAAAGATTTTGGTTTCGGAATTTATTTAAAAAATTGTTAGTGATAGAAATAATATTTATTATGATGCTTATATGGCTAAAATAGGCGATTATTGGCTTAATAGTTAGAACGATCAATTACTGATGCTAAAGGCACTGGTTCGAGTCCGGGAAGAACCTAATGTTCTTTCCGACTTTCTTTCCTTCTATGGACCGTCTAAAATCCCTTCTCTAAAAGAGAAGGAGATCTGCTCAGTAGTGCGCAAAAGATGACTGGAAGATGATGACTAAAATGTATCTTTTCTTTTAATAATTTCACGCCTCTTCTACAGACTACTCCTCCGGTAAAGAATTATTATATATTTATCATGATCACAATTAAGAAAATAGTTTCTTAATAAAAAAAGTTATGTGTGACATTTAATCAATCACTGTAAATTCATTAATTAACCGTTAATTACGAAGTTCTAGTTCTACTCCGGATTCAAAAAAGTGAATCTTTCAGGCATATTTTACTTCACTATTACATCCTCATCTGTTAAGCGAAAATTCAATTTAATCAAACGTTTTTCAGCAACCTTACATCATTTTCTTGTAATAAAAACCCATAAGTTATCTCTTGCTTTCAAACTGTTCCGCGGCCAATCCAAGTGCCTCGCATCCAAACGATCGCATACAAAAGTCCGATTCCGGCCTTACGGTGTGCAAAATTCGTATGTCTTTTTAAAGGTACAACAACGATAATAAAAAATAATAACCTAAATAAAAATTGGTATGGTACCCATTTATAACTTTTCTCAAAGTTCAATAATACGCAGCAACTTGCAAAATCAATAAAGTTTGCCCACCCTGTAAAATTAAAACTTCTGTTACTGTTTTATCATAAAAGAGCAATAAATAAATAAATAAATGCGCTTCTGTTTTCATTAATAAAATTGAAAACAATATAAATTCGTATTGAAACAATGGTTGGTGATAAATTTTTGAGCTTTTGAGAATAAAGTGGAACGCCCACATCAAGAACACTTGTTCTTAAATTTATTAAAACTAAAATATTAAATTATTACATTATAACAACATACAACTGAACAATGAACGAAGCCCTAAATTTTAAACTTGGTTTACTTATCCGAAATTTGCTTTATTTCGTGGTTACTATAAATCACGAACTCGTTATTGGATATTCTCGAACGCTATAAAATTTATGAAAGGATAAAAAGGAATCGTCAGGATTCTTAAAATAGGAGAAATAAAATTTTGCAAGTTAAAAAATGATTTTTTTCGCAATATTTTATTCACGAAACTATCTAATAGAGATACATAAAGTTTAATAAGTTATTTAGCATGGACCGGTAATCTGGGTGAGTTTGGTACGCAAGCACATACAACCTAATGTATGATTTATGTCCTGAAATTCACATCCTGAAAGTTTGCATAAAGAAGCTTTTAAGCGGAACTTGCATGTAACTGGTTGGATAGTATCATTAAGTTCAAAGTGAATTATTAATTTAGCACATAAAATAATCAGCGTTAATAATTCAATAAATTCAATTTCCGTTTTTGTGTACCTTACAATAACGATATTTACTAATTAATTTGAAATTCTAATTAAGCCCCTTCGGCTTTTTCTTTTAATCCCATTAGTTTTTAATTTCTCCAAATGAGATTAATTAATGTAGGTAATACATTTAATTAGGGCAAATTGCGGTTGTAGTTTCTTTTTACATTTCCTTCCTGAACTCAAAGAGCTTACTAAACTCAACTTTTGTTTGTAAAGAAAGTTTCTTAATTAATTTAACTAAATAAAGTACCAATACTCAATTATTAAGTCAATTAAAGTTGAATAGAATTTGTTGTTACTTTGAAATAATCGCATCAAGCGTTTACTACAAGCAATGCAAAGTTTGTTTTATCGCTCCCAGCCACATACGACACATTTCATTAACTTCTTGTTTTCAACATAACCGCGTCAAGTACATAGACGGAAACATTAATAGCACTCTCACAATTCAAAAAAAAATAAAATAAATGGCAATAAAAGGAAATGCACCATTCATTATTATTTTGCCAAAGCAAATTACTAGCACCAAAGTATTGATTTTGTATTACGACAAAGTCCAGACTCCATTCCAAAAAGTATCATATTAAATTGTCGCAGCATATACAAACATCATAAAACATCATTTTCCTCCGCTCAATGTAATTACGAAATTAGTGAAATTTATTAAATTTTAAATAAAGTAATTTATGTAATGAAATGTTAGGTACTCGTAAAATTAATTTCCGCCCCTATTTTATCAAATGAAATTTTTGTTTAATGAAGATATTTGAAATCGTTAGAAGGTTCTTTAGCGCTTAAGCAATCAAAATAAAAGTCATACTTACTTTAAGCGAAAATTAGATTTAAATTTGCTGCTACAATTATCCGAGTCCTTTTACTTCTACAGCATTATGTAGCTTTCTTTGTGAGATTACAACTTTATGTACAAAATAAGATCATTCGTTCAACAAATTAGCTTTTGTTAGGGTTTAAGCTGTAATAAAGTTATTCTCCAAGTCGTAAAGGTGCATTTTAATGGGTTGAACGATCGTTTGATGAAAATGGACAAATTGCAAAATAATATAAAAAAACAATAAATCCTATAGAAAATGGAGACCGCAAACATTTTAAGATTATAGATCATTAACGAAGGTTTTAACGACTTAATTGTAATATTCTGTAATGTTATTTTAAAGTTTATTAAATTCCCTTCCCCTATAAGAAAGCTTAATTAAGCCCAACTTAAGGTATGTTTTTCAAGAACTACCGCGACTGGTGACGTTGCCCTAAATGAGACGAGACGTTATATAAAACAAAATTATATTGGTTTGAATACAATTTTGTAATAAAACAAGAGCTCTAAAAATGCACATGATAAATTTAAATTTTTAGATTTTATGTGTCAACTGGATATAAATTTATTTATGCCGTTTCAAGCTTTATAAATCATGAATATTTCTTATATTTCTTTAAATATAATTGCTTTATTTCCGCCAAATGTCCCTTATTTTGTAATTTAAAATTCACAATTGATTAAATGTTAAATCCGAAGAGAGCAGTCTAATTTTACCACTAAAAATTTGATTACAGTGGTGTAGAAACTATAGGGTCAAATTTGAAAAATTCAAGAAAACAAAAAGGGAAGAAAAACAGACTGTAATAATTTTATTGCTCCTCAACCTCAACTTGGATTCGAACAAATATCACGACTTTTTAACTTCTCCAAATTTGCAGATGGGATCTTCTAAGTCGGTGGAAAGCATAAGAAATAGTCATGTTTTACACGTAGGTATATATCATAACTTTGTTGTGGTAAAAATGTCAGATACGACTTTCTTGCTTAGCACAGTAGTATATTCTAAATTATATCTTATATCAATACTAGCTGGCACAGTCGGCCTACCAGCCGCCTTTAGCCATCTAGACCGTGTCGAATGTGGTTGTTCGGCCTTCGGCTTCACTCAAGGGTATCGCAGGCATACGTGTAGACCGTGGTTGTTCGGCCTTCGGCCTCACTCCAAGGTACTAAAGTAGCCTATGTTTTTCGTAACGTTGTAAATGACTTCTACACCAAATTTGGTTAAGATTGGTCAAATAGAAACGTAAAGCACGTGCACGCGTATTTGCGTTGTCGATCGGTTGACAGCTTGACAGCATTCATTATTGTTTTTTAAGTTGATTTTGAGTAGCCTGCCTTCCTTTAAGGAATCTCGATAATCCATTCATGCGCGTCCCATAGGGACGCGCATGAATGGATTATCGAGATTCCTTAAAGGAAGGCAGGCTACTCAAAATCAACTTTCCTTTCCTTTGAGAATTTTTGCACTATTTCAATATAAAAACATGCGCAGGGACCTACATAATAACTGTGCCAAATTTGGTTCCGATCGGTCAAACGGTTTAGGAGTCTATAGGGAACATACATACATACACACATATGTACATCCATTTTTATATATATAGATTAAATATTTTCTCATTTATTTGTTATTCAGCTTTTTACGCCGTTAGAATCCTACTCTCGGGTACTGAGCACCCCTGAAACCCCAGCTTGACGCGGCACTGATCAAGTGTCCAAAAAATATCTGCCATTTTGTACATTTAATTGACTAACTCTTTTCAATAATTAGCGTTTTTTCAACTCGCGTAATATTTCTGCACGTACAAAATTTAATTTTCACTTTTTCTAAATTTTAGAAGAACTCAATTATTTTACGAATACACAAATTAATAAAATCCACTTTCATAAATTTTCACATGGAATAATGGCAATAATTTAAATTCCTCAACAATAAATTGAAGAATAGTCGATTTTATGTATCGTACCGGCATCTTGTGTATAAATGGACCAACATTGCGTCCTGTGGCATTGGACACGCAAATTCAACATGCAAAAAAAGCTCTCGCCATATCAAATTTGTATGATCCTAGGTTGGATGTCGAATATTCGAAATATCTCAGCGAATTTAATTCGGCAAAGTCGGCATTTTATCCGAATACACAACTATAAGCCATTACGCCAAATTATACTTTATATATGGATTTTGTTTAATAATTAATGGCCGTTAGTTTTTGTTGAATTTTATTTTTTAAATCCAAGATAAACATGTTTTGCATTAAAGTCAGCATTATACTATAATGAGAACATATCAAATATTTGTAAATATAAAATTTGTTTTATTCCTTCCAGCTATACATGACATATTTTACGATATCTCTTATTTGATCATATTATATTACAAGCAATAAATGGCATTCAATATTATTATTAAAATATAGAAATATGTAATAATATTATGATTGCAAGTTCACCAAAATCAGTGATAATACGAGAGGAAATAAATAAATTTGGTAAAAACGGTATAAAGAATAAATTTCGTTAATGAAATAAATTTTATTTTTTGACATGATCTCCTTGAGGCTCCAGGCACTTGGTACTTCTTTGAATTACTTTTTCTAAACCACTGAAAAAAAATTATTACGATTGCTTTGCAAAATAAAGCTTTCCACAATATACATCAGCTCTTCATCAGTGTTAAATTTCATCCCTCGTAATTGTTTCTTTAAATTTGGAAATGGTTAGAAAGTAATCGCTAGGGGCCAGGTTTGGAATTTAAAGTGGATGATTTATTTCTTACAATAGCCTGTGAAACTTTCGACTTGTGAACTGGTGCCCTTTCCTATTTCTTCGATAGCTTCCTTTAATTTCTGCAATAACCCTGCATAATTGATGCATGTTATACTATCTTTACAATACAGGTAATCAATTAACAAAATTTTCTTGGCATCCCAAAAAATGGTGGCCATAATAGGTGATAGAGGACGGTCAAGTTTTTAACTTCTTAGGTGGCGATTTTCCCTCTTCTATCCACTGCATAAACTCTTGTTTGGATTCGGGGTCGTAATAATAAATCGATGTCTCATCACCGGTTATAAAGTTATTTAAAATGTTTCTCGGCTCAGCCTCGCACATTTCCAAAAATTACCCAGAAGTTTCGGCTCGAAATTGCTTCTGTTCAGGAGACAGCAAACGTGGAACCCATTTTGCGCTTACTTTTGATACATGAAAATGATCATGTAGATTTATATGGATAGTAGCAAGTGATAAATTGTCCTGCTTTGAAAAATCATACCCTCTTGTAAATTATTTTTAGTGAAGGTGAAGATTCCTACCAAGTAACATTTTTCGCTGGGTATTACCTGTAAAATCTATATTTTGCTGACATACACCTGGCAGACAACGTTTACTTGGCTGTTGCTGTTAGTTTGCTATTACAGGCGCCTGGCAGGTACTCATTTATATTATATCTTAATTTTTTCGTAACTCAATTATTAATCTCAAATTGAATTTTGAAATACGTTCATGACATCACTATATTATATTATGAAGTTTTCAAAAAGTTTTACTTTAATATAAATTCCTACTTCCACGGTAAAAATTTTCAATTATTCAAATAAAAGTTATTCAAATTTTTAATGGGATAGTTTAATTTTCAGCTAGGTAATAATAGAAATAAGAAAACATGAAAACTGTAGTACAAGCTTAAATTTTGTACGGTTGAGTATTTATTTAATAGATAAATATCCCAAGTAACACCAACGTCGGTTTTATACCGGTATTCCATTGAAACTATACCATTTCAATGGTATACGGGTAAAAACCGACGTTGGTGTTACTTGGAATATCACAAAAATTTAAACGGATTATTTGAAAAATAATTATTTTAAAGAATTTTTATTTCTATAAGCAAATTTTTAACAAATTCAATAAATAAATTAAAATTTGTCTTTTTCTCCAAAGTTTTTTAATTAAATTTCGAGACGCGTTTCGACAATTTACAATATTCTCATCATCGGTCGATAATAGCGGACAAACGTAAGAGTTGTCAAATTGTCAAACATCAAATTAACAAGAGTCGGTCAGTAACAGCACGTGTAAAAGCCCTGGTATTTATTCTGTACTAGAATCGTTCTCATTTTCTATAAGCAGTTTCGAAGCTTAGTGCTTGTACACTTCAAGCATATCATTTTGTATTTCTTTTGCACTTCTACCTTTTTTGCTAAACTTTTATCACAGCACAGTATTCGAATTTCTCCATTTTTACAAATGTCAAAACTGACTACTATTAAAAATTGAATAAAAATTCAATATTTGAAAACTGACATTCTATTTGTTTTTGTTATTGATCTCCCCTCGTATTTCGTTTGGTTTCCGGTTCCGTTTTTGTCGTTTAAACGTAAAAATAATAAGAATAACAAAAATGTAAAACGTAAAATATACAGTTGACATCACTGTGATGAAACTGACGCAGATATTTTGTACGAGTTATTTTGACCCACCCTGTATACACGAAAGATATAATTAAATCAGAGAGCAAATTACACGGTACGGTTGTTTGATGTGCTCTATTGAGCAAATTAGCCAATAATCTCTCAATCAAATTAACCAAACTTATTGAGTTTAGAGTTCGTCTCACTGCAACAGACTAAAAAAAATTTGCTCATCAAATCTTCCATTAAAAAACCGAAACAATCACCTGAAAGTTCAGTATTCCGCTGTGACGCAACCGCTGGATAATTATTGTGATATAAAATTGTAAATTTGGATCGTAAAAAAAATTAATTAATTTCAAAATGTGATAAATAGAAAATGTCAATTTAATATCTTTTCGCATTTTTTCACGTGGGTTTTCAACAAATTTTAATACTTGTGAGGTATTTGTACTCAAGGAGAATAAACTAACAAATTTGATTACATTTCTTGGGGCACTTTTCGTCAAAAGAATTTTCAGTTATTTTCCTGGATTCAAAGTTAAAATTCTTTTAAATTGAACATTTTCAGCAATAAAATTTTATGCAATACGATTATATTTTTAAAAGCTCCTTTAAAATGCATATCAAACGTACTTTATGCATAAGTAAGTGTTAAAACTTGAAAAAGCTCTTGCCTTATTCAAGTATCAATAAGATCAATATTGATGTAGTGGCTCTTAAATGTGTAAAAGCTTTGGAACGTTATTAAAACTTTCATGTATGCTTAAACACGTGGTTAAGAAGTTCAAAAAAGTCGTAAAAAATTTCTTATGGTTGGTTACAGTAAATAACGTTAAATTATGTAATATAATAAAATCATGTTTAACTGCTGTAAATATTTAACAGTGCGATTTTGTACAACGTAAATATTAAACAATTATTGTGTGCTTAACGTATCAATCATTGATTTATTTGAAGAGTTATAACGATGCATGTCATTGTCAATAAATTTTCAAATAAACTTATCGGATTAAAAACACATCGATGAGCTGAATTTAAAAAAAATGTTTCCAGTGCCTGACGTGAATCTATCATATCTATAACTAAGATTGTAGAATCCCCATTGGTGCCACCTAGAAGTAGTTGATAGAAGTAAGCGGACAAACCCCACCCCTTAATATTGAAATAAAAATAATAATTATACTGTCAACAGAAGGACTAATCGATATTTAACTGAATTATTTTTTAATTGCTACCGTATCGAGGCATAACGTTGTGTTAAGCATTTTAAGCAATAAATTACAACAGATTGAATTTAGGCCACTCTTTTTAATGTGCAACTTCAAGTAATAATGGCTTTGCTCCTAGTTGGCCGGACTTTGTAAAGCTAATAGGATTACTAACGGTTAATACCTTTAGGCAACAAATGCACAAAGTGTCAGGTATTAGAAATCAAATTACTCAAGATTGATTCCTTACAATAAGTATTAGAAAGCTTTTGCTTTAATTAAATTAACAATTATTTACGACTACGACTGAAATAACAATTTGGGTTTCAAATTTTTTTTACTAAACGACTAATAAGAGGTGGTTAACCATTAAGGCTTAAATTAGATTTTTTAGTAGGGTATCCGCTGCGTTAGAGGATTTTTCAAGTTAATATTATACGTACTTTAAAATAACTATTTTTTAAATTGCGCATGCCTTTCCCAGTTCTTTCTAAAATGTTATCTTTAAATTTCAAACTGAACATAATTTAATTTATTAACATAATTTATTTATTGTACATGCTATACTGTATAAATATCTTTTAAACACTAATTTTTTTCAATAATATACCATACGTAAAGGTAATTTTTCTTTGTCATCAACCAGAAGTTTATCTCTTTAGACTGCCTTACCTTACCATTTGTCAAGATGAAACATAACTCTATATGCCAAAAGTTTACTAGCCAAATTTATCACAAGGGTACGCTGACGGATAAAACAAAAATTTCGCTAAAAAGTGGACAGGTCCCCTGTAGCCCCTCTACTTAGACCCTAAATGAGTACGAAAAATCTCAAGCGGTAAAAGTAAAATAAGACATTACGTTCGTCACGAGACAAAATTACTAGGGTTCTTCGATCGAGATTCCACTGTATTTTCAATTTCCAATCAATTTGACAGATTTACCATAAAGATGTACTAAAACTGGAGGAAAAAATCATTTACAAACATGACATTTCCAGATAAAATAAAACTAAAAGATAAAAACAACACAGATTCGCTAATGCTGTAGTTCCCCAAAAACAAAGTGGTAACTTTTTATAAAATCCGACCAATTTACAAATTTAACACTAGGAGGTAAAAAATTAAATACCGCAGAATAATTACAATACCGAACAATTCAATTTTTTTGGCAATTAAACATAAATTACTCTTAAACTCGAAACCGAATTAATTTATCATTAGAATTTAAGACAAACAAACAAGAAACGACAAAACAATTATGGCAAATTGTATTTTAACAAAGTCTTTACATACGAATTACACACATTTAATTTAAATTTGATGCAAATTTTTGTTTTTTGACAACATTGTGTAAAATTACAAAAGCCTTAGTAAAAACACCGCTAAATTTTTTTTAACATTTCAAGCGAAAATGAAAATGCTTCCGGCTAAGACTGACATTGAGGAAACGAACTTTCGTTGAGTATACAAAATTGTGGTCGCCCCTTAGGCTTGGATTTAGAAGCAGGCTTTAGAGCAGCAAATGTTTAAAAACCGATGCGCTGCGGAAAACAATCAAATTATGTTTTTACAAAATAGCAACAACAATCTGCCTCGTTTGTTACTGAATGTACGTTTATTTATGGATAGGCAAACATTCAAATTCAATTGTTTTTCAGTTTATAAAAAGTAAATGTTTTAAATATTCATTATCTCTATTTTGATTGCATCAAATTATTTGGGCATATATGCATTGAGGCCGCTCAAGGCTGATATGTTCGCTGCTTGGAAAAATTAATTTCCATTATGTAATTTTTTCTTTAAATTATGTGATATTATACCAGATCGTGGATCGAATTATTTACTGGTATATGGACTTGGCGAAACAGATTAATTTGTTTTGTAAATTAACAAAATTTTTTAAAGAGGAATTATTGAACTGTCATCGTGTTTGGTGTCTATCTTTGAGTGCCATGCACTATGTGGTTTTGAGTGACCTTCTCTTACGTCTGTGATGTGCGTTCGCAGTTTCTTGCCACACATAGGGGACCTACTGTTTAACGTATATTATATAACGAGGGGCTTAAGTGCATTATTAATCCCAAACGGATCACACAAGAGGATCTTTACAATTACCATAATTTTTTGTTTATTAGTATCAATATTATATCAATAACAATATTATCAGTTTTTCCTCAATCGCTGAAACGTTGTGATCCATCTCTTCTATGCATGTGATATGCGTTTGAAGTGTTTTCACCTACATAGAGGACCTACTTGTTGAACACGGAAGGGCAACACATTTCATTTTATAGATGGACGTTTATGGCAGATTACCTCGGTGGTTTGCCATTGCCTTCCAAGGCAAGACCATTAGCAGTAAACCGCTAAGCTATGACCGTCTCTTATTTTATTAGTTTAAATATAGTTAAAAGAAAACACGTTAAATTTTCTCAGTTTTAATGTTAATTAAGTTTTCGTTGGAGGTAAACTCTAACTATATCTAAGGAAAGCAGTTTAAGTAGATACTTTGAACTCACCGCAAACCGCAACTTAATATCTCTGGTAATCCCCCAGGTATTAAAGGTGAATAAATTTTAAATAAACACACTGTATCTCAGTAACACATAATACCATTTTATCTTATTCGGCTCCAAATAATATAATTTTGTAAAAGCCTTAATTTCACACATATCAGAATGGGTTGAGTGATATTTAAGATTGTACGTCTTTTCTTTCTCCCTAAATCGGGTTGACTTGTAAAATTTAAATTAAATACGTCTATTAGTTCAGGAAGTAGTTAATATAAATGGTTTTTAAATGAACGCACGGTATAATCAAGGGCGTTCAAGTTAAACACTTCTAACACTAACTATGTAAGTCTATTATGATTTTAACCCTTTGCGGTCACTTATAATTTAATTTGATATACTGTCTGGTCACAGCCATTTTCACAATAAATACTAGCAGTAAGTACAGTAGAACCCCAATTATCTGAGTCTTGGTTATCGGGGCGCAATCTCTTAACAGCAATTTTCCGTGTTATTTGAAGCATCAATATAAAACTCGCTTTATCTGAGCCTCGCTGATTAAGTGAACAAGCGTTGATTCTGTTGCAATTTTTCCTTTGCTTTGTTTTCTTTATCTTATTTTCTTTGCTCTTCTGATTAAAGGTTATAAATTTATGTGTCACTGGGGTTATGTGCAACTTCCGGTTTGTAGTCTGTAGACAGGCACCTCCTTCTATATTATTATTAATTCATATTATAAGAAATCCGATTTTCCGCGGTATTTATCAAGACAGCAATATAAAATTCGTTTAATCTGGCGTTGCCGATTACATAATATTTGAAAGAAAATCTACGTTTTTGTGACGAAATGTGATGGGAGGGGGGAGAGGGGGGATAAATCCTCTTAAAATTGCGTCACGTAATTTATGAAAAATCCCAGAGGTACCAGTATAAAATCCGCTTTATCTAAACTTTATCGATAAAAATAGACGGAGGGGGACTGGAGGATTTTCATTATTTCTATTCTTGATCACCTGATACTGAAGCACATAAGGCTACAAATTTTTCTTCTACAATTTGTGAGTAACTGCGGGGTATTCCATACCCCCCAGACCCCTGGTCTTGATAATTATGGTCTACAGGTAGGCACTTTCTGTACTACCATTAATTTATATTATGGTATATGCAATCTTTCGAGTTAACCGATCTGAACCTCTGAAAACAATCTTTCATACTATTCGAGGCATTAATAAGTATAAAATTTGCTTTATTTGATTCTTATCAATTAGGTAATAATTGTTTCATATGTACCCACGCTTTATTTTTCACGTTATAAGAGGTTTTTATTATCTTAGGAACTCCATCCTCACATTAGCTCGCATAATCGAAGTTCTACTGTATATAGACAGAACAGTAGCCAGCGTATAATGCGCTCTGGCAAAACGAAAAATTTGCAAAAAGATAAAAAAGTTACGTATAAAACCTTAATTATTTTTATTGTTCAGTAAGGATTGGTTGTACCTCGGTGTGTGTTTGTATTAATTTGTAAGTGCGGATTCATAATGAACGTAAGACATAAAAAGTACGTAAGACGGACAAAAGACATAAGGTTGAACCATAGCAAATCAAATGTGATTGCTCACAATGTGCATACATAATTCTTATGTTTATGTATCTCTATGTTACGGTTATGAACGAACATAAGGATTCCATAAAGTTCGAATGGTTTCAACTTTATGTATTTCTTATGTAAGTTTCAAGGAAAATGTAGTATTAAATGTAATATGTAAAATTACCAGAAAAATATGTTCCTTGAAAACTGGCATAATAATTGTAAATACGCACGCTAAGCCAATTCCGTCAAGGATGCGATTAATTTTATGTTGTAAGTTATAGAAGCGCTACAGGTAACCAGGTTTTTATGAGGGGGGCGGACTCGTGGCATGAAAGCAAATGCGGGCTCCGGTAACTATTTTCAAAGTGTAATATCGGGGGATCTGGGGGGTTTCTTTCCAGGGAAGGGGGTTCTGTAGTTGATCTCGAAAATTTATTGGAAAGTAAAATAATTCCGGTAGACAACAGCGGTTTTCGGGGGGGGGGAGGGAGGGGGTTAACGTAGCCCACAAGCTAATAATTTATAGGTTAATCTAAACTATTTTATCTCTATTTAATCAAAGTATAATTTAAGTCAGCTATTCGTAAGATAATAAATCTGCCAAATTGAATTTTGTTACCTCTAACTGTTTTCACGTTACAGCTTATTTATTATTTGTATGATGACAAAACTTGGCAAAACTAATAGCGTTTTTAATTGGAAAATTTAGTGAACACTGAGAATGCGCAGCGTTTTTGGCGTTGCTTTGACACTAAGAATATTTTCAGAGCACCCTGAGTGAGCAATTTACCAGAAAAACACCGCTATAAATAAGGCCAGTATGACACGATACTAATTTTCATTCTTAATTGTATTCAATTCTGCGCAGTAACAAACTTAATACGTTTGCGCAGTGCGCATTACGTTCTGCGCAAAATTGGATACAATTAACGAAGAAATAAAAACCGTGTCATACGCCTCTAAAGAAAGTTATATAATACCACTCTCTAACACAGCACTAATTCTCAGCGTAGAGAAAACTACTCTAAATAAAAGTCAAGTTATAATTAAATAAAATTTTTTATAAAAGAAATTTATAATTCAACATTATTATAATATCCTCAAGTAAATAATTTAACTTTTATTTGTATCCGTTGCTATCATAAACAAAAATCAATAAATTCATTAAATATAATATAGAGGCTTTTTCCAAATATGACGTTCTCAAAATTTGGAGCTCCTGGCGAAACGCGAAACGTAAAACAGTTTTAGTCAACAATTTAAATTGTTTATTAAAGAAACATATAAATTAAAAGCCTAAAATGAAGCTTTAATGAGATTTAAATAACAAGGACTACAAAGAACGCGTTGTTAAACAAATTTTCATTTGGAAGATTACAGAAGAAAATGAAATTCAACAAAAAACAATGATTATAAGACCCGTTAACAATGAAATACGAAAAGTGTAATAAAGATTAATCTTACCTATTTTTATTACATCTGGAAGTGGAGTAGCAATATTAAGAAAGAAAATCGTAGAAAGCAACTGTAGTTTCCACTGCATCTCAGTCTCATCTGAAAGAAAAATTACCATTATTTTCTACATGTTACACAGGAAAAAAGCAGACAGAGCACAACATACTTGATCATGCCTGCCATCTCATGTCACAAATTTCAAAGGAATTAACGTACATGAAAGAGTAACAAACAGCAAGAAATTAATAACTTGATAAAATTAAATTTTTCCAGGGTAATTGTTCATCTTAAGAAGTTAAATATTTTAAAAAGGAAAACTTTTGAAAGAACTTCTATCCGACTCCTTTTTTATTGAGTATCATCAATTTTTTCTTGTTTTCTTAAGATTAGTTTTACTAAAAGCTTACTCTTGTCATTAGCTCAAAAAAATATAATAGCATCAAGAAAGTCATCTTTCTAGAACAAAACTTTTTGATTATATTTTTTATTGTTGTATACGAGTATCAATCAATAAAGGACTAAATGAAATTTATCCTAATAAAAAGTAAATTTATCACTGAAGTTTATGCGGCTTGTTAATATTAAAATTAAAATAATCTGTCGGTACCTCCCCCGAAAACAAACAATTTTTTAGATCAATTATTTTTAATCATTATTAAATAATAATATCCTTGAACAAGTCATTGTGGTTCACCCCAAAAATTAGTTGGTTCGCAGTCGCAGAGCTTTTGAGTTTTGACAAAAGTTTCGCCAACAAAAGATATTATATTATGCTTAATAAAATTTTTATTAAATCTGCGCAGTCATATTGCCTCTTCAATGTACGATACATATATACGTTCCCAAAAAACAAAACAATTTTAATATAAAATTTCTGCTTATTATTAAGTTTTGCAAAATCTTCGATAGATGATTTATTTTCTTAACGTAACTTTAAAAATATAAGTCATCTGTTACAATGCTTTTAATGAAATTTTTGAAAAAATGATTGATAACTTAATTTTACATTTCGGCATAAGTGAATTGATTCTATAAAAAAGTTCATTTTACAACCCTCGTATCGATTTTTCATTTTTGTTTTTACGTGTTTACTTTGCATATTAAAATTTTAGGTGAATTTATAATACGTATTATACCAGGCTGTTTGAACAAAAAATTTAGAATTATCCGGCGCGAAAATTTTTAATTCAAATTTTGACCGATGTAAAAATAGAAGAATCGCTTTTTGCAATAAACAATCCGGAGTTTCATATTAAATTTATCTTTCACAGTCAAAAAGCACTTCTCGTTTTGTCCAGTATTCGATCGTCTTCCAGAGAACGATTCAGAAATATCTATTCCACTACACAAGAGAAACTCTCAGTTTTATCGTCCCTTTTATCGCTGAGTTAGTAGAAAATCATATTTAATGCTTTTTCGATCTCTCCGAGTCTGCCCATAGGTAGAACGTACAAATTTGACACGAATGCTGTCATTTTCACGTATGAGTGACATTTACTGCCTTACTATTCGATACAACTACCAAAAATTGAGTGTCTCAATTGAATTACTACTTCATTTCATAAACCTTAAATGTTTCATCATTTTATAGAAATACGGCAAGGTTTTCCTCGTTCATCAAAAATTTTACTATTTGGAAAATTCTCGATTGAGAAATGAATGTTATAGTACATAATACGCGTTGTGAAATAATACTCTGAATACAAACTATGAGTGTTTGGTACTTGAAAGGATTTCTAAGTTCATAAATTGTTTTTGTTTATTGTTAACCTAGATACCAGCTTTCGTATAGATAAATTAAAGTTACGGTTAGGAAAATTCGTTATGATGAGTGGATGCAGAAATAAATATTTTTAGGCCAATATATCACATTTCATACATAAAATGATATCTATGAGAGTTCCGTTGTATCTATCCAACCTTTAAAAATTCAATTACCCTTCAGTACCACCACAGCATATAAACGCAATTTTTAACTTAACAAAAACCTTACGTACTACATATATTTTTGGGATAAAATACCCTAACTTAATTTAATAATTTTTTCATAGTTTCTTTTGGGTATAGGAAAAAAATATATGGAATTTTATAAACCCCTTTTTACGAACGAGAAATTTTAAGTAGATAATCAACTTTAAATATTATAAAATATTTTTTTATAAGATGGAGCGTAAAATCCCAGATTAAACTATTTTTTTGCTTTCAATTCAAGAAAACTGTTTTCATGAAACGAATACAGCTAAAAGGGATTTAAATTTTATTTTGTATTATAAAAAGATTTATAAACAACCACATTATAAAAAACATGTTATATTTTAAAAAATATAACCGAATATTTGCAATGTTGTGGATTATACTAAAAGTTCCCTACACTGCTAATTTTGATTTTCAACAGATTTTCCGATCTCTATCTGCCCGTCGGATCTAAGATTTCGTTCAGGAACGCTTGATGAACGTTCAAAGATCATCAATCCTCATTGTTTAGTAAATTGCTTTTATTATTATAACCGTCGTCCATTTTTGTGTAAAATTTAAATTTTTGGTTTTCGATTAATGTTTAAAGACTGCAAGATGTTCCTTGTTTTTCTTTATTATAAAGACCCAAGTTATAATTTACAGTTTTTTTTGTATGATTAACTTCCAACATAAATTTATTACGAAGGAAGATTTCTTTGGTGTATGACTTTGTCTAATTTTTTACGGTAAATTTGGAAAAAATTTGCCTGAGCGCGACAGATCCAAAAAACGACAGATCCGTGAAAAAACGAATCTAGTTTTTTACGGTAAACTTGAAAAAAATTGGTCTGATCTTTACCATTTGGTAAAAAATGGATCTAGATTTTTCGGGTCAAGTTGGAAAAATTTTAATTTAAATTAAAATTTAATGTAATACACGCAAAATGAACGCTGATCGTCTAAGGTAAAATGCAGCTAAGTGTTAAGACTAGGTGAAAATACACGTACCGTCAACAGAATTCGGAGTTATTCGCGAAATCCTCAGGGAGGATTGAGGATATGTTTTTTTATCTTCCTTCCCATTTTAAATTTATGTGTGCAATTGATGGCAATCAATAGAGTTTCGTTGAGCTTAAATGAGCTTCTATAGTCATGATTTTAATTTAATTTTTTACAAAGTTACTTGAAATTTTCGAGCAAACTCCGAGCAACATGCGTTAATTTTAATTTTGTCAGATTACAATGCAATCATCAAATTAAAGTAATATCATACTTTAGTTGATATATAAATGATCATTATTACCCTCATCGGTTTGATATTATAATAACTGTAAAATTATTGTTTAGAAAAACCTTTATTAATAAAAATTAAAAATAAAGTTTAAACAATATCTTACAGAAGAGTATATTTATACTTGTATAAGAAATTGGAAACTTATCGCTGTTGATTGTCTTACCACATTATTTTTGCTTGAGCCTCAAAGGTCGCCCAGTTATTTGCGAAATCTTCGGGGGAGGGGTACATGTTTTCCTATTTTCCGTTCGAAAGTTTATTTAATCATTTGAAACATTACAAATGCGATTAGTTGATTTTGTAAAAGTTCACGTGAAGAACATAATTGTTTTTTATCATCAACCTCATTAAATTTTCTTTTGTAACATTCATTAGCGCGCGTTGGATTTTTAATATTTTTCTCAGTGTCTTTGTACCGCAATTTCTACGTCAGTTTTCTCTTGGTTTGGAAGACATATAAAACTGGATGGAAAATATGTCCCCCTCAGAAGATTTTGCGAATAACTCCGCGACCTTTGAGGCTCAAAATAAAATAATGGAAACTTGGAATAAAATAATGCATCAAACGATGTTCTAACGTTTGACACCAACTCACACAAAAATTCGACTCGGAGGAGGTCTATCACAGAAGATTTTGCGAATAACTCCGCGACCTTTGAGGCTCAAACGAAAATAATGGAAGCTCATTTAGGCTCAAACGATGCTCTAATATGTTTGACACCAATTTCATCCCAAAAATTCGACTCAGAGGGGGGGACACAAGTCTACAGCCTCTCCAAAAGATTTTTGCAAATAACTCCGTGACATTTGAGGCTCAAACGAAAATAATGGATGCTCATTGATGCTCAAATAATGCTCTAACGGTTGAAATTATGTTTATAACAAAATTCGATTTTGGGGGGGACCATTGACATCCACTTTTTTATAGGGCTATTTAAAGAACAAAGTCTATTTCAATAGACCAACTACCATTGACGAACTAAAGGATATAATTCCTTTATTTTAAAGGATAAAAACAATTCAAAATGTTTTACAGGGTGACTTTGAACATTTAATTTGATTTTCTCCTCTACATCGTTTGTGCAAAAACCTTAATAATTACAGTTTTCATTAAATTTATTGAAGTAATGATTACATGCTTTTTTGTAACTCTGGGACTGAGAACCTTCAAAACCTTTCTCTTCAAGTTCAGGGTGATTTCTACATTTTCATACTCAGAAAATTGTGCTTTTTCCAAATTCGTAAAGAAAAATAAGAATTGCAATTTAAAAAACTGTCCGATAACGTGTCTCAAAAACAAAATACGATAAAAATATATTAATGGTAGAAAAAAGTGGAATTTAAAAAAATAAGGTTCATGCGTCAGACGATTTCCTTATAAAATCCCTGTAAAACTTTTTATAAAATTCTTGTTCCAAACAATTTTTATTGAAATTGTTTCTCAAACACAACATAGAAAAATATTTCTAAAATTTTTAATTAAGTCTCTAGCTCCTAAATTGATGAACCGAACAATAAAAGTGAGCAATTCCTAATTGTATAAATGTATAAAGATTAAAATTCTCTCTAAACAGAAGATTTACGTGGTCATTTTTGTGAATCCTCAAATAACAGTAATTCGGAAAAGAAGACAATTGTTTATTTCTATAGCCTCCGAATTTAACCCAAAAATTTGATTCAATTAAACTTACCTGTTTGTATATAAAAATTAAATTACAAAATTGTTTTCATGAAATTTTAAAGAGAATTAAAAAAAATATCAGCTTACATGAAATTAATTTTTATGTCGAATTTGTAGGTCGGAAAACTAACTTTTAATCATTTCTATCGACTGTCGACGGTTTCACTCCGGACGAAGTAAGAATTTTATTCCGGCCGCCACCCCTGAAGAATAATTAACACTTTGACAAGAAAATTGAGTTTTTTAATTATAAATGTAATTTTATTATTCTTGAGTAGGAGTTAATAAGTTGTGTAATATTAAATAACAGATTCGAAAATAATCTTAAGCTAGGTGGCAGGTGGTAGTCAACCGATGGCAAAAGGAAACTGGAAAATCTGCTAGATTATAATTCCTTTACTAATGAATCGTCTTAATGCTCCCGGAATAATAATATTCCGGGTGCTTTTAAACTAAGAGAAAATATAAACCTTGTCTTAGCAAATTTACCTTTAATAATGACAAATTTTATCGTCCACGTCACAAAAATTAAAATATCCTAATTAAGTTGAAAAACTTTTAACCCAATCCTCACAGTTCTGCAATAACACTGAAATTAATTACTGCAAATTAAACGCAAACAAAAATTTTCGACTAGGGAGAAAAATATCTGGTGCATTGATATTTTAACTTTTTAGTGAAAAATTAATTTTAATCTAAAAATAAGTCTTTCGCTGTCTCTTCCGTACTTTATTGGACGAAAGCGTCAATTCGTACAATTAAAAGTTTGCTTTTCTAACTTTTGGCTAGTTTAATATAATTTTCAAATCGACTTGGGTAAAATAGAATAAAAAAATCATCGATCAAGTATATTTCAATAAATTTATATTTATACCCTAAAAGCTTTTCTTAAGATCATAAAATTTGTCCCAATTCTATTAAGCTTTGATATAAATTGCTGAAATGGTAGATAACAAGCATTTTGCAAAAACACTTTTCTTCCTTGGGTATAAATAGAAGTTCGGCCTTTTCAGCATCCAACTTCACTTGCTTAGTTGTTTTTTTTTATAAGAAATTTAAAGGGTTAACAAATAAGAGAAGAGTCTTTTTGCAAAATTATTGTTAAGCGAGAGTTATTTTTTATTGTCCGGATTTTTTCTCCAGTTCTATATTTCACATCACAATAATTTTTGTGGTCAATGTGAGATTCGATTTAAGTGCCTAATAGAGGAATCAGGCATAAAATGAGATCTATTTTGAATGTACGGTAAAGTCAATGACGAACTTAATTTGGTTAGTTTTTCTTGTTGATTAATTTGTTATTAAGTGAATATAAATAATTATTATAACACGAGTCGGCCGTGGTTGTGCGGACTAAAGGCCGCACTGAGTGGATTGCGCCAACTATTGGTTTTTTCAGGTCTCATCTATCATTAGAATTTTACACGACAGATGGCGTGACATTCCTTGCTCCCTTGTTATGTTTCTTATCTCGATTGGTTACATAATGGGACCTACAGTTAAACGTGGATTTCGAACCACGGTATCATATTCCGAGAAAATTTGTTACTGTGCTAGTAATGGTCATTTCGCAAAGAACAAGAGATGCAGTTTTAAGTCGTGCCCAGGACCCGTCGAGGAAACGTCATCTATCAGATTTCAATAGGCTTATCATGCCATATATCTTTAACAATGAAAATCATACAGGGTGCATTTAATAAATTTTAAAGAAAAGTTGTTAACTTTAACCGCAAGGAGAAATTTATAGTTTCGTGATTTTTCTCGACAAAAAGAATACTACTAAACCTACGCCAACGCCAGAGCAAAATTGCAGCTCTGCAGTTGATGTACAAATGCCCTAACATTTAAGATTACGGAAATCAATCCAGCTAACATTATGTAATTTTATCTGAATTTTTATTTTTGATTTAATTTTTAGATACTACTGTATACACCTATAATAAAAAACTGTGAGCAGGACCTGGCACATTTCTGAAGTTAACAGAACAACAGGTAAAATATCATCAAAAAGAATATTTTAAGTAATTTCAAATAATTTTCAGCAGCACATGCGCAATTATCAATTTCGAGAAGTCATTTTTCTTTTTTAAAATTTTGGTCCAGAAAAAGTTATGTTTAGCTTGAAAAATATTCGGACAAGCTGAAATTTAGCAGAACTTATCTATTTGAGCGTTAGAAGTTCCTTACCCCCCCCCCCCAACCAAGTTCCTTAAAACCTTTGCCGGATTCTTCTCGAATCGGGAATTTTAGTCCCACTAACGCGGGTTTCCTCATATAACTCCCTTAATTTGATTTTCACAAAAAAATTATCATCAGACCAAAATTAAAGAGCAGAATAAAAATTATTTAAAACTTTTTTCAACTTCCTTAATTTGATTCTTACTGAAAATTATCGTCTGAATAAAATTAACGAGGAGAAAATTCTGTACAAAATAGGCTTTCCAGAATGCACTTCAGATGAGGAAGATAAACTGTATACGAAATTATATTCGGAATAAGAATATGTATATGATTTAAAACTTTAAAATTTTTTTAAGCAACGCATTTTGCTATTCTAGATGAATTTTTATTTCAAAAATGGTAGATGTAGAAAAGTGTTGATTAAGATTATTTTATACAGACTTTTCTTCTCTTCAGTTTTGGTCTGATGATAATTTTTTCTAAATGTGAAATTAAGCAAGTTATAGGCGGGGAACCACATTAGGAGGTAAAAATTCCTCAAATACATTAGGGATTTCATCTTGTAGAGACGGTCGTCAGCTAAAGCAGTTAAGTGCGTTGCTGCTAAAGCTAAATGCCTGGTTCGACTACGGGCTCAGTAAAACTTTATTCTGACCGTCTCCCCTCGGAAGGCAATGGCAAACCACCGAGCTCTAATCTGCCTGGAACAGCCTCTCTGGAGATGAAGTGTATACACTTCCCGCGGTTCGGAGCCCATGTTAAGCAGTAGGTCCCCTATGTGTGTGATAACACTTCAAACGCACAACACATACATAGGAGAGAGGTCGCCAACGTCCGGAAGACCGGATATGGCACTTGAAGAAGAAGAATTTCATCTTGTCCAGATTTTTTTCAAGCTTCAATATTTTAATTTAGATTCCTTGCCTGGCTAGAAGGCACATTTTGAGAACATGTCAATTATAGAAAATTTTATACTGTTCAATTTCGGAGTAATAACAATTTTTCGTAAAAGTGAAATTGAATGAGTAAAAACCGCGTTGAAGACTAAAATTCTCAATTAGAGCAAAAGTTGATAAGGGATTTTAGGCTACTTTTGAGGAGCTCATTCTGATGTAGGCTACACCACAGGAAGTGTAATACATTTCAATTTGGAAAGTACTTTCAAGGCAGATTAAAGCTAGATGATTTGTCATTCATTAGTAATAAATGCACTTAACCACCATAATACTTGACCGTCTCTTTTTAGTAGGTACAATGTTTTCGTATAATTTATAAATTTTTACGATCGACATAGTACGATCTTTTTCTGATTTCAGACTAAATGGTATAAAAAAAGTTGTAAAAAAAGGTATAAAAAATAAAAAAACATTTCCACGCAAAAATACCTAATGACTCAAGAAAGCGCCGCGGGAGATTTTTAACGTTGTTGAAGTTTTGGACACATCATTTTCAGCGAGGTCTGATTTCAAAAATTGGAGTTGGTAATAAAATATACTACATAATGAACTTTAAACTTGATACTACACAAAAAATCCTCGCAATTTTGTGACAATTTTAACGCTTTGTCCAGTACGTCGTGCTTTGATAAGGGTTGAAAATCCTTACAGACTTATAACATTTAAGAGTCAAGCTTCTTTGTTATAGTAAAACAATTGGGTCAAGGTTTCTCTGTAATTAAGAAATCAAGTTTGGCGTGGCTTAATCAAAAGATAGAGAGACAAACGGGAATAATAATGTCAATAGACGTTGGTAATATCAACTTGGTTCTTACGATTTTGTTTACCGCTGCCCGAAGGTTTTTATGTCCCCTGTTAATACAGGTAGTAGTTTTTGTAGTAATAAAAAATACTCGTCTGGTGTTTTCACTATAAATACTACGATTTAAATCAAATAATTTACATTTTAGCAGTTTTTACTGCTTACCGCAACGTGTAACAGTTTAACGTGAAATCCAAACCAGGGTAAAAATAAATTTATAGTAGCTGAAATTAGAACTCACAATCGTACACAATGTGATTGTAATAAGTACACAATCGTACCCATTATATTGGATGTTAGAACTAAACTGTAACCAATGGCGCGCTGCAGAAGTGCAAAGGGCCCACGCGAGCCCTGTTTATTTTTTTAAAGTTTTAAAAAGGGCCCCGCTGATAAAATATTCGTAGCACACCACTGCACATAAACCCAAGCATGTCCATGCAACTTCTATTAGTTTTCAAAGTACTTCGATTCAAATAAACATAATTAAGAAAAAGAGAAAAATTTGGGAGCAACTTTTTTAAAAACTTTCATATATTTATAATATCCCAAGTGATTACGACCTTGTCAATAATTTTGACGAACTGTGGCTCAGTTGGTTAAAGTTATCTGATATGCATTGCAAAAATGCGGAGTTTTCATTCGATTATTTTGTAAATGCCAAAATTATATAATTCCAACCAATCAACGTCAACATTCTTCGTAATTTGTAGTCATTATCTGAATAATTTGTTACCGGTGACAGAATTATCAAGAAATTATACGTTTATTAGTTAAACTTTTGAAATGTTCAAATGTCATTGGTTAATTAGAATTTAGAGAAAAATTCGATTAAATTAAGACTGCATTTTTTTTCGTGATATCTAAAAGTATAAAGACGAATTTTTCGCATACAATAATATATAATATTTTATGCACTATACATCCCTGATATTTTTTGATTTTTGAATTGAAGATAAGAAAATTTGAATAAGGACTGTATTTCCACCCCTTTAATAACTTGCTCCAAAAATTTTGTATGATGAAAATTTTGTTAAAATAGAAAACTTTCTTGGCAATTAATGGGAAAAATTAATTTATTGTTTGTCTGAAATAATTGAGAAAATTAATTTTTCTTATGACTAAGTTTTCATATATTATAATCACATGACGTCTATTCGCGAGACGGACGGCCGAGCAGTTAGAGCAATCGACTACTGATGCTAAAGGCATTGGTTCGAGTCCAGTAGGAGTCAATTTTCTTTCGGACTTTCTTTCCTTCAATGACCGTCTCCGTGCTTCGGAGGGCACGTTAAGCCGGCGGTCCCCCTGATTTGACCTGATCTAATATGTCAAACAGGGTAATCAAAATCACCCCTAATCCCCATCGACTACGCAATGATTGACTTTGTTGAGGCTTCGGGCTGGGTGGCCTGGTCCAGGGGCCAGGCATCGACTGCACCTAGCATTGGTGGGGTGCGAATCGCGGGACTTCTCAGAGCTCGGTCATCGAGCGGACGTCCCTGGTTCGTAGTGCTGGCCATTGTTGGGGACTTCTGGTCGGTGGTGAGGCCGAGAGTAGAGGCAGTGCAATGGGCCCGGTAGAGTGGCCTAAGTGCGTGAAAGTTAATACTTGCCCATCCCCCGAAATCCAAAATCCAAAAATCCACGTCTATTCGCATGTAAAAGGTTTATGAATTAATTTGTTATAGCATTCTATAAGGGTTTTATCTCCTTTTATTTTTGGCGTTTACGTGCAAGGTTTGTGTAGTTTTGAAAAAGTCTTATTGCTCTTACTGGAAGAGTAATTAATCTCCAAAAATCCTCCTGAGAATCTTTATTTCCCATACTTCCAGCATTGCTTGATCCTGTTTTCTTAAGTCCCACGTTCCCAAATTTTCAATTTCATCATCCACTCTCTTCCTTATTCCATTTTCTGCCAGGTTCGTCTTAAATTTTTCCAGTTCAGTCAGTTTTTTAGCACCCATCCTCTTTTCCACCTTAGAATTTTCTTTTGATATATTAATTTCTGATATCCTACTTTCACTAACTTCCCACATTTTCTCAACTCTTCCGCCTGTTGTTTTATTTTTGCTTACATTTTTCTTTTTCTAACCGTCAAATCATGATCGATCTATATCCTCTCTCTCATCAAGCGGCTCAACTTAAATTAATTTCTTATTATCTCTAACTTATTTCCCCAACTTTCTACTGCAATCACATTGAATGTAATTACTAATTGAGAATTATTAATAACGTTAATTTAATTTAACACATACAAAAACAAATTAATGAACAGGAAGAGCTTACGAGGAGCACATGAATACATTATAACCTGGGGGTAAATTCTTGAATCTTACGCTGTTAACATGAGGTTAATGACGTCATTTCGATTTTGATATTATGCTTACCAAAACAAAAATTTACAACATTTATAAAATCCAATTTTTCTGTTTCGGTAAGTGGAACAAATTGAAGATTGGATATGGTTATTCAGTTCAGCTTAATTTAAGAGCAAAGGTGAACAAACTCTGGTTTGTGATTGTCTTATAGGGCGAAATAGTTTAAAAAAATTGTTATCGGTAGAAGCAATGAGATGTGACGAAAATATGTAACTTCAAAAGAATTTAAATTCTAGAGCTCAATAAATAGTATACTAAAAAACATAAATTCCTAAAATCGAAAACTTTTACAACAAACTCGCCATTTTGGATGAAGGCTTGATATAGAAGAAAAAAAAACCGTCTTTTATGATTCAAACTCGACATCCAAGTTGTAATGGAAAGAAAAGCATATATCAAGAAAAACAATTTTAATGTCTTTATAAAAATTTAATAAAAAGTTTTAAAAACAAATCTTTGAAGTTTTTTTTAGATTGGGAATCGTAAAAAACTTCTTTGGTATGTGACATTACTTTGATATTTCGAAGCTTTCGACGATTTACATAATCCGAAATTCTTTTTAAGTTTTTTTTTAAGTCGAAATCACTAAATAAGCAAGCAAGTAGAGGTTATAATTGATTGTTTAAAGTGAATTGTTTCTAGACTGACAAACATTAACGTATTCCTAAGACATTGACAAATGTTCAGCTGTAAAAAACTGCAAAAAGCTGTTCCTGGGGAAGAAAGCTAAAATATTGACGTTCCTTCATTTGTTGAACTTATCCAGAGTTTAATATCAGTCGTTTAACGTCGACGTTCATAAGTATCTTTATAAAGTCCCATAAGTTGATTTGAAATATAACCGGAGATTATTTTATAAATTAGTTTGAATTAAATCTTCTCAGATGAAGAACTTTCTTTAATTATTTCGAAGGAAATTGAAAGGAAACGCGCTTGTTTTAACACAGCGGGGTTTCCGAACACTTAAAAACTTCTAGTAATTGATAAAAAAAAATTTTTTTGATTAAGAAAGTTTTGTTTAATTATTGTATTTTTGAAATCAAATTTCGGTGAAATTGATTGTTAGGTGTAGGTGCACGAGGGAGAGACAGGAAAAGTTTGGCACGGAGGAAAGTTTGAAGTCAATGTTCTCTATCTACACGAGGCAGATTACACTACACCATTACAAACTCGACTCTAGTCTAAATTAGATTGAAAATAGCGGAAGCAAATGCAAAAGCTATAAAGTTTTACACTGGGTTTTCTCAAAAAAACAATTTTTAGCATAATCACCCTACATTTATTATTACGTGCATAAAATCTAACCTTCCTCTACTGATTATGGTCCTTCAAATTATCATCCCTCGTTAACTTACAAAGAATAAAAAATGATAAACTATCTACGGCTACTAATTTGCATCAACTTTTAATTGCGGTAATGTTATAAAGAATGGAAAAATTACATTTACATACTTTTCCCATTTTTTTTCAATGCTGAAATTGCAACCCTCTGTGTAGGGCCTACCAAATAAACCATTCCGACATGTGTATTCATAAATTAAAAATTTTTATTTAAAACACACTCAGTATCATAAACACCTCCGTGACATACAGCGGTGTGGGTTAATATTTTATTAACCAATTTTCACTTTGAATTTTCAATTTTTCTGCTAAGGGGGTTAACTTTCACCAGAATTATGCAAAAATAATTATTGAACAAGGTGGAATTACTACACATTTGCAAATATATTTTTAACTGAAATGATGCTGAAATAAAAATAATTTTAACTTTTAAGTTTAAATGCACACAAATTCAGTAAATTAAAGTTGAAAGCAAAAAGAGATATGACCGAAAACGAGTTGGGGAGAGGGGTAGAAATTATGGAAGGCTTGCTGAAGATGCTATTTACTATCGCCTCCAATTTTTCTTTCACTTAAAAATCCATTTTTAAAGCAAATTATTTTACGCGTTTTACTTAAACCCTTTAGTTTGACATAACGAAACCCTCTAAGTTTTCGACATCAGGTTCGGTCCGGAACAGGGTCAAATTTCTCGAAGAAGTTCCCAAAAATTCACTAAATTATAAATTACCTATTTCTTATCACAGTTAATTTAGATAAAACTTTGAACAAACATTAAAAAAGATCATTTTCTAGTTTCTCTAGTTTTCGTTATATAGCCATCGAATCGTAAGAACGTTGTTAAAATTTTGCCCAAAACAAAATAATTTTCTTCAGATTTCCAAGGAGCCTATTTGTCATGTTCATCTAATACAAAAGAAATTTGCAGATGAGTGCTTTGTTCAAACCCTATATAAAATAACCGAATCTCCTCCCTTATCTGTCTACCGGTTATGCGCATGAAAGGAATAACGAGATTCCAAAATATGAAATCTAACTAGTGAGTTACAAGGAGAGGCTAAAACTATATTACTTAATAATTTTTTTGACATTTTAATTTGCTTTTACAATATTTTTCTCAATTGTTACAATTTTAATTTTTCAGTTTCTGAAAAAAATATCAATACCACGTTTGTAATTACTTTTCATCGTTTATTTTTAAAAGAATTATTTATATTAAAAAAAAAAAATTTTAAATTAAAGTGAAGCTCAAAACCTATAAGCTTTATGTTTTTAATTTAGCTTTCTTTTTAAATTGTGCGGAGAAATTTAAAAATATTTACTTAAAAAAAAAGTCTCTGTCACTTTGTATTTTTACTAATAACTCAAGTTCAGTATACCTGAAATATATAATTTAATTGTTGTTCTTCTTAGTCGTATTGTTCGTTTCCGAACGTCGTGACCCATCTCTTTCTATGCATGTGATGTGCGTTCTAAGTGATTTCACATACATAGAGGACCTACTTGTTTAACGTGGGCTCCGAACCACGGGAAGTGTAATACACTTCATGTTGAGATGGGCGCTCTTGGCAAATTACCTCGGTGGTTTGCCATTGCCTTCCGAGAAGAGACGGCTAGAATAAAGTTCTTACCCTGCCCGGATTCGATCCGAGCGTTTCGCATTAGCAGTAGACGCACTTAACTGCCAAAGCTACGACCATCTCTTCTTGTTGTAACGCCAATAAATTTGGAGATAAGGTTTTACAAAACGCACTCATTTTAAAGCAAAACAGTTCTCTTCCTAGGAATTTTGGGCTAATTTACAGGATTTTCACAAGTTTTTTTTTATTTTAAAAATAACTAGGAGTCTTGCGCAGAATTTCATTTGTGTTAAAAATTAATATTAATCTACAGATTCTCAATATATTCAGAAACAAAAATAAAACATCGAAATCAACTAAACGCGGTTAGAGACATAAGAATTCCAATATTATTTTATATTTAAATCCAAATTCTGGTATTTCAAACATGGTATTTTCATTACAAACCTAAAAATTGTCCAGTGCGACCTTCAACTATGGTAATTAGGCACTAAAACCTTTAGTTTAGCTTCAAGGGTTCCACATAGTTCTAAACATTATGAAATGGTTTTGGAAGCAAAAAGGTTTGACAAACGCTGTCTAGAAAATAAGTTATCGATGAATTGGTGGTTCATGTAATGAAAATTGATATTAACCATGTGTGTATTATAAAATAACCAAACAATACAAAGGCACAAAAGCGAAACAAATTTGTCAATGTTTACAATATAAAAATAAAAATTGGTATTTTACAATTAGGGCTTTCAAGTAAGTGTTTATTAACTTGGTAACATTTTTAAAAGAATAATTTTATTATTACTTAAAGGTGATTCTATTACGGTTATAGAGAGGCGATCATAGCTTTGGCAATTAAGAGCGTCTACTGATAATACGAAACTCTCGATTCGAGTCCGGACAGTGTGAGAAATTTATGCTAACCGTCTTTCCTCGGAAAGCAGTGGCAAACCACCGAGGAAATCTGCCATGAAAATCCATCTCGAAATTAAATGTATTAAACTTCCCGTGGTTCAGAGCGCACGTTAAGCAAGTAGGTCGCTTATGTATGTGACAATACTGCGAACGCATATCGCAAGCATTTAAAGTGATGGATCACGACGGTTCTGTAGATAGGCATAACGACTGAGGAAATTATCTAATTATTTTTTTTTACTAAAAAACAATTACCATCACGGTTGGTGAAAAAATTGTCTAAAAAAAGTGTATAGAAAGAAACTTAAAGAGGTAACAAAAAGCGTGAAAACAATTTTTAAATGGAAAAAAAATTTTCACTTTTCTTTGCTTCTCTTTTTAATTTTCACTTGTTAGAGTCCAGGCAAAAAAGTGGGAAAATGGTCAGAGCTTGCAAAAAAAACTCGAGGGACCTAAAATTTGGCATACATGTGTATTTTACTGTCTGAATGAACTCCCTGTCGGAATGAAAATTCCCTGTTGGCTTTTCCCCAATAGGGAACTTTAGCTTCCCAACGAAGTTTTTTGCTTATAACTCGTTTAATTTCAGATTTATGGAAAATTATCTTTAAGTCAAAAATGAATAGCATAAAATTCTTTTGTTCAAATTTACCTGTCATAATATTATTTCTCATATAAAAATCAATCAAACTGCTGCTGTTTAAATAATAAAACGGTTTTGAACAATTTTTATTCCGAATAATAAAATAAAAATTTTCTATATTTTACGTTCATCATCTGAAGAAAATTTTGAACAACCTATTGTGCGGAGAATTTTCTGCTCTTCAACTTTAGTCTAATGGTAATTTTCTGTAAAACTTAAATTAAGCGAATCCTCATTTGGAGGAGAAGTCGACAAGGAATTTTAGGGGCTTTTTAGGAAGTCGTTCTAAAATGCCAACAAAAATATACTAACAAAACAAAAATATCAATACAAAAAGATGAAAAGAATAATTAAATAGGAAATATTTTCTATAAAAAGGTCCAAATCAAGAATATTTTAACAGATATAATCTCAATTCAATTATAATAGGTAATGTAAAATTTACTTGAGTAATTCACAACTAGAATGATGAAGAGACATTTACAGCTTAGTGGTTAAGTGTTTTGATTGTTAATGTCGAGATGCTCGATCCGAGTCCGGTCGGAGAAAGAACTGTATCCTGAGCGTCTCTGCTCGGAAGGCAATGGCGAACCACTGAGATAATCTACTCTGCAAATCCTTTTGGAAATTAAGTGTATTAGGCTTCTCGTGTTTCGAGACCCAAGATAAACAGTAAATTCTGTATGTATGTGAAAACACTTCAAATGCACATCACATGCATAGAAGAAAATATATCGCGATGTTCGGAATCGAATAATAAAAATATAGTACGAAAATTCGACATGTATGCTGTAGGTCACCCATACATGATTGAAATCTATAAATTAATCTATATCGTTACTTCATATGTAAACAATATAATATGACATCTATTGAAAAGCAAATATTTCGTTAATACTGTATTAAATCGCATTCAATGCAATTCAGTTATTGAGTACATTTATACTCCAAACTCTATACAACTGAAATAATAAATTTGTAACAGTAGTTAGCTTGTTATAGAGGATCAAGACGGCCGATAGGTCGCCTGACCTTCTATTTATATTATAACAAGATTAATGATTTTGTTTGTTGCGATCACAAGATTAGCTGTATAAACTTTTCAATTAAAAAGTACCAGAATATGCGGTAGGTTGAAAAACTCTTCAGTATAAAAAAATCCTTTGATTGGAGCACCACTAAGATTTTCAATAAGAGTAAGTCATGGGGAAATTGCAATTAATTTTTACAATTTTATACAACTCTGCTGTTCAATCAAAGTTTCTTACTTTGAAATTAAAGCACCAAATTAAAATTTAATTTTTCCAATATTTTTGGTTTATACTTAATACGATGATTATAATTATCGGTAACAGGAAACCAGTATATCCTAACTAATAACATTAATTTATAAATATCCACCATTATATTTGGAATAAGATATAAATTCGGCAAAATCTGCTTAGCATAAACCATCGAAGCCTCTAATTATTACATTTCTACTAGGAAAGTTTCCAGTAATCCAACCGTCCTTAAATGCTTTTAAACCATTAGCCAGTTTATCAATATTACTTGTAAGCTTATGTTGGAAGAATTTAGTCGCATACTAAATAGCACTCAAAAACGTATAATGTTAACAATATTATCGTAACGTTATATAAAGTTATTACAGTGTTATTAGAACGAAAAATAAATTCCGCATAAACGGCCTGAGGTAAAAGTACAAAATTCTCTTTTTTAGGAAAATTATGAAATGGGATAACCGATACTAATGAATAAAACTGAATAACTGAAAATCTAACGCAGTTCTTTAAAAACGATTAAATCAATTTTTGGGAAGAGCACGTGAAAAGTCACCTCGATTTTAAAAATTTCCTATGGATATTCGGAAAGCTGAAGGTTTATATGATAGTAGATTAAAAAAAATTGCTAAATATTCACATTTAATCCTCTAAAACAACCCTTGAAGTTGTTGAAAATTTGTAATTTTTCATAGCTCAACCAATCAGAAGCTCGCATTCGATTGGTTATTATAGGACCGGGCTCCTGCTCGGAGAGAAAATGTCCTTGCGGTAAAATAGAAGCTAAAGTAATCTAATTAAATTATAAATCGACACATGATCCAAAACCACGAAGAAATTCTCAACACACAAAATGAAGGAAAAACTCACGCTCGAAGAATTTATAGCAAAGAAAATATATTAAGAATTCCTTCATGGCCAAAGATCACAAGTTGGTATTAGTATCTATTGTCATCTGACCGGTAGACCATTGGAACCCCTCTTTTACTACGAAGAACTCACCTGGGGGGGAATATAAAATAGTAAATAAGCCGAAAACTAATGAGTACATCAAGAATATGATAATGATGATTGAAATAGTTGAAAACATGCTACAACCATCCACCATCTAGGTGCCAGTTTTAGAACAGGGAGATCAACCCGCCAATAGCAAGACTTCGACCGACTCAAAAGAGCCACAGGCCCAATCAGATGAAAGGCAAAATCCCCTTTCGATTACACGGCCTTGGGTGGTATAGGGGATTATTGGCAAATGCACACGGGGTATTTTTTTTTTTTTTCAACTTCTGAGTCTCTATAATTCTCTCCAGTCATTTGCAGGAAATCGAGCACACAGGCTTGGGCTCCGTCTAAGGGGGGGGGGGGGATATTGGCCAAAGATAGTTTGGCCAATATCAGAGGCGAGCTGGCGGATCTCCGATACGGAAATCCGGCCGACGGGTTCCCGACTTTGGCCACTTATGCAAAATTTGGCCTCTCTCCCATTTCTCTCTTTCTTTCTTATCGCCACATTCAGACCCAGCTATTTGTCAGCTTTTCAAGAAAGCAACTGCGTAGATACATGCCTTCGTCATAATTTCAAAGCCAACCATATGGAGGAAACAACCGTCCTTGGATACCGACGGTCTCTGTTTGTAAGGGAGGGACTTCAAATTCAACCCTGCAACTCAAAATTCAGGTGCAGTGGCGCACCAGCTAGTTGAATGAAGTGTGGGCTAGGTCCGGTATTCCGCAACTTAAGTTATGATTCTGATTTCACCTCAAAACCTTATAATTTAAATAAGGGATTAAATTAAACTACCAGCTGCGCGAAAAGGTACATCGACCGCGCAGAGGTGATTTCTTTTGTTAAACGTTAAAAGTTAGAAGCACCCGAAAAATCTACATTCGTTTTTTATCAATATGTTTTCGTTTTTCACCATTCCACAAATATTTTTGATTAACTATTTCTACTATATAAACAATCAAGAATTTTTAAATTCCAGGTGACAAAATTCGTGCTATTCCCCAATTTTTAAATTGGGTGGTACCTACCTACTTGAGGTGCATTTGAACATATTAATTTGCAATTATTCAAAATCTCCTAGTGTTTCGTTTTGTCTTTAAAATAAATTTATTTTAACAGTTATTAAATTATTTTGGTAAATTTATAGGCTAACTTTTAACCCGAATCGATCGCGGTTACATATTTTATGTCGGCGTCGCGCTAATGTTTCTAAAAAAGTGTAATTTTCGAAATGGTTTTTACGTTCATTAAATAAATGCACTTTTGTATACGAGAAAAAGTAGAGCGAAAATAATATTGAAAAAACTCTTTGAAAAACGGAATATTCCTGATGACAAAGAAGATGGATGAGCCATAAAATATATAGAAAAGACCGATGTTGATATAGCAAAACCGAGCTTTTTACTGAAGCTACGATCATAAAGTTGGATGTTTTAGAAACAATAGAAATGCGATGTTGCTGTAGAACTTACAAAAATTATTATTCATCTTCATTTATTTAATAGTATTCTTGCATTATGTAGTACATTGTCGTTTCTCAAAACCGACAAGCAGACTGGAATTGTGTAGGTGAACATTATTGTACGTCATTTTACTAGACAACTTGGAAAACTTTTAATACCATTTCCTCTCAAGTTTTAAAGTGCAGGTCTAAATATTATAGGAAGTTTGTTAGTTGAAAACAAACATAAAAACTTATTCGTTTAACTATCAGCGCAAGCAATTTAATTGCAAAAAGTGGTCAGGGTATTGAAAAAAATTCCACATCCAAAGATATGCCTATACTATGCGTCTGCAAAAGGCATCAGCACTATCAGAAATCTCATGTAGTGCGTTGCTATAGCAATAAGTGATTATGTGGGTGTAACTTTATATAAAATCCTCTTTGAGAAAATTAATTTGGAAGAGGTCTTCTGGTAAAGAAAAAATCGCCTCGTGGTATCGATTCAAAAAAATATAACAACTAAAATTGTTTGCGGTTGAAAATCATCATAGCGTTGAAAAATGCAATCTTTGTTAAAAAATGTAAAAGCAAATACGTTTTATAAGAAATAAACTTTTTTGTACTCGTGTTCCTGCATCTAACCGCCTCGTTCGTTCTCCATATATCGTTACAGTTTGTGCCTCTCAGCGTCCTTCATACATAGTACATCATCTCATTATTCGAAATTCTTTCATCTCTTCTATCCGTTGCCTACTCCCAATGGATTTTATCAAACAAAGCTAGTACAGCCTCAAGCAAAAGCAATACCTCACCGCATTAAACAACAACACAAACAAGCCAAATCAAAATTTTATCACTCGGGCAATTACAAGAAAAATTAAAACAAATATTAAATCAATTTTCCACAAATACGACACACACGTTTATTGTCAACACGAAAAAAATTAATCACAAAAACTGTTACTTTGGAACGTGAATAATAAAAAAGCAATTTCTGAATTTTATTTTAAAATAACTTGTCGAGTTAAAACAAGGGGTTATCACATCCACTAAGCTTCTCAAATTGAAGCCACTTTTTAAATTGTGGCAGGTGCTCGACAAAAACTTTCCATTTTTAAATGAAAAACAATAAAAATATAGCGTTCAATATGAATGTGTAACCGTAAAGGAGGAAAAAATTGTTCTTATATCGAAAAAAACTTAAACTAAACGAACCGAATTAAGCTCTAAAGCTTAAAATTCTGACACTCCAAATATTTATATCAAAAACAAAACTCAAGATTTGATAATTTAAAAGAAATAAACTTTACAAACTTGAAGACTGATTAAAAATTAAAGACTGCTTTGCTCTTAATTTACAGAAATGACAACTGCAATGCTCAAACGAATTAAATTTTACTGTAGATTTGTTTGTAGTCAAACAAATTGACAAATAAACAAAATTTGAAATTTGATCATCAAAAGGAAAATTTAACAAGTGTGAATCAAAATATTGATGGAAATAAATTATGAAATCGAATCGATTCTATATAGGATCAAAAGAATAATATGGTTTTCAAATTTTTATTACTTTTGAAAACACCCTTCCCCCTTTTTATTCGGATTTCGTTTTGCTTTAAATTTTAAATAAATTTACTTAAAACAAGATTTTTTAATATTACGTTAAGTTTTAATATTTTTATGGAACATTCGCGATTTACATTACCGTTGGTGGCGCCACCAACAACAACAACAACATAACCGTGTTTGGACGTATACCTCTAAATTCAAAGTCATTTATGATTAAAGTTTACAAAATTATCAGTGTGTTGTTAAATAAATTATAATATGTTTTGATACGGCACTTATATGATAATTTTAACTTATCCCGCGTGGTGGCGTATGCTTAATGTACATACATCGCCAATATGGTTATTACGAATATTAAGCAGAATTAAATTCTCTATAAAATATTCCTGAACATACTTTGAGTACAATGAGTAGTTCAGAAGTTATAGCTACCAAATGAAATGAATGGTAAATAATAGTCCGGGCAGCAACATCAAGCGGGCAAAACTTTTAACGAGGCGTTAAAAAAACGAATCAACAAATAAACGGTTGTTACTGCAGGGCTTTTCAACAGCGAATTTATTATACTGTTTTCAATTTCAATCGATATTCGCATGAAAATTATTAATAAAATCCACTACGAAAATGGTGGATTTTTTCGATCGGTATAATCGTCCTTCTGAGACCGCTACTAAAAATTTCAGCAATTGGGCCTATCCACGAGCACCACATGACAAATTTTGCGTAAAAGATTTGGATCTGATACCTTATAAGGTTCAGTTAGTGGAAAAACTAAAACCAGCCGATCATTCTGTTCGTTGACAGTTTGCTAATTTCATCATTGAACAAGGTGATGGTAGAAATACAGATCTTGTCACACGCATAGGGGACCTACTGTTTAACATGGGCTCCAAACCGCGATATCCGGAGTCGCACCGGGCACCGCGCATTAGCGGTGAACGAACTTAATTGGTAACCTATTTCAGGGGCTATTTATTATTATTATATAAACAGTGGCGTAGCTATGAAAAAAAAAATCCCCACAGCATATTATGGAGGTCGTATGCAAGCCTAAAGATATTTGAGGACATTCTTTGACCATCTATGGTAAGTATTTAAAACAATGAACTCGTAAATTTTGACGTTTACCTTAAGGGTTATCGATTAAAACTTCTTTCAAATATTTATATTAGTAGTTTTTCTTTAAATTTTATTATAACCCCCCCCCACCATTTATAAAAGTCACGAGCAACCACTGTAATTTAGACAATGAATTTATTCCTTGTTGTATTTACGTTATGGGTGGCCAGTTTTCAAATATGTAGATAAATATTTTTTTAAATTTTATAGAATCCAGAAATAAAGAATTTTGTCATAGCGGTTTTAACTATTATAAATCGGCTATCGGAGAGACCTGATTGCCATGCTCGAATTATAAATAACTGTTACTTTTATTACATTTAATAGTTATTTACATGAAAGTCAGGAAAATGATGTATTACTGACGAGGAGCAATGTTGAAATACGAGGCACTTCGTGCCGAGTATTTTAGAGCTCCGAGTAAAGTGAGACATTTTCCTGACGTATTTTGTATTAAATTTTACCGAAAATCGTAAAGAATCGAAATTTTAAAACACTAATTGAACAACATTTTTAAAATGAGCTAAAATCAAGTTTGTCAATTTGTTGACTACATAGTTACAAACAATAGTTATTCCGAAAATTGTCATTGTTACCTGCGTTACTAAATATTACCGGACTAGTCAGTAAGATTCAATTTCCCTGCGCGTAAATACGCAGGGAAGTGTTGTTTCGATGACGATTTCCGGTAAAATATATTTTCCGGAAATCGTCATTGAAACAACATTTCCCTGCTTATGCACGCGCAGGGAAATTGAACTTTACTGACTAGTCCGGTAATAATTAGTAAGGTTAATAATAACAAAATAAAATAGACAAATGTCAAAGTCAAAAAATGTCGTTCAATTAGTGCTTTAAAATTTCGATTTAAAATTTCGATTTTTTACGATTTTCGGAAAAATTTAATACAAAACATGTCAGTAAAATGTCTCACTTGACTCGGAGCTCTAAAATACTCGGCACGAAGTGCCTCGTATTTCAACATTTCCCCTCGTCAGTAATATGTAATTTTCCTGACTTTTATGTAAATAACTATTAATGACTAAATAATTAACCGGTAATTAACGTTTTACAAAAAAAAATCTTATAGCGTGAAGTGAACAGTTTGCAATATTCTCCATAATTAAAATTTTAAGCGCAATGTAATATGACTCTTTTTTTTTAATTGCTTGAAAAACATGTAAATTGACAATATTATATTTACTGGAAACAAATGCGGGGATTTGTCGATATAGTGGCTTTCTCGTTTTTTTATGGAGGTTTTCAAGAAGATTTGTAGAGGAATTTTGACAGTGTTAACTCCGATATATTATTGATATTCGTTAAAAATGTCTTATTGTTTCGAAAAAATAGAGTGAACTAATTTATATAAGAAAATTGATGAAAATGAGATGGTTATAAGTAGAAAATTAAGTTCCTTGACTGCTAATTCCGATTATCGGGTCTATCCTGGAAAAGCAATAGTGTTGTTTGGAGCACACGTTAAGCTGTAGGTCCCCTAATAAGGTAAACATAATACTAAAAAATTATTTCTACCGTGGTTTGAAATCCGCATTAAGCTACAAATCCTATTCGATAAATTAAGAAAATAAAACTTGCGCTTGTAATTCGGTATGGGTTTATACCGAAATGTAAAATTCTTTATCCTAAAATAAATGAATTTGTACATTGTTACCCCGTGTGCAAGAAAATGATCTGGAACGTTTTTATAGACAATTTAATTCTGTTTAATATATTATGTAAGAGCTTTATTTAGTTTAAAATCACTGAAATATGAGATATTGTCAAAATTCCGATGCTGGAAAAAACTTAAAATTTGATTTAAGATTTAAAAATTAAGCGATCATATTTTCGAACCTTTTGCAATTTATTTCCCTTCATAAATATCTCAGAACTTCGCTTACGCAATATAAATTTAAAGCTACAAAAAATAAAAATATTATTTTCGATTATTAAATCGAAAGCATTAGCAGATTGAATTTACAAATTTGAGTTCAAGAACAAAAAGGCTTTCACAAAAGTTTCGATTTCAGAAAACAATAGTTATTTATGTATAGTGTATTTCAAATTAATTGGAATTAAAAAAAGTCTAGCATCAAATTACGTTGTTATAAAAACATACAAACTATGCAAGGAAAAATAATATAAGAGATAAGATTATCGCGCCAACGAAAGCCCGCATTTCATACTCCACGTGGAGTAGTGTAGTTCTAATTGGTTAATATTTATAATAAGGACTTATTATTGGATAATATTTCTATTACGAAAATTCTCTTTGCGACTCCACGTGAACGCGTGTACCAGGTGTACAGTAATTGCTATATTATATTTCGTCGAATTAAATGTTTTTATATCAACGTAATTAGATGCTATGACTTTTTTAATACCATTTAAAGTGAAATATACTATACCAAGGGCGATATAGGTATGTTTATGCCCGCGGATGCAAGTTTCAGCCGAGGGCCCTCGGCCCGAGGTTGAAAGCAGTCAAGGGCATAACCTATATCGCCCGTGGTGCATATAACGTTTTATTTTTCACTTTGAATATTATATTATTTGTATATATCGAATATTTTCTATTGATATTTAGTAAATTGATAAGCTTAAATATCAATTTGTTCAAATAGACATGGGTAGCATTGGTAATGTTTTTTTTGTTTCAATTTGTTTATGAACTATGACATTTTGTAAAATGCAATTTTACATTTATTTAAAATGGAAGAAATTCCACAGATAATAGCTGAGAGAGCAGATTAAATGTTCCACATAATATTCAACTTCTGAATAAATTATAATACTTATAAAAAATAACTACCATATTTTATATTTGACATAAGAACAGCTGTTTTCATTTCGCCCGCGCGGGCGAAATGGGTCCATTATGCCCGCGCGGGCGAAATGGATATGTTTTCATGTTTCGTATCCAAGGCAAAATCAACAAATATATTCAAAGTGAACAATAAAACTATTTTTACCCTTAAAAATTTTTAATGCGATATAATTTACATTATCAAAAATTATATGAAAACCTTAGAATATAATTAACAACCAGCAAGTTGGCCAAGAAGTTTGTCAAAATAAAAAGATAACTTTATGATTTTCTGATATAAAAGTCAGAAATTCAAAATATAGAAATACAAAGTTTTTAGTTAACCGAAAGTTTAATAATTTATGAAAAGAAAATGAAGCTTTTAATATTTACTTTACAAATCCGTTTCGTGCTGCGAACCAGTTTGCTTTTGAGACAAAACAGCCAACAGAAGGATAAACCATATTATCACTCAAAAATATACATATTTGTTTCTTTTTATAATCTGACTTAACAATAAATTAATCAACAATTATGTTGCAGGGCTAACATAAAACCTCTAAATTTGTTTCAGAAACCTCTTTCTACACCTCCACCCAGAAATTTAAATATATTTTGAATTTTTTATTCGTTCTTAATAAAGTAATAAAAATCTGAAAGATATTCAAATTTAACTTTTTATTAGTGAGTTATGTCATTTAAATGTAGGAAATGCAATTAAAAATTAGATTCGAGTACTTCACAAAGTAATAAAATTCCTCGTCGCCTGTTTTAAAGAAGAATTTAATCAAATTAGAACTATTGCAAAATTTATTAGAAAGAGATGTCTCTTTTTCTTATTTTCCGATAGTTTATAGGGAAAACTATTCTTTAAATTAAAATCCTGGATGCTATTGATTGGTAGGTGTTCAATGAGCGACTACCCCTTTCTAATGCGAAGTTTCAGGACGTTTATCCGACAATGATATCAAAAGCAGGTACTTACATTAATTAGTGGAAAGGGGATGTTTGTTATAATATCTAATAAAATATAAAGGTTATGTGGTTTTCGTCGGGGTTAATTTAGAATCAGTAAACAAGCTTCAAGCTAGATAAACTTGTCGGCCACCTCACCTTGTTATCAAGCGAATTAGTCGTTAATAATAATTTTCAACTAAGGAAAACATTGGAAGATGGTGAAAATTTGGAAACATTGCAGGAATTAAATTTCCACTAGTACATTTTAGAACTAAAGATAAATCTGTTCATCAAGCTAACAATTCCAAACTATAGTAGACATATTTGCGGTTTTCTTGTTATTTTGTAAAATACACTTAAATTTTCTAGGCATACTTAAATGTCAATTATTTATTTCAGGAATTTTGTGGTATGTATAGATATATAATATGTAAAGTTAGTAATAGTCGTACAGGGTGTTTTGCTTAATTTTTGATTTTTGATGAACGAATAAAAATCGGCCCTGAAGCCTTCCCTGACGCTGTATTAAAGTGTTAGTGCTGTAAGTTGTGCCTTGATATTTTACGAAAACTTTGTTATAAAAGTAAGTTCCCGAAAGTTTAATATCTAGACTAAGGAAATTTTGTTTAAAACACGAAAAAGAGAAGTTTCCCTTTTTATAATATGAGCATATATTTTTTCCAAGTATGAGATATCTACTGAGAGTTTCCGTAATTATAAATAATTAATCTGTATTATAAAATTTACATATTTGTTTATAAATTTAATAATTCAAAAAGTTTTAAAAAGTTTTAAATTAAATCCACATTTACATACAAATCGAAAATGGTAACAAGAGTTGCAAGATAAAGGACAAAATCACTCAATAAAACTAAAATTAATTAATTTAAAATGCTTAAAATTTCAAACTTTGGTGTATAAAATACAAAATCAATGAAAACCATAAATATTTAATTTATCTTGTTTGAAAATAAATTACTTGGAAAATTTGAATTTCGAAAAAAAAATTTATGTTAGATACAAATTAAGCTCGTGGCGCCATTACGATGTTTAATGATCACATACACCAATTTACAACTTCATAATTACTTTAAATTGAATTTTCCGGCTCAATTTAGCAATTCCTAATTTATGCAACACATCAAATTTGAAGTTAAGCCATGTCGCACAATTTGTCGATTCGGGTGCAATTGATTGCATAAAAATATCCGAAGGAAAGCATTAATCACGAAAATTTCATTTCAAAAATTTTGGCGACGGCGGCGACGCCTGTTCATCTCCACTGCAGTTAAGGTCACTAAATTCAAATTAGCAAAAATTTAAAAAAAATTGTATTATAAATAAAAATTTTCCTGATTTATAAGCGAAACCTTATTCTATTTGAGTATTTTATAAAATTTTGGCTTCTCGTTTGATTTATAAGGGTAATTTATTTTATTCTCGTTTTTGATCAAAGCATTTTTTAAAGATTTATTATTTACTTCTGCGCAACGTTTGAAATCACTTGCAATAAAAATAATTTCGGTTTTTGTTATCTATTTTGTATGTATAAACAATTTTTAGTCGGTAAGGCAGAATTGTGACAATTACGTGGGTTTTCTTTTGAAAATCTGAAAACTGTAAATAATTTAATTTGAGGTTGTGGATTTTTTGACTTTAATTTAGTTTATAAATTTGTAAACACAAGTTTTTATGATCATATTTCCAATATGTTGTAAAATGTAACATTTTATACGTATACATATTTTGTAGCCCCTCAGGGATTGGCCAAACTGTTGTGTAACTTATCTCAAGTTAAGTTACAACTTGATTTACACTGTATAAGTATTCGGTTTTTGATATTTTAGGCCACATGTTGAACTTTTATGTCGGAATTTGATTTTACATTTCGTAACTTTTTATTCGTCTTGACGTGTAAAAAAGGATAGGCTCTGTTAAATTTTATCGTCCTGTATAGTGGATAGTTTATTGCCTTCCCTTCCTGTTTAAATTAGAAAAATTATTAATTGAATTTTATTACTCTTCCCGGGAGTGAGAAATCAGTTTTAATTGGAGCTTTTACGTTGTCATACGTGACTGATGGATCAACTGCGCCAGTTGCTTTATTCGTGTTTGTTTCTCACCCGCGCAGAAGAGATAATTACCAACTCATGCACTGGGGTTGTTAATTGTGCTAATTAGTTTGGTGGTAAATACCAATCTCTTTAAGATACGGGAATCCAAAAAAAAAACGTTAAATCAAAAAGTAATTTGTATATGAGCTACGGTAGCATAAAATAATTACAGGAGTTAAGTGTGGTTTAATGTACAAACAGTGAGGATGAGATACAGTAATATATCAAAATCTTCATCATATTTTACCTAACGCGCTTTAGTCGACGACATTTATATTGCACTTCTAAAATGAATGGACCTCTGTCGGTAAAATACTGTTGGAAATTTTATGTAGTGTAATGCACTTTTGATTTAGGATGAACAAATTTGTTCCTTTTTCAACTGCGGTCACCATTATCCTTTCTTTTTGTAAAAAAATTCCATTTTAGCTAAAATAGCTCTCGTTTCAGATGTTTTGGTTTCCGGTTAGATAAGAAGTTAATTGTAACTATTTACTTTGTCCCAGTTTGCAGATGAGCTTTGTGTAACCGGACTGTCATCCCCAACCCCGAGAAAGTTCAAACATTAGCAACATATAATGAAATGTTAATTTTAGCGAATCCAACTTAAAAGCAAATATTTATTACGTTAATGAATTGTTTCCATTAGAGCATGCAGATACGACGCTACATGATACCCCCCACGCGTCAAATATCTATGCGATATTAGGTTGAAAAGTAATACGAAATATTTCGTTATGTTTAACAAATTGTTTGAGAAAATTTATTAACTAGAATACCAATATTTGCATACAACAGTGTTGAATATGCCTGAAGGGAATATTAACTACAATCTTCTTGGATACAAATTTAACTGACATTTAACACAAATTTCCAACTATTACGTTACCCTAACTATTATTCAAACGTATTGGAAACCAAAATATACATTTCGGAGAGCAATTTGTCAAAAAATTTGAGCTAACTTGCTGTGACTTCCGTAATTACAATGAAGAAGAATTATCAACGAATTTCGTGTTGTGCAATTATTTTCCAAAATAATATTACTAGAGAATTTCATTTTAAAATGTTTAAATTTGCATTATCCAAGTTGTACGATATTCGTGCATGCTTTATTCCCCAAGTTAAACTATGCACCAGTGTAGGACGCTTTCGGTTCAAATTTTCTCATTTATTAACTAAATAAAACTTGTGCAAGTAGTGAAGTAGTTTGCAAGTTGCATAAGTCAAATACACGAACTAAACGAGCTTTTATCGTCAAGTGAGAATATGTAAAATAAACTAAGTGATATATATAACCCTATTTGCAAGTAGCAAAATGTTTAAAATTGCAGTTAAGTATACCCGTTATAAATAATTCAAGCAAACTGTTCATTAGTTGTACTCACAGACGAGATTATTTCGCACTGATAATCCGGCCTTAAGACAATTTGGTGTTAAAGTGTACAATATTCAAAATTTAGGTGATGAATAAAATAGGAGATTTTATCGAGACATTTTGGCTCGAAAGCGCTATCAAGGAAAATGGAATTCCCAAAAGTTAACAAACCACGGTAGGAACACACCGCGGGACATGGCAGCTTCGTATCGCAAGATTTCACCTAAAAAATTTAATTAGCTACTTCTTATTCCTTGGGTATAAAATATTTTGACTTAAAAATAAAATCCTGCACGAACGCACAGTGAAGCGTGCGACAAAAAATAAGTGGAGAAACGTTGTAGTTGACACTCTTGACGTTAACATTAAAGTGGTAAAAAATCGCAAAAGAAGCTTAACGAAAAAAGGTAATTTTTATCCCATAATTAAAATGTTCAGTGTGAACTTTAATTTCAAAATTTCTTATTCGGCTGACCAAACACAGGATTATCTCTCGCTTTGATAAGCCCTGCCTTTATAAATGTATCTGTTGAGTCGGTTTTAATTATTTAATTCAGTTGAAGATTTATAGAAAGCTTAAGTGAAGATTATAAATCAACAGGATTCCATTATACATGCTTATTTTAAACCTTTAATTTACAAATTGTATAACAAGTAATTTGAATGGTTGCGAACAAACGGCATCTCCCTGGAGACATGAAATGGCAAGCCGTTAAATTATAGTAAACGGAAAAGCTCCTAGCTCCAATTTAAGTTTTCTTTTGCTTTAATTGAACTGATTTCTTTCCATTTTGAAGCGCTTTAAACAAATCAGGTTTGTTTTTCTTGTTTAAAAAAATTCTTCATAACTTCCTTAGTTTTCAGCGGATTTAAAAAATAAAAGGTTTGTTTTATGTACAGCTATAACGGTCGGTTCTATAATATTATTCTATATAACTTTTAAAGGCATCTTTACGTAAAGAGCACTTCACAAACATATTAACTTTCAAAATATGGACTACTTGAAAATCATTCTTATTCCATAATACTTTTTAAAGAACCCAACAATAAAAATCTCTTATACAAATTATGGTGAGGGTAGAAAGTCAACTTTTGCTGTAAAGCGGCTGTAGATTCATTAAATTTGTTTTCATGATTTTTTATGTTAAATAAATAAACACAAAGCTCCAATCAGAATATTTCAATTAAATCCATCCAATGGAAACAATCTTTTCACAAATTTTTTAGCTGAAATATGACAAGTGAGTTTTATTTAGAATTTAATGATCGACAAAGTTTCCTTAACAAATTTTTATAAAAGCAATAATAAATTAATAGCCGGGTTATTTAAAGAAACCTCAATAAAATGTATACATACATAGTTCAAGTCATTCAATAATATACATACAATAGAAATAATATCTACCCTTGACTTTTTTGTTTTTCAACTTTTAAAAGTGGATTTTATTTAACATTAAAAAACATTTTAATTAATTTTCATGTACTTTATATAATAATATTATGTAATATAATCAGGGAATTGTTTAAAAAAATTAGTGTAATTAAATTCCTTCAAGCTTACAATCATAATAAAATTTTCATAATTTTATTAATTTAAAAAAAGTTAAATTTGTTTAGAATTCAAAGCTATAAAGTTAAATTATTATTCAACGTATTTTTTATATTGTAAAAAATAAAAGAGATTGTTTATTAAACAGTGCTATATGTAATTCGATTGTATCCATCATCCACTCAATTCCATAATTTTTTTACAATTGGGGTGGTCAGAACAGGAGTGAATCAAGTCCATTTTTGTGATTTTTGGAGTTATGGTTCCTATGCGTTCTAGTTCATAACTTACTTCAGTGCTAAAGTAGATCAAGTCACATTTTGTTCGTTTTGTTATCCTATGTATTTACTTTCTTTACTGACAATAATATTACATGTTTCCGTGTTGTACTGAATCAAGTCCGAATTTATATTACCTATCATCTTGTTCTCACGCATTTTTGACGCTTTATTCTTTTTTATCTTTTTAAAATTTGATTTAGGTGTATTTTGTCATTGGATTCTATGAATTTATAGTCTTGTATTTGTTAATTTTTCTAATTTTGGTGGAATAGTAATAAATTAATCAATTAATCGAAAAATTAAGTCTTAAGACTTCACTAATTTATTCTGCTGAGGATTGGATGAGAATTGCTCGGGAAGCAAAGAAAAAGGAACCGCAATTTAAAGTCTACGAAATGCAAAGAAACGAATTCCTGTCCACTAAAAAATTAGAATCAGCCATACAAAACAGGAAGAAAACTGCACAAGGTGAAAGTTTTTCTTGGTTAAAAATTAGATGGCTTCGTTTTGAAAGATCGTCTCCACTATTTTATAAATTTATAAAGAAACTCTTAATGAAAACATCGACTTTAATGAAGTAAATTTAAATAAAGGTGTTCGTGGTAGACGTATACAATCCCTCGTCATTCAACAAGAAAATTTATATCTAAACAGACGTATCATAACAGACTCTAAAAACCAGCATAATATGAACGATATATGTACTTCATTACATTCCGCCAATATACCATTTATTTTATAAGAATCTACCTACAGAAAGCAGAACAAGACAAAATAAAAATCAAGACTCCTCTGATGATGAAGAAATTACAGATGAAATTATTTTTGCGTAAAATTAACAATATTTTCAGTGCAATAATGGTTCAAGTCCAAACAATTAAATTAAGTTCTGTGTAAAATTTTTTATTATAATAATATATAATTTTTATGTTTTCTATTATAAAATATAGAGTTTTAAGAACCACTGGGTGTAATTATTTAATAGAATTGATTGCTTTAAATTTAATAAAGATCAAAATACTTTAAGTTGCGATAATTCATTAACAGCATTTATGGACTTGATTCACTTCTATTCTGAGCACCCCATATAGAGATTAAAATACTTTAAGTTGCGATAATTCATTAACAGCATTTATGGACTTGATTCACTTCTATTCTGACCACCTCAATTGTACTATGTAAACCCTCTTTGCTTTTGCTCCAACTTAACAAAATAAACCCACCCGTATTTTTCTGTTTGCCTTTAAAGTAAGCCGGTTTCGTTTTACAGCCTTCCAAAATATTTCAAATTTGTCTTGTACCACTTCGAGACATGATTGTTTCTTTTAAATGTAGTTTTAAATTTTAAATGTTTCTGTGAGTATTATTGTGTAAATAGTTAACATCAAAAAATGGGCCCCCTCCAAAAAATCTTATCTTTATCACACTACTGTTGGCTACTTGCATAGCAAATTTCAGAGTGGGGAAGCTTCTGGTTTAGGAGTGACATAAAAATGATTATCTGTAACTTTAATGTTCGTTCTGTTTTTTTATTGAAAAATGAGGGTGGAAAATTTCTGAACAATGTAAAACATCAAAATGATTGATAAAATATTTAGAACTAACATTTTTAACTGAATTGTTATTACTTTAAAGGAGTTTATGTACCCTTAAGGGAATATTTAGAAGTAAAATTCCTTGACTTTTCCCAGTTTTCCCTAACTCAATATAGCAGAAATCCAGGCCCTAACACCAGAAACTAATTATAAAAGCAAAGGGCAAAGAAAAAAAGCAAAATTAGATAAGGTTTTTTTAATGTACTATTAATTGAAACAAGTAAAAATCGGCTTTTGCTGGGGCAGCCACGCTAAAATTTGAAAATCTAAAATGCGAAAAACTAAAGCGATTTATAGAGCAGATAATGTGAGCCATCTCATAATCTCTGTAACCTGGCTTTTTTGGGCAATGGGACAGAGACTTGTACAATAGTTTTTGAAAAATTCCGATTCAAATTTTTTTTAACCTAAAGGAAAAAAAGAACTTTTTGACACTATTTTTTGGTAGGGACTCCGGTTGAAAGCAGAGGTTTTGGTGTGTAAAAAGGGCGCTACTGCTATCTAAAAATAATTATAAAAATAATAATTTTAAGTAAATAAATAAAAATACAGTAAATTTAATTTATTCCAATCTCTTTAAATTTTGTGCCCTACCGTTAAAAAAAGTCACGAGTCGCTACTTTAAATTAAGTTCTAAAACAATGTGAAGGCTGCAGTGACCCCCTCCCCCATCATATGGTGATCGGGATGACAATGAAAATGAAGAGTAATAATATTTTCAAAGTAACGCCAGAAGTTTACTGACTGTTTAGGGTTTTTTGAAGATTCTTTGAAATTAAAATTTTGCCTTACCTCGGCAGTCTAAACTGAAAACACTATAGCTACAGGTTTCATACACGTTTATTGAGCAGAGAGGCTGAAGAATGATTCTCATGTAAAATGAGAGGGGACATAATCTCACCTTCGTCGTCAACAATCATTGCAGTATTTACCATTTAGGTCGCACCGCTTGGGATTTTAAAAATTATCCGTTTTAAGCAGTGACTTTACGTGATCTTTTATAATCCCGGATCGCGAAGGATTAACGTGGCAGGCAAGATTTCGGTTTTCCAGTGTCTTGTATTTCGAAAACTCTTGTTTATTCGTGCTCAATAATCGTGACGTATATTTATTGGATATCTTTGCTTTGTATACGGTGACGTGCCCGGGGAAGCTAATAAATGGAACGCAACCCCCATTCCTCCTGTCCAAGAAAGCAAAATTTAATGTTTTATGTGAGCATGATAATTATTCTATAAGTCCCTAATTCTAAAATCCTATGTCATCAACATATTACTAAAATCTGGATAAGATGGACACTTTACTTCACTTGAAGTCCGTTCTAAGGGGATTACGCCACTGTACATAAATAAAGCTTTTAATTATTTCCGGCTCGCGTTACACTTTCAATGCGCCAATGTATCCTGACCTCCTGACCCTTATTATATTAAGTTGAATCCTGCTTGTATGAACTGGATGTACACAAAGATTTATATAAAATAGTTATAGGCGTTAGTTAAAATTTCTAATTGTGTAAAGTATTTTAGATTCCATGACGAGTAAAACTTATAACCCTCTTATCGTATTTTATCATACATAATTATACCTTATAACAAGACTACCAACAACCCTTTTAGTTTGAACCATTTAAATTGTATAATTAAAAAGCATTTTACCTAAATTTAAATTTTTAACTATTGAGAATTAATAATGAATTAAATTTTAAAAATAAAATAGTTAATTAAATGCGAAAATATTTTTTATTTTAATATAAGCTTTCAGCAGTGTATACTGCTATCATCGGATGTTTATTAAGCATATTTTATTTAAATTAAAATTAAATTAATTTCTTATTTTAAATTAATTTAAATTTCTTGACCGTCTTCCGTGCTTCGGAGGGCACGTAAAGCCGTTGGTCCCCGTATGTTAATGGTTTGCCATCATAACAATAAAATACAGGGTGCAGAGGCACATCGAAAGCAAGCCTTTCAAGCTACTTGAGATGTAAGAACCAAAATGCGCATAGAACTAATTAAATAAATTGGTAAAGAACAGGTCCTGGATCCACATATATGGAGAAGAAGGTTGCTTAGTGACAAGTCCTGTTGCAGTAATTCGCGTCGTAGTTACTGCAACAGGACACTTCACTGACGTCGCGACGTTGCTAAACAAGCAAAAACTTTAACTAAATTAACTAAAGTTAAAGTTGAAGTAGTTACTATAAGGACACGTCACTCAGTAACGTTGTTAAGTTAGTTATCTGAAACTGTTAACAGGAGGTGAAAAGGTCAATCCTTGATTCATTTTTATTCACAAATATTCAACTATTTTATTTAGGTTGTTTGGTTTTTAACTTTGTGTTTTACACCGACTTTGTTTATGTTATGTTTACGTACCTACTATTTTTGTAAAACTAACTCGATCTGAGTTTTACTTAACTTGCCGTCAGCAATCTCGTGAGTGGCCGAATTAGTCGACTGTTATATACTATTCAATTTGCCCTTTTGACAGAAATAACAGTGGTACCTCTATTTAGTTTGATACCGTACTAATTTCGGCATTTCTATATTATATCGCACACAACATTACGTCGGCGTCGTGTAAATTAACCCCATAACAAGAGCGATACGTTCGATTCGTTTAAACATGCAATCAAAATTACCTCTTTAACTATTATTTTCTTATTTTTGATAAAATGTTTAGGTTTTGTTAACATTTTTGAACTCACAGGCTTGGTTTACTTACACCTTTAATGAAATGTGAAATAACCGAGGTATTTAAGAAATATTTAATATACATAATTTTAATCGTTCTGTCGTACAATCAAAGCAATACTTCGTACCTTTTTTATTTTTAATTTGAACTAAATGGCGGATTTTTTAATTTCAAGCTTTACAAATTTATTTTTATAATAATTTTCAATAAAGTTGACAAAAAATAAAAATGTTATGAACACATTTTTTATATTAATTTTTGTATTTTCAAAATTAATCTGGATTATATTTAGAGTACTTTTGAGCTTGATTATTTTTTATAATTTTTTCAAAAAAGAACAATAATGAAGTTATTTAACAAAATGTACGGGCGTTCGATTCGTTCAAGCGTACAATAAACTAATCTTTTAATTCCTAACGTTCTTAACACTTTTCATCAGATTTTAATAACAAATAAAAGGTTTTATTGAGAATTTTAAACTCCGCATATTTATCATCTTGATATTTTTTGATAAAGAGGATAATAACAGAGTTGTTTAAGAAATTCTCATCAGCATAGTTCGATTCATTCCATAATACGATTATAAAGCAATCTCCTCATAACTTCCTTATTTTTCAACAAATTTAAAAAATGAAACGTGAGCTTTATTTAAAATTTTAAGCTTTGTAAATTTTTATTCTTAACATTTTCGAATAAAGTAAATAATAACAGAGTTATTTTAAAACAAACAAATAACCTGGTATTTAAAAAAGAGAGTTATTTTTTTTTAATGTAGATATATTAATTTAAACGATGTTAACATGAAAATTTTAAAAGTAAAGGTCAAAAGTTCGGATGCGAAATCTTTGATAAAACAATAAAACTCAAAAAATCTAAATGGAGTGATCGCCTCGAGAGAAATTAAAGAAGAACACACAGTGAAAGCAGAAAAAATTTCAGGAAGAGCAAACTCGAAATATTATAGAAGAGCTTCTGACAAAAAATTTAAAATTTTATGCGCCTGTTCTCGAGTAAAATATGGTTGTTAATTTTGGAAAATTTTGAGAAATCATTAATTCAAGTTTTCGGGAATAATTTACAAGACATTAATCAAGAAATGTATGTTATAAACATAAAAGTTTACAACGCACTGGTACGGGAAATGTATTACATCTTCACGAGTAACTAAAATTTTCCTCGTTCTATATTCTCTTCTCACTCTCCATGTAGGCAAATTTGATTGAACAAGATACGGCACGGATTCGTTTTCAGCAAGTTATCAAAGTACGAAATTTGTACACATAAATCTATTTTGTACAAACCATGACATTTTCTGATATATTATTTGCTTATACAAATTCACTTTCCACTTTTCTTAGCTCCCTTTACGCTACTTTCACAAATTTACATTTTTAAACGATTTGCTACTTGAAACGAAAACAATTACCCTGCCAAACCATTCTTCTCGAGTTCTTAAAAACCGTAATTTAGAAAAATTAAAATCTGTTGTCAGGTATCGATTAGTTCGTTTATATTGCGGTCTAATGTCACCCCAGGACTACCGCGAGTAAACTGCGAATGCATAAATACCATTTTTTAAACTACAAAATTCAAACAACCGTATTAATTAATTACTTACAGCAAAAATTACAAACTTGACATGAAAGTTCATAAACATTCAGTACAGGATATTGACTCATCCTTTATTCACGAAGCAATTATTCTCTGATACGATTGTAAATTTATGATTTTCGAGCTTAAAAATTTTCCTCGTTAAAAAACCTACTTTTTTTCGTTTTTTTCCGTTGTACATTATTTAAATAAAGGTTGCCAATTGGATAAAATTACTTCTGCGAGTGAGCTGGGGCTCTTTTCGATTTCGGTTACAATTAATTGCTTATTTCGAACACAAACTAAGCAAAATTCATACAAAACAAATTTACTAAATATAATTAAATTGGTAAAAATAAGTCCCTCAGGTAAGAGTTTTAATTGCTCATTAATTCACTGACAAAATTTGAAATTGGCACTTTTTAAATTCAACATCATTAATGTACTATAACGAAAAATAATTAGTAGATTAAACATCACACTTTATCGTAATTAAAAATTATTTTATCTTACATCCTTGTTAGTTACACAAAATTTGTATTATTTGTCTTGGCTATTTACAACTTCTTTGGTCACAAGATTCCCCGACACATGAAACTCATAAGGGATTGTTTACACCGCATACTAGCAAATGCATAGCGTGAAATAAAATAAATTAAGCGAATTAAATGTCGGTGACGTTGTGGGTAGTCTTGCAATAAAACACTCGATTCCCTTTTAAGAAGACAATTAGGTCAGAACATAAAAATAAAATAGAATAGATAACATGCCTAACATTAAATTAAACGAACATAATAATTTTCAAACTGCAGGACTTTTCAACAAGGACTTTGTTTTTTAATAGAGACAATTTTGGATGTGATAACAGTTTTGTCATTCTGTTTTTTGACATATGTAAGTCAAGTAGAAGGTCTGTAATTTATTATGTTTTCAATTTCAGTCGAAAATTGCAAGAAAATAATAATAAAAATTCACTAGGAAAATGATTGATCTGTAAAAACTACATATTACAAAATGTAGGATTTTTTCGGTCGTTATAATCGTCCTTCTGAGATCGCTATTAAAAATTTGGTGGTTCGGTACTTAACAAATCAACAACAACACGTATTTTTTCGGATCGTTCAGCTGAAAATATTACTGCTGTAAGTGAAACTAAAATTGGGCCTATCCACGAGCACCACATGGCGAATTTTACCTAAGCGTTTACGTCTAAAACCTTATAAGGTTCATTCAGTTCAAGAATTAAGCCAACCGATTATTCAGTTCGTCGACAATTTGCTAATTTCATTCTTGAACAAGGTGATGGTTTTTCTGAAAAATTCATCTTTTCATATGAAGCTTATTTTCATTTGAGAGCTTGAAAGCTTTTACATTCCACTCGTGTTACTATTTGGTGCACTTTTTGGTCTAGAGGAGTGATTGGGCCGTATTTATTTGAAAATGAGGCTAGAAATACTTTTATTGTCAATGGATTGTGTTATCGGGACAAGGGACAAATGTTGACAAATTTTGTTGGCCTATTATTGATGATATGGATGTGAGTGATATGTGGATTCAGCAGGACCATGCCACATAACCACTGAAACATTGAATTTATTGCGAACGAAATTTCCCGATCGAATAATTTCGCGTAATTCTGCATTGAATTGGCCGCCTAGATCGTATGATTAAATTCCTTTAGCTATATATGAAAGATTAAATCCATGCAAATAAGTTTGAAATTGTAGTTCGGAGGGCGATGGAGAGAGCGCGAAAACCTTCTCAGCGTGGCACCGCGTCGTGCGTCCGAACCGTGCGAGGAATTTCGACGAGACCGGCGCCGATCGACGGCCAAACTTACATGCAGGTTTGGTGCAAATTTTAAAATACCGTGGGACGCCGCAACGGCTTCTCAAAATTGAAGAATTTTAAAATTGTACTTTTTTTCTTGAAAAATTGGTTCCAACAAGCAGCAATTTTTCTAAACTTGGAAATGTTCCAGCAAAGCGTGAGGCATCAAATTTTAAAAATTAATTCACAAGGCGACGATTTAATTGGTTCAATATTTCACGTGGTAAAAAGCAAGTCCCCAAGGGCAAGTGATTTTATTGCGTATTATTGTAAAAAAATCTAAGTTGAAAAAGTTTGTGAATGCAGTGTAATTAGGCATTGAAAAATCATTGTTTCCAGGTTTGTCCCTAATGAGGTCATTAAAAAAGATTTTGCTATGAGCGTCAATCTAGAGTACCATATTTATTGTGCATGAGAACAATGTTAGGCTCTTTACATTTGCCTGTACCCTGTTTTCAGGGGTTAAATCATTAACACAGGGGGACCGAGCTTTACGTGCCCTCCGAAGCACGGAAGACAGTCAAGAAATTTTTAGACTGTACCCGGAGCGACTTGCGTTAGAGATTGATCTGGCTAACATTCAGGCCATGACCGCCTATAAAGAAATAAAGATTTATTATGACTGCTGAAAATTCCTTTTTTAGTAAGCTTTCAGCACAACAAATATGAAATTTGAATTTTATTTTTTAAATTTATTTAATATATAAATTCGTACGTTTTAAAATACAAATGGCCTAGGGGTATCCTTGCGGGCCACCTCATGAAGTTTTCATTCATCCAGCAAATAAGAAGTTTTAAATTTAATTAAACTTCCTTTGCAATTTGTTTCGTAACTTTATTTATTAAGTGCACCACAGCAGGAGAATCTTATGATTATTAAATTCATATTAAGGCATTTAGCACCTGGTAAGTAATAAATAAGGTAATTAAATCAAAATTTTAGACGGAAAACTAGGAAAACTATGTAAAATACGGCATGTGAATTTCAGTGTGCGGTTTTACAATTACAGTGTTTCAGTAAAATTATTTGAATATGGTAAATAATTTCGTGATAAGACAAACGTTATTGCAAAACATAAAATACCCCGCATTGTTGGAAATTTAATGTACGTATATATTTATGCATATATTTCTATGTTGTATATAATACATTGAACGAGAATGGAAACCGTAGAAATTCATGAAATGTTAAAGTAATCTATTGCGAGAATATGTTAGAAAATTTTCTTGTCGTTACAGTTATATCCGTGTGGCAATCGCTAAATGACCTCTCCCGAGAATAATATTTTTTACATTATATTTAGGTAAAAGATGTAATAAAAATATATGTTGCTATTTAAAATAATTCGTATCTAGAGCCTACGAGAATTACGTTGTATAAGTTAACCTATTGAATTATTCGTGCGAAATTAATTACTTAAACTTGAAAGATATTATCACGATTGACGATGATTTCAAATTTACTGAAACTTCTTGTAGAACAATAACCAAGGAATTTAATTACTCGACATCAAAGAAAGCGACTAATCAAAGGTATTATAATTTTTCAGATTGAGATTTCAGGAAAGATGCAAGTTAATTAAAATTATACATTTTAATCAAAAGGTAACCTACCAGGGTACTTCTTTCCATAATTTCTATAACTGAATATTAAAATATTTTAAGACCTGTTTGTTTTTCCAAACTGAAGGTTTTCGTCAAATTTAAACTTAACATATTAAATTATATGTTTTGTTATAACTTCAAGCAATAAACTTTTCTGTGTGCAACCCCATTCCCCGAGAAAAGAAACTCCCAGTATCCAAACAAAGCATGGCACTTATTTAAGACTTCGCAAATCCTATAAGTTTAATTTATTTATTTTAATAATTACAAGTTTAGTTGAGTATATGTCTAATTAATGAAGTTATTGAATTAAACTTATATGAAAAAGGTTGTTTTAATATAGAATTACAAATATTAACCTAACGTGAATGAAAATGGAAAACTAATAATCAAAATGAGACAGTACAAAATTCTTTAAGGTTCATTGAAGATGAAAGTCAGTAAGGACTATTTATTTTCATGTGAGTTAAATTCAGTAACTTCATTAATTAGACCTATACCCGACTAAACTTTTAATTATTAAATAAATCAGCTCAACTAAAACTCTATAAATATAATTATTTATATTACATTATCAATAACTGAATATACTTACCTTAAATAAAATAATTTGGGAGCTACTAGGAATCAAACCCACGATGATTTGGCTTATAGTTCAATTCTTTTTCTACTGTAGTAAACTAAATAAATAATTGTCATAATTTTTATACTAGGAAGTTATACAAAAAAAATTAGTCCGTTATGGGAATCGAAACCAGACTTACGAATTATTAGTCCGAACACTTAATCCTCAGACCACCAGAACAACTTTAAACCGCAACTCTATTTTCAAAAATTCATAACTTAAAAACCAAGGAACATTTGCAAAAACCCAAAGACCGTCATAATTTTCTTGGCTTTTAGAATCACCAAAAACATTGGGATGTTGATTGCCGATATCCTACATGTGACTACCCCTTGTTAACAAAAAATTCTGAATAAATTGAATAAATATTACAAAATTGCCAAGTTTACAACAAAATGTTTTTAATAATAAAGTAAACTTTAAAAATAAAATAGTTAATTCAACAAGTAAAATATGTTTTTATTTTAACATAAGCTTTCAGTAATGAGAACATTGATAATAAACATCTGATGATAACAATATACACTGCTGAAAGCTTATATTAATATAACATAATATTTTACTTGTTTAATTAACAATTTTATTTTTATAGTTTAATTTATTATTAATTCTCATGCCCGTATTCACAAACGTTCGTAACTGAATTAAACGTTCTGTTAAATTTAACAACCAATAGAAAACGTTTGTTGATGTTAGTAGACCAATAAGAATTATTCCTTAATTTAACAGACCGTTAAATTCAGTTACGAACGTTTGTGAATACGGGCATCAGTAGTTAAAAAGTCAAATATTCAAATTATCTTTATTTTTCATAGAGCTGGAGCCCTATTAGCTCAATGGTTAGGGTGGGCTTGTGCATCCCACAATATTTGTGTAAAAAATATGGTGCAGCCTTTTATCCTCCTCTAACGAAGCAATCTGGAACTTCCCCACAAAATTGTCGCCAATGGCTAACCGGTAAATAAATTGAGAAGTTCAGGAAAAGAAACAGCAAAACGAATATCTCCCACCTCGGTGGTTGGTAAATTACCAATAATCTGGTTGACTGTCGCACACCAAAAATTTCTCGAACCACACACGCTTCGATGTTTCCACGTCTACCTCCAAAGGTGTTGCAGTTGCACGTGTAAATAACCAAAAATTGCAGCGGGAAACTTCAAACCGTTACACGTATGATTTAAAAAGGACTTTTTTCTCCTTACCATTTTTACCGAGGACCCATTTGAAAAATAAACAAACTACTGTATTATTCTACACCCTAACTTCCAAAAATTAGAGAGTATGATGATTACACAAAGAGCACGCGATTCATTATTGTCTATGAACGGCACACGTATTAAAAAAGTTCAATACTAAAATTAATATCAGTTATTCATTGAAATATATTGGGAAACTTTTCACAATGATATTTATGAATTGGTTCATATTTTCAATGAAATATGCACTTAATAGAAATCATTTTCCTGTGTACCTACAGTAGATTATAAATCCACTTTATTGAAATATTGAGATAGATTTTTCATAATCGTTATAAATTGGTTCATACTTGTACGGTGAAAAATATAAGACTTATTGTTAGTAATCACAGACTCAAATTTGAAAAATTTATGTCGGGGTAATTTATTAGTTATTTCACCTACGAACCACCAAAGAATTTTTTTATCATTTTTTTACCATGTGTATTAAGTTCAAATTTTTTTAATTCATATTAAACCTTTACAACCTCAATGAAAGTGGGCCATATGTTGGTTACTTCCTGACGTACGTGTTCTTTCGAAAGTTTGCAACACCGACAAGCTTGATATTAATAGCTATGTAGTGTCAAACCTCCGCTGTAATAAATGGGTCGTTTTACACTTGAACAACGCTAGTAAATATTGAAAAATTATTTCAAAACTGAGTGTATGTAGCAGAAACTGCAAAATTTGAAAAGAACTTTTGGTCGAAATAAAGCCCAAGAATCTCAACTCATCACAGAGCTCCTCAACTGTGCACCAGTCGCACTTCTTTAAAGAGAATACTGCATCAAGACCTCAGATTATTTGCATACAAGGTGCAACTCACTCAAGAGTTGAAGCAAAATGACCATCCACTTCGTTATCGTTTCTACATCTGAACTTTAATGAGTTAGCTAATTTTAATAATTAGCTAAAAGCTCATTTTCATGTGGGAAATTATGTCAACAAGCAAAACTGTAGTATTTGGGGTTCCAAAAATCTATAAGTTGTCGTTGAGAAGCCAATTCATCCTAAAAGGCAATTCTTTGGTATGGTTTGTGGAGTGCTGGTATCATTGGTATTCTTGGCCTTCCTTAATCTCTCCCGACCCGACACTTTTCTGGGCTCTGCCTCTTCCTCTCTTGGTCAGTCTTGATTTCCAATTTATTTTTCTTATCGTCCATTTTTGCAATCCTGCTTCCCACGTGGCGGACCCAATTTCTTATTTTGTCTCGCAAACTTACTTTCAGCATCGATCTCTCTGTCGACATTTGCACCATTCTTAGTCCTTCGGCGTTTTGAGTAGCAACGTGTCACACCAGCCGTGAAAAGTTAGATATTTTGCTCCCTAAATTCGGTAACCGTATTATCAACAGTTTTGGAGATGTTAATTGGCCATCGTGCAGCTACGATTTAACGCCGTTGGACTTTTTTTATGGAAAAATGTTAAGAACTGTTGTTACTCCAACGATCCACAAACAATTGACGCGCTCAATGAAAACATTCATCCAGCTATTCGTGAAATAGACTCAAACAATCGACAATGTACTACAAAATTAGGTTAACAAGATGGACTACTCCCAAGTCAGCCGTGGCAGCCAAAATCCAAAGATATACTCTCTTCAATAAAGCAACAATAGTTTAAAAATATTGAACGATGTAGTTTTAATAACAATTTTAAAAAGAAACCCACAGATGGACCATCCTTATTTTAAAAATATTAAAGATTTTATATTTTTGTTACAGTACATAGGTATGTGCTAAAGTTGCGACCCACGACCCTGAGATTAAAAGTCTCATGCTCTGTCTCAGAGTCGTGGGTTTGACCAGTAGTTTGTTTGAATACTGGTTGAGTTATAGAGCGGCAATCCAGGATTCGAATAACGGACCTCGAGGAATGTTTTAGCTCGACCCTCCGGTAGGCATTAACATGCTGTGGATCAAACCATAAAATCCCTGTATATTAAAAAAATCTGGAGAATAATCTCTACAAAAGAGAATATAAAAAATGGATTGGGCTCGACTCACGGAAATGTTGGTAAATCTAAACAAAAGCATGAAGGAAATGTACCAAAAATTTGTCGAATATAATCAAGAGATGATTAAAAAATTGGACGAAAATAATCAAAAATTCGACGAAAATAATCAAAAACTGAATTAAAAAAAATGAACGAGAAAATAATTAAAGAAAACCAACAAAATGATAATACCCAAGTGAAGGAGCGACTTAAAATTCACCACCAGTACAGAGACGGAAGAAAAACTAAAGATAAAAATCATATTAAAATAACAAACTGGAAACGCATGGAAAAATTTTAATTAAAAAGTTCTCAGAAAAACAAGAATAAAATGAAGAAGCGTGAATTTTTCATGTTAAATGAAAAATTTGACATCCAAAAGAAATTTAAAACGGAATTAGTGATTAAAGCAAATTGATTCCATGAAGAGGATATTTAAAATTGGATAACCGAGAAGCGACAACAAAAAGGGAGAATTAAAAAATTTTATTTACAATATAAAAATGAATGTTTGTCTGATCGTATGTTATAGGCTCCTAGACCGCGTGACCGATTGCGACGAAACTTTGGGGAGTTCTTGCGGGTACGTCCGTGAAGGTTTCTGTAAAGTTTCATCGCGATCGGAAGAACGGTATAGGAATGAGGGTCAAACAGCGAAAATTCAACTAAATTTTGGATTAACCCTGTAGGCGATTATAGAATTTGCCACAATTATATCGTCAATAGATGGCGCTACAATCTAAAAATTACATAAAGAAATGGTTGCGACCCCTGCATTTCGTCCTGCAAAAGAAAATTACATTTGGTTTTACTTTTGTGTTGTTGCCAACCTAAAAATCCAAAACAAGGGTATATATTTGTTAGAAGAGGGATAAACTTAGTGACACTAAGGTTATCATACACTACAAAACCACCATTCAAAAAATTTATTTAAAAAGATCGAGTGGTTACACTCCGAAACCTGCACGTCAGATGGTAGTTTACATCACCCTCTCTTGGCGGGAATCATTAGATGTCACTTAAAACTGTCAGAACATCATAATTTCTGTATGGTTTCCCATTCTACAATAAATACTGAAGTGCAATGGCTGGTAAGTAAATATATCATATATTTATTATCAAATGGGAATGGGAATTTTTAATAAATTGTTTAATTAATTTGTCTTTATAATGATGAATTTTTTTACCTTTGAATAGATGGTTTCGTGGTTGGGATAGAATGACATAACGCATTCATTTATGTCAATTTTATGTTATTTGAAGTCGATACGAGTACACCAAATAAACGATTATTTTATCACTTATTTTTTAATTTGGGTCTTAAAGGGTTAAGAAGATTAAGAGTACTCTTAATCCGTACCAACCCAAATAAAAGACTATATAATAGATGTACAGCAACATAACGAAACACATTGAGAAATAACACAAAATAATAGAAGACAATCGAATCAACCCTGATAATCGAAGACAATAGAAGAAGACAGAAGACAACGTAGTATCGTTTATTTTATTTAATTAATTTAATAAAATATTATTTACTTCACTGTTATAATTTTAATCCAACACACTGTTATGCCTAAACGCGCACGCGCATCCCCAGCTTCTCAAACAAGTGAGGAGCAACAAGCAAGCAATGAAGCAGATCATTTACGACTCGCTCAATCGCGTGCGTCAGAATCGGAAGAGCAACGAAGAGTAAGAGTCGAAGCAGATGGTTTGCGACTTGCTCAATCGCGTGCGTCTGAATCAGAAGAGCAACGAACTGTAAGAGTCGAAGCACAACGTTTACGAAATACTCGATCTCGACGAACAACCATGCGTGCTGACTTGAATCTTGGTGCACTCCAGTACAATGTCAATTACGACTACTTTCTACATCCAAATGTAGTCATCGGCAAAATGGATAAGGTGTGTGGGCATTTCGGTGCACGAAAGTTCAACAATGAAACACCAGGAATGTGCTGCGCAAAGGTCCAACTTCATTTACAAATTTGAGAACGATCGATGACGTAGAATGTCAAACATACAGAGAAGCTTGCCAAAAACTGCATTTACTCGAAAATGACCAACATTGGGAAATTACATTGATGGACGCCTCAGTCGGCAGTCATCCTCGACAATTACGAACATTATTCGCTATTATTTTGACTACATGTTCGCCATCCAACCCTAACGATCTGTGGGAAAAATTCAGGGAGAACTTGAGCGAAGACATTTTGCACCGTATTCGTACCATTTGCAACGATAATACCATTCCATTTTCGAACAACATTTTCAATGAAGCTCTGATAAAAATCGAAGATATGTGTTTAACCATCAACAACAAAACGCTTCTTCGACTTGGGATGGTTGCACCACAACGTTCTACGTATGACCTTTGTGATGCCGATGTACTGAGAGAACAACAATTCAATGCTGATGACTTGCGCGCATTTGTCGAAGCAAATAAACCACTCTTAGTTGCAGATCAAAAATTAGCTTATGACACAATTACAAATGCGGTAGCCAATGGTAGAGGAGGTCTTTTTTTCCTTGATGCGCCCGGCGGCACAGGAAAACCATTCGTAATCGGTTAGCTATTAGCTCAAATTCGCTCGAAAAATGGAATTGCTTTGGCTCTTGCGTCATCAGGTATTGCAGCTACATTAATGGATGGTGGTCGAACAGCGCATTCGGCGCTAAAATTGCCATTGAATATACAATTTTCCCAAGTTCAAACATGTAATATTTCCAAAGGTTCCGGCATGGCAAAAGTGCTGCAAACTTGCAAATTGATTGTTTGGGATGAGTGCACCATGGCACATAAAAAATCACTTCAAGCGCTTGATCAAACTCTTCAAGATTTACGAGCAAATGCAAACCCATTTGGTGGAGCTCTCATTTTATTATCAGGTGACTTTCGACAGACTCTACCAGTCATACCAAAATCAACACCAGCTGATGAACTCCACGCTTGCCTCAAAGCGTCGCATCTTTGGAGACACATGCAGAAACTCACATTAAAGATTAATATGCGCGTACATTTGCAACGCAATGCGTCATCCATATTTTCAAAGCAGCTATTGGACATTGGTGATGAAAAAATACCAGTTCATGCCGACACAAAATGTGTTTCATTTCCATTGAATTTTTGTGTCATTGTTCCATCGATCGAACAATTAATTCTGAAGGTTTTCCCACAAATTGCCACTAATTACAAAAATCATCAATGGCTTTGCGAACGTGCTATTTTGGCAGCAGAAAACACCGATGTCAATGCGATCAACCACACAATTCACGAACAAATTGCGGGCAAGTCTGTCACCTACAAATCAATTGACAGCGTCATGAATGATGGCGACATTTTAAATTATCCAATTGAATTTTTAAATTCGTTGGACATTTCTGGTGTACCACCGCACAGATTATCACTCAAAATTGGCGCACCAATAATTCTTTTGCGCAACATTAATCCGCCACGATTGTGCAATGGAACCAGACTCGCTGTCAAAAAATTGATGCCAAACGTCATCGAAGCAACAATTCTCAATGGCAAGTCAAAAGGGGAAGATGTGTTAATTCCACGTATTCCCATTATTCCCACCGACATGCCTTTTGATTTTAAACGACTGCAGTTCCCCGTTCGCCTTGCATTTTCAATGACCATCAACAAGGCACAAGGTCAATCGCTTCAAGTGTGTGGTTTAAATCTAGAAAATCCATGCTTTTCGCATGGTCAATTATATGTTGCATGCTCACGAGTGGGACAGCCAAAAAATTTATTTGTTTTTGCTGAAGATGGAAAGACCAAAAACATTGTTTATCCGAAAGCACTTCAATAAACTTTTATGTACTTATCTGCTATGTTTTATATATTACATCAATAAAAAGTTTTAAATATTATTTCATAATCGATTCTACCCGTTTTAGATTGCAAACAATTGTTGCAAATGTTGCGTTGAATACTTATCGGAGCTGCTAATTTAATAAAAATATTACATTTTAATACATTTCCTCCATACGTATATCCATTTTAATTTTAATAAAAAAGTTTATAAATATTATAATTTGATAATCCATTCTACCCGTTTTAGATTGCAGACAATTAAAATTCAAATTTTTGATATTCTCTTTTTCAGGCAAAACAACGTTTGCCGGGTCAGCTAGTTTACAATAAAAATTAGAAGTTTGGATTGGATCCGTTTGGGACGATGAGAGTTGGAGGAATATGGACAACCTGCTTTCCACATACAGTGCAATTAATAGTGGGATGAGAGTGACGGCCTATTTCTCATGGAAACGGATAAGATGGAGATTCATAAATGAGAAGCCTTCAAGTATTAATTGAAGATTGGTTTTGATAAAAAATTTGATAATTTGATAAAATAAATATAAAATTAATGCCAGATTTTATTTTAAATATATTGAAATTTTTTGCAATAGTTTTGAGCCGATTTGATTTAAAATAGTCTTAGATTTGTAAATACTTGTGATAAAAAATTTAGATGATTTGAATTACTAAACTAAAAGTTGAATATCATTTTGCAAAAGGATGAAGATTCAAAATTGATTGAACGGGATATGGTAAGTTTTCAAAATGAAATAGTTTATTGCTGATTAAAAAAATTAATGGAATTCTACCTGATATAGATAATATTTTGAATTTAAGTTTTATGCTTTTGTAAATAATTTGTTTTAAGCAAAAATTTTTTTATAAATTTAATGATAGAGTTTGATATTATGATGAAACGGTGAATCAGAAGATACGAAGAGGTAGAAAAACCATGATTTACATGCTCAAATGTAGAAAGGGTAACTGTCGTGTTTTTTTTCTATAAAATTTACCAAAATTTAAATATTATTTTAAATTAAAAATTAATGTTAGGGATTTTATATTTCTGTTGGCACCATGTTTCACAGTGGGTTCGAAAGCAGAGGCGAACGCCGGTGGATTTTTGAGCATTTGCTGAGGCTAAAATTTGTATGGGAGTATGTTGTTGGCCCTTGCCTGAGCAGGCACGCTAAAAATTATTAAAAGCCCTTCATTTTTATAAGGGGTGTTATAAATTGTATGGAGTTTTTTTTTAAATAACAGATTTAGCTTGAAAAGTGTTTAAAAATTTAATTTTAAAAGGTGTTATTGATTGGATAATAAGTGAAATAAATAGGTGATCGAAATTTTACGTTTGGAAAGTGATGGTACGCCTTTGTGCAATGCATAAAAGTATAGCAGATGGTTGCGATAGAACCATGTGAATTTCAAGCAATAACGTTTAAAACTTTAAAATTAAAATTAAAAATTGATCAAAGTTATAAAAACATTATTAATATACATACATGTACGAAATTTAATATATACTACTATTTGAAAAAATTAGTTATTAAATGATACTAAATTGTTTCCAAATTTTTTGTTTCTGTGGATTGAGGCGTAAGGCTGCCTGCAGACTGATCAAGCAAAAACGTTGTACGACAAAACATTTTTGTTTGATCCAATCAAATTTGATTTTATTTGATTTGAACTTGATTTTGTTTGATTTGAACCAATCACAAAAAACGTTTTGTCGCACAACGTTTTTGCTTGATCAGTCTGTAGGAAGCCTAAGACAATAAATGCGGACATAGATGTCGAATACAACGAACTCGATTGTACTATCCATCTGTTCTTTGATTGAAAATCAATAAATATTTTCATAACTACAATATAATTTCTAATACTATTTGCATAATAAGCATCTCTAGGGTTCAGAAAGGGTTCTATTTCATCCAATTGCTATTGTTACTTTAAACTTGCTTAGAGGAAGTGTATCTGTACGTACCATCAATTTGAAAATCTACATGTTGAAAAAAGGGACTTACAGCTTTGGAACTTTCAGAGATAGAGGGAAATCTACATAAGTTTCCTTTTCATGAAACAACAAAGTTTGCCCCAAAGTCGAGAAGTTGCTCAGGTTCAAAATTCCTCAAGTTTTAAAAACTGCGACATTGTCTATTGTGTCTATTATGGTTAAATATAACCACGCCGTGGTTCAGAATCCACGTTAAGCATTAAGTTCTGTTTTGATTAATTTAATCTTTGTGGAATATTCGCAATAATAATATTACTATTTCATGTAAAAATTATTTTTAGATTAACACAATAACGGTGGAGAAGTCATGCGGATAATTAAAAAAAAATTTCCACATGGACTAAGTTCTCTGAAAGTAATTTTACGTAATGTTATTATATTTGTCACTTATTCTAGGATTGCTACAGTTATAAACCCGAACCCTCTTCCACACAGTTGAGAAAAATTGCATAAATAGACATAGAAAAAATTCATTACAGCGTTGTGACTTTGCATTCTATCCGCGTTAGGACCTCTGTATAATTCGCACCCTTAAAATACTGAAAACTATGACTAGCACATTTTCCAACGACTTCTGAATTATTTTGCTCCATTCTTGCAGCAAAATTAAAAAATGCCTCTTGTGAGTAGGATGGTAAATATTTTTCTGATTCGAATAAGTAATTAAAATCCTATACTGTACGTGACGCTTCTTTCATCGATTGTACCACAATGACCCTCAACCTTTTTAAATAATTAATTTTCTTCCACATGGAAATTAAAATACCACATTCAAACAATTATTCTTTACACTTTTAAATAAACCAACAATTAAGTTCAAACAAAAAGTTAATTTATTTTTGCAAATATTGAATCGAGAAAGTCGTGACGTTTCAATTGCTTAATCTTCTTATTCAGGATAGCATAAAGAATTGTGTACATTTGGGAATCTTGTAGTATAATAAAATTGTGAAACCACCACGCAATTCGTACAGTCCCATCTCCGCAAATCATTTTATTGTTTTATAACTCAAAAGTTAAAATACTTCCAAATGACAAAAATAATTGAGCAAAAAGTTACACTAAAAGTTATCATTACGCTTTAACAAGTTTATTAGGTTGATATTTGTTGATTTTCACCGTATGGAGTAACGGAAAACTGTCAAAAGCGTAAACCCCCCAAGGATTCCGGCAAATTATCCAACTACGTATGTAACAACTTCGTTCTAGTAGCTTAAAATGGTTTCCTATTTCAAAATCCGTTACTAAAAGGGTATAAATGTTTTAATTGTCACAAAACCTCCACCTGACAATTATGCTGTAGTTTGTTGAATTTTATTGTTAATTTCAACACAGAAATTGGACACCAATTTTTACGTGCGAAATGGTATTCAAAATTATTAAAGCAAATGGTGCGAGGCAGGAATGTTTTCAAAAATAATTGCATCAATTGTTTGAAGTGATCCACCCTTACGTTCCATCAAAATTTCTCCAAAGCATCAACATTTTTCTTGTTGAAACTCCTGAATAATCCATGTGGTGTCAAATAAAATTCGTCGGTTATTAACCATCCTAATCCGTCTTCCACATAACAGCTAATTTTAGATCATTCCATAAGTAATCTCTGATAAAAAAAATTGTCAATTGCAGGTTTTTTAATTTTATTAAAATTGTTTGACTGTTGCTCCATGTAGTAGCTATTGAATTTTCGCGATTCGAGAACTCATTAAATACTTTTGATTATAAAATATTTTCACATAATATTATATAAAATTGTAATTTCGACGAAAATTAAATGAAATTTTTGTGTAACTACAAATGAGCAGAACTTGAAAACGCCATTCTCGTAAGCAATTTTGACACATCCATTATTGTATCCGTTCCTCGAAGGAAACCAATTGTTAATTATAACTTACTTGTGGAAAATGGTTCTGTACGGAACGGCCGGCACGTCAATCGAATTTTCCAAAAATCTAATTCAATGCTGAAAGTTGAGCGTTCGTAATTTGATTAAATTGACAGCGTCTAATACACGTAGCAGATTTGATGGAATTAAACTTCGTGATTGATTTCTCGACTTTCTAAATCAAAATCATACTTTGTGCGAAATGGAAAACGAATTTGCGGTACAGAACCGCCATTTAATAATTAATCTTTTATTGTCCATATCAGTGATCAAAATAGGTATGTGGTAATTAATTTTAATAAAATTGGAAAGGTTTAATTTGCGTGAATAGTTGTCTGAAGTAATTCTGGAAATGCAGTAAATTTTATGATTGTTATCTTATGTAGCATTGTTATTCTAAATTATTATACCAAATTTATAGCTTTTATCTCACTAGCTTCATCCGTTCTGCAACTTAAAGAAACTTAATTAAAATTTTGTCAAGAACAGTTCTAATTATTAAATGTTTTCACGAAAATGATGTTGTTTGATAGCCAATTTATACGGAACGTGTGCATATCATCTTTAAAATCCATGAAATTTTTCTTAGTTTGCAGTTTTTTTGCATATAATTTATTTATGGTCGTACGTACCGCAATACAGTTTTAATATTCTCGAGACACTTTTTCATGCAAATTTTTAATATGTATTTAGATTTTTCATACATGATTCAAGCTCCAAGATACTGATACTAAAATATGAAAAAAGTCTGTTCTTGTGTATATTATTTCATACCTTGTTTTTTAAAATATGCACATTTAATAATTAAAAAAAACAAAATGCAACTAAATAGTTCAAAATTCACTTTAATTATGGCTACTGCTTCCGAAAGAAATGTTCATTCGATACACGACATGGCGAAAACTTCGTAAGTAAGATAAAATTACAGATATTCATAATTCAAATTCCACTAATACTAGTAGGATGCGTTAAGGTAATGGCAAACTACCCAGGTTTACTCTGCTTAGGAAACCTTCTTGAAATGGTGGTGTATCACACTTCCCGTGGTTCGAATCCCACGTTAAACTATTAGAAGTTCCCCATGTGTGTAATAAAAATACAGTCATTACGTCATGAAAAAGGGGTCAGCGTGGAAATAACTCTGTAATGCGATTTTTTGCTTAAACCCTTCAGTTTGGTTACGGAGAAAAGCCTGAAAATTTTCGGCATCAGGTTCGGATAAACATCACTCATAATGCGTCTCTCCGTGATCTTGAGGTCGCTATCGATATAAATATATCTCTCTTCCCACAAGTTTCCATTTGTTTATCAATACCCTCCATCTTGTCTTCCTATTTTTTTACTTTTCGAGAGTCTTTTTTCTTGATTACTGTACCCCTCATTATGTTATTTTTATATTCTCTTTTTTCATTTTCTCCCGTTTTTATTCCAACACTGTATTTTTTATCTCTATTCTCTTCACTTCATCTCGCCCTTCATCGCTTGTATTTCGTTGTCAGTTCGCTAAGCTCCAATTTTAACCTCCTTTATCTTTTTCTTTGACCCCCTTTGATCTTTCTTTGATTTCATATTATTTAATTTCTTGGACGGTTGATCTAAATTTTTCTTCCATCTTTGCGTATCTTTTATGTGCCTTTCTTGATTCCTCACTACTGTACTCTTTATAATCGATATCGCTTTGTGTTTGTGCCTTCTACGGTGGAGATCTTAAGAGTTTTTTGTTTCTTCTGAAGATTTCGCAATTTGCCGCTCTTTTCTTTACTTTCGTCGATTGATGCTCCGTCACTGCTTTCGGCAACCTTATTTATATCCCTTTGATCTATTGTCATACTCAGCAGGTTCGATGTATCGACTTAAATGGTTTTTCACCAGAGTAAATGCTATTAATATGGTTTCTCTCTAATCCAATCAATGTTGTGGCAGGTTTGTCGCCAGGGTAATTCGATGATGTAAATAATTTCAAATGCAAAACTGATAACTCTCTGATTAATCACAATCTCTCCTTCGAAATCATTATATGTATTTATGTTCTCAATAAGCATTGGCAAAATTGAACAACATCAAATTCTGAGCAGAAATTTAAATAAATGTTTTAGCTTTTTTTAAAGAATATTTCTTAAGAGTCGCAATTTTTCGAAATTTACTCGCTTTCTGCGGATCTCACGAGAATACAGTTCAAGCCCTAGTAATATTTAAGATAAGCCCAGTAGAATCTGTAAATCTAAAAACTATTAGGTAATTTTGGGAAAACATTGAAAAGACTAAATTCTTTAGAGGGTTGTATCTCGGAAACTATAAGGGTTAGAGCAGTATGTTTTTAGGTTTTCCTCAGATTTATATGTAGTTTAATTTTCATGCGACCTATTCTTTGCTTAGGATGCATAAAAACTGTTCATTCGCGTTTTTGTGATATTTGAAACATTTTTTAACAAATCTTCCCTTGTTCCTGTTCGAGTCAGATCCCAAAAGCTATGGGGGGTACTTTCTGATCCCGAACTAAATCCGGTTCAAGCAAAAAAATCGCATTTCCGCGTTATTAATGACCGGAATATAATTGCTTTGAATTTAAATTATTGAAAGAAATTCCGTACCTACTACAATTTGACCTCGTTTGTGATTGGTTAATTTTATAAAAAAAACGTTGCAAATTTTACATAAATTTACAATAGCGTATTAATGCGTGACAGTTGGAAACAATTTCTCTCAAAATGCATAAATATAAGTACCAAGTACGTAGGCGACCTGAGGTCACAAGTAAATTTTTTTTTCTAATTGTCAAGTGACACTTCGAAGTCGCAATAGCTAATTGCTATTGTCAATATTGATATAGATTGCTAATTTCAGTTGTCAATTGGATATATTATAATACGAACAATTTAAGTATAACGCCCAAAATAAAAACTTCTGCAGTTAAAATGCTCGAACAAGTCATCTTTATTTTTCCAACGTGCATATTTTCTGATAGTTGTCAATGCCCTTTCTGCAGTGACGCCTTCTGCACTGTTTTTAAATGGCAGCCACTACTTTTTTACGGATTCTGATTCTCCTCCAAATCCTACTTACAGAAATATGCGGTTACTTTACTTAGCGATATTAATAGCATTTATGAAAGAAAGTAAAATGTTATCAATTTATTTGAAGCAAATGAATAACAATTTGACAGTTTGCTGAAAAGTCAATGATTAAGGTTAATACCCAATATCCACAAAAGTTCAATGTTTGGGGTGGCATTTTCGGAAAATCCAAATTCCCAATTTTGGAAATACTTTACTGATTTGCCGTTCTATCAAATAATTATTCATTTTTATCATATAAATTAATAAAATTTTCACAGCTATTTCAACTTTTATTCATAAATCTGGTTCTTTCATAAATTCATAAAAAACTAAACAAATGATAACATACAACCGCATATTTCTGTACGCAGAATCAGAATCTGTAAAAAAAGCGATGGTTGCATTATTAAAAGTCAAGATGACGTCATACAGAAAGTGGTGGGGGTAAAGAAGTTTTAATACTATCAGAAAAGATACAAGTTAAAAAAATTAGATAATATTTAAAAATAAAAGAATGAAAACTAAAACAATTAATTTATTATAACAAGAATAATTTTGAAAGAATATTCTAATATTTCATTTTTCATCTTGTCTCTAACTTGTCGATTTCTCAATTGACAATTGTCACTTCGAAGTGTCAATTGGCAATTATTATTAGTAAACTAATTTTTACTTGTGGCCTCAGACGCCTTCTTAATGAAGTCTTAAATAATTGTTGTTATTTTTAAAACAAAATTATGAAATTACTGTAACTAACTGTCAAAATAGCTTTAAATTATGACAAAATAACTTTGACTTTTGATTATTTTTTATCGTTATTTATTTTTTCGTAAATAATTATATTTTATTACTTCATTTTTGTAATTTTAATTGTGCTTATAATTATTTTTAAATAATTTTATTTTTGATAAAATAACGAAAAACTGGATGTTTAGCCAACAAAATCAAATTAAAAGCCTTGGTCAGAGCCGTATCTAGGCGGTGGCGAGAGGGGCGGCCGCCAAGGGCGCAGCTACCGGGGGGCGCAAAATCGGCCATGAAAAATAATTTTTTTTTTTTAGATTAGTGCATTTTGTTAAGGACAAAAATTTCACGTTATTGAAATGAATGTTATTCCAGATTGTTAAGTTACTGTCCGTAAGTGGTGTGTAATTATGTTTATTACCGTCACAGTAATACTGTGAATAGTCTAGTTGGCTAGTTACAAAGTGATATTACCTCCATCTCCGCCCCCTCCCTTGCCACCCCCTCCCTTGCCGCCTTATAGTTGAAAACAACACAAAATGTAATTCGAGCGCGAGCCCCGCAAGTCACTGCACCTGTGCCCTCTCGCTCTTTTTTTTTGTGACACCACAGTTCGATTGCAATCCCAGGTATTATTTTCTTACATTGTAAATAAAGAGATTTCCACAATCAACGATAGTGTTTGATGTTTGAATGTTTATGTGTTGGTGAGTTGGTGTTGGCGTTCCTTCCGTTGTTCAGGTAAGAATTGATCAAATAAAACGTATGTCAGCCTACTATTAATTACAATTATAATTATGGCTTTATTTTTATAATTGAATGGGGAATTGCGTTATCCTATTGCTAATGATTCGAAAAAATCTGTAGGTTGTCTATGTTATTACAGTAATTATTTTTATAATTTACATTGTTAAATCGACACTTGATATGAATAACATTGTAACTCTATTTTGCTTATTTTACAGGAGAGCATTTTAAAGATTTTTTGCTACATATAATTGCAGTAACAATGATGTTATTTTGTTAAATTAACAGTATTTTTAATTGAGATAGGACAACGATTCATAAACCAAAATTATAGTTTGTTATTTGGAGAAGCCGTTTACAGCATAGTTGGATAACATTGTAACTTGAGTTACAATGTTATTCATATCAGGTGTCGAAATAATATCACAAATAGCCCTAAAATGGAGAAATAAATTGTGTACCAATGTATACTTTTAAAAAGATTGCAATTAGCACATTTTTATCCAATGTTTAGACTACTCTAGAACTCTAGTATGTAATAATTTCTTTTGCAGTAGGTATATTATTTTACATTGCATACATTGCATACCTACCTACCAAATAATATTGCGTTACAAGCAGCATGCATTTTTTCATTTGCTGGCTGCTTTCTGCATATCTTGTATTTTTTGTGTAGTGTATAAGTATGCAAATTATGTATGTATACGCATTATTATGTATTAATACAATTTATTATTATTAAATTGTTTAATATGAATCTATAAAAAAAAGCAAGATTCTAGTTTAGGGGAAAATCCTCAAAACAAAAAAAGGGGGTTGGAGGGGTGAGGGGGGTCATAATATACCCGTAAAACGCAAAAATTTCTTGGGGCAAACGCGTACTTACGGAGATATAACGTTTCGAAAGTTTCAACAAAGTAACCTAAAAAAAATTTTTTTTGCGCGCGATCGACCTGAATTTTTGCACACGCCTTCCTACCGACAATTCACCAGGCGAATAGAATGAGGAAGGGGGGGATTTTTTTTGCAAAGTTTTTCGATACCTAGCGCCGTTTAGGAGTTACAGCTATTTAAAAAAATTAATTCTCCCCCCCAAGTTTTCCGACCCGTGTATTGTCGAAAAAGTCCAAAAATTAAAATTTTTTTTCCTTCTAATTTTGGGGTAAATAATTGACTTGGCCAGAACTACGAGCATAAAAAATCCTACCCTACGCCCCTCCGGGGCTCCGGGCGGTTTTTCGTGCTCTGAGCCGCTAACGCGGCAGGAGCTAAACATACGAGAGGCGCCACGCATCAAGGAAACCGGAATTAAGGCAATCGGGATTCGAGAGACCCTCAAAATAGCTAGCACGCGAGTGGGCTAAGGCTATAGTCGATGCAACATGTCCCTCTTAAATAATTAATTACAAGCAAATTATACATTTGCCCCAAAAGTTTTATAAGCATTTAATGATCATGATACAATAACACATCTTGGCACAAAATATGAAGCAGCTAGCACGCTTTTCCCCTAAACTAGATCTTACCCAAAAAAAATTCCGTCTTATGCAGATTTTTTTCCGCTTTCAGAGGATCTGCTAAAAACGGAACTTGCTTAACACGGAACGATTTTTCGGTCCCGAGCGGTTCCGGCTTATACAGATTTCACAATTATATACGGAAAATCCCCTATTTAATCTCAAGGTCTACTTAGTTAGCTGCTTAAGAGGGCGCTGCGGAAAGAGAGAGAGAGAGGGAATGATGTTGAAAGAAGCTTCTAATCTTTTGTACAAATTTAAAAAACTAAACGTCGTATCAATGTAATTCTTTTTTTATATGTATTAATAAGAAAAGACTATTGAAGGCAATAACCAATTTTGAGCGCTTTAAATTAAAAGTAAATAGGTTAATTTAATTTATGAAAAAGGACAATTTTGAATTTTTATGACAACCGATCTTAATGAAACTTCGTTATTGCCTTCTGCAGATCATTATAAGGACAAAACCTGATTTTGAAGCGATTTCATCATCAATTATAGAAAACTTGTACAAAACTTGTAAATCAAAAAGTGCCCTTAGTGGAGTTTTAAACTATATAAAATCAACTTAATGCACAATGGGGTTCAAGGGTTCCCTTAGATATGACGCAAATAATTTTTTTAAATTTTTTAAATCTACAAATGATTAGAAGCTTCTTTCAACATCATATCTACTGCTTCCCTCTCTCTCTCTTTCCGCAGCGCGCTCTTAAAACAGTTATTTATATGATCTAATAGGCACTGAATCGTTTCAGAAATGGGTCCGAAAAAACCTTCTGGAAGTGCATTTAAAAAAATTAAAAAACGAAAGGAAGAAGACAACAAAAAATTAGCATCAGCGCTTGGAAGTTGGCTGCGAAATGACGAAGAAGAAATAGAAGATGACAAAGAAGAAAAGGCGCTAGAAAATGAAAAAGAAAATAGCAAGAGCGAGGACGATTCAAAAGACAACCAAAGCCAGATCGCTCCAATGGAGTTAGTAACGAACGTCGTTGATTTTGAAGTAGAAAATGAGCAGACAATGACCTGGGAACCTGCTGATCCAAGCCCCAGCACATCTTGCACATTCAGTGAAAATGATGCATTAAATGCTACTGATATGGGAATAGAAATAATTTATGAGGATCCCAAAAAATGGCCAAACAATTTTCGATCAGACAAAGTTCGTTGCAACCTTGTAGAACGAGGTCCTCAAACAATTGACTTAGATAGCTACAAATTTCCCTGTACAGATGATGGACGACACTTTTCTCAGAAATGGATTTTTAAAATTTTACCAAACGGGGAAAAAGTAAAGAGACAATGGTTGTTGTATAGTCAGTCAAAGAACGCGTTGTTTTGTTTCCCTTGCCTTCTCTTTTCAAGAGTCGATAAAAAGGACAAATATGCTTTCTGTAATATTGAAGAGGGGTTTAATGATTGGAAACATTTGAACCCGTCTATTCTCAATCACGAAAGATCGATACCTCACCGAAATTCTTATGTCGCTTGGAAAGAATTAGAGATTGGGCTGAAAACTAGTAGGTCTGTTGATGCAGAACATCAAAAATCGATACAAGCAGAAGCGGAAAAGTGGCGCAGTATTCTTAAATGTATTGTGAATGTGATTCTTCATTGTGCTAGGAATAACTTACCTTTAAGAGGAGGTTCCGATTCTATCAGTGACAAGAACTGTGGAGCATTTCTAAGTACATTGGAACTTATCAGTCACTATAATCCACAACTGTCGAAACACATAGAAAATGTTAAAAGTGGAAAATATGTAACAAGCTATTTTTCACCTCTAATTCAAAATGAGCTCATAGACCTTATGGGAAATAAAGTTCGAGCTGAAATACTGAAGAATGTAAAAAGTGCCAAGTATTTTGCAATTATGTTTGACTGCACCCCAGATACAGCACATTTAGAGCAGATGAGTGAAATAATCAGATATGTTACCATTAAGGATGGGAAATGCTCGGTTGAAGAAAGTTTTGTAGACTTCATCATAAGTCACCAGAAAAGTGGAAGAGGGTTATCGCAAGAAATATTGCAAAAGCTTAACACTGACGAATTGGACATTCAGAACTGTCGCGGTCAAGGATTTGACAATGGCTCAAACATGGCAGGAAAATACGAGGGTGTTCAAGCTCATATATCCCAAATTAATGATCTCGCTAAATTTGTGCCTTGTGCAGCACATAGTCTCAACCTCGTTGGTGTTCACGCCGCAGAAGTGTCAGTCTTGATGATAAGTTTTTTTGGAAAAGTGTTGGAGTTTTTTAACTTCTTTAGTAGCTCTACCTTAAGATGGGAGGCTTTGCTTGGAGCTCTCAAAACAACCCTGAAGAGACATTGCGATACACGATGGTCCTCCAGGCGTCAAGCTGTGACAGCTCTTAAGAACAACTTATTATCAGTACACAACATTTTACAGAGCATGGCTGATAGAGATAACGACTGGAACGCCGACACAGTATCTGGGGCTATAAAACTTCTGAAACATATTGACTACGAATTTGTCTGCTTGCTAGAGATGTGGTCTGATGTTTTAATTAGCTTGGATTGCACGAACAAGTCACTACAAGGAAAATCGACCACTCTCGATGCTGCATCAAGTTTGCTTACAGGTTTGGCTAAAAAAGTTGAAGACCTACGTAAAGAAGGAATTAAGAAATACATAGAAAAAGCCAAAGCTACATGTGGTTTCTTGGAAATTACAAGTTGTTTTCCTGTTAAGAGACTGAAAAAAGTCAAAAGAATGGCTGGTGAAATGACTGAAGATGAATCCCACTTGCTGAGTGCTGAAAAATCATTTGAGAGAGAGTGTTTCGTTGTGTTTGATAGGATTAGAAGTGAAATGGACAAGAGGGCAAACATCTACCGTTCGGTTTCATCTGACTTTAATTTTTTATCCGGAAAGTCTTTTAGTGAGTATTCTGATTCTCTTCTTAAAAAGTGTGCAGCTAATCTTGGTGCGATGTATGCCAAAGATATAGATACGTTAGAGCTTGTGAACGAAGTAGTTACTTTCAAGTATCATGTAAAAGAGCTGATAAAGGACATCAATAAGGCCTCCCATTTGGATGTTCTGAACGTTATTTCTAATTATGAATTAAGAGACGCCTATCCGAACATTGAAATTGCGTTGAGGATATTTTTAACAATGCCTGTAAGTGTGGCGTCTTGTGAGCGTTCGTTCAGCAAGTTAAAAATGATCAAGAACTATTTAAGATCAAGTATGTGTGAAAACAGATTGACAAACTTAGCAATTCTAAATATAGAATACGATATTGCGTGTCAGATTGATTTTAACGATATCATCGACGATTTTGCCCTGGTAAAAGCAAGAAAAGTACAGTTTTGACTCATGATTGATTGAGTAGAAATTGTAAAATTTTCGTGGTAGGACCCCCATTTTCGTTGGGGGGTATTCCATACCCCACAAACCCCCCGGTGTGGGGGCGCAAATGTTAAGTCCCGCCAAGGGCGCGGCCGTACCTAGATACGGCTCTGGCCTTGGTTATTATGTTATTAAGGTAATTTTAAAATTTGAAGTTAATAAAAACTCAACGTACACCGGATATCCCACCCTTAAATTTACTTTTTGCTTGTTTACGTTATTTATAATATAATTTTTACATTTAATAACAACTAACCGAAATTATAACTTGAACTGTTTATTATACATAAATAATAGTTTAATAAAAAATTAGCAATTATAGCCCTGTGAAAATAAATAGTAGTAAATGTATATTTATTTCACATCAGGATTTATCATTTAATTCAATCTACTTTCGTGCCATTGCACATCTTAAGAATATTCTACAAAACGAAACATAAGTTCAAATTCCGGTGGAAATCAAAATATTTGTTCCATGGTTCGGATTCCACGTTGAATTGTAGGTCCTTGTAACTGCCGACTTGTAATTTTGATCCGGCAGGTTTGTCCAAATTGTAAATATGGTTTATCTGTATTATGTAGGCATATAAGTACATACAATCAATAAATGTATAAATAATCTGAGGTATATAACTATTAAGTAAACGAACTACTCACAGCGTACACGTCAAAAGCAAACATTCAAATTCACATACGAGCAAACACGTAGTACCACTCTTGTTATTACATTGACCAACAAATAACAACTACAAGTTCCAAGTCAAATAATACAATTAATTAGTTCGAATGTAGCCATTTCAACTACACCATAACTAGGATTCCATAAACATTCATAGAGTGGCGTACCGTCTAAGTGCGTTGGCTTTTGTTATTTCCAGAGCTTCTAGTAGATTTAGTTTATATCCATACTTCCGTTTATGCAATATTCCGGTCGTGTTTCTTTAAGTGTGGATTGATATATTTTTATTTCTAGTTTAATTTTCTACCTGTCGCTCCAATATACAGATTATCCGATACACTCCATTTGTTTCTAATATGTTTTCCTTATTATAATTTCTAGATATGAAATTGATCATTTTATTATCTGTTTTGTTTGCCATTCTCCCTTTTTGATCTCTAAATATTCTTCCAGCTTTCACTAATAAATCTCTGATACTTGATCGCCCTATATTGCACGTTTTCTTTATTTTCAGTATGTTGTTGAAAATATGGATGTTCTGTGTTTGTATTCTTATGTATGAATATACTATCCTATTTTCTCACGTCCATTTGCTGCGGCAATTTGACAAATTTATTTTTGGTTATTTTTTAAATATAGTTTTGTGAAAAAATATCTCTATAATTATTATAAAATCAGACGTCGTAAATGCGGAGACATCCGTTCGACCTGACAATGACTATGATACTGATGATTTTTCCATTCAGGGTCAAATTTTGTCGTTTCGACCAATCAGCGTGCGTTATTTTACATTGTAGTTAAATGGGTACGACACATGCACAGTCGAATAATATCCGAAAATAAAAAATATTCCAAATACCCTACCAGAATATCGAATATTTGTAGTGGAGCGTAAAAGAATTCATACGTAATAAAAAATCTCTTCGAATATTATAATTTATGTAGTGTGTATGACTATATAAAGCGGCCTTTACACGAGGACAGTAGCTTGCACAAGTTTTAGCACAAGTAACTTTTACGCAAGCTACTGTCCTCGTGTAAAGGCCGCACTTGTGCAAGTTACTGTCCTCGTGTAATTGAGCCATAACGCACTCAACAGATGCGATGTAGGAAACCGGTTCAACGCATTAGTTCTCACCCGTGTTCACTTAAAGCAATGTACTTCTAACGAATTTTATAGTAACGAATTTTATATTACAAATTTAGTGCGATTATGCTTCCATTTTTTTCGGTACTAACGAAATTTTTTCGCTGCGCTTCGCTCGTGCAATCTCCTTGCTAAAACCTGTACTCGCTGAATCTTTGAGTATTGTCCTAGCCCTTGTGTTGTATCCTGCGAATATTGTTTAGACTTCTGAAATAAATGACTCAAGTCTTAGTTAAAACAAATTACATACCTAAAAAAAACTGACAAATATAGTTTTTCTGGCTATACTAAAAACAAAGAAAAATTTTAAGTTTTTAAAGACCATTTTTTTATAAAATTTCTCCCATTTAACCGAATCCCCAGATTTCGCCCTTTACATTGTTATGTAACAAATCAATATTTATGATAATTATTATTATTCGTGGAGGTTTTTTCTTAGAATAACATAATCATGCCCCCGGGCAATTAGCATAATGACGTTCAACTTTTCCAACGTAGATCAACAATTCGCCAATAAACAATTTACAATTGTTATATTAATTTACAAACCAAAAATATGCACATTTACATCGATAAATTATGTTGTCTATAAACGTAAAATTTCGAACAATAAAACCACACGTCATTGATTAATTTAATGGAAAATTTATTGCCGGTATTGTTATTTCCACTACTATAATTGATCTAGTGAAATGGGAAAACTTGTTGATTAATTTCAAAAATTACCCCTTTTAACGAGCAGGTCTGTACTTGGGTATTTTTAGAAAAGATCATACAGGATTACATTAAAAGGTTTCGTTACTTGTAATTAGCTAATTCGGGAAAATGGCATTCTTATCATTTAATTTATCAAAACGTGAAATTAACTAAGCACACCTAAATTAATAATATTTAGTTAATCTGATAATTCAGCCGCGAAGCAGGATAAAGTTTAGGATAAAATGTAACTTGCATGAATTTAATTTTAAAACCAAAAATTAATTAGTTTCAAATCCGAAAGTCAATCTAATTGTTTACCGAATCTAATATAATTTTGCACTCTAATTTTTAAATTAACTTTCTCAATAATAATTACAATATAATATTACAAAGTAGTTTGAGCGAAAATGAAACCAAACTTTGTAACTATAAAAAGTGCTTTTATTTAGAATTTCCACCTTGATTACCTTTTACTTTTAAATTTTTAGCCCTGGAAGTTGCAAACTTTTTTGTCAAATAAAAATTAATTTAAGATTAATTAACATTTTTTCAAATGGAAATTAATTAAAAATAAAAAATAAGGGGATGTTCAATTTAAAAAATTTGCATGATCAAACACTCTGTTCGGCTTTTAAGCCCATGTCGAAAAGTTAGTGAACCATTTCTAATGAAAACGTTGATTTATTGACCACCATGTAGCATTGATCTTCGTCAAGCCAATTATACAAACAAGACGATTTCTTTTTTGCACCGTTTTGTCGATTTTCCGCAAACATTGTCTCAAATTGAAAGAAACCTTTGTATGAGAAACTTCCTTCTAAATGATCTTTTACGTGGTGTACGTAAGTAGAATGCTCTTTGCGTAATGAAATTTTGTTTTATGGCGCATTAAATTTTTGTTTATTCACATCCAATACATTTCGTAACCAGCCAAGCTCAAATTTCCAAATTTTATTTTGCCGAAAAACGACGAAATCGATCAAGAACGCAATGTTAATTTTTAAAAATCTTTTTTCTCGCGGTTTTCCACAACGAGACGAGTTTTAATGTAAATTTCAAGTTATTTATGCAAAGAGCTTTTTAATTGTCCCAAATAAAGAAAGTTCACTATGATGAAAATCGTTAAAGTCGTATTTGTAAATGTGTGAAGTCCTCTTTCTTGAAACAAGCTTTCCTTCTTTATTATAATTTTAACACTTTTGAAATGGTAATTAACTACTTAAGTTTGTTTATGGTTTCTTATTCTTTGGTCTAAAAGATTCGAATCGAAACTTTGGAAATGCAATTTTCTATCAGAATATTATCAAATATTTACCCCACTTCTCGCATGAAAATTGTGAAAATTCTGACGTAAAATATGGTAAGTCCGGTGTATCATATCGGCCTCTTTTCCAATTTCTGTTTGTTATTCATCATTTTCCGAACAAATTCAGTTTTTTATCCTACTCGAATAGTTGTAATTTTTACATTACGAATTCAGCACCAGTTCGACTACTTTACGGTCCAGTTAAATTAATTTAATTTGAAAATTGCTACTGGCGACCTTTGAAATTGCGCACATTTCAGTCACAAAATACAGTATGTCAAGATATAACTTATTTATTAGTCAATATTTACCAAACCTCGCATTGTTATTGATAAAATGTGTGCGCTGTAAAGCCGACAGCATTTTTGAATTTACAAAAATTCGTTTAATACGTAAAATTGTATCGTTTAGTAGCGTAAATTTTTTTTTATTTAATTTCATGAATAATTAAAAGTTTGCTTTGATAAATTTATGTAAATTTGTTGAAATTTTAAGTGTTGAGTTTTGCACTTGTAATAATTAGACCACCGACAATTTATATCCTTCTGGGCTTTATTTAAAATTAAAACAGTTTAAAAATTTTGTTCATCTAGAATAAATTTTAAATTGCGTAAGATAAAAAATATGTTTGGTTATTAAACACAAAAATCCAAAAAATTTTAATAAAAACCCAATTCCCTCCCTAAATATGTAAAGTATATGTTTGGATCAATTAAATTTATGTAACTATGGGAAATTTATATGCCGAGAAAACTTTCAGAAGTAAAATTTACGATTTTCGTATTTTGGCATAGCACAGAAAAACCCAAACTATTATTTATTTCTCTTTAAGCTAAGGAACCAAAGTAACCAGTCTTTAATGTAAGCGCTGATAATGTAAATTTTGTAAATAAATTTTAATTGATTACAGCAAGCTTATTGTGCACGCCTACCCTTAGAAAATGTATAAACGCAGAAATTTCTAACTTTAGGTGTAGGATTCAATGTTTCTCTCTTATTTACAAATAGGGAGTTAGAGCATGATCATTTTACCGCTTGAAATGAATTCCATTGAATAGAATTAATTGAATTCTAGATTTTTAAAACTAACTCAATTACGTTAATATTGACGTATGAAGCTTTACGTGATATAGAATTTAGAAATTCGACTTTACTTCAGAAGTTTTCAAAGAGCGACCACACAAAATTTAACTAACTTTAGTTTAACAAGGCAGTAAATTTTTAAATCGACATTGCTTAGATTTGGAATCTTAAATAAATACAAGTAAATTTAAATACTTTAATTAGTGTTTCTTGTGCATCATTTTCATATTTTAAGGGTGGTTTTTGTACTGGACATAACAAAAGTTTATTAATATAAGACTTCCTCCTCTGGGTAGGCCAAATACTAATATATGTATTGCGTAGGTAATTAAACTTGGCCGAAATGAAGTGACTTACTAAATAAATATAATTAATGGAGTGGTTTTCCTCATTTTCCACAGATCGACCTTGAACTTTAGATAACAGCAATATAGCCAAGACTAGGAAGAGAATCGTGGTTTCTGCTCTTTAGTCTAGCGATGATATGCTTTAACCCATAAGACTTAGATAAACCAGACTTTGTGGCAAAGTATAAGCAAATTGGACCGGGTTCACGGTTAGGGGTTGAGACGTTCGTTCTTCAAAATGGTTTATTTGAATTAGAAGGATAAGGGAGACCGCTTTACGGCATTGGAGCCTTTGAAGTTATCCTTACTACCGAAAATGAAGGGTTAGCCGTCTCAATTTTTACACCGTGGCGGATGTGGAACGGTGCTGTTTCACTTACCTTCCCACATTGCTGACTTCATCAACAAATTGAAATTGCTGGTAAATCCACCTCACGGTTTACTGTATCTTTTGTATTCAAATCAATCATATCCGGCCGAGGTTGTAATCTTCTTCGAAGCCCACACGTAAATTATTAAATTTACATTGCATTCAAAGAAGGGAGTAAAGCGAGCTCCACTCGAAAAATTTCCCGCAACGCCCCCTTAACTTTGTGGCAAATGCATTGAATAAATTCAGCGGCATAATAACGGAGTGTTGAGGGTGTGCATAATACACGGATCCTCGAAGACCCAGGGGGGGCCGTTTTATGTAAATCAATATTTTACTACCTGACTATCGAAAAGGCCAATTAAAAATTAAAAGCAACTTTTAAATTTCCCATCTTCATTTCCTATAACTAACCTCAAGCCTGAATCGGTGCTACCCGAACTGCACCACGGCTTATCAGGGGTCATTTCTTGTACCCAGGTAAATGTAATCCCTTGACCGAACTGCACCACGGTCAAATGTCGTTCCGTAATCGCTTTACCGAATTGCACCACGAGCAAACCGAGCAGGTATCACAAGCAAACAGATAATATAAAGAAATAAATACACAAATATCTAAATTCTTTGCAATTTAAATTTCGAGTTTAATATATTAATTCATATTATATTATACAGGGTCGGAGCAGGTATTAATAAAATAATAACCCAAAACAGTGAAAAAATTAAATTTTTTTTGCCTTCGAATTTTGGGGTGTGCATTCGATAAGGAGGGTAATCCATCGTCAAAACCTACTCTTCCGGGGCGCCCCTCCGCTCCGCTCCGGGTTGCACCCCTCCAGAGCGGTTTTGACTCTGGTTACTAGGCTAAACATACGAGAAGCGCCACCGATCAAGAAAACCGGGATAAATGCAACCGGGATGTGAGAGACCCTCGAAATAGCATTAAAAAGTATAGTCGCGGTATGCGGCAGTTATCTATTACGTTTAACCCCCAAAAAATCGCGTAAAAACAAAAAATAATCGATGTTACATGTAGGAGGCATCAGGTTAAACTCCAGCATTGTGCTTTAACTTTTAACAATAAAACCACCTTACCTAAAATATTACAATAGATGTGGTGCAATTCGGACGACCGACCCTTGGTGAGGTGTTTACCTGAAATTACGGTGGTGCAATTCGGGTAGGAGATTTGTGAACTAATCTTTTCGTGGTGCAATTCGGGTGCACCGCCTGAATCAACCTAATAATTCTTAAGCATAAAAAGGTGGCTACCTAACCTCTATAATACCATCGTTCTGTACAGGCCTGGATCAAGGGGATGGACAGAGTGGGCTTCTTCCAGGGAGCGCCAAACCATACTCTTATAATTTTATGTAAAATAGGAGAAACATTTCTGGTAATGTTGCTGAAGGTTGCCATAATTTTCTAGTTTAAATTGTCAATTAATTTTAAATTCAAAATTAAAAGTCATCGGTAACACGACAATTTAAAATTTGGTAATAAAAAATTTCCAAATTGTTCTGCTCAATAAAGTATTTACTGATGACTTGTTATTTGAATTAAATCGAACTATTATTGACTGATGAATAATAAATTTCCAGGAATTCTCACTCACAAAGCCTGCGAAAACTGTAACAAATCCTAAATATAAACCGCTCCTGGTCCTGTATTGCTTGCCTTTTCTCGTACGTTATGTTTTTATCTAACCTAACCAGATGGAGCAATAAAATGAGCCCGGTTTGTGAAAAATTCATCACGCAGATGAACGACACGACAAAGGCCGTACTGAGTCAAAATAAAAGCAACTAAATTATATTGTAATGCTCAAAATCATTATATAAAAGGAGAATTTGAAGTACTTCTTGGAAAAGAAGTCTTTATTTAGGATATCAGCCAAGGGTGAATACAGCCAAAGCTCATAGTGGGGGGGGGGTCAGTCATTCATTGAAAGAACCAAAAAGGTGAATTTTAATTTTTTTAAACAACTTTAATGGATTTAATTGTTTTGTTTTTCGATGTTTGAAAATTCATGGGGGGTAAATCTTTATGTATTGTCGTGTCCCGCTTGTAAGATAGGGTGGTCTGGCGTAATTAGGTGTTTATCTGTGAAATGCTCATATCGTGATAGTATTTCAGATACCATGATGATAAAAAAAAACTTGCACCTACAATTTGCTTAACTCCGGAATAAACTGCTTGAATCACTTTATTTATAAAAGAATAACAAATGTAATTATTTTGTACCCACAAGGATCAAAAATGTTGAAAGACAAAAGAAGATTTAGTTGTTTTAATTTAGAAAAAGTTTGGAATTAAAACAAGGTAAGGTTTTATTTGTAAAAGCATAGGGCATTTAAATTTAAATAATTGTGTTTTTGAACACGAGTGCGCAGTCAGAAAGACTATTTGGTGGGGGCCAGGAAAAAGAATGCACGAGAAAGTTGGGTTCCGTCCACGAGATAGTAAGGACGTAATTTTGGACTCTCTTTGTATGTCCGTAGAGAGAAAACGTCAATTTGAGAAGTTGAATTTTGGAATGTGTTTTGAATGATCGATTGTTAAGTTGTGAATAAAATGTTTATTGATGATCCAAGAAGTTAGAAGAAGAAGTTTAAAGTTTTGATTATTATTTTGAGATATTTGGAAAAATTTGGAGACCGCTGATAGAATTTTATGGTCACGTTTTTTGATGGTTCCGTTACTGTCTATTGGAATGTTATTGAAGATTAACGTTTTATGGACCTACCTGAGCGAGTATCTGAGAGACGAGAAAATTCGGTGCTACCCGAACTGCACCACGGCTTATCAGGGGTCATTTCTTGTACCCAGGTAAATGTAATCCCTTGACCGAACTGCACCACGGTCAAATGTCGTTCCGTAATCGCTTTACCGAATTGCACCACGAGCAAACCGAGCAGGTATCACAAGCAAACAGATAATATACCTAAAGAAATAAATACACAAATATCTAAATTCTTTGCAATTTATATTTCGAGTTTAATATATTAATTCATCTTATATTATACATGGTCGGAGCAGGTATTAATAAAATAATAACCCAAAACAGTGAAAAAATTAAATTTTTTTTGCTTTCGAATTTTGGGGTGTGCATTCGATAAGGAGGGTAATCCATCGTCAAAACCTACTCTTCCGGGGCGCCCCTCCGCTCCGCTCCGGGTTGCACTCCTCCAGAGCGGTTTTGACTCTAGTTACTAGGCTAAACATACGAGAAGCGCCACCGATCAAGAAAACCGGGATAAATGCAACCGGGATGTGAGAGACCCTCGAAATAGCATTAAAAAGTATAGTCGCGGTATGCGGCAGTTATCTATTACGTTTAACCCCCAAAAAATCGCGTAAAAACAAAAAATAATCGATGTTACATGTAGGAGGCATCAGGTTAAACTCCAGCATTGTGCTTTAACTTTTAACAATAAAACCACCTTACCTAAAATATTACAATAGAGGTGGTGCAATTCGGACGACCGACCCTTGGTGAGGTGTTTACCTGAAATTACGGTGGTGCAATTCGGGTAGGAGATTTGTGAACTAATCTTTTCGTGGTGCAATTCGGGTGCACCGGAAAATTCAATTTGTCAGTAATTCTGTTTGGATCTTCATTGTATGGAAATTGGTTTCAATTGCATATTCATCTTTTCCTGGTTATCGGCTGTTGGTTCTACGTCAGTTGTGTACGAAAAACTGAGCGGTAAGCATTGGTCGACAAAATTTTAATAACATTTAAAATAACCGAGCTCGCGCGTAAAAACAGTGGGGGATTTATAAAATTTTTATTGATTGTTTTTTTGTAAATTTGATTTAATTCCAATTATTGAATATCCATCTTTTGTTTTTCTTAAATAATTATGTTTATGAATAAATGCATTACTTGTGTACAATAATTACTTTTGATTGAATTTAATTAACAGCAGTGAGGAAAGGAAAAATAGGTGCAAGGCATAATAAGTTTGTTGTTTGGCATCTCTTAAAAGTTATTAATTTAAGATCGTTGCATATGAGCACTTCGACAGATACAGGAATCCACTTTTGACCCTGAGAGTTCTCTTTGCTGGCCGAGGCAATTCAAAAGAAAGAGCTGTTGTTTTTTTTTATTTTTTTTGCTATATAAATTTCAAAATTCAGTAGCTAAACACGGCAGTATATATTCAAAGCACCTGATGATATCCTGAATAAAGACGAAATATGTAGTGCTAAAATATTTCTATATTATTGAAGTTCTCCTTTTAAAAGTTTTTAACTTCGTTCCTTTCATTTTGAAAAATAATTTTAGTTTATTTCATTACATAACCCGATTTTCAAATTGTTGTTCAAAGATTGCGGTCTTCTCGTCAGCCGTTTAATTCTGGTTAAATAAAATAATACCCATAAAAAGGAAAAATCGGTATCAACAAGTTAATCATAATTTGGATTCAATAAAATTCAAACAAAGTTATTACGCCCCTGAATAAAAATTTCATAATATAATATTCTTTCAAAAACAAAATTTGCGGATATCCCTATTGTAGGGCTCTCAACTGCGGATGTGAAGATATCCGATTTGGTACCTGATAAAATTATGTAACAAAAATTAAAGCAACTGAATCTGTAACCAAAACTGCACACTATTCCCCAACCCGATACAGGCATCTGTAGGGTCTAAATTAGGAAAACTTTGCCTAATATTTAACTCTAATAAAACCTTAGGACTCAGGAGAGTCTGCAAAATCATCTGCAGTAAGAGAAGATGGCCTCCTTGAGGAATACAATCACCTGTGCAACCACATAATGCACGCCACAAGTAACTACGGACACCCACTCGACTACCAAGTATTTGAGTACACCACCACAGGGTAACACACATAGAAGTGGAAACTTACGGTATAACTTCAAGTAATTAGATCCTTGATATCGCCGCTTTATAAAGTGAAGAAGAGTACGCACGTATAGGTTCATCATTCAGTGTCACTTCGTCTTAGAACTTAGAAATTAAAACTCTCTTTAAATTGCTTCCGGTGCTCGAATTTAATACATTCTTGTGTGAATTTTTATATGAATAATGAAAAACTTAACAAGCTTTACCCCTTCCCCCTTCCCTATGATGTGTTTATTTACTAACTATACCAAGTTTGACATTCTAGCTAAACAGAAAGTTATAGGTTTCTCAATAGATCACTAAGATAATGAAAAGTTTGTATTTTGGGGCAGAGTGAAACAAAACTTTGTAGGGTGCAATGCAACAATACTTTCCCTTATTTTTAAACATATTTTCAGCAAACTTGACCTGATGATTTGTAGCAGCATTCTAAATAGTTTGTTTGACATAAAAGTAATTCAATCTACTCGTAAAGAATAATAATAATAAATAATTTAGTAACTGTAATAATAACTTATTATATTAGTACATGCTACAGTTTTTTGTTTTCTTTTATTGTGTACTTTTGTTTAAATTTGTATAACATACTACTAAATAAACTTTTTATTAAAAATTATTATTATATAAATGTTTTGCTTTATTCCACCCGCGTGTTTTATTGTACCCCGCTAGTGTTTAGGAAAATGGCGTAGTTATTCCAAAGTTGATCAAAAAAATATCCTTTGTTTTATATCTCAGTTTTTAAATTATGAATAATTTTACATCTAAACCGTTACACTGTGGATAGAACTATCCTAACGTTCGACCTGTTTTAAGCACGAAAAGCAAGTATTTTTTCTGAAACTCTGAAACCTATTAAAATTTTATCTTTATGTAACGTTTTAAAATTCTGTTTTGGTATTTTGTACTACTATGCTGGCTATCATCAAGTTTCAGTAACTATTTAGTTTCTTGCAAGAAGGGGGAGGGCAAAATTCTATGCTATGTATAACGTCATAGTAACTGATTTATGACATTAAAATGTATGTTATAAAGCCCTAAGTTAAGCAAGTAGTTGCGAACTCGAAACCACATGTTCGTTAATCTATAAAAATGTTACGAATTATTCGGCAACTATGCCACCGACAGTTTCGGAAGGTATTAAATTTACATCTACAAAATATCTGGGAGGGAAAAATTTAAATTCAAAGAATTGAAAAGTTTTTGAATTTCGCAAATATCGGTGTCACTTTATTATCTTGTTTACACCTTCACCAACAATTGAATTTCAAATTTGTAAGCAAATTCTTAAGTGCGATCAATGATGAAAAATCTAATAATCATCAAGTCCAAGGGAGGGACTAAGACGAGACGTCAGCACATATACAATGTGAAGACAAAAAGCTACTCGATGTTCGTTGTATTTTAAAAAATATCGGGATTCATTTTTCGTGCAAACTTTTTTTAACGAAGTTGAAAATATAAATTCTAAGAAAACTTAAAAATTCAAAGTGTAGTGTGAAAATTTTCACTGCATAAAATTTATAGGAAAATTAAATTCGTAATGGATAGAAACAACATTCTATATTTATGTTGCCAAAACACACTCAACATGCAAATCAATCCGTTTCAAAAAACCAAGTTACTTTACTAAAACTTCAAAGCAACCATTTCAAGTTATTTTTCCAATTTCATCTTTGCAAAATGTAGAGACATGAAAGGACGTCGTCAACTTTTTATTTAATAACCAATAACTAAGCAAACTGCAATTTTATTTTGACATTATAAAGTAAAAGGAAAAAGTTCAATTACATACTTAAAATTTAGAACGTTTTCCTAGGAAGCTATATTTTAATCTCATTTTGAAATTTCTCCGAGAAAGAAAAATTGCGCGACAAGTCGACTTTTTAAATTAAAATTTTTCCGAGTAGTTAAATTTCCACACGTTTTGAAAAAACAGAGACACGTTTTATTGACTCGTTACAAGAAAAATTGATTAATGGGACCAAAAAAAGAGTAAAATCGAGGGTGTGTTTATGGTTACGTGGTAAATGAAAAATTTTGTAACACATACCTGCAATAAAAGTCACTAAACTCTGTTGATTTATTTAAAAACTTCGAGTCAATATTAAACCGAACGTATTGACTTGCTCCTACCGAACCCGCAACCCTCACTGCAGACTGGGATTTTCATCTCCAGCCTCCGGTCCAACGATTTCAACGCGCAGGACCTGCTGCTGCAAACCGAATTTTCCGAGAAAGATGGAAAACCAAAGGAAAGCATAAAAAGGAAATGGGTACGAGAATACGAACCGAGTTAGAATATAAAACAACAGTAACTAAATGTGATTTCTTGAAATCATAAAGATATTAATGAATAATGCCGAAAAACACAAAATTGTGATTGCAAATCGAATTAATATCGAAAATATAACTGCTTCGTATAATAAATCGAGGGTATTTATTACGTTAGATCGGCTTATTAAAAGATAATAAAGGCCGACACATACTTGGTAAGCGCACGATTAATCTCTTCTGTCGGACAGTCTCCACGCCGAGCCCTGCTACTATATGATGATTATTTCGCAAAAATAATTTGTATGAACTTTATTTTATGAAACTACGCGAATTGTTTTTTGCGCACGTATTTTCAAGGCATTAACTTAAATAAAAATGTCAAAAAATAAAAGAAACTTTATATAACATTTAACTACCTATTCGTGTTCTCAGCATATACAATAAATAACTTGTTTATTTTTCCAACGCTATGTTATTATTATTGTTTACACTAAATATGGAATTTTTCATATGGTCGATTTAAAATTTCATCCCAAATTGAGTGCAATTTTTTTACTTCAAAAAAATGACCAATTTGCGCCTGACGTTTAAAAATAAAATAAAAACAAAGTTCGTGATGTTTTAAAGTCTTTGATATTTTCCTCTGGTGTCATCTTCAGTTTCCATCAAAAGTTGCCAAGAACGATGTACCTTACGTATACTTTAATATACGAAGCATAACAAAGTATAAAAATGTACACTGCACCAACAACACAATGTAAATTTTCTTGTTTATTAATTTTGTATTTGAAGTAAGGCGCTATTTTTATAAAATAGAATAAAAGTAGAGAGAAAAAATTGTTAACAGAATTTTTTTCGTGTCTGTGCCACTTTTCCTCAAAAAAAATTGAACAGTTTTTGGAATGACAACCCCAAACACAGTATTAATTTACTACTAAAATGTGAAATTGCTGCTAAAATGAAAAAGGTAAGCATATTCATGATTTGAAAGTCTTGCAATTTTTTTATTTTAAAATTAAAAGCAACTCAGAAATTAATTTACGTCTCAAAATACGTATCAAAAAGCGAAAATGTAAAGGTTGTACATAGGTGTCGAACATCCGGGAACAATCAATCGAGGCTCTTTATATTCAATCAAAAAGGATATTTAAATGTTTGGTGATGGAAAAGAGATGGTCATAGCTTTGCCGGGCAGGATAAGAACTTTATTCTGGCCGTCTCTCCTCGGAAGGCAGCGGCAAACCACCGAGGTAATTTGCCAAGAGCGCCCATCTCAACATGAAGTGTATTACACTTCCCGTGGTTCGGAGCCCACGTTAAACAAGTAGGTCCTCTATGTATGTGAAAACACTTAGAACGCACATCACATGCATAGAAAGAGATGGGTCACGACCGGTCACGACGTTCGGAAACGAACAACACGACTAAGAAAAATCATGCTAAGAAATTTCTTAGTATTTCTTAGCGCGGGCCTCCCGTGAACATCAACACTCTGTCGATAAATTAGTTAAAAGTAAAAGAGAAACAAGAGGATTGATCCACCTCAATAAATGGATCGTAAAGACTTTGCAGAAAAAGCAGAGTAGCAATATTCCGAATGGGATGGAAAATCTTGATAATGGTATTTAAAATTTCAATATTTTAAGTTGGATATTGTAGTATCCATATCAAATCAGCCAACATACATATTTTCATGTCCCTCTTCGATTTATTTTGCTCAAATTTGGTATACTTCTAAGTTATGCCAAATAAACGGACCCGTATTTTTTTGTTTGGCCCTAAAGTGGAGCGTTTACATTATACAGCCCTCCAAAATAATTCAAAAAATGACTGATAGAGCTTCGATAAATTATTTCTACTGGCCGAACCGTACCACTTAGCGACACGATTTTTTTCTGTAAAATGAAGATATTGCATAGGCTTAATAATTAAGGTCACAAAATGAGGGACCTGGTTAAATTTTGACTTTGAATACCCCTATCGCATGAAGAGTAATTTAAAATTCTCAAAAATATATGTTATCTTTGCTATATTTTTGGCTACTTCGATACCAAATTTTAGGGTAGGCACGCTTTTGGTTTAGGAGTGACATTGAAATGAACGATCGTAGTCATAAATCGAAACACTTTACCAAAAGCACAAAAAAACCCAAAAGCGTGCCCAATCTAAAATTTGGTATACAAGTAGCCAAAAGTATTATAATAAAGATAATAATTATATTTTACTAGCGCCTGCGGCGCTAGACATACGTAGAGTAAACAGAACCAACACATTATGAACAATTTTTTTATTATTTCAACTTTAAAATGACTGTGGGCATGTAACCGACGTTGGAGAAAATGTTTGTTGCTCCGAATGAAGTCATTTGAAAGCATGAGTTGTACTTGTGAATGTTTAGCAGGAAGTGTTTTGAAATTGCAGTGGTGCCAGTAAGATAACTTAGAAGCGGCTCAGGTGGATCAATCAGCGCAGCGGTGGCAAAACAACTTTGCCGTTCGAACAACACATTCCTGGTGATTCCTTAGCGAATTTCGAAACACGACAATGCAAGCAAAGTTTGTTCATAACACCTATTGCTACATCCTCGTGATTCATGTAATCGTAGTTTTTGTCGTAATTAAATGCTTCCAATGTTAAATTCAATTTTTGTCTTGATGGAACTAATCCCAAAAACGGTTTGCCCGTCCATTTCTGGCGTAAATAAGAGCGCTACATACGTCCAAAGTTTTTACACAATTTTCACTTTTCAATTAATCTTCAGGTAAAGTTAAATCTTCCGCAAAGAGGTGGATCTTCCACGAAGAGGTGGGTCTGCGTCTTCTTGCACAATTCCGGCGAGTTTTTCTTTAGAAAACCAATTAAAAACAAATTAATCTTCAGGTACAGTTAAATCTTCCGCAAAGAGGTGGATCTTCCACGAAGAGGTGGATTTGCGTCTTCTTGCACAATTCCGGCGAGTTCTGCGACCTATATAAAGTCTTCCTCACAGGGGGAAGACCATAATAGATCGGTGAAGGCCATAGTTGTTCGGCCTTCGGCCTCACAGGGTGAAACCATAATAGATCCGTGAAGGCCATAGTTGTTCGGCCTTCGGCCTCACAGACCGAACCATAATAGATCCGTGAAGGCCACAGTTGTTCGGCCTTCGGCCTCACAGACCGGACCATAATAGATCCGTGAAGGCCATAGTTGTTCGGCCTTCGGCCTCACAGACCGGACCATAATAGATCCGTGAAGGCCAAAGTTGTTCGGCCTTCGGCCTCACAGGGCGGACAATAATAGATCCGTGAAGGCCAAAGTTGTTCGGCCTTCATCTGTCATCTGTCATCCGTCATCTGTCATCTCATCTGTCATCTGTCATCTCATCGGTCATCTGTCATCCGTCATCTCATCTGTCATATGTCATCCGTCATCTGTCATCCGTCATCTGTCATCTGTCATCCGTCATCTGTCATCTCATCTGTCAGCTGTCATCTGTCATCCGTCATCTGTCATCCGTCATCTGTCATCTCATCTGTCAGCTGTCATCTGTCATCCGTCATCTGTCATCCGTCATCTGTCATACATACATACATACAGACACACATACATACACACATACATACATAATCTTCACGTAAAGTTACATCTTCATGTAAAGTTAAATCTGTATGTGCAAAATGATTTTTAGGTTATGTAGTTAATGCCGTCACTTTGACACTATCGGGGGGCCCATGGGGGCTATTCAACACTATCAGGGTCACTCTCTAGGTTATGAAAAGGGTCTTGCTAAAACGCGCACTATTTATGTTTTACCCTGTATATGCAAAATGATTTTTGATAATTTTAAAAATATTGTGCAACGCTACTGACTATAATATGTCAATGTCATTTTTAAGGTTAGTCAAAGTTGTGCCCCCTATTTGTCGAGCCGCTACTGACTTAAAAATATTTGGAACGCCACTGAGTATATGTCATCTGTCATTTTTAAGGTTAACATTCTTATGTCAAAGTTGTGCCCCCTATTTGTCGAGCCGCTACTGACTATAATATGTCAAAGTCATTTAATTTTAAAAATATTTGGAACGCCACTGAGTATATGTCATCTGTCATTTTTAAGGTTAACATTCTTATGTCAAAGTTGTGCCCCCTATTTGTCGAGCCGCTACTGACTATAATATGTCAAAGTCATTTAATTTTAAAAATATTTGGAACGCCACTGAGTATATGTCATCTGTCATTTTTAAGGTTAACATTCTTATGTCAAAGTTGTGCCCCCTATTTGTCGAGCCGCTACTGACTATAATATGTCAAAGTCATTTAATTTTAAAAATATTTGGAACGCCACTGAGTATATGTCATCTGTCATTTTTAAGGTTAAGTCATTTAATTTTAAAAATATTTGGAACGCCACTGAGTATATGTCATCTGTCATTTTTAAGGTTAACATTCTTATGTCAAAGTTGTGCCCCCTATTTGTCGAGCCGCTACTGACTATAATATGTCAATGTCATTGAATTAATCTTTTAGCGTCAAAATCGCATCGTAACTATGACAACTACTGTGACCTGAAGCGTTTAACTGCTGATGACCGTCTTATGGTGGCGAATTAGTAAAATCAAAGACGACGAAAAGTTTCCTATTGAATGTCGCCAGATCTCGCGAAAGTTTCAACGCCCACAGTTACGGGATTTAGGCGTCTATGCGGAACACACACACATACCCACACACATACAAGCATTTTTATATATAAGATTAAGGATTTTAAATTATCCTTTTTTTGGGGAGGGGCATTCAAAGTTAAAATTTGATCAGGACCTCCATTCTCTGCGACCTTAATTATTTACATACAAACGCTCACTGAAAAGGTTTATTCAATATCTTCATTTCATACAAAAATCGTGTCTCTAAATGGTACGGTTCGGCCAGTAGAAATAATTTATCGAAGCTCTACAAACCAAATTTGACTTATTTTAGTCTTCGAGAAAAGGAACTTAAATATCAATTTTAGCCCCGAAATTGCATAAATATTATTATTGAAATTTTGCGATAGCACGATATATAGGACCACGATTTAAAAAGTTCTCAATAGATATTCGGAAATCTGATTGATTATATAGTAGAAATAAACAAATAAATTTGCGGAAAATACATGCTTAACCCTAAAAATCAGCCCTTAAAGTTGTAGTAAAAGAGGCTTTTCCGTTTGGCAGTTGGTAGGCCACGTCCCACCCCGTCTTTGTAATAAATAGTGAAACAATTTCCCATTATTCATTTTGCTTTTTACGTTAAGAGCGCGACAGATCCAAAAAAACGACAGGTCTTTAATGCAACAGATTTAGATTTTTCTGGTAAACTTTGAAAGCATTTAATTTAATTTAAAATTTAATGTAATGCACGTAAATTGAACGATGAACTTCTGAGGTGAAATGCGCCTCAAAAGTGTTAAGACTATAGGTGAAAACACACGTACCGTCAACAGAATTCGGGGGTAGATCCGCCCCAAATCGAATGCGAACATCTGATTGGTTGAGCTCTTCAAAATGAACGATTTTCAATATCGATTATTGCCAAAATTACAGAGGTTATCGAATTAGACAAGTTAATGTTGTCTAACTAATTCCATTAAGCTTTTAACGCAAAACATCCAAGATTCAATATTGAGCCAATATTTGTCCAATATTGCGCCAACATTGTGTGCTACATGGGTTCGGGGCCAATTTAACGTGCTCTTCTTTGGATTTTAGCTAAAACCAAAAAAACATTAATAGCATCCAGAATACATGAAAAATTATAAATTTTATAAATTAATTATAAATTAAAACAGACGTTTTGGCTTCATTAAACCATCAACAGGCAAGCTCATCATAGTATAAATGATAATTTAAAATAAAAACTAGAAAAATTTTGCTAGAAAATTAAAAATTAATGAAAAAAGGCAAAATTGAGAAGCGAAGACTTAAGGCGGTGTGACACTTGTGTAAATTTACTAGAAAATTTTATTGTAAATAGACCACACCTTTGAATATTCTTGTGGCAATTTTACACGCAGATTTAGCAAGAAAAATATAGAAATATTCCTAAAAAAAATTTGCTGGCAAATTTTCGTGTTTTATACAAAATTTGCCAGCAAAACTTTATAATAAAATTTATACAAGTGTCACACCGCCTTTAAGTTAAGAATAATAAATGAGACAAAGATTTCATAAATTTAATAAATTAATTTATTCTAGTGACATTTTTGACATTATTTTTTCAGACAAATGATTCAGACCGCCTGTATCAGGCATTTTTTTCAAAAGGGTCTGAATTGTGATATATCAAAAATCATTTTTCCAATATTTTGGAGTTATGTAATAAATTAAAAATAAAATTTGTCTTTTTCTCCAAAGTCCTTCTAATTAAATTCGAGACGCATTTCAAGAATTTACAATATTCTCATCATCGGTCGATAAAAGAGGACAAACGTAAGAGTTGTCAAATTGTCAAACATTAACCGACCCTTTAATGACAATTTGACAACCCTTACGCTTGTCCTCTTTTATAGACCAATGATGAGAATATTACAAATTCTCGTAACGCGTCTCGAATTTAATTAAAAGGACTTTGGAGAAAAAGACGAATTTTATTACTTTTTTATTTGATTGTCTAGAATTTAACGTTATGAAATCACTGGGTATCAACGATACTATTTTCGACCCCCTCCCTCCCGTTCTACTTGAAAATCTGGACTTTTGTCGACATTTTAGGGCAACCTTTTCAGGATGCCAATATTTCCGGAGAATGCAAGTACCACCATTCGATCCTTCATTTAGGCTTTTGTGATCAAAATTTTTCCCAACCTCCTATGCTAATCATTTTGCAAAGAAATGCCTACTACTGGCGGTCTTCCTCACTCTGTATATTTAGTTAATTTTTTTAAAATTATTTTGATTTTAATTAAAATTACATTATTCTGTTTAGTAGAGGTAATTCCACAGCATATAAAGCAGTTTTTAATTAATTTTGAACCTTCAAATATTTTGCATATCAAATTTCAATTATTTTTGGTGTGCTACTTGTTGTTTACATAATTAATTTTTAAAAATTGCGAAAATCATTAAATATGAATTCAACTAAATATGCAAACATGCCTTTAGGTAAAACTGTAACCTTTGATCTTTATAGGGCTCATTTCGACCCGAGAGGTTACTATATCCAAAAGATAAAAGTTAAGTGTACATCAGAATTTCCAAAGTAAAGAATTCTTGAGAATTCCTAAAAGTTCCCAGGAATTCTAAAGAATTGTTCGGGAATTCTCAAGGATTCCTAAAGACTATTAATTTAATATTTTCCTTTGAATTCCTAAAATGAAATTATATAATACAGAAATATATAGCATACAAAATTTTCAATTTATTTACAAAAAACTATAAATTAAATGAATTTTTAATGATTCGTTATTATTTCTTTGGTTTCTTCGGAAATTATGAAATGTTTATTTAATAAATATACTAATAATTATATGTAATTATCAGACAAAAGCAAAGTAGATGATCATAAACGTGCCAAACAAATTCTAAAATTTTGTAAGATTCACTAGGATATTCCTGAGTTTGTCGCAGACTTCCTAAAGAATTGTGAAGTTTATATAATAGACGAATCGGTCTTTTTCATCTATAAGTAGATATATTTCTATACATAAAATGTATCATAAAGAACATTAAACGACAAGGGCCGTCTTTAGAATCCACATGAAATGAAAAACAAACAAGAAAAGTCATAAAATTTATCATAAATCCTAAAACTTCTAACAGTTTTCCTCGAGTTTTTATAAAAATACCTGAGTATATATACTCAGATTTCCTTAAAATGTATATAAATTATATGGAAGGAAGAGTCAATATTTTTAATCTATACCGCAGGGCTGATTAATTAAATTTAGGGGTCCAGGTTCAATTCTAGACTTCAGACATACTGCGTTCTTAGCAAAACCCTTAGTTTTTCCTGAAAGTGAAGGTGGAACTGTGAATTTCTGACTTCCGGGTAGGGGGTAAAAAATGACACGAAATGTTTAGAATATTTAAAAGTAACACGTGCGTGTGCGAATTCTAAGCGAACAATACTGTATGCGCTGGTTTTTAATATGTGGATAGGTGAGGGTTTCATAGATGTGACATGATAAAGCTAAGAGCCGTCATACCAATCTGAACTGACCGAATCCATAATATAATTTTCGAAAACTTTGATGTATTTCAAAGTCCCACAATAGTGCGGCCTTTAGTCCGCACAACCTAGGCAATCCTATAATGAATGGCTACACCTAACCAAAACCTATCATAAATCTCATTGAATTCTTAAAAAATTCTTGGAAGTTCCTAAAAATTTTCGCAATAAAATTATTGTTAACTCAAATATAACTCAAAAATACTACAATAAAAATTTGGTAGGGATATTTCATCACTCCTGATAAATTTTTCGAATGAGATAGAAACAAGATCACATTTTAAAAAAGTTGTACTTTTTGTCGCCATAAAAAATATTGGTTGTATTTTCAAACATGAGATAATTGACTTGATGATTAATGACTTATGACTGATGATCGAGTCTCCAGTTTTAATACTAAATATAAAAATTCAAAGCCAATATAGCTAACGAACTGATATTTTGCAACGGTTATATCATTACCTATCACTTACATCAACATTGCCTTATTACTTATTTATCTTATCAAACCTGCTATGAACAAAACATTGACAATACTTCGATTAATCAATGCCTTATTAAAAAAACATAAATTGGTATCGTTTTTTGTATTCCATTAAAAGTTGTAATCCTTCAAACTTTGACAAATTGAAAGAATTATCAAGTTCTCAATATCAAGAATTATTAGACATAACCAAATTACGCAGTAAACATTTTTTATAAAAAAATATTAGTACCGTGAATACTAAATTCAAGAATTTTGAACAAAACTTAACCAAAAGCTAATGGATTATAAAATTAAAAAAATAACGTAAATTTTCTAAAATGTAAGAGTTATCAAGTTATCAATATCAAGAATTAACTATTAGACATAACCAAATTACATGGTAAATATTTTTTATAAAAAAAAATTAGTAGGTATGTAAATACTAAATTCAAGAAGTTTTAACAAAACTTAACCAAAAGCTAATATATTTAAAAATAAGAAAATAACGTAAATTTTTCTAAAATGTAATGTGCAATATTTCACCTTATAAGTGTGGAAATTTACATCATGCAAAAATTGCTCTACTTCAAAATGTACTTGACTACAACGCCATATATTAGTACATTAAATCTCTCATACAAAAAGTTTAGTCAGTATATCGTACTGGAAATAAACTAAATTTTAAATCAATGTAACCTGGGAAATGGAAATCTCTATTCTTCAAAGTTCAATAATTTCACCAAAAGCCACAAAATTTTAATCGCTGTTCTTTATTAATATTCGGAAGTAATAGTAATGGTTAAGAATTGCCATACTAAACAAGGGGACCACCCGCATGCTGATTGGCCGATTTTGATAAATTTAAAATTGGTAAAACTAGATCGAATTTCATTAGGTCTATAATTTTTTTTTGTGTCCATGAGGTGTCCTTTGGCCGTAATTGACACTTGAAATTTCGCCGCGCCATGCCTCCCAGTGCAATGATTGGTCCATCGTCATTACCTTTAGAATAAAATATTTTTTAAATTGCTCGCTAATTTGTTTAAATATTTGATAGTGGGATCGTTTTCGTTAAAAATTACAGGCAATTAACTTATTTTTATATATAGTTTATGTAACTTTTAATTTGAAAAATAAAAACATAAGTGGAGTTTAACAGCTTTACACAATATCAGGGAAGCCCCTAGATAGAGTAATCGTCTAGATGGTCGGCTTTTAGGACGTATCGTCGGGTTCAATCCTTGAATCGGCGAATTTTTTATTTATACTTTCGATATGAAATTATTAATAAAATATCACGATTTAAAATTAAATTCTTTTCTTAAATTAAATTGGATAAAAGGAGATTCATAAAAAAAATTTTTCTACTATCACATAACAAAAAACATTTTCTACTATAGAAATGTTTATTTTTATGAATCTCCTTTTATCCAATTTAATTTAAGAAAAGAATTTAATTTTAAATCGTGATATTTTATTAATAACTAGCTGGCACGGGAAGCATTCGCCGCCCTTAGCCATCTAGACCCAGAATATATCCGTGAAGGCCATAGTTGTTCGGCCTTCAGCCTCACAGGGGGAGGACCATAATAGATCCGTGAAGGCCATAGTTGTTCGGCCTTCGGCCTCACAGGGCGGACCATAATAGATCCGTCACAATGATGGATCAACAAATAAATCACCAACCAAAAAGCAACTCTTACAAAAAAAACCAAAAGGGAGGAGGAAAAACCCGGATAACATAAATCGATACATCAACATTCACTACAAAACTTCCAAATAAACCACATTTCTTGTTTTTCCAGAAGGAGCGTATACAAATAGTTTGTTGGGTGTCCCTACTCTGGAGCATTCCACATACAGTTGACCATGAGCAAAACAATCTTCTTCTAATTGTAGCCCTACAACTTGCAACGTTTGTCCCTGAGATTTATTGATCGTCATTGCAAAACTTAGCTTTATTGGAAATTAACAGTAACATTTTTCGGCGCTAATATTGCTCTTCCACACAACCAAGTGCAATCTTTGTAATTGGAATCTAGGTTTGGAAATACTTTTAGTGTTAATTCATCAATACTTTGAACTACTATACTGATTGTAGAAGATATAATGACCTTCTTTTCGGAGTCCACAGAGAGTCTTCCTTCACCGAGTTGTATGTATTGTGTTCTATTTGAACACTTTGTTTTATTTGAATAATTACTTTGTGTCAGTATTTTGAATTACTGACAGTGTCAGTATTTCGGTGTTTGACAAATAAAAAAAAATTGAAATTTGCATGACAGCCTGTTTTTAATTTGATTTTTAGAAAAAGTATCGAAAAACGCGAATAACTTTGTTCCCCGCGCGAATTTTTTCTCCATTTATGCACGAATAGTTGCGCCTGAACCTACAGAATAACTGTGCAAAATTTGGTTGAGATCGGTCAAAGGGTCTAGGAACGTATAGCGAACTCGCAAACAAACACGCAAACAGACAAGCTCTTTTATATATTTAGATTTCATATCGAAAGTATAAATAAAAAATTCGCCGATTCAAGGATTGAACCCGACGATACGTCCTAAAAGTCGACCATCTAGACGATTACTCTATCTAGGGGCTTCCCTGATATCATTGAATTGTGTAAAACTGTTAAACTCCACTTATGTTTTTATATTTTAAATTAAAAGATACATAAACTATAATATATGAAAATAAGTTAATTGCCTGTAATTTTTAACGAAAACGATCACACTATCAAATATTTAAACAACAATTTAAAAAATATTCTATTCTAAAGGTAATGACGATGGACCAATCATTGACTTCAAGTGTCAATTACGGCCAAAGGACACCTCATGGACACAAAAAAAATTATAGACCTAATGAAATTCGATCTAGTTTTACCAATTTTAAATTTATCAAAATCGGCCAACCAGCATGCGGGTGGTTCCCTAAAGCCCGCATTTCATTATAGCTTCTAGCAGCCGAGCTTCTAGAAGCCCAACATTTGTAATGCATTGACTCTTGCATTGACTAATGCATTGAGCCGAAGTGAGTTTGGTTCCATAAGAGTCAATGCATTACAAATGTTGGGCTTCTAGAAGCTCGGCTGCTAGAAGCTATAATGAAATGCGGGCTTAAGTGACGGAGATTCTTCTTTTCGCCAAGAATAAGGGATGCAGTTTTACGTTACCGTAAACACGGGTGACTTTGGCTCACTTTCAAACTATCGCTTAAAATTTTTGTGGTTTATACAATCATAAACATTAAATATTATTTACCAAAATTTGAGTCTTGAATTGCTCTTTCATAATCACTATAGTATAATATTACATAGGGCTGGGTTTAAAATATAAAAATTAAAAACTGTGTGTTCTTTGTTATCCCCCGGTTGTGGGTCACTTTGTCTCATAGTGTATTTTCCGTAGTTTTGTACATAAAACTACAGACTGAGTCAAAGTAATCATTGTGTAAATTGGTAATATTGCCCTCCTGCATGCTCTCCAAGCAACCAACTTCAACTTCTTCTAATTCCTTGTCATTTACATTCATTCCATAGGATTGCGCCTGGAATAGAAATTTTACCGCATGTAATTCTAGGGGTTCTGCACCGATGCAATATAAACAATTTCAAAGTGTAATAAATCCCATTTCTTACTTTGAAACACTGATTTTCTGGTAATATAAACCCCATGGAATCGCTCTATTGACAGGTTTAGAGCAACAAATTATAAATGTTAATTTTATCAAGCGCGAATCCATTCTTCAGAAGTGGGTTAAAGTCACCCGCGGTGTGCAAAGCCACCCGTGTTTACGGTATGCCCAGGACCGAATAGAATTCGAATCCAGATGTAATACCCATTTTTGATTACCTACATTCTTATGTTAAAGTACAATAGCGGATCTGGTCAAAGTTTATGGAGGGGGTAAATACATGTTTTGTAATAAAATTTAGGGAAAATTAAGGTTTATATTTTTAAAATTTGTATTACAATGAAGATTCATGGGGGGGGGGGGGGGGTTACTCCATTACCCCCCCCCCCGTAGATCCGCCCTTGTTAAAGTATAATAGACTCGAAAATACTAAAATCTCTCTGATATTATAGATTAACGTTCGCGCGGCTAACACAGACTATCAAAAAGGTATTAAAGTTATTCTTTTACATTAAAATCAGTTTTTTAATATAACATACAAAATTGAAGACGAGACTAAATTTAATCAAAAAGTTGGAAATGACTTATTAGCATTAAGTTACTCGGTCTTCTGCCTCGGTGAATGGTAGGGTATAGTTTTTACAAGTTAATAATTTATATATTCTAAAAGGTTTTAAAGATATTTCAAACTTTACGAAATTCATTGTTAAACAAATATAATAAATTAAAAGGATCCTTTGACTTGGCACAAAACTTGACCTTTTCAAGAGTTCAGAAAAACGAAAAAAATATTTTATAATGTACAAGGAATCTTAAAAGCAAATTGTCGATTCGAAAATAAAACGAAGCACATTATTAACAAACGAGGACGCACTTAGGGGTCCTGATGGTCTTTTTTCAAACAAGTTAATATTAAAATTTCGCGTAATTGCTTATCAAACGTGGGTTTTCAGATATAAAGAGCCTTTGATAATAATATTGGCATAATAATGCTTTGATAAAAGGAAGGATTTATATTTTCAAAACTTAAATAAAACTTGAAAACTATCAACGGTTAGGTGAAAACAGTTCTAAAGGGTGATTCAATAAGAGGAGGAATTTCGCTCTTTAGATTTAACATTCACCGTCTACAAATAATGCGATTTGATTTTGGAACGTTACGCGATCGACGAACGTATAGTTATTGTGACTATATCCCGTTAATCCTGATCGAGCAATGGGTCCGTCAAGTTGGCCCCTCCATTTTGGATTTTTCTTTATTTTGTTCCAATTGAATGGGCTCGCGAAATGCTGACGAGTGTTGTATGCTAACTAATATTTCAATCCCAAGTAAAAATTTAACAAGCCCAGCACTTTCTAAATAAATTACAGCATTTCGCGATCACTTGTGATTGGTTTGCGTCCCTCATCGACCAAAAGTTTTCATTTTTTTTATAAAAAAATTAATGAACCCAGCAGTTGCTAAATAATATACATCACTCTCCACAATTTTGCGAGCCCTTTCAATTGGCATATAAAAAAAAATTTAAAAATCCATAATAGAGGGCCCAACTTGACGGACCCTCCCTGACTAAAGTTAAAAACTTTCCAAGGCTTGCAAACTTTGTAAATTCTAAAAATCGAATGCGAGAGCGACCCCATCAAATACATAGTTATCAATAATAAACAAGGTGGAACTCGCTTTAGCGGCAGTTCTTAGGCTTCTATACAGCTACCTTTCTGGTGTGGAAAGTTGTTATTATCTGGTTATTTTTGATCGTCATATAATGTAACATCACATAATCAGATAATCTGCACCAATTAAATTTTTTGCGATTGGTAATTATCATTTACTATATAAGTAATAACAATCAAACTTTTCCATTCTATTAGAAATTTTACTTCTCTGTAATGTATGGTCCTTTTTTGAGGTGGACCAATCCACCTCTCCTTTCTCTTTTATTTATAACTTAACTTCACTAACCACATCAATAAAAAATTATTTTTTCACATCAAAGTAAAACAAGTAGTTTATATTATAGGGAGACCTCTTCGAAAATATCTTTAACTTAGTAAATTTCTTTCGAACATTTGCGTATTTATAAATTGCATTAGCGAATCGAAGCAACGGATTAACAGATTAACGCAATACTATATAGACGAAGTATTTAAAATATAACAACGTATCAGTTGATCAACGTTATGATTGGCTCTGAAACATGCGGACGGACACGAAGCCAGACCATAAGGCTTCTTTCTATACCTTGTATAGAAGCCTAAAAGTAGCGCACTGGCTACCCAGTTCTTAGACCTCTATACACACAGAGTATTTCCAACACGATTTGAAACGCTCTGTATGATTTTGAATTATGCGGACGGACGGACAGACGGACACGGAGCCAGATCATAAAATAATTTTTAATAATAAGATTTTAAATAATTTTCCCGAGCACAATAAATTTTTAATTTCTCCGATTTTCTCTTCAGAATTAAAAATTCCATGACTCTTCCCCGACCTGTACGTCATATTTTCCACACTGAATTTTTCGAAACTTTTACTCTGAATAAAATTGGAAATTTTCCGTCGACTTCCAGTAACTCAAAACTTCAAATTCCAATAATCCCCCGACCTCCCGTGATCAAATTTGAACATTTCTAGATTTGCAGAGTTTTCTAGGTTTTCCAGAAAAATGGAAACCCTATTATAGCAATTACCTCAACCACAGTATCCAATTTTTCTACGCCCCTAAAATTTTATTTATTGTTTCATCTAGCAACCTTCTAGCAAATAATATAATATATAAATTAATATATTTGACGATACCAGTATCACGAGTGAAATCGTGCTTAAGCTAAGGATTTTAAATTTTACAATATATTTTCTTGCTAATATTATTTCTAAATACGGTCCTGATCACTTGTTGGTTTAGTGAAATTAGATTTGTTTAATTAACAAGGAATATCGCAGAATGTAAGTAAAACATATGCACATAAATTTTTTAACATATTCAATTGACTTCCTAACAAAGTAGGTACAAAATTTTTAAATCGCTTAACTTTTACGGAAGTTATTGGCATTTGGGTGATTTAAAAGGATAAAAAACTTGTAAGTGGGTGTCTGTTCAAATAAGCGAGCGGTTACATGTTTTTGTTCGATCCCTGTATTTTATTATTCGATGAACGAAGTCAGCCGTTATTCCTTTACGCTTCGGACTAATTGCAACTGTTAAAAATTTATAGTGAGGTACTGATTAGCAATTAACAAAACAAAATAGTTGTTTAACGATTTTGCGATTTATTTTTACGAGAAGAAAAATTTCCGACGTTCTAAAAATAAAACTACAATTTTCTACGTTTAAATTGCTGTTTGTACTAAAAATTAAAAACAAATGTTTGGTTAAAATTCAAACCTTTTCATAATATCCTTCTCGGCATTAAATGAAAATACATCTTAGGAAAAAATCTTGCCTCCGCTTCGCTTAAATAAAAATGTGCAACATTATTTTAAGAAGCTTGCAAAAAGCTTCGTCTAGTAAGAAAATTCTTATTTAAGATGTTAACTCATAACTAGGAGACAATGCTAGGAGTGAATAGATGGGTGACTGGGGGTGTGGGGATGTCAAAATGTCAGTAAGAAAATTTAGAAAAGTGGTTACTTTAGGTATACCTACTCTGGCAGAAGTGGAATTTTTGATTTGACGTGAAATTGTTTAAATGAGTTCTACTTTTCTTTTAAAATTAAATTAAATTTCTGTGGTAATATTTAATTAAAAAATTATTTATTGTGCGCAATGCTAATGTATGCAAAGGACTTTGTAATTTGTAATTTTCTTTTTAGTTGCTGTGTTTAACTTAAACAGAATTACATTCACTAATTCCATAAATATTTAAACTTGAATTAGTATGGAATATTCCAAAATCGTTACGTTCGGACAAAAAAATTTAAACAGTTAAATTTAAATTCAATGGTTCTAAAAATATATCTAAAGATAGAACTTCAGTTCGTGTAGGTACTTTCAAGAGCGTATATGTTGATAAAACACATCAGCTCTTGAAAATGTTAAAATTCAACAAGAAATTGTTTAACGACAAATAAGTTTCAAATACAAAAAGACCTAATGACATAAAATCCGTGGATGATAAGTTTTTATTATAGTTTTCACTTTGTGCTGACAAAAAGGAAATTTCGCACTATTTTACTCCTAAGCTGCACCTTATATTCTGAATAAAAGTTTTGTTGATAAGAAGAGTCGTTTTGCGCTTTCAGGAAAACTTTTTAGTGTAATTTATTAAGATGAAATAAAGTCGAGAAAACGCCTGCTCTAATGGATTTCAGAAGTGTCTTTTTGAGGTTTGCCCTAATGTGTCTTATTATTGCACAATCTCATACTAAAATTATTGTTAAAATTGGTAAGTTCATTAATTTTTTCGTAAAATATTTTCATGCAGCCAAACCTAATAACATAATAATTTATTTACTACATTTACACGAAAATATATCCGACATAATATTATAAATAGCTCCATGACGATTGTAAAACCACTGAAACAAACCAAAAGTTTAACAACTTCCAAACTATTTTTTGTTTACTTTCCCATATTTTCTTGAATTACAAAAGTTACTAGTTTTTTAATGCACTGCACCGTTTGTGAGATATTTCATATTTTGCAATATAATCTTTCTTTCAGTTTCTCGCAATGCCTGCAAAACCGACTCCTTAATTAAACTTACATCATTTCCGACTGAAATTCGCGTTAATTTTTAATAAAATTCTTGGGAAATGCAACAAATAAAGGAAATTTTCTATTTTTCATTTAGACGATGCGGCTGGAAAAATTAAAAAGCACATAGCCGTACTTCATTTTCAGTTCTGTATAAATCAATTAAAATTGACTTTTTTACATATTTTGAAATGGTATAGCATGGTTATGTACCACATAAAGTTACAATTACTATAGGGTTAACTTTGTAGCAGAATTATCAAACATTTTCCAACGAAAAGGCTCGAATGAAATTTACATAGTTAAAATAAAAACGGAACGGTTAATTTTATCTCTTGCAAACATAAAATTTTTAATTTTTCGTGTCAAAGCTAACGGCTATTAATTAAAAATTGGTTCAAGCTTGATAAAAGTTAATGGCGATAAAAAAAGATGTACTAACACAAAATCAAAGTCAGGAAGTCGATACATGTAACATGCTCGGACGAATAAATGCATGGAATAAATGCATTCTTTTACAAAAAAAATTATTCGAATATATTATACGTACACAAGTGTAATTTGTGTTGCATATTTTTTCCAATTTACTTCGAAATCTGAAAACTGCACTTTTAATTAATCGCTAAATTGTATTCTTCACATTTATTAAAGTTTGTTTCATATTTTTTTAATTAAAACTAAATCGATTAAAACTTGATAGACATTTTTAATTAAAATGTTATCAACTTTATCAGTAAAACTATGTAATTACTACATGAGAAAACTGCAATTGCGTAGTCTCTTTCCGTATGGTTCCAAAGGGATTTACCTAACCTGCGTTTTCATTTCTATGTTCTTTAAAGCAAAACGGTTTTACGTTAAACCAAAATCAAACAAAACGTAGACTATTTGACTTTGTTTATTTTTAACACTGAGATCAAAGATTCGGGAGACTATGGGAATATTAATTTGTTCATGAATTTATTACTTTTGTTAGTTTATGAACCAGAAGGAACTTTTTTAATCTCTTGACATTATATTCAGATGGCCTTTTTTTGTTCAATATAAAGTAGGGGTGGTATCACCGCCTCCAACACTTATGGCCGTTTTCACCAACAAATTCCTAACGTTAAGAGTTCCCTAACTTGGAGTTAAGAAACTCTTATGACACATTTGGTTTTCACCAAGTGCTAAGAGTTCCTTAAGAGCGTGAAGAAATTCCTAACCTAAATAAAAATAGTCGTGTTTTATTCTATTCCACAAAATATTAGTCGAATTTTACCAGTTCTCTCACTCTTATGTTGGTGAAATGCAAATTTTCCTAAGTATTCTTTTATGGAATACTTAGCGCTAAGAATTCCTTGGTAGGTAATTCTTAAGGAAATGTTGGTGAAAACGGGCATTAGAAACCGCCAGCCACATCCTGGTCAGCCCAGGTCATCCAAAGAAACCCTTTTCCTGCCATGTGCATGGGTGACTATAATATGTAGTAATCACGAACGCATTGGTGAGATGAACAGAGGACGAACACCTTCACGAAAAGCTCTCCCCAACTTCCCTCACGGCCAGCATTGTAGAGGCAGGAATACAAGTACCCTTAATCACCTTCATACCTTACGCAAGGTGGAATTTCAATAAGGCCAACTGCTTGGGTTGGATACCCCCTACCAATGGAAACTACAGCACATTTGTCGGTCCCGTAACAAGCACTGCCTAGAAGAGTATACACCAAGAGGCTACAGCAAAGAGTGCATTCCCGGCTAGTCTCAAAACACTGAGGAGATGTATCAAAATTGATAGGGAGTGGCAGGCAAACTGCTCCAGTTTAGATTCAATGAGACAGCAGAGGTGGGCGGAAACTGTTTAAAGCCTAAACTTCCAAACATCAGGAAAACAGGCATGGACGCTGTTAAGGAAGCTGAAAAGTGGACCTCCCCCCCACACAAAGATAAACTACAACTGTTAGTTCAGATACCGCTGCCCCACACAGAGTAGCAACATCAAGACCACCAGAGAACATAGAATTGAAGTGCAACGAGAGCTCTGCGAGGAAGTCTCAAGCGCCCTTAAGGATTTAAGCCAAGAAAGACTCCTGGGTTCGACATAATATCCACCCTGAAGTTTTAATAAGCTGTGGCAGGTATACAAAAGTCTGGGTGGCTCACTTCTGCACAGATAAGCAAACTGGCAATATTCTACAAGAATTTAAACGATCGAAGATAAACGCTATTTTAAAACCAGGAAAACTAGCTGAGAGCTCCAAGAACTACCGATCAACCTCAAAACTCAATTTATTGCGTTCCGCGCATACGCTATACAAAAAAATGACGCTTCGATTCATTTTTTTGCTTATATCTTGCCAACTATTAGCGATATCGTAATTATGTTTGATATAAAAGTAAAGTTTATAAAATTCTCTACACAAAAGATTTATAGATTTTTTCCATATCTATTTTATTATAAAAATAATTCATCCAATTCAAATATAAGCTATGTTTAATATTACGCCTAAATAAACCCCTTTGACAAGTTTCACAGCTTTGTCCCTTATTAATTTTCCTTATTTTTTGCATTAGTAGAACATTAGTAAATATATAATTATCCATTTGAGTTGTAATATTTTTGGTGCAAAGTTTTACTCTATTAAAAATGTATTTAAAATGTTTCATATTTCTCTTTACTTTTTATATACATATTATGATGTAACTATTTGAGAAAAACTAAGATCCCAATTTTTTTCCAAAAATACAATTAGTTTTACATAAATTTATAATTTTTTTCCATTTCAAATATATGAATTTGTTATACCTACTTATAAATGGCCGAGTATAAAGTAAGTAGCTGAAAACTGAAAGTTGGAAAGTTAGTGAATTTTAAATAACTTTCAAATTACATCATACAAAGTTGGCGCTGTTATAAAACATCAATGTAAGCGAAATGTAATAAACTAGCAGGTCAGGCGGCCTATCGGCCGTACTGACCTCCTAGTGTTTGAATAATGTGGAAACTTGCTTTTGACTCGAGATCATGGGGATGCAACTCAATTTGTTTTTATTTAAAACAATGTTTCTATTTTTTTTCTTACACTTATCTAGCATTTTCCAACGTGAATTTTTATGTTAGTAATGGCCTCATTAGGGCTTGTGCAATCAGCGCTCGTTGATTGGTTCTTTGTAATTAAGTCCAAACGCGGACTTTGCAAATATAATTATGGAAATTTCAAAACTTTCTGGTCTGCGAAATTTCAAGTTTTTAGATGGTCTGGAATTTTGTATCCTACCATTTGAAAAAGTCACAACGGTAAAATAATAAAAAATGTGTCTGGGCTATGATGGTTCCGATTCCTATTTTTAACTTTCTATTATTGAATTAAATAATTAATTCGGCAATGAAGAGTATTAATATTTTCAAAGTAACAATCGATGGTATTCCTTATCTAGTCTGACCAGCATATTGGAGATGGTCCTCCCGCCTGGCGCCCTCCATCCTGTCCTAAATTAGTGGCTCTTTAGTGGCTTGCTTTTCTTCTGGAGACGTGATTAAAATATCGGACGCACGGAAGTAGACAGACGCCGAGATTCCTTAATTTCATTCAAAATTAAAACGTTGGTTTTCTTAGCTATTCAGGGTACACGCAACGCTCTTCTCCAACACCACATTTCGAATGTGTAATTTTGTGCCTTAAGTATCCACGACTTAACACCGTATAGTTAAGAGCACCGAAAATTTTAGATAACAAATTTCTATGTTGAATTTGATAAACAAATAAGTGTAAATGGGTCATTCCATAATATGAAATCGACCAATTTTTTGCAATTATTTTCATGTCCCCTTCGATTTTGCTCAATTTTGGTGTTTTTCTAAATAATGCCTAATAAATGGACCCGTATTTTTTTGTTTGGCCCTAAAGCATTCCGTTAACATTGTACAGCCCTTCAAGATAAGTCAAATTTCGATTGCAGAAGCTTGACAAATTATTTCTTCTGACCGAACCATAATACCGCTTAGAGACACAATTTTATAGGCATTTTCAGTGATTTTATATGTAAATAATTAACGTCATAAAATGGGGGCCCCGATCAAATTTTGACTTTGAGTGGCCTTCCCCAAAATAGGGGTAATTCAAAATTCTCAAAAAATATATTATTTTTTTATATTTTTGGCTACTAATATACCAAATTTTAGATTGGGTACGCTTTTATTGGTACTTTTGGTAAAGTGTTTCGATTTATGACCACGATCATTCACTTTGACGTCACTCTTAGGCTTCCTACAGACTGATCAAGCAAAAACGTTGTGCGACAAAACGTTTTTGTTTGATTGTGTTGAAACCTGTTACATGTAAAAATACATGTAAAACACAGGTTTCAACACAATCAAACAAAAACGTTTTGTCGCACAACGTTTTTGCTTGATCAGTCTGTAGGAAGCCTAAAACCAAAAGCTTGCCCACTTTAAAATTTTCTATCCGAGTAGCCAAAAGTATAACAAAGATAATACATTTCTTGAGAATTTTAAATTACCCCTTTTGTGGGAGAGAGACACTGAAAGTCAAAATTTGATCAAGGCCTCCACTTTGTGACCCTCATTATTTACACAAGAAACTCGCTAAAAAGGCATATTCAATATTTTTTTTAATCGTGTCTCTAAATGGTACGGTTCGGCCAGTAGAAATAATTTATTGAAGCTCTACAAGCCCAATTTTACTTATTTTACAGGACTGTACAATGTCCACTTTAGGGCAAAACAAAAAATACTGTTAATTTATTTTCCATAACTTAGAAGTACGAGAAGGTATAGAACAAAATCTAATCCAACTTTTGAATTAAGAAATGTAATATTCCACCTAGTGGTCTACCCAATCGTAGGTATACCAAATTTGAGCAAAATCAGAGAACATGAAAATATGTTGGTTGTTTGATATGGAATGACCCAAATGTAACTTACATGTAATTAATTGTTCAAATATGAAGTTGCGACAACGCTGTGTCCTCCTTATCAAGCAACTGTAATATTTAAAAAACCAAATAATAATAAATTGGCAAACAATAAATCAAATCAGTTTTTATATGAAAACACAAACCAATCTAAACGACATTCATAATACTAATAATTATTATGACTTTTTTTATAATAAAAATAATGACAAATATCTCAACAAGTTGAAACTCAATTATATAAACAAATAGGTGATCATTTTCCTGCACCATCCTTAAATTCGTCCTAACCTGGGGTGACTCGATGAGGATGAGGGACTGTGATTCGCTGAAATTCAGAGGTAGCAGAATAGACTCATTTTTCTGACCTGACGACACGCGAACTTTAGTTTACCCTCAAAATCAAATCCAAAACACCCAGGCATGTTTAAACTGATCTAACTTTTAGAAACTGTGCCCATCCTGTAGAATCTAAAAATATTAGAAACAGCTGAAATTTTTTCTGACCAGTGGAAATGTTAAATACATGTTAAGTAAAAAACCATAAACCGGAATGCGGGTCTATGAGAATATCCCATACATAATTATACATTTTGACGAGAGCATCTAAACCCATTCGACGGAAAGGACTTGATAGGAATATGCATATTCCACTAAACGGAGAAGAAACGAACTCAGGAACTTTTACAAACAGCCTCTCATTTAAACTTTTTAAGTTAAACTTTGTAACTAAAAACAAAGAAAAATATTTAAGTTATATTTTTAAACATAAATTTATGAACTTTATAAAGATATCCAGTCTCGTATGCATAATCAAACGTAATAGCTACTAGCAAGAATAATAAAAATATATTTATAGTATTTATTTTAAATATTATAGTATTGATTTTAATACATTAATAAATAAATAAATGAAAGATATCTTTGCACCATGCTGGCTAAGTGATGTTTTATATTAGGTATATTTAATATAATTTTTTTTTTTGCTCTCAAAAAGCTTAAATGATAATCTGTCTCTAAAAGCCCCTGGGTTCCATGTTAACAAGGTTGACTATATTATACGTAATATGGCTGTACATCTTTATGATTTTAATTCATAATTCAATTCCAAATCTTTTGAGGATACCAGTTTTATTGTAAAAATCGATACTAGATCATATTTACTTTGAAATAGATAAATTTGTCTACTTTTTAGAGAATAATCAAATTATGTCATTTTAACGGATTCTAATATAATATCGAGCGTGAAGCTTATATCGCTGAAAATAAATTTAAAAAAACAGACATTATAATAGGTTACTCAAAATGGTTTTCCTTCGTGGAAGTTTGCCATTATTTAAATTTATTCACGTCAAACATAATTAAACGAAATGTATGATAATAATTATTAATTGTTCTGACAACCGACAGAAACCGCTTCACTGTATAGACGTTCTTATTTGCCATCCTTCCCGTTAGGTTTCATCCTGTAAAAATTTTTCATCCATTGAAAAAAATGTATTTCAGTCTTCTTGTCCAGCAGGTCCGGCTAAAATGATCCCGCCGAAACGTGTAGTGTAGTCCCGGACTTAACCTAACCCGAGGATACTTTTTCGATCAATTTCCAAAATCTATTATACGTCTAAAATCTGGATCATTTCCAATTTGAAAATTCGCCAAAATATTGTTATTTACTCTTAAAATGTTTAAATTTTTTAAAAGCGCAATTGAGTTTCATTGCAAAGTATTCAGGTGCAATAAATTAAAAAAGATTTAAAGTTGCTTTTTTGTCATTTGCTCGTTTAACAGCAAATATAAATACAAACAATGCAGTATAATCTATTAACTCGGAGCTTTTATAATAATAACTTTGTACATTGTAAATTTTAGGTGCAATATTTCATGACGATGATAACCCCGAAGCTGAGGTGGCATTTAGATTTGCAATTAGCAGACTGAACATGTACGAGGGTAACTACGAACTACATCCACTCGTTCGTCGGGTAGCAGGACATGATAGTTTCACCACCGGACGTACAGGTATTACTAATTTTTCAAAAATAAATTTAAAAAGACAGAATTTAATACTTTAAAAAAAAAGCAACAAAATTTCCATTTTGGCAAGCAAAATAAGAGGTTAATTGAATTGATACCTACTTATTGTGCCAGCTAAAAGCATTTCAAAATCTTGAAGTTTTGACTTTGCAGTGTAAATTCGCGTTGTAAAATTCCCTAAGGTCACAAAAGCTTCATCTTAAACTCAACTTAAAAGATACATATGTACACCCATTCGACCGAAAAGTTTTCAATTCGATTTCCTCAATATTTATAAGTTATAACTGAAAAGTAATTTACTGACAGTGCAAATGTTAGGTAATTCACTTTTTAAAGAACGATCGACTGAACAAACAATATTTTGAATATAAAATTTTATCGTTCAAGTAATAAAAGAATTTAAATCGGTCAAGATTTTTATTGAACATTTAATTCACTTAAAAATTTAACATAAAATAAAAATCGATTGTTCGTAATAAGAACAAAAATTGTATGAAGATTTTCTCTTGGAAGTTTTTTCGTTTTTCTTTTAATTTATAGATTTATGCTAATAGAATTGAATATTTGAAAATATGTTGGTATACTAAATGCAAATTTTCATCTGCACGTGAGCATTTTTTTTAGCAAAAAAAGACACAACTTTCTTCTAAAATAAATAATAAAAAGATTGTTGTTTTTAAAAACAATTTTGTTTGGTAAAAAATTCCAAATGATTTTGTTTGAGATTGTTTCGTTTTAATGAAGAATAAATAAAATATATTACAGGATTCTTAAAATATATTACATTTCCTCAGTTTGTTATTTCGTGTTTTACTTTTTCTAAAATGTTCAAACATTAGTATAAATTAATATTCAAAACCTAAAACTACACCAGTTTAAAATTTATAAACTTTGAAATATTATACGAATATTTGCATAATTTAATTTAATCCAATTTAGTAAATGATTAAATGGCGCATTATTATATATAAATAAATGATAAATTTGTAAATTAATAATAAATTAATAACAGAAAATATTAAAGTCTGCCTACATACACCAGGGAAAAATCTATTTCAATAAACGCTTGTAGCTCTCATCCATCATTTTAGTACATAAAATTTTTATAAATGTAAACAAATTTCATTTTCATTTTATATGTTAATTTATTGTTTTTAAGAGGGTATTAATTAAAAAATATTAGTATGCGATTTAATGCAAGTAGTTATAGCGGTAAAATATCAATATAAAACGCCAACGGCTTGCTTAACCATGGCCAAGAAGTCAAATCTTTTCTAATTGAACACATCCTCCTTTCCGAAACCTATTAGACAAAACCAGTCTAAATAGAGCAATCAAAGAGCTTAAAGAAATATTTAATGAACATAAAAATCTAGGAGTCAGATTATTTCTCGAAAATCTATCAGCTTGTGGAAAGTTACAAGCAAAATTAAGCAACCACAAAACCGACTCCCCCGCAATTAAAAGAATTGATGGAGATTGGACCAAAATGGAACAACAGAAGGCCGATGCATTTGCTGAACACCTTAGGGACGTCTTCCACCCCTTTCCACAGGAGGTTTCCTCCGCTACAGAGCATCCCATCCACCACCTACTCGGTGTTCCCTATCAGGTGGATATGTCAATAAAATGTTTAAAGACCACTGAAGTTAAATTAGTTATAACTCATAATTTAGACACATGGAAGGCTCTAGGCTACGATCTGATTACTGGAGAAATACTGCAAAACCTACTTGAAATGGATGTCAGGATGATTACTTTAATATTGAATGCCATGCTTAGACTTGAATATTTATCCGTACAATGGAAAGTCGCAAAGATAATACTGATTCAAAAACCAGGTCAAAATTAAAATCTTTGAGAAAGTTCTTTTAGAAAAATTGAAACGAGCTATCAATTCAAACATAGAACAGGCTCATCGAGTTGCAAGAAAAATCAAGAACGACTTGGCAACTCGACATATCATAGACTTTTAACAGAGTCTGGCACCAGGCCAAGAAAATCTTTATTTCGCTAGGATCATACATTTCACGGAAAATTGAGGATTTTAATGTAAATGAGAGTCCTGTCAGCGTTCCAGCGGCAAGCATGATAAAATTAAATTTAGACATGTCGCCAAAAAATACCTGAAGAAAGGATAAAAATGAGGAACATTCCTCATATATAGAGGCAGCAGGACGCTGCGATGGATACGCGTCCTGACCTAGCCTATTCTGTGAACCAAGTGAGCCGTTACGTAGAAGATCCAGGTATTGAACATTGGGAAGCGGTACGGAGAATCTTCAGATATCTGAAGTAAACAGAAAATCGCGGGATATGTTACGAAAACTCAGGTTCCCTTGAATTAGTGGCATACAAGTGACAGCGATCATGCTCGATGTGTCGATACAAGTCGTCATCTAGACGACAAAAGTGCGTGTCGATTTCAACTTGTGAGCGGCATCGAAAACTGCAAAAGAGTGTGATTACGTTTACTTCTGAGTGAAGTGTTGCAAAAAGAAATGGAAGAGTTGGTTAAGAATTGTAGAAATTTAGAATTGGAATTTGTATCCATGTAATTTAACAATTTTTTGATGCCTTTTTATTTATAGATTTTAGGAAACTTATTAATTAAGGGGTTTAATTTTTATTTTAAGTTTAGGAGTGTTAAAATTAGAAATTGACTCACTAAGTTGAAGGACAAGTGCGTGGGTATTCGTGAACTATTATTTTTGGGGATGTAAGTTAGTTGATCGAAAGAGTCCGTTCAATAGAGTCATCGTGTTTAGATTATTAGAATTCTATATGTAATACTTTTTGTACTTTCAGCTCTGTTTAAACAAAGTAAACTGTTTAAAAGCCAATACGTATTTTTCATTTAGATTAGTTGAGTTGTATTTTTCATTTAGAACATTTCATCGTTACATAGTAATTATATCATTTTCTCTTCTGTATCAATAGTATTACTTATTGCTCTCGAACAGATTGTAATACTATTGGAAGTCAACAAAAGAATTTTTATTGTTTTAAGAAGGTATTAATTAAAAAACTTTTTAGTGTGCGATTTAATGCAAGAAGGCATAGCGGCAATTTTCGGACCTTTATCGTCATCAACAAATGAAATTATTCAGTCGATATCTACAAATCTGGAAGTGCCACAATTTCAAGTATTCTGGAATGCAAAATTAGCTCAATTTTCGAAAGAAAAGGAACACGACAAACCTAATGTAGTATTCAACTTGTACCCGGATCCTCACATGCTTGCCAAAGCTTATGTCGCCCTTTTACAACAAATGAAATGGAATAAGTATGTAATTATTTACGATCGAGATGAGGGAATTATTGGGCTACAAGAAATTCTAAAAAATCACGGACCTAAAGACGCTCCTGTAATTATCAAAAAACTTGGACCGGGACCGGATTACAGGTTGGTTTAAAAATGCCATCACTTTTCTAGTTTTATGTTCCCGTGTTGTGTCAGGAAGATGATCCCCGGCTCATTTATTACGAATGTGTAACCGGTGGGTTTGAGAATATAACACGAAACGAGAAAATTTCCTATTTTCACATTCAGAAGTCAATTACGTGGGGATCATCTTTCTTGATATAAAATCGCAACAACTGCACGGTGGTGCATTTCGTTTCCATTCCCCTCTTTAATACTAAAAAGTCATTGTTTTATATTTTCAAAATTGTCAGTATCTTTATAAATAATTCAATCCTTTTATTATGGTTATCGCCTCATAAAAAATAAATGAAATTGAAACTGAAAATATGTAATTGTAAATTTGACAATTTCATGAAATGAAACCGATTTTATTACTTTAATTTATAACCCGAATTTCAATTTTAAAAGGAAATCGAAAGTTGATCTCTTTCTTTCAGCTGTGTCAAATTTTTTAATCAAAATGAATACATTTTTGAACAGTGTTTAAGGAAAATTTTCCGGAAACATTATTTCCGTATGAATTAATTGATAATAATGGAAAAACGTTTGTTTTTATTTGTAAATTCAGCCACGTATATAAAATAACCTTAGTTCGTGAGTTTTATTACACCAACTTAAGATATATGTGAAGCAGCAGTGCATGAATATGTAAAAGTAAGTAATTTGCAGTCGTATTTACTAGGCAGATATTTTGTGAGTAGACACTACATTAATTTCTGCTATTCGGCGATACGCGAAAATTCTCATAATGTAGGAATAACTTAAGTCTTTATCATTAAGCACTATCAAGAAGCTTCGATACTTCCGAAATTGCAAGCTAAACATTTTCTAATCGCAAATAAAATCACGAAACTTATTTCCTCGATTAATAAATTCTCGTGGCCGCTTAGGCATCCTCAGCGGTCAACTTGGTTTCAAATCTCGTTTAACGGATAATGAAAAGTCCGTTTAACTGTTTAAAACATCACAAAACTATGCTCAATTTGAGTTTCCGTTCCTGCATGAAAACGCATTGTAACGAATGCTTTTAACTGAATACGAATTTATTATTTTTAAGCTTGTAATGTATACGATTTTCCATTGTGAATTTTCTAAATCTTTAAATTTTTCATGACCTACTGCCCTTGTCTCCACAAGATTGTGTTAAAATTTCTAACCTAATCTACGTCACTTCTTTTCAATGTTGAATTATAAGTTTACCAAAAAAAACCTCGTATCCCTATAAAATGGTGTTAGCATTTCTGAAATATAAGATGAACTCTTAAGTTTATTTAACTGAAAATTTATAACCATACGCGTTAGCGTTAAGTACACGAAATATTTTACTGTAACCACTTTATTGTAAAATAAACATTTCAAGACGATCTGAAATTTTTATACATAGTATTACATAGGTCTTATAAATGCAGTAGGTACTTAACGGTTTTAGTTACCGTTCTAGTTCCACTTAGGTACATTCAATTTTTACGCTGTCTTAAAAGCTGAAATTTGAAAGATAAGAAGAATCGTTAACAAAATTAACTTTACGTTGTTCGCTACATAAAGTTAGCAACAAAAATGTTATAATCGTATGTAACAGCATAAGGGTTCCGACAATATTCAAAGATTCAGCGAACATAGGTTTTAGCAAGGAGATTGCACGAGCGTAGCGCAGCGGCGGCGAATTTTTATTTCATATAAAAAATGTATTACATGATATAAAGAACGTACACAATTTTATCAAAACAATTTAAAATATTCAAATTGACCAATGGTTATTTGAAATATATTCGTAGGATTTCAATATAACTGGATATTTCACTAGGTGCACGAATTGTATCCGTATATCTACAAAGTAAAATAACGCACGCTGATTGGTCGAAACGACCATCATGTGACACTGAATGCAATTATCGAATATACGGTGAATTGATGAATTTAGGTATATAGTGGACCTGTTAAATAATATAAATCTCGGGCATGCAGATTAAATAATTATTAAATAAAGAATGCAAATATCGATCTAGTAGTACTACAAATAATTTATACCGAGGTTTAAATGCCACGTTAAATTATAGATCTTGTAATTATAATATAAAACTGTAATTATATTTCTGCAACTAGTAAACGCTTCTTAGGGGTGGGCTAGGGTGGGTGAAAGTCCAGCTTAAAAATTATTCCGCTACCCGGTAACCCACCTTAAAAAAAACTATAAAATTCTAGAATTTTGCTATAAACAATTTGTTTCATTCCATTTCAGGCCAGTCAACAAAATTTTTGTTTTAATAAAGAACGAAAAATGTATACCGCTCGCTGTGAAGGCTGTAACTCTGCAACCGATCGATTAATAAGAACAAAGTATGAAATCTTTTCTATAGACAATTTAATTTAGATTATTTTACATTTTTTTCTAAAATGAACCCAAACTGCCTCTTTGATACGCCTGGGTGGGATTGAGATCCTGCAGCATTTTGACTAGCTGTTGAAGAGTGTCTTGAAAACCTCAGTGTCTTTTTCCAACTCCTGACAAAACAATTCAAACCTAGAGGCCTTGTATTGATCTCTCTGCCGACAACGCAAAGGAGCATCACCATGAAGAATTTCTTTAGGACATTTGAAGTAATTACAGTACTGACTTAGTGCACGATTACGATTTTTTTGCACAATGGATGGCTGTATTGGTTGGAAAGTCTTCACCAATTAATCTTTTACCTCTTATTTAATACAAAAGGAAGGGTAATGCCAAATAAAAGACAAGGGCGGCCCAGAATCACCACTACAGTGGTAAATATTAAAATACAGACCCTCTCTTCTTCAAATCCTCAAATGTCGCTCTCATGTATTCGATCCAAGGTTACAGCCTGAACTATAGTCATGGCACTAAACCTTCCTAACTGTCATTAGAACAGGGCATTATGATTTGGGGTTGTATGTGCTCGGCAGGATGTAATTATACCGGAAAGTAAAAGATTACTTGGTGAAGATTTCTATTATAGCAAGATAATGCACCCCATCAATCGTGCATAAATAGTAAGTAGTTATTCAAGTACGTCAATATTATTATTTTGAACTGGCCACTCCAAAGCCCAGACCTCTCGTCTACCGAAAATCTCTAGCTTCTGTTATAACTAATAATTTCAAAACTTTCACCAAGGAAGCCTTAATCGATAAAGTATGGTCATTACTCCAATTGGGTGTAGGAAGTATACCGACTCGTTACCTTCACGATTGGCAACAATGTCACTCTAAAAGGGTGGGCATTGTGGTTATTAATTTTCTTTCCACATAGCAAGGAATCAAATTTAATGTTAAATAAACATAAGCTCAACAAAAATTGAGCAATTGACTGGAGTTTCCCAGTATAAACTTTTTTACATTTACTATGAAGTTTAGCAAGTCTCTCGTTTTTTGTGAAATCGAAAATTCTATTTAATTGAAATTCGTTATATTTAAGTTCCACTGTATCTTGAGTATGATACTACGTTATTACCAGTATGTAAGGTATCAAAGGCATCCCGTTCGCTTTCTAAGGATACCAAAGTGAAATCCAGGAATCCCACAAGTTTTTTCAGTTTTACAGGAACATCCCACGGGGGATGACTTGGAATTTTTAATATATTGTTAAGGGGGTACATCATAACATAAATATGTGTCCTAAGTTTCACTTCGTAATTCTAAATGTCCGGGTTTTGCCCAAAAATGCAATAATTTACTATTCAGGTAGTTTAAAAATAAGGTTCCTACACCCCTTTCTTAAAAAATTACTTCTCTTTTCACCCTTTCAAATATTTTCTTTGCCTATGTCTGCCCAGCCTTGAAAAACCCTAGCGCCACCACTGGTGAATAAGATTAACTTTTTGACCATTTCTTATACAAAATGGGGAAAACAAATATAAAATGTAAAGTGTATTTAATTCACCAGACAGGCATTAAAAGATTAGGTAAAAAAGTTAACGCCACGACTAAGTAACCTTTATTTCTCCCCGTTCCCTTTTATGACGAGAATAAATAATTTCTTCTGCATCTAGCTTCAAGCAACTAATTTCTGCTCCGCGTATTAATTCATAGTCTATTAGCATAGAGTAATTATTAACTTTTAATCTATGCCTAATGTTCTAATGCTATTACCTATGTATATTAAGTTCTACTTGATAAAAGCTGTCGACCCAGTATCGACTGTCGTGTCGTATGGGCAAATATATTCCAAATGACGCACAGTCATATTTTAATATTCTTTTTGTTCTACTTCCAACTCGATTTTTAATAAAGTTTACGTAATTAACTGTTTATTCTTAAGCAAGGCTGGATTTAACCACCATATTGAAAAACAATGCGAAAAATACATACTTCAATATTTCCATAAACGGCTTAAACAAATGCATTAAAACTAATTTATGCAATTCCGGCACTTAAACTGGTTTTAAGTCCCTTTCGTCGAAGATTAAAATTTAACATTAAATCTCAAGGGATTTATTAAATAATTATTAATTTCAGATTAAGTCCGGGAAATGTACAAAATAATGTAAGTGCCTCAAGACTTAAGTGCATTGTTAATCCTTCGTGTGGATTAGTACTTAACTATTAAGGTTTAAATATTTTACTTAGGATTAATATTGCACTTAAGTCCATTGGTATATAATGTACTACTATGCATTTGCGGGAATTAAACTGCAGTTAATAATTATTTAATGCTTTAATTTCAACATACCCCTCTCAAAATAAATGTCATTTTGACGTTTTTCAACAATTAAGTGGCAGGCGTTGGTCACCGAAACAATGCATTTATTTTTTAAATTCTTTTTAAAAATAATTAACTTTTAAATTCACTTAAATCCCTTGAGATTTAAAGTTAGACTTTAATCTTCTACAAAAGGGACTTAAAAGCAGTTTAAGTCCCGGAATTGCATAAAAACGTTAAACTTGCAATTATTTTGAGAGGGTTATATCGGAATTATAGCACGAAATAATTATAAATTACTGCTTAAGTAATGTTTACATTATTATAGGAATCCGGGACTTAAACTGCTACTTTAGTCCCTTTTTTCGAAGACTGAAGTTTAACTTTAAATATTAGTTAATAACTTAAATAAAAATTAATTGGGTGTTTCCTTGATAACCGCATGCAACTTGATCATTAAAAAATGTCAAACTGATGCGTTTATTTGGAGAAGGTTATATATTAGAAATTACAACTTGAAATATATAATTATGAATTGCAGTTCAAGTTCCGAAAATACATAAAATAATGTATTGTATATATCACAGGAATTTGGTGCATACCAAACGCTCTGATGGCTATAACTCTGCAGTCAATCGATCTAGAAGAAAAAAGTACAATATTATGTTTTCTTTCGAAAATTTAGTTTACTTACTTCATTTTTAACTCTCTAATATTTTGCTCTAAAATCAACCCAAATCGAAATATTCAAGAGTATGGAATGTGCCGATAAAAGTGTATTTTTTCCCGTTGTTTCTCCAATATGGTGTCCAAATCCGAGCACACTGGGCCGTTCAAAATTTGTATGTCTTTTCAGAAGACTATTATTAAAGATAATAAAATTAATGGTTTATTCCAACTTGCCTCCAATTATTTCAAAACACCCCATTTAGAATGCTATGTCTATGGATCTACGAGAAACTTTGCGTCATAATTTATTCTGAAAGCTAGATGGCGCTGGTAATTGTTCTGAAATGGTATTGTACAGGTGGGTTTTACATTATAAAAGAACCATTAACGCTATCTATTTTCTAATAGTATTTTATGCACCAAGGTAGCAAAGTGACACTTTTTTGGCCCGAGGGTAAAGGATTGTTTACACGAGGCGCCAGCCGAGTGAAACAATTACCCATGGGCCAAAAGTCACTTTACTGCCGTCGTGCATATACTGTTTTTTGCAATTCCGGGAGGTAAAGTAGGAACTTCGCCAATTTAGAAACTTAAAGCAAAAATTTAACGCATTTTTTTTATAATACACGTGGTCGATAGATCGCAAAATAGCACTAGTAATATTACCAACTACTACCAAAAGGTACTAGGAAATAGCACTTGGCACCCCTGATTCTACCAATGGCTCATTTCCATTTGTGTCTTTGAAACAGCAAAATGTGCCATGAGCGAGAACTTTTGCCGACAAAATCTAGAAAATTTTACCAAAAGCACTACGACGCTTTTGTGCAGTGGTGCAACAACAAAGAATTGGCAGATTGTTTTACTGAAGACGTGTTTTATGAAGCGAAAAAACGAAGGATATGTGGCGAAAAATCGCACGTCCTATCATCTGACCACGTGGCGACATTTTTAAAAACTGCACCTCGAGAGAATTATTTTGTAGCTAAAGTAAGTACTTTTTATTATTACTATTTATTTATTTCATTATATGAAAAAATCGCGCGTCCTAACATCTCACCACGTGGCGACATTTTTAAAACCGTCGCCACGTGGTGACTAGTGTCTAGTGACTTTTTTATCAGTCATCTGGTGACTTTTTCTCCCGCTCCCCCCCTATTTTTTAACTTTACTCCGGCTCCCCCCCTATTTGTAAAAGCTTTTATTAAACTTGCTCAGGATGTTTGTTTGTTGGTACGCATACATGTGTACAGGGTGAAGTTACCAGTGTGGCAATCGGATTATCGGATTATCTACCTATTACATTACTATATAAGTAAATCAATCAATCAATAATATCAAACAACCCGACCAAAAAGTTATCAAGACATCCAGAAGACAAGAAAAACAAAATGACGAAATCAAAAGCCGAAGAAAATTTAACGCAAAGGAAGAAACGGTTAGAACAAGAACGGCAACGGCAAGCAACCTCAAGATCCAAGGAAAATTTATCGCAAAGAAAGGAACGATTGGAACAATGTCGCCAGCGAATGGCATCTTCAAGAGCCAAAGCAAATTTATCGCAAAGAAAGGAACGATTGGAACAATGCCGACAGCGAATGGCAACCTCAAGAGCCAAAGAAAATTTATCGCAAAGAAAGGAAAGATGGGAACAATGTCGACAGCGAAAGACAACAGCCAAAGGAAAATGTATTAATGAACGTTTAAAAATATTTCATCAAGAAATTAACAAATTTTGCGATAACATTTGCGAAATATGCACACAAAAATGTTATCCAACACAAGTAAGTGAATATAAACTTCATGATGTTCCCCCATATTTACCAGATAATAATCTTAAAGAAAAGCAAAGCTTGCTCCTATGCTATCGTTGCAAAAGACATGTGAGTAGTCGGAAAATTGTATGTCCTAAAGCTTGGTGGAACAATCTTAATCCCGGAAGAATTCCACATGAAATTAAAATAAAAAGTTTTATATATTGCAATGTACCACTACCACGTCAATAGAAATGATCACGTTAATGATTCAAGGTTTTATTTATTAATAAAGGTAGCACGAGACTTATTTGTTCAAACGTAAGAGTTTCATCTGATATAAAAAATTTGTTTTAAAGTCATAAATTTACATGAAGAAAAGGGATCACGGAATGAAATAACAAAATAAATTCGAATGCAACGTTTTTATTCTGTTAACAAAAATGTTTGTTAAAAGTATAAATTAATTTAATTAGTAATAAGAAATGTAATTTGAAATCAAAAATAATTGTTCTAAGTTAATTTGTGAAAATGTGTTAAACGAAAAACTTATAAAAATTAAAAATAATTTTACATCTATCGAAGTGCGTCGTAATTCAATGTACCACAAATGGAAAAAACATTTTCTTCAAAACTTTACTGGAAGATCACAGGAGGTGCAAATACTTCAAATTAATCTGAAACATAAAAATTTTATTAAAAATTTTATAAGTCACATTGGGCTTAAGCCGAACCTGTATATTATAAACTTCAAGTATTGATTTAATTTTCGATCAATGGAAAATCACATTTGCCTTGGAAAAACACAAGTAACGATGGTAAAACAATGGATAGAGGAAGTTGTTGATTGAGATTCGATAAATGGGTGGTGAAATTTTAAGCGTCCTACAAGAAAATAATTTATCAGAAAAAAGTGCGATTAAAACCGAATAAAAGATATAAAATTTAAAAAGTAAATTTAACTTACGTGAGTTACCAGTGTTTTTGGATCAAAATATTGAAAGATTGAAGATATTTTCACAAATAACTACAAACGAATTTACACGTGTTGAAAAAGGCATCCACTCGTATTTATGCAACTGTGCACCATCGATAAAAGTTTGATACTGGGTTTCATGGTCATCCATCCTGACAACCACAAAAGAACCAGATTTTAAAGGTAAAGTGGAACAATTTTCATTTTAACAAAATTTAGTGCGGACTTATAAAAATTTTACTACTGCGTAACTTCGATTTAACATTTATAGTTGTGGGGTAATTTTAAGGAATTTGTTTAATTTATGTTAACGATTTATTTGAAACTAAATACATTTTGTACAATAAAATTTATCATTACATTATCAAACGGAGCATAATTTTGTAATCATTCCGAGAACCACAATATTGTATTTCAGAATTAAGATTTGGTTAAGGAAGGAACCCAACGTGAGAAAAGGTAGGTCTGTGCTCACCGAAATTGCTAAGCCGAGGGATAAATTTATTTTATTTGTCATTATCACTAAGAATTTTACATACATTTCTGTTGACGGGGTACATTTACGTACACTCGTACAAGATATTAATCTTCAAACGTGTAGCCCTAATAAAGCTCCAAGGGTATACAGCACTTTTTGACAGCCCAACGTGTGGCATTATTAAAGGACTCCGTGCACAGCACAATATGTATTCTTTTGTAAGACTAAAAAGTTGAAAATAAAAAAATAAATAAAAAAAATTTAAAAAAAAGCTTTCATTAAATGAAAACAATTAAATAAAAATGTACTAAAAAGGAAAAAAATAATTGAAATTTACTAAATAGGATAAAATAATCAATATATAAATGTAGGAAAAAAATTAACTTGCGCCTCATATCACGAAAAATAAAAGCGTGTGGCGTTTATAATCTCCCATTTACCCACTTTGGGGGGCATGTCGCCAGCTTTGCATTGTCTGTAAGTTAAGCGAAATCAGCAGTAATGCTGAAATGTTTACGCCACACGCTTTTATTTTTCTCTTTTTCTCTCGCTCCCTCCCTATTTTTTAACTTTACTCCGGCTCCCCCTATTTTTTAACTTTACTCCCGCAGGGTAAAAAAGTGCCCCTTTACACCCGCAAACCGGGGTAAAAAGTGAGTACTTTACCCCCGGAATGGCAAAAAATAAATTGTGAGGCATCAAAATTTCTCAAGTTTGAACTAACTGTTACTTAGACTAACTTTAACTGGATATGAAAATATCGGCCTTAGGGGTAATAAAAAGAAATGAAAAATTAAGTTAATCGCATAATGTTTATTTATTACGATGTTGAATAAATATTTTCATATTTTACCCGGTTTTACCTAGTTTCTTTCATAAGCCGTTGCTAAAAAGTATCTTTAACTTTTGAAATACTTTTAAAGGAAAACTCATGAAAGTATATAAATACTTTTTCACAATCAGTGGTGTGCTATGAAGTTTTTATCAGAGGGCTTGCAGTTTTGTTTCATTTTTAAAACCCGGAGAATTACTAAGAAATTAATGCAAACTGTGTTACGTTTTAAATTAATTAATAAAAAAAATACAACAATAATAAATGGCTCAAAAACTCTGGAGGGTCGCGCGGGACCTACAATCCCTCTACAGTACACCACTGCTTACAATATAAACTAATAGAGATGATTATTATGCTTATCATTGCATAAAGGTCGTTTCACATTGATCATTTCAAATGATAATTGAATTCATTTGACATGAATGCGAATTGGACGTCTGAACCCTTAACCGATTCCGTTCAAATGAACAACTGTCATATCAAATGAATTCAACTGAAATCGGCTGAAATGAATAATGTAAACCCAGCTTAAGAATATTGCTTCCTATAGTTATAATATACTACAGGGTGAAGCGTTTCAAACCGGCTCAATTTTTTCAGTTCGCCTCACTGCTACATAACTACAGAATTACGATAGGACTTTCGATTATTCTTCTATAAAATGTCCTAGATAATACTGCTACATAATATATCCACCTGTTGCGTTAATCGCCTAACTGTTTGAGATATTCTCCGGAACCTGGGAGACTAGATTAGGTGTTAACTGATCGCTATGTCTGTTTCGCTTTTTCTTCTTTAGTGATACCGTATCGTCCCAATTCTTAATTAAACTCCGAATGGAGCTTTTTAGGAAGATTTTCATTGACTACCTTAAATCGTTCAATTATTCAATTGCAATAAAGTAAGTCATTGTCGTATTAGGGCTGTAAAAATAAGACCACCCGATATAAGCTAAAAAATTTTCAGCTTTTCGCGTTATTTCGAAATTAACATTTTCGGCATCGCAATTCTCAATTATCCATCAAAAGTAACTATCAGAAATTAAATGTAATACCGTGCATTTATTTCCGCAGACAAATTACTCGGAAAACTCGAGGTATAAATAAAATGTTACAAGTAGTATGAAAATTTGTGGTTTTGCATTACCGAATAAATTTCGATTTATTAGCCGCCAACATGTTATTGAAGTTGGAAATTCAAATTTACGCGAAACTAACATTTTATATATATTTACTAGCAAACTATAGAGGGTTGAAATGCTTCTGATAAAATTGCGTTAAATTTTACAAGCTGTCAGAATGTTCACGTGAAATTTTTTGCAGGCCTTTACTGAAAGAGATCAAAGAATCGTCTGTGAGTCAAATCATATTGGATTGCGAAACGGACCACATTTTAGACATTTTGGAGCAAGCACAAGAAGTAAAACTTATGGAAGAATATTACAGTTACATTTTAACATCGTTGGTAAGTGATGGATAATGAAATAAAAAGTTATTACCGAAACGTCGTATTAGAGAGAAATTATTACTGCTGGAATGGCATCGGATTGGTGGATTCAATTTAAAAGTTTATTCCACGTTTTACAATAATTGACTTGTTTGTGCCAACCTATTAATAAAGTTAAAATTGCAAACATTTGTTACATTGCAATTTCAAAGTACAATTTATTATAGAATTAAATAAATAAAACGCTATAGAAAAGATGTTACATAAGAAAGCCATTATTTTAATGGTGGATCATTAAAAAAGCTTTGAAGTCATCGAGTATGCGAAGCAAGTTGTTCAAAAGCTTTTTGAGTTAAGCACGCTTAACAAGAAGCTCTTCCAGTAACCTTAACTATCAATCATGGGATTAACATAAAGGGAACGAAACCGCGAATGTCTAATGGCACTTGTTACAAAAAGTTGTTACTAAACTGTATTATTTTAGGACGCTCATTCTCTGGATTTTGGGAAACTGCAACCGTTTAAAAGCGGTATATTTAGTTTGAGAATTATAGACCCGAATAGTCGAGAGATCCGGATGGTTGCAAGAGACTGGGAATTAGGGCAACTTAACCACAACAAACACCACATCCGCATACCCCCTGAATCCATCCGAGTAAGTATATGTCATCTTCCGGATTCCGGAATTTTCATACCAACTTCACAATTATCAAGTTATATTTCATCGGCGCTTAAGTTTACAACTTCATTGTAATAGATCGCATTACAACAATTTGTCTTATACAAAATAATAGCTCGGATCAACTTATGAAAGGCGACGCCCAAATTGCAAACATGAATATGAAAAACTTATTAAAACATTTTTAATTTATTCTCCCTTATATGATCGCGAAAAATTAAAAGAAAACTTTTTTTAATCAAACTTTTCCTAACTTTCAAAGTTGCGGCGCGAAGGACCAAATATTACGTAACTGTGATTATTACAAAACAATTTTCAAAATTAAATTTATGGATATTGCTTGGTGTAGTGCGCTTTTATGATATCAAATACGGTGAATTCCGGCAACAAAGGAATAATGCAAGAGTGGATCAACTTATCTTTCCAAACCGCACAGCTGTGGTTTAACTAATTAATTTTATTAATTGAAAATCAACCCAATTAATTTTAAAGTGCATTTCTGTTCAAACGAACGTGTAATTTTGACAAATTGAGGAAATACAATTTTGAAGAAGATGTGGCAGAATATTCAATCTTTAAAATTTAATCACGTAAAATTGTGAACATTTTTATTATTTTTACTTCAAAATGATTGGAGTGGTCGTGCAAACTACTCGTTGATATAAAATTCAAATATTTACGTATACGACAACAAAATTTTGTAATTTAAAATCTAATTTTTTAATTAAGTTCTGATACAGTTTTTGATTAGGTATAGGATAATTTATTTGATTAGTTATCATTCCTTCTAGTTATTAGTACGGATGCAGCCTAAAGTTTATTTCGCACGGCTACTTTGCGTTATAGAAAGAATTTTCTCAGGTGGATCAAGTCGTCAGACGCGGCGGTTCCTTGGAAAACGTGCCTTTAAGCAAAGTTGCCATATTTGAAGAAATTTATTGATGTTGCGGAATTTTAACACTATAGCGGGACCAAGAAAAAAGAGAAGAATATTTTTACATTTTACTAATAATATAAAGAATTTTCAATAAACGTGCTTTCCCCACTTTTCATGCAGATATCTGGGGTGAATAATGTTGAAAAGATTCAAATTTCTGGATCTAACAAATTCCATCAAAAAGAAGTACATTTCGGTATAAAATAGTTAATGCAGTGGATTAGGCGGTCAATAGCGTGGTGGCTATGTGCTAATACGGAGATTTAAAACAGTAAGAAGAGCGTCGCCCCGTCAAAAATATTTTATTTAATGCGAATGTAGTTACACCGCTGAATATTGGGCAATCCGACGTCGCTAGCAGCATAAGCGGTTGCACAGATTTAAGACATTTGATCAAAGTGAAAATTTATTTTACAACCCCCCTCCCCTTAATTATAACAAACCACTAGTCGCCGTCGATAAGCAAATTAGTTAAACAACAAAATTAAATTGCATTAAGCCCCCTCCCCAATCGGAAGAAACAAATGACGCTAGCACCTAAACAGGGGGTGTTGCTGGATTGTCAATTTTTAAATTTATTTATAAATACTTTTCTACCAGGATGTGTTTGCTATGATTGTGCGACCTTAAGGCCGCATTGAAACTCTTTCAAATTGAAGAAACCTTTCGGTTTATTTTATTCACCCCCACATCCTCCTAAGCGATCAAAAACAAACAAATATTGGCTGGCCAGGATGACAGTAATGGTGCATGTAAAAATGTAAAGGAACATTAGATGATGTTTATTTTTTGTGTTGTTACAGTAGCGGCTAAAGTGTACAAGGACATGTGGCTATCCCTATCCAAAATCGGAAACAGAAACTTATCTAAAATATTAATTTTGAATAAATAAGTAAATAAAAAAAAGGAAATTTATATGTTTCCTTTTTCTTTACATTTTGTGTCCTCCCATTGAAAAATATCGCGAGTCGATAGTCCAAATAATAAAGTTACAAAAAATTGATGACTGCCGTGACCGGGGCGTCTGGAATACCCCCCCAACATACGGTGATCAGAATGGCCATCTTATTGATATTCTGGGGATATTCCGTAAATCTAAATATTTCAATTTAGTGGCATCCCATTGAAAGAAGTCACGAGCCGCTACTGAATTAGTCTAAGAGCGTCTACAAACGATCCAATCTGGTCGGGCCGACAAGCTGTCCTACACGTGAGTTGAACAAGGACACAATAGCCGCATCCTTATTCAACTCATGTGTAGGACAGCCGGTCGGCCCGACCAGATTGGATCGTGTGTAGACCCTATTAGCGTGGTACTGAAACCACGTTAAACACCAATTCCCTTATGTGTGTGATAAAACTTTGAACGCACAACATAAACTAAAATAGAAGATTCGTCAAAGTAGTCAATAGGACCACTCATTTAAGTCGAAGTGGCAGGGATATTTTCCATTAAAATTTAAAAAAAACGTTTACGAAAATCTATCTCCAAGAAGCCACAATTAAAAGGGATTGCTTCCGTAGCAATGGAAGTAATCAGAGTTTACTCTGATTACTTGGTACATAGGTACAAGGTACATCAGAGTACCTTCATATCGCACGAGGTGTCCCTCAAGGTAGTGTACTGGGTCCACTTCTTTTCGTGATTTTTACAGCTGACCTTCCCAATGTGTTACCTGATGGCACCAATGTTCATAAGTTTGTTGATGACACCCAGCTGAATATTTCAGGCAATCCGGCGTTAATTAATGGCATGGTTCGTGACATAAATGTTTGTCTTGATTTAGTGCTTCGCTGGTCTTCTTCAAACGGCTTATTTCTTAACCCTAGCAAAACTGTCTGTCTGTGCGTTGGTAGCCCTCATTTTCGAGCAGTGGCTAATAACGCAAGGTGTACTGATATTTTACTGGACAACAACGTCATCGACCTCAGTGAAAAGACAAAAAATCTTGGAGTCATTTGGGACTGTGGCTTAACTTTTGAAAACCACGTAAATAAAATTTGCAGCACGGGCTATTACAAGCTCAAGTCCCTGTATAGGTACAAGCACCTTCTGTCTTCTCAAGTCAAGTGGAATCTGGTCCAAAGCCTGGTACTATGCCATCTAGACTATTGTTCTGTAGTCTACTATGGATGCTTAACTAGTTATTCAAAGACTAAACTACAAGTACTCCAGAATGCATGCCTACGTTATGCATTCAATATCGATCGATGGGATCACGTCACCCCGACGTACAATTCAGAGAAAATATTGAAAATAGAGGCTCGATGTGAACTACAGTTTGCTCTTCTCCTCTATAGCGTTTATAAATCTGGTCGTCCAAGTTACTTGTACGAACTTATCAAACAAAGATCGTCTTGCCATGGATTGAACCTACGCAACAATGGAACTCTGTCGGTGCCTACACATAGGACTTCGAAATTTGAGGGATCCTTCCAATATAGAACCTTCTGCACTTTCAACAAGTTTGCGCCTCTCTATCTGAACGCCAGTACAAAGCTAACGTTTAAAACACACGCTAAGGAAATATTAATGACGAATCAAATTCGAGATTACTTATTATAGGCATTGGTTGAAAATCAGCTCTGCTGAACTAATGCCTTTTAAGCAATATATTATATTTAAACTTTTGTAAATTTTATTTTATGGAGTGGAATTCATATATTGATTAATAAACTACTTTATTATTATTATTAAAGTAGGGATCAACACCTAACATTCATGAAATCGGTAATAATTTTTGTAATAAATTTGCAAACTTATTTCAACCCCCCCCCTCCTCCCGCAAATCTCTCTAAACAAACTGGTCAAAGAACTATGAAAAATTGCGTTAAATAAAATGGTGAATAAATATCTCGCAACACTGCGTTTAAGCTACAGGCTTCCTTAACAATAAATTTACAACAAACAAAAAATGGCTAGAGTTGACCCATTTTAAGAATGCAGAGGTGCGGCCGCGAACAGCAACGATAATTGGTTATTAGTTAAATATAGAATCTTATCTTGTTTGCTTTTCGATGCCTCACCAATACATTCTTAAAACGGGTGGACTATGCAGCCACGGGCCTGCATTTAAAAGATAAATCAGGCAACTAAGGGAGTCAGAAAAATAACACCGCAAATTGTTGTCAAAAGTCCCATTAGCAGGACACTTTAAAAATAATATCTACTTTATAGTTTCGGAAATGCAATCCCAATAGTCTTCGCTTTTGTCCAAAATAATATAGTTTTTAGTTTGGATGGTAAATACCCCCCTCACACATAAACTGGATAAAATTAAAGTTTTACGCTATTCAGCATTATATTGACTAAATATTAGGTTTTTTTGGAAAGCTGTATCTAAATGTTAAGTTAATGTTCACTTTGACCCTCAGATGTACTGAAATTGCACTACAGTAGAAACCCGATTAACCGAGGAAATACCCTTGGATAATCGAAAATTAGGATTATACAGGATTTTCTTTAAAATGTCGCAAAACAAAAATATGCAAATAACTTTCTTTTAGTCTAGGCCTAGCTTGCAAAACATCTGGGCAAGCTGGAATTATGGATTCGATTCACCTGGCGACTTCTCCCTCAATTGTGGATTTCAATTCCTCTAACGTGGGTTTTTGGCTTATAGTTATAACTCACTGAATTTAATTTTTAAGAAAAATTATTATTAGACCGAAATTGAAGAGCACAAAATTCTCTACAAATTAAATTTTCCATAATTCATTTTTGATAATGAAAGTAATTAAAAAAATGTAGGAAATTCCATAGCGCTAATTTTTTGTTATTAATATTTTTACATATTTAATTTCGTTTCGAAGTTATGACGCATAATGTCATAATAGCTCCAGGTAAACCCCCCTTTCCCGTTACACGATTTAAATTATTTTCATCTGGCTTCGTCCTACGACAGGAAAAAGCTTATATGCAAAATTTGGAATGATTTGCTTGCTTCGTTTAGACGCTATCGTGTTCACAGACGTACATACACACACACACACACCTACACACACACACACATACATACAGACATCCTTCCAAAAATGATAAAAATGGATTCAGGGGACCTCAAAACGTGAACATCTGTCAAAAAATTGGGGGGTCAAATTTTGACTGATAACAATACTTTCCTTACCTAGGGGTTCGGAAAGTAAAAATATTGATTTGTAATACTAATTATTCAAAAACTTTTTTTTATTTCCAAAACAGTACGATTTAAGCAAATTTTGAAAACCTATATGATGTTGTGCTTTTCAATGTTGATCTCATGGGAATTTTCCGCAAATATAAAATTAAGCGAGGCACAGGCAAAACCCGCGTTCTTCCAAACAGGGCAGAAGTCGACAGGTGATTTTAGGGGACATTTTCGGGGTTCATTCGAATTTTGGGTTTTTTGCCTGAACCTATGTGAGACTGACTGAGACCGACCTCATCGTCTTATTCGGCAGTTCAATACAGCGGACAAAATGATTTAATCAGCAAGGCTCGGATAACGCGAATTTTATATTGGCATCTCGAATAACACGAAAGATAGGATAACTGCGACTCGGATAATCGGGGTTCTATTGGAGTACTAGCAAGAAATATAAAAACTAGCAGAAAATTTTTAAAACCTATCAGATTTGAAAGACCCTATCATAACTAGAAGGTTGTTATACATGCAGGGATTTTCAGATAATTCTACAGATAATGTTGAGCAAACTTCGAAAAACGTGATGTTTTGGAGGGCTACATCTCGGAAATCACCTTTGCCATTTTTCGGACCTTCAACAAATTCACCACTGCGCATTACCACAACGCACAATATCCATAATTACAAAGTCGAGGGATTCCGAACAAAACTTCAAGAATTCTTTGAAATTATGTTGAAGACTATAAATATACAAGTCTTTTTTTTTGAGACTTTTCGAAATGAGCTGGAGATGTGAAAAGGTACCAAAAGTCAGACATTAACTGGCGAACGACTACAAACGCACATCTTTGTTGCTGGTAGTTAAAATAATATTCGAGAAGCTGCAACAAAAATAGATTTTTTAGAAAAAAATCATCTCCTGAGTGATTCACAACATAACACAGTGACTCAGAAATTATGTCACTCCGAGAGGTGGCATGGAGGGACAAGACATCAGCAATTTAGTACAAGTAGAGAAATTTTGAAAAAATGAACTAAAAACTTTGTATTAAATTGAAGGGATAAGTGGATTATTAAAAGATATGTGCAAACGATGTGTCACCGTGACGATAATTGCAAAATTATTTATTTATATAATTTATTCAGAAGTAACGATATTAAATTTTATTAACCACATACCCAATAAATGTCGAATACAAAATAAGATTAGAAGTACGGAATATTTTTTACGTTATTTGCTTATACTCCACTAGTAATTACAAGTTCGTTTGTGTTACCAAATTATTACAAGTCTAGAATGAATTCTCACAACTGTAGGACTTATAGCGTTTTTCATACATGCACCAGATCTGACTTCCTAAGAAATATCCCTTGTAATGCTGAATGAAAGTTTGTTCACCCTTTAATTCACTTGGCCATAAAATAATAGCGTAGAGTTTCGAATCCTAGGAGAAGATTAAAATACTGAATTTCTTTTAGTTTAATTGTGTATAAATTGAACATTAATTTTATGTTCCTATAATTATGTTATTCATCACAACTAATATAAATATTAAACAGTTAACGAGGGCATATGATTGAATTCACCCTCGCACGTCAATTTATTCATGCCATAATATTTACTGGATGGTTTATTACAAAATAGATAGTAAATTATTTTTACAAAATCACAAAAAACAAGTCTGTTCAAACGAACGTGTAATTTTGACAAATTGGGAAAATTCATTTTTGAAAAAGGTTTGATAAAAAATGGAATCCTTAAAATTTAATGAAGTTAAATTGTACCAATTTTTTATCTTTCCAAACGGAATTTACTTAAAAATGACTGAAGTAGTCGTGCAAAGTACACCTACCTACGTTAAATTGATGTTTGTTGATATTCACGTGAAAAGAAAACTGAAAATCAAATTTTTAAATTTAGGTGCTACGTCAAAATGTCATCTCGACTGGAATGTTTTGTTATTCATCTACGACTATAAAATTTCGTAATTTAGGGAGGTTTTTCTGACTAAAATTCCGCTACGAGCAATTAAATCGTGCGACATGACATGGAAAACTATGATAAAATCAATTATGTGCATAAAAAGCTCGTTTAAACATTTTATTTTCCGGCACAAGTGCAAGTTTGCTTGTTTACTTTTTATTGGTGAATTATTTCTGAAAAGGATAGATTTCTTGGGATCGGAAAATCTCAAGTGTGCAGATCTATTTGTCCTCGTTTTCATTTCTCTGTGTTAATTCTGTCCGTTTCTGGTCGATTAGACGAGCAACTCGGGACGTATACGTAGGTTCCCTGTCGTACTCCAAAGCAACCCTTACATATCAATCCACTTTTATCGCAAGGGAGGCCACTTCTGTTTAAGTAAAAATGTAAAAACAGTATCATTTGTTTTGTTTGTGTGTGCTTACGATCAATTCATTACACTTTAGTTACCTTTTACTTTATTGCATAAAATGTTGATTAGGATGCACGGTAAAATTTATGGACACCCTATATAAAAGGACACTTAATTTAGCTTTGCTAATGCATAAAATGTTTTCGTGCTAATAAGAGCGGTTCCACACGTTTCTCAAAGAATTAATTTCGTTCAAATTTTTATAAAAATAAAATTGTGGTTTAAAATCGCTCGTTTCATCAGCATGCTTGCAGTACCTATCTCGAACACAAAAGTTTGAACATATTTTGTAAGGTAAACCATGGTAATAAGGTATGTTGATTACAGACAAAAGCGGCACTCATCTACGATGCTTTGAACTTGTTTATTACCGTATATTCTCAGCTAGATATAACAGGAACAATGGTAATCAAACCTTTAAGCTGCGAAGGCTACGAGATTTCAGATCATGGACTTCGAATTAGCGCTTTTATCCATGTGGTAAGTAATATTTAGAAATTATTATTTTTATTTGATGAACAAGTTTACATAGTAAACCCTATCAAAAGAGTTTGAAAAATACACATTAACTCAAAAACTTCATTTTTGAATAACACACACGCGAATTATATTTTACATGCAAATTCTTGTAATTATTTTTGCGTTCAATATTTAGTGTAGGTACTCTTTTATGTTTTCAACCACGGAAATACCTGCAGGCAGACCATAATTGAAACATTCGAAATGTTTAAAGAGAAACGAATCTAATCAATAATGAAAAATGATCAATTTAAATTAAACCATAAAAGTAAACAAACTCCGAAAAAGTTTCGCAAGAGCCAGGAAGTTCGTGATAAAAATTTTTCGATGTCAACTTGTATAAATGCAAACTTAAAAACTCTTACCTCAATTATAACTGCAAAATTAACGAGAAACTAAATTACACATTCAGGCGTATCCCAGATAATATTACAGCCTACCATAATTCCACAATAGGAGTTGTTGGTCTTATTGATTAAATGGAGAAAGTCCATTATGTAGTTTATGATTGGATTAACACAAAAGATTTGAATAATTAAAATCAAATACAATGTCTACATTAAACTGATGAACTGTAATGTATTGAATTGTAAACAATATCGTTTACCCATTACCTAATGTGCTAATAATTGAAGAGAAATTTAGGTTTAAGACGGTGGTTTTCAAACTTTTTTTTGTTTTAATACTTTAATAAGGAGAGATGTTTGGTTCTAATTGCAGTTTCCACCGAAAACATAGTTTCATCATCACTTAGCGAAGGATATTCATCCAAAAACTCAACCCATTCCATATTGAGAGATTTTAGTTTTATTTGCTGTTGCAAGACATTAGCTCAACCAGACTTTCTTTATCTGCTGACGAAAAGATAGAAGAAGATTGTATGGGCCTTGGATCCATGTGAACTTAATTTTGCAATAATTCCTGCAAAACTAAGGCTAAAGACGTCTTTCATGCAGTTTTTCTCCTCTTCTTCTTCGTTTTCCTCTTTGCAGAGGAGGCGTGGTAGTACCTCACACCCTTCTGTTCACGGCTTCATCAATATATGCTCCATCTAACCCGGATCTGGGCACTTCTTGTAGCCTGATGTTTTTTTAAATTTTTTTTAATTTTTTTAAAATCGAGGTACACAAATACGTGCTCTTCCCGTGTCTTGCAATAGGCTCTCCCGACCTCTAAAACTTGCGTAATATTTGTAACCCTGTCCGCTATGTAGCTTACTATTGTCCATGAATTCGAGGCGCCACTTTTGTTTATTTTCTTTATCAGCTTGGGCTTCCTTGCATGTATCAAGTAAATATTTATTTTTGTCTCTTCTGCAGGCTTTCTGTATTTTCTTGTTTAGTTATGCGTACTTTTTCTGCTCTGCTGTCGTTTTTATGTAATTATCTCGCAGCTGATGTCTTCTAATCTCTAGTTCAAGAGTTCCTTCCAATACAAAACATCCAATACTGATGTTTATGTGGGCTTTGCTTCTTCTTAGTTTCATTTTAAGTTTCTGATATGGCTTTCTCTACGGTTTTCCATATCTCTTCTGTCGTTTAGTTGTGCGATTGATGTGTCTGCAGTATCTGTAGTTTTTCATGGAATTGTATTTTGTCCTCAAAATCCGATCTCTTGGAGGATAAACTAAAAGTACAGTGCTGTACAATGGAAGCCCTAATTGCAATTCATACGCGACTAAAGGACTTCGATACGATAGTCTCTCGTTGAGCGTTAAGGGTTGAACCTCAATCATAACCCCATACGGAATTGAGAAAATGCAAATTAACCGTTTGCGGTGAAATTTCACAATTTAAAGTAGTCACAACCAAAGCATTCTAACAACGACACACATGGTTGTGACTATTTTAATTTGTCTTTGGAGGATTTTTTTCCAATTGGCACCCTACTAAGCTTGAGATTGAATTGGACTGTTAATAGCCTGTGGACACTACCACATTCTTCCCCAAGCACATTCGTCACCTTCTTCATTGATGTTCTCCATTTCATCCATCTTGATGTTGCTGGTATACCGTGTTTGATATTGTTAGGCTGTTTTCTATGCAGAAGTCCAGTAGCATTTCTCCTCTCTCTTCCTGTTTCCCACAATGTTTCTTATATTCATCTTCTTGTGTTTCCCCCACTTTTGCATTCAAGTCTTCCACTGTAATGTCAATTTCTTTTTTTTTAATAGGGTTTCTTCCAGTGTTCTTTAGAACTCTTTATCATCACTGGACCCAATAGTTCGCGTGTATACTTGTACTATATTTATGATTAAACATTCCATGATTAACATTCGTGCTATTCGATAGCATAAAACCATTTTAGTGCAAATTTTCTCACATTCAAATATGTTTTCGTTTTTGTGGGTTCCATCGGGTCGGGCTATTAATAGTTGACATTTCTCGCAGAATAAAATCACTCTTGCGCCCAAGTGGCTACTATGCCTTGGGATACTCAACTCCCCAAAGCAACCTTCGTTACCTTCTCGAACACTGCTAAACAAAACCTCCAATACACAATAAAATTTTTGAAATATAACAAGAAGAGTTTTAAATTGTATAAAACGTCATTAAGAACTCCCTAGAAATGTAGTTGATATTTATTTCCCAAGACAAATGCGTTAGTAAGTCTACGCTAATGGAGTGGTTGTCACGATAAGAAAATATAAATGTGAATATGCTATTTTATGCAGACAATGCAGTAGATCTGTCTAAGCCCAAAGATGAGCTTTGGTGCATCTAGATTTATTTAAAACTCGTGATATATGATAATCATTGCGAGTGACGTGCATGTAGAAGTACCTACTAAATTTATTGTTAGAGAAATTGCGGGTTTCAAGACATTCGCACTAAAATTTCTGGCTTCAAAAATATAAAATAAAACTATTTAATGTAGTATTGATTTTACAATAAATAAATTAATTAATTAAATTTCAGCGTCCAATGACAAAAGGAAATATGATAGGTCCTCTAACTGGATCACTTCAATTTGACTCATTAGGAAGACGTACTAAATTCTCGTTACAAATTGTAGAACGTTCGTTGGAAGGCACTCGCGTCATGGGTGTTTGGGACTCGATGAAACCTTCCCTTGTGAACGTCCAAATTACCGAAGTACAAAGAAAAGAAGAACTAAAAAAACAAATCCATTTAAAAACATTTAAAGTTACCTCTAGGTAATGTTTTATCTTTAGAATTTTAACTTGGAAAAACACTTTCATAAAATCTAATATTGTTAAGTGTTTTAAAAATACGAAAAGTAAAATTTTCAAATGTAAAGTTTATTGAAAGATAACATTTTTCTTCCAAATTTAATTTTATAAAACAAAATCTCATGAGATTCAACAAAAATCTAATTTACCTGTCGTCATATTTTTAGAATTGGTGAGCCCTATTTAATGAAACGAAAGCCTGCCGAAGGTGAGTACTTAAAAGGAAACGATCGATTTGAAGGATACGTAAAGGATCTCTTGGATGGCATATCTAAAATATTACATTTGAAATACGAACTTGCAATAGCTAATGACTCCAGATACGGAAATTACGATGAGAAAACAAGAGAGTGGAATGGCGTTATTAAGGAAATACTGGATAGAGTAAGTTAATAAAAAAAATTATTTGTTACAATTTTAAAAAGTTCAAGTGGGGTGAATAAAACGGTTACTTAAAAAAATATTAACAATAATTCATAAAAGTGTTGTGCAAATGACACAGTCTATTTGTGCGAGTTGACTGGTTGACACTAATTTTCCCCGTTTTCCTTTGCGTTAAAAAAAGTTTACGTTGCTAATGCAAGATGATAGCAGCTGGCGTGTCTGTAAGTAGCTTTCTAAATTTTACAAAATGTATTTTTTCAGAAAGCAGACCTTGCTATTTGTGATCTTACAATAACACATGATAGAAGAAAAGCAGTGGATTTTACTATGCCTTTTATGACGCTTGGTAAGTGCAACTCGCGTATTTGTTCAATTTTAGCAATACAGCTTTTCTTTACAAAAGGAATTTTAATAAAATTTTAACAAAACTACTGAAATGGAATATGAAAAGATGTAACGAAAATAACAAAGTTATCAGCAAAATGTTAACATTATACGTTTAATTTAATTAAAAAATTCAAAAGAATCGCCCGATCCTCTTTGAAAATATTATATAATTCAAAGTCGTGACACTCTCAATCTTGGACACTCGGAATTTCTTCCAAAACAAAATTGAAAATATACGCAGGGTCTTTCACCGAATGGGTCAATAACGGGAAGTAAATTACAATAATTGTAACAATGCAATTTCAATTTATAATGTAACAATTAACGATTTTATTTCCACTTGGTTGGGTTGGATTTATTTCAGATAATAAATCGTTAATTGTAATTGTTAAAACATAAAATCGGCCATTATTAAAACGTGTGAGAATATTGATGTGTCTTGCAAACCGAAATATCCCTTGAATTTGCACTAGCAAATATTTAACCCAATAATGTTTTAATCAATCTTCATTTAAAATTGAAATCCTCTTTAGGGATGAAACCAGCGAACCGTGATATGCGGTAAATTTGTTCATTTTAATTAGAAATTGCTCACAATTTATTTAAAAACAATTTTGTTGTTGAAATATCGACAAGAAGCTATACCAAATACGTTAGTTGAACTTGAAATTCCTTCCGCGTAAAGATAGAAAATGTCTGAACGAATAAAGTGAATCTTATGTGAATTTTAGATACGCCTGAAGTAATTTAAAAAAATTATCAGCAGATAACATTATTTAATTTGGAGGTGTAAGAAATTCCTTTATTATTAAGGCAATTGCTAACGAAAAATCCAAATATGGAAATATGGATCAACTTTTGTCTTTCTAATGGGCGTCATTCTTTTTAGATTATTTATCAGAACTAAAATTACCAAATTCCCCAAATTTATAATGGACAGCTGTATAACAGAAGTTCATTCTCGAGTCAGAGTTCACCCAAAGATTTTTGGTATATCAACCAATCAAATAGCAGAAATCCCTGGATTAACTCTTACTCGAGGATAATCTTCTGTTATACTGTTGAAGCACCACGTGTTTGCGAGAAATTAACAACACTTTAATTTAAAAAAACTCGTTTAATAAATCTTCACTACAAAATCTTACATGTTGCTTGACTGAATTAATATGTCTTAATGATTATGACCACGATGACGCCAAGGCAGTAACCATATCTTTATTGTTGCCAACCTAAGATATGGCGCAACATTTAAATGAAGCATACACATGGTTGGTCACAAATTGTGGGTAGGGGTATACAACACACCTCCCCCCCTTTTAGATTAATCAATTATGGACATTAACTTGATTAATTAGAAAATGATAATATTATAATATGATAATAAAAAATTAAGAAAAACAAATAACATACTAGCTAATAATAATAATAATAATAATAACATAAATAGTGTTCCCAAAGATTATGTTTTAATCGCGAGGTTGATAAGGGCGATTGGTTGTTCTTTCTTCTATTAGTCCTACACTACACAATTGATTTTCATTTTTGGATGTCACTTAGTCTAATTCAGGATCACAAAATTGATTTCGGGGAATGTTTTTTTCTTTTTATTTTGGAGGTGGAGTTTGTTTTGTCTCCTTTTTTTTGTAACCACTGGGTAACAATAACCTGCACATAACCGAGTTAAAGTTGAACTTGTAGTGCCTTGTCAAACCTCTGAAGACCGTCCTTGTTGAACTCCTGTAGGTCTCTTCGCTGAGCGTAATCCACTTGTTGCAGTAGTTGTCCTATTTGACATCTACAACGTCTGAATGTTTGTTCTTAGGTTCTGGTTATACGATTTCTGGCAAATTTTGTTGATAGATCCGACCTTCTCAATATTACTTCGCGTACGGAATCTTTTGTGAGTCATAATATCATAACGATGTTTCTGTACATAATTCCTTTTTCGAAAAGCTGTAAGCAGGTAGATAATTCTTTTAATTGATTATAGTGTGATTTTACTTAGCATTATGGAAGTTCTTAGGGTGTAATTATTGAAAGAAACTGAGGATGTATGATTTTGATTTAATTTGTGAACTATTAAGGTAAAAATTTTGAGGTCACCTATAATTTCTTGTTTGGAAAGTAATGGGATGAATAGAGTAATTTATATTCCAATTTAAATTTCGCACTTGGTTTCTAACGCGACTAATGATTTCTAATAGAATCAATATAGGCAGAACTACGCGAATCCGTTAAAAATCCTGGTTGTATGTATAAAGTAACGTGATAAAATTGGAAGTTGGTATAGAAGAGAGCAAATGGTATTATTCAGATGATTCGTCATCTTCTTCGCCCGGGTTGAAAATTTTGAAAAGATTAGTGTGATAAGTAACGAGTTTATTATTCTTTAGTTTTAGTTTTACGGTGTTATTGGCGTGTAATTTTACTATTTCATAAGGACCTCTGAACTTTTCGCTTAATTTTTTCGTAAGGCCAGGTTTGATTTGTTGGTTTTTTATGTATACAAAATCCCCAACCTTGAAACTGTTTTCTGTAACCTTATTTTTCTTATCGTAATAGATTTTTGATTTTTCTTTGTTTTTCACGAGGTGCTGCCGTGCTAGTTCGTAAGATTTGTTAAATTTAAGTTTTAAGTTGGAATGATAGTCGTCATATGAATATCGAAATTCTGGCGTAGAAGAAAGTGAACTGGGTATGTGGCTTTTGTGACCAAATATTAGTTCAAATGGCGTAAAACTTGTAGAGGAGTGAATGTGGTTGTTGTAAGTAAACATTGCTAGGCTAACGTAATCGTCCCAGTTATTTTGATTTTGATTGATATAATGTTTTAAATATTCTTTTAGAGTAAGGTGACTTCTTTCGAGTGCTCCGTTAGTTTGAGGGTGATAGGGACTGCTAAAAACGTGTTTAATTTTCAGAAGACGGTTTAGTTCTTTAATTGTTACGGAACAAAAGTCCGATCCTTGATCCGACAAAATGGCTTCTGGAATACCGAAAATGGTTATGAATTCTAAAAGTTGGTTGGCTACGGTTTTTGCTTCGTGATTTTTTATGGGTTTAGCAAATGAGTATTTTGTTAAATCGTCTTGCATAGTAATAATGTACTTATTTTCATTTTCCGTTACTGGTAATGGTCCAACTATATCTAATGCCAATCTTTGGAATGGGCGCTCACTTGTCGTGGTTATTTGCATCGGAGCGATCCTTGATTTACTTCCTTTATTGATTTGACATGATTGGCAAGATTTTATGAAGGCTTTTATATCTTTTTTCATGTTTGGCCACTTATAATTTTCTCTCACGCGTTTGTATGTTCGTAAGTAACCGGCATGTCCTGATATAGCAGATGTGTGATTCTCTTCTAATATTGTTTTGATTTCTTGCTTTGTTTGGGGTTTGAACTTAGGTTTATTCACTAACGAGATTTTGAGTTTATGTCTTGAGAATAAGTATTGAATTAGTTCATTAAACATATCTTGTTTTAAATACGGGTTTTCTTCGATTGGATTTTTTAAATATAATTCGTCAATTTTTTCTTTAATAAGGAGATTACGAAGTTTTTCTAAAGAATAAAATAGATCTTTATACGATAAATTGTCATATATAATACCACAAGAGACTATCAAATTGTCGGCAATAATTTTTGAAACTGGAACTGAGTGTTTGTCGCCCTTAAAATCATCATGAGTGCTTTAGCACGAATGGTGATTTTAAGGGCGACAAACACGAAGATTCCATGGTTTAAAAATTAACCGATAATTTTATAGTATCGTGTGGAATTCGTTTGACAATTTCGTAAATAAAATTTCAATTTTTTCTGACAACAAAACATTTATAGTATGCGTTTACGTAGTTTCCATCGTTACTTGACAATACAGACCACGGTGGTCGTATTGCCGCGACAATACACCACCGTGGTCTGTATTGTCAAAGGAAGTAGATTATGATTGGTTCAAATTGATGAGATTGTAACATCCTATTGGTTGAAATATTATGAACGAAATTGTCAAAGTAATTTAATTTGGATATTAGCAAAAACGTTTGTTCACTTCTAGAATTACATAATGGAATAGTATCGTATAACGATATATCGTCTGAAATGGAAGTTACGTCTTGAACTAAAGCAAGATTTTCGAAATTACTATTATTCTCGTCTAGATCTTTCGCGAATATTAAGGCATTGGGAAATTTTGAAAAGAGGTCGGCTTTAATTAAAGGAATGTCCGGTACTGTGTTGTTCTCATAATGGTATTTTATAAACGTTTCATACGTTTCATACAATTCATTGTTTTCTTGAACGGCAAGTACTGGATTTCTTGATAAAGCATCTACATTGGAATTAATTCGACCAGGTTTATACCTAATTTCATATTCGTATTCTTCAAGTTTGAGACGCCAACGCACTAATTTGCTACTAGGATCCTTGCAATTAAACAACCAAGTCAGAGGTTTATGATCTGTAATTATGAGAAACTTTTTCCCAAATAAGTATGGTCTAAAATGCTTGGTTGCCCAAACGATTGCTAATAATTCCTTCTCTGTGGTGGAATAATTTGCTTCCGATCTATTTAAAGTGCGCGAAGCGTACGCAATAGGCAAATCTTTACCTATTTCTCCTTGTGATAGGACCGCTCCTATGGCATAGTTGGAAGAATCGGTGGTAAGAACAAAGGTTTCATTAAAATCTGGAAATTGAAGAATAGGCTCAGAAGTTAATACCTTTTTGAATTGTTCGAATGCTTCTTGTTGTTGAGCTAACCACTGAAATTGTGCATCCTTTTTTAGCAATAACGTTAAGGGCTTAGCAATTTTTGCGAAATCTTTCACGAATCTTCTATAATACCCTATTAATCCTAAGAATTGTTTAATTTGCTTGGGAGATTTTGGTACTGGGTAGTTTTCGACAGCATTAAGTTTATCTCGATTTGGTGCAACACCATCTTTACTGATTTTATGACCTAGGTAGATAATTTCCTTTCGCATAAATTCGCATTTATCGGGTTGGAGTGATAAGTTATTAGCTCGGAGTCGTTTAAAAACAGCTTCCAGTTTTTGATGATGTTCTTCGATAGAGCTGCCGTAAATAACTATGTCGTCTAAATACACGAAGCATTGTGTTCCTTGCAAACCGGACAGTACCGTGTTCATCAGTCGTTGGAATGTGCTTGGTGCGTTGCGCAACCCAAAGGGCATGCGCAGAAATTCGTAGTGTCCGAGGGATGTAGAAAATGCGGTCTTAGGCACATCTTTTGGGTTTACTTCAATTTGATGGAATCCATTTGCTAGGTCGAGAGTCGTGAAGTATTTTGAATATCCCAATTGATCAAATATTTCATCTATCATGGGTAGCGGATATGCATCCCCTATTGTCACATTATTGAGACCTCTGTAATCGACGACTACGCGCCATTTCTTTTCGCCAGATGCGTCCGGTTTCTTCGGTACTACCCACAAAGGACTCGAGTATGGAGATAAGGATGGTTGGATTATTTTCTGCTTCAACATTTTATTTATTTGTTTATTGACTTCGGTTTTATGAATTTCTGGGTATCTATAAGTTCTTGAATGTATCGGGGTTTCGTCAGATAATTTAATTTCGTGTTTTATGGCTCTTGTTGGTGTCAATTCGTCGTTAGGGAGAAAAAAGAGGTCGTTGTATTCGGTACAAATTTCCATTATGGATGATTTTTCCTCTGGATTCAAATGATCTACCCTGATATTTTCCTTTAATAGTTGCAAACGTTTTGACGACGTCCCAACGAGCTCATCTTGAGCGTAAATATATATACAAGAATCGGCCCTTTGAAATGGCTCCAAGTTCAGTTTAATACTATTTATTTTTACCTTACGATCGTTTGTATTCAGAATTGTAGTTATGGCTTGATTATTAACAACTTTTACAATTGATTTGGCTAGGTAAACGCCTTCGCATACAAATATTTCTGGGATAACTCCTTCGTTTATGTTGTTATTTAGGACATCTACTTTAATTATTGTTTCTGAACGCGGATTTAATAAGTACGATGCTAATTTGTTAGGATTGACATTGAAATGTATTAAAATTGGAAATGGAATAGATTTCGTTTTTAATTCGCGTTTTTCATAGTCAATTTTCGCTTCTTGTTCTTGGAAGAAATTGTTTCCAATAATTCCGTCGAAGGGGATATTAGATTCTTGCTCTATTCCATGAAATTTTGCACTGAATGTTTTGTCGTGTACCTCTAGGTTTAATTTTACCGTTCCTATAGATTGAACAGAGACGTTTGCACATAGCCCATTGAAATTCATAATTTCTGATGTAGTAAACGCGATATTGAATTGTTTCAGTTTTTCTGTTTTTATGAGTGATGTACCTGCTCCCGTATCTATTAAGAATTTAAACTCGACATTTTGTATCTTTACGATTATGTATGGTAAATGGTTATCTTTTGAAAGCTGAATGTTCATGTTTTTTATTGGATTTACTTGTGAAGATTTCTGAGAGTTTATTTCGTGAAGTGGTTCAAAATGATTATTTAGGAGGGAGAGATGAATACATCGCTTAGAATTTTCATTGAATATTAAATATCCGTATTGATTAGAATGTAAACATACGCAGTAATTATATTGGTAGGAAAAGATAAAAATAATGTCATCGTCTCCCCAGGCGTTAGGCGCATTGAGAGTTTCGATGGCTGTTTTAGGCGATCTACATTTAATTAAAAATTTTGATTGTAGTAAACTTATTTTAAATTCCCTGATTGTACCAGAATAATTAATTAATTTTATTAAAGAATAGAAAAGACAATTTCCGTCACTCCTAACCTTCGATGGCTGAAGTACACGTCCATTTGCTACGCAATTCGATGATTTATTGTAGGTTACATAATATTGTTTATTCGTTATCTTTGCATTTGACTTGCCTTTTTTGTTTAGTCCCAAAGTACGGCATTTACCTGGGACGGCTGGTAGTTTAAATGAACCGTTGGATTTGTAGGATTATTATTTACAGTTTCATTGGTTTTATTATTTTGAATTCTAATTTTATTATTAAATTCTCTTTTCCGGCATTCTTCGATTGTGTGGTTAAACTTTTTGCAATAATTGCAGAATTTCCGAGAATCCCCCCGATCAAAATTCCTATTATGTTGGGACCCATTAAATTGACCATTGTTTTGAAAATTGGCTCTGTTTTGAAAATGATTTCGGTCGCCATGATAGTTTAAGCTATTAGAATTTGAAATCGCGATTTCTTCCTCGAGTGCCTTTGGTAGCGCTTCGGATAGCGATTTTAAATTTTGTGTCCTCAAAAAGCGTGAAATTTCAGGGTGGGAATGATGGATGAACCTATTCATTGCCAAATCTTTAATTATCGTCGTCCCCCCTTGTTGTTCGCGACCCCCAACAGTAGTAATTGAGTTATTTAAATCTCGAAGAGTTTTTTCAACTCTCTCGTAAAAGGACATAACGGACTCAGTACGTTCCTGCCTCAAAGTACTTAATTGTTCCATTAATTGGATGTAATTTTGAGTTTTATCCCGCTGTGGTTTATAAAAATTAATCAGGTCATCCCTTAGTTCGGCCCAAGAATTATAGGTTTTCCCATCTATTTGTTCTCGTGCAATACCCGAGATTCTTGATATTATAAATATTAGAAGTGGACGCATTTGTTGCTCCGTACTGAGAGATATTGCATTATCGCAATCGGAAATAAAGTGGCCGAATGTAGTTCTGTTGCCGCTAAAAGTACTTGGAATCAGTGAAGTAAGAAAATCTATACTAAGCGTTATATTAGGAGTATTGGAAGTAGAGTTTTCGTGAGAATTTAGTGGGGCGATTTCAGGATTGGTACCAGTTTGACTTCTCGTGTTAAATGCCATTGTAAAAATCAACTTATAATCAAAAAGAAAATATCTACTTACGGTTTTATTTTAATAAATTTTCAGCTTGTTTCCTCGTCTTCACTTTTTCACCTCGACTAATGGTAGGTTTCCAAAATATCGTTGTTGTGACTTTGTGACCACGTGTGATGGCTTCGGATTCGTTTTAAATATCAAAAAAAAATTTGATATACCACTTCTGACACCAATTTGTTGAAGCACCACGTGTTTGCGAGAAATTAACAACACTTTAATTTAAAAAAACTCGTTTAATAAATCTTCACTACAAAATCTTACATGTTGCTTGACTGAATTAATATGTCTTAATGATTATGACCACGATGACGCCAAGGCAGTAACCATATCTTTATTGTTGCCAACCTAAGATATGGCGCAACATTTAAATGAAGCATACACATGGTTGGTCACAAATTGTGGGTAGGGGTATACAACAATACAACTGGCCCTTAAGGGGGTGCTGATCCTGCTCCCGCGAAATATAAAGAAAATAACTTAAAACCTCAAAATAAGACTAACAATTAAAAGATTAGTAATTGTAAATCTACAGGAACACATTCATGCAATAATTAATTTTGAATGCAAGGATTTTTAATATTAGAATTAACTCGAAAAATGCGATACAACGTAAATTACAGCCGCAAAATTGATATATCGCTTTTTAATTATTGCGTCTTCCTCCAGATTCATAATTTTTATCCTTCATTTATTTGCCTTATTTTGCGGCAGTTTTTAAGTTATATTTTTTGAATATCGCACAACCAGGAACATTGCCCCTTGAGATAATAGAGATTCCCAAGATCGAACATCGGGCACCCTGTATGTGAGTACAGGGAGAAAACCATTTAAGTAAAGAATTCGGGATTCTCAGATTTTGTTAGAATTTTATGTGAAGTATTTTAATGTACCTTTTAACGCATAAATAAATGCAAAATTCAAACACCGTCCAATATTATGGGCAATTTCATAAAAGTCTTGCTGGAGAAACCATAAAAGCTTTGAAAATTAAAATAAATTTATTTCGCTTAACATAAAATGCGACATTTTCTATAAAACTATTGGGAAGATTTACCTCAACTTTTATTCATATTTGTTATATTTCAGGGTATCGTGCAAACCTCCAACTTTCAAAATATATTTAAGATTACTATTTTTTCGAGCCGCAAGAAATAAATATTCTGTGGTAAAAATCGCAGCACTAATTTTCAAGTGTCATTTCGTCAATTTTTATTAGAAACTAGAAGGTCCTGGTTGTGCGGCATACAGGCTGCACTGCAATTTTTTAGTTCGAATAAACCAACTGTGTAATTCTAAGTTATATCAGATAAGCACACCCGTATTTTTTGTTTTTTGTTTGTCCCTAAAGTTTATTTACGTTCTACAGCCCCCCCCCCCAAAATAATTCAAATTTTCCTTGTAGAATTACGAAAAAAAAACCGTACCACTTAGAGATTTTATTATTTTTTTGTAATGTAGATATTGAATACGCCTTTTCTGCGAGTGAATAATTAAGGTAAGAAAATGAAGACCCTGACCAAATCTTGACTTTCAGTGGGCCCTGAAAATTCTTTAAAAACTATATTATCTTGATACTTTTGGCTACTTGCATACCAAATCTTAGAATGGGGAAGCTTCTTGTTTAGGGGTGACATAAAAATGAATGCTCGTAGTAGTGAAATCTAAACATATCCAAGTGTTTAGAATATTGTATACTTATGCCAACGTGCCATATTCACAACATATTATATAGGCATTAATTTGAAAGAATATTATGTTATAATATTAAAACCCTTTTTTTAAATTAAATTTGTAGGTACACCTAATGAATGATTCTAAAGTTACATCTCAAGGGGTGGTCTCACTGAAAGATTACGAACAAAAATAAATTACTTACAAACAATAATTAAAACAAAAATCAATTTATTTGAACACAATTAAAACTATTAAATTTAATTAAAGAAAAATACCGAATTAAAAATTAAGACAAAAAAGCGTTAAAAATCTTTCTAAGAATTGTTTAATACTGACTCTTTGCATAAAATAAAAATAATATTACGGTATATTGTAAAAATATTTTAGTTCCAGAATTTTCACACGTACATCGTACCGAAAACCGCCCTGTTGCGTTTTCCCAAAAATAGGCTTAAAATTACAACTAAATAATTTTTAAAGGTTAAAATTTTTAGACCTGTCAGATAAATCTATCCGTTGACGTCTTTTAGTCCAATCAAATGACGTCAAACTTCATTATTTCACAGGTAAATTTAACCGGAACTTGAACTGAAGATTGATAAATTGGCCCTTAGTCCAATAAATCATACACTTTTTTTTATAAAATACTTAACAAACTACAACTACCGACTAACGTTTTTCAAATCTTCTAATTTAATTGTTTAAATAAAAGTTTATTCATTTTCAGACCATAACAAAAATGGTCTTTAATTTATTTAATTCTGCATTTTTCTTTTAATTTATTAATTTTAATTGTGTTTAAATAAATTGATTTTGTTGGGTTAGTAATAGATTTTAACCATTTTTGTGCATGATCTCTGTTTCTATTTTTTCATATTTAAATGAAACCACCCTTTAAGATATATTTTAAAGTTATTCAACTGGTGTATTTTCAAATTTAATTTATAAAACAAAAAGTGTAACATTCAAATGTTGACAAAAATAAAATATTGTAACAAAACATAATTTTCTTTCAAATTAATGCCTTTGTTATGAATAGAGTACGCTGATACAATGTATCGATATTCTAAACACTTGGATATTGATGAAAATGGTTAGATTTGCACTACCAAGACCATTCATTTTTATATCACTCCTGAATCAGAAGCACCCCACTCGAACATTTGGTATGCAAATAGGCAAAAGTATAATAAAGATAATATTTTTTTTGAAAATTTTAAATTGCACCCTTTTTTCGGGAGAGTCCACTGAAAGTCAAAATTTGAATTTGGTCAGGGCCCTCATTTTTTGATCTTAATTCAGTACCTAGCAGGACCCTGCCATAGATATTTTTCAGGGCTTTGCAAATTACCTGCAACAGAGTATCTGCCAGGGCCCTGCCACAGATACTTTACAGGGCTTTGCAAATTACCAGCAACAGAGTACCTGCCAGGGCCCTGCCACAGATATTTTACATGGCTTTGCAAATTACCTGCAACAGAGTACCTGCCAGGGCCCTGCCACAGATACTTTACAGGGCTTTTCAAATTACCTGCAACAGAGTACCTGTCAGTGCCCTGCCACAGATATTTTACAGGGCTTTGCAAATTACCTGCGACGGAGTACCTGCCAGGGCCCTGCCACAGATATTTTACAGGGCCCTGCGCATAATTCCTGACACCTGACAGGTATCTGTAAGAGGTCTGCCATAAGAAACCCTGTTATATATAACCACCTGGCAGAAATTTGCCAGGGCTCTAGCAGAGAAATTTTAATTTCACCAGGGAAAAATGTTACTTGGGTATATTATTTCAAAAAAAAATCGCGTCTTTAAGTGCTACAGTTTAGCCAGCATAAATAATTTATCAAAGCTCTACAATGAAAATTTGCATTATTTTGGGGACTGTACAACGTGAACGGCGCACTTTAGGGACAAACAAAAAAATACGGATATGTTTATTTGGTATAACTTAGAATTACACCTAATTTGATCAAAATCGAAAAGAATCATGAAAATATATCTAATTACTGCAAAAGTTTGGTCCATTTGATATGGGATTACCCAGCACTCTTAATTTTTAGGTTGGTAAAATTGAAGCAATGAGAAGTACAAACGAACCTTTCACACAGATAGAACTCGTTTTTATAATTAAGACGGGGAGGAGAAGCTTTCTAGCAAATTATTATGTTTGATTAAATTTTTTAACGTTTTCACGACAACTACTACATTTGTAAAGAACAAAATTTAAAAAAAAACAGTTTATTTCTATTGACTAGGACTGTCGGAAGCAATACGCACAATTTGACAGTTATTTATATTATACGACCCGACACGACCACACGTCAACCTGTACTTTGTACAATTTTCAATAAAATTCGTTATAAAAAAAATTTGGGGTGCAACTTTAAATATGATCAAAATATTAGCTTAGGGTTTAACAGTTTTTGAAAATGGAATTTTCAAAAATCACCTTGAAAACGAATATCTCGAATGGAATACACCCCTTAAAATCCAAAATTATTATCGAGGCCATTTAGATCTGTTGAGCAAGGGCTCAAGAAGGTCTTGCGACGTCATGCGGATAATCTGGCACTGCTTAGAGCAGAAACAGTCTATTACCGTTGGCGTTACGTTTTACAATTTAACAGTGTCACCTGTTGACAGTTTTTTGAATTGCACTAGCATGGAGATCCTGAATTCTTCGAAAAACTGGTATAAAGTAACGTAACGTATCTTCTTAGGCCCGCTTTTACAATAGTCGGTTAAGGCTCAGTTACTTTACACTGGTGTTTAATTTGAGGTTTGACGTCTTCTCATTGGACATCTTGTTAGATTTATCACCAGTGTAAAGTAACTGAGACTTAACCGACTATTGTAAAAGCGGGCCTTAGTAGCGCATGATGGGGAAAGAGATTTAGCTTCCCGCAAGGAAAGTGGCGACGCTAAATCTCTTTCCCTCTTTCCTGCATTTTTGCAACTACGGTATCCTGAACTGTCTGTAACAATCGCTATTATACGGTAACGAACTTTAGCATAATGTCGATGTTAAATTGTCTCAGCGGTACGTTAAATGATACGATATTACGAGTTCAAGATCCTTATGCAGGCGTTTCCACAGCTCCCATAAAGTTGGCGTATCTGATACTTTATAATGAAAGCTGCAGTTAAGAACCCGAAATGGAGAGAATGAAAAGGAACACAATGGAGGTTTACAGTAGTCTATTATTTTTAGTAACTTTTAAATATTATGAGTTTACCTAGTAAACCAAAGCAGCTAATCCATTATTTATCCTTCCAAATATCCTCGCGGGCTGGACAATTTCCAATAAGCGAAAATCGTAACGTCAGAGCAGACGAAGGGTTCCATCACATTCAGTAAAGCGGGATTTATACTTTATGTTGCTGACGTTGACGTTGATGCTGACGTTCAAGTTATAGAGTATGCGAATTACATATTTCAGATTATAGATACGCTTACGCTGATGTACTGCTGTCGTAGCAAAGTTAATTGATTTCCAAACTTTGTTGGTTCCTGACAACCGATCCCAGGAAAACTTGAATCTAAAACAAAATTTTTTAAATTAAGCGGTTATTTAAGTAGTCAATTAAAGATAGATACAATTAAAGTAGCCAATAAAAATTAAAAACGAATGTAACGTTAACGGTTTATTAGTTTAGATTAATGCTGAGCTTGTGAATGCAGCTTAAAAGTAATTAAATAACGTGTAAGGTAATTAATGAATGTAATACCAAAATTGCGTCAAAAACAGTGTTAATTGGTATTAACCAAGTAATTTGCGAAAAGCATTGAAATTATTAAGCCGAATTGAACTTCAAATGTTGAACATGATAATAAAGGACTTAAACTAATTATCGCTACATGAACACTTTAATTTGATAAGTCTACTCTATAAACTTACAGTTCCTATATATATGCTATTGTGTTTATGAATAGATGATTTAATTACCTGTAAATTATTAAGCTAGTGCATAGGAAAGTAAGTTTGAGTATTATTTAACTAAATCGAAAATTTAATAAAATGGTATATTCACGAATGTGTCGTTTAGTAATCATTTCAATCGAAAATGAAAATTGAAACAAACAGCAATTTAGTTTGGATTCGAAATATTATCCAGGTCCAATTTGATGCGACTTGTAGGGACACTTCGTGCGTGCGGTAATTGAACCATGTACAGGGAGAACATGAGTAAACCTTTCCTAATTTTTCGAGAGTAAAAAATTACTAACAAACTAAAATTCTATTACGCTTAGCTTTCAGCGCTGTTCGCCATGATTGCTAATAATGTTATAAAAATTTAATGGGTTAATTTAAATTTAGGTATCAGCATCCTTCACAGTAAAGCACGTAAAGAGGCTCCATCACTATTATCATTTATGGATCCTTTGTCGTTGGACGTTTGGTTATATATGGCGACTGCATACTTGGTGATATCGATAGTAATTTTCCTTGTCGCAAGGTAACGATATCTTATAAATCACATTCGGTAGGCCGAAAGCTACTGACTCGTATTTGATTACAGCTATCACTCATTGAAATCGAATTGATTGAAAATCAATCATCGCAAAATTTTGAATTGCCACCACATTTTTATAACGGACACTTAAAATGATGATATGCAAAAATTATAAATGATACAAGGCGAAGACAACGATTTAAATTCGGAAGTGGTACAAATTGTAAAGATGTGCCGCTTTGCGTTGTCTTCGAATTGTTCATTCTGTACGTTGGTGGTTGTTTGTAAAATTTTGTATTCTTCTAGCACTTTCGCTATTTATTTTTATTTATTTTGTTTTTAGATTAACGCCAGGCGACTGGGAAAATCCACACCCGTGCAATCAGGAACCAGAACAGCTCGAAAACATTTGGGATTTGAAAAACTGTTTCTGGCTAACTTTAGGTTCAATCATGGCTCAAGGATGCGACATTCTTCCAAAGTAAATTTCAATTTTAGTTTATCAAATCTCGCGCAATTAACAACGACCGGCGTATAGTAAAATTTGTAAACATTTTTTATTTTCTCCGAGAAGTGTACACGGACGCTTTTTTAAAGACTTTGGGTCTCACGTAGAATGCATTTAAAACTGTCAAATTTGATAGGAGACATCAATATTAAGAAAAAATGTCTAAAACACTTTATGTACCTTTTTGTCGGTTCAACATCAAAGCTTCTTTCTAGGAAACGCGTGCCAAGTTGACATGGCATGTGCCTGACTTGTAACTACGCCACTTGCTGGTCATAGTTTATGACATTCTGACCGTTGTCCACTATTTACCCATCAGCTTATATCAAAGACACCGCGTGCGATCCTCATTATTTATAATAATAACTTTGCAGAATTAAACCTCAACTTAATTCGATTTTATAGTCGAAACGTACAATATTTAGCATGGTAGATTTATTCTGTTAACTAGATCCATCATTAATAATAATTAAGTTGCCATTAATCGATCGATCTAACCATCCCCAAATTTATAATTCCGAGAAATCTTTATTCAATTTCCAATTAAGTCTTGAATGATCTGATCTACATTTTCAATTATTTTTCAAGGTCATAAAAAAGTTTTGACCTCATTTAGGATAGAATTCAAAAAAGACGAACGCTGCTGTTGATAATAATTATAATAATATGTTAATCGTGATTTTTGTTTCAGAGGAATTTCCACGAGAATGATAACAGGAATGTGGTGGTTCTTTTGCTTGATAATGACCGCATCGTACACAGCAAATATGACCGCATTTTTGACGAACGAAAGAATGGGACCAACAATCGAAAGTGCTGAAGATTTGGCCAGACAATCTAAAATCAAGTACGGTTTGTATCTGGGAGGCGCCACCGAAACGTTTTTCAAGCAATCGAACTTTCCACTATACGAACGAATGTGGTCTCAAATGCAACAAGCAACCCCGAGCGTCTTCGAGAAAAGTAACAACGACGGCGTGAAGAGGGTTAAACAAAGTAAGGGATTGTTTGCGTACTTTATGGAAAGTTCCACGTTGGAATATGAAAAGAGCAAAGATTGTAATCTGATTCAGGTCGGTCCTTGGTTGGATGTAAAAGGATATGGAATTGCGATGCCTGTGAGTAAGTAAAAACAATGGGGCGCTCGTTACAAATTACGATATAACTTTGTAACACGAGAAGTGCGAAAATATGTACGTACTATATAAGTAAACACCAGTCTTGCAAAGGTGCCACACACACGAATCCAACAGGTAAAACGTAGGAAAAAGTATCGGATTTCGTTTTAAGAAAACCGCAATAAAGGGGGCAAACAATGAAACGCTTTTATTAATTCAATTTGTCTAAAACATAATAAGAGGCGTTGGACATTTTGATCTGATGATTTATGTGTGCTCGAAAAGTACATATAATCATTCTTAGAAGAAGTTTCACCGCAAACGTATCAGTTAACATAAAGCATTGTGTGGGTTTACTAAAATATCTTAAAGATGAGTCGATAACGGTGACAGGTAAATATTTCTCCGACACCTACAATAAATGATAATGCCACAATTGTACAGAAAATGTATCGTGTATGAGAAAATCTGGTGATTATGAAGACCTACTACCGTTTTATTGTGTGAATTTTTGTAATTCGCAGAGATTTATATTTCACAATGGACCATTCTTTAAATTTATTTAATTAAATACGTTACGACGCTTTTTCGCCGAAATGTGGGTGAAATCCCAACACCCATAATGAAATGTTTCTGCTAATGCGGTATTGTTGAGTATCGTTACACTTGTGTCGCCCTCTAATATTTTTAAAATGTAATTAATTACTAAAGCCTCGGCAGTAGAGCTCGCCCTGTCATACGGACAGGCAGGCAGACTCCTTAAGCCTAAAAAAGACACTTACCGGGCGGAGGCTTACAGAATTAACAAGGCATGATTAAGTAGGCCCAGGGGTGGACTGGCGCTATGGAAAATTTTAAGTAGGCCCTCTACAACGACTTACATAATTAGCCCGACTCTCGACCGAATAAGGACACTTGTCGTAGACAAAATTAGTTCTATATTTACATAACTCTAGCCAAAGTCAAAAATGATATGTATAAAAGGGTACAGATTAATTTTATCGGTGACATATAAAATTAAAGTGCTATCGAAATTAAGAAGATTAATGTAGGAAAATTTACGATAAGTGCGCATTCACATTAGCGTTTAAAAATGCTGCGGTACACTGATTTGGCCGCGTTTCACTACCTGCAATCCCCAAGCAAACAGGAAAGCGTTATTGGGTTTATTCGATACCGAAAAGATTGTTCGCGAAACTCCCGACAAACGCTGCGTTTGAACCGCACCGTTTCAAACGCTAGTGCGAAGGCGCCCTTAGACTAATGTACAGTCTATTACGCTGAAACCCGCCATTCTCTGGAATAATTTTAATTCGCACGCAATTATTCGATCTAGTGACAAGAGCGCTATATTTAACAATAAGCGGAGGACTTCGCCAAAAGGGACATCAGGACTGATTAATAAACCAAAATACTTACATATTAATTATGTTCGCGTGAGCTACGATTAATATTAAAATAAGCTAATTATAGACGAAATAATTCAATGAAACATACTAAATTGTCCGAGTCCGCGAGAATCACATTTATCCGGATGTATTTAATACCATTAATAGTCTATTAATTTATATTTGGCTGTGTAGGTGTTCTACGAGTATAAACTTGTAATGATCTTCCCTTGTTAATCTCTTTATTAATTCAATAATGTTTTACAAATTTACAAGAAATAATAGTATAAGTTTAAAACTCGGTTATTCCGTCGAATTAGTGCCTTAAAGCCGTATTACATTACCATTGTCAGAAGTAAAAACATCTGACAACTTCAAATATTTAAAGGCCATATTACATTACTGTACAATTTCTGCGCAGAGACAAGTTTAGACTGTCTACGCAAAACTTGTACAATTTCTTGTTCAATAAATTGTGTAATGTAATACGGTTTACATATTGAGGAGGCGCTAGATGTTTTTAGTTCTGACTATTTGACTCCCTATAAATTTCTCAACCGAAAGTTTAAAACTTGACTCCCGATTATTTCGTTCCTGGTGTTTTTAAAACCTTCAAATTTTTATTAAAGATAATTTCCGTTTGTTGGAGCATTCAATTTTAAATATTTTCGAACGTTTTGAACTTCTCATTAAATAATTTTTCTCCTGAAAACCAATTTGTTAGTTAGAACGTTTTAACTACGGACGGCAGTATTATGCTCTTAACTTCGTTCCGCTTCGTTCATTTAAAGAATTTTTATACCGCGATTTATAACTCGCTTAATTTCATTTTTAGGGGAAATTATAATCAGACCAAAATTAAAGAGCACGAAATTTTGTACAAAATAAGAATTTTCAGAATTTATTTCAGGTGACGAAGATGAACTTTTTTTCGAATTTCCTTTTTTTAAATAATACTTATTTCGGATTTTCCTGGAATTGATTTTGATGTCAGGAATAGTATGACGTAGGGAAATTTTTAATTTTCCCAAAGTGGGTTTAGCGGAACCTTTAAGGTTCAGATTATCCTAACAATTTATTTAGATTTGTCGATCAATATTTTCCATCCTTAATTGAAAAATTGCATAGCTTTGTTCAAAATCCACTTATTCAATATAAACCAGACAGAGTTTTTCTTTGTAGATTTCAAAAATTTAATAGAAATTAGTTTGGACAGCCAACGAAATGAAAAATTTTAAGTTTTCCACATTCATTTTAGAAACGAATTACTCGAAGAATATACCGAGTTATCCAGACATGCAATTCGTATATTGTTGTCATTCGCCACATTGGGGACTTAATCGAAAAAGACATGAAGTAGTTTCAGGCACACCAGAATCCAATTATCATATTAAATGGAAAGTCCACACAATTTTGTTCACTAACACATTTACAATCGGTTTATTTTTGAGTTATCAAGCTATAAAAGTTTTAGTGCGGCCTTTACGCCGCACAACCCCATTCTAGTCCCATCTAGAATCGGAATCAAGAAATTCTATCCTTACCTAAAGCACTTATATTGAATTAATTTTATAGTTATGAGCCTAAAACCGATGCAATGCGGCCTTCAGGCCTCACAACCGTTATAATCACAGGCTTAAGCCAAATGAAATACAATAAAACTTAATCGAATCGAATATTACGAAATGATCAAAACGTTTGGAAAACATTGTTGTAAAGAATTTATTACTTTTGAATTTTAATGTAATGAAAATTGTCCGTAAAATTTAAATTACAGAAGTTACCTATAAGCAAAAAACTAATTACATTAAAAGGATTAAAATTACCAATTATTAGGAAAGAAGCTGACAGGAGATTTTAAAGGAATTTTGAAAAATTTCAGCTTGCTCGGATTTTTGCAAACTCGAACCACTTTTTCAGTTTTGTTAACTGGACTATGAACAATAAAAATCTAATGATAGCAATAAACATTCCTGAAAGATCATAATATGAAACATCATTTTGATGTTCATTGTTTGAAGTTTTAAAGTTTATTTTGAAATAAAATATTTTTTCAATAAAAAATATATGAAACAAGCAATAATTTCAAAAAGTCCTCAGGTTGAATCGTTTCCGCATCGAAAATTTAATAATGAGGCGTTTCCAAATACGTCACAGTGTTTCGCGGCAGGCTGTCAAGCTGCCAACGAACTGATTCAAATTTGTGATAAATCGTGTTTTTTGGTGGTGAAAATTGAATTTTTTTACATTTTATAAACCGTAGAGAGTGTCGTGTAAAATTATTACTGTAAGTACTTCCGTTTATTTTATTTGCCGAATTAATCGTAAACCTAACCTAAGAATTTTACACACATAAAAGTGTTCGTGACGTCACATGGAATTGCTTAATTAGCGAAAAATAACAACAAAATTTAAATCGTACTCTTTAATATTTCTGGAGCATGAAATTTCAAGAAATCAAAATTTTCAGGGCGTGAAATCTCCAGGCAATCAAATTACCGGGTGTCAAAAACCAGGAGTGAAAATGGCAGCGCACGTTAAATTAAATTTAAACAATTTTGAAAACAACAATAATTATTACATCGGTTAATTTCAGTTCTTAATTTTAAGGTTGTGAATGCTGCTTTATATATTTACTCGAATATCAAGCTGTGTTCCAGGGGGTAACTACCCTTGCTGATTGTTATTTTTATAGTTGCTTTCAAATTAAATTCGCAAAAAATTATAGTGTGTCATCATCGTCGTTAAAAGAGCGATTTAGATAAGCAAATGCAAAAATTTAAATTTTTCAATGTCAACATTATTTTGTGACAATTTAAAACGATTTTGACCATAGCAGTTAGTCATGAGTTAATAAATAACACTTAAAGCAATAATTTAATATTATTGTTATAATATAACAATAAATTCTAGCACTTTATTTTTATCACTAAATTTTAAAATAAATTACTTCAAACTGCCAATTTTACAAAATTATTTCTACAACTTTCATCCCATTCGTCAGAAGCAGGCACTACTATCAAGTATATTATTTGCCTTTGGATTGCTTTAATTTTTCAATAGGTAACAGTGTTAATAATATTATAACATAATATAATAATTATATTATAAGATCTTGCGAAGAAGTACTCACTTATCCTTATTTAATAACACTTCGCTTACATAACAATATTAATTCTATTAATTTTATCTGAATTTAAAAGTAAGTTTATAATAAAGGGCTTTTCAACAAGGACTTTGTTTTTTAATAGGAGCAATTTTGGATGCGGTGACAAGTTTTGTCATTCTGTTTATTAAAATATGTCAAGTAGTTATAAGGTCTACAATTTATTATAATGCCTTCAATTTTAATCGAAAATCGCATGAAAATAATTATTGAAATCCACTACGAAAATAGTGGATCTGTGAAAACTGAAAATATTTTCGATCGTTACAATCCTCTTTTTAAGTCCGCCATTAAAAATTTGGTAGTTAAATTTGAATCTATATGTAGTGTATTGAGTTATTATATCAATAAAGAAATACATAACTTTCATCCAAAATATGGGTTCTATTTAAAATTTAAAATCAAAGTTCCTGTTGAAAAGCCCTTTACTTCACTTTCAAAAGCAACGCGTTACGTTTCAATTTACGCGTACCCGGACTCGTTCGGATATTGCCTCGTTCATTTCGTAAACTATCTATTTCTGTTGCTTATACGTAAATAACTATAAGTTTGAGCCGTAAGGAAACTATAGATACGCCATTGGTGACTGGGTCATAGGAACATTGCAATTTAAGCTTAAAATTTTAAAGATTCTTAACAAAACTAACTTTTAAGATAGACAAAGCCCTATTAAGATATCGCATTGCATAAATTAGCATAGAACTTGTGCAGGACACCGGTTTATATCGGCTTGCAAAGCATTAATCTTATGTGAACCCTTACATCTAATGTTCGGCTCTTTAACTTTTTCAACATAATTTATGCAATACAAATGCAGTGCCCTATCTGGATGGCGCTTAAGGAGCCCATATAAGTTTATTTCTTTAAAATGGTAATAAATGCCGGTGGACCAGATTAAATATATAAAATTAAAACTAGGGTTAATCGCTCATATATAAATACGAGGTGGTCAACAATATTAGAATATGTGTCACCTAACGGGCTAAATCCCAGAAAGTCAAAAATTATTCAAGTGTAAAAAACACACTTAAAATGCCTGCTCCAATTTGGCTCTGCAGTTCTACAAAAACATGTTTGGCGTTTTATAAAAATCGCCTTTTTCTATCTGTACGAATTACTTAAACGTGATATTACAACCCGCTTTAAAATTTTATGTGAAAGATGGAATAAAATTCTGCTTTAAAATAAAATTTTTGACTCTACAAGTAGCACATTGCCAGTCCGCCCTAGTATGTAGGCTTCAGCAGAACGTCAAATTGTTAAATTTTCTTTTCCTAGCCATACAAAATAAATTTCATAAAAATACTGGAGTTTCAATATAAATTTTGAAGAAGGGATGACAGACTTCCCTAGCGGATTAGAAGAATATTAATGAGGTTGCTGAACTCGTAACTTTAATTTTCAAAATTTAAGTGCGGTATTCTTGTACTACGCACCTACCGAGAAAATGTGTTTCCAATTTAAAAGAAAAAGTAAACTGATAATTAAAATTTTCTTTTGGTGGTGCGGTACAAACAATAATTTGAAAGGAAATGTATACCTTTCATGTAAAGGAGCGCAAACAGCTGAAAAGTGTTACGCTTTATCTTTTTATTCAAAGCAACATGTACTACCCGTAACAGCCGGGGATTTACATTGATCCCTATATAAGAAAATCAATCTCAAATAACACAATTTAACCTAAAAGCAACGATTTTTTTAAAAGAAATTACGCGAAACGCGATTCCTTCTAGGAATTTAATTTTATTTGGTTTTATTTATGAATTTGATAGAAATTTCGTGCGCAATTTGATTTGGCGTAAGTGGAAACCCGTTTTCGGAGGTTCAAAAATCGAAAGTATATAAACACGGACTACGCGTCGACGATTGTTTAAAAATTATGTGCGTACCTTAAAATTGATTTGTAACGCGCGTCCAAAAATGCTTACGTTCTACAAATTCGTTAGGATGTAACTAAAATATTTAAAATTTTTGAAGAGATACGCGTGGTAAAATTTATTGGGTAATTGAAAATCCGACATTAAGCACAGCATTTTAACAAAGAAACCATAAACCGTCGGAACTATTGAAGAAGTCAACTTTAAGCATCGTAAAAGCGTCGCGGGGGTTCAATATTGTTTTGTATGCAAAGAATCACCGACAAATGCCTTTCGTGCTTACCTTTATAACTACGTCTACCCTTTATTACAATGTGGGTGAATTATAATTTGTAACTCGGCAAATTATAAGTATTTTTTAAATTAACTTTACTTTAATTAAACGCGTACCCTTTCATTTTCCTTTACGAATTTTCTTCCGCAACTCTTTCAATTAAACAGCAAGCTTTTCACATGTTTTCTTGTGTTATTTTGTATCTCAAACCCTTCACGAAAAATTACTCATAATTACTTGGAATATAAAGTTAATTTTGTTAACAGATTCGCCCTACAGAACTGAACTCAGCGGAGCCGTCTTAAAAATGCAAGAACTCGGCATACTTCATGAACTCAAACAGAAATGGTGGAAAGGAAAATGTGAAGTAAGTGTCATCTCGCATTAATTGTGTCGCGCGCTTTCCAGAATACTACTTTAATTTTTTTTGTGTTTCCAGAAGGATACTGGCGAACAAGGAACCGCTAGCATGGATCTTAAAAACGTCGGAGGAGTTTTCGTCGTGCTGGCCGGTGGGATAACCACGGCGCTGCTGGTGGCAATTTTTGAGTTTATTTGGAGTGTCAAGAAAATAGCCGTACAACAGCACGTAAGTCGAGACCATTTTTCATAAGCAACAGCAACATATTTTATTTTTTCAGTGTCCATTTCATTACGCATTGCTGATGGAACTAAAATTCGCCGTAAATATTAAAGTGAAACATAAAACTACCCAACAATCGATTTATAGGGACGATAAATTTTTAACATTGAACATTTTGAAGGAAAATTAAATTGTAAAATATTACAAAAATTAATGTATCAATTTTCTGAACAAACACGAAAGAGGAATTTTATACAAAAGTTTTAATAAATACGGATATATAGGGCGCAGCGGAAGCCAGCCCTAAGAATTAAACCGCAGCAGTAGCGACTTAAACCAAAATTAATCATTCGTTTTAAAGAGTTCATTTAAAAATAATTTGTGTCATTGTATTATATTTTAAAATAGATAATATTTAAAACTTATAACAGTCATTTTAAAACCATGAGCAGTCAGGGTCAGGAAAACGATATCGTATTAAATATCGACGATCCTTATATTCAGAATCAGTCACCAAAGAAAACCCATACAAATCAAATAAACTTCATCGTATGACATGTTTCGACATTATTTATAGGATATGAATGATAAAATTCCAATTTTACATTGTAGTTTAATAAAAATTTAATATTTCGAAATAAACAAAGCAGTCAAGTTTGTGGGTCGTAAAAATGCACACACAATTTGCATTTTTACCTTATGAAATTTTATAGAATATTATGCAAAGTTAGATAAATAAAAAATGCAACGTGCACATTTGAACAAAAAATTGTATTGTTACCCGTTCAAGAGGCTATTTTGTAACCTCGTAAGCTACATTAACTAATTTAAATTTAATTGCGCTCACTAGTAAACCGATTTCAACCAATCAACAAACAAATAAATTTCATGATTGAACTATCTGAACAAAGAATTATAGGAGGAGCAGAATCAGGTTGCTAATATAAAAACTTCGCGTCTCCCAAAATTATTATTATTTTTCTATATTTTTTAACAAAGGAAGCCTGTGAGAATTATCTACAATATGAACATAAGATTTCTCCCCCCCCCTCCCTCCTATGCACTCCTAGACCAATATAATCTGCATACCAGGATTTCAAACTATATCAATATGATTTCAATAGAATTCCATCAGTTAAATTTACTGGCCTACTAAAACAGTTAAGAACCAATATTCCATATAGTCAACTGCTGAAATTCTCAGGAACAAGTTACCGCGAATTGACTCATATAGATATGACCATCGTGAATTAAATAAATTGTTCCCAGATCTATCCCCCATTCCCGCACACAAAAGAAAGTCTCCGCTTCGCTACGACTTAATAACGGATTAATTGACTAAAAAGAACATTTTGAACGCGGAATGAATTTATATTACACGAAATTTTTCGTGATGTTACAATTGGGGATTCCCCGTGATCGCATAAATTTGCACGACGAAAATATAACAAAAGTTTATTTTATAAATGAAACAAAAAATTAAGATAATTAAGGCCGACTTAATAATAAATTTAATTTTAATTAAGCAATTGTGTGTAATGTTAAAAAGTAATTGTTTTTGTTTTTAATTATTTTGTCGACAGCAGAAAATTTTGACAAGTTATTAACGTCGTTTCCAGCTTCCTGTGAAATATAATTATTTTGTAAAAAATAAATGCCTCTTGGTAAGAATTGAAAATTTTCGCGAGCTTTTGAAATATCAAAACTTGTGTATAATTACCGCTGGTGGTTTTGCATATTTTAACGAAATAGCTTGGAAATGGTCTAAAATAGTTAGGGTTAAACAACAACGAATGTGGTATTTAAGGATTTAAGAGAATTTTAGATACTTTGGTAGTATAAAGTAATAAAGAGAATCAACGATTATTCTGTGAAAAACTGCAGTGCAGAAATTATAGGGCGAAAGGTTAAATAATCTCCTAGTGATAAATTACTTACAACAGTTGTAAATTTTATGTTGTGTGTACGGTGTACTTAACCAAATAATGAATAATTTATTAATTATATCTAAAAATTTTATCTACAAATTAAATTTAAAATAAAGTATACTTTTCACAAAAGAAAATAAGCTTCGACCTTTTCTATCTCTCGTAGGTCACGTCTTGCCATATTTTCATCAAAATTAAAATTTAAACAAAAAATGTTGCTCTAATTGCACCAAAAAATTATTTACATACTTTCTTTACAATGAAGTGAGAAAATCTCGGAAAACAAGCCTGCAATTTTTGTCAAGTCGTTGATGTGCCTCGAGTGATAGTAACAACATTTAGACCATTAAAATAAATTTTCCAGATTTGAGAAAGCATTTACAAGAGTGGAAAAACGGCAACAAAATTTTTTAAAGAAATAGAAGTTTGAAAATTATTCAAATTTATAGCGTGAATTTTTGTAAAAGAAGATAACAAGGTTGAATTTTTCCGGATTAACGATGCGGATTTATTTTATCTGCTATTTATGAAAACTGTTTTCACTTTTGTGTTTATAAAACAATAAGAAAAGATAAAATGTTTGTTTCACCGCCGGATTTCTTACTTGGGTAATTTCTGTAAATAACTTTTTGTAAAAAATTTAATTTCCATAACGAAATACGTGATTATAACTAAAATCTAAAGAACACAAATTTTTTGTTTAAGTTTATTAATTAAATAAGGGATGAATTTGAGATTTGAATTTTCCTTCTTGATTAAATTAATATGCGTGACATGTTTTTATTTTAATTATTTATTTAAAACTTCAATTTTAAAAATGTTATAAAATATAAGACATCACGAAAGGTGAAAATTAAATTGTGTGAATTTCCCAAATGACAAAGTTTTTTGATTTTAGAAGATTAAATCCGTTTCGTATCTGTCCTTTTTTGACACTCCCTCATCCTAAAATCCATCCCAGCTAACAAACCACAAAATCACGAAGTTATGAAAAATTAAGAAAAGGGAGAAACTTGAAGGTAACAAAATTATGATTACCACAGCCCCGGATTTTAATATGTTAAAAAGTGTCAAGTTTATATGCATCACAATTATTGTCACTTAAATGATCTTGGAATTTTAAAAAAGTTTAAAAATATAAAAAAATGTTTAATAATTATACAATATTTAAAAAAATTGGTGGAAGAAAAATTTTTTTTACACGAATTACCATTAGTAATTATATTAGTATTTTTGTCAAGAACATAATTTATTTGAAAAATCGAAACTTTATAAAGTTCTAAGGACATCCGGAAGCAGCTACAATGGATTGACCAATTTCCAAGGTGAAAACCGTTTATTTCTCACGGAAATAGCCAACAAAATCCACTGAAAACGTTGTTCCTCGAAATAATTCAAAATTGGCACTTGGAATAATCGATTACCCCATCTAAGTGTGCATAGCTCAGCTGATCAAATTTAGTGAAAAGACAAGTTTGGAAAATACGATGCTTCAGAATACTTGCAAATTACCGGTTAAAGTTCATAACCAAAGCGAATTAATCGAGAACTATCCAATTCGGATGCGTTGATACATAAAATCACTGCTTCCCTAATTAAAATATATTTTTACATTTTGCGATTGTAAATAAATAAATAATTAAAATAATCCAAATTGATATTTTAAACTCCCATGTTAAAAAGTAATAAAGCCCTTTGAAAGGATCGTAGAAAATGTTAAAGATTCTTAGAAATGTCCTGCCTTTTGAGGATTACCTCTTCGTTAAATCTCGATCATATCCCCTGGGTCATCAAGTGACAAGTTCTGGGTGAAAAGGATACATTTCCCACAAATTATTTCCCGGATTTTCCAGAATTTCCTCAAAAATTTAATCCAATAACTTTCTTGTGTCATTTTAAAATTAATTTTTGAACATTATTTTGTTCAGCATTTTTCAGACACTGCTAATAAATTAAATTTCAATTATCTGATACTATGCCATTATATCGCGAGTTTCAAACTTCATAACACTAAAATTGAGAAATGACCGGATTGTTGAAAAATTATTTTGACTGCCGAATCAATGAAATAATTTACTGATATTGATATTATACCCGGTTTGCTAGTACCTTTTAAATTTGTAGTTGATGTTTATTTCGAGGTGACAAAGAAAGAAACTTGAAACTCCCCAACTTTTAATGCGGAACACTTGCAAGACTGCCTTGAAAATGAAAATTGGTGAAAAAATTAAAGAATGCGGGTACATTTCAAGTATATTGAAACCTTTAACGTCTATCGTCAGTTAAATGATGACCGTTCTGTGCGACTAAGTCTCAGTTGGCGGTCTTCGGTGTCTTTAGAGTTTTAGACACATGTCACTTGTCTAACATTCTCATTTTTCATACTTAAAACACGGCCGCAATATAAATATTGTGAGTCAGCCTTTGCGGGTATAGGGCGGGTTGAACGATTAGCTCTTCTGATCGATGGACGAACGAGCGGCAATTAATAAAACGCTATTGTTAGCCGAATTCCTATGGTCCTCTCAATCATTCTCGTCATATATATTTCGACCACTATGAGAGTTTCGTTCGATGATACATGTTTGGCGTGTTTCGTCATTATAACGCTATTGTTAATGGATAGCGTATTGATCCTATTAAATCGTGTGTTAATTAAATACAATAAACTCGATCTATATTTTATGCTAAAACATGGAAAGTTTTGATACTCGAGCAAAATTAATCTAATGCATAATGTTCTTTTTTAGTTGGTACTATTTGAATTCGAAAGCTCTTTATCTTAATATTTCTGTTTGAATAGCCACGAGCTTTAAAGTAAATTTGAATATTTTAACCGAAAACTCCAGCGAACAACTTTAATGCTACACGGTGTGTGTTTATAAAATACAAAAAATAATTTAAAAATCTATTTACTATACTTGATTGTTATCTAACGAGGTTACTCCTCCACTGACTGTTGTAAAAACATCAAAGGTTTTAAATCACTTTCGGTCAATAAGGCTTTCAAATATGTAATAACAAGTAGCTTCTAAAAACGTTCAAGTAGAAGAAATAATCTATTCTATTCTATTCTGCATAACAAAATAATTTATGGGGCCGCACGATATAAACGTCTTAGTTTTCTAAAATGCTGTTGGAAATCGATGGGGCCTCACACGTAGTGTAAACGAGCTATATGTAAAGACCCATACAGAGCCACCCACGCCTTCACTCTACGGGATGCTGCAACTTACTTATTCCACTTAAGACGGATTAGAATAGATAAGGATTCCGACTGGAAAATCATTGTCAAGTCACTTTCTGGGGTCGGCGGCTTTCATCTCACATTTAACAAAAGTCTTGTATTGATAACTGCGTCAAAAGCCCCCATTTTACACAATGTAGACATTAACTTTAATTTTATTTTTCCTTTCGAGGAAATATTTACTCGAGCGTATACGAGTAGTAGCAGGAACATGCAATTACGTTATCAATTTTAAAAATGGCATTTCAATTAAATACGATTTTGCAAATAAGCAAAAGATCAATTCAAACTAAAATTTCTCGTCAACATTCCAAACCGAATCGACAGTTCAGGGTGCTCTTGATGTTCTGTTTTAAAATGCAAGTCCTTTAAATTTCTGATAAATAAGATGGAAAGCTTGTATACGCGATGAACACGAATCGATCATATATTATTAATTTGAAAGGATAAATCCACAAAAAGTCCACCCAAAAAATTCTCGGTTGATGGAAATACTCATGCAAGCTTTTGCAAAATAAACAGCACAAGTATTGAGTTCAATTACCTTGGCACGATAACGCGGTTAGAAAATTGAACCCATCAGGAGGACGTGAGAAGAAAGGCAAATACCGCGCAGTTAATAAAGGCCAAGCATTTAACCCTTCGCTTCATATGTGAACACAAATCAAATTTGGATTAGATAACAATCGGTGGAAAAACGTAGGAAAACTGTCGGTGATTTTTAGCATTCGTCTCTTCTCTTCGCGATTTAAAGAACTTAAAAAACGAAACAAGATGGAGCAGAAAATATATTCCAACAGTTTCAGAAACTCAACAATGCAAATTGGTTTTACAAATGTGCGCTACTTTTACGTATTTCAATTTTTAGCAAATATTTCTATAACGTCATACAGTTTTCCTAAACGTATGCTTTCCATGGAACGAACGCAACCGTTCCCAATCTATAAGGCAATTAAAGCCTCAATAGCAGCAAGATCAGAGTAAAAATATAAATGAATATTGAATAGTTATGTTTTGCAACTATTATGGTAATAGAGCAAAGAAGTCGGAGTAATTCCTAAGAGATCTGACAGATTTCACCAAAATGAAAATAAACTATACTCGTATTATAAATACTACATTGTTTTAAAATTTCCAATTTTAAATTGTTAAATTAGCATGAGCCTCGAGGGATCTTAAAACGTCACCGTTTGTAACGCAGGGTAGTTCGTTAGAAATCACACTTGCATGTCTTTAATACAAAAGTTTTGAAAAGGAACGCACTGTATGTGAGCAACAGATGATGTACTACTTTAATTTACATTACTTCAAGAAGTAGCTACGTTAGAAGAGATTGATATCATTTAAGAATGTGAAATTAAGTTATTAGCTATAATATGAACAACAAAATAGTGATATTTACCTAAATATAAAAATATTAGTGGGGATTACCTAACCCTGGTCACTCCAAATAAATTGAAAATTTCCTATTGCAAAGAGGAAGGTTTATATAGTATACTGACATAATTTTCACAAGCGAAGATATAATCAAATTTTTGAGTAAATCGATTTTGAAGTTTGCAAATTTACATGTAAAATTAACGAGATTCCCGCGCGTCGCTCATTAACACTTGGAGTATTTTTGCCTTCATCCCGGTTTGCTTGATGGGTGGCGCCTTCTCGTATGTTTAGCTCTGCCGCGGAGCGGCGTACGCGAATGAAAAACCGCCCGGAGGCCCGGAGGGCCGTAGGGTAGGTTTTTTGTTGCGCCCAATTCTGGCCGTGCCAGATTATATTTATTACTAATATCCACTAATCACACCCCCAATCTATCCGAATTTCAAAGAAAAATTCAAATCGGAAACCGGGATGAAGGCAAAAATACTCTAAGTGTTAATGAGCGACGCGCGGGAATCTCGTTAATTTTACATGTAAATTTGCAAACTTCAAAATCGATTTACTCAAAATTTTGATTATATCTTCGCTTGTGAAAATTATGTCATTATACTATATAAACCTTCCTCTTTGCAATAGGACATTTTCAATTTATTTGGAGTGACCAGGGTTAGGTAATCCACCCCAAAATATTTATAAAGTTTTGCAATAACCTACAATGATTTTACGGATTTACAATGCGAAATTAAACAGGATCAAAGTGATACCAAACAATCGAAAATTGATCAGAAAATAAAGAATGGGAAAATATTGCAAAGTTGCAAAGTGATGTGTGAAAAGTAGTTGGTGCAATTGGCCAAACAAAAGCATCTATCATTTCTAGTAATCAGATAAACAAACGCGAAATATTTGATGCTAAAATCAACCCTATGATTGGCTTTAATATTAATTGCTTATCCTGTACCCAGCCAATATTATGACTTAAGACAATTTAAACAACATAATCTACAATCGAAATTGTAGAGCGAAATTGAGTGATTGAAAAATTGAGAATTATCTGGATAAATCAGACCTTGTAACAGGAGTGCTGGTATTCTCTGTGAACAGTGAGTCAGGTCTGAAAACTTGAAGAGAAGGCGAAAAAATCTGGAAGGTTAGTTTCAAATTGATAACAATTTTATTATAGATCGACCGTATTAATAAAGTACGAGAGAACTGAAGTTGGTTGTAAACAAACATTATAGTCCTTCCGCAACAATAAAGTTTTTGGGAAACTTACTGGAGCAGAAAACCACACTGCATCCTTTCGAGGGGTTGACCCGAGGATCCGTGTGAGGCGGGCGAGTGAGTCGCAAATTTATATGAGCGGAGAACCAAAGAAACGTTATAGAGAAGAGGAGGGAAGAGAGGAGGAAGAGGAATTAATTTTCGGAAGAAATAAGAAAACAATTAGGTCTCCGGAACAAAAACTAGCTGAAGTAGAGAGAAATAAAAAACAGGGAATTCCTACAATGGAAATGAACGAAGTGAGGGAAATGTTTAAAGACATGATGCAAGAATTTAGCAAAAATTCAGCCGAGCTTAAACAGGAAATGCAAGAACTAAAAGAGGCGTTTCAAAACAAGGAGAAAAAATGGGAGAAGGAAAAAAACGAAATGAAGGCAAGAATAGAGAAACTGGAGGAAAAAATAGAAAACGACGAGAAAGCTAAGAGAAGAAATAATATAGTAGTTAAGGGGGCTGTTTTTTCTAATGACAGATTGTTACAAGAGCTGGAAACCTTCCTGGAGATGGAACTACAGGTGAAATCTAAAATAGTAAAGGCATACAAGCTTGGAAGAAGCGAAAACAATGTTGTTTTGGTGGAAGTGGAATCATGGCTTAAGAAAAAAGAAATATTGAATAACAAATCGAGATTGGGAAGTAAGAAAATATATATAGATAATGATCTGACGGTGGAAGAAAGGAATATCCAAGGAAAATTGAGAGAAACAGCCAAGAAACTAAGAGAAGAGGGTAAGAATGTGAAAGTGAAGTACCAAAAACTTGTGGTTAATGGAAAGGAATGGACCTGGAATAAATGGCAACAAATACTGGATCGGAAGGAGGAAGATAATGATAATGCAAAAAACTAGCAAAACAAGACGAACCGGACGGGAAAGCGAAGACGACTTTAATGGCAATGAAAACTGAACAACGAGATATGGCGACACGACGGAAAGATAAAGATAGAAATTGGATGAATGCGAGAAAAAGGAAAAGGAGAGAGGCAAGTGGATGGAAGATAGGAACATGGAATGTAAGGACGATGCTAAAGAGTGGTAAAGCTGCAGAAATTGGTCGCGAACTTGCAAGATATAAAATCAATGTGGCCGCAGTACAAGAAATTAGATGGGGAGGGAAAGGAGAGGTTGATACTGACGGGTACGTATGCTTGTACTCCGGGGAAGAGAAGCAGGGAAGGAATGGGGTAGGATATTTTGTGCAAAAGGAAATGAAAAAGAAAATTATGCAGTTCGAACCAATAAATGGAAGATTGGCCTACCTTAGAATAAAGGCAAAACCGGTAAATGTAAGCCTGATAAATGTATACGCACCAACAGAAGAAAAAACCGACAACGAGAAGGATGCTTTCTACAACGAATTAGAAGGACTCGCAGAAAAGGTGCCCAAAAGAGACATGCTGGTTGTGATGGGGGATGCAAATGCTCAGATTGGAAAAGAGGTTTATTTGACCGATGTGGCGGGAAGATTTACGATGCATGACGTAACAAACGATAATGGGCAACGACTGTGTAACTTGGCGGCATCACAGGATCTGATCATAAGTAGCACAAAGTTTAAACATAAGGCATTGCATAAGATTACATGGATGAGACCGGGGTCAAATGGCGAGGATGGAAATCAAATAGACCACATATGCGTATCACGGAAAAGTGCGGCGACAATAAGCGATGTGCGAACGTATCGAGGGGCAAACGCAGATTCGGACCACTTTTTGGTGGTGGCAAAGGTTGTGCAAAAAATGATGAGAGAAGAAGGAAGTGAGAGAAGAATAAAACTAGCAATAGAAATGTTCGGTAATTTTGAAGTTAAAGAAGAATATGTCCAGGAAACGAATAGAATAATTGACAGCGTGGAAAAGGAAGAGAATATAAATAAAGAATGGGAAAATATCAGAAAAGTCATGCAGGAAAGTACGAAAAAAATAGTAGGACATAGAAGAAGAACGATAAACAAGAGGTGGTTCGACGAAGAATGCGAAGAGTTGATAGACGACAAAAGAGAAGCTAGAATAAAATGGTTGAAGACGAACAAAGTAGAAGATATGAAGATATACAACGAAAAAAGAAAGGCAGCATATAAAATATGCAAAAAGAAAAAGAATCAATGGTTGAATGATTTGATGAGGGAAATAGATGACGCCAACAAGACAAATAATTCAAGGACGCTCTATATGAAAATTAAACAGCAAAAAAATAAAAGTACTTTGAAGACTAGAACTATGAAAGATGAGAAAGGACAAGTAGGCAGTTCCGAAGACGAAATGAAAGAAATATGGAGAAGATACTTTGAGAACCTTTTAAATGGAGGTGAAGAACAAGATGACAAACGAGAGACCATAAGAGCAGGAACCGAAGAGAAAATTGTAACAGAGCCAACATATGAGGAATTCAAAGCCATAGTAAATAGGTTGAAAAATGGTAAGGCGCCTGGAAGAGATGAAGTACATGCGGAAATGATAAAAAATTCAGGAGAAAGAGTACATCAGAGACTTCACGAATTGTTACTAGAGATATGGAGAGAGGAGAAGATACCGGATGAATGGAGAATTGGATGCATAGTACCGATACACAAGAAGGGAAACTTGGAGGAGTGTGGTAATTATAGAGGAATAACCCTGCTCCAAGTAAGTTATAAGATATTGTCCACACTCATTCATGAAAAATTGAAGGAAGAGTCAGAAAGTATTTTAGGAGATTACCAACACGGATTCAGATCGGGGAGATCAACAGTAGATGCAATACACATTATGAAACAAATTACAGAGAAAGCATACGAACATGATATAGAATTGCATCTGCTGTTTGTGGATTTTAAGCAAGCGTTCGACACCGTAATAAGAGAGAAGCTGTATGAAACAATGCATAGACTGAACATACCAGCAAAGTTAATACGGCTGATACATATGACAATGAGAAGATCAAGTGCCACAGTAAAGTTTGGTGGGAACGAGACAAGAATATTTGAAATTAAGAGTGGAGTGAGACAAGGTGACGCGCTGTCGGCTACGTTGTTCAATCTGGTAATAGAAGATATCATAAGAGAATCAAACTGCGAAGGAACGATAATAACAAGAGAAGCGCAAGTGATGGCATACGCGGATGATTTGGTTATTATTGCCAGATCAAAAAGAAAAGTGATTCAAGTATTCCAAGATTTAGCAACTCAAGCAGCAAACAAAGGGCTGAAGGTGAACATAGACAAGACAAAGTATATGAAATTTAAGAAAAAAGACAGCACAAGACAAAGAATCGATTTAAGAATTGAGAATCACGTATTTGAAAAGATAGAGAAGTTTAAGTACCTGGGTGTAGAAATAAATAAGACCAATGATAGAAGGGAAGAGATAAAAGAAAAAATTCAAATGGGATGGAAAGCTTATCATGCAAATAAAAAAATGTTAATGAGCAGGAGCATATCCAAAAACACAAAGATGCGGATCTACAAGACGCTTATAAGACCGGCAATCACATATGCAGCAGAGGTACTCAACATGACAAAGAGAGAGGAGGAAAAGTTAAGAGTTTTCGAGAGGAAGGTGATGAGAATTATTCTGGGTCTTAAAAAAATCGATGAAAATGAGTACAGACAGAGAAAAAACAATGAGATACTGGTAGAAATGGGCAACGAGGATGTTGTTAAGTGTATAAAGGCGAAAAGAATTAGATGGTTGGGACACGTGATGAGAAGACAAAGAAACAGCACGATAAGGCAAATAACTGAATGGAAACCAAGTGAAGAGAGAAATAGAGGAAGAATAAGGGCGAGATGGCAAGATGAAGTGACTGAAGACCTTGGAGCAATGGGCGTGGAGAACTGGAGGATAAAATGTCTAGACAGGAAGATATGGAGAAAAATAGTAGAGGAGGCCAAAACAGATGCAAGGCTTTAGTTACTGAGGAAGAAGATGATGAGGAGTGATCCACCTCAAGAAAAGGATCGTAAAGACTTCTGCAAGAAGTAGGCATATTCCACAAGGAATGAACGCCATTTATTATTATTATTATTAATCTACATTAATGTCACGCCACTGACATTGAATACATTGCATTTTTGTGTCGGAAGCTAATTTACGTGAAAAGTGTTACTAAACAAAGTCCCTAGTGATTAATACAGTGACAAAAAAACTAAGAAAAATTCGTACTTTGCTGTACGGTGTGATTTATTTAAAATTCGCGAGACAACACGCAAATTAACTGCTCAAACATAAAGTTAGGTTAGAATGCGCAATCCTTTGCGATGCAAAGAACACCACCTCCAAAAATTAATAACCCAACTCCCTCGCAATGCGTGGGATTACATAAGAACTTGAATGATATCAACCAGTACAATGTAAATACAACTTTGATGCAGGAACCACCACCGAAAGTGTACCAAACACAATCGCAGCAAATGATCCCACAGGTATTTTATAATCAGAATTATCAGCCAATTCCGAGTTACTATGATCCTGCTTTGCAAATGCCAAACCAACTTGCAAACAATACAAATCTGCAAACTCAGACAGGGCCGTACTTGCCCCAACCGCTGGCATTCAATTACCAGTACCCAGTACCACCAAACCAGCGGCAACACCAGCCTGGACCATCTGGTATAAACTACTCCACTAATGGATGGATCAATGTCAATTACAAGAAAAGACCACGAAATGGAAGTCCTGAAGTGCCGGAAAGAATGTCCAAACAATCAACCATAAAGGACTACTGGCTTAGCAAACCAGTGCCCACTGCCAACAGATTCACCAATTTGCCTACCGAAAAAGAAGACGAAGAAAAAGAAGATCAAGAAGAACCGCCAACGAATACACCCAAGGAAACTAAGCCACCACCAATATTTGTGGACGGGTTGGAATACATCAAACCATTAGAGGAACTTCTTAACAGCTCCGCACCAAACTCATATACGATGAAAAGCTTGTATAATGACCAGGTGAAGGTTCAACCTCACACCTCAGAATGTTATACAAAAATAGTGAAAGCTCTCATTGAAAAGGATACCAAATTCTATACTTACCAACTCAAAAATGAACGTAGTTTTCGCGTAGTCGTTCGAAATATTCACCAATCAACAGAGCTTAATCAACTAAAGAATGCCATAGAAGAACTGGGCCATAAAGTAAAAAACATCTCAAACATCCGCCAAAGAACAACAAACACAAATCTTCCTCTCTTTAATATAGAGCTGGCTGTAAACCCAAACAATAAAGACATCTATAAAGTAACAAAACTCCTAAATACTATCGTAAAAGTTGAGCCTCCTCTTCCGAAACGTGAAGTGCCCCAATGTATTAAATGCCAGAACTTTGGACATACCAAGAAGTACTGTCATAGAAACCCAAGGTGCGTTAAGTGCACGGGTGACCGTGCCACAGAGAACTGCCCAAGGAAGTTACGCGACAAAGAGGTCAGATGCGTTAACTGCGGGGAAGACCACCCAGCAAATTATAGAGGATGCTCAGTTTATAAAACTTTGCAAACGAAAATGTATCCTTCATTACGAGAAAGATCACATCTAACTGTAATCAAACACACTAACCACTCAGGCATTTCTTACGCCCAAATAGCAGGAGGAAACACACAAAAATTTCAAACCGACAGTAGACAGCAACAACAGTACACCAACACAACCCTTGTCCAACAACCACAACAACTACAACCAAGTAACCACCTAGAACTTATGCTGACAAAAATGATGGAAAAAATGGACAAAATGATGGACCTACTCACTGCCCTAGTCACAAAAATGTTGTGATGGCAGTACCAAAACTCAAAATATCTGTATGGAACGCCAACGGCTTGGTCAATCATGGCCAAGAGGTTAAAACCTTTCTCACTATGCACGATTTGGACATTATGCTCATTTCAGAATCTCATATGACCGAAAAAAGTTACATCAAAATTCCACAATACTCCTTACATCACACTCAGCACCCCGAAGGAAAAGCCAGAGGAGGTACAACGATCATAATTAAAAACAATATAAAACATCAAGTAAAATCCAAAATTAGTGAAAAAAACATGCAAGCGACAACAGTGGAAATAGAAGATTCACACGGCAAAATGATACTGTCCGCAGTATACTGCCCGCCTAATCTATCAATTAAGAAAACCCAGTTTGAAAATTATTTCAACACACTTGGCCACCGCTTCATATCCGGAGGCGACTTTAACGCCAAGCATACCCATTGGGGGTCTAGACTTATCACACCGCGTGGAAGACAACTATACTACGCCATGCAGAGTATAAACTTGCAGCATCTATCAACGGGTCAACCAACATACTGGCCCACCGACAGAAACAAGATTCCCGATGTACTTGATATCTGCATTACAAAAGGTATCTCACCCAACTACATAAAAGTAGACACGTGCCTTGATCTTTCGTCAGATCACACCCCAATCATGGGTTCAATGGAATCGAAGGTCCAAATTCAAACAAAGCCACCCAGACTAACAAACAAAAATACCAACTGGAACGAGTTTAGAACTATTCTCATCAACCTGCTAAATATAGACATACCTCTAAAAACGGCACAAGACATTGATGAAGCGGTTGAACACCTAACTAAATCGATACAACAGGCTGCATGGCGTGCTACTAATGAAATGCTAGAAGAAATAAAACCTGGATTCGTACCAAAAAATATAAAAGCAAAAATTATAGAGAAAAGGAAACTCAGAAAACGGTGGCAAATCACTCGCGACCCAATCGATAGAACAAACTTAAATAGAGCCATCAAAAATCTAAAAGAAACACTGGCGGACCACAAAAATCAGGGTGTCAGAACTTTTCTTGAAAGCCTGTCTGCATCAAAATCTACCGAGTACTCATTATGGAAAGTAGCACGAAAAATTAAGCAGTCGCAGAAAACAGACCCCCCCGTTAGAAGAAGAGATGGAGATTGGACCCGGAGCGAACAAGAGAAGGCAGACGCATTTGCTGAACACCTTGGCAGTGTTTTCAAGCCATTCCCACAGGAGGTTCCAAATGCTGCAGAACAACCAATCCACCAGCTACTAAATGCTCCATACCAGATGGAACTGCCCATAAAACATCTAAAAATTAAACAAATTAAAAATGTTTTAGCTCACAACGTACACCCAAGAAAGGCCCCAGGATACGACTTGATAACCGGAGAGATCTTGAAGAATCTACCAATGGTGAGCATCAGGCTAATAACAATGATCTTTAATGCCATACTTAGACTTGGATACTTTCCGATGCAATGGAAGGTGGCTCAGGTAATACTCATCCAAAAACCTGGAAAAGACCCATCCGAAGTATCATCGTATCGACCAATCAGCCTCCTACCAATACTCTCTAAGGTGTATGAAAAACTTCTTTTGGAAAAATTAAAACCTCTTCTACGGAAAATAATCCCAAACCATCAATTCGGCTTTCGCCAACATCATGCGACAGTGGAACAGGTTCACCGAGTTGCAAGAAAAATCAAGAACGACCTTGAATGCAAGCGATATTGTTCGGCGGCGTTCCTGGACATATCACAGGCCTTCGACAGAGTCTGGCATCAAGGCCTAATATACAAGATCAAACTCACACTTCCACACGAGTATGGCAGAATCCTCGAGTCATACCTTTCCCAGAGACACTTCCTGGTTAGACATGGTGAAGCATATAGCACCCTTGCACCAATAGAAGCCGGAGTACCACAAGGAAGTATTCTCGGTCCCTTACTATATTTAATATATACACACGACTTACCGACAACCAAAGACACAGAAATTGCCACTTTTGCTGACGACACCGCCATAATGGCTTCACATCAAAATCCTGAAATGGCTTCTCACCTACTACAAATCCATCTGAATAAAATAGAAGAATGGCTAAAACTGTGGCGAATAAAAGCCAACAACAGCAAGTCAGTCCACATCACCTTCACGCTCAAGAGAAAGACATGCCCCAGCGTGACGTTGCATGGCAGTCCCCTTCCCCAAAAAGAGGAGGTGAGGTACCTGGGAATGCATCTGGACAGCAGATTAACATGGGCTAAACACATTTGGTACAAGAGACTCCAACTTGGGCTTACCTATCGAAAAATGCTTTGGCTTCTGGGGCGTCATTCTCAACTAAAGCTGGAAAATAAATTACTACTGTATAAGGCAATACTAAAACCCATCTGGACCTATGGAATTCAGCTATGGGGCTCTGCCAGTGATTCAAACATAATTAAAATACAACGTTTTCAGTCCAAAGTACTTCGCGGCATATGTGACGCACCATGGTATGTTACAAACCACAGCATCCACCAAGACTTGAACACTAAAACAGTGAAGGAGGAGATTTCCTCCATGAGCACCAAATATCAACTACGTCTAGGCGACCATCCCAACACCCTAGCTACGGATTTACTAGTAGCTCCTCGAGTCAAGAGACTGAAGAGGATGGACCCATTGGACCTACCTCAAAGAACCTGAGTGCCACAGAGTAGTTTTGCTTTGATTATGGAATAGGCTAATGGGCTTATCTCCACTATGTCCTGTAAATTGTCAAACATATTATTTATTGTCCTCGGACAGCTTGTAATAACCTAGGAAGTTAATAAAAAAAAAAAAAAAAAAATTAATCTACAATCAAATTATCTGTTCCAAAAGTGGTCACTTTCCAATCATTTTAGAGGTTGGAAAGTACTCACATATCGGAAAGTGATCAATTACTGACCTCAGTGACTAATTCTCGAACTAACCGGTTGGAAAGTTAGATAGTTAATAATGCAGTAGAACCCCGATTACCCGAGCTAATGTGGGAAAGAGGTACCATCACAGATAATCGAAAACTCGGATTACGCAGAATTTTCGTAAAACTGTAAAAAATAATATGAAAATGCCTTTATTATGTAGATTTCAATCTTACTGACTAATGACATCATTATCTCATTCGACAGGTTAGCAACCGCAGACAGCGTCGTTATATAAGAAAAGATTTATTATTTAATCAGAAAAGCTCAGATCAAGCGAAATTCATGCTGGGATCTCACAATACCATCTACTACCACCAAATAAAATTTTATCTAATTCAATTGGTTGAAACATCCACCCCAATACTCAGAGGTATAATGAGACTCGAGATTTATATTGGTGCCTTGAATACTATGGAAGATTTTCTCATAGGCAGTGACGGCTGGTACTGGAAGGACAACGGGGCGCCATTCTCCCTGAACAGAATAACCCAGAATCATATTTTTTAATGCGAATACGCCAAGCGCAACATAATAGTGCGCAATTGAATATTGGACAATGCAATTAAGCAGGTTATAGTTAAAGAAACGAAAAACGACTGGCGAAATTAAATTGTTTTAATTAATCGATTACAATCAATGTAATTTCAAACATTACATCTGACGATTCTGAGGCCCCCAAATCTGGTGAGTCTAGAAATACCCCCAGCAAATGGAGATCAGGCTGTAAAATATTAAGAAATGTTTTATGATACTGCTTTATTTTTCTTGACTATGATTATACACTGGGGGGGGGATATCTCCCAAACTACCCGGTTAAGATAAAGCTTATTTGGAATTAAACTATTTTGAAAGTAAATAAATAAATTTATATTTTTCCTTTTTATTCAAATTTGGTGACCTCCCATTGACAGAAGTCACGATTCGCCACTGTTCAGAGATTCGGATCGCATCGGGAGAGAAAATACCCCCCCCCCCCCCGTTATGCAAAAATAACAAAAAAAGAATTTATAATCATGTGCCCTCAGTATCTAAGATTTCCGATTGGGGTATTATATACCCCTCCCCCAGATCCGCTGATCCATTGAGTCCATTATTATCAGTTGTTCACGAAATCGGCAAAGCTCAGATGGAGCAGATTTTATTGGTGCCCGAATAACACGGAAAATGTTAGGCTCGGTTAACGACAAAAATCGGATAAAAAAGACTCGGATAATCGGGGTTGTACTGCAACTTATTTTCCAATTTATTAAAATTTTAGTGATAAATCTATAATTAATTAAGTGTCTAACTGATTGCGAATAAATTTTATTTAATATTAGCAGACAAATCTAAGCCATTTAACATGTGAATGCTTTGGTTGTGCGGCCTAAAGACCTCACGTAGGGTGATTGTATAAATATGTCACAAAATGATTTTTTATACATCAAAAAGTAGTTTTTGTGCCTTCATCCAGAATGTGATTGTTTCTGGGCCGGTTGGCATCATTGTCTGTTATGCTGTCAATCTAATTTATCAATCTAATACTAACATTTTTACAATTTTTGAGAAATAACGTCGATTTTAACATGACTATAATAAATATTGTAGTGCTTTTTGTAATTCTAAATCATTGTTGGGTATTTTATATTTCTGTTGGCACTACGTTTCTTTGATGGCGAGTTTGACAGCAATAGGATTTTGAGTTTTGAGCCTTGCTGGGGCAGACACGCTAAAATTTGTAGAGAGTTGCTTCATAAGCCTTGATTGAACAAGGCTGCGTGTTAGAATTTGCAAGAAAGCGTTTTTTTTAAATAAAAGATTAATTTAGAAAAGTGTTTAAAAATTTAATTTGGCTAAGTGTTTTTAGCATTGGATGATAGTTTAAAGATAGGATGATGATAAAAATTTTGGGTTTGAAAAATAATGGTGCAAATTTTTGTAACACGCACAAAAGAATAGCAGATGGTTCATAACAGTAAAAATCAGGGGGCCAGCTTAGCAACCTAGCTAAGATGAAAAAACCGATTATGCTCACAATACTAATTTGAAAAAATTGCTAAAACACAGATCCAAAACCTAACAACGTAAGAGGAAGAAAAAAGAAACAATATGAAGATTTTTATTGAAGTAAAAAACAACCAATCGGTTGCTGACATGCAGTCAGACCTTAATCAGCTGAATCTTCAGCCCAAAAACATTTATTTATAATCCGTTTCTAGCATTAGAGATCATGGTTATGATTGCAGAGATTCTGTCCTACCGGGCTTACAGTGAGAAGAAAGCTAACTAATGCCAAGGAGTGGTATTGTAAATAATTGGAAATAACTGAGTTTACCTCCTAAATCCTAAACTGCATTACTTTACTTCCGTAGAATCCCAGACCCCAGTGGTGGTCAAAAATCCCTTTATTCAACACCTAAAGTAAACATTCCAGCAAATAAGAGCTTTCTAGTTCCCTCGGATGAAAAAAGGTGATCAAAGTTAATTATAACACTTAGGTACTACGCTGAGCTAATATTAAAAAAGTTTATGTTTGATCGCATTCTAAGGTCCAGTTTTGGGTTAAAGCGTAACCTAAAACTTGACCTTAGAACCTGAAACTGAAAAACTGGGCCAAGAGTGATAATGTTAAATTAAACCTTAAAAATGACTAGATAATTAAACTAAAATTATAATTATTTTTGCATAAGTCTTCAGGGGTGTTTACTGCTATTCATGTTTATTAATAAACATCTAAAGATATAACAATGCTGAAAGCTTGTGCAAAAATATGAGTGTTATATTAATTTATAAACTCTGGTTATATAATACTTAAACTCAGTAGCGGCTCGTTATAAATGGCCAAAGTGGCATGACACTACCATAAACTAGCAATAAGAATATTATTTTGATTTTTTTAAGTTACTATTTACACTTTCCGGGTATGTAACTTTCCAAAGATGGAAACACCGAAGTTGAGCTTTGACTGAAAAAGTCACCTTCGGTCGGAATCTAACAAATGGCCAATTACCATTTTCGATAAAAAAAAATTTCGAGTTGTGTTCGATTAGACTATTAATAGAAAATACAAACAAAATTAAATTTTCAATACTTAAGCGTCACGATTGCAACATAATAGTTATTAGTAGTATTATCAGTATTATTATAACCATTAGTATGGATTATCACATTAAGTGTAATATTTTGCATTATATTCTCATTATGTATTATCCAGCAGACACCAACGAGAAAATAATGAATGTAAAAGAATTTGTTGTTTATTTTGATAAAATTGTTATAATAACATTTTATATTGATATTTCATAATGTTATTATGATGGTGGGAACAGGACGTTTTGATAAATTTTGTTATACTAACAGAAATGTTGATAACATTTTTGTTATGAAAAATATTAGGAATAAATCCCTTGATGGGACAATTACAATTATAAAATATCAAAAATAAACTCTTTAAGCTCCTTAACATTTGAGTACCTACATTTTCTAGTAATAGTTGTTGTAAAATTAAAGGTTTTTAATAATAAATTAATAATTTAACTTAGAAAGGAAATATTTCTCGTTTGTTTTACATTTTGTTGCTCCAAATATATCGATTTCGAATAAGCAGCTAAGCTACTTTATACATCCATAATTTAGATATCCAATTTTCAAGGTATTTTCATATTTCAGCATTTCTGAAACCCTGCCAAATTTTATTCTAATTTGGAACAAGCATTTTATTATTTTTATGTTTACCGTAAAATTATTATTGTTCAAGACAGTTTTTCGTCATGTTTAATTCAAAAAGAAAATAAATAATGAAGTTTTGATTGCCACATTTCAAAGGTTCGAACTCGAAAAAAGTGCCGATTTATGAAAACACGAGAATTTAAACCTGAAAAAAGTTTTTCTATAAGGTGAATTATCGATTCATTTATTCAATGGACGTTAGTTGGACAGTATATTAATACATGTAATATATAAGGAAAGAAATGTTGTATATCACATAATATGTGAACAGCTTCACAAGTAGGAAAAATTACTTTTTCTCATCACGTTTTTTTTTAGAATAATAGTTTGTCGTTCAAAAGTTTCAACTTTTATCAAACCCAATGATCGAATGCATCTAAGCTGAGCATAAAAGCAGTAGGCACCGTTTTTACATGTTCGTTACATAATAAAGCTTTGAATAAATTGCGGAAAACTAATTTTTAGTTTTGAAACTTTAAATTAGGTATTTTTGGTGTTAATTAAATTTAAGAGAAAAATATTTTTGCTCTTTAAATAATTACAACTTTCAGTTTTCTCGCCTGATAATAGCGATAATGAGTTAATCGTTGTAGGAAGCTCTCGAGGGAAAGAAAATTGAATATTTGGAAAAAGATTTGTAATCAGAAACGCGTAATATTATTACTTATATAATTTGGTACGAAGGTTAGCTAAGGCGAGATAATTTTTTAAAAAAATAACACAAGTGCATATTTCTTCTTAACGTTTTGAGACATTTTTGACAGAAAGCCTCTTAAGAATTGAATACCTCATAATGATCACTTAAAATTAATTTATTGGCTTCTTTTATTACGACAATTAAAATTAAGGCCCCTTTCTCTATTCTTTTGAAATCGGTATCCGACAAAGTTTTCAATCGGTGTTCATAATAATCCTTAAAATTTCCATATTTCCTTTTTTAATTCTTACAAAATATCCCCATTAAAATACATTCAAAAATGAATTACGTCGGAAGTACAGTTACGATTTTAAAGTTTGTTTGCAAAAACCATTATTGTAATCGTTAAAACTTCTTTATGATGCAAAGCTGCAATAGTAAAACGGATTAAACGGTTTACCCTTACTAAGGTTTTGTGTATTTTAACCATAGAGCTTTCCAAACAAAGGCAAATTCAACAAAAGCAGATTTTCTGCACTGTGTCAACATGGAACAGGATTAGTCCATTGTCGGAACATTGTTAGCTGACCGGACAACAGATCAATCCCGAGGGAAGACATAAACCTAATGATCGTTCATTGTCGCCGTTCCAGATTCTAAGAAATCTTTATCGTGACTTTAAGATCTGCAGGTTGTGAGTGGGTCCATTCGTCGGTTAGATCACAGAGCTCTGTTTACGGAAACATGTACGCCTTATCGCACTAACTGATATATCATCTTTTAATATATGCTCGCGTACCGCGCTTACCTTCTTTTCTTGGCCTAAGTATTTTGTACCACCTCACCCTGACCATATTAACCTAAAAAAGAGATTGCCACAACTGATTTGGCAATTTCTATTAACCAATCTTCTCCTTTCGCATACTAGTATACCTGCTTGCCGTATTTCCCAATAATAATTCTATTCGATCAAAATTCATCTTAATTATTTAAAAAAAAATAACGTTGGAAATATTTAAAAAATTTGATTGGAATGAATTAGCAATTTGAACGTGAGAAAATGTCAACCAATAAATTATCCTTATGCGGTGTATGAGGAATCGACTATAGTAGAAAATTGTCAAAATTTTATGGTGGTTCTGAGTAAAGGTTGTAAACTAACAATTGTTGAAAGTTGCAGTTAATTAGTGTTTACAATTTGCACATAATATGCAAATAAATAAAGATTCGACAGGTTATAAATAACCTGAATTTAATCTTGTGTATTAAAAAAGTCCCAGTTGTCAAACCCAAAATATTCAAAAAGTACGACTACGAATTCTATCCTGAATGAAAATAGTCCTTCAAGTTTTACGCTGTAACCGGAAATAAATTTCTACGGATTGCTTATTAAAATTTTACACGCGGCAATTGAAATAGCACGACAAAATCGATTCGTTTTTCAAGTTTTGCAACGACTTTTAAGTTTGTAAATGGTAATAAAAAAGTGTATTAGTATGACCGGGACCGTTAGAAAGCATATTACATAAAGTTAAAGTAAAGCTTCAAAGCGCGTTTCATCACTTTGATGTCTTTGAGGGTTAATTTTAAAACATAAAAGGAGTTCTCGAGTTTATTAAAACTCGATAAAATCAAAATCTTATTTTGAAAACGAAGATTACAGTTTCGGTGCTTGAACGTGTTGGAGACTTCAACGCTAGAGTAAGCAGCATACCCAAATGTGTAACATAAGTTACATAACCGCGTAGCTGTTTTAGCAAATCCCACTTGGTAAAAATATAAACCAAATTGTAATGAGTAAAACAAAACGGAAAGTAAAATTTAGCATCGGCAGTAGTGGTTTGGTGTGTTATCAGGAAAGTTACAGAGTGGAAATCCTGGAATTTTTAACTCCCAAACTTTGCGCTTCGACCCTTTCACATACATAATTTGTTACCGTGGGGGAGGGGGCCGTTTACTTCTTTAATTAGTTTAATAGACGACGAAGAAACTTTTCGCCTTTAACGTCTTCCGGGTAAATCATTAAGGTCTGCTAGAAAGTTGCGAAAGAAATAATAAAAAAAAAATTATTAATACGACTTATTATCTGTCTGTTATTCGGGCTCCGGCGGCCACGCTAAACTAACCATGTTCTTGTATACAAAGTGTTTCGTGCATCGTACGACACATAATTTTCAGTTCAAGTTACATAGCTAAATTTGGAATTGAGATAAATTGAAAAAGTAGAAAGGTTTGCGTATAGAAAACGACATTAAAAATCAAATTGAGGCCTTGCGCGGTTCCAAAATGAGAATAGCGAAGTACCCTAGGGCTCCGTTAGAAGCGGTTTGATCGAGGTCAGTGTAGGTCATTCGAACGTTTTAATAGGTAAACACGCTAATTGCGAGTCTGCACGGCGCCTAAACGCGTTCTTGCATCTTCAAAGAATCAACAAGCCGCGACAAAAGCACGTGGAATTTCGATTGCAACGACGTAATATAAAGCGCCTATAAAGAACTATCAGAACTAGGGCAATTCATGCTTTTGTGCCTTACACAGGTGCACGAGATCAAGGGGGAAGGGGCCAGCTGCGACGGCGGTCTCTTTGATGTCAGCTCTGTGCCTGCCTCATATTGTTTCCGGCTGCCGAGGACCTCTATTATGTAAACAACGCGAACGTTTGAAGTTGCCGGCACGACCGAACCGGTCATAAAGTACACCGCAAATGAGCTACGGTGGTCGACTAAAAAATATTGCCAGGACGACTGCTTCCACTAATTGTGTTAATTTGAATACAAATAAGCGCGCGTGGACCATCATCTTGCTTGCTCATGTTCATTGCTCGTTATGGCGCCGCCCGCTCATCTTCATTTCGATGTAATTATTAGCCTTCGGTTAACAACTTTGAAAATAACCGAGCTCATCATGCTTCAAGCTTCATGTCTTGTAACATATTTTATAAATTAAATAACTCCCTGTCAATATGGAATTTTATTCTGGTACTCATTTTTTCAACTTTGTAGCTTTCTTAAATTTAAAAGTTCACTCACTTCTTATTCACTCAATTCTTCATCTTCTTCATTGATAAATAATAAAAAATTCGTAACTGTTCAACAGGTTCTTCTTTTGAATTAGTGCGGGCAATAGCAATAGAAAAATGTTTGGTCAGAAAAAAATTATAACCAATTTACTACTTGGTCAAGTATGGAAATTCAACCAATTTAAATATTCATTTTTACAATTACAACAAATTACACTTAATTTGTTATTGTGGTACTCCACTTTATCCCACAAAAGCCTACTGATGTACCGCCAAGGAGTCAGTCACAAGGTTTGAGAACCCCCATAAACCATAAAATTTATTAAGGCCGACAGCCCTTCAGCTTTATTTCGAGTGGATTCAATTTGCACTCTCGCCGAAATTACCCAGATGCCTTATTGCTTCCTTGCACTGATTTTGACCACAACACTCGGTGATCCCGCAAGACAATTTCCAATTTTAGTTTTACAGCCTAGATTATCTAGATGTTTATGTCGGTGAATTATTGCTTTCGATATCAAAGGTAGGTAAAGCCGATTTGTTGCTAAAATATTTTCGGTCTGGCCCACAAAACCCACATTTTTCCTTTATCGATCCCCAATTGTCTACAAAAATCATAAAACAATAACATCAAAGACGCGTCCCTTTAGTTCGTTTTATAGATATTTTAAATCTACAAATTAATCAGAATGTTGCTTCAAAAAAAATCCACACATTATAAATTTAAAATTTCAAAGATATTTTGACTTGTAAATAAATGTTTATTGAAGTATTTCAAACTGTTGCTAAAATTTATTATGGTAAATACCGTACCATAAATTTTTTAATGTTTATAAATTACCAAAAATCTTTAATGTGTATCGTTCAAAGTGCGTAAAAGGTCCTGTTGTGCCGACTCGTACGGGGCAATTATCCAGGTTATCTAAGGATATCAACCAATTACAAATGTATACAAGTAAATAAATTGCTATCGCGAGAGAAGTTTGCCGACAGAGGCTGCCGCCTCCTCATTTCCATATCGTGGAACAACAGAATCGTTCTATAAATGAACGCATATTAAGAATTTTGAAAAGAAACAATTTATTATCGGGTGGTTGAAATGAAAATGGTGAAAAATCAAAATTGGGGATGTTGTAGTTAAAGTGAAAAGGCATCCCTTGAACTAAGGGTGGTGGGGCCAATATATAGAGTACGGACTATGGCGCTGTCGTTAGTAGTACGGTGTATGTTGTGAGTGTACCAGGTGAAACAGGTGGATCCCAAACGATGTGTACCATGCGCGCTTTTGTAATACAGGTACGTCTAGTGTTTTTAAACATTTTTCGTTATTTAAATTTGAATCGACGGGCATGCGAAATTAAAGTTTCAAAAAACCTCATTAGTGACGCTTTTCTGTTAATTTCCATTTGGGAAGTCGAGTTTTCTTAACCTTTTCGTAAGACAAGCGATTCTAGCTGCGATATTATCGAAATATGTTTTTTTTTATAACGAATTAACTTTATCTCGCGCTTAACACGGATGTCACCCTCTTATTCTGCTATATTTTGATGTAACATTTTGATGTAGTAACGGAAAGAATTCCTACTTTTGTATGTGGTACGTGACAAGTCGTATTGAAATGAAATTTTATACCGTCTCATTGATAACAATAATCGGCCGTATTTATCGTTGGAATTGTTTATTGAAAGCGAGGTGTAGATGATGGGATAATGAAGAAAAAGTTTTCAAGCACGTTGACCATATTTGAATCGTAAATTTGCCATAACATTACACAAAGGTATTTCTAGGTACTTGAAAGTATAATTTTCTCAAGTGGTTCTCTTAAGCGTACCGCGGCCAAAGAGAACGGAAGTACCGGCTCAGAAACCGGTAGAGAGCCAGAGCGGCATTACTTTGTATCAGTAATGAGTGCTGCGACGAGACGTGTCGCGCTAATTGCAAGATCAAACGCAGCGCCACAATGGCGAGTGCGAGCGCGAGTAAACGAGGTGCTTTACCGCGAACGTGCAATTACTTGAAGATACCCATAGGGTCTAATGAACGCACATACCCTTACTAATAGTTCCACCTTATTGATTCTACACTAGAAAACAACATTTTTGTCATTCATTTCGAAATTTATTGTAATACTACGTGTGGTATTTTGATGGTTTCAATTATGTAAACGTAATCGTCCTCCTCATAACTATTAAAATGAACGAGCTGTTCGTTACGTCTAGTTAGACCGCATTTGTACCAATTAAACTCGGGCATTCCCACGCTCATTTTGAAAAAATACTAAATCCGTTCCTATCCTTTTGGGGTCTTAAGGAAGTGCGTTTCAACAACTTTGGCAATCTTAATCTGTTCGACTTGTGTACATAATACATACTCTATAAGATTGTTCGAAAATATTAAAATTGATAATCAGACACGGCACTCCAATTTGTCCGTTGGATCTATAGAAATTCCAACTTTGCATGCTTATCGCCACTGCTGAATGTTATCAATTCAAACGCGATACGCCAGCAATTCTATTTTTTCTCTAGTGTTCAGGTTCATAATTTATTCTGCAACAAGTGCAGGAATTTTTGTCAGCTAAATCACATCAAATAAAATACCCGTAACTCTAAAATAAGATTTGAAAAAGTTCAATTAAAAAGTCGAAAGGGGTTGAGGTAATTCCCTAATTACGGGTAGAAGTGAACAGGGAACGAACGTCAAGAAATATTATGAAACTTGTAAAATGTAACAGCATAATTTTCTTACCATTTCCTTTACAACTCCATAAAGTAACGGAAACAGGGTGCAATTTTTGAGATTTACGGTACGTTGTAAAATTTTCTTAACTTCTTCAAAACTCCAACGAAACAAATAAAAGAGGATTGTCCAAATAAATGCCACAAGTGGGTTTTGTTATAACGCAAAAAAAACAAATAAAAATGCCCCCCCCCACAAGACAGATTTTAGCTAACTTTTTATGAACAAATTTAGTGCTAATATTAAAATATACGAACGAAGGCAAAACCCAAACCAATTTGTTGGAGTTCTTGCAAGCAAATTCGGATGACTTGCCTTCAAATTAAATCGACTCTGACTATTATAGACTCCGACATTATTATTATTATTTAGTATAATAATAATTTAAATTGAATTTGTGTTTCGTGTAGTAAGCCTTTATTTTATAAAGTTTTGTATCTCAAAATTTATCTCTTCCCTCATACGTATTAAATTAATAATTCTCTCTTTGAAATGATAATTAAATTTTGAATTAAAACCGAATATATTTCAAAACCAGTAGTTTCCAACTTGCTATATAATTAAATTATAACTTTCCGACAAATGTCTTCTAAGTTTATGTTAAATACAAAAGTTTTTCCATATTCTATTAATTTTAAACATTAGTGTCCAATTTTCTAACAGAACACTTGAATTTCGCATCGCAAAACTTTCCTTTTGCAATACCACCACTACAACCAACGAGCGTTTGACAGAAAAATTAGCATAAAGTACAAATAATTAAAAGAGAAAAAAAAAGTTTAATCCGAGTTTTCCATTCATGAAACTTTAAAAATTAAAGTGTTACGATTTAATTAGAATTTCTAAATGATCGCCCTTTAAAAGGCTGCGATTGTTTAATTAAGCTTTGTTTTGAATATATCCGCTTTTTTGTCGTGTCTGAAAAACGAAAACAATTTCATTCATAATGCGTGCCGGAGAGCTGGATATAGAAAAGGTGTAGGGAAGTTTTTTCTTGTGGCGTATTGAAATCCAAATTGTTTTGAATCTAATTTGAGGTTATTGTTTGAATAGAAGAAGAAGAAGTGGAGGGTGTGTATTGTATATCAAAGTACGTACCGACGTAGTAGTATTTGAAAGAAACAAAAACATTACGAATGAATTCGAACGGAAAGCCTCAAATAAACCACAAAGCAATTGACGTTCTTAATCACAAATTGATCAATCGAGTAAGTTGCTCAGAAATAAAACTTCGCAATATCCAGCTTGTCGGCGAGTCTTTGAGGGATTAAGATAGAAAGTCACGCATCAGATCTGTCTCTATTGAAAACTCCACACGACTTAGCTCTGGCCTTTTCAAAACACGCCGAATTCAGACACTTCTTTGCTTTCAACACCGTGGATTTGGGTCGGTGGTTTAAGAAGGGTGCGTGTTGGAGAGGTAACAAATCTTTTGATGTTGCCGCAACTGCCGGTAGCTGCTGATTTTCTTCATATTGGTCGGCGTTCTTCCCGTACCCACCTTTTTTATTATTATTTTTCTATACGGCTATTTTACTACTTCACTACGTTTTACTACAGCACATATTATTTGTTACGGTACGACAGATACGGCTTGCTTGCCTTTACACATGTAATATCAAATAACATTACTAGTAACCATGAAATTTAAAACCCAATTTATTGTGCTTCGGTTCGTTTAAAATTCTACCTCGACTTCGCCCTGCCAAACCTATGCTGCACCATATTAATAAAATTCTCAAAAAATTATTGAAACTAATGGTAGATAATTTAAAGTCGCTATTCCTTTTAAATAGCCAAAAAGAATACGAAACAGCAGGTGTATCTTTAATTTTCAAAAACATAAAGGGTATATAATGAATTTTTAACGAGCTAAACTTCCTCATTGTGTTTTTCGTTTTTGTCGTCGCTTTACATTAAACGTTTTACTAAATGCGGGTCATTATTGCTAGAGAAAAAACGTTTTCACATTTTAGAAAGCTTTAAAGGCATTAAAGCAAATTACATTTTTAAATTTTGTCAATGTGTTTCACTAAATTGAGACACACAAATACAAAATAGCGATAAAACATTATCTACTTGTAAAGAAAACAAATAATATTTTGTAAACAAAAAAGAAAACGCGGTTGCAGTGCCGATTTATAGTACGCTCAAATCAAAATTTCTTCTGCTACACACTAAAGAAAATAGTTAATATGGCAAATTGTAAAAATATTTAGGGTGAACGGGGCCCAAACTTTTGAATAAATCGAATTTGAACTTGGCTAATTTTAGACGATTCAGTGACGCGCGGGTGGAATCTCACCCATTTTGTTGACAGTCCGTGCAGAATGAATGACCCTAACACTTAGAAAATTTCGCACCGGCAGATGCAGCTCGTCTCTCGTACATGTAACATCGATTTATTTTTTGTTTTATTTGATACGTCTCTCGTACATGTAACATCGATTTATTTTTTGTTTTATTTGATACTAGCGCCTGCGGCGCTAGACATACGTATAGTAAACAGAACCAACACATTATGAACAATTTTTTTATTATTTCAACTTTAAAATGACTGTGGGCATGTAACCGACGTTGGAGAAAATGTTTGTTGCTCCGAATGAAGTCATTTGAAAGCATGAGTTGTACTTGCGAATGTTTAGCAGGAAGTGTTTTGAAATTGCAGTGGTGCCAGTAAGATAACTTAGAAGCGGCTCAGGTGGATCAATCAGCGGTGGCAAAACAACTTTGCCGTTCGAACAACACATTCCTGGTGATTCCTTAGCGAACTTCGAAACACGACAATGCAAGCAAAGTTTGTTCATAACACCTATTGCTACATCCTCGTGATTCATGTAATCGTAGTTTTTGTCGTAATTAAATGCTTCCAATGTTAAATTCAATTTTTGTCTTGATGGAACTAATCCCAAAAACGGTTTGCCCGTCCATTTCTGGCGTAAATAAGAGCGCTACATACGTCCAAAGTTTTTACACAATTTTCACTTTTCAATTAATCTTCAGGTAAAGTTAAATCTTCCGCAAAGAGATGGATCTTCCACGAAGAGGTGGGTCTGCGTCTTCTTGCACAATTCCGGCGAGTTTTTCTTTAGAAAACCAATTAAAATCAAATTAATCTTCAGGTAAAGTTAAATCTTCCGCAAAGAGGTGGATCTTCCACGAAGAGGTGGATTTGCGTCTTCTTGCACAATTCCGGAGAGTTCTGCGACCTATATAAAGTCTGCCTCACAGGGGGAAGACCATAATAGATCGGTGAAGGCCATAGTTGTTCGGCCTTCGGCCTCACAGGGTGAAACCATAATAGATCCGTGAAGGCCATAGTTGTTCGGCCTCACAGACCGGACCATAATAGATCCGTGAAGGCCATAGTTGTTCGGCCTTCGACCTCACAGACCGGACCATAATAGATCCATGAAGGCCATAGTTGTTCGGCCTTCGGCCTCACAGACCGGACCATAATAGATCCGTGAAGGCCAAAGTTGTTCGGCCTTCGGCCTCACAGGGCGGACAATAATAGATCCGTGAAGGCCAAAGTTGTTCGGCCTTCATCTGTCATCCGTCATCTGTCATCCGTCATCTGTCATCTCATCTGTCATCTCATCTGTCATCTCATCTGTCATCTCATCTGTCATCCGTCATCTCATCTGTCAGCTGTCATCTGTCATCCGTCATCTGTCATCTGTCATCTCATCTGTCATCCGTCATCCGTCATCTGTCACCCGTCATCTGTCATCTCATCTGTCAGCTGTCATCTGTCATCCGTCATCTGTCATCCGTCATCTGTCATACATACATACATACAGACACACATACATACACACATACATACATAATCTTCACGTAAAGTTACATCTTCATGTAAAGTTAAATCTGTATGTGCAAAATGATTTTTAGGTTATGTAGTTAATGCCGTCACATTGACACTATCGGGGGGCCCATGGGGGCTATTCAACACTATCAGGGTCACTCTCTAGGTTATGAAAAGGGGGCCCGTCTTGCTAAAACGCGCACTATTTATGTTTTACCCTGTATATGCAAAATGATTTATGATAATTTTAAAAATATTGTGCAACGCTACTGACTATAATATGTCAATGTCATTTTTAAGGTTAGTCAAAGTTGTGCCCCCTATTTGTCGAGCCGCTACTGACTATAATATGTCAAAGTCATTGAATCTTTATTGTGCAACGCTACTGACTATAATATGTCAATGTCATTTTTAAGGTTAGTCAAAGTTGTGCCCCCTATTTTTCGAGCCGCTACTGACTATAATATGTCAATGTCATTGAATTAATCTTTTAGCGTCAAAATCGCATCGTAACTATGACAACGACTGTGACCTGAAGTGTTTAACTGCTGATGACCGTCTTATGGTGACGAATTACTAAATTCAAAGACGACGAAAAACTTACTCTTGAATGTCGCCAGATCTCGTGAAAGTTTCAACGCCCACAGTTACGGGGTTTAGGCGTCTATGCGGAACATACATACATACCCACACACATATATACCCACACACATACAAGCATTTTTATATATAAGATTTTGGGGGTGAAACGTAAAAGTTTACTGCCCCATACCGCGAGTATACTTTTTAATGCTATTTCGAGGTTCTCTCACATCCCGGTTTCATTTATCCCGGTTTTCTTGATGGGTGGCGCCTTCTCGTATGTTTAGCCCAGTAAACCAGAGTCAAAACCGCCCTGGAGGGGTGCAGATCGGAGCGGCGCCCCACAAGGGTAGGTTTTGACGATGGATAAACCTCCTAATCGAATGCACACCTCAAAAATCGATATTAAAAAAGATTTAATTTTTTCACTTTTTCGGCAATACCTACACGGGTTATTTTCCATTTTTTTGCTAATATTTATTACTAATATTTACTAATCACACCCCCACCTATCCGAATTTCAAAGAAAAAATCAAATCCGAGCGAAAAAAATTCACCCGTTCCGAAGGGAACGCCGATGCATTTGATCGCGTCTGCCTGGGGGGCGCGGCCTATTCGATGCTAATTTACCTACTTTTAAAAAGTCGATATTGGGGTTGTTTTTAAGGTTTTCACCCAAAATATTTTTTCTATAGACTAATATAAGCATGTTCGTTAGTGTGTAGCACACGAAAAATTTTTTCGGGTGTACAACATTATGGAACTCGTCCCTCTAAATTTTAATTTAATATTAATTTTGCAAGATTATTTAAATTTAACAAATCTTTGTTTATAAACACCTTGCAAAATTGATTTTAAACATTTTGTCATTTTATTCCCGTTCGATACGAGATACGAAAAAAAGGTATAATGGCAATTTTGTGTAGCCCCGGGATCTGTTTTCGGAAAATTGAAAATCCGACGGCAAATAAGGACGCTGCGGTCTGTGAGAAAATTTTTAGATCTAAAACAGGTATCGGGTGGGACATTTCGAGCGACACCCTTTTGAAAGTAGGTAATACTTTTTTCGTGCGATGGCGACTAAGCTCGGAAATTGCAAAAGGGGAAATTTTGACAAATTTTCATTTGAAATCGCGATGATTTCGCATCTACTAAATATTTACGGCCACTTTTAAGCGAAACGAAGTCGTTTTTTGAAAAATGTTATAGAATAATTTTCGTTTGGTTTGATGAGACTGGACGTAACGAAAAGAAAATTTCAAAAAAAAAATTTTACACAATAGAAAAATCATTTTTTAAGAATTTTTTACGTTGTTTATCCTCGAGAGCACTTGCCAAATCGAATTAATGTAAACATTTTAACGCCGATGCTCCACGGAAAACGGCAAATTATTTCTTACGAAGTTGTAGGACTCCGGAGGTCATTACAGGATTTATTTTAGATTGAATCTCATATGGCAAATATTAAATTGAGGCAAGAAGCCGATGGTCGAATGCGCAAACCGACACTCGACTATTAAAATCAAAGAGGTTTACTAGGTATATTATGTTTTACGTTACAGTGGAGGCCGTAGGCCGATTCGTGTTCTCATAAACAATTGGGAGGCCGAAGGCCGACTCGTGTTCACTACATCATTGAGAGGCCAAAATCGGACCAAAGAAGCCTAATGCCGAACATATACTTGACTATAGAATTCTTAAAGGTCCTATCAACCTTTATGAATAATCGGGAGGCCGATAGGCCAATTTTCACGTGGCTAGTTTAAATTTGAAATCGAACGATAATTTTGTTCCTAAACCGTTTCTACGGCACTGCTTTTATATTTATTCAATTAAATGTAGTGCATCGACATAATAACAGATTGCTTAAAACTTTTCTGCATAGATGTTTTAGCACCAGTCCTCCTTCAGCAGCGAGAGACTTTTTATGGAATAAACAGCGATACCGTGTGAAAAATATCCACAAAAAAGATTTTACTTAGAATTGCAATATATAGAAATGGCCATTGAGAAATAATAATATGGTTGATGAAATTTAATAGAATGTAGATACTATATCCTGTGCACGTGACGTCATAACATCGCTGGTTATGAGCTTGTAGGTAAAACACGGTGAAAAAATGCACAAATTTCGGTTGTGTAGCGAAGCCAATTTTGGTCGATCGAGAGGCCAATCTGGCAAGAGCAAAAAGATTTTTAAATTTTTACGTTTTTTGTGTTTTCTGTTCTAAAGTTTTGTTCAGACTACGCCTATGACAAGTTGATCGATGTTTAAGATAAAAAGTAGATCTTTTGTAGGTCCACAAAAGTTGGCCACCCCTGGTGTAGAGCATGTTTATTAAAAAGATTTTATATAACAATATTACGCTCGATTCCTATAAAAATCCGCAATGATTTACCGACAAGCTTGACTGACAAGTGGTTTTAGTCATGTAATGCATTTGAGACCAAGACTCTAAGGCTAAAGATTCCTCCAGTGACAGTTAATCAAGTGATAATATTATTCAAATTATATTATAATCATTGTAAATTTAGTACCCTAAAATTGACATCGTCTTGTAGACATGCTTGAACTTCAAATAATCACCTACGGCGCCTTCAGACTATGCCTGTGTACATACAATACAGATTGCAGTATATGTATCTGCTTTTACCAACATTTCCTTTTTTATCTGCGGTGGTGTTTTACATCCGATTGACGGTAATCCTTCTCATCACTCTTCCTAGTAACTTTGTTATCTTCATTTCCTTTTATTTTGCTTCTTGCGGTGCTCATTTTGGTATTTCATAATTTCCAATATTGAACTTAAATCTCGTATCTCGAATAGCCGGTTATCAAATTTTTAAATATTTCCAAAATTATTCTTAAAGAAAAATTCGCATTTGGACGAATTATATTATTAAATATTTTTACCCTGGAATAACCAAAAAAATTACCAAGATAAATCTATTTAACCTTACGCGCTTCAATAAATCAACTTTAGCAAAAATTTAAAGTAAAGCATAAATTTAATATTTATAATTTCCAATTATTTTCTCCCAACTTAACTTTACAGTAGCAAGCACGCCCCACGTTTCGGTCGCTGTGTATGGATGCCATACGCACCATAATATGTTTATTATACCTAATACGATATTATAATATAGAATCTTGAAATATTTTTTTATAATATTAATTTCTGCCTAATTTAAGCTTTCCAATTTTAATCCATTTCCATTCTTTAATGTATTAGGACCGGTGTTGATGTTCGCCGGCTTATCGCACGCAGGTCAAATTCGTGATCAGTGCTGAGTTTCGAGCCTTACCTTTATTGATGCACCCCGACAGTTACGCGAAGAGATTGCTTATGTTGAGCGAAAAATCGGTCACATAGCCATAAATAGTCAGTTGGTAAAGAAATTTAGGTATTTGCCTGTACACCCTTTGATTTTTTTTGATTAATGAATCACTTGTGAATGGTTTTTCTCCTACGAGGTTCAATTAGCAGCAGTTTATTCGATTCTTAAAAAGGGTGATTCGAAATGTTCATCCAACTACCGACCAGTGTTTCTGCTGTCAGTCTTTTCTAAGATTCTTGAATATGCAATGGATGACCGCATGATGCTTTTTTGGATAAGCATAACATTGCTTTATTAAGCATAGTTTGGACTATAGTAGGTTTCACAGCGAGACTTTGGCTCTTCTTGATGGCATAAAGGTGCCGGTTGGCATTTTTTTGTGATCTCAGCCGTACATTTGATTGTATGCAACACGATATTCTTCTAAAAAAGCTTGATCGATATGGTATTCGTGTGGTGGCCTATCGGTATTTAAAGATAGACCTTTACATCATATGATGGGAATTCCTCAGAGTTCAAAACTGGGGCCCATCTTTTTTAATATTTTTGTTAATGACTAATAAGTCCTAGATAAGACATAAAAAAGATAACCGATTTGTAGTTTCTAATATGAAAAATAACAGTGCTACGATTTACTAAGTGGTAAATTATACTCTTATCAATTACTATATATCTTAACATCAATGAACCGATTCACTGATTTTATAAAGCATTCAGAAATACAATGAAAAAATTCATAAATCCGATGAGCTGCTTCTAAATAGTAAATATTTGTTTACTTTTTTAAGTGCAATGAATATTTACATTATAGATATATATTTAAGACAATTTTTGGTTTAATGTAAAATTGTATATTATGCACCAAGGTTGAGAATACTACTAGCGAGAAAATTATAAAAAAAAGAAACATTGATTGAAATATAAATTATACTACGATTGGATACGAGTGAAGGGAGGGAAAATAGTTTTTACCTTAGTTTTTTCATATTTGGTCTAAGTCTGCAGAAGTGGGACTTCAACGGCAAAGAAGAATTTTACTTTGTTTCAATTTGAACCGGGGAGGATGACGGGGCGCCGCCCTCCCAAAACAAAATAACAACTCAGAAAAAATCTATCTATCTATGTGCCTATAACGTTAAATTGATCTGTTAATCCCTTCTCCAGTGCGGCCCTCACAACCAAGGCAATCACGTTCTAAATGGATAATTGAATAAAAACAATCCGTTATACTCGTATAGGGACAGGTTAAGGATTAATTATTTTCGCATTTATCTATTCATTACTTTTCTAATAGTGTGCGATTGTTATGGTTGTGCGGCCTATAGGCCGCACTGAAACTTTTTCAAGTTCATGACAAAAAATAAACCAATCGATCAAAATGGCAAAAGAAGGGAGACTCGAGAATGCTGAGAATCAATAAATAAAAAAACTGCTCCTTAATAAATAATAAAACTACTTTTTTGTTTATATCCATAAAAAATTGTAGTGATAAACCAACGAACTTTGTTCGGCTATAATTTTGAAAGGCATTAAAAATAATCAAGTTAACCCAGATATGCCTAATGTCCTATATATAGGACGGTTCAAATAAGTCAAGGGTAACTTGCACCCCTACTTCAATGCTTCTCAAAATGCATTTGTTGCTTCACTATAGTGTCCTCTTTAATTGTGCAAAATTGTGAGACACTGATATTGTGAATTCGATATTTTATGGGTGTTAGAAATTGACTATTTTTGAAAATGGCAGAACAAATCTAGTTGTGAGGAAAGTAATTTTATTCTTTTCTCTATAGTCATAAAATTTTTTTATTTTGGTCATTGTCGTTCTGGTTATTGTACTATCATTCAATGTCAAAATAATAAATATAACAGTTTTGAATTTCATTCTGTGGCGTATCACACTCAGGTGACCTCATCAGACACAAATATCGCTACAAATAATACTTAATCATTGGAATTTTTTCAGGGGATTTTCATTACATGAACCTCTAAACATGACTAAAGATGATAAAGCTCAAAGAATTATAATTTTCTCTTTTTTATTAAGAAATGTTTAATTTTTTGTTAAATTTTGCAAAAAAATTTTGTTTTCACTTTTTATGCTTATTTTTCTTCTCGGTCACACAATGCTAGTTTTTATTAAAAAAAATTAAAAACTCATATGTGGATGCCATAGGCATATTTGGGTTAATATCACTGTGTTTGGTTAAAAATCTATTTTTTCTCCGACAAACATCCGACTAGTAGATAAAAAGTTAAGCTTATTACCTCCAGTTAACTCCAGATAACTCACTGTTGGTTAAAGTTGGTTTGTTTGCCTAGAAACGTTAATAGCGTGTTCTGTTGGAGTAATTCATTCATTTGTTCTTTCAAAAATCGTGACTAAACAACCAAAAACCTTAGCTAACAGTTGGTTATCTGGAATTTTAACTAGATCGGAAATAAAATTAAAATTACGATTTGTCGTGCTTTTTTGATATCTTCGAAACTAAAACTGATAGGCCAAATGTATTTTCAGATAGACTGCATACTGATAAGAGCAAAACGTTTCGAGACAAAATATTCAGGACAATAAGACAGGACAACACGGTTTTAAAACAAACCAAAACATTTTGTTTCGAAACGTTTTGTTCTAGCATATTTTTAAATGAAACAAAACGTTTTGGCTCTATCAATGTGCATTCAGCCTTAACGTTGTTATGTCTGCAAAAATAGAACTTGAGCATCAAAATCCGGGCCTTTTTGATCATTTTATTACCATGATCACCATGAATAAATAAGGAAAAATTTAAAGACCTCCTCCCCCGGGAGGCGAGGGGTAAATAACAATCGACTATTATAATTTTCATAGGATTGCAAATAATTAAGATCGCTCGTATTATTCAAAATTAATAGTAACGAGGTAACTGAAATTAATTAAACTAGAAAATAATTAAACCAATTTTCGAGTGATAATTCGTATAATAAAGTAAGTGATAAATAGATTGGCAAAAACGTACAACGAAACTTATACTGGTAATTTACAACTTAACTGCAAAACGGAAAAACGTATCATGCTATCAAGTTGGGTCGTAAATATTAACTTTTATGAAAAGCAACATTTTAAAATGCGTATATCTTGCTTAATATCGCTTTTTTAATAAACAGTCGAATTAATTACCTTTTTGAATTATTTAGACCAAGCAATTAACAATTAAATTCTAATTTTCTGTGTTCAGATTATTTGGATCGGCTTCAACATATCGAATGACTAATTTTAGGGTAGCTCATTTTGGTAAACAATAATATTGTTTTTTTAGAAAAACAAATTTACAACATGCGGTTAATTTGTAAAACGAAAAGTTTCATAATGGGAGAGGCATAAATCACAACATTTTCAAATTTTTCAAAGAGCTCTCCCGCAAAGGTATCGTAAATATTTATTTATGATGTTTGAAGTTAATTTGTAAGTTTTCTAATTTCGTAAAAAAAAGTAGTGTTTTATAATTCTTCCCCCCCCCCCAACAGAATTGGTTTTTACGTTACTTAACGCTGATTTTGATTTTAAAATTTGGAGGTCGAAGGATTATTAAAACTGGTTAAGTTTACATGGTAAATTTAAGTTTTGATGGTTCAGAGAAGACTAATTACAGCTTCCTCGAAAAGTAACCGTGTAAGCGAAAAAAATTAATTATAAGCCCAGTAGTTGGGGATACGTTTAAACCATGTAGAGTGAATGAGGAACCACTTGTCACACTGGCAGATGCCATAAATCAGACCACCAGCTGTACACCTGACACTCCAACATTGAGGCAGGTCGCGTGTGTTGTAAATCAAAGAGCAACAGGTAATTATTGTTTACCTGACTGGTGTAACTTGGATTTTTAAGTAAAATTTATATTAGATCGGTAACTTTCTCGAGCTCAAAGGAAGACGTTTGTTAGTTTACAATTTACGGTAGCCGGAATAAGTTTGTCTAACGATTTCAAATACTTTTTTAACCTGTTTGTTCTATAGAAACCGTAGCACAATTGCAGTATACAACTTAAACACCGCTCTCTCAAAAATTACATTAATATGCTAGCCATCAAATATTTAATCTAGATAGTAAAGGATATAATAATAAAGTTACAACGGCTGTTGTCTTACATTTGTTCTTGTGGCGGTAATAAGGAGCAGTAAAGGTTCGCTGTCACTGGAGGGGCAAAGACTCGGGGCTGATCCCTCCTGCCGACAGTAGCAGATAATAAGAGGCTTAGCCACTCTTTGAAGATGCCGACACTCACCTACACTGTTTTTAAATTAAATTACTCATTTCACCTTACCTCAGGTCGTTGAATAGCACTCGAAATATTTTAGCGTTGTGTTGATTGTATTTTTGTCCTTTTAAATTTAATTAATAATCTTTTTTATCGTTTTTTTCTACATTTTAACTAATGATTGCTAGGAGAAAGCTAACGTTCTAAAAAATTAATGACCTTAGAATATTTTCTATTAAAAACATTTTAACTTTTAGACCTATGGGCTATTTTTAAAAATTTTTCCTTTTCATCCTCTTTGAAGTTTAAAATTGTTATAATTATCCGTTTCTTAAATATCCACTTGGAAACAAAACTATTTTTGACTTTCTAATTAGATTTTATGTTAACTCCTTTGGACGAGGAATTAAACCCTAATGCAATGGAAGGGTGGTGGCGCCCGAGGAGAACGAACTATTAGATACAAGCAAACCTTGAAATAGATGAAAATAATATGACCGTTTATTTCTGTTATTGAACTTTTTTTTCTTGTGATTCTTAAAATTAATATATTAAGTCACCCAAATCTTTTCGAGTTTAGATAAATACAATCGAAAAATATTTAAGTGTATCGATAAACCACAAAAACCACCTTGAGAATTGTTTTTATGTAAACCATAATTTGATATCTAATTTTTCGACGTAAAATTTTTTAACGCGATTTTAACAATTTGTTTGTTTCTAATAATTAATTGGTTTAATTTATTATTTGAAAGAAAACCGTTGGTTAAATGAGAAACCTTGGAGGATCGTTTTTCTGACATTTCCAAACTCCTAGTATGTTGATTACGTAAAAGTCTATCTTAATTGTCAATAAATTATTAAAATACCTGGTCATTATATGGTGACTCAAAGGCGCCGCTCTGGGGGAGATATATTGGTTATAAATATGCTCGGCATGATTTCTCCAAAGGAATCTATCATATAAGGGTTGTTTTGCTCATTTTTAAGTTACAACTGCAGGTGTTCTTTGATTTTATTACAAAAATTTTTGTTTTAAAATGTTTAACTTTTACGACTTGAAATTTACGATAGTATCTTCATTTTAAATTGGAAAATTTGTCGTAAATGTCTTCAGAATCTAACTGATTTCTTCGTGATGTAAAGGTTTGTTTACACATTCGTTCTTGAAAACTGTTAGCCGATTATCTCTGATCGATTGGAATAAATGAAAAAGTAGTTGTTACCTCATTGGTAAAACATTTAATGCATTCCTTCGGCGAATTAAAAATGAGCGGTAATGGGAAACACATAATAACAATTAAAACTAATTGTAAATGTTAACTATCTATTGGCGGCACAGCAAAAGAGATTTCAGTTCAGTGTCCGGCAGTCGTTAGAGCGTGTTACAGTCATTATATCACTTCTTTTTCCTATCAGATCTTCATTTTTTGTGTTTGCGTGCTGCATCATTTCTAGCTATGTAATCTAAGCAGTTTTGTATATAATAAACATTTTTGTATCAACCGCAGCTACCGTAATACCCTTAAGGAATTATTGAAATAGCACATTTGTGAACTCTTCACATTTTATAGCAGCTGTTGGTCATTCTCAAAAATTATTAAACTACTTGAAAAACTTACTTTTATCTCCATTTAAATCCATCCTAACACTAGTGACGTTTTGTAACGTAAATGTGACGTTACAGCAACGTTACAAATACGTCACAAAACGCCTTCCGAATAAGCAAAGATCTATTGTACGTCCCGATAAAAATACAGATTATAAAACTTTTTAATTGGAAATCAAACTAACTCTCACAAATCCTATTACCTCCGTGCATTTTAATTCGAAATCAAAACAACACGAGCTAAATTAAAAATTACTTGCAATTCCAATAATAATATAAAATTCGACCGCACCGAAACGACCATAAATAACATCATCGTTAACGTCGAGAAGATATCGTTACATTTGATTGATTTCAAGTTCCAAATAAAAAACTTAAATTCCTCAACGCCAACAAAACGTACCTAACCCAAATAATTGTCCAACAAAAACCACAATTATTAAAATTTAATTTTTCTTTTCCAGATATTTTTGTTGACGATATGTTTAGGCGATTCACATTCAATTGGTCAAGCGAGCGAGAAATTCTTGACGACTCCAATATACACCAACAACATCCATAATTATTTTCAACCCTCGGAATCTCACGTCGTGGACGAAACCAGATTATTGAAAAAAGTTTTTCTAGCTAATCGCTCCATCACGTGTAACGATGGATCGCAAGCTGGGTAAGCAGTTTTGACCGTTTTGCGAAGGAAATTACTGAAATGTTGATTTTGTTTTAGTTTTTATCTGAGGAAGTTTCCTTCGAGTAAAAAATGGGTTATATTTTTGGAAGGTGGTTGGTATTGCTACGATGATGCGAGCTGTAAGGATCGTTGGCTTAACGAGAGACCGTTAATGACTTCGTCGAAGTGGACGGAAACTCGTGACGGTAATTGAAGCTAAACGATTTGTCGAATTGTTCTAATTTTTAGTTTCAGTTGGAGGAATTTTATCTCCGAATAAAGAGGAAAATCCGCATTGGTGGAATGTAAACCATGTTTATGTGCCTTATTGCACGAGCGATTCGTGGAGTGGTACTAAGAAATCGAAAGCCGACTCGTTTAGTTTTATGGGAGCTCTGGTTGTTCAACAAGTTGTTCTCGATATGATTCCGTTGGGTTTGCAAAACAGTACGGATTTGTTGTTGACGGGAAGTAGTGCGGGTGGAACTGGAGTTATGTTAAATTTGGATCCCGTTAGGGATCTTCTGCATGATACTTTGAACCTGAGACATATCGACGTAAGGGGAGTTGCTGATTCTGGATGGTTCTTAGATCGAACTCCGTTTGCCGATAACGGAAGGCCTGCCGTGGATGCAATTCGTAAAGGAATGCAATTGTGGCAAGGGAAAGTACCAAAACGGTGTAGAAGATTGTACGACTATGAGCCGTGGAGGTGCTATTTTGGTTACAGGCTGTATCCGGCACTTAAAGGTAAGTTACAGTTCGTTGCAATCTTGAAAACGTTAAATCAGCAACGAATTTTTTTTCAGCACCCCTGTTCATTTTTCAATGGTTGTTTGATGAAGCCCAAATGGAAATCGATCAGGTAGGAGTACCAGTCACGATGGAACAGTGGGATTACATTCACGAAATGGGTAAAAACTTTCGACGAAGTTTTCAAAACGTATCCGCAATTTTTGCACCTTCCTGCATATCGCATACCGTACTAACAAAAAGAGATTGGTTGAGTGTAAAAATCGGCGAAACTTCGCTTGCTGATTCGTTGTTTTGTTGGCAACATCAGCACTTCAATAGGAGAAGGAAAAAAAATTCGGGTCCGATGGTTGCTGACGAACCGTCTTTAGTGCGCAGACAGTTGAAAAAAAATTCCGGTAACAATCACAACAAAGCTAATACAGGAAACGACAAAAAAAATAAAAACAAAAACAGAAAGAAGAGGAAAAATAGGCAGAGGAACGGAAAGAATAAGAAAAGAAAAGGTTGGTAGAAATGTTTAAGACTTGTTAATGTTACGAAATTTGTGTAAAGGAATTTTCCGCATAGCTGAGGTTGCACAAAAAGCTTCAATCGCTTTATATTTTAGGTTGTCGAGTTAAAGGAGAAGAGGTTTGCGGAAACGGAACTAGACATCGAGGATCACAGGAATTGAAGTCGATAAAGCAACAACGTCAACAGAGGTCCGTGCTACGAACACAAAAAAGATCGAATTCCTACGACTGTGGGCATCGTCGATTAGAGAAATGTACGTGGCCACAATGCAACCATTCTTGTCCTAAATTACACAATCCTTACACAGGTGAAGAAATGAATTTTGTTGAATTGTTAAAGTCGTTTGGTATGGATATGAGAAATGTGGCAAGCGCTTTAGGGATCAGCATGGCGACACTCAACGATATGGATCAAAAGGAATTATTAAATCTCCTGACACAACAAGCGAGTTGATGCTGTTAATTTGTTGTTCTACATTAACTGGTGATATCAAAAAATGTCATTTATTAATTTTGAAAAATTTGTACAGAGGAAATTGTTAACCTTCGTTTAAATGGATTTTTTAAATTTACTTTTTTAAAAATTAGACGCGCCTGCCTCTCTGAGAAATTTTAATTTAAACGAATGATTTATTAACAAATACCTATTAAAATTATTTATGTAAATAGAAAATATTTATTGTACAGATGTTATTTTTATAATGTTTTATGTTAAGTCTCTATAATTTAAAATAGAATTTTTATATTAATTTAAATAATGTACAGTTAAATTTTTTCTTTGTTATCTATCCAAAGATTTAATTTGCCCAAATATCATTATGCGACTGATTTGTGTTCTACCTCATTTGTGTTTATTGTTAGGTTACCTTTTTTTCACAATTTACTATATTCATGTCAAACTGAAAGACTGAAAAAGTATTGGATACTTGAATCTTTGTTTTTAAGTTTTCTTGTTTACAAATTAAAGTTCACGTTATTTTAATTATAAGGAGAATTTTTAAAGGATTACAAATAATTAATTAGGATTGCCGGACCAAGTACCTGTTAACTGATCAGTATTTTAAAATACGTTACAAACTTAATAATTTATAATTTTTCAAAATGCTCAGTTTACCATATTTATTTATTTTATCATAACAAAATTAACTTATTAAATGTATATAAAATATTTTTGTACTGTGTATACGAAAATTCTCTAAATGTTAATTAAAATATTTATTACTATTGTCGTTTTGTTCATATTTAATTAATTATTAAGGTTAAAAAAATTGCTAATTTCCCAATTTAATTAAAGCTCAGCACAATAAACGAAAATAAGAACATTAATAGCTGAGAAAAGGAAAAATTACCTTACACCGAAGTTCTTTGTCTCCTTAATCGTTTTGTTCAAGTTTGTTCCTTCATCAATTCCATCTTTCAATACAAATACTCGCCTAAAATTTCTTCAACTTTTTAATAAAAACAAAAATTATTCTCGTCATTTATATAAATTATTAAGACGCGTCCTCTCCAAGGATTAAAATTTGGCGCCCACCAAACGCCGGTTTACTACTGGATGAACTCGTTTTTCCTACAACAAAATTGGATCAGCAGTTTATAAAGTCTTTTATTAGATAGTATGTTTAAAGCTTTCATACACTTTTTACACAAATAAATAAACTTGACACCTCTTTACCATGTGTGAAAGTTTGCAACTAAATTAAGGTTTACTGGTTAGACGTGGCTTATTATTGGACAGAAATCCTGACAAACTGGTTTCGTTAGTCAATTTTAAATTCAAAATTCCTGGTTTTCTATCTGAAAATATACAGAATTAGTTTCTATTTCCTTTCGGCCTTCCTACACAGAACCGAAGTTAGGTATTCAACACCAGATGCAGATTAAATAAAAGGAGCCTTCAGTATTAAGTAGTATTTTAGCAAAAATACAAGAAAATATGTAGTACCTTGTAATTCGTAAATTAAACACAAAATTGATTAAAGTATTGAATAATTATATATAGGGTGAATCAATAGTGTGAATTTCTTCAATAGCCCTGCCCTGAGTAATTTTAATTTAAAACTGGCGATTTTAACGAATAGGCAGATTAAGCTTCCCAATATTTTCCTCACGAGTCGCCGCTCCGTTAAAGAAAAATTCTGCATTTTTAAATGAAATTATAAAGAAATAAATAAACATAATATGGGGAATTTAAAGGTATACATGTCATTATACATATTTTAAAAGCTAAGAGATCTACCGAAGAAGTTACACTTTAGATTCACTCTGTATAGCCTTGCAAAAGACGCCGTCACTACGCTGTTCTTCAGATTTAATTAAAAATGTGCCTTAAATGGGCATTACGTAATAAAGATAAATCTGATAGCTCTGTAATAGCAAGTAATAAAAATACACAAAAACGCCTTCAAAATCTTGGCGTTCCAATGCAACCTGCCTTCCTACGACCCTGCATATTTATGTATGTACATTATTACATATAATAATCAACTTTTCTTACCATAAAATATTAGATTAGTAACATTACACTCACTCACTAGAAACACAGAACCTACATCACTTGAAAAAGTTTTAATTTTCACTAACCTTTGTTGCTGGAAAACCCTCACGAAATGGACCCTACCTGTATAACAAAACATTTATTATAGTACATGTCAAGCGTAATAGATTTAAACAAAATTACCTTTATCCTTGCAGTCCTTTTGCTTTATTCCTCTTGTCCAAGATGTCACAGCATTAACTCGGCCATCAAATCCAATTGCACTGCCAGATAACACACACTCATGAAAATTGTTTTAACGATTACGATAGTAGAAAATTTTAAAATGAACACTTAACACTACTTTTTCACCAGATTATTAAACAAAGTGACCAACGTCAGTTAAAGCTTTCATAAGCTTGTGCACATAAACGAACTCGAAACACTTCCGTTCACGATTATTTACCACGTACGCGGATATTATTAGTATTGGAGATGGAAGCTTTTCCTTACAGCTAATAGAACTCCTGAAAGCAGACAACATAATTGGTTTTAATTTTTTAATCAGATACAATTTGAAATTAATGTTAAACAATTAAACAGCTTATGGGGTAATCGGTGTACAAAATATATGAGAGTAAGAAATATTGAATCCAATCCAATCTAGCTGCACCGGGTCCCCCATTTAGATATAATATTTTTATACCTTACAAAAAACCACATTGGTTTCGCCGGGTTGACAATAGCTAATTTCTAATTATGAAGCTATCATAATATTATTCCTTCCCAGCGATAGGAAAATAATGTCGTAAAAACAAATTTTCAAACTCTACTGTTATAAATAAACAAATAAATATACTGGCCTGTCTACACTGTAAGGTAAGCTAATGTGAATTTATCGCGTGTATCACCCTCCCCACAAATGATAAAACTTTTTCGAAAGAAAACTTGAAATCCACATCAGAATTCAGAAGCTGTTAAAAAACAACATTTTTATTTTGTTGTTTTATCAGAAAAGTTACTACTACGTTCTGTTCCAATATCTTTTCGCGATTCGAGAGGAAAGTTTTTATTAGAAACTAATATTGCAACAAAATTACTATATACATATTAGCTCCATTTCAAGGTCAACTTAGGCATTAAACTGATTCAGCTACGGTATGAAGTTTACTTGGCAGGGTTTCACAAAATATGAAAGTATAAATAAATTCTTTAGATATAAAGTTTGAAATTTCCCTCCAGAGGCTAAACTGCTGCTTTAGCTTCTGTTCGACGTCAGCTATGTGAAGTGGGCAAACCCCCTTCCCACCTCAAAAAGAATATTTAATTTAAAATTAATAAACAAATCACTACTCTACAGTATTTCCAAAGACTGTTGGTCATTTTAAGGGTTAATTATAGAACCCTTCGTATATACTGTGTTTGTTGACTCAAATTTCCAAATTTCACCCCTAAAGGAGGGTTAAGGTGAAACAGGAAAGAATTAGAATTATTGCATTTTTTCCTTCTGAATATTGAGAGCCCTATAGCCAAAACTCCTAATTCTAACTTGGTTTATGAATAAGAGAGCAGTGAACCCTGCGAACCATAAGTCATAAGTGCTAGCACTGCAATGCTTTCAAGTGAGAGGAGGGCCTCTTGCAATGTGCAGATCCAGCCGTTCAAACCTCTTCTAGAGCCGCTATACAGCCAGCTAATGGAAATCTACCCCGAAATATATCAGTATTCTATAATTATTAAACAAATTTTACCAAAACAGTTTGGTGTCCTAATGGCTCCAAAATCTAATGATAACCCTATTAGTTTATCATTATACCATTGGTGTGTATTCCGGTAACAAACAGAGCAAGAAACATAAATTTGTATCGCGACCGCGTCGCTAGATTTTTTGAATATTAAAATTTGTAATTTATCACGGACTTTAGCAGGACTGTCATGTTTTTGTACGTAGCGACTTATATTATGTAGAACCAACAACAGTGGCGGCTCGTAACTTCTTCCAATGGGAGGGTACAAAATATTGTAATCTATTATTTTAACCAAGAGGTCTGGGGGTGAGGTGAGATACCCCCAGCAGAAAGTAAAGTATAAAACAGTATCATAAAGCATTTAATATTTAACCGCCTGATCACCAACTACTGGGGGGGGGGGGGTATGGAATACCCCCCAGACCGGTCCCAGCTTCTTATTTTGTAGAACCTAATTTACAGTGGCGGATCGTGACTTTTTCAATGGAAGAGCACAAAATTTAGAGAGAAAGGAAAATTTAAAATATATTTATTTACTGTATTTTAAATTATTTATCTGGCCAATCAAATCGACAAATTACATACAGGTTTTAATGTCCCATTTATTTCTTGGCATAAACGTGATACTTGGTTGTTCCGTCAGCATTAATATGTTTATTTAAGTGAATCGGTTGGAGGGGGGGATATGCGAATGAAATAAATTGATTTTAATTGTATTATTGCCGACATTATTATAGGTGGTAAAAACCATCATCATCATTAGAGGCATATGTATAATAGTCTAAAGATATTTGTGCGTGTGTGCCTGTCTGTCTGTTACGTTCAAGGGAGCCGATAATTCGTACCTTCAGTGCGGGCTTTAGGCCGCACAACCTGGGCAATCACGAATCAGTGCGGACTTAGAACATTACCTTATGCCTATCTACGTGTTTGTTTGATTACAAACTTATAAAGGATTCAGTGCGGCCTTTAGGGGTAGGTGTATTGTGTTTTTTATAAATTATTTTTAATTATGTTCTATGGGCTGATTTTGATCGCCATATTACGTAACTCTGCAAGGCTGGTGGAGATTCATGAGTGAATAGTCTGCAATAGTCCAGGGAACGAAATCTTGGTTCGGGCTTGCAAAATTCCAGGCCAACAGAAATTTGCCAGAGATGTACATTGGAGTGTTCTAATTAACCCTCGAAGAGTTCCCTAAAATCCCATGCCGGCGTCTCTCGAAATCGGGCATTTTAGCTCCCCCAACGCGATGCTTAGCTTAAAACTCGCTTATTTTCACTACTATGAAAAATGATTATCAGACTATAATAATTAAAGAGCGTAAAATTTTCTATAAAATATATTTTTTCCAAATTTTTCCATGGCCTACCAAGAGAAATTAATGTTTTCATAGAGGGGAAATGCGTTTGGCAATAAATAAATTAAAATTGGAGTAAAGGTTGGAAAATTAAGAGGAAAGAGATTTTTTCAAAATTTGCCCATGTTATATCTTCCAGGCAACGAAGTCGGAATTTTGGTTGGAGCTCGCAAAACGTCTGATTAAGCAGAAATTTGGAATAGAATAAGTGTCCTAATAATCCCCCCAAATATCCCAACCCGGCCGTTCCTCCAATTGGAGATTTTAGCCCCTCCAACGTGGATTTTGCCTGTAGTTCGCGTATTTTTACTTTTACGAAAAATTATCATTAAACAAAATTAAAGAGCATAAAATTCTTTGCTAAATGTATTTTTTTCAAATTTTTCTATGATCAAAATAGAATTTTTCAAAATTTTTCTGTTGTACCTAATGCAGCGCCACAAGTTGCGAATTTCGATCAGCGTTTTATCCGCATTTGCTAGTGCTTAAACAGTCAAGGAGGCTTTTCTTCCTTTCTTTTGTTTATTCACTTCACAATTGTTTCTACATTGTCAGGCGAGTAAAGAAAGAAATGACGATAAAAAGCTTTTTTAATAGTTGCACGCAGAGAAATGTTTTCAGAAAGACAAAATGCGTGTAAAACTAAATGAATTAACACTGTCACAATAGTTTTGAATAATTTTTTACGAATAAAAATTCGTATATTACAATAAATATTCCGCGCCGACCACAACACGCTTTCCTGGAGGAACAACTGGCTTTTGCAACCGGAAATGATTTCTCGCCCCCAATAGGACGTAATGGTAAAACGAACAGGAAAAGGAATCGTCTTTCTAACTCCAGCAACCCTCTTTTGCCAGAAAATCATCACTCAAGTGCCAACAAGCGAGTAAACTTGGTACAACCGAGACGGAATCTGAACCAGAAGACATGGACGAAATTTCGACACCAGGGTGCAGCAGCTAGCCAGACCACCGACCTCTAAGGGCTGCATCCAAAATCTCCGCCACCCCTCCAATTTTTAATTCTAATTCGGCCCCAACATTCTCAACATTCAGACCAATGCAAACCAGAGTCCCTCCGCTCACCCTGAATGTCATTCGGGAGGGTCAGTCCATATGAAATCCACCAACTTTTTGCAATTATTTTCATATTCTTCTTCGATTTTGCTCTAATTTAGTATACCTTTAAGTTATGATTTCATATTTTTTTCTTTTGCCCTAAAGTGGCTCGTTTATTTTTACTGACCTAACAGTACTACTTAGAGACACGACTTTTTTTGTAGTAATTATTAAGGTCGCAAAATGGTACCCCTGATCAAATTTTGACTTTGAGTGCCCCCCTCTCGGGTAATTTAAAATTCTTAAAAAAATAAATTATTTTTATTATACTTTTGACTACTTGTATACCACAATTTAGATTGGGTACACCTTCGATTTTTTTGGTGACGGATTCTGGATTCGAGCCCACTTTAAAATTCGGTATGCAAGTAGCCAAAACTATAATAAAGTTAATTTATATTTTTTGAGAATTTTAAATTGCCCCTTTTTGGGGGAGGAGCACTCAAAATCAAAATTTGATGAGGGCCCCCATTTTGTGACCTTAATTATTTACACACAAAAACTCACTGAAATCTTCATTTCACAAAAAAATCGTGTCTTTAAGTGGTACGGTTCGGCCAGTAAAAATAATTTATCGAAGTTCTACAATCCAAATTATTTTGGAGGGCTACACAATGTAAACGGGCCACTTTGGGGCAAAACAAAACAATAAGAGTCCGTTTATTTAGCATAACTTATACCATCATTTTCAAAAATTAAGCATCGGCTTTTCTTGGTATGAAATGTTACACGGGGTTTATTTTGTTAATAATGGGATAATTTGAGTTCATCATTCAGTGTTTGTATGATCAGAAGTTTCTTACATGCGGCCCGCACAACATTTTTAAATATGTAGCTGGCCCGTTGTAAAGAAAAGGTTGCTCATCCCTGACTTAAAAGTATATCAAATTTGAGCAAAATCGAACGGGGACATGAAAATATGTTGGTTGATTTATTATGGAATAACCCTTATGATGTTACTGAAAAGGACTAATGAAAACAAAAAGAATCTCCAAATAGGAAGAACTGCATTTCGTAATGCCACCGCAGTCAAACCTTCAGCCATGCACAGCGATTTCCAGGGCGCGTCAAATACACTGGTGCGCATATGACACCCACCTTCACCAAAACACCTGAGACGCCTTCAACCTGCGCAAACTGTGGGGAGCCCATTCCGCAAGTTTCCGGGAATGTATCAGCTTCCCAAAACCCAGAGTCCAATGTCAAAACCAGCCACTGTCATTCAAGAAGAATCAAAATCATAATTCACCGCAAAATCAAAATTCGACCCAACCACCTGGGATCAAAAACCAGTTGGCATAAACCATCGCCAACAGCAAACAAACAGATGACCAACCATAACCAAATTACACGCCGAAGCAAACCTCCGCGACATTCTCCTGCCTAATAACAACAACATCGCGAGGAGTACTTTTCATCGTGAGGAAAATTCGGCACTCCTAGTTGCAAATAACTGCAAACCAGTCCATTTTCAGGAACAAAACCTACATCACGACACACTAGAAGAAGTTTTCGGGCCTAAGGCCCTAAAATTCCAAACGCTAGCATTAATCATTCATCAGCAACATGCTCCATATAGAGCCAATAAAAATGCGAAAGCGGTCGGTGGCCTACGGCAGTCGTGTTTAGCTCAGCCTCTGGCCTCGCAATTTAAATCTCTATCAAGAGTCTCGTGATTTCAACGTATTTACTATCTTCCTCGGGCGAAACGAAGTCATTCCGACAAAAAATAATTTTAGGTTCATAATAAATGAATGAGCCAATCAGCGGTGTAAGTTTTCCAAGTGGTCTAGAAGTAGCAAATGGCTGAACTTTTATTTATCCGCACGGAGGTAGATTCGGTATAAGTTTTTCCGCCGAGTAAAATTTAGTTTTGTGATTTTTCCGTAAGAGGGCGTTAGCGAACCTTCTTCCGTACGAAAAACTAAAAGATAACTCACTTGTAGAACATTTAGAAATTTGGACACTCATGATTGGTTTATTGATTTATTACCAGCCCGTATAATGACGTCGTGTGTTAGCCCGAGAAAGGTAGCAAAAATAAATTGTCAAGAAAGTTTTGATCGAGACCAAGTCGCGAGGCCAAGGGCCGAGCTAAATAAACCAATAAATGTAATTAGAAGGTTGTTAGGGAAAAGTGCACTTTAAAATTAAATAAAAATATAATTTGTTACTACTATTTTTAATAATACTTTTTAAGGCGATCGAAAGGGTACTTCATAGTCAACAAAATTATTTTCCTAATTGTTTTAAAAATTACCGTTCAATTTCAATATTTTTAGCCACCAGGCCATTTTTTGTTGTTAAATAAAAATTAATGCAGCGAAGATTACAAGACATCAGATGTTAAAAATATTTTTTTAACCTTTCCTTATCTGCCCATCACTGACGAGCAAAATTCGAAAAAAATTATTTTTTATTATTTTGTTTAGGTAAACAGAAATCTGAATTAGAGAGAATCAAATCTAAACCAATAAAATGAAGACGTCCACTTATTTGAAATATTTTGATTTAAATTCAGTCAACGATTATTAAATTTGTTTTTTCAAATTATTACTGCAATTTTAAAACGAAATAATTTCGTGACGTCATTATGTCATTTTTTTAAGCGAAGAAAGAAATAAAAATTGACAACTTTAAAATTTTAAACACCGCAACGGTTATAAATTAATAAGTAACTAAAAATTTTAGTAAAAAATGCTACCTTTTTGTTGCTATCGGCCAATCCTGTAGCTCACCAACATCCAGTTATGGAAACTTCCCTTGCTTTACTCTGAAATATAAAAAATGTTCAAGATTAGTTACAATTTGACAATAATTTTAAAGTTACTATTAAAAATTTGAAAACAAATTAATCGATTTCAAAATTTTACCTTCAACACTTCCTTCCGGAAACGTTAACGTGTTAATAATTAAACACTGTAACACCCCCGCATATCATTTTAAGTACAAAAATTTTAAAAAAGTAATTATAAATGACGCGATTGTCAAAACTGCTATTTTGGTTTGAAACTGCGATGCAAAAAGCTTAGATCCTGAATGCTGGAATAGGACGCCGAAAAAATGTTAATTTATTGTCATCGTACTTTCCTTAATGTTCACATATTAATAAAATCAACACATCATTTAAAATAAATTAAAAAAATAGCTAAAATGCAATGACGCTGCTGGGTGCAAATTAAAATTCGATGTCATTTTGTTATATTATAAGAAATAACGCACCCCGAATTTCTGCAAAGTTTTTAAACTAAAAATCGCGTTTACTAATGTTCAAACATCAAAAATTTGTTCATCAGTAATTAATTAACACGTAATTACAAAAAGTTTGCAAATTTTAGCACTAAAACTGCAAAATTTTTAAATATTTGTAAGAGTCGAATTGTCACAACCAACACGGCACTAAAAAATTGACTAATGCGTCACTTTGCAAGTCTTAACGCGATCAGATTTTGTTTTTCAATGAAGTCGCTAGGCTTTTAACACACAACTATCTTTTTTAAATCAATTGTTTAGAAACTAACAAATATTTATGAATTATAAATTTATTTTTATTTTTAAGGAAGGTAAAACTTGGAAAACTTCTTAATAAAATTAAAATTAAGCTAAAAGTTTTTGTTAAAAAGTTAAATGATCAGATTAGTAGAAATGTTGCATCGTAGTCTTTATTATTCGCAACAATTTTTTATAGAAATTGTAATTTTGTCGTATAGACTCAAAATGGAGTTTGAACCTACCATGAGCGTCCCTAGGATTTTTCAAAGGATGGGGATGATTTTAACTACATTTTGAGAAATAAAGAAAAATATATTATTTAGGAGCTACAAATTTTTTTTTTCATATCAAAATATACAGGATGTGTCTATCAAAAGTGTCTAGCCGAAATATTTCCTAAAGGAACAGAAATATTAATGAGAAACAAAAAATTTGGAAACTTTATATTGGGCCGATTATTTACATTCCTGTAGTGTAGGGATGAGCAACCTTTTGTTTACAACGGAAAAATCCAATTTTCGATTTCAGGGGGGGGTTGCACTTAGGGCTTCCTACCCAGACGATAGTTCCCCCCCCCCCGCGCCATTTGTTTTTATGAAATTGGTGTCAATCGATCGAGCTCCAATAAGCTACTATTCCCGTCGTTTTTCATAAAAATTCATTCTTTAGAACAATTTTCGGAGGGGCTGCAGAAATATTTTTTATACGATAAGTGATTTTTTATTTTTTAATAAAATTAATACCAATCGATCGAGAATTGTTTGAGCTCTAAGTTTCTATTTCCATCGTTTTATTTAACCCCAAAGGCAAAAAAAAGTTAGGGGAATTGTTTAGCAATTTTAGTCCAACATTTGTTTGCTGGGCCATGAATTTATTTCAGGTTTTTCCAAAAAATTATTTCTTCCCTTTTAGTATACCGGGTGACCGGCCGAAAACTGAACATAGGGAAATAACATGGGAAATAATTTTTTCTAAATTCCTGCTTCCCATTATAACTGATATGGATAAAAAAAATACCAAATTAAAGAGATTTTTTTTCCGCGCCTAAAGATACCAAACACTTAATATTTTGTTTTTTAATTATTGTTAAAAAGTCGATAGTAAAATTAAGAAATAGCGCTTCTTAAAAAAATATTAGCAGGCTGGGTCTTTGCATTACGTCTAATGTGCCGCATTGCTATTGTATGAAAGCCTAATATTACAAACAAAAGTTACTTTGACAGATTAAAATTAATTTTGTTAACAATGAAGTGGTCTGTTGAAGAAAAAGTTTTCATGGTAAAATATTATTACAGCGGTAATAGTTTACGCCAAATACGTGACTTATTTTCTGTTAAATTTAATAATAGCCAAATTCCATCAATATCGGCCATACAGAATATAATTAAGAAATTTGAAGACACTGATGGTAATACTTGGACAAATTTAAATAAAGGTATTAACCAAAATTATTAATTGAAGTTGTCTTATCATTATTTTTTAAATAGGATATCAGAGAAACAACCATGAATTGCAAGAAACTATATTAGGTTTAATTTCTGCGAATCCAAATGCAAGCATTAGATCCATTGCAGCTGAGTGTAATGTTGGTAGAGAAAATGTTCGAACAATTTTAAAAAAGCACAAGTACCATCCTTTTAAATATCAATGTCATCAAGAAATATTTTTGTTTGACGAAGAATCCAGGCTTGTATTTTGTGAGAAAATGCAAGAACGTGCTAACAGAAACCGAAACTTTCTGAAACAAATATGTTTTACAGACGAATGTACATTTACATTAAACAATGAGCCAAATGTACAAAACCATCGCTATTGGGCTATACAAAATCCGAGACTAAATTTAATGACCGGCTCACAATATCCTCAAAAAATTAATATTTGGGCTGGCACTTATAATAACCGTGTTCTTGGTCCATTTGAAATACTTGGAAATTTAAATTCAGATATGTATTTAGATCTTCTTATAAATAATATTGGTCCTGCGTTAGACGAAATAGCTTCTGAACACCATGAGGTCTGGTTTCAGCAAGACGGTTGTCCAGCACATTTTGGGGTAAACGTTAGAGATTATTTAAACCAAGCATATCCAAATCGATGGATTGGTCGTGGTGGTGCTATAAACTGGCCAGCCCGATCTCCTGATCTGGCACCGTGTGACTTCTTTTTGTTGGGGTCATATTAAAAGCAAAATTTATAAAACTCGTCACCCAAATATTGATTCTTTGAGGAACGCGATCTTTGCAGAATGCAATCAAATTACTGCTAGACAGCTAGCAAATGTAAGAGAATCATTTTATAATAGATTGGGTTACTGTTTAGTGCAGAATGGAGGGTTGTTCGAATACTTGTTATAATATTATTATTATTTGGTTACTTTCGTTCAGTATTTAATAATCCAATTGATATTTTTCTTATTCTTGGGTTTTGTTGACTAAATAAAACTACTTTTAACTTTTAATATTGGTCAACTTGTTATAATAAAATAATATTCAAATTGCGTTCTTATTATTTTTAAAATAAAAACAAATTTAAAAAGTTTAAAAACAATAGCAATGCGGCACATTAGACGTAATGCAACGATCCAGCCCGCTAATATTTTTTTAAGAAGCGCTATTTCTTAATTTTACTATCGACTTTTTAACAATAATTAAAAAACAAAATATTAAGTGTTTGGTATCTTTAGGCGCGGAAAAAAAATCTCTTTAATTTGGTATTTTTTTTATTCATATCAGTTATAATGGGAAGCAGGAATTTAAAAAAAATCAATTTCCCATGTTATTTCCCTATGTTCTGTTTTCGGCCGGTCACCCGGTATGTGACCTGGTTTATGAAAAGGGGGCTTAGGTGTCAAAAAATCATTTTCCACTTTTTTGGCGATTCGGATAGAGTTTGAGACACTCTTTCACATAGTGAAAACCAGAAAGTCGTAATTTGTTTAATTATTTTTGAAAAGATACAATATTGTTTCTCGTATTCTCGATCATTTATCGTGGTATAATTGTTTGGCATCTGTTATTACAATAATTTTTTGAGAGAAATTTGCTTACCCGCTCCTCTTCTGCTTCATCGACAGTAGATACATCCATCCTAACGAAACTTTGTTCCATATCATCTTCTGCCTGAGACAAATGTAGTTCATCATCATCGCCGAGTTTTTTACCTTTAACAGCTGTTTTCTCGATACCGTAACTTGCTTTCGCACGTAAGCCTCCTTTTCATAAACCAGGTCACATATAATTATTATAAGTTTCTGGAAAAATGGTCCAACTGTAGTACTTATTATATTTAGTTATTTTTTTGCTATGGCAAGAATGATACAATTTTAAACGATACTTGCTCGGAGCGACGTTGAAAATTTTACAATCTTAGAGTTTTTGAAAAGCTCTTACATTTTTACCTTTAAAGTTCAAAAATTGTGAAAAGAATCTCATTGGAGCTCAAACGATACTCAATCGATTGACACCAATTTTATAAAAAATTCGCGATGGGGTGGCTGTCGTTTTTACAGCGCCCTCCCAAAATTTTCGCGAATAACTTGTGGTTCTTGTGAATAATATACGTGTGGTTCAAACTATTTAAATGGAAGCTCGTTAAAGGTCAAACTAAATTTTATTAAAAATTCGCGATGGGGAGGGGGGGGGGCGAAGTGTACCTCCCGTTCCCTGTGGTCGTGGAAATTTTGTTAATGGGTCATTCCGTATCAAATCAACCAACGTATTTTCATGTCCCTCTTTAAATTTGCTCAAATTTGATATAAGTATACTACTTCTAAGTTATACCAAATAAACTGAACCATATTTTTTTTAAAGTGGCCCATTTACATTGTACAGCCCTCCAAAATAACTCAAATTTGGCTTGTTGCTACTGGCCGAACCGTACCATTTAGAGACACGATTTTTTTGTAAAAGGGCGGTATTGAATAGGGCTTTTCATTGTGGTCTTTTGTGTAAATAATTAAGATCGCAAAATGTGGGCCCTCATCAAACTTTGACTTTGAGGTACCCCTCCCCCAGAAAAAGAGTTCTAGGACAGTTAGCTACGGGACATTTCGTGCCCGGACATTTCGTACCCGGACATTTCGCTACATGGACATTTCGCTACCAGGACATTTCGCTACTAGGACATTTCGCTACTAGGACATTTCGCTACTAGGACATTTAGCTACCAGGGACATTTCGCTACCTGCTTTTGCTATCACTTTTACCATATTATTTACTATTATTTTTCATTATTTTTATATTCCTATGGCAGATCCACCTCTTCGCGGGAGATCCACCTCCTTGCGGCAGATTTAACTTTACGCGGAGATTTATTTGTTTTTAATTAATTTTCTATACTGATGCGTGTCCTTGCGATTCAAGGAGTAGATCTTACTCTGTATCCCCACTCGACCTCCTTCAAATTCTTAAACATCCTTCCTTAGTTATTTCTTTCACCACCTTCATAAAACATATAATTTCAACTCTTAAAGATTTTAATACTCCACCCTGAGCTTGAGCTCATACCAACTTCGAATATTGAAGGGCCATTATATGCTCAAACCCGGTTTCGTTTTTCTAATCTTTCATTCTCTCGTTCTGGCCATGGCTCACACCTTGTCTCATATCTACAGATTAAAACACCAACACTAAACACATACAGGGCAGGGACAGTCAATCTCTTGCCTTAATATGTGTTTGTGTAATTTGTTCTCGTTATCGATTTAAGTTTTAATAGTTCTACCAAATAAGTGTTTCCATTTTTCCCTAGTTATAGTAAGTTTGCGTTTATATCACATTAATTACATAATATGTCAATTAATTAGTTTTAACTTTATGTCTGTATCCAATGGCAGAATATACTCCCCCGTTGGGTGGTTTAACCCAATGGGGAAACAGGAAAAAAAAATTAATTTTCTAAAGAAATATCAAAACTAACACTAGCCTAACGGCAGATCCACCTCTTTGCGGCAGATTACCTCTTTGCGGCCGATTTAACTTTTCGCGGAGATTTCATTGTTTGTAGTCAATATTTATATGCATAATCAACTCGATCTGGAATTTATTTTCTACAAATTATCATTTTTTGCAATTTATCACGTTAACTGACGTCACATGTAAACTCGGCGCTTCGCGCCTCGCCAGGAGGCTTCGCCCCCTTTCCCCAATTGGAGGTTTACCCCATTGCCTACGACAGCTAAAACATACCTCTAGATCAGTGGTTCCCAAAGTGGTCCAGGTGGACCCCCAGGGGTCCATAGGAGACCACACGGGGGTCCACGTAGACGTGAAAAGAAAACAGAAAAAGAAAACACCCCCAATTTAGGGTGATATTTTTTTATGAGTTTTGGGAATACAGTAGAAATGTAGCAGCAGGGGGTCTACTGAAAAAAAAGTTTGGGAACCATTGCTCTAGAACTCTAGATGATCCATACACCCCACCGAGATCTTAAAGAACGGGATATAGCATTTAAAATTAATCTAGAAATTGTACATAGCATTTAACCGCTACCTATTCTAAAACCATCTAAAACTCATAACAAAAATCCGGCGAACACAAACTGAATAAAAAAAACGTCAATCCTGACTATTCGCATTCAAACGTCCCTGCGTTGAAATCGTAATGTAAAATTGAAGTTTTCAAAAGAAATTTTTAACTCTTGAAAACTAAATCGGAAATTTTCATTTTCGAAAATTGCTATTTTAACGGAATAAGCGTATTCGGTGAGCATTTTCCTAGATAATCGATGTAAAAAATTTAGAAAAATTGTTTTTTCCTTTGTGGAAAAATTTTCCAAAATGTAGAAAGCTCTTCCAAAAACTGTACAAAATCACAAACTCGACGGCTAAAAAGTAATGCGGGATACGATGTAAAATTTTCAAAAATTATAGCAATACTTTGTGGTGAGTATGAAGGATCCCATTAAAAATTTAACACTGATCTAACAATTCTTTCGGCACATTATGTGGGGACGTTTAAAAAATTATTTGTAAATTTTGGAAAATTGAAATTTTTTTTTCACGTACCGCTTAAGTTCGCTAAACAAAACTGAAAGTGTTTAATAACATTTTTAGTTATTTTAATAAACATTTTTTAATTATATTTTATTATTTTATTGTTATTATTCATTACAAAATAATGAATAGTAAATAATATGCTAAAAGTGGTAGCGAAATATCCCCGGTAGCGAAATGCCCGGGAGCGAAATGTCCTAGTAGCGAAATGTCCTGGTAGCGAAATGTCCTGGTAGCGAAATGTCCGGAAACGAAATGACCGAGCACGAAATGTCCGGGCACGAAATGTCTCGTAGCGAACTGTCCGGTCACCAGAAAAAGAGTTATAATTATACATTTGGTAACTTGCATACCAAATTTTAGAGTGGGCACGATTTTGGTTTAGGAGTGACATCGAAATGAATGATCGTGGTCATAAATTGAAACACTTCAATAAATATTATGTTTTCCCCTTTTCTGAGGGAGGGGTACGAACTCAAAGTAAAAATTTGATCAATTTGTGGCCTTAATTATTTACACAATAAAATTCACCGAAAAGGCTTATTCGATATCTTCATTTTACAAAAAGATAGTGTCTCGAAATGTACTATTCGGCCAGTATAAATAATTAATTATAAAAGCTCTACAAGCCAAATTTAAGTTGTTTTGGAGGGGTGTACAATGTAAACGGGCTACTTTAGGGTCAAACCAAAAAATACTGGTCCGTTTATTTGGCATAACTTTGAAGTATATATTTAGAAATGTATAAATTGTATACACAAGTATACAATTTGAGCAAAATCGAAGAGGGACATGAAAATAATTGCAAAAAATTGGTTGATTTCATATGGAACGACTCTAATATAAATAATTAATGTTATATTTTGAGTAAGCCACGAAGACAAGGTGAGCATAAGAATATCCAATCCAATCTAAGAACTCAGAAAATAATTCACAGCACTCAATAATTTAAAATTTTATATTGGCCTATAAAATTTCCATATAATATTATAAGTCTATAAGACAACACCCGAACAAATTGATAAAAAAATATTATTTTGAAATTTCCAGATAGAAATCCCTGTGGGAATGTTTCAATTTAGAGAAAATATTAAAACTAAAGGGTGGATATAGGTCAGGTCAGGTAGAACCGAAATGTAAAAATGGAATATGTAGAAAATCGCACATTTTCAATAATATTCAACTTGTGAAAAACAATCTATATTATGATATGATTTAGTTATTATTATTATATCTACTATAACGGTAGTAGAACTATAAACTTCCATTATACATACCTACTAATTGAGAAAATAATTGATATTTATCTACCATATAAAATTTATTATTATTATTAAATTTCAATAACATTCATTAGTCTGATTCCTGTGAAAAATGTTGTACGTCCCTGATGTCCTTCCATAAGACAAATTAACTTTCCCACTATGTTTAGACGTTACCCCCATTCTTACACCTCCTTTCCATAGTCCCTATACGCGAGATATCGAACCACTTATACATTTCAACATTTTATCCCTCGTGTGTGTAGTGATAAGTGGTGATTCCCGTCTTGGCATTAAAATATTGGTTTAAACATCATTCATTGATAGCTGTATGTATTCTCTTGATAAGTAAACCTTTTAATATTTATTTGAAACAACTCACAATTTTATCCTGGGACTTGCATATTATAAAAACCAAGTCAATTAACCCTTCAACTTTGTAACGTTTAAGACTAAAAGTAACGAAAACTAACAAGAACTTGAAAAATTAAAAATTCTCCAAGTAAACACTATAATTTATGATCTTAAACGAACTCAAATTGAAAAGAAATAAATTCAAGCACTGCGTTGGTGCGTACGTGCGGTTTAGTCTTGAACGTCGTGGTCGTTATTTATCAAGCTTAGCCGGAATCGTATTGGACTTTTGGTCCTGGCTTATTCTTAAAAATTCACGCTTTTAGAAATAATACTTTTGGCCCCCAACTGATCAACTCAATGCGACCCATCAAACTTACCGAGTTATGATTCGGTACTCCATTGATGCACTCCCATGCCCATCAGGACCATGGGTTTGATTATTTTAACATTCTAATAATGAAATTAAATTTAAATTACTCTGATAGCTGTAAAGTACGAACTTTTGTTTAAAACAATAAGAATTCAAGATGGTGCCCAATTTGACATCTGTTATTTTTCATTCAAGACAAATTTTGACAATTTTATTAAATAATTTTGATAAAAACTCAAAATATAAAACGCATTTCGTATAATCGTTTAGTCGATAATCCTAATTTTTCTAATCTATAAAAATATTAAAGCACTTACCACTTTATGTTATCGCTTGAAGAAAGAACAGAGCGAAGATGAGCTATGACTCCACGACTTCGCCATAGCAACAGGTGCTCAACCTACAAGATACAATTTTGTTTTATTTTTAAAAAATCGAGAAATAAATGATTGTAAAGAAATCAACGTAAATTTAATAATTTAGTATTCAAAATTGTCAAAAGTTTATTACTTTGCAAAATTACGCGTCGTATTACTCACCCGATTTCAAAGGACGCCACTCAATTTTCATCACTTTGAACAGGACTCCTCTTGTTTTAAGTGTGATCGACGTCTTTCAACTTCTATACAAATTTTATTAACACATTTCCTTAATTAAATCACTTAATTACAATTAAAACGGCATCTTACAACAATAATCGTCAAAAGAGAGCATCAACTTTATAGCGCGTTTTCTGCATAAACTGCGTCACGAACAATAGCTAAACAAATTTCGGCCAATCAGGACGATTTACAAATCCATCACTGCGGTAACAGTTGAAACTTGCACGATTTTGTTAACTTTTTTTTTAAATATAATTTAGCGTTTTTAACTGCAAGGTTTGTTAACTTTATTAACAAGAATTTTGTTAATTTTATTAACAAAATCTTGGAAATTAAATTCGAATTGATTTTAACATTACAAACCGTAATAATAGGGTTTGATAAAATTAATTATGAAGTAAATTAAATTAATCTTAAAATTTTTTTAATTAAATTAGATTTCTGTCGTTATCATATTTATTCTTTATGCGAAGAAAAAAGTGGAATTTGGATAGTAAGAGATGCTAAAATTATGGGGGTTGGGGGAGGGGGAAGAAGATTATAGAAATTCCAAAATTATAATAAGGTAACGCAGTGGGTTCCCGTCCACTGGACCGACTTTCAACCGACCGACTCAGCTTGAACCGACCGACTTTTAACGGACCGACTTTTAACGGACCGACTATTTTTTCGACCGACTTTCAACGGACCGACTTTCAACCGACCGACTTTCAACCGACCGACTTTTAACGGACCGACTATTTTTTCGACCGACTGTCGATACTACCCGAAGCATTCACTACAAGAATGATTTCCAATTCGACTATTTGTCACATCATATAGTTTCATTTTACAGCCATGACAACTGTGAGATGTCTAGGAATCCTTCGGGAAACCTGGCCTCAATCGTTTATCTTTCTTATTAAGCAATAATAAACGATTGAGATCAGGTCTCCGTATGGATTCCTTGTCACCTCTCGTCAGGGCTGCCCACGGTTGAGGTCACCTAGACTTCCCAGACACCTGTCGCTATGGCATCTCCACGAAAACCAAACCAACAGAGTTAGATCTGCCAAGGTTAGAACTCCCCCCCCCCCCCAACGACGCTTTAACCAAAAATTCACGATATTGCTTAATGAGAAAGATAAACGATTGAGGCCAGGTTTCCCGAAGGATTTCTAGATACCTGTCGCTATGGCATCTCCACGAAAACCAAACCAACAGAGTTATGGATCTGCCAAGGTTAACCCCCGCCCCCCAACGACGCTTTAACCAAAAACTCACGATATTGCTTAATAAGAAAGATAAACGATTGAGGCCAGGTTTCCCGAAGGATTCCTAGACACCTCACAGTTGTCATGGCTGTAAAATGAAACTATATGATGTGACAAATAGTCGAATTGGAAATCATTCTTGTAGTGAATGCTTCGAGCAGTATCGATAGTCGGTCGAAAAAATACTCGGTCCGTTAAAAGTCGGTCGGTTGAAAGTCGGTCCGTTGAAAGTTGGTAGAAAAAATAGTCGGTCCGTTAAAAGTCGGTCGGTTGAAAGTCGGTCGGTTGAAAGTCGGTCCGTTGAAAGTCGGTCGGTTCAAGCTGAGTCGGTCGGTTGAAAGTCGGTCCAGTGGACGGTCACGAACGCAGTGAGGTTACTTCTACCATTGGATTTTTGTTGTTTTATTATCCAAATTTAGGGGCGGTCATATGTTTAATAACTGGGAGGGCATTTCTGAAAATATGTTTTAAAGAAATATGAAAAATACTTACATTAAAAATTAAAATTAAAAAAAAGTAACAATTAAGAAAAATATTGCAAAAACATCAAACTGTTGCTTTTAGGTTTTGACCCAGAAAAAATGGTAAATATGAAAATTAGCTTCTTCTTCCTTTCTTTCTTGGCCAGCTCTTCTTGATCTACTCTTGAAAGTAGGTCTCTCCTTTTCCTTCCAATCTCTGTATTCCTCGCCTTCCTGAGCCACTTCCAACCTGCACTCTCTTCACAATACCGAGCCACTCAGCTGGGGTCTGCCTCTATTTCTCTTTGTTCTTCTGGGCTTCCATTCTATTTTTTTGAGTTACGATTACTTTTTCATTACTTATTCTTTGCCTGATAGTATCTTCGTTTTTGATAGATTTATTTGCAACCCAATCTGTTGTGAAGCTCGATCGAGATCTTGGAGCATACTTTGAAGTTCTTCGGCAGAACTAGCAATTAAGACTACGTCGTCCGCAAAACGTAGGTGACTCAAATAATATCTACTATGAAGGTACATACCTTTTCCCTCCCAACACAGTTGTTTGAAGACATCCTCAAGAGCAAGGGTAAACAACATTGGCAACATCGGATCCGGTATTTGTGTCTTTATCGACCATAACCTGCATGCTAGCTTAACTACTCCTGTCCCACTGTTTCTAATAACATTGGAATACTTTGTCAATTCTAAAACTCACAAAACCTGAAATTCCGTCTTAATTGATTTCTGTTTTTGTAAGGTTTTTCCTAAAACTTTGAAGTTTTCACCCAGAAAAAAGTTGTAAATGTCAACATTTTAACTGAAATGTCTCTGAGGCACTTCAGAACAGTATACTGAAATTTCCAAGATCCCAAACTTCAGCGTCATTAATTTATGTCTCTGTAAGTCTTCCGCCCAAAACTTTGAGCTTATTGCCGCAGCGCCGTAGCGAACTCTTTTGGCGCCTGAGGCAAATTTGAATATATGCGTCCCCCTCCCAAAAGATTCCAATTATTTTGAAAATTTTATACTATTATTTATTGGATTTTGTCGAGGTTTTGCGCCCCCATTACTATGGCGCTCGTTTAGAGTAATGAAAACAAATGGATGCTTATCAGGAACTCATTTAAGCTGCCGGGACCGGGGGGTCTGGGGGGTATGGAATACCACCAGGTACACTTAATTTATTGCGAAAGAAAAACTTTTACGTCCCTCGGAATAACCACTTCACCCGATAGTACGCACGGGTGCGTGCAAAATGCATTTAGTTACAAATAACCCGCGGGTGAAGTGGTTAAGAAGAACGGTACTGAGATAGTTATGAAAAATATCACCAAAAATACCCCCTCCCGGATTACAAACAAAATTGCAAAAGATTAATCGAAAAATAATAAATTTTGATGGTTCTGAATAATAGCAAGTGTACCTGGGGGGTATTCCATACCCCCCAGACCCCCCCGCTCGTGTAATATCGATTTTTATCGTTGGGAACTTCTGAAGATCTTATATAAAATACGCATAGTATGTCAGAATCACCGTTTCCATGGTAACGTAACGGATTACCTCCCCCCCGAATATGGAGATTATTTTTATCGGTAGGAATTTTTCTTTTCAATATAAATATATTTGAATAACTGTCGCGATGATGACGTGATAGTTTTACCGGTTACCCAGGAGTTAAAGGGAAATGAAAAAGAATCAACTTTCCTAAAATCCCCAGTTTTATCATTGGACCAAATCTGAAGAGGAGAAAACTCTCTACAAAACGAGGTTTCAGGATTTACTTCAGATCTGAAGTAAATCCTGAAACCCTGTTTTGTTTACCATCAAATGTACGAAATAATTATTCAGAATATGAATTATTGAAAACCTTTTTCAATTGTTTTCTCTAGATTTTCTTTTTATTTCATAAATACTTAGTATGATGTAGGAAAATTTTGTTAATCTGTTTTATAGAGAATTTTGTACTCTTCAATTTTGATTTGATGATAATTTTCTCTAAAAATAAAGGTAAAGCGAGTTATAGGCGAAAAATTACTGTAGAGGATTAAAATCCCCACTTGGAGAAAAGGCCGGCAGGAAATTTTAGGCAATGTTACAACAAAAATCGCGGTCAAATTTTTCGAATTCAGTCAAATTTGAATATATGCGCCTCCCCTCCCTCCAAAAAATATTCTTATCTTTTTGGAAATTTTAAACTATTATTTATTGGGTTTTGACAAATGCCTCAGTCGCCTCACCATTGCTACGGCGCTGTATTGCCGAACACCATACTAAAATTTCCAAGACTTCAAACTTCAGCTTCAGCGATTTCTGCTTTTAAAAGTCTTCTATCCAAAACTTTTAGGTTTTGAGCCAGAGAAGAAACTGTAAATGTGAAAATTGGCTCAAATGTCCATAAGGCAGTGCTGAACACCATACGAAAACTCCCAAGGCTTCAAACTGCGGCTTCAGTCATTTCTGACTTGAAGTTTATTTATCATAATTTTCTTTTGAAAGACTTCCAAAGACATAAATCAACGAAGCTGAAATTTTAGGCTTTGGGAATTTTAGAATTATGTCGTTCAGCGAGGTCTTTGGAACTTTTGAGCAAATTTTTTGATTACAATATTTCTTTCCAGTCAAAACTTTTAGGTTTTTGGGCGGAAGACTTAAAAAGACAAAAATCATCGAAGCCTGATGTGTTTGAGATTTGGAAGTTTTAGTATATTGTTCAGCAATACCTTAGGAACATTTGATCTAATTTTTATATTTTTTCATAATAAATTAATATTATGCAAGAGTAGTCGATGTTTTTTGAACATTTTACCTTTTTCAGGTTATTCCTAGTCCATGCGTCTGGAAAGCACTGATCGAAATCCTTAATAAAAATTCCAAAATCGGAGAGACGACGTTAACGAATTCCATGCCCAATACAAATGGTGACTGATATGGACATTGCAGAAGAATTCAACAAATATTTTTTGGGCAGCATTGAGGATGTTATAAGTTCTGAGCCATTGAAGGATTTCCATTTATACAGGGTTCATCCAGTGTCAAAATTACAATAGTTTGTAATGATGATAGCCACTCTCCAATGTGGAGAGGAACCATAAAGAAGAAGATTACATTATAATAAAATATTTTAAATTGGAAGGTAATGTGTTAATGTGTTGAAGTGGATGGAAAATCACATACAAACTGGATGAAAACTGCCATTTGGAGAAACGAGCAACCATGATGGTATATTTATGATAGCCTCATAAGAAGAATTAAGAAGAAGAATTCAAAGTGCTTTGTCTGGTCCCTCTATCTCCCATATCTGCGGTGGGCGCACGAAGAGTTATCGCATACATAGGGAACCTACAGTTTAACATGGAACTCAAATAAAGGGATTTCAAATCAATTTAACTTCCAAGAGGAGGTAAACGTGAGAGACGAGGATAATAATCTCTAAGTTACACGACCATTGATAGCTCTGAAGATGACTCTCGAGGAATTGAAATTTTCAGAACTACTAGCATTATTTTTACCTCGGGATGGAACTAAGACCAGCAAATATAAAAAATACGTAAGTGATAATTTAGGCAAATAAGAAAGAAAGAAATTTTTAACTTTATAAATAAAATATTAAATTTAAAAAATAACCATTTTAAAATGTTTATATCAAATATAACAAAGAATGCCACCAATCTGTTAATCAAAAAGGAAGTACGAGTACAATGGCTTTTCCATTGGATGGATACTTTTCTCACATACATAAGCGATGAATGAAGTAGCGCTGATTAATGCGATATACAAGTCGAGATATGAATATCACATGTCAGTGAGTATCTGAGGATGGTGAGTCCCTTATGGTAACACCGAAACCGGCCATGCAATAAGACTAATGTGATTCCATTTTTTTGGTGCTGTCTGCGTTGGTTTACCCTATGTTGACGGTGTTATTTCATCCATTGCTTTGTGCTTAAGCTCCTTGGTTATGAATGTGAAAGAAGTGTCCATCTAATATGATGGTTCAGAAGACCAAAAAAGCTGTTCGATTTGTACATAATTTTTTTATTGATAAATTTTGCATTTTGTTAAAAAACATTTTAAGATATTATGTTTTCATAAATAAATAATTGACCTATAGGTATAATGGCCAATTTAATAAATAATATCGATATCGTTAAAAGCCCTTAGCGAAATTGTAATGTATTTGAAATACTCAAACAAAAAAAAGAACTTCAATATTGAAATAAATTATAAATATCTCAATATGTAAGTATATCATAAATATTACAAATGTTGTACAGTGGTGGATCTACCTTTAAAATAATGAAGCTTCGGGCTCCTGATCTAACAGGGGACACATAATTCTTATTAATTAATAGGCATTATTGCTTATATGGAAGAAAGTGTTGATGGCTTTTTCCTTGGCCAATTATTAGTATATGAACTGGCAATGGCAGCCATTAGTAGTATGGTACATGATAACTTTAGTTCTGCGGCCCCATGTTAATGGGTAATTCGTTAATTTTTAAGAGCCTCCAATCGTTGAGGGTCTTCTGACTAAGATCCCGTCTTCTCTGATTCCTTCTCATAGCGTCATTCAAAGCTACTTCTCCCTCGGAGATCCGATTGGGGACTTGCTACTCCGGAAAATATTCAATTAAATGAAGCCATAATAATTGAAGTCGTTGCCTTCTGCATTCTGCACCAATGACCAAACTGTTTGGTTCATCTGACTTTAGGATTGATTTCTCAATCCAAGAGTGAGAGAGTACTATATACTTGTTAGCTCATATCCACACAAGGGGGCAGTGAATTCTTTCAATGGCAGGTCACAAAATATAAATAAAAAGGAAAAATATAAGTTTACTTATTTAATTCCAAAAAAAATCTTAATTGATAACCCCTATCTATAGAAGTATCCATAAAATTAACGCAAACTTTAACGAAATGCAGTGCTCCAAATGCTGACCATAAAATGATTAAAAACCCGAAAAATCAGTCAATTTCTTGCTTTGCCTTAAAAATATCGTTACTTTTCATATTCATGGTCATTCTGATCACCATATTCTGGGCGATATTTCATACCCCCCACACCCAATGATCACTGCAGCCACCAATATTGTAGAACTTCAGTTCCAGCAGAGACACGTAACTTTTTTCAACAAAGGTTGGTTATGGAAAGGGTTACATAGATCGACAACGATGGGAGTGGGATAAACAAACGGGAAAGATAATTAAAGCACCGGAACCCTTGATAGAAAAAAACTAGAAAAAATAAACGCCGGACTGAAAACCAACACGACAAAAAAGGCAAAGAAATGGAAAAACGACAATCGATTAACGAAATGGAATTATAATGAATACGATTTACAAAAACAACAAAGGAGAACAAAAACAAGAGACATGTTATGGGTGGGAACGTGGAATGTAAGAGGGACTTTTACGGAAGGAGCAATGAAAAACCTGATAAATGAATTGAGGAGATATAAAATGGACGTAGTAGCACTGCAAGAAACGAAACAAAAAGGAGCTGATACAACAGATATAGAAGATTATACTTTCTTTGGAAGTGGAGGCGATAACAGACGATTCGGTACGGGTTTTATGATAAATAAGAAAATTAAACATACGGTGGTACAGTTTAAACCTATATCGGACAGAATGTGCTATATAAGATTAAGGGGTAGATATAGGAAGCTTAGTTTCATAAACATTCATGCGCCTACAGAAGAGAAAGACGAAGAAGAAAAGATCAGATTTTACGAAGTTTTAGATAGTTTATATGATGAAATACCGAAGTATGACATAAAAATTGTTCTGGGAGACTGCAATGCGAAAGTGGGAAGAGAGGAAATATACATGCCAACCATAGGACATTTCAGCAAACATGAGGAAAGCAATGATAACGGTACCAAATTAATCGCATTTGCGATGGGAAGAGACATGATAATCAGCAGCACACACTTCCAGAAGAAAGATATACATAAAGGAACGTGGAGAACACCAAATGGCGAGATAACTAACCAAATAGACCACTGTTTGATAGAAAAACGATACGCTAAGCAAATAAAAAATATACAAAGTTACAGGGGAGCTGATGCGGATTCAGATCACTATTTAGTAAGAATTAAATTGCAACAAGAAGTAATCAGAGAAAAAAGATTAAATGAAACCACAAATAAATATGAAGTTAAACAACTGCAAGAGGAAGATACCAGAAACGAATACAGAACTATAATCGAAAATGGATTAAATAACATTGAGGAAGACAGTATAAATGAAAAGTGGAATAAACTAGAAGAAATACTACAAGATGCGATAACAAAAACGATGGCGCAGAAAACGAAGAAAAAAAGAGAAAGTTGGTTTGACGAAGCTTGCTTAAAATCAGTTGAACAAAGAAGAAAAATCAGAGAAACCATGATAAGAACGAACTCGGAGGAAAGCAGAATCGAATATGGAAAACAGCGCAGAGAGACGAAAAGAATCTGTAGGGCAAAGAAACGCAAATACCATGAGAATAAGATTGCAACATTGGAAAATAAACTCAAAAACAAAGAGATTCGGAATTTTTACCAAGGAGTGAAAATGATAAAAACAGGTTACCAGAAAAATGCGATATGTTTTACAAACAAAAAAGGTGAATTAATATGCGGAGAAGAGGAAATCATGGAAAGATGGAGAGAGTTCTTTGGAGAATTACTGAATAAAGGTTATGAGACGGACGCGGAAGGAGAGGAAATAGACGAAAATGAAATGGAGCAAGCGCAAGAAATGGACCCACCAACTGCTACGGATATAAAGAAGATAATAACACGGCTGAAGAATAACAAAAGCCCGGGAGAAAACGGAATCAAAGCAGAAATGATTAAAAATGGAGGGGAGATTCTACAGATAAACATAACCAATCTGATAAAAAAAGTGTGGGACGAAGAGAATATGCCAGAAAGTTGGTCCAGCGCAGTACTCTGCCCGATATACAAGAAGGGGGATAAAACGAGATGCGAAAACTATAGGGGAATTGCCTTACAGGACACTGTATATAAAATTCTGGCAACAATAATAAAAGAAAAGCTAAGCAATTATGCCGAGAAAATTATTGGTGATTACCAATGTGGTTTTAGGAATAATCGATCTGTTACAGACCAAATATTCACGCTAAAGCAGATACAGTTGAATTGTTACGAGCATAAAGTCGAACTACATACGATCTTTATAGATTTAAAACAGGCGTATGACTCCGTTAATAGAAACCAGTTGTATATCGCAATGAAAACTCTGGGAATACCAACAAAAATAATAAAATTAGTAAAGATGACTCTAAACAAGACACAAAATTGCGTGAAGATGGCCAACAACAAGTCAGGAAAGTTTGAAGTAAAAAATGGATTACGACAAGGAGACCCTCTGTCTGCAGTATTGTTTAATCTATGTTTGGAGAAAATAATACGGGAAAGTGGAATAAATACAAGCGGGTCCATATATAATACCAATCACCAGTGCTTAGCATACGCAGATGATCTAACCGTCGTGGCTAAAAGTCGAAAAGAACTAACAAAAGTTATAAAAAATCTTGCTACTGAAGCACAAGAAATGGGACTACAGATCAACGAGCAGAATACAAAATATATGGTTATGGGGGCAAATGCAAAAGAGACTGAAAGAAAGAGTACAGTTTCGAAAGAGTGGAGAGTTTTGTTTACTTGGGAACAGTAATAACTGATAACCTTAACAATAGCAAGGAAATCGAAGCAAGAATTGCTAGAGGAAACAAAAGTGCGGGAAGCCTTAGAAATGTAATAAATAGTAAAGAGTTGTCGCGAAAAACAAAAATCCGTATCTATAAATCAGTAATAAGACCGGCAGTTCTGTACGGAAGCGAAACTTGGACTTTAAACAGAGCGGATAGTGAAAGAGTGGAACGATGGGAAAGGAGAATATTACGAAAAATTTTCGGGGAACAACAAATTAACGGCATTTGGCGAAGAAGAAAAAACGAAGAGATAATGTCTTTATATGGTGAAACGGAAATAACAAAAGTCATTAAAGCACAGCGAGTTAGGTGGCTGGGACACGTGGAAAGACTACCAAAAGAGAGGATGACACGGAAAGTATTACGACAAGGTATGATAGGTACCAGGAGGGGAGGACGCCCAAGAAGAAGATGGTTGGAAGCAGTGGAGGAAGACCTAACCGAGATGGGAGTTAAGAACTGGACGGTGTTGGCGGGGGATAGAAAAAAATGGAGAGAGATCGTTCAAGCCATGGGCCTACTAGGCCTGTAGAGCTATTATTTATTATTTAATTCCAAAAAAAATCTTAATTGATAACCCCTATCTATAGAAGTATCCATAAAATTAACGCAAACTTTAACGAAATGCAGTGCTCCAAATGCTGACCATAAAATGATTAAAAGCCCGAAAAATCAGTCAATTTCTTGCTTTGCCTTAAAAATATCGTTACTTTTCATATTCATGGTCATTCTGATCACCATATTCTGGGCGATATTTCATACCCCCCACACCCAATGGTCACTGCAGCCACCAATATTGTAGAACTTCAGTTCCAGCAGAGACACGTAACTTTTTTCAATTGGGGGTCACAAAATTTAAACAGAAAGAAAAAACATAAATTTACTGCGTTTTCCGCCCTTTCAGGACTTTGCTCTTCCGCCCTTTCGGGGCTTTGTGCTTCTTCGCGTAAGAGTTTTTCCCTGTAGTTCGTGCCCATAATTTGTGATACCGCCTCCGAGATCCCCTCCCAGTTCTCCTCTGATGAGAGCATATGCCTGACCATATTGTTGGGGTTTAGAGTCATCATGCTGATAGTTCTGATCTCAGACCATCTCGTGCACTCAAAGATTGTATGTAGCACATCATCCTCCTCTTCGCAGTAGCAGCATCCTGGTGATTATCTCCTCTTAAATAAGATGCAGGTACGAATTGTAGCACCAATGACTTGTAAGTGCCTGAGTCAGCATTTGGCGCTGGATGCCCTCGTATTGTTGGCGTAGCAGTGGCGGTCATGGGTGTAGGGCCATGGCGGACCACGAGTCCTTCCATATAATTATATATATTTGCGGAATGATTTACAGCTGTCGCCGTTTATCCGCTCCCAGTCTCCATGCAGCTCGATCTTGGCAAGCGTCTTCTTCCAGATTTCTGGCTTGCATTGCTTCGTTTATTTCATCTCTCCAGCTTCGTCTTGGTCGGCCTCTTTTTCTTTTTTCTTTTGGTATCCATTTTAAAATCTTCTTGGGCCATCTCTCATCCCCCATTCGGTTTACGTGACCAAACCATACTAATTGTCGTTTTTGCACCTCGTCCAAAATATCTTTGTCTATCTCCATCATATTTCTAATGGTTTCGTTACGTACCCTGTCGAGTCTCGTTTTTCGGCAACTTCGTCTCAGAAAATCCATTTCAGTGGACAGCAACATGCTTCTATTTCTTCTATTTATATCCCACGCTTCCGCTCCATATATTACAACACTTTGTACCAAAGACTTATATATTCTTTTCTTTGTGGTTTTTCTTAGCGCTTTGTCCCACAATATGGAATTGATGGATCTTATTAAACCCCGACCTTTATTTATTCTGCCAGCGATTTCTTCTTCACTATTGCCCTTTTTGTTAAATGTGACACCCAGGTATTTGCTTTTTTCTACTACTTGTATGTGGTGGTGTTCCAATGAAAGATTCTCAATGTCGTTATTTCCAACCAATAGGTACTCACATTTCGCTTCGTTCATTTTTAGACCCGCCGAGTCATACGATTCTTGAAGTTTTCTCACCATATAACTCAAGTCATCCTCATCTTGCGCCATAACTATCTGATCGTCTGCGAAATATAGGGTGTACAAGATATCTTCCCCTACTCGTAGTCCCATATTTTTGCATTTTCTTTGCCATCCTTGTAAGGATTTGTCTATATAAATTTTAAACAGAGTAGGAGAGAGGCAGCACCCTTGTCTTAGTCCCTTTGTAATTTCTATGGGATCTGTAAGCTGACTTCCCACTTTTATTTGTGTGGTATTACCTTCATATAGTCGGCGAGCCGCATTAATTAGTGAGGATTCTATACCAGATCTTTCCATTTCTTTCCACAGTTGTTCTGTGGGTACATTATCGTATGCTTTTTCCAGGTCTATCAATGCTACATGGGTTTCCATATTACGTTGTAGTCTTTTTTCCAGTAATATTTTTATTGTGAATATATTATCTATCGTAGATCTTCCACTTCGAAATCCTGACTGTTCTTCAGGTTGTTTGTCTGCTATGTCTTTTTCGATCATATTCTTTATTATTTTGGAATATAGTCTGCCGATAGTACAAATTACTGCAATTCCTCTATAGTTTTTGGGATCATTCTTATCTCCCTTTTTATAAATAGGTGTTATATATGACGTTCTCCACTCGGTAGGAATCTCTTCTCCATTTAAGCATCGCTCGTACAACTTTTTAAGCATAAGTAACAATTTATGGGGGCTGTGTTTTATCAGTTCTGGATTTATCCCCCCTGGACCTGGTGATTTCCGTAACTTCATTGCTCTTATTACTTCTTCCATTTGTGTCCAATTCAACTTAATCGGCTCACTATGTTAGAGATCGAATTTTAGATGTTTAAATTGAGGTCTTTGCTCTTGTAAAAGATTTTCAAAGTGTTCCTTCCACTGTTTTTCAGTTGTTCTTAACAGGTTTATTTTATTAGATGTGTTAGTTCTTATTGATTTTATCGTCTTCCATGCTTCTGAGCTGTTTGTTCCTCCTATAAATTGATCTACGTATTCGCATTTATTTGTCCATGTTTTATTCTTTTCCGCGATGACTTCATGCTTAATTTCTCTGCTCAATCTTCTGTATTCCTCTCTGTCCCCCTCCTCCTTACTTTGAATATATCTCAGATGAAATTGCTTTTTCTTCTTTATTTTTTTTCTCCAATTCTTCGCACCACCAATATGGCTTTTTGTGGGGGACAAGAGTTCCTAGCGCTTCCTGAGCTGCTTGCAGTATTCATTCCTTTATGTGCGTATATTCTTCTTCTGTTGATCTATTTGCCTCTCTCAACTTACTTTCTAATCTTGTCTTATACAGATAAATTGTACTATCGTTACACAAACTTTCGAGGTTTAGTTTTTGTTTCACGATCTCATCTTCTGGTTTGGTTTTCTCCATTCCTTCTTTTGCAGCGCGTCCGTAATTATTGTATGGAATATATATCTTGGCAACTAATAGATGATGGTCACTTCCACAATCTACACCCCTTTTTACCCTTATATCTTGAAATTTTAGTTTTGATACTTGTCTTATTATTAAATAATCAATTATCGATTTTAACTTTCTTGTGTCCTGGTGCCATGTGTATTTATGGATTTCCTTGTGAGCGTAAAACGTGTTTGTAATTTTGAGTTTATATTGGTCACATATGTCCAATAGCCTCTCGCCATTATTATTTATAACATCTTCTACATGGCTGCCCACTCTATAGTCATTTATTCGTCTTCCTACTCTACTGTTAAAATCTCCTGCCAAAATAATCTCGTGTTTATTGGGTATATTTTCGATCACTTCTCTACTAACCTCTTCAAATTTGTCTTTTACGGCTTTTGTAGCGTCGTCATTAGGTGCATATATGCCAACTATGGTTATGGTCTGATTTCTTACGCATAGATCTAATCTTATTAAGCGTTCATTTATGGCCTCCCAAGACGTTACGCTTTGTTTTAGTTTTTTGCTTATAATAATTGAAACGCCTGCTCTTGCCCTCTCACTTTTGTCAATCCCACTATAACAGTGAATGAAGTGGTTTAGGTTTTCGCAGCCATTGCCTTTCTTTTTAGTTTCCGACAATATAGCTATATCAATATTTCGTTCCTTTAGTTCAGTTAGAACCTCTTGCTGCTTGTTTCTAAGCCCTCGGATGTTCCATATTCCAATATTCAAAGTCCATTTTTCTCGCTTTTTCCGTCTCCCATTAAAACTATCCAAATTCCGAGGCAAATTGTTACTGGGTTTATTAGCACAATTTTTCTTTTAACATGAGTGGGGAGCTGGCCCACTGCATAACCCCCATACTTGGAGGACCAGGGAGATTTCTGTTAGGGCCTCCTACCCTTAGCCAAAGTGTCCCAGTTTTAAAGCGCCGGAAACTCGCTTTTCGCCCTCTTCCGTTAGCATTACCCAGGAGTCACCACGTGGAGGTGGAAGTAGGACTTGCTAGCAGAGCTTTTTATCAGTAGGCATTTCTCAAGGTTTTATTGCTGCCCCCTTCTTGGCAAAGTGCGCAGCCCTCGAGACCTGTTACTAGCTTTGACCCCCAAGTCCTTCCAAACCATTATTTTTTTAATAACTTTTTAGTTTCATAATTAAATATTATATTCTATACCTAAAAGGTTTTGTTCTTCGGCGTGGCGCGGAATTTTCTAATGAGCGCTGGTTAGCTAAGCATGGCATTTGATCAGTCAATAATCAAAATTATTAATTTAATTTTTCTTCACGCATGAATACTTCGAAATAATTACAAAGTTTTATTTTTAGCACCAAAATATGTACATATATAAAAATATCTCGTAATTAAGTTCAGTTGTATCACTTAATTTTTGAGTCGAAATCAAAAACACAATTATTTAATTGAAATTTTGACATAGGTAATTCTGAACTTCTTTGTTAAGAAGAAAAGACGATAATGATGCATGTGACGTCAAATCATATACTATGACCGCAAGTGTCGCTCTCACCATTAATTTACATTTTATCTTTTCATTAATACACTCGGTGTTGGGACACAATGATCCTATCCGAAGCGTAACACCAACAAGAGGTAAATTAACATCCATTCTGATTCAACAAATTTACGCTCTTGAGTTTCATCGCCGAATCTAAATAAATATGTTTTAATTTTTAGTTTATAAATTTTATTTTTGTTTTGAAATGTTAGTTCAAGTAAATTGTGTTTTGTTCTTTCTTGTGCTGGTTCGACAAGTTTATACCTTTCACGAATACGAATCAAGTAAGTTCACTTTATTACTATTATTATTTTTTTTAAATATATTACGGTCGTTAAGCGAAAACACCAAATAATCGCTGATTATTACGATTATTTTACGTACAATCAGAAAAGTTCCTTATCGTTGTTTTCCTTATCCATATTTTTGAATTTTTTTCGATCAATTATCCAATCACGTTTTGTCGTTAACATGGTAGCGATATTATGAAGGTTAAAACTGGATTTTACGGAATTTTACCAACCGTGCATGATATTTTTGCATTTCTCCAATCGATAATAATAATATGCTGAACGTGTTCATTATATTTTAAAATTAGATATTTGATTTTTACCGGAATGCTTTATCCAATCGTTGAAACTCGAGATACTAAGAGGCGACGCAATTTAAAATGTATGAAGAATCTTTATCATCAAGGGATCAAATTAGGTCAGACAACAATGCTATGATGTAGCGTGGTTTTCAGTTTCAAAGGTTTTGTGAAATTTTACAAAATGAATTTGGGCTTCCTCCTGAAGCTAACTAAGGATTCCGCTCTAAACATGTTATTGGAGAGTACCGTTTTCAATTTTTTGGAGTAAGGTGTGAGTTCCTGATGGAATCTCAAGACTGAAGAAGGTGATGAGAATTTTTTTGATTTATGAGAATTAAAGATGTGACTTTTGGGGTTGCACAGGGTGTTTATTTCGGTACCATTCTGTTCTTAGTGTATATTAATTAAAACTGAAAAATGATTCAAAAACTGTTCTTAAGAACAATGGGATAAAATCCAGTCTTCAGTGACACGAAATTTAGTAGAAATTGTGGGTTCGAATTGAGGACTTGACTGAATTTCTTAGCGCGCCCTCCGGTGAACATCAACACTCTGTGGATAAATTAGTTGAAAGAAAGAGAGACACAAGAGGGTTGATCCACCTCAATAACTGGATCGTAAAGACTGCAGAAAAGCAGAGTAGCAATATTCCGAATGGAATGGAAAAGCTTGAAGACATTATAATAACTGGTAACCCTTCATTAAAAAAAATCCCTGTTGAAAACCCCTATATTTGACAATGTGCATCTGAGAATGGTAAATCTCTTATGGTAACAAAATAATCCATATTTTTTCGTTTGTCGAAAAAAAAACCGCAAAATACAAAGACTACGTAAAATACGCCGATAATATAATTCCAATTTTTTAAAAGTCACTTTCAAATTACCATTCCGACTGTGTATTTGAAGGTTGAATGAAATAATGATACCCTTGGTGTAAACTCATACTTTGAATCCTAATTTATTCAATTAACGTACCTACAAACCATGAAATGTTAATTTTGTGCTAAGTGCCACAAAATCACCACTTGCTACATGAAAAGCAGACACCAAAAAATCGTTAAGTAAACAAACATCAAGGAAAGTAAAAAAGCGAGTTTGTTTTCTTTTTATGTTACTTTCGATTAATTAATTAATAATTCATATAAAGTTTGTTGACAGCGGAATTTATGCGTATTCAAGGTAATAAAAGTTATGTACTACCTATGTGGGCAAATTCCTACAAATTCATGAATCATAATTAAAAGTGACAATCGTTGTAATTAGCTCCAGTATTATAAATTTAGTAGTTTTTCTCGCTAAATTAACCATAATTACCGTAACTAATCGATTTCCATGAAAGCAAAGCATCAGACAAAGCAAATTTATTGGGTTTAAAAATTCAAAAATGTTGATAAAATAATTTGAGTTATTCGTAGATATTGGTTAATCATCAATTAACTTTTTGAGTAATTTGTACTAATTTTACTTTCTACTAGTGAAAGTCTAGTTTGTTAAGATGAAATTTGTAAAAATTTCCGCATGTTAATTGAAGTATTTTTATTTCCAAATTATGTAAAATTTATTCTTAACACCTCTTCTTGAGGTGGATATTCGAATAGGATTAGTAAGATTTAATGTCTGTTGTTAAAATTTCCATAACAAACTAAAAATAATGCTAGGAGTGCCCCAGGGATCTATATTGTGACCGGTCTTATTTAATACTTATAAATATGAACAAAACAGGAACCACGTAAAGTAGTGGTGAAAGAATGGTTCCAAGCAAATGCCCAAGAACTGGGCTTGATGTACACACAATATTTGCTGTTTATTATAACAAGAAGCCAGTTTCCTCCCCTTGGTTCCTAATTTGGGGTGGTTACACCTACAAAACTTGTGTATTAATGCATTTCCATACTCTAAAACAATTGGCTGCTGCTGAAGCAATCGGGAGGTCTGGGGGTAAGCACATTACAGAAATTTTTTTGAACTCCCACAGCATGGAGGTGGCAAGCAGCGCCGTAGCAAGTTCTTTTGGCGCCTGAGGCAAATTTGAATATATGCGCCCCCCTCCCAAAAGATTCTTATCATTTTGAAAATTTTAAACTATTATTTATCATCCCATGAAGATCCGATAATAGCATCCAAAAATCTACAAACAAACCTGAATAAGATACAGAACTGGCTTGAAAAGTGGCGTATTAAGGCTAACGAAACTAAATCGGTGCATGTAACCTTCACCATGAGGAGAGATACTTGTCCACCAGTGAAACTAAATAATTCCATAATACCACAAGCGACTGAAGCTAAGTACTGTAATGTTCTTTGCTTAGCTGCAGTAGCAAGTTAAAAGGATGAACAAGTTGTTAATCGAAATTTAAATAAATGTGCAATTATTAACAGAAATCATGGCAATATGAAAAAAACGATTAAATCGTAAATGAAAAAAAATATATATCATGTAAAATAATTATTAGTTTTAAGTAGTTAGTTAAAAATTATGTTAGTTAAAATTTGATATAAAACTAGGTTAATTTGTAATTAGTGTGTTATGCAAACTTATAAAAAGGTTTCTCGATGACATTTATCACAATTTGGTGCGATAAACTGAACGGACAATTTATTCGCTTCAAATTAAACAATTATAGTGCATCATATTCGAATTTGCGGGTCGTTCCTATAAAAACAATATTTGAATTAAAAATCTAGTGACGAAAATATCGATTAATTTACCTGCCAATAAAAACTTTATAACATAAAAACAGACAGGCGTTGGAAATTTGCAACAAAAATAATATCCTTGGTAACGTGTTTTGTTTTACCTAACAACGCAATAAGTTTATGAAGATGTACACGTAATTTGGTTGCTCCAGAGTTTTTTTACAATAAAATGTGTTAAAATAACCCGAAATAGGGAAGTGAAAGATTAACCTAAAAAGAGGTTATCCCAATAAACATTTTAGCCTGCGAATAGCCTGTCAGGTAAAGCCTGTCCCTGTGCCTGTACCTGCGGCAGCCTCAATAACACCCTGACACAGGTACGAAATAGCTATAAGTGGCGCAAGAAATAGCCGGTGTTAAACTTGATTACAGGCACCAAATAGCCTGCGGTTAGCTTATCGCAGGTAAAAAATAACCCTAATGGCAGCCTCATGGCAGCCCTGACACAGGCCTGCGTTAAGCCTGCGGTTACCTTTATCGCAGGCTCGAGGCAGCGCCTGGCACAAAAATAATTTATATAGATTAAATTTCGTTTAATAAATTTAATTTACTATCATCAATTTTGAAAATCAAAATAAAAAAGTTTAATTTTTTTAATTTACCATTTATTTTATTTCTTCGTTTCAGCTGCTAATTTTAACAATTTTAACTCGACAACATATAATTTTTTATTTTACCCCCATTTTTTTTAATATTTGTATGACCTTTGTTGGTTGATGATATGCGTTGTCGTCCTTCTTTGTTCTTGGAGTCTGAAAAATCTGAAATTAAATGTTGAATTTTTGAAATAAAATCTTACCGTTACCTAGGGATCGAACTCGGGACCTTTGCCTTCCATGTACCACCGCGTTGACGTCTGAGCCACGAAGAACTGTTTATTTTAGTTGTGATAAAATTATAAGTCGAGGGAATTAATTTATAAGAAAAAAAATTCTAATCGGATCTAATTTCGTAGATGTCTCATTGTAACGTTTGATGGTTCGATATATAAAAGTTTTATTGATTTTTAATTTTTTCAACAAATTTAATTTTTTTTAATTTATTTATAAAGGGTGTCCCAACAAGAGCGCCGGATTTAATTTTAAAGAAAAACACATTTATTTTTTGAATTAAGCAAACATTTTTATTTCAACATAAAGAAAAATAGTTCCGATTAAACGTGAAATACAACATCAGGCAAATGGCCACCACGAAACCTCTGGCACAGGGTTATTCTTTTGTTGAAATTTTGAATAACGTTTTCGCATAAATGTGGCTGTATTTCACTAATAACGCGCCGTATTTCCTCTTTAAGATGTTCAACTGTTTCAGGCTTATTCGCATACACCTTTTCCTTCACATAGCCCCAAAGAAAAAAGTTCATCGGCGTTAGATCGCACGATCTTGGTGGTCAATGTTGATCGCCAAATCGGGAAATGACACGGCCTGGAAACTTGGTCTGAAGTAACACCATTGTTTCACCTGCTGTGTGGCAGGTCGCACCGTCTTGTTGGAAAAACATGTCCTCCACATCAATTACATCCAATTCGGGCCACAAAAACTCCGTTAACATTTCGCGATACCGCACACAATTAACAGTTGGCGCATTTCCAGCCGCATTTTCAAAGAAATACCGCCCAATCACTCCGCCAGCCCAAAATGCACACCAAACAGTTACTCGTGGTGGATGCATTGGTTGTTCGAGTATCACACGAGGATTTTCAGCACCCCAAATCCGACAGTTTTGCTTATTTACATATCCGTTGAGTTGAAAATGTGCCTCATCTGGAAAACCGACTTTCTTCGAAAAATCCGCATTAATTTGATGATGTTCTAACACCCAATCAGCAAATCCATGGCGCTGCTCATGGTCACTTGGCTTGATTTCTTGCACCAATTGAACCTTGTACGCGTGCAAATGCAGATTTTTAACCAAAATTCGTTGCATAGTGCTTCTGGAAATGTTTAATTCTTGACCACGATGCCGAATGGAAGTTCCTGGATTCTCGGCCACAGATTCCCTTACTGTGGCTATATTTTCGAGTGACAGAAAAGGACGACGACGAACAATGGTCTTCTGATCCATCAGCGTAAATTTGGTCTCAAATTTTGTAATTAAACGCCTCACTGTCGATTCATTTGGCGCATAATTGCGACCGAAAACTTGACGTAATTGGCGAACTGTTTTCGCAAAACTTTCACCATTTTTGTAATGTGTTTTTACAATAATTAAACGTTGTTCGTTTGAATACTTTTCCATATTCTTAAATCGCGTGGTCTGTACGTGACGACAGTCAAAGCAAAATCACCGTACAACTCGTATTGACAAAATGGCGGCAAATTTAAATCCGGCGCTCTTGTTGGGACACCCTATACAATTTAAATTTTTTTAATTTTTTCAACAAATTTAAAATCTCGGTTATACACTTTTATCACACTTATGTAGTGCAATTTCTGAACTTACCGTTAAAAGTACTAATCCCTTGAGCCGCAATTGGTAATAACATTTATATTATATAATATGAACATGCGATGGTCGTATTGCCGTGACAATATTATATACTACCGTGGTCTGTATTGTCAAAGGAAGTCAAACTATTGGTTGCCATTTATGAATGAAATTGTCAAAATAATATTTATAAAATTTAGTACGGAGCCCGTGGGCAATAAATGATTCTCAATTTTCTCTCTGATTTTCAATTAAAGCTTTTAAATGGAAAAACTTGTTTTTTAATTTGTTTTTATTTTCAATAAATCAGCAGTATAAATAAATAATAAAAATATAATTTTCCCTATCCCTATTAAAAATTCTTAAACTTAAAAAAAATAAAAATATTTTATTTTAAAAAATATTCAATATTTTCAGGCCGGCCCTGCAAACACGTGTTTTGCTGTTTAAAAATTTATATTTATAGCAAAACCGTGTTGTAGTAAAACAAATTTTGAGGAATCTTACAACTTTTAGGACAAATTAATATTTGTCCTTTATAATCGCGGTCCTAAATAAAATAATTATGAATACTTAAATTAAAATTTATTATTACATTTTACATTGAATGTTGGTTTCAACAACTAACCAAAACTTTTACGCATTATTTAATTATTTTAAAATTAGTAACTAAAATAACGTGTTTAGTTACAAAATATAACTAAACACATTATTTTAGTTACAAAATATAACTAAAATAGTTACAAAATATGAGAAAATAGGCATATTATTTTTTTATTACTTGAAATTTTGCATATAGTTAAATATAATGCATTATTATTTACTATTTTATAAATAATTATAAAATACAATCAATTAAATTAATTAAAATCAAAAATTCGATTTTAGAGGTCAAGAGATCCCGGGTTAGAATCTAGGAGAATCCAATTTTTTTTTGATACACTTTTGGGTATTAAGTTTTATATGTAATTTATTAAAAAATTTTATTTATTAAAATACACTTTCCACTGTATGTGTGAACAGAATTTTTCCTAACAGCATTCGGAAAAAGAACAAACGCCGATAATTATTAAATGTTTAATATTGGAGCTCCGAGCAACACGTGTACACACTTATACCAGGTTATTATAATGAATATGCATTTTTCAATTTCAGAAAATATATAATAATAATAATAATAGATCTTTATTACACATAAAATTTACACATAATATTTAAATTTTATAAGTAATGCGTGGAGATCAGCAAGAGCTGTTTTTCATCCCTACGTTAAGTGATTCTGCCAGTCCATCGCAAAGTATTCCTCCAGACAATAGATAGGATTATCCGCCAGTATAGGTTTCAGTGTCCTCTTCATTGTGGTAGTTGGAAGTTCTCGCAATCGTGTGGGTAACTTGTTGAATATCTTGATTATTCTCACCTCAGCATTTCTTTGTATTCTGCTTGAATACGTGCTAGGTGGGACTAGATCTGCTTGGTTCCTCGTATTGTACATATGGCTTCGATGGGCATTCACAAAAAGTTCTTTGTTGTTTTTATAAAACAATATACTTTCGAGTATGTATATTGCAAACACCGTTAGTATTCTATTTCGTTTGAAAGCAGGTTTACAGGTATCCATGGTCGTCATGTTGAAGATGTTTCGTATGATGCTCTTTTGTGCTCTGAGAACTCTTGGTCCATCTGTTGAATCTCCCCAGAAGATTACACCATATCGCAGAATAGATTCAACATAGCCAAAGATACCGTTAATTTACCTTGATTAATTTTTACAATTACATTTTTTTTCAAAAAAATGTTATGTTGTTTTATGCCGATAAATTACCTAACGGCAGGGGCTGCCGCAGGTTAAATTATTAGCTAATTGCAGACACAGATAAATAACCCAACGGCAGGGCTGACGCAGGCTAAATTACCGGTTAATTGCAGGCACAGACAAATTGCAGGCCTCTCACAGGCCTGTGTCAGGTACAGGCTATTTGCAGGCTAAAAATGTTACTTGGGATATTACGTGATTGTATAAAAATTTATTAGGGTACTCACCAATTTGTATGAAAAATATGGAATTTATGGTGGTGAATATCGTTGGATTGGAAGAAAATTAAATTAGATGAACACAACGATAATTTGAAGAGAAATTGTGGGTAAACGACCAACAATCAAATTATACGGAAGAAAAATGATGCAATCAGGAGGTGAGGTTAAATTTCTTTAACTATACAGTGCGGAATTAATGAACAAAATAAAAGGTCAGAAATCTTATACTAATAAACATTTAATTGCATAATCTATTTATTTAAGAAATTTTGTTATCATTAAATTTAAGGCGTGTGCGTAAACTTTAATTGTTTCCATAACAACCATTTATAAAATTTTATGAAAATTTTTCATTAAAATCAAATTGCCATGAAAATATTATTTTCAATTTAAAATCAAATAAATCAATATTAAAAATTTATGAATTTTGTTCATTTTAATGATGAGCTAATGCAATCAAGAAAAGTTATTAACAATAAAAGAATTTTTTATGGACACGGACAACTCGGCTCTGGACAACTCGGCACCGTACAACTCGGCACCAGACAACTCGGCATCAGACAACTCGGCACCGGGTAAACTCGGCACCGGACCAACTCGGCACCGTACATCTCGGCACCGTACATCTCGGCACCGTACATCTCGGCACTGGACAACTCGGCACCGTACATCTCGGCACCGGACAACTCGGCACCGGGAAAACTCGGCACCGGGCCAACTCGGCACCGAGACTAGGGTTCCGTCACATTTTTTGAAAACCTACCACCTTTCATCAGAAATCGTTATTGTTAGCGCAAAAAAGTTTAAATTAAAATACTAGTACCTATTAAGTTGAGTTTCTTTATTTAAAAAAATTACATATTTATTAATCCATAACATAATTGTGAGATAAACCGCGCAAATACTCCCACATATTTGCTTGCTCATAGTTGGAAACTTTGTTAAGTATACGCTCATCTGCTTCCTCGTAACGTTTTCGTTTTTGTGGTTCCTTTTATCTTTTATCCCTTTTATCCGATTAAGAGATTAAGAAGATTTAGATTAATATTTACTATATAAGCAAAACACACCAGAAAGAATAGCATAGAAAAAAATATTGAAGAAACATAATGAATAATGCCCAAATTTTATCTCAAAGAGCAGTGGAACGATACAATCACGACGGTTATATCTATGTTAAAGATAAAGAAAGTAAAGATGGTCTAAAATGCTTTTGGCGTTGTCATAAAAAAGATAATGGGAAAAATGACTCTGGAAACAGGACTTATTGCAATGGGCGTATATGGACAAATAAATCTGATGGGTCGTTTAATTCCTTACGTATTCCACATACGTGTAGTAATACTGGAAATGCCGTTCAAGTCGAAATTGCAAAAGTTATTACAGCTGTGAAGAGAAGAGCAAACGACACAATGGAAAGGCCCCAAGGAATTAGAGCTGCGGTTTCTCAAAATATTTCGGATGGTGCTCTGGGACAATTTCCTTCAACAGATACGATGAGAAAACTGATCAACCGAAGTCGTCAAGACAATAGAACGCCTAATCCACAAACACGGCAAGATATAGTTATGCCAATTGATTTCACCCAATACGAAACCAATCCCGGAGAGTTTGAAGATTTTCTATTAGAAGATTCAGGATTTGGCGATAATCAACGAATTTTGATATTTGGCCGAGAATACCATAAAAGCTGGAGTGAACAAATGCGCGAAGTTTTTATGGATGGTACATTTTTGCTAACTCCACCGTTGTTTAGTCAAATATTTGTTTTGCTTGCTCGTCGTGGTGACGGTCACGGATTTGTTTTTCCAATCCTCTTTTGTCTTCTTCCAAACAAGTTACAAGCGACTTACTGTAAACTTTTCCAAATGATTAAAAATATGTGGCCAGAATTTAATCCAGATTCTGTCAATGTAGATTATGAGGTAGGTATACACAATGCTTTGCGTGCAGAATTTGCGAATGTTACCATTAGAGGTTGCTTCTTTCATCTCGTACAAAATCTTCGGAAGCATCTTTCAGCAGTACAGCTGCTCAGTCTCTATACTACCGACTCTAGTTTTGCCTTGAAATGTCGCATGGTTACTTCAGTAGCTTTCGTTCCGGAAAATGATGTTGTAAGCGCCCTTACAATGCTTGAAAATCATCTTCCACCAGAACTAGAACCAATTATCAGTTGGTTTACAAATACATATGTGGGTAGACTTAGAAATAACGGAACAAGAGCCCCACCTCTGTTTCCCTATGAAGTCTGGTCGGTATATGAACGTACTTTGCTTGGTTCTGATAGAACTAATAATTTCGCCGAAGCATGCCACAAAAAATTGCAACAGGGATATGGTGTCGCACATCCAGAATTATTCAAATTTATTGGCAATTTAAAAAAAAATCCAAAAAACATACGATGCGGATTACGAGCGTTATGTCGCGGGGTATGAAGCACCACAAAAACGAAAACGTTACGAGGAAGCAGATGAGCGTATACTTAACAAAGTTTCCAACTATGAGCAAGCAAATATGTGGGAGTATTTGCGCGGTTTATCTCACAATTATGTTATGGATTAATAAATATGTAATTTTTTTAAATAAAGAAACTCAACTTAATAGGTACTAGTATTTTAATTTAAACTTTTTTGCGCTAACAATAACGATTTCTGATGAAAGGTGGTAGGTTTTCAAAAAATGTGACGGAACCCTAGTCTCGGTGCCGAGTTGGCCCGGTGCCGAGTTGTCCGGTGCCGAGATGTACGGTGCCGAGTTGTCCAGTGCCGAGATGTACGGTGCCGAGATGTACGGTGCCGAGTTGGTCCGGTGTCGAGTTTACCCGGTGCCGAGTTGTCTGATGCCGAGTTGTCTGGTGCCGAGTTGTACGGTGCCGAGTTGTCCAGAGCCGAGTTGTCCCGTACCGTGGTAAGTATTTAAAACTTTTGCAAATTGGTCTGCAGCTTTGAGCATTGTAATTCTTTCTGTTGTTGCAGGAATATTCTTAATATACTCTCCGCAGAAGCTGCTCACATGCACAAATTTAGGCTTGCTTGCCACCAGAGCCGTAGCAATGGTGAGGCGTTTTCTTCAGGCGCCATCACAATGGGGACGCTAAACCTTGACAAACCCCAATAAATAATAGTTTAAAATTTTCAAAATGATAAGAAACTTTTGGGGGGGGGGTGAAACTTTCATTTTCAAATTTGATTGAATTCGAAAATTTCACCACGATTTTATTTGCAACATCGCCTAAAATTTCCTGTCGACCTTCTCCCTAAGTGGGGATTTTAATCCTCTATAGTAGTTTTTCGTCTATAACTCGCTTACTTTCACTTTTAGTGAAGATTATCATCAAATCAAAATTGAAGAGTACAAAATTCTCTATAAATCAGATTAACAAAATGTATCTACATTATCCGGTAACCGGTAAAAATATCACGTTATCATCGCGAGAGTTATTCAAATGTATTTAAATTGAAAAGAAAAATTCCCACCGATAAAAATAATCTCCATATTCGGGAGGGGGGAGATATTGCGTTACGTTACCATGGAAACGGTGTTTATGACATACTATGCGTATTTTTTTATAAGATCTTCAGAAGTTCCCAACGATAAAAATCGATATTACATGACCGGGGGGTCTGGGGGGTATGGAATACCCCCCAGGTACACTTGCCATTATTCAGAATCATCAAAATTTATTATTTGTCGTTGAATCTTTTGCAAGTTTCGTTTGTAATCCGGGAGGGGGGTGATATTTTTCATAACTATCCCAGTACCGTTCTTCTTAATACCGAGGGACGTAAAAGTGAAAGTTTTTCTTTCGCAATAAATTAAGTGTACCCCCCAGACCCCCCGGTCCCGGCAGCTTAAATGAGTTCCTGATAAGCATCCATTTGTTTTCATTACTCTAAGCCAGCGCTGTAGCAAGGGTGATCGCAATGGGGGCGCTAAACCTCGACAAAACCCAATAAATAATTTTTTTTTTTTAACTCCTGGATTACAGCAATCTATCACAATGATAACAAGCTTCTTGTAAGAAAGAAATAACTGACATGTATGAAGTGTTCCAATGAACACTGCATATTATAAATTAACTCATAAATAACAGTTACGCATGTACTATATAATATGAATATGTATAATCACTGTAATGAAAACTTAAGTTCTTTTGGATTAAATTAAAATTCAAAATTAGAATCTATTCATGAGGTCAGCGGGTTTAAACCTTTTTAGTCTGCGCACTTCAGCACTGGATACAATTAAATTATTGGCAAGCACATTAGGGTGCACTGTAAGTCTCTCGCGATAATTTGCGCTAAACCTCTTGATTTCTTCCCTAACCGAAGCAATAGGTATATCGCGTTGTATTACCTTGTTGGGTATGTACCATGGCGCATCGACGATCGTTCGTAGCACCTTATTTTGAAATCGTTGAAGGATTTCCAAATTGGATTCAGCTGCCGAGCCCCAAAGTTGGATACCGTAGGTCCAGATCGGTTTAATTATTGCTTTATAGAGTAGTAGCTTATTTTCAAGGTGCCGAGTTGTCCGGTGCCGAGATGTACGGTGCCGAGTTGTCCAGTGCCGAGATGTACGGTGCCGAGATGTACGGTGCCGAGTTGGTCCGGTGCCGAGTTTACCCGGTGCCGAGTTGTCTGATGCCGAGTTGTCTGGTGCCGAGTTGTACGGTGCCGAGTTGTCCAGAGCCGAGTTGTCCCGTACCGTTTGTTACTCGGATCAATAATAGTTCGATTTAAGTCAAGCAACAAACCCATAAATTCCACTGTTGAGTAGAAAAAATATTTATATGATACAAATTTTTCGAGTTATATCGTTAAGGGTGCGACCGCGGCATTTTAACATACCTCTCTAATTTGATTTTTGGTGGCTTGGGTTAAATTTTTTTAATAATATAATATTTTAATAATTAAAAATATATTAATATAGATTTAATTATTTTGATACGAATTATTTTCTCTTTCATTACTTTTTTACTCGTGCAGGATTGCCATGTTTGTGAGGGCGCACTGAAACCTTTTTAAGTTGATAACCACGAAAAAGCCAATGAGAATGCGTTATGAACAAATAGTTAGGCAGAAGGTGGTGCTATAAGGCCGCACTGAGGGTACGAATCATCGGATCCATTTAACGTAGCAAACAGACAGACACACAGATACATTTGGGCTATTATATACGAGTATATCGATAATAATGATGATGACTTTTACCACCCCAAGAGTTCACACAAATTCCTAACAATGCCGGCAATAAAATAATAAAAATATTTTCGATTTATTTTATCCCCCCTTCCCAAACGATTCACTTAAATAAACAAATTCATGTTGGCCAGAGAGTCCAGTACTATCTCGTTTATGTCAAAAAATAAATGGAACATTGGAACCTTTACGATGTCGATTTGATTGCCTAGATTGATGATGTTGATGTTTCATATTGCGAACACACTGGAATGCGCTCACCTATCCAAAATTGGAAACAACGAAACAATTATACATAATAATTGTAAAATATGAAATAAATTTATTTATTGTTATTTGTATCTCTTAAGAGAGCAGCGACGCAGAGCAATGCAAATGCTCGTGGTCAATAGATCATGAGAGTCCAGCAAGGTTGCTCGCGGTTTACACTTGGATGGGTGACCACGTGGTGCTAAATTTAAAAATAACGCCGCTGGATGCTCCCCTACCAACTCGCACTTGGCCAGCGTGGTAGAGTATGGCCTGAACTTTCCCCTTATGAGGGGCGAGGGGGATAGGCTTATAGTCCAGGATTGGACTGGATGTTTGAAAGAATATCGAGCTGATGAAGAAGAAGAGGAAAGAATCTATGAAAAGTCGGTCTAGTAGTCGCAGATTTGACCGCCATATTGGAAAAACCACACGAAGTGACATTTTTACGAAAAATCAATAGAACTCGCAAATATATACCGCTTACTCTCATGACTGTAACTCGACAACCAGTCAATTAACATGAAAAAATTGTGAAATACTTTCTGTAGAGAATTTAATTTTCTTTATTTTCGATTACTTAACATTTTGTTTTAAAGTCCACCCACGCCAAGATATTCATGAAAATGTATATTTTCGCGAGGTCTTTCCAATATAGCGGCCTAATTCGAGGTTGCTAGATCGTGAAAATTTAATATCTATGTACCTTTAGAGGTCAATTATTTAATAGTTTATTCATTGACTTCTTTTTTAATTATATAAATTTTATATTTGTTCCCGCGAGGATGGGAGGCGGGTCCCCCCCTCGTGCAATAAAGCTTTTATATTCCAACATTGTATTAAATTAGTTAAAACAACTTAATCATACCTGATTATCTAAGCTACTCAGGTGTAGATTAAGGTCACCCGACAAGACTGATAAGATTAAACCCCTGACCCTCGAGGGTCAAATTGAAACAAATTATAATATGACCATCGTAGGGAATTTACATACCCCGGTTCATACTTATCGTTTCTTACGACTTCCTTGTGTTGTAGCATTTCCAAAGTCCCTCGTTTTTTAGGCATGGCGATTAATCTCATTCTTCCTCCGTTATTCGTTGTTCCATATTATTAAACTAAATAAAAATAAACTAGAAACATCCGAAATCGCTTTAATGATATTTTTTTTCGAAAATTTGTTTTATTTCAATTAATAATTTATTATGTGCTTAATCAACAGATATAAAAACGTGCGGAAGAGTTCATTTAACAATTTCATCTTTAGAAGACACATTTGTGGAATTAAATTGGATTACAAAATGCGACGATCCCGATAGCATAAAACCGCATGAAATTGCCTTGTACGACAATAATCCTTTGGATAGAAACGTGAGTATTTTATTTTATTTCAGTAACTAAACATAAACTTGGATTAAACATCAAGGAAGAAGTTCCACCAAGAGTTTTAATATCGGCTTCAAAATATCCCGAAGGTTATTATAGAACTAAAATTAAGTTTGGAGAGCCTTGGCTACCAGGGAACTGGGAATATAATGAAAATTTGTTGAGAGCTGATCACGGTCCGCACTGTTTTCCTTACTGGATCGCTTCTTTGAAAAATGGCTTCATAATAGATGTGCGATGTCTACAAATTAATCCTACATGGATGAGTGATAATAGGTAACAACGAAGGTATTTAAAATTGTGTGATAAATATTATTCGACATTTATTACAAACTCTTACTCAATTCTGTGATTCATTCATTATTATAAAATTATGTAACCGAAAAATTATAAATTAATTTATTAACGATCAGAATTAAATAACTTCACTACTTTTGCGAATGTCTCACTGAAGTAAAATGGATTAGGATTTTCAAAACACCTGGTATAGTTAAAAAAATTAACTATTAAATTGGAAGGCGTAAAGTGAAGCCACCGCCTTGCAATGCAATACAATTTAAATTAAATTAATTAACATAAACAAAGAATTACAATAATAAAGCATATTGACAACAACTAAGTAATAAAAGCTAATAATCGGCTCAATAATAAAGTAATTTACTGACGCTATCTATTGGTAATTTTTTGAACTACGCTAGGTGTTCCCACAGAGGTGGAGGTATATTAAGGGATCAATTAAATGATTATCATGTGTCACTGCAAAAAGAAGATAAGTCCTTTTAAAACAAGCTTCCGTGTCATTCAAGGCACCAATGTAAAATCCGGCTTTTTACCAATGTAAAAAAAAAATAAATAAATAAATGGCTTACAGGGGAAAGAGCAGATCAATCAGTGTAAATTTGAAATTCAGGTTTTCACGTCTACTTTTATTATATTTGTTTTTTGAGGTGTCGATGCCCACCGGAGGACTGAGCTAAGAAATTCCGCGAGGTCCGTTATTCGAATCCGGAATTACCGCTCTGTAACTCAACCAGTAATCATACAAGCCACTGTTTTGGACTCACGTTTTATTGTAACTCGATGGCAAAATTGAAATGCACGCAATAAATTAATGTTAATAAACCACAACAAATTTATTTACAAAATGACTTCGGCGAGACATTCGTAACCTTTCAGCCCGCTATTTTCCAATTCGATTGAAAGTTTTAATTTTTAGTAAACGATTAGGACCGCTCATGATAGGCAACTTGTTCATTCCTGGCACTCACAACTCAGGAACTTCCAAAACTGCTGCATTTTTGCAAAATTACGTAATGAATCAAGACAAAAGCGTTTGGACCCAATTGGTTTTCGGAATACGCTATTTAGACATCAGGGTTGGATATTATGGAACGAATGGGTAAAAAATTAGTCTTGGGTGGGAAGGAAGATTTACAATTACGATTTTTAGGTTTTCGATAAATCACGACGTGGTGAGAATTTCAAAACTCGTTCCAGTGTTAAGAGAAATTAGGAAGTTTGTGGAATTGGCACCGAGAGAGTTGATCGTTTTGGACTTCCATCGTTTTCCGTACCCGTCGGAGTTTACACTTGAAATACACCAAAAATTGGTTTCTTTGATAAACGACGAATTGGGCGATTTAGCCTTATCGTCAATTGGGTACCAATCCGGTCGAGGACCGACCCTGAACGAAATTTGGTCGCGAAACAAAAGTTTGATTATTTGTTACGGAAACAGGGATATAGCTAGAGGTTTTACCGTCAATTTTCTCTTTCGAGTGATAAGTTTTGATTTTTAGGGTACGATTGGTTGTGGAATCCTGTTCAACAGCTTTGGGGAAACAAACGTAGCGCGAGTGATCTCTACGAGTACCTCGACAATGCGATAGGTTCGCACAAAACGGCTTTGAATCCTCTTTGGGCTGTTATGGCCGAATTGACACCGCAGACCATCGACGTTATTTTTCGTACCAATAACTTACGGAAGTTATCAGATAACGTGAATAAGCAAGTCACCAAATGGTTTAGAGACGAATGGGCCGCTAATGTTAACATTGTTGCTACGGATTTCTTTTTAGGAAACGACGTCATCAATATAGCAATTGATAGGAACTTACGGAAGGGTGTCTTCACTTTTTAGTTTTAATTTAAGTGCAATAATTTTAATTATTTTTATACGAATAAATTAAAAAATAGGTAATTAATTTCATGTTATTGCAATTTACCAAATAAATTATTTATGAACTTGCGTTTTGTTATTTAAGGAATTTTCCTTATGTAAATTAACTTTTTCTGGAACATTAAAAATTAACGTTTAAGCGCTCGCTAATGAAAGAGGGTTCAAAAATTTAAAATTAATCATTTTACTTATTTTTCAAATCGAGTCGGGAGTCGGAAAGTGACACTAATGATTTATGAAAGATTTATGCTAAAGATATCCATAAATTACTCTAAAAACATATGATAGATGTAATTCAATTTTGGAATAAAAACTAATAGGGATTGATTAATTATGGCGCTGTTATTAAAATTTAAGTTGAACCTGTGAATGGAAATAAAAATAGTTTAGTTTAAAATTCAGTGTCGTACTTAATGTTTGCAACAGTGGCGGCTGGTACGAGGAGGGCGTCGGGAGGCCGCTTTCCCGAAACAGAAAAGTATTTTTTAATGCGAACGCAACGCTCGCACCATGTTGAGACAATCTGACGTCGCTTGGACTATAAACTCCCCTCTTAATAAAAATTCAACTGTTTAAAACAATTTTGGGAGAAATTGTAAAAATTCTAGCCCCCCCACCCCATCGTGAATTTTATATTAAAATTAATATTAATAGTTTGAGAATCGTTTCAGCTTTAATAAACTTCCATCGCGTCGTTTGAACCTCATAGGTAAAAATGTTAAACCATTAAAGCAGCTTCTTGCAAATCGGCCTATGGCTCTGAGGTGTGCAAGACCCCTGGTTCATAATAGGTGTTCATAGGCTTACCGACAGTGGTGGCTTGTGACAAGTTTCAATGGTAGGGCACAAAATTTAAATAAAAGGAAAAATCAGGCACTTAGGAGTCGCCCATAAAGGACGTCCGCAATTTTTTCCTACTTTTCAACCCCCCCTTGCCACAGTTGTTCACAATCTTTGGACTCTCCCCTCCCAGGAACGTCCTATGGTCACAAATTAAAGACCCCCTCATTTGTCTAAAATCGAACTTGACATTTTTAACTAAAAAACCTATCCTTTAATTTTTGTTAAATTTTTATGGCTGGAATTAACAAGCAAAAATTTCAACCCACCTTGCCACAGTTGTTCACAATCTTTGGACTCCCCCCTTCCCAGGAACGTCCTATGGTCACAAATTAAAGATCCCTTCATTTGTCTAAAATCGAACTTAACATTTTTAACTAAAAAACCTATCCTTTACTTTTTGTTAAATTTTTATGGCTGGAATTAACAAGCAAAAATTTCAACCCACCTTGCCACAGTTGTTCACAATCTTTGGACTCCCCCCCTCCCAGGAACGTCCTATGGTCACAAATTAAAGATCCCTTCATTTGTCTAAAGTCGAACTTGACATTTTTAACTAAAATACCTATCCTTTAATTTTTGTTAAATTTTTATGGCTGTTTTGGAATTGAAATTTGGAATATAACAAGCAAAATTTTATTTAAACTTTTAAAAATATTTGAACACAATTTTCTTAGAAATCCCAAAAATGCGATTTTTATGACCCCAACCCTGATCACATTTTGTAGCCCCCCCCCCCCCAGGATAAACGTCCTTTGAGGACGACCCCTTATAAGAACTGTAAGTAAGTAGTAACTTGAGCAGTAGGTAAGAAGAGAAAAGTCTCGAAAGGGTGAACGACCAGCTTGAATCCAGTGGGCGTCCAAGTCCAAGAGTTTTCATTGTGTACTACGTGTAAACCTGTGGAGGCTCAGCCACGGGAGGGGGCTTTAGTTAGTAAAAAAATGACAATACCATCTACTCCACCAATGTTAAGGTCTTTTGAAAATTTCCCCCTTCCTACCGCCCGAAAAAGAGTTTGTTAGGGGTCATCCGTAAAGGACGTGACAAAATGTGACCAAGTGAGACCAAGGGGGAGGGGGGTTGGACAAATGTGAAATACGCATAAAAATCCTATTTTTAGGGTTGCTAAAATTGCTGTGTTTGAATATTTTTTATGTAATATTTTGAAAAAAAATTATTTACTTCTTAAATTCCAAATGTCATGTAAACAATGTTGTATCAAGTTCGATTTTAGACAAATGAGGGGGGGGGGGCTTTTTGATTTGTGACCAACTGTGATAAGGGGGCAGGCGGGGTTGAAAAGTAAAAAAAATTGCGGAAGTCCTTTATGGACGACGCCTTCGATGAACGGAATTTGAATATTTTCTCTAAACTTGGTGAAGGTTAATCTTCAGTTTCAAGTATTTTTAAGTTCTTCAAAAAAAATTATAACTTTGTCTTCAGTAATGTCGAATTTCAAGCAAAAGTAATTCATCAGCTAAAGTGCTAAAGCATGATTTCTTGTATACGGAAACAATAAAATTCTGCGAGCTACTTGCTCGAAGCGATGTTAGTAAAATTTACAATTTCACAATCTTTTACTTTTTACTTTTGGGATTCAGAAGACCCGGAATTGGAGCTCAAATGATTGACACTAATTTTATAAAAAAAATCGCAATGGGAATAGGAGGGAGAAATGTACCTATTCTATTTCTCGCCTGAGCCGTTAAAAATAACATCAGAATTTAAAAAAAAAACGCCTGCGACGTTGTTTATACAGAAATAATTTGACGTAATTAATCAAATCAATAAATTTATCAAAAATATGCTATCTAAAAAAGCATTTAATCGATAAACTGATTGCAGCCTTAATCAAAATCTGTTCAATCTTAGAAAATTACCTAGGGGTCGTCCATAAATCACGTCATGCTCCTGGGCGGGGGGCGGGGTTCCGACCCTTGTGACGATGGGGGGCGGGGGGTTTCAAAAATTGTGACGTCACAAAATACATTTATTCAACCGCTTATACAGACCCGAAACGCCATACAGAACCGACGTTATGAGGCCAAAAACGACGTTACGAGACCCGGCTTCGGGTCTGGTAACGTTTACAATGTTTTTTGGGTTCCCTATACCTTTAGGTGTCATTTGGCAAGATTTAAGGTGGGTCTGGTAAGGATAGTTGAACGTATAATTACATACATATTTAGTTCACCGTTTCTCTCGGCAGGGAGCGCGCCATTAGTAGCGTATATAATATATACAACGTTGCTGATCCCGATACATGTACTCGACGTTGTCAATCCCTAAATTTTGCAACATCGCTTCAGTAACTTAATATTATTAAGGCTATTTGTAAAGTTAATTAGCTGACAAGTTTTGTTAAATAGAAGGTATTTTTTTGCATGTTTGATTTAAAACTTTAATTTAAATTAAAATTTTATAATCATTTAAGTTGTATGCAGTACTATTTCCTGAAGTATGAAGCCTATCAAATTCTTTTTAGTACCCAAACAGAAGAATTTTGCAACAAATTTAAGTAGGAGCTAGTGAGGACTAGTGTTATTAGGTAACTATTTCTTAAAATAGTTACCTAATATTTGCATTCAAAATTTTCTTGAGTCGGGTTACAATTTTATTGTAACTTCGGGTAGTAATTTTAAATATTCTTGTCCGGTATCCGATATGCCAAACTGTTTATGCCACCGATTTATATTAATTAAATTTATTGTGAATTTATTTAGTGGTAGGTAGACATTTTATAACAAATTCGAAAATATTTAAGCTTTCATAATCATTATATGCTGCCAATTTTTAAAATTGACTGAATATTTATTAAAATTAAGATTGAATAAAATGAACTTTTAAAATTTTCTTTTAGCTCCGAGCCTCATACGTTCGGTCCCGCTAATTTAATTCAATTTTAATATTCAATTAGATTACCAGATGATAAAAAAGATTTAATTCGGTAAAAAGTAACACCATTACAGCTCCATTTCCCCGGCACCCCCACCACAAAACATTCAAATCGGACTTGGTGGAATCGTTTGTACTTCGTTTGTATCGGTTTGTACCGCAAAAATTTTCGTTTGTATCAAAAAGACTAAGATGAAAAGCTGAAAACAAGTTAAGCAGAGAAGTTCGAGACCAACGCGCATACGCCGCTTTTACAGAGGTGGCTTTAGTACACAATAAAAAACTTTTCTCCCCCCTCTATTAAGGAAAATAATGGTGGATATTAATATTATTAGTATAATAAATAATAATGTACAATCTATATTGAAGAAAAGTTTTTACGAAGTTATGAGTATTTCAAATTTTAGAGAACTCCGAGCAAGTTACGCTTGGTTACATTTCATTCGGCAGAAAAGATGAACAAGAGTTATTTGAAGTAAATAATTTTATTATGTTAATATAAAAGAAAACAAACTAAATAATTAATAAAATGTACAATTATTAATATATTAAGTTAGTAGTATAAATCAAAAATTGACAATTAGTTGCTACTATTGATTGTCTCAGTATTTTGGACCGATCTTGTAGGTCGTCATAACGTTCCCATTTTCCAGAACTGTTACGCCAACAGTACCAGACGTAGTGATCAATTGCATTCACATTCTTTAATGTTGGAGATAGAAAACTAATAGCACCTTGAAAATGGTAAACCGTATCGTTGAGCACAATTTGAAGGGAAATTTCTTTTAAAGGAATATTTTTTAATTCAATTGGTGAATTTGATGTAGATGGCCCACATATTTCAAACAATACTTGTTGACCAAAATCTACCTTTTTCGTACTGGGATTTGCACATTTTGTACTGACTGAGGTTACCATTATTTTCATTAAACTTGAAATTTAATGCATCTTGAAGGTTTAGTACACTACTATCTGGAAAATTTACCACTGTCGAAGGATATCGCGTTTCAATTTTATGCTTACATTTAACACACGTTAACCCTCTATAACTGATGGATTATCTTTGAATAATGCATTACATAAGTAATACGCGGTACTTGCAGCATCCACTTCGACGTGATTATTTGGTAGGTCTTTCTTATTGGTAATAATACCGATTAAAATAGAAGCCCGCTTCCTATATCGTCCCCCTTATGCCAAAACCACGAATGTGCAAAAATTGCCATTTTGACCTAAGTGCATTTTCTTTCTAAGATAGAAAATTTTGTTTTTAAATTATTGTTAGATTTCGATATACCTACAATATATTCGAATAACAATGAAAAAAATTGTCTGAATTACAATTAAAATTGATTAATTTCATTTACTTCATAATTTAGTTCAAATACACTTGACTGAAAACTAGAAAATGCACATTCGTGGTTTCGGCATAAGGGGGACGATATGTTTGTGCGTTGTGCATTATGAAAATTTCAAATCAAATTAGTGATGTTCTGTTTTTAACCAATAGCCAATGAAATTACAGAACGTTTTCTGCATAAGGGATTACCAACCTTATATTTTAAAAAGAAGAAAATGTTGAAGAATACGGTCATCCGAGTTCCACCTTGTTAATTTAATAAATCGATGTTTTCCAATTTGGGTTTTTAATTTATATTGTAGATTTAATTTATATTGTATATCTCTGCTTGGACTTATGTAGGCTTTTTAATGTTGGTTATCAGATTATCCGATTACCGAAAACGTTGCATAAAATCCCTTTTAATCGGTATTATTACCAATAAGAAAGACAATATTAGTTTTCTACCTCCAACATTAAAGAATGTGAATGCAATTGATCACTACGTCTGTTACTGTTGGCGTAACAGTTCTGGAAAATGGGAACGTTATGACGACCTACAAGATCGGTCCAAGATAGTGAGACAATCAATAGTAGCAACTAATTGTCAATTTTTGATTTATACTACTAACTTAATATATTAATAATTGTACATTTTATTAATTATTTAGTTTGTTTTCTTTTATATTAACATAATAAAATTATTTACTTCAAATAACTCTTGTTCATCTTTTCTGCCGAATGAAATGTAACCAAGCGTAACTTGCTCGGAGTTCTCTAAAATTTGAAATATGTACTCATAACTTCGTAAAAACTTTTCTTCAATATAGATTGTACATTATTATTTATTATAATAATAATATTAATATCCATCATTATGGTCCCGATACAAACGAAGTACAAACGATTCCACCAAGTCCGATTTGAATATTTTGTGGTGGGGGCGCCGGGGAAATGGAGCTCACCATTACTATTGGAAAAAACTGGAAAATTGTTTTTCAAGAATAAACATTGGAAGCTCTACTATACGCAAACATTGACACTAATAAGGAGTGTTCATTTTACTAATTAATATTTTACTAAATTATTCTGAATTAATTTTTACAATATTTACTTCAAGTTAAGAATACAAGTTGTGTGACATGTTTCATCTATAAAATTCTATGTAAGTTCACGTACGGCAGTAATTTCGAATTTTTATACGGACGCGTCCCATAAGCTTTCGCACAAGTTTTGCGCGGTTCTGCGGTCACTTTCCGACTTGCTCCATTCCAAATTTTTTAAATTTTTTCAGAATTTCAGCTTCCCGGGCTTCTTTTTTACATATCTTTTAATTAAAGCGCAGTATCTCTCAATAGGACGGAGTTCAGCAGAATCTGGAGGATTTCTTTACTTACAAAAACGACATTATTCGAACACAAAAGTTCAAGTGTAACATCAGCATAATGAACGGTGGCCAGATCTGGCCAAAACAACGGAGAGATATTGTGTTTACTATACAAAGGCTAAAATATGTTTTTGTAAGCATTCTTGCCTATAATTTTCACCGCAAATTATCCCAGTTTAAAAAAATGTTCCACTTTCATTCGACAAGAACAAATCGCTTATCACACAAGAACTCTTTTACCAAATTTTTCTCTCTGAATTATCTTCACTTCGTTAGCCACATCTTCTCCTACAACAGCGTTATAATATTGTAGTCCTGGTGTCCATTTTTACGTAAGTTTCGTCACCATTAAAATGCACTGATTCTTTTTTTTTCGCAATAAAAGAGTCTACAACTTTTCGGACAATTTTTTTAACTTTACCGTTGTTTCGCAGACTTTTTAGGCTTTTTTTCGTTATTTTACAAGTCTTAATATTAAGTCTTTTTTAATATTTTGCACCGTACTGACATTTAACTGCCACCTTTTTGTACAGAAAAGAACTTTTTGGATTTTAACAGCTTCAAAACGTTTTCTTCAGCTATACCGGGGATGAGCAACCTTTTTTTACAACGGGCCAGCTACAAATTAAAAAATGTTGTGTGGGCCGCATGTAAGGAACTTATGATCATACAAATATTGAATGATGAACTAAAATGATCTCTTTATTAACAAACCTATAAACCTAAATCTTAAAAGTCAAAATGTAAAATCTTGGAAGGGCCACACGAGAGAGTGTGGCGGGCCGCGTGTTGCTCATCCCTGAGCTACACCATTTATAGACCCTTATCCATGAAGAGATTTAAGTAATTCATCAAGTGTATTATACTCCCCAAGTTTTTTAATAATTCGGAAAACCGCTAGCTTTAAGCATTTAACAATATTTTCTTAGGAATAATTTTTCTGAACACTATTGCAAGATAACCTTCCGGGTGTCAATTTAAATGCGCTCTATGGCGTTACATATTTGACAAAACTAATAACTAAAGGTGATGTGTGATAAAACAACATTTCTTTTATAAATAATGCCTATTAGATCAAATATGGGCTGACAATTGTATTTATTACAGGTAATTCAAGTTGTCCACTTATGTTAGTAAAATGAACACTCCTTATTACCTACTCAAAAATTATATTTGGGGTGGTCATCGTACCTAATTCACAATATGGTTGATTAAATTTCCGCCATGCTTGAGTAATTCATTGTTTTACGTTGAAAGATTTGTGATGTAAAGGTATTAAGAGTTTAACTAATCATTGAAAAAATATGTATGTTAGTCGAAAACTAATGATTTCCAATGAATTCTAGGGATTTTCAAATTAATTCCAGAGGCTTCCAAGATATTTACCCCTCGATTAATTCTATTAAAATACAATATGCTTTCTTGTTAAGTTTTTGATCTTATAAATTTAAAAAATGGTAACGTTGACTAATTATTATAAGCTTACAACACATCACATGCAATGTAGTCTTGAGGAGCTTACCATTGCATTTTTTCCTTATCCAATATTTTTAGATGCCTGCGTTACATGACATTTTAATATTTTATTGTTTTTCATATAAATAATTTATGATAATCGTTTTGAACGATTGGGCAAGAGTTTCAGTTTTGTGGTCCACGCGCTATAAAAAATGTAATATTACCTTATTAAAAAAATTTCTTCCTTCTTCTTCTTCCACTATTATTAAGAAGTCTCCCTCTTAATATAGGTCCAGGACCTGTTCTTTACTAATTTTTTGTAATTAGTTCTGTGAGCATTTTTGGATTTTACATCTCAGGTAGCTTGCTAAGCTTGCCTTTCGATGTGCCTGAACCCTGTTTTCTAAAATTTCTAAAAAAATTTAGAAACAATAAATAATAATAACACAGGAAACTTAAAAACCTAATTTTATTTATTAGACAATTTGAACAGAATTCTAAACAGGTGCATATTTATATAAAAAAATTTTGATCTTGTAAATTTAAAAAATTGTAACCTTGACTAATTATTATAAGCTTAAATCGCATCACATTCAATGCAATCTTGGTATAAAAGCAGTAGAAAGACTGATAAGAATTAACGGAAGGAAGTTATCAGTTCCTTAGAATTGACAACGTTGCTGGGATTAGAAACGTCGGTTTATTATAAAAAATTATATATACCGGGCTTGACAAAGATGTGCCAATGTATCGGGATTGTTAACGATTATTGAGTTTGGCAAGTTTTTATTTTTAAGATTTTGTTTCCCCTCAAGAGTTGCGCATGGTGTTATATTTGATCACTTCAGAATTTAATAACATATACGTTCTTAAAATAATAACTTGTGGTGGGTTTGAGGTTGTCTGTGCAATGTATCGGGCCTGGTAGCGACGGATGAACCAATATACATATATAGATTAAGTATGTTAGCGCGAGCTTTGAATGGGCGATAAAATTAAACACAACTCACCGATATCAAATATCACTTTTATTACGTTCACTCTATCTCTCTGACAAACTTAATAATCTTAGTTACTTTTTACTTGAGTTATCAAGTTAGAGTAGGTTACCAACTTGATAACTTAGATAAAAGTAAGTTTTACACATTTAATCATTTGTTCATTTCAAACGTCCTGATATTGGCCAGGACCGGCTCTTGCATAATTTCCATCTTGTTGATCAGTGTCTCCAGATACTGATCAGGGTCGGCTTTCGTAGGATTTCCATTGGCCAGGACCGGCTCTTGTATGATTTCCATCTTGTTGATCAGTGTTTCCAGATACTGATCAGGGTCGGCTTTCGTAGGATTTCCATTGCTTCTAACAAGTATTTAAAAAAACTATTTTTTGAGTGGCTACGCCACTGAAGCCACTGGCGTAGCTAGAGGGGGGCGGACCGCCCTTCATAGATGTTTCCTCTGGGGTGCTACCCCTAAAAAAAAAGGTCATCAGCTGAGATGGGGATGACACCCATGAAATCCGCCCCGGGTTTATTTTTATTATATAAATTTTAAATTTGAAAAATTTGTGGGGGGGGGTTCAAGAATATGTGACGTAATACTTGGGGGGGGGGTTAGGTTTATGTGACGATCGGGGAGGAGGGGGTTAAAAATTTCGTGACGTAATTTACGGACGACCCCCTACGGCGCTATTTTATTTAATTTTGTTTGCAATTATTTTTCTCAGATCTTTAGAAAAGAGAAAAAAAATGCCTGTAATAGTGTCAGGCAAAAATTAAACAAATCCCACTTCTGCTGTGACTTCATAACCATGCCAAATACCATCTTATTATGCTTGCAATAAGTTGAAAAACTCAAAAATCTAAAAACTTTTATTTAACTTAATAATAAAACTTAGTCTAAGAAATAAATTAAGATAATTATTTTTATATCACAGACGAACGATTATCAGACATAGGCTTCACTTCCTCCTCTTGACTGGACATATTTTCTAAAACCAAAGATGTTTCACCAATCGGCGCAGCCATATCAACTAAATTTTCCGCACTCAAAGAAGCCGGATTGTTATCAATTATTGGGTTCCCATTTGACCTTAAATGGTTGGCCGCTCGTATCCGGCTCCTCCTGAAGCTGCTCCTCAAAATACTGGCAACATCAGCTATGGATAGTGCGACTGAAGCTCCTTGAGTATGCGTGGAAAGTTCCCGACCAAACGAGCTAGGTCCAACTTCGTTTCTACAGCCGATTACGTTTACAGATGACAGGTTATCGCTTGTTTGGGGATGATTCATTTCATCCAAAACGACGCTGTAATCCGGGGGTGGTAACTGTGTTTGAGGAACTTGCGTCGTCGTGGGTCTCTGTCTCGAACTTCCTTCGCCCAAAACATTTGTTATTCTTCGGATGCTTCTTCTTATACTGTGACGTAAAAATTTTGCTATTCTTGCACCAGTTGCGGTGGTGTAGGACGGTGGGGGGGTGTACTTTGGTGGAGGATCTTCTGCAGCTATTGTGGTCGTCGTCGTATTATTGTTGTTGGTTATTGTAGTTGTATTTTCTTGGATGGGTAAGTCTTCCATGTGCTCCCCAATTGGAGGACGATATAATAATTGGACCCTCTACAAATTAAACAAATTAGTATTTATAATAAAATTGAACCACTTTTTATACTGACATAGTAGTTTTCCATGTCTAAATCCTTTAGTCAGCAAGAAAGAGCAAAACAGTTGGATTAAAAAATAGGTAAAAAGGAAGTGTAGACTTACATCTAAAATATCTGGTGGTCCATTGTTCAAGTATCTGTAACTTTGGATAACCGCAATTAACGGTACGCAAAGAACTGGTAGGAGTTGTATCATGGATCCAACTTGTCTTGCCCACATTGGCCAGTACTCCAAACTCGGCGCGTGGTGCCAAACAAACAACTCGCGGAAATTCCCGTTCTTGAAAAATGCGATACAGCATACCTAAAACATACAACCATGACATATTTTCCAACTTGAAATTAGTTACTTACCATTAATCCAACTGGTAAAATAACGTTCCATGTAAAGGATAGCAAAGCTGGCGCCCAACTAAGCAAACACGGTCTTGAGGGAGTAACAAACAGCGCGTGTACTAATGAGTCTCCACTATAAGGTCGTCCCCGAATCATAAAAACGGCGATAATTTTCATCACAACTATTAAGACCAACCACCATAATCCACCAACAGTGAAATCCATGAAATATACCACATAAATGCCGAACTAAAAAAAAAATTCCTTTTAGACAAGCGCTTCCAAATAGTTTACCATTTTTACCTCTGTAGCCATTGGAAGGCCAAGTAGGAATCCACACGCACAACTAAAAAATGTGATTGTTGTTTCCCAAGACTTAAGCATGTTTGCCTTGATCGCCATAATACCGGTAATAACGCAGTGCCAGATCGCCAGCTGTTGGGCGATTCCAAAAAGAATTAAGTTGAAATAAAATAGGACCACCCAAAATGGAGACAAGTCTTCGGAACCCATCATGGCAAAAGTAGTTGGAATCAGTTCGGTGGCCAAGCGCAACGCCTAAAAGTTTGAACTCTAAATTTCAGGAAAAACTCAAAATTTTGGTTACCAACCTGGTATCCACTCTCAGAAGTAATATCCACGCCTGGTCGAAAAACTCGTTCTCCAACAATGAACGACTGATGAGTCATGTATCGCACTGGGATTGAGCCTGAATGTGAAGAAGACGGATCCCGCGGGTTGTTCATAAATCCGTAAGATTTCACTTTTTCTGGAACAAAAAGTTACGGAAAACGTCTTCGCGAAAGTTGCACCAACTTACCGAACGAGCTGGGATGGTAATTGTATCCATTTGATCGTAAAATTTGAACGCAGGTATTAGCCAAAAACGCAGCCAATAATAAAATAGCGAAAGTCATGAGGGAAATCAGACTAGAATCTCGATACAACAAGTTTTTATGTTTATTATGTGACGCTATCTGCATAACAGCTGCTCCCAATAAACCCCAAGTTAAAAAAACTTCTTGACTAGCGGCAATCCAGCTCTGAAATGATTTTGTTAGATTTTTTCTATCGAGCAAAACAAGTAACTTACTTTGGAGTTCAGGAAAAACTCACTCCAAGACGTTTCGGGAAATACCATATAAACGAAATCCGTTGGTACTAAACTAAGTAGTTTGGAACAAACGATAAGGGTGCCAAAAATTGGTAAAATGGTGAAAACGTATATCACTTTGCCGTACGAACGTAACCCTTTACTTAACGACACGAATACGATCATCCAAACGACTGCTAAATTGAAAGCAAGTTGGAATTTTATGGTTCCAAAAGAGTTTCCGGAATTGAGGTGATGTCTTTGTAAAACTACTCCACTAAAATAGTCAGGAACTGTTTCCGATAGCTTGAAGGTCGCGTTTTCTGCTACCTTATATCCTGAAAGTTGCAAATCGTGTTAGGAAGGCAAAATTAAGACAAAATGTTTTATTACCACTTCTGTAATGAAGATACGGTTCCGCCCAACGATAGGTATCCATTCTTGTGATGAAGGAGTCCCGGAAGTAAACGAACATCCAGGAGACTCCCATAATACTGTATAATCCAATACATGCTTGGGCGACCAGCAAAGCGACTCCAACTCCTTGGAAGAGTGGCGATATTCTCCACATGTCGATAACTCCTGATCCCAATTGCTGTCCAAGGCATAATTGTAGTGTAAATAAAGGAAGCCCAATAATAACGGATAGCAATAAAAATTGAAATATGAAATTGGCTCCGAAATGTATCGACAGTATTGCAAACCGTGAAATATTGAAGAGTCCAACTGTACATCCAAGACACGCAAACATGGAACTCATTCTGTGAGGCCAGTGTCCTAGCGGACTTTCGGCTTGGGGCATTTCACTGTGTCTGGATCTATCACATTGTCTGCAAAAAAAAAGAATTATTTATTAAAAAACTTTAAGAAATCTTGTTTTATTAGTATAATCTTTTATATTTAGATTTTTTTACATTTTAACCCCGTCTCTTCTTCATTTAAGGGTTCGTATGATTTCTGAAACGCCCCTGCCTTACATAAGGATTATTTCAATTTACATTTTCTGAAATGTCTTTATCAAGTCTTTCATTATTTTGGTGCTTGAAAAATATAGTTCCAAAAATATTAGTTAATTACTTACTAAAAAAAGTTCATTACACAATAAAAATCAATTTATTTTCATGAACTTTTAGCAATGAAAATAAATGAATAACCCATCTGATAGCAAATCCATTACTGAAAGCTCATGAAAATAAATTGATTTTTATTGTTTAATCGACTTGTTAATTTTCCATGTTTAATTTAATATTGATTATTTTTTATCGATTATTGTTATTATTGGAAACAATTAAATTAAAAAGAAGTAGGTGAGGTAAAATTTAATTTAATTCATAAGGTATTGATAGAGGTTCAATGTCTTCGTTTGATGTTTTTAATTACCAAAATTCTGTAACGCTTAATCGAACTCCTCCAGTGCGGCCTTTAGGCCGCACAACCAAGGCAATCTTGTACGAACAATTAACTATCTTATGTTGTAAATTTATAATTTTTAAATAATTATTTGATACCCCAAACCCCAAATACACCTACGTTATGAAAAAAATATTTTAATATTAAAAGTCCTTAGTATCAAAAGAAGCAAAGGTAACAAAGCTTTTCGGCCACGGGAAGTAAGTAAATATCACAAAAAGAAATTTTTAAAATAATGCAAAAAGAAGGTATTCTATACCCCCCAGACCCCCGGTTTCGGATCGTGGTGGTCGTACTTTGTAACCCACTTTAAGCAGTAGGTTTCCAGCTGTGTAAAAAATTCAAAGATACAGCAAACTTAAATAATCAACGAGGAATAAACACATACTACATGCCTAGGGGGTGTTTCATACCCCCCGCCCCCGAACCTCCTGGTTTCAAATCGTATTTTTTAAATACATCTTTTGTCTAAATGTCAAAAATTCTTATAGATAATAACATAGCAAATATTTTACACAAAGTGTCGACCTGGAGACCAAAATTCTAGAAACCGGGGGGTCTGGGGGGTATGGAATACCCCCCAGGGACACCTAATTCATAATGAAATATTTACAATGTTATGCTCTTCAGAATCTAGTGATTAAGAGAAGAACATTTTAACACGATGCAAGAGAAGATTATGAAAGAATCTACAAAGAATAAAGATATGTGCACCTGGGGAGTATTCCATACCCCCCAAAACCCTCGGTTTGAAATCATGGTTCCCATGGTTGGTAACTCAAGTTAAACAGTAGATTCCCTATGTATATAAAAACTTCGTAAGTACGGCAAACATAGGACACCTAAATAATCAACGAAGAACCTAGGAGTATTTTATACCCCCAGACCCCTTGGTTCTGGTGTACCCCACAGGTACACCTAATTTATAATAGCAACATTTGCTTTATTTACACCTAAATTAAATATTTATATTATATGCAAAAAAAGTGAAAAATCTACGAAGAATAAACACAAGTGTACCTGGGAGGTATTCCATACCCCCCAGACCCCCCGGTTTCAGATCGTGGTTCCGGTGTTACGTAACTCACGTTAAACGTAGGTTCCCTATATGTATGAAAATTTCAAAGGTACAACAGACATAGGCTACCTAAATAATCAACGAGAAATAAACACAAACGCATCTAGGGGGTATTTTATATCCTCAAACCCCATAGTTTCAAATCATACTTTTTAAATATTGTTGTGATACGCTCTATCCGGGTTACGGATATGTTGTAACCAACAAGGAGCGAACAACAGATTGGAAACGGTGGTTTCAAGCACATTGTTGTCATGTGTTTGTTTTTTTTTGTTCGTTCGGTAATTTTAAGTTTGTTCGGGTTTTATGTTTTATGTAAACATTATGTACAGCATCGGAAAATCAAAGGTGCATATAACAGGCCGACATCCGTAAACAAACCGGAAATATAATAAGCTCCATATTGAAAACAAAAAGGATTTTGGTAACGGAAGTTACGGAGGGTAAACAAGGGAGTAGCATCGGGAGTACTGCAAGAGGCAGTCGATTGTATAATCACTCCACAATTAAGATATAAATAAAATTATATTGGCGAGTCATAGCTCCGGAGTGGTGCTACATAGGGAGAATTAATTTCCCAGGCGAATTAAACTTCCCTGAAATAACGGAAGTCGGGCGTGTTCGGCAACACATAATATTGTTGCTTGAAAATCCCTACAGTACGGGTAACGTACGCGAAAACCCAGATAAAATATATCAGGTCGAGTTAAATAAATTATTGGAATATAGTGGAACGAGAATATTACGTAGAACGAGCGTGGATTGTGGAGTCCATATTTAAAGAAGACTGGAGATTGGAAGAAGATTGGCTTCAAGAGAGAAGAACCAAGATTGTGTGCAACTGTGCGAAGTAGAAGGTTAGCTTTTATTAATTATTTCAACCAGTGCGTAGATAGAATTGTTGTATGTTAAAGATTGTTTTGAGTTGCGTTGTTCATTGAATGTTAAAGTTTGTTATATCATTAAAAAAACTGTTAACTAGATCCAATCGTGTTTACTCTTTGTTGGTAACGAGAACTCGTCAAATCATAAGCTTGTCTACTATAGTGTCGTTATTAGAGTCAACCCCGACGTATTTACCCTGAGAAGTTGAGAAGTATAGAGTCAAATTAAGGTAGGTGACCAAAAGATATTGTGTGTGTTCTCGTGGGTACTGATCAAGGACACCAGGACACTACAATATATATGTCGTTTATATTTCCCTTTATGTGCCAAATGAAAGAAATTCTCGCAAGTAATAATAGAGCAGTTATACCAAGTGCCTACCTGGAGACCACAATTCTACAGACCGGGGGGTATGCACCTAATTTATAACAGAAACATTTGCTTTATTTATACCTAATTTAAGTATTTATATTATATGCAAAAGGAAGATTGTGAAAAAATCTACGAAGAATATACACAAGGGTACCTGGGGGGTATTCCATACCCCCCGGTTTCAGCTTGTGGTTCCGGTGCTACGTAACTCACGTTAAACAGTATGTTCCCTATATGTGTGTGTGAAACCTTCAAAGGTAGAGTAGATTTCAAAGGTCAAAAGTTATACTGCCATCGGCGCAATAACGAAAAGACGTCCAAATGCTAAAAAGCCCAACTAGAAAACATTCGTTGAATGTTTACTTTCGTTTGACAGCTTTACACAAATTTCGCGTTTGATTATTAAATGATATTAGTATTATTTCATAATATAAATAACAATCAGCCTTCTTTAAGGCTATTTGACAGGTTCTATTGTTTGATGGTAAGTAATAAAATTTGTTAAAATTAGTTTTGTAAATAAAAAACGAAAATATTTTTTAGGTTAATCGAGCAATATCTTTTTTATAAAAAGCAAATTTCTCTAAAGCTATTTCACAGTGTTTATTTTGAGGTAAGTTATCAAATTATTTTAGTAGCTATTTGTAAACAAAAACCTTTTTTGCAGTGCAAAAAAACTTTTAGCCGAACACGGTAATGTGGTATTACGGTTACCACCGTATCACCCAGCGCTGAATCCCATAGAAAAAATTTGGGCATTGGTAAAGAATCGTGTAGCCGCACGTAACACAACATTTAAAATGGATGATGTCCGGAGGTTAACCGAAGAATTTAATAATGTCACATTGAAAGAGTGGCAAAATATTTGTCGCCATATAGAAGAAACTGAAAAAGAGTATATAGAAAAATTATATTATCAAAAGTATCTTTACAATTATTGCACGTCACCGTAAAGTGCAGTTTACGTTATGTGATTTTGTTTACAAGTAGGTAAAAATCAAATAATTCGAAGTTCACTTTATAAGATTCGGCATACGATACATCCCGAGGGTGAACTCATAAGCAAATATTACGATTAGAATTGCGTATTATGACAACTTGTAACCAAAATGGCATAACGTAAACTGCACTTAATACAATAATTTATTATTATACAACTTCAATGTTACTGGTTACAATGTAAATTATTGCGACTTCAGCAAGTTTAATAAATTATATCGATTTCAAAAATTATCTTATTTTCCTGAAATATCCAAACAATCGTCGATTTAAAGCATGGGGCTGACAGGCCCTACGTATGCACTGGTGTGATTTTTATTTAAAATCTACAATGTAGATATTAAAAAGTGTTTAAAAATCAGGAAGAACATCATAACCTAAAAAAAAACCTCGAAGAATTTATGTTCCGAACATAATATTGATTTTACAAATTATTTTTAATAAGCAAAGTTCAAAATAAAATAAATAACAATAACTTTTTTATTAAATTACATGCCTAGTGATATTATATTGTTTTCATATTAATTTTCAAGAACGAGTAATTACGTCTTTTTTATTCACATTTTTTAAATTTTCGCGCCAAGCCAATGTTTTCACGTAACATTTATATGTATGTATTTCGCCCTTCGCGCATTGTATAACCTTTGAGCTTTGGCACGGAGTCTACAGTAGACATAGGCTACCTAAATAATCAACGAGAAATAAACACAAACGTGTTTAGGGGGTATTTTATATCCCCAAACCCCCCTGGTTTCGAATCTTACTTTTTAAATAAATTCCTCCGCGTTGCATATTTTCTTTTATGTACAGAATAAAATAATCCTCATAGATAGAAATATATCAAGTATGCCAAGTGGCTGTAGATCACAATTCTAAATACTAGGGGATATGGAGTAACCCCCCTCCCCAGTTTTGCTATTGCCTTGTCGACTGGCCTAATATTAAGAATTCACTAGTAATTTCTTGTTCAAGCAGGTTAAAAATAAGTTGGCCACGCTATACTTAATATTATGATCTCTTTCTATGTGACTCCCACCGGCGCAGCGCCGTAGAAAGGGTAAGGTGACTGAGGCATTTTCCTCAGGCGTCATCGCAATGGGGCAATGACGCTAAACCTTGACAAATATCAAGTAATAGTTTAAAATTTTCAAAATGATAAGAATTTTTTGGGAAGGGGGCGCATATATTTGAATTTTCCTCAGGCGCCGGAAAAGCTTGCTACGGCGCTGGACACTACCCTTTAAACTTTAAAGAAACCTAGCGTCGCGCCGTCACTAAGGTCAAAGCGACTGTATGGTCGTCTGACCTACTAGTAATCAAATAAAAGGTTGGGGGGAGTTATCTAATGTTGACCACCCCAAATAAAGTTAAAAATTTCCTATTGCAAAGAGGAAGGTTTATATAGTATACTTTTAAAATTTCACATGCGAATGTATTATCAAAATTTTGAGAAAATCGAACTTGAAATTTTGAGGATTGGATTCAAGACTCGTCCGGCTGTGGGCATCGAAAAACCTGAGCCTGCGCTGCTCCGCAGCTCCGGCCGGTTTTTCATCGCCTGGCCGCTACGCGGCAAAAGCTAATCATACTTGAAGGCGCCATCCTTCAAGAAAACCGGGATTCCAGTCATGTTACCTTTAGGACGTGCGAGCAGCATCTGACGAAATTTTCTAGGTAATCTCTAATAAGAATCTCATATGAGATTCCGAAGACGGTCATGGTCTGAACGTTAGCGCAATCAACTGCTAACGCAAGGCGCCCCGGTTCGACTCCGGGTATTGACTAAAAATTTCTTGGCCGTCTTCCGTGTTTCGGAGGACACGTTAAGCAGGCGGTCCCCCTGTGTTAATGATTTGCCATCATAACAGTAAAAAACAGGGTGCAGGCACATCGAAAGGCAAGCCTAGCAAGCTACCTGAGATGTAAAAACCAAAAACTGCTCACAGAACCAACAGTGCCTCTGACAGAGGCATATAGTTGGGAAGTACAGGACGTAGTCCTAGCGTAAGAAGAAGAAGATAATAAATTACGTAGAGAAAAATATGAGATTCCGCGCGTCGGTCGGCTTTTACATGTTAAATTTGCTAAATTCAAAATCGATTTATTCAAAATTTTGATAATACATTCGCATGTAAAATTTTAACAGTATACTATATAAGTCTTCCTCTTTGCAATAGGAAATTTTTAATTTTATTTGGGGTGGTCAACTTTAGCTAACTCGATCCAAAAGGTTTAATTTAAAACAAATGTGTAACGTTTAGAATTAAACATATCAGAAGAGTGCTTAGCTTGTTAATTTTTATGTTGAACTCGGTAGTGTTAAATTTACCCCCACCCCTTCTCCGCACCTCAAGATACCATAAATCAGCCCCTGCATCCAGCATAAACCTAAAATAAAAGCAACAGATAAACATTTTAATTGACTTTGACTTAAAATGTTTTATTTGATCTCAGATTTTTTTTTTTAATTAGACACTTCTCTCGCAACTGAGTGTCTAAGCTACAATTCTGGCTGCATACCAAGTAATCGTTTAATTCTCAAATAAAACTAGTTTCGTATGCAGATCCAGCTTTCTGAGACACTTTTAGGTTTCATTTTAAATTTAAGCTCTACGATGTCACTATCAGAAAAGGCGAAATTTAAGGGCGCTTTAAATAATATTTATTTTGCTTTTCCTTTAATTCCAGATATCTACTAGAAAAATTATAAAGACCGATTTTTATTGCTCACCGACACACCTTTGTGCATGCAAATATGAGAACCTGTCACGGTGTAATAATTATTATTATTATTATTATTGCAAAAAATAATTTTGTTTCAACTTCACTACTTGTTCACCAACCAACGAACATTTTTATAACTAGGCTAGAACTCGCAAAAAATCGCCTGCGGCGCTGTCAAAATGACAAACTTGAAATAATTTCATTTGATTAGCACATCATATTTTAAATGTTTTACAAAAATCGCCTGTGGTACTGGTCCTCTATATTCCGACAAATTAAAATTTATTACTTACAGTTATACCGGTCCCGATCAAGAAGTACATTGCCCTAAAGACGAAATTAATTTTAAAAAAAAGGAACTTCAGGGCAGATACGTTATAAATCACAAGTGCTAAATGCCGTTTTTAATTAGTAAATATTAAAGTTGATAGAAAACAATAAAATATTTAGGGCACTTTTTTCAGTAATAGGAGACAAAAAAGGTTTGCAGTGTTAGCCCCTAAGGATCATTTTAAACCTACTTTAGATGATATCGAGGTCTGCAACATTTCGTGCGACCTGAGTAGTGACCACAAACCACGCAATGTCCATTACATTTACAGGATTATTTGTTTCAAAATGGTTACAGATACTTAGTTGTGGAATATTGCGTTATTTTGTGACACGGTATACTTACAAAGAACGATTTATTTCCCATGAAAAATGTACTTTCAAATTTTAAGTTACAAGGATCTGAAAGCTCTAATAAAGACGTCGGCCGTAATTATTACCTTTATGCTTTTTTAATTCTAACACAAAAATTATAACTAAACGTGCAATTTACATAAAAATTATACTGATAAGACTTAACTTTCTTATTTGTTCAATATTAGCAATGTAGGTTAACAAACGAGAGTGATGTGCTAACGCGATAAATTACATTTTTAATTAAAAGGTTTCTGATCGCTTATCGGAGCAGTGGCGCAGTTGTTTACATATTTTTCAAAACTGGTGACCCCGAATTGATTATCTTAACACAGTCGCGCTTCTCTACAGAAACGATAAATATGTTCGTTTCACTTTTAAGCGCATTAAATAAATTAAACTGATTATTAATGTTTATGAGCATTCTACATCCGTTTATTGCTTTACAGTACAGTAACCACCCGTATAATTAAATTATTTTGTTAAGACTAAAATAGAAATAAAACAATTGTGCGTAATTGTTACGATTTCCTGCGTAATTTTGTTTCTTTAACTTTTAAATTTTAAGCATTTTAAAGTGGTGTTGGAGTCAGGAAACAAAAAGGGCATGTAAACGAAGCTTTTAATTCAAGTCCAAAAACATTTTGGATTCCAAAAAAAATTGGGAGTGAAAAAGTTGTGTATTCGACAGTCCAAGACTGTCCAAAACTGTATTCGCACGATACAACACAAGGGCTAGGACAATACTCAAAGATTCAGCGAGTACAGGTTTTAGCAAGGAGATTGCACGAGCGAAGCGCAGCGGAGTCTCCTTGCTAAAACCTGTACTCGCTGAATCTTTAAGTATTGTCCGAACCCGCGTTGCTGTTGCGGTGATAATTCCGTGAAGAAACGCCACAACTTAAAAGCACAACATCACATACGAAAATCGACATTTCAAACGCCATTTTTAATGTCGAAAATTGTGAAACAAATTGACCATATCGCATCACAATCATTGCAAAAAAAAATCAAACAAAAAATTTCGTAAGTACCGAAAAAATGGAAGCATAATCGCACTAAATTTGTAATATAAAATTCGTTACTATAAAATTCGTTAGAAGTACATTGCTTTAAGTGAACTCGGGTGAGAACTAATGCGTTGAACCGGTTTCCTACATCGCATCTGTTGAGTGCGTTAGTCATACACACTACATAAATTATAATATTCGAAGAGATTTTTTATTACGTATGAATTCTTTTACGCTCCACTACAAATATTCGATATTCTGGTAGGATATTTGGAATATTTTTTATTTTCGGATATTATTCGACTGTGCATGTGTCGTACCCATTTAACTACAATGTAAAATAACGCACGCTCATTGGTCGAAACGACAAAATTTGACCCTGAATGGAATTATCAGAGATATCCCGTTCCCCAAAATATTCTTTCGCCTTGTAGGATCATAGGCACAAAAGCAGACTTCTTTGAGATCTCGTTCACGGTAAACCCTAGATCTTCTTCTTTTTGCGTAGCGCCTTAAGTTCATTTTTGGATATACGCTTTTTCCGGTTTGGTGACAGCTGGCCCTGAAACACTTGGCCCTGCGGCAACTCGCCTCGGACAACTAACCCTAGCGACAACTGGCCCTGGCGACAACTGGCCCTGGCGATAATTGGCCTTATGACTACTAGACTACTGGCCAGAAGCCAAATATTACATTTCTATGAGAACTTTTATTTAAACCAAATTTTATGAGTAACCGGTAAATCCACCTCTTCGCGGAAGATCCACCTCTTTGCGCAGATTTAACTTTACGCGGAGATTTGTTTGTTTTTCATTTATTTTCTAATGAAATATCAAAAACTAACACTAACCTAACGGCAGATCCACCTCTTCGCGCCAGATCCACCTCTTTGCGGCAGATTTAACTTTACGCGGAGTATTGTTTTTTTTAATTAGTTTTCTAAAGAAATATCAAAAACTAACACTAACCTAACGGCAGATCCACCTCTTCGCGGAAGATCCACATCTTCGCGGCATATGTAACTTTACGCGGAGATTTGTTTGTTTTTCATTTGTTTTCTAAAGAAATATCACAAATTAACACTAACCTAACGGCAGATCCACCTTTTCGCGGAAGATCCACCTTTATTTATTTGGGGTAATGTAAACTGCGCTCCAAAATGCCTGCATTATTGTAAATTGCGCTCCGATGAAAAAGGTTCAAAGAAATCTGAAATGTATACTGCGCTCGCACCCAATGTAAACTGCGCTCCAAAATACCTGCACGCTCATTCGGCGCGAGGATCATTCGGCGTGAGGCTTATTCGGTGTGAGGTTTCTTCAGAGCAGATTTGGTGCTAGATCTGTTATTGATATTAATAAATCTCGGCGTAAAGTTAAATCTTCCGCAAAGAGGTGGATCTTCCGCGAAGGGGGGGATCTGCCGTTAGGTTAGTGTTAGTTTTTGATATTACTTTAGAAAACTAATTAAAAACAAATAAATCTTCACGTAAAGTTAAATGTGCCGCAAAGAGGTAGATCTTCCGCGAAGAGGTGGATCTGCCGTTAGGTTAGTGTTAGTTTTTGATATTTCTTTAGAAAACCAATTAAAAACAATTTCATCTTCACGTAAAGTTAAATCTTCCGCAAAGAGGTGGATCTTCCGCGAAGTGGTGGATCTGCCGTTAATCTGTCAAAACTGCGAAAATTCGGCAGGTAGAAAAAAGTAGTAAATTGCTCAAATTTGCGCAGTTTACATTTCAGATTTCTGGTGACCATTTTGCTTGGAGCGCAATTTACACTTGCACTTTTATTTCTACTTGCCCAACTTGCGCAATTTACACCTACCCTTATTTATTTAACCAGAAGCCGAATATTATATTCCTGTGTGAACTTTTACTAAAACCAAATTTAATGAGTTACCGGTAAATAATATTAAGTTAATTTGCATCTTTAAATTTTAAGGTGTTAAGTCGCAAAAAAACGCAAAACGCAATAATCAACTTAATAATCAAGAGGCAAAGTAGATTACTTTCCGATACTCACAATATATAATATTCTGCAAATTGATACAGACTGAGGCCAGTAGTCACAAGGCCAGTTGTCGCTAGGGCCAGTTGTCGCAAAGGCCAGTTGCCGCCAAGGCCAATTGTCGCCAGGACCAATTGTCGCCAGGGCCAGTTGTCGCTAGGGTCAGTTGTCCGAGGCGAGTTGTCATAGGGCCAAGTGTCTCAGGGCCAGCTGTCGGTACACGGCTTTTTCCTTGATCCTCCATTCTTCCCTGTTTGTTGCCACTTTATTCCAATTCAGTCCGGCTGTCAATTTCAAATCATCGTATCATCTCATTGGTGGTCTTCCTCTTGATCTATTAAATGTATAAGGTCTTCACTGCAGAATAGTTCTACACTATTTATTTATATCTCCTCTTGGTCTCCTCTCTCCTCTAGTCAATTCTGTAGATACGTTAGACACTCTCCTAAAAAATTCTCCAGAGCTACATTGTAGCAAATGGGCAAAAGTAATTGGATGTAGATAAAGCAAGTCAGCAATAAAGGCACTTCCAGATAAACAAATTAAATACTATTTCAAGCTGTACAGTTGTCCAAAATCTTAAGACGACCGCTTACCTTAACAAAATATGTATCGATCGACAATCAATAGATCAACAATAATAAACTAGGCCTGCTTAGGCTAAAAAGCATCAGAAATGCAACACCAAAATTTTCTCTGTAGAAACAACCCAAAATTTAATAAAATTTTGCCTCCAAAATAAATCACCAAGTGGATGTAAAAATATTGAAATATCAAAATTATCAACTTTTAGTTTCGAACTACTGGAACAGGGTGGTGCAAATACAACTAGCAATAGAATTGCTACACTATTTTAAAGTTGTAGAAGATTGGGGCGAGGGAACACGATTTAAAAATTCTTAACATATCTACGTATTACTTTTTTTAAACTCCATAAATCTTCTTCTTCATAGTTCAAGTCCACGTACTAGAAGGTCGGCTCCTGAGGCGGTCATTGGCCTAGTTGCACTGATGTTAAAGGCAATCCTTTGAATACAAGAAGAGTCAAAGCCTTTTTCGGACTCTCTTTTCTTTTATGAGCGTCTTTCCCTCTTCGTGCTTCGGAGGGTACGTAAAGCCGGCGGTCCCCTTGATTTGACCTGATCTACTATGTCGAACAGGTTAATAAAATCGCCCCCACCCACCCACCGACTGCCTAATGCCTACCTTTGTTGGGGATTCGGGCCAGGTGACGTTGTCTGCACTGATTGGAGGAATGCGCATTACAGGACTTCTCAGTTCGGCTATCGAGCGGCCATCCCCGGTTCGTCGTGTCTACCAACAAACATTTTTAGCTATTAAATGGCTAGCAGCTAATTTATAGCTATAAATATTTGTTGGATTGTTTCAGTTAGGTTACGGCTCCGATCGTACAGAAGACTGTCAGCATGCGGAATCTGGGGGTGAGCAATAAAAAGAGGTAGTACAAAGGACCCGATAGTGTGGCCTAATCCCCCCTCTGAATTCCAAAAATTCAAATAATGAGGTTGGCAATCAACTTACCACAGAAGAATGTAAATAATCGGCCCAATGAACATTTTTCAAAATTGTTTTTTAAAAAAATGTTTGGGGGTCCTGTTCCTGTTTCTCGTAATCCGCTCCCTAAATCAATTACATTGTTTGTTTGTATAAATATTTCTGTTCGTTTGGAAATACTTGGACTGGAAACTTTTGAACGAGGGATCTTGAATATTTTGATATAAAAAAAAAATTTGTACCTCCTAAACAATATATTTTTCTACATTTCTCAAAATATTATTAAAATTATTAACTATTTAACTATTCTTTGAAAAATTCCTTTGGATGCCCATGTTGAGCTCAAATCTCATTTTGAATCTAAACAACAAAATTACATTTTTTATAAAAAATTGGTGCTAATAATGCAGTCTACGATCTCACTAATCTGAACGTTTAACTTTTCAACAAAATTTATATTTCAAATTAACAATTTTAAAACACCTCGTATATAAAGAATCGAACAATTTTAATTTAAAAATAACGTTTCCGGAAGGAAGTGTTGAAGGTAAAATTTTGAAATCGATTAATTTGTTTTCAATTTTTTAAATGCAACTTTAAAATTATTGTCAAATTGTAAATAATCTTGAGCATTTTTTTATATTTCAGAGCGAAGCAAGGGAAGATTCCAGAACTGGATATTGGTGAACTACAGGATTGGCCGATAACAACAAAACGGTAGGATTTTTTATTAAAATTTTTAGTTACTTATTAATTTGTTCAAAATTTGTAAGTTGTTAATTTCTTCTTCGCCTAAAAAGTGACATTATGACGTCACGAAATTATTTCGTTCTATTCTGACTGCATATTTGAAAAAACAAATTTCATAATCGTTGACTGAATTTTAATCAAAATTTTTCAAATAATTGGGTGTCTTTTCGTTTTAAAGAGGCCTAAAAATTTTATCTACTCGTACAGTCCCAGTGCGACTTCGTTATTTATACACCGATTTTCGATTTGATTTTCTCTAATTCAGATTAGGGGCCGTCCATTAATTACGTAAGGATGATTTTTGTAATTTTGGACCCCCTCCCCCCGCCACGTAAGGGTACGTAAGATTGTGGCAACCCCCCCCCCACATCTTATGTAAGGATTATTTAAAAGAAAATTAATTTTGACCCCCCCCTCCGCCCCTTATATTTATAAAAGATGAATAATAATATATTATACTAGCTGGCACAGTCGGCCTACCGGCCGCCTTTAGCCATCTAGACCGTGTGTCGGATGTGGTTCTTCGGCCTTCGGCCTCACTCAAGGGTATCACAGGCATACGTGTAGACCGTGGTTTTTCGGCCTTCGGCCTCGCTCCAAGGTACTAAAGTAGCCTATGTTTTTCGTAGAATTGTAAATAACTTCTACACCAAATTTGGTTAAGATTGGTCAAATAGAAACGTAAAGCACGTGCACACGTATTTGCATTGTCGATCGGTTGACAGTTTGACAGCATTCATTATTGTTTTTTAAGTTGATTTTGAGTAGCCTGCCTTCCTTTAAGGAATCTCGATAATGAATGGATTATCGAGATTCCTTAAAGGAAGGCAGGCTACTCAAAATCAACTTTCCTTTCCTTTGCGAATTTTTGCACTATTTCAATACAAAAACATGCGCAGGGACCTACATAATAACTGTGCCAAATTTGGTTCCGATCGGTCAAACGGTTTAGGAGTCTATAGGGAACATACATACATACATACATACATCCATCCATTTTTATATATAGATAGATAATAATAAATACAAAAATTTAAATTAAATTTTTATTTACATAGATGAAAAACCGTTCGTAAAGATCGCCAAAGTTTGATGCCATTTTCTATAATTCACACTATTATGCCACTATGTTTAATGATTTTTAAGTATAGTGTATTTCAAATTAATTGGAATTAAAAAAAGTCTAGCATCAAATTACGTTGTTATAAAAACATACAAACTATGCAAGGAAAAACAATATAAGAGATAAGATTATCGCGCCAACGAAAGCCCGCATTTCATACTCCACGTGGAGTAGTGTAGTTCTAATTGGTTAATATTTATAATAAGGACTTATTATTGGATAATATTTCTATTACGAAAATTCTCTTTGCGACTCCACGTGGACGCGTGTACCAGGTGTACAGTAAGTTTGTATGTTTTTATAACAACGTAATTTGATGCTAGACTTTTTTTAATTCCAATTAATTTGAAATACACTATACTATATATTTCAATATATGGTATTTCCATTATACCTGGATATAATTACAAACATAAAAAGCAAAAATTATATTCGATTTTTAAATTAAAAAAAAAAAATTTTTAAGAAACTTATACGTAAGGAATACGTCGGACCCCTTCCCCCCCTACGTAAGGGTCCGTAAGATATCCAATACCCCCTCCCCCCAAAAAAACCCTTACGTAATTAATGGATGACCCCTTACCGTATACGTGAAATAAACGCAAATATTTTTCGCCAATTAATTTAGTAATTTATAATTTTTTATTTTTCGAAGTTTGCGTGTCTGTGGCAGGCAGATAAGGTAAGGTTCAAAAAAAATTTTAACATCTGTATGATAAACTCCGTTACATTAATTTATAATTCCACAACAAAAAATGAAATAATATTTGTAATTGAAGGGTGATTTTTAAAATAATTAGAAAAATAATTTTTTTTACTGTGAAGTAACCCTTCGATCGCCCTAAAAGTTATTTTTGAAACATAGTAGTAACAAGTAGTAATGTTCTTAATTAATTTTATAGTGCACTTCGCCTTAACAACCCCTTAAATAAATTTATTGATTTATTAGACCTGCGGCCGGCGTATTTAGCTCGGTCCTTGGCCTCGCAACTTAGGCTCTATCAAAACTTTCTTGACAACTTCGTCATATTATATTCGACGACTTAATTTTGCTACCTTTCTCATGTTAACACACGGCATCACCGAGAAAACTAGTTAAGGTTAAGTTACGGAAAAAAGTTACATCGAATTTATCTTCGTGGGGATAAATAAATGTTCATCCGCTTGCTACTTCTGGACCACTTGGAAAGCTGACCCTTCTGGTTGGCTCATTGATTTAATACTAATAAACTAAAATAATCTTTGTCGTGATGACGTCGTTTTGCTCGAGAAAGACAGTAAATACGTCGAAGTCACGAGACTCTTGATAGAGATCTAATTTGCGAGGCCAGAGGCTGAGCTAAACATAACTGCCGTTCTTCTGATCTATGAATTGGTGTTACTTCATTTTACATTAATTTATCTTTCTGCTAAACATTTCTGTGGATTTATTCCATGGTAGTACAAAGCCTATTACAAATTGTCATGTTACAATAAAAACGGTCTTGTAGTCAGTAGTGGCGGCTGTTACGGGGAGGACATCGGGGCGCCAACCTCCCAAAACAGAGTAGCAAATCAGAATAGTAATTTTTAATGCGAATGCAACCCTCGCACCATTGGACAATCCGACGTCGCTTGGACTATAAATGGTGGCACAGGCTTAAAACGCGTTCTTAAAAAGTGAAAAATTTATTTTGTACCCCCCCCCCCTCGTTATAACAAACCGCGAGGGTAGTTAATTATTAAAATATAATATAATAACTTATTTAAATCAAAAATATATAAAAGGATAACTTAGTATCTAGAGCTCCTGCCAAAGGTCAAAACTTATACATTCGTCGGCGCAATAACGAAAACGCGTCCAAATGCTAAAAAGCCCAACTAGAAAACATTCGTTGAATGTTTGCTTTCGTTTTGACAGTTTTACACAAATTTCGCGTTTTATTATTAAATGGTATTAGTATTATTTCATAATATAAATAACAATCAGCCTTCTTTAAGGCTATTTTAGCCTTATTTACATTTTTTAAATTTTCGCGTCAAGCTAATGTTTTTACGTAGCATTTCATATGTATGTATTTCGCCCTCTTTGCTCCGCCTTCGCGCATTGTATAAGTTTTGAGTTTTGGCACGTAGTCTACAACCACGCTCAATTAATCAGTCAATCCACCTACAGTGCGGCCTCAAGGCCGTTTTAATTGCTTAGCTAACCAGTAATCTATCTTATAATATTTATACCGTATTATAATATTTATTAAGTAGCAGTACGTAACATTTAAAACAAATTTCATTTTGGATTCAAAATCCACAACAAGAGAACATTATTCATATAATTATCTACACTAATATCGTTTTAATTATTTTTACGTGAATTATTTTCTCATTACTTTTGTACCAGTGCATGATTGTAATGGTTGATACTGAAATGTTTTTTGGTTTGTAACCAAAAAATAAAGGAATAAAAGCGGCGATTGCCTAGGCTGTGCGGCCTAAAGGCCGCACTATGGGAACGGATCGTCGCGTCGGCTCGATTTTGCGTGAGGTACCAACAAAAATTCAATGTTTTTCAATTTGTGATGTCGTCACTATAACATTAGTTAGCAGATATTGCTTAGAGATGGCGTGCGAAGCGGTATTATTTGTATTGTGATTAAAAATGTCAAATACATTTAAGATTTATTTGACTATCTCAAAAATGGGATTTTTATGCAAACGTCACATTTGTCCAACCGCCCTCCCCCCGGTCACACTTTGTCATATTTTTTAACCCCCCCCCCCCAGACGTGGACGTCCTTTATGGACGACTCCTTAGATTACAGAACGTCCAACAAGATTGTTAGCGGTATGCACTTGGATCGATGACCGCTGGTGACCAATTTAAAAAACACCGCTTTTTACTGCTTCCCTACCAACCCGCGCTGGACGTAACCTCCTCTCAACGGCGGAGAGGCCCAAAGTCCAGAAGGGTTGGACGAGAGTTGCTTGAAAAAACGGCATTTGGGATAAAGAAAAATAATAATACTTCAGGCTTTAGTCGTTCCAGTGGTCCTACTACCTGGGTACTAGTGACCCCCCCCCCCCTCCTCAAACAATTCATTTAAATAAACAAATTCTGGTTGGACACTCCTGTATGTCGTGCATATGAAGCAACTAATGGGATAGTCGAATTTATTTGTCATTCGGATTGACTAAACCAGCGTTTCCCAAATGTCTCGAACTTGCGGACCCCCAAAATTAGACACTAGTATCATGGGGACCCCCAGAAAGAATTTTGTTACAAAAATTAAAATTAAAGCATCTATTACGTTATTTATTTTAAATATTCTTTAAAAAGCTTTTTTTTCTTTTTATGTCGTGGGTTCGCGGACCCCCAAAAAACATGCCGCGGACCCCTGGGGGTCCCCGGACCACTATTTGGGAAACGCTGGACTAAACGATGTTTAGGTTATATTTAGAAAAAATTACTGCCTTCCTTGATATAATCCAAGCTTTTGATGAAGTCTGGCATAGGGGACTATCGATTATCTTACAATCGGAGATATGACAATGGCCATATCAAAAAAATACTAAATCCTCTCGAGTAGCCTGTATTATATTGGATTCAAATTTTAAAAAAAATTAATTTCGATCCCCCCCTTTCTTTTATTAATATTTGTATGTCTACATTTAATCTCAGTTCGTAACCTAATAATTATTCAAAAAGCATGATATTCATCAGCTTATTTTTTCCATAGAAATTAGCATAAACACTATATGTGGGTGCCTTTAGGCATAACAAAAAATGTTAGCACTTCCCGTTATCAAAAAAACATCTAAATCGTGCCAAAAGTGCAATATTTTATTTTTAATTGTCCGACGAATTTGCGTAAAATTCAAATTTTAAGTGAACTGGAAGTTATAATTTAAAAAACTGAATACTCGTATTGTTATATCATCAGCTCAATTAAAATTTACATATTGAAATTAATTGTAGTGATATCACTGAAATAATTTTTGATACACCCGAATGGTTTGCTAATGATCTGTTTAAACATAATAGAATACTAGCGCGAATTGTATGGTAAATAATTTTACTTTTTTTCCAACAATTTCGTGCGACCTACAAATTAAATTAATTTAAATAGAACGGCAGAATAAAATTGCTATTTCGAAAACGATTTGTTTATCATGGTGCTGCCGGCAATAATGGATTTAATATAACGATTAAAAACTCACCTCAACAATGGACTAACGTAAACCTACAATTGCAATAACAAAAATAATAAAACAACATGTTGTTTTGAAAAATAAAAACACTTACGCGATAGTCAAAATTCACAGCTATGGGAAACATTTTTGTCACACATACAACTCGATTCCGCGCAAATTGCAACAATTTTACTGTGTGTATACTTCACATTTATTAAATGCAAACTAATAAAAAAGTTTTTTAGTTAAGACACGAACTATCATTTATCATCTAAAATAAACAAAGCAAATGTAAATAAAAGTGTAAAATAAGAACAGCACTACTGCGCTCAAACATTGTCTAAATTTTGTATTCCGGAGGTAGAAGAAGAATGCACCGTTATTGTCCTGAAGAACACTGACCTGTCCTCCATAAACAACAATTATTCTACCTCCTAACCAACCTCATAGATCACGTAGTGAACAAAAAATACAATTACATGACAAACAAAAATGGTAATTGAAACCGATTTTCAAGTTTTATGCTTCAAAAGATTTTCAGTTCGTCGATAAAATGTGTTTTCGCATGGAAAAAGGTCGAATTTTATGAGAAAATATGTTTTTAGTTTTAGTTCCGGTTCTGGAATCGAACTCGATAGGAGCGGACCGGAGCGGACGGAGTGGTATTATTACGATAATTCCATTCAGGGTCAAATTTTGTCGTTTCGACCAATCAGCGTGCGTTATTTTACATTGTAGTTAAATGGGTACGACGCATGCACAGTCGAATAATATCCGAAAATAAAAAATATTCCAAATACCCTATCAGAATATCGAATATTTGTAGTGGAGCGTAGAAGAATTCATACGTAATAAAAAATCTCTTCGAATATTATAATTTATGTAGTGTTATGACTAACGCACTCAACAGATGCGATGTAGGAAACCGGTTCAACGCATTAGTTCCCACCCAAGTTCACTTAAAGCAATGTACTTCTAACGAATTTTATAGTAACGAATTTTATATTACAAATTTAGTGCGATTATGCTTCCATTTTTTTCGGTACTTACGAAATTTTTTGTTTGATTTTTTTTGCAATGATTGTGATGCGATATGGTCAATTTGTTTCACAATTTTCGACATTAAATAAAATGGCGTTTGAAATGTCGATTTTCGTATGTGATGTTGTGCTTTTAAGTTGTGGCGTTTCTTCACGGAATTATCACCGCAACAGCAACGCGGGTTCGGACAATACTCAAAGATTCAGCGAGTACTCGCTGAATCTTTGAGTATTGTCCTAGCCCTTGTGTTGTATCGTGCGATAATTTTAACGCTTGGTTTTAAAGACAATATGTAAATAATTTATCTGGTTTTAAAGGCAAACAGCAGCAAATCCAATATACAAATAAATACATTTATTATCTACAAAAACACATCTTCTCTGATTTTCATACATACAAGTTTTCATATACATAGGGGACCTATTGTTTAAGGTCGGCGAATCACGGGAAGCTTAATGCACTGCATTTAAAGAAGGGTTCTTTTGGTGTTCCGCGGATTACTGTCCGAAGAGAAACGGATCAAAAGTCTCCAAAACTTGTTCAAGAAGGTCCCAAAAATCATAAAATCGTGGATTAGCTGTTTGTTGTGCATGCTGTGCCTAAAACAGCTTTTAGCCAAGTTCAAGTAAATAAAATTCTGAGTGAAAGCTAAAAACGAAAATGTTCTAAATCCTGTAGTTTCCGAAACTTCCGACATAAAAAAAGCTGAGTGGCAGCTTTGTGATCAATGGGAGGGCATAAAAATTAAATAAAAATGTTTCTGATTCCTGCAGCGGCCCCAACTGCTTACTGAATTTAAAAATATAAATATTCTTCATTATTTATCAAATTAAATACTCAGATCAACAATAGAAAGTGAAAAATCTACACTGGTGAGGGGGTGAGGGGTATAGAATAAATAGAAAAGTAAAACCGTGTCATCGAAAGAAATTTATTTTTTTCCACTTGATCTCCATATTCTGTGTGGGGAGGGGCCTTTAGTCGATATCCCTTAGGATAAACGGGAACATTTATTAAATTTTGACTTGCATGCTACCCCCGTCCTGTAGGGGTGTATAAATGTTCAGACGCCAATATTTTATATGCAATGGCAGCTTGCGACTTTTTTTCAATGGGATAGCATGCAATTTAAAGAAAGGGGGATTTGCTTTACTAAACATATTACATAGGCTCGTAGACGTTCAATTAATTTTTTTGGTGGACGACAACATGTCCCTAGCGCCCTCTCCCCTCGCCTCCGAAAATCTAATCGTTACCAAAACCTGCAGTTTTGACCGGAGCCTCCGCTAAAATATCGCGTCAAGAGTGTCAAAGTTTATTTAAAAAAAATGTTTAGGTTTTCTTTTCCGGGGGGTCCCCAGACATTCTCTTCGAAATAAGCTGGTTTTGTTCGTTCCTGTCTTTGTTATCCCCCCCTCCGAACGAAAACATGGTTACGGGGCTGATATTGCACCTCGGTAGTTTTCCGTTGCCTTCTGAGGGACAGAATAATATTCTTATATCACAATGTCGCCCGGAATCGAACCAAATATTCAGCATTAGCACTAATCGTACTTAATTATCATGTTGTTATAATCATCTTGAGGTATCAAGAATAATATTCTAATTAAAACAAAAAGTACCGAAACCCCCGAATTTTCATAAATTTCCTGATGATTTCAAAAATAAAAGTGAAAAAAAAACGTTTTAAATAAAATAAAAATTTAATTCCATACAATTTATACCTACCATTTTTGTCAAAAACGGTGTTTTGTGCTGGCCGTATCTCCACAACTTAGAATAATTTTTAATATTCAGTTTTACGCAGAATTTCCTTTACTTTAAATCATAACTTGTATATTTTGATCATGAAAAGCACCAAAAACGAATAGATTTCGAAACAATTAAACCCTGAAAACACCCTTCAAAAAATGGTCTAAAATTATGTGAAAAACAGCAGCAGGTCTTCCGGCCCTAAAACGTGTCCCAGAATTCCAGACTGTCCAGGCACCAAAATGATTTGTGGGAAAAGCCACCAAATGGACAGATAAACAAGAGGTTCGCTAAATAGTCTCAATAAATGGAAGTCTCATAATTACCCCAAATAGAGTTTGAAGTATTTAAAATTAGGAACGAAACTTTTCTCTGATGGAAAAAGAAACCGAATGAAATTTAAAATACCTAGAAGACAAATTAAGTTCTAAAAAATTGGTGGTTACAGAAACCTGGGGATCGAAGAGCTCACAAAGGAAATAAGAGATAACGTTATGTAATTGAAAAGGTACGGAGAAGAGCTAGAAAAAATAAGGGTGGAGTTGTGGAAAACAAATGGACAAATAAAGTACCCTAAGGACGAAATGATACGAAGAAATGGAATTTGGCAGGATGAGAAGGAACAGTTGTTGGAGAAAATTGTCGTATTGGAGGAGAAACACCAGCGAAATGAGAAGGAGAAAAGAAGGATCAACGTAATTATCAACAGATTAAACGTGGGGAATGATAACACCAGAGAAAAGGTCCAGAGATTTGTGCAGACAAAATTGAGATTAGTTCATCAAAAATACGTATGGGAAACAGCCAATCGTCCTCGTTCAAATGGAGGAATGGAACGATAAAAAGAAGATAATGGAGAATAAGCATAAATTGAAGGGTATTGGTATAGTATATTAAAAGCGACATGATGACGATGGAGGAAAGAAAGATGCAGGTGAAAATAAGAGAAAGGGCAAGAAATGATAAGGAGAACGGACACAGAATGAATGAATCCCCCCCCCCCCAGCGTATGATGATCTCCGCAGTATCAGGCAGTAAAACGTTAACAAATTTTTGTTGATACTGTTTTACTTTTCTTGGCTATGATGATATGCTTTTGAGGGTCCCCCGGTTTCTATTTTTCACTTTCTATTATTAACTTGAGTATTTAATTTAACAATTCAAAGTGTTAATATTTTCAAACACAAGAAATTATCACTTTGGTAAAACTCAAAGTGGCCCGGCCACTGCAGAGTACAGAATGCAATAAATTTATATTTTTCCTTTTTCTTTAAATTTCATGCCCTCTCATTGAAAAAAATCACGACCTACCGCTGGTAAAATGGCTCTAAAACATTGGCCTTTCCGTAATTTTCTACATTCACCCACATGATTAGTTTTCCCTGAACAAAATAAATCAACGAGGGCTCCTATCAACCAGTTTATTCTCACGCTTTTTGGCAACCACTGTTCACGAAATAATGAACCCGAATAAAGACTTTCCAAATCCACAACAAATTCGACGATATCTTAAGGTAAGAACCAAAAATGCATGATAAATTTTTTATCGTCCTTCATCCCGAAGCTTCTTCACTGGAGTGTCGTCGTATTTGGACTATATTTCGGATTGAAACAATACGCAATTGCTAACGATTCGAAGTTTGCAGAAGAAAGAAGAATACAATCGGTTAGGGATTTGGCTATGCTGACCCGACTTGCCGAACCCGATCCATATGACACCACACCAAACGAAGCAGAAGCAGAAGCCGAAATTTTAAAGGAACTTTCCGACTTATTTTAACGAACCATTCGAACAAATCAAGGCGGCTTCAATCACTTATCCCTTGTTTCTAAAAATTAACATAACCTGTCAAAATTTTGCAAAAATCTAAAAATGGCACCGTCCAGACCTCTTCCCTGTCCTATGCCAGTTTCAGGATGCATTAAGGTAGTAACCAATTTGTTTGTTTTCTTTAACCTGTTATTAGTTTTTCCGTTGGACTTTTCTTTTGTGTGGAGTTTATTACGGATTCACGCGGCAAGCAACGCTGGCTACGAATGAAGTTGCAATTAGAGCAGAGGAATTGAGACTGAAAATAATTAGGGATGCTAGAATTGCAAAGGAGAGACAAATCCAATCCGACAAGGACATAGCGATGCTCGCCTCACTTGCAGATCCTGTTGTAAAGTAATCTTTTGGTGATGCTGTCTCATGATGAAAGCTTGTCGTGTTTTATTGCGCAATCAGGAAGTACGAGCCCAGTTCTCCTTCACATTCAAATACGCCCATGTTTCAAAAACAGGATATTCGGACAACTGAATTATATCTTACTTTTCGTGATTGCATCTTAGCTATACTCGGCTAATTTTCAATTGTAGTTCCGTTCTACTTAACTTAAGCTATTGTTCCATTAGGAGTCTTTTGTAATTTTTTGTTAGAAAATTGTCGAACCAAATTTTTATGTAAAATTAAATTATTAAAAATTTCGCAAATATGAAGTGATTTGTTACCGGGGTGAAAGACTGGTTACCTGTGGAGCAAACAAGTGTTGGAAAAGTTTTCAAGTAAACACAACAAATTAAATATTAATTCGCACGTGGTATTGTGTGACTTTGTAATTAGACCAAAAATTCACACGTGTGTAAATATTTTAAAAAAACTTCCACCAAATTGAATGTTTATGTTAAATTTTGCAAAATAATTGGGAATTTTTTGAATATCCCGTATGTTACGGTACAAAATAATTCTTAAAATCTCAAATTGTCAACACTTGTTATTCTAACTGTTATGAACAATGTAAATGACCGAAATTATATAAAACTGCTTTATCTCACAATATAAATTACCCACTGACCAAATTTTACGTTTTTTTTTTGTTGTGACATACTCGATGTTGTTTATTTAATTACTTTGTCACGTTTGGGTTTTAACTATTTTATTACTCTTTTATGGTTAAATCAATAATTACCTTACTTTTTGAAATTGTGATAAATATTCGAATTCGGTCGCTTTGAAGTAAAAATAAATTTGTTCGTTATAAATGTAGGAAAATGAAGAGGAACAGGAAGATTGAAAAATACCAATGAGATGAAATAATATTTATAGTAGATTTTAATTAGAAAAGTTAGAAAAAAAAATCCTGGAAGGAAAAGCTAAGAATATTTGAAAGGAGAATGTTGAGAAGAATACTTGGTCAGAGATGAACAATACACAGAAGAAGAACGAGCTATGAAATAATGTAAGAAATGGAAGGGAAAGACATGGTGAGACACGTTAAAGCAATGAGAATAGGATGAATAGGCCATGTTATGAGAACACAACAAAGAAAAGTGATTAAAATAATAATGAAGTGGAGTCCGGATTTAGAGTAACCAAACCAAATCCTAAACCAAAAGCGTTCTCTGTCTAAAATTCGGTATACAAGTAGCCAAAAGTGTAATATAAAGAATATATTTTTTTGAGAATTTTAAATTATCCCATTTTTGGGAGAGAGGCACTTAAAAGTCAAAATTTGATCGGGGCCCCCATTTTGTGATCTTAATTATTAATATAAAAAAACTCACTGAAAAAGCTTATTCAATAAAATATCTTCATTTTATAAAAACAAAATAATGTTTAAGTGGTACGGTTCGACAAGTAGAAATAATTTATCAAAGCCAAATTTGAATTATTTTGGAGGACTATACAATGTACATAAATGGACCACTTTAGAACCAAACAAATGAATACGGGCTTGTTTATTTGGCATAATTTACGATCTAAGTCCATTTTGTAACAAAATTAGTTGTACGCGGCAAATGCTTCCCCTCCAACTGCAGTTTTACTATGATTAAAAACACGTCTTCAAAATCGATCCAAGTCCTTTAAATTGGCCATCAAAAATTATGGGCACTTTGAAAGAGCGATCCAAGTCACAACTTCCAAATCGTTATATCTCTGTTTGTACAATTTGTAACTTAGAACATTCATCCCTGGGGACCTCTTCATATGGAGTGACCCTAAAGTAACCCTTTTATTAATTTAAATCCCTCCTCCAGTGCGGCCTACAGTCCGCACAATCAACCCAATTACGTTCCTGTGATTCGTGAGAGCCTACATTGAAAAATTGTTCCGTTTTTCAGAATCCACATTAATAAATCATAATATTAATATCGTTTTAATTATTTTCTCATTAATTACTTTTTTATTTACTCGTGCAGAATTGTCATGGTTGTGCAGCCTAATACTGTAAATCTATGTAAAGTTATAAATTTACATTGTAAAACTATGCAAAGTTATAAAATTACAAAGATTTACCATGTAAATTTACATTGGTTTTTATTTTAAAATACAAAATGAAAACGTATAAGTTTCATGATGTAAATTTACATGGTAAATCTATGTAAAGTTGTAACTTTACATTTCTTTTGAAGCTTAAAGCGAAGGAAAACGTAAGTTGTCAGAGAAAATTTTGATATAAGAAATTTTATAAAAAAATGATTTTGTACTTTTGAGTTCTAGACCAGTGCAGAAGCCTTTGAAAATTATAAAAAGTGAACAAAAATAGCAGTAGGATGAAACCCATTGGAAAAGGAAGAGAATATAACAAAAATGAAAGGAAAAATAATTTACGGGCGATCTGAGGTCGGGAAGTGGAAGGGGGTGAGTTTTAAGGGTAGAAAACTGTTTTTCTCGATTTCCAGCAAAACCAAGTCCTATGGAAAAAAGTTAAATGGCAAAGTTGTAGGCAATAAAAAGATCTACAACTTTTGTATTTACACTTTTTTCACATAACCTCAAAATTTATGTGAAAAATTCAAATAACCAAGTTTTTGGTTTTTAATTTTTATCTTTTACAAAAAAAAATTTTTTTTCACGAAATTTGGTGAAAACGTACCTTTTTATGTCCCAAACACACTGCAATTTTTTTGATTTAAAATATTTATTTTTTCACCTTATTTTGACTTAATATCGAAAAAGCACCCTAATTTTCAATCGAAAATTCTCGCGTCAAAATATCTGCTTTTTTAAAAAACTCGGTGGGCTTTTTGTTCGTTGAAATCTCTACTTTTCGATGGTGTAAAAAAAAATATACATTACTATGGTAAATATTCTCAAAAAATGCAAAGAAACGAAAACAACTCGAATCAGAAATTTTTTTTTTCTTAAATCATCATGTACAATTTTGAGCTATTTATTAAAATTTATACTTTAATTACTCGAAAAACGTAAGATTCTGTGTTACATTGATAAACAAAAAATTGCAAGTCGCAATAAACAACATCGTTCATGAAAATACACGTGCAGGCTGAGTTACTTTAAGAGAATTGTGACAAAGCTTAAAACTTTCGGATTCGAGTTTTTTTCGTTTCTTTGCATTTTTGAGAATATTTACCATAGTAATGTATATTTTTTTACACCATCGAAAAGTAGAGATTTCAACGAACAAAAAGCCCACCGAGTGTTTTAAAAAAGCAGATATTTTGACGCGAGAATTTTCGATTAAAAATTAGGGTGCTTTTTCGATATTAAGTCAAAATAAGGTGAAAAAATAAATATTTTAAATCAAAAAAATTACAGTGTGTTTGGGACATAAAAAGGTAAGTTTTCACCAAATTTCGTGAAAAAAAATTTTTTTTTGTAAAAGATAAAAATTAAAAACTAAAAACTTGGTTATTTGAATTTTTCACATAAATTTTGAGGTTATGTGAAAAAAGTGGAAATACAAAAGTTGTAGATCTTTTTATTACCTACAACTTTGCCATTTAACTTTTTTCCATAGGACTTGTGGTTTTGCCGGAAATCGAGAAAAACAGTTTTCTACCCTTAAAACTCACCCCCTTCCACTTCCCGACCTCAGATCGCCCGTAAATTATTTTCCTTTCATTTTTGTTATATTCTCTTCCTTTTCCAATGGGTTTCATCCTACTGCTATTTTTTTCGGTTTCAAAAATTATTGGCACTGGTCTATTCACCTATGTAACGCTTTTAACTGGAAAAACTTGATATTTGCTTAGTTTTTTATTTTATTTATTTATTTTAATTTTAAAATTCATTACGCCCCCTTGTTTCACCCTTGCTATATTTATAATGTCTTTCAAAAAGTATAAAATGTTCAAGTACGTTTAACGAAATTTTAATGGAAGAAATTAAACAAAAATAAATATCACGACGGCGAAATGGCTAACGGCGGCGACGAGATGTCCTGGACTGGTATAAAATACCCCCCCCCCCCCCCCGACGCCCCGGTTAAAATAATAGTATAAAATATAGCTTTTTTAAAATTAAATTATTTTGTCAGTAAATAAGCAAATTTATATGTTGCCTTTTATTTAAATTTTGTACCTTCCCATTGGTAGAAAACACGAGCCGCTACTACTTGAGATCCATGGGAATTGATGATTGGAGAGAGAGCCATATTGACGAAGCTAGAGATAGCCTATAGATAAATAAAGAAGCAAACATCGAGACTTATCCGTCCCAGAAAATGAATTGAAGAGTATCCAACTGTGCAGCTGTAACGTTCACTTTTGATTCGCTTTGTATATTGCTTAAATTTTCATATTCTGAATTCCTGACAAGCGGTCAAAAGTGTTACATAACAAATGTTCCCCGATCCCCTGCGCTTTTACACCTAGCGCACCTCGTTAAGAAATGTGAATGGGTAAGCGCAGCAGACTTCAGTTCCTGCAATAGTTTTAGTTAATTTGTGAAAACGTCACAGTGAACTCCATTTTAAGTTTTCGTAAGAACCGACCGACAGGTTCCTAAAAGCACCCATTCGGAATTTCGTGTTCCATCGATTGTTATATGTTCCAATCCTGTTACGCAACATTCCGCCTTCAACGCCGAGGGTTAGATTTTCGTTGTGGTTTATGGACAGACACTCCTTGGTTTTCGCAGGCTACAGATTTCGAGGATTTATCCATCTGCCAACCAAAGCTGAATGTGAAGATCCGTTTGTTTTACTATTGGTAATACGACTTTACTGAGGCGTCATGATAAGGCCGTAAAATTCATCAAAATCTGAGATTTTTAAGATCTGAGTAATAGCCTTCAGCAGAAACTTTTGTCCAATCAACTGGAGCCCTTAATTGAAATTGAAGACAACGTTTTCACGTTAAACTCACGACCTCAGCTCTCCCTCAAGCAACAGGAGCAGCCATTAACATCTGGGCAGTGTGTAATCAACCTTTTTTGGTACACAGCAATATTGCGTAAGGAATGAAACGCCAAAAAAGAAGAACTATTTGATTCTGTCCTACTACATCCGCGCAGTTAAAAATATATTATGAAAGCAATATAAAACTCATTAAAAGCTTATTTAAAAAACACGTCTTACCTTGGAAATTTTTCGGAATAGCGCCTAAATCTAACAAGTAGAATACAATTTTCCGTACCCAATGTTATTGATAGTACGTCCCTGTTGGCAACTCTAAGGAAACAACTTAATTATTCAAAAACTGCAATTTATTATTAAAATGCCTGCTGAAAATTCAATACAAGTACGTCAAAATTAATATAATCCGATTCTGAACGAGGTTTTAGAAGTGCCATGTGGGTATCAGTTATTATTATATTTCTTCCTACTTCGGGAACGAATAAAAGATTATCGTCCAATACTCGTAACACATTGTTTTGTTTTTAAACACATAACATTTATGGCCCCCTTATTTACATTAATTATAAAGTTACTATTAGGTAAATTGATAATTTGGATCGAATGCGATGTTAAAAATATAACTTCCTGAAATAAAATTCCACACTTTTACTGAATATGACATAAAACAACAATATATAAGCTTATCGTCATTCACAGAAAATCTTGGACAAAAACAGAGATCGTATTCTATAATTTTAAAGTGGTTTAATTCCGTCCTTGTTTCCATGCTCCAACTACGTACATATCCATTTGAATTTATGCTAAGTAGGTATGGATTATTCATCAATATCTGGTAAATAGTAGCGCCATCGGTAGCAAACCGCGTTGTTATCGATTTACTTTTCAAATCCAAAACACTTATTACATCCTGAAACCCCACGCGAGCTACCACGCCATCACCTAGACCAATTTTATTTATCAGAATTTGGTCAGCATATCCGTGTTCGTATTCGAATAAAAGAGAATTAATGTTGAACACTGAAAAACCACCACTCTCCTTGAGCAATAAAATTAAATTTTTTTAAAGCAAATTTTTTTAAAGCAATGTTTTCTAAATTCCACGTGCCATATGGCGACTAAGCCTTTAGAACTTACTTACCCTAAGAAATTTTCTTATCTTAAAACCTTTTTAACTTTTCCCCAAGTCAAATTCCAGTCAAAAGTAAAAATCTTCACCACATTTCTTGACAAGTAGGTTAAAACTAAGAAGCAATCCTTCGTGGATTCATCGCTTGAAACAGCAGATGCTACCATTATTTCATCATCCAAATAGTGAATTTCCGTAAACGTGTGTTGGAAGGATATCAATTTTTCGTTATATATTCCATTACTCCAATTGTCATTTAAAAATTCACAATTCAAAAATTATATGTTAATGATTTGCCATCATAACAATAAAAACCAGTGTGCAGGCACATCGAAAGGTAAGCCTAGCAAGCTACCTGAGATGTAAAATCCAAAAATGCTCCCAGCACTAATTGCAAAAATTAGTAAACAACAGGTCCTGGACCTATATTAAGAGGGAGACTTCTTAATAAAAGTGGAAGTAGAAGAAGTTTTATTTCCGTTTTTTATTTCCGTCCCCCCCCCCCCCCCCCCCCCCGTTTTAGGGTTCATTAAACTTATTCATCATAATTTCCCTTGTTTTCGATTTTATTTATTTTCTTACAATGCATTATTTGATGGGAAGAGTGTCGTAACCACCGCCACCCCAAATCATTTCAAAATTTTTTTATAGCAAAAGGAACCTTATTAGAGTGTACTGTAAAATTTCACTCGAGATGATATATATAAAATTTCGAGAAAAATCAATTTGAAAATTGCTAAATTTTACATGTAAAATGCATGTCGAAGCCACGCCCATAGCCGAGGTTATAAATATATGTTACGGTCGCTCGGTACGGAGCGCATTTGTGAGTCGACTCCCGTGCGTATAACATCGCACTAATAATGAATAAAAAAACGGATCTTTTCAAAACCACAAATATTTTAAGAATAAGGTCTCTAAATAAATATAAAAAACTATTGGGTGGATCCGGAACGGCCAGAATTGGGCGCATCAAAAAACCTACCCTACGCCCCTCCGGGGCTCCGGGCGGTTTTTCAATCGCGTACGCCGCTCCGCGGCAGAGCTAAACATACGAGAAGGAGCCATCCATCAAGAACACCGGGATGAAGGCAACCGGGATCTTAAACCCCCAAAAAATTGCGTAAAAACAAAAAATAATCGATGTTACATGTAGGAGAGACGAGCTGCATCTGCCGGTGCGACGCACGGACTGTCAACAGAATGAGCGACGCGCGGGAATCTCGTTAATTTTACCACTGAATTACATGAAAATTAGCAAACTTCAAAATCGATTTACTCAAAATTTTGATAATACATTCTCAGAATTTTTTTGTAGTAGGGGCCTATATAAACCTTCATCTTTCCATTAGGAAGGTTACAAGTTAGTTCGTAGTGGCGGTGGTTATGACACTCTCACCAATTTTCTTTTCTTGGGATATGTTTCAAATGTTGCTCATGTTGAAACATTGTATTTGCAAAAATGCGTTCTTAATACCTATAACTCTGTTAAGATATTCTTTTTTAAATAAATTAATCGAATTAAAATAAATAGCCTACGGCGCCAATTATAAACAATAACAACTGCACACTTGAAAAACTAATAATTGTATTAAAATTTTCTTATAAGTATTGCGAAATACGTACGGTAATACTATTTAAAAAATCAAATTTAACTCGGAAAGTTTTCCAAAATTCGCCATCGGCACTTTTATTTAAACTTTCATTACTTCGCATTTAATTTTTCATAAAAAAATGTTAGTGCTAATCTGCTCTCGTCATTGGAAATTCTATTACATAATAAATAAGTGGAAAACGCTTTATTAAGAATATATGCAGATATTTCCCAAGTTATAAAATATGTACGTACTAATCTTGTATGTAAGTAACTGTACAGGAATCATTTACATACGATAAACCATGTACAGCGATTTTTAAGAAAGTTTGTGCTGTCGTTTTTACGTTAGCTCGAAAAATTGCGATGTGCGAGGGTAGTAATTAAGTTGTTATGTAACAAAATAAATGGTACAAAACTGAAGGTCTCTGATTATGCACAAAATAGCATCATCAGATTGGCAAACCTAATGGGAATTTTGGAAACACCTGTCGCAGTTGAAACGGTAAACAACAGATGGAATTAGTTAATTTGAAGTCGTAATATTATTGTAATTCTTCATTTGAATTGGTGCCACGGATCTTTAAGAGGTCTTAAGTTAAGGAACTTTTAAACTGCAGTGGGTGTTTCGAAAACTCCCATAAGGTTTGTATATCCGATACTACATAATCAAAGCTACAGTTAACGAAAAGCCTTTAGGCCACACAATCAAGGCAATCACATTCTAGATTAACAATAACAAGTTATTATTAAAATCAATCATAACCAGGGAATTTCAACGACGAAATAAACGTTTAGATTTAATTGATCTCATGAGTTTGGTTGAACCCTCAATGCACACCGTAGACTTCCATACATACGAAAGTTCTTTATACGCCTGATTGGAATGAGGAAATAGGACCTCGAATGTAAATCAATCGAGCTCTCGTGATTACTAATATAATACTAAAAAGTAGGATGTAGTAATTGCCTTGGTTGTGCAGCCTAAAGGCCGCACTGAGGGAAGTATGAATTTAGCGTTACAGACATACAGATAAATTTAGACCATTATTATTATGTCGATAGAAGACATTTCTAGAGGTCGATCGGTCAGTTTCGCCGTATTGTTGTAGATTATAACAACAGAAGAGGCTTCATAACATTTTAGCTTCATATGAATGCAAAGTAGGGTCCCTATATTTCCTTCGCCGGGTTGAATTATCCATCAAGTCCCGTGCATTCTAGCATATGATCAAACCAGGAATTTGCTCTTACCTTGACCACAGAATCACTGTCAAAGTATCAAGTCACTCCGATTAGACTTCCTCCTCTGACGATGACGTAAGGACTACCAACAAACTCCAGCACTTTGATGCTGAGGGCGTTAATAATATGATCAATAACGACTTGAACAGTGACGAGCATAACGGCTAAGTATCCTTCCCACGTCCCCGTTAAGTCCACCGCATCCCTCGTATCCTACCGATACTCCTCAAGACTAAGATACTAAAATACAATTTACCAAAATTAAACCTTGGAGAATAGCTTTCGATTTATCTTCGCACAGAATAGGGTTACTACGAGCTATCCAGTTTTTTGTGGGAGCATCAATTCCCGATTCCCTAGTTCCCTAATCACGGAGGAAATCGCTTCAGACCTAAACCCCAAACATCAACCAGTTTAGAGCGTCCACCAAATGCAGTACGAAAGTTTAGGAGTCCAATGTCATTCTGGTCAGTCTAATACAGCAAAACGCATTTTCGATTTTCATGACAGTGCCAAAGGTGCAAAGATTCGAGTATTCGCAACGGAATTCCAAGACAGATCCGAAGTACGCCGGTGAAGACCTGACTATGCGAATTTCAGCGAGGCACATCCGAAAAATTCAAAGGCTGCTCATCTTACCCAAAAAGTAAGGGAAACACCATCCAGTCAATTCATTAATCAAACGAGATCTCTAATAACAACAAAGCTCAACGAGGACCCTTCAGATTGGCAACTGTTCACTCTTCTCCTCAATACGATACCAACTGCTATTATACCTACATGCACTTCGATGGATTAAAATCAACATGACTAAGTGTTAACACCGTTGCCTCCGTGCAAGTAAATCGGAATTCCATCCTTCAGATCGCTTATTCGGCCAAGGACCTCCGCGAGCCATTTAACACTAATATGGTGTTATAAAGCACCAATTTTCCAAACGCCAAACTTTCTATAGATGAAGAAGATATAAATTCAAGCCTTGGTGCTCCGCAAGCCAAGATTGTTCATTGCTCGATGAGAAACCTGCCAGATCCAGTCTAGCGCTTAACCTAGAAGTTGAAAGCCTCTCAATTCGCTGCCTGCTTTTACGTACCCGATGAAGCAGATATGGGGCCACAGCCCAACGCTCCTTGCATGCCAATATTCTCATGAAAAAAAGGTTTCATCAATTATTATGGACATTTTTGACCAAAATTGCATGAGATTGCAATTCAATATCTTAAGGCAGCCCTAAAATAATCTTTATGTTGACGACATCGTTAAGCCCGAAAATGTCAGCAAATATATCGAAAGAAGTTAAAAATAAGATGAGAAGCCGAAGGATGGAGCATAATGCAATTAAATTGTTTTAATAGCATCTTCTTCTTCTATAGCCCGAATGCTACGTTCATGCAACTTGTTCATCCTTTCTGGACTTTAGACCTCTCCCACGTTGAGGGGAGGGTTAAGGCCATATCCTACCACATGGCCCAGTGCGGGTTGGTAAGGGAGCAGCGAACAGCGGCGTTATTTTAAATTAATCACCAGCGGTCACCCATCCAAGTACTCGTACATACTTCTAGAAATATTGCTTGACATTCCGTAATCTAATGACCACAGACATTTGCATTGCGCTACATCGCTGCTCTCTATATTAATAGAATATTCTATAATATTATTTTACATAATATTCTTCTATTTGTTACATTACGCGATAACTGACACACACACATGGTACTTCTTAAATCTTGTCCACGTTCAGCTAATAAAATTGACATACATATTATATACTTGTATTAAATTTTCAGCAAGCATTTTAATAATAAATTGTTATATAACAAATGTTACAGTCGTTCTGAGGAATGCATTAGACCATTAGAAAATAGCATATTAGATTCAAATTTAGTAAATATCGAATGCATCGTTACATTCTTACAAAATACTCGACGACATCGCCTACATTTTAATAAATCTCGCTAGTAGGGGGAGCCTCTGAACCCCTTAATGACCTGAGCCTACAAAAATTATATGATACATTTTCGAAAAATCGCCTACGGAAAAACGGGCAGTCTTTAGTCTCCCTCTTTATATTATGTTATAAATCTAGCTGAATTTTTATGTTAAATCCTTAGGGGAGGTCAAATTTTGCAATGTGCATTCAACAAACAACTTTTGCAAATCTTTTTTCTCAATGATGAAGAAACTGAATTATTTGCGGAAGTAACTGTTAATTAAACTGCGTTGACACCTTGCGAAGGACGTTAATTAAAAAGTTTTTCTAGAGGTTACCTGATGTAACGAACTAATATTATGCAGATACAGTTGACAGATTTAGATAAACCGATTTTTTCACCAACAAACCACAAAAACCGCGACTTCTATCTCTTCGCTCTTACATTAAAATTGACATGCACTTGCACATATCCAATCCCGTTAACTTCTTTTCTCTTAATTAGTTAAATATAAAAAATAGAAATTATAAAATTAATTAACAAATTAATTTCCATTGTATGTTTTTACTTTTATTAACAATTAAAATATTTTATTTTGATTTACTCCGTTGGTCATGTATTCAGCGTGGTGTATAATTTGAAGAAATTTTGTTTGACCACCGTAATTTTTTTTATAATTTGTACTTAATTATGTTAATCAAATTGCTTAACACCGTTACAATTTCAAACTTTGAAGTTTTTGTATTTGAAATTACTGTTAGGATTAAGTACTTTGGCTCGCAGCTAAACAACAAAGAGCAACTTTCTGAGATGGAAAAAAACGCTAATAATGTAAAAAAAAGTATCGGCTTACCTTCTAATATTTATTGTAGTTTCTGCGTTGTTTCTCACGGGCGTCGGTGCGGGTGTAAAGCTGGGCGAAGTGTCAACACTTGAAGCTACACTCGATTCGCTGGACGATAAACTTCGATGTCTTCTTGATCGTGAAGATTCCGAACCACTTCGAGCACGACCTCCAGGTTCCCTCGAAACCGTTCTACTACGCGAGCCGCGAGATCTTCTAGCTGAAGACTCCGTCCTACCATTTGATAGCGTAGCCAGTCTTGATGGTGCACTAAATGGGCGTGATGTTGGTTCGATAGTTAAAACATTGCACTGCGGAGGATTAATCGCGTTTGTTTCGTTGTTAGAAGTGCTAACCTCAGAAGATCCTTCCGTACTGGGGAGCCTGAGGTGACGTATGCGTCGCATAGAGCTCCTCAACCACGAACTTTCCTGTCTGTTTGTATCTACAACTTGAGTGTCAACTTCATTTTGTGCCAGCTGGGGTTGAACAGTTTCACTAGAGTAATTTTCAGGTGAACGTGCCTGATGCTCTTGAATCCAATGTCTAACCACTTCCTCGTTGGCATCTGCTCCGGAAATCCGTTCAGGTGCAGTTAAATTTGTGACAGAGTTGTGATTTTTCGATAGCTTTTTAAATTTCACCCTTTCACTCTCTTCACCAGAAACGGTAACACGCAAAGGATGTTTTCTACTGAACGTAGGAAAGTCTTCCATACTCTCAAATGCTTCGTTAGCTTGTCCCAGCTCGCAAGGCGAGCATTCACCATCGTCGTGAAGGTTGGGTAACCTTTTTAATCCGCTTGGTTCCTCGCTCCGTTGACCATCATCAAACAAACAAGGTGATTCATTCAAAAACTCTTCACAATCTTCGGCATTCGAGTCAAAAGTTTTTAAATAATTATCCAAGTCTTCCAAACAATCCTCGACGCTTTGTTTATCTTCCGTTTCGGACTCACTCGTATCACTTGAACCGTCTAATATTCCGTTCGAATTTTCCAGAGTTTCGTTCAAAATTTTATCCAGATTCATCAAGACGTGCAAAGCTTCCAAACTCTCCGGCGAGTATGATCTTTGGTCATCGTATAAAACCTCGCTATTGTTTGTCGATGTATTTGGTAATTCATCCCCACGCTCACTGTCACTATCATCACTTAAAGAAATTAAAATATCCTCAACGTCCACACAATTTGTTGCAAAACTCGCGCATGGTTTTTCGCACGAAGTTTGAATCTTTTCGTCCAGGCCTGGAAGTTCCACGTCGAGGAGGCTTTCGGAAGGGTGCTCGATCGAAATTGTGGTTTGTCGTGGTAAAATGGGCGAACCGACGTGAAGATCGATTAAATCTCCGTCTTGTATTTCCAATGATGTCGCCATGATGAAAACATTTGTTTATCTGCAACCAAAAACAAAGGAGTTAGGTTTTGCAAAATTTGCATATCGTGACGTCGTTTTGTGTACGGCACGTGCATTCAAAAATAATTAGCTGGAAATGCTTTTAGCGCTATCAGCTTTTCTCTATCGCGCTGGGCACCAAAGCGAAAAAAATTATTTAAAATAACAAGAATGTGTGAGCGATATGAACTTCCGGTGTAGTAAATGTACTGTACAGGACAATAAACTACCTTGGTATATCTTGTGGATACATGGAAGCGCAATATTAACGGGTTTTAATGAAGTCTCGAGTTAAAATAATAATATGTGTATATGATATGATTCACCTGTCTCGCGAAAGGTAGGACAAATCGAGCTTTATGAAGATGCCATTAACCTCGAGTATCGCAACAGAATTCATTTGGAGTTATTGTGTTCGAACAAAAGTGGATATACCGGACTGTTTTTTTAATTAATCAGAACAATCGCAATTGAAAAACTGGGTTTTGTTAATCGGTCAAGGAGTTCTTAGATTTTCTTCTATTTTCATGGTTTTCCCGGCTTCCCTAAGAGTCTCGATTCTTACTTTTAATGGGTTTCCGAGTAAGGCGGCGTTTGATGAACGCCACGATTATTATAAAATTATAACTGGCGCAGTCGGGAAGCTAATGAAAGTTTTTCAGAGCGACACTTGATTACACAGTAAAACTTAAATACTTCAAAATTGAATGGACTGCACCGTTACAATATATTTTATTAAGTACCTCACCAGTTGCTGTCAATATGTCGACTACCAGCTCAAATTTGCTTTCAAGTTAAAAAGTCAAAATTGTGAAAATAGTCCCACAACAATACGCCCAATGGAAAAGAAAGAGCTAGTCAGACAAGGTAACAGGTAGAAGATCAAGTTGTTAACATGCGATTCTTTAAATAACTGTTTCTTAAGTGACTCACGCACGTGTTCGTAATTTTGTTCCATTTTAGTTCTTTAAGTAAGGTTTTAACAACTTTTCTAAAATAAAATTGTGCAAGAGAAGAATCGGAAACAAGGGCGAATTGATAATGCGGAGAATATCGACAATTCATTTCGGGGTTTTCTTGAGTTCCTTTCAGTCTTGGTATAAAAATTGTTAGAACAACCAACAGGTTTTTAATTTAGTTTTATTATGTTGAAACGATTTGATGTTGAAACGAAGTTCAAGTGTGTTATTATTACCCCATTAGGATTATACGTAAGGCCAAACGCGAAATTTCAGCCAATTTTAAAATTTATTCCATCAAGTGCTTCAATTAAATTAGGCCCGCAGATGGTTATTTTTGGCCCACTAAACGTTTTACACAGATAAACTCACATTCATTGATCCAGTTGTAATGAGAATCTTTTGAATTTGAAGCGATTAATTGAGAATTATAACTTCTACATAAGTTAACCAATTTTAAAGTTTGTAAATTTTTTAGATAAATAGTCCCGAAAGCTATAATATGTTTTATTTACCACCGTGCGGAAGGACCTACTTTTCGAACAAATTTGCTTAAGGGAATATACTAATTTTTCACACTAGTGCGAAAAGTTAAATTTACGTTTGTTGCTGATTTATAGCATCAACTAAGCATGCCACAGATTTGAAATTTTGTACGGACATAGGTTCCGTATTGTGTAGTCCGAGGAATATCAATAAACTTAAAAAATTATCCCATTTTCGTTTTAGGGGGGGGGGGGTCTCAACTCCGTTATTTATCAGAGGATATTTGCTTTTTTGGTTTCATTTTGTTCTTTTCGAATTTAGGCTTGACGAGCCTTAATGAGGTTGAATCGATGTCGTAGTGTCCTATATTTAAACTAGATTCCATTAATTTAGCTATTAAAAATGTAAATATAAAATTTAAATATTCTCGACAAGTTAAACCTTAATATTATATTAAGAAGAAGTATTGTGAAAAATAGCAAATTTCATTAGAATGCTTTTTTCTGTGCCATTAGCAATAAAGTTCAAAGCAACCCCATTTAATAAAATAAATTAGATCATGACTTATTCAGTTCAGGACCCGAATCACTCTAATAATAATAACTTCTACAAAGTTTAATCGATATTAATTTTTTTCAACTTTTTTGGCACATAATGGCTTAACCTAAAAAATACATCTACCTATATTTTTCGTTAAAATGATTAGTTTTTGAGCTATTACTAGTTAAAGTTCAAAAAGTTTCAGAAACTGCAAAACCCCGATTTACTTATTTTCCTTAGGGGTCATCCATTAATTACGTAAGGGTTTTGGGGGAGGAGGGGGTTATTGTATATCTTACGGACCCTTACGTAGGGGGGGGAGGGGTCCGACGTATTCCTTACGTAAGTTTCTTAAAATATTTTTTTAAATAAAATTCTTCTTCTTCTTCTGTTGTTAGGGCTCGGCCCTGTTAATTAATCACGGCATTGCCTTCCTGGGATTCAGACGTCCAGCTGTCCTTCCATCTTTTAGGGGGTCTTCCGGGGGGTCTTCTGGTGTTAGGTCTTTGTTTCATTACCACTTTTGCAATTCTCGCATCATCCATCCTCTCTACATGGTCTCTCCAGAACCGTCTCCTCTCTCTGGCCCATCTGACAACATCCTTTATTCCGCACTTTTCTCGTGTTGCTTCGCTTCTCACTCTATCCCACAGCGTTACTCCCGTTATCGCTCTTAGTGTTCTCATTTCTGTTGATCTCATTGTCTGCTTTGTTCTTGATGTTGCGGCCCTGGTCTCTGCCGCGTATGTCAGTACCGGCCTTACACATGTTTTGTATATCCTTGTTTTACTTTCTATTGATATGTGTTTATTGCCCCATATGATGTTTCGTAGGCATCCCGAGATCCTGGCTGCTTTGAGTGCTTGTGTGCGTACCTCTGATATGGTGCTTCGGTCGTTTGTTATTTCCACACCAAGGTATGTGAATTTACTGACCTGCTCAATAAGTTCTTCGTCAACCATCAGTTTGCATCGTATTGGGTATTTTGAGATCACCATAGATTTAGTTTTTGGTGTCGATATCTGCATGTTGTACGTTTTTGATACACCATTGAGTCGGAATAGGAGTCGCTGTAGGTCGTCTTCATTTTCGGCCATTAAGACCACGTCATCTGCGTAAACTACTATTTGGATTCTGCTACCCCCCACTCCATAGCCAATGTGAGTGTCTTTGATACCTCTAATTATCTGTTCCATTATCAGGTTAAACAATGCTGGGCTCAAGCTGTCACCCTGTCTGATTCCAGTTGTTATTGGTACTTCATCTGTGAGGGTGCCTCCTACTTTTATTCTTGTTCTTGTGTTTGTGTTTAGTTCCTTTATTATGCTAACTATTTTTCTGTTGACTTTGTTATTGAGCAGTATTATTAGTACATCGTCGAGTTTTACTTTGTCATATGCTTGTGTAAAATCAACAAAACAAAGGAACAGTGGCTTGTCATATTCAATTGCTCCCTCTACCAGTTGTCGAATTATGAATATTCCGTCGATAGTCGATCTGTTTTGTCGGAAACCTTGTTGTTCATCACTTATTCCGATTTCCTCGATTACTCTCTGGGAGATGATCCTTGTGAACAATTTATACACGCCACTTAGTAGGGTTATTCCTCTGTAGTTCTTCGGGTTTTTCTTTGATCCCTTCTTGAATATAGGTACTGTGACACTTGTGCGCCATTCCTCAGGTATATTTCCAGATGATATTATCTTTTGAAACAGTTTTTGGAGTTCTTTTGATAATGTAGTGCCCCCGTATCTAATCATTTCGTTGGTTATCATATCTATTCCCGGCGATTTTCTGTTCTTCATTCTTTTTATTCCCTCATCCACTTCGTTTTGAGTTATTGTTATTTCTTCTTCCGGGTATTCTTCCTCTACATTCGCCGTCGTTATGTTGTCTGACGGCGTGCTATTATTTGTATCGTAGAGCACTTGAAAGTAGTTAATCCATTCATCTTTTGATATGTTTGTGAGTTGCGTGCATTCGGTTATTGGTTTCTTTGCGTTGCGTATTATCTGCCATACTCGTTTCTGACTACCATACATGTCATGCTCCATGTCTGATGAGAACTTCTCCCAGTATTCCCGCTTCAGCCTTGTTATTTGGTCGTTTATTTTATTTCAGACGGTCTTGTATCTTAGGTATTCATCGTGTGATCTATCCATGCTATAACGCAAGTACGCCTTTCTCTTCTCGTTTGCCAAGTCTTTCACTTCTTTTGTGAACCATGGCTTGGTGTTCTTCTTTTTGTTGATATCAGACTTTCTCATTCCTACTGCTTCCTCGCCGCTTTTTATAATGTTTGATTTTATCCTACCCCATGCCTGTTCCACATCATCTTGTTGTGTCACTTCATTTTCTCTTATCTTATTTTCTAGTCTTTTCTTATACAGGTACTGGGTACTGTCACTTTCAAATGATTCGATATTGAATTTCGTGACAAATGTCGTTGGCTTACTTGTATGTCTTTGTGGTAGATGTTTAGGTCGATATTTGAAGAGTATTAGGCTATGATCGGTACCTATATTTGCTGAATTCAGGGCTCTTACGTCAATTATTTGTTTTGGTGGTATTTGCCTATTTGTAATTATATAGTCTATGATTGACTCATGTCCTCTGGTGTTTCCGAAGGTCCTTTTATGTTGCCATTGGTGTGGGAAGAACGTGTTGTTAATACGTAGCTCATTTTGTGCACATATGTAGTTGTATTAGTAGTTCGCCGTTGTTATTAATCGTTTCCTCATTGAAGCGTTGCATTACGCCTGGTAATACTTCGCTTCCTAATCTTGAGTTGAGATCCCCCATAACTATTGTTTTCTCTTCGTTTGGCACTGCGTCGAGTATTTCTTGCAACTTATCGAAGAACGTTTCTCTTTCTTCCTTCGGCTTTGTCATATCGGGTGCATATACGCTTATCAAATTGATCTTGCAGTCATCCACGGATAATATGACATGTAGTAGTCTTTCGTTAATGTAGTCAACCTTTTCGATGTTGTTTTCGAATTTCTCGTGTATGATTAGGCCCACTCCCGCATGTGCTCTTTGGTCCTTGTCTTTCCCACTGTAGATGAACAGATAGTTTTGGTACCTACTATTCCCCTTCCCCTTCTTTTTTGTTTCTGATACAGCGCATATTTGCGCATATTTTTATAAATAAAATTTAAAAATCAAATATAATATTTGATAAAAAATCAAATATATTGAAATATACTCGTATAGTACTTAAAGGCGCTGATACACATGCTACTTACTGGCACGAAAAGCATGCTATTATGACGTAATTTTACGACATTTACGTCATAATAGACGTAATTTTACGACAATTACGTCATAATAGCATGATTTTCGTGCCAGTAAGTAGCATGTGTATCAGCGCCTTAAAAATCATTAAACATAGTGGCATAATAGTATAATATACTAGCTGGCACAGTCGGCCTACCGGCCTCACTCAAGGGTATCGCAGGCATACCTGTAGACCGTGGTTGTTCGGCCTTCGGCCTCACTCCAAGGTTCTAAAGTAGCCTATGTTTTTCGTAGCGTTGTAAATAACTTCTACACCAAATTTGGTTAAGATGGTCAAATAGAGACGTAAAGCACGTACACGCGTATTTGCATTGTCGATCGCTTGACAGATTGACAGCATTCATTATTGTTTTTTAAGTTGATTTTGAGTAGCCTGCCTTCCTTTAAGGAATCTCGATAATCCATTCATGCGCGTCCCATAGGGACGCGCATGAATGGATTATCGAGATTCCTTAAAGGAAGGCAGGCTACTCAAAATCAACTTTGCTTTCCTTTGCGAATTTTTGCACTATTTCAATACAACAACATGCGCAGGAACCTACATAATAACTGTGCCAGATTTGGTTCCGATCGGTCAAACGGTTTAGGAGTCTATAGGGAACATACATACACACATACATCCATTTTTATATATATAGATTATTATTCATATTTTATAAATATTAGGGGCGGAGAGGGGGGGTCAAAATTAATTTTCTTTTAAATAATCCTTACGTAAGATGTGGGGGGGGTTCCACAATCTTACGTACCCTTACGTGGGGGGGGTCCAAAATTACAAAAATCATCCTTACGTAATTAATGGACGGCCCCTTACACAGTTTTGGAGATTTTATTTTTCCATAGGTACCTTTATTATTGTTTTAATTATTTTTAATTTTTATTAGTTGATCACAGGAATAGAAAATCAATGTAAACTTTCGAGTAAATTAGTTTATAATTTAAAATAATTTTATTTATTAATTTCTACTTTCAAATTGCCAAAGCACCAAAATTATTAACTTTTCGGTGTTAATGGTCCAATACTTTTTAAAAATCATGAAATTATTTACAAACTAGATTAAAACTCTTTATTGCCGAAAATCAATGGTTTTCGAGTTATAGATTAAATTAAGTAAAGAAATGTTCCAAAATTCAAATTTTATTTTTTTTGTTTTTTTCTGCAAACCCTGCGTATTATAAATAAAACGTTTTACAAACAAAAGGGCAGCCTTTCCTAAAAGTAAATTTAACGGGCTACAACTTTAGTTTAGTAAAAAATGTTTTTAAACCTTATCCATTTTAAAGATAAACTGAAATTTCGATGTAAAAATGTAGTTTTTAATTTATTGAAATACACAGCACAAAGTGAACAAAGTAAAAATACAATTTTTTTCATCCGGAATTACTTATCATTTATTCTTTGATTAAGCTTACCTGATGAGGATATAAAATTTTCATTCAATCCCCCCCCCCCCACATATCCTTTAAATTAAAATTTTTTGTTCATTCTAATTTTTATCAACTTTCTGGGTTTGACTCAAGAATGTCTGCATTTATACTAATAGTTTAATTAAAATTTAATTATTTTAACATTAACATTAGTACTAAATTATTTTATAATAAATAAATAACCTTTTTGTGTTGTTATTACACTAATAAAATTATTAAAACTGTTTTTAAATTGAAATTGTCGCAAAATTAAAAATTTAACTTTATTATTTCAAAACTACTTGGAGCCGCAATAATTAGCTCACACTTAGATCTCCATCAAAGATTTCTTGACTACATTTGCTGCCTTTCTCAGGCTAATCGACGTCGCAGTCGTTAGGACGAGTCGACTAAATACGAATTTTGTCGGGTAAAAACGAACTGTAAATTTGGTGGTAAATTGCACACATTATCGACAGTGATTTCAGTTTTTCTATGAAATGAAATGGATGAAATGGAAAGTGACATTATTTTGTTGTAAAGCGTTTCGTTTAAAAGATACACAGTTTACAAGAAAAACAAAAATTAAATTTGAACTTTCCTTACTTCTGAATATTTCTGTACTTAATTTTATCCATAACTCAAAAGCCTTTGATGTTAGACAATAAAGGGTTAAAATCTAATTTGTAGATAATTTCACGCTCTTTAAAAAAGCATTGAACTATTAACACTCAAACATCGACAATTTCGGTGCTATGGGCATTTAAAGAGCGCCTGGAAGGTTTGAATTTTATTTATTCAAAATTGAATTATTAACATTATAAGAGGGGGGGGTTAAACGGAATAGTTAAATGCACTAACATGTTTACAAATTTACAAAATATCTGTCATTTCGGGTCTTAAAAAGTTGCTTTGAATATAATTTCTATACTCTTACAATTAAAATTCAAATATTTTATCTTACAATTAAGTTTACATTAAAATTAATAATTTTGGAATACCTACAATAATTACAGCCGCCCCATTAATTTTGATTTCATTTTTTAAGTTAATTTCCATAGCACTGATTAAAAACATAGATATAATATAATATTACCTTAATCAAAGTCAATACTAAACCAAACAATGTACAACAAACCTGATGCTTTGTCATCAGCAAACATTTATCCTATGCGTTATTGAGCCCTTCATTTGTATTAATTAATCCCAATTTTTAAAATTCAGATAATATAAACCTGCAGTCCTGAAGCTGTGGCACGTAGGTTGAGTTTAACCCGCGCAATTTTTCTGTCCGGTCCGCGAATAGTTCAACACCAAATATTGAAAGCGTAATTCAATAAATAAATAAGCGTACTTTCAAATTCGAATCAATTCAAATCAGTTTGAACCGAAAAATCTCCTACGGTGCTTTTATCCGAATTTAAAAGTTTTTAATAGTTACCTTCCTCCTGAGAGCAGCGATATTTTGTGGTCGAAACGATCAAGTTCTTGGGCACCACCTGTGATCGATCAAAATCTCTCGAGAAGTCGATGAACTTCAGCAGGAGAACATTTTACGATATTTTCAAAATAAATCAACCATGCTTGACGTTATCCCGCTATAGCAACAAAAATCGCAGCTTGTTTTTCGCAGGTGCGAAATTCAGCTGTACAGCGCGAAGTTTATTTTTGTAAAAATTTATTATCGTTAACAATAAATTTTTGAAAATATAAAACTGAAATATAGATTTAATCGTTCACTTCGTGCAACGTTAAAAGCTTGCAACAGCTGTTTATTCAAGCAACCTACACCTTGATCGTTAAATTTTTATCGTCACTATTCGATTTTACAATTTTTAAGTGAATACCGTAATATGTAGGTCGCAAAACCATTAAAAAGCCTTAGGTGCGAAATAGGCGATTTAAATTAATAAATGACAGAATTAAAAACCACGTACGCACGCACCCACATACTTACAGTATTATGATGTTTTTTTTCGAACATTTTTTACCATCAAATAAAAATTGTTTCCTTTCATTGTTTTGAATTATTCTTCAAGAATTTAAACATTCTTAAGTATGCAAGGGGGGGGGGAAGAGGCGTCGTAAAGAAATACTATTTTGGGACAGTACCAGAATATTCTTATAATTTTATTTAAATTGGTTCCACCCACTTAAATAACAAAGGTGAATAAACTTATCCACTTTTTATTTAAAAACCGAAAAGCTGAGTTCTAAAACCCCATTATCTTCTGTTGCAATGCTAATTCACTAATATTTAAGTATGTAAACTATCACTTCAACATAGTAATGATTTAACCCCTATTAGTTTAATCGCTTTGCAAATTAATGTCGAATCGATGCCGGTGCAATTTCTAATGTTAACCCACTTTGGTTTAATTTGAAAAAATTGAGTAATAAGTTCACTAATTTGTCAACACTCGGACGATGATTTATGATAAGTTGATTATTGTAATTTAAATTAAGGTTACAAGTGTTAAGGCAAAAATTAAAATGTAAATTCCGGGTTCCAACTGTACATTGATGGAAATTTCGTGTGTCGTAATCCTTGAAATACATAAAAAGATGATTAAATTGTTATGACATTTTGTAGTTTTAATTAATTTTATTACAATTTTATAGCAGCCAATCTGAAATTCAAATTTTTTAAATTCTTCCCCCGACTTACCAGCACTTATTTCCGGACCACTCCGAGCAAGTAGCGAACGAAACGAAAAGTTTAAAGGAAAAACAAATAACTCACTTTAAGACCACTGGATCAAATTAATGTTTGTCAATGTCACAGTCGTAAAAACGATATTTCTTGAAATAAAATAAAATTTGTACTAAGACGTGAACAAATGGAAGAGATAAGAATTTAGCAATATCAAAAATTTGTCATTGCGATAACAAGACCTTCGTTGTTATCCTAATAATCAAATAGTCAAATCTCTAAAAATACTTATTTTAGGGCTAAAACTTTTCGTTTCACGCTTAATTAATTAAAAAATAATTTGAATAAATGAAATTTTTTTTCTTTTGTTCCACATTGCATGTTTTATTTATTAAATTTGAAATGCACGAATTTTTTATCGATTATGCACATAATTGGTGTATAAATACGCACGTAGACAGCTTTGTAAATATTCCTGCAGAAATGTAAATATTTTTTAAATTTTGTTTATTTTGCATTAAGAGGTGCTTTAGTCTTATCTACGAACGATGCCCTCGTCCGTCGTTTAAGTTACACCTTACCCAATTTATTACAGGTTGTTATCTTTGAACGAAACGAAAGTGGCGGCTGGTATTGGGAGGGCGACGGGGCGCCACCCTTCCAAAACAGGGTAACTCAGAACGATAGATTTTAATGTGAATAATGGACTCTCAAATCATTGGGAGATGGATTCGCTCCCTTTAAAGCAATTCTTTTTAAATTTTATAGCTTTAAATGGTCATAACACTAAAATATTGATTTTTTAATGCAGGTAAATGGTTTAGTTCTTTTTTAAACTTCGTGATATTATCTACAAACTAGATTTTAACCATTGATTGTCTAAAATCAACAGTTTACGAGATATGAATCAAATTATGCAAAGAAATGCTGCAAAATTTGAAATTTTATTGATTTGTTATTACTGCAAAAATTACCTGTATCTTTTATCCCCCCCCCCCCATCTTGAATTTTTTAATGAAATTAGTGTCAAACGTTTGAACATACTTTAAGCTTCAATCAGCTTCCAATCAAATCGTTTGAACCACCGCATCGCGAAGTTAAGTGCGAAAACTTTGGAGGGTGGCTGTAGGAAGAACAGCCCATTGCATCGTTTGAGAACCAACGAGTTTCTATTCCCGTCGTTTGAGCTTCAAAGGTTTTTAATAAAAATTCAATTCTTTAGAACAAAGCCTGTAGAAATGCTTTTTTTTTATAAATGATTCTTTTTAATAAAATTAATGCCATTCAGTCGAAAAACATCGCTCCGAGCAACGTTGTAGAAATGTCGGAACCCCATGGGTTTGAGGCGCAGGGCTAAGTCTGGGAGTGGTTTTTAAAATGGGTGTGGATTAAAAGATTTTGGATTCTGGGTAGGGGGTTTGCCGTTGTTTTGTTTATAATCGTAGCATTGAGAACTGGCGTGGAAGTCCTAATTGTTGGATTTAAATTTATTTGGCTGGTATTGAACTTGGCTGGCGCCGGAGGATTTAGTGACCATGGTGTTAATTTTGGCTATCACTTGTTCGTTAATATTGCCCTCTCGGAGTATTGTGACGATTGCTGTGATAAGGATGCTAACGAAGTTGTTTGCGAGCGTTTCGCTTGCTGAGGATGCGACTCGGTCTCTGTAAGCTAATGTACACATTCACAGATGTGTCCTGTCTGAACTTCGTAGGATTGGCCCTCTTTCCTTTTGGGGGTAGCGGGGGTGTCTCGAGTTTTTCCACAAGTCGACGTGAAATGTTCTCTGGCACACTTCGCGCGTTCGGGTTGGTCTTGCAGTTGCGTTAGGTGTGCCCGAAGCGCTCGCAAACTCCACGGTCATATTAATGTTAATGACCGTCAATTTGGATCTTCCCTGGATCTGTCAAGGATAATCACGTAGAGCGGCATAGGGCGGCGGTGGTGTCGATACTTCTTCTGGTGTACGGTTTATACTGACAAATTTTGAGATTTTAGATCTCCGGAAATGTCTTCAGGGGAAAGTGTGCCTGGAAGGAGCGTGAAGAAATTTTCGCTTCTTCCAGTAGTCCCGACAGGGCGCGATAATCGGTCTGAGCACTTGGATAAATGGCAATGCTGTCGGTTATAGTTTAATTTGGGAAAGTGGAAGGTCACAGGCGGTAGGTGGAATTCTGGAAGTAAGATGAGCTTTGGGATTTAGAATGATCTTGGGAGCGGGATGCTTAGCCCTTACCTGGTGTTCCTTCGCATCATCCTCGTTCATCCAGCCGCTGCTATCGTTGTCTGGAGCAATTTTGTCCCTGGCAACTGCAGTCTTAATCACATTAGCGAGAAGCTGAAACTTGTTGGGTGAAAGAAAGTCTTCAGAAGAGAAAGTTGGTTTTTTCCCGTTTGCTTCTGGATTCCTTAAACGGCAATTTTTGACTAGAAGTAGAACCGCCTGCGGAGTTTGCCTGATGCTGACGTTCCAGGTGGTGCTCCAAATCCCTCATTGCTTCCTCCCTGTCGGCTATCAACCTCAACATCGCTTGATTTAACATCTCAGGGTCGTTGCGGTGTGCGACGATCTCATTTTCGATTGACGACACGGCATACAGGAATATGGGATTCTCTGCTTCTTACTGATGAGGTTGAATTTAAAAATTCAGTGAGTTAACAAAAAATTTGAATTTGGTTGGTTTGATGAGAAAAAAATTCAGATTTTAATTTCTTGGAACTGTTTTATTAATGACACGTTGAAAACTCACTTGCCAATCAAAGGAAACTCAAACATTTGACACAATTTCATTAAAAAATTCTCGATGGGGGGGGGGCGAAATGTTCTATATCTTTTGTCGTTACAAAAAATACCCTAATCCGGTAACAAATTTAATGGTTCAGAATCTATGAATTTCATTTATTCAAAAACAAAATAATTTATTTGTAAAGACGTATTTGTTGTGTTCTGTATTTAAAAAAAACTACATTTTCCCATCCAATTTCAATTTACTTCACTCGCTTTGAAACGAATTGGTTTTCCTAAAAAGTTGACTACATTCAAGTTTAAGCCCGTTAAATTTGCTATCATAAAAGAGCCCTCAATGTATTTAAAAACGTTTCGTTTGGTAAAAAAGAACAAAAATACTAAAAATCAAATCTGTCGACATTTCTTCGCTTAATTTGATTCATAACTCGAAAGCCATCGACTTTAGACAATAAATAGCTTTAACCTAGTTTGTAGAAAATTTCGCTCTCTTTAAAAAAGCACTGAACTATTAATACTTAAAAATCAAAAGTTACGTTGCTATCACCATGACAAGATAGAACCTGATTATAGAACTTGAAAAGGGTTTAAATTTAGACAAAAAATGTAGGCATGGGTTGCGGGACACCCTGTATATGAGCTTATTTTGCCTGTTGGAATTCAAAGCGATTATCATTATTGTTGTTAATAATAGCAAAAAAACCATTGCGGTTAATGTATTCATCAATATTATTTCGTACTACATGCAAATCTATTTGACATCAAAAATTGATATGAAATATTTATCTAAATTATGCGAATTATAATATTGCGTTTTTTTCATTGATTTTTTAATAGCGCAATTTTCACAAGCAAAGAGCGGAAATCTCGAGTTCGAATCTCGATTTCTGATCTCACCTTTTGGTGATCTGATACATTATGGAATATAACAGTAATTTGTATTTACTTATATTTACTTCTACATGGCTGAATGAACAAAGCTCGATAAAAAAAAAGTTAAAATTATACAGGGTGGTTCTCGTCATATTGCATTGGATATCTGTTATTATTTTAATACCCTGCAATAACCTGAACCTTGCTAAATAAATAACCAGCAGCCATCATCAAACAGTATTTTGGACCAGAGAATCGCCAATTTACAGTAATAGAAGTCCCGAGGGAATATTAGAAAATCAATCAAATTTATTTAAAAAAAAATACTAACTTACAATTTATAATTTTCCGGTAAATTATGTGGTTTTCATTTTGATAAACAAATAACCCACGTTTGTTGATTTATAAATATCGATTCCACTTTCTTAAACTTTTTTAAATTTATGTTTGGTTTGCATTATTAATTTAATTTGTTATCTATTTGTTATGTTAACTACACAGTTTTTACTCATTTTATTTAAATATTAGCAATGGTGACGCTTTTGCCTGTTATTTCTTGTATAATGAAGGTCGATTTGTTCGTAAATACAGTGCGACCTCGATAACTTATTAGTGTAAACTGCAAAACGACACTTACGAGCGGACATGTTTTAAATTAAATTTTACCTATTAAATTTATTAAACCGCAAGAATTATAATTATTGTGCATCGGCTGTGTACAGTAGTAACTGTTAATTCAAATCGACAATAAAATATAATAATACATAAAATACATAATTAAATGTAACTGCTCTTCATTTTTTAAATTCGTATTATACATTTTTCTCTCTGCCTACTTTTAGGGTGTAATAGCCTTGTAATTATAAACGAAATTGAAAATTTTACGTTTTAATAGTTAATGGGTATCGATGTTGGTACAATACGTTTCGTTCTATTGAATTTACATTATTACGTACAATGTGATTAGTTTGCAGGTCAGTGTACTTACCAATTATAATTTTTGTTACCTTTTTAAATAATTAATTAAAAAAGCCAATTAATTTCAACCTCTAAATGACCACAGTGCAGTAACGAAGAGCGACCCCCCCCCCCTAGAGTTCAATATTTTTGTGACTGCGAAATTCTCCATTTCCTTATTTTGTTTACGACGCCAACAATAGACCACCCTGCGAAAGTTACAGAAATTAAAATGTTTTGTAATTATTATTTAAAAAATCTGAAATGATTTTTGTTACAGAATTCGGTTAAGGTGGACCGTGGTAACTGCAATCTTGTATGTAGGGGGTTAATCGATTGTGTGTATCAGATGATTCATCTTTAATTGAATTGCAATGCGGTTTTTGCATTGATAAGGTTCACAATTTTTAATCGACTGTTTAATTATTTCATAATTTATAATAATTAATAAACTTAATTTATTTACAAACGCACCCACGAAAGTTATACGAACGCAACATAAATTAAAGCAATTAAAAGCAATACAGCCCCCATGGACGAAGAATTGATATATTTATGTGCACTGTATGCCTCATACGCCTCATAAGAGAAGTATAACAGTATGATAGTAATATACAGGTAGTGCAAGTAGTATTAATGCAACTAGTAATTATTGATGTAGTTCATACGAAATTGGGTTTGAGAGCTTAGGGTAATAAGTTGCATTTCGAGTTACTATGAATTTCTTTGTGCCGCAGTTTGAACTCCACGTTAAACTGTAGGTCCCTTGTTTACATTAATTCAGTAAGTAGCATACACTGACTTTTAATTCTGGTTGGCGGGTTTATCTCTTCTTTCTCATCTTAATGTAGGTATTGGCTTTTACATCTAACTGCCCTTCGATGTGCCTGTGATCCTGTTTTTTATTGTAATGATGGCAATCATGCGTGTAGCTTCAGTTCACCAGCATATCAAGATCAACATCAACAGGAGTGTACTAGTTCTGCTAAAGGGGGAGAGCAATTTAAAAAAATACAAATTTGAAAAATGCTTGTTTGTTGTATTTATAATGAAAAATTGATCTTAATCTTTTTACATTGCAATTTACTCTCACGTCAGAAAGATGTACGTACCCCTCCCCCGTGGTAAAATCTGAAATGATATCTCTGCTGTAAAGTTTATTTTTAAATCAAATATTTTAGAAGGTAAATCGTTATAATTTTGTAACTTTACATAAATGTACCATGTAAATTTACAAGATAAACCATTGGTTTTTATTTTGATTTTTAACAGTGTAGGATTTGATAAATATATACTACATATTAAAACTTATAATAAATAATAATAATAATAATGCAATGTGGTTAAAGTACCTTGTGGTAAATTTTCTCAGCAAATAAATAATTTTCTAAATGTAGGACAAAGGCAAGTTGACAATAATTAATTTTTATTCTTTTGCAAAAGTTCTCCAGAAGAAGTCTAGGCAAAGAAGCTGAATACAAAATTCAAGCAAGCTGGAATTTGGCATGCATTCGTATTTGAGTGTCCGAATAAACTCCCCAACAGTCCCCTAAAACTGCATGGCGGTTTCTTCCTCAATTATTGAAGATTTTAACCCCTCGATGCGGTTTTTCACCTATAGATCACTTAATTTCATTTTTACTTAAAATTATCATCAGATAATTTTAAATTAAAGAATACAAAATACTCTCCAAAACTTAAAAATTAAGTTAGGGGGCATATAACCCTGTCCTTATTTTTTTCCTTAATTGTGTCCAATTTTTCCCAGAACGCAGTGCGCAAAAATGTGCGCGGAATTGGATACAGCACATTGAATACGCGTCGTGTCATAAATATGGCCCTAAGCAAATTATTATAGGCGGAAAACAACATTGGTTCTCATTATTATTAAAATTAAAATTATTTAAAAAAAATGAAATAATTCTTATTCCGAATAAAACTTTTATAATTTCATCTTCGGAAATTGGAGTAAAATATAAAGAAAATGTAAATTCAGACAATTTACCAGTGGCGGCTGATACGGGGAGAGCGACGGGGTGCCGCCCTCCTAAAACAGAATAATAACTCAGAATAAAGAATAACATTTTTTAATAATAAAACAACACTTTACTAATAAGTTAAAAATGTAATTTTAGTCGCTATGTATCGTGGTCGCTATCCAAAAATAATAATTTTAAGTAAATAAATAAATTTGCTTTGTCTTGCAATTTTGTACCCCCCCCCATTGAAAAAAGGCACTAGTTGCTACTGTAAATGAAGTTCTAAAAAATTGGAGGCTACTGTAACCGGGGAGTCTGGGGGTTATGGAATACCCCCCAGCATGATGGTGATTAAGATGCCCATTAAAATGGAGAGTAATAATATATTTTCAAAGTAACGCACGAAGTTGAGTGATTTTTCGGAGCTTTTGATCATCTGTGGTCAACATTTGGAACACTGCATTTCGTCATAGTTTGCGTGTTTACTCTAAATGGTCATTAATGGAATTAAAATATTTTAGAAGTAAATATTTAAATTTATATTTTTCTTTTTTATTTATATTTCGTGCCCTCCCATTGAAAGAAGTCAAGAGCCGCCACTGCAATTTACTGGTGTTAAATTTTGGTCTAAAGATAATTTTCTTTAAATAATTTAATTACATAAGTGGGTTATTATAGGTGGAAAACCGCAGTGGTTTTCATAATTATGAATATCTTAAATAATTCTCATTCTAAATAAAAATTTCGTAATTTCATGTTTAGGATCTGAAGTAAATTCTGAAAACACTATTTTGTAGAAAATTTATTGGTCTTAAATTTCGGTCTGATGATAATTTTTTCCAAAAATTAAATTAAACGAGTTACAGGTGAAAACTGCAACTGCTTACATACAAAGCAAATAAATCTTATTAGGAATAACAATTTGGTAATTTCATCTGCAGGATAATCGATGGATTCGGGGGTAATGTAGTAAAAATTGATCATCTTCAGGACCTGAAGTAAATTCTGAAAGTTAGTTATTTTAGAGAATCTACCCCTCTTCAATTTTGGCTTCATGATAATTTTCTTTAAGAATTAAATTAACCGAATTATAGGTGGAAAACCGCATTGGTTCACATATAAAAAAAATGCAATCATTCTTATTTTGAATAAAAATTTCGTAATTTCATGTTCAGAATCTAAATTAAATTTTAGTCAAACTATTTTTTTGAAAATTTACTGGTCTTCAATTTTGGCCTGATGATAATTTTTTGTAAAAAGTGAAATTAAGAGAGTTATAGGTGGAAAATAAAATAAAAATTTCGTAATTACATGTTCAGGATTTGAAGTAATTTCAATAAAGTCATTTTCAGACAATTTATTGGTATTCAATTATGGTCTGATGATAATTTTTTTTAATGAAATTAAGCAAGTTATAGGTGAAAAACCGCGATGGGTTCCATATGAAAAAGTTAAGTAATTCTTATTTTGTATAAGAAGTTCGTAATTTTATGTTCAGGCTCTGAAGTAAATTTTGAAAAATCTATTGTTTGAGAATTTACAGGTCTTCTATTTTCGTCTGATGATAATTTTCTGTAAAAATAAAATTAAGCGGAAAACCGCAGAGGGATTCATATAAAACAAATTTTTATTTGGAATAAAAATTTCGTCTAGTTTCCATATGAAAAAATTTAATCATTTTTATTCTGAATAAAAATTTCGAAATTTCATGTTCAGGATCTTAAGTAAATTTTAATAACACGATTTTTTAACCAATTTACTGGTCTTCAATTTTAGTCTGATGATAATTTTCTTTAAAAATTGAATTAAGCTGGTTTTCATATTATGAAAAGCTTCAATAATTCTCATTATAAATAAAAATTACTTAATTTCATGTTTACGATCTGAAGTAAATTTTGTAAAAACTATCTTTTAGAGAATTTATTGGTCTTCAATTTTGATCTGATGATAATTTTTTTAAAATGAAATTAAGCGAGTTATCGGTGGAAAACTGCAATGGCTTTCATATGAAAAACTTAAATAATGCTTATTCTGAATAAAAATTTCGTAATTATTTCATGTTCAGGCTCTGAAGTAGATTTTAATAACACATACTTTTAGACAATTTACTAGTCTTCAATATTGGTCTAATGATAAATTTTCATAAAAATTAAATTAAGCGAGTTATAGATAGGTAGCAAAACGCAATGGTTTTCATATCAAAAACTTAAATTATTATTATTATTTTAAAATAAAAATTTCGTAATTTCATGTTGAGGTTCTGAAGTAAATTTTGAAAAACCTATTTTTTGAGAATTCGCAGGTCTTCAATTTTCGTCAGATGATAATTTTCTGTAAAAATGAAATTAAGCGGAAAATCCCATTAGTTTTCATATAGTTAAAACAAATCATTCTTATTTTTTAGAGAATCTACTGCTGTTCAATATCGGTCTGATGAATTTTTTGTAAAATTAAATTAAGTGAGTTATAGGCAGTAAACTGCATTAGTTTTTATATAAAAAGATGAATAATTTTGTTTTGAATAAAAATGTTGTAATTTCATCTGCATAACCTGAAGTAAATTCCGGAAAACCTTTTTTTAAGAGAATTTTTTGCTCTTCAATTGTGGCATGCTGATAATTTTCCTTAAAAATGAAATTAAGGTAGTCATAATAAGCAGAAAACCGCAAAGGTTTTCATATATAAAACAAATTCTTATTTTGAATAAAAATTTCCTAATTTCATCTCCAGATTCTAAAGTAAATTCTGAAAAATCTATTGTTTAGAGAATTTACTGCTCTTCAATTTAGGTCTGATGATAATTTTCTGTAAAAATGAAATTTAGCGAGTTATAGGCGGAAAACCGCAATGGTTTTTAAATAAAAATATTAAATAATTCTTATCTGAATAAACATTTCGTAATTCCATCTTCATAATCTGAAGTAAATTCTGATAAACTTATAATTTAGATAATTTACTGCTCTACATTTTTAATCTGACGGTAATTTTCTGTGAAAATGCAAATAAGTGAGTTGTGGGCGGTAAATCGAGTTGGGGAACTAAAATCCTTAATGGTGCAAGAAGACAACATCAGAATTTAGGGGGTTCATTCCATCACTCGAATGCACACTTTTACCCATCCTATTTGGATCATCCTAAAAATGTAACTTTGCTAAACTCGAGATTATTAAATATTTTCAAATTGCCAGAAGGCCATCACGATGTCGTCATTTGTTCCCAAAAAATTTAAGCGCCAGTCCGCCATCATTTGAGGAAACTTCCACGCATCATTGCATGCGTTTATCCGGTATCGCATTTTACCTTGGTACTTCCTGTTCGATTTTGTCACCAGGTGATTGTCGAATGTTATTCATATACCATAACGTAAAACAAAAGTCACGTTCAACCATTGTTATTAACTAAAGGACGCGGAATAGGGGGGGGTGTAAGAACTATGGAACGTGACGTTTACGTTATAACGTTTGTATAAACCTAGCTGTAAGCAGCTACCCCATACAGAACTTAACCCGATATTAGGTATCTACATAGTAAAGTTTCCACCTGGCCGGGGGCCCACGAGGAGCACCAAAAACTAACGGAAATTTATTAATTGTCAATAGGGAGCATCGATTAGATCAATAAATGCGGAAAAGTGCTGGTCTAGGGTTAAAAGTGCGTAACACGCCGGCGACAATCCCAGGGGGCGGCATATTAAAACTATTTGAGCGGTTTTCCCGCATATATACTGAAAAATAATCGATATTCACAAAAGGTAAATTTAACGGCTCCTAAAATTATGTCAAACCGTGGGACTTGTATAACAGCAAATTTCAAAGCCTAACAAAGAACCATTGTGAGAGTTTGATTAATATTAATTTAGCAACCAGGTACATGCAGACATTACAATACTACACTGTTATGTAAATTATTTTTTTAATTTGTGACATAATTAAAAAAAATCTAATAACCTGCTTTACTTTCTTCTTCCTCAAAAATCAGGTTTTTAATCTGATGAACAACTCTCAAATTGAGTCAGTTATGTAAAGAAAATCTTTTGAAATTTTTTTGAGTTATTAGAGACTGGTGTTTTCCTCGTGGACCGCAGTTCGCTTTCGTTAACGATTAATTAAAATTCAGCCTAATAATGGGTTACGTCTTAAAACTTACGGAAAAAATTCCATGTGGTTTCACGTAACATTTCACACCATGTGAACCTATTTTTTATATTTGTACAATAAACCATTACCTACGCTCTTATTACACAACTGAAACCAATGCGATTTTTTACTGTTATAATCAGCGTTTCAATTACTTTCCTCTTCCATTGCACAATTTTTTCATCGATGAGTGTCATTGGGTCTTATGATTTGGTCACGGTGTGCTACTTTTAACGAAATACTAGAATTTAGAAAATAGATATTGGTAAAAATGAAACAACAATTTGAAAAGCTGCATTATTTGCTAATGTGCATAATTTCAAAATTATTTAGAATTCGATTTCCGTTCGAGTTTCCAGTCGAGAAAACATGTCACTAACGATTTCTTCATGAGACGTCGCGAAGGTCGAGAAAATCCAATAATTGTTTTCAAAATTTGCACGGTCGTTTTTAAGAGAAAATCGAAAGTATTGTTAGTTTTTCCTAATGAGATACAATTTATTGGCAATTAAACATTATTATACCTATTTTTTCTAAAATGGTAGAAACAAACAAATACCGTACCGTGCAATTAAATTGTTCGTTTCAATATTTCAATTTATCGGCACGGAGATTCGACTCTGTCGTGTAGGTAAAATAGAATTGTAAATAATATGAATGGTTTCATATTTATGTATTACACAATTAGCAAGTCAATGTGCAATTGTATGTTTGTGTGATTGTAAATAATGCAAAGAGCATCCTATTGCTTCAATTAAGGAAGATTAAAGTTTACAGATTTAATTTACTTTTCAATTGTGGGTCATGGAAGAATTATTCATTTGCTTTCTCCATTACAAGATACAAAAATATTGATCTGTTTGGAGTTTTGGTTCACACGGTGAAACCAAAACGGAAGAATCGCCAAAGGAAACAAACTCATGATTTATGTATTACCTGTAAGGGGTCATCCATTAATTACGTAAGGGTTTTTTGGGGGGGAGGGTTTTTTTTGGATATCTTACGGACCCTTACTTAGGGGGAAGGGGTCCGACGTTTCCTTACGTAAGTTTCTTAAAATATTTTTTTAAATTAAATTTAAAAATCAAATATAATTTTTTCTTTTTCTTCTTCTTCTTCTTCTGCACGTGCTAGGTAAGTATACCCGTTACTTTTGTTCTTTTTATGTTGGTAATTATACCCAGGTATAATGGAAATACCATATCGCTGTGCTAGTTCTAAACTAAGACATCTTAAAAACCAAGTTTTAAGGAAAACTTGGTAGAAAATTGTAAGTTAGCTTAAAAATCAGAACTTTTAATTTAAATTTGAAAGAATGGTTTTAATAACTTTCAATCCTGAGTACAGGATTGGTCAGATACACCAAATTCTTATTGTATTATGCCGATATCTCAAAAGTGATGTTTTAAAGATGTCTTAGTTTAGAACTAGCACAGTGATATATTGAAATATAATAGTACTTAAAAATCATTAAACATAGTGGCATAATAGTGTGAATTATAGAAAATGGCATCAAACTTTGGTGATCTTTACGAACGGTTTTTCATCTATGTAAATAAAAATTTAATTTAGATTTTTGTATTTATTATTATCTATCTAAATATATAAAAATGGATGTATGTGTGTAGGTATGTATGTTCCCTATAGACTCCTAAACCGTTTGACCGATCGGAACCAAATTTGGAACAGTTATTATGTAGGTCCCTGCGCATGTTTCTGTATTGAAATAGTGCAAAAATTCGCAAAGGAAAGGAAAGTTGATTTTGAGTAGCCTGCCTTCCTTTAAGGAATCTCGATAATCCATTCATGCGCGTCCCTATGGGACGCGCATGAATGGATTATCGAGATTCCTTAAAGGAAGGCAGGCTACTCAAAATCAACTTAAAAAACAATAATGAATGCTGTCAAACTGTCAACCGATCGACAATGCAAATACGTGTGCACGTGCTTTACGTTTCTATTTGACCAATCTTAACCAAATTTGGTGTAGAAGTTATTTACAATGCTACGAAAAACATAGGCTACTTTTGGTCAGATACACCAAATTCTTATTGTATTATGCCGATATCTCAAAAGTGATGTTTTAAAGATGTCTTAGTTTAGAACTAGCACAGCGATAATATATTGAAATATAATAGTACTTAAAAATCATTAAACATAGTGGCATAATAGTGTGAATTATAGAAAATGGCATCAAACTTTGGTGATCTTTACGAACGGTTTTTCATCTATGTAAATAAAAATTTAATTTAGATTTTTGTATTTATTATTATCTATCTAAATATATAAAAATGGATGTATGTGTGTAGGTATGTATGTTCCCTATAGACTCCTAAACCGTTTGACCGATCGGAACCAAATTTGGAACAGTTATTATGTAGGTCCCTGCGCATGTTTCTGTATTGAAATAGTGCAAAAATTCGCAAAGGAAAGGAAAGTTGATTTTGAGTAGCCTGAATGAATGGATTATCGAGATTCCTTAAAGGAAGGCAGGCTACTCAAAATCAACTTAAAAAACAATAATGAATGCTGTCAAACTGTCAACCGATCGACAATGCAAATACGTGTGCACGTGCTTTACGTTTCTATTTGACCAATCTTAACCAAATTTGGTGTAGAAGTTATTTACAATGCTACGAAAAACATAGGCTACTGTAGTACCTTGGAGTGAGGTCGAACAACCACATCCGACGTGGTCTAGATGGCTAAAGGCGGCCGGTAGGCCGACTGTGCCAGCTAATATAATATATTATTATTCATATTTTATAAATATAAGGGATGGAGAGGGGGGTCAAAATTAATTTTCTTTTAAATAATCCTTACGTAAGATGTGGGGGGGGGGGGTGCCACAATCTTACGTACCCTTACGTGGCGGGGGGAAGGGGTCCAAAATTACAAAAATCATCCTTACGTACGGCCCCTAAAGGAAAATGCGGAAGTGAAATGAAACCCAATTTTTGAGCAGGATTACTCGTAAACTATGGAGATTCGTTTCTTATCCTTTCGGGGGGATCCTGTCACCGTTTTTGGTAGGAGGAATTTTCCTGTTTGTGATGGCAAATGAAGACATCTGGACAGATTGAATAGCACCGAAGGTAACCTACGTGAACTTAATCCCGTTTTGGAGTCACGATTCCACTTTATTTACCAACAATGCAGCTATTCAAGAGGAAGAAAAGGTAAACGAAGAACCACTTGAAAGGATTTCGAAACATTAAGAAAAATCATAAACTCGTAAAATCCGACACGTTTCCATAAATGCAACAAAGTTTAAGAATATTTTTCTACTTCTTTGTCATAAATTACACTCTGAGAAAGCTTTGCATAATAAACAAGTAAAAATAACTCACAAAAGAGTAAATAAGTTAAAATGTACAATTTTCCTTATTTCCCACATTTTCCACTAACACGTTTTTTTTGTGCAGCAACAATCGTTTAAATTTATAAACTTTTGTGGTTCACATTATTTACAAGACTAAACAAAAGCGGAGTCGTTTCGAGCATTTTCAACTCGAGTGGCCCGACTGGAAGAAACAAACTTAATTTATTGTTGTAAGTTAAAAGTTAAGTAAGCGAAATTATATTTAAATAAACATTAATTACCATAAGTGTGTCGACTTGCAGTTCAAATTATTTAACATTAGAATGATCTCGTTAAATAATCCATTACTCTCAATTATTTTAATTAGCAGGATCTTAATTTAATAATTACAGTAGGTACGAGAAGCGTAAAAAGCTAAAATTTTATGTAAAAATTTATTTCATGACCGATGAAAAGTGAAATCGTAAATTTCCAATTTTGGAAAATAAAAAATGAAGGAAAAAACGGAATACCGATGTATTACAGAATATTAATTTAATTTAACTTACGTAATTAACAAAATTGATCACTTTTTAAGGAGGTTTAACGATTATTTGATTTTTCAAGTCACTTACCTTTATCAACTATTCATTTTAGTAGCAAAACCGCAACTAATTGTAGTATCCCAGGCAACAATAATCTTAACTCACAACAAAACACCTTTTTTATTGTTACACAATTTTCGATAAATTTGAACCACAAAACAATAAAATTTAAGTGTACCTACACACAATTTTGAAAGAACCAGTGTCTGAATGCAGGCTCGTCTTGCAACGACTAATATTAACAATATTGAAAGTATGTAGAAAGTCGTAAGGTCGACTCGTGCAGCTTTGTCCTCCAGAGTTTGGTTCTTATGGTAGAGAGAACCTCGGTGTCCATGAACCTCCGTGGTTACTTTACTCTCAGTCGAATGCTTGTATTATTGCCTATAACACAAGAAGGAAGTCGACGTTTTATAAAACGGATGGGTTGGGTTGAATACCTCTTTCGAAAATCGTAAAATTTATCTACCTTCCATTAATAAACGTCGTCCTAATCGTGAATTTTTAACATGTCATCTCATTTAATACATAACAATTTGTTTTAAATTAATTATGCATTATTTGCGTCTCCGATTGTTGTAAATAATAAATTTTTCCTGCATAATCTAAATCAGTGCTTCTCAACCTGGGTTGTTTGCGCACACAGACTGGGGGTTGCGTACGCTTTCAAAAACTACCGAAGAGTTGATCCACGCCTCGTTAACGGTCTTTATTAATAATTAATAACTTCTTTTTCGTCTTCTGTATTTACTAATTTATTTCGATTCGTTCTATGAGCATAATAATTGGATTTTACATCTTAGGCAGCTGACTAGGCTGACCATGTGACCCTGCCTTTTTATTGTAATGATGGCAAATCATTAATGCAGAGAGACCACCAGTTTTACGTCCCCTCCAAAGCACGGAGACGGTCAAGAAATTTCAATTCTACCTGGATCCTGGAGTCAAACCGGAAAACTTTGTACTAGAAATTGATTCCACTAACGATAAAAACTGGTAAAACCATTTAGTTTATGTTCAGAAAATAGTCCTTAATGCGTTATGGATTAAATTTGTCGAAGAAGATCCCAAAAACCATAAAGTCATGAATTGAGTGTTTCTCATTTTTTTTATCCGATGCCCAAAATACTTGAACACTAAAAAAGATCTAGCCCCCATATTTTGAGATACTGCCCTCGTAGGAAGGCCAAAATAAAGTATCTTTTATTGTATTGTAACGAGAAGGCAGATGGTCTGGCTAAAGCCGGCTCAAATTGTCATCCCTGCGGCCCTGAACCGATGATTGTGCCAACCGTCAAAACCCTAGATACCCTTCTAAAACATCATACCCTAGAACTGCATTCCAGCAGGTGGGCCAATGAAACTGAATGTAGACAAGCAATGGCAGCGATAAAAGCACCCTCCAGTAAACATTCAAAATACTACTTGAAGTTGTCCAGAGGCAATCTACGGATAATTGCAGGGATATTAACTGGACACTGCAAACTGAACAAACACCTTAACACGCTGGGGATCGTAGATGAGCCAACGTTCCGGGGCTGTAATGAATCAAACGAAACAGCGGAGCATGTGCTCTGTCACTGCCCAGCTCTAGCGTCAAAAAGAGGTACCATGTTGGGGGACTTCTGGCCTGACATGGCCAGAATTAGAGGCATCTCGCCTGCCAGAATCCTGGAGTTCATCCTTCAGCTGGGATGGCTCGAGGAATGATTGGGCAGGGGCCACTAAAATGGAGGTAGTACAATGGGCCCGGTCTAGTGGCCTAAGTGCGCGTGGGGTCTTCGACCCTACCCTCCTACCTAAAATCCAGAATCCAGAATATTGTATTGTTCATCCGGCACAAAAGAGGTTCCACTGCAGATGAATGCTGGTACCAAATTTTTTTGTAAAAACCCCTTGTAGAATAACCTTCCAGCCCTAATAGGAACCTGCTTGTGAACCTTCAAAGTTGATTGCTTTTCATTTTTTCTGACCCTTTGTAGTTTTGAAAATAACTCAATTTCGGTACCTACAGAGAAAATATTGTTAAATGTCCAAGCCCGAGTAGATTCAGTTTTCCAAAAATCAGTAATTTTCAATTCAATAAATTTTTGCTAAAAAAAAAAGCAAAAGTTACCAAATAAATATTAATTATACCAGTACACCAGTATAAGAGACGGTCATTGGCCTATTAGTTAGAGCGATCAACTACTGATGCTAAAGGCATTGATTCGAGTCCAGGAAAAACCTAATGTTCTTTCCTTCCCCTTCCCTTCTCTTTGCCCTATTGGGTAAAAGTGACTGGAAGATGATACCAGTAAATTGAAGTTGTATACTTGTAGAAGACTTAATTCTTTACTATTCATACATTTTCACAAAAACAAACTTTATATCTTCAAAACTAAAATTGCAGCAATTTTTTCTTTCGAGTCCTATGCAGAATTCCATTAATACTTTAAATCTTAACCAATCGAGTTTTGTTGGACGATGTACCAGAAAATTAGAGTTTTAAAAATTAGCCTGTTTACAGCATAAGCTAATACGCAATCTTCCCATGAAGTTCATACATATTTGAGTGTACCAAGACATATTTTGATATTATAATACCGTAGTTACGATTCCACGTTAAACTGCAGCTTTTATTATGTGAACAATTGCCCAGCCCCGACCAGCGCCAGTGTTCCAGCTAAAATTCACTCTTTAAAGAACTGTTTTGTACTCGTAGGCTGCGTACAGACTGATCAAGCAAAAACGCTTTTTGTCGCATTAAGAAGCATTTTGTTTCACCTAAAAACGGAATAGAACAAAACATTGTCAAACAAAATGTTTTGTTTTGTCTTACAACGTTCTGCTTGATCTGGAATAAACAAACTGATTAGAGCAAAAACGTTGTAAATACGTCCATAAATGACGTCCGCAATTTTTTCCGACTTATCAACCTCCTCTCCCCCCTGTTACAGATCAAAGACCCCCCTCATTTGTCTAAATTTTAACTTGACACGACATTTGAAATGTAAGGAGCGAATAATGTTTTTACAAAATATTACGTAAAAAATATATTAGAAATCCCAAAAATGGAATTTTTATGCGGACGTCATTTTTATCTAACCCCCTCGTCACATTTTTTTAACCCCCCCCCCCTTCCCCCAGGACGTTTTATTTGATCTCAAAGCACACTGATGAATTTCAAAAACGTTGTGAAGGAAAAACATGTAACTAAATCATGTCGGCATCCGATAGGTAATTAAGAAGTTTTGTCTTAAAACGTTTTGTTTTGCTTTAAAACGTTTTGTTTTGTTGTAAAACATAATGGCGGTCGTTGGTGTCGGTGCACCGATGTCGTTCGTGGTTTATGCAGTTGTTTTATCAGTGTGTATTGATTTTTTTTGCTTGATCAGTCTGCACGTAGTCTTAGAAGTCATTTCAATATTTGAAATATTTCACATGATTGTGCCATTGTCATTTGTGGGAACCGTGCCACCCTGACGTTATGAAAATACAATTTCTTTCGTTGTTTTTAAAATATCAAATTAAATGCTCAAGTCAATAGTAAAAAGTAAAAATAGAAACCGGCGGAGGGTTATGTGGGGGGGGGGGATAAAATTCACAACCATATTCAATGAGATAGAAACATGTACCTATGTAATTCTTGGAATTTCCTGGTTGTGACGTCTTTAAATTGATTTAATCCATGAAAACGGAGAAGTTCGCTTTCTCTCAACAGTGTATGGGGTTATAATGTTTCCATTGTACAGCAATGTACTTTTAGTTCCACTTAAGCCATTTATTCCGCCTTCCAATTTAGTAGCGCCATCTTTTGATAACCATTTGAACTTTACCATGGCGTTTTCAAAACCCATGAGACGACAAAAGCAGCCTGAATCATCAACATTATCGACATCTTATATAACGTTCTAAATTTATCTGCGTGTATGTCGGTTTGTAACGCTAAATTGAGACAAAGATCCGTTCCTTCAGTGCGGCCTTAACCCAGGCAATCACGAATCATCTGTCTATCTATTTGTTTATAATTCATCTCTCACTGGTTTATTTTTTAGTTATCAAGTTAAAAAAGTTTCAGTGCGACTTATAAACCGTTTAACAATGACAATCACGCACTACACCTTTTCCAGCAGTAATTCAGAAAACCTCACCTGCTGTTCAGAAATCGTGAATTGTAATTCAGATTTGTCAACTGATATTCAGAAATCGTGAATTACAATTGCAATTGACAAATCTGAATAACGGTTGACGATTTCTGAATATCAATTGACAAATCTGAATAACGGTTGACGATTTCTGAATTACTGGTGGAAAAGGTGTAGTAGAAAAGTAATGAATAAATAGATGTGAAAATAATTCAAAAAAGTCAAAAGTTCTTTTTTGATTTTACAATGCTTCGCATCGAATGTGTGTCACGAAAAACTTCGTAGATTATGAAAATAATTCGTATAAAAATAATTAAAACGATATTATGCTCAGTTAGTGTGAATTTTGAATTCGAAACGGAAATCTATATATTGACCTGGGTTGTGCGGCCTAAAGGCCGCACTGGTACAGAGATTAACGAATCAATTTGCGTTATAGACACACAGATAGAGAAGATAAATTTAATAACCATTCAATAACCATATTTTCAGTTAATTGAAAATACCATAATTGGTATTTAAAATGGTAACAATAAATTATTGAAACAAACAATCATCTATTACTGAAAGCTTTTAAAAAATTAGATTCTTTGTAGTTCTTAATTTAATATTATAATTATTATAAATGCATCTGCGGTTTTCTAAATATTTTATGAAAATATTATGAAAACTTGATAAAGAATTACACCAGTATTCTTATTTATTAGTAACGAAGACACCTTGCGGAACGCCCTATGTAGATGCAATAAAATAAGCTTACAGCCGAGCGGCAGCGTCATAATGGACTCATTTGTATTTCCTGAAATTCAGGGGGGGGTAATTCAAATTAATTTCTTTAATTTAACTTACCTGTTCATCACTGGCGGCTTGTGATTTTCTATAATGGTAAGGGGGGGGGGGGAGGTTCAATTTTTCACTTTTTGGTAAAGTGTTTTAAATCTGTTCCACATTATTAATTAAGAGTGAAAATCCCAGACAAATAAAAAATTATAGACTGGTCTCTGCTGTTTATTAACGACATTTGAAGGAATATTATAAATTTTTTAAACTTTTATTACATGCCGACGATCTGAAACTATATAGGTCTCTTATTCTGTTCTACTTAGAAAGAACACCGTATGTACAAAATAACGATTTTGAGACATTTCAGTTTCAGTGCAATGGAAAAGGAGAAAAAATTAGTTAAGAAAATGCATCCAACTCAAAATAGCCAAAAATGTACATACAATGTTTTTCCTTAGTAGGGCAGTATTATTGTCTTGGTCACCGAGGATCAATTGAAGCTCTAGACAGACCTTAAACAGTGGCGTAGCTAGCATGGGTAACACCCGGGGCGGATTTAATGGGTGTCACCCCCACCTAGGCTGATGACCTTTTTTTTTCGATGTGTCACCCAAAAAAAAACAAGAAACGAGATAACTTTAGACAGGAAATTAAAATAATTTGGGGTCGGGTGTTACCCCCACCTAGGCCGATGACTTTTTCTTGAGGTGTCACCCCTAGGAACCTAAAAAACCAAAAAACGAGGCAATTTTACTCAGGAAATTTAAATAATTTTATCTAATTGCATTTTCATGTACAAGATTGATGGTGTGATGTTAGACAATAAAACAGAAATCAAAGATTTGGTGTTAGATTTGCATCGAGGTTGAGTTTGTCATAGAAAGTTGACTTACTTAGATAATACGAAATAATAAAAAGTTTAGCTTTCCCACTTTGATTTTGTTATACAACGCTTTTGTTAGTAGCGGATTAGAATACGTTTCAGTTTTACGGAATCCCATAATTAAGATCAGTGTAAATTATCTAGAAAAGGTGCTTTTAACAAATCCATTCTTAGTACCCTACTGAAAATAATTCCATGAAGTATACCATAGGGCAGTAATGTGTCGATGAAGTTTTGATAATTTGGTATTTGTGGTTTTTATATTTTATGATTATGTACATACCAGAGCGTGATTGCCTTGGTTGTCGCCGCAGTGTAAATTGTTGCTGAAATTGTCGAACTTTTATTAAATATCCCTATTAGTCCAGGCAACGAAACCGAAAAATTTACTTAAGCTTGCAAAAAATCCGGGCAAGCTGAATTTTGGCAGAGATGTACATTGGAGTGTCCTAATGTGTCTCCCCCTCAAAAGTCCCATAAAATCCCACGCCGGCGTCCCCCACAATCGGGGGTTTTAGCTCCCCCAACGCGATTTTTTGCCGATAACTCGCTTATTTATGCTTGTATGAAAAATTATGATCAAACCATAATTGAAGAGCATAAAATTCTCTATAAAATAGTTTTTTTTTCATATTTTTCCATGGCACACTAATACTGAAATTATTGACCGAAAACACGACCCACCCTTAAAAAGGCACAATATTGATTCGTTGCAGGGAGATAAATGTTTTCGGGCACAGGAAATGCTTTTAATAAAAAAATAATAGAAATTGTGGCAAAGGTTGGGAAATGAAGAGAAAAATAGATTATTTTTCTACTATACTATAAGTTATAGTACAGGGGTGGCCAACCTGCGGCTCGCGAGCCACATGCGGCTCTTTGAAGGATTATTTGTGGCTCTCGATAAATGTACCCGAGTTCCCTTTTCATTTTTGTGCTATTATATTTTAAAAAATTATTGTCGTTCCGTATGTGTTTCAAAATGTCTTTTAAATTACTGACAACAAATATGAAAGACTAATGCCCGGTTTCTGAAGCTCGAGTTATATTAAGATTAGTTTAATCTTACAAGGGGTCATCCATGCTATAATGTCTGACATCGGGATCCCAATTTTTTTGGTGACTCTATGAGCTAAAAAAATTATCACCTTCTCGGCATTTAGTCCATTGCCTTATAGTTTTTGAGTTATGAATTTTTGAAAATTGCCATTTTCTTTTAACTTTACAAGTATTACAAGAAACCGTGGTGGTCTAGTGACTACAGCATTTGAATTGCGTTGATTGGTCCTGCAGAACACCTATATAATGTTCAAATAATAAAGAATTTTGAAAGCAAAGCAAAAAGTAATTAAATTATAATCCATGGGTCTAGTTCGTCATTCGTAGGTCCTGAGATCGATCCCCATTCCAACCAATTTTTTTTTTCTGAAAATTATGTAATTTATTATCAGAATTAAATTTTTTTAATTTATTTTTTAATGTTTTTACTATTGAGAGATGATTCGACCACGGCTTCTTGTAATAATAGCCAATAGTAGTAGCAGTTAAATCACCATGACAATTTTCAAAAATTCATAACTCAAAAACTATAAGGCAATGGACTAAATGCCGAGAAAGTGATAATTTTTTTAGCTCATAGAATCACCAAAAAAAATTGGGATCCCGATGTCAGACATTATAGCATGGATGACCCCTTGTTAGTATAAATGCAGATTTAGAGTTTCTATAACGAAAAATAATCTCTGGTCAAAGTTAACCTACGTTTTTATTGGTTGTTAACTTTCTGGAATATGCGCATTGTGGATAACTATAACTTTAAGCTTAGATTAGTTATGTAGAGTATAACTAGAGATCTTCAGAAACCGGGTATAAGTGCAAATATGAAAAAAAACTATTATAGAGAATTTTATGCTCTTCAATTATGGTCTGATCATAATTTTTCATACAAGCATAAAACCCTCGATTGGGGGGACGCCGGGTGGGATTTTATGGGACTTTTGGGGGGTTCATTAGAACACTCCAATGTACATCTCTGCCAAAATTCAGCTTGCCCGAATTTTTTGCAAACTAAAAACCTTCCTTGCCTGGACTATATTATGTAAAAAATCAAACTGTTTAGGCTACAATTTTTAAATCTGAATATGTTATACAGTAATAAATTCTGTATCTTCTTGTTTTTTGTATATAAAATTTCAACAATAACTTTTTGAAATATAAAAATTAGGGGTCAGAACTTTTTATCCGATAGTACAAAAATGAACACATTTTAACTTCTCCTGCCAAATGGTTGAATTTATGAACAAATGATAAGGGAACAAAATTGTAGAAAATATTATTGCCTACAAGTATAAAAATAAGCATTATTCTTCGATCAATACTTCTTGAGTTATGAACAATAATTGAATTAAGAAATGTGATGTTGATAGTGTCAAGTTTTACCATGCAAATATAAAATTAAATTGGGGGTGAAAATACTTTTCAGAATATGTAGAAATTATATTAGGATGTTCTAATAATCCAGAATTTTTTTCAGTAAAATTAACGCACTGCCGAAAATCTCCAATTCATCTCCATCTGGCATACCGAGAGGGAAACTTTGAAAGGCTTCCACGCTTAAACTGATTATCTCAGGTATGTGCTCTTGGCTATTATTTTTTAGATAATTTCATGCTCTAAATAAAATCTCTCTATGTTTTTTCGCTATCTCGTTTAGTTTTTACAGAATAAGCGATAACAGATAAATATGTATCATTATTCGGTGCGATTCTGATTTGCACATGGTTATAATATTGTTATGACTAGATTGCTATCCTAAGTTATAACCATTGCTATAAAATTGTTATTCTGTTTAAACACGCATAATCATGATTGTTATAATTTAAGCATAACCAAACCTTGTTATAAATAGTTCAAATGTACCGTAAAAATACTACAAATATCGTTCCATCAGTTGTGATTTAAAAACTTTAATTTTGTTTTGTAATAATATATAGGTAGGTATATCAAAATAAATTTTTATTCAAAATTGTTTTAAATTAAATTAATTAATTTACAGTTTATAGGTACACTTTTATTTGTGTTTTTTATTTTTAATTTAACCAATTTTTTGTGTACAAAAAGAATTTACATACAATATTGTTACAAATTTTTTTGTAAAAAAACAAATTTACCTCCATCAATCGCCCATTAAATTTGTTTATCAAATTGAAGAATCTGGAATTTTTTTTTTATCCTTTAAATTTTATCTTTTTTGTGTATCAGTTTTTTTTTATCCACAAATACCGAACGAACAGGCCGGATTTATGCCAGGCAGAGGCATAAGAGAACAGGTTCTAAACGTTAGACAAATTGTCGAGAAACTCAGAGAATTCAACACTAAGGGATACTTCTGCTTCCTAGACTATCAGAAGGCTTTCGACTGCGTGGAGTGGGACAAACTTTGGTACATTAATACAATACTTGGCGTCCCCCCACACCTTACCTCCCTCATCAGCAAACTATACGCTTCTAACGAGGCACAAGTCAGAGTGAATGACCAACTATCAAAGACTTTCAAAGTAGGAAGAGGAGTGAGACAGGGGTGCATTATCTCGCCGATTCTATTCAATATATACGGAGAATGGATAATGCGCGTCGCTACAGAGGGATGGAAAGGAGGAATATCGATAGGCGGAAGAAAAATATTTAACTTAAGATATGCAGATGACACGACACTGCTAGCGGCGTCAGAAGAAGAACTGACGGAGCTCCTGGAGAGAATTAAAGCGACAAGCGAAGAATATGGCCTCAAAATAAATACAAATAAGAGTAAAGTGATGATTGTGGATAGGGCAAGTGAGAATCAACGGAATATCGGAGAAATAGGCGGGATTGAAACTGTGGAGGGTATAGTATACCTGGGCGTCCGCATCACAAGAACTGGAGAATGCGAAAGCGAAATCAGACGCAGAATCACGCTGGCAAAGACAGGAGTGGCAAAACTGACGAGAATATGGAAAGATCGAGGAATATCGAAGTCCACTAAAATGAGAATTATCCAATCTCTGATTTTCCCAATAATGACGTACGCCTCGGAAAGCTGGACAATCAAAGCGGCAGATAGACGACGAATAGAGGCTTTTGAGATGTTCTGTTGGCGTAGAATGCTGAGGGTGTCATGGACGGAGAGGCGTACAAATGTGTCCATCCTGAAGGAACTTAACATCAAGGAAAGATTGAGCACATCCATAAATAGAGCTATATTAAAATATTTCGGACACATTATGAGACGCGGGGATGGAACGCTCGAGTGACTCGTGGTCCAGGGCAAGATAGAGGGTAAGAGACCAAGAGGTCGGTCTCCCTCTCGGTACGTTGACCAAATAAAGAAAATGACTGGCTCAACAGTGCAGCAATGCGCACACAACGCAATGGACAGAGAAAGATGGAGAGATACAGTTAACAACTGTTTATCGTGAATGATGGATGCCACGATGCCCGGATACGGGCGTGCCGAACAAGAAGAAGAAGAAACTTTTTATGACGCAATGAGCATTTAAATATTTGTTTCATAATATAACGAATTGCGGGTTACAGTTTTTTATTTGTTTTGACTTTTTTAAATGTTTAAAATTGGAATTATTTTTTTATAAATTTTTTTTAAGAGCAACTTTTAAATACATTGAAATGCAGTTCAATATATATACAACACAGGCCCGTAGCCAGGAGGGGGCACCTGGGGGCACGTGCCCCCCCCCCCGAAATGTTCAAAAGAATCAAAAATTTTGAAAGTAAAACATTTGAATTTCGAAAATAAAATAGGTATACTTTGGAAAAAGTTTTTTTCTAAATTTATTTGGCGTAATTCATTCCTTCGGCCTCACTCCAAGGTTCTAAAGTAACCTATGTTTTTCGTAGCGTTGTAAATAACTTCTACACCAAATTTGGTTAAGATTGGTCAAATAGAAACGTAAAGCACGTGCACGCGTATTTGCATTGTCGATCGGTTGACAGCATTCATTATTGTTTTTTATAAGTTGATTTTGAGTAGCCTGCCTTCCTTAAAGGAAGGCAGGCTACTCAAAATCAACTTTCCTTTCCTTTGCGAATTTTTGCACTATTTCAATACAAAAACATGCGCAGGGACCTACATAATAACTGTGCCAAATTTGGTTCCGATCGGTCAAACGGTTTAGGAGTCTATAGGGAACATACATACTGCTGTGTAATTTCTATCAAATTTGCACACCCCGGGTTTGTGTTGAGCGCCAGCTTTTTGAATAAAAGCAAATTTATAAAAATTGAAAAATGAAGTTTCCAGGGGTGCAATTTCTCAAGAAATTCACGATCCTTGTCCCTCTTATATAGCTCAGTCGTGGAGATTCAACTCAAGGTGTGGTGGATTCATGTTAAACTCAATTAAGGGATGCTGATTGAAGTTGAACAAATATTTGTAGATTGAAATTGTTGATGTTGTGATATTGGAGATAAACTAATTCGCTTTCGTTGTGATAATCTTTAAACTTTGAAATGCTTACTGTTACTAAATAGAATCGATGAATAAAAGATTGTTTTGAATCGAAAAATAGTTTTATATTTATCAAAATAATTAATCGCATGCGAACACAATGTTCAGATAAATTTTTATCTGAAAGAAATGACAATATTTAATACCAAATAAATCAAAATGAGTACATCCAAATTTCCTTCCTTCTCTTCTTGATGGTTTGAATAAATTCAAAACCTTCTGCTTTCCAGTAGCAGTTTAAATTGTTCGTAAATAAAATGTTGTTATAAAAATTAAATAATCGCAAAAATGTTTATTGAAGTTCGTTGACGAGGATAGTGCTATAAGTTAGTCACGTCCTATTATAAAATGCTGAATGCCAAAATACAAATTATAAATAATAAAGTTTTTCAAATACCTGATATTCAAATATCCAACCTTATAATAAAAGGCTTGCGCACTAACACAATTTAACTGCGCGGTCACTTTACTGCGTTTCACTCAACTTGCTTCTCGTTGATGGCGTTGATAAAATTTTGAGCTCCCGTTTTGTGATCTCTGACGACGTTGAATTGCCAGTTGACACCTGTTGATTGTTTGAATCGTATTCGTGGAGTGCCAGTGAATTATTGTTGATATCCGTTTACCAGTTATAAGAAAGGTGAGTCGTATTTTTAACGCTTTGTTCCTGATGATATTTAACTATAGGTAGCCATTGTTGTAAACTGTTATCTAGTTTAGATAAACATTGAATTTGTCAAACATCTGGGTGTTGTTGGATTGAATTTCTACCCTGGAGGTACACACGTCTTGCAAGTTCAAGAGCTAAAAATAGACTGTTCGATTTTGCTGCGCCGTGTTCCAAAATCGTCCAAATTTGCTTATCAGTAAGTCGAGTTCGTTACCTTTTTAAATTTTATGATCACCAATTGTTTTTATATTTACAGGAGCGCTTCCATCTTTGATGACTCAATCAATTGTGTGGTTCCCAGACGTCTCGTGAATACAGAAGCAGATTGTAGGCAAGATTTAGTCGAGTTCTTCACCTTTTTCTTATCATGAAGCTCGTTATCAATTTTGAAGCGAAAATGACCTTTTCCGGAAATCGTCATTGAAACAACATTTCCCTGCTTATGCACGCGCAGGGAAATTGAACTTTACTGACTAGTCCGGTAATAATTAGTAAGGTTAATAATAACAAAATAAAATAGACAAATGTCAATGTCAAAAAATGTCGTTCAATTAGTGCTTTAAAATTTCGTTTTTAAATTTCGATTTTTTACGATTTTCGGAAAAATTTAATACAAAACATGTCAGTAAAATGTCTCACTTGACTCGGAGCTCTAAAATACTCGGCACGAAGTGCCTCGTATTTCAACATTTCCCCTCGTCAGTAATATGTCATTTTCCTGACTTTTATGTAAATAACTATTATTTACACTTTTGGAGATTTACAGTAGCAAATTACGACCATTAGAAAGAGTAGATTATTTAACAAATTTTTATATAATCGGTTTCACACAATATTTGTTATTCATGGAATAAATTCCATTTTTGTAACTCACAGTGTTAGGTTATGTATTTTGTGATAACAATTCACAGTAAATTTACCATTTCCGACCTAAACAATCTTTTTTATCAAATTTTTAGGTGGCAAAAACCTTTATGAATTTATTTTACAGCTATTTGTATCATTTACCAATGCTTAAAGATCTTTGTCTGTTCATAATATTGAGAAATTGCGAAATTTGTTTATCTTTCTTATCGGTAATGTTTTAATGAGGTCAAATATTATGTGAAATTTAAATATGAGTAAGAAATTCAGTAATTTGCATTGACCTGGTAGCTTGGGACACAGCAATACATACATCCATTTTTATATAGATAATATAGATTATGTGTTATCCAAATAGCATAAACAAATTTGGAGGTATAGGTGTATATAAATCTTACGTCGAAGCTAAAGATATTCATTGACAGTTGTTTACATAATAAATAATAATAATAATAATAAATACATAATAAAGATGTATGTACTATATACAAAGTAATTTCTACTCCGTTCACAGGCGCTGAAACGTAGCACTTGAATGATACAAATACGGTGTCAACGATTTATAGTTTTTTTATGCATTATATTTAATTTTTTTATCAATTAGGTATATTTTAGTTTTTATATGCATTATATTTTACCTATTTCGTAAATAAACCTTAGTTTTAAACTTTTGTTTTTAGTCTTGAATAAATTTTTGAACCTAACCCCCTTTTTAGGCTTCTATACAAAGTATAGCAAGAAGCCTTATGATCTGGCTCCTTGTCCGTCTGTCTGTCCGTCCGCATAATTCAAAATCATACAGAGCGTTTCAAATCGTGTTGGAAATACTCTGTGTGTATAGAGGTCTAAGAACTGGGTAGCCAGTGCGCTACTTTTAGGCTTCTATACAAGGTATAGAAAGAAGCCTTATGGTCTGACTTCGTGTCCGTCCGCATGTTTCAGAGCCAATCATAACGTTGAACAACTGATACGTTGTTATATTTTAAATACATCGTCTATATAGTATTGCGTTAATCTGTTAATCCGTTGCTTCGATTCGCTAATGCAATTTATAAATACGCAAATGTTCGAAGGAAATTTACTAAGTTAAAGATATTTTCGAAGAGGTCTCCCTATATAAACTACTTGTTTTAGTTTGATGTGAAAAAATAATTTTTTATTGATGTGGTTAGTGAAGTTAAGTTATAAATAAAAGAGAAAGGAGAGGATTGGTCCACCTCAAAAAAAGGACCATACATTACAGAGAAGTAAAATTTCTAATAGAATGGAAAAGTTTGATTGTTATTACTTATATAGTAAATGATAATTACCAATCGCAAAAAATTTAATTGGTGCAGATTATCTGATTATTTCAAGTGAAGCTCGTGATGGCTTACAGTTTCTTCTTCAGGTATGTTGAATTTTAATATGTGGAGTTCTACTTGAAATAATTAGTTTACTTCTTGTTAGATTTAGATCAACCTATATACAGATGATTAATCTATTAATCCGATGATACAATGATCCGATGATACCATGATACGATGATCCGATGGTACGATTATCCTATAATCCGATGATACGCGTACAACCAATTATGATTCTATGGTTTTCTACAACCGTTAAATGTTAATTAAACATTGAAAATCAAGTAAAAATATATATATTATTGCGTATAATATTCCATATAAATATATAGTGTCAAATTAAGAACGGTTATAATATAGAATGTTTTAGTTATCGATTAACAGATGATGTGATAATTTCTTATTGCGATGTTAAGTCACCTTAAGGTCGGTTTTACAATTGTCTCTCGACAACCTTGTTTGAGGTGGATCCATCCTCTTCCTTCTCTTTTATTTACAACTTAACTTCACTATCCACATCAAGCCACTGCTGTGGTTAAAATAAAATAATAAATAATTAGTGCAGATTATCTGATTATGTGATGTTACATTATATGGCGACCAAAAATAACCAGATAATAACAACTTTCCACACCAGAAAGGTAGCTGTATAGAAGCCTAAGAACTGCCGCTAAAGCGAGTTCCACCTTGTTTCTATTGCTTCTTTGGTTCCATTTACGCGAATTCCATGTACGCGAGGTTTTTGGCGAACGGAACGCGCGCGTACATGGAGGGTCTAGTGTATTTGATAGAGAATTTTATGCTCTTCAATTATGGTCTGATCATAATTTTTAATACAAGCATAAATAAGCGAGTTATCAGCAAAAAATCGCGTTGGGGGAGCTAAAACCCCCGATTGTGGGGGACGCCGGCGTGGGATTTTATGAGACTTTTGGGGGAGTTCATTAGAACACTCCAATGTACATCTCTGCCAAAATTCAGCTTGCCCGGATTTTTTGCAAACTAAAAACCATCCTTGCCTGGACTATAATGTTTGTTTTAAATAAAAATAAATTAAGAAAAAGAAAATATTGAAAAAATTTGTTTGTAATAAAAATTCCCGGAAGGGGAGCCCCCGAAAATTTTACTTTTAAAATATTTGTAATAAAGTAGTTTAATATATAAATAAATAAAACTTTAAAAAAATTGTAATAAAAAGGGGAATCCCCTTTACAAGTGCCCCCCCCCCAAATGAAATCCTGGCTACGGGCCTGATACAACATGTACTAATTATAATAAATAATTCAAATAGTTATATAACAACTGTCTTTCACGAACGTAACAATGATCAAAATGAGCGTAACAAGCACTAAAATGCAGTTGCTAGCATAACCATGAAATATAACAATAATAATTGTTGACAAACCACGACCCCATGATTATGTCTTCAAAATCAGAATAGCAAATTGGCTCAAATAACCATATTGTTACAAAATAACCAAATGATTATCATAACAAGATTGTTATGTCAAATCAGAATCACACTAAATTTCGGTGTCTCATTAAATTCTTCGGTTTTTAATTTTTTTAACAAAATTGTCAGATATTTGGAGACCCAGAAAATTTCACTTCTGCTTCTCGATATTATTTTATACTTAACTACCAAGTTTGATCCATTCACATTCTCTTTCTAATTTTTGAGGATTAGCCATCCATTTCATCTTTTTAATTGCAAAACAAAAATAATCCAATATACTCTGAAACTTTCAGAAAAAAATTGCAATTAACTGAAATTACCCCCCCCCCCCCACTAATAGAATAACATCTAGCAGTATTCAGATTAATTTTCCATGATACAAATTTATTTCTTAAAATGTTATTTGTAAAAACTAAAATTATCAAAAAAAAACATGATAAATCATTTCAATAATTCCTCAATCTGTTTCAGTCTGCTCTCCAATAACCCTTCGTCAAGGGAGTGCTTACATAAAAATTGTCCATTTAAAAACATAACTGGAATCTCGTACCTGTAAAGCCTTAACCACCTAACATTTTCTTTTCTCGAAATATCGACAGTTTCAAATTTGCAGCGATTCAAATACGGCGATAACTTTAACTTAACTTCGTCACACAGAGAGCAGGGGTCTTTTGTAAACATAACTAATTTAGGTAACTCACTTTTGGGGAAATCTTCATTCCTAAACAAAAAACAAAAAGTTTTTAGTGCAAATTATGCAGATTCAATAAAACGGAGGTGCCCTTAATTTTGGTTTTGGTAACAGAATAAAGTAAACATAATTGCAAACTTTATTAAAAATATTCCAATCTAATTTGAAGTATAAAAATAAATTCACATTAAAACTTTGATGAACGACAACAAACTTACAATCTCTCGATCATAATGGAAGAAGCTCCGCCGCCTCCGTTACAAATAGCTGCAACCCCCTTTTGACCTGGTTTTAACGCGTGCACAAGATGAGTAACCAATCGAGCTCCGGACATTCCGATTGGATGACCCAAACTAACAGCACCTCCGTGAATGTTAACTTTCGATGGATCCAATTCCAACAATTTTGTGCAAGCCACAGCTACCACACTGAAAGCTTCGTTGATTTCCCACATAGCAACATCGTCCTTATTGACTCCGGTCCTTTGTAAAAGTTCTTTGATTGCGTTAACAGGTGCAATGGGAAAATCGATGGGGTCAATTTCGGCATCTCTGAAGTCTACGACCCTTGCAAGAGGCTTGAGTTCCAATCGACTTGCAGCATCGACACTGGTTAATATTACAGCAGCAGCACCGTCGTTAAGTGTGGATGCATTACCGGCAGTTACAGTTCCGTTTTCCTTCTGAAAAACTGTGGCTAATTTATCGAACTTATTGAAATCAACGCGAGTGTACTCTTCATCTCTTTGAAACATTTTATCAGGCTGACCTCTTCGTTGGGGTACAGGTACGGGAACCACTTCGTTTGCAAATAAGTTTGCTTCGTGGGCAGCTGCGCTACGTTTGTAACTGGATATAGCATAATCGTCTTGTTCTTTTCGGGTTATTCCTAATTTTTTAGCGGTGCTTTCACCACAATTCCCCATGTGGCACTTGTAGTAAACATCGGTTAAACCGTCAGCGACTATTCCGTCTAACAGGTTGACACCTCCGTATGGTGTAGTTCCCCGTTTCATGTAATATGGCACATTCGACATCGATTCCATACCTCCGGCTAAAATTACCTCCTGGTGACCGGCTTGTATGCTCTGTGATGCTAACATTATAGACTTCATTCCGGAAGCACAAACTTTGTTAACCTAAAAGTTATAAAAACAGAAGATTAAAAAATCGGATGATAACGTGAAAACAAACCGTGGTGCAGATGGTGGTGTTGGGTAGACCGGCAAATTTGCTTGCTTGACGTGCGGGGGCTTGACCTGCGCCACCCTGACAAACATGTCCCATGTAAACTTCTTTGATTTCATCTTTCGGTATTCCGGCCCGTTCGATTGCACCTTGAATTGCGACGGCACCTAATTTAGTGGCAGGTAATGTGGATAAGGAACCAAGAAACGAACCGATGGGTGTTCGAGTTGCAGACACAATCACTACTTCGTTTAAATTAATTTTCGAGCTGTAGGTACGCCCTGTTTGTGCGAGCAGCTGAAAAATTTGAAAATCGTGAAAAACAAATTGCGGAAAAAAGTGAAGAAGTCACCTTGACAACCTTTCGAGTGTACATGATCGGTTTGCTATTTACAAAAAAAGTGAATGGTGGAGCGAAATTAATTTAGTTTTATTGGCGTCGTGAACTTTGTACGGTTATCAGATTTGCGCACCCCGTGTCCTTGTAGCTATGATAAATTAGTTTGTTTTAAAGTGGAGAAGGGATGACGCGACAACAAATATTTAAATTTATTAATAGTTAATAGTTTCAAATTTATTTACATTAATTACAGTGAACGCGAAAATTTATAGGTAGATGGCACCAACTCTGAAGTAAACAAAAGAGTAAACTTATTTTCGGCGATTTACAGTCGACCAGTTATATTATGTATGAAGATCACGGGTAAGATATTAATGTTACACTCTCAACAAAGCCCCCAGTAGGTTTTTGACAATTATCTCCTATGACCGCTTCATTAAATTTTTTACCAACTTTATATATGACCTCAGTGGCGGCTGGTACGAAACAAAATAGGAACTAGGAATATTATTGTTTATTGGTGATTTACATTACCGTTGGTAGCGCCACCAGCAACAACAACATGGCTGTGTTTGGACGTATAGTTCGAAATTCGGGTACTGTGCCATAAGTCTGACCACTCGAAACAAATTTTCTTCAGCTACACACTAAAGAACACAGTTAATATAGCAAATTGTAAAAATATGAACCGAGAATTTATTATCAAAATTTTGAAATAATCGATTTAGAACTTCGCAAATTTACATGTAAAATTTAACGAGATTCCGCGCGTCGCTCATTTTGTTGACGGTGCGTGCAGAAAGAACTAGTCTTAAACTTCGCGTTTTACGGAATTCAAAGAATTCACCGGCCTAGTGCTACTCGACGTATCGAAAGCCTTCGATAAGGTCTGGCACGAAGCCCTTTTATTTAAAATGCTTCAGTCAAACATCCAACTCCCACTAGTCCGACTAATAGCCTCTTATCTACTTAACAGAAAATTCAAAATTAAATTTGCCAACACCAGATCCTCCACACGCCCCATCACTTCCGGGGTCCCCCAAGGATCAATCCTCTCAGCCTCCCTCTTCAACATCTACATGAGCGACATCCCAATTCCCACTGACCCAACCACTAAAATATCACTCTACGCCGACGACGTCGCCATCTATTCGTCCTCAATCCACCCCGATTACGCCACAACCCGCCTCCAGGAGGCTATCAACGATCTCGAAAGGTGGTACGAAACTTGGCGCATCGAGGTAAACTCGAGCAAAAGTTCCGCGATCATGTTTCGAAATCGAAAAAAGCCTCACAACTCCAGCGTCTGGATGTTTGAGGAACAGATCCCCTGGAAATCCACGGTCAAGTACCTTGGCATTACCATGGATCAACACCTCAAATGGAGACCCCACGTAAACGCCATTACCGGCAAAGCCAAAGCCCTCTTTTCAAAATTATTCGCCCTTATGAATCGAGACAGCCCCATGACCCCCAAAAACAAATTAAGGCTATACAAATCCATCATCCGTCCAACTATGACCTACGCCTCCCCCGTTTGGGGTTACGCCCGCCACACATACATGAACAAAGTTCAAATTATTCAAAACAAAAACCTCCGCTCCATTTTCAACGCCCCCTTCTATGTCACCAACAGGCGACTGCACGCAGACGCCAAACTAGAACCCATCTCCACCCTTATTCACAAACACGCCACTAGTCTCTATAAGAAAGCCAGATTTTCCGACAACCCGCTCATAGCACAACTAGGTCAATACAATCCTGAAGACTTTTGTATTCCCCGACCTAAATCAATCCTGACTGTAGACAATCCATGACCATAACCCTCATCTACACAGACTAACACATGTTCACCGGTATAATTACACAAATTCACTTCGAAAGTGGATCTAATCCACTAGATTTGTGTAAATTCGACTTAATTTCCCACTCCCCAGATTCTAATACTTTCAGTCCAACAACACCAATTCATTGACGGTAGATGCAATTCGCATCACTCGTCAAATTTTTTCAGGTAGGAGCCACTTTCTACGAGGATATCTTCAATCTTCGAATTAGGGATTCTACTATATCAATAACGTAACTTTACTTCTCCCTTTTCATATTCACTCACCACAGCCACAATCCAGGTATTTCCCAGTCAGTCTAGCTCAGCGCTACTCCACGAGGCCCACCGGCCTCCATAATTCCCAATGTCACTAATGTATACTTTCAGATGAAGGAGAAGGCCGGCTACGCCGGGATGCTCCATTGTGGTCAGTCCAGAAAATCGAAAAAAAAAAAAAATTTACGGAATTCCTACATTATCAAAAATCCTCGAAAAAATCATCCTTTTCCGCCTTCAGCAACATGACGAAATTCATGATATAATAATTCCGGAGCAGTTTGGTTTTCGAGCAAACCACAGCACGGTCACTCAGCTAGCTTTGCTCGTTGATCAAATTACCCTTAATTATAACATGAAAACCACTACCACGACGGCCACCCTCGACATCTAGAAAGCGTTTGACACCATTTGGCACGACGCCCTGCTTCACAAACTTTATATCCGAAATTACCCCATGCATCTAATTAAAATCATCTCCAGCTTTCTCGAAAACCGCTCCTTCCAAGTCCGAGTAATGGACGCCCTCTCCATATCCTTACCTATTCCAGCTGGAGTACCGCAAGGCTCCATCCTAGCCCCAACCCTTTTTAATTACTACATCAATGATATCCCAAAATCCACACGGACAAAATTATCCCTGTACGCTGACGACACCGCCATCACCTCCGAATCCCGTACAAAGGATAAATCCATTGACTACCTCCAACGACACGTTCCCGATCTCGAAAATTTTTATGCCACTTGGCGATTAAAAATTAACGAACCCAAATCCACCCTCACCGCTTTTTCCAGACAAAGAGACCAAATTACAAACAAACTTACGATTAATGGTACGGACATCACGCACACCCCTACGGTTAAATACCTAGGGGTGACCCTTGACCAACGACTTACATTCAGAACGCATTTAAAACTCACTGCACGGAAAGCGCAAGCAGCAATGCATGCACTTTTCCCATTACTTTCATGTAAAAACGGACTTGACCCTAAAATCAGACTGACCTTGTACAAACAATTAATTAGACCAATTTTATTATACGCCTCTCCAGTATGGAGCAGGACAGCCCCGACTAACATAAAAATCATTCAAACAATACAAAACAAGTGTCTCCGAGTCATTTCCGGAGCTCCACGCTACACACCCATACATGATTTACACACTTCACATCAAATTCAAACACTAACAGAAGTCATACACAACACAGCCATAAAATTTTTCACATACACGGTAAGGCAAAACCCACACACATCACACCTTGGTACACACACACAAGACACCTTGCCCTTCAGGATCAAACACAAACTTTTACACCATGTCATTTTAAACAATCAGTAATAGGAAAGTAATTGTCAGTAGTTTAATTAAAATTCATTTTTATTTTCATTTTATTTTGTTAAAATTTCAGTAACTTAATTCTTTTTTGGCTTTTTTATCACGGCGCGGGGTTTTTGCACTCTTTTTTACCTCGAAATATCAAATCAATTAACCTTCAGATTTAATAATTTTCAACTTAATTCGATTAATCCTCTAGGGGATAGGTACGATTTAACAATTCAAGTTTTAATAAATATGTATTTGTGTAATGGTTTGTTATTGTAATTTGTTATCTGTTATTATAGTAATTAAAATTATTATTGTAAATATGTATGTAAAGTTTTTAATGTCAATAGAGTTCTTTTTGGTTTTGGTTTTGGTTTGGTTTGGTTTTTTTACGGACCGGCAGATGCAGCTCGTCTCTCCTACATGTAAAATCGCTTATTTTTTGTTTTTACGCCTTTTTTTTTGGGGTGAAACGTAATAGTTTACTGCCCCATACCGCAACTATACTTTTTAATGCTATTTCAAGGGTCTCTAAGCTCCCGGTTTTATTTATCCCGGTTTTCTTGATGGGTGGCGCCTTCTGATATGTTAAGCCTAGTAACCAGAGTCAAAACCGCCCTGGAGGGGTGCAACGCGGAGCGGAGCGGCGCCCTGAAAGGGTAGGTTTTGACGATGGATAAACCTCCCTATCGAATGCACACCCCAAAAATCGAAGAAAAAAAAATTTACTTTTTTCACTTTTTCGGCAATACACGGGTTATTTTCCATTTTTTTGATAATATTTATTACTAATATCTACTAATCACACCCCCACCTATCCCAATTTCAAAGAAAAATTCAAATCGGAGCGAAAAAATTTTACGCGATTTGAAGGGACCGTCTATGAATTGTATCGCGTCTGCCTGGGGTGTGCGGCATATTCGATGCTAATTTCCCGTACTTTTCAAAAGTCGATTTTGGGGTTGTTTTTCAAGATTTCTCGCAAGTTATTTTTTCTATAGACTAAAATAAGCCTGTTCTTTAGTGTGTAGCTGAAGGAAATTTTTTTCGGCTGGTCAGACTTATGTCACAGTTCCCCGAAATTCAAAGTCATGTTCTGGTGATCATTTGCAAACATCTCAGTATGTGGTTAAATTTATTGTTATATATTTTATTAATTAGTTGATTTTGTACCTGGCTGAAGTTTGACTCAAACTCATACTCATATTCGTACAAATTACAGTCGACCAGTTAATGTTAAATCAAGGTAAAAATATTAATATTCCTATTTTTGCTTTTAAATTTATAATTAAACAATAAAGCGCTTCCCGAAGGTACCAATACAAACTAATTAAATAAATTAAAGTAAAAATTACGTTAATAGACCTCATTTAGGCTTCCAAAACTATGCAATAATAAGCGCAACACAAAATAATAAAAAAATTCCAGGAGGCGCACTTGACGAGCTCTCCTCCTAAATTTTTGATATAATAATCAACTTGATGACCGGAATCTATGCTCCAAATTTCATAATCCTTTTATTAGGCTAAGGGTGTCAAAAACCAACCCTTACCTTTAAGAAGTTAGTAAAAAATTCCCAGATGGCGCAGTTGACGAGATCCCCTCCCAAATTTTGGATATGGCAATCTACTTGATGATCTGAATCTATGTTCCAAATTTCATAACCCTCTTTTGGGGATAAGGGTGTCAAACCCAACCCTTACCTCTAACTAGTTAGTGAAAAATTCCCAGATGGCATAGTTGACGAGATCCCCCTCCCAAATTTTTGATATGACAATCTACTTGATGACGTGAATCTACATTCCAAATTTCATAACCCTCTTTTGGGGATAAGGGTGTCAAAAACCAACCCTTACCACCAGTGTTTGTACCATTTTCTTTTATATCATCTTCTTCTTCTTCAAGTGCCGTGCCTGATTTCAGACGTAGGCGACCTCTCTCCTATCGTATGTATGTGTTGTGCGTTTGAAGTATTATCACACACATAGGGGACCTACTGCTTAACGCGGGCTCCGAACCGCGGGAAGTGTATACACTTCATCTCCAGAGAGGCTGTACCAGGCAGATTACACCTCGGTGGTTTGCCATTGCCTTCTGAGGGGAGACGGTCATAATAAAGTTTTACTGAGCCCGTAGTTGAACCAAGTATTTAGCATTAGCAGCAACGCACTTAACCGCTAAGCCGTAGAAAGTCTACCCAAGAACACCTATGTTTAGTTAGAAATCTCAGCTACCAATTCAAGCAAACTCCAGGTCGCTAGCTAAAGCGGTTCCCGAGACATCTGTGAATATATCAAAGTACTTTTACTTTTGGCCCCTCCATTTTTGAATTATTTATTTTTTTAATGTCAGCCACCAATGCGAGCGAAATGCTGGCGAATGCTGTAATAGTTATTTGAATATGCTGGGTTAAATCAATTTTCATTTGGTATTGAAATATTAACTTTTGACATTAACGTCAAGTTAGCCCCTCCTTATTCAAATTTCTTCGAATTTCTTCGAAATTTCAATTTTTCTTTATATGATTTCACAGTATTCGTGAAATGTTGGCGAATGCAGTTAATTATATAAAGAAGCTTAATTCGATAAGTTTTCCTTACTAAATGTTATTCTTGAAGAAAATGAAGCTCCGAGCAACATACTTTGAATTTCAAATTATCTTAAATGTGGTTTGTGCATTATTTGTAATGCAACAGATAACGTAGAGTTAACGTAAGAACCCCTTTTAAGATAGCTAGTAAGAAACCATATGGGAATTCTTTACTAACTTCATAAATGTAAGGGTGGAGGTAAGGGTTGGATTTTGACAGCCTTATCCCCAAAAGAGGGTTATGAAATTTGGATCGTAGATTCGGGTCACCGAGTAGATTGTTATATCAAAATTTGCGAGGGGATCTCGTCAACTGTGCCATCTGGGAATTTTTTACCAACTATTTAAAGGTAAGGGTTGGATTTTGACACCCTTATCCCCAAAAGAGGGTTATGAAATTTGGAACATAGATTCAGGTCATCAAGTAGATCAATGGTTCCCAAACTTTTTTTTCTCGTGGACCACTTTCAAAGTTTTACTATTTAAAATGTAAAAATACAAATCCAAATGACCCCCACTTACAACTTGTGAACTCCTGTTTTCTTTTCACGTCTACGTGGACCCCCGGTGTGGTCTCCTATGGACCCCTGGGGGTCCACGTGGACCACTTTGGGAACCACTGAAGTAGATTGTCATATCCAAAATTTGGGAGGGGATCTCGTCAACTGTGCCATGTGGGAATAATATTGTTTATTGGTGATTTACATTACCGTTGGTGGCGCCACCAGTAACAACAACATGGCTGTGTTTGGACGTATATTTCGAAATTCAAAGTCATGTTCTGGTGATAATTTGCTAACATCTCAGTATGTTGTTAAATTTATTGTAATATGTTTTGTTAATTAGTTGATTTTGTTATGTCTTGAGCCTGAACAACAAATTTTATTTTCATTTAATATTTCTCTTACTAATTTGAAATTCTTTCGCATGGTGGCGTTTGCTTAATGTAAATTGCGAATTATGAAGTTTATTACCATTATTATGTTATATATTGCCATGTATTGCTACTGTAAACTCAAAATTTGATTTATATAGCGGGAGACTATTAATGGCACTTAATTTAATTATGCTCCGACTAGCTTGCATGAAAACTCGTTATTTTGGGTCGACAATTGGGTCCATCAATTTGGTCAAATACTCATATAAGTTACCTTAAATTAGTAACCTTGAGAAAATGAAAAATAATAAACTTATTGTATCTTACACCTGCTTAATCTTGTCTTCACTGCTGTAGAATTAAACCAAATCAAACGTAATTACGTGTAAACAAAATATTGTAATTTATTAACAAATATAATCATTCAAAAAACAAAAGACTGATTTTCTTTTATAAATAGGAATAAATTAAATTTACAAATATGATACAAGAAAAGTTTATAAACCCCCCCCCCCCCGTGTTTAAACTCACGCGCGAACTTCATTTGTTCCACCGTTAGATTTTAATACAGTTTGTCGACACAAATTTGCTTACCGAAGTTTACACGGTCGTATCCCATCGATGTGTATTGAAACAAGCCAGCGTGGAAGCGATTATACGATTGGATCCAATTTCCATACCATAGAAAACTCCAGACAGGATGAATGATGAATTGATTTTCTTCAATAATTTTCTAATCCAAGAACATAATCATCAAAAAGCGTAACCATATGAAATTTGTCAGCGGTCATCAAATTTTTTAAATATCGTTCACAATATCAATCGAAACTTTTATAACTCTTCTTATCACTTCATACACTTCATGAATCATCAATAACCATTTAATAATTCCCAACTTAACAAGTAAATTATAAAAACCATTTCCAAAATTCAACTTTCTTCAAAAACACGTCTTTTTTCTCTCGCCGCTCGTTCAATTCTCCCAAAAATACGTCCTTAAGTCACCACGGACACACCGCCAGTCTTTACACGCTTCCTTATCCACCTTACATCCCACCAAAATTGTCTGTAAGCCCGCGCACTAATTCCTTTTAACGCACAACACTTTTCATTATCGCTCTTTCTATTCTTTTACAAATAAATCAATTTTATTTAATTTCTTCCTAAATCTTTTTTTTAAATAAAAATAAATAAACCTTCTTTTCACATTCTTTCTCGAAATATCCGTGTATACAAAATTACGTTTGTTATCTTTTAGATTGAGTTGATGCAAGCAGTTCATCATTCGGAAGTACCAAGAAGATTAAGGTGTAATATCTAATTGTCATGATGGTCCTTTAATTGAATATCTAGTCATGAGTATTCTACCAGAAATTAACCCAATTACAACAGACCCCCCCCCCCATCTGATAAACAAAACATCGCAATATATTACCGTTATCAAAAATCCAAAAAAAGCGGTTAGATCCGTTCTTGCACCTTGACTTGAAAATTAAAATTCATATACTATATCAAATAGAGGGGCCAGAGTTCAAGTCAGGGCCGTAGCGAGCTCTTCTGGAGCCTGAGGCAAATTTTAATATATGCTTCCCCCCTCCCAAAAGATTCCTATCATTTTGAAAATTTTAAACTATTATTTATTGGGTTTTGTCGAGGTTTAGCGCCCCCATTATAGTTTTGCCTCAGGCGCCTCACCATTGCTACGGCGCTCGCTTAAAGCAATGAAAACACATGGATGCTTATCAGGAACTCATTTAGGCTGCCGGGACCGGGGGGTCTTATTGCGAAAGAAAAACTTTCACTTTTACGTCCCTCGGTATTAAGAAGAACGGTACTGGGATAGTTATGAAAAGTATCACCAAAAATACCCCCCTGCCGGATTACAAACAAAAATTGCAAAAGATTGAATGAAAAATAATAAATTTTGATGGTTCTGAATAATGGCAAGTGTACCTGGGGGGTATTCCATACCCCCCAGACCCCCCGGTCGTGTAATATCGATTTTTATCGTTGGGAACTTCTGAAGATCTCATACAAAATACACATAGTATGTCAGAATCGCCGTTTGCATGGTAACGTAACGGATTCCCCCCCCCCCCCCGAATATGGAGATTATTTTTATCGGTAGGAATTGAAGGGCCTAGTGAAAAAGTAGTTAAGTCACTTTTTTTTCTATTCGTTGATTTTTATACTAATTTGTAGAGAATAAATGCCGCAATGTGAAAATGTGCTCAACTACAAATTGAAAAAAAACCTTTTTCAATTGTTTTCTCTGGATTTTCTTTTTATTTCATAAATACTTAGTATGATGTAGACAAATTTTGTTAATCTGTTTTATTGCAATGACGCCTGAGGAAAGCTTCAGTCGCCTCACCCTTGCTACGCCGCTGGTTCAAGTAAACCAACGTTTTTCAATTTCGTAAATTTGGTTCATTTGAGAGCCAAATTTAAAAAAAGACTTGGTCCACTAAAAATTTCAATTTAAGAAATTTAATTAAAGTTGTTAATTGTTTTTCTGATCTAATATTTTTTTATAAATAGGTATTATGAAAAAATATTAAATAATTACTTTTTATTTTAAGTTTGCTCTCTATTACACCTCTGGCAAAATCGTTGAATGGGGAGACAAATTAATACACCGCATAAATAATGTCCATCAAGAACTTTTTTCTACATCACGATTCATTTGTGCAACTGTAATTTGATCACGATTGGAACTTTTACGTGACGATGGCGCCACTACGTTGTTAAGATTCAAATAATGGAAAAGAAAACAAAATTTCAATTGTCTTCGTGAATTACAAAACTCGCTCTAAAGTTTGACTTTTGTAAACAAATCAAGAATCGCAATGAACGAAATAAACGTAGAAGCGAGTATTTTAAAGCGTGGCATGGAAGTCGACATCAACTACTTTCGAAATGTTCTTTTGACGTGTAACGAAAATGGAAATGAAAATCTCGCAAGTGTAATACACGACCAAACGCACGCCTTAACAAATAAAGTGAATTTCCAGGTTGGAAACTTCAACGAACGGGTTAACATCGTGTTTGAGCAAAAGTATGTCAGTTAATCTTATTTTATTTGATTCGTGTTAAATTTTACTTATTGCAGCGAAGCCTTGTTACAAAAAACGAAGTGCATCATGCGCTTGCATAATTTGTCTACGATGACAAAAATTAACATCAAGAAGATGATAGATGCAGCCGAATCTCTTTAAAGATAAAAGTAAAGTAAAAATTTGTTAAAATAGAATTTATTTAAGTTATTGTATAATATTGTAACGAATAGAATTATTCCGGAACAAAAGTTTTTTAAAAACAGGAATAAATTATTATTTAATAAATAACTTTGATACAGAAAATGTTTTCGATCAACTTGGTTACAGGGTGAGGTGGACCACCCATTTCAGGCACTTCTTTTTAAAAACGGTTAGTCGCAGGATTGGGAAAATGATTTTGAACATAAAAGCCTACATGAAGAATCGAAAGGTGTGATGCTGGCTTGTTAATTGCAATTAACTTTTTTTAAATAATTTTTAATTTGTGAGTTGCTAATTATGACCCAAATATACAAAACATTTTTTCGGAAATTCTTCGTTTTGCCGTAAAAAATATTTTCCATTTGAAACGGATCGTGCGAGAAATCTAAGTTGGCAATCCTTAGGAAATCAAAATGTTAGGTTAGTTTTTTGACATTTGGCCGTGCATTTGGCAAGTTATCGTAATAACCCTTTGCTTTGGACTGCTTTTCAATGTGGAATTTCATTAAAATATATGAATTAGCTACAAATAGCGAGTTTTGGATCAACTGCAGCGTTGGAACCGGATACCAAATGGACGATATTCTGTTTGTCCGATATAAATAGTCGACACTATTGAGGTTTTAGGTGAGACTATTTTAAATATAACAAAATTACAAGTACTAATGATTGTTTTATTAGGATTAATTTGAAAAGGTTAGCGAATTATGCACATCTGTAGTCAGCAGCACCGCATTTTCAACCGCTGTCATCACAGATGAAATTACGCTTTTGTAAAATGTTTTGAGTGATATTGTGCCTGACAGGAATTTCTCTATCAATTTTTACACCTTATCACGAATTCCTAATAATGTGAAGAGTTATTTGACGTTTGTGGTTTAGGTTATGCTTGTGACGTAGTTAAAACGTAATATTTTTGATGAAAACTTCCTGATCGTCCCTTCAATTGTTAATTGCAGTAGAAATTGATTGGTAATCTTGCAATACAAGTTTTCTAAGGTATGTTAAATTCATGTTATTATGATCAATTCTATGAAAGTACCGTGTCACCACCGCTATTTGACTTTTCAATTAATTTTTATTTGTAGATATGGTCACTTGGTTTCCATCACCATCTGGAATAATGCTATCGAAGAATCATGAATTGTAAGTTTCGTTGTTAATATTATTTATGGTGCTTGGTGCTTCCAGTCATAACGTCATGAAAAAGGGATTTGTGAGTTAGTAACTCCAAAATGCAATTTTTTTCACTTGGATCTTTGGGTTTTGTATCTGAAAAGATCCCCTAAGTTTTCGACATCAGGCTCAGGACCGGAACAGAGGCAAATTTACCCAAGAATGAAAGAAGTCGAGAATGTCCAAATGTTATGTCCAAAACTAGTAAAACATAATTCTTCTAACCTCTATAATTTTCGAAGAATTTGAAGTTATAGAATTTGCAAAGGAAACTACAAAGTTTCAAATTTATTCGGCAAAATTAAATTTTTATCCCTTAATAAAAACGATCCCGTAATATTTCAAAATTTTCTACTATTTTTTGTGTATTTGCAGGTTTAATGTCGGTGTATTCACAAAGTTTCAAATTTATTCGGACAAATTTAATTTTTATCTCTTAATAAAAACTACCCTTTAATACTTGCAATTTTTCCATAATTTTTTGTGCATTCTCAGGTTGAATGTCGGTTTATGTGCCTTCTTCTGCAAACTTGCATCTGTTCCGGTCTGACCCTGATGTCAAAAACCTGAAGGCTCTTTTCGGATGCAAAACTAAAGGGTATAAGCCAAAAGAATCTTATGTCCAAGTTCTTAAAGTCCCTTATAGATCCCCTAAGTTTTCGACATCAAATTCAGAACAGAACAGGAACTAGAAAAAAATAATTCTTCTAACCTCTATAGTTTTCGAAGTGCAGTCTTACAAAGAACCTGGAATTTACAAAGGAAACTACAAAGTTTCAAATATATTCGGCAAATTTTAGTTTTCATCCCTTATTAAAAACTACTCCGTGCACTTTAAGTTTTTCTACCATTTGTTATGCATTTGCAGATTCAATGTCATTATAATTTCAAAGTTTAAAATTTATTCAGCAAAATTAAATTTTCATCCCATAATAAAAACTACCCCGTAATACTTTAAATTTTTCTACCATTTTTAGTGTATTTGCACGTTCAATGTCAGTAAATTTACAAAGTGTCAAACTGTTTTGGTAAAATTAAATTTTGATCCCTTAATAAAAGCTACCCCGTAATACTTAGAATTTTGCTACCATTTTTACTTTCCGAACCCCTAGGTAAGGAAAGTATTGTTATCAGGCAAAATTTGACCACCCAATTTTTTGACAGATGTTCACGTTTTGAGGTCCCCTGAATCCATTTTTATCATTTTTGGAAGGATGTCTGTATGTGTGTGTGTATGTACGTCTGTGAACACGATAGCGTCTAAACGAAGCAAGCAAATCATTCAAAATTTTGCATATAAGCTTTTTCCTGTCGTAGGACGAAGCCAGATGAAAATAAATTAAATCGTGTAACGGGAAAGGGGGGTTTACCTGGAGCGATTATGACATTATGCGTCATAACTTCGATACGAAATTAAATATGTAAAAATATTAATAACAAAAAATTAGCGCTATGGAATTTCCTACATTTTTTGTCCTACAAGTTTTTCTCTAAAATATACAGGATGTTTCAAAAAAATTTGTATTTGTAAAAAATTTTTGTATTTGTAAATAAAATAGTAAACCGCATTCTACTAACGAAAATAAGATGAAAAGTTTCTAATAACATGGGTCCAAAAATGCTTAGTTTGCAAGATATAGGCATTCAAAAGTTTTTTTCTTCCTATTTTGGCAAAATATGAAATTTTTCATCGATTTACTGTTGAAATTATGTAACCATTTTATTTAAAAATATAATATAAAAATTTGCGTCTGTTCAGAAAGTTATGCGATGGCCACATCAGATTTTTAATGTATTTGCACGTTCAATGTCGGTAAATTTATAAAGTTTCAAACTTTTTTGGTAAAATTAAATTTTGATCGCTTAATAAAAGCTTTGATTATATAGTATTCAGATTGGCAAACCTTATGCAAGTTATGGAAACGCTTTGTGTAATTCAAAAAATTATAAGGGATGGCGCTGCATGCAACAAATTTAAAAAGTCTAGTTGTAAATCTTGCCGTTTAAACTTCCGACACCTGGTACCAATTTTACATTTTGTCGCATGACAACGAAAACCCTTAACTACAGAAACCATAGTTTTGGGTATAAAATAAAATGCAATAACAACAAAACTTCGCCGAGAAAACTCCGTTAGGTAGTGACATCCAGTGCAAGCCGACAAAATTAATTAAATTAAGTATCGCCGCCTGGTTTTTTTTTTTTTTTTTTTTATTGAATCCATGCATACTGCGATGTTATGCACTGACCACGTTAATAGAGATGCGTACGTTAATATTCAAAAGTTGATCAACGATTATAAAGCATGAGACTTATTTTAAAATCATACGGAAAGATTCCATCTGATAGCAAATACTTTAATTCAAATTCAAAAATTAATTCAAATTACATTCATGGAACAAAGATTAATAAAATAATTTAACAATGTGAAATTTAAATTCCGTTATCATAAAATTTGTTATTTTAGTCTTAAAATGAATTTTGTTTAGTTATAAGTAATCTTAATTAATATCAAAATATTGTTGAATAACTTATTCGTATGAAAAATTTGTTAGCATAAAATTAAATAGCAAGTTAAAACATTACATGACATTAAAGTGCTTCGTTAATCAATGAACAGTAAATGGATGGTGCATCTTCACCAATTAATCGTATAACAATCAAATGGAATGTAGAAAACCAATTCAATCTGGAAAAGATAAAATTTCATTAAAAATTTTGTCAAAACAAAATGGGCAAATACGTACCTGACTATGCAATATCGATGTTGTTATTTTCAACAAAAATAATAATCAACCTTGCCTGGAAAGTTGGGTATCAAGGCAACAAAAACAAAGGAAAAAAATTAATTAGTAAACGAGTTTTGGGTTATGCAAATGGTGATTTTGTGCTGCAATAAAATTTAATTGAATTAATAAAAATTTTAATAGAAATTAACAACAAAAGTATAGAATAATTAAATAATAATTACTTACGTCAGATTAAAGTGTTTTATAAAAGAAAAGTCCAGTGATTAGTGAGATTTTCAACAAAAACTATTCACAAAATTACACGAGGTAAAACTGTGCATCGACACCCATCCGTTTTTATCAATGGTACAACAGCTGATCGCTCTACGCAAGCAGATAAGATTCATGGTCAAATATCTTACGAACCAGAAAAACCCTAGATAAAGGTAAATCTACATAAAACTTTATAATTTTTATAAAATTCAGTGCGTGCGTAAAAATTATCACCGCGTTGCGCCTACGTTAAAATTAACAGTTTGGGTAATTTTAAGGAATTATTTTATTAATATTAAGAATTTTTATTTGCTATAATTATAATACAAACAATAAAATTTACATTTGCCTTTGAAACGGAGAATTATTTTCCAATCTTGTTCCGAGATCCAAAAATATTTGATTTCAGCAATTCACAGATTTGGTCACGGAAGGGACCCAAGCCCGAGATAAAGGTAGGTTTCATGCTTACAATAAAAATTATATCTAGCCGAGGTAAATATTTATTAGCGACAATAAAATTGCAAACGTCTCTATTGACGGGGTTAATTTGTGTAAACCCGCACTATCAAAGGTTACCGCTCTATTACAAAGGCAAGCTTGGGGCACTCCGTACATAGCACTTTTTGGCTAGCCCAACGTGAGGCTAAGTCAGCTCATAGCACTTTTAGGCTCATAACGTGGGGCTCGATTAAAAACGACAACCCCTCATAGCAATACGTTACAATCTGCTAAATAACATTAAGTAACACTGAATGTTGAGAGACAATGACATGTAAAGAGATTTCCCAGTGGAGCACTCTTATAAGGCTTATTACTCTGTATAGACAGATTACATTATGTTATGATATATCTCAAATATTGTAGGCTAGATGTTCATTAGGTCAGTGGGGTCTCGTCGTTTGAGTCTTCTCATCACTGGAGGGTTTAACAAGTCCACTCCGTATGGGTTTGGGTGATCATAGAGTCGGTGCTTATATCTCTCACTTTGCTTATTGATCTCTTCTTGTATCGTTGGCACTCCCAGCTGGTCATGTATGACGTGATTAGGATAGTATGTTGGAACGCCCGTTATGATTTTCAGTACTTTGTTCTGGAACAGTTGGATTTTCGATATATTTGTTATACTTGCCGCTCCCCAGAGCTGCAGCCCATATGTCCAGATAGGCTTCAGTATTATTTAATATATTAGGATTTTATTTTGTAAAGACAATTCCGATTTCCTTCCTATTAGCCAGTATAGTTGTTTCAGTTTTAGATTTAGTTGTTTTCTCTTAGTTTGAATATGCTTCGCCCAGGTAAGTCTACGGTCCAGGTGGAAACCCAAGTATTTGACCTCCTCCGTCTGTGGGATTTCTTGGTTACCAAATGTGATCGGTGGGCAGGATCTTCTTCTTAGCGTGAAGGTCATATGTACTGATTTGGTCTCGTTGACTTTTACTCTCCACAATGCGAACCATGCACAGATTTTAATAATGTGTCCCTGAAGAATTTGTGAAGCTACCTCAGCGTCCTGACTGGATGCCATTACCGCAGTGTCGTCTGCAAATGTTGCCAAAGTGGTCCTGTTGTCTGTTGGCATATCAGCCGTGAAAATCTAAATCAGGTACAGTATCGGACCCAGAACACTCCCCTGTGGCACTCCAGAGTTGATTTTATGTAAACCCGATGTAGTCTCTTGTTGCTTTACTAGATAGTACCTCTCCGTTAGATATGATTGGAGTATTTTGAAGTAGGTGTGTGGTAAGCTTTTCTTAATCTTATACAAGAGACCCTCATGCCAGACCCTGTCGAACGCTTGTGAGATGTCCAGAAAGACGGCGGAGCAATATTTTTTTGATTCCAGATCGATTCTTATCCTGTTTGCAATTCTGTGCACTTGTTCGACTGTTGAGTGCCTCTGTCTGAAACCGAACTGGTGATTTGGTATAATTCCCCCTTCATTTAATATGGGACGCAGTTTTTTTAATAGGAGCTTTTCGAACACTTTAGACATCAATGGCAATAAGCTAATGGGTCTATATGAGGAGGCGATATTCCCATCTTTACCTGGTTTAGAGATCATAATTATTTGTGAAATTTTCCATTGGAGAGGAAAGTAGCCCAATCTTATTATGGCGTTGAATATTACAGTCAGCATTCTATATCCATCGTCAGGTAGTTCCTTTAGTACTTTGCCCGTAACCAGGTCAAATCCGGGAGCCTTCTTTGAGGAGATTTCATGGTGGATGAGTCTGCGTACTTCATTTTTCTTAATTTTATTAATTGGTGACTCAAACCTACATGGTGAGTTGAGAAGCACGTGAACTGGTTCCTCCTCGGCGATATTGCATACTCGTGGCAATGGTGAGAATATTTTTTCTAGGTGTTTAGCGAAAACCTCTGCCTTTTCTTCATTATTTCTGGCCCAGTCGCCGTTTTCTGCTCTGATGGGTGGGTTATGTACTTGTGGCCTTGCGAGCTTCTTTGTGGCCTTCCACAGCGAATAGTCGGTAGTTTTTGTAGCAGATAAGTCTTGTAGGTGACTTTTTATTTCTTTATTCTTAAGTTCGTGTAAGATGCTTTTTAATTCTCTAGTGGCACGGTTATACCTTGTTTTATCTGCAGGGTGTAGGGTTGTTTGCCATTTTTTCCGTAGTCTTCGTTTATTTAGAATGTGTTCTTTGACGAGCATGGGACACGTTTCTTCACGATGATCTTCTCTCACCTCCGGTGTTGAGTTCCATGCAGCTTGTTGTATCACTCTTGTGAAATGGTCCACCACGCAGTCCACATCTCTTTCATCTTTTATGGTGACTTGTTGGTTTAATGTTTGAGAAATTAGGTGTTTGTAATGATCCCAGTTAGTTTTATTATTGTGGAGTGTTAATGGTTTATTCCTCTTTATAGGTCTTGTCGAGAGAGTGACGATAATGGGTGTGTGGTCTGAGGACAAATCCAATGAGGATTCAATGGAGAGATAGCCTGGCGGGACACCCTTTGTTAGGCAAAAGTCGAGAAGATCTGGAATCTTGTTGTGGTCCGATGGTCAGTAAGTTGGTTGGTTTGTGGATACTTGGTGGATATTTTGGGCCTGTATTGCATGGTATAGCTGTCTACCTCTTGGGTTTATCAGTCTTGATCCCCAGTTCATATGTTTAGCGTTGAAGTCGCCTCCCACTATGAAACGCTGCCCAAGGGTCTTGAAAAATTCTTCGAATTTTTCCTTTTGGATGTTTATGTTCGGTGGGCAATAAATTGATGAAATTGTTAACTTACCAATGGAATCTTCAACTTCTATGCTAGTCGCTTGTAAGTGGATTTTAGAAAATGTTTGAAGTTCATGATGTTTGATGGAGCTTTTGATAATTGTTGCTGTGCCCCCTCTTGCTCTCTCGCCGGGGTGGTTCGTGTTGTAAATGTTGTATTTAGGTATTTTTAAATAGCTTCTGTTTGTTAGGTGAGATTCTGATATTAGGAGTACATCAATGTCTTCGTTTAATAGAAATTTTTTGACTTCATGGCTATGTTGTACTAAGCCATTTGCGTTCCAGACGGCTATTCGCAAGGACCGCCCCATTATTTTATTTTTGTGATTAATGTGGTTAGGAGGTTCAGCATTGTATCCATCCTCTCCATTAGTTTTGTAAGCATAATTTCCATTTTGTTTGGCTGATGTTCTGGGACATCTGGATTTGGGTTATTGTTAATGTTTTGTGATAATTGGTAGGTTTGTCTAGCTGATTCGGCATATGTTACACCTGGGCGAGAATTTGATGTTAGAGGATTATTAATTTGGTGAGTTGTTGGCAAAGATCTTGTTCTCAGGGGAGGATATTTTTGAGCTTGGATCTCTTTTATGTAGGAGCATCCTCTATAGCTAGCGGGGTGATTGTCACCGCAATTAACGCATTTAACATTGTTATTTATTTTTTCTTTCATACTGCAGTCCTGTGTCAGATGATTACCGGCGCACTTGACGCAGCGGGGGTTGTAATGACAGTAATTTTTCGTGTGATTCACACGTTGACATCTTGAGCACTGTGGAACCTCTCTCTTGATGTGTGGAGGCTCAAATTTGACTATGGTGTGAAGGAATCCTTTAATGTCGTATATTTCTTTATTGTTTTCCGCAGCTTTCAGTCCAATACTAAAGAGTGGGAGTGGCTGCTTTGTTTTGTTGTGCACCATATTGCTGATGTTTAAAACTTCGTGACCTAGTTTTTTCAGTTCTTGTTTGATTTCTTCTGTATTAGTTGTTTGATGCATATGCCGTAAAACAACACGGAATGGTTTATCTTCTTTGTTTTGAAATGTATGGAATTGAGTTCCTTTTTTGTGTAGTTCTTTGATCAGACGACTGTATTGGGCGGGTTCATTGACTCGAATAGTGACATTATTTCTGGCTGTTGTTTTTTACTTTATAGTCATTTTCGGTAACTTCTTTTAATAAGTCAGTTAGAGGTATTATGTTTTGAACCCCAGTTACTTTTATTTCTGGGACTCGGTATTTATCCTTTCGGGGGGTTTGAGATGTGGAATTTTCATCTGTATCGGTTAGGATATGATATCGGTTGTAAGTTGTAACATTAGGTAGACTAAGCCAGTCGCTCATCCTTGCTTGTTTTAACGATTTTGCCACTTCAGGACTATTCTCCTGTGTGCGTTTGTTATTATTGTCGCTGGTTTTTGGATCTATAAGTGGTTCATTGTCATTAATTACAGTATTGCTGGATGTCTGCATTGAGGTTATGTTGCATTCATTACAACACCACTGTTTAATCTCACCGTTTCTGTTCATTTCACTAAGTGAATCCAGAGACAGATTAACACACCCTATATGGAAGCTACTTTTGCATTTCATCTTGCACTGTATCAAATCTTCATACTTTGTTAATGTACGCTCGCAAATCCCACACGTCAACATCGTGCAGGGCCGTATTTCGTATCGCCGCCTGGTGGCAGCATCCAATTTGGGTGTTTCCAATTTTTGTACACAGTTTGACAATCTGATACTATATAATCAAAGATAAAAGCTACCCCGTAATACTTCGAATTTTGCTACCATTTTTAGTGTATTTGCACGTTCAATGTCGGTAAATTTACAAAGTTTCCAACTTTTTTGGTAAAATTTAATTTTGATCCCTTAATAAAAGCTACCCCGTAATACTTCGAATTTTGCTACCATTTTTAGTGTATTTGCACGTTCAATGTCGGTAAATTTACAAAGTTTCCAACTTTTTTGGTAAAATTTAATTTTCATCTCTTAATAAAAACTACCCCTTAATTCTTGCAATTTTTCCATAATTTTTTGTGCATTCTGAGGTTGAATGTCGGTTTATGTGCCTTCTTCAGCAAAATTGCGTCTGTTCCGGTCTGACCCTCATGTCGAAAACTTGAAGGCTCTTTTCTGATGCAAAACAAAACCAAGAAATTCTCATGTCCAGGTTCTTAAAATCCCATATAGAACCCTTTTATGTGACCTAATGACTGGACTACAGGTTTTATTGGCAAAAGTTATGAATTTTGGTTTAATTCAAATAATAATTACTTAATTATAATTGCTTGTATTTAAAATTTGCATTATTTAAATAAAAAGTGTGGACATCCACCATCCAATGAATTACAGGAATCTGTGGTCGGTAATAAATCATAAGAATCTGTAATTTATGTTTCTAATAGTGATGGCTAGGTGTCGCTCGTTTAAATTAATTATTTTTTGACACTTTATTTTTAACCTATTAGTTTTAATTATTAATGATGTTTTGAACCAAATTTGAAATATTACCTTCGTTTTATGAAATAAAATGGTAAGCTAATGGCATCCTGTGAGAAATACTTACAATTTTGATTTTGTTTTAGCCATCAACAAATCGGATGGAAGGATAACATAGATATTAACAATGGAATATTTACAAGACGTTTGGAATTTAATCATATCAAGGTAGGTACTTTTAAGTTTGAATTATTTGCTCTTGAAAAATCTTTGTGAAGCACTGTTTTTGCTAGGATTTTATTTAAAAATAAAAATTTGTCTAACCCCCAATATTCTGACATCCGCAACAAGTTTTGTTTTTTCTCAATTTAGTTATTTATTTATATGTCCAATATTTATGTGCTTATAATAGTAGTGTAAGAAACTTGCGCAAAAACGGTCTTCTGCAATTTTTCGATGGATTTCGTTAGGTAATGGTCCGTACTTTAACATACTATTTCAATTTCTGATGAAGAACTGGGTAAGAAGTTGAGGGTTTACTCAAGGTGACTTTCAGTATATTAAAGTACGGACTGTTGCCTAATGAAAACTATCAAAAAATCGTAAAAGACTGTTTTTGGATTTTCTTAGAGGAAATGTGCCCAATTTTCTTACATTGTAAAAAATTAACTTAATTTTTGAGCTTTTAAATCAAATTAGTGACATGGATTAGAAAATTAGTTTACCTGTAGTATTTAACTATCTGTTGTTACTAAAACCTTCTAGAAAAATTCTAACGATTTTTAATTTATTTCTAGCTTTCATAATAAATCCGAAGGTTGTTGTTGCAGTCCCTGCAGAAAATTGGCTAGTGATATATGTGAAGTGTAAAAGTTTTTTTGTGTTTGGACGATTTATTTGGCTGCTGGATTATAAAATAAAGGCGAATAAAGGTTAGTTACGTTATTGCATTATTTTTGAAAGTTGAAATTTAATTTTTGTTAATTCACTGCCTTCGTGAATGTAAGCAAGACTTGCTTACATAAAGCCACTTAGTGGCTTTTGCACAAAATCGATTTCATATGACCGATCTTCATGAAGCCAGACCGGCAAAATAATTTTTAAAACATCAGTTTAATTTCGCTTTGATTTACTTCAAAAACTAAAAAGGCACACTGTAGTATATCTCTATTTAAAAACTTGTGATTAATATTTGCAGATTCACTTTTAGTTCTCTAGGTAAATAACATTTTCACATGATGTAGGTACTACGCACTTGTGTGATGGTTTATTTGTTTACTAATTACGAGTGAAGGTTTAGAGGCTGTTCAATAGCATACAAATACATATTATGTGATATTTGTATTATATTCTAAATTAGAAACCTTAGTTTGTTGGAACTAATAATTTTTGTTTATAAAAAATTGTTCTCAAAATATCTAGTTTAGGCACATTTTGTACCTACTTAAAGTATGAAATTCATATTGTATAGGGTGAACGAAATTAAATTCATACTTTCATCTATAAATTGCGTATAGAATAAATATTTAGGGAACTTTTTTTATAAACAAAAATGATTAGTTCTAGCGAAATAATGCTTCTAAATTACCTATAATGTAATGAAAATATCACACATATATTTGTATCGAACTAAACCATCTTTGACACAATCGTTTGGCATTGTTAAAAGTGCAGAGAATCAAGTCCCATTATTAAATTAAATATAAAACTCGATAGGGTTAATCCATGTCAAATCAAGAGTCTCTTGACTTTTAGATTTCAATGATTTTTTTTTATATCTCTTACACATCATGTGAAACGCATAATCTATTTTTTATTACATAACAATTCTTCAAATTGTATGCAAGTTTGATGTTTCATTGTTCACTTTAATTTTTAGTTTAATTTTTGATCATTTTATTTTATTAGAAAACGTCAAATTTTTTACTTGAATAACATTATTTTGGAACTTCATATCAGTTTAATTTTATTCTTATCGGAGTATTGCTACAAAAAACCTGAAACGTACCATATTTCTTATCAATAGTAATTCCACGAATATTTTACAAATTTAATATTTAGCGCCATATTTTGCGAAGGACAATCACTAAATAAAATTGTTAATTTTCTTTTCATTATATTGAAAGCATAATAAATTTTTACATTTGTGAGAAATGAGCCACATTTCGAAATGTTTACAAGTGCGATAGGAGTAAAAATATACCACGAATGGCAGAAACTACTATATATGTTATTCAAATATTCATGAAAATTCGAAAACAGTTATGGAGGTACAGTCGAGTCGCGAAATAGTGAATACCGTATATAGTGAACTACCGGAAATAGTGAACACAAAAATTTTAACATTGAGAGTATATGGGACTCCTATATAACGAACAGCGGTAACCCCGATACAGCGAACTGCGTACTAAATCGTGCAGTTTGAATGACATAATTTATAGGGACTTCCCCCAAAGATTGAGAATTTACGAATATTATACAGGGAACGAAATTCAGATCGATTCTGAATCAGAAAAGGAAGACAAGGATGAGATGGTTTCTTATACTTTTAATTTATTTCAACTTATTTCATATAAACTTATTTCAATAAATCATGCATTGACATCTTTAAATGATGTTATTCAGTGGAGTGAAGAAAATGCAGAAGAAGTTGAAATATTAAGTATTAAATTAAATAAAAAACAAGTACAATAAAAAATAACATCATTTTTCCTACCCGTATTGTAATTATGTTTGTAGGTAACCATCAATTTTCGTTAAAATAAAGCTTTCATTTTCAAAATGTGATTTTATTGTAAATTTTTTAATACCGAAATAGTGAACAACCCCGTAAAAGTGAAAGGTCTTTGCCATATTTAATTCACTATTTCGCGACTCGACTGTATTTAAAATTTCTGAGATAGGAACAGATCATTTTTAAAATTGGTTATTAAAATATCGTTAAAATATAACCAGATTAAGGGCTAATATTTAATTTAATGTTCATCCATATTTGCTGTATAGTCCAGTCACTTTAGACCAAAAATCGGCAAAACTTCGGAAAAATTCAGACCAAGCTGAAAATTTGTGTACACGTACCTTATAGCTTCCCAAATAACCTCTGAAAAGTCCCACGAGTCCAGGGAATGGCTAAACTTTTGACAGCTAAAAAACGGTGAAAAAATTGACCATTTTTCAGTTTTTTGCCAATATCTTCGTTCCTGTCGATCTTACCGCTGTGAAGTATACTTATCAAAAAGAAAGAATGGAAAATTCTCTACAAAAAAGGTCATATAATGTTCATTGATAACAGTAATACTTTTTACGTTATCGGGCATTGAAACTCTGGTAAAAATTTTCTATGACTATTTTAGTGCATTTCATGATCAAAATATAGTTTTCTGTGCGTTATTTTCTAAATTTTACATTTTTTTCGTCGGAATTGGGGTGTGAAGAATGGTTTATTTCAGTGAACAAGTTATTATTTCTTTATTCAGATTATAGATTAATTATATAATTATATTTTACATCTAAAACAATACGAATAGCTTATTATTTTCCTATTTCGCACTTTAGTACAAAGAGCAGGATTCGGAATCATCAAGAGTGGTTGGTTCTGGATCGTCGATGTCAATTGTTCTTTCGAGGTTATGGTCCTCGACTGGTGCAGCATTCAGGCAAGATGTCCCACGACAGTTGCCACAAACTGCTGAACATTGGAGTCCTAACTTTCGACAGCCGCACAAAGCGCCACAGCCTTTCGAACAATTGCAGAAAATCATATTCAGAAGACAATCCGGGGCAGGAGGTTGTGAGGTTTTTATTGGCTCCAACAAACCGTTCTTCAATACCCATCCCCAATCTTGAGGGTTCAGCTCGTTTCCCAACCATTTCTGCACCTGGTAGTAGACACGGTATAGGTGCTCTTTAGCCGCATCGACTGTGGGGGGTAACATACCCAACTGGACCGACTTGTTTCTACCTACAGCTTTCATAAAGCACTGGTAACGGTACTCATCCAAGTCATTTTGGTTAACCGGAGCGCCATAGACAGCTAGGAAGATGCGTATTCCATCCGAAGAAACTGACTCTCGAGAAGCTTCATTGTGGTTGAAAGTTTGAGCTGCAGTACGTAAGTCTTGACGTTTCTTTAAGAGTTTCAAAGCCGCAGTTTTCCCTTTGTGAAAAAGAGCAGATGTGGTGTCACATCCAGTGAACGCGTGTAGGAAGAGGAGATTATCTCTGATGTCTTCGTATTTGTTGAAACTCCAAGAAGAGTAGAGCTTTCGCTCGACTTTTCCTCTGCCTGGCTTGAGAAAGAAGATCTCTTCATCAATCGGAGCGCGACCAACCAAAATTACCAAAAGGTCTACATCTTCCCCAACAACGACTGTTTTATTTGTGCGTGAACATTCCAGCGCTGTTTCAATGATTAAAACGTCAGCATCATCTTGCGCCTGTTTAACCACAAAATTGTTCGCCTCGAACTTGACAGACAACATTGAAATCAATCTGCTCTTGTTGTTACTGTTAGAGAGGAATTTTTCCTGGCTTACTGTGACATTCATCGTCTCGTCGAAGTAGGTGTCGACAGATGAAGATTTTGCTGCACGACGACGTTGTTCCATGGCTTTCACGCTGTTGGTGCTATTGTTGTATCCGTCGAAGACTACAACAGCGTTTGGTCCGTAGTACCTTTGTACATAGCCAACATACTTTGCACAAATCGAATCAAAAGATTCATTCTGATGCCACACGACTCGATGCAAGAGGAATCCTCCGTCAATGACGTACGTGACTGTTGTAAAATCAAGTTCAGCACATTACTAAACAGTGTAATTTTACCGTCATTTCTTTCACAACTTACGTCCTTTAACTTGTCTATTCCCCGCTGAACTGTTACAGTCTCGCCACTTGCGAGGGTTTTGTCACAAATAGCACACAGTTCTTCCATCACGAGTTACTTTGACAACGCAACATAATATACGTCCGCTATGATGTAGACACGATTGGGGACTGTTTGGGACTGTGCGTTCAGCTCACCCCACCGCCAAGAATAGAAAAGCAGGTATAAACCCATCACAGACGTCAGAGGGGAGGCGCAGCTGCTGTCGGCGCCGCCACACAGAACGCACCACGCAGCGGCGCGAAACAACAAAACTCAATCCAATGTTTCGGACCTTTTTCCGTGGAAATGACTAATTCTATCAATAAACTTTATATGACTTTTTTTGTAGAGAATTTTCCATTCTTTCTTTTTGATAAGTATACTTCATAGCGGTAAAATCGACAGGAACGAAGATATTGGCGAAAAACTGAAAAATGGTCAATTTTTTCACCGTTTTTTAGCTGTCAAAAGTTTAGCCATTCCCTGGACTCGTGGGACTTTTCAGAGGTTATTTGGGAAGCTATAAGGTACGTGTACACAAATTTTCAGCTTGGTCTGAATTTTTCCGAAGTGAAATGCTAAAGTGACTGGACTAGTAATATTTTGCCTTCTTATTTCGCCACATAGGTAATACGTAAAATTCATCGAAAGAGAATTTATTTTTCAATATTTTGTTAAAACTGTACAATATTTTGTGCAATAATTTTATCTACATTTATTTGATGTCTTTTGACATGACTTCTCCTACACTTGCGAGGGCAGAATTTTGGAGAGATGCGATTCCTTCAGAGATTTGGGAGTTATCTTTGACTCACGACTAACCTTCACCGAACACATTAGCGATACCCTAGGTTGTGCGTCCCGCATGTATGGATTCATCTACAGAAACGCACGTGACCTTCAAAGCATTCCATGTTTGAAGCTTCTCTACTATAGCTTTGTTCGTTCAAGGCTGGAATACGCTGCGCTGATCTGGTACCCAACACATGCGTACCACATTAGGCGACTTGAGTCGGTACAACGTCGATTTTTGAAATTCTTGGCATTCCTTCAAGATGGTCTTTACCCGATACAGGGCTATAATCATCGCGAACTCTTGGCTCAATTCGATGTTGAAACACTAGAGAGCAGGCGCTTTGTATCGTCCGTCGTATTTATATACAAACTTCTGAGATACAACATCGATTGTCCACCATTATTGGCAGAGATAAATTTTCGAGTACCTAGAGGTAACTCTAGACAGAGCGACCTGTTCTACTGTAGGTTTAGCCGTACCAACTTCTTGGCCACGTCCCCCATCTCCATCTGCAGCCGCAACTTTAATGTTATTACTGACATTGCCGACCCCAACCACACGGGCCTCAAGGAGTTGGTTGCATGCTGTTACAGGCGAGTTGGGTAATCGCCCCGTCCAAACGATCCAGCACTGACTTATATAAATATGGGTTATTTTATTTTATTTTGTTTGTGCTATGTACTTCTATATATTATAGTTGGTATATATATGTATATACATTTGTATACACACTCCTTGTAATTAGTTTTTACTGTTAGGAGTGTGTCTAAATCTTTAAATAAATAAATAAATAAATTTACACGTTTCGACTTGCTTGATGAGTAATTTTTTGTTAGTTTAAAACCAATTGATTGTAAATATTGCAACATAATATTTAATATCGAAATTTCATATTTCCATTTCCAGTCTTAAATCCAGATTTAAATCTAAAGACCTCAAATTTAAGGGCGAGTTGTGTACCTTTAGAAATTGTTCAACTTTGAAGTAAATAAAGTAAAATTCGAATCGCACATTTGCGAGATACAACGTGTTTATTGTTAAAATTTCACCCTCAGATCGAAAACTAAAAATGCTGTTATAAAATAATATGATGAATTTCATATCAAGCATCCGGACTTTTTTTTTAGAAATATACCACTCATATACAAAATTGTGACTTACAAAATTATTCATACCCTAGGGTTTAACATTTTTTCCATATTATATTAATTGAATGTACTTTTAGGAATTTATATACCCACATGCACGAACATTAAATTCAGAATACTGCAATCAAATTAATTACTTATTAAAAGAAATATAACACGTTTATAATAAAATCATATTTATAAAAGATGTGACAAAATTACTGTCGGGGTTTAGTGGGGGTGTAACTAATAAACGTGGAGTGATCCACGTTCCAATTTTTAAGCACTTCATTTTAAACTTTCGCATAAAATGTTGATATAATCTAAATTTGATCAGAATTCCGTCGATAAATTATTATAAGATTTGCAAATTCACTACTACCCATAACAACCCCAAAGTACATACATAGTAACAACTGGAAGTTGTACCAACTGCAAATTCAACTCAAGTTCGGTATTCACTTGTCTACATACATACAAAACTTGGCCCATTTTATGCGAAAATGTTGAATTGAAATGTGAATTAAACTCCAAAAATGGTTAACATTACTTATCCTGGTTTTCTTCGTGCTATAGGCATGCACCAAACTCATGTTTTTTCAAGCAATTACAATAGGTTAGTGCTTTCATGTGATTTTTGATCAAAACCTCGAAAGAGATCGGGAATGGACCAAACTCGATGATTAAGTATAAAATGGTGTAAGAAAATTTGATCAAAAAATTCCAAAATCGGTCTTCTGCGATTTTTCGACGAATTTCGTTAGGTAAATTGTTCGTACTTTAACATACTAAAAAACGTCGTCCTCTCGGAACACTGAGCACATTTCACAAACACATTTTTAAAAAAATGGCGAAAATAAAATGTTTCTTCGCAATATTTCCTTACCAGTTGATTTTAGGACGAAAATGACTTCTATAAATCTTATAGAGAATAAAATTTACTACAACTTCTATCTAAGATATTTTTCTCTAAGTCGAATAGTTGCTGAGCGCCAGCACTGTTAAATAGAGCACTTTTTTGAAAATTTCAAAAACGCTCGATTTTGACCTGACTTTATTTTATAATGGAGTATATATTAATGGACTTTAAGATATAATAGACTTTTTTAAAGAGAGTAACTAAAAATTATTAAAAAAAGTCAGGTTCAAAATCGAGCGTTTTTGAAATTTTCAAAAATGTGCTCTATTTAACAGTGCTGGCGCTCAGCAACTGAGAAACTGTCGACTTACAGAAAAATACCTTAGAACCTTAGATAGAAGTTGTAAAATCAGAACCCCCTGACCATTTTTAGGAAATTCTTCTTTTCATGATTTCGAGGATGTTGTTAAAATTAATATTTTAAGTGTTTTTAATTTTTTTAATGAGTTATTTGATAACAATATACATAGCTGAAATAGAAATTTGTTTAAAAATATTTTGCCGAAAAACATAATTTTCACTCCTTCATAAAAAATGCCAACTTCAGACGAAGAATTCGGTAAGAAGCTCACGGTTCCGAGAGGACTTTTTTTAGTATGTTCAAGTACGAACAATTACCTAACGAAATCCGTCGAAAATCGCAGAAGACCGATTTTGGATTTTTTTTTTCAAAAGTAGAAATCAAATTATCTGGGTCTCCGAATACCCAACAATATTGTTAAAAAATTAAAAAGCAAAGAATTTGATCAAAAATTGTACACAATATTTATACATTATCACTTACGCTACAAACATTCTCACAAATGGAGATAACGCAAAAATCAAAAATGAAATTTGTGTAGAACATAAAATTATTTTAAAAAAACATCCCAGGAACACATGTCGGCCTAATTTCAAAACCACGTATGTCTGTTTACACTATTTTTTTCAAGCGATCGAAAAAACCACCGAACTTTGTTTAAATTAATTAATTGCAATTCTTATAATAATTATTAAAATTGCAATTAATTAATTTGAACAAAGTTTGGTGGTTTTGGATGATCTCCTGAAAAAAATAGTGTCAACGCGGTTTTGAAATTAGGCCAACGATATGCAAGATAAGTAAGTAGTTTAGGCGTGCGAGTCTTTCCAAGTTGTCCTCTCGATACGCCAACTTTGAGATGAAATCGTAAATTTCATAAGATACTTAAGATTGATGGAAACGACGTCAACATGAAATTAAAAATCTGAAAAGATTAATTGTTTGTTAGAACACCATCACCATAATATAATTTTTATATTTAAAATAAATTATTTTCACCTGCTATTCAATTTTTTATTAGCTCGGGAAAACTTAACACTATCAACACCACACTTTTTGTTTCAATTGTTAATATCTCAAGAAATATTAGCCGAAGAATAATGTTGCTTATACTTATTGTTAATAATATTCTCTTCAATTTTGTTCCCTTATTATTTGCTCGTAAATATACAATAATACAATTTATGAAAAAATCACATGACTTCATTTGAATTATTGATCCATTCGCGATCTCTTTCGAGGTTTAATCCTACAAGCACTAGCTGAAACTGTTTTTTTTCAATTGTTTTTTCAGCATTATAGCAAAAAAACATACGACAGATTTGGAAAGAAAAACAGCGCTCACTTTCCATCTTGTAAACTTTCAGTTGAATCAATAATAATTCGTCATGTGAATGCAGAAAAAACCTAAGTCCAAATTTCTGGATTTTTATTTTATTACAGGAAATTATAGTATCAGATGTGTTTTACAATGCAGAAAAATCCTAATAAAATTTTATAATTTTATAATATTTATAATATACAAAACATTGTAAAACACATCTCATACTATAATTTTCTGTAATAAAATAAAAATCAAGAAATTTGGAAGAAATTTTCTGCATTCACATGACGAATTCTTACCGGGTGGTGAATTAATTAAAGCTAATAGAGAGATTTCAATGTTATATTCTTGGGGCCAGTTGTATATCAGAAGATCATCCTCGAATCCCATTTAACCCACGGATTTCCTCTATTTGATTGGTTGATACACAAAAAATCCGTAGGTTAAATCTAACTCTGGATGATCTTTTGCTATACAAATGGCCCTTAATGTTTAATTCTTCATTATTTGAAAAAGAAACTGCAAGTTTCTTGTGATGAAAAAAATACTGCATCCGTACATAGTTTTTCTGTAATTTTCCGTTTTCAAAATGTTAAAAATCAAAGATAGTAAAAGAGATGATTCTAAATTATCATAAATCGTCGATACAAAAAACAACTCTCTTATTGGCAAGTTCTAATTTTTGTTAAAACGTCACTTTTAGTTTTCTTAATTAATTATTTAATTATTGACGATTTTTCTCTAAAATAATTAAATAATGCAACGAATTTAACATTGTAATTTCCACAATGCTTGAACCAATTCATCACCCCGCGTAATATAACAATAACCAATAAAAATTAATCAGCAAAATTTTGTTTTTAAAATAACACATGTTAATCCGGCGCAAATAAATTTAGATGAAACATGTTCACATGTACAATAAGCATCTTAAGATTTCACAATCGAATTAAAAATTGTGATTTCCATCCAGGGAACATCCCGAATCAAGTTACTTGTGACGTTGGCTAATAATAACATGATCGAAAACGCGATGTCCATCCTGTTATTCGTTTAAAAGTCGGATCCCGCGGGAAAACTGAGTTCCCCTTCGATTTGGAATTCCGGGCCGTCTACTGATTGACTCTATGCCGAAAACGAGAGCTCAATCCGACGATTTCTTGAAAACGCGGAAAAATTATAAGTTCCCGTCTCGATTTATGTTGTAGTAGTATGTCAAAATATAAAAATTAATGTTAATGAATTGTTTTGAAATATTTTGTAATGTACGTTTTCTACTTTGCAGATTCTAAATATGGAACCCTCAGGAGAAAGATCCATCAAAGGTTTCATGTTGGTTTGGAGCCGTTTCTTAAACTGGTATACTATAATGAAGTGTAAAATAAATTAGCTTTATTTAAAAATTAAAGTCAATCAACTTAGAATATTTTTGCAAGGAAAAGTATGTTTATTCACTTTAATGTTTTAAGTTAAAATAACTTGTTAAAATATTTTCTATCTTGTAATAATGCACCGTTATCGATAATAAATGTAACTTAAATAAAATTATATGTTTTATTATTACTAACACTTAGCAATTTACGATACGTAAGTCGATGACGCAGATGCCCCACCAGTTCCGAACGAAAACCGAACGCGCTTCGGTTGCGAGTGGGGGAAACAAATTTGGTATATAAGCAATGTATTAACTACGGGGTGGGTGGGGCGGGATGAACAGTAGTCCAGCAAACATCTAGCTCCTCCAACTCGATGAACAGGCCGCGAAGCGGCCTGGGGGCGCGCGAAGCGCGCCCCTATCCAACAAGCCGCTTAATCGAGTTGGAGGAGCTAGATGTTTGCTAGATAATGGCCTTCGCCCACCCACCTCAACCCCAGGCGATACATTACTTATATACCAAATTGGTCCGCTCCGAGCAAGTTGCTTACGTAGTTTCGAATAGGTGATGTAATTAACTTACCTTGAATGCTTATATGACGACTATCTATAATAGTAGGTGGGGAAACATATTAGTAATAGATACCTCATATCAATGATACAAGAATACGCAATTATAGCTTTTATTGCGATGGTAAGTAAGTAAGTACAAGACAATACAAATAATATTATACACACTGCACTACCATTTTCCTTTGGATGTTCTAACGAAATATGCTAAGTCCAAACTCGTACGTTGTGCGCTGGCGTGAGTTAATTTCACTTAACAAAATTATTTAAAAAAAAATCAAAATTACTTAAATAAATTTATTGAAAATTACGACTGACATCGATTTTAGACATACAGCATAATAATAATCTATAATTACAATTGTGACTATTTATAATAAAAATATTGCTTATTACTAATTTTACAGTTATTGAACTTTAAAAGGAATGCGATAGACTGCTGAATCGAATGTGAGTCAGGCTATCGTAACATATTTGAAATTTTTAATTATTATATTAATGCATGGTTTTACTTTAACATAACACCTCCCCTCTAGGACCAAAATTAGGGTATCCTTAAATTTTGAAGTCCGATCTGTTCGATTGGTTTCTGTTCGATTGGTTTCTCTATGATTGTTCCGGATGGTGTTTTCTTCTTAAAAACTCTAACTAAAACATATGTGATTAAAATAATGAAAATTAACATATATAACATGATGGTCCATCCACTTGCTTGATGGAAGTACACAGGAGCTTGTGATGTTTCTTCAATGTTTTCCTCGATTTGATGCAATTTGATTTCTGTTGCTTTAATTTCGTCCAAATTTATCGGTTCCAATTCGATTGGCCTGAAGGTAATGTTGACATTATTGTGTCTGTTGCTAGTGTATTCGAATTTTAACTTCGGGATTTCCACTAAGTTATTTTTAAGTCGTTTCTCTTGTGTCGTTAGTAATTTTGTTTGTATTTTGATCCTGCATTTACCATTTAGTGATATTAAGTATGTTCCATTTAACGAAATAGTTTCTGTTGTTGCATCGCATTCTTTCTTGATTACGTCTTCTCCCTTTGTTATTACCATCCATTGATTACTAGAGACCTGTTGGACTTTCGTGTGGGCCAAACTTAAACTTTCTTGCTGACAATTTTGGTATTTCTTTGTGTGTTGAATAAGATGAACTTCGCAAGGTGACTTTTCTTCGATTTGGTTAATTTCCAATTTGCACAAAAATTTGTTAAAATTTATATCTTTACATCTTTGGTTACTTAATGCGAAGTTTTGCTCGTTTATTACAAGGAATTTGGCTTTGGGAATGATTATTGAGTATAAAGGATTATTAAATATTGGACAGGAAAATAGATGAAAATAATTATAGTCGATTTTTTCGACGACTGGGATTTCTAATATGAAATGTATTTTGGTATTTTGGATAAAGGCTTTAATATTTATGATTTTATGAAATTCGTGAATATTTTCCAAATTTGGGTTTATAGGCAATTTAGAATTTGTTAATAATAGCTGTATCTGTAACAATTCGTGATTAAGGTCTTTGGCTTTTAATATTGATGGATGCATAATGTTTGCTGATGCAAAGGTGATCGCTTCTTCGAGTGTTTCTAAAATATCTCGTATTGTTGCTGCGGCTGTTATTAATTCTAGATAAATTGTCGTCATCGTTAATTTTTCATCTACTTTAGTTTTGTAAAAATTAGTTGCATTTATATTAAGTTCCATGAAGGTTAATTTTTCTAGTAAAAGTGCTTGATTTCTTGCTATTTTAATAATGCTGTTGTTGAAGTTTTCCATTGCTGAAGTTGTTAATTTAATTTGTTCCTTAAATAGCAACTTTACTTTATTTTGATCGTTGGTCAATTGGTTTATTGCATAGTTATATTTTTCTGCATCTTCATTATCCAAATTTCCTGTAATGGTTTTAATTAGTCCGCCCAATCCATTAATGAAACCTCTTTTTCTTCTATGATTTTCGTAAAGATAAATTTGTTCGAATTTTGTATTAGTTTCGGTTATGGTATGTTCCAAAAGGCTATGTAGATTTTGATTATTCCATCGATGTGTTTTCCCGTTTTCATGTTTACTGTATATTAAGGTTAAATTGTTAAAACTACTATTTAATTCATCTAATTCCCTTCTAAGTGGTGCTATATCTATTACTCTAATAAGCGTCCAGTAACTAATTTGATTATTAACTATTCCTAATCTAAGTGGTAACATTCCGGGGTTGTTCTTCAAGTCTTGGATGTCGACGGTTGCGTAGCAGCATCTGTAACAAGAGTAGGTCTTCTTAGTAATCTAACATGTATCTCCTGTATTCGATTATTTTTATTCCGGATTTCCGCCGTGTTATCGTTAAATAATTTTGTAATGATAAAAGGTCCGTAAAATTTTTTCTTAGTTTTTCTTCTTATGTTACTAGTTTTCTTGCCATCTACCCTCATAATTCGTAGGTGTTCGATTGGGGTTGAAATCATCCTTTCGATCATCCTATTTGATTGTGAATTTCTTGGTGTAGTAAAATGAACCTTTACCTTGTGTAAGTTTAACAATTCTCGTACGATATCGTGTTTTATCTCCGTCCCGTTATCCTTTGTTATTGATTCTGGAACTCCGTAGTATGAAAAATGTGTGATTAAGGCATTCGCAAGTTCAGTAATATTTTTACTTGTTATTGGAACTGCTTGTCCGATTTTTCCCAAACTGTCGATTAGTGTCAGAAATTTTTGGTTTTTTGTTTGTACCTTCAACTCTCCCTGGTGGGTTGTCTTAATTATGAATTGGTGTTTTTTATCATCTATAGCTTCTTTAATGATGTGGATTGCTGTTACTCGTTCGTCGTTTATGTTGGAATGAATAGTTCCATCATCTTGGCCTTTCGCTGCCGGTTCATTTGAATTGTTCAGTAACCCGTTGATTTCGCTTATGGTAGGCATGGGTGCTCCTGCCCATTCTTTCTCTGTATCCAAATCGATTATTCTGAGGTCGTTTTCGGATTCGTCTAGATTGACTGCCATCGAGATGTCGTCATCGTCGTCGTCTCCTAAATAGATCGGTATCGTTTTGTTTTTCGTTTTTAGTACCTTATCCTTGAAATTAATTTTGGCTTCTAAAAATTTTAATAAATCTACACCTATTGAACCGTCGTATTTATTGTTAAAATTGAAAAGGTAGAACTTGTGCTTGATTGTAGAATCGATTGAATCGGGTAACCTTATGTATGCTACTTCATCATGTTGACTTACTTGATGAGCTGTCAGAATTTTGAACGATTCGTAATTAATTTGGTTAGGGAAATATTTATGTGCGATTTCTTGATTTATTAAAGATTTTGTTGATCCTGTATCTATTAAAAATTTTAACTTTAATTCTGGAATTTTAATATATGGCAATTTGGAAAGAGTCGTTATATTAAGGTTTATTGTATTATTTGTCGTGCTGGTACTGTAGGCTTCCATGTGGAAATTTTCGACGTACTCATGTTCGTTGGAATTTTCCAATGGTTGGCTAACTTTTGTTTCATAAACTTCATCACAATTTTCTGCTAGTTCATATGTGGGTGTATCTTCATAATCTCCTTGTTCTATATCTTGATAGTACAATACTTGTGTTTCTTGTTGTGGGATTCCTGATCGACGGGTATTTCCAGATGAAATGTCCATTGGTTCTGGTTCGTAGCGTTGTTGTGGAGGTTTAAATGTGTTCCATTGTGGTCCATTATAATTAGGTTGTTGATAGTTTCTCTTGTAACTGTAATTATTTGTTTGCTGTGGGACCATTCTTGATTGCGTTGATGGGCCTGAAAATCTTCCGAAAGTTCGAGGTTGTGAGGCAAATGGATTTGGTGTCCTTGTTGTACTAGCTTGTTTGAATACGGGTGGTCGAAGTATATTTTGGGTTTGTAGTGGCTGCTGTCCAAAATTGGTTAACATAGGTGGGTTGACACTCGGCATTGGAGTTGGATGAAATGGTTGTTTCTTTTCTATCGGTTGATATTGCCGTTGAAAATTTAAGATGTTTGTTTTATTTTTGGCGTACATGAAATTTTCTTCTTCTGTTACGTACGCCATTGCCGCTTCTAGATTGGGTGGCTGTTTTAATCTTACAACTAGGCCAATTTGACCGTTCAAACCCTGAAGGAATGTTTGGAGTGATAAATCATCGTAAATTTTCGTTTTTACCAACTTGACGTTTGGGTCCGCTTCATGTAATTGTAGATGGGTTAAAAGTAAGCTTCGTACATCCTGACATCTCATTCCGAATTGATATGAGGATTCGTTTTTGTATGGTTTGAGGCTCATCAGATCACGTAGTAGACAATTTTCGTCGCGTTGATCTCCAAAATGTTGTAATAATAATTTTTTTATGTTACCCCAGGTATTTGAATTTTCTCGACTAGCAATTAATGTGAGTGCTCGTCCTTCGAATTTGCCCAGTATAACTTGTATAAGTTGTCCGTTGACAACATCATCTGAATTTGTTGTACCAAATCTTCTCAATAAATGTTCACATGCATTAATAAATATCGATAAAGTCGCTGGATTGCCATCATATTTTGGTACTAATTCGCAGTTAAATCTATCTAGTTGTGCCATTTCGTAATTATTACTAGGGGGATCGTTTGATAGAATATTTGGAATACTTTGTAAAATTGATTCCGATGATAGGGTTAAATTATTGAATAATTCGGTTATTTCTGCTTCTGACATTCAGGAAGGAATAAAGGAAATATAATAATGAGCAAAAACTTACGCTAAGCAAATGAAGAACGTTGTGAATTTCTTCATCCCTTGGTTATAAATCTTTCGAAACTTCTTCCCTCTTATTGGATTGATTGATTGTCTTCTATTTGTTTCTTCTTGTTGCACTTTTTATTTGTTTCTTCTTATCACTTAAAATTTAATGTTGGTTCTCAGTTGATTGTTAACACAAAAAGGGTTATTTTAGAGAATTTGATCTAAAGCCCTTCTGAGTATCCTACCGACTGCGCCAGTTAATTTCACTTAACAAAATTATTTAAAAAAAATCAAAATTACTTAAATAAATTTATTGAAAATTACGACTGACATCGATTTTAGACATACAGCATAATAATTATCTATAATTACAATTGTGACTATTTATAATAAAAATATTGCTTATTACTAATTTTACAGTTATTGAACTTTAAAAGGAATGCGATAGACTGCTGAATCGAATGTGAGTCAGGCTATCGTAACATATTTGAAATTTTTAATTATTATATTAATGCATGGTTTTACTTTAACATAACACGTGGTTATCGCTTGTTGCTATGTGAATCAACCATTCATTATCTGCAATGTGAAAAATAAATTACAATCATGTTTACATACACAACACATTTTCGAGTATGAGACTCGACACACGACCCCATTTTCAAGCATCTACGTAATTTCATACGTTTCAAAGACGTACCCCACAAATATGAATTGTTTATGCCGCTACTTGGCTTCACAAAACATTACCTGACCGAGGCCTAACCAACCCAAATTTAAAACTAAGCTGATCATACGGCCATGATTGAGATGGCGATGACTCCCAAATATTTATGACGCGAGGGATTCCAGTTTACGCGTGACGGTCCTTAACTTTTTAACGATTCACCGAAGAGGGGAATGTATTTTCGGAACCCCGTTTGTCTGCTGACGCGTTCTCAGCGCAACACTACATCAAGCAGGAGAGGGGGACTTTCAACTTTCATCTGACAGTCTCAATCTTCAAATGTAGATTACAATTTGAAGAGGCTGACGGCGTCCCTAACGAAAGTTACAAATCGAAGTGGGGACTTACAGTTTGAGCGTGATGAATACCAACATTTTTACTATTTATCCGATTGAGATCGCGATTTTGACAACGACGTTAGTTGTTGAAGGCCGTCCTAACCCGAATTACAAATCAAAGTGGGGACTTACAGTTTGAGCGTTATGAATACCAACGTTGTACTATGTATTTATCCTATTGAGATCACTATTTTGACAACAACGTCAGTTGTTAACGGCCGTTCTTACCCGAATTACAAATCAAAGTGAGGACTTACGGTTTGAGCCTGATGAATACCAACATGTTTACTATTTATCCGATTGCGATCGCGATGTTGACAACGACGTCAGTTGTTAACGGCCGTTCTAACCCGAATTACAAATCAAAATGGGGACTTACAGTTTGAGCGTGATGAAAACCCAATTTTTACTATTTATCCGATGGAGATCGCGATTTTGACAACGACGTCAGTTGTAAACGGCCGTTCTAACCCGAATTACAAATCAAAGTGGGGACTTACAGTTTGAGCCTGATGAATACCAACATTTTTACTATTTATCCGAATGCGATCGCGATTTTGACAACGACGTCATGTTAACGGCCGTTCTAACCCGAATTACAAATCAAAGTGGGGACTTACAGTTTGAGCGTGATGAATACCAACGTTGTACTATTTATCCTATTGAGATCACGATTTTGACAACAACGTCAGTTGTTAACGGCCGTTCTTACCCGAATTACAAATCAAAGTAAGGATTTACGGTTTGAGCCTGATGAATACCAACACGTTTACTATTTTTCCGATTGCGATCGCGATTTTGACAACGACGTCAGTTGTTAACGGCCGTTCTAACCCGAATTACAAATCAAAGTGAGGACTTACGGTTTGAGCCTGATGAATACCAACATGTTTACTATTTATCCGATTGCGATCGCGATTTTGGCAACGACGTCATGTTAACGGCCGTTCTAGCCCGAATTACAAATCAAAGTGGGGACTTACAGTTTGAGCGTGATGAATACCAACGTTGTACTATTTATCCTATTGAGATCACGATTTTGACAACAACGTCAGTTGTTAACGGCCGTTCTTACCCGAATTACAAATCAAAGTGAGGACTTACGGTTTGAGCCTGATGAATACCAACATGTTTACTATTTATCCGATTGCGATCGCGATTTTGACAACGACGTCAGTTGTTAACGGCCGTTCTAACCCGAATTACAAATCAAAATGGGGACTTACAGTTTGAGCGTGATGAAAACCCAATTTTTACTATTTATCCGATGGAGATCGCGATTTTGACAACGATGTCAGTTGTTAACGGCCGTTCTAACCCGAATTACAAATCAAAGTGGGGACTTACAGTTTGAGCCTGATGAATACCAACATGTTTACTATTTATCCGATTGCGATCGCGATTTTGACAACGACGTCATGTTAACGGCCGTTCTAACCCGAATTACAAATCAAAGTGGGCACTTACAGTTTGAGCGTGATGAATACCAACGTTGTACTATTTATCCTATTGAGATCACGATTTTGACAACAACGTCAGTTGTTAACGGCCGTTCTTACCCGAATTACAAATCAAAGTGAGGACTTACGGTTTGAGCCTGATGAATACCAACATGTTTACTATTTTTCCGATTACGATCGCGATTTTGACAACGACGTCAGTTGTTAACGGCCGTTCTAACCCGAATTACAAATCAAAGTGGGGTCTTACAGTTTGACCGTGATGAATACCAACGTTGTACTATTTATCCGATTGAGATCCCGATTTTGACAACAACGTCAGTTGTTAACGGCCGTTCTTACCCGAATTACAAATCAAAGTGGGGACTTACAGTGTCAGCGTGATGAAAACCAACATTTTTACTATTTTACGATGGAGGTCGCGATTTTGACAACGACGTGAGTTGTTAACGGCCGTTCTAACCCGAATTACAAATCAAAATGGGGACTTACAGTTTGAGCGTGATGAAAACCAACGTTGTACTATGTATTTATCCTATTGAGATCACGATTTTGACAACAACGTCAGTTGTTAACGGCCGTTCTTACCCGAATTACAAATCAAAGTGGGGTCTTACAGTTTGAGCGTGATGAATACCAACGTTGTACTATTTATCCGATTGAGATCACGATTTTGACAACAACGTCAGTTGTTAACGGCCGTTCTAACCCGAATTACAAATCAAAGTGGGGACTTACAGTTTGAGCGTGATGAATACCAACGTTGTACTATTTATCCTATTGAGATCACGATTTTGACAACAACGTCAGTTGTTAACGGCCGTTCTTACCCGAATTACAAATCAAAGTAAGGATTTACGGTTTGAGCCTGATGAATACCAACACGTTTACTATTTTTCCGATTGCGATCGCGATTTTGACAACGACGTCAGTTGTTAACGGCCGTTCTAACCCGAATTACAAATCAAAGTGGGGACTTACAGTGTCAGCGTGATGAAAACCAACATTTTTACTATTTTACGATGGAGGTCGCGATTTTGACAACGACGTGAGTTGTTAACGGCCGTTCTAACCCGAATTACAAATCAAAATGGGGACTTACAGTTTGAGCGTGATGAAAACCAACGTTGTACTATGTATTTATCCTATTGAGATCACGATTTTGACAACAACGTCAGTTGGTAACGGCCGTTCTTACCCGAATAACAAATCAAAGTGGGGTCTTACAGTTTGAGCGTGATGAATACCAACGTTGTACTATTTATCCGATTGAGATCACGATTTTGACAACAACGTCAGTTGTTAACGGCCGTTCTTACCCGAATTACAAATCAAAGTGGGGACTTACAGTGTCAGCGTGATGAAAACCAACATTTTTACTATTTTACGATGGAGGTCGCGATTTTGACAACGACGTGAGTTGTTAACGGCCGTTCTAACCCGAATTACAAATAAAAGTGGGGACTTATAGTTTGAGCGTGATGAATACCAACGTTGTATTATTTATCCGATTGAGATCGCGATTTTGACAACGTTAGTTGTTAACGACCGTGCTAACCCGAATTACAAATCAAAGTGGGGTCTTACAGTTTGAGCATGATGAAAACCAACATTGTTACTATCTATCCGATTGAGATCGCGATTTTGACAACGACGTCAGTTGTTAACGGCCGTTCTAACCCGAATTACAAATCAAAATGGGGACTTACAGTATGAGCGTGATGAAAACCCAATTTTTACTATTTATCCGATAGAGATCGCGATTTTGACAACGACGTCAGTTGTTAACGGCCGTTCTAACCCGAATTACAAATCAAAGTGGGGACTTACAGTTTGAGCCTGATGAATACCAACATGTTTACTATTTATCCGATTGCGATCGCGATTTTGACAACGACGTCATGTTAACGGCCGTTCTAACCCGAATTACAAATCAAAGTGGGGACTTACAGTTTGAGCGTGATGAATACCAACGTTGTATTATTTATCCGATTGAGATCGCGATTTTGACAACGTCAGTTGTTAACGGCCGTGCTAACCCGAATTACAAATCAAAGTGGGGTCTTACAGTTTGAGTTTGATGAAAACCAACATTGTTACTATCTATCCGATTGAGATCGCGATTTTGACAACGACGTCAGTTGTTAACGGCCGTTCTAACCCGAATTACAAATCAAAGTGGGGACTTACAGTTTGAGCGTGATGAATACCAACGTTGTACTATTTATCCGATTGAGATCGCAATTTTGACGACTTCAGTTGTTAACGGCCGTTCTAACCCGAATTACAAATCCAAGTGGGGTCTTACAGTTTGAGCGTGATGAAATAGTACATTATGCACCAAGGTAGCAAAGTGACACTTTTTTGGCCCGAGGGTAAAGGATTGTTTACACGAGGCGCCAGCCGAGTGAAACAATTACCCATGGGCCAAAAGTCACTTTACTACCGTCGTGCATATACTGTTTTTTGCCATTCCGGGAGGTAAAGTAGGAACTTCGCCTATTTAGAAACTTAAAGCAAAAATTTAACGCTTTTTTTATAATACATACCTACACGTGGTCGATAAATCGCAAAATAGCACTAGTAATATTACCAACTATACTACTAAAAATTACTAAGAAATAGCAGTTGGCTATTTTTTTACCGCAGGGTAAAAAAGTGCCCCTTTACACCCGCAAACCGGGGTAAAAAGTGAGTACTTTACCCCCGGAATGGCAAAAACCAACATTTTTACTATCTATCCGATTAAGATCGCGATTTTGACAACGACGTCAGTTGTTAACGGCCGTTCTAACACGAATTACAAATAAAAGTGGGGACTTACAGTGTGAGCGTGATGAATACCAACAGTAGTACTATTTATCCGATTGAGATCGCAATTTTGACGACGACGTCAGTTGTTAACGGCCGTTCTAACCCGAATTACAAAACAAAGTGAGGACTTACAGTTTGAGCGTGATGAATACCATAAGTATAATAATTATTATATAACATATAGCCTCACAGGGCGGACCATAATAGATCCGTGAAGGCCATAGAAATAAGAATTTTTCTCACATAAATATTTGGACATTTTAGCTGGTGAGGGCATGAATATTCTGACATTAATTTAAATTAACGGCCACTCTAATAAAATATTATGTTTGATCGGAGACTGATCAAGGCAAAAACGTTGAGATACAAAACGTTTTTGTTTGATTGTGTTGTAAACTGTTTTCTACTAGTATTAAATACGATCCAACACACACTTATCAAACAAAACTTGCTAACAAACTTGTTTGATCAGTGTGTTGGACCATATTATAATACAACATGTTAAAATCAGATTTCAACACAATCAAACAAAAACGTTTTTCATGATGACAGTTGATACTCTGCACTTCTAAAAATGCCAAAAGATCGTGTCTAAATCTTGAGCTTCTTACCCAATTCTTAATCAAAAATTGAAATATGTTCAACTACCGACCATTACCTAACGAAATCCATCGAAAAATTGCAGAAGACCGATTTTGGGCAATTTTCTTACAGCACTATTATAAGCACATAAATATTGGACATATAAATAAATAACTGAATTAAGAAAAAACAAAACTTGTTGCGGATGTCAGAATATTGGGGGTTAGACAAATTTTTATTTTTAAATAAAATCCTAGCAAAAACAGTGCTTCACAAAGATTTTTCAAGAGCAAATAATTCAAACTTAAAAGTACCTACCTTGATATGATTAAATTCCAAACGTCTTGTAAATATTCCATTGTTACTATCTATGTTATCCTTCCATCCGATTTGTTGATGGCTAAAACAAAATCAAAATTGTAAGTATTTCTCACAGGATGCCATTAGCTTACCATTTTATTTCATAAAACGAAGGTAATATTTAAAATACAATGTCAAAAAATAATTAATTTAAACGAGCGACACCTAGCCATCACTATTAGAAACATAAATTACTGATTCTTATGATTTATTACCCTACCACAGATTCCTGTAATTCATTGGATGGTGGATGTCCACACTTTTTATTTAAATAATGCAAATTTTAAATACAAGCAATTATAATTAAGTAATTATTATTTGAATTAAACCAAAATTCATAACTTTTGCCAATAAAACCTGTAGTCCAGTCATTAGGTCACATAAAAGGGTTCTATATGGGATTTTAAGAACTTGGACATGAGAATTTCTTGGTTTTGTTTTGCATCAGAAAAGAGCCTTCAAGTTTTCGACATGAGGGTCAGACCGGAACAGACGCAAGTTTGCAGAAGAAGGCACATAAACCGACATTCAACTTGAGAATGCACAAAAAATTATGGGGCAGTTTTTATTAAGAGATAAAAATTAAATTTTGCCGAATAAATTTGAAACTTTGTAAATTTACCGACATTGAACGTGCAAATACACTAAAAATGGTAGCAAAATTCTAAGTATTACGGGGTAGTTTTTATTATGGGATAAAAATTAAATTTTTCCGAATAAATTTGAAACTTTGTAGTTTCCTTTGCAAATTCTATAACTTCAAATTCTTTGAAAACTATAGAGGTTAGAAGAATTATGTTTTACTAGTTTTGGACATAACATTTGGACATTCTCGACTTCTTTCATTCTTGGGTAAATTTGCCTCTGTTCCGGTCTGAGCCTGATGTCGAAAACTTAGGGGATCTTTTCAGATACAAAACCTAAAGATCCAAGTAAAAAAAATTGCATTTTGGAGTTACTAACTCACAAACCTGTTTTTCGTGACGTTATGGCTGGAAGCACAAACCACCATAAATAATATTAACAAAAACTTACAATTCATGATTCTTCGATAGCATTATTCCAGATGGTGATGGAAACCAAGTGACCATATCTACAAATAAAAATTAATTGAAAAGTCAAATAGCGGTGGTGACACGGTACTTTCATAGAATTGATCATAATAACATGAATTTAACATACCTTAGAAAACTTGTATTGCAAGATTACCAATCAATTTCTACTGCAATTAACAATTGAAGGGACGATCAGGAAGTTTTCATCAAAAATATTACGTTTTAACTACGTCACAAGCATAACCTAAACCACAAACGTCAAATAACTCTTCACATTATTAGGAATTCGTGATAAGGTGTAAAAATTGATAGAGAAATTCCTGTCAGGCACAATATCACTCAAAACATTTTACAAAAGCGTAATTTCATCTGTGATGACAGCGGTTGAAAATGCGGTGCTGCTGACTACAGATGTGCATAATTCGCTAACCTTTTCAAATTAATCCTAATAAAACAATCATTAGTACTTGTAATTTTGTTATATTTAAAATAGTCTCACCTAAAACCTCAATAGTGTCGACTATTTATATCGGACAAACAGAATATCGTCCATTTGGTATCCGGTTCCAACGCTGCAGTTGATCCAAAACTCGCTATTTGTAGCTAATTCATATATTTTAATTAAATTCCACATTGAAAAGCAGTCCAAAGCAAAGGGTTATTACGATAACTTGCCAAATGCACGGCCAAATGTCAAAAAACTAACCTAACATTTTGATTTCCTAAGGATTGCCAACTTAGATTTCTCGCACGATCCGTTTCAAATGGAAAATATTTTTTACGGCAAAACGAAGAATTTCCGAAAAAATGTTTTGTATATTTGGGTCATAATTAGCAACTCACAAATTAAAAATTATTTAAAAAAAGTTAATTGCAATTAACAAGCCAGCATCACACCTTTCGATTCTTCATGTAGGCTTTTATGTTCAAAATCATTTTCCCAATCCTGCGACTAACCGTTTTTAAAAAGAAGTGCCTGAAATGGGTGGTCCACCTCACCCTGTAACCAAGTTGATCGAAAACATTTTCTGTATCAAAGTTATTTATTAAATAATAATTTATTCCTGTTTTTAAAAAACTTTTGTTCCGGAATAATTCTATTCGTTACAATATTATACAATAACTTAAATAAATTCTATTTTAACAAATTTTTACTTTACTTTTATCTTTAAAGAGATTCGGCTGCATCTATCATCTTCTTGATGTTAATTTTTGTCATCGTAGACAAATTATGCAAGCGCATGATGCACTTCGTTTTTTGTAACAAGGCTTCGCTGCAATAAGTAAAATTTAACACGAATCAAATAAAATAAGATTAACTGACATACTTTTGCTCAAACACGATGTTAACCCGTTCGTTGAAGTTTCCAACCTGGAAATTCACTTTATTTGTTAAGGCGTGCGTTTGGTCGTGTATTACACTTGCGAGATTTTCATTTCCATTTTCGTTACACGTCAAAAGAACATTTCGAAAGTAGTTGATGTCTACTTCCATGCAGTGTGGCCAGATTGGGCGATTTATCGCAATTTGGGCTACTTTTGCCATAATTTTGCGACCAGTTTTTAGTACAAATCGCAAGTCGCCAAATTGGGCGACTTTATAATATTGAATGGGTGATTAATATTTTTTAATATTTTGTGCGCTCATGGAATGGCCAAGTATTGTCACGTCGCCACGCCACTGCAGTAACACATGACAGGTGTGATCTGGGCTACAATTTTGAACAAGAACTAGTATAGTTGCAGCGAACTTAAATCGGGAACAAGTTATGGATGTAAAAAACAAATGTTTTCAGTTTATAAAAGAATTCGTGAAAGAATTAATTAAGAGAATGCCGACTCATTTGGATATTTTTCGCCAAGTAAGACATTTCAGTCCAGCTGTTCTTAAATCAGAAAAGACCAAAATTTCAAGAATTACCCTTAACATTTGCAAATAGAGAGAAATTGTCAGACATAGAGACTCAATATCGGAATTTATTGAACATTAATTGGGAAGAGATATTTGGTGGAAACATCCCCGACGATGGTGTTACCTTTTGGAAAAAAGCTGTGATGCTAAAAAATGCAGCAGGTGCATTTATGTTCAAAGATCTTTCCCTATTGGCATTTTCTCTTTTAAGCCTGCCATCCTCGAATGCAGTGGTAGAGCGAACATTTTCTATAATGAATTTAGTTAAATGTAAAATAAGGAACCAAATGGCTTTGGATTTGTTAAATTCAATAATGACAATTCGCTATCACTTTTTTGTTCATAAAATTTGCTGCAAAACTTTCGAGCCAACAGCTGAAATGTTTTCCAGGTTCAATTCGAATGTAATGTATAATACACCTTCATTAATAAATAATGATGAAGATTCTTCTAATGATAATTGTATTGATGACGTGCTAGCTTTGGCAAACTTTTAATAAAAATTTCGAAAAAAAATATAAACGAGTTTTTTTGCGCGCGGTATCTATTTGTGAGGTTATAAATGAAAGTTGCGATTTTGGGCGATAAATGACGAACAGGTTGGCGACCCGGCTTCGAGAAATCTGGCCACACTGCTTCCATGCCGCGCTTTAAAATACTCGCTTCTACGTTTATTTCGTTCATTGCGATTCTTGATTTGTTTACAAAAGTGCGTTTTGTAATTCACGAAGACAATTGAAATTTTGTTTTCTTTTCCATTATTTGAATCTTAATAACGTAGTGGCGCCATCGTCACGTAAAAGTTCCAATCGTGATCAAATTACAGTTACACAAATGAATCGTGATGTAGAAAAAGGTTCTTGTTGGACATTATTTATGCGGTGTATTAATTTGTCTCCCCATTCAACGATTTTGCCAGAGGTGTAATAGTATAGAGAGCAAACTTAAAATAAAAAGTAATTATGTAATTTTTTTTTATAATACCTATTTATAAAAAAATATTAGATCAGAAAAACAATTAACAACTTTAATTAAATTTCTTAAATCTAAATTTTTAGTGGACCAAGTCTTTTTTAAATTTGACTCTCAAACTTTCACAATTGTAATTAATGAACCAAATTGACGAAATTGAAAAAAGTTGGTTTACTTGAACCAGCAGCTTTTGAGGGGGGGGGGGAGGCGCATATATTCAAATTTGACTGAATTCGAAAATTTGACCTCGATTTTATTTGTAACATCGCCTAAAACTCCCCGTCGGCCTTTTCCCCAAGTGGGGATTTTAATCCTCTGTAGTAGTTTCTCGCCTATAATTCGCTTACCTTCATTTTTAGAGAAAATTATCATCAAATCAAAATTGACGAGTACAAAATTCTCTATAAAACAAATCAACAAAATTTGCCTACATCATACTAAGTATTTATGAAATAAAAAGAAAATCCAGAGAAAACAATAATTGAAAAAGGTTTTACTTCAGATCTGAAGTAAATCCTGAAACCCCGTTTTGTAGAGAGTTTTCTTCTCTTCATATTTGGTCCAATGATAAGACTGGGGATTTTAGGAAAGTTGATTCCAACCCCGCGTTCTTTTTCATTTCCCTTTAACTGACTGGATAACCGGTAAAACTATCACGTCATCGTCGCGACAGTTATTCAAATATATTTAAACTAGCTGGAAAGCCCGTCCACGGACGGGTAGCTAGACGGTGCTGGTGGGTCTCTATTTTAATGATCTAAATAAAAACAACATTGTTTCCTAATATTGTCAATTTTAATTGTTCATCCTCGCGTTGAAACGTTAATTTTAATTTTTTTAGTTTGTTAATTAAGAAACAATTATTGTAGCAAATAAAATCTTAAGCACTGCCTATTGCGTTAGTACTTCCTTGTACACAATATTTTTCGTGTACACTGCCTGTGAACCTTCAATCAATTTCCCTTGTTCTTTTCCATCAACTATTTTTATCTTCAGATCTCCGTACTCTTGACATTGCTACATAGAGATGACCGTGGCTAAACATCACGGTTGATCGTCATGGAAAAGGCAAGTTTAATTGGAAACTGTCGCCGTCTTAAAACAAATGGCAAGTCTGTACTTGTTGGGATTAAATCTATGCGGGGAATAAAAACAGTTTCCTTTTTAGCAGTTCCTGTCAAGACTTCAGCGACGATTAGATTGGGCTTTAACGATTGAACAGTTAAGCGCGTCCCATTACAAAGACCACGTTTAGTATTCAAATTCCTGAGCAACATAATCACACTTCCAACCTTCAAGTGCATTCTGTGTACTGGCATCCCTGAGGGCGTTCGTTTATTCAAGAATTCCATCGGATAGTTTTCCCTATCGTTTCCCCTATCGTTAAAATTTAATGCTTGAATGAATAATTGCTGACCTCATTTCATGAGGTACGACAGGAAGAGTTTGTCTGAAATCACCACCAAGAATTAAAACTTTACCGCCAAAAGCTTTGGTGTTTTATATCAACGTATCAACGTATCAATGTATCAACGTATCAACGTATCAACGGATCAACGTATCATCGGATCAACGGATTAAATGTTTATATAGGTTGTCGTCGATAATACAAACGGTATATTAAATCTTCAAGCTTATCAACAGATCAACGGATCAACTTATCAAGTTGTTTTGATTTGAACGACAATGGATCAGTAAGTCCCTTTCGAGAGGAGGTTCGCCGTCGGCATTTTGAAAAATGACAGCTACTTCATTTCTTGTTGGAGCATTGTATCGTCTAATATCGGATTTACGGTCTTGGATAATTGCCATGGTAACTGTTGCTGGCTCAACGCCATGTAGAGCGGCGTCCTTGATGCTTTCTTGTTCCACTTCATAAAGCATTTTGCATGCGGCAGAAAAAGGATTATTCTGAGACATGAAAGTGCTTAACTCTCGCATCAGACTTGGATCGCACCGATCGTTTCCCTTAATTGTCATCCTTTGATCAGCAGCCTCATCCGGGTCCAATATATATAGTTGAGCAAACTTGCGTTGGTTTCCATCTGCCGGGTGCAAAGCTCCTGCTCGATGGTAAATTTGTCCGTTAATTCGGAAACAATAGGGTCCGTATCCAGGAGGCGGAATAATGTTAGCTCCCATTGACGCAAACGCTAAAGCACTATTTATCGATCTAATATTGTCTATGAAATTTTTCGAATATTGATGCAGTCCTTTCAATAACTGTTCAATAACAGGGGCTGATCTTATAGCTTCTAAGGTAACTTTGCCTTTCTGACTGCATGTCGTAAAAAGTTTGTCAGACGGCCGCTCTGCTGAAAAATGCTTTGATAAAACCACAGTTATGAACGTCGACATTTGGTTCTACAACGTTACCTACTTCAAGAACAGCTGCGTTTTTACTTCGTGGATTTTGTCGGCGAATTGCATGACTACGTGAACGATGTAATATTTGCGAAGGGGTCATGTTGGCAATTTGATTTCGTCCGCGATGTTGAGTAATTTGTACTGACGTCATATTGGCAATTTGCTTACGTTTGCGATTTTGTTCAATTTGCCCAGGAGTCATATTTTCCACACGATTACGATTCCGACAACATTCTTTTTGGACATCACTCATATTTTTACGACGGGGTTTTTCTCGCTCCGCCTTCCGTCGTTTTACTGTTTCCTGCTGGGCGGCTACTTCCTCATCAGATTTTCTTTTAACACATTTTCGAGCAGCAGTAGGAACATGTGGGGAACAAAGAGTAACTAAAGTCATTGCCATGAAAGAAGACGTCTCGTCATAGATTGACTGAATATAGCAACGACGTATTGCTTATGAGCATTACCAGTCATTTTGTATTGATATGACAAAGCACGAAAATATATTGCACGTGTTTCCAGTAACGACATACGCTGTTGCGTTTGTTAGACGATAGTAAAAGACAGATATACTCATAGCATGTCGTAACTAGTACCGGAAAAAGAATTTGATTCGCGTAGTAATTTATATAAAATTTCTGTCACTTTTAGTATTTTTGAAGTTTGGAGTTTTCGTGGTTTAAGTTTTCGGTTTGTGGATTTAAGCTTGTCAAAATTAGTCAAAATACAAAATTAGTTCTTTTCAGAACTCTCGAAATGTCTAGTTCTGTACGTGGAAGAACATTAAAATCTCAATCGCAACAGTTGATTTTAAATTTATTAAATTATTTTGAACTTGAAAAACAGCACGGGGGCAGTTTAATTCCATTACAGTGTGTTCAAGAGGTGAATATAAAAAGATTACTTTACATTAATTTTATATTTATAAAATATTTTATAAATTGCAGCGTGTTGCCAATGCTTTAGGAATCAGTGTATCTTCTGTTGCCCGGATTAGAAACCGTAGTTCACTAAATCCAGAATTATCAAGTCCCGGTAAAAACCGAAAACGTAGGAAAGTTAAAACTAGCGATTTACCAGAATCATCGAAAATGAACATTAGAAACACAATTTATAACATGTACAGTCAAAGTAAGTTTCGTTGTCATTTATAATTAACACAAAATGTAATTTGTGTATTTTTTGCAGAAAGACATTTAACCGTTGCTTTGTTAAACAAGGAGATTGAACAGCTGCATATTTTACTAAGCAACAGGAGCTTAAATCGTGTTTTGCACGAAATTGGTTTTAAATTTGCTAAAGAAAATAATCGAAGAGCATTGGTCGAAAAAAGCAGTATTGCAATAGATGGAATTCATTTTTTTCAGAATTATAGAAATAATTTAAATTCTCAGTTTCAACGTGATGTCGTGTTTTTAGATGAAACATGGATTTTTTCTAAAGGTAATCCTGGAATGTCGTGGCAAGATGGCTCTACAAAAAGCGTTAGGAAACCAGAAGGTTATGATGGAAAACGTTTCATTGTACTTCACGCTGGGTCAAAATCTGGATTTATTAATAATACCTCATTAGTGTTTGCTTCAAAATCGCAAAAAGAGGATTACCACGGTGAAATGAATGGTGAACTGTTTAAAAAATGGGTTGCTGAAAAATTAATATGCAATTTAGAAGAACCATCTCTCATAATTATGGACAACGCATCGTATCATTCTACTGTAGTAGAAAAAATGCCTACTTCGGCATGGACAAAACCAAATATTGCAGCATGGTTAACTGCAAACAATATTGAATTTGAACCGTCCTGCTTTAAACCAGAATTGCTAGCTCTAGCTAAACTACATAAAAAAGAAAAACGCTACGAAGTGGACGAATTATTAAGAAGCCACGGACATGAAGTTTTACGGTTACCACCATACCATTGTGAATTCAATGCAATTGAATTAGTATGGGCTCATTGTAAAACTTACTACAACAAGCACATTGGAAGAGATGGTTATGGTAATGAAAACGTAATTGATATGTGGAATGAAGCATTAGAAAATTGTTCTCCTGAAGTATGGAAAAACTGTGTTTGTCACACCGAAAAGGTAATACAAGATTGGTATGAGCGAGAAAAGGCTTTAGATATAACGGTCGATGAACTTATCATCCATGCTAATGGCTCCAGTGATTCTGAAGAAAGTGATTACGACTGATTGTTTCCGGAATTTTGGATTTTTGTTTTGTAATTTTTGCAGGAGTATTTTGCATTTCTCGCTAAAAATGGTGAGAACCAAATTTGTAGAGAATTAAATTCTCCACCTTTTTTATACGAGAAATTTTGTTGTAAAATTATTATTTATTGCTAATTAATGCTAATTAATATGTACAATTTTTATGTCCAAAACATTAATTATTTTTGTTTGATAATTAATAAATAATTAAATTAGAGCGATTCTTTTTTTTTATTGTTGAAATAATTAAGACGTTGTTTAATCTTAATCATCCTACGACTTCCGAAATTCGATCATGGTCAGCGCTACGTATTCCCAAATTGAGTGTTCATCGTAAAGCTCAGGTTTCAGGTAAAGTAACCAAAAATTTTCGATGTGGTGGCAGTTAATCCGAAAAATTTCAATTAATTCAACTCTTTAACGCCGTGGGGTGTTACACAATTTTGTTTTTCTTCAGGTCTGTGTGAAAAGGCAAAACAATGTAATTGCCAAAAGTTAGTTTTGAGTAAAGCTCTGAACAGATTGACAAAGAAATTATCAACGCAACGGTACAAAAATCTCAAAATCGCAATTTTTGCCATTCATTGTTTTGCTTTTGCATTGCACAGGTGCTGTATACCTATACTTATGCTGTGTCTTATTTTGAATTTGTTCATAACTATTGCTTAATAAATAAATAAATTTGGTAAGCGACAATAAAAACATAAAAGTTTCCTTTCAGCATAACCTATATTTGGTTTGACAGGTGACAAGTTCAAATTTGTTAAACTAAAAGGAAAGTGAGAAAGAAAATTAAAAAAAAAAGATAACCAATATATTCTTATTTTAAAATACACTTCATTTGACTAGGGAGTATTGGCTTAGTTCAGACAATTATGCTTTTATGACGAGATGTCAACTTTCGTGGCAATGACTATACTTGAATATCCTCCATTTCGGACATTTTCGCTTTAGAAGTTTCTGAAGTTGTGAAGTTATTTTCAATGAAGGTAACTCTCACACCACGTACCTATATAGCGCACAGTGATTCGTTGATAAGTTGATCCGTTGATACGTTGATCCGTTGATACGTTGATACGTTGATATGTTGATACGTTGATAGGCTTGAAGATTTAATATACCATTTGTATTATCGACGACAACCTATATAAACATTTAATCCGTTGATACGTTGATACATTGATACGTTGATACATTGATACGTTGATACATTGATAAGTTGATCCGTTGATACGTTGATACGTTGATCCGAACCAAAAAAATGACACGCTGGAGCAGGGAGCTGGCATTTTATATATTAGGACTAGCTGACCCGGCAGACGTTGTCCTGCCCAAATTTCTTATATTTGCCTACATGTATTTTTTAGATCCAATCCGCATAATGACCTTGCGACTTATTTGGTCGTCGCAAATACCAAACGTATTACAATTAATTCGTTGACATCAATGTTTTTCGCAGCCAATATAGCACATTCGCTATATTTTTTCCATGGGCCATCGTGCATTCGTCCCAAACGATCAATTTGCATATCTGTAGAATCTTCGCCATTGCGCTGTTTTTAGCGATGTTGCAAGCTGGTGTTTCGTTGATTTGCATGTTCAGTAGCAATTTCAAGGCAGAATGTGCAGTTCGTCCGCCTTCCAACAAAGTCGCTGCTATTCCAGATGAAGCCAATGCTAGGGCAACTTCATTCTGCGATCGAATCCTCGCCAAAAGCAATGAAATTAAGAACGTTTTTCCAGTCCCTCCGGGAGCATCCAGGAAGTAAATTCTGCCAGTTCCATTGTTCACAGCTTCTATCAAAGAGTCGTACGAAGTCTTTTGTTGTTGATTCAATCGCGAAACATTTGTACGAACTGCTTCGGCTAATGCTTCGGTGTCGTATTGTTGTTCTCTTCGTAACTCGTGGTTATATGCATCGTGTGTTGAACGATTGGGTGATATCATGCCCAAACACGGCAACAATTTATTCGCCATCAATAAACACATATCTTCTATCATGATCAATGTCTCATTGTGAATTTCTGCAGTCACTTGCAATGTAGGATTTAAAGTTTGGCGACGCACACGATACAAAACATCCTCAGACATGTCGTCCTTATATTTGACCCACAAACCGTTCGGATTCGAAGGGAAACATGTGGATATGATAATCGCAAACAGTGTGGGAATTTGATGCGGTGATGAAGATATGACGGAATCTTTGAGCGTATTGTCCCAATGCGAATCGTTCTCGAGCAACTGTAAGAGTTGACACGCCTCACGGTAAGTCGCACACAGATGACCATTAACGGTTCTTAGTTGTTGAAACGACGTCGGACCACGAACATTCACCAACAACAATCGAAGATAGTAACATTCGTCGTTATTTGGATGCACAGTGTAGATGCGACCCAGAGCGTCTGAAGCAAATACATTTGGATGTCCTTCAACTGGTATACCTTGTTTTCGACGCTGAAAAGATTTCGACGATGCGTTCCATGTGTAGTAGCGTGGCATTTCAGCATACAGCAAAGTGAGAGCGAAAGCATCTGCTTGACAAACCGAGAAGAAGCTTGTCAATGTTGTTGACGGTGGCCGTGCCGCTCTATTCGCTGCGTTATCAGGATTGAAATACACTCGTTGTCCGTTTTCCAGATGTACTGCCAAATATACAACAGTGGGATATCTTTCATGAATGGCGAATGAAAAAATGCGCCAAATTGCTTCGTTACTACTAACATAGCGGCCCAATTGGTATTGAGTGACTTCATCTTTGGAATTCTCCGCATCAACTCCAATCACAGCCATGTCACTTCCTTTGGTCACATACTTACAGATAATATATTTGATGGATTTCACGGAATGGCAAGATTCGACGTTGATGTGCCCTTTTTGAATGTCTTCGATAGTAATGGCGAATACGGAACAACCCAACGATTATCTACTTCAATTTCCTGTTGATTAACTTTCACAATTGTTGATCTTCCATTGTCCGCAGTCGATCGGCGACGATACATTGGATAACCATCATTTCCGGTAATTGTTTCTGCAACTAATGCCCTTGGATACCGCTTCGAACATTTTCCGTCGACCATACACGGAGAATTGTTATGTAATGTTCCACAGGGGCCATGAATCATGTTCTTAGTAATAACCTCATGCAATACTGCATCTTCTTTTTCATTGGGAATTTCTGCTGATATTACATCATCGATTTCATTCGGTCTTATCTTCTCAATCAACCAAATGAGAATATGTGCGTGTGGCAATCCGCGTTTCTGCCACTCCACTGAATACATCCAACAGCGCGTTTCGTCGAACACGCGATGCTTCACAATTAAATTGAAGGGGCAAGTGGATAAAGGGGCTATGTGACAAAAACCGTTTAGTGAGTCAAAAGCCAATTAGTTAAATTTGTTGCTACTTTTTGATAAATGGCTGTAACCATTGCACTGCACATGGTTAAAGAGTGCATGAGTTACCTTTACACATTGCCCCTTCATTCACGACAAAATATCATGAAATCAAGAAATGTCACATAGCCCCTTTATCCACTTGCCCCTTCAATTCATCAATGATTTCAATTTTTGTTTGAAGACTCGCGCTGTGATGTCATGGCGATCGATGGGTGATTGGCCAGGGAATAACTCGTGTCGAATTTCTATCCACTGCGGATTGCAAGTGAACGTGATGAACAAATCTGGTGTGCCGTAATGGCGAACATATGACATGGCATCTTGAGCGTTTTCATGCATATGTCGTGGACTTCCGACGTACGTTGCTGGGAGAATCGTCATGCGGCCAATATTCTGTGCGTTTCCGTCAGTATTGATGGCATCTCGAAGGTGAATATACTCTTCAGAACGGAGGTTTGTCTGGTTCAATCTGATAAATAGCAACCGTTCAGTTTCAATTTTGACGTACATATCCACAGCATATTGGTGAAATAGACGGCGACATTTCAATATGTGATTGTCCTCATTTTCACGAACCATCAATCGATATGAATAGTAGTTCATTGAACTGACTTTTTTGTTCGTTTCAGCGCCTGTAAGCGGATTTACCATCTTGTGCGAGAAATCATAACCGTCTTCACCTTGCCAAAATATGATGGGATATTGTAACGCATCATATGATCGGTGCGTTTCGTACACACGCTGCAGCTGATCGTTTCGCCGTTGCAGAACGATATCACGTGATTCCAAATTTTCTCCAACGACGACAATGGCGACATCATCAATTGTTGGCGCATTGAAACGTCTTCCATGTTCTCCCGCAGGCGTCCTATCGGCTCTGATTATAATTTTGTGATTATCAGTTGGCATGCGGTCCAGTGCGGTTTTAAACAATGCAATCAATTCATTGTGTTGATGAAAAAAAGTTTGAAGTTGTTCCACGATTGGTCTTTTCACCGAACTGTTGTGTGTACAACGTTGATCTACTTCTTGTGGTGAATTTCCCATGAAACAAATCTGCAGAAATTTAAAGCCTGCATCCGGAGGCGGCAATAGCGAACCTGCTCGATGATATATTTGTCCTTGAATCTGTAAATGTTAATGTATGTTAATAGTGTTGTTGTCAAATAATGTTTAAATAAGATTGTGTAATAATTACCTTGAAAGTGGGCATGAAATTGTCCCGCACCACAATTGTTGCGCCAAATGAAGTCATTTGGAAACAACTGTTGTATTTCTGAATTTGTGTTAGGAAATGTTTGGAATTTGTACTTGCTCCAGAAACCAATGAGCGCAATGGTTCTGGTGGGGGGACCAATGGCGCCAATTTGACTTTTCCACTTGCGCAACACAATCCAGGGGCTTCAGTTTTGTATTTCAATGCCTTAAATGTGGGCACACAACGCTCATGGATCCAATAGCAACGGATTGGTCTGCACCGTAATCAATTGTCACGTTGTAACGGAAAGCAGCTCGATGAGTATTCAACGCAACATTTCTTGGCCTTCTTGCATTATTCCGTACAATTTCATTTTCCTCGCGTTGCACTGCAGTTCGATTATTTCGGATATATCTTTGGGTTGCAGCATTGCGAGTTCTGCGACCTAAATTACTCCGTCTTATTTGCGGCATTCTGTTCGTTTTAATTATCAGTATTATTTTGAGCGTTTTAAATCTTTTGGTTATATTTTACTCCATGCAATGAAGTATATCTTATATAGCTACATGCCAGTTAGAAATATTACCAACCAAAATTTGATTCTTTAAGTTGGTGAGTGACTGTTACTGTCGAATCAAAAAAGCACTTTCAGTTTTTCATAAGGTGACCTGAAAGACGAATTGAATTAAAGCAATTGCCTCACCCTGGGAGAACCGCCTACGCGAGGTAAATTTTTGCAAAATGATTTTTTCCTTATTTGCTTTTTTTCTAAATCACCCCAGTATTGAGGCGAACAAAACAAAAATACGTTATCAAACCTCACTATGTGACAGAGCCGTACTAACGGTTAACGTGTCGCCAATCAAAACCTAATAACCAAATTACAAATTAATTAAAAAAAAATAACAAACCTTGTAATGCTACACCGGCATTATCTGCCTGATTTATATCAATCACCGGATCAAATATAAACATATTATCAATATATAGCGCTACTAAATAAATTGACAGGCGTAATATATTAATTTATTCGTGGTTTTCATTTGGTTTTAAAGTAATTTTTTTATGACTTCTAAATTAGAGCCGCCATCTGTTGATCACTTATTTAACTAAAATGAACTTTCAGTTTTACCCGAATTTTCCAATTTCCGAACAACTTTTCCAGCATTTCATTACCTAACAACCTTATTCGGAGTATATATTACGAACATTAAAAAAAAATAACAAAATCGGTCCAAGTCGCCACTGTAGATAAAAAATCATAGTATAGATGAAAAAATAGTATTGTTCATCGGCGCAATAACGATGAACCATTTTTGAACCAACGGATAATTTATTCACTTTGTGGTACAAAGTGAACAAAAGCTACGATTCACAATCTATTCTGTGCAGCTTATATAGACCTTTTGCAATGTCTTTATAAGTTACTTGCAGCCTTCTCGATTCAGTCCAACTTTCCGGGCCAACTTTTTCAATTTTTTATTACGTAAAAACCGTCTTCAGACTATTACAATTTAAAAAGAAATTAACAAAATCGGTCCAGCCGTTATCAAGTGATGCCTTGACAATGGTTTTCACTATAGAAATAAAGTAGGTACTTTAATTACCTACCTACTTCTGTAGGTACTTAAGGTCGCGCCACCTATTGACGGTATAAAAAGCACTTTCAATTTTTCCCGAATTTTCCAACTTCCCGGGCAACTTTTCCATTTTTTTTTAGGTAAGAACCATCTACGGACTATTACAAACACTTTTTAAAAAAAATTAACAAAATCGGTCCAGCCGTTATCATGTGATGCCGTGACAAAGGTTTTCACATTCATTTTTATTTATATAGATTGAAAAGAAAAATTGAAGGGCCTAGTGGAAAATGTAGTTAAGTCACTTTTTTTTCAATTTGTAGTTGAGCACATTTTCACATTGCGGCATTTATTCTCTACAAATTAGTATAAAAATCAACAAATTGAAAAAAAAGTGACTAAACTACTTTTTCCACTAGGCCCTTCAATTCCTACCGATAAAAATAATCTCCATATTCGGGGGGGTTGGGGGTGTAATCCGTTACGTTACCATGCAAACGGCGATTCTGACATACTATGTGTATTTTGTATAAGATCTTCAGAAGTTCCCAACGATAAAAATCGATATTACACGACTGGGGGGTCTGGGGGGTATGGAATACCCCCCAGGTACACTTGCCATTATTCAGAACCATCAAAATTTATTATTTTTCATTCTATCTTTTGCAATTTTTGTTTGTAATCTGGCAGGGGGGGTATTTTTGGTGTTATTTTTCATAACTATCCCAGTAACGTTCTTCTTAAAACCGAGGGACGTAAAAGTGTTTCTTTCGCAATAAATTAAGTGTACCTGGGGGGTATTCCATACCCCCCAGACCCCCGGTCGCGGCAGCCTAAATGAGTTCCTGAATTCTGATAAGCATCCATTTGTTTCCATTACTCTAATTACTGCAATTAACAAGCCAGCAAGGGAGTATCACAACTTTCGATTCTTCATGTAGGCTTTTATGTTCAAAATCTTTTTCCCAACACTGTGACTAACCGTTTTTCAAAAAAGTGCCTGATATGGGTGGTCCACCTCACCCTGTATATTCAATTCAAAATCGATAATTGCAATTTTAATGCGCCATCTATGCAAAATAATGTAAGTACATATTCACCTTTAACAGTGACAGACGTCAAAGTGAAGTTTCTCACGTGTATCCATATGTTATAAGAGTATTTATATTTATTTATTTAGTTAAATAGTGTTAAAAAAAATGGCAAAAAAGCGTGGAAATAAGAAAAATCAAGAGGAGGAGGAAGAAGAAAAGCCCGTATCGAATAGCAGCGTTGACAAGGAACCCGTAACCTCAAAATCATCGAAAGGTAAAAAGGGTAAACGCAACAAAAATGAGGATCTAGATGACGATAAAGATTTCGAATTGGACTTGAACGCTGCCGAGAGTAACGCCGCCGTTCCTAGTAAGAAATCTCAGAAGAAAAAGAGTAAAAAGAAAGCCGCGGATTCGGACGACGAGGAAGAGGCGAGAGCTAAAAACGTGGAACTCGATTCGGATTGTGAAAGCACTTCAAGTTCGCTTAAATCGAAAAATAATCCTGTTAAGAATAGTAAAAAAACCAAGTCGAAAAAGGAACATTTCGATGTAGAATTGCAAGTAGGCGATGATGAAGAATCAGAAATAAAACCAGTATCTAAAAAGAATAAGAAGAAAAAGTCGGGAAGGAAGTTGGACGATAGTGAAGAGGATTTACCTATAGTCGAAGATGAGGTAGAACCCGAAGTGGCAGAGCCAATTTTGAAAAAGATTAAGAAGAAAACTAGACCTAAAGTTGAAAGTGAGGAAGAACCGGAAATCAAAGACGAACCAGTTGATAAAAAAGCAAGCAGTGAAGAAAATGAAGATGCAGTTAGCGAGGTTGTCGAGGAAATTGCTGCGGTTACACTGGAAGAGAAGGTGCCTGAAAAAAAATTGACTCACAAAGAAAAAAAGAAGTTGAAGCAAAAGGAAGAATATGAGAAACAAATGGAAGCTATGCTGAAAAAGGGAGGATCAGGTCATTCAGATTTAGATGCCAATTTTTCGGTGTCTCAAGCCCAACGTTCGGCTGGCCAGATGTCGGCTTTGGAAAACGCTGTAGATATTAAAATAGATAACTTTAGTATTTCCGCCAAAGGTAACGAATTGTTCGTAAATGCAAGCTTACTCATTGCACATGGACGTCGTTACGGTCTTGTCGGTCCTAACGGTCACGGTAAAACCACCTTGTTGCGTCATATTCAGCAACGGGCTTTTCTTATTCCACCCAACATCGACATTTTGTATTGTGAGCAGGAAGTGGTGGCAGATGATTTTACTGCAGTGGATTCTGTCATGAAAGCAGACACAAAATTGGTTACTCTACAAGAAGAATGTAAGAAATTGGAAGCCGTCTTCCATACCGGAGAATTTGAAGTGCAAGATCGTCTCAACGAAGTTTATGCGGAACTGAAAGTGCTTAACGCCGATTCGGCCGAACCGCGAGCGCGTCGTATTCTTGCTGGGTTGGGTTTCTCCAAGGAAATGCAGGACAGAGCAACAAAAAATTTTTCGGGTGGATGGAGAATGAGAGTTTCGCTGGCTAGGGCTTTGTATGTCGAACCTACATTGTTGTTACTTGACGAACCTACAAATCATTTGGATTTGAACGCCGTAATTTGGTTGGATAATTATTTGCAGGTGAGTAATCCGCCTATTTTAATAAACCTAATCTCTAAATAAGCGATTTACATCCCACTCCTATGGAAAACCTGGAAAAGTTGGGGAATTTAAAACTTTGCTGGGGGAAATATTTAAAAAATTTTATTTTTAAGCATTAAAATTTCTTTTTCCGATTTACTGAAGTCACGGAAATTTTGAATTTTAGTCAGGGAATTTGCTTCGTGGCAAATTTGTAGGCCGAATCTTAACGTATCACAATAAATTATTATCTTATAACTTCACCAGGCATAGGCGAATAAATAAATAAATGTAATAAAATAATTCAATAAATTTGTTGTCGTTTCAGAATTGGAAAAAAACCTTGTTAATCGTTTCTCACGACCAGTCCTTCTTGGATAACGTCTGCAACGAAATAATTCATTTGGATCAACAAAAATTGTATTACTACAAAGGCAACTACTCCATGTTTAAGAAAATGTTCGTTCAAAAACGCAAAGAAATGATAAAAGAATTTGAAAAACAAGAAAAGAAAATCAAAGAATTGAAACAGCACGGATCTTCGAAGAAGGTAGCCGAGAAAAAGCAAAAGGAGGCGTTGACACGCAAACAAGAAAAGAACAGAAAAATGAACAAACAAGAAGAGGACAAGGGAGTCACCGAACTATTAAAAAAACCGCGCGATTACATCGTCAAATTTTCGTTCCCCGACCCTCCACCGCTACAGCCTCCGATTTTAGGGCTACACAACGTCACGTTCTCTTATCCAGACCAGAAGCCATTATTTGTCAATACAGATTTTGGTATCGACTTGAACAGTCGTGTCGCCATTGTTGGACCTAACGGAGTGGGAAAATCAACCTTCCTTAAGTTATTGACCAACGATTTGCAGCCACAACAAGGTGAAATGCGGAAAAATTACCGTCTTCATATTGGTAGATTTGATCAACATTCAGGAGAACATTTAACTGCAGAAGAAACTCCTTCTGAATATTTGATGCGTTTGTTTGATTTGCCTTACGAAAAAGCACGTAAAGAACTTGGAACCTTTGGACTCTCCAGCCATGCACATACAATAAGAATGAAAGATTTGTCTGGTGGACAAAAAGCGAGAGTCGCTTTAGCCGAACTTTGTGGTACTGCTCCAGATGTTGTCATTTTGGATGAACCTACAAATAATTTGGATATCGAGTCGATCGATGCGTTAGCCGATGCTATTAACGACTACAAAGGTGGAGTTATAATTGTGTCTCACGACGAAAGACTGATAAGAGATACGAATTGTACTTTGTTTATTATCGAAAATCAAGGTATTTCTGAATTAGATGGTGATTTTGATGATTATAGGAAAGAGTTGTTGGATAGTTTAGGCGAAGTCATTACTAATCCAAGTATAGCTGCGAATGCTGCTGTAGCTCAATGAATTAATTATTGTGTCGAGACATTTAATAAATTATTTTTATGACGTGTTCTGTTTTTCTTTCTTAATTCACCCATTCTGAAAGTAGGTATCTATTTTTATGGTGTTGGTTATGGCCCACTGTGAAAGTGGATTATAAAAAAAAGGTTACAAGGAAAAAATCTTTTGCTTCTCGCATTTTAAGAAGATACTGCTGTGGTTAATGGGGATCTCCTTTTTTATGAGATACAGAAGCGGCTTGTAATAAAAAGAAGAGTAAATTGATACAAATAAATTAAAGAAATTGCGCTGGGTTCAGAACCTTTTTTGGCTATTCTGTAAAAAATTATGCCACTGTAGCTAACCAAAATTGAAGAGTCATTTGAAGTTAGAGGGTCATTCCATCTCAAATTGAATCATGAATTTACTTGACCCATGCCTAATTTGACAATATTTGGTACACACCATCTTAGTAAGAAATAAAAAATACAAATTAAAGGATTTGCCCAAAAAGGCCCTCGTTTCCTTTCAAAAAGTCAATATGTTGGTGTGTAGACTTGTAGAAAAACAACTGTAACTTCATCCACGGTGGTCTAAATTTAAAAATAAAAAATGTTCTGTAAAGGTAAACGAACATTCTGTTCAAATATTTAACTACATTTTATATTTTCAACCCCTAACTGGATTAATTTTTTAATATTAACCCTATTTCTAAAGGGGTGTTTTTTTGGTTAATTTTTTTATAGTTTTTTTGTACAAATGTGCTGAGCATGCGTACCAAATTTTATCATGGGATGAGCGTGGGTTCAGTTACTAAAAATTAATTAAGTATAGGCAGAAACGGACAAAAATCAGTTTTTCGCCGATTTCTCAAGTTTCTTTGAACTTTATGACAAACTAGTTTAATATAAAAATAAAGCTAATTAAATTCTCTACAAAAAAGTATTTATACAAATTTTTCGTCAGATTCGTATTCACATAGCAATAACAGCTCAAAGTATACCTAGCTAAGTTGCGCGACCACCGTTATATTTATTTAAAATGGTCGGAATCGATTTTCAATTAATTGTATAGATTTTCATCATAAATATTTATTATCTGAATATAAGTTGACCACACCATCCCTAATTTTGATAAAAAGTTTATCATAATATAACAATGCAGTTGAACCAAAAAAACATTATTTGATTTTTTTTGTAAATTTAATTTATTCGTTTACATGTTAAGGCCAGCTAAATGTGATACTTTTCAGTTTACACCCTTGAACATCAGGGTGTGTAATATTTTAGAACTAATGAACATAATATAAGGCTGATTTTTTTTCAATAAACTTATAAGTTTAGGTTGCTGGAACAATTTTTTTTAATTGTCAGTTTTGCACCCCCTCCCAAAGGGGTCCCTTTTCCCCCCCTAGAAATTAATATATGTATTGTTGTGTCCACTACAAGCTATCTCCCTCATAAATGTGTACGGTATACACAATCAAAATAAGAGGGAGGATATGTCCATATTATTTATAAAAATTTGTTCAGTATGAATGTAATAAATTATAAAAATTAATAATGTTGCTAGATTTAAGTTTTGTTTATAACGATAATAAAAAGAAACACGTAGGATAATGCGCCATTGTTAGAAGAATAAAAATAAAACATAAGCAGTAAAATGCTAGTGGTAACCAGGCCAATATAATAAAGAGCGGTAAGGCAGTCGCAAAATAGATGTCCTGCAGACCAGTTGTGTTTGAATAGTTGCAAATTAGATGTCCTGCAGACCAGTTGTGTTTGAAGAGTCGCAAAATAGATGACCCGCAGACCGGTCGTGTTTAGAAGTGAATAAATAAATATTATGCAGACCAATTATATTTGAAGAAGTTCATCGATAAATGATATGCAGACCAGTTATATTTGAAGAAGTTCATCGATAAATGATATGCAGACCAGTTGTGTTTGAAGAAGTTGATGAATAGACAACACACAAACCAATCGTAGTTTTGCAGATAGAAGGAGAGTTAATTGGATAGCAGGTCCAAAATAAAGAGTGTTGCAGAATTGGACCAATTTGAAGTAATAGAATTGGGTAATTTGATCCAGAAGTGGATAACGGAACGCGAGAAGCTAGTACGTGGAGCAAGATAGAAGAAGGAAGAAGGTGTACCTATAAAGTTCGTCAGTGCGGGAGAATACGTGCGGCGAAATTAAGGTCGGTCTACGAAAGGAAATAAATCAAGGTAAAGCTTTACAATATTATTCAGAATATAAGTAGGGATTTTAAGTTGTTAATTATTTGTTGATTTATTTAGTAATTTAATTGTATTGTTGTTTGTTGTGAGATGAGAATGTTTGTTAATAAATTGTGTTCGATGTATCCTGTCTCTTATTTTGATTGTGTGTCACGTCTGAAGAATCTTCACTAATAAGCGACCCTGAGCGAGGTGAGGACACAAAAGTATATTATTAAGACTAACGTAGTCAACCTGTGCACCAAATTTCATTTTGGGCCGAGAATTGCAGATTGAGCAAACAAGTACCTATATATAACTTATCAAATGATGAGTAAATGATTATATAAATATAACTTATCAAATGGCAAGTTATATGTATATATTTTTTTCTCAATCTGCAATAGTCCGCCCAAAATGAAATTTGGTCCACAGGTTATTTTTTTCCTGTTTCCCCATTGGGTTAAACCACCCAACGGGGGAGTATATTCTGCCATTGGATACAGACATAAAGTTAAAACTAATTAATTGACATATGCAATTAATGTGATATAAACGCAAACTTATAACTAGGGAAAAATGGAAACACTTATTTGGTAGAACTATTAAAACTTAAATCGATAAAACTTGGTAACGAGAACAAATTACACAAACACATATTAAGGCAAGAGATTGACTGTCCCTGCCCTGTATGTGTTTAGTGTTGGTGTTTTAATCTGTAGATATGAGTCAAGGTGTGAGCCATGGCCAGAACGAGAGAATGAAAGATTAGAAAAACGAAACCGGGTTTGAGCATATAATGGCCCTTCAATATTCGAAGTTGGTATGAGCTCAAGCTCAGGGTGGAGTATTAAAATCTTTAAGAGTTGAAATTATATGTTTTATGAAGGTGGTGAAAGAAATAACTAAGGAAGGCTGTTTAAGAATTTGAAGGAGGTCGAGTGGGGATACAGAGTAGAAATTACAGAGAGTAAGATGGTTAAAACGGGAAGATACATAGCGTGGGCAATCGGACAACAAATGTTGTAGAGTTTGTCTACTCCTTGAATCGCAAGGACACACATCAGTAGGGCAGATCTTAAATCTAAATAGGTACTCGCGCGAATACGAATGTCCCGTCAATATCTGCGTCAATTCAAAAGAGGTGTCGAAGGCACCTCGGAACAGTCGAACATCTTGCAGTGTAGGCAAGTTCTGCCGGATGGCTGAACCTTGAACGGCATTAATGTACTCAGAATTCCAAGTACTTGCCAGTTCAAGGCGAATCACCATTCTTGCGTAACTCAGAGGGAACTGGGTGTATGCCAGGCAACTGTGCGACACGGCCGCATCTTTGGCACATAAATCTGCAACCTCGTTCCCTCCTATATCACAATGAGCCTTTACCCACACGAACTTGATGGTCAACTCGATCCTCAGACGGAGAAAAGAACGATGGATGGAAGTCTTAGTTAGTCTTAATAATATATTGCGGTGATCCAAAATAGGGTCAGTTCGATTAAGCAAAAAACACATCCATTGTTTTAAAGGTAAAGGTTAAGAAACCACTATTTGAATTGTACCTAAGTCTTACAAGTACCTTTGTTATAAAAAGAGCTGTTTGATCAAATATCAGACGAACTCAAATTGAATCTCTTCAGAAATTAATCCATTCCTAAAAAATGTAAAGAAACAAAATTACGAATCATTTGTTTAATTGTTCAGTTTGATATCAAAACAAATTAAATAATTTCAAAATTTATAAAAGTTAGGTAAACGCGAACAATTAAAACTTAAGTGATAAACAAAAGTGAATGACACGTGAACAAGGACAAATATAATTCCTACAAGTTTCGGAAATTGGTCAAATACGCCGGCTCATAAAGTTTTGGAAGGGAAGAATGAAAGATAATTTGGGACTCGCATGGCGTCCGTGTAGAAGTGCGGACGTAATTGATTGTTAGATGATTTTTGAAGATTCGCTAGGCGTCCATTGAAATGTAAGGGCGATTTTTGGTTTTTGGAGTTAATTTTGGTTAAAAGGATTCAATTGGTAAATTTAATTCAAATAGTATGGATTGCGAACGTTGGAATAATATCGTGGAAATTTGTTGTTTGGAAAATTTAAATTTGGAAAAAGTAATTGAGCACCTATGGTTGGCGATTGTTGTATAAATCGAATGTTAATTGGAGGATGCCGAAGTTGGACCATATCACGTAGGCAGCATGCAAAACATCAGGACCAATTCTCTTCAACGGCGGTGAAACCGGTAACACGATATTTGTGCGCGATAAGTTAAACTTTTAACTTTGTTATTGCTATGTGAATACGAATCTGACGAAAAATATGTCTAAATATTTTTTTGTAGATAATTTAATTAGCTTTAATTTTATATTAAACTATTTTGTCATCAAGTTCAAAGAAACTTGAGAAATCGGCGAAAAACTGATTTTTGTCCGTTTCTGACTATACTTAATTAATTTTTAATAACCGAACCCATGCTCATCCCATGATAAAATTTGGTACGCATGCTCAGCACATTTGTAGAAAAAAACTGTAAATAAATTAACCAAAAAAAAGACCCCTTTAGAAATAGGGGTTGGATTTTTGGATTTCGGGGGAGGTGCAAGTATTAACTTGCACGCACTTAGGCCACTTTACCGGGCCCATTGTACTGCCTCCACTTTGTTGCTCACCCACAGCCTGACCCACAATGTCAACACTGCTAAGTATGACCGCAGCCGTTAGGCGGTCTCTCGGCCTCACCACCGACCAGAACTCCCCAACAATGGCCGGCACTACGAACCAGGGACGTCCGCTCGATGACCGAGCTCTGAGAAGTCCCGCGATTCGCACCCCACCAATGCTAGGTGCAGTCGATGGGTGGCCCCTGGACCAGGCCACCCAGCCCGAAGCCTCAACAAAGTCAATCATTGCGTAGTCGATGGGGAGTAGGGGTGATTTTTATTACCCTGTTTGACATATTAGATCAGGTCAAATCAGGGGGACCGCCGGCTTAACGTGCCCTCCGAAGCACGGAGGCGGCCATTGAAGGAAAGAAGGTCAGAAAGAAAATTGACTCCTACTGGACTCGAACCAATGCCTTTAGCATTAGTAGTCGATTGCTCTAACTACTCGGCCAATGACCGTTTCAATAGGGGTTGAAATAGGGTTAAAATTAATTAAGTTAAGGGTTGAAAATATAAATGTGGTTAAATATTTGAATAGAATGTTCATATACCTTTACAGAACATTTTTTATTATTAAATTTAGACCACTGTGGATGAAGTTACAATCGTTTTTCTACAAGTCTACACTGATAAAATTTTGACTTTTAAGTGCCTTTCCTCCTAAAAAGGGGTAATTTAAAATTCTCAAAAACATATATTATCCTTATTGTACTAAATTTGGTTACTTGCGTAGCAAATGTTAGAGTGGGCACACTTTTTGTTTTGGAGTGACAAAAAATTAATGTTCGTGGTCATAAATTATCATCCATCTACCAGCTAGTCGACAGGAAATCTAAAGAATTTAAATGATGTGGTAAGGCATTTAAATATACATGAGATAGTTTTATAAGGCAGTACAGGTATAAAAATGAAGTTTAGTATAGTCCGAAGAAGTCTTAGGTAGTTCAAGGCAGTCTTGGGTAATCTCAGGTAGTCGGTAGTCTGATGTGCACAATTTTTGACTGTGATTTACCACTCGTTCAGGATGCAACAGTTACAAATAAAACGAAATACAATTTTGAGTATTAAGATTCCCGGATAATGTAAATTTTCAAATTAGAGAATCCACATTATCCACTATATTAAATAATTTATTAATAATTAAATTGCGATATAATTCAGTTTGTACTTTACAAAATATAAAAAATTAAGCTAAACGTCGTACAATTAGGGAATAGTAAAATTTAACAAATTTTTTACATTACACATAAATGTAAAAAGTTATCAGGATAACTTAAATGTTCAGACATCCATTGCAACGGTGTGTCGAGTGGAGGTAGCATTCCTTGTGTACGAATTTTCACTATAAAACATGATCAAATAATAATTTCAGAGTTAGCATAAATTAATAACCCAAACAAGTATTTAAATTATTTCAATTCTATAACATTTAAATACCCTTTCAATATTTAAATATTATTTAATCAACAGATTATTTAAATGTTTTTATTAGTAATGGCTCTAAATAAAATTGAAGTTCTATTTTCAAAAGTTCAGCCAGGATTTAGTTAGGATAACCTTTGATTTTTTCTTCTATAAAATTCTTAAAATATTTAATCCATGATTTAATCTAACAGATTATTTAAATGTTTTTTATTAGTAATGGCTCTAAATAAAATTGAAGTTCTATTTTCAAAAGTTCAGCCAGGATTTAGTTAGGATAACCTTTGATTTTTTCTTCTATAAAATTCTTAAAATATTTAATCCATGATTTAATCTAACAGATTATTTAAATGTTTTTTATTAGTAATGGCTCTAAATAAAATTGAAGTTCTATTTTCAAAAGTTCAGCCAGGATTTAGTTAGGATAACCTTTGATTTTTTCTTCTATAAAATTCTTAAAATATTTAATCCATGATTTAATCTAACAGATTATTTAAATGTTTTTTATTAGTAATGGCTCTAAATAAAATTGAAGTTCTATTTTCAAAAGTTCAGCCAGGATTTAGTTATTTTTTCTTCTATAAAATTCTTAAAATATTTAATCCATGATTTAATCTAACAGATTATTTAAATGTTTTTTATTAGTAATGGCTCTAAATAAAATTGAAGTTCTATTTTCAAAAGTTCAGCCAGGATTTAGTTAGGATAACCTTTGATTTTTTCTTCTATAAAATTCTTAAAATATTTAATCCATGATTTAATCTAACAGATTATTTAAATGTTTTTTATTAGTAATGGCTCTAAATAAAATTGAAGTTCTATTTTCAAAAGTTCAGCCAGGATTTAGTTATTTTTTCTTCTATAAAATTCTTAAAATATTTAATCCATGATTTAATCTAACAGATTATTTAAATGTTTTTTATTAGTAATGGCTCTAAATAAAATTGAAGTTCTATTTTCAAAAGTTCAGCCAGGATTTAGTTAGGATAACCTTTGATTTTTTCTTCTATAAAATTCTTAAAATATTTAATCCATGATTTAATCTAACAGATTATTTAAATGTTTTTTATTAGTAATGGCTCTAAATAAAATTGAAGTTCTATTTTCAAAAGTTCAGCCAGGATTTAGTTAGGATAACCTTTGATTTTTTCTTCTATAAAATTCTTAAAATATTTAATCCATGATTTAATCTAACAGATTATTTAAATGTTTTTTATTAGTAATGGCTCTAAATAAAATTGAAGTTCTATTTTCAAAAGTTCAGCCAGGATTTAGTTAGGATAACCTTTGATTTTTTCTTCTATAAAATTCTTAAAATATTTAATCCATGATTTAATCTAACAGATTATTTAAATGTTTTTTATTAGTAATGGCTCTAAATAAAATTGAAGTTCTATTTTCAAAAGTTCAGCCAGGATTTAGTTATTTTTTCTTCTATAAAATTCTTAAAATATTTAATCCATGATTTAATCTAACAGATTATTTAAATGTTTTTTATTAGTAATGGCTCTAAATAAAATTGAAGTTCTATTTTCAAAAGTTCAGCCAGGATTTAGTTAGGATAACCTTTGATTTTTTCTTCTATAAAATTCTTAAAATATTTAATCCATGATTTAATCTAACAGATTATTTAAATGTTTTTTATTAGTAATGGCTCTAAATAAAATTGAAGTTCTATTTTCAAAAGTTCAGCCAGGATTTAGTTAGGATAACCTTTGATTTTTTCTTCTATAAAATTCTTAAAATATTTAATCCATGATTTAATCTAACAGATTATTTAAATGTTTTTTATTAGTAATGGCTCTAAATAAAATTGAAGTTCTATTTTCAAAAGTTCAGCCAGGATTTAGTTAGGATAACCTTTGATTTTTTCTTCTATAAAATTCTTAAAATATTTAATCCATGATTTAATCTAACAGATTATTTAAATGTTTTTTATTAGTAATGGCTCTAAATAAAATTGAAGTTCTATTTTCAAAAGTTCAGCCAGGATTTAGTTAGGATAACCTTTGATTTTTTCTTCTATAAAATTCTTAAAATATTTAATCCATGATTTAATCTAACAGATTATTTAAATGTTTTTTATTAGTAATGGCTCTAAATAAAATTGAAGTTCTATTTTCAAAAGTTCAGCTAGGATTTAGTTAGGATAACCTTTGATTTTTTCTTCTATAAAATTCTTAAAATATTTAATCCATGATTTAATCTAACAGATTATTTAAATGTTTTTTATTAGTAATGGCTCTAAATAAAATTGAAGTTCTATTTTCAAAAGTTCAGCTAGGATTTAGTTAGGATAACCTTTGATTTTTTCTTCTATAAAATTCTTAAAATATTTAATCCATGATTTAATCTAACAGATTATTTAAATGTTTTTTATTAGTAATGGCTCTAAATAAAATTGAAGTTCTATTTTCAAAAGTTCAGCTAGGATTTAGTTAGGATAACCTTTGATTTTTTCTTCTATAAAATTCTTAAAATATTTAATCCATGATTTAATCTAACAGATTATTTAAATGTTTTTTATTAGTAATGGCTCTAAATAAAATTGAAGTTCTATTTTCAAAAGTTCAGCTAGGATTTAGTTAGGATAACCTTTGATTTTTTCTTCTATAAAATTCTTAAAATATTTAATCCATGATTTAATCTAACAGATTATTTAAATGTTTTTTATTAGTAATGGCTCTAAATAAAATTGAAGTTCTATTTTCAAAAGTTCAGCTAGGATTTAGTTAGGATAACCTTTGATTTTTTCTTCTATAAAATTCTTAAAATATTTAATCCATGATTTAATCTAACAGATTATTTAAATGTTTTTTATTAGTAATGGCTCTAAATAAAATTGAAGTTCTATTTTCAAAAGTTCAGCTAGGATTTAGTTAGGATAACCTTTGATTTTTTCTTCTATAAAATTCTTAAAATATTTAATCCATGATTTAATCTAACAGATTATTTAAATGTTTTTTATTAGTAATGGCTCTAAATAAAATTGAAGTTCTATTTTCAAAAGTTCAGCTAGGATTTAGTTAGGATAACCTTTGATTTTTTCTTCTATAAAATTCTTAAAATATTTAATCCATGATTTAATCTAACAGATTATTTAAATGTTTTTTATTAGTAATGGCTCTAAATAAAATTGAAGTTCTATTTTCAAAAGTTCAGCTAGGATTTAGTTAGGATAACCTTTGATTTTTTCTTCTATAAAATTCTTAAAATATTTAATCCATGATTTAATCTAACAGATTATTTAAATGTTTTTTATTAGTAATGGCTCTAAATAAAATTGAAGTTCTATTTTCAAAAGTTCAGCCAGGATTTAGTTAGGATAACCTTTGATTTTTTCTTCTATAAAATTCTTAAAATATTTAATCCATGATTTAATCTAACAGATTATTTAAATGTTTTTTATTAGTAATGGCTCTAAATAAAATTGAAGTTCTATTTTCAAAAGTTCAGCTAGGATTTAGTTAGGATAACCTTTGATTTTTTCTTCTATAAAATTCTTAAAATATTTAATCCATGATTTAATCTAACAGATTATTTAAATGTTTTTTATTAGTAATGGCTCTAAATAAAATTGAAGTTCTATTTTCAAAAGTTCAGCTAGGATTTAGTTAGGATAACCTTTGATTTTTTCTTCTATAAAATTCTTAAAATATTTAATCCATGATTTAATCTAACAGATTATTTAAATGTTTTTTATTAGTAATGGCTCTAAATAAAATTGAAGTTCTATTTTCAAAAGTTCAGCTAGGATTTAGTTAGGATAACCTTTGATTTTTTCTTCTATAAAATTCTTAAAATATTTAATCCATGATTTAATCTAACAGATTATTTAAATGTTTTTTATTAGTAATGGCTCTAAATAAAATTGAAGTTCTATTTTCAAAAGTTCAGCTAGGATTTAGTTAGGATAACCTTTGATTTTTTCTTCTATAAAATTCTTAAAATATTTAATCCATGATTTAATCTAACAGATTATTTAAATGTTTTTTATTAGTAATGGCTCTAAATAAAATTGAAGTTCTATTTTCAAAAGTTCAGCTAGGATTTAGTTAGGATAACCTTTGATTTCTTCTTCTATAAAATTCTTAAAATATTTAATCCATGATTTAATCTAACAGATTATTTAAATGTTTTTTATTAGTAATGGCTCTAAATAAAATTGAAGTTCTATTTTCAAAAGTTCAGCTAGGATTTAGTTAGGATAACCTTTGATTTTTTCTTCTATAAAATTCTTAAAATATTTAATCCATGATTTAATCTAACAGATTATTTAAATGTTTTTTATTAGTAATGGCTCTAAATAAAATTGAAGTTCTATTTTCAAAAGTTCAGCCAGGATTTAGTTAGGATAACCTTTGATTTTTTCTTCTATAAAATTCTTAAAATATTTAATCCATGATTTAATCTAACAGATTATTTAAATGTTTTTTATTAGTAATGGCTCTAAATAAAATTGAAGTTCTATTTTCAAAAGTTCAGCTAGGATTTAGTTAGGATAACCTTTGATTTTTTCTTCTATAAAATTCTTAAAATATTTAATCCATGATTTAATCTAACAGATTATTTAAATGTTTTTTATTAGTAATGGCTCTAAATAAAATTGAAGTTCTATTTTCAAAAGTTCAGCCAGGATTTAGTTAGGATAACCTTTGATTTTTTCTTCTATAAAATTCTTAAAATATTTAATCCATGATTTAATCTAACAGATTATTTAAATGTTTTTTATTAGTAATGGCTCTAAATAAAATTGAAGTTCTATTTTCAAAAGTTCAGCTAGGATTTAGTTAGGATAACCTTTGATTTTTTCTTCTATAAAATTCTTAAAATATTTAATCCATGATTTAATCTAACAGATTATTTAAATGTTTTTTATTAGTAATGGCTCTAAATAAAATTGAAGTTCTATTTTCAAAAGTTCAGCCAGGATTTAGTTAGGATAACCTTTGATTTTTTCTTCTATAAAATTCTTAAAATATTTAATCCATGATTTAATCTAACAGATTATTTAAATGTTTTTTATTAGTAATGGCTCTAAATAAAATTGAAGTTCTATTTTCAAAAGTTCAGCCAGGATTTAGTTAGGATAACCTTTGATTTTTTCTTCTATAAAATTCTTAAAATATTTAATCCATGATTTAATCTAACAGATTATTTAAATGTTTTTTATTAGTAATGGCTCTAAATAAAATTGAAGTTCTATTTTCAAAAGTTCAGCTAGGATTTAGTTAGGATAACCTTTGATTTTTTCTTCTATAAAATTCTTAAAATATTTAATCCATGATTTAATCTAACAGATTATTTAAATGTTTTTTATTAGTAATGGCTCTAAATAAAATTGAAGTTCTATTTTCAAAAGTTCAGCTAGGATTTAGTTAGGATAACCTTTGATTTTTTCTTCTATAAAATTCTTAAAATATTTAATCCATGATTTAATCTAACAGATTATTTAAATGTTTTTTATTAGTAATGGCTCTAAATAAAATTGAAGTTCTATTTTCAAAAGTTCAGCTAGGATTTAGTTAGGATAACCTTTGATTTTTTCTTCTATAAAATTCTTAAAACATTTAATCCATGATTTAATCTAACAGATTATTTAAATGTTTTTTATTAGTAATGGCTCTAAATAAAATTGAAGTTCTATTTTCAAAAGTTCAGCCAGGATTTAGTTAGGATAACCTTTGATTTTTTCTTCTATAAAATTCTTAAAATATTTAATCCATGATTTAATCTAACAGATTATTTAAATGTTTTTTATTAGTAATGGCTCTAAATAAAATTGAAGTTCTATTTTCAAAAGTTCAGCCAGGATTTAGTTAGGATAACCTTTGATTTTTTCTTCTATAAAATTCTTAAAATATTTAATCCATGATTTAATCTAACAGATTATTTAAATGTTTTTTATTAGTAATGGCTCTAAATAAAATTGAAGTTCTATTTTCAAAAGTTCAGCTAGGATTTAGTTAGGATAACCTTTGATTTTTTCTTCTATAAAATTCTTAAAATATTTAATCCATGATTTAATCTAACAGATTATTTAAATGTTTTTTATTAGTAATGGCTCTAAATAAAATTGAAGTTCTATTTTCAAAAGTTCAGCTAGGATTTAGTTAGGATAACCTTTGATTTTTTCTTCTATAAAATTCTTAAAATATTTAATCCATGATTTAATCTAACAGATTATTTAAATGTTTTTTATTAGTAATGGCTCTAAATAAAATTGAAGTTCTATTTTCAAAAGTTCAGCTAGGATTTAGTTAGGATAACCTTTGATTTCTTCTTCTATAAAATTCTTAAAATATTTAATCCATGATTTAATCTAACAGATTATTTAAATGTTTTTTATTAGTAATGGCTCTAAATAAAATTGAAGTTCTATTTTCAAAAGTTCAGCTAGGATTTAGTTAGGATAACCTTTGATTTCTTCTTCTATAAAATTCTTAAAATATTTAATCCATGATTTAATCTAACAGATTATTTAAATGTTTTTTATTAGTAATGGCTCTAAATAAAATTGAAGTTCTATTTTCAAAAGTTCAGCTAGGATTTAGTTAGGATAACCTTTGATTTCTTCTTCTATAAAATTCTTAAAATATTTAATCCATGATTTAATCTAACAGATTATTTAAATGTTTTTTATTAGTAATGGCTCTAAATAAAATTGAAGTTCTATTTTCAAAAGTTCAGCTAGGATTTAGTTAGGATAACCTTTGATTTCTTCTTCTATAAAATTCTTAAAATATTTAATCCATGATTTAATCTAACAGATTATTTAAATGTTTTTTATTAGTAATGGCTCTAAATAAAATTGAAGTTCTATTTTCAAAAGTTCAGCTAGGATTTAGTTAGGATAACCTTTGATTTCTTCTTCTATAAAATTCTTAAAATATTTAATCCATGATTTAATCTAACAGATTATTTAAATGTTTTTTATTAGTAATGGCTCTAAATAAAATTGAAGTTCTATTTTCAAAAGTTCAGCTAGGATTTAGTTAGGATAACCTTTGATTTTTTCTTCTATAAAATTCTTAAAATATTTAATCCATGATTTAATCTAACAGATTATTTAAATGTTTTTTATTAGTAATGGCTCTAAATAAAATTGAAGTTCTATTTTCAAAAGTTCAGCTAGGATTTAGTTAGGATAACCTTTGATTTTTTCTTCTATAAAATTCTTAAAATATTTAATCCATGATTTAATCTAACAGATTATTTAAATGTTTTTTATTAGTAATGGCTCTAAATAAAATTGAAGTTCTATTTTCAAAAGTTCAGCTAGGATTTAGTTAGGATAACCTTTGATTTCTTCTTCTATAAAATTCTTAAAATATTTAATCCATGATTTAATCTAACAGATTATTTAAATGTTTTTTATTAGTAATGGCTCTAAATAAAATTGAAGTTCTATTTTCAAAAGTTCAGCTAGGATTTAGTTAGGATAACCTTTGATTTTTTCTTCTATAAAATTCTTAAAATATTTAATCCATGATTTAATCTAACAGATTATTTAAATGTTTTTTATTAGTAATGGCTCTAAATAAAATTGAAGTTCTATTTTCAAAAGTTCAGCCAGGATTTAGTTAGGATAACCTTTGATTTTTTCTTCTATAAAATTCTTAAAATATTTAATCCATGATTTAATCTAACAGATTATTTAAATGTTTTTTATTAGTAATGGCTCTAAATAAAATTGAAGTTCTATTTTCAAAAGTTCAGCTAGGATTTAGTTAGGATAACCTTTGATTTTTTCTTCTATAAAATTCTTAAAATATTTAATCCATGATTTAATCTAACAGATTATTTAAATGTTTTTTATTAGTAATGGCTCTAAATAAAATTGAAGTTCTATTTTCAAAAGTTCAGCCAGGATTTAGTTAGGATAACCTTTGATTTTTTCTTCTATAAAATTCTTAAAATATTTAATCCATGATTTAATCTAACAGATTATTTAAATGTTTTTTATTAGTAATGGCTCTAAATAAAATTGAAGTTCTATTTTCAAAAGTTCAGCTAGGATTTAGTTAGGATAACCTTTGATTTTTTCTTCTATAAAATTCTTAAAATATTTAATCCATGATTTAATCTAACAGATTATTTAAATGTTTTTTATTAGTAATGGCTCTAAATAAAATTGAAGTTCTATTTTCAAAAGTTCAGCCAGGATTTAGTTAGGATAACCTTTGATTTTTTCTTCTATAAAATTCTTAAAATATTTAATCCATGATTTAATCTAACAGATTATTTAAATGTTTTTTATTAGTAATGGCTCTAAATAAAATTGAAGTTCTATTTTCAAAAGTTCAGCTAGGATTTAGTTAGGATAACCTTTGATTTTTTCTTCTATAAAATTCTTAAAATATTTAATCCATGATTTAATCTAACAGATTATTTAAATGTTTTTTATTAGTAATGGCTCTAAATAAAATTGAAGTTCTATTTTCAAAAGTTCAGCCAGGATTTAGTTAGGATAACCTTTGATTTTTTCTTCTATAAAATTCTTAAAATATTTAATCCATGATTTAATCTAACAGATTATTTAAATGTTTTTTATTAGTAATGGCTCTAAATAAAATTGAAGTTCTATTTTCAAAAGTTCAGCCAGGATTTAGTTAGGATAACCTTTGATTTTTTCTTCTATAAAATTCTTAAAATATTTAATCCATGATTTAATCTAACAGATTATTTAAATGTTTTTTATTAGTAATGGCTCTAAATAAAATTGAAGTTCTATTTTCAAAAGTTCAGCCAGGATTTAGTTAGGATAACCTTTGATTTTTTCTTCTATAAAATTCTTAAAATATTTAATCCATGATTTAATCTAACAGATTATTTAAATGTTTTTTATTAGTAATGGCTCTAAATAAAATTGAAGTTCTATTTTCAAAAGTTCAGCTAGGATTTAGTTAGGATAACCTTTGATTTTTTCTTCTATAAAATTCTTAAAATATTTAATCCATGATTTAATCTAACAGATTATTTAAATGTTTTTTATTAGTAATGGCTCTAAATAAAATTGAAGTTCTATTTTCAAAAGTTCAGCTAGGATTTAGTTAGGATAACCTTTGATTTTTTCTTCTATAAAATTCTTAAAATATTTAATCCATGATTTAATCTAACAGATTATTTAAATGTTTTTTATTAGTAATGGCTCTAAATAAAATTGAAGTTCTATTTTCAAAAGTTCAGCTAGGATTTAGTTAGGATAACCTTTGATTTTTTCTTCTATAAAATTCTTAAAATATTTAATCCATGATTTAATCTAACAGATTATTTAAATGTTTTTTATTAGTAATGGCTCTAAATAAAATTGAAGTTCTATTTTCAAAAGTTCAGCTAGGATTTAGTTAGGATAACCTTTGATTTTTTCTTCTATAAAATTCTTAAAATATTTAATCCATGATTTAATCTAACAGATTATTTAAATGTTTTTTATTAGTAATGGCTCTAAATAAAATTGAAGTTCTATTTTCAAAAGTTCAGCTAGGATTTAGTTAGGATAACCTTTGATTTCTTCTTCTATAAAATTCTTAAAATATTTAATCCATGATTTAATCTAACAGATTATTTAAATGTTTTTTATTAGTAATGGCTCTAAATAAAATTGAAGTTCTATTTTCAAAAGTTCAGCTAGGATTTAGTTAGGATAACCTTTGATTTTTTCTTCTATAAAATTCTTAAAATATTTAATCCATGATTTAATCTAACAGATTATTTAAATGTTTTTTATTAGTAATGGCTCTAAATAAAATTGAAGTTCTATTTTCAAAAGTTCAGCCAGGATTTAGTTAGGATAACCTTTGATTTTTTCTTCTATAAAATTCTTAAAATATTTAATCCATGATTTAATCCAACAGATTATTTAAATGTTTTTTATTAGTAATGGCTCTAAATAAAATTGAAGTTCTATTTTCAAAAGTTCAGCTAGGATTTAGTTAGGATAACCTTTGATTTTTTCTTCTATAAAATTCTTAAAATATTTAATCCATGATTTAATCTAACAGATTATTTAAATGTTTTTTATTAGTAATGGCTCTAAATAAAATTGAAGTTCTATTTTCAAAAGTTCAGCCAGGATTTAGTTAGGATAACCTTTGATTTTTTCTTCTATAAAATTCTTAAAATATTTAATCCATGATTTAATCTAACAGATTATTTAAATGTTTTTTATTAGTAATGGCTCTAAATAAAATTGAAGTTCTATTTTCAAAAGTTCAGCTAGGATTTAGTTAGGATAACCTTTGATTTTTTCTTCTATAAAATTCTTAAAATATTTAATCCATGATTTAATCTAACAGATTATTTAAATGTTTTTTATTAGTAATGGCTCTAAATAAAATTGAAGTTCTATTTTCAAAAGTTCAGCCAGGATTTAGTTAGGATAACCTTTGATTTTTTCTTCTATAAAATTCTTAAAATATTTAATCCATGATTTAATCTAACAGATTATTTAAATGTTTTTTATTAGTAATGGCTCTAAATAAAATTGAAGTTCTATTTTCAAAAGTTCAGCCAGGATTTAGTTAGGATAACCTTTGATTTTTTCTTCTATAAAATTCTTAAAATATTTAATCCATGATTTAATCTAACAGATTATTTAAATGTTTTTTATTAGTAATGGCTCTAAATAAAATTGAAGTTCTATTTTCAAAAGTTCAGCCAGGATTTAGTTAGGATAACCTTTGATTTTTTCTTCTATAAAATTCTTAAAATATTTAATCCATGATTTAATCTAACAGATTATTTAAATGTTTTTTATTAGTAATGGCTCTAAATAAAATTGAAGTTCTATTTTCAAAAGTTCAGCTAGGATTTAGTTAGGATAACCTTTGATTTTTTCTTCTATAAAATTCTTAAAATATTTAATCCATGATTTAATCTAACAGATTATTTAAATGTTTTTTATTAGTAATGGCTCTAAATAAAATTGAAGTTCTATTTTCAAAAGTTCAGCTAGGATTTAGTTAGGATAACCTTTGATTTTTTCTTCTATAAAATTCTTAAAATATTTAATCCATGATTTAATCTAACAGATTATTTAAATGTTTTTTATTAGTAATGGCTCTAAATAAAATTGAAGTTCTATTTTCAAAAGTTCAGCTAGGATTTAGTTAGGATAACCTTTGATTTTTTCTTCTATAAAATTCTTAAAATATTTAATCCATGATTTAATCTAACAGATTATTTAAATGTTTTTTATTAGTAATGGCTCTAAATAAAATTGAAGTTCTATTTTCAAAAGTTCAGCTAGGATTTAGTTAGGATAACCTTTGATTTTTTCTTCTATAAAATTCTTAAAATATTTAATCCATGATTTAATCTAACAGATTATTTAAATGTTTTTTATTAGTAATGGCTCTAAATAAAATTGAAGTTCTATTTTCAAAAGTTCAGCTAGGATTTAGTTAGGATAACCTTTGATTTCTTCTTCTATAAAATTCTTAAAATATTTAATCCATGATTTAATCTAACAGATTATTTAAATGTTTTTTATTAGTAATGGCTCTAAATAAAATTGAAGTTCTATTTTCAAAAGTTCAGCTAGGATTTAGTTAGGATAACCTTTGATTTTTTCTTCTATAAAATTCTTAAAATATTTAATCCATGATTTAATCTAACAGATTATTTAAATGTTTTTTATTAGTAATGGCTCTAAATAAAATTGAAGTTCTATTTTCAAAAGTTCAGCCAGGATTTAGTTAGGATAACCTTTGATTTTTTCTTCTATAAAATTCTTAAAATATTTAATCCATGATTTAATCCAACAGATTATTTAAATGTTTTTTATTAGTAATGGCTCTAAATAAAATTGAAGTTCTATTTTCAAAAGTTCAGCTAGGATTTAGTTAGGATAACCTTTGATTTTTTCTTCTATAAAATTCTTAAAATATTTAATCCATGATTTAATCTAACAGATTATTTAAATGTTTTTTATTAGTAATGGCTCTAAATAAAATTGAAGTTCTATTTTCAAAAGTTCAGCCAGGATTTAGTTAGGATAACCTTTGATTTTTTCTTCTATAAAATTCTTAAAATATTTAATCCATGATTTAATCTAACAGATTATTTAAATGTTTTTTATTAGTAATGGCTCTAAATAAAATTGAAGTTCTATTTTCAAAAGTTCAGCTAGGATTTAGTTAGGATAACCTTTGATTTTTTCTTCTATAAAATTCTTAAAATATTTAATCCATGATTTAATCTAACAGATTATTTAAATGTTTTTTATTAGTAATGGCTCTAAATAAAATTGAAGTTCTATTTTCAAAAGTTCAGCCAGGATTTAGTTAGGATAACCTTTGATTTTTTCTTCTATAAAATTCTTAAAATATTTAATCCATGATTTAATCTAACAGATTATTTAAATGTTTTTTATTAGTAATGGCTCTAAATAAAATTGAAGTTCTATTTTCAAAAGTTCAGCCAGGATTTAGTTAGGATAACCTTTGATTTTTTCTTCTATAAAATTCTTAAAATATTTAATCCATGATTTAATCTAACAGATTATTTAAATGTTTTTTATTAGTAATGGCTCTAAATAAAATTGAAGTTCTATTTTCAAAAGTTCAGCTAGGATTTAGTTAGGATAACCTTTGATTTTTTCTTCTATAAAATTCTTAAAATATTTAATCCATGATTTAATCTAACAGATTATTTAAATGTTTTTTATTAGTAATGGCTCTAAATAAAATTGAAGTTCTATTTTCAAAAGTTCAGCTAGGATTTAGTTAGGATAACCTTTGATTTTTTCTTCTATAAAATTCTTAAAATATTTAATCCATGATTTAATCTAACAGATTATTTAAATGTTTTTTATTAGTAATGGCTCTAAATAAAATTGAAGTTCTATTTTCAAAAGTTCAGCTAGGATTTAGTTAGGATAACCTTTGATTTTTTCTTCTATAAAATTCTTAAAACATTTAATCCATGATTTAATCTAACAGATTATTTAAATGTTTTTTATTAGTAATGGCTCTAAATAAAATTGAAGTTCTATTTTCAAAAGTTCAGCCAGGATTTAGTTAGGATAACCTTTGATTTTTTCTTCTATAAAATTCTTAAAATATTTAATCCATGATTTAATCTAACAGATTATTTAAATGTTTTTTATTAGTAATGGCTCTAAATAAAATTGAAGTTCTATTTTCAAAAGTTCAGCCAGGATTTAGTTAGGATAACCTTTGATTTTTTCTTCTATAAAATTCTTAAAATATTTAATCCATGATTTAATCTAACAGATTATTTAAATGTTTTTTATTAGTAATGGCTCTAAATAAAATTGAAGTTCTATTTTCAAAAGTTCAGCTAGGATTTAGTTAGGATAACCTTTGATTTTTTCTTCTATAAAATTCTTAAAATATTTAATCCATGATTTAATCTAACAGATTATTTAAATGTTTTTTATTAGTAATGGCTCTAAATAAAATTGAAGTTCTATTTTCAAAAGTTCAGCTAGGATTTAGTTAGGATAACCTTTGATTTTTTCTTCTATAAAATTCTTAAAATATTTAATCCATGATTTAATCTAACAGATTATTTAAATGTTTTTTATTAGTAATGGCTCTAAATAAAATTGAAGTTCTATTTTCAAAAGTTCAGCTAGGATTTAGTTAGGATAACCTTTGATTTCTTCTTCTATAAAATTCTTAAAATATTTAATCCATGATTTAATCTAACAGATTATTTAAATGTTTTTTATTAGTAATGGCTCTAAATAAAATTGAAGTTCTATTTTCAAAAGTTCAGCTAGGATTTAGTTAGGATAACCTTTGATTTCTTCTTCTATAAAATTCTTAAAATATTTAATCCATGATTTAATCTAACAGATTATTTAAATGTTTTTTATTAGTAATGGCTCTAAATAAAATTGAAGTTCTATTTTCAAAAGTTCAGCTAGGATTTAGTTAGGATAACCTTTGATTTCTTCTTCTATAAAATTCTTAAAATATTTAATCCATGATTTAATCTAACAGATTATTTAAATGTTTTTTATTAGTAATGGCTCTAAATAAAATTGAAGTTCTATTTTCAAAAGTTCAGCTAGGATTTAGTTAGGATAACCTTTGATTTCTTCTTCTATAAAATTCTTAAAATATTTAATCCATGATTTAATCTAACAGATTATTTAAATGTTTTTTATTAGTAATGGCTCTAAATAAAATTGAAGTTCTATTTTCAAAAGTTCAGCTAGGATTTAGTTAGGATAACCTTTGATTTCTTCTTCTATAAAATTCTTAAAATATTTAATCCATGATTTAATCTAACAGATTATTTAAATGTTTTTTATTAGTAATGGCTCTAAATAAAATTGAAGTTCTATTTTCAAAAGTTCAGCTAGGATTTAGTTAGGATAACCTTTGATTTTTTCTTCTATAAAATTCTTAAAATATTTAATCCATGATTTAATCTAACAGATTATTTAAATGTTTTTTATTAGTAATGGCTCTAAATAAAATTGAAGTTCTATTTTCAAAAGTTCAGCTAGGATTTAGTTAGGATAACCTTTGATTTTTTCTTCTATAAAATTCTTAAAATATTTAATCCATGATTTAATCTAACAGATTATTTAAATGTTTTTTATTAGTAATGGCTCTAAATAAAATTGAAGTTCTATTTTCAAAAGTTCAGCTAGGATTTAGTTAGGATAACCTTTGATTTCTTCTTCTATAAAATTCTTAAAATATTTAATCCATGATTTAATCTAACAGATTATTTAAATGTTTTTTATTAGTAATGGCTCTAAATAAAATTGAAGTTCTATTTTCAAAAGTTCAGCTAGGATTTAGTTAGGATAACCTTTGATTTTTTCTTCTATAAAATTCTTAAAATATTTAATCCATGATTTAATCTAACAGATTATTTAAATGTTTTTTATTAGTAATGGCTCTAAATAAAATTGAAGTTCTATTTTCAAAAGTTCAGCCAGGATTTAGTTAGGATAACCTTTGATTTTTTCTTCTATAAAATTCTTAAAATATTTAATCCATGATTTAATCTAACAGATTATTTAAATGTTTTTTATTAGTAATGGCTCTAAATAAAATTGAAGTTCTATTTTCAAAAGTTCAGCTAGGATTTAGTTAGGATAACCTTTGATTTTTTCTTCTATAAAATTCTTAAAATATTTAATCCATGATTTAATCTAACAGATTATTTAAATGTTTTTTATTAGTAATGGCTCTAAATAAAATTGAAGTTCTATTTTCAAAAGTTCAGCCAGGATTTAGTTAGGATAACCTTTGATTTTTTCTTCTATAAAATTCTTAAAATATTTAATCCATGATTTAATCTAACAGATTATTTAAATGTTTTTTATTAGTAATGGCTCTAAATAAAATTGAAGTTCTATTTTCAAAAGTTCAGCTAGGATTTAGTTAGGATAACCTTTGATTTTTTCTTCTATAAAATTCTTAAAATATTTAATCCATGATTTAATCTAACAGATTATTTAAATGTTTTTTATTAGTAATGGCTCTAAATAAAATTGAAGTTCTATTTTCAAAAGTTCAGCCAGGATTTAGTTAGGATAACCTTTGATTTTTTCTTCTATAAAATTCTTAAAATATTTAATCCATGATTTAATCTAACAGATTATTTAAATGTTTTTTATTAGTAATGGCTCTAAATAAAATTGAAGTTCTATTTTCAAAAGTTCAGCTAGGATTTAGTTAGGATAACCTTTGATTTTTTCTTCTATAAAATTCTTAAAATATTTAATCCATGATTTAATCTAACAGATTATTTAAATGTTTTTTATTAGTAATGGCTCTAAATAAAATTGAAGTTCTATTTTCAAAAGTTCAGCCAGGATTTAGTTAGGATAACCTTTGATTTTTTCTTCTATAAAATTCTTAAAATATTTAATCCATGATTTAATCTAACAGATTATTTAAATGTTTTTTATTAGTAATGGCTCTAAATAAAATTGAAGTTCTATTTTCAAAAGTTCAGCCAGGATTTAGTTAGGATAACCTTTGATTTTTTCTTCTATAAAATTCTTAAAATATTTAATCCATGATTTAATCTAACAGATTATTTAAATGTTTTTTATTAGTAATGGCTCTAAATAAAATTGAAGTTCTATTTTCAAAAGTTCAGCCAGGATTTAGTTAGGATAACCTTTGATTTTTTCTTCTATAAAATTCTTAAAATATTTAATCCATGATTTAATCTAACAGATTATTTAAATGTTTTTTATTAGTAATGGCTCTAAATAAAATTGAAGTTCTATTTTCAAAAGTTCAGCTAGGATTTAGTTAGGATAACCTTTGATTTTTTCTTCTATAAAATTCTTAAAATATTTAATCCATGATTTAATCTAACAGATTATTTAAATGTTTTTTATTAGTAATGGCTCTAAATAAAATTGAAGTTCTATTTTCAAAAGTTCAGCTAGGATTTAGTTAGGATAACCTTTGATTTTTTCTTCTATAAAATTCTTAAAATATTTAATCCATGATTTAATCTAACAGATTATTTAAATGTTTTTTATTAGTAATGGCTCTAAATAAAATTGAAGTTCTATTTTCAAAAGTTCAGCTAGGATTTAGTTAGGATAACCTTTGATTTTTTCTTCTATAAAATTCTTAAAATATTTAATCCATGATTTAATCTAACAGATTATTTAAATGTTTTTTATTAGTAATGGCTCTAAATAAAATTGAAGTTCTATTTTCAAAAGTTCAGCTAGGATTTAGTTAGGATAACCTTTGATTTTTTCTTCTATAAAATTCTTAAAATATTTAATCCATGATTTAATCTAACAGATTATTTAAATGTTTTTTATTAGTAATGGCTCTAAATAAAATTGAAGTTCTATTTTCAAAAGTTCAGCTAGGATTTAGTTAGGATAACCTTTGATTTCTTCTTCTATAAAATTCTTAAAATATTTAATCCATGATTTAATCTAACAGATTATTTAAATGTTTTTTATTAGTAATGGCTCTAAATAAAATTGAAGTTCTATTTTCAAAAGTTCAGCTAGGATTTAGTTAGGATAACCTTTGATTTTTTCTTCTATAAAATTCTTAAAATATTTAATCCATGATTTAATCTAACAGATTATTTAAATGTTTTTTATTAGTAATGGCTCTAAATAAAATTGAAGTTCTATTTTCAAAAGTTCAGCCAGGATTTAGTTAGGATAACCTTTGATTTTTTCTTCTATAAAATTCTTAAAATATTTAATCCATGATTTAATCCAACAGATTATTTAAATGTTTTTTATTAGTAATGGCTCTAAATAAAATTGAAGTTCTATTTTCAAAAGTTCAGCTAGGATTTAGTTAGGATAACCTTTGATTTTTTCTTCTATAAAATTCTTAAAATATTTAATCCATGATTTAATCTAACAGATTATTTAAATGTTTTTTATTAGTAATGGCTCTAAATAAAATTGAAGTTCTATTTTCAAAAGTTCAGCCAGGATTTAGTTAGGATAACCTTTGATTTTTTCTTCTATAAAATTCTTAAAATATTTAATCCATGATTTAATCTAACAGATTATTTAAATGTTTTTTATTAGTAATGGCTCTAAATAAAATTGAAGTTCTATTTTCAAAAGTTCAGCTAGGATTTAGTTAGGATAACCTTTGATTTTTTCTTCTATAAAATTCTTAAAATATTTAATCCATGATTTAATCTAACAGATTATTTAAATGTTTTTTATTAGTAATGGCTCTAAATAAAATTGAAGTTCTATTTTCAAAAGTTCAGCCAGGATTTAGTTAGGATAACCTTTGATTTTTTCTTCTATAAAATTCTTAAAATATTTAATCCATGATTTAATCTAACAGATTATTTAAATGTTTTTTATTAGTAATGGCTCTAAATAAAATTGAAGTTCTATTTTCAAAAGTTCAGCCAGGATTTAGTTAGGATAACCTTTGATTTTTTCTTCTATAAAATTCTTAAAATATTTAATCCATGATTTAATCTAACAGATTATTTAAATGTTTTTTATTAGTAATGGCTCTAAATAAAATTGAAGTTCTATTTTCAAAAGTTCAGCCAGGATTTAGTTAGGATAACCTTTGATTTTTTCTTCTATAAAATTCTTAAAATATTTAATCCATGATTTAATCTAACAGATTATTTAAATGTTTTTTATTAGTAATGGCTCTAAATAAAATTGAAGTTCTATTTTCAAAAGTTCAGCTAGGATTTAGTTAGGATAACCTTTGATTTTTTCTTCTATAAAATTCTTAAAATATTTAATCCATGATTTAATCTAACAGATTATTTAAATGTTTTTTATTAGTAATGGCTCTAAATAAAATTGAAGTTCTATTTTCAAAAGTTCAGCTAGGATTTAGTTAGGATAACCTTTGATTTTTTCTTCTATAAAATTCTTAAAATATTTAATCCATGATTTAATCTAACAGATTATTTAAATGTTTTTTATTAGTAATGGCTCTAAATAAAATTGAAGTTCTATTTTCAAAAGTTCAGCTAGGATTTAGTTAGGATAACCTTTGATTTTTTCTTCTATAAAATTCTTAAAATATTTAATCCATGATTTAATCTAACAGATTATTTAAATGTTTTTTATTAGTAATGGCTCTAAATAAAATTGAAGTTCTATTTTCAAAAGTTCAGCTAGGATTTAGTTAGGATAACCTTTGATTTTTTCTTCTATAAAATTCTTAAAATATTTAATCCATGATTTAATCTAACAGATTATTTAAATGTTTTTTATTAGTAATGGCTCTAAATAAAATTGAAGTTCTATTTTCAAAAGTTCAGCTAGGATTTAGTTAGGATAACCTTTGATTTCTTCTTCTATAAAATTCTTAAAATATTTAATCCATGATTTAATCTAACAGATTATTTAAATGTTTTTTATTAGTAATGGCTCTAAATAAAATTGAAGTTCTATTTTCAAAAGTTCAGCTAGGATTTAGTTAGGATAACCTTTGATTTTTTCTTCTATAAAATTCTTAAAATATTTAATCCATGATTTAATCTAACAGATTATTTAAATGTTTTTTATTAGTAATGGCTCTAAATAAAATTGAAGTTCTATTTTCAAAAGTTCAGCCAGGATTTAGTTAGGATAACCTTTGATTTTTTCTTCTATAAAATTCTTAAAATATTTAATCCATGATTTAATCCAACAGATTATTTAAATGTTTTTTATTAGTAATGGCTCTAAATAAAATTGAAGTTCTATTTTCAAAAGTTCAGCTAGGATTTAGTTAGGATAACCTTTGATTTTTTCTTCTATAAAATTCTTAAAATATTTAATCCATGATTTAATCTAACAGATTATTTAAATGTTTTTTATTAGTAATGGCTCTAAATAAAATTGAAGTTCTATTTTCAAAAGTTCAGCCAGGATTTAGTTAGGATAACCTTTGATTTTTTCTTCTATAAAATTCTTAAAATATTTAATCCATGATTTAATCTAACAGATTATTTAAATGTTTTTTATTAGTAATGGCTCTAAATAAAATTGAAGTTCTATTTTCAAAAGTTCAGCTAGGATTTAGTTAGGATAACCTTTGATTTTTTCTTCTATAAAATTCTTAAAATATTTAATCCATGATTTAATCTAACAGATTATTTAAATGTTTTTTATTAGTAATGGCTCTAAATAAAATTGAAGTTCTATTTTCAAAAGTTCAGCCAGGATTTAGTTAGGATAACCTTTGATTTTTTCTTCTATAAAATTCTTAAAATATTTAATCCATGATTTAATCTAACAGATTATTTAAATGTTTTTTATTAGTAATGGCTCTAAATAAAATTGAAGTTCTATTTTCAAAAGTTCAGCCAGGATTTAGTTAGGATAACCTTTGATTTTTTCTTCTATAAAATTCTTAAAATATTTAATCCATGATTTAATCTAACAGATTATTTAAATGTTTTTTATTAGTAATGGCTCTAAATAAAATTGAAGTTCTATTTTCAAAAGTTCAGCTAGGATTTAGTTAGGATAACCTTTGATTTTTTCTTCTATAAAATTCTTAAAATATTTAATCCATGATTTAATCTAACAGATTATTTAAATGTTTTTTATTAGTAATGGCTCTAAATAAAATTGAAGTTCTATTTTCAAAAGTTCAGCTAGGATTTAGTTAGGATAACCTTTGATTTTTTCTTCTATAAAATTCTTAAAATATTTAATCCATGATTTAATCTAACAGATTATTTAAATGTTTTTTATTAGTAATGGCTCTAAATAAAATTGAAGTTCTATTTTCAAAAGTTCAGCTAGGATTTAGTTAGGATAACCTTTGATTTCTTCTTCTATAAAATTCTTAAAATATTTAATCCATGATTTAATCTAACAGATTATTTAAATGTTTTTTATTAGTAATGGCTCTAAATAAAATTGAAGTTCTATTTTCAAAAGTTCAGCTAGGATTTAGTTAGGATAACCTTTGATTTTTTCTTCTATAAAATTCTTAAAATATTTAATCCATGATTTAATCTAACAGATTATTTAAATGTTTTTTATTAGTAATGGCTCTAAATAAAATTGAAGTTCTATTTTCAAAAGTTCAGCTAGGATTTAGTTAGGATAACCTTTGATTTTTTCTTCTATAAAATTCTTAAAATATTTAATCCATGATTTAATCTAACAGATTATTTAAATGTTTTTTATTAGTAATGGCTCTAAATAAAATTGAAGTTCTATTTTCAAAAGTTCAGCTAGGATTTAGTTAGGATAACCTTTGATTTTTTCTTCTATAAAATTCTTAAAATATTTAATCCATGATTTAATCTAACAGATTATTTAAATGTTTTTTATTAGTAATGGCTCTAAATAAAATTGAAGTTCTATTTTCAAAAGTTCAGCTAGGATTTAGTTAGGATAACCTTTGATTTCTTCTTCTATAAAATTCTTAAAATATTTAATCCATGATTTAATCTAACAGATTATTTAAATGTTTTTTATTAGTAATGGCTCTAAATAAAATTGAAGTTCTATTTTCAAAAGTTCAGCTAGGATTTAGTTAGGATAACCTTTGATTTTTTCTTCTATAAAATTCTTAAAATATTTAATCCATGATTTAATCTAACAGATTATTTAAATGTTTTTTATTAGTAATGGCTCTAAATAAAATTGAAGTTCTATTTTCAAAAGTTCAGCCAGGATTTAGTTAGGATAACCTTTGATTTTTTCTTCTATAAAATTCTTAAAATATTTAATCCATGATTTAATCTAACAGATTATTTAAATGTTTTTTATTAGTAATGGCTCTAAATAAAATTGAAGTTCTATTTTCAAAAGTTCAGCCAGGATTTAGTTAGGATAACCTTTGATTTTTTCTTCTATAAAATTCTTAAAATATTTAATCCATGATTTAATCCAACAGATTATTTAAATGTTTTTTATTAGTAATGGCTCTAAATAAAATTGAAGTTCTATTTTCAAAAGTTCAGCCAGGATTTAGTTAGGATAACCTTTGATTTTTTCTTCTATAAAATTCTTAAAATATTTAATCCATGATTTAATCTAACAGATTATTTAAATGTTTTTTATTAGTAATGGCTCTAAATAAAATTGAAGTTCTATTTTCAAAAGTTCAGCCAGGATTTAGTTAGGATAACCTTTGATTTTTTCTTCTATAAAATTCTTAAAATATTTAATCCATGATTTAATCTAACAGATTATTTAAATGTTTTTTATTAGTAATGGCTCTAAATAAAATTGAAGTTCTATTTTCAAAAGTTCAGCCAGGATTTAGTTAGGATAACCTTTGATTTTTTCTTCTATAAAATTCTTAAAATATTTAATCCATGATTTAATCTAACAGATTATTTAAATGTTTTTTATTAGTAATGGCTCTAAATAAAATTGAAGTTCTATTTTCAAAAGTTCAGCCAGGATTTAGTTATTTTTTCTTCTATAAAATTCTTAAAATATTTAATCCATGATTTAATCTAACAGATTATTTAAATGTTTTTTATTATAGTCCATCCGTTTTAAGAATGCAGAACTAGATTGTACTAAAATTGTGAACTCGGAACGTGATTGGTTAAAATTTTTACAGGTTTACACTGCCAAAATTTTATTTGCGATTGATGACTCGCGAATATTTTTTTCTAAAAGTTTCTGGCAAATTTAAATAATTTGTACAAGATAAATTGCTATTTGATAAAAGAATACTTTTAACGCTTTTAACTCGATTATTTCAAGTATCAAATAAGTGACATTTGTTTTTTGTCGCTCATATATTTAATTATTTGACGTTTCCCTGTGTAAATCTGACTTGCCGTTCAAGGCGACCTCTACTGCAATCCAAAACCAGATGGACTATAGTAATGGCTCTAAATAAAATTGAAGTTCTATTTTCAAAAGTTCAGCTAGGATTTAGTTAGGATAACCTTTGATTTTTTCTTCTATAAAATTCTTAAAATATTTAATCCATGATTTAATCCAACAGATTATTTAAATGTTTTTTATTAGTAATGGCTCTAAATAAAATTGAAGTTCTATTTTCAAAAGTTCAGCCAGGATTTAGTTAGGATAACCTTTGATTTTTTCTTCTATAAAATTCTTAAAATATTTAATCCATGATTTAATCTAACAGATTATTTAAATGTTTTTTATTAGTAATGGCCCTAAATTAAATTGAAGTTCTATTTTCAAAAGTTCAGCTAGAATTTAGTTAGGATAACCTTTGATTTTTTCTTCTTCTATAAAATTCTTTTACGAAATTTGAGTATTAAAAAAAAAATCAACAAAAGTCGAGAATTTTCCCGTTTTATTTAAATACTCACCGTTTTCTTTATCTGGTAGAACTTCCTGTAAAAAATCATGCAATGTTTTCAGACGTCCGTCATCTGCTGTGGGCTTAACTAATTTTTGTCTATAACCATCTTCCATATACAAACGAAAAGGAATGTGCTTGAAATACTCCTGATCGTTACAGGAATCCATAAGTTTCCGATTTACCGACCAAAATTGATCAAACTTATCTGCAAGAAATTGTACAAAAGTTTTTCTAAAAAAACTTCAAAAATTACTACTACCATTTTGCAATCCAATCCACAACTGATTGTGGTCTTTCTTCTGCATGCCACTCATGACATGACTTCTATGTTTCAAGAAATCTGCTTCCTTAATGCAAGACATAAAATATGACTCGATAGTTTCTTTGTTATTAAATCGAAATATTTGACTCTCTGGAAACTTATCAAAATGTACGGTTATATTCCACGGCAAATCGAAGTCTTCACCACAGTGCAAGTCATAAATCACACCAATAGGAAAGTGCCACTTAATCGGTTCACCGTCACATTCCAACCACATCTCCTGGTCTTGTTTTTCCATGTCGATATAGCGGTTGAAATGTTTTCTGACCTAAAAACTACAATAGTTTACGCTTTCAAAAATAATTAACAACAGTACCTTATCAATGACCAAGGGGAAATAACTGAGTCGAGGCACCATTAAAAAAAAAGGTTCCGGTTGTTGTAAATTAAGGACCTCGCTTTCGTTCAAGCTGAAGCACACGGGCAACTTTCCCTCCCATATTTCTCTCAGAATTTCTCTGTCGTTAGCCATGTAATTCGATTTCGCATAAAAAGGTGAACACACTGACAGAACTTTTATCAACAACTAAAATTTGAGGTTATGTTCGAAAACGTCAACGTTCCAGAAGTTAAAGGTAGGGTGTGTTCGGTGTGTTTTTATTTTTCAGTAACAATTTTATAAAAAATAACTTTAAAATGTATAGAAAAAAGGTGGGAGGTCAGGGGGGCCACCACTTTATCCTTAAACGCATTTAAAGACTGTAGAAAAAATTATTCCAAAGACTGTTGAAAGATTATTGCAAAGTTTTGCAAAACTTTTACAGTTTTCTGCATATATCTCGTAAAACATTAACTTTATGGAAAAAACACTTATTGTAAAAATGAAAGACTATTAAATTCTCTACAAGAAAGTTATTATTCATTTTTTATGAGTGTTTTTATGAATATTTTATGAGATATATGCAAATAAGTTAAAAAAGTGGCCATATTTTCCAAGCAGCTCACGTTGGACTTTTTACAAGTTGATCAGTAAGGTTATACGAACCTTTCCACCAATTTGGGCACCAATTATGGTGAAGCCACACGATAAAAAATTTGTGTGACCTGACCTTTGCTTCCAGGTAAAAATTAATTTAAATTTAAATATTTTGACAACTCACTAACTTTAACCTGAAAAAGTACAAAAATAAATTTCTAAATATACTTTTTTGAATTAAAATATGAAGCCCCTACACGTGTTCACATTAAGTTTAATCATCCGATTATTATCTGTTTTTTTGGTACAAACTTGGTTCGTCGCCGATGAGTACTGGCAATCTCTCGAGGTAGCTCACAATTTTGTGTTCGGATATGGATATTTAACATGGGAATGGATTGCAGGAATCAGAAGTTACATTTACCCACTAATCATAGGATTTTTATACAAAATTCTGTATCTTTCTGGTTTAGATTACACCGTAGCACTGGTAAATACGATAATTTGTTATAATTTTAACCAAAAAAATTTACTGTAGATTTATGGTCCTCGAGTTTTGCAAGCAGTTTTAAGTGCTTACTCGGATTACAGCTTCTTTAATTGGTCGGGAGGTCAAAAATGGTCTATTTTTTGTATAGCAACTTCGTGGTTTTGGTTTTATATCGGTTCTCGGACAATAATTAACAGCTTGGAGGTTTCTTTAACCACCATAGCTTTGTCTCGTTTCCCCTGGCCGGGTAAAACTAACGGTAAGTTTTTTGAATCCAAACCGGAAAGGAGGTTTCTAAATTTGTTTCAGTTAATTGCAATTTTGAGTGGCTCGTGATTTTACTCTGCTTAATTCGTCCAACTTCGGCCATACCATGGCTACCGCTGTGTGTTTACCATTTAGCTGTGTCGAACAAACCTGGTGTGTTCGTTATAAGAAAATATTTAGAAATTGGGTACTATTTGAAGTTTTTATGAATCAAGCTGATAAAACTATAACAAAAATTTTAGATCCGGATTGCTCGCACTCTCCATTCTTGTCGATTCATTTGCTCATGGAAAATTTGTAGTTACAAGTTACGAATTTTTAAAAGCTAACATCTTCAATGATGTTGGTAAATTTTACGGAGTGAATCCCTGGCATTGGTATTTATCGACCGGACTACCGACAATTTTGGGAATTCATGTTGTTCCATTTTTGTTGGCATTTGTTGATATCGTTAGGCACAGAAGTTTATATCGAAATGAATTGGCACTTCTTATTTCCATCTGTTTTACGGTCTTCATATACAGGTAATAATTTAAATTTTTTATGTTAATTTTTATTACAATCGGAGGGCCTCGGGCAGTCCAAACAAATATTTATTTTAATTCCTCTACGTAATAAGTATAAAAATTATATTGAAAAAATATAGTCATTTGCTTGAGACATTTTGATGATCTCTTAAAAATGTATGTACGTAATTGAGGGGGCTAATATCAAACCCGGCAATCTCAATTTTTGTGAAAAATGAGATATTAATGCCAAACTATTCATCTGATTTTACTCTATTAGACTGAACAACAATTTTTTTTAAAAAACGGCTGCAAATTATTCAAAATTAGCTTTAAAAATTAGGGCGAGAAACAAAGTCGGCAATCTCCATGTTGCATTCAAAATCAAACATGGGAATCTCCATTTCTGCCAATAAGAAACATTACCTACTAAACTAAATGTGATTATTTTTAAATTAGATTTAAAATCTAAATGAAAGTTTACTAAACTTGTATTTAATTGCAATATCAGGCCCGTAGCCAGGATTTCATTGGGGGGGGGGGGGGCACTTGTAAAGGAGGTTCCCCTTTTTATTACAATTTTTTTAAAGTTTTATTTATTTATATATTAAACTACTTTATTACAAATATTTTAAAAGTAAAATTTTCGGGAGTTCCCCTTCCGGGAATTTTTATTACAAACAAATTTTTTCAATATTTTATTTTTCTTAATTTATTTTTATTTAAAACAAACGTTATAGTCCAGGCAAGGATGATTTTTAGTTTGCAAAAAATCCGGGCAAGCTGAATTTTGGCAGAGATGTACTACATTGGAGTGTTCTAATGAACCCCCCCAAAAGTCTCATAAAATCCCACGCCGGCGTCCCCCACAATCGGAGGTTTTAGCTCCCCATTTGGCACAGTTATTATGTAGGTCCCTGCGCATGTTTTTGTATTGAAATAGTGCAAAAATTCGCAAAGGAAAGGAAAGTTGATTTTGAGTAGCCCGCCTTCCTTTAAGGAATCTCGATAATCCATTCATGCGCGTCCCTGTGGGACGCGCATGAATGGATTATCGAGATTCCTTAAAGGAAGGCAGGCTACTCAAAATCAACTTATGAAATAAAACACTAATGAATGCTGTCAACCGATCGACAATGCAAATGCGCGTGCACGTGCTTTACGTTTCTATTTGACCAATCTTAACCAAATTTGGTGTAGAAGTTATTTACAACGCTACGATAAACATAGGCTACTTTAGAACCTTGATGGAGTGAGGCCGAAGGAATGAATTACGCCAAATAAATTTAGAAAAAAACTTTTTCCAAAGTATACCTATTTTATTTTCGAAATTCAAATGTTTTACTTTCAAAATTTTTGATTCTTTTGAACATTTCTGGGGGTGGGGGGGCACGTGCCCCCAGGTGCCCCCTCCTGGCTACGGGCCTGTGCAATATAGATTGCAATCTATATATTTTATAGATTTATAGAAATCTATAAAAGATATTATAGAACCTCCTGGAGCATGACATTTTCAATTTAAGAATACTAAACGATTTTTACTACAAAAAACCAAGACTGGGAATATTTTAATAAGAGGTGAACTATTACATGAATGACCTACAAGTTCCAAAAAGTATTACAAAAAAGGAAAAACGTACAGATATGATAAATCCTAATAGAGGGCGGACTTCCAAAAGTTAATATCTTAAAAGTTGCCGATGTAAACAAGTTGCTAACAAAGCATTTTGGAAATACCTGGAACAATTTGTAAGAACTTCAGTTTAACAATAAAATAATTATAACATCTAATCTAGTAACCTTTCAAACCAGCAAGAGGAAGAAGAAGACGAAACTAGGTGCCAGTTTGAACAAGATATTCCTTCTACTCTAATATTTTTTGTATCAAAACCGGCAATCTCCATTTTATTTTGTTGATTTTCGTGATATTTAAATAAAATTTAAGCAAAATTTCAATTAATAATTGTTTAGAATCAAATCAGGCATAGTTTAAAATATATTCCACTATGTAATATTGCATAATAAAGTTATAGCAGTTTTTCTTCAATATCTCAAAACATGAAAAATGGAGATTGCCGGGTTTGATATTAACCCCCTCATATTATCATAGTACAAAAATGACTAATAGTCCAAAAATTGGCTTCAGCTTGCAAAAAATTCTTGTTGAAATTTCCCCCTAATACGGTTTTTCTCCTATAGCTAGCTTATTTTTACTTTTACGAAAAATTATCACCAGGGCAAAATTGAAGACCATAAAATTCTCTGCAAAATATAGTTTTCAAAATTATCTTAAGGAAAATATTTCTTGTTCGAAACATTTTGTGATAACATGGATGGTTTCCGAAATAAATGTTAAGATTCGATTTTAGTCGTAATTTTCCCAAGTGGCATCAAAGATTATTTCTGGAATAGTATGCCATAGAAAAAATTGGAGAAAACATATTTTGTAGAGAATTTTATGCTCTTCAATTTTGTCTAATGAGAATTTTTCATAAATATGAAAATAAGCAAGTTATAAGCGTAAAACTGCGTTGGGGAAACTAAAACCCTCAATTGGGGGGGGGGGGGAGCATAGAATTTTAGGCAATTTTTGGGGGGTTCAACACATTACGGTCCGGCAACATGCTAAATATGTCTTTAGAAATTATGCGGTAAATGCCGATCACATGCTAAATAACATGTTAATACGCGTTTTTATATCGTTTATTTTTATATGCATTTGTTTGCATTATTAAATGCATTTATTTAAAGAAAATGCGATATGATATTATTTACACATATAATATGGTGACTCATTCGCTTGGCCCACCAAAATGTGTCACATATTTTGATGGTAAAAGATGAGATCATATTTGTTGTAGCAAGAAGCAATAAAAATCCGAGTATTTTATAGTTTTTAAAATAACAAAGACAAATTATTTGTTTATACTAGTTTACAAGCATAAGAACCACTTAAAAAACACGTTAAGCATTTTATGTGATTTTAAAAACACATATAAACTGAAAATTCAAAATATGGATTTTCCATTCAACTTTTAAGTATTTTTGTATATAAATTTGATAATTTTTAAAAAATATTTTTTTGCTTTTCAATTAAAGATTGCAACCCTTTTTCATCAATATGGATTTAAATTATGAAATAGTCGCCAATAATTTGTTCGATATTTTGAGTGAAAGTGGTGTCTCGGTGATTAACTAAATTTCAAAAGTTTAAATTATGATAATAAAATTATTATTTTAAAATTAATAAAGTAAAATGACATACCTAAATGTATCAAAAAAAAGGAATTCTGGTTACGGTCCCCTAACTGTGGTAACTCCAAATAAATTGAAAATTTCCTATTGCAAAGAGGAACGTTTATATAGTATACTGATATAATTTAAACCTGCGAAAGTATTATCAAAATTTTGAGTAAATCGAATTTGAAGTTTGCAAATTTACATGTAAAATTAACGAGATTCCCGCGCGTCGCTCATTCTGTGGACGGTACGTGCAATATGAATGACCCTAACACTTAGAGTATTTCGCACCGGCAGATGCAGCTCGTCTCTCGTACATGTAACATCGATTATTTTTTGATTTTACGCGATTTTTTGGGGGTTTAAAATCCCGGTTGCCTTAATCCCGGTTTGCTTGATGGGTGGCGCTTTCTCGTATGTTTAGCTCTGCCGCGGAGCGGTGTACGCAATTGAAAAACCGCCCGGAGCCCCGGAGAGGCGTAGGGTAGGTTTTTTGATGCGCCCAATTCTGGCCGTGCCAGATCCACCCAAAAAAGTAATTTGCACCATCAAAACCGGCCGCGGGGCTTTAGCCCCGCAAGGCCTAGGTTTTCCCCATAGTTTTTTATGTTTATTTAGAGACCTTATTCTTAAAATATTTGTGGTTCTGAAAAGAACCGTTTTTTTATTCAGTTTGGCGACCGTGCTAGCGATGTTATAAGCACGGCAGTAGACTGGTAAATGCGCTCTGCATCGAGCGACCGTAACATATATTTATAACCTCGGCTATGGGCGTGGCTTCGACATGCATTTTACATGCAAAATTATGCTATTTTAAAATTGATTTTTCTCGAAATTTTATGTATACTTTCGCAAGTGAAATTTTTACAGTATACTATATTTATAAACCTTCCTCTTTGCAATAGGAAATTTTCAATTTATTTGGAGTTACCACAGTTAGGGGACCGTCCCCGGAATTCTATACCACTTTATAGTTTAAGTTATGATGGCATGAAATTTTTAAAATTGTATACGTGTACTATACATACTACCAATGTGTACAGTATATCGTTAAATTATTAATTTTGGAATTCGCACGAATATAATTTATAGAAATTAACATCGCCAAACTTTCTGGATCGGACGGGCTAAGATTAGTTTGAAGTTATAAAAAAGTAATACTTTTCAGGCCCCAATAAATAAATGTACACAACGGTCTTTGCAAAGTTTTACATCTTCTGTAGATATAAATAAATAAGGGACAATAACAAATTTTAATTTATTGATTTAAAAGATTTTAGACGTGTTAATGACTTTTTTAAAATTCTCCATATGACAACTCAAAGAACAGGTCCAGAAAATATGATGCCATAAATAAATGTATCTGACAGACGTTGTACATAATACGGAAATAATAATTTGTACATTTTTACCATTATGTTTATTTATAAAACTTGCATCCCGGTGCCGCGTGACATAATAGAAACCCCACCCCATTGCATCTGATCTGTAACATCTATAAAAAAGGACCACTTTTTAGTTTTGGATTTTCAGTTCAACTTTTGCTTTGCTAGTGCGTGTTTCTTATCTTTCTTATCAAGATGGATCCAAACGATGAAATAATCGGTGATGATTTGTCGGATATTTCAACTGAAAATGAGTTTGCCGAAATTAAACACTATGATAGTGACGATTCAACTGTAAATAAATTTCAAAAGACATTAGTGAGTAGTTATAGTGATTCAGATACAACGGACGTTGAAAATGAGGATGAAGATGATGAAGTGGAAGAATGGTCTAAACGAGATGATCCGCCGGTTATTGAACAATTTCTTGGAAATTCAGGAGTTACTGCTAATGTGAATGATCCTAAAGATGTAAATGAAATTTTAAATTTATTCCTTGGTGAAGATTTCTTTGAATTACTAAAAACAGAAAACTAAATTACTTAAAACTCAAAAAAAGAGCCAGAAATGGAAAAATATCGAAAACGAAGAGTTGAAAAAAATTTTAGGATTAATTCTCTTGACTGGGAAAAGTGCAGAAGAATACAAGAGACGAGTATTGGTCGACTGATGCGACAATTGAAACTCCGATATTTTCCAAAATTTTAAGCCGCAATCGCTTTAGACAAATAGCTTCAGCTTTGCATTTTGTTAATAACGATGACAAAACAGATGAATCCGGCAGATTATTCAAAATTAATCCAATAATTCAATACTTTCTTCCAAAATTTACAAATGTATACAGACCGCAACAACAACTTTCCCTTGATGAAAGTATTATACTTTAGAGAGGGCGATTATCATTTAAGATTTACAATTCTTCTAAAATCATCAAGTATGGAATATTGGTCCGAATGGTATGTGAAGCTACTTCTGGCTATATTTGTAACTTAGAAGTATATTGTGAAAAAGGTGTAAAGTTACAGGACACCATTTTAAAAGTTCTCACCCCATACTTTAATTTATGGCATCATGTGTACATGGACAATTATTACAACAGTGTTGAAAATAGTGAACTTTTAATAAATTACAAACTTGGATGTTGTGGTACTATTCGCGTAAATAGGGGTTTACCGGAATGTTTAAAAACCGCGAAATTAAAAACAGGGGACTCAATATTTCGTCGGAAAAATTATGTCCTACTACAGATTTGGCGATCCAAGAGAGATGTGAGGATGATTTCCACAATTCATTCTGATGAGGTTAAAGAAAGTCCCAATACAGATTGGTCTACTAAGGAAAAAATTAAAAAACCAGTGGCGGTTATTGACTATAATAAATACATGAAAGGAGTGGATCGTGCAGACCAATACATTTCTTATTTTAAAATTTTGCGGAAGACAAAAAAGTGGACAAATAGAGTGTTTTTCTACATGTTGAATTGTGCCCTTTTCAACGCATATCGAGTGTACAATTTTTTAATTAAAAATAAAATGCGTTACAAAAACTTTCTTCATCAAATTGCGCGAATATGGATTACAACTGAAGAAGAAATGGACATCGAAGACGATGAAGAACCTGGGCCCTCATGTTTACAACGTAAAGGTCCTGGCCCAAAATTTGATAATAAAATAATTATTATGTTTTATTTTAAATAAAATGTATACTTTTGCAAAATGAATTTTAATTAGAAGCCTTTTAGATGGATTATTGTTAACAATAAATTAATTACATAATGCATAATACAATAGTAACATTCAGTTAAAATTTAAAAACAAAATATTTGGTACTTCAGATTTAATCAGCGTTTTTATGAAGAAGTCGTAAATTCTCATCAACGGTACCTGTAAGTAACATTATAATCGGCTACGCAGGTAAGTTATTACAGATTGATACCGGACCGTATTGTGTTAAGACACTCCTATATACTTGTCTGCCAAATTTCAGCTTTCTGCGATCCAATTATTTGGCTTCATTGCCTGAAGTATGACTATTTTGAAAAAATTATATTTTTTGCTCTTCAATTTTAAACCTTTGTTTATTTATTTTTAAACGCATTTCGCCTATAGCGATATATCACAATAGCAGCAATAGTTTTTGAATTTGATTGAGGAAGATTGTTCTAGTCACTTGTAGGTGTCGAAACAAACTGGCGCCTTTTTGTATATTCAACAATCAGTTTAAAACATACATGATAATATTATTTGTTACTAAAAGTCCAAGAACAATCTTAAGCTCACGAAACAAATTATATAGAGTAACAATATTAGGATTAGTTAATTAAACAAAAATTATAACATATTGATAAAATTAATTAATTAAATGTGGAAGTTACAAAGATTGAAATTTATTTGTACATATTTATGTAAGTTTGATATGAAGTGAATTTTAATTTCTTAATAATTTTTCCTACAGGTTGGATAATGCTTGTTTTTGCGCGTCAGTAAGGAATTCTACGTTCATAGTAAGAAAAAACCAAAAAAGTCTTTTTTGTTTAAATTTTGTTTACAATAAAGTGCACATAAATAATAAGATTTCGGTAAAATTAATTTTAAGATCTTTTAAATCTGTAAAAAACTAAAACTACTCTAAAAAGTTCATTCTTTTTGTTTACATGTAGCTACAAAATAAACAAAAATAGGAATTAAAAATCCCTTAGATAATTTGTGAATTTTTGTACATTTTGAATTCCATTCTAGATGACTGAAAAAGATTACCGGTATAACATAAAAGAAACCACCAAAATTGAAAATTTCAGAATTTGATGACGCGTGCTAGCTAAACCACTGACTTGAGGATTACTGTTATCATAATTGTTACCGTAGATAATTTTAGAAAAACAACGACATGACTATTTTGATCAAAATAGTTTTTACTAGAAGAAAATAAAGTATTTGCTATGAAAAACTACATTTTACAATTAAACATTAGTTTTTACTTGACCAAAATAGCTTTTACTAGTAAAAATTAAAGTATTTGCTATGAGAATCGACATTTTACAATTAAATATTATTTTTTGCTTGATCAAATTAGCTTTTACTAGTAAAAATTAAAGTATTTGCTATGAGAACCGACATTTTACAATTAAATATTATTTTTTGCTGATCAAATTAGCTTTTACTAGTAAAAATTAAAGTATTTGCTATGAGAACTGACATTTTACAATTAAATATTAGTTTTTGCTTGATCAAATTAGCTTTTACCAGTAAAAATTAAAGTATTTGCTATGAGAACCGACATTTTACAATTAAATATTAGTTTTTGCTTGATCAAATTAGCTTTTACCAGTAAAAATTAAAGTATTTGCTATGAGAACCGACATTTTACAATTAAATATTAGTTTTTGCTTGATCAAATTAGCTTTTACTAGTAAAAATTAAAGTATTTGTTATGAGAACCGACATTTTACAATTAAATATTAGGTTTTGCTTGATCAAATTAGATTTACCAATAAACTTTAAAGCATTTGCCTCAAAACAATAAAAATCTGTCAAAAAGGAAGGTTAAATTTTGCCTGATAACAATAATAAAGCAGAAACAAATCGTCACTAGAGATTGTTTTTCTGTGAGTAAGAGTATTCCTTCCCTTTTTCATAGCAACAACTCGCACATTAGAGAATAATTAATAATTTTTAATCCTACTACAACTACAATTAACGAAAACTGTTATTTTAAATTTCCAGTTTGTTGGCTCACAAAGAGTTCCGATTCATTTCATCCATCTTACCCATGGCACTGAAACTGTCATGCAATTATTTATCAAAATGGAGTCGTAAAACCAACACGTAAGCAGGTTTAAAGCATACCCAAATTTCCATTTTATTTTTATAAATTTAGGTCCTTTGCATGGTTAGTTGCTGGAATTATTTTACTAGGAAATGTAATTCCTGCGTTTTATTTTTCGATGATACATCAACGTGGCGTTTTGGATGTTATGGTTCCGTTACGGAAAATTGCTCAAGAAAATCCACACAACACGTCGATTTTATTTTTAACGCCGTGCCATTCGACGCCCTTGTACAGGTAAGGCACTTCATATTTAAACCAAATTATTTCACCAAGTTTCTCAGTCACTTGCATGTTAACGTCACCACGAAGTTTCTCACTTGCGAACCAGTTTTAAGTGGACCTGATGCCGGTTACTTAGATGAAGCGGCCAAATTTTATAACGATTCAGATGCTTGGCTGAAAGATTATTTTTCCTTAAGAAACACAACGTTGCCATCTCATATTGTGATATTTGATAATTTGAAATCTCTCGATATTTTGAGAAGGTAAGACCAAAAATTGAGTTATTATAAAATTATTAATGATTGTTGTTGTAGGTACCGTCCTATTAGTACAATTTTTCATACTCATATTGTATCAGATCAACGAGTGACTGAATATGTTGTACTTTATGAGAAGTTAGAAATAAAATGAAACTTTTTACGTTTTTAGTTTATTTATACCTAAAGAATTCCAAGTCCTAGGTATTTTTGCTGGAAACCTATAGAATATAAACTTACACTTTGTGATAAAAGCTTAAATTTTGGCACAAGTGTAGATGCGACGTAAAACCACCCCCGCGGTTTTATTTCATAAACGGTTCATCAGACGATAAAATACATCAAATAATAGTACTTTACTCCCGTCGTGCATATACTGTTTTTTGCAATTCCGGGAGGTAAAGTAGGAATTTCGCCAATTTAGAAACTTAAAGCAAAAATTTAACGCATTTTTTTAATAATGCACGTGGTCGACAGTTTCACAAAATAGCATTAGTATATTACCAACTACTACCAAAAAGTACTAGGAAATAGCAGATGGCACCCCTGATTCTACCAATGATTCATTTCATTTACATTTGTGCCTTAGAAAGAGCAAGACGTACCATGAGCGAGAACGTAGAAATTGCCGAAGCAGCGAAGATGGCGTTGGTGGAACTGTTGCCGACAAAATCTAGAAAACTTTACCAAAAGCACTACGACGCTTTTGTGCAGTGGTGCAAGAACAAAGAATTGGCAGATTATTTTTACTGAAGACGTGTTTTTGGCATTTTTTTACGAAAAGGCTAAAACGTTGAAGTCGTCGATCATGTGGTCGCAGTATTCCATGATCAAGGCCGTGACTAAACTAGAAAAAAACATTGACATCGGCAATTTCCACAAGTTATCCGCTTTTATGAAGCGGAAAAACGAAGGATATGTGGCGACATTTAGTAAATCTAGTGTCCTCTGGTGACCTTTTTATTGCCCTAGGGCAAAAAAAAAGTTTTTTTTCTCCCGCTCCCCCCTAATTTTTAACTTTACTCCCCCAGGGTAAAAAAGTGCCCCTTTTCACCCGAAAATCGGGGTAAAAAGTGAGTACTTTACCCCCGGAATGGCAAAAAATAAATTTATAGTTAAATTTTAAGCCAAAAATGTCCTTGGGATATTTTTAGATAATTGTTCGTTTTTTTATTTTCTACTCCGGTAATTTTCACGCGAGAGCAACGGTACATGAGATCTTTGTCGAAAATTCTTGAGTTTTGCAATGCGCGCTATATTTGACTTTCATTTACACGACGATTCTGTGGAAACGGTAACTCGTATCAAAAAAATTCAGTACCATTTTTATGTACAATTTAAATTATAAATTTATTTATTCTGATGTATTTTTATCGTCTGATGAACCGTTTATGAAATAAATAGGATACACTAAAACCGAGGGGGTGGTTTTGCGTTTAACGCGGAGAGCGGGACCCCATATCTGGTTTTGAAAAGGAGGGGCGCATCTACACTTGTGCCACAATTTATGCTTTTTATTATCACAAAGTGCAAGGCCGCAATTTTGTTCTTTACCGTCCAAACTTGACTGCTCCAATCAACGCGCAGCAAAATTTGAAATCAAGAATGGCTAATCTGAGAAAATTATCTTTATAGGAAGGAAATGAAACGTGAGAAAGTCTATTATGTAAAATTATTGTTAATAGTCCCATAAATTGCACCGTGATTAATAACATAAAATGATATATGTTAGAATGCAATTATTATGTTTTGATAAGCAAATTTATGTGCAATACAAATTTTAAAAGTAAAAGTTAATGAGTCAATTTATTGCAAGAATTAATAATTGATCAGCAGCTTTTTCCATCAATAGTAAGTGGAAGTATAGTTTGTTTCACTATAAATGGAATTAAAAAAAGTCATAGCATCAAATTATGTTGATATAAAAACGTATAAACTATAAACGAAACATAATATATAGATAAGGTTAATTATTTTAATCTCGCGCCAGTCTTTAGCAATGCATATGCTGTTTTGGTTGACGCGATAATCTTATCTCTATATTATGTTTCATCACATAGTTTGTACGTTTTTATATCAACGTAATTTGATGCTATGACTTTTTTAAATTCCAATTATAGTGAAACAAACTATACATCTAACATAAGTGAATTGATTTTCAACTTTTCAACTTATTGTAAACCAATCATTGATTTTTGATGAGGTCGAGCAACCACATCATGCTATAAAAAAATGGAAGATTAAAATTAATCCTATTAAAACCACCCTTGTATTTTTCAGTATTAAAGTAGTTAACAAAAACAAACGTAAGGTCACTATACGAGCCTGTTAAACGTTTAATCGTGGTTAAAAAGTCAAGATATAATTTATTAATTCATTCATCACTTATAATTATTACAAAAATTATATCCTGTATTGGTTGTACATCTTTAACATTATAGAACTTGTTTTTGAAGAAATCTTCAAATTAAAAAATCAATGATACACATTTTTAGAATAATAATTAATTTTTAAATTAACTTAACAACATGTAAATCGGGTTATGCTTATAGCTGCGGTTCTTCCTCACGGTCAATATTTTTGATAATAAAACAAAATAATTTAAAATATAAATTTAACCATGAGCACCACACAAAAGTGTGTTTGTGCCTAAACCTTGGAAAAACTTCTAACAAGGTTTTACAAACTAATCTATTAACGTACAAACTATTATCTTCTCAAAAATTATTGATAGTAAATTACGCGGTTCGTAATTTTAATTTTTTATCTGATAATTGAGCTGTGACATTTTAAACGCAGCAGGTTTTCCCTGAGGATATAATAAATTATAAAAATACATAGGTATCACCTGATGTTTTGTTAAATATAAATTAATAATTTATCTAACGTCTTTAATATCAGTGGCGACTATTATGGGGAGGGGGGGGGTGCCGCCCTCGTAAAGCAATAACTTTTTTAATGCGATGTCGCATGGACATCAAATTGTTTTTAATTGTCATTTACTTTAATTCCAAATGCTTTGAAAATGAGCCAAATTTAAATGGCCCGAAACGTTAGATAATGTTAATAAAATATTATAAAGACCCAACAAAAATGTTATCATTTATCAAATAAGGTCAACTAATCTACAAATATACTATTAAAACATTTTACTTGAAAATTAGAAATTTCAGTTATAATAATCCCCCTCTTCCATTATAGCAAATCATGAACCCCTACATATGACAAAGTTAATTAGGCAACCCCCTATCGGGTAATAGATTCGCGAAATTTAAGTGTTTTTTTACCCCCAAATTAAAATTTTTAACTTGATAAGAAAATCTAGCAGTGGCGGCTCGTGACTTATTTCAATGGGAGGGCACAAAATATAAATAAAAAGGAAAAATATAAATTAACTTATTTACTTTACAAAATATTTTAATCCTCAAAATAAACGCAAACTTTAACGAAATCCAGCGTTTCAAATGCTGACCATAGACGATTAAAAGTCCTGAAAAATCAGCCAGTTTCTTGCGTTACTTTGAAAATAAAATTACTCTTCATTTTTACGGGCGGCGCGGCGCCCCGTCGCCTTTCCCGTACCAGCAGCCACTGAAGTCTAGAGTACTGGGTGAGCGTATCGACTACCAAGATTAAGAGATCAAGAGAGCGAATAAACGTTTTTCTATAAGGAAAATATGTTTTGTAAAGAAATTGTTTTAATTTGTTTATTTGGCCTTCTCTCCTTTTATAGACACGAGACATTTGAAACTTTTTTAGCCTGTTTTTAGTCCATTTTTACTTTCAGAGGTCATGTTCATTAAATGCATTATTCATGAGCTGTAATGATACTACAATACAAGTGCCCAATCTCCCGCGAACTCGTCCGAGTATTTTACTAATTTGTTGCAATTTTTACGGTAAGTACCCTCAAACCCATTTCAAAATGAAATGCAATACGCTTTCCGTGGTCGCAGCCCACGTTAAACTATAGGTCACCTATTCATGTGAAAATAATTGAAACTTTATTCTAGTACTCCTTTTATCTGGTAGTATTATAATCACAAGGTTATTATTATTTATTCTTATTTTTAAAATTTTGTTTTTAAACTCAAAGATCACACTAAAACGGTGTAATAAGGTTTTCGTCTTGCGTTGGAAAAAGTTTTCACATATACCGCTTTTCGAACTTTGTATTGTTTCATCATTTGGTCAGAACCAAAATAACTTCCGTTTTTAATCATAAATTATAAAATAAAATTTTTACACATACGAAAAAATTCTACCTTGTCGTTTTGAGCCACTTATACCCTGCTTGTCGCGGCATTGCATCCAATAAATACTACATTGAAGTATTTTTGGTATTTTTTTGTTATAAGAAGTGTTTTCCTGAACATTGAAAATAAAAATAATATTATATTATTTACCAATTTATTACAACAGCTTGGTGATTAGTAAATTAGTTGACCCCAAAAGCTCTAGTTGTTATTCTAAAATTTGAAAATGAAAATAAAAAATTCCTGTGACCCAATTAAAAAAAAATTATCTCACATTACATAATTTTAGGTATTAAATTGTTTGTTTGTTCAATAATTTTTTATAATCAATCGTGTTATCACATATTTCATGTTTAAGAATAATTTTTAATTATTTACATATTTACAATGTTATGAAACAATTTTTAAAAAATGAGATAATAATTCGAACTGAAAAACTTGTTTTTATACGATTGAAAAAAATTGTAAAGGTGCACCCACTGAAACGAGTTTTGTATTTTGGGGTCAATAAAATTTTTATTGGTTGTAAAAAAATCGGCAGGAATAACTGTATTATGTTTAGAATTGAAAGAGCTTCCGAGATATTAATATAATTATTGCAACGTGCAAGATTAATTTAATATCGAAAATTTAATTGTAATTAGAAAAAATACTGCCCCGTAATGGGCAATAATGGTTTGCGGTTTGTAGTCACATTAAATTGATTTAATAAGCTATAAACATTCTGGCAATGTTCTTAAAATATGTTGTTATTAAATTAAACAAAATTTCATGAGCATATTTAAGTGGTTACTACGCGAAGTTGCAAAGCAAGTTCTTTGATTCATCGAGCTCTCTGTACAGGTCAAGTTCAAAGATTACCACTTGCCTATTTGAAATTCTGGAAACGATGTTTTCATAAACGGATAAGAATTATAAGCTGTACAACGTTTGAATAAACTTTGGAATTTTATGTATTCGAAGTCTATCTACTTATTCTATTCCTATTTCAATTCATTCGGATGTAGGTTTCTTCTAATGTTTTCATTTTCTTTTTACCCTGTTTTTTTATTGTTGTGATGGAAAATCATTAACATACGGGGACCACCTGCTTTGCGTGCCTTCCGAAGCACGAAAGACGGTTTAGACTGTATCCAGAGTCAAACCTGGGCGCCTTGCGTTAGAAGTTGATCTCGCTATCGTTCAGGCCATGACCCTCTTCGAAGTATGTACTCGTTTATTTTTTTTTAGCATAGTTCCTTTTTCCTGAACTTCGGCAGAATTCTTGCTCGGTCCTATTTTGTGCTTCTGTCTTTTAGGTTACTGCTTATACGAGGGTCAAGCTGAATTTATTGAGAATAAAAAACACGGTTAATATTTTCTAGGATTTAATTTTAAATATGCTCAAAGTAATTCCCTCAAACAATGATACACTTGACCATTCTTTCTTTCCACTGCTTAAAAGCTCCCAACCAATCTTCTTTCGGAACACCTTCAAAATAAGTATGAACTGCGGTATCAATCTCTTCTTCAGACGAAAACCTTCTGCCCCGCAAATTTTTTTTAAGCCCAGAAAATAGCCAAAAGTCGCACATTGCTAAATCAGGTGAGTACGGCGGATGTTCTATGACTTTTATATTTTTTTCAGCCAAAAACTGGCGAGTTATAGCTGCCGAATGGGATGATGCATTATCATGGTGGAGCATAATTCCCTTGGCTGGAACTCTACTGAACACATCAGGTAGAGTTTCCTCATCTTCGTGAATCCATACACGACTCTCTTGACGAGTAGGTATGTCGAAAAAGGAAATATAAGTTTCGTCACCTGTCACGATTTTGGAATAAATTTGGTGTCCGCCATTATTTAACAAATTTAGAGTTTCATGGCAAATTCTTACACGCTCTGCTTTTTGGAAATCAGAAAGGTGATGCGGCACAAAACGACGGACCACTTTTTTTAAATGCAGGTGATCGTGTATGATTGTTTTAACAGCTGAGGATCCAATCTTGAGTTGATGCTCTATTACCCCATAAGTGGATTTATTGTCCTCTTTAATTATTTTTTTAACAGCAGCAATGTTTTTGTCGGTAACAGCGGTATAAGGACGTCCTGCTCCTTTTTGATGCTGAACGGAATTCCTTTCGCGTTCAAATTCCTTATACCATCGGTAAATTGTAGCCAAGGAAGGTGCTTGTTCACTAAAAGTTGAATCTAAACTCTCTTTGCACTTGTAAGCGCTTAAATCTTTTTTAAAATCATAATAAATCATGATTCGAAAAAGCTCTCTTGTTAATTCCATGTTTTCACTTGCAATGTCACTTTAAAAAATTAGTAACTTGAGTTATAACGAACGTATTTTCAACTTCTAAACTTCTAATGACAGATAAAGAGTTTCTCTAAATAATACCGTATGTTTTATTTTTAACAACTTACTAGATCTATTTTATTCTCAATAAATTCAGCTTGACCCTTATCTCCTTCAAAGAAGTTGTATCCAGATACTAGATATTATAATAATTATAATGAATGAATTAATGATTGCCACCATTACAATTAGGAAATTGGGTCACAGGTATATCGAAGGTTGGTCTAGCAACTAGCTTAATTATGCTTAAAAAGTAATAGCAAAATATGAGTAAAAACAAGTTCTAGACTTGGAATTAAATGCTGCTCGAAGAAGTTGCATAACGAGTTGTACTTTCCTCAACAAATAAGGAAATCTTTCAAATAATTGAAAAACTATTAGATGAAATCCGGATACCATCTCGGAAGATCAGAACAATGCAATGTTAATACGCCCAAAATTTTTACGTATATTGGTCTTAAAGATAGTTTCATTATCAACAACTCCATTAAGGAGTTTTATAAAGCTGTGAGATATTCCATAATCTCACGTCGATAGTTTTGAGGCACAAACTTTCTCTGAACAAGCCTAAGATCCGGAATTTCTTCTCTCTTCTAAAGGTTACTTTAAAAATTGAGGTAGTTTTTCAATATTGTATTACTTGGAGTCAATAGTAGTTTATTCAATTAGTACAAAACTCTGATCTCCGTAACCAAAAAAATGCTTGGCCACTTCTGATTATTGTATTTTTGATTAAAAATTTGTTTTCCTATTTCCTCTTTTCGTTTTCTTCCAAGCGTCTGGGCTTGCCTCCTGCCTCATTCTAGATCCGGACCTGCTCGTAAATTGCTCTTTGTACCAAAGAGGATACTTCAGTCAAGGATTCTGTGAGTACCGATTTCAAGGAGATCAATTCTAGACTGAGTTTTAAACAAACATCTGCCAAAGTGGTTTTACTTGGCACTTATAGCCTGAGGGTTTTCTGGAACATCTTCTTTAAAACAACAGTGTTGGAAATCACTAAAAATAGAAAATTCTACCGGGGTTTCTTCGAAATTAGTTTTCTAGAATGGAAAATACTTTTTTTTTGAAAAGAACGCAAAATAAGCGAACATTTTCAGAAACTTGACGTCTTTCGTTATCTCAAGAGCGTATAATTTTGGACTGTTAAAAACATAATCAATTGTTAGTACTGTGGCTTATCGATTATTCCTCGTAAATAAAGCCAACAACAATCAAACACCTTAAACCTTGAATTTATAGCCAATTAAATCATGGCTAACTGTAAAAACAATTTTTCCATTGTTATGCAATGGTTTTTTTACGAACAGGTTTTTCCAGCGGGGCGGTAGATTATTTACTATTCAATAAAAATTGAAATTAAGAACGTGTTTGCAATAACATTATTTTTTTGAAATTGCCAGATAACCTCCTTATAAAGCGACTCATCCAATGTTAATATTCGAAGGCCAACCAAGGTTTGCTCTGTAGAAGTTACTCCAACGAAGCTCAGTTTCTTTTTGGTGCCAGCGTTTAAAGGTTGACACAAATAGTAATTAAATATGTAAGTACTAATTAATTACACTTACGTATCGTAATTAAAATGTTTAAGTTCCCTTACATTTTAATTTTAAATGCATTGTTTTTTATTTCCTGTTTTTAAAAAAATACCATAATTATCAAATACGTTCAACTTTCACTTACGTTAACAGCTCATCGCAAAAATTTATCAACTTGCATAATAATTATAATAATTTATTATAAAAATGTTTATTTGTGCAAAACTTTTACAATAATTATTTAAAAATAATTAACACCTACATTTATTTACATTTTAGATTTGCCATGAAGTTATTATTACTTGTTGCTTTGGGGGTTGTTGCAACCCTCGCCGAGGAGGAACTGTTGAAGAATTTTGCTGAAGGAAATGTCAAATTCACCGCCAACGTATACAAGGTAAGATTTTTTTTAATAATTTAAAACGTTTCGCGCTAAGCCAGGGGGGATTGGGGCGTTAAAAAGTTAATGGAAAAGTCTTTAAATCACAAATAGTTCCCCTAATTAAATCGTCGATAGGTGCAACAAATATCCTGAAGTTGTAATCGGTGTAATCTAACTTCGAAACCAAAAAGTTCGACATTCTATCCGATATGACCCAAAGGTTTCTGTTTTTGTCCACCTTCACGTCTGAAGGAAATATCAAACCTTTATCATCGCGAGCAACAATTCCGAGGTTTTTGGAATTGTAAGGCAAATGCGAATTCCAACAACCTACCGCATTGCGGTCGATCAGATTGAAAAATTCTAATCCATACGGATCCATCACTTTAGACGTGACGTGTGATCGTGGACCGCGATTATTCAGTACCATGAAGTCGTGGTAGCTGTCTTCAACTCGACTGCTATTGCGCAAAATTTTTGTCGAAACCGCAAATTCCCCGTTACTAGCCAACGGACTAAAGAATAAAATTTTGTTACCGTCCAAGAGGGTGGGTGACAGAGTGATCCCGAAAATTCCTTCCTCACCCCATTGGAAATTTAAACCGTCTATCGTAAAATCTCCGGCTAAAGGATCCGGCATGAAGTAACTGTGTGTAAACCTCCACGATGTATTTTCTTTTAGCGAGTAAACGATCAAACCGTAACCCAATTCGTCGCTCAAATAAGCGTAAGCATCGTCGCACGTTTTTCCAAGATCGACCGCAATATTTGCGATGAAGGTGTTTGCGTTGGTATCTTCTGGCCGTAAGACGTACCGATGGATGCGAGTGTCGGTGCGCAGATCAAAAATGTTGATGGCGTACGGACACGGGTTCGTGGTGGTATTTCCGATGCCGTAGGTTCCTGTGTCCAAGACCCAGAGGCGATCGCAAGCGTCTGCGTGAATCCTGTAGACGGTGGTTAAACCGTTTTCGCAATTAGCGAGTTCGTTTGATGCCCAATTTGGGTAAGGGATCAAAGGGGGCGAATCGGATGTCGGCATGTTTAGCGGGATGTAATTTAAAGTAGACGGGATTCCTAAAAGAAGAAATTTTTAAAAAATGATGACTTTTTATGTGTCGAAATTAAACCTTGCATCCATCTCGGTACGGTGACGAAAAGTTTGTCTTTCCATATTTCGATTCCTACCGGAAGGTTGTTTTCTGGAATGAAGTTCTTGGTTAAAAGAGCTAACATTTTATCGTCCTCTGATGGATAGGCGTAGTCCAAGGCTTGCCATTTAAAATGTTCTCGAAGTGTGGTTGCAGATCTCGCAATGCCCAGCAATGCCATTAACCATAGCAATTTCATGTGCATTGTATTTGGTTTTTTTCTGAAATTTTACGTTTTTACTATGTAAATTTAGGGCTAAATACTTTGGAAATTGATGTGAATTTAGCAAATAATTGGAAGGAAATTTGGGATCGGTTTTTCATATTTTTTGTTTCGTTTTAAAACTGCCTGATTTTTTTTAATGGAATTATCCAAAATTGAATTTGACAAATCAAATGGCGATGTTTATTTATTTGTAAAAGCGATATTTGGGTCAGGTAATATTTTTTTAAATATTGAATATATACTAAATTGGAATTAATTAGAATTTTTAATCAATTTTTCTACTTCTTTTTTTGGGAAGAGTTCCATAATGTTAACCACCCGAAAAAAATTTTCGTGTGCTACACACTAAAGAACATGCTTATATTTGTCTACTTATAGAAAAAATATTTTGGGTGAAATCCTGAAAAACAACCCCAATATCGACTTTTTAAAAGTACGTAAAATTAGCATTGAAACGACATAAACAACTATGGGGGAAAACCTAGGCCTTGCGGTGCATCGAAAAACCCAAGCCGCCCGGGCTCAGCCCGGACGGCCGGCTTTTCATGGCCGTCGGCGCTCCGCGCCAGATAGCTAAAGAAATTTGAAGCGCCTACCATCAAGAAAACCGGGATTAAGGAAACCGGGAGCTTAAACCCCCAAAAAATCGCGTAAAAACAAAAAATAATCGATGTTACAGGTACAAGAGAGACGTGGTGCTTCTGCCAGTGCGAAATTCTCTAAGTGTTAGGGTAATTGATTGTACACGTACCGTCAACAAAATGAGCGACGCGCGGAATCTCGTTAAATTTTACATGTAAATTTGCTAAGTTCAAATTCGATTTATTCAAAAGTTTGGACCCCTATCACGCTAAATATTTTTACAATTTGCTATATTAACTATGTTCTTTAGTGTGTAGCAGAAGAAATTTTGATTTGGGTGGTTAACATTATGGCACAGTAACCCTTTTTTTAAATGCCGAACGAGCGAGAAATTTTATAAATTTATCGAATAATTTCAAATTTGAATTTTTGTAAAAAAATGATTTTGATTTTAATTTTTGAGAAAGAGGTCATTGTTATCAACGTAGTACATAGGTTTTACTGTCACAAAAAATAATCAATAGTCAGGACCGCATCCAGAATCAATGGTAAATAAAAATTTAGCAACAAAATAAATAAAATTCAAAAGCTTAGTTGTTCAGCCTTCGGTATAATTTTTAACCAATTTAGGGCCTTAGTAAATTACAGCCTTGGCGATTTTACATGATGTGCCGTTGATATTCTCAAATTTTGAATCGATTAAAAAAGCTGTAATTTATTAAGGAATTTTGTAAATTTTTAAAAACTGCGTGAAAATTTTGATTTTCTAGAAATTAAAAAATTTTAAACTTATTTATAATAATTAATGATCAACTGCTAATTACTCAACTATAATTAAAAATTTTCATCTGACGTTCATTGTGAATAATCTCCTAACTATTTATTGTTTGGTTTTTCTATGATGATGCCCTGTAGAAACCCACATTTACTATGTTGATAAAAAAATAATGACCGTTTTCAACAATATTTTAAACATTTCGAAAAATTAGTTTACTTTAAAATTTACTAAATTTTAGCGAACGAACCGAGCAATCCAAAATATCTCAAAAATATTATCTTGGTTTCGAGTTATTGTGGTTAACACATTGATATAAAAAAATCTCAATTATTATGGGGTTAACTGCAATAATCCAGATAATAAAATTTGCCAAATAAATGCTTGATTACAAAAAAGTGAGTATGACTTATGATACGATTGTAATTAAAATTATCTAATTTGTGTAAACAAAAAATTGTACTTAATTAATTTTTGTTTATCAAAGTTGTGTAACAAAAATAAATAAATTGATAACCGAACAGGTCATCTTCAAATTTTATATATTGAGATAAGTTTTATTGTACATACCCACGTTACCACCAAACTAAACTAACACAAAAATTGAGTTACGCCAAATTTTAATTATATACAGGGTGGACGCACTCACAAAAATTTTAAATGAAACCTTGAGACAACTCGTTTAATTAATTTTGCTGGTTTGTTAAACTTTTCTTGGAACACTGATCCTCCCTACCTTATAATAGAAAATTAGTACTTCCACTAGGCTACTATACTTCTTTTCTGCAAAGATTAAGACAAGACTGCACTTTATATATTATATAGTGTATGCACTTTTTGTCCTTGTAATTAAGCGTCCATCAAACCAATACAAACGATGAAAGTGATGGATATTAGCTAAATCCTCACAGATGACAATTTCTTTTTCCACTTTCTTAATATTTCCATATAAATACTATCAGAACTGCAGTTTTTCAAAAATTAGTAAAAATTACCATTTATTGTAAACTACAGTGTCCTTGCAACATTCATAAACACTTAAATTAAAAATATTTTGTGTTGTAGAACCAGCACATGCTTCGAGCATCAAATCCATAAAAAATTTATTAGCATTTCTCGGTTTGCTTGTTCTTAATTTTTTTTTCTGTTGAATTATTTATTATCCGAGTGTCAAATGATCACTAAAAAAAAACCGAGAGTGTTTTAATTAACTTGAAGATTTATTTATAAATTTTTTTATACCAGGGGGTTTTATACCCCCCCGACCATACAAAAACTAAAAACAGTTTCCAGCAATTTCAGGTAAAACTTTCAGCCCCATTTGATACGCCATTGTTTCTTGTCATTCAAAAACATTAGTTAAATTTTAAAGAAGTAATTGATAAACTAATTATTTTTTTCATCTGCATTTTTTGTAAATTCCCGTTCACGAATTCGTAGAAAAGTGAACGTTACAGACCTGACACTGTTATTTAAATGCTATTAAATTATAAATTTTATTGTCTAATATCAATCGAAATTGTTAAAACAATTATAACTTAAATTAATTTTTTTTAAGTCACATAAAATTACCACATCTATCTTATTTTTGTTCTGTTTTCCCCACACAAACAAATTATTTTTAGAGCCCCCGCAGACTTTCTATCGGCCGATAGTTAGTCGGTTTCTTAATCAGTATGAAGCGGTATGCAAGTGTCGTCGGCCGATACCGAATCGTTATAATTTGCGCAGTTGCATACAGCTTCATACTGATTATGAAACCGACTAACTATCGGCCGATAGTTTAGTCTGCAGTCTGCGGGGGCTCTTAAGGTAGTACTATCATAAACACGAAAATTGTCAGATTTTCATGAAATTAAAATCATTTATTCTACAAGTTATTGGGGACATACAGTTAAATTTTTATGGCGATTGCCTTCTTGTGAGCCGAAATATTTGCTTCTAAAAATGCAAATATTTGCATTGGGCTTATGGAGTATGCAAATAAAAACTCGAATACTTCATTATAAACTAGAAACTGGACGTCAGATTTTCATAAAAAACTAATTGAAGTTATTTTGAATATAGAGAAGTAATTTAGTGAAAACCTGAAGACATTTCCGTTCTTAGTTTATTAATAATTAATAAATATAGTTCGAAATTTTCTGTCTGAAATAAATTCCAATTTTCCTTTACATCGCAAAGAAAAATCCACTGGGTACGTCATTTTTAAACATTTTTTGAAATTTTTAACTCGTCACAAATTTGGCATTCGATTACACAGTTTCAAAATTTCATATAATTATAATTCTCAAAAATTGGTTGCTTTAACGTGTTAAGACAGTTTTGAGTTTTAGTCGAAAAATTAGGCTTCGTCCTTAGCCACTCCTTGCTTGCTTTCTTATCTAACCTAGTTATATCGATAAAATTTTTGAAAATACTGGGGGCAATTTTTTTAAATCGATAACCACATTTCACGTTTTCTTGGAACCGATAAACCAAGATATTGATTATTAATATTATTATTATTTAAATTTGCTCGGTGTTGCATAGAATGTAGAAACTAACATAAGTGCGTCTTTAGTAGGCGCGAGATACTACATAATATTGTTCCTTGTATGGCAAACTAGCAAAACAGGAAACTCCAACTTTGATTCAAAATAAATGTGATGGATTTGATCAATTTTCGGATGCCTTTTGATGGCTTCTAGAAACATACATACGAAATTTGAATTTTTTTGTTATCCTCCATAACAGTCTGATATCATCATTACGGTCTCAGCATTGGGATAACATCATGAGGTAAGCGTAATATTGGTGGAAATTTCCACGTTTCTTTCAACAAACAAACAACAAACATTCCATCGAGGCATCACCCAAATTATATACTGCCAGCTTCCTTACATAAAAACTGGACCTTGAGTTCCTTTAGGAATAGTTAAAACTACTTGTAACTTAAAATAAAATTCCAACAGTGTCTTGTCACGTTGTGCCTGTCCGTTTGCTGACATTTTTCAAATTGCGAGCATTTTCTTTCCGCTCTCTCTCTCTCTCCAAATGATTATTATAGTCTTCCATCTCATTTTTGGTTAATTTGCCTGTATTTTTCCTTCAAATTTTGAACGGGTTTTACAGTGATCTTTTCTAGGAATATCAAAAGTTAGCTTATACTCATGAGAAACCCCACTGTACTTTTTAAATCCGACACATCTTCTTTGTAATTCTTGGCATTGGGTTTCTTACTGTTCATTCATTTTAGAAATATTTAGACTTGGGTCGAGATATTTGGATTCTATGCTGTGGATAGACAAAAAGTGGTCTTTAATGAATTTTTGTAGTATAATAATAATAAATCTTTATTAAGGACCACTAATTACATATAAAAAAATCTGATGTGACCACACATTACTTTCCCAATCACTAGATTCCACTTAAATTTATATTAAATATTAATAAAAAATTGTTAATTAAACATTTTTTTAACTAAAATACAGAAATTACTTGGACATAAGTTACCAAATTTCTATTACAAAATTTACACAAAAAAAAGTTACCAAATTTCTCTGTCCAATTCAAATTCTCATTAATAAAGCTTGATAAACATGGAGCTGGGTTACTTTGTGGTGAGATCATAGTCAAATCGTCACCATTTAAGCCTTAAACAGCAAGCTCGACAATCGTTCTGGCATTTTCATCACTTTGCCATAGTAAATATTGACAACTCTGGCTATGGCAAACTAACCAAAATACAGATTTGCCACTTTTGCATAGTTAAAAAAGACCAGTTACATTATGCCGAAGTAAAATCTATAACCTCTGTGCAGAATTGCTAGTTTTCCATAGTGGAAACGATATGTATTAACTTACTAGTTATGAAAAATGAAAATAATAAAATGAAAAACTATTAAGAAATAAAATTAAAAACAAGCACTATTCTTGTAGTTTTTTTAATTAGATACCAACGTGACTACTTTCGTCCCTATTAATTCAGGGACATCATCAGATGTGGTCGAAATTAGGGACGAAACTACTCTCGTTGGTATATATCTAACCATAAACAGGGGGGGGGGCAGATATCATAAATAGCCTCCAATTAAACATATTCCTTTTTTTCAGGAATTATTAAAAACTAACTCTGGTAACTTCTTGGTGTGCCCACTCTCAGTCGACGTTGTACTCGCACTCGTCCATGCCGGAGCTAAAGGTGCAACCGCCCAAGAACTCACTGCAGGTTTACAGCTTCCCGAAAGTCCCGAAGCAGTACAACAAATTTTCAGTGCTTTGGCACCAAAACTCCAAGGAAACGAGCACTACAATTTGAGCAGCGCTAATAAAATTTACGTTAAGGATTCTTTCCAAATTAGCGACTCTTACAAGGGAGTCGCCGTTAATGTATTCAATGCCGAAATCGACAACATTGATTTCACCCAAGGCCAAGCAGCTGCTAAAACAATGAACTCGTGGGTTGAAAAAAAAACTGAGGACAAAATCCACGATTTGATCAGCCCAGATGATTTGGATGATGATACACGTTTGGTTTTGATCAACGCCATGTACTTCCACGGACACTGGAACAACAAATTTGAAAAGTACGCAACCAGGAAACGCGACTTTTATCTCAACAGCAACGATAAAGTTGAAATCGACATGATGGAACAAACCAACTCATTCCCATATTATGAAAGCAAAGAATTGAATGCTAAATTTTTGGAAATGTCTTACAAAGGTGGTGATATCTCCATGACCATTGTTTTGCCCAACGATAAAGAAGGTTTAGGTGCTCTGGAAGCTAATATTGAGCAAATTCTCGTCAAACCCAACTACTCTTTGGAACGCGTCCATGTCGTTCTCCCCAAATTCAAGATTGAAAGCACCATTAAATTCAATCCTATTTTACAAAACGTAAGTTTGCTGCACTAATCTTCTACCATATCGAGTTACTATCAAATTTAATAATTCTCAAATAAACTTTTAGTAAATAACTCGACTCTGGTTTCTTCTATTTTACGATCGGATTTTAATTCTGCTTTGTTACAGTTGGGAATTGTCAAGGCTTTTGCCGATGATGCCGATTTCTCCGGAATTGGTGCCAATGCAGAACCTTTGAAAATCAGCAAAGTTATCCAGAAAGCTTTCATCGAAGTCGAAGAAGAAGGAACCACCGCTGCAGCAGCAACCGCTGGTAAGTTCTTGTTTAATAGTTTACTAGCTTTCGCTTCTTTATTGTCTTTCACTGTGCTTCAAACTCTTGCTTCTTTAATGTTAAACAAGATTATTGTTTGTTATGCGCTTACATTTTTTTATCATTTCGCTTTCAGTTATAATGATGCCAGGAATGGCTCCTCCTGTTCCCGAAACTGCTACATTCGTCGCCGATCATCCATTTGTTTTTTGTATTAAAAACAAACTGGGCATTTTATTTACAGGCCGCTTTAACAGTAGCTAAAAAATTTTGAGAACGTTTTGTCGGAAAATTATTTATTAATTGCTGCGTTTGCAAAGCCAATAATTAATTAAAACGTTCAGCGGCTAAGTACACTTTTGCAATTACTTTGTAGATACAATCGTGCAATAAAATTTATGTTTATTTAATTAAGAATATTTATATTAATGCCGCCGCGTCAGATTAATATATCCACTCTGTCACCTCTATGTTGTGGTTGCCAATTAAGAAATTATTCATTATTATATTGCACTAATTAATTCGTAGTTACGGAAACTTGAATACTTCGCACGCAAATTTTTATCACACACTAAATAATCATTTAATTATTATTATTGTCAAAACAGTCTAATAAGGCTTTTTTAATATTGCGATAATTTTTGTTCTTTGGTGATGGATAATTTAAAAAAAATTCACAAATTTAATTATTTAGTAGTAAACGAGGAAACGATTATGTGAATTTTTCCTGTTTAGGTTTATGAGTTATGTGGGATTAAATTGCCCGATTTGAAAGCGAGAAATTAGTTTGATTTTGCTGGCAAATTGATCTCTAAATGCGATCGATTGCATGTTAGGACTGGTTTATAAAAATAATTCAATTTGTTTATATTCCATTAATAATAAATTATTATATAAGTAATGCATTCTTTTTATGGATTTATGTAATTAAGGAATGGGCACTGCTTAAGTTTAGGTGTGGTAATGCCATGTATGTATATATTTATCTACTGCTAAAGCTTAATTTGAGTTTTTCTCGAAAATCTTGTTCTAGGTATATTCTAATTGAACATCACGTCATGCACGCTTTTCGAGTTACTGAGCATGTCGAATTATGTACAAGTCGTAATAACTTAAAATTGTGTACCGTAGAGATTATAAATAATACTCTGTTGTAAATTATTGCATTTGTATAAAATATGCTTAAATGGGGACGGACCCCTAAGGGTGACCACTCCAAATAAATTTAAAAATTTCCTATAGCAAAGAGGAAGGTTTATATAGTATACTGTAAAAATTTCACTGGAGATGATACACATAAAATTTCGAAAAAAATCAATTTGAAAAGTACGGAAAAGTAGCATCGAGTATGCAGTACACCGCGGTCGATATGCATCGTTCGCCCGTGGTATAGGCTCCGCCCCACAGAAGTTATAAATATAAGTGGGGACAGGCAAGCGGTAGTCCATTTCGTTACGTACATTCGACGAGTAAACATGGTTCTTTTCAGAACCACAAATTTTTTAAGAATAAGGTCTCTAAATAAACATAATAAACTATGGCTTGGCCAGAATTGGGCACAACAAAAACCTAGCCTACGGCCCTCCGGCCGGTTTTTTATTGGTGGAGCCGCTCCGCGGCAGAGCTAAACATACGAGAAGGCGCCACACATCAAGAACACCGGGATGAAGGCAACCGGGATCTTAAACCCCCAAAAAATCGCCTAAAAACAAAAAATTATCGATGTTACATGTAGGAGCGTCGAGCTGCATCTGCCGCTCCGAAATATTCTAAGTGTTAGGGTATATCATATTGCGCGGACCGACCACAGAATGGCTGACGCGCCCCAGAATCTCGTTAATCCACCACTGAATTACATGAAAATTAGCAAACTTCAAAATCGATTTACTCAAAATTTTGATTATATCATCGCTTGTGAAAATTATGTCAGTATACTATATAAACCTTCCTCTTTGCAATAGGAAATTTTCAATTTATTTGGAGTGGTCACCCTTAGGGGTCCGCAGCCGCTTAAATTAAGACAAACTATTCAGGCTTTGTAAGGGATATTGCTAAAACAGTGCATTTTTAAATAAAATCAAAAAGCAAAGTTTAAATAAAATCTTTTAGACTGAAGGATTTTGTTTCTAAAAAATTCATAAAAATTAAAATCGGTTAACTTTCGAAAAAGTTGTGACCTAAAATAAAAACACCCCGCATGAAAAAAATTTAGTTCAATTCTTTCGTAACAAACTAATTATCGACTGATAAGCCAAGAAACCTGAAATCCTTGAATTAATTTTTAATTTTTTATGTAAAATAGTAGTTACAGACTTCTGTGTCCTGCTTTGCTGCATAATAATATAATATATTGCACATTTTATAGTTGACAGTTCTTAATTACAACACACGCATTCATGCAGAAGCGAACGTAAAACCGCTACAATTTGTATCCTTCCTAATTGCTTTCAGCAACTCTTAACTATAATCTTAATATAATTTAACATAGTTTATATAACGAAGTACTGATAGTATCGCTAGAGTGTGTATAAATTAACTCATCGTATTTTTCACGTTATTTTTCTACTTATTTATCCATTAAATCTTATTATTCAATTAGACATCACTAATATAAAGTGTGGGATTACGATCAAACAACTTCAATTTCCGGTTTTTGTACCGTTTTATATTTTCTGAATTCCCCTGTATGTGACGAACGTAGGGGACCTACAGCTAAACATGGATTCCGAATTGCGGTTATAGCAGGCGATTTTTATACGATCCGTTTCGAATAAGAATGGCCCTTATTGTTCAAACGATTATGTATACATACTGTATACAATATACTGTATACAATGTATACAAATCCAAATTCGATTTATTGGCACAACAAAAAAAAATCTGATGTGACAACACATTACTTTCCCATTTAGTAGATTCCACTTTATTTTATATTAAATATTAATAAAACAGATGTTAACACAAAACAATTTTTAACTCGATAAAATACACAAATTACTTTGAGATATCAAAGTTACGAAATTTAATTTGTAATTTAACATGGTAACTCATATTTTTTAAAAGCACTTATTTTATATTTTCATTTTAACAATTATATAACATGTTTGCATTGAAAAATTTTTAAAATTGACATTTTCCAAAAAAAATTAGAAATTTGCGGAATGCCGTGCCGTCTATATGCAATCAAATTTTAACTATGGGCGTAATGACGTCAGAATTAATTTTTTATAAGTAATTAAAAAATTCGTTTGATATTAACTAGTACATAATATGTTAATACAAGTAAATTAGTTAAAATATTAAATTATAGTAATGAACAATACAAATCACTTTGACAGATCAAAATTATCCAAGGCAAACCATATTCATTTAATAGCCCTTATTTTATTTTTGCATTTTAACAATAATTTAAGAGGGAAATATCAAGTGTGGGGTATCAAAAGATGCGGAAAAATAATCTCTTTCGATTGATATGATTTTCAATCTCATATGTTCCACCGGGAAGCGGCAATGCTCTTTAACAATTTTCATTCCCCTAAAAAAGGGGTTAAAAATGGACGGTTTTCAACCAAAATCTAATCAGCTCTTTAGACAGCTACTTCAAACTAGTGTATAAAATTTCAACTCAATCGGTGCACGCGTTTGTCTGAAAACGTTGACGAGAAAATCACCACACATCACACACACATCCGGACATCATTCCAAAATTGGTCTTAAACAATTCGTATGGGCTCATAGACCATGGGAAAAATGCTAACTCAAAATTTTTTTTTAACTCGATAACAATACTTTCCTTTACTACGTAAATGGGAAAGTAAAAATTATTATGATCATACTCGTTATTCTGGTAGATTATAATATACTAGATGATACCCCGTCCGAGGACGGGCAGCTAGAAGGACGGGCAGCTACCCAAGGTAACTTAAGTTGAATGAAGATTAAGGAAAGCTCTCAGTGCAATCCAAAAGCCATATGACCTTGGCTGCCTGCCCGTCCTCGGACGGGGTATCATCTAGTTTTGAATATGATCGGATAGACCTTGATACAATTCAGTACGCAATTTACTTTGTTGATATCGTATGTAGTTCAAATTATTGGCTTCCACTTGCAAATATGAGTCGACAATCCACTGTTGCGTAAGTTTTCCCGCACTCATGATCGGATTGAAATCGTTTCTAATTGCTGTTTGCGCAACTTTAAATTGTAACATGCTGATTTTATTACGGGATTGCCGATATCCTTCGCAACTCCAATTGGGTTGCCACCCCGGTTCGCCAAACGGATAAAGAATGCCATAAGTCATAGGGTCAAGATTTGGACTGAGAATATTGATACGAATGAATTGTTGTGCATTGTCGACGGGATTTCGAGGATAGATACGGATATCACGTTCAAATGGAGGTTCGCCGTCATCATTTACGAACACCATTGCAATTTCATTGGACGTTGGAGCATTGTAACGTCTTTGATCAGACTGCCGATCGCGCCGCATCACCATATTGACGACCGGAACTGGTTGTCCTTCTTCTTCGGCTCGTACACGCTCTTGTTGCTCAATTTCTTTCATCAGGCAATATGAAGCTGCGATACGATTGTTGACGCGGAAGAAACGATCGATTTTCTCAATCACTTCAGGTAGACAACCTCTATTCTCAGGCAGATTTACTCGTTCATTGACCGCTTCTGTCGTGTCCATTACATACAGTTGTGCAAACTTTCTTGTTTGTCCTTCAGGTGGATACAGGTTTGTGGTTCTGTGGTACGTCTGTCCATGAATTTTGAAAACGTATGGTCCGTTACCCGGCATTGAAACAATATCTGCTCCCATTGAAGCGAAAGAAACCGAGGAATTGTAAGAGCGGATGTGCTGACGAAAGTTCTTGTAGTAAGGATTATCTGAATCTGAAAGCATAGAGCGAAGAAATTCGGGATATAACAATAGATTCCCATGTTGATCGAGCGGTTGCGTAATCTTCACTTTTCCTTTATGACAGCAGTTGTTAAATTGTTTATCAACTGGACGCTCCTTGGCGAAATTCTTGGAGCCGCAGAACTGACAGATGGAATTCATTTCTCCACAATCGTGTCGAGTAACGTGAGATTCATCAAATCTCAATGCTCTTATTTGTAGTTGAATTGCTTGACTTTGGTATCGATTTTCTTTCTGTCGATGTATCGCATGGGACCGAGCGTCAGCAGCTTGCCGTGCTTGAGTTTCTTCTAAAGTTTCACGTTGTTGACGTATCGCATGGGACCGAACGTCAGCAGCTTGCCGCGCTTGAGTTTGTTCCAAAGTTTCACGTTGTCGACGTATCGCATGAGACCGAGCGTCAGCTTGTCGCTGTGATCGAAGCTGTTCTTCTGTGTTATTAGCTCTTGTACGTGCTTTTCTCTCACGATTCAATCGCCGTCGCTTTGCAACAGGATTTTCAAAATTTTCATTATCCATTATGGAAGTTCACATAATGCTTTTTTGGAAATAGCTGTTCTATATAGACAAAATGATACGATGATACGTTGATCCGATGATACGTTGATACGATGATACGTTGATCCGATGATACGTTGTGCGTTCGGTTCGGTTCGGTTTGCTTCGGGTATTTCCGTGGGACAGACAGAAAGAAAGACTTGGCCTTTTATAATAAGAGATATGAAAATAGTTAAATGGGTCGGATATAATCAATTTAATAATAATTATTAGCAGATTAAAAAAAAAATTCATATCCAGTTTCTATTTTGAATATGGTACCTTATGGTACCAACGTAATTAAGGTGAAAATTATAATAAGTAAATGCTCATTTTGTTATCTCAAATCTCTCTAAACATAATATGCTATGATTATTTAAATTTACAATTTACGTATTATATTTATCAAATAATCAATAAGTAAATCAATTTTATTCGTTGATTGAATTGAATTATACTTGGGGGGTTCAGAAGCCAATCAGTGTAAGTCAAATTTTTATTCAACATGACTTACCTATTATAGCCTGTTCGTTATTCATCAATTTTGTGATTTTAATTCAATTTCAATTAAAAATACTGTGTTTAAGTATTTGTTTCCAATAAAAAGTAGTTTTTTTCATGTGCAACAATTTGAAAATATCCAATTATCTCATTTAACTTAGTTAATGACTTACACTGATTGGCTTCTGAACCCTCCACTTGACAATGTCGCTCATCAACAAAATTTCTGTTTACATAATATTAAGTTCGCACAAAAAAGTTTCAAAATTTAATCTTTGTTTTCTCTAAATGGAACAACTTCCTTAAAGCTAAAATTGTCTTACAGCTAGACAGAGTTTTCGGTTTTGGAGGAGCATAAAGCAATTTTATTTTTTAAATGAGTGATGTGTTCGGACACTCATTTAATTGTTCTACTTGTAGGGCAGTCGCAAAGTCAGAATACTTTATGATTATGTGGAAAAAATTCTAACCGGATTTTTTTCATATAAAAATTAAAGCTATTTAAATTCTCTACCAAAATGGTTTTTACATATTTTTCGTCAAATTTGTACTTTATTCCCATCCATTTAAATAAATATCGGGGGTCGCGCAATTTAGCTCAACTTTAGGCGATCATTACCAGATAAAGTACGAATCTGACAAAAAATATGTATAAATCTTTTTTGTAGAGAAATTAATTAGCGTTAATTTTTTACGTAACTATTTTTGTCGTAAAGTTGAAAAAAGTCAGAAATCGGTAAATAACTGATTTTTGTCACCTTCCCCAACCCGTAGAAATTGACGCCAATCTTGTTACAGGGGGGGACTTCAAGATTACTTCATTACATCTTAAAGAACAGTTTTATAATTTGTCCACTACGAAATAATTGGTGCCTGGACTATTGTTTGTTCAATTATTTAAAGGCAATGTTTGGTAGCCGGTACCGGTTACTATATTGAGAGCCGGTAGTTTACGTTTATTGGTCAATTTAAAGAAGGTGGAACTACCGGTATAGTGCATAATACTAATAAATTGCAGATAGGTATTGAACTTAGAAATAGAAATACCGGCATCTAAAATGATTGCCGGTATTAACTGATGCAAACATTCTTTTACAAAATGAAAAGAATGTCAGGTTCGATTTATCTGTTTAGAGTAATTAATTATAACGTTATAATAGTTACAACGTCATATTATTTACAAGAAGCCCATATGATATTGAAATTCTTGGTTCAGATTTTTTTTTAATTATTTCTTTTCGTAATTTCTACGTCATTAGAATTACAGATGTATCAAAATTATGGAAATTAATATACATATACTATTTGTTTGGCAATAATAATTTTTTATAAAAAAAAATAAGCAGTTCGATATTTTCATTACCTCTGATGTATTTTATAATAAGAATATTAAATTTTGCAATAGTAAAAACGCAAGTAAAAAACTATTGGGATTTTACACTACCGATGGTGGCGCTAGCGTCAACTGCAATGTCTACGTTAACGGGTATACCTCAGTAGAATGTTGATTTGTTTATACGGGTGACACGGATGTAAAATTTGTAATTATCGATTACAATTAAAGATTAAACACTGCACTGAATTAAAAATCTCACAAAAACAAACTCAAACACTATTAACACATGTTAAAAGAAACTGAGGTATACCCGTTAGGGTAGTTACAATTGCTGTCGTATGGTGGCGTTTGGTTAATGTAAAATCCCAATATCGTAACTTCTTCCATAATATAATCAAAATTTTAGCTAGTGACTTATTACCGGCAATGTAATAATATAATCTAGGGTACCGGTACTACCGCCTTATTTATATTGACCAATGAACATAAACTACCGGCTTTCAATAGAGTAACCGGTACCAGTTACCTTGACATTGCCACATTAAATTTATTTAAATTTAAACTTCGTAAGACTTTTAAATTTTATTGTAAAATTCTTTAAAAACGTTTTCGGTTTGCACCAATACCAGTAGATGTAAATTATTGGATTATTGTAGAAATTTCTTACTTCTGTAAATTTTTTATTTCTTGCTTTTCATCGATAATGCTTGGGATATTCACTTTTTCTTTTATATCGTATTCTAAAATTATCCTTAATAATAATTCTATAATTAGGCAGGCACGGTGCGAAATCATTCCAAGGCATATTGAAACATTAAAGCTTAATTGATTTGGAAGAATAGGTCCGAAAAAAGTGTTTTGTAAATTGTACGCATTATCCTTGCCTGGGGATAATCTTGTGTTTGCTCTTTCATCTTCTTAATGTGTGTCGAGTTTGCCTCATTGGGTCAAAATTTGTAGACCTATTGCTAATAATGAGACATAGCTCAGTGTATATTATATTTCAAACTTTTTTCTATTTCAACTAGTAAACAGTTTTGTACATAGTTTTCATTTTTATATCCCTTAGAATTTGTATTCTAATTTTTTTCAGGTTTCATCCAGACAAAATCCAAGTTTCAAGGACAGCATTTTATTGCCAATAAACCATTTTTATTTCAATTAAAAATTCAAGACATTAGCCTTGTTGTAGGAAGGTTCAGTAGATCCGAATAGCAGATTATAAAATGTTCTTATATGCCGGGTGAATCAATAGAAAATTATTTTTAACTACCACTTCAGAGTATATCAGAATGCAATGCTCCAACAATTGAAATTATAATACATTGTTGATTCACCCGTATATACTTTTCTCATTTATTAATGTTCAAAGATTAAATTCTTGTTATTTAATGACACTGATTAATTTTTAATGACATATTAGGTCATATATCTCTTGTCAGTATTATTTCTTCTTGCCTTTCTAGACAGATTGTAAGTAATCATGGATATCAATAAAGAAACGAAAATGTTTTCCAATGTTTTTACTTTAAATAGCTCAGTTTGGAACATTTTTAAAGGGTTACATAGAAGGTAAATCTTTTTTTAGTAGAATTTCTACGCTTATGTGTCAACAGGGGACATACTGAACCACTCGAAAGGGGGTTACCGATCATATAAAAAAATTGTAGACATCTCAATTTTATACTTTTTAATGTATACTTTTATATTTTATACTTTTGCATTTATGATAATACACTATCTATAATTAATGTAGAAATTTTCATTTGCTTACTCAAAATTTTCTTTCTCTGCTATTGGATACACAATTTCTTTTTGCACTCTTTAGACGTAGCGTCTGGGAAAATTTATACAATTTTTTAATTCGAATTGTTTTCTGTTTATATGTATCTTACGTTACAATTATCTTGTTATGTCGGTTTCGCTTTGCTACAACTCCGACTTTTGTAGTGTATTAATTTCATTTTCGGCCATTGTTGTCAGGACCGTATGAAATAGTATACACAACTCGAGACAGAAGCGCCTCTTAATCTCTTGTGAGAATGGGATACTCTTGACAGCGGGGGAATCTGCACGCGAGATTAAATGGCTAGCTTTTGTCCCTTGATGTATAACATACTTTTCACAAATATGAGTCTAATTTAATTTTCTCTTGCAGCAGAAATGATGACGGGTTCATCAATGTTATTAAACGAACTGCCCCCTGTCCAGTTTGTTGCCGATCATCCCTACTTTTTAGTATTGAAAGTCGGAAACATTGTGACTTTCACAGGACGATACAATAACATGCAATAAAACTGAAGAAAATTTTCTAACTATAATTTTCTTTGTAAGAGCTTCTGAATAAATTTTCATTTCTTAAGTTGTGTTTCATGCAACGAGCACAGACAGGGAGGAAATCGGAAGATGTAGAAACGTTGTTAAAACTGATGTATACATACAAGTTGTGTTTCATCTACAATTCTTCATCGCGACACATCATTGATTCGTAATTAAAACCTTTTCAGCGTTTTTGATCCAATTTTGATTGGAAAAAATAAAAAATCCTACGTATTAAATTGTGGTAGTGGTAAATCATCGCAAAATCGTTTCATGTTCAATAAATTTTCAGCTTTTCAGACAATTAACTTGCTAACAAGGACATATAACAATTTCTTCTTAGGTGCATTTCCTTCGTGACTAATTAATATGACCTAGAGAAAATTTACACATCTAATTATCCATAATTGGACACAACATGTAACATTATAACAGTTTCAATTAACTTGCAAAAATTTGTTTTGATTTATTATTAATATTTCTGATAAATACTCTTTTTCCCTTTTCAGCAATTGCGAAGTTTCGATCAGGAGCAACACGGCAAATTAATCATTCCGATTTTATTGCCGATCATCCATTTATATTTATTTTAAGTCACGATTCGGCTTCACACATTTTTGTTGGTAGATATAGCGCACCTTAACACATTATTGAATAGTTTTTTTTACCGAAGTAGTGTTTTGTAATATATAATTGGAGACCTCTATTGGACTTTAATAAACAAATGTAGTACGTTTTTGTATGTTATTTTATTTCACATAAAATGGACTTACGCTTAGGTAGTTATAAATCCATGTAAAACGTATAAGTTTCATTTCACGTCTTACTCTCGGAGAATTATTATCTGGTTATGTTTCTGAAGAAAGTCCCATGGAAGTTTGTGATGAATAATATAGATTTTTATTTAACCGTACAGTGCATACGTCAATAAAAATCACACCAGTGCATACGTAGGACCTATCAGACCCATAGCTTTAAATCGACGAATGTTTAGATATTTCAGGAAAATAAGATAATTTTTGAAATCTATGTAGGGTAGGGTGGTCGACAGTGGATCACCAATTTTTCAAACCCATATATCTTGGAAAATAATACATGAAGTTCGTTGAAATTTTGGGTAGAGTAACATGGACTATAATCTTATCGAAATATGGTAATTTAAACTAAGTTGTATTACAAACAAACTGTGAAAAAAATATTTAATTTTAAGTGCATAATGATTCAGTGTTGACCAGGGGTGGTCCACATTGGATCGGCCTACGGTTAACAGTGGATCAACCACCACGATTATTGCACATATTTTAAAATGGAAAAACTAACAATTTTCAAACTAAAAATATAGAAAAACAATATAATTAAAAAAAAATATATTATAGGAAACAGAAAAAATACATTTTCGAGACGTAAACTACCGGCTCTCAATACAGTAACCGGTAGCGGTTACCTAGACATTGCCATATTAAATATATTTAACCCTTTGAGGCTAAGTGGTTTCAATTTCGTACCACACTTTCAACATTTTTTTGTAATTATTGCAGTATGGTGTCGAGAGTATACCATCGCAACAGCTTTTTTTAAATTTTCTAAATTTAATTAACGTGTGCCTCAAAGGGTTAAATTTAAACTTCGTAAAACTTTTAAGTTATATTGTAAAATTCTTTAAAAACGTTTTCGGTTTGCACCAATACCAGTAGACGTAAATTATTGGATTATTGTAGAAATTTCTTACTTCTGTAAATTTTTAATTTCTTGCTTTTCATCGATAGCGCTTGGGATTTTTACTTTTTCTTTGATATTCTAAAATTATTCTTAATGATAATTCTATAATTAGGCAGGTACCCTTGAAGTTTAAAATGAGATGTACGTATTTTTTAATTAATTACCATTATTGCAATAGAAACGGGGATATAAAAATCAAAATTTTTGCAATAATACTGATATTTCCTTCCTTGCTTATGGTGCGAAAACATTCCAAGGCATACTCAAACATTAAAGCTTAATTGATTTGGAAGCATAGGTCCGAATAAAGTGTTTTGTAAATTGTACGTATTATCCTTGCCTGGGGATAATCTTGTGTTTCCTCTTTCATCTTCTTAATGTGTGTCGAGTTTGCCTCATTTTGGGTCAAAATTTGTAGACCTATTGCTAATAATGAGACATTATCTCAGTGTATATTATATTTCAAACTTTTTCTATTTCAACTAGTAAACAGTTTTGTACATATTTTTCATTTTTATATCCCTTAGAATTTGTATTCTAATTTTTTTCAGGTTTCATGGAGACAAAATCCAGGTTTCAAGGACAGCATTTTATTGCCAATAAACCATTTTTATTTCAATTAAAAATTCAAGGCATTATCCTTGTTGTAGGAAGATTCAGTAGATCAGAATAGCAGATTATAAAATGTTCTTATATACCGGGTGAATCAATAAATAATTATTTTTAACTACCTCTTCAGAGTATATCAGAATGCAATGCTCCAACAATTGAGATTATAATACATTGTTGATTCACCCCGTATATACTTTTCTCATTTATTAATGATCAAAGAATAAATTCTTGTTATTTAATGACACTGATTAATTTTTATTGACATATTAGGTCATATAACTCTTGTCAGTATTATTTCTTCTTGCCTTTCTAGACAGATTTTACGTAATCATGGATATCAATAAAGAAACAAAAATGTCTACCAATGTTATTACTTTAAATGGCTCAGTTTGCAACATTTTTAAAGGGTTACATTGAAGCTAAATCCTTTTTAAGTAGAATTTCTACGCTTGTGCGTCAACAGGGGGGGTTACCGATTATATAAAAAAATTGTAAACATCTCAATTTTACACTTTTTAAGGTACCAGCATAAAACTTTCAAACTAAAGTTGTTTCATGGTTGTCTGATTTCTTAATGGTCTAGAAAATAACTAACAATCAGTATACAATTTCTTGTAATGCGTAATATAGTATGTAGGTAATAATTAACAATGCTGAAATAGTGAATTCGTGATAGGAGCATTGCAGTTTATTTATAGTTTTTTGCATAATTTTAAATTGTATTTATGATTGGATAATACACTACCAATAATTAATGTAGAAATCTTCATTTATTTACTCAAATGTAATACGCTGAACCACTAAAGGGTTAAATTTTCTTTCACTGCCATTGGTTACACAATTTCTTTTGCACTCTTTAGTCGTATCGCTTGGGAAAATTTATACAATTGTTTTAATTCGATTTGTTTTCAGTTTATATGGTGTTAAGATCTTCTCCAAGAATAAGACGTTTTATTGTTGATCGACCATTTTTCTTTCTATTAAAATTTCGAGGTTTTCCGATATCGGTTGGACGATACAACGCAAAATAATTTTGCGAATCTTTTGCACCCGTATACTTCACGACTGTTTGCAGTATTTCTTCATTCTTGGTTACATTTAATCGGGGTTTACTTCACCAAGTTGGGATCATTTAAGTTTTACTGCATTCTTAACTGTACTAATATATTTCATGAACTTAAAATGGGTACCTAATTATCATTGTGAATTGAGGATCCTGTATCTCGAACCAGGTAATAATAAAAAACAAAATTTAAGGAAATGCTTTCGTTTGTAGTTTAGCGTTTGTAACGCCAGGTCATCTGCTAACAGCTTGCAATCCTAACAGTTTAATTGAGAATGTATGACGACTTTTCCGGGACGCATGACTTTCTTCTGTTTCAAGTTGAGCTTATTTGTAAATTTAATCCCACGTAGTGTCATATAAGCCTACTGTATCATAATATTATTGACTCATCAGGTTTGCACTTGTCTTGTTTTTTTTCACTTTGCTACAAGTCCGCTTTTGTAGTGTATTAACTTTTTTAATGCGATACATTAATAGACACTTAAATTTGTTTACTATTAATTTGTACCTGTTACTTCCAAATTTCATTTTCGGCGATTGTTGTCAGGACTGTATGAAATAGTATACACAACTCGAGACAGAAACGCCTCTTAACCTCTTGTGCGAATGGAATGCCCTTGACAACGGGGGAAGTTACACGCGAGATTAAATGGCTAGCTTTTGTCTCTTGATGTATAACATACTTTTCACTAACATGAGTCTAATTTAATTTTCTCTTACAGCTAGGTTGCAAAATAGATATGTATCCCTTATACCCAAACAAGTTCCCGTGGACTTCATTGTCGATCATCCTATGTTGTTTGTTTTGAAAATGAATGATTTTGTCTTATTCGTGGGACGTCACAACAATGTAACGATAAAACTGTAACCTATATATTGGGAAAATAAACCATTTTTCTGATCTATATTTTGTTTTACTTTAATTTTGTATATTTCATATTTTGAAATTATTAAGGAAATCATTCATCAATAATTGAAGTATCATCTGGGGCGCAACATCAGCATGCTGTTAGATTAAATTGCTATCAGCATTTTAATTTAATTTTCTCTTGCAGTTATTATGACTAGGGTTACATCACTGTTAGTGACCAAACAGCACCCTGTCCAGTTTGTTGCCGATCATCCCTACTTTTTAGTATTGAAAGTCGGAAACATTGTGACTTTCGCAGGACGATACAATAACGTGCAATAAAACTGAAGAAAATTTTCTAACTGTAAATTTTTTTTATAAGAGCCTTTGAATAAATTCTCATTTCTTAAGTTGTGTTTCATCTACAATTCTTCATCGAGACACATCCGATCTTCTCTGTAGTTAAAACCTTTTCAGCGTTTTTTTTCCACTGCGTAGTATGTATATTCGGTTATGAACGTCTTGCGACATTTTTTCGATACCTCCCTGTCTCTGCTCGTTGCGTGTTGAAAATGTGTGACGAGCACAGAGGACCTACAGCTTAACGTGGATTCCGAACCACGGGAATAGACGATTTTTACACCGCCTACTCCGTTCAGGGAAGTTTTTTAGCCATAAATACTGCGTAGTGTGATTAGACAAAATCAAAAATCCTACAAATTAAATTGTGGTAGTCGTAAATCATCGCAAAATCGTTTCATGTTCAATAAATTTTCAGCTTTATCAGACAATTAACTTGCTAACAATGACATATTACAATTTCTTCTTAGGTGTATTTCATTTGTGACTAATTAATATGACCTAGAGAAAATCTACACATCCAATTATTCATAATTGCACACATGTAACATTATAACAGTTTCAATTAACTTGCAAAAATTTATTTCGATTTGTTATTAATATTTCTGATAAATAATTTTTTGCCTTTTCAGCAATTGTGGGGTCACGAGCAGCAGGAATACGGCAAATTAATCCTTCCGATTTTATTGCCGATCATCCATTTATATTTATTTTAAGTCGCGATTCGGCTTCACACATTTTTGTTGGTAGATATAGCGCACCTTAACACATTTTTGAATAGTTTTTTTTACCGAAGTAGTGTTTTGTAATATATAATTGGAGACCTCTATTGGACTTTAATAAACAAATGTAGTACGTTTTTGTGTGATATTTTATTTCATATAAAATGGACTTACGCTTAGGTAGTCATAAATCCAAGTAACAAACAGCTGTTACGATGGGTATCAATAGATTGTCGTATGAAAAGTTCTATTTTCAAATTAGAGTGTTCTAAAGAAATCGAAAAAATTCCGTCTGAATCAAGAATTCTGAGCAAATACTAACTAAAATTTTAATTGATATTATTTTGTGAAAGACATTTTTGAGGTAACTGTTTTATTTCACGTTCTAATCTCGCACAATCATTATCTAGTTATGTTTCTGATGAACGTCACATAGAAGTTTTTAATGAAAAATATAGTTTTATTTTAATGTACGTATAAATTCCAGAAAACCAACAAATTTACTGTAAATATGAGATGTCTACAATAACGATTGCATTATTATAACTCCGAAACGTGGGTTCTAAAAATTCTAGATTTCGTGGGTTTTTTTTATGTTGTAATTAAAAACACAAAAAATGTGAGAACTTCTAAATATACTCTTCATGGTAGTACAACCAATTTCTAGACCATTTTATATTAATTTTGTAGTCATATAAACGAAAAGATTTGATCTTTGGAGTAATCTTGGTTATTCTCCGTTTTTTGGTTTTCGATTTTTTTAACAATAGTTTTATTACATGGATCCTATTGAATATAACCAAAATTTTAAACAAAAAAGACCTTTGTGTAGTTTTCGTACGACGAACGTAGAATCTTTTATCGGCATGCAAAGTTATCTAATACTGCTCACAGGTTGGAAAAAAATACTACCTTCGTGGTACTAAAATAACGGAAAGTTCTTTTGTGATTAAACTTTTGTTCCCAATAAGATGCACATAATAAAATTCTGGTAAATTCAATTTTAAGACCTCAAAACAACAAAAACTTAGGACTACTCCGAAAAGTCAAATCGTTTTGTTTACATAATGTACAACGCGAGATCTAGAAATCGATTACACCATAAAAAGTATTCTTTGAATTTCTCAAAACAACGATCTGTGATTGTTTTCATCTTTAATTCTATTTTAGATGAACATAAAAATGAGACGAAATCGATTGGAACCCGACTTTCCGAGTCTAACGGCGCGTGCTAGCTAAACGACTGACTTGACGATACATTTTATTGGAATCATTATTGTACATAATTTTATGCTCTACAAAAAGAAGTGTAGTTTGTTATCCTATCTTGCTTAGTTTTCGAGATATATGAAAAAACTGAAGAGCATCGCGTTCTTTGTTTCTAGGATTGTTACTAAATATTTAGACCGCGGTAATTTTTCGAAGCAAAATTAACCCTGCTTATAGAAAATTAAACCTACGCGATTTGTAGTGTTTGCAACCCAGGTAGACTAATTAGAGTGGTAACTTCTTAAATTAGTCGAATATTACATGTTTACATTGTAGCAAAATACAACGAGAGATTGAAGTGATACTTTTAATCTCGCAAGGCACAGGCGCGGACAAAACTCACACAAGAAATTATAACACTTCAATTTCGAGTTATATAATATCCTCGTAATATCTACTATTGTTTAGCAATAATCAATTTTTATTAAAAAAACACGCAGTTCGGAATTGTCATTACCTCTGATATATTTTATAATAAAAATATTGAATTTTGCAAAAGTAAAAAGCAAGTAAAAATATGTAAAAAAAAACAATATCGTAACACAACATGTAACATTATAACAGTTTCAATTAACTTTGCAAAAATTTGTTTTGGTTTATTATTAATATTTCTGATAAATACTTTTTTTCCCTTTTCAGCAATTGCGACGTTTGGATCAGGAGCAACACGGCAAATTAATCATTCCGATTTTATTGCCGATCATCCATTTATATTTATTTTAAGTCACGATTCGGCTTCACACATTTTTGTTGGTAGATATAGTGCACCTTAACACATTTTTGAATAGTTTTTTTTACCGAAGTAGTGCTTTGTAATATATAATTGGAGACCTCTATTGGACTTTAATAAACAAATGTAGTACGTTTTTGTATGTTATTTTATTTCACATAAAATGGACTTACGCTTAGGTAGTTATAAATCCAAGTAAAACGTATAAGTTTCATTTCACGTCTTACTCTCGGAGAATTATTATCTGGTTATGTTTCTGAAGAAAGTCCCATGGAAGTTTGTGATGAATAATATAGGTTTATTTTAACCCCACAGTGCATACGTCAATAAAAATCACACCAGTGCATACGTAGGGCCTATCAGACCCATAGCTTTAAATCGACGAATGTTTAGATATTTCAGGAAAATAAGATAATTTTTGAAATCTATGTACCTATATAATTTATATTATACTTTATAAAAATAGAATATTAAAAAAATATTTATCAGTTGAAATAAATCAAATAAAGTATTACCAAATATTCAAGAAGTCAACACCACCTGAATTCTCTTGATTATTATCAGAACAGGTTGGATAATAATAATGAGCATGTTGCAAACAAATACATTTGTCACACTTTTCACAGAACCTCTGATATATTTTATAATAAAAATATTGAATTTTGCAAAAGTAAAAAGCAAGTAAAAAAATGTAAAAAAAAACAATATCGTGACTTCTTCCATAATATAATCAAATTTAAATTTTATTTAGAAAAAACAGATATTAAATTAAATTAAAAAAAGTAATCTACGCAATGAAAAGTCTGATTTTTCATAAAAGATGTAATGAAAGTACCAAAGTGCATATTTTCTTTTATAAAAAATGATTATTGCTAAACAAATAGAATTAATTTTCATAATATTATTTCATATTCAAAATTTTAGCTAGTGACTTATTACCGGCAATGTAATAATATAATCTAGGGTACCGGTAGTACCGCTTTATTTAAATTGACCAATGAACGTAAACTACCGGCTCTCAATACAGTAACCGGTACCGGTTACCTAGACATTGCCATATTAAATATATTTAACCCTTTGAGGCTAAGTGGTTTCAATTTCGTACCACACTTTCAACATTTTTTTGTAATTATTGCAGTGTGGTGTCGAGAGTATACCATCGCAACAGCTTTTTTTAAATTTTCTAAATTTAATTAACGTGTGCCTCAAAGGGTTAAATTTAAACTTCGTAAAACTTTTAAGTTATATTGTAAAATTCTTTAAAAACGTTTTCGGTTTGCACCAATACCAGTAGACGTAAATTATTGGATTATTGTAGAAATTTCTTACTTCTGTAAATTTTTAATTTCTTGCTTTTCATCGATAGCGCTTGGGATTTTCACTTTTTCTTTGATATTCTAAAATTATTCTTAATGATAATTCTATAATTAGGCAGGTACCCTTGAAGTTTAAAATGAGATGTACGTATTTTTTAATTAATTACCATTATTGCAATAGAAACGGGGATATAAAAATCAAAATTTTTGCAATAATACTGATATTTCCTTCCTTGCTTATGGTGCGAAAACATTCCAAGGCATACTCAAACATTAAAGCTTAATTGATTTGGAAGCATAGGTCCGAATAAAGTGTTTTGTAAATTGTACGTATTATCCTTGCCTGGGGATAATCTTGTGTTTCCTCTTTCATCTTCTTAATGTGTGTCGAGTTTTCCTCATTTTGGGTCAAAATTTGTAGACCTATTGCTAATAATGAGACATATCTCAGTGTATATTATATTTCAAACTTTTTCTATTTCAACTAGTAAACAGTTTTGTACATATTTTTCATTTTTATATCCCTTAGAATTTGTATTCTAATTTTTTTCAGGTTTCATGGAGACAAAATCCAGGTTTCAAGGACAGCATTTTATTGCCAATAAACCATTTTTATTTCAATTAAAAATTCAAGGCATTATCCTTGTTGTAGGAAGATTCAGTAGATCAGAATAGCAGATTATAAAATGTTCTTATATACCGGGTGAATCAATAAATAATTATTTTTAACTACCTCTTCAGAGTATATCAGAATGCAATGCTCCAACAATTGAGATTATAATACATTGTTGATTCACCCCGTATATACTTTTCTCATTTATTAATGATCAAAGATTAAATTCTTGTTATTTAATGACACTGATTAATTTTTAATGACGTATTAGGTCATATATCTCTTGTCAGTATTATTTCTTCTTGCCTTTCTAGACAGATTTTACGTAATCATGGATATCAATAAAGAAACAAAAATGTCTACCAATGTTATTACTTTAAATGGCTCAGTTTGGAACATTTTTAAAGGGTTACATTGAAGCTAAATCCTTTTTAAGTAGAATTTCTACGTTTGTGCGTCAACAGGGGGGGTTACCGATTATATAAAAAAAATTGTAAACATCTCAATTTTACACTTTTTAAGGTACCAGCATAAAACTTTCAAACTAAAGTAGTTTCATGGTTGTCTGATTTCTTAATGGTCTAGAACAGCGTTTCTCAAATAGGTGGTCCGCGGACCAGTGCCGGTCCGCGAGCAAAGTTTTGCCGGTCCGCGGCTAGTTCACCAAATAAATAGTTTATGAATAAAATACTTATGTTTCGTTTTGTTTCATTTGTTATAAATTGAAAAAATTCTTTGACCTTCGATAACATTGTGGTGGTCCGTCATGGATGAGTAAGAATAATACCGGTCCGCCACATTCAACAATTTGAGAAGCGCTGGTCTAGAAAATAACTAACAATCAATATACATTTTCTTGTAATGCGTAATATAGTACTATGTAGGTAATAATTAACAATGCTGAAATAGTGAATTCGTGATAGGAGCATTGCAGTTTATTTATAATTTTTTGCATAATTTTAAATCGTATTTATGATTGGATAACACACTACCAATAATTAATGTAGAAATCTTCATTTATTTACTCAAATGTAATACGCTGAACCACTAAAGGGTTAAATTTTCTTTCACTGCCATTGGTTACACAATTTCTTTTGCACTCTTTAGTCGTATCGCCTGGGAAAATTTATACAATTGTTTTAATTCGATTTGTTTTCAGTTTATATGGTGTTAAGATCTTCTCCAAGAATAAGACGTTTTATTGTTGATCGACCATTTTTCTTTCTATTAAAATTTCGAGGTTTTCCGATATCGGTTGGACGATACAACGCAAAATAATTTAAATTTTATTCAGTGAACCTTTTGCACCCGTATACTTCACGACTGTTTGCAGTATTTCTTCATTCTTGGTAACATTTAATCGGGGTTTACTTCACCAAGTTGGGATCATTTACGTTTTACTGCATTTTTAACTGTACTAATATATTTCATGAACTTAAAATGGGTACCTAATTATCAAAATTGGGAAAATAAACCATTTTTCGGATCTATATTTTGTTTTACTTTAATTTTGTATATTTCATATTTTGAAATTATTAAGGAAATCATTCATCAGTAATTGAAGTATCATCTGGGGCGCAACATCAGCATGCTGTTAGATTAAATTGCTATCAGCATTTTAATTTAATTTTCTCTTGCAGTTATTATGACTAGGGTTACATCACTGTTAGTGACCAAACAGCACCCTGTCCAGTTTGTTGCCGATCATCCCTACTTTTTAGTATTGAAAGTCGGAAACATTGTGACTTTCGCAGGACGATACAATAACGTGCAATAAAACTGAAGAAAAATTTCTAACTGTAAATTTTTTATATAAGAGCCTTTGAATAAATTCTCATTTCTTAAGTTGTGTTTCATCTACAATTCTTCATCGAGACACATCCGATCTTCTCTACTGTAGTTAAAACCTTTTCAGCGTTTTTGATCGACTGCGTAGTATGTATATTCGGTTATGAACGTCTTGCGACATTTTTTCGATACCTCCCTGTCTCTGCTCGTTGCGTGTTGAAAATGTGTGACGAGCACAGAGGACCTACAGCTTAACGTGGATTCCGAACCACGGGAATAGACGATTTTTACACCGCCTACTCCGTTCAGGGAAGTTTTTTTAGCCATAAATACTGCGTAGTGTGATTAGACAAAATCAAAAATCCTACAAATTAAATTGTGGTAGTGGTAAATCATCGCAAAATCGTTTCATGTTCAATAAATTTTCAGCTTTATCAGACAATTATTAACTTGCTAACAATGACATATAACAATTTCTTCTTAGGTGTATTTCATTTATGACCAATTAATATGACCTAGAGAAAATCTACACATCCAATTATTCATAATTGCACACATGTAACATTATAACAGTTTCAATTAACTTGCAAAAATTTATTTCGATTTGTTATTAATATTTCTGATAAATACTTTTTTGCCTTTTCAGCAATTGCGGTGTCACGAGCAGCAGGAATACGGCAAATTCATATTTCCGATTTTATTGCCGATCATCCATTTATATTTATTTTAAGTCACGATTCGGCTTCACACATTTTTGTTGGTAGATATAGCGCACCTTAACACATTTTTGAATAGTTTTTTTTTACCGAAGTAGTGTTTTGTAATATATAATTGGAGACCTCTATTGGACTTTAATAAACAAATGTAGTACGTTTTTGTGTGATATTTTATTTAATATAAAATGGACTTACGCTTAGGTAGTCATAAATCCAAGTAACAAACAGCTGTTACGATGGGTATAGGTAATTTCTTTTGTTAAAAGCCCTACAATGCGCGAAGGAGGAGCCAAGAGGGCGAAATACATACATATAAAATGCTACGTAAAAACATTAGCTTGGCGCGAAAATTTAGAAAATGTAAATAAGGCTAAAATAGCCTTAAAGAAGGCTAATTGTTATTTATATTATGAAACAATACTAATATCATTTCATATAATAATAAAACGCGAAATTTGTGTAACTGTCAAAACGAAATCAAACATGCAACGAATGTTTTCTAGTTGGGCTTTTTAGTATTTGGACGCGTTTTCGTTATTGCGCTGATGTTTGTATAAGTTTTGAGCTTTGGTACGAACTCTATCAATAGATTGTCGTATGAAAAGTTCTATTTTCAAATTAGAGTGTTTTAAAGAAATCGAAAAAATTCCGTCTGAATCAAGAATTCTGAGCAAATACTAACTAAAATTTTAATTGATATAATTTTGTGAAAGACATTTTTGAGGTAACTGTTTTATTTCACGTTCTAATCTCGCACAATCATTATCTAGTTATGTTTCTGATGAACGTCACATAGAAGTTTTTGATGAAAAATATAGTTTTATTTTAATGTACGTATAAATTCCAGAAAACCAACAAATTTACTGTAAATATGAGATGTCTACAATAACGATTGCATTATTATAACTCCGAAACGTGGGTTCTAAAAATTCTAGATTTCGTGGTTTTTTTTATGTTGGAATTAAAAACACAAAAAATGTGAGAACTTCTAAAGATACTCTTCATGGTAGTACAACCAATTTCTAGACCATTCTATATTAATTTTGTAGCCATATAAACGAAATGATATTTTGTTAAGCAAAATTAACCCGGCTTATAGAAATTTTAACCTACGCGATTCGTGGTATTTGCAACCTGGGAAGACTAATTTCGAGTTATATATACTATTTTATGTAACGGAGAGAGTGAAACAACAACCCTAAAAAAATGTTAAACCAAAAATGTCTCTTACAACTAAACCTTATGAAATTTTCGGAAAATAAGATTTTAAATGCCATAAAAGATAAATTGCTAAAATTTATTTAGAACTTGATGCAATATCCGATTTCGCAGACAGAAGATACCAACTATTTAAAAGAAATATGCAACTTTAGCATGTCTGCGGAATCATTTTTTAAGCGAAATTTTTATGAAGTTAAATTAAGAATTTTATTCGAAGAGAGAATGAATGAGGTCATGTGCCCCAGAAATACGAGAATAAAGATCAGTTTCACTCTCGTCGTTGCATAAAATAACATAGCACATCCCCAAATTACAGTCAATGTTCTAAAAACATACTAGGTTTTTATGATCTATGCGAATTAAGTACATTGTTATTTCTTCGTTAATTGGTTATTGTTTGGCAGGAATTAACATTTTTAACATCAAATCTGCTGTTGTAAAACTTAAATTAACTTCTAATATAAATAAATTAAAAAAGTTCCCATGAAATAAATAAATTCCATTTAAAAAAATGTGTTACATCTAAGCGAAACTGCATCTCTTATTTTTCCTGTATTTTCTCTACTATTCAGTAATTTCGTTATAACGAGACTTCGGAATAAGGAAAACTAATTATAAAATTTTTAGTGTCTTTAGAATATTTTTAACAATATTTTCTAACGTTTCGGGCCATTTGATTTTGGCCCATTGTCAAACCTAATAAGGAAGTTATTAATTAATAAAATTATAGGCACTGTTAATAAATCAAATTATGAGCACTATTGATATGAAATTAAATTCTATAATTAAACATAAAAAGGTCAACTATAGTTAATAAAGAAAATGAAGTCTTAGAATTTTGTTACCGATCATCCATTAGTGATATTCTTTTTAAGCCACACATCGGGTGCAAAATTTTTTTTTAGATCGTATCTATATCGTAATTTAACAATCTTTGTCAACGGGTTCTTTTTTATTGAAAAAGTGCTATGTCGATTCTAAGCTCGCCATTTTGGAAGCATTTTTATGTAATATACATTTTCCAGTTTCAATTTTTGAAATTTCGTATATTAAAATCATTGAAAGTAATGCTACACTTGTTCGAAAATGGGTAATACAAGAAATTTGTGTCGGCTTGCAATAGCAAATGAGAGCATTTGATTATTCCAACAACGATCTACACGTGTGTGTTCCGGCCTTATTGGCTCTCATCAGTGGCGTATTATAAAATGAAATTCTTGCAAATACTTAAATTTTATAAATTTTACCTTCGCAAGGACTGGCGTAGAAGATTATATACTACGGACTTTAAGTTTAAGTGAGATGGTGAATAATTGGTAAAATATTTAGCTAAAGTAGAAAGAAATGGGAAACAAAAAGTAAACTATAAAAATAATCGGTGAGCTAATTAATTGAAAATTGTCAAAACAAATACTAAGAATTGGAAATGCTAAATTAAAATATTAAAATGATATGCAAGAAGTTCAATAATCTATCTGAGTTAGCAGTCTAACCCCTAGGCTAACATAATCTATTTAGCTCTTTCATCCCCATTTCTTTAAAATCAAACTTTTATAGGCTGATGTGGGTTTTTCTGATGGGTACTTCTAACTCTATAACAACTAAATCATCTGTACTAAATAGCAATGAGGCAAAACAAACGATACTCTTCGCCTCGCTTCTGCAATTCCAGATTAAATTAATTTGGTTTCTTAAATTGTTTTTCTTGTTTTAGTATCTATTGCGTTGGCGTCATCGTTCGAAATTTACCCCCCACTCAAGACTTATTCGTTCGAAGCTGATCATCCATATTTGTTTTTCTTACGCGTCAATAACATAAATATATTTTTAGGCAGATACAGCAATCATTAATTTTTTGTACTCAATGTAAACCGTATTAATATTAACATGGAACATGTTTTTTACGTAATAAATAAATTTTTCACTTTTATACGAACTTTAATGTACTATAATGTAATATCCGCTTTTAAAACAAAACGGCAGATTTTTATTGGTTAGTTTTAATTTTACCCTCTTCTAAAGATTTATTCGTTCGAAGCTGACCATCCATATTTGTTTTTCTTACACGTTAGCGACATAAATGTATTTATATGCCGATACACTAATCCATACTTATAAAAAATGCAGAGCGTATTATTTCTTACAATAAATAAATGTTTGAGCTTTATGCGAACTTGATTATAACTCTAGTTTAAGTGTCATTCTCAAAATAGTTAGTTTGGAATTCACCGAATTAACCAAACGCCACCATGCGGAAGAATTTCAAATTAGTAAGTGACGTATTTAATGAAAATAAAAATTCATTCTTGAAACATTTGCTAACTTTTTTGCTGACTTTGAATTTCGAGATATACGTCCAAATACAGCCATGTTATTGTTGCTGGTGGTGCAATTTATTGTTTTTCATTGCAATTATACAATCATAACTTTGAAAGCTACAAATATTGAATTTTGTTGTTTTTCAGTAGTAATAGCAGATTATTCAGAATACATTGAAGATCTTTCATTTGAAGCCGACCACCCCTTCTTGTTTTATTTGAAAATTAACGACCTGAATATGTTAGCAGGCAGATTTAATAACCCCGAAGATGTATAAAATGAAGGATTTGTAATATTTTTACCAATATATTGCTTACTTTTCCCCCAGTTTTTCCTCATTTGTGAATCAAGTGCTTCATAAATGTACAGCGCAAAGCAAGAATAATCATTAACATTTTATTATGAATTCTGCTGATTATAAATTTCAGTTTTGCGAATGTAATACTAATTTTGTTGTATTTTTTCTTGGTTTTAGTTATCGCAGTTCTAGGGCATAGCCATATAACGATGAATCCACCAAAAATTTACCCATTTGAAGCTGATCATCCATTCTTGTTTTATTTACACGTTAATGGCGTAAATATATTCGCGGGCAGATTAAATAATCCTTAAGATTGCCAAATAATAATTTTGTAATATTTTTTCAATAAATTGTTTTTTCTTGTATTCAGGCGTGGTTTGTCTTGAAGCATGCCCGGTCGCGCGCCCTACCGATTAAAAGTCATAACCCAAAAATATATGTAGAATATTCTGCCGAGTAAAGGTCCAATAGAATATACTGGGTGTTGGGTGTTGCTTATCGGCTTAATGTGTGGTTTTTATCTTCCTAATAAATACGGCTGTCGCTTGCTGGAAGCCAATCTTTATCGAATGAATCTTTATGCCATCTTCGAGGCATCTAATTTTTTCTATTGTTTTAGCTATTGTACCCGTAGTCTACTCCTCAATTACATTCTATAGAGAACCGTACGAATTTGAAGCCAATCATCCATATTTGTTTTATTTAACTATCAACGGTATAAATACATTCGTCGGCAGAATAAACAACCCTTAACATGTTGATACTTTTGTAATCCTTTTTAATAAAGTTCTACTTAACAATTAGATTTTTTCTGAAATACTTTGGGTACGCAGAGGCCGGTAAAGGTTATGCTCTGATTATTTAATAATAAATAATTAAAAAACGAAATGAAAGAAAACATTTTATACGAAAAAGTATCGAAAATAAATCAAACTCGAGGTAGATATTATAATCTCGTGTATTCTTTTTAACCATGAGTTCTACCCCAGAATTATTAAAAATTTAAACTAGATGGCACCACTAAATTAAAAATCATACAAACTTGCCACTGACGCCATTTACGTGAGTTACGGAACTGAAAAGAATGTAATTTTTGTACCGTTATAAGGTTATGTTGTAGCCAATTTTTAAAAATAAAAAACCAGTTTTGTTTAAAATTCTAAACCCGACAAAATTTATCTTTAGACACTTTGTGGAAAACAAATAACACGAAGTTATTCTCGATCAAGCCCATATATTTTACATAATGTATTCGGATACAATAAATTAATTTAGTTAAAATGCCAAGATTTATAAAGGTAATACTCATGACATTTTGTTGTTTGTTTATATGTTTTACTGAAATAAACAATAAAAAAAGTTATAAAATATTTATATTGCATCGAATCTGTAATCTTGTTTAATTAAGACTTTTATCTCTAGTGTGAATCGGTGATGGAATTTATACGTTTTTTGTGTGGTGATGGTACAATTTTTGTTGAATTTGAATAATATTTGCATTGTTTACAGTGGATATCATCGATCGAGTTGGTTCGGGAGAGAGTGTAAATGTATCATACTTCGCTAATCACCCGTTCATTTTCATCACGCGCTTCTCGAGAACTCAAGAAGTGCTATTTTTGGGGAGGTTATCACTTCCAGACTCATAGTTTAGAAAAACTTGATAATATGTAAGAAAACCAATTATTCATGAAACAAAGGTTAAGTGAAAATTATTTATAACGATGCACAAGCTAATAAAATCAATCTTAACCATTTTGAAAAATACGGAACTGGAACGAATCATCTAAGGCTAAAATCACTAGCGCCATCTGTGTTTCAGTACATGTATTAGATACATTTTTTAGTATACCATGTCAGATTCATAACTTTCTTATTTTTTCGCCGATTGTATTAATAGGTTTTCGGGTAATTAAAGAGGTTTTCAACGGGACTTTGTTTTCGTTTAAAATAAATTCAATGTTTCAGTGGCGCCATCCTGTTGAAACCACATAACACTCACATCCATATCATCAATCATGTCCCGGTAACGCAATCGATTAACAGTAACAGCGTTTCCAGCCTCTTTTATAGTATATTACATATCTAGAGACAGAAGCGATACTTTTATGAAAGTGTATCTTTTATAAAGTGTATATGAATAATCCATAGCAATCGGATGATATAATGCCTTACTAAGTAAACGATAAAACGTATACACCGTGACCCACAAAACCCCAGACAAACTTGTTCTTTTTTCTTGCCGCGAAAAGTACTGAATTTTAAGAAAAAAAAATTTAGTATGCCGATTCTAAAACCAATAGAGAACAAAAAAACAAAAGAGAGAAATAAAAACAAATCGTAATTTTGTGAGTTACAAGATGTCAAAAAGTCGTGCCGCAATTAAAATGATAGGTATTGGTCAAAAAAGGCACCCGGGTTAAAACCAATAAAGAAGTGTACCGCCGGGATATTTTAGAGGCTGTGGTACAATTCGTCATGTGAATGCAGAAAAAACCTAAGTCCAAATTTCTTGATCTACCTTACATTTTATTACAGAAAATTATAGTTTGAGAATTGTTTTACAATGCAGAAAAATCCTAAGTCCAAAATTATTATAAAATTTTATTAGGATTTTGGACTTAGGATTTTTCTGCATTGCAAAACACATCTCATACTATAATTTTCTGTATTAAAATAAAAATCAAGAAATTTGGAATTAGGTTTTTTCTACATTCACATGACGAATTTTGTGATAGTATGTAGTTTTCACAGATCCACCATTTTCGTAGTGGCTCTTAATTTTTTTTTATACGTTATATTTGACATGTCAAAAAACAGAAGTGACAAAACTGTCACCCCTATTAAAACACAAAGTTCCTGTTGAAAAGCCCTGTACAATAGAAAGTTTCGTAACTCTTTTATTTTTCATTAAATTTTAATTATATAAAAACTGTTTTGTTTTAAATTTTAACCACTACAAAATTGTTCTCTTATCAATTTTCCATAAATAAATAATAACGATGTTATTATCATTCAAGGCCAACCTTTCGGATTAGATCTTCTGATAGCAAAATAGAAGGCGTTATAACTTTATTATTTTTGCGGCAATAGTGAAAATAAAAGAATTATAATATACTCTCTACAAAAATTCTCTTTCAGGATTTTTTGATGAAATGAATAATAATGAAGTATTTGAAAAAAAAACTAAAAATTTAAGGTGGCGGTTAGCTATATGGTTATAAATTAGTCTCTTTCCAAATTTTACTATGAAGTATTAAAGTATTCGTTTTTCATCTTTATTTAATTTTCACTTCACCAACTAACCCATTTTTTAATGTGTATTTCTTTTAACAATTTTTTACATTTTAGCTCATGTCGCCATTACATTGTCAATAGAATATCCATTATCCGAACCAAATTCGCTAATAGCCGATCATCCATTTATTTACTACATTAAATCATCACATGGAGTATTACTTATTGGTCGCTATAATCAGCCAATTAGTGATTAAATTATTATATTTTGATTGAATTAATTAATTATGCGCTTATAAAATTAATTGATTATATTAATTAGCCATAAAGTTTGCTTATTATATTTATGTATTAAAAAAATAGCATATGTGCAAAAATAATTTTGCTTTATTATTTATTTAACTAATTAATATATCCAATATTGTTTTGTTTCCAAATCATTAAACCAAAAAAAAAAGATTGTTGACCTCTATTGGGTATATGGACTTCAAATAAGCGCAACTGAAAAACTTGCAGACGTAACGTAATTCTATGCACTGGTTTTTATAAGAAATTACAATTTCCGTACTAGTTTTTTTTGAAAATTATGTTTAGAATCGTAAACAAAGTTAATGCTTCGTTTAATGATTGCACAGGAATGCAGTTGCAGAATGCATACGTGTGTGATGTAGAAGTATTCAAGTATTACGTAAATAATAATTAATTTCAGTTGAAGTAATAGCAGAATCCGCACAAATCCAATTTCCAAACCCGAAGAAATTCAGAGCAGATCATCCATTTTTACTTTTTTTGAAAAAGGGGGACCAAATAACCATATTCATTGGGCGTTTCACATCCAGTTAATGTGCATGATGTGTAAGTGTCATTTCCCTTTTTATAGCCTGATTATTTATTACCGATTGATAAGCGTTATACAAATTACTTAATTATACTTTAATATTACTTGACTTTCCCTATGATAAAACATTAAGCAGTTGGTGTTAATTGCCCATTTAATTGATCCAGTATTTTAATCGATTAGAAATTTCGATTTTATTTCGGTTTTGTTTACAAGTTATTGCACTTTTATGCTTTACTGCACTTTTTTTACTGGGTGGCAGGACCGTCTCTTCCACAGAGTCGAACCTTTATAATAAATAACAAAAAGTAACCCAGAATGATTTGAATATAACAGCTATAATTTTTTACAGTTATCTTGGTTCCCGCATCGCTACCCTTTCCACCACCTCCTTCGCCTAAAGAATTCACTGCAGATAATCCATTTATTTACTACTTAACAGTGCAAGGAATTCCATTCTTTGTTGGACGATCTACAAAATTTTAAAAAGCTGCCACATAATTATGATCTATACTGCCAACTATATACATAATACCATAATACTTTGTACCTACATCGAAAGAAAATTAAAGAAAATGAAACGAAAACGTTTCCAATTTTTGAGAATATATCTCCTTTTTATAATTCCTTCTTCTTTTCTTTATTATTTCTGTTGACATCTCATTAAGTCGGTAAAAACGGTATAAGGAATCAATATTTATTTTATGATAAATTTTATTTTTCGACATAATCTCCTTGAACTTTATCGGTATTAAATTTCATCCCTCGTAATCGCTAGGGGTTAGGTCTGGACTGTAGGGTGGGTGATTTAATTCTTCAAAGCCGCACTTTTAATGGATGAAACTTTTGACTTATGAACTGGTGCATTGTTGTAGCATAGCAAAAAGTTTTGTTTTACTTTGCCTTTCTTTTTCCTTGGATAACGTCCTTTAATTTCTGTAATAATCCTGCATGATAGATGCCCGTTATACTCTCTTTCCGACACAGGTAATAAATTAACAGAATTCGGGTGGTTTTCCTTGTTCTATCCACTGCACAGACTCTTGTTTGGATTCGAGGTCATAATGATGAATCTTATGTCTCATCGCCTGTTATGATATTTAAAATTTTTCTCGGATCAGCCATTTGATTTGGTTACAAACCGCTTTCGGGATTTTTTTATAACTCCTTTCGTGTATTTTACATGCCCTCTATATTATTTAAATTTTCGTCTCCCAAATCCTGAATAGCACGCAGGAGCGTTAGTTCAAGCCCCCCATCCTAGCAAAATTTGTTTAGAAATGTTTGAATAGGAATACGCTCGACGCTTCAGTTCCTACAATTCCTTCAAAAAGTTCACATGTCTTTTTATTTGTGAAAACTCAAGTGAACTCCATTTTTATTTTCACAAGAACCGGCTATCAGGTAATTGATAATTATTCTTTTGTTGGCTCCAGGTTATTCTTTTCTATATCTAATAACCAGTTCTAAGTAAGAACTCACTCGATTCAACAGTATGTATTTGATTCAACCTGCTTACTTCATTCTAAGTATGACTTTGATAAAACATCCAACCTATTGATCCAACAGATTCTCAGTAGGATCTCAATTAAGATCGAAGCATTTCTCCAACACCGTCCATATTGACCCAACTCAAAGAACACCTGGTTTCCCCGAGTATCCAGACTCTCAAGGAATTGTCAGGCTTCCAGTCATCCAACAGCTGGACGTTCACGAATTCTTATTTAATAAATGGTGATGCATATTACTGAAACCTTCATAGAAGGTCGTATAATTAATTATCTGTATTTTGGTGAATCCGTCTGCGGAAGACACGTAGTTCAAGACGAATGAACATTTTGCTACCTACTTGAATTCAAAACGGGAACGTATTAAACTACTAGATCATATTTTGTTGCCATATAAATTTGTATTGAGCTGATAATTAATTTATTTTCACAAAACCTTTGCTAATATCCCTTTGGAATATACAATCATAAATATTTGTTCTAAGTGAACAGATAGATATATGCATATAGAAACTTTGTGGGATTGAACCGCTGCGCTGTTCAAGTAATTAAATGTATTGCACCATTCCATTCCCCGGGTTAACTGCACGTGCTAATTGATAATATACAAATGAACTAAGATTGCATTCCTTTTATTCAGTAATTTACTTTACTGGTTAAGTATTTTAATTAGTCTCTCTTGACTACTAACTAAGACCCGAATAAAAGAAAGATTTTAGCTGAAACGTTGTAAAAACCTGCTGGGACCGTTAAATAAATTGAAGGCAACGTTTCTGAGAAAGACCCAGGACTCCACTCCCGCTCTTCTCAAACCCGGTAGCTACGCTATTAACTGGACAATATATGTAACAACCCATTTTATATTATACCGTTTTTACCGAACTTATTGATCTCCCCTTGCAATGTTCTTTAATTTTTTCTTCTTATTATTGATGACTGTGCTAATGATGTTTCATTCAACATCAATTTTTTAGAGTTTTGTCCACTGAACATTTCGCAAAAAATTTTAATAATATAATTTTGGTAAATGTGCATAAGTAATTCCAAGTGACCGAGTGCTCGACTGAAGAAGTGAAAATAACAGTTTCGATTCGAGCTAAAACTATCTAGTAATATTTAAAAAAAAGTGCTGCAACCAACTGCGCACAATTCCCCAGTCCAGTATAGGCATCCGTGGGGTCTAAATAAGGTAATAATACTCAATAATAAATGCTATAATCAGCGTCGTAGCAAGGGTGCCCCATCGCAATGGGGTCGCTAAACCTTGACAAATTTTCAAAATGATAAGAATATTTTGGAAGGGAGGCGCATATATTCAAATTTTCCTCAGGTTCCAGAAGAGCTTGCTACGGCGCTGGCTATAATAATAATAATAGCTATTTCATATGAAATTAGGCTAATTTCATAATCTTGAAGTAATTCTTAGTATAACTTTTTACAAGTAAATTTTTGCTAATCTGCTCAAGGGGATTTCTTAATATGTATAATATATGTAAGTAGTATAATATCTTCTCTTATAATATTTGGAAATGGTGTCTATGGTCTTCTTCTACTACGCTAATTTTTCTGTTATCTAATATCAACCCTACATATCAACTTAAAAAATTTTAAATATGAGGAGTTAAAATGTGTTACATTAAGGTGCATTTTGAAAATTATCTTTTCAACCATAAACGGACAAGAAAACAAAAAATAGTTCTACGAATTTCTTGTTTTTCCAAAAATACATGGTATCATAAACACATCAGTGGGTTGGTGTGATCGCTGATTGGATTATTGGGGGTTGGCTTAGCGCAACCTTCCAGTGAACATCAACACTATGTGGATAAGTTAAGTTTCAAAGTAAAAGAGGATTGATCCACCTCAAAAATTGAATCGTGAAGACTTGGTAGAGAAGAAGTTTACCGAATGGAATGGAAAAGCTTGATTAATGGTATGATGTACGAGGAACTTAGTTATCAGATGGATTGGAGGGGTCATCATGATTATTCTTAGAAGCCCTCACCCAAAAGTAACCTAAGTGAACGTAAGTCGTTGCCAAAATTTCCAATTATTCAAAAATTCTTGCACCTGCATGTAACCATACACCAAATATTTAAGTTTGTATTCGCATCCCATACCATACATATTCACTCCAATTTCGCTGATATTTATTTCTAATTTCAACAGGAATAATTGACATCAGATTTAGTGAAGATGAGAGGAGCGTGCCAAAAGAGCTCGTCGCCGATCGTCCCTTCTTGTGGATTCTCAAAATCTCTAACTTAGTAGCATTCATCGGACGTCATGTAACTTCCACATAATTTTAATTTTTCAAAATTGTATATTATTAAAATGTTGTTTTATTCTTTAATATGTTGTGAATAAACTGTGAACCCCTAATTCCAATCATGGCTTCATTACAAAAGTCTCGGTGAGCGTGGAGGATTCTTTAAATTGTTATGAATAAGTCTGAGGTTACATTGGGTGCATATGCGTGCGATATTTTAGACGTGCGTACCTACTCGTACGATATCTTTCGTACGAGTGAAGTGGTTACACTGACACTGGTTTTAAACACGTCAGTGTAGTATAAAGATGAACGCCGATTTGTACTTGATGGAAAATAGTTTGCTAAAATATGTCCTTATGAAAAAGAGATCATATTGGGTGAATGATTTATACATACATACATAGAAATACGGAAAATGAATATGCGAGATTGTTCAGTAAGTTATGTGAACAACCTCAAAAATTCTATCAGTACTTTAGAATGTCTTTATCATCATTCAATTACATTTTAAATGGGATAAAAGAAAATATCCAGAAATATTCAAATTATTAACTTTTCTATAACCATGTTTTATAATAAAAGTCGTACGATCTGTTGAAAAAAACAAACGTGTTTGTTTTGATGCGATGTCGGACATGTAACCCGTCGCAAAACTTACAACCCGTCGCCAGTATAACCACTCGTATGCATTTTCAAACGTACACTCGTCAGTGTACGTACGACAAAATATCGTACGACTACGCATCCAATGTCACCCTAGACTAAGAAAATATCTATCATAATCATAACTCATTTCATTTTGGGGTTTTCGTATACACACTCATCCATCGTCGCTTCTGGGAATTTTATCATTAATTTTATTGTCTTTATTACTAAACATAACATCAATTTAATTTTAGATGAACCTAGAGGTTATCCTATGGGCTTATATAAACGGGTACTACCACCCAAACTGTTCTTAGCTTTCCATCCTCATGTGCTCATTTTAAAAATTAATGATATTGCAATTTTTGTAGGACGTAGGACGAATTAAGAACCGATAAATTAAATTGTACATATTTTTTTTACTTTTCTTAATAAAAATCAGTTCAAAATATTGGTTTCTTTTTCTAAATTAATTTTTGGTTATTATAATTCAAAATTCAAATTCGGAAGTGTCGTTCCGTCAATGGGTAGGCAATCAGCAAAGACATCAGCTACTCTTATAAACATGAAAAGCTGCATTCTAAAGTTAAAATTTATACTACTTAAAAAAATTGAGAAAATTGAAAACGTTAATTTATATTTTTAGCTAATTTTTCATTATTTTAGGTACTTTCAGTGATCGTATGATGCCTAATTTTCAACGAGCACCACTGAAAGAATTTAAAGCCGACCATTCTTACATTTATATTTTACGAATTGATGATATACCTGTGTTTATAGGTCGTCAAATCAAAGATTGAGATGATCGAAAAAACTGAAATGTAGTATATATTTTTGACAAAAAATACTCATTATGATTTAATAAAGATAATTAAAATTATTTGTCAATTTTTGTCCTAGATATTATTTGAAATAAGAACAATCAAAAATTGTTGCCTTAACTTGAAGCAGTTTCAAATTGTTTTAAGAACGTTTTCTTCATTAAGCGTTAGAAACAATATTGTTTATCTACTTATAGGTACCTTTCTCCTACCCCAGATAGCTGAAGAACAGTTCGGTTTTATACCGGGACTTACAATTTAATGGACTTTTGTTACAGCTCTTTAATAACACACTTATTTTTTATTATTACAGTTCATGTAAATCTCATTCGTATGGGTCATTTTGTACCACCACCGCCGAAGCAATTTATAGCCGATCATCCCTACATTTTTATTTTGAAGACTGCTGATTTATCCATATTTTTAGGACGTATAATGAAAGATTAAGATTGGAAATCTAAAAATCTATATTTTTGAGAAAGATTACTTTTTTTATGATTTAATAAAGATATTCAAAATGATCTGGTTTTAATTTTCTTAAGGAATTCAATACTAGTGGCGTAGCTAGGGGGGGCTGTGGGGGCGGACCGCCCCGGGTGCCACCCGTCTGGGGGGACACCCGACCCCAAATTAACAAAAAAAATCTGATGTGGCCAGCACATGACTTCCCTATAAGGAATCATTCCTTTATCGTTCATCTAAAGATTCGCAGAAATATTATTTAAATTTTATTTTATTATTTAATTAAATTATTAAATTTCGTCCTTCAAGTAAAGTGCTACTTCCGGTTTAGGGATTTCCTCCAAAATCACATGGTGCTTTAGTATACTGATTAAAGTGTTAAATATGAAATTTGGTTACTAGATAACAATTCGTTCCTGAGATATTTAAGAAAAACCATTTCGTCCTTCAAGTGAAGTGCTACTTCCGGTTTAAGGATTTTCTCCAAAATCAAATGGTGCCTTTGTATACCGATTAAAGTGTTAAATATGAAATTTGGTTACTATATAACAATTTGTTCCTGAGATATTGAAGAAAAACCATTTCGTCCTTCAAGTAAAGTGCTACTTCCGGTTTAGGGATTTCCTCAAAAATCACATGGTGCTTTAGTATACTGATTAAAGTGTTAAATATGAAATTTGGTTACTAGATAACAATTCGTTCCTGAGATATTTAAGAAAAACCATTTCGTCCTTCAAGTGAAGTGCTACTTCCGGTTTAAGGATTTTCTCCAAAATCAAATGGTGCCTTTGTATACCGATTAAAGTGTTAAATATGAAATTTGGTTACTATATAACAATTTGTTCCTGAGATATTGAAGAAAAACCATTTCGTCCTTCAAGTAAAGTGCTACTTCCGGTTTAGGGATTTCCTCAAAAATCACATGGTGCTTTAGTATACTGATTAAAGTGTTAAATATGAAATTTGGTTACTAGATAACAATTCGTTCCTGAGATATTTAAGAAAAACCATTTCGTCCTTCAAGTGAAGTGCTACTTCCGGTTTAAGGATTTTCTCCAAAATCAAATGGTGCCTTTGTATACCGATTAAAGTGTTAAATATGAAATTTGGTTACTATATAACAATTTGTTCCTGAGATATTGAAGAAAAACCATTTCGTCCTTCAAGTAAAGTGCTACTTCCGGTTTAGGGATTTCCTCAAAAATCACATGGTGCTTTAGTATACTGATTAAAGTGTTAAATATGAAATTTGGTTACTAGATAACAATTCGTTCCTGAGATATTTAAGAAAAACCATTTCGTCCTTCAAGTGAAGTGCTACTTCCGGTTTAAGGATTTCCTCCAAAATCAAATGGTGCCTTTGTATACCGATTAAAGTGTTAAATATGAAATTTGGTTACTATATAACAATTTGTTCCTGAGATATTGAAGAAAAACCATTTCGTCCTTCAAGTAAAGTGCTACTTCCGGTTTAGGGATTTCCTCCAAAATCACATGGTGCTTTAGTATACTGATTAAAGTGTTAAATATGAAATTTGGTTACTAGATAACAATTCGTTCCTGAGATATTTAAGAAAAACCATTTCGTCCTTCAAGTGAAGTGCTACTTCCGGTTTAAGGATTTTCTCCAAAATCAAATGGTGCCTTTGTATACCGATTAAAGTGTTAAATATGAAATTTGGTTACTATATAACAATTTGTTCCTGAGATATTGAAGAAAAACCATTTCGTCCTTCAAGTAAAGTGCTACTTCCGGTTTAGGGATTTCCTCAAAAATCACATGGTGCTTTAGTATACTGATTAAAGTGTTAAATATGAAATTTGGTTACTAGATAACAATTCGTTCCTGAGATATTTAAGAAAAACCATTTCGTCCTTCAAGTGAAGTGCTACTTCCGGTTTAAGGATTTCCTCCAAAATCAAATGGTGCCTTTGTATACCGATTAAAGTGTTAAATATGAAATTTGGTTACTATATAACAATTTGTTCCTGAGATATTGAAGAAAAACCATTTCGTCCTTCAAGTAAAGTGCTACTTCCGGTTTAGGGATTTCCTCCAAAATCACATGGTGCTTTAGTATACTGATTAAAGTGTTAAATATGAAATTTGGTTACTAGATAACAATTCGTTCCTGAGATATTTAAGAAAAACCATTTCGTCCTTCAAGTGAAGTGCTACTTCCGGTTTAAGGATTTTCTCCAAAATCAAATGGTGCCTTTGTATACCGATTAAAGTGTTAAATATGAAATTTGGTTACTATATAACAATTTGTTCCTGAGATATTGAAGAAAAACCATTTCGTCCTTCAAGTAAAGTGCTACTTCCGGTTTAGGGATTTCCTCCAAAATCACATGGTGCTTTAGTATACTGATTAAAGTGTTAAATATGAAATTTGGTTACTAGATAACAATTCGTTCCTGAGATATTTAAGAAAAACCATTTCGTCCTTCAAGTGAAGTGCTACTTCCGGTTTAAGGATTTCCTCCAAAATCAAATGGTGCCTTTGTATACCGATTAAAGTGTTAAATATGAAATTTGGTTACTATATAACAATTTGTTCCTGAGATATTGAAGAAAAACCATTTCGTCCTTCAAGTAAAGTGCTACTTCCGGTTTAGGGATTTCCTCCAAAATCACATGGTGCTTTAGTATACTGATTAAAGTGTTAAATATGAAATTTGGTTACTAGATAACAATTCGTTCCTGAGATATTTAAGAAAAACCATTTCGTCCTTCAAGTGAAGTGCTACTTCCGGTTTAAGGATTTTCTCCAAAATCAAATGGTGCCTTTGTATACCGATTAAAGTGTTAAATATGAAATTTGGTTACTATATAACAATTTGTTCCTGAGATATTGAAGAAAAACCATTTCGTCCTTCAAGTAAAGTGCTACTTCCGGTTTAGGGATTTCCTCCAAAATCACATGGTGCCTTAGTATACTGATTAAAGTGTTAAATATGAAATTTGGTTACTAGATAACAATTCGTTCCTGAGATATTTAAGAAAAACCATTTCGTCCTTCAAGTGAAGTGCTACTTCCGGTTTAAGGATTTCCTCCAAAATCAAATGGTGCCTTTGTATACCGATTAAAGTGTTAAATATGAAATTTGGTTACTATATAACAATTTGTTCCTGAGATATTGAAGAAAAACCATTTCGTCCTTCAAGTAAAGTGCTACTTCCGGTTTAGGGATTTCCTCAAAAATCACATGGTGCTTTAGTATACTGATTAAAGTGTTAAATATGAAATTTGGTTACTAGATAACAATTCGTTCCTGAGATATTTAAGAAAAACCATTTCGTCCTTCAAGTGAAGTGCTACTTCCGGTTTAAGGATTTCCTCCAAAATCAAATGGTGCCTTTGTATACCGATTAAAGTGTTAAATATGAAATTTGGTTACTATATAACAATTTGTTCCTGAGATATTGAAGAAAAACCATTTCGTCCTTCAAGTAAAGTGCTACTTCCGGTTTAGGGATTTCCTCCAAAATCACATGGTGCTTTAGTATACTGATTAAAGTGTTAAATATGAAATTTGGTTACTAGATAACAATTCGTTCCTGAGATATTTAAGAAAAACCATTTCGTCCTTCAAGTGAAGTGCTACTTCCGGTTTAAGGATTTTCTCCAAAATCAAATGGTGCCTTTGTATACCGATTAAAGTGTTAAATATGAAATTTGGTTACTATATAACAATTTGTTCCTGAGATATTGAAGAAAAACCATTTCGTCCTTCAAGTAAAGTGCTACTTCCGGTTTAGGGATTTCCTCCAAAATCACATGGTGCTTTAGTATACTGATTAAAGTGTTAAATATGAAATTTGGTTACTAGATAACAATTCGTTCCTGAGATATTTAAGAAAAACCATTTCGTCCTTCAAGTGAAGTGCTACTTCCGGTTTAAGGATTTCCTCCAAAATCAAATGGTGCCTTTGTATACCGATTAAAGTGTTAAATATGAAATTTTGTTACTATATAACAATTTGTTCCTGAGATATTGAAGAAAAACCATTTCGTCCTTCAAGTAAAGTGCTACTTCCGGTTTAGGGATTTCCTCCAAAATCACATGGTGCTTTAGTATACTGATTAAAGTGTTAAATATGAAATTTGGTTACTAGATAACAATTCGTTCCTGAGATATTTAAGAAAAACCATTTCGTCCTTCAAGTGAAGTGCTACTTCCGGTTTAAGGATTTTCTCCAAAATCAAATGGTGCCTTTGTATACCGATTAAAGTGTTAAATATGAAATTTGGTTACTATATAACAATTTGTTCCTGAGATATTGAAGAAAAACCATTTCGTCCTTCAAGTGAAGTGCTACTTCCGGTTTAAGGATTTCCTCCAAAATCAAATGGTGCCTTTGTATACCGATTAAAGTGTTAAATATGAAATTTTGTTACTATATAACAATTCGTTCCAGAGATACAGAACTTACAGACATTTTGCGTTACATACATCCATACAGACAGACATACATACATACAGACATCATTGCGAAAGTAGTCAAAACGGATTCAGGAATGCTCAAAACGGATATTTCCGTTAAAATATCGACATCGAATTTTTTCATGATTACAATACTTCCTTATAGGGAAGTAAAAAGGTCATCAGCCGGCATCTCACCCACCTGCCTGGGGATGACACCCGACTCCCATGCCTCATAGCAGGCGGGGGTGAAACCCATTAAATCCGCCCCGGGTGTCACCCATGCTAGCTACGCCACTGTCAATACTAAAGTACAAACAAAGAGCCATTGAAGTTGATACATGAATTCAAGTAACCGAAACCCGCAGAATATTTATATACAACTTTCCATGAAATAAATAAATCTACAGTTATAATAATTACTACGTACAGTTCGCCAAGAATAATTTGAAGTGTGAAATCGTGAAAGACATCAATCAACAGTACACAAGGCTGCATGCACACTGCTAGAGCAAAACGTTTTGAGGCAAAACATTTTATTTTATCTAGGTACAAGGTACATATAAACTTTATAGAACAAAATGTTTTGTTTTGTCTTAAAGCGTTTTGCCTCGTCTTGAAACGTTTTGCTTGTTCTGAAAACAAACTGATTAAAACGTTTTAAGACAAAACAAAACGTTTCAAAACAAAATAAAACATTTTGTTTCGAAACGTTTTGTTCTATCATGTTTTTTTAGATGAAACAAAATGCTTTTTAATGCAACAAAATGTTTTGTCTATTGTCTTGAAACGTTTTGCTCTACCAATGTGCATCATGCAGCCTAAACCGACTGTCGGGTCAAAGGTACAAGTATTAGTGATAATCATCGAAAACCGTTACTTTTATAAGTCAACAGTAGTTTAGTAGTAAAAGAGCGGCAACTAAATTTTCTTGATATTGTTAGGTATATAGGAGGAGAGTAATGTGCGTCTCCCCACGAAGATTAAAAGCCATAAAATAGCTGCTAATGCTTAAAATCACTCAAATATATTTTTGACTTGGTCTGCATTGGGCGGGACTAAGACTGCAATGTTCTGAGTTTTTGTCTCAATGGGCGGGGCTAGACTGCGATGGGCGGAGTTTGGGCAGCAATAGGCTATGTTTGAGAAACAAAGGGCGGCGCTTATGTTGAAATAGGCGGAGCTTTAGTAGTAAAGCGCGGCAGCTACATTTTGTTGATATTCCTGTTTCTGATATTTTTAGGTATATAGGAGGAGAGTATTGTGCATCTCTCCACGAAGATTGAAAGCCGTAAAATATGTAGTAATGCTTAAAATCACTCAAATATAATGGCGGTAACTACACTACGTCATGATTCCGCGGGCAGGACTTCGGCTGCAATGGGATGGGGTTGGTCTGCAATGGGCGGGACTAAGACTGCAATGTTCTGAGTTTTGATCTCAATAGGCGGGGCTAGACTGTAATGGGCGGAGTTTAGGCAGCAATGGGATATGTTTGAGAAACAAGGGGCGGGGCTTATATTGAAATGGGCGGGGATTTAGCAATAAAAGGGCGGCAACTACATTTTCTAGATATTTCTGTTTCTGATATATTATATATCAGAAAGAGAAATATCTAGAAGATATAGTATAGTATATAGGAGGAGAGTATTGTGCATCTCTCCACGAAGATTAAAAGCCGTAAAATATCTGGTAATGCTTAAAATCATTAAAAGATAATGGCGGTAACTATACTACGTCATTATTCCGCGGGCGGGGCTTGGGAGGGCAATGGGAGGGGGTTGGTATGCAATGGGCGGGACTAAGGCTGCAATGATGTGAGTTTTTGTTTCGATGGGCGGGGCTTAGATTGCAATGGGCGGAGTTTCGGTGATAAAAGAGCGGTAACTACATTTTTTGATGTTTTTGGGTATGTAGGAGTATTGTGCGTCTCTCCAAGATATTTTGAAAGGTGGTAATGCTTAAAATCATCAAAATAATAATAGCGGTAATTACACTAAGTCATGATTTCCGGAAGAAAAGTAAAAAGATGGTAACTTCTGAATTAGTTAATACTTACCGCCTTTTTACTACGAATTTAGAATATGATTTTTAATAGTATCATATCAATATAATATTGATACAATATAGTAAATCATAAATTGGTATTTTGAAATACTAATTGCAATAATGGAGGCCACTATAAATTTGTTTCACTCTAATCTTGATATCCTCAGATAGTCTCAACAAAATGAAAAATTATTAAAAACCAAATTATGTAATTTAATTATTAATTACAATAAAAATAATTTTGAAGTCTGAATGACATTTATGATTATATAAATATTAATATAAAATAAATATTAAATATGAATATTTAACAACTCGGATTAATAATAAATAAAAAAAGTTTTATAATAAAACTTATTCGTGTTTATTATTAATAAATAAACTGCTATGCTGGTAGAAGCAGTTTCATAAATGTATAGATCTATAGATTGATAATTTTAGCCGGGGAAACGAACGTTAAAGGTTGACGCCGAAAGGGTGACGTCAAAAATAGGATGTTCGTCGAAAGGGCGGCGCCGAAGTGATTACACCGAAGAGTTCTAGACTCCTCGATCAATGATATTTTTTCAAGTTTAACGTAAAATGTTAGAGGCACACAAAAATAATAAGTACCCGAAAAATCTAGATCCGTTTTTTTTTCGGATATGTCGTTTTTTGTATCTGCCGCGCTCAGGGATATTTTTTACAAGTTTAACGTAAAAGCTAGATGCAATAAGAAACCCCCATCGGAAATTATTCCACTATTTGTTGCAAAGTCGGGGTGGGGCGTGGTCTATGAGTACTTACAGCCAATGAGAGACCCCTGTTTCACTTCTTACTTGAAGGATTGTTTTTGAGGGTTAAACATAAATTATTCACAATTTTGTTTGTTTATTTCTACTATATAAACCTTCAGCTTTCCGAACATTTATAGAGAATTTTTAAAATCACGGTGCTGTTTTTCGTGCTATCAACAAACTAGGAAATTAAAATTGTCTTATTAAGAAATTAAACTTTCAATTATTATTTTTACTTCTTGATAACCTTAAATTATAATATTTTATGAATTTCATAATTCATAACATATTGATTTCTAAGTTGCTGACCTTATGGTATTGTTTTCTAAGGAAGGGACATATTATAGAACTTTATTAATTAAATATAATTTAATAGGGGATAGTCGAAGTTGATCTCAATATTAGCAAACCATTAATTTATAATTTTGAAAAATTATTTTAATGGATTCGTTTATTTTTATAATTTTTATGGTTGGGGTGGTAAATTCTGAACTTTTTGGAAAATAAGGTACTATAATTGAATTATTTCCAAAAATTCCTAACAGCGTGAATTACGCTACGAACGAACAACGCAGAAAAGAAAGCAAATTATACAAAAAAATTTCACATCTTGGGCACACCAAAGTAAGTATGCCTTGATATACCTTGTTGTCATTTAAATTTAAATTGTTTTTGTTTAAGTTTAAATTTAAATACAACATTTAAATGATAAGTTTGACAACATATTAGTTTCAATAGAATAACTGCATTATTAATTTATAGAGCTCTAACACTTTTGGAATTATGTGTATGTATGAGTCGTAATCATATTTAAAACAATTAAAATACTAATAAAATTATTTTTTAAGTGCTGGATTTTTCTGTGAAAAGCACGAATGAAATTTTTATAGGAAATTGATTCAATTGGTAGACTTCAGTCAGTGGACCAAGGAATATAGGAGGAACCGAAATTTGGTGATACTATAAATCTACATTTTCTTTTTACGGGAAAAGGACATAAAAAACCCCTAAAAATCACTTTGGAGTTCCAAAGTGAGGTAAAAAGAAAGGTAGATATCTATTACGAAAACCCATCAAATTTTTAAACATTTTTCTAGTATAATTATGCGGTAATAAATTGTAACAGGAAGTCTAAAACAAATAAATAGCAGCGCATCAAGTTTTCATGAGTACTGAAAATTTTATCATAAAATATTATGTCTGTTTTCCAAGTTTAGTCTGAATTGTAGTCCCTGGGCGATATTATATATAAAAAAAATTTTAAAGTTGAAGGTAAATAAACAAGTCGTCACTTACAAGAACCGAAAACATTAATTTCTCAACTATGGAACAAACTTCGTTATGATTTATGCCTTCCGGCATCGTGTTCAGAAAAAATGACTTACAAAATTCCTTCAATAAATATTTAGGAGTAGAAAGTTATAAAAATTATTTTCGTGATAAATAAATCTAACTGCCAAAACAAAAAAAAATCGCCAAAATTTGGTATCGGAAGAATTTGCTTTAGGTTAGTTTTCAGGGTTCCAAATCAAAAGTAGACATCATTATATGCGACCACAAAAGGGGGCTAAAATGGATTGTGCTGTTATTCTCTAGCATTGACCGAAAAGGGGTATTGTTTATTTTAATCTTTAAATTTTACCAAAACTTTTTCAAAAAATTGGAAAAAGTCAGAAACCATATTGATAGTATTTGGGGGAGGAGTGTTAATAGTTTTAAAAGTTGTTTTTGAAAAATATTTCTTGAAATTCATTTTTACCCACCCGTTATAATACTACTCCACAAATGTTTCACCCTTTAATTGGAAACAATTTAATTCTACCTTGTTATGGGATAGATAAAATGGATCGTTTCTGTACGCATCACGTATGCTATTTTTCTCCAGGATAGAGCCCTACAGAAATAAAAAAGGAAAATTACCAAAATAATGAAAGGAATATTACAAAATAATTTTGTAATGAAGTGAAATTGTAAGATTTAGTTAAAAACATGATGATAATTTGTAATGTAATTCACTTCTGCAATAAACAAATGCTTACATCATACCGCTATCTTACTACTGATAGAGGATGGGAATGTGGGCAATACATTCCCCAGTTGTTCTTTCAAACATTGTATGTAAAGTTTAGTTTATAATAGTTTATAAGATTAGTTACAAAGTGCAATTAAAATCAGCAAAGTGAATACCCACAAGCAAAACATCGCCGTTTGGGAATTTATTGGCAAGAATGTATGTAAGCATTATTAAGTAAACCGCAAGTGTATTACAATACAAACTAAATATTTAATTACAAAGAGCGCATCAAAGCAACTAGTAATAACCTAAAACAACATCGTCCTAAAACAAGTAACTTTGATATAAGATGCCTCGAAAACATTATTTTCGAAGCATGGTATACCAAGTTACATTCATAACACAGATTGTACCAGAATTGCTGACTTTCGATGATGTGATAAATACTAAAGAAAGATATGATTTTGCGCTATCCTGGAGAAAAAAGTAATTTTCAACCGTAATTTCTAAAAGGCGATTGTGCATAAATCAAACAATATTGTTTAATTTTTTATGGATTCGGAGTTCTACTAAGAATAATTAGTAGATTTGGCTTAAGATAAGATAAAGTTATCAAATATTTTATTTTAAAAATTTTGGTAATATGGGGAACAGTGAAACATTTAAAATATGGTTAACAATAAAATGTTCTAGTTCTTATTACTATTTGTTTAAAGTTCTGGTTGGTGTAGAAAAAGTTTGAATTTACCAGAATGCCTAGAAATTCGCCAAATAAAATTAATTTTTGAACATTTTCGCCTGAAAAATTGAGTAGCAAGAGAGGCAAACCTCGAAGAACGAAGTATAAGATTTATGGCAAAAGAGAAGCATTTCATTAATTTTATTCAATATATTATAGTGACTGAAATCTTGAACTTTTTTTTATCTACTTTTTTGGTAAATAAATAAGTGAAATATATTACTGACCTCAAAAATTAATGTCTCACTGCTACCCACGCATGGGTAACAGTAAGATGTATTCCACTCATTACCAAATTGACCAGTGAAAACTAACAACCATATATACCAGAATGTATGGCGTATGGGTAAACAAAGAATTTTCATTATGGATAATAATACCCTAGTTTAGGGCCTTAGAAAAAAAAGCGTCCCACTGTTGCCTATGCTCACTCGTACTTACTAAATTATTGCATGTGTGACCTCTGAGGTTCATTATGAGTACATCAACCTCGTAGCCTTGGATCTTGTTCAAACGTAGAAAATACACATTATTCTTGTAATAAAGCCAGTTTGCATTGATTAAAAAATTACATGTAAAAGTAAAATTTTGTTGTTAAATAAGTTTATGGGTGTTTTTTTCAAGGGTTCCTCGATTGGTATAACCTTGTACAATTAATATTAAAAAAAAATTTAAATTGCATGAATGAATAATTCTTGTTTATTATTTAATTAATTATTAATATAACATAATATGACATATTAATGTAACATTAATAATTAATATTATATTAAATTAATGTACATATATTACGTTAGTTACGTGTAGCGTATATTACCATAAGAGTAAATTGTTAAAGAGGTAAGTGATAAGATCAGGTCAATGTGCTTCCTGGATCAAGTGGGAAAACTGTTTGAGAGAATGGTCCTAAACCGCCCTTGAGCAGGATTTCACCGACAGCGGAGGACTTTCCGATAATCAATACGGTTTTCGAAGAGAAAGGTTCACGATCGACGCCCTGAGGACCATCGTCACCACGGTCCGGGGGACTATCAGCGGCATTTGGCGTACCAAGCAATACTGCTTATTAATAACACCGGATGTGTCCAGCTGCCACCACTGCAGACACCTGAGGTTGGAAGCGGACGAAGAAGAAAAGGACATCCTCGCGACAAGAGGCGTACCACAGGGCTCCGTATTGGGTCCAGCACTGTGGAACATCATGTACGACGGTGTCTTGGGACTCGGGGATATGCCCAGTGGGATGAACATGATGGGGGAGAGGAACATTGTCGCTAACATCGCGATGTGGACCCGCTCCGGGGGATTCACCCTAGTCTTCGAAAAGTCGGAATCCCCAGCGGCGCGTGGACAAGAAGACTCGTACCCAACATCTAAAAATTAGTCTCCAAATTATGTCCAAACTAGTATTTGGACAGATGAATCCAAATTTGAAATTGTTAGATCCAATCGTCGTCAATATGTGAGAAGAGGGCATGGAAAAGAATGTGTGACAGTTTAGGGATGTTTTTGAATCATCAAGAGTTGGAGATCTCGTAACGTATAAAGGAAAAATTAAATCCAAAACGATATTTGGGGTTATTGAAAACCATGCGATTTCTTCTGGATTGAAACAAATTGGAAAAAATGTTATACTGCAACAAGATAATGTCCCAAAGCATACAGTTTTTTTTTTTTTCCTGTTTTTCTCTCAAGAGAGAGAGAGTATATTCATGCAATTCGATACAATCTTAACAATAAAAAAACTTAAAACTTAACAATAATTGATTAAACTAAAATGGTGGTGATGAATGTTGGTGAAATTAATGTTGATGAATTAAATATGATAATTAATAACTGGATAAATATTAAATTATAACTAGAAAGACAAACGAGCATTACAACGGCAGCGGGTAAAAGACAAAAATTAAAATTTAAGATAAATTTGAAGTTGTTTGAATTTTAATTTAAATTTAAATTTGAACTGGGTTCGGTTAGTTTAACAGTTTTTTTTTATTTATGTAACATCAGTGGGGCATAAATCCATTTTAGACAGACTAAGGGGGGGTGTTAGCATACAGCATACAGTTAGATGAGTAAACGATTATTTAAAAGAGAAACAGAATATTGGAGAAATGAATTTATTCGATTGGTCCCACATCCATTTATGGGACTACCTCGACGAATGAAGAATGCGATACATCCGAAAAATGGGAAAGACTTATCGAAAGATATTTCTTCAAGGCATAATAGAAAAAAATACAGTATGATATTCGAAAAATTAACAAATAATATTTCAGAAAGAATAAGGACATTTTTTATTTTATTTATTATAAATTTTAAATTTATAGTAACTATTTAATGTAGTAACTTTAATGTAACTTTAAGAAATTTTATTGTTTGAATTATTCCATTTTAGCACTCTTAATATTATAATAAAAATTGTCTAAGACTTTTTAACAACACTGTATGTTGGCACTTTCGCGTCTTACAACATTTTTGAAAAAATTCATGATGAAACTATGAAAAAGCTTTCATGGTGTGAAAACATTTTTTAATTTGATAATTTGATGCTTTTATAAAAAAATATTTTGTCATGACCAAAACTATTTATGGTAGAACAGAAATAGAAAACTGATATTTTAGCAAATTTCATTTTCTACAAAATCGACCTTTTGATATTTTGTCGAGAGTTGCGCCGTTATCGAGCTATAATTTTTAAAATATTTGAAAAACGTAAACTACACTCAGAAATAAAACTTTTAAGAAATCTCGGGGATGCTTCCTATTCAATTTTAGTTTTAAAAAATTTAGAAATTTTAGTAGTGATTTCCTACATCACTGCATCGTTGTTTGCAGCTTTCATTTTATATGTTGAAAGCATTGAAAGTCCAATTATGGAAATCTCGAAAGTGCCTACCGTTTTCATTGTAAATATTACAAGTGAAAACTGGTATCAAAAACAATATACATAACATATAATAACAAAATGTGAACAAATCAAATAATGTGAACTAAGATTATATTATACCTGTAAGAAATAGAAGAACACAGGTAACACTTAGACCGGCCCTGAAGGAAATTAAGAACACAGGTAACACTTAAGCCGGCCCTGACCTGACTGACCGAAGATAAAGGACGTCACCACCCACTCAAGATTTTAAACCGATAAGTTGTAATACCAACTTATCAGATTAAAATAAAACCAATATACCCAGGAGACATGGACTGAAGAATAAGAAGAACAGCAGAAGTTAATCGTAGATAGTATTTTATCCTAAGAAGAGTATCGTGCCAACTATTTTAGTGTTTATTTCGATAATTAGTAAATAAAGTGACAGAGTATCTTACATCAGAAGTGCGATTAGAACCTTCGTTTAACCACGACAACGACAGATAAGTACCTACAGTAATTTTTTTTTCTTTCCTTCCTTTGTTTTAGCGTTATTGAAATCCAATTCCCAATGGACCTGAGTAAAAAAACCCACGACCAAAGAGATATCCGATTTCGACAGCAGAATGACCAACATCGAAAGATACATACATGGAAATTTTTCTCATGGGGATGAGCGAGAAAAACGGCACACCAAGAAACGATAATCAGGGAAACTCTTTCAACCTCCCGATACACGACCCAGACCACAGTACGCACTCAACGGAGGAATGGATCAACCGAAGTGTAAAAAAAAATCCCTACAGCAAACGATATGATACTCAAGAGGTGATGGCCAACCGAAAACCAAAGGATGGCCCTGTATGTAGCTGGTGTAAACGACCGGGGCATAACGAATCGAAGTGTTTTAAAAAGACTGGATATTCTCAAATACGTTGCCTGAATACTTCTTGATGCGAAATAATGCCCACCGCAAACGCCTTAAATGATGGTCAGAACCGAAGTTTCACGTACATAATAGATTCGGGAGCAGATTGATCGGTAATCAGCGAGAAGGTAGTAAAAGCAATCAACGGAAAAGTGAGTCCGACCAGACTAACGATGGAAGGATTTGGAACGAATATAGAAACCATCGGACGATGCCGGCTGTACGTGGCCCTACGAGAAGCGAAACTGGAGATCGAATTCATCGTGGTACCAAACGGAATCATCCCTGGTGTGGATGCACTGATTGGCTGGGAAACGATCAAACGCCCTGGACTCGAGATAGTTGTGAGGAAATACGGACTGGATTTAGCACTTACTTCGCACGCGAATACCAAGATACAAAGCATACAACAAAAGAAAATATGGTCAGGATTGGACGAGGAATGGAATGAGCGATTACAGACACTATTAACCGAAACTTTCGCACGAACACCAGAAGCAGTGACCACGGGCCAACTAGAATATCACTGACCAATGATAACCCAATAGCCTTCCGTCCTAGACGATTAGCATACGCCGAACGCACCGAATTGAAAGTAATCATTCAGGATCTGATGGATCAGGATATAATCCGAGAAAGGTCGTCCTCTTACGCCAGCCCCATTGTTTTGATCAAAAAGAAAAATGGATCGTTACTACTCTGCGTCGACTATAGGGAAATTAATAAGAAAACTGTACGAGATCGTTACACATTACCGAATTTACGCGATCAACTAGATGCATTGGGAAAAGCGAAATATTTCACTGCTCTAGACATGAAGGATGGTTTCCACCAAGTAATGGTTAAGGAGAATAGTAGGAAATACACTGCTTTCGTTACGCCGGATGGTTAATACGAATACGATCAGATGCCATTTGGATTTGCTACCTCGCCCGCATGTTACCAATTAGTCATTAACAAAGCCTTGGGAAATTTAAAAGATTCAACAGCACAGGTTTATCTAGATGACGTGATGATCACCTCCGAAACCGTGGAACAGGGATTCGAATATTTGAAGTAAACGCTAGAAGTACACAAAAAGCAGGATCTGGTAAGTTGGGTTATTATGAAATTTATTTATTGACGAGTTCATGAGTTGTGAAAGACCACCCTTAACGGTGATGAGTTATGAAAGACCACCCTTAACGGTGATGAGTTCATGAGTTGTGAAAGACCACCCTTAACGGTGATGAGTTCACGGTACACCCTTAACGGTGACGAGTTCATGGTACACCCTTAACGGTGACAAATTCATGGTTCTACCCTTAGTGGTAATAAAATTTATTTTTGGTCTTAATTACATTCAATAGTTTTGGTCTCAATGAAATTCATGGTTCTACCCTTAGTGGTAATAAAATTTATTTTTGGTCTTAATTACATTCAATAGTTTTGGTCTCAATGAAATTCATGGTTCTACCCTTAGTGGTAATAAAATTTATTTTTGGGTCTTAATTACATTCAATGGTTTTTTGTCTCAATGAAATTTATGATCCTACCTTTAGTGGTGATGAAATTTAAGGCCCGGCCCTTGTTAAAGTGGTAATGAAATTTAAGTTACTTTCGGTTAGACTAATTTTTATTTTTAGTAAATATTGGCTCAAATTTACGTCATGGGGACATGACAGTTGCAGGATGGCCGTGTAAGAAATAGAAGAACACAGGTAACACTTAGACCGGCCCTGAAGGAATATAAGAACACAGGTAACACTAAGGCCTGCCCTGACCTGACTGACCGAAGATAAAGGACGTCACCACCCACTCAAGATTTTAAACCGATAAGTTGTAATACCAACTTATCAGATTAAAATAAAACCAATATACCCAGGAGACATGGACTGAAGAATAAGAAGAGCAGCAGAAGTTAATCGTAGATAGTATTTTATCCTAAGAAGAGTATCGTGCCAACTATTTTAGTGTTTATTTCGATAATTAGTAAATAAAGTGATAGAGTATCTTACATACCTATTCTTGTTGCAAGTTCCTTATCAAGTCTCTTTAATGTTTAGGGATCTACTCTCCTATTTCTATGTTATGCATGAAGTGTTATGAGACCTATTATTAAATACTAGTCTGCCTTGATTGTGCGGCCTAAAGGCCGCACCAAGTCAATTGCGACAGATATCTGTCAAAATTTTCACGTCTCACCTATCATTAAAATTTACACGACATATGGCGTGACATTCGTTGCAATTATTAGGTAAATTAAAGCTAGATTATTTCGTTACAATATTTTGTTCCTTTTTGTTTGTTTTTTTAATATATTATATTTATCAAATCCCAGCCAAGTGAGACCCGAAAACTTGGCAGATTATCTAAAAGCAGGTTCAGCTTTATGGAAATATAATAAAATCACATCTTAAATAAGGGTGCTAATTTGAAAAAGGGGTGAAAGAAATATTGTTTTTCGAAACTCCAGAATTAGCAGGCAAATACATATATTTAATAGTATTTTTTTTATAATAAAAATATACTGAAAACTAATTAATCTTATATATAAAAATGCTTGTATGTGTGTGTATGTTCCGCATAGACGCCTAAATCCCGTAACTGTGGGCGTTGAAACTTTCACGAGATCTGGCGACATTCAAGAGTAAACTTTTCGTCGTCTTTGAATTTAGTAATTCGTCACCATAAGACGGTCATCAGCAGTTAAACGCTTCAGGTCACAGTAGTTGTCATAGTTACGATGCGATTTTGACGCTAAAAGATTAATTCAATGACATTGACATATTATAGTCAGTAGCGGCTCGACAAATAGGGGGCACAACTTTGACTAACCTTAAAAATGACATTGACATATTATAGTCAGTAGCGTTGCACAATATTTTTAAAATTAGCAAAAATCATTTTGCATATACAGGGTAAAACATAAATAGTGCGCGTTTTAGCAAGACCCTTTTCATAACCTAGAGAGTGACCCTGATAGTGTTGAATAGCCCCCATGGGCCCCCCGATAGTGTCAAAGTGACGGCATTAACTACATAACCTAAAAATCATTTTGCACATACAGATTTAACTTTACATGAAGATGTAACTTTACGTGAAGATTATGTATGTATGTGTGTATGTATGTATGTATGTATGTATGTATGACAGATGACGGATGACAGATGACAGATGACGGATGACAGATGACGGATGACGGATGATGGATGACGGATGACAGATGACAGATGACAGCTGACAGATGACGGATGACAGATGACGGATGACAGATGACGGATGACAGATGACAGCTGACAGATGACGGATGACAGATGACGGATGACAGATGACAGCTGACAGATGACAGATGAGATGACGGATGACAGATGACAGATGAGATGACGGATGACAGATGAGATGACGGATGACAGTTGACAGATGAGATGACAGATGACCGATGAGATGACAGATGACAGATGAGATGACAGATGACGGATGACAGATGACGGATGACAGATGACGGCCGAACAACTTTGGCCTTCACGGATCTATTATGGTCCGGTCTGTGAGGCCGAAGGCCGAACAACTATGGCCTTCACGGATCTATTATGGTCCGGTCTGTGAGGCCGAAGGCCGAACAACTGTGGCCTTCACGGATCTATTATGGTCCGGTCTGTGAGGCCGAAGGCCGAACAACTATGGCCTTCACGGATCTATTATGGTTTCACCCTGTGAGGCCGAAGGCCGAACAACTATGGCCTTCACCGATCTATTATGGTCTTCCCCCTGTGAGGAAGACTTTATATAGGTCGCAGAACTCGCCGGAATTGTGCAAGAAGACGCAAATCCACCTCTTCGAGGAAGATCCACCTCTTTGCGGAAGATTTAACTTTACCTGAAGATTAATTTGTTTTTAATTGGTTTTCTAAAGAAAAACTCGCCGGAATTGTGCAAGAAGACGCAGACCCACCTCTTCGTGGAAGATCCACCTCTTTGCGGAAGATTTAACTTTACCTGAAGATTAATTGAAAAGTGAAAATTGTGTAAAAACTTTGGACGTATGTAGCGCTCTTATTTACGCCAGAAATGGACGGGCAAACCGTTTTTGGGATTAGTTCCATCAAGACAAAAATTGAATTTAACATTGGAAGCATTTAATTACGACAAAAACTACGATTACATGAATCACGAGGATGTAGCAATAGGTGTTATGAACAAACTTTGCTTGCATTGTCGTGTTTCGAAGTTCGCTAAGGAATCACCAGGAATGTGTTGTTCGAACGGCAAAGTTGTTTTGCCACCGCTGATTGATCCACCTGAGCCGCTTCTAAGTTATCTTACTGGCACCACTGCAATTTCAGAACACTTCCTGCTAAACATTCGCAAGTACAACTCATGCTTTCAAATGACTTCATTCGGAGCAACAAACATATTCTCCAACGTCGGTTACATGCCCACAGTCATTTTAAAGTTGAAATAATAAAAAAATTGTTCATAATGTGTTGGTTCTGTTTACTATACGTATGTCTAGCGCCGCAGGCGCTAGTACCTAAATAATATGCATGTCTATTCATGAATATCTATAATTTATTGGCAGAGCGTGCACTTTTTTTAATTTTCAAGGCCGAGTTTGTTAAAATGTTGTTTTTTTTCCTGTTTCCTCTCTAGAGAGGGAGTATATTAATGCAAATGGATACATTGTAATAAAACTTAATATAACTTAACAATAACAAAAACGATATGGTGTATGATTGGGGGTGATTAAATAAATAATGATGGGTAATGATTAACAATAAATATTTAGAGCAAAACTGCGGCTGTTGATGAACGAAAGAATGTTGTAAAAACTTGAATTGAATTAAATTGAGTGAAATTGAATGGAATGTAACTTTGAATGAAATTTAAATAGAATGTAACAATTGGCAGGTGAGAGCATAAATTCATTAAACTCATTGTAGACAAGTTAAGGGGGGGTGTTGAACTGTTTTAATGTGTTGATGATTAATTTGCAATAGGATATGTATAATTTGGTAATAAATTTATTGGCGATTATGTCCGAAATGTTAAAAGGTGTAATATTATGAAACTGACAATGTAAGGCGTAGTTGTGACGATGTTGGGTGTACTTTGGGCAGCAAGACAACAAATGTTGCAGAGTCTGCCTACTTTTTGAATCGCAGGGGCACACGTCACTAGGACTGATCTTAAATCTGTGCAGATACTCGCGCGCAAACGAGTGACCCGTCAATATCTGCGTCATTTCAAATGTTGTTATGTCAGCTAGCAGCATCGTGTAGGACAATCTGAGTCATTTTAAAATTTAAAAGTTAACAACAAAAATGTTTAATTTTGGGGAGAAAAGCAACCCTAGTAATTCTTTCAAAATTTTCTTATACAGGGTATCACCGGGATCGATTTACACTTAAGTAGTGAGAGAAGACACTTTTCTATGAAAAATATTTAACTAAATTTTTTTTTTAATTGAAACCCTTTGGGGGATAGCCCCAATTATTAATTTCTACATTCAAATGGCCATAGTACTGAAATTATTGATTTTTTAGTAAATATTATTAATTATTTAAAACTTTTTTAGTTCCTCTCCTTGCAAACTTTGTATCTTCTAACCGTTTTAAAAAAATTGGGAAGAAGTTGTCTTTTAGTAAAATATACTGCACAAAGCAAATGGCAGGATGTGAAAAAATAATAAATTATTTTGTTTTTGTGATCTGGTGAGGAAAGATGATAATAAAATCCTCCCGAAATACGAAAATTTTTGGGAAAAAGACAAATAAAATATTGAGTGTACAATCTCAATAAGTTCAGCGGTGAATAAGCTAGAAAATTAAAATAAGATTTTGGAATTTAAATGGAAATAAATTGGGATAATTATTGGATGATTAATGGAAAATTCTGGAAGCAATTTAGCAGAAAAATAAAACTAGTATAGTAAGGTGGAATAAGAGATGGGCACGAAAGACTGAAGAAATGAAGAAGGAATAATCACAAAAGCTAGTAAATTAATTTTGTTTGTTAAGTGTTATTTGTTGAACGTTAATTATTATTATTTATATGTTAAAAGGATTCATTGTATTTGCGTAAATTTTGTCCATTTAATTATATAAACATTTCAATATTGTGAGGAAATTTCGTTGCATAAAAAAATAATTAAGCATATTAAATAAAAGAAAGATCAATTCATAGGAGAGGAGAGCAAAGGGTTAGAGATTAATGACTCTAAACTATAACAATCAAACTTAAGTCCGCTAATATTAAAATATAAAAAAAATTTATTTAATAAAAGAAAAGATAAGACTTTGTCAAATTACGGTCTAAGTAATTAATTCATTGGGGTTATTCCAATAAGAGAATTCCTTTGATGGACAGAGTAACAATAAAAGGTAGCACCAAAAAAAGGAAAATTCACATCAGGGATTATTTGAAGGACACGGCATATAATAAAGATGGAAAAAGGCTGAAGTCACTTTTCTTAAGGGGAATTAAAAGGGAGAGGTCATGGTATATATAAATTTGGCGCCCAACGTGGAGCCAAATAATAGAAGGGAAATAGACAGGCCTACTGTGAATTCGGTGGTAAATGGATTGGTTTTTCAAAAACGTTTACTAAAGTTTGTTATAACCAATTAAATTTCCTATCCGAACATGGCATTCATTTTTTTGTAAAATATTAACTCTCTATAACTAAATGTTTTTGAAAAAATAACTGAACTTGATCCAGTTGTTTGTTGTGCAATTTGATGATAGAACATAGTTTGATGTGTACAATAATTTTGACCTGACGTGGAAGTTAGTTGTAATTGTTTTGCATGTCGTAATGAAGCTTTTACATAAAATATATTTTATTGTAGTGTCTAATATTTCAAACCTTGTATAGTATTTACATTTTATATTTTAGCCACTTGGAATCGTGGTCAACTTCGATAGTGACGAAATATTACCCTGACTTTGTTCCACTTCCTATTTTAAATCCAAATATGAATTATAGAGGAATGACTGTCACAATTACACATTCCCTTCGAAGGATTTCAGCTTTTGAAGATAATTTATAAAATCGATCAAACGAAATTTTGCAAATTTCCATATAACCTTGAATACTAATAATCTGCTATATAAATTTATACGTAAATTTTTAAAAACATTTAAGTGTTCATTTTAAGGAAGAAGTGCACGAGAATAAATAAGTGCTCCGACTATTCGAATGCTATAATTTTTAGAATAAACATGCGTTTCTTAGTTGTTCTCATTTTAATTGTTGGTAAAGCAAACTGTGAGCTGGTTAACGAGCCAGAAGAAGTTGATTTTGAGTTTGATCTCATTCCACAAATACCCAATACAGTGGATTACGCTAAAAATGACTTGTGTAGGAAAGAAAATAAATTGTACACGGAAAATTTGAATAATTATACGCTATGGGCATACGAAAGTAAGTAATAAATGTTTTGGTATCTAACAATTTTGGTAAATTTGCTATAGTTATATGAATGAGAACATCCTTGTCTAATAACCAATTAAATTAAAAGAAAAAGATATTGTGCATTTAACCTTATCTACTCAGTTCCATTACTCTATAAGTACATAATATGTGCACATGTCCCAGAACGAAGAGGCCCTATGTGCATCCATTTGTCCATTTTGTGCATAAAAGAGAAAAAGATAATAATTATAAAAATGAACATCAAAGTTTCAACAATTTGTTCAATGAATTAAGGTGTCCAAAAATAAAACCTTGCATGAAAAGCTGATTACGGTACTGTCGGTACGCACTTTCTCTAAGGAATGGAAGGTTGACTGTTTTGAAAAAAAAAATTATTATTCATGGTTCCTAATCATAATAAATTTTAATAACAAAGCATGCGCGTGTTGAAATATACTCAAATATTTTTTAATATTGAACGTTAAGGACAACTTCTGTTCAAGCCACTAATTACTAAGTCGATATAGTTTTGAATTTTTAATTAATTAATTTAAAATATAATTTGACAAAAATATAATTAGAGCAATAATTCCTTGTACAAGAAACATTGATTTGTTTCAAAATTATTAATTATATCGTGATATTCAATTTAAAATCAAAATTCAGTTTTCGGGGTCCGTTTTAACGATTCATAAATTAGTCAATTTTTTAAATGCAACATCGTAATATTCTATAAGTTATATATTTTTATATTTAATTCTACTTTCTTTTTAAATGTTGCAGACAAACTTGAAAATTAAATCTATTATTGTGTTATTTTTGAATAAGTAAATTAAATTTTATAGTTATTTAATTGGTATATTTTATATTGATTAAATTATTTATTATCATTAATGCATACTAATAATACATAAATTCTTCTTCTTCTTCTTCTTCGCTTTCGTCTTGTCAGAGGAGTCGTGATCATTATTCACTCGCTCAGTTCGCTCCCCCACATCCAACTCGTCGCACTATCTCACGCCATCTCTCTCTATTGCGTGCCTCTCTCGTGGCGTGCTGCAAGGAACCGCTGGTTACTTCCTTCACCTGGTCCGAACATCGCTTCGGGGATCGTCCTCTCGGCCTGGTACCCTCTATCTTACCCTGTATTATTATCTTTTCGAGGCCGTCACCATGTTCTCGCGTTATGTGACCAAAGTATCGGAGTACGCGTTGGTATACTATTTGAGACAGTCTCTGTGGTTCTTTAATTTCTTTAAGAATGGACACATTTGTTCTTCTCGCGGTCCATGGTATACGGAGCATTCTTCTCCAGCACCACATCTCAAGTGCGTCAATCTTTCTTCGGTCCTGCATCTTTAAAGTCCAAGACTCCGCACCGTACAGTATTATTGGGAAGATTAGTGTTTTGACCATCATTTTCTTGGTTCCAAGAGTGACATCTCCATCTTTCCATGTTCTTTTTGCAAACTGCGAACAGCATTTCTTGCTATTTCGCTGCGTCGCCTTATTTCTTGCGTGCTTCCACCTTCGTTATTAATGAGCACTCCCAAATATATATATTGGCTAACGACAGAGTATTGAGAGACTTGTTGGATTTCGGGGCTATTGTTCTTGCTTCGGTCTACTATCATTACCTTCGTCTTTTCTATATTAATTATCAAGCCACATCTGCGACTCTCGTCTTCTAGTTGCTTCATTAGTAGGGTCAGTTCTTCTACTGAGTTGGAAAGGAGTGCGGTGTCATCGGCGTATCGTAGATTGTTTATCTTTTTTCCTCCAACAGCAAAGCCGTCATTCCATCCTTCCAGGGTCCTTCGCATAACATACTCGCCATACAAATTGAACAGCATCGGGGACAATATGCAACCCTGCCTCACTCCCTTTTCTATCTTGCATTGATTTGAGAGTCTATCATCTACTTTAATTCTCGCTATATTGTTCATGTATATCCCTTGGACCAGGCTAGTGATGTGGTGCGGTACCCCCATTTCCGTCATTATCTGCCATAGCATTTTCCACTCGATACTATCGAAAGCCTTGCGATAGTCCACAAAACATATATATAGTGGTTTGTTATATTCTCTTGCCTTTTCTATTATTTGACGGATGTTCAGAATATGTTCGCGTGTGCCTCGACCTTTTACGAAGCCAGCCTGCTCTTGAGGTATCTGCCAGGACAGGTATGGTTTTAGTCTATTATTAATTATGCATAGCATCACTTTGCTGGCGTGCGATATCAGTGAGATCAATCTATAATTGTCACATACTTCCTTTGATCCCTTCTTGTGTAGCGGAATGAAAATGGAGCTCGACCAATCTTCCGGCCATCTTCTTGTCCTCCATATTATCTGACATATAGTATGCATAATATCCACACCCGTTTCCCCCATCGCCTGAATGTTCTCGGAAGTAATCGTGTCAATACCTGCAGCTTTATTGCGTTTCAACCTCTTTATAGCGTCTTCCACTTCATTTCTCAGTATGTCCGGTTCTTGGTCCATATCTTCAATTTGGAGTGTGGACGTGTGTGTACTTTCTTTCTCGTCTTTGAAGAGTTTTTCGCAATATTCTCTCCACACTTCCATAATCTCCTGTATGTTTGTGACTTTGTTTCCTGCAGCATTTCTAATGACCCATGATCGTGGGGAGAAACGTTTTGTTATTTTCTTGATTGCTTTAAACATGTCACGCGTACTATTTCTGTCTGCATGGATCTGTATTTCTGTGCATATTTCTTGAATGTAGTTGTTTTTGTCTTTTCTACATGCTCGTTGTATGTTGCGGTTTAGTTCTTTGTATCTATTATGTTTTTCGCGAGTGTTTATGCCTTCCTTTCTTAATTGTCTTCTCTCTTCTATGATTTGAAGAGTGTCGTCTTTTATCCATTGTTTCCGTTTCTTGGGTACTTGTGCTGCTGGGATTTCTTTAATGGTAGACTCAATCATTTGTCTAGCGAGCTTCCATGCATGTTCCGATGTTATTTTTGTGTCTTTGATGATTTCGCTTCTTTTGTATTTATCCTTTATTCTTTTGGCAAACTCTTCCTCATTTTCACTGCTTATAATCTTTGATTCAATGGTATTTTTTCGCACTGTTTTAAGCTTTAGTCTAAACTCACCCACCAAAAGATTATGATCACTTCCGCACTCTGCACCAGGGTAAGTTTTCGCGTTTCTTATTGATGTCCTCCATCGTGATCTTATAAGTATGTAATCTATCTGATTGCGAAATCTATCACCTGGCGATCTCCAAGTATATTGTCTGCGGATGTGGTTTTGAAACACTGTATTTGCGATTGTTAAATTGTTATCGACGCAGAAGTTTATCAATCTCTCGCCTCTTTCATTTCTCGTGCCCACTCCATGCCTTCCAACAATGTTTCTGATGTGTTCGTCATCGTTCGTTCTTCCTACCTTAGCATTGAAATCGCCAATCACAACCAGCATACATAGAGAGAGATACATAAATTACATAATACATAATTATCTCGAAAACTTTTCTCTTCGAGGTTATAATTTTTTTTTTTTACATTTTCATACTCCGAAAATTGTGCTTTATCCAAATCCGGTAATAAAAATAAGGGTTGCAATTTAAAAACAATTACTATGACGAAAAAAATGTCAATGGCAAAAAAGTGATGCTTAAAAAAATAAAAGGTTGACATGTCCGAGGATTTTCTGAGTCCGTCAGTTGCCCTTTCCATTTGAATGTTCTTGTTTTTTCTTATGACAATTGGAGGGCCTCGCGAAATTCTGGTGAGCACTGTATATTATTTTGCAAATGCTGGATTCACTAACGTTTCATTAAAAAATTAAAAGTTTTGGCCGACGAGGTTGACACAACCCTTCTATTTTGGAATTTTTTATTTTTGCCAGTTTATTTAAGTTCCTTAATAGAAAATTAACGACCCCGGCACTTGCAAAATTATGTACTTACCACACTCGCCAGAATTTCGCGAGCTCTTCCAATTGGCATAAAAAATTTAAAAATCCAAAATGAAGAGGCCAAATTGACGGACCCCAAAAAAGTTCCCTATTTATACTATTTAATTATTTAAGATAGCCAATCTGAAACCTCAAAATTGATTTTAATCAAAATTAACCCAAAAAATTGTTTGTTTTGAAACCGACTAGAAATTATTTTGAATTATAAAACAATTTTTTAATAAAACTAAAATTTTTTCTAGTGCTGGATGCTTCAATGAAAAGTACAAGTGGGATTTTGGAAGGCGATACCTTCCAACTTGGGAATTTTGAACAGTGTATGAACATAAATGGGCCGTTCCAAACCCAATACTGTTTGGTTGAATTGAACATAAATTTACCACTTATTAATTCGACGTCATTGACATTCGATTATTTTGATTCGATTTTGGTTAAACTCAAGGTAAGAACATTTAAATGTTTACCGCATACATTAATATTTATTATCTGAAGAATAATTTGTTTTTAATCGAATAAGTAAATGTTAGGTAAGTTAAGGCCAATGACTTGTGTGGGAATTGCCACACAGCTGGCCTTTGGTTATATTTTTTAATCAAAGCTATGAAGACATTTTGCACCAAATGGATCTTAGTCTTGGGCTGGATTAGACTGGGTTATTAATGAGATTTCCCACGAAATGAACATAACTTAGATAATTTCAGAAATCGGAAAGAGAAACTCCTCAAGCATTGGACAAAATCTATATTGGATTATGTTTTCCAGCTTCTTGTTCAAAAAAAGACATACAATATTCTCTGAATAAATATTTAGAGACCTATAAGAATGAAAGTTATTTAGATAACTTTAATGTGACGTATGACATTGTCATCAGAAAAAACAACTGCCAAAGCAATGCAAATTTGCCACCATTTGGAACTGCAGCCATTTGCTTTACGTAAGTTTTCATTTCTATTTACAAATTTTTCACCAATCCCACTTCTGGTGGAACAAAATATTTGAAGTCATCAAATAGGTTTTAAAAACCAAAATAATGTAGAAAATCTGTTTGACTTAATCTTCAAGTAATTTTTCTGAAAGACCTCTTTACATTTTTTTTATAAATTGGAGTATCTTGAATATTTATTTTAACTAAAGAAATTAATTTTAGCGTCCTATGTATTACCTTAATCTTCCTGGCTATTTTTGCAAGTTGTTACGACAAACATATGGCTAAACAAACAAAACCAGATATAGGTAAGAGTCTTCTGGTATGACTAAACTATAAAATTATTGCAGTTGAGGGGAAGGTCTTTAAAATAACTTGATATGTTGCGTAACGTTTCTAGCTTAATTCATTCATCTTCAAATTCACTAATTATGAAAGTAAATTACGAGTATAATGAAATTTTATTGTCCTTGTTAAATTATTCAAATATTCAAAGTGCGAGCTAGGATAATCCTAAATTGAAATTACAGCCACCCGCTGTAACAACGTAACAGTTTAAATTTAAACAGTGATGCTGCTTCAAAAATGGGTTCAATTATTGCACGATACAGCACAAGGATAAGGACAATACTCAAAGATTCAGCGAGTACAGGTTTTAGCTGCGGAGATTGACACTCGCTCCGCTGCGCTACGCTCGTGCAATCTCCTTGCTAAAACCTGTACTCGCTGAATCTTTGAGTATTGTCCGAATCCGCGTTGCTGTTGCGGTGATAATTCCGTGAAGAAACGCCACGACTTAAAAGCACATCACATACGAAAATCGACATTTCAAACGCCATTTTTAATGTCGAAAATTGTGAAACAAATTGACCATATCGCATCACAATCATTGCAAAAAAAAATCAAACAGAAAATTTCGTAAGTACCGAAAAAAATGGAAGCATATAATCGCACTAAATTTTTAATATAAAATTCGTTACTATAAAATTTATTTCTAAAATAGAAGTACATTGCTTTAAGAAAGTGAAGTCGGGTTGACACTTATTAGGGTTGACTAATGCGTTTGAACCGGTACCTGCATCGCATCTGTTAGTCACACGTCATCACACTCATAAATTATATTCGAATATTTTTTATTACGTATGAACAATATTCAAATTTTTCAATTTTACTTAGGGGTTTTTGAATATTGTCGCTACAAATATTCGATATTCGATATTCACAATATTCAAATTTTTCAATTTTACATAGGGTTATTTGAATATTTTCGTAGTGCACGATTTGTATCTGTATAAGTATCATGTAAAATAAACGCACGCTGATTGGTCGAAACGCCAAAATTTGACCCTGAGTGGAATTACTATTAAAACAAACGAACCAATTTAGTGTGAAATAAAGTTATCAATTACGTTCGAGTTTGAAGAAATATAAATGTGGTGGGCGTGTGCATTATTGAGTCCATGCGGTCCAATTGAGCTGATAACCGTGGCAAACTTTTATTTTATAATTATTTTTTATAAAATTATAAAACCAAAACACCTCAATACATTCCAATAAATGTTGTAATATTGAGATTAAGAAATATTCTAATGATACACCAGCGTTCTGGACCGAATGAAGGACATCGTCAGACTTCTGAACAAAATTATTGGAACTTTTCGGAAAATGGGAAGAAAGAGGGAATTACTACGTATTTGTATTGAACTGTTATTTTCCTCTCTCAAATTTTTTTTGTATTTTGCAAATTTGTATAGCAACAGAATATTTTAAAAATTAAATTAACGTACGATAAACATTTGGATTTTCCGCCACCAGCTTGAAGGAAGATAAAGGAAAGGAGTGTTAGAGAAGATAAGGGGGCGGGAAATGTGTAGTCGGGCTCGCGCGAAGCGGACCAAAATGTTTGAATTTTGTATTTTGAAGTTAAAAATTAAATTGAATTTCAAAGATAATGATTGCTTTATTGAAAAGTGTTTTGAAGTTTTCTTGGTGGAACTTTTAGGAGATGTAAAGAACACGACAGTATATTACGAGAGGTTTTCGACTTAGGGTATATTTATTAGTGAAGACCTGACCTATTAATCTTCTAAACATAGGATTTTAAATTCAACCCCCCCCCCTTGTCGAGGTCGATATGTCTCTCGTTTTTCAACATCAATATTTCAGCAATATACTCGTTCTTCATTATTATACATTCTAGCGCTGAAAATGAACTAAAAATGTTCGAAACGTCGGATAATCTCGAACCCCTCAACTAAATATTTAGAATAATTTTAAGTTTATTTCATTTAAGATCAATTAATATTAATATGATAGTTCAACTTCACTATTATATAATATTTTATCTATAGGTACAAATAAACTTAAAAGTAAACATAATAATTTATCAAAAATTTGATACTAAACATAATAATTATTTAGTCAAGGTCGATTGCCATGATATACAGCAACTACACATTTATTAATTATGTAGCAGGTAGGTACGTTATAATTAATCTTCAGTATTATAACCTTTAAAATTATTATACTTGAGGGGTGGTTTATTAATACAGCACAATATGTTACACGCCGTTTCGAACTTGATTAGTTCATCTTCAAAACTATACAACACATATAACAATAAAATTATTAAGTAGTTTAAAATTGAAGTAGTCTGTGAATTAACAGTTAATTAACATCTGTAACAGTGACAGAAAAAACCGTATTAAACAACAATTTCAAATTTTATTCTGAAGATGGCCTCGGCTGTTGGGTGTTTTTTATGATGAAAGATATACTATTTAATTTAAATATTCAACTTAAATTGTAAAATTACAAATTATTGAATATATGAAGGGGTCTGGAACATTTCATCGTAGAGACCTTTCAATGTCAGTAACAAAATATTTCGAGGTTAAATTTTTCATAAAGTAGATAGACGAGATAGAGAGATTCTTTTATAGGAAGACGCAATAATTATAAATTCATTACATAATTCTGCAAAGTGCCTCTTGAATATTCAATAACAGATAATTAATTGTTGACTATATTTAAAATTAAAAAATAGACGTAACAGTCTGTGATTAGACAAGGCTTGAAAGCAAAATTGAACCGCTGCTAATTTTAGAAAAATTCGTGACAAAATTTTCATAAATTGAGACTGGCGGAACAATTTTTGAAATCTATTAACAATTAAATTACTCGATAACAGTAATTTAACAGTTGAGGTCGAAATAGTTCTAAATCGTCACAAAATAATTGTGACGATTAGAAATTAATTTTTTTTCACATTTTTCCATGGGAGTCTTGTTTTTACTGACGGTAGCGACGGACGTAATTCTCTGGTAATTTAAATTGAGAGCAACTATAGAACTCATTAAAACAAACAAGAAAGTGTTTATAAATGCAACGTAACCTAGGGGTGTCATATTAAATTTTATTGTCCCGGAGGGGGGAGGGTCAAAATTAGTAGTAAATCTGTAATGCAGTGATGGATGTGGTCATCATTTTGTTATTGCAAAAGGGCGAAATCGTTGTCTAAATTTAATAACTAATCTAACAGTCAAGAGTGAACAATTGCCCCCCAAATGATGTTAAAAGGTCTCCACAGTGAATCCTGAGATTATGTAGCCTTGCAGATAGATTAATAATATTCGAAACGTCGCACAACATATCACGTTGTTTCAATAACCTACGCCACCAAAATAATTTTTAAAATATTATTTAAAAATTAATATTAAAATAAACTATAAAAAAAAGTTTATTTTAATAAAATAACAACTTTTAATCTTAGATGTTAATATTTTTTATAATTTATTAGAAAATACAACAAGAGATATCATTTTGGCATTTTCAATAAAAAGAAACTACAATGAATTATTTGAAAAACAAAAAGAACACTCCGAATTGTTAATATTAAATGGGGTGCGATGTTTTTCGATATTGCTGATTATCATATGTGATAAATTACAAACGTTTCATTCTGCCCCACTGATGAATTCCCAGGATGTATATAATGTAGGTGTAACATTTTATTTTAGCAATTAACAGTTGTTAATTCAAATTTTATTGCATTGTAGATGGTGAACACGTCGATATATTACATTGTTTTAAAAACAGATTTACTAGTAGATACATTTTTTGTCCTCAGTGGTATGCTGTTAGGTTATGGAATATTTAAGAAATCAGAAAAAAATCATGTTAATCCATTCAAGATATTATTATTGCGGTATTTCAGGTAAGTTTCGGTCAATTTTTTCGAATCAGAAATCTTATTCAAAGATCAAACGAATTTACCTTTTATTGTACAAACAAGTATCAGATACGCCAACCTTATGGGAGGTTTAGTAATGCTCGTAATAATTCAAGAAATTATTTAATTGAAAGGCGTAATAAATTCCTGTAAATTATGGTTTTATTGGGGCCAAAGCAATTTATTATGCCTTTCAATTTAAGTAATCCTAAATTGTTAAAAAAATTACTTTTCTTCCGTAGCAATTTTAGTACAAAATTATGAGATAATGCATAATAGCTTCTTTATACCTTTATACGCTATTGATAAGATTGAAACACATAATAATATACTTAGAGCTCGTAAAGTTTGGAACAAATTCGATAAAATATTTCAGGGGGATTTTCTCAGAAAATCGTCGGACACGTCAACCTTATTTTTTTAAGTGTCACTTCATCTTCTGCCATTGAAACTTTTTTATCGTGTTTTAATAATTTTAAGCTAATGGCCACTTTACACGAGGGGATTTTCTCATGCGATCGATCGCCGCGACTTGTTACCGGGATTTTTCGCATGCGCCAGGTTGCTGCGACCTATCGCATTGTCACTTTACACGAGGCATTTATTTATTTTAATTCATAAAATCGCACGTGCAAGTTGCAGGGACTAATCGCATGAGCGATTTTGTATTACACGAGGCGCTTAGTTGCTGCGACATGGCGCGGCGATCGATCGCGTGAAAAAATCCCCTCGTGTAAAGTGGCCATTAGATGTCATCATAAATTTTTTTTAAATTGTACCTCTTATTTTTTCCGGATCTGGATAGAGCACAATTTTTTGAGTGTGAAAATGTAAAAAAACTATAACCTCAAAGAGAAAAGTTTTTGAGATAATCAGTCCTAAAGTTTCAAAAATGTATGAAAAAATTATAGGGTATACAATTATTTACCAAGAATTAATTAGAATTTGGTAATATATAGTCTAGTATTTTGTTAATTAATCGTTGTCTAAATTGTATTTAGAATTCATTTTTACTTTTTTATCTATTTTAAAATGGTTCATCGCATGTCTAAAAGGCAAAGAATTGAAATTCTGATGATTATCGGTTACCTTTTTCCGGTCTAGGACAATTGGGCGCGACCGATTGGGCGCGGCCGATTGGGCGCGGAGACAACCGGGCGCAAAGACTATTGGGCGCAAATACAATTGGGCGCGAGGAAAAATTTATCCATTACGTATTAATTATTATAACTGATTCGGGGTCGTCCATAAATTACGTCACTCAATTTTAAGCAATTTTTAACTCCCCTCCCCATCGTCACACTTAAGCAATTTTTAACTGCCCCCCCCCCCCATCGTCACACTTCGTCACACAAACCGAGACCCCTCTCCAAATATTACGTCACATATCCCCCAAATTTTTCAAATTCCTATAATAAAAAGAAACTTTAATATTTATTATCTGAATTTAAGTTCATCTATAATATCTATAAACATCATCTATAATTTTGATAAAAATTTTAGCATAATACAGCACAGCAGTTAAATCAAAGATACATTATTTGATTTCTTTTGTGAACTTAATTTGTTTGCATGTTAATGCCAGCTAAATGTGACATTTTTCAGTTTACACCCTCAAACATCAGGGTGTATAACTTTGATAAGGTTGGTAGTGGTAATACAGATTAACACCCCTATTCTCTAACTCAAATCGTTATTTTTCCAAACATTAAAAGCCGTAAAGTTCGGTTTACACGTAAAATTACAGCTTGTAGAAAGAATTCAATTTTAAAATATGGGGTGTAAATCAAACTTTACAGTTTTTAACGTTCCGAAACATAACGGTTAGAGTTGTAACGCCCCTATTCACTAACTGACAGGATTCTTCTAGATTTTAAAGTATTTTGTATTTTTGGAAGTATTTTGTAATTAGTATTTGAAATACAAAATACATTTGTTTTGTGTATTTGAAATACAAAATACAAATACATTGAAAAATTGTATTTGAAATACAAATTACAAAATATAAAATGTATTTCAAATACTGCCCAACCCTGTATATAGGGAAAAATAAGTTACCAACCGCAATTAAAAAAGATTCATCTGTTAATCCTACGGGTGCCTGATGTAAAACAGCTTTACTCCATTATATCCGAGTTAGTAATGGTATTCTCTTCTACAGAAAAAGTGCACGTAAACGGCTTGTAGAAGTTTTTCAACTGAAGGGTTTTTGTGTGTGAAATGGAAGTGTTATCTGAAAGAGGGAATAAGAAATTTCATAGTAACGGCTATTGTTATGTCTTTGACAGATTTAGTGGTTGTGGAACAAAAGAATTTTGGAGATGTGAAAACAAAAATAATGGTTGCAAAAGTCGTATCCATACATTGGATGGTGAAATTATTAAGGAATTGCATAATCATTCCCACGATAGCAATGCGGCAAAAGTCGAGAGTGATGCAGTTCGTGGCAAGATCAAAATCCATGCTGGCGACACTTTGGAGCAAACGTCCCAAGTTATAAACATGTGCCTTAATGAAGCCAATTTGTCACATGCTGCTCAAGTGGCTTTGCCCAAAATTTCGACGTTAAAGAAAATGGTCCGTAGGAAGCGCGATCAAATCAATTCTGTACCTTCAGCTCCATTGCGAGTAGAAGATCTGATAATTCCTGAAGACTACAGAACTTTTATAGCGCATGGAATGGCGGAGAATTTCGTATTAGGAGATAGCGGGCCTGCAGCTGATAGAATATTAATATTCAGCAGGGAGAGAAACGTCCATGAGGTTAGTAATATTTTAAATCTATTTTTAAGCGGTGCGTCAAGATCAGGAGCGGGCCGAATTCAGTTGAAATTCATAAGAACAGGCCAGGGTTTTGAAAAATAAACACTTAAGGGCCAAAGCCAATCACTCTGTATCCCTTTCAAGGTTTTTCCTTGTTATTTTCCTTTTTTATTATACTGCGTTCTTTCGCAGTGCGCGAATTCGCAAACGAGTTTAAACTTTGTTTACAGATCGTGTTCATTTGTTGCAACAGCAACTGTTTCATTTTAAATTTTAGATTTAAGAATAATTCCATTATTTTCACTTCAAAAAATACATTTTTTTTTATATAGTACTTATTATTAATCTGGAATCTTTCTGGAACATGTTAGTGAAAGATTTTTGTAAAAAATTTAAAAAATGAGGAAATGTAGAAAATTTCAATTTTTTTTAAAACGCTGCCATTTCCTATGCAATTTTTTTTTCTTATGATTGTAGTTGGGACGATAGCAACAACTCTGTTGAATATTTATTGCTCGTGAACAATAACAGAACTGCTTGTTGGAACGAAGCTAATATGTAAATAATAGTTTTATAAAGTTTTCCTCGCGCCCAATTGTATTTGCGCCCAATAGTCTTTGCGCCCAATTGTCTTTGCGCCCGGTTGTCTCCGCGTCCAATCGGCCGCGCCCAATTGTCCGGCACCGACCTTTTTCGGTATGTTTTCATTCAATTTATTGATGTAATTGATGAAATGATTTTTTGTAACTCTGGGAGTGATTACCTTGAAAACTTTTCTCTTCGAGGCCAGGGTTTTTTTATATTTTCGTTATAAAAAAATTGTCCTCTTTCCAAATTCGTAAAGAAAAATAAAGGTTGCTACTATTTAAAAAAAATCACGATGACGTTACAGCTCAAAAACGAAAAACGATAAAAATATATTAATGGAGGAAAAAAATGATACTTAAAAAAATAAAGTTGATGTGTCCGAAGATTTTCTGAGAAAATTCCTCTAAAATTTTTTATCACATTTGTACCAAACTTTACGATCTCACTATAATTTGCGAATGTTTATAAATGATTTGCAGAAATAATGTGAATTTTAGAAAAATAAATAATTAAAAGCGAGAATTCCGGGTTCCAATGACGGACCTCGCGGAATTCCTTAAAAAAGGAGGACCTTAAAAATGTATAAAAAAATTCAAACTAAATATTAGTTTAATAGTTTATTAAAAAAAAAAAAATTTTTAATTTTTTCTTGTAGGATAACACCACTTCTAGGCTTTATCATATTTTACAAAGCTACCATTTACCTCCTTTCTGGATTTGGCCCAATCTGGAACATGACGGTTAAGCAATCGGTCGAAAATTGCCAAAAAAATTGGTGGATAAATCTCTTGTACTTGAACAACTACATAAAAACCGATGAACAAGTAAAACTTCCTAATTTTTGTAAAATTTAAAATAAATTATAATTATGTTTTTTAGTGCTTTTTCCAATCATGGTACCTCGCTTGCGACTTTCACTTCTTCATTTTCGGTTTAATTTTGATCTTCATTCTCAAAAAAAATATGCAAGTTGGTTATGGATTATTGGCTATTTCATTTGCTGCTTCGGTTGTTACGCCGTTTGTAGTAGCCCAAGTGTACAACCTCCCTCCTACTTTGGAATTTAATTTTGACAAACTATACGTGTATATCACATCGTATGCGAGAGCAGGACCGTACTTGATTGGACTCTTCGGAGGAGTCACTTTCTATAACTTCAAATCCCAAACTAAGACGATAACGAAGGTAAGTGTTCCGTATAGTTCTTCTTATCAGCACCACTGTATTTTAATTTTTCAGAACAAATCCCATATCATAACTTGTATATCAGTCGCGGCTATGTTAATATCTGTGCTGTGGCTGGCGCTATTTTACAATGGTTCTCAAAATGCGTGGTTCTCTGCAGTGTACGTAGCTTTGCATAGAAATCTATGGGCAATTGGAAACGTCGGTCTCCTTTTTGCTGGAAATTTTGGACATACTACGTACATAAAATCATTTTTCTCGTGTCCTCGTTGGATTCCATTAGCAAAACTTTCGTATGCAATGTTTTTGACGCACACACTCTTGCAGTACTTTGACATAGGAAATACGGTTACCGCCATCTACGTCACACCTTTAAAATTCGTATGTTTTTAAAATAGTCCATATACTAGATAACTCGTCTCACTTATTCAATTTTAGATGTATTCACTGATTCCAGACGTCATCATTCCGATGTTTTACGCTTTCATCTTATACGTCTTGATCGAAAACCCAATCAGACAGATATCAAAGATATTGCTAGTACCAAAAGATCACATTGCAGAAGTCAAATTTGACCACGAAATGAAAGAAAATAAAGACTTATTGAATGGAGTTCAATCAATGTAACGTAAAATTAATTTTTAGCTTTCTTTCGATTTTTTTATTAAATAAAATTTAATAATAAAAAATATATGAGCATTTGTAAGACCTGCGAAGAGGGGATGAAGAGGAGATTCATGACCAGTCACGAATTGACTGATTTTCACTTAAACAGATGCTTCAATTTTAAAATTACGTTCTAAATCTGTTCAAAACTGTAGCTGTATTACGTCACACAATTTCTTGTAGAGATAGTTCAGAGCGTTTGCGCAAAATTCTGGCGTTACAACTGGTCATTAAAAGAAGTTAATATTTCAACAGATATTTTTTCGCAATATTACTTGGGCAACATAATCTTTTGGAAAAATTTGTTCTCTGTAAGGATATAAATCTAGAAACAATCTCTTAACTGTTTGGCCAGATATACCCATTCCCTTCGCAATTTCATTAACACTTATTCCATTGATGGTTGTTTGCGATGCTATGTAAATAGCCACGGCTGCTATAGACACTGGCGATCGGGTAGCAATTGGTCCAATTTCTTTTGCCATTTTTGCAATATGGACAGCAACGTTTTTTAACATCGTATTACCTAAGCCAAATTGTATACAAAAACGTGGAATTAACTCTGCGCTGTCAATTTGTGAATCAGAATTATTAAGTTTAACGTGCTCTTGTATTAAAGAACGGGCTTTGTTCACCTTTTTCATGTCCAAATCTTCAGTAATGGCAGCAATTTCTTTTAAGGTTTTCGGAGTACAATTATCCCGACACGATAAAAATAGACAGGCAGCCGCAAAGCCATTAGTAGCCTGGCTACTAAATTTTATCGCATTTTGTGCTTTCCGAAATATGGCTATGGCTTTGTTCACAATCACCTGTTCACAATCCAGTTTGCATGCATATGACTCTATATAATATTTACCTTTGTTTAATATCTTAGTATGACTATTTCTCTGCCTATATGAAGTCTTAGACGAAGATTGTATTTTAGTTGCTGAATTGAATTCTTCGTCAAAATCATCCCCTGTTGGACCATACTGCGATAAATTATTAAAACTAGGTTTCTCGCTAATAATTTTTTTCACAAGTACTGAACCACACTCGGTACATACCGCCGTGCTTCCGTCTTGATAAGGAGGTACATCTGGATGCTCTTCACAACAAAATTCATCCATTTTAATACAAAGCTAAGGTAATTTTACTATCCTCTGTCGAAGTTTTAGGTTCGATCAACCTATATAGTATTTTTTAATTCCTTGATCTCTTCTTCTAGTACCGTACCAGATGCTCTCCTATGTAGTATTGTGCGTTTGAAGTGCGTATTTTTCTTGCCACTGTCAAAATTGTAGTTTCAATCAACCTATATAGTATTTTTAATCTCTTGATATCTTGATCCGTTGATATCTTGATACGTTGATATCTTGATACGTTGATATCTTGATACGTTGATATCTTGATCCGTTGATATCTATTATCGATGACAACCTATATAACATTTAACCCGTTGATCCGTTGATACGTTGATACGTTGATACATTGATACGTTGATACGTTGATACGTTGATACGTTGATACGTTGATACGTTGATACGTTGATACGTTGATACGTTGATATGTTGATACGTTGATACGTTGATATCTTGATACGTTGATATCTTGATACGTTGATATCTTGATACGTTGATATCTTGATCCGATGATATCTTAATCCGTTGATATCCTTTTTTGGATTCGTTCAAATACGAAACCAATATTAGTTAAAATATTAGTTAACATAAAAAGATATTTTACTTACCTAACCATAATTTATTTTTGCATTATTCACAATTCACTAGCCACATCACTAGAGCAAAATTTTTACTAACCTGTATTTATTGCACGAAGTAGACCCTACCTATAACAGAAATGAAAAAAATATTTAATTAGTTTTCATTTTCGATATGAGAGATTTTCATCAAATTACCTTTATCACTGCCGTCCTTCCGCCTTCATGACCATGACAGGTTCTCCATCCTTCCTTCCAGTATATTTAAACAATTCGCGATCCTGAACATATCACAATATTTTTTAACGGTTACGAATGAAAATTTTTTAATTAAACACTTGGAATACTACTTTTTACACAAAAATTAAAAGAAAAATGATACGCGATTATTTTTACAGCTTCTATCAAGCGTTTTCACGAAAATTCGTACTCGACACATCAAACTCTCGTTCGCGAAACACGTTTTTCGCGTACGCGTAGATCAATGCCGATGTTGGCTGAAAAGAAAGAAAGTTTGTTTAATAATTACTATAAAAATAAAAGAGTTAAAAATAAAAGAACATTAACACAATAATGTTTTTGCAGTAGGTACCTCCTATACACACTAGGACCGGAGACCCGAAAATTTGACCAAAATTCTGAAACTGGGTAATGCATTTCTGATTGGTTAATGTTTTACCAACCTAAATTCTATATTCTATTCGCTCGTCACAAAATTAATCAATGATTAGCTTACAAATGTCACCAATCAACGCACTCCATTTCTTAAATTAAAACTAAAGCATTACCAACATGAATTCGCCCAGAATTAGAGTTCTTATAAGTACATTTTTAAAATCCAGATGGGAATGAAAGAAAAGAAATCGAAAAATAAAAGAATAAAGTTCCCTCGACGATGTTCTTAGCTCCAAAGGAAGTCATTTGAAAAGAACTATTATACATTCGACTGTGCTTGCAAGAAAAGTTCGGAGTAAGGATGTATTCCTTATAACAAGGTGTTCAGAGGTTCCGGGAGTTCTTCGATTAGGGGTAGGTCAACTTTTCCGTTACAATAGCAGGAAGACGACGTTTGGCTAGAGAAAGATCTCAAAATCAATGAACTCTTGATACATTGCAGAATGAAAGAATTGAAACCTCTAATTCTGAAGAGTTTGAGGATTATGTTGTAGAAGGCAAGAGCCTGGTATAAAGATGACGTCATTAAGCCCGAAGAAGGTTTCGGAAATGGCAAGCAAGTCAAAGTCAAGAGAATCTTGATAGAATTCGAAGCAGTGATATGGAAGCTTATCGTTTGAGACAAAAGCGTCGAAACCAAGTAATTCGGGACGAAATTGATGGACGATGCTTAACGACCGCCCTGACCTTCTAAGAGAGAGAAACCTGGAACTTGATTGATGGCCAACTCGAATATAAGTCCGTTCTATGACGGACACAACACTTACAAAATTCTAGGCTGAGCAACAGATCAATAAAACTACTTATGTTCTCTATACATTTACCTATAGTCCCTTTGACTGATCCGAACCAAATTTGGCGCAGGTAATCTGTAGGACCCTGCTGACTTATTTGTGTAAAACTGTAAAAAAATCAATAAACTAACCGTCTTCCAAGCAATGTGAGGCACCATAAAAAGATCAATTGGTAATAAAACAAGACGAGAAACTCAAATTAAATTCTACAACACAATGGCAATACAATGCGAATTATGGACGATGTCTAATAGAGACAAATCAAGAGTCAGTCCAGGCAGCAGAAATCAGATTTCTCCGTTCCGTAAAAGGCTGTACAAAAGCTGACAGAATCCGCAATGAAGACATACGAGAAGAGTTGAAAACGACGCCTCTGCAAGAAAAAATAAACCAACGTAGACAAAAATGGGAAGAGCACCTACAAAGAATGGACTCATCAAGAATTTCCAAAAAGATGTTCTACTACAAATCCACAGGGAAAAGAGATGTGGGAAGACCCCTAGCAAGATGGCGACTTCAGTCGGAATAGGTCAACAGGCCTAATCCATGAAGTAGATGATGATAATGAAAATTCGTCAGAGGAGATTTGAGAAAGAAGAAAGTTTGCTGCACGAAGTTAAGGGTCGTAAACCTTTTGAAGATCTTAGAACACTTGATGGCATTGTTTAGAGAGACTTGTTACAAACTTGGAATGCTAGCAGATGATAATCAATGATTGTGAGAAGTGTTTTTGTTGATGCTGATTGTCGATTGCATGCAAATCAAATGATGTCATATGCAGAAAAAACACTTAATTACAGTGCAAAATTTTAGGTTTTTAGGTTTAAGTTAGGTTTAGGTTAGGTTTAGGTTAGGTTTAGGTTAGGTTTAGGTTAGGTTTAGGTTAGGTTTAGGTTAGGTTTAGGTTAGGTTTAGGTTAGGTTTAGGTTAGGTTTAGGTTAGGTTTAGGTTAGGTTTAGGTTAGGTTTAGGTTAGGTTTAGGTTAGGTTTAGGTTAGGTTTAGGTTAGGTTTAGGTTAGGTTTAGGTTAGGTTTAGGTTAGGTTTAGGTTAGGTTTAGGTTAGGTTTAGGTTAGGTTTAGGTTAGGTTTAGGTTAGGTTTAGGTTAGGTTTAGGTTAGGTTTAGGTTAGGTTTAGGTTAGGTTTAGGTTAGGTTTAGGTTAGGTTTAGGTTAGGTTTAGGTTAGGTTTAGGTTAGGTTTAGGTTAGGTTTAGGTTAGGTTTAGGTTAGGTTTAGGTTAGGTTTAGGTTAGGTTTAGGTTAGGTTTAGGTTAGGTTTAGGTTAGGTTTAGGTTAGGTTTAGGTTAGGTTTAGGTTAGGTTTAGGTTAGGTTTAGGTTAGGTTTAGGTTAGGTTTAGGTTAGGTTTAGGTTAGGTTTAGGTTAGGTTTAGGTTAGGTTTAGGTTAGGTTTAGGTTAGGTTTAGGTTAGGTTTAGGTTAGGTTTAGGTTAGGTTTAGGTTAGGTTTAGGTTAGGTTTAGGTTAGGTTTAGGTTAGGTTTAGGTTAGGTTTAGGTTAGGTTTAGGTTAAGTTTAGGTTAGGTTTAGGTTAGGTTTAGGTTAGGTTTGGTTTAGGTTTGGTTTAGGTTACGTTTAGGTTAGGTTTAGGTTAGGTTTAGGTTAGGTTTAGGTTAGGTTAGGTTTAGGTTAGGTTTAGGTTAGGTTTAGGTTAGGTTTAGGTTAGGTTTAGGTTAGGTTAGGTTAGGTTTAGGTTAGATTGAATGAATATTCATTATTTTTCTGTTTGGTTTGTGATACATAAAAATACACATACTACACATACAATACAGAAAAATATACATACAGCTTCCTGTAATTTTAGGTACAGATACTTCAACAAATTCATCACAATAAGGAAACTATTCATCAATTTAATGAACAATTGATGAAATTGATTTAATTGTATTGGAGTAAGCATTCAACAGACCTCAAACTTATTAATTTGATGATTTTTACTACATATTGGTAATTTTTTCATTATCATGATGAATTTTATGTTACGATCGGTGTTTACCAATATGATGTACTAATATTTTTCAGTGTATAGGTAAGGTAAGAATATCAAATTTGCATTAGTTGGTAAATGTTTTCTGTAAAAAGAAGGTGTGAATGCAAATTTATATTTATGACTTTATGATTTAGTAATTGATGCATTTATTTCGTTTCCCCTGACTAGTTTTATGGCCAATTTTAAATAATAAAATCTCCAAAACCAAACAAAGTAAGCTAAAACTCACGTAAACTCCAAACACCATTTTTTGGACATTGGCCCTTTTTCTACCAGGTTCTGAAATAAGGTAGGGACCGACTGGCTACGAAGAGAATGTAGAAAATCTCTTAAGAACCGATGCATATATAATATGTTCAAAATCTTTTTCAGATTTTTAATGAAACTAAAAGAAAATTAAATCAATATAAAAGTCGTCGTTTAGACATGATTTACCTTAAAACACTAAAAAAACTTGTTATCGACTTTTACCAATTATTGATAGGAGAATTTTAAAAAACAAGTTATTCTTCCTGTATCCCGTGCATTCCAAATCATGGTAATAGACGATTTTTACACTACTTATTCGTTCCATACCAAGGAAGTATTTAGGCCTGGGGCCAGGTTGACACTTGGTGAATACAAAATCCTGTTATAGGGATTTAATGTTAAGATTCCAATGCCACTTTGGTTAAAATTTGAATTGGAGGAAATATTCGATTTATTTGATTTAATCAAACAAATCACCTAAGTTGTTACCTACAAGTTAGCACATTTGGTTTTTTAATCTATTTAAATAGGAAAGCATTCTGCATAATAGGAGCGCACACCACCTGGTGTTATCATGGTAGTATTTTAACGTTATTACGGGCGCGAACCGCAAATGGTCAAACTATTGAGGTCACAGAATAAACTACGCTACAATTTACGTTTGGGTAAAAGAATAAAGCCAAATTAATAAATTTTCAATTTCTCAAATCTAATCTCTGAATGTTCAGACTCGTTTCAATGGGAGGGCACTAAATTTAAATAAAAAGGAAGCTACGACGTTTTTCGTTGCTTGGAAAATAATAATAATAATCTATTGATAATACAATCAAGTGAAATTCTCAAGTCAACAGTAAAAAGTACAAATAGAAACCGACAGGGGGGGGGGTCGGGGTAAAACTCACAACTAGAGGTTTTCCTTCTATAAGCTACCGATGAGGTCAAAACATATACATATTATGTAGTTATTGGAATTCCCTGGTGGTGACCCCGTTGAATTTATTGTTTTAGAGAAACGAGAAACAGAGAAGTTTGCTTTTGCCCAACCCTGTATGGGCTTATGAGTGAGACTCAACCCTCAATTTCTTTGAGGACTCTCGTAATGAAGTCCTTGAGACGCTTGATTGAAATTATTTTTAGTTCTTGGGACTCTTTGTCGTGACAAAAAGCAACTCCCCTTACTGATCATTTTGTTGAAACGGAAACCTCAAAATCGACACATCTACGATGTACAAACAATCTTCGACATAACAGTAAAAATGGAAAGTCCGCACAGAAAACACTGGATATCGCAGTACCACCGTTGCCAAACCTTCGGGTACGCTCAGCGGTGCTGCAGGTCGTCTGGGCAGGTGCACATTTGACTCCCACCTGCATAAAATCGCCGGACACACCTGCGACATGCTTAATGTGTCGGAGCTCACTCTGCCAATTTTCGTGGGTGCCCTGCATTCCCAAAGCCAAGAGCCAGATACCAAAATCAATACTCCAACCACTGGCCACCAAATTACCACGCAAACCAAGGCGTGGCACAGCAACAAAATCCTACTCCACCACCAAGGGTCACACCAATCTCGCCGTCGCGTCGGTGATGACCACCATCATGTTCACGCTGACTCAGCATAACATTCCTGAGGGGGGCATATCAGCCATCGTAGACCACCTCAAAAACCAATTGGAAATTCCATTTACCCAAGTGCCAAACTAAATTGGATTCCCCATCCAACTACCCACAAAATGCTCAAGGACCACATACCGAGCAAGCCTCCAGTTTGCATATGCTCCGCACAGCCGTATTGGTACTCATATATCCCGCCTTCCAATTGAGTAGCGCCAGCTGTTGATAACCTTTTTGAACTTTACAACCTGTTTCCAAAACTCCCATAACCGGACAATAGCATCACTGGTGTGGTAAAAGCGTGAATCATCATCATTCTCGACATATAATAGACCAATAAAACTATTATCAACCCATTAAATTTAACTAACCAATAGAAAAAGTCTGTCAGCACTAACAGGCTAATAGAAATCATCTGTCCATTTTAACAGTTTGTTAAAAGTTTTATGAAACCGGGCATAAGAGTGGTATTCTGTAACCCGCTCCTTATTAAAGAATCCTTTAAAAATAGGTAAAGTTCGAATTCTACATGTCTTCAATTCAATTGTTTGCATTGTAAACCATCCTTTACCCATAGATAAAAGACCTATTATCTATTTTTAAAGGATCCGTTAGTAAGGAACGAATTACAGAATACAAGTCTAAACTTATCTGGGCGTATGCCTGTAACGCTAGATTGAGTCAAAGATCAGTGCGGCCTTTAGGCCGCACAGCCTAGGCAATCACGAATTAGTGCGTTCTTAAAACACCACTTCACCTGTCTATTTGTATCAGTTTCAGTAGAAACGTAATGAAGAAGTAATTGAGAAAATAATTCATAATAAAACAAAATCAATAGTGAAGATAATTCTTGTTCACTAATTGTGTCCATATAAATAACTAATCAATCAATAGGATAGTAAGGAATATTAATTTTTAATGAATTTTAACGCAGATCGATAAAAAATTTGTTTTTTAATTTGTCCAAACTTCCCCACTATCCCATTGGTTGATTTAGTGAAAATAATAATATATTGTGTATATTTGTTCCTCTTGATGTGAATTCTGAATCCAAAACCGAAATGTTTTTAAATTAATAATAATTACATTCGCGATTGTGCGGCCTAAAGGCCGCACTAGAATGTTATGTTGATAATATTAACTTATGAAATGAATATTAAATTAAAATTTAAAAATTTACAAACTAAATACATTTCTTCGAACGCTCTCAGCAATCGGTAATAATTATTATTGAATTGAAACTACCAATGATTTAGTGCTGATAGGTAATAAAAAGTTAGATTTTAAATGTATGATTGTTAATTTAATATCATGATTGTTCGGGATTGATTCAAAAACACTTTTGGTTTGTTTAAGACACGTTTTTTACAAAAAAAAACACTACCTAAGTATTTATGCACTAGTGTTAAAAAGCCATTATTATTGGGGGGGGGGACCAATTTCGGAAATCAACAAACCACAGTGACATCTTGTCGTTTGCTGTATGATGGAGGGGGGGGGGCACGATGATTAAATTTTTCTTACTATTTAGGCAAGTGTTTTAAATCTATGCCACCGTTTGCGTTTCTTTTATCTTTGTTTTTCCCACAAGGTTTTGATGTTTAATATTTTAAAAGATGCCGAAATTTCCATTTTGATGGGTAAAACACAACAAACAAATTTCTTGAGAGCGCTGTCGCAATATTACTTTACACTTGTAATCCAAAAGACCGAAAGAATTTTCGGAATACAACTTTTTTTGTAATATTTCTTGCAGAAGCAAGTTAACAACAATTTTAAAGTAAACACAAAAAAACTCGTGGAACGGAAAAACGTTTGCTTCTGGATGACTCACATAACGAAGATCTCTTTAATTGCTTAGACAAAAAAATATTCAATGACTTACGTTTTGTTGTAAATACTCCAGAGGAATCCAAATTGGTTATTTGGTTCTTCTAATATTTTTTGAAGTGTTATAATCTGGCTTTCAAGATGGCCAAAAACAATTCTGCAACTCAAAAATTTAATTTTAACTTCTTGCACCGACATCACACTTTCAAAACTTCAATGACTTACCCATTATTTGTTGAATAATCGGGAGGAATCCAAATTGATCATTTTGTTGATCAGTAAAATCAGGATCTTTGATCGATGCTTCTTCGTTTCTTGAAGTTGAGACGATGATATCTCCAATGACGCACTAACTTTATGTTGCTTGACAGGCTATGATGATGTAACGGTTTAAAATTTGCCGCCGGGTTCTTTGGGTTTTGGAACCAGTGACCGTTGGTACGAGTGAGGGAAATGCGCAGGAGTCGGTACGAGACTTGACTTGATACGTTTGCTCGAGTAAGAGGTGATTTTGTGTGTGTTGTGCAAAAATTTTGTGAAGCCGGATTTTGGAGAAGAATTGGTTAGTTAATACCATCCAGTAGCGAACTGGGATTATCTTCTCGAATCCGTAGGATTGGGAAGCTCATTTTTTTTTGATTATTTTACCGGGAGCTCTCATCCGCCTTTATGGGATTCGAAGCTGAACAAATTTTGCATATGCCGCAGATCAACGAAATTTGAGGTATCATTTTTTTTGGATGGTAATTTATTGTAATAACTATTAATTATTTGATTGATTTGATTCTCAAAATTTGTACATTTTGTATAAATATTCCGTGATTTCGGTTGATAATCAACATATGGTTGATAACATTTTTGTGTGGTCCGCCATTATTTTGTTAGTTCTTTGCGGGACTGCGCGTAAGATATTTGCGCTTTATATTTGAGCAATTATTATTTTCATTTACAAAATTTCTTCGTTGTTCAAAATTTTCCGTATGCCCTGGACTCATTGCTGGTTTTTTTTTGTTTAATTAATTATCTTCCAAGCTAGCCGGCAAGATTTACAAAGATAGCTCGTAATTTCTCGATTTCCCCTTTAATCGAGTTGTCTAATCTTTCATAACGACGTCTTCCTTTTTAACCGAAATCGAGTGGCGCCTGTTCCATCTTTTTTTTTTTCTTCGTCGTTTTAATTAACACCCCTTTGGTTAGAAATTAATGTAACATCAATTATTCACGCTAAAGTTCGTGAGGAATTTTAAGCGTCACAAGTGGCGACCAACGTGGTTTGGTGTGATCGCTGGTTGAGTTACGTTGCGGAAATTGTGGGTTCGAATTGCGGACTTCGCGAAATTGCAGCAACATTTATCGTAATTTAGTTGGTTAGCGTTGCAAGTGGCGCCCAACGAAAATATTTTTTTGAACAACGTCGATTATATTTTGAAGTGTTTTTTATTTTTGATTTTCTTAGTTTATTTAAATTCGTAACATTTTATGTGAAAAATTTAACTTTTATTTTATTTTTCTTGGATTACAATTTGTAATCGTTTTATAACTTTTTGTGTACAGATAAATTTATATATCGTAGCGGCTCTGTGTGGTCAACCGATATTACCTTATTTTACTATACAAATTTTCTGGGTTCACCTTACCGTTACAACAATTTTTTTTATCTTATTATTAATATTTGGTGATATTTACTTATTTTGTTGTTCTCTAGGTTTAAATTTTTTTGTGTGTATTAAGGAAATACAACCTTATTTGTTGCATTTTTATTACTGTAAATAAATTATTAACTGTGTTTTATTTTTTTTCGCAATTTGCTTTATGAAAATTGTATTTTTTTTGGCTAATTAGTTAATTTTGGCTTAGCTAATTAGTGGTTATAATATTTGTGTACCTGTTTTTTTAATACTATGGTGTTTTTGGTAAAATTTTGGTAATTTTATTAGTTTAAAAACGTTTTGTTTTATATCAGCTTGTGTACTCTAGTGGTTATACCACGGGCTCCGCCACAGTTACTTTACGTTCGAATCTTGTATTCGTATTATTTTTTTTGTTTATGAATTGTTTTGGGATTATTTTACGAGTTTTTTTGGATATGTTATAAAATTTTTTTATTGGCATTCAAAAATTTTCTACTGCGCTGGTAAAATATTAATAAGGTAAAATTTTAATAGCTATTAATTTGGTTCTCGAGTCGTAGAAAAAAAATATTTTTGTTGAAAACTGCTCATTACTTTCTTAAGTAGTTTTCTGTTTTTGGTTTTTCTACCCTGTACCATTTTTTTTGGAGGGGGAAGGGAAATTTCAAGTTGAAATTTTTTTTGAAAATTTTCTTATTGTGTTTTTTTCGAATCTCATCCATCATGAAAGTGGATAGATTATTAGGAGATGAACTCTCCTATGAATTAGAAGTGAGAGGGATTGAGGCGGAAAGCCTCACAGTGAGCAAAAAGCGTTCTTTGTTAAGAGATGCCATTCGAAAGAATGCGCAAATTATTCGTTTTGTGGGTGATGTAAACACCGAATTAGGTATTTCGTCTACCAAATTATCTGAATTGGCTAAGGAAATTCAAGCGCTCGATCGAGCAAACATCAAAAATGACGAAGAACGAATAAGAGCACGTCTCTTGCACGTCCAGCGTCGCTTGGTGAATATTTTCTCCCCAGATTTTCAGTCCGAGGTAAATCGTCTTTCTACAATAGTAGACGAATTATTAATGAACCTCACTCTCGCATGTAGGGCTGAAAATATTTCGGACGATCAGGAAGTCGATTTAATATCACTTTCTGATTCGATCCTGGATGAACCTATTCCCTCCGAGATGGACGTCATGAGTCCACCTCTTGATTTTTCGGTCCCCAGAGCACATTTTACACCACCTTTGCCCAGGGTGACAAATTCTCGGCTGATTGATCTTGAATTAAACACGAATTTACCTAACGGTTCTCGTGCTGCCTCAGTTATTCAAACCCAACCTGTTCCAGACGAACAATTACATCAAAACGTCGAATCGATTATAAGGCGTTTGAGCTCAGTTGATATGAGTACCGTACATAATTCTACCGCCCGGCGAGTCTCTTTCAATGACCGTCAGGAAAATCGTGATACTAGTTTTAGTTCTCCTAAAGAGGCTAAACAATTTACCGACCCAACACCACAAAATTTTGGGAAAATTCCACCTATTTGTCGTTGGAACGTCCAGTTCGACGGAACTAGTAGTGTAACTACCTTTTTAGAAAATATTGAAGAGCTTCGTGAGTCACGGGGTGTTTCAAAAGCCCAGCTCTTCCAATCTGCTATCGAACTATTTAAAGCGGATGCTCGAACTTGGTTTCGACCCCGCAAACATTTGTTTAAAGATTGGGATGACCTAGTTTTTCAACTAAGGAAGTCATTTTTACCGCCTGGCTACGAGTCGCGTCTCGAGTCAGAGATTAAAAAAAGAACACAAGGCTCCGACGAGAAATTAGTGTTGTTTATTTCTGTCATGGAGAACTTGTACCGTAAACTGTCGAATATTCCCTCTGAAAATATCAGAGTCGACACGATTAGGGGAAACTTGCTTCCACACATCCAGCGAGGTATGGCATGTCTAACCATCAACACGATTGAACAACTGATCGATTGTGGTCGAATGGTAGAGGAAAGCGAATACCGCGCACGATTCTATTGCCCACCTTCGGGGGTAAAAGGTTTCACAGTGGAACCTGAGTCTGTCTATAAAAGGTGTTCCAGTAACCAATCTGGCCGAGTAAACGTTATTTCAGACCAGGCCACCCACGGTGCTTCGACTACTAATATTCCTTCCTCGATAGATAGTAAGTGTTGGAATTGCGGGCGACCAGGCCATCAATGGTCGTCCTGCAGGCAACAAAAGCGAGTTTTGTGTTTCCGCTGTGGTAGAGTAGGATTTACCGTTGCTTCATGTCCTACGTGTTCGGAAAACCGAAACGCGAGCCACTAACTGGTCGGTTAGTGTCTCGTTCCTTTAATCCGACCAAACAAAAGATCCTGTTGGATTACATCCTCTCACATGGCGACAACGATGACAGAAGACCACACTTAAAGGTCACAGTTTTTGGTCGAGTTATGTTAGGACTCTTGGACTCGGGTAGTTCACTTACTGTGGTCGGTCAGTCTGGCCTGGCTACATTTTTAGGTTTAGGTTTAAAGTTGGATACTTCCAAAAATTTATCGTGTGTAGTAGCTAATGGTCAGGACTGTCGGACCATTGGGATGTTGAAGGTCCCTATGTGTTTGATGGGACGAGTCAGGGTCATTGATGTTTATGTGTTAGAGAATCTGTCATCGAAGCTCATATTAGGTATGGACTTCTGGAGAGAGATGGATGTAGTCCCGGATTTACATCGAGATGTTTGGCATTTTGGCGATTCTATTGCTCTATCTTCCGTTTCGGCTTTAGGAGAATTATCAACTCTCTCTTCTGAGCAAACTTCTCTGCTAAATAAGTTACTCGAGGAGAAATTTTCTGAAATGGGTACCGGTCTCGGTTGCACTACTGTAGCCGAGCATAAAATTAACATCAAACCCGATGTCAAACCAATTAAGAGACGGTACTACCCAGTCCCGCCTTTTAAGCAAAAGATCCTTGACGACGAGGTGCAGAAAATGCTGGAGATGGACGTCATAGAACCGTCAAAAAGTTCTTGGTCATTTCCAGTTATCTTGGTGCCAAAGTCAGGTGGCAAAGAGTACCGCTTTTGTGTTGATTATCGAGCACTGAATGCCGTAACGGAGAAAGACGCATACCCACTTCCCTATATCTCTGCCATCCTAGATAGGTTAAGAGGAGCCAAGTACATAAGCAGCCTCGATATTAAGAGCGCCTACTGGCAAATCTCTGTGAGTCCATCTTCACGAGAGTACACTGCTTTCACCGTGCCAGGTAGAGGTTTGTACCAGTTTAAAAAGATGCCATTTGGTCTAACGAACGCACCTGCCAGCTGGCAGAGGCTAATTGACACGGTACTGGGTGTCGACCTCGAACCCTTCGTCCATGTTTACTTGGACGATATTATTGTTATTTCCCCCGACTTTAAATCTCACCTAGATATTTTACGAAAAGTTTTTGATAGGCTTACTGCCGCTGGCTTAACTTTAAGTCAGGAAAAATGTAAATTTTGTCGTCCGTCGTTAAAATATCTAGGGTATGTAGTCGATTCGAACGGTCTACGGACCGATGTGGAAAAAGTCGAGGCGATTATGAATGTCCCGTCTCCCGCTAACCCTACCGAGATTAGGAGGTTCCTGGGCATGGCCAGTTGGTATCGGCGGTTCGTGCCGAATTTTTCAACCATCATTGCGCCCATGACCCGGTTGATTCAAAAGAGAGTGCCTTTCAAGTGGGATAATTGTTGTGAGCAGGCCTTTAACCATCTTAAGAGCTGCCTCGTTACAGCTCCAATATTGACCTGTCCCGATTTCGCTCAGCCTTTTACCCTGCAGTGCGACGCCTCAGCCTACGGCCTCGGCGCAGTACTCACACAGAGCTTCGACGGTGTAGAGAAGGTGCTTTGCTTCCTCTCTAGATCGCTAACTAAACCAGAGCAGAAATATTCCACCACAGAGCGAGAATGCTTGAGCGTTATCTGGGCAATTGAAAAGTTGCGCCATTATCTTGAGGGTACCCACTTTACGGTCATCACCGACCATGCCTCCCTAATCTGGTTGAATAATTTGAAGGACCCAACTGGTAAGTTGGCTAGGTGGGCGTTGCGTCTCCAACCTTTCGATTATACCATCGTCCATCGAAAGGGGAAAGACCACATCGTGCCTGATTTTTTGTCGCGTTCCGTGCCGGTGGCACCTATTCAAGTGGCCCCTCCGGTCGACGATTTTAGTGGCACAGAGGATGCCTGGTATTTGAGAATGCGACAACGGGTTGAGGAACACCCGAACAGGTACCCCCAGTGGAGATTGGAGGACAATCGCCTTTTCAAGTACGTCAAGGTCCGTATCCCTGAGTTGAGTCAGGAGGCGGAAAACTGGAAAGTGGTTGTCCCCAAGGAAGGTCGTCGGTTTTTTCTACGTCAGTGCCATGATGAGCCTACCGCAGGTCATGCGGGTATATACAAAACCTACTGGAGGTTGCATCATAGGTACTACTGGCCAAAGATGAAGAACGATGTGGCCAGGTACGTCAGGTCTTGTCGAGTTTGTGCGGAGCAGAAGCCCGAACAGAAAGCCCCTGCCGGGTTAATGGGTTCTAGCCCCGAGGTCACACGCCCTTGGCAATCCATCTCGTTGGATTTCGTTGGTCCCTTACCTCGTTCCTCGTCTGGTTACACCCACATCTTGGTAGTGACCGACTATTTTAGCAAATATGTGCTACTATTTGCAGTTCGTACCGCTACCGCACGGTCACTAGCCAAGAATGTGGAAGAGGGTGTCTTTTTAGTGTACGGCGTACCGGAGACTATCATCTGCGATAACGGTGTGCAAATGCGCAGTAACGAGTTTCGTCAGCTTTGCGAGCGGTATCGTGCTAAGATACAGTACACAGCTTTGTACTACCCTAGAGCCGACCCTACGGAAAGGGTGAACAAGGTGGTGAAAACCATGCTGTCCTCTTACGTGAAGGACAACCACCGCCGTTGGGATACGTACTTAGCTGCGATAGCGTGCGCCATCCGTACGTCGAGACACGAGACCATCGATTTTAGCCCCTATTTCGTAAACTTCGGACGAGAGTATGTCAGTTCGGGTGACCACCATCTACACCCCGAACAACAACATCATGAGGATGAAGTTCATAAGCGTTCTGCCGGTTTTCGAAAAATGTTCGAAACGATCCGTGATAGGTTGCGCGCGGCACACGATCGCAACAAACGCGTCTACGACCTACGCCGTAGACCTGCACAGTTTGTTGTTGGTCAATTGGTTTGGCGGAGGAATAAAGTTCACTCCGATGCCTCCAAGTTCTTTTCGGCCAAACTAGCACCTACTTTTGTTGGGCCTTACAGGGTCAAAAAGAAAACCGGTAGTGTCACTTATGAACTCGAGGACGACCACGGCAATTCAACAGGCATCTGGCACGTACAGGATCTGAAACCCCAGATAGACGACGAGTATATATAGTTTTGTTTTTATCGTTTGTATATATCTTTCTTTGTATATAATTTTCTGTTTTGTCGTTCCAAGTTATCTTTTGTTTTGTTTACCTATCGTGTCGAAGGTTCGAACATCTGGACAGCTTTACATCTTCACCATCGGTAAAGTTCCTAGTCTATTTCCCCGTATCGTTGGTTTTCTCGTTTTATAGAAACTTTACCTCTTTCCAAGTAAAGGGGGAGTGTAACGGTTTAAAATTTGCCGCCGGGTTCTTTGGGTTTTGGAACCAGTGACCGTTGGTACGAGTGAGGGAAATGCGCAGGAGTCGGTACGAGACTTGACTTGATACGTTTGCTCGAGTAAGAGGTGATTTTGTGTGTGTTGTGCAAAAATTTTGTGAAGCCGGATTTTGGAGAAGAATTGGTTAGTTAATACCATCCAGTAGCGAACTGGGATTATCTTCTCGAATCCGTAGGATTGGGAAGCTCATTTTTTTTGATTATTTTACCGGGAGCTCTCATCCGCCTTTATGGGATTCGAAGCTGAACAAATTTTGCATATGCCGCAGATCAACGAAATTTGAGGTATCATTTTTTTTGGATGGTAATTTATTGTAATAACTATTAATTATTTGATTGATTTGATTCTCAAAATTTGTACATTTTGTATAAATATTCCGTGATTTCGGTTGATAATCAACATATGGTTGATAACATTTTTGTGTGGTCCGCCATTATTTTGTTAGTTCTTTGCGGGACTGCGCGTAAGATATTTGCGCTTTATATTTGAGCAATTATTATTTTCATTTACAAAATTTCTTCGTTGTTCAAAATTTTCCGTATGCCCTGGACTCATTGCTGGTTTTTTTTTGTTTAATTAATTATCTTCCAAGCTAGCCGGCAAGATTTACAAAGATAGCTCGTAATTTCTCGATTTCCCCTTTAATCGAGTTGTCTAATCTTTCATAACGACGTCTTCCTTTTTAACCGAAATCGAGTGGCGCCTGTTCCATCTTTTTTTTTTCTTCGTCGTTTTAATTAACACCCCTTTGGTTAGAAATTAATGTAACATCAATTATTCACGCTAAAGTTCGTGAGGAATTTTAAGCGTCACAAGTGGCGACCAACGTGGTTTGGTGTGATCGCTGGTTGAGTTACGTTGCGGAAATTGTGGGTTCGAATTGCGGACTTCGCGAAATTGCAGCAACATTTATCGTAATTTAGTTGGTACCGTGGCACGGTACGCCATCACGCCATCTGGCTTCCAAAATTTCTGCAACACAAAAATTAATTTTAAGTTTTTACACCAACATCACAAAAGATAAATTAACTTACGTTTTTGTTGAATAAATTGGAAGAACAAAATTTGTCATTTTTGTCAATAACAAAGTTTGAAGCGTGCTTATCCCATTTTTCGCCACCGGACCTCCAAAAGACCGAAGTTTCATATTCATCCGCTTCAATTTTCCAAGAATCAATGAGGAACTTTAAAATATGTCTTCTTGTCGATGTTTTCTACAGCAACCAAGTTTTTTTAGTTTTCCAGTGGTTTTCCACTATTTTTCTTTCGACGACGTCACGCTCATTCGACAAGTTGGGACCTGACAGTAATTGACCACGTATTGCTTACGTCAGAGGATTTAAAGCGGCGAAATAAAAAATTACGCACGGGAAAATGTGGCAATTAAAAAGTACCAAAAAAAATCACAAAATACAGAAAATTATTACACCAACTAACAGAAAAACGTTTCCTTCAGAAAATTATCCTATCCAACACTTTTTTTTATTGAAGTTGCCATTGAAGTACACAAAAAATTAATAACTTTTCTCGCGTTTTCTAAAGGATGTTACCTCGAAGCCTTGAAACAAAGGAATGACGGCGTTAATTCGACTATGAAATTTTTTTGTTTCTTAAAAGGTGTTGAAATTGATAAGAATATTCCAGTTTAATTGCTTGCACATGCAGCGATGTCTTATCGTATGCTGGTAGAAAAGGTTAAAAAAAATTTCGATAGAAAATAAAAATAAAGTCTGTAATTTTATGCTTACAGGGTGAAATAAAAAAATCCCACCAAACTGTTTTATATCGGGTGTTCATTACAAAAATAGCCAGTCGAAATAAATTTCTTTGAGTAAATTTGAGAAAAGACAAGAACATGTCGATTTAGATAGCGAGGGGACATTCAAAACTAATTCGCAATTTACATTAAGCAAACGCCACCATGCGGGAGAATTTCAAATTAGTGAATGACGTATTAAATGAAAATAAAATTTCGTTCTTCAGGCTCAAAACATAACAAAATCAACGAATTAACTATACATATTACAATAAATTTAACACCATACTGAAATGTTTGGAAATTTTCACCAGACTATGACTTTGAATTTCGAAATATACGTCTAAACACAGCCATGTTGTTGTTGCTGGTGGCGCCACCAACGGTAATGTAAATCGCCAATACTGTTTGAATATTAAGTTTAACCCCCTCCCCGCCAGCTACCCCTACTTTGAAATTTTAAATTGTTGCAATACATCAATACATCCACGTTAAAAAAATTGGATTTAGTGGGTCCATTTATTATAAAACAATTTAGGGATAAAAATTGAAAGATGGAACAAAAATGTGCACTCCATTATCACCTAAGATAATAAATAAAATAATTTATTTTTCTTCCTCTTGATATAGGGCTATGACCTGTTCTTTAACTAATTTATTTAATTACTTCAATCAGTATTTGGTTTCTACATCTTAGACTTGTCTTTCTTGCAGGAACATCCCTACTGTATCTTGTTTTTGTTGTTATCATGACAAACCGTTAACAGTGAAGGACATTAACACATTTAACCTCCGAAGCACAGAAGACGGCCAAGAAATTTTAGACTGTACCCGGAGTCGAACCGGGGAACGTTACATTAGCTGTTGATCTCGCTAACATTTTTTGAACGTCCCCCTCGTTATTTGACAACAAAAAATGTTATTTTGACTGGCTACTTTTAAATTGAACACCTCCGTATTGGTTTTTGAACTTGAACTTGTTGGCTTTATGGAATACCGGGCCGCATGCCCTATATTTCCTTCATCTATGGTTCTATCTGCCTGCAGAGATTTTGGGGGTTCAAACCACCAAGTCTGTGCGTGTGACTAAGAATATTGGGCGCAGGAGAAGGGGATTACCGTCGTCGTTTGATTTATAATATTGGCATTGAGAACTGGCACGGTGGTCGTAATTTGTAGGATTGAAATTTTAGGCAGAAGATGTTAAGTGCCTATGGAACTTGGATAATGCCGAAGGGATTGCCGGGCCGCGGGAGTTGATTTTGGCATCTCGAAGGATGAAGATGATGGTGGTGATAAGAATTGTCGAAGATCCGACTCTGCCTCTACTGTGGTAAGTGTTTAGAATATTGACTGAATCTGGTCGGGTTGTTCTTTTTTCCTTTTGGGAAAGATGAACAGCAATAGTTTGCCGAATTTTAGCCGCTGTAATTTCCACATATGGCGGAGGTGCCTCTGGTTTTTGTCAGAGCGATGGCAACGATGGGTCCACGTATGTCTTGTTTCCAACATCACACTGATGTTCAGGACAGTAAAAGTGTCGAAGATCGCTTTACCTTCCCTGGATCTGTTGAAGACAATCTGGTAAAATGGCATGGGGAGACGGAGGCTTCCATTCTTCATTTGGTGTACGGCTTGAAATATCTTCAAGTGAAAGTGTACCTGGAACACCTCGGAGCACCGCCTTCACAGGTTTTTTTGTGGGGAGAGCGACGGAATTTTCGCTTCCCTCAGTGGTCTCGACAGAGCGCAATAATCGGCCTCTGTACTCGGATAAAGGGCAAAATGTCTGCGGTTGCAGATTTAATATTATTACATCTGATATTGTGCTTGGAGGCTAGATTTTTCGTGACCGGCCAGTTCTCCTTGGTTATAATAATCGGTGGTATCAGTTTTATCAGTAGCAAGTTGGGTTTCGAGAGGAGGAGGGAAAAGAAGGTAAGAGCCTGAATTTATTTAGAGACATGAAGTCCTCCGAAGAAGAGGTTGGAGATATCACTGCTGAATTTTTGTTTTTTCACTCTTTGTGGGGTCGAGTGATCTTCCTTTTATTCTTAAAGACCTGGAAGACCGGTTTAGTGGTGGTGGTAGAACCCGCACTGCAAAGGCAGCCTCTAGATGGGGTTCCTCCTATTTGGGCTAAGCGGCTTGGCTGGCCTCTTCCACCTTTGCGATTAGCACATTATTGGAGGCGATTTTCACCTCTACCGAAGAAAAAGTTCTTGAAACACGTTGTTATGACAGCTCACTCGGGAATGCATAGTTTCAAAAAATTGCCTACTGCGCTTTTAATTAAACCGCCTTGTAGAGCCAATCAAAATAAAGCCCCACAAAATAGGTTATTTACTTTCAGACCTTTTGCTCTTGGAAGTTCTACTCTGTACATTTTCTTTGAATGAAAACAGTCACGTTATCTTTTTATTTCACCTCGTAAGCATAGAATTAAATAAATTTAACTTTTATAATCTTTATAAACTTTTTACATTTTTTATCAGCATACGGTGAAGCAACGGCAAGGTACAACTGTGCAAGAAATTATTAAGCTCGAAATCCTTATCAATTTGAACACATTTTAAGAAGCAAAAAATATGCTATACCTACCTACTCCTCAAATCGGTCATTCTTTAGTTTCAAGTCTTTGAGGTAACATCGTCGTCTAGAAAACGCGAAAAAAAATTTTAGTTTGCACCCTCTTCGGGTAATATTTGTGGACTTCAATGAAAACTTTACTAATAAGTGTTGTGATAGGATCATCCAACAATTCTGTGCGAAAAATTTTTCAATCGATTTACAAAATTAATTTTGTAATTTTTATTAAGTTTTCAAGTTTCGCCGCTTTGCCACCGTCGACGTCGCATAGTACGTGGTCGGTTTCTGTCACTAATCTCCCTCGTAATCTCCACTTGAAGAAGCGTCACTTGGTCTGAGGAAAACTTGTGGAAAACTAAAAAAAGTTGATGTTTAAATGTTGGTGAAGTTGTGGAAAGTATCGAAGAGGAAGCATATTTTAACGTTAGTACATAATTCTTGCAAAATTTAAGTCGATGGATTATGAAACTTCGAATTTTATTGGTGGAGTAAAAGTGGCGTCGTTAAAAAAAATCAAGTAAGCGCGCTTTGAACTTTCTTATTCCTTGCGATTCATCATCGCAATAGAAAACTTTCCTCATCCAATATGTTCATAAAAGCGATGTTGGATGTGCAAAAACTTAAAGGTAAATTTTTGTTTTGCAGAATTTTTTTCGGCCATCTTAGTAACCAGATGACGTGTCACGAGCTGCCAAATGGTGACATCAGTAGTGCATCGTTGACGCTACCATCTCAACTTGAAAAAAAAAACGGAAGAAGCGGTGTTCATGGGTCCTGTTTTAGCTGATCAACAAAGTGAACAATTTGGATTCCTCCCATGGGTTGAACAAGTAATGCGCAAGTCATTAAATTTTTGTCTACGCACTTAAAGAAATGCTGCTAGGATGTCATTTAAGAAAAAAGTTTTTGTTTGTGCTTTCCACAGAAGCCTTCCACAAAATGGTTGGTGTTTCTAAGAACTTTATGAATTTTTCCAGAATATTCCAACTTTAGTGTGAGTAATTGAGCATCCCATTTGGTTTTAATTTTCCTGTGATGTCCTGTGATCTTCATAGCTTGACCTTGAAATTTTTAATTCATTTATTCCATGTCATCGCCTGAATATTGGTTTGCTCAATATCGCATATTCGCTATTCTTTAGGGGGCTTTGAAGATTTAATTTAATGATGTTCGAACTTTTTTTTCAAATGTTATACAAAATTGTCTAATACCCCATGTTTGGCATGTTGGCTGCCCCCATAAGAGGAAAAGTCATTCCCCAGGTGCCCATAATGGGCATATAACTGTGGAATATCTGGTTACTTTATCAACAATAAAAATTGCTTTTAAAAAGGGATGAAAAAGGGATGAGGGAATTTTGTTTAAATATTTTGAAACTTATCTTACTATCTTAGGGCCGGTTTTACAATAGGAGCTTAAGCTCAGCACAACTTTGCACCCAATCATGGTTCAAGTTCATTGGGTTTGATCCAATGAACTTGGATGGTAAAACCGGCCCTTAATAAGATAATAATATCTTAATAGTAAACTTGAGAATACTTCAAAAATAGTACAAAAATTCTAAGCAACACAGGGGTGCTTTTAGGAAGGGATGAAAAATATGTTATGTTTGAAATTTTTGAAATTCTGTGTAATAAATAAATCTGTAAAATAAATAATATTGAACCTAAGAATACAGCAAAAATAATATAAAAATTTTGAACACTACGAGGTTTTTTTTAGGGAAGGATGAGGGATGAATAATAAATTTTGTTTAAAAATTTTGAAACTTTATAATTACAGTAATTTTGACCGGCCAATACATCAAAATTAGTAAATGATTTCTAAGCATTAGGAGGTTGTTTTTTGGAGGGGCAAAAATAAATTTTAGTTATTTAAAGTAAGTTTTTGTTTGTGCTTTCCACAGAAGCCTTCCACAAAATGGTTGGTGTTTCTACCAGATTATGCAAATAAAGAACTTTGTAAATTATTCAAGAATATTCCAACTTTATAGTGTGAGTAATTGAGAATTCCATTTGGTTTTAATTTTTTTCCAAACGCAAGAAGTCGTGGTGAAATCCTGTGACCTTTATAGGTCGACCTTTTTTTTGCTCAATATTGCATATTCCCAATTCTTCATGGGGCTTCTTGTAGATTTAATTTAATGATGTTCGAACGTTTTTTTTCAAATGTTATACAAAATTGTCCAATACCCGATATTTGGCATGTTGGTTGCCCCCATAAGAGGAAAAGTCATTTCCCCATAACTGTGGAATAGCTCTGGTTACTTTATCAACAATAAATTGAAGGGCCTAGTGGAAAAACTAGTTAAGTCACTTTTTTTTCAATTTGTTGATTTTATACTAATTTGTTAGAGAGTAAATGCCGCAATGTGAAAATGTGCTCAACTACAAATTGAAAAAAAAGTGACTTAACTACTTTTTCCACTAGGCCCTTCAATTGTAATAATTCGTGTAAATAATAAGCACTCGGGGTTGCTTTTAAAAAGGGATGAAAAATAAATTTTGTTTAAATATTTTTAAATTCTGTCTTCTTCTTCTGCCTTTCCAGGTTTAGGCGCATTTGCCTGTTCCGGCTTCACCATCGTTTCCTCGGTCTACCAACGCTTCTCCTTCCTCTGGGGCTGTAATAAAGTGCTTGTTTTGGGATTCTGCTGTTTTTCATTCGTGTTAAGTGCTTCTTCCAGTTTTCTTTATATTCCTGGGTCTTTTCCACAATCGAGTACATGTTCAGTTCTTCTCTTATATCAACATTACTGATTCTGTCTTCTCTTGTAGATCCCTTAACTGCCCTAAGAAATTTCATTTCTGTGCTTGGATTTTTTGGAGGTCTCTTTTTTTTACTGCCCAGTTCTCTGAGCCATATAGTATGGTAGGAGCAGCCATTACTTTGTAGAATTTTAATTGGGTTTCTTTCCTTGTTTTTCCTCCCATTGTTCTTCTAATTGTGCCACATATTCTTTGGTATTTGCTGATTTTATTACCTATATCTTTATTTTCTTCATATGTGACATCGCAACCAAAGAACTGGAAATGTGTCACCTGTTCTAGAAATTCTGTAAATATACTAATATTAAACCTACGAATACAGCAAAAATAATATAAAAATTCTCAACACTACCAGGTTGTTTTTAGGGAAGGATGAGGGATGAAGAATAAATTTTGTTCAAAAATATCGAAACTTTATAATTACAATAATATTATACCATAAAATATTATAATACATCAAAATTAGAAAAAAATTTCTAAACAATAGGAGGTTGTTTTTATGGAAGGACGAAGAATAAATTTTATTTAAAAATTTTTAAACTCTGTAAATATGAATCTCTAAAATACACCAAGCAGAAAAAAATTCTGTTTTTTACCATTTTTTGGTGTAATCAGAGATTTAATAGTACGGTTACAATCAAGTTTCTAAATTTTTAAACAAAATTCATTCTCAGTCCTCCCTGAAAAGAACACCCTAATAATACCTAACTTCCAGTTTTCTTTAAGTAGTTTTGTGTATTCACTGAAAATTGCACAAAATTTTTAAGGAAATTAATTTTTCCTATGTCCCTAAAAACAAGCCGGAAGTGCTAAAAAATATTTTTATTATTATTGTTATAACGTTATTCGTTATAACGCGATATTTTGTTCTTAGTTTCTTTGGGGGGAGGGAGGATTGAGAAAAATTAGGTTTGATTACAGCTTTCTAAAAATTTTTTTTGTTGGATTTATAGATTTGATATTGATATTCACTTCGAGAATTACAAAAATTTTAAGCAAAATGTATTTTACATTCCTCTCTAAAGAAAACCTTGTAGTGCTAAGAAATTTTTTACTATTAGAGAAGGTGGTAATATGGAACCCCTGTTTGTTTTTATGTCACAGACTCAAAACTAAACGTCGAAATTTTTCAGATCATGTTTTTTATCACCTAATGATATTTGAAATGAAATTGAAAAATGATACGCAATTTTTTGAAATATGTATATTAATTGATTCAAAATAAGGTATTTTATGTATTTTTTTTTTAATTAGGCTAGTAATATAAACCCCTCAAACCAATACAATAAACTATCAGTTTAAATGCATAATAAGGGATGGGGTCCACTCTGTAATTTTTGTGTACTTACAGTAAGATGGTGCAAATGTCTGCAATTTCTTGCAATAATTGTATATATTTAAATTTTGCCATTTCCAACACATTTTAGGGTCGTTTGCTTTTTTTTTGCAAATATCGTGCAAATTTTGCAATTTTGGTATACACATTTTTCCTTAGTGATCAACCCCGTAGTTAACCAAACCCCCAAAAATTAATTTAAAAAAACAGAGGGCCAAATAGAATTGAATAATTAGGGAAGCCTAAGGTAGGAATCGGCAATCAAGATCCTAATTTTTTTGGTGATTCTAAAAGCCATAAAAGTTATGACGGCCTTTGGATTTTGTTCAATGACGCTTGGTTTTTGAGTTATGAATTTTTCAAAATAGGGTAATTCCATCTCAAATCAACTGAAGAATTTCAAACAAATGCCCTTTTGGACAAATCCTTAAATTTGTATTTTTTATTTCTTACTAAGATGGTGTGTACCAAGTTTTGTCAAATTTGGTGGGGATCGAGTAAATTTTTCAGTTGATTTGGGATGGAATTACCCTATATTATATTTTCAATAATTCATAACTCAAACAAGGTGGAACTCGCTTTAGCGGCAGTTCTTAGGCTTCTATACAGCTACCTTTCTGGTGTGGAAAGTTGTTATTATCTGGTTATTTTTGATCGCCATATAATGTAACATCACATAATCAGATAATCTGCACCAATAAAATTTTTTGTGATTGGTAATTATCATTTACTATATAAGTAATAACAATCAAACTTTTCCATTCTATTAGAAATGTTACTTCTCTGTAATGTATGGTCCTTTTTTTGAGGTGGACCAATCCTCTCCTTTCTCTTTTATTTATAACTTAACTTCACTAACCACATCAATAAAAAATTATTTTTTCACATCAAAGTAAAACAAGTAGTTTATATAGGGAGACCTCTTCGAAAATATCTTTAACTTAGTAAATTTCTTTCGAACATTTGCGTATTTATAAATTGCATTAGCGAATCGAAGCAACGGATTAACAGATTAACGCAATACTATATAGACGAAGTATTTAAAATATAACAACGTATCAGTTGATCAACGTTATGATTGGCTCTGAAACATGCGGACGGACACGAAGCCAGACCATAAGGCTTCTTTCTATACCTTGTATAGAAGCCTAAAAGTAGCGCACTGGCTACCCAGTTCTTAGACCTCTATACACACAGAGTATTTCCAACACGATTTGAAACGCTCTGTATGATTTTGAATTATGCGGACGGACAGACGGACAGACAGACGGACACGGAGCCAGATCATAAGGCTTCTTGCTATACTTTGTATAGAAGCCTAAAACCAAGCGTCATTGGACAAAATCTAAAGACCGTCATAATTTGTTTGGTTTTTAGAATCACCAAAATACTTTTCGTTTCCGAAAAACAACCCCCAAGTGCTTATAATTTTATTACTATTTTTGGTGCATTTGCAGGCTAATATTAATATAATATTTACAAAGTATCAAAATTTATTTTTCATCCCTCTCGAAGAACAACTCCGATTGCTTACAATTTTTTTGTGGTACTGGTATAGGCTACAAAATATATTTGTAACCATTTCTGTCTAGTAAAAATTTTAATATTATCATAAATACTTGTGCAAAAATTTTTAAAGATATGTTTTAAAAATTTAAAATATTTAAAAAAGAAATATTTTTAAATATTTTGTCCAACACCGAGTCTAACAAAAGTTTATTTAAAGAGGGGGATAATGTGAAAACGTAAATTTTTTATAAATTAGTAGTAGTAATTTTAATGCATTTAACCGGCTTTTCCAATTTTTTTAAATTCATGGAGGGGGTTAACTTATGTCTTTAACCCTGCTTGTGATGTTTCAGCCGAAGCTAAATTGTGTTTACTTCCACTTTCCATCTATTCATTGAAAAAGAAACTGCACATTTTGTTTATTTAATACTGGGTGGGGGGAAGTTTTCCAGCCTTCCAATTAAACTCAAAGTTAGATAAATTACAAAAAACTGGCGTCTGAGGGTATGGAATACACCCCCCCCCCCAGGATCATGTAAATATTTTTAAAATATTCAAGGAACAGTTAAGGCCATAGGTACATCTTCTTGTTTTTGGACGTTTTAAATTCACTATTACTTGATTTTCTTAAGACTAAACAAAAAAATTAAGGGGGGGGAGCAAATTGAATTGAAAAATTAGTAAAAACGATTTTACTATTTGTATTTATATTAGATTATCTTTATTTAAGATTTTCATGTCAAATGTTCCATCTTTTTCATTAATTTTGATTTTTTATTTTCCAACAAAATTTTAGTTTCTAATTTTAATCTTTGATTGTCATTTTTTTATTCTTTGATTAAACTTACCTAATGAAGGTAAAACAATACCGAAACATGGAATTAAATTGAAGCAATGCAAATTTTAGATTGAATCGATTTATAGCCCAGTAATTTTATGTTTGAAGATCAAAATATATAAAGCAGAGCTAAAACTTGGTATGCAGACCCTACATGCAGTTCTGTTAAAGGTCTAAAAAGTCCCAAGCCTTCCGATGACCGGGTCATCATTTTTTGAAGGTGGGGAAGGGGGGGTTGCAATTTTCATATAAGGCACATTTGAGATATCTTAGTGTCGTTTTCGATGTTTTCGGTACCTCCAATTTGAAATATGCTATCGCCGATATGTTTAGAATTAATTTAAATAGCCTGCAGTTCTTGCCTCTTGAAAACCAATAGCACTTCATAACTGCCACTACACTAACATTACAATGTTGGATAAAACGGTACCTTCAAAGGTTAAATAATATATTATACTAAAGTGCCATTTGTGTGAGCAGATTTTTTTTTTTTATTGGCGTCTTAGAAATTTACAATCTGTCTGTTACAAACATTCAGTAAATAGTTGGACCATGTGACATAATAAGGTAAGTCCAACGACTAACCTCTTCAAACTTCATTTACATAGTAATTTTAATTTTTTTAGTTTTACATATAGCATTTCGTTTACACAAATCTATTTGGGAGATCCCGAGGGTGATAACGTTTTAGTCTACGTGGTATATTATCGGTTTCAAGGAGGTTCACCGCTAATTTATTTGGGTGGGCACTTAGTTTATCTTGATATTTTACACTATAGGATCTTATCTCACTTTTCACAGTTTTTATTTGTATTTTATTCATTCGGTACGTACCATGGTGCATTTACAATGGTGCGAAGCACTTTTGATTGATATCTCTGCAAGATATCAATATTTGAATTACTGGCCGAACCCCACAGTTGGATACCATAAGTCCATATGGGTTTTATGATACATTTGTATAGAAGAACTTTATTCTCCAACGATAATTGAGATCTGCGACCCAGGAGCCAATACATTTCTCGAAACTTAAGACCAAGTTGTTTTCTCTTTGTCCATATATGCTTCTTATATGTAAGGCGTTTGTCTAGGTGCATACGAGGTATTTTACATCATCCGCCTGCGGCAGCCTTCGGCCATTTAGAGTCACTGGTGGACAAACTTCTCTCTTCGTGGTAAAAGTGACATGTACCGATTTGGAGTCATTTGCTCTAATTCTCCATTTCCTTAACCAGCTCTGGATTTGGTTTAAATTATCTTGCAAATCTCCCGATGCAAGTATTGGATTTTTGTGGGATGCCATAATCACCGTGTCATCCGCGAAAGTACCGGTCATTGTAAAATTTGTTGTCGGTAGGTCGGCTGTATATATTAGGTAAAGCATTGGACCCAGAATACTGCCCTGAGGTACGCCAGAGTCTATTGGGCAAAGGTTCGAATATGCTTCTTTATATTTCACTTGGAACATTCTTTCAGTAAGATATGATTTTAGAAGTAGGTAATATTTAGGCAATTTTTGTCTGATCTTTATTAGAAGACCTTTGTGCCATACCTTATCAAACGCCTGAGAAATATCTATGAATGCAGCTGTACAAAACTTTTTTTCTTCAAAGCTCTTGGTAATAACATCCACTACCCGATGAACCTGCTCGATGGTAGAATGTTGTTTTCTAAAACCGAATTGGTGTTCCGGTATTATGTTGTCTTGTGACAGCATTGGTTGAATTCTTTGTAACAGTATTCTCTCAAAAACTTTCGACAATACAGGCAGGAGGCTGATAGGTCGGTACGACGCAGGCTCCTGGGGTGGCTTTCCAGGTTTAGGAATCAAAACCATTTGTGCAACTTTCCATTGCGATGGGAATACATTCAGACGGATTACAGCATTGAAAACATAAGTAGCAAATCTAATAGCCTTGGCCGGAAGCTCCTTCAATACTCTCGCTGTTATAAGATCATACCCCGGAGCCTTTTTGGAATTTAGAGATTTTATAGCCCTTTCCACTTCGATTATTTTGAATAGTTTGATCATTTGATTTTCATTGAGAGGTTTGTTTAGTGACTCACTGTTTAGTTGAGTTTCGTCGCCTTCTTGGTTTTCTGGTGGAGACGGTTGAAAAATTTCAGTTAAATGTTCAGCAAAGGCGTCCACTTTCTCTTGATCGCTTCTTGCCCAGTCGCCACCCGTTCTTCTAATGGGAGGCACAAACGTAGTAGCTCGTTTTAATTTTCTGGTGGCTTTCCATAGTGAATAATCGGTTGCCTCTGATGGTGATAGATTTCCAGATAATGCTGAATAGATTTGTTTTTTAGTTCATTTAGAAGATTTTTGAGTTCTATTGTTGAACGATTGAGTTTAGTTTTATCACTTGGATGCCTAGTGTTCTGCCATATTCTTCTAAGTTTACGTTTTTTAGCAATTGCTTCTTTTACTTTGGGGGAACAAGTTTCTTCCATTCCGGGATTGTGTACCTCAGGAGTTGACAACCAGGCAGCATTTTGGATAGTAGTTGTTAGGTGCTCCACAGCCAAGACAAGATCCGCTTCAGATTTCAGTGGCAAGGTTAGGTCAACATTTTCGTCTATTAGTGCCCTGAATGTATCCCAATCAGTGTACTTACTGCTCAACGACGGAGGTTTCACTCTATCTGTAATTTTAGAATTTACTTCAATTAAAACCGGAGAGTGGTCCGAAGACAAATCTAAGCAGGGTTTAGCTACTAAATAGTTTCCAGCTATTCCTTTTGTGATGCAAATGTCTAGTACGTCTGGGATTTTGTTCCTATCCGTAGGCCAGTACGTTGGGTGTCCTGATGAAAGGTGGTTTAGATTTAATTTTGTTACGGTTTTTAATAATTGCCTGCCGCGTGGATTTGCGATTCTGGAGCCCCATTGTTGATGCTTAGCATTAAAATCACCAGCCGCAATAAATCGGCAACCAAGTGTCTCGAAGAAGGTGAGCAGATTAGAATAGAAAATATTTCAAATGTCTCACTGTTACCCATGCTCCCTTATTCGCCAATGACTTTTTCTCATTTAGCAGGAATATAGGAACAATTTCATATGATAGTTTAAATTATTTGACTCGTTCAAATCCATAAAAAACATTTGAAAAATTGGGTCAAAGATACCTGCACTTGAGGTAACTTTGATCTTTGCTTTGACTCATGTCATCAGTAATAAGAAGGCATTAAATAAAGTGCGTCAATGTTACCTTAAAGATTAATACTTGACAAGATATTTTGGGCCAAATCTGCGGAATCACAAGCATCAGATGATGACTTTTCTTGACCCCGTCTCCTTTATTCTTTACCATTAGTGGTCATTTGGTCTCCATGCCCATTAAAGACAATGGTGACAGAAGAATTTCCTACTCAGGAATTCAGAAACTTAAATTAAAAATCTAAAAGTGGCTCTCAAGAGTGCCAATCGAAGTATAATTTTCCACATAGCCAGTCCACCTACAATGGTTGTATTGAATACTGCTACATTAATTGTATTTAATACAACTACAGTAGTTGCATTGAATACTATTACTACCTTAATTGTATTCAATAAAACTACAGTAGTTGATGTATCGCATACTACGTTGTTGTTGTTGTTTGAGTAGAGTAGAGTAGAGTAGAGTAAACTTTATTAAAACAAATCAAATTATACATAAAAACAAATAAAACAAAAAATTAAAAAATGGTGTAATGTTGATTTGTTGTAAGTGGCGAAGATCAGCAGGGACACTGTTTTTCATCTTAACCTTTGTGATGCTCAATAGTCAATTTCTATTGGATTTATAAAAAAGTCATCCACCTTGTAAAACACCTGATTTATTAGGTATTCGCGAATAACCTTCTTGTATCTTTTGTCATACAGGGATCTAACGGACGTTGGCAGCTTATTAAATAGCTTTGGAGCATAATACAAGGTCGAGTTTCTTGATTTTGCCAGTCTGAGATGTGTTTTGTGGATGTTCATATTGTTTCGGGTATCATGGTTATGTATAGAGTTGACTGGAATATAGTTCTGTAGATTTTTCTTTGCGTATACCAAACATTCTAATATATAGAGTGATGGTATAGTAAGAATATTTAGGTCTCTATACTTATCTCGAACATCTGCGCGATAATTCATACCCTCCAACACTCTTATGGCTCGACGCTGTTGTTTAAATATTCTTTCTGTATGGCTTGAGTGACCCCATACCAATAAAGCATAGCTTGAAATGGACTGCACCAGCGCATGAAACGTTGTTAAACAAATTGACTTATCGACACGATTAACTAGATTCCTCAGTACGAAGATATTTTGGCTTATTTTGCGACTTATTTTTTCTACATGTGTATCAAATTTCAAAGTATGATCTAAAGTTACACCCAAGAAACTAACGCTTTCTGCGCCTGAACAATGACTTAGTTCCCTTAATGAGAAAATCATACTTTGCGTTTTGTTTTTGTTTAAAAATAATTGATTTGCTGCAAACCATTTACTCAAAGTATTTTTGTTTAGAAGTAGTATATCATCTTCTAATGCACGAAGGCCTTTATTTTTACTTGCCTTTGTGGTATCGTCTGCAAACAAAACTAGCTTATTACAATTGCCCAGGGTACTATCTGGATTTATGTCATTTATGTATACCAAAAATAGCAGAGGACCCAAAATAGAACCTTGAGGTACTCCATTCGTAATAAGTCTTGGTTCTGAAAGTTCTCCTTCATATGCCGTTCTTTGAAACCTGTTCGATAGGTAGCTTGTTAATAATTTTAAAGCTTCCTGCTTCAGTCCATACTGTTCTAATTTGTAGATTAGAAGATTGTGTGAGACACAATCAAATGCTTTCGAGAGATCACAGAAAATTGCTCCAACATGGTCTCCCCCTTCAAAGCTCATTAATATATATTCCATTAGGGCATTTATTGCATCCGAAGTACATTTATTTTTTCTGAAACCGAATTGACACTCGTTAAGGAAATTATTTCTCTCTAAATAATCTCTTAACTGGTGTTCGAGGAGGCGGTATTCAAAAATCTTTGATATTATTGGAATCAAGGAAATCGGTCTGTAATTATTTGCATCCGTTCTACTGCCCTTTTTGAAAAGTGGTATTACTTTTGAAATTTTCAGACATCCAGGATAAACTTGCTCTTTAATGCATGCGTTAAACAATTTTGTAAGCGGACTCACCAGCTGATTCACACAACTTTTTATAAGCTTCACGTTCATGTCATATATGTCTTTGCTATTTTTGTTTTTTAATTTCTGTATTGCATCTCTTACTTCTATTAAAGAAACTTCATTAAAGTTGAAAGACTTCTGTGTTGCTTCAACAAAAGAGCTACTTTTATTTTCGTTTAACGTATAGGACGTATTGATATACTACTATACATTATTTGTATTTAAAACTACATCATTAAATGTATTTTTAATACAACTACAATTATTGTAAAAAAATTTAAACCTTATAAATGTTTATAAATAGAGAGCTTTAGGTGATTTTTTAGAATAAATTAACCCAAAGCTAAAATGTGTTAGGAAAGTCTAAATTTTAAAATTTTATTACTCTAGTTTTTACCAATAGAAGTAGTAACGTCTATTGCATTTTACGTTCGCAACGTTTCTTTCATATTTTGTACTTTCCTTCAGGCACTGAAATAGAAAATTTATGAATTGGTCCTTTTAGTTCTGATAGTTCACTTTTATAAAATATTAACTTAAAAATATAATTAAACAAATTTTCTTTCTTTTCTTTTCAGCTTTTCAATCGGGTACGCGAAAATCGTGCTTCGCGAACGGAAGTTTAATGTGTCGAGTACGAATTTTTGTGGAAATGCTTGATGGAAGCGTTAACAACAATCGCGAATCATTTTTCTTTTAATATTTAAGTGAAAAAGTAGTGTTCCAAGTGTTCATTTAAAATAATTTTTATTCGTAAGCGTTAAAAAAGTTGTTACCGTTCGGGTTTGTGCGTTGCTGACATTTTCTGGAAGGAAGGATGGAGAAACATAATGGTCAAGACGAGTATATAAGGCGGAAGGACTACAGTGATAAAGGTAATTTGATGAAAATCTTTCTGTAAAAAAATGAAAACTAATCAAGTATTTTCTTTGTTATTATAACAGGTAGGGTCCACTTCGTGGGTTTAGCAGCAATGCAGGTTAGTAAAAACATTTTTCTAGTGATGTAGCCAGTGAAAAATGTGAAAAATGCATTTTACTTTAAATGCATGAGTAATAATTAGGTAAGAAAAAGTTCTTTTTACGTTCAAATAATAATTGATATTTTTGTTATAAGGTATACGAGTTCATAATTTTCTTCTTTTTTAGGTTTCGGTGCAGTGCACTATTTTATTTATCCATGGGTTTTCATGGCAGTTTAGTCATTCTTAAGCAGCATTCACATAATAGGGTATTGTATGTGGATGGTAGAACTTGTGGAAGAATATAAAAGCATTAACTCAGGTAGAAGCGTTCAGATCGAGTTAATTTCTTGCCCGGTGGAAAAGCAGTTATTTTCAAATAATAATAATTGATATTTGTTATATACGAATTCATAATTTTCTTCATTTTTAGGTGTCAACTACAAGATGCAGTGCACTATTTTATTTATCCTTGGGTTTACATGGCAGTTTGGTCATTCTTAAAGCTTCCAATGGATCAAACCTTCAATTAATAAAACCGTCAAGCCATCCATGAAGAATTTTTATTAAATTCAAAAATTAAATTGACAAATAACGGTGAAGCGTCAATAAAGGTACCCATATGTTATTAACCATCACTATCACCAAATTAACCATCAACATTGTAGGCAAATTTTAGGCAGGTGATGAACAATTTAAACCTGATCGCATGAGCATTTTTGAGGATAAACGACCAGGTCATGGATCCATCATTCCACTCCAAAAACCAAAGAACAGTCAAAACAACGGATGGAAGCCGGTTCAAACGCAATGAAGAAGGCAAAAGCTATTCGATAGGCTGGAAGGGCTATGGCAACTTCTTTTTGGGATTCCAATGGAATAATATTTACCAACTATTTAGAAGAAGGGAAAACGATAACGGGAGTTGTGCAACGTTTTTGGATCAATTGAATGCTGGAATCAAGAAAAAACGATCACATTTAGATCACTTTCACCAGCTTCCTCATCCAGCGTATTTTCCCGATTTGGCCCCCGCAACTTTTTTTTGTTTCCAAACTTGGGAAAATGGCTCGCTAGAAAGAGATCAGCACCAATACTGAAGTCACTACAGAAAATAATGCTTATTTTGAGGAGTTTAACAAATTATATTATGTGGAAGGGTTGAAAAAGTTGGAATATCGGTGAATTAAATGTATCTATGACTATGTTGAAAAATAAAAAACAATCTTGAAAGTAACCAGGTGTGTTTTCTTGCCTGTGCTAGTTAATTATCAAACCGCCCTCGTACTTTTACAAGCAGGTCGTATGTGTCCTATGAACTCATTACCAAAACAAGGAAAATTTACTTTCCTGCAGTGCTGAATGTATTGAATATTTATTAATAACATTGGATTAACATTTTATTTTCCATTATATACGCGAGGGTAACGACATCATCAGTCCTTACTAGATGGTGACTTGTTCCAAAGGGAGGAAACGAAATTTAAATAAAAAGGAAACTAAAACGTTTTTCGTTGTTTGGAAAATAATCTATTGATAATACAAAACTCTCAACCGCAGTTTTTTCTTCTATAAGCTACGGATGAGATCAAAACATATATATCTATATAATATTGGGTAGGTGTAAACTCCCCTAATGCGCCAGGTAAATTTCAAAAAAGCATGTAAACTCCCCTCCGAGCAAAAGGCCAACACTTAAACTCACATGTAAACTCCCCTCCTAAGCAATTAAGAATGAGGGGAGTTTACATGCAGAATCAAACCAATAAATTGAAATTCCCGTTAACAACTCAGGACCGTACGCAGGATTTCTTTCCGGACGGCGTTTTTGTTGAACGATTGTTGTAAAATTGTATTTGAAAAATTACAAAATATAACCTACTTATTTAATAAGGGAAAGTAAATTCATGTAGCCGGTCGAACACGGGGTCTGCACGGGTATCGGGTTACAGTCCCTTCAAATGGAGTGAAATTTTTTCGGTCCGATTTGAATTTTTCTTTGAAATTCGGATAGAGGGGGGTGTGATTAGTGGATATTAGTAATAAATATAATAAAAAAAATGGAAAATAACTCGTGTATAGCCAAAAAAGTGAAAAAATTAAATTTTTTTTGCCTTCGAATTTTAGGGGTGTGCATTCGAAAAGGAGGGTAATCCATCGTCAAATCCTACCCTTACGGGGCGCCGCTGCGCTCCGCTCCGCTCTGCACCCCTCCAGGGCGGATTTGACTCTGGTTACTAGGCTAAACATACGAGAAGGCGCCATCCATCAAGAACACCGGGATCTATGCAACCGGAATGCGAGAGACCCCCCCCAAAAAATCGCGTAAAAACTAAAAAAATATTCGGCCATACTCATGTATAGCCAAAAAAGTGAAAAAATTAAATTTTTTTTGCCTTCGAATTTTAGGGGTGTGCATTCGAAAAGGAGGGTAATCCATCGTCAAATCCTACCCTTACAGGGCGCCGCTGCGCTCCGCTCCGCTCTGCACCCCTCCAGGGCGGATTTGACTCTGGTTACTAGGCTAAACATACGAGAAGGCGCCATCCATCAAGAACACCGGGATCTATGCAACCGGAATGCGAGAGACCCCCCCCAAAAAATCGCGTAAAAACTAAAAATAATCGATGTTGCATGTACGACGCTCGAGGTGCATTTGCTGCTGCGAAATTTTCTAAGTGTAAGAGTATATCGATTTGCACGTACCGTCAACAAAATGCGCGCCCGCCGAGCGATGGAGTGGCATTCGACCGGTTGTGCACCATGCACATGGTACTTTTCCGTACTTTTCAAATTCGATTATTTAAATAATTTTGAATTAACGAAATTGTCTAAACCGGCCCTGTCCATGCACATGGTACTTTTCCGTACTTTTCAAATTCGATTATTTAAATAATTTTGAATTAACGAAATTGTCTAAACCGGCCCTGTCCATTTAACAAGCCGTACTTAAATTCTAATTGTTATAATCTCCTACTTACGTATAACTAGGGATTATACGGTTCGAGGGGAATTTACATGCCGACTTAAAAACCAAAATTGAAGAAAATAAAAACAGGTCAATTTGGAGGGGAGTTTACATTACCCCATAATATTATGTAGTTACTAGCGCTGCGAAACCCTCCGGGTTTCTGGCGCTAGGCCTACGTAGGCTTCTAGTCTACCAGTCTACTAGTGAGTTTGCTTCCATAAGAGTCAATGCATTACAAATGTTGGGCTACTAGAAGCTCGGCTGCTAGAAGCTATAGTGAAATGCGGGCTTTAATTGTGGCAATTTTGTAAAATTTTTATATTTTGCTTTTACCGCCATAACTATGACCTTCAACAGTTTTTCAAGGTGACAATGGACGGATAGTTAACAACTACATAAGCCCTCTAAGAAATACTGCGTTTTAAGTTCCGCCAGATTAAGAATTACTGTCGGTAGAATACTTCAGCGTGACCGCCCGGTCGCACAGAAAAACTTTATTACCCTCCTGGGGTCACCTCATAAAGCTGTATTCGAATTCGCAATAAAATCACTTGACCTTGGGGACTTAAAAAAAAAAAAAAAGGAATTTTCAGGTTAAAAGTTGTTCATCTTTGAAAATTCACCGTGGAGTGCCGGTTCATTTTCCAGAGACTCTAATCCAACTTTGCAAAATTTCGGACCTTCCGGCGTCGATCGCCACCAAGTGTGCACAAATCGCGCCGGTGGGTTCTTCTGGGGTTCTCGGACAGGAATTTCGGCGTAAAACGGCCTCTTTTGCGCACCTCCACGCCGCCTCCTCCCCGCTCCTCCAATTTTTTTTACTCCACCACCTGGGGCCCGTCGAACCGGTCATTTTAAGACGTCGCACGTAAAAATCGGTCCGTAAATAAGGCGTCTGCGCACGTTTTTGTGACGCTTTTTCTAAAATTCCTTATTATTTTATAATATAGACTAGCGCTGCGAAACCCTCCGGGTTTCTGGCGCTAGGCCTGCCGGCGGCAATCCGCTACGCGGATTCCTGACGAGTCGGCCTTCGGCCTCCAATGGCTTTTATGAATACAGGCGGCCTGCGGCCGCCCTGTTGTTTTATGAATACGGGCGGCCTGCGGCCGCCCTCTACGCTCTATGAAGACGGGCGGCCTGCGGCCGCCCTGTTGCTTTTATGAATACGGATCGGCCTTCGGCCTCCAACTTGCTTTTAATAATGGGGGTCGGCCTTCGTCCTCCAACTTGGTTTTTAGAATACAGGTCGGCCTGCGGCCTCCAATTTTCTTTTAAGAATAAGAGTCGGCCTTCGGCCTCCCAAATCCTTTTGAGAATACGGGTCGGCCTTTCGCCTCCAACTTGCATTTTAGAATACGGGTCGGCCTTCGGCCTCCAACTTGCTTTTAAGAATGCGGGTCGGCCATCGGACTCCAACTGGGTTTTTAGAATATGGGTCGGCCATCGGCCTCCAAATTGATTTTAAAAATGCAGGTCGGCGTTCGGCCTCCTTATTTTTTTTAAGAATACGGGTCAGCCTTCGACGTCCAACTTGGTTGTTAGAATGTTTAGTCTCCAACTTCCTTTTAAGAATGCGAGTCTTAATTAATAAACTTAATTCAACGTAATTAATTAAATAGTTAATGAGTTATTAAACATTACAGTAAAATGAAATTGAAAATGCTAATTTAATACGCTTATTATTAGCAAGAGCCAACTGGTTTACCGAAGTTATAACAAACGTCAAACGTAATTAGTCTGTGCGATTCTGATTTTCCATAACAATATGGTTGTATAACAATCTGGTTATGTTAGGCATTCCACATCACGTGATATTTTTCGAATTCAATATGGACGCATGATGTCAATGTTAAACATTGTATGTGTTTATATGGATTTATAAATGTTTTTTCGTTTTTTTCGTATATTTAAATAATTTTTGTGATATTTTTCGAATTCAATATGGACGCCTGATGTCAATGTTAAACATTGTATGTGTTTATATGGATTTATAAATGTTTTTTCGTTTTTTTCGTATATTTAAATAATTTTTACGAATTTATTTATTTAAATACAAAATTTTTCCAAAATAATGCCCGATTTCTTCACTCATACCTAACCTATAATTATCTTGCGGACAACTTTAACCGATAAATATCTTTAGGTTACATCAAGTTTTGGTTTTCTTCATGTCAGATATCTGTCAGCTTTAGTTTATCTGTAAGTTAAGTTTGTAGCCGGTGAAAGTACAAGATAACTGTCAGTCCTGTCAGTGAAACATTTCTAACCTCAGAAAATGGATTTATTAATGTTTTCACTGACGTCGATGATGACGAAGAAGTAGTAAGCGACGAAATTATGTTGTGGAGTAGCACAATTAATAGGGAACATGCATGAATAAAAATATTTAGTTCAAACAGTATTTTCCGATTAATCCTATATATTAAATATCAAATTAGCAAACATAATTATACATCATGTGACCTTAAACGCAACGCCATTGGTTTGACGTCACATGGCATAACCCCAATAAGCGCGGTCGTTTCCTTCCATTCAAATTGACGGATTTTTAAATATTTCTTAAATTATTATCAAAACGAAAATAAATAAATTAATTAGCATTAATTAGTATATTTAGTTATTTTTGATCCAACTACGATATAAAAAAAATTTATGCATCTTCCCCGTTGTGCAAATTTTTAGATGTTTAAGGTTAAGGGTGCGACCGTGGCATTCACACATAATTCAAGCCGTATAAAATTACAATAATAAATAAGGTACTACAGATTGATATTCACATCGCAAAATCTATTCCAATGCCTTTAATAAGGACAAATCTGGGAACAATGATTTTTCAATGAGTAATTCCATCTTAATTACAAACTTTTAGAATTTTTTTTTCTAATCATAACAATCACATGGCATACAAGTAACATCCCATTTCTTATTTGTCGTACCAATCCACAATTCGACGTGGGAAAAAATTTTGGCCTTCAAATCGATTTTCAAAGTCACATGTTTTGGAAAAAATCAAAGCTATCGACGGTATCTATCGAGATCTTTAATTGTGGCAATTTTGTAAAATTTTTATATTTTGCTATTACCGCCATAACTATGACCTTCAACAGTTTTTCAAGGTAACAATGGACGGATAGTTAACAACTACATAAGCCCTCTAAGAAATACTGCGTTTTAAGTTCCGCCAGATTAAGAATTACTGTCGGTAGAATACTTCAGCGTGACCGCCCGGTCGCACAGAAAAACTTTATTACCCTCCTGAGGTCACCTCATAAAGCTGTATTCGAATTCGCAATAAAATCACTTGACCTTGGGGACTTTAAAAAAAAAATGAATTTTCAGGTTAAAAGTTGTTCATCTTTGAAAATTCACCGTGGAGTGCCGGTTCATTTTCCAGAGACTCTAATCCAACTTTGCAAAATTTCGGACCTTCCAGCGTCGATCGCCACCAAGTGTGCAAAAATCGCGCCGGTGGGTTCTTCTGGGGTTCTCGGACAGGAATTTCGGCGTAAAACGGCCTCTTTTGCGCACCTCCACGCCGCCTCCTCCCCGCCCCTCCAATTTTTTTTACTCCACCACCTGGGGCCCGTCGAACCGGTCATTTTAAGACGTCGCACGTAAAAATCGGTCCGTAAATAAGGCGTCTGCGCACGTTTTTGTGACGCTTTTTCTAAAATTCCTTATTATTTTATAATATAGATTGGAATTCTCGTGGTGCGACTTCTTTGAATTTTTTTAATCCAGAAAAACGACAAACGGGGAAGTTTGCTTTTCCCAACCCTGTATGGGGTTACACTGAGACTTTTGTAATTAAGTCCAATTGTATTTCAGTATCCTAATTGAACCCCCCAAAAGTCCCCTATAATCAAATGTTGGCTTCTCCCCCAAATTGGGGATTTCAGTTTTTTCAACAAAATTTTTCGCCTATAACTAACTTTTTCATTTTTACGAAAAATTGTCATTTGATCAAAATTGAGGAGCAAAAAATTATCTATAAACAGCATATTTCAGAATTCACTTCAGATGATGTCGATGGAATGTAAGAAAATATTATTCTAAACAAGAATAATTTCAATTTTTTACAATAAAATGCATTTTGCTTTTCCTCACGACGTACGTACGACATGACGTACGAAAATATTGTAAATAATTTTGTGATTTCAGCTTTGGTCCAATAAGAATTTTCTGTAAAAATGAAATTAAACGAATTATTGGCAAAAAATTATGTTGGGGGTTAAAATCCCCACTTTGATAAGAAACCTACGGGAAATTTTGAAAAGTTCATTAGGAAAACCGTAATACGTATACAAACATGTCTATCAAATTTCAGCTTGGTCGGAAATTTCTGAAAACTCCAACCATTTTTTCGGCTTCGTGTAGACTAGTAGGAATTTTTTTTAAATCCCGCATGCTCAGTTCTGCCTGTTTTGTACTTTTAGTCCAGTTATTAGGTATTTTTGTGTGGAAATAACTGGGAACTCAAAAAACTTTAATTTACTTACCCTTTAATTTGGCATTGCAAGAGCTCGATTGTAAAATAAATTTTTACCATTGTGTTATTTAAATTAACTCCACATACTGGGAATATAACTTATAATATTTAAATTAATGTCTTTAGAAAAAAAAACCTTTGGAACACTCAAAATCGTCAATATGCTTGAGAGCGCCAGTAGCAATAACTTGAGTGTTAAAAATATTTATATTTTATAACAATTATTGCAATATTAATTTATCCACTTTTTTGAATTATTATTGCAAGTACGGGATTGTTTAGGTTGTGCGGCCTGAAGGCCGCACTGGAATAGGGGGGAATCAATTTATTTCTTAATGAACAATCCAATTTCCAAAACATTAAAAGATGTAGTCACATTTTAACTTATTGTAACTTATATTTATAACTCCGATAAATATTTATTGAGTCTCGTTAATTCAATCGTGCGCGTCCGTGGGGAAGCTAATATGAATTTTTCTTTTTCGTAAAAACTTTTAGAATAGTGGGCCACTATTATCAATCCGGGCCTGGTGTTATGTATAATTTATTGTTTGGTTATAGAATAGGACCTAATGGCTTGGTTAAAAATATCTTGTTTTTACCTCCAATTAGTCTTCCCATGTTGAAAATACAATGAATCTCTTTTGCTTGAAGTTGCTAAACGTGTGATTCATTGTGCTTCAATAAATTACCGCGGACTAAAACGTTATTAACACCATATGAACAAAGAACAAGACGCTATTTGATTCTTTCTCAAATATCTCAAAAACTAAGCAAGGTAGGATAGCAAACTATAGATCTATTTTTTGTACAGTATAAAATTATTTATAATAATGATTAGAATTATATTTCTTGTCAAGTCGGTAGTTTAGCTTGCACGCGCGGTGAAACTCCGAAGCTCGGATTCCGAAAATAGTCGTTTTCTTGAGGTTGCACTGGTAATTTTTTTCGGCCATTTAGAATGGAATTAAAATTCCACAAAAATCACATCATCTGAGAATTTCAATTTTCAATTCAATTTTTCGGCCTGTCTTTGTGTATTTTGTGGCCATGTAAACAAAAATGATTTAATTTTTTGGAATAGTCTTTTTTTCACTTAGAATTAATTTTAGATGAATCTTATTATGTTCATCTTATTAGGTACAAAATTTTAATTGAATAAAGAACGTTGTTCGGGCCATTATTGTACCTACATAATTTTACGCTCTACAAAAAATATATCTATAGTTTGTTACACTATTTTGCTTAGTTTTCGAGATATTTGAGAAAAACAAATAGCGTCGCGTTCTTTCTTCACAAGAGTGTTACTAATAACTTTTTAGTCTGTGGTAATTTTTCGAAACAAACTGAATCCCAAGTATAAAAACTCAAACCAAACCGATTCGTGGTTTTTGCAACTTAGGTAGACAAATCGAAGGGTTAACCCTTTAAATTAGACCGAAATGAATGGTCAATTTTCTGACTGTACTTTTCAAGATACATAATAATTTTTTTGTTTAATGCCTAAAAATTTATTCTGCATTGAGCTACAAAGAATTTTTTGTCGATAATTAAAAATTTCGCGCCAGTACTCGATTTAAATATAATCGAGTATGCATAGATACTGTCAATTTTAGCCTTTTACGCAGAGCCGTAGCAAGGGTGAGGTGACTGAGTCATTTGCCTCAGGCGCCATCGCAATGGGGGCGCTAAACCTTGACAAAATCCAATAAATAATAGTTTAAAATTTTCAAAAAGATAAGAATCTTTGGGGAGGGGGCGCATATATTCAAATTTGACTGAATTCCAAAATTTGACCACGATTTTATTTGCAACTTCGCCTAAAATTCCCTGCTAGCCTTTTCCCAAATGGGGATTTTAATCCTCTACAGTAGTTTTTCGTCTATAACTCGCTTACTTTCATTTTTAGTGAAAATAATCATCAAATCAAAACTGAAGAGTACAAAATTCTCCATAAAACAGATTAACAAAATTTGCCTACATCATACTAAGTTTTTATGAATAAAAAGAAAATCCAAAGAAAACAATTGAAAAAAGTTTTGAATAATTCTTATTCTGAATAAAAATTTCGTACATTTAAACTTCACCATCGATGGTGAACAAAACAAGGTTTCAGGATTTACTTCAGATCTGAAGTAAATTCTGAAACCTCGTTTTGTAGGGAATTTTCTCCTCTTCAATTTTGGTGCAATGACTAGGGGAAGACAGGGGATTTTAGGGAAGTTGATTCCAACCCCCGCGTTCTTCTACATTTCTCCTTAACTGACTGAGTAACCGGCAAAAATATCACATTATCATCGAAACAATTATTCAAATACAGTAAGACCCCGCTAAACGCTGCTCCGCTTAGCGCTGTTTCGGTTTAACGCTGTTTTATTTGAATAGGGTATTCCCCGAAAATCGCACACCGCGTGGGATTCCCTGATATCCAAAGCGTAACGCCGAAGAGTAGTATGCCGATCGCCGCTGATAAGAGTGCATCGTACATTTACATATAACCGATTAATTATTAATTATTTAACATTTGATGCCTTATCCACTTATCGACAACTTCTTACACAGCGCAAACAAAAAACGCAAATGCGGAAAGAATGCGGAAATGCGGAAGAATCTGAATGATCTCAAAGTCAGCGCCGCGAAATGATAAGAATCCTTCGGGTGGGGGGGCGCATATATTCAAATTTTCCTCAGGCGCCAGAAGAGCTTGCTACGGCGCTGATTTTAGGCCTCTATTTTGAAAACTATAGTCGCCAAATTGTAAATAAAATTCATTCATCTTAACCCCTTTCTGCATGATTTTTCCTATTTTCATGAAAAAATTTAATCTGGTAGACTTTGATGTGTACAGTTCTGAAAAAATATAAAATAAAAATTAAAAAAACAATTTATCGTACATTTGAAAAAATTTGTTTGTGCCACATATGGCACAGCATGCAGTTAAACATGTTCAATTTAAAATATTTTAATAAGGAAATATTTAATATTTTAATAAGGAATAAATTTACTGAATGTGACTTTTTAAAAAACAGTTCCTGTCTTGGTTCAAACATAACGATATTTGACATTTTCTGCATGTCAAATGATTTTCCCACACATTCAGGGTATTTGCATCGCTGTCGAAGTTTATTCCAAACAGGTAGGTGGTCAATGCCATCTAAACGTACTTCTTCCACTGGTATTTCGGCTGTAGGACCACGTGTCTGCTTTTTTCTCTGAATTGGTTTTCCAGTGACCTGCAAGGCCGACCACGAGAGCACGGTATGTCGGCCACAAGAAGCTTGAAATCAATTAAAGGCAAATTTATCTCATTTTTTCTCCTCCATAAAATCCAAGCATTTGTGCTTGAAGAAAAGCGGGAAACTCTTCGCTTCCAAGAAACTTTTTCTCGTCGTCGGGTATAACAAGATGACATTTTCTCCGTTGTGGATTTTCTAGTGTCGACGGGGGCGGTCTTACAAATTGAATTAGGGGAGTATCGTCCTCTTCATCTGTTTCTGATATTACATCAGGTCCAACCTTATGTTCCGAGTCAGAATCATTTTCCTCCGCAAAAACTTCTCCCAAGTCTGGGATCGGCCTCCGATTATATTTCCTTCCAGTATGTCGTCAACCAATAATGCATTTTTACGCCAATAAAACATCTCAGGCTCCATTACACATAAAATATACACATACTACTTGAAAGTGTTTTTATCCTACTCAGTTTGCATGTTGTGCCATATATGGCACGTACGTATTTTTTGAAAATTTTGCTACATGTAACACTTACCTCACTGTTGGTTTTCGTGAATCACTTTATTACATACGTAGATTTATCACAATATTTTTTGAAATGTCGAATTGTACCTACAAATACTTCAAACTTTCAACACAAAACAAATAATGTGGGAATCAGCTGCTAACATGGGAGTCCAATTTGCAACAGAACATAGTAACGAATACAAGACGCTTACTTCAGATTGGAACATACAGTGACCTGTAAGAATATGTAGTGAAGGTCCCTTTATATGTTTTAAGACACAATTTGTACATTATCACGCTGGATAGTACTAGAAAACGCTTTGTGCCATATATGGCACAGTATGCGAAAAGGGGTTAATGCTAAATTGCACATATCTCATTATTTTCTTGTTTTTTCAAAGTCTACTTTGGTCAAATTCAGTGGCGGCTCGTGACTTGTTTTAATGGGAGGGCACAAAATATAATAAATAAAAATTAGAGTAAAATATAAATTTACTTATTTACTTCCAAAGTATTTTGATTCCAAAGAATTGATAACCTTTGGTAAGGAGGAGTATATTGGCGATGTAGCGGGAAAGCACACAATACACGACATAACAAGCAACAATGGTAACAGACTATGTAACTTGACTGCAGCAACAAACATGGATATCTGCTCTACAAGATTCAAACATAAAAAGATGCACAAAATAACATGGGTATGGCCAGGTGCAGAAAAAGGTAGCGGAAACCAGATAGATCATGTATTGGTAACAAATAAACTGAAGTCACGAGTGCAAGATGTGAGATCCTACAGGGGAGCTAATGCCGATACGGACCACTATCTGGTAGTAGCCAAAGTAAAGGAAAGAAAAGAACAAGAAAAAAAACGGAAAAACTATGTAATAATGAAATAAAGAGGGAATATGAACACACGTTAAACCAGACCATGGAAAACTATAAAAGTAGTGGAGACATAGATAGAGATTTTAAAACAATAGCAGATAGCGCCACACAGATACTAGGATGTAGGAAAGCTGGAATAAGAAAGGAATGGTTTGACGAGAACTGTGAACGAGTTGCAAAGTTGAAGAGGGAGGCAAGAGTGAAATGGCTGAACACGGAAATAGAACGTGACCTAGAGAATTACAGAAGGAGGAGAAATGAAGCTTTCAAGGTATACAAGAGAAGGAAGAACGAGTGGACAGAGAAGATGATGGACGAGATAGAAAACGACAATAGATGGAACAACAGTAAGGCTTTCTATGAGAAAATAAAGAAACAGAACCCGAATCACAAAGTAAAAACAAGGGGAATGAGAAATAAACAAGGAAAAATAGAAGACGACACCGAAAAAATAAAACAGATATGGGTAGAACACTTCCAAGAATTACTAAACGAACAACTAGTAAATAATGAACCTCCCCCTAGAACAGTCGAAGAACAAATCACGGAAGAACCGACGTATGTAGAAACAGTTGAAGTTATAAATAAATTAAAAAATGGAAAATCACCTGGTAAGGACGGCATCAATGCGGAACTATTAAAATATGGAGGAGAAATATTACATAAAAGATTATATGACCTGATAAAACAAGTATGGACAGAGGAAAAAATGCCAAAACAATGGAAAGAAGGTGTCATATAACTCTGAAAAAGAAAGGCGACGCAGATAAATGTGAGAATTACCGTGGAATAACCTTGCTGAATGTCGCCTATAATGTGTTAGACACACTAATAAACAAAAGACTAAGAAAACATGCAAAAGTAATAATAGGGGATTACCAATGTGGCTTCCTGGAAGGTAGATCGACGGTTGACGCAATATTCATGCTAAAACAAATACTGGAGAAAAGTCACGAATACAACATTGATATACACATGGCCTTTGTTGACTTTAAACATGCATTTGACAAAGTGAGCAGAGCTGAGTTAATGAGAACAATGCAGGAAATGGGACTACCAAGTAAAATAATTAATTTGACTTACATGACATTACAAGAAACGACAGCCTGTATCAGAACTGCAAACGGAGAATCCAGAAATTTTGTAATAAATACAGGAGTGAGACAGGGAGACGTGCTGTCTCCTACACTGTTTAACATGGTTTTGGAGTCGATAATCAGACAGACAAGGATTTATGGAACAATAGCAAACAGAGAGGTACAAGTGATAGCGTATGCAGACGACGTGCTAATAATGTCAGGGACATCAAAGAAATTAATAGAAACAATCCAGAAGATAAAAGATGCAGCTGAACCAATGGGATTGAAAATAAATCAAACAAAGTACATGCGCCAACAAAGGCAAGGAATGGAGAAGATGTCCGGACTGAGGGTGGGAAATGAGATTTATGAGGAGGTACAAGATTTTGTCTATCTGGGAGTCCAGATAAGTAGCAAAACCGGAAGACGGGAAGAGGTAAAAAGAAGAATTCAACAGGGAAACAGAGCATATTATGCGAACAGAAACCTGCTGAAGAATGGAATTCTGTCGAGAACAACCAAGACAAAAATTTACAAGACACTTATAAGACCGGTGCTGACCTATGCGGCAGAAACAATGAGTCTCAGTCGGAAAGAAGAAGATGAGTTGAGGGTGTTTGAGAGGAAGGTGATGAGGAAGATATTGGGCCCAAAAATAATTAGTGAACAGGAAAGCAGGCCAATGATGAACAGCGAGATACTGAAAGCAATGAACAATGAAGACATAGTAAATGTGATCAAATCTAGTAGAATGGGGTGGCTGGGGCATGTGTGGAGAAGAGATGAGGGCACGATGTTGAGGAGAATCGCAGAATGGAGGCCGATGGAGGACCGTGCAAGAGGAAGACCGAAGTTGAGATGGTACGACCAGGTTATGGAGGACCTGAGGAGGATGGAAGTTTTTAACTGGAAAGAGAAAAGTAAGAATAGACAGTACTGGCGAAAAGTTGTGATGGAAGCAAGAACGGATAACAGAATATGATATGAAAATGTAAAGTATACGAGGACTAATCCACCTCAAAAACGGATATGTAAAGTCTTGCAAGAGACTGTCAAATTCCTACAGGAATAAACGACTATTATTATTATTATACTTCCAAAGTATTTTGATTCCAAAGAATTGATAACCTTTAGAACAAGCAAGCGCAAACTTTAACGAAATGCAGTGTTCCAAAGAAGAAATAAAAAAACTTTCCGCATTATTTGTCAGAGAGAAATGACCCAACTTTGCCCTATTTTAACGAACTTCGTATCTCTAAGATAACGGAGATTCCCATAGTGAAGGTCGAAAGATCCTATTTTTATAACTTCTATAATCTCAAAATTAAACAACGAAGGGTAAATATCCCAAAAAACTTGTGCACATTAATTTGGAATTCCCTTCAAATTTTTTATTTGAAATCCGTTTACAATCACTTTCAAAATCCTTTGAATTGTTTATTTAAAAAATGTGTTTAATATCACTGTGAATTCGTTGGAATCCTCTGGAAATTCGAGTTTTGTGTACACAAATATTTCAGAAATTTACCGCTCGTCAAAACATGCAACTAGATCAGACCGTTCTCGAATTTAGTATTATAGACCGGTCGGACTCTGCAGCAGTCACTCCCTACTTGTTTTGTTTACAAGTGTTTTGTCTCAAAATTATATTATCTAATCAGGTAGGAGATTTGAAACCCAAACCACTACAAAATTCCATAATAATAATAATTGACCTCCTCATAGTAGAAAAAATAAGAATTTTCTACATAAAGGAAAATCTTCAATTTTAAACACAAAAAAAAACAATTTCCTAATGTCAACCAACTTGTATTATAAAATAAATATTTCAACAATAATTTTCCTTAAAATAATAAAAAAATAATTTCAGTTTCATTTCAACGACCTCTTGGCAAACATTTGATAAAGTCCTAGTACCGATGAAAGCGTGCCAATCAACCCCACATGCCATGTCTTCAATTTAGCAGACCATAAGTAACCAGGGGGCAATGTATTAACAGCGTGAACAAAATCAAGTGTGAGACGAATGCAAGTCAACATTTCAAATTTCTGCGATTGCATTGCCCGATTTATCATTCTAAAACGGAACTTTTTTAAGATTCTGGTTTAATATAAAAAAAAGATCTTACTCTTTATCTACATTGTAATGAAGGCACTTCATAAGTCGTTGGAGAATAAATACCTGGCGCAATGATCTACAGAAAAAAATTTTATTAAAACAAACTGCGATTAAATTAAAAGTAAATATTACTTCATTAGACTTAAATAAATCGAAAGTACCCAGCATAAAGAACTAGCAGTATCCCATGGTCCACTGTTCTGGAGAGAAATCAGTCTATTTTCTGCTAACCACGCAACTTTTTCAATTGGGTAGTAAATTTGATCGATACAATTAGTAATGACCGAAAGCAAAGACATCATTTTATCGGCTTCCTAAAAATTCAGATTCAAAACAAAAAAACAGGAGGAATATTAGGGAATGACCTGGCCACCTAGCCCATATTCTAGATTGTACTTAAGCATCTGGAAATCATCCATCAGCCGAAGAACAGTTCGAGTCTCCGACATTTTCGAACTAAAAATTTGGAATCGTTTCGAAAGCAATCCATTATTTGTTAAGGCACCTACTAATTTAGTACTATAACATAAGGTACGAAGTACCTAAAAGGTAAAAATAATACAGAAGATAACCTAAAAATTTTAATTGTTATTCAAAGATTACCTTATCTCTCCCTTTGTAAGTTTCTAACAAATCACATATTTCGTTTAAAACTAACGTACCGGGGTTCTCCATGTTGGAACTTGACCGCAAATATATTAAATGTATAAAAATAGTATATCTATAGTTGTTTTTTCCTGGTTCTACAAGGTTAACACTTTCAATTTTTTTTTACTGCTATCTCTTGCTCTCCTTGTCATTTCAAAAATGCAAGTAGTACGTATAGTACTTTCACATTCTAGTGCTTCCTTATATCCTTATCGTCGCCGAGACCTTGTATCTCTTATGTTACGGGGATGCGTCAAAAAGTTTTGCCAACGGTTATTTAAAGTAAGGGGCTGTTGTCTAAATTAGGGGATTACCCTAACGCTTTCATATTCCTTGTGCTATTCGTTAGTAAAAGAAATTATATTGTTTAAATTATCTGGTAGGATAGATTTTGCATACGTAGAGCAGGGGAGTGACAGTCCGACCGTACAATAATGTTTCATTTAGGAACGGTCTGACCGGCCGATAATGTTTCGTTCGCGAACGGTCTGACCTTCGTTGGGTAAATACAGTGCCGGAACTACGCAGGTGCACTTAGATGGCCCATAAATGGAATAGACAAAAAACTTCTATTTTGTAATTTTCCTTTGAAAATGTATGAAACAGTTTATTAGACTGTGAGGTATACAGTGCAATTTTAAATACCGTTAGGGTAAAATACTACTTGTAAGAGTAAGAATTCAAACGGTTACATTTATAATATTCTTATATCGTTCCGGTTCAACTCCGATTCTTATCATCTGTTTCGTTACGGCCACCGTTCAGGTTTAAAACCGGTTTTTAAGACGCATGCGCAGAATAAAATACCGTTTTAATTTTAGTCTGCGCATGCGTCGACACTTCAACGCACTCAAACGCCGCAGAAACAAATCTAATATCAATTTTACATCAATTAAATAATTCCGAAATAATTCAAATTTTGCACTGAATTTTTCAAATAAAATTCCCCGAGTTTTCCCAGGTGTTCCCTTAAAATAAAAAACTTCCCAGACTTTTTCAGTAAATCGGAAAACAAAAATGAACTCACCACGGTAGATCAGTCCACAATACCGACATAAAAAAATTTCAAAGTTTAAAATTCAAAAAATAAAATTCCAAAATTGGAATTACGGCTAGAGTTACCTATCTATAACTACTCGAAACAAACTTTCTTCTGCTACACACTAAAGAACACAGTTAATATAACAAATTCCCAAAATATGAACCGAGAATTTATTATCAAAATTTTGAAATAATCGATTTTGAAAATCGTAAATTTTACATGTTTCACTGACGCGCGGGTGGAATCTCACTCATTCTATCGTCGGTCCTTGCACTATGAACTAGTCTTAGACTTAGAATATTTCGCAGCGGCAGATGCAGCACGACCGTCGTACATGCAACATCGATTATTTTTTGTTTTTAGACTATTTTTAGGGGGTGAAACGTAATAGTATACTGCCCCATACCGCAACTATACTTTTTAATGCTATTTCGAGGGTCTCTCACATCCCGGTTTCATTTATCCCGGTGTTCTTGATCGGTGGCGCCTTCTCGTATGTTTAGCTCCGCCGCGTAGCGGCTCTGAGCATGAAAAACCGCCCGGAGCCCCGGAGGGGCGTAGGATAGGTTTTTTATTGCTCACAATTCTGGCCAAGCCAAAAATTCGAAGGCAAAAAAAATTTTAATTTTTTCACTTTTTCGGCAATACACGGGTTATTTTCCATTTTTTGTTTTTATTTATTACTAATATCCACTAATCACACCCCCATCTATCCGAATTTCAAAGAAAAATTCAAATCGGAGCGAAAAAATTTCACTCGATTTGAAGGGACCGCGGCCGAGCTATGTGGGTGAGACCGTGTTCGACCGCATACAAGATGCGACTTTCCCCTACTTTTCAAAAGTCGATATTTTGGGTTTTTTTCATCAGATTCTCGCAAAATATTATTTCTATAGACTAAAATAAGCCTGTTCTTTAGTGTGTAGCTGAAGAAATTTTGTTTCAGCTAGTCAGAGATACATATAACTCTCCCCGAAATTAAAACATTTTCCTGGTCAAAGTTTTAATTTCCCTGATCCCTGACAGCGCTAAAATACAAAATTCCCTGACTTTCCTTGACCAAATTTTAAATTTCCTGACTTTTCCAAGAATTCCAGTTAGAGACACGATTTTTTTTCAAATGTAGGTATTTACGCCTTTTCGGTGAGTATTATGACATAATATGTAAATAATTAAGGTCAAAGATGGGGACTCTACCTAAATTTTGACTTTGAGTGGGTCCTCCCAAAAAATCGGGTAATTTTAAATTTTCAAAAAAATATATTATCTTTATCACACTTTTGGCTACTTGCATACCAAATTTCACAGTGGGAAAGTTTCTGGTTTAGGAATGACATACAAATGAATGATCGCGGTAAAGTAAATCGAAATCAAAGTAAGTTGAATTAAATAATTCAAATTTCGCACTGAAGTTTTCAAATAAAATTCCCCGAGTTTTTCCAGGTGTTCCATTAAAATAAAAAACTTCCCAGACATTTTCAGTAAATCGGAAAACAAAAATGAGCTCACCACGGTAGAAAATTTCAAAGTTTAAAATTCAAAAAAATAAAATTCCAAAATTGGCATTCAAAAAACATTTTCCTGGTCAAAGTTTTAATTTCCCTGATCCCTGACAGCGCTAAAATACAAAATTCCCTGACTTTCCTTGATCAAATTTTAAATTTCCTGACTTTTCCAAGAATTCCAGTTAGACACGATTTTTTTTCAAATGTAGGTATTAAATACGCCTTTTCGGTGAGTATTATGACATAATATGTAAATAATTAAGGTCAAAGATGGGGACTCTACCTAAATTTTGACTTTGAGTGGGTCCTCCCGAAAAATCGGGTAATTTAAAAAATTTTCAAAAAAAAAATATTATCTTTATCACACTTTTGGCTACCTGCATATTAAATTTTACACTGGGAAAGTTTCTGGTTTAGGAGTGACATACAAATGAATGATCGCGGTAGGCGACTGTGCAATAAGTAGCCCAGGCCAAAAAAAATTTTCGTGTGCTACACACTAAAGAACATGGTTAATATAGTGTATAGAAAAAATAATTTTCGAGAAAACCTTAAAAACAACCCAAATATCGACTTTTTAAAAGTAGGGAAATTAGCATTGAATAGGCCGCGCCCCCCAGGCAGACGCGATCAAATGCATCGGCGTTCCCTTCGAAACGGGTGAAATTTTTTCGCTCGGATTTGATTTTTTCTTTGAAATTCGGATAGGTGTAGGTGTGATTAGTAAATATTAGTAATAAATATTAGCAAAAAAAATGAAAAATAACCCGTGTATTACCGAAAAAAATTAATTCTTTTTATTCGATTTTTGGGGTGTGCATTCGATTAGGAGGTTTATACATCGTCAAAACTCACCCTTTCGGGGCGCCGCTCCGCTCTGCACCCCCCCCCCCCCAGGGCGGTTTTGACTCTGGTTTACTGAGCTAAACATACGAGAAGCGCCTTCGATCAAGAAAACCGGGAGCTTAGAGACCCTGGAAATAGCATTAAAAAGTATAGTCGCGGTATGCGGCAGTTCCCTATTACGTTTAACCCCCAAAAAATCGCGTAAAACAAAAATTATAGTAAAATTTCATCGAAGTTACTCGTAAGGGAGATGTGTTGCATGTGGCCGGTGTGCACCAAAAACCAAACCAAAACCAAAAAACCAAAAAGAACTCTATTGACATTAGAAACTTTACATACATATTATACGAAGCACACCGCTTCGTATAAGATCATATCGTTCTGCACGCACCGTCAACAAAATGAGTGAGATTCCACCCGCGCGTCACTGAATCGTGTAAAATTAGCTAAGTTCAAATTCGATTTATTCAAAAGTTTGGGCCCCTTTCTCGAAAAATATTTTTACAATCTACTCTATAAACCTTGTTCTTTAGTGTGTAGCACACGAAAATTTTATTTGAGTGGGGCTACTTATTGCACAGTATCCATAAAAGTTATACGGGTTGTTTGCTCCCCTTAAATTTACCTTTTCTGTCTTGTACTGTTCTCACTTCCCACTCTAGAATTTGCAAATTTTAAAAGAGTTACTGTAACTAATAATAAAATCTTACAAATGCCAACAGTTAAGTTGACAAAAGCAGAAATTAGAAACGTATCTAGCTTAAAAGTTTAAATTATATTTTAAATTTCTTCCGTAATTTTTTTCTTCACCCCCGAGTTTTGAACCGGAACGAATAGATCGATGTTAACCGATATGATGTACGGTTTCCAGTTACGGTTCATTCATTTTATCTTATTTTGTTCCGGTTCTGCTTCCGTTTTACTTAAAAATAACGGTTAATTTCGGTTTTCAGTTCGATTTTCTGGCCATAACCCATAACTTACTGTATGAACAACATCTGCATTTTAGTTCAATAAATACCCAGTGATTTAAAACTTTATCTTCAAAATAAAAATACGGATTTCTAAAGAATTATACATAGGTACGTCACCATGGAGATCTCGGTTATCTGAAGAGATAAAAAATTCGTTAAATTAGGACAGAAATGAATAATTTTCCTCTGACAAATAATTTGAAAAAAATTGGAAATCTAAAATTTCGTCTGATACTTTAAATTGAAAACTAATAAAACCAAGCATTTTTAACCAAAACATTATTAAGGCGGTTGTTTACAAGAAATGCAAATATTCCATGCAATTTGTCAAGATAATATATGTAAGATAACGGAGAAATAACGGTCAACTTTTGTTTTTCTTACATGCGCCCTATTTCATTTTCAGATAATATATTATATGAATGAACCTTTTTCTTTCTCAGTTATTCCCACGTAATAGTTATTTATGTATCAAGGGCACAATCAATAGATTATAGCACCGAGGGTAATTTAAAGCCCGACGCGTTAACGGAGGGCTTTAAATTGCCCGAAGGCTATAATCTGATTGTGCCCGTGGTACAACGTTTTATTTCATTTTGGTACTTGGTACTTGAATTGTCAAAATTGAAGAATTAAGTATTTTGAATAAAAATATTATGTCATTTTGTTTGTGCTATGAATTTTTGGTGTGCCATGGTTCCTATGGCGAGAAACTTGGAGGGCGAGAATTAATTTTTTTATTTAGCAATAACTCGAAAACGGCACTAGATATCGAAAAACTGAGCAAAAAATTCTCCCCCCCCCTCGCAACGTACTCCTGCGTGAATTGTCGGTAGGAAGGCATATGCAAAATTTCAGATCGATCGCGCAAAAAAAACAGAGTCTGGACTAACTCTTTTGTTTTGATATTGTTGTCATTGCTTAGCAACTTTATAGGCCCTCGGGCTATAAAAGCAATATTATGCCCCCATTTCCGTGCTAAAAAACAAGGTTATGATACCAAAATGAAATAAAAGTATCTAATGACTGGACTATAAGTACCAATCAGATAGAACTGCGCACGCGGGGTTCAGACCGTTCTCGGCCTTAACGTTATCGACCGGTCGGACCGTTCCCCAATGAAAAATTATTGAACGGTCGGACCGCGCATCAATCACTCCCGTATTTTAATATTAATTTTTCATTTGGGAATGGTCTGACCAGCCGATAATATTTCATTCGAGAACGGTCTGATATCCACATGCGTAGTAATATCCGTTTTGTACTTTTAACAAAATTAGGAAAAATGTTAATGTAATTTTGACCCAATGACGTAATTATCGCCTAGAAAAGTTGCTCATTAAACTGCATCCGCTTGAATGTATAAAGCAAACGTTAAACTCAATGTAATAAAACAAAAGAATTCGTAGCATTCACGGCAAACCATTTTTTTTAAATATCTCTATAGGTGCTCATAACGCTTCTCTCATTTTAAAAAGGTTCCAATGCGACCTTTACGCCGTACAACCAAGACAATTGCGCACTAGAAGATGCATTATTACGGCGGTCATTAGGCCTTATGACTGTCTACTGTCTAGTCATCTATAATATAAACCAGATTCGTGTATCTATTTGTCGGAACGTACCTCTGGTTGGTTAAGTTTTTAATTAACACAGAGGTCGTCCATAAAGGACATCAGCAATATTTCCGATTTTTCAACTACCCCTCTTGTCACAGTTGGTCACAATCGTCGCCTTCCCCCTCCCAGGAACGTCCTATGATCACAAATCAAAGATTCCCCTCATTTGTCCAAAATCGAATTTGATACGACATTGTTTAGATATTTTAACAAAAAATTTACATAAAAACCTATTTATTCAAACACAATTTTCTTAGAAATCCCAAAAACTGCAATTTTTATGCGGACATTTGTCCAACCTCCTGTTACATTTTCTAAACCCCCCTCCCCCCCGTCAGACGTGGACGTCCTTTATGGACAACCCCTAGAGCATTTTCAATGCCACCTTTAGGCCGCACAACCAATGCAATCTCATATCTATATTTAAAACATATAATAGCCAAAATTAATTTGTTTGTAACGCTAAATTGATGTTGATCTGCCCCGCCCTCCATAACAATTTTACAGTGGCGGCTCGTGACTTCTTCCAGTAGGAGGGCACACAATTTAAATAAAAGGTAACATTTAAATTTGCTTATATCTTACAAATAATTTAATTCGAAAAAAAAATTTAATTTATACCATTATTTTAACCGAGCGGAGGGGGGGGGAATACCCCTCATTACCTCATACCCCCATTGAATACCCCTCGGCAGAAAAGTTTAGGCATAAAATAGTATCACAAAATATTTCTTAATATTTCACCTCCTGATCACCAACTGCTGGAAACCATTCCATGGTCTCTGCAGCTTCCTATGTTTTAGAACCTCATTTGCAATGGCGGATCGTGACTTTTGCAGTACAACGGTACAAAATTTAAAATGAAAGGAAAAATTACGAATCGATATGCAATTTTATTTATCCAATAAAAAGAACTTATCAGCTTAATATCAAATTAATAATAAATAGATGGGACTCCAATACCCATAAACTATAATAGAATCAATAGAATACAGCACCCGATCTGTTAGGGGCACACTTTTGCTAAGCTACTGTTTTGACTAGTGTAAGGTTTCTATTCGAGTGCACTGTAAAATATTGGTGTAAGACACCAGCTTTTTATGATGTACATTTATAGGAGAAATATTTGTAATGTTATTACTTTACAGAGATTTACCATGTAAATTTACAGTATAAAACACTACAGTAATTTTTACAGTGTAATTTTTTCTTTGGGGTTTTATATGTAGTAAAATCAGATGCCTTATCAGTCGGCTCCGTGCATACGTCGGCATGATTTAGAGTCTATCAGAATGCTCCCAACTCTTAATATTGATAAGTGCAATAACAAAAAATGTACTGAAAATGAAATCTGCCATGTCTCACTCTTATTGTAAAATTGTAGTAATTCAAAAAATTCAGTTTTGAGATAAAACATCTATAGAGATAATCCATATTGAAATTTGATTTTAATAGATTAAAGAAATAAAATCAAGATGTGTTTATCTTCTTTTCTAACCATCGAAGGCGTTGCGATTTTATGTATTTTACAATGTCTTTTCAATCGCTTACTTTTGTGATTTCGTGGTTCATCAAGGCTCTTTGTTCTCCATCGACTTCCCTCTTTGGTCCCAATATGGTTCTCATAACCAGGTTATGAGAAATATAATTACAATATCGGCCGGTCGGACCGTTCACAAATGAAAACCTATTACGCGGTCTGACCGCGCAGCAGTCACTCCCTAAAGCGATAGCTGCATTTCAAAAAGTATTCAGTGTGAGGTTATATTATGTAGGTATAAAATTTGTTTTATTATATATTTCTTTCCAATACTCATTAATTTTCTTACAAAATTTTGAGGGGAAATTTCGCGAAACTCGGATAAAATTTTATATTGCTGAATTTATTTGAATTGACGAATAAACCAGTGGCGTGCTCCATAGCTGGGTATATGGGGCGCATGCCCCCCTCTATTATTGCCTTCAAACGCCTCCAGCAACCAAAAAGTTAAGTTTCATTTGAATAACGTGTAGCGGTCCTAGAATTAGTTCACGATAAATAGAAGTTCCGCGCTACATAAACTAATCACCTCAGCAGCGCAGTTGTTTAAGCGCACGTATTCACAGCTATACGTCTGGGTTCGAATCCAAGTTGAGGAACATATTTTTCAGCATACCATATTGCTAAATTAGTGACCCCAATAGAACATTGAGCACTCCTGTTCTAAAAATCTAATTTCTAGGAAATTCACGCTTAACTCCTTCCTTCTCTCACAACGGCTAACTAAGCCACAACAACAGCCACCGACGGCTACTGCTAACAACCGACAGGGTTGCAGTTATCAGCCATGGCTACTACTCACAACCGACATGGTTGCTAGGGGGAGGGTGATGTAGCGGTCCTAGAATTAGTTCACGATAAATAGAACTTCCGCGCTACATAAACTAATCGCCTCAGCAGCGCAGTTGTTTAAGCGCACGTATTCACAGCTAATACGTCTGGGTTCGAATCCAAGTTGAGGAACATATTTTTCAGCATACCATCTTGCTAAAAACGCTATTACATATATTTTACCTTCTATCCCTTAAAAGCGCCTCAATGCCTTAACGTAACATTCGGGAGCAATTTGGTGCGGGTTGGTACTGACTGACTACTGCAATTCGCAACTTAACGAACATTGTCCTTCGGAAGACGAGTTCATAATGAAAAAAAACATAAACGTTAACAATTTTATATTTTCTTTTACATTTTTTATAATAAAAGCTTAACAAAATCAATTCAATAAATAAAATACAGAAATTTTCATGTCAACAAAATCGCTCATATTAAAGTTTTTATGAAATACTTAACAATAAACCATAATCGGCAGCTGCTACCCCTAAAATTTCAACAAAATCATTTAGTTGTACTTATTGGGGTCTGTCCAAATGCCCTGAGAACGTCGAAATGCATCAACAAGTTTGGAAAAACATTTTCAAAATGAACTGTCCTGGTTATTTGGGCGCCCAACCTTTGCAACAAATCACTGAACATTTTTTCTTCCTTTCTAATCCACGGTCTTCTGTCGTCGTGGATTTGATATGGCGTCACGTGTATGTGAATTCGAATACCTAATATTGAATTATAACAAAGTTTTAACGTTCAAACTTACTCACCGAGACGTGCAAGAGTTTCGAGCAAACTGCGAGATGTGATCCAAGTATTTTTTCCACCCGAATGTCCACCATCGAGCCAATACATGTCTTTTATTCGGGACACTATACGCGTCATTGTGTTGTCGTCGGGCATTAAGGTTTTAAGATAATGAAATTCGTATAAAAATTGATTTAAAACCACACAGCCTTTACTAAATCCTATTAGGACTAAGTCGTTGTCTAAATTGTTATTTTTGCGCCACCACGACGTGTACTTGGAAATTTGTTTCTCTATACTAGATGGAAGTGTCTGGTGGTTTTCACAAACCGGCTCGCTCTAAAACATAATTTCCATCAAGAAGCGGGATCGCGAAATACAAATCAACTCACGTCGTCCGACGTACTCTCTTGGCCTTCGTTTGAACTTGCCGACGGCGTCTCGACAAAAAGTTCCGAATCCGTCATGGACTTCAATTTTTGCGATATGGATTGCAACAACTTTTCCAAATGTTGCAGCGCGTAATGCGTGGGAGTGTGCTCTGGTGCTCCACAATTATTACCTGGCACAAAATTTTCAAAGCAACTGAATGTCTTATATTCTATCCTACAAATGTGACACCCTCAAAACCAAAATTCCTAGTTAGGTAATTAAAATACCTTAAAAATAAATACAAAATTTTTTGTAAAAATTAATTTTCGCAGCAAAATAATTAAACGAATCGTGCGCAAAATTTAATTATCAGATTGCGTAGGATTGGGCGAAATATGTGGTTTCGTTTTATTGGTTTTACATATTTAGCCCCACCCTGTAGTAGTTTCTTTTTGGTGAAAAAAAATCCAAATAAAAAATTTTATTTTTGTTCTAAGCGGCAAGAATTAAAAAATAAGTTACCTAGCCGGCCGTACCACAACAACATGACACGTGGGAAAGTGTGAATGTAAAATTAGGGCCGTTTCTTCCAAATTCCATTTGACGTAATTTTTGTTATCTCGATGAGATTTCATGTTTTCTGGAAAATCCTTCAACAGAAAAAAATAATTTTAAAATCAGAAATGATCCTAAATTAAAATGTTTCAAATTATTATTATACTTAATATCCGACGAAAGTAAAACCTATTGCTGAAAGCTTTTATGGAATAATTTGAATTTTGTTGTTTTTGCTTTTAGCTTTGTAATATTTTAAAATTTTAATTTATATTTTCACAAGCTATAATATTTTATCTCAAAAATGGTATTACAAAGATTAAGGGCCGGTTCCACCAACTCTGATTAAATAACTAATCACGGTTAATAATTAACCGTGATTAAGTTAAGAATTTAACCGATATTAATTTTCAAGCGTTTAGTATCTCTGATTAGTTGACTGCTTTTACTTCGTGTATACTCGGGTATAATTTTGCAAATTCTGTTCTGATTGGTCGATATGGAACTTGTATTTGAAATTACGCGTTACAAATAACGCTTTGAAATTAATGTCGGTTAAATTCTGAACTTAATCACGGTTAATTATTAACCGTGATTAGTTAACCAACGATTTAATCAGAGTTGGTGGAACCGGCCCTAAGAAACGAATAAAAGAAAATAAATTCAGACCGGAAGGTCACAGATCGAATCCCACCAGTAGCTAAATTATTTGTGCCGTGGTTCGGATTCCATGTTCAAAAGTGTTTTGGGGGACCTACTGTTTAACGAGGGTTCCTTTTGTTCCAGATTAAACCGGATACATCGGTTTTAGTAGTTTTTGCCTGTGATTTGGCAAGAACAGATGACAATGTTGTGTGCATTGCCAATTGAACATACAAGTCAATAACTAAATATACATTATATTAATCTTAGTCATACTGTTGATGAAATAAATAGCAAGATAGTTTTATGAATTATACTATAATTCCTAAATAAAGAAACCTCTACTATTCCCAATGTACTATATTGGGATATCTGTATATAGAAGAAATATAATAAGGGAGCAGATTTTTATTTTATCTTGAGAGATATGAAACTCTGGTTTTACATGCAATTAATCTAAAATTCCACTGCGCAAAAAAAATTATGCGCACCCAAGAATATCGCAAACGACTCGGCCTGCGGCTTCGGTAAATTAAGCAAACTACATAAATTCACATAAAACCACACGACTAAGCTTATAGCTTTGCAATCATAAGGAACTAAAATAGACAGATAGACATAAATGTCACATTAAAGTGGTCTTGCACTCAGTAAATCATGCCGACATCTGTACCTTGCAAAACACATGACATGGGATTGCAATCAAACCGAACAAAAATAGACATACACATAAAAGTGAATTACGTCTTAGTCTAGCACTTATAAATCATTCGGGTATTTACAGGGACGAACTATGACCCAAATTTGTGCTGAAAAATTTTAAGCGGTCCTCCATGACGATGAAACCTCGACACTATGTGGAAAAATAATGGTAATACTTAACTGAAGGAAAAGTGAAGAATAAAAAACACGGTTTAATGCAATAATGTATGGTGATTTTTAAAACACTTTTTGATCTAGTATAAATAGCGCCACAGGCGATTTTATTGTTGCAGTATTCTGATTTTAATGGGGCAAAAAAGACACCGATTTCTGAAACGAATAGTAGACATTGAAAGGGCGAAAACGTGGAACCACGCTCTTAAACAGACAGCCTCCTAGTTGATAGCTGATGTGTGATGCTCTGAGAGGCCACATACTTTACTTGTGGCTTCGCACTTACGATTATTAACAAAAGAATACCTACATCTGTGTCCTGTACAGCCAAAAGCTGATTGAATTTAGGTCTTCGCGAAAGTCTAATTAAAACAAAATTATGATCCAATTCTAGTGTTCCAAAGCGGATATGAGTAATGCAAATGGACTTTCTTCGCGTATACGCCTGGTTAAATGCGATAATTCTTAATAATTAAATTCTGTTTAAATTGAAGAAGAAACACAATGCACAAATCTATTTTTACACCAAAGTTTAATGTTATTCCTGAGAGTCGTTGCCAAATCTATTATTATACCATTCGCGCTAATCAATTATAAACAAATGAAAGATTTACCTGAACATCTCCTCCAAAAAACACGACAGACGAAGTTTGATCTTCTGTGAATGTGGGCGGACAGTAGACAACATCGTTGACACGCTTGTCATAGCCAGGAATACCACAAAGACGTATCGGGCAAGTGGGTGACGACGCACCCAACATATTCCTACGTCTCACATCTGGAAATTACAATATTACTAATAATAAAAATTGCAATAGTTTATTAATGTCACTGCAAAAATAGTTTTTAAATTGTCCGACAATACATTTAATAATTTCTAACGCCACATCGACCGCAACAATTGATAAATCTTAGTCTGGTGTCCTCCAGACACTGATTCACGTCCTCATTTAGCTCCTCTATCTTCACTTTCACTTCTTCCCTCATCAAATTATAACACATCGCCACCAAGCCCAAACCGGCCAGCATGTAAACGAAATTGATGACCAATTTAGTTTGACTGCCGCCTTTGGAATCCGAAATATTTGCACCCGGTACAAAATCTCCAAAACCAATTTTGCACAAACTTGTGACGCAAAAATAAACACTGTCCAAAAAATTCCACTTTTCCCAGTGGGAAAACATCAAAGCACCCGTTAAAATATACAACCCAATCACCCACAAACAAGCCGACGATGGTACAATCACGCGTCGCTCTTCGTTGCGATTTTTCGACGCACATTTATACAACGAAGTGTACACCCACCGAAAACAACCGGCAAGTACTTCCCCCATGTTCATAAAATACAAAGCGTACAATGGTATTCCAAAAAGGGCATAAACGACGGTCATTCCTTTTCCCAAATCAGTTTTCGGCGCCATATTTCCATAACCGATCATCGTAATAATACTCAAAGAAAACATGAGCGCGGCCGGGAACGACCACATGTCTTTCGCCGATTTTCCCCTGTACCCGTAATTGTGAACCATGTTCGCGATATTTTTTTGATATTCCAACAACGATGCATCCATATTACTTCTAAAATAAGTCTCGTTAACAGTATTAGCCCTACTGGCCGTAAACCACAATTGTTGGAGACAAGCGTGACGAAACTTGGCGATTTCGTGCTTATGAACGCCGCTCTCTTGCTGTTCGATTTGTTGAAAAGCGAAGGCGCCCATAATCGTGTAACCTACAACCAACCCGCCGACACCAACTTGCGTGCACATAAAAGCGATCAACTTCCTGCAACAATCTTTTACTTTTTCGCGCGCGTTGACGTCGCTTACAGATGACGAAGTGCGACTTCGCAAAGAGGTGCGAAAAAAACGTCCACCTTCCAATTCCATACCTATAAAACTACTGCTCTAGTTAAGACTCAACGAGTGAAGCTACTTTCAATGAGTGTGTTATTTTTGAACCATAAGCAATGCTTGGATCGGCGCCAGAATGTGTAATTCAAACAAATTTTAAAAGCGTCGATAGTTTTTTACGAGTTCAAAAACACGCGCATTGTTCGGAATTAATTTTAGATGCGGAAATTTATAATAACGTACGAGGTGTGGTAAAAAAATATTTGAACTTAAAAAGGTCGAAAAAATTGAAAGAAAAAAAAGAAAATAATATTCAAACGCATAAAAATAACGATTAAAAGAAATAAAATTATAAATTAAAAAGGAAAACAAACTCGCAATGAGAAAAATACAGTGAGAGGTAAAAAAACTTTGTGAGACCGTACGGGTCGATGACATCCAATATTTGAATAAACTTTGCAGCTTTAAAACTCGAATAATCTTGACATACTTTTGAGTTTTTACCATATAATTCGTAGTGAATGTAGTGAAAATTGATATTTTTCATAACTGTATTTTTAGTTTAACCTAAACTTTTATATACATATGTCGGAAAAAAAATCGCGTTGCAACATAAATTCATCAACAACGCGAAATCAAAATCGGAGATTTTGAGGAAATCAAGTGCTGATGGGTCCACTTGTGAATGTTTCCAAAAATATATAAGGCAAACCAGCAGAAATTTTCTAACACGATTTAACGAACACGCGCGAAAGTCCACCTTCTCGAAACACTTGATAGAAAATAACCCTAAACAGAAGGGAACATAAAATTATAACTATACATCGGACCGAAAGGTAAAAAAATTAGAACTCCTAGAAGCCATTGAAATTAATACACTAAAATGTTCTCCTACTCTTTTAAATAGTCAATCGGATCTTAATAACCCGCCTTAACTCGTTATGAGCACATAACTCCCCCCCCCTCTCATCCTAAGCCAATTAAAACTCTTTCCATTTTACACCAATGGTATAACCTACACCCCATCCCCCAATTTTTGAAATATTATTTAAACAAATTCTCTCTTTCATTTTAACTCTCCGTTTGCGGCCCAAAATAAAAAGCGATCTCGTCTCATTCAAAAATCGTGGCGGGTAAAAATGGATTTACTTAATTGTCAATTTTTAATATTGCCGATCTTCACTCGTCAATTTGTCATAGCAAATAAACCGCATCAGTTTATTAATAGTATATTATTCTCCGAGCCGCGGAGGAAAAATAAGATATTTTATCGCAATCTCTTTCAGTAAGAACCAAAATACAATAAATAAACAAATTTGAAGGAAGTGCAATTAAAAACAGACATAATTAAAATATTGAAATAACTTATAAAAATATAAGTGCATAAAAGTAGTAACTTTGTAAGAAAAACCATAATATGTACAAATATTACATCATACGGGGAATACCCTACTAAGAATTTCGCGGTGTTAGTTACATTATGCAAACCAAACGTTAAATTTTATTTATAAATTTGCAGAATATCACATGTTTTGAACTGTTTACGATTAATGCAAAAAAATACTATTGCTTTTAAAAAACCAACGTAGTAATTGAAATTTACTTTAATTAAAGATATATTGATCACGTTAATTCAAAAGCAAATAGTATAAATAAAAATTGCAAAGTGAACATTAAAATCTCCCTAGACGAGTTAATAAGCTCTAGACAACAATTATTTATAGCAACAGATAGCCGGGTAGGAACACCTGCTTACGCCTAGTCTGTGGAGGGGTTATCTGCTAACTTACTGAACGAGTTGCGATAAAATCTTTTGTATTCAATTCAAAACAGCAAGGCTCTGTAATCTGAGTCAAGCCAGAACCTCATTTTTCAATTTCAACATCAAACGTGGGGATTAAGCGAGCTGCGCTCGAAAAATACTCCCCAGCGCCACTTTTATGTTATAGTACTATGCAACTATGCTATTTTCCCTCTTTACGCCTGAAGATGTCACTTTATTAAACTTAAAAAAAAACTCTGAAAAATTTTTGTTTTTTGAATTAAGTGGTAAAAGAATGTTTGAAATCATTTATTTTGTTTTATAGATAGTAAATTTTTTAACGGCTAAGTTATTGCTGAAATGTTTAAATAATTTTCCTTGTGTATTAAACAAATAATAATAAAATTGAGAACAATCTTTATTACATCCCGAAATGACCACTTTTTTGAAAATATTTTGTGAAAGTTTGTTTTATATAAATTAATCTTTTCTATATTATAAAAAATAATTTATTTTAAAAAACATTTAAAATTAAATTTGAAAATTATTTTAAATTCCGATTTTGAAAGTTTTTTCAAATATTAATCGCATAATTTAAAAAACGTGACCCGTATCTTCATAATTTATTAAGTAGTAGTAAAGATTTGCCAAATATCTCACATGTAAATGTACAAATTTTAGGCTGTTCGCTCGAATATTTTAATAAAAAAACCTAACTTGATTTATTATGTTGACAGCTTCTAGCCAAGGTAGATTACTACTACGAGTTTTAGCTAATAAATCTTGCATACACAAAATTTGTATGTCTGTTTGTCAAAAAATCATCTAATATTAACAAATTTATCTTGTGAGAATATTTATTATAATGTGAGAATAGTAATTTTGTTTATACAATAAATTGAAGCTATTTAAATTTTATTGTATACTATTATACTATATTATCTTCTGTCTGTACAATGAATCTCAAACTTTGTCTCTTTGTATGTATTAATTATCTATCTCACTAAAAATGGAACATTCTTTGTTCGAATTTAGCGATTTACATTACTGTGTTTGGACGTATATCTCGAAATTCGAAGCCATTTTATGTTGAAAGTTTGCGTTATTAAATTTATAGTCATATGTTTTCTTAATTAATTAAGTTTGTTATATCTGAAGCCTAATAAGAGGCCTATTTGTATTTTCATTGAATACTTCACTTACTGATTTGAAATTCTCCCGCATGGTGGCGTTTGGTTAATGTAAATTGCGAATACTGTTTTGATTGTTAAGTTTAACCCCCTCCCCACCGGCTACCCCTACTTTGAAATTTTAAATAGCACCAAATAGGTCGAAAAAGTTTAGGTTCATGCAGGTTGAAGAATTGAATTTAGTGTGGATCCGTTTAAGAGTTAGAGATACAGATTGAAAGATGAAAAAAAACAATTTTTTTCGGAAATTATTAAAATTTTAGAAAAGTATTTTTAATCTTCTCGAGGGAAAAAGGAAATCCCATCAAAACGCTTATTTTTTGATTCCACGACAGAGTATGGAATCAATTGAAATGTTTGTTGGCTTAGCAACCTTTCGAATGGAGGTGCCAGGATTCTCAGCAAAAGTTTGTTGCATATGGAAGCGTTTCTTCAAATTTTCATACTAACTTTATCACGTACTGGTGCCCTACATTTTTTCAGTGTAGCTTTCATTGCAAATTCGGTTAGTTCTACGAGCACAACGATTTTCATCACCGTAAATAAATATTACTTTTACCATTATCAAATAATATTTATTTTCAACAATGTGCGACCATTTTCAAGTGTTGAGACTCAAATAATTGATTTTAAATAGATTGTTTTATTATCTTAGGTACACGGTTAGGCACATGTATTTAAAATATGTATTTCAACTGCAACTTTATGTGAAAAACATTGCAATTGAAAGAGTTGACTACTATAGATATCTAGGAACCAGACTAGATCAGACGGGGGACCAGGCATCTGAGATAAGGACCAGGATAGAGATTGCAAGATCAGCGTTCGTAAAAATGAAAGTGTTTCTCTGCAACAAGGATATCGGTATAGAATTGCGAACTAGAATACTTCGTTGTTACGTGTTCTCCACGCTGCTATATGGAGTTGAAGCATGGACGCTGAAAAAACTACAAATGAAAAAGTTGGAAGCATTTGAGATGTGGTGCTATCGCAGAATGTGGCGCATACCCTGGACAGAGAGAGTCACCAATGTGGAGGTGTTGAGAAAGATGAAAAAGGAATGTGAGGTTATAACATCTATCAAAAAACGAAAACTGGAATACCTTGGTCATGTTATGCGAGGTCCAAAATATGCCCTCCTGCGAATCATTATGCAGGGAAAGATAAAGGGAAAGAGAAGCGTCGGAAGGCGTCGGGTGTCATGGCTGAAGAACCTGCGTGAGTGGTTCGGCTGCAGCAGCACAGAACTGTTCAGGGCAGCTGCCAACAAGGTGAGAATAGTCGTGATGGTGTCCAACCTCCGATAGGAGAAGGACTATAAGAAGAAGAATTTCAAACACATAAATATAAAATACGTTTAAAATTTATATTTGAAATATACATGTAATTAAAATGAATATGCTTGTAATTTCTGTAATAGTTAATAAAATTGTTATAACTATTTTTTTTACTTTGAAAATTTAAACAATTAATCCTTTAGACCGTTCCCATTAACAATAAACAATCACTTGTGTATTCAATGAAAAATGAATTTATTTGGATGTTATAACGCCATTTTTATTTCATTTAACAGAAATTTGATATAACCATATTATATTACAGACGAATTTAATAGTATTATATAATGCGCACAACGTTACAACTATCTATATGAAGTCGTTTTTCTCCTGAAAACCAATTTGTTAGTTAGGACGTTTCAACTAAGGAGCCCGTTACTGACGGCCATGAACGGATTAACGAGATTCCCACAAATGATCAATTACTTATTTACATATTATTTATAAAATATTTATCGGATTAACAATAAAAGTTACATCTTCTAATGGTTTCGAGATCGGATGATTATATTTAAATTATACGTTTTTATTAATATAAATTGATCGGTCACTCCCAGTGCGGCCTTTAGGCTGCACAACCTAAGCAGTCACGTGCCTTTTTCATATGTTGAAAGAAGCATTCCAAAAGTAGATAAATTAATATTGTAAAATATGTACGAGAGGGTGGGGTAAGTTGTTGCGGGCGCTAGTTGTTTATTATCCTCAAATTATCCTCATGTTTATCGTTAACCTTTCGGTGGTCGCGCTATGAGCAAATCGCTCACGTTTTAGTTTGAAGTGCTGGTAATTTTGAATGATTCAAAGAGGATTTACATTTTCCTCGTAGATTCCCTTTTCGCATCAACAAAATTAGCATATTTTTTGCTTTCCGCCTAACAGCAACACATAATATGAATTATGCTATTAAATCCGCAAGTATTAATTAATGTAAAATAGGTTTTTCCTATGTTAATAGGTTGTAAACTTAACGTGTAAAGTATCATTCACATAGACTTAGTGCAGAAGTGTAATATTGGTACTGCAGTGGTAAGAATCGTTTTAAGTTCGATCATTCACATAACGTGGTAAGAACAAGGGCGATATCGTATTATTATGTTGGTAGCGACATCAAATTAACCTTCAAATAATGCGTATATAAGCGTAATGTCACGATTAATACTCAATTATTTGTTATTTGTACATATTTTGTCCTCACCTTCATAGTCTAAAATACTTAAATTCAGGTTTATAATTTTTTCCTGAAACAAACAAACCTCCATCTCACTTTTCATGCCAAACACTACTTAATTAGATATGGTAGAAAGGTCTTAAGTTCCGTTCCCTATATCCATAATTGTATAAAATTCAACAAAATCTATGTAAGAAACTTACTTATCAATAAATATTTTAAATTAAAATTAATTAATACTCAATTTTCAACTTTAAGTTTAGAATTCAAAAATATCTCGTCATTAAATGACATGCGTCAAAATGCGCATCATCTGATTGGTTGCGTGTAACAGTGTACTGCAGAAGTTAAAAAGCTTGTAGCTTCTGCAGTACCACTGCCATACCAATCTTACCGCATAAGTCAATGTGAACGTTCTCATAAGAAACAGTTGGCCAAACTTTCCTACCTTACCGCTAATCCTGCACTAAGCCTATGTGAATGAAGCTTTACAATAATTTCTAAACAATCCTATCACCGATGACTTCGTTTTGCTTTCATCATTGCAGATTAAAATGGTGGGATCCTTATCCAAGTAATTCGCCTTCTTTTTTCTTTTCGTTTTATTATTTTGACCAAGACCACCCCAAATTTCTACTTCAGATTTGAATTCGAAAAACCTTTGTAAATAATTAACTTAAAACCATGACTATTGAAGCTCAAACAAAGCTCTCTCGATTAACATCAATTGCACACATAAATTCACAATAGGTAGGAAAATTGCAAAACAAGTTTACCTTAACCCCCCCCCCCGCAGTAGTTTCTTGCGAATAACTCCGCGACCTTTGAAGCTCAAACGAAAATAATGGAAGCTCTGACGTTTGACACGATTTTTATTAAAAATATCGAAACTGGGGGGGGGGGGCACTGGCATGCACCTAGTGAAGTGCCACTACGAAGTTTGAAACTTCCAGTTAGAATGAAAACAAAATATTTATAAAATATTACAAAAAAGTACAAAAAAATATTACAAAAAAAAACAAAATACAGATTAGAAATACACTTAAAAGAATCCAATATGTATTTTTGTAAATCATATTTTTCAACATTTTATTTATATTATAATATATTTCAAAAGCAAACCCATTTCCTAGATAGGTACATTCCCCCCCCCCGCAAAATTTTTAAGTAAATTAGTATAAAACATTTGCGGTTCCTTTGGGCTCCCATTCAGATCGTGTATGAACCACACGCATCGCGAAATTATTCGCAAAAACTTTTTTAATAAAATTTATACCAATCGATCGAGAATAGTTTGAGCACTAATGGCCTTCTATTCCCAGCGTTTGAACCCCGAAAGGTAAAGAAAAGGTTAGTGCATTTAAAAAATTGTGAAATTGCAAATTTTCAGACATCGCTCCGAGCAAGTAGCGCGGCTAATTTTAGTGTTACTGATAATAATTACTGTAACTGATAAAAAATAATAAAATAGTTTTTAATTTTTAATATTAAAAAAGAAAACGAGAAAATTAATTAATAATTAAAAATTAATTAAGAAAATTAAGAGAAAATTTTGATCGCAAATTTAAAAATGTTTGTATAAAATTGTTGTCGATCGATCGAGAATCGTTGGAGCTTCAATAGGGAAGATGCATAAATTTTTTTTATAGCGTAGTTGGATCAAAAATAACTAAATATACTAATTAATGCTATTTAATTTATTTATTTTCGTTTTGATAATAATTTAAAAAATATTTAAAAATCCGTCAATTTGAATTGAACGAAACGACCGCGCAATTTGCCAAGTGACTGGTGACGTCACAAGTTAAATTTTACATTCATTTATGTTATTTTTCTGTGGTTTTGTGCTTTGAAAGTTGAAGTTTGTTAGTGTTAAAGCTGTTATTTATCATAATTAAATCAATTAAAAACAAGAAAGTTAAAAAAGTACTATACACGAGTAGAATAAACATGAAAGTGAGGTTATTGTTATTGTGCCGGTGACTTCGTTGCGTTTAAGGTCACATGTTTTATTTTAAATTATCATTGAATTTTAAAATGGATTATTTATAACAAAATACAATAAATAGAAGTTATTTTTGCTGATTTGATATTTAATATATAGGATTAATCGGAAAATACTGTTTTAACTAAATTTTTTTATTCATGCATGTTCCCCATTGTAATTTTGAACCCCAAGGGTAAAAAATAAGTGCACGGTTCCCACTTAATTTTTCAAAGTAAATTCCCTGACTTTTCCAGGTTTACCCTGACTAAAATTTAAATTTCCTTGAATTTTTCAGTAAATCGGAAAACAAAATTGTACTGACAAGTGCACAATACCAACATAAAGAAATTTCAAAATTTAAAATAAACATTTCAAAATTGATATTAAAATATTTCCCGGGCCAAAGTTTTAATTTCCTTAACTTAGCGCTAAAAATGAAAAATTCACCAACTTTCCCTGACCAAATTCGAAAATTTTTAAATAGATTTCCAAGTATTCCATACGAGAGGTAACCCTACAAAACTTAACTGGAAAAAAAATTTAAATTGTGCAAATTAAGGTGCCCCATCCTACCTCATTATTTAAAGAGATCCGTGGTTGGGACTCAAGTCATTTATTTTGCCTTCCAGTTTAGTAGTGTAATCTGTTAATAAACTCCATCAGGTGTTTTGAAACTCCCATAAGGTTTGTCTATCTGATACTAGATAAACAAAGCCTGTATACAAACACGATTATCTTATTAAATTTCGCCAAAGAAAGAAATTAATGGTAGTTTTTCGATTTTACTACGTGAAAAAAAATTACAAAGATTCCAATTGCGATGATGCAGGCCGAGCTAAGTACGGGGTTCCCAAATATCACGTGAATTTGCTAAGTAAATGGGTTAAAATGGAAACGACATTTTTTTATAAACTACTGCTAGTTTTTGCAATTCTTAATATTTGGACATCCAGACAAAGAAGCTGAAAAAAACCTAGAGGTTGCAAATAATTCGTGCCCCAAAAGTCCTCTGTCGACTTCTATCTTCTATCCCAAGCGGGGATTGGAACTCCCCAGTGTTTCGTTTATAACTCGCTTAATTTTATTTTTTTTGAAAATTTTTATCATTAATTTTTCAATTTCGCAACCAAAAAGTTCTCGTGAATATCGTATCTTTGCGACACTTGTAGTTCAATGGAACCTCATTGAAGCTCAAATTATTGGCACAAATTTCTTTAAAAAGTTTTCAATAGGGAGTGAGTGGCGAAAATTTACCTCTGCAATTCAAACCTGGAATTTCTACTGTGTGTACTAGGAAATTATTTTTATCTACAATGGTTTTTTTCTTTTTTAATATTAAAATATAAAACCCATTTTAATTATTACCAGCAACACTAAAATTGCTCGGAACAATGTTTTTTAGAATCCAAATTATTTTTTCTTAATGTTAAATTCTGAAATTTTGTTGTAGATACTTTGCAAGGTACATTCCCCCCCCCCCTGTCACAAATTTTTTAATGAAATTAGTATCAAACTTTTGAGCTTCCATTCAAAGTTTTTAACTTCAACGGTTTTTAATAATAATTCGATGCTTTAGAACAATTTTGGGAGGGACTTTAGAAAATTCTAGCCCCCCCCCCGTCATTGTGATTGGTTTTATACACTAATTTGAACCAACTTTCTAAGGTTGAAAATCGTCCATTTTTAAACCGTGTTTCATAAGAATGAATATTGCTAAAGATTGCCATTGCCACTTCCCGGGGGATCATATGAGAATAAAAATCATATCAACCGAAAGAGATTATTTTTCCGTATCTTATGATACCCAACAGTTGATATTTTTCTCTAAATTATTGTTCAAATGCAAAAATAAAATAAACGCTTTTAAAAGAATATGGGTTGCCTTGGATAATTTTGATCTGTCAAAGTAATTTGTATTGTTTTGCGCTTTTAGTATAATTTACATATTATATAAACATAGTACGTAATTAATATCAAACGGGAGGTTGTAGACTGCGCCCGATGGTTGAAGGGTCTCATAATCTAGCATGTACATTGCGCCGGGTTCGGTTAGGGTTAGTATGTAGATTGCGCCGATGGTCAATTAATAGGTAATCTTTTTGGGTAACGACGGAATGAAAATCCCATTAGAGGATTAAGGTACTTAATTTATTACAGGAGTATTTATTACTATTATTTATTACTAAATTTATTACTATACATTATGTGCGATTTTTAATTAGGTTAGTAATTTGACGAGGTAATTTTTAAATAACTGCATTATTTTGATTCTTTCATTATTAAAAACTTTTATAACACAAATTTATAACTACGAGAAATTTGCAATTTCGAGACAATTTGTGCACGATTCTGTTGGTCTATAATTTTGGGGGTGAAACGTTATAGTTTACTGCCCCATACCGCAACTATACTTTTTAATGCTATTTCGAGGTTCTCTCATATCCCGGTTTCATTTATCCCGGTTTTCTTGATGGGTGGCGCCTTCTCGTATGTTTAGCCTAGTAACCAGAGTCAAAACCGCCCTGCAGGGGTGCAGAGCGGGGCGGAGCGAAGCGGCGCCCCGGAAGGGTAGGTTTTGACGATGGATAACTCTCCTTATCGAATGCACACCCCAAAAATCGAAGAAAAAAAATTTATTTTTTTCACTTTTTCAGCAATACACCGGTTATTCTCCATTTTTTTGATAATATTTATTATTAATATCTACTAATAAGTATTGCAATAAGTATTGTCATATTAATGATAATTAGGTACAATTTAATTTTTTATTAATATTTAATAAACTGATTTACAATAATAACCCCATTATGCCTTAGTAATACTTTTTAATCCCTCAGGTACACCATCGGCGCAATCTGTATGTTACCCTTAATGACCATCGGCGCAATCTACAGGTTGCCCGATGCTACCCGAACTGCACCACGGCTTATCAGGGGTCATTTCTTGTACCCAGGTAAATGTAATCCCTTGACCGAACTGCACCACGGTCTAATGTCGTTCCGTAATCGCTTTACCGAATTGCACCACGAGCAAACCGAGCAGGTATCACAAGCAAACAGATAATATAAAGAAATAAATACACAAATATCAAAATTCTTTGCAATTTAAATTTCGAGTTTAATATATTAATTCATATTATATTATACAGGGTCGGAGCAGGTATTAATAAAATAATAACCCAAAACAGTGAAAAAATAAAATTTTTTTTGCCTTCGAATTTTGGGGTGTGCATTCGATAAGGAGGGTAATCCATCGTCAAAACCTACCCTTACGGGGCGCCGCTGCGCTCCGCTCCGCTCTGCACCCCTCCAGGGCGGTTTTGACTCTGGTTACTAGGCTAAACATACTAGAAGCGCCACGCATCAAGAAAACCGGGATAAATGCAACCGGGATGTGAGAGACCCTCGAAATAGCATTAAAAAGTATAGTTGCGGTATGGGGCAGTAAACTATTACGTTTAACCCCCAAAAAATCGCGTAAAAACAAAAAATAATCGATGTTACATGTAGGAGGCATCAGGTAGATGCCGTTTTCTCATAGAGGTGGTACAATTCGGACGACCGACCCTTGGTGAGGTGTTTACCTGAAATTACGGTAGTGCAATTCGGGTAGGAGATTTGTGAACTAATCTTTTCGTGGTGCAATTCGGGTGCACCGGGTTGCCCATGGTCATTTACCCAAAAAAAAAGGATTAATTTCTGACCATCGGCGCAGTCTACATATGTCCTATCAAACTACATCAAAATTCTGACGTATACGACCATAGTTAAAATTTGATTGCATATAGACGGCGCGGCGTCCCGCATATTTCTAATTTTTTCTACTGCTTAAAATGACATTTTTACTACATGAAAAACAAATAAATGTGGCCTTCATCAGCGAAACAAAAAAGAAACTAAAAGGAAGTTGTGATCTAGAAAACTATACTATGATATACAGTGGAGTACCTCAAGAAGAAAGAGCTTGCGTTGGAGTAGCAATACTGTTTGATGAGAAATGGAAGAATAGAATCACCTCGTACAAATGGATAAATGAAAGAATAATCTCAGCAAGGTGCAAAATAGAGAGAGGAAATATAACGTTCATAAGTGTATACGCACCAGAAGAGGGCAAAAAGGAACAGACCGAAACATTTTATAATATCCTCCAGCAGGTATTGGATACTTGCCCAAAAAATGATTACATCATCATAGGAGGAGACCTAAATGCCCGAATCGGAAGATCAATAATATAATAGATAAAATAATCGGAACACATAATGAAGACATATTGAATGAAAACGGAAAAAAATTAAGAGATTTCGCATGTTTCAATAACACCAAAATAATGAACACCTTCTTCAGACACAAGCGGATACACAAATATACATGGGCGGCTAGAGGACAGACATCAACAATAGATTACTTTTTGAGTAACTATAAAACAGCAGAATTATTCAAGGATGTCCGAGTGTATCGTGGGGCGGACGTTGGGTCAGAACACTATTTACTGCAAGCATCGGTAAACCTAAAAACGAAATGGTTAAAAAAAACCATAAACCGGACAAGGTACAAAACCTATTTAAAATCCATCTGCTCAACGAAGATTCAATAAGAAACCTTTACCAAAGAAGACTTGAGCAATTCAGCAAAAACACTTCAAAAAGTCAAGATATAGACGAAGAATGGTTAAACATTAAAAACATTTTGAAGAAAGCAGCTAATGAAGCCCTTGGACGTCGGAAAAAATCAACTACAAAAATAATAAAAGTATGGAGTAAGGAACTGGAAGAAGCAATAAAAAAGAAAAAGGCTGCGTACATTCAATTATTAAGTAGTAATAGAACACCAGAAAACAAAATTAAATATGACAAACTTAATAAAGAAACAAAGAAATTACACAAAAGCCTACAACAAAACCAGTGGGACGAATTTATTAGTAAAATAGAAAACGACGTACACGGGAGACAAAACATAGCCTATAAGATATTAAAACATTTAAACAGCAAGGAACGAGACAGTGCAGTGTTGAAAATCATAACGAATGAGGAGTGGCTAGAAAACTATAAAACACTTTGGAACAACGAAAAGGAAAAAAGAAGCAAAGACTCAGAAGAAGTATATAGGGAGGTAGATCCAATTGAGTATGATGAGTTTGACGACGTTCTTAGGAGAACTAAAAATAGAAAAGCAGTGGGGAGCGACAACGTTAATAGTAAGCTGATTAAATACGCGCCTGAACTAGTTAAACGAAGACTGTTGGAATTACTAAATAAATGTTGGCAAAGTCTGAGAACACCATCAGAATGGAAGGTTGCAATTGTTAAGCCTATATATAAAAAAAGAGACCGGACATCCTGCGCGAACTATAGAGGAATTAGCCTTCTAAATACTGTCTATAAGATCTACTATAAAATTATTGCACAGATTAAAAGCAATAACAGAACATATACTACTGGAGGAACAGTGTGGTTTCAGGACAGGTAGATCTTGTACGGATAACGTGTTTAGTGTAAAGCAAATAATAGAAAATATCCTATTTATAGACAATATAAAGGCATTCGACCGAGTACTACGATATAAACTATGGAAAATTCTTAAAAAGAGAGGAATCCCACATCTCATAAGTGCAATAAAAAAATTTATGATAACACACAAATATGTATATCGGGACATGAAAAGAATCTTGCATACACAAACAGCGGACTGAAACAGGGCTGTAGCCTGTCGCCAATTCTTTTTAACATCTATATCGACGACGCTCTTAGAGAGTGGAAAAACTATATCAACTTCTACACCTTTAACCTCAATCAACCGAAGTATGTGTTCACAATGCTATTCGCAGACGACCAGATACATAGCAGACAGCGAAGACTCACTTCAGTACGCATTCCATAAACTTAATCAGACCATGAAAACTTATAACATGTCCATATCAGTAACTAAAACAAAAGTAATGGCATTTGAAGGACAAGAGTACATAAGATCGAAAATCGTATCTGACACCCCTGTGGAACAAGTAAAGAATTTTAAATTCTTGGGTTGCACTATAGACCTTTATGAGGAAAATTCGACTACCTCAATGGCACAATTAAACGCACGCTGAATAAATGTACAAATCATGAAACTCTACTGAAGTTCTACAAGGTAATGTCGGTACCCGCAGTTACGTATGGTAGCGAGACATGGATATTAACAAAAAAAAATTGAAAGCCGAATCCAACATGCGGAAATGAGATTTCTAAGATCAATTCTAGGATTTACACGTCGAGATAGAAAACGAAATACCGACATACGAAAGGAGTTAAACATCTTCAATCTAAACACGAAGATCGACGAATATCGCAAAGAATGGGGGCTACACCTATAAAGAATGATGGACACCCGACTGCCAAAGAAATTTTTTCAATATAAACCAAGAGGAAAGCGTAATATCGGCAGACCTAGAGTAAAATTATTTAAGAAAAGCCGGGTCTGTGATCGACCCCCTTCGATTTGACTGATTTTTTGTGGGCACATTACCCATCCGGGGAGTAGTCAAAAGCTAGAATATTACGTCCCAAAAAAATTTATTGGCTGAGCCGGGGCTGAGCTATAGCTATTCTAAGTTTTTTTTCACAATTTTTACTTGAATTTGGGCATTTTCGATCACGCAGCGGGTTTTCGCACTACGTGGCTGAAAATGGGTTTCCTTATGTAAAATTGACCTAGAAACAAGACTATGGCCACAGATTTGACCTACGACCAATACCTACAGAAATATTGACCAAAAACACTCGAAATTTACCAAAAAAGTCCCAAATCTTGGGAAAACTGTGAAAAAAAAATAATTTCACTATATTAGACCGCCATCTTGTAGAAAATGAACCAATTAGTCCAATGAGCACACTCACAGATTTTTAGGACGAACCGTTCAGGAGATACGCGGCGTCAAAGTTAGACGTTTTCGTTTTTTCTATAAAAAATTGACATTTTCTACCTTGTGGGACAATGTTCGACCTACATGACTATTTTGCGATGTTCCCTGCCATCCATTGGCACCTCATAAGTCTCTTTCGATAAAAATAACCTATCAATGCACCATTTGGAGAGTCAGGAGTCGCAAAATAGTCCTGTAGGTCAAACATTGTCCCACAAGGTAGAAAATGTCAATTTTTGATAGAAATAAAGTGCTACTTCCGGTTTAGAGATTTGCTGCAAAATCAAATGGTGCTTTCGTATACCGATTCAAGTGTTAAATATGAAATTTGGTTACTATATAACAATTCGTTCCTGAGATATTGAAGAAAAACTATTTCGTCCTTCAAGTAAAGTGCCATTTCCGGTTTAGGGATTTCCTCCAAAATCAAATGGTTCTTTCGTATATTGATTAAAGTATTAAATATGAAATTTGGTTACTATATAACAATTTGTTCCTGAGATATTGAAGAAAAACCATTTCGTCCTTCAAGTAAAGTGCTACTTCCGGTTTAGGGATTTCCTCCAAAATCACATGGTGCTTTAGTATACTGATTAAAGTGTTAAATATGAAATTTGGTTACTAGATAACAATTCGTTCCTGAGATATTTAAGAAAAACCATTTCGTCCTTCAAGTGAAGTGCTACTTCCGGTTTAAGGATTTCCTCCAAAATCAAATGGTGCCTTTGTATACCGATTAAAGTGTTAAATATGAAATTTTGTTACTATATAACAATTCGTTCCAGAGATACAGAACTTACAGACATTTTGCGTTACATACATCCATACATACACACATACATACAGACATCATTGCGAAAGTAGTCAAAACGGATTCAGAAATGCTCAAAACGGTTTTTCCGTTAAAATATCGACATCGAATTTTTTCATGATTACAATACTTCCTTATAGGGAAGTTAAAACGAAAAGGTCTAACTTTGACGCCGCGTATCTCCTGAACGGTTCGTCCTAAAAATCTGGGAGTGTGCTCATTGGATTCGTTGGTTCATTTTCTACAAGATGGCGGTCTAATATAGTGAAATTATTTTTTTTTCACAGTTTGCCCAAGATTTGGGACTTTTTTGGTAAATTTCGAGTGTTTTTGGTCAATATTTCTGTAGGTATTGGTCGTAGGTCAAATCTGTGGCCATAGTCTTGTTCCTCGGTCAATTTTACATAAGGAAACCCATTTTCAGCCACGTAGTGCGAAAACCCGCTGCGTAATCGAAAATACCCAAATTCAAGTAAAAATTGTGAAAAGAAACTTAGAATAGCTATAGCTCAGCCAATAAATTTTTTTGGGACGTAATGTTCTGGCTTTTGACTACTCCCCGGATGGGTAATTTGCCCACAAAAAATCAGCCAAATCGAAGGGGGTGGATCACAGACCCGGCTTTTCTTAAATAATTACTTCCCTATAAGGAAGTATTGTAATCATGAAAAAATTCGATGTCGATATTTTAACGGAAATATCCGTTTTGAGCATTTCTGAATCCGTTTTGACTACTTTCGCAATGATGTCTGTATGTATGTATGTATGTATGTATGTATTGCTATGTCCTCCTGCCTATAAATGTTGGGTACAGGAAGGTACACACATTATTGCCCCTTCTTACTAAGCTCGCGGGTTGAGTCGTTCAGGGAGTGGGTCCCTTGTGGTTCGAAATAAATTATTAGAGGCGACGTTGCTATGCTCATTGGCTCTCTCAGGATGTTTAACTTTGCTTTCCTTTTTTGAGTAAAAAAGAAAAAAAAAACTTTCATCAACTCCCATACAAATTTTATTATAGTAAAGAAAAGAAAAATTATCAAACTGTCTTTCATGAAAGAACATTAATACTAAATAAATCTTGGATTACAAATCCAAGGTGAATAAACCTTTGAAAATTTTAAAATTAATACAAATAATTGTTCGAAACAAAGAGGTTTCCTCTCTTCGTCCCAAGTTGCTTGATTATTAAGCCAATCAAGACTTTCACTTTTAAATTCACATAAACAAATTAAAGTAAATTATGCACAGTACCTGTTTCCTGGACATATCGCAGTTTTTATTTTTTTAAAAAGGATATCATTTATTCGCTGTTTGTGTGCGCCCTGCTTTAATCTTTACTTGCAAAGATTCAACTTTATTCCACCGGTCATCACTTTGCTTGGTGTCATCTGAAGTGGTACTTTACTTTGACTAGTGCTGAAATTTGTGCTCGTATTTGCATCCTTCCTATTGAGAATCTCCAAAAATATTGAGGTAAGTTGTTCCATTAATTTGCAATGATTTTCTTGTTATCCAGAAAATTTTTATATGAATAGATTTTTGTAAATTACAACATTTCCATTGCATTTGTTTATGTCCTTGACATCTATTTTTAGAATCGACGTTGGACAAACGACTTCTAACCTCTCCGAAGTCAAATGAATTTGTTTAACCTCCAAATTCAGGTAAATAATATTTTTCGGAGAGCATCGAAAAATGCATGCACGCAGCTGAGTTACCAGAGGTGAACTGATTTTTGATCGAAAATCGATACAATTGGTATTCTTGTTTGAATTTTGTGAGTCAAATCCATGTATTTTTGAATTTATTTCTCTCTAATAAATTATTTTTATTCTAGATTTTTCTTCTGCATCAACCTCGATTTCCTTTGGAACATCTTCCCGAGCAGTTTGATTGGTACATTCCATTTTTATCAATTTTATGGATTGTTGATTGATTCATTTTCGTCTTTCTTGGTTGTTTACAGGGCGTTACACAAATTTGACCCTTATTAACTAATTTGTTAATTTATCCTTTGAAAATATACACATTAAATGCATGAAACAATTACATAATTTTTGATATGCTTACATTTTTACAGAGAATGTTATTTGCAGAGTAAATTGGTTTACAAATTCTTAAATTTTTTTAGGTTATCATGATTAATACATTTTTACAAATTTTGAGCTAATTAAGTTTTTTGTTTCATTTCTGATGTGACAATCATCAGTTTATTTAGATTTAGCAATCTTTGTCATGTTTCATTCATCCTGAGAGACTCAAATAAATTTAGAAAATTGAAATTTTGAAAAATAAAAAATTTCTCGTAGAGCAAATTTTTAAAGTGTCTTTCGACTTAGAATTTTGTGCTTGTTTCGAATATATGATTCATTTTAGCATCGGGAGCATTTCTTATTCATTTTAACACACAGCAGTATGTATGGATGTATGTAACGCAAAATGTCTGTAAGTTCTGTATCTCTGGAACGAATTGTTATATAGTAACAAAATTTCATATTTAACACTTTAATCGGTATACAAAGGCACCATTTGATTTTGGAGGAAATCCTTCAACCGGAAGTAGCACTTCACTTGAAGGACGAAATGGTTTTACTTAAATATCTCAGGAACGAATTGTTATCTAGTAACCAAATTTCATATTTAACACTTTAATCAGTATACTAAAGCACCATGTGATTTTGGAGGAAATCCCTAAACCGGAAGTAGCACTTTACTTGAAGGACGAAATGGTTTTTCTTCAATATCTCAGGAACAAATTGTTATATAGTAACCAAATTTCATATTTAACACTTTAATCAATATACGAAAGAACCATTTGATTTTGGAGGAAATCCCTAAACCGGAAATGGCACTTTACTTGAAGGACGAAATGGTTTTTCTTCAATATCTCAGGAACGAATTGTTATATAGTAACCAAATTTCATATTTAACACTTTAATCAATATACGAAAGAACCATTTGATTTTGGAGGAAATCCCTAAACCGGAAATGGCACTTTACTTGAAGGACGAAATGGTTTTTCTTCAATATCTCAGGAACGAATTGTTATATAGTAACCAAATTTCATATTTAACACTTTAATCAATATACGAAAGAACCATTTGATTTTGGAGGAAATCCCTAAACCGGAAATGGCACTTTACTTGAAGGACGAAATAGTTTTTCTTCAATATCTCAGGAACGAATTGTTATATAGTAACCAAATTTCATATTTAACACTTTAATCAATATACGAAAGAACCATTTGATTTTGGAATAAATCCCTCAACCGGAAATGGCACTTTACTTGAAGGACGAAATGGTTTTTCTTCAATATCTCAGGAACAAATTGTTATATAGTAACCAAATTTCATATTTAACACTTTAATCGGTATACAAAGGCACCATTTGATTTTGGAGGAAATCCTTAAACCGGAAGTAGCACTTCACTTGAAGGACGAAATGGTTTTTCTTAAATATCTCAGGAACGAATTGTTATCTAGTAACCAAATTTCATATTTAACACTTTAATCAATATACGAAAGAACCATTTGATTTTGGAGGAAATCCCTAAACCGGAAATGGCACTTTACTTGAAGGACGAAATAGTTTTTCTTCAATATCTCAGGAACGAATTGTTATATAGTAACCAAATTTCATATTTAACACTTTAATCAATATACGAAAGAACCATTTGATTTTGGAATAAATCCCTAAACCGGAAATGGCACTTTACTTGAAGGACGAAATGGTTTTTCTTCAATATCTCAGGAACAAATTGTTATATAGTAACCAAATTTCATATTTAACACTTTAATCGGTATACAAAGGCACCATTTGATTTTGGAGGAAATCCTTAAACCGGAAGTAGCACTTCACTTGAAGGACGAAATGGTTTTTCTTAAATATCTCAGGAACGAATTGTTATCTAGTAACCAAATTGCATATTTAACACTTTAATCAGTATACTAAAGCACCATGTGATTTTGGAGGAAATCCCTAAACCGGAAGTAGCACTTTACTTGAAAGACGAAATTTTATAATTTAATTAAATAATAAAATAAAATTTAAATAATATTTCTGCGAATCTTTAGATGAACGATAAAGGAATGATTCCTTATAGGGAAGTCATGTGCTGGCCACATCAGATTTTTTTACTCTTAGGAAAAGATGGACTGATCAGAGGTGACGTAACGGGTTAATATAACCTAAAACGTGAAGAAGATAATGACATTCTAAAAATATTTTTCAATGCACACATGTTATTATCGCGTTTTTTATTGTTAAAATCCAACAAATTACCAATTAAATTTGATAACTTTGATGTCAAAGTAATTTGTGTATTTTACCGAATTAAAATTTTTTTAAATTAATATTTAATATAAAATTAAGTAAGTGGAATCTAGTGAATGGGAAAGTAATGTGTTGTCACATCAGATAATCAGATCTTTTATTAAAAACCTTGAAGTTCCAACTTTGAATGGCAGCTCATTGAGGCTCAAACGGTTGGCACTTCTTTCATTAAAAAGTTCTTGATGGGGAGGAGACGCACTGTACCTCGTAGCTTTTTTAACATTAAAAAAATAATGTCAATTCCGCTCGGTACTTGTTCGGAGCGATGTACAATTCCTACATTCTTTTAAACGCTCCTACTTTTTTCCTTTTGGGGTTCAAATGATGGAAATAAAAGCTCATTGGAGATCTAATAATGATTCTTGATTGATTGGCGCTAATTTTATTAAAAAAAATCAAGAACCTTAGCTATGTGGGATGCAGCGCAAACTTTTTTTTAGTTTTTGCTGTGAAGATACAACAAACACCAAGTATAATCACCCTTCCTTTTTTGGTCAAGGGATTACATGGCAATTGATACATTACCAAAAGTTCCTTATGTATTTGTTGTAGCTCCAATCGCCAACATTTTTAACTCTATATTAAAACTTTGTTTGAAAATGCTCAAGTCTACAGAACTGAAGAAACATAATAGATGTTTCTTAAATTTAAATTCCTGAAATTTAGACCTCATTTCATTACCAAATTTCTTCAACTGATTCCTGTAGGATACTAACCACATCTATTAATCTAATTTTAAAAATCCGATATCGAAGCGAATAATAATATCGAAAAGGGAAAAGCAGGGTTTGGGCTCCACATCCCTCAGATGAGACAGTTTGGTCCGCGGAAGGTTTTTGTTAAAAATTGGGCTTTTTGATTTAATTTCCTCCAAGCCTGCATATTCCACGACGTTTTTAAATGAAAACGAAGAACACTTTGTAGATTTAAGCGGATCAATAACACAATTTGAAATAATAAACAAAAAAAGTGAGGTTAGAAAAACCACTTACCCAAATTCGATACAGAAATTGAATTTTTGCCAAATCCAAGTATCGATTTCGACCGAATTTTATTTTAAGACTAGGTTTCAAAAATCTTGCAATCCAAAACACCGTCCAAATTGCAAAATGTTAAATTATGTTACGTCAAAAAAAGGTCAGGGCCGCGCTGAGGGAATTTGAAAAATTTTCTAGATCACCCAAATAAAAATTTTAAATATTTTCAGCAAAAAGTGACGATTTTGAGCAGGATGTGGTAATTGTATTCAAATTCTAAAATAAATTGGATTAGGGCAAGAGCAACTTGGTGAAAGATTATCCAAAAAAATATTTTAAATTAATTTATTTGTTTTCGTTATAATTCAACCTAATAATAATTATTATTCTGATACCTTAAAAAAATTTTCCTTGTAAAACTTCAATTCTTTAATACTTTCTTTAATATCGTCTAATGCTCTGTGCTGAAAACTCTTTTGTGGCATCTTCTTAAGTAACTCAGTGTTCCAAAAGCGACACAATTCCTTAACTGTGGAAACATCAACTATACGATGATGCAAATATTCGTTAACTTTAGGCATGTACTTTTGCAAAAATATCCTATCCATGTAGACAGAATTACCAGCTAACGGGCTCGATTTTTCCACCACGTGCTGACTGATAAATTCAAAAATGATCTCTTCGGCTTCACTTAAAGTCAGTTTGGATCTCAAACATGCTTCGGTTAAGCCACTCTTAAACCAGACAAATTTAGATGGTTACTTAGAAAACTAATCTGATCTACCTTTCCGTGTTGCTTCACACACCATTCGTGCATTCCACTTAAAATAGAATCAGATTGATTTACAACTAGGTTTGGGCCTTCGGCGACCACGTTCAGATCGTTATCGGTTACTATACAAGCGACTTCCAAAATGTGGTCATTATCGATGTCCAACCCGGTCATCTACAAAGAATTTATTACATTAAGGGTATTTCTGGAGTTAGTGCAAGGTCTTACTTCTAAGTCCACCCAAACAAGTCTTACTGGTGCAGGAGTGTCCATTTTCGTGCTGCTGAGTCTCGAGTGGGTTACCGGGGCGCCTACAAATCAATACAACGTTTTTTATAAGAGAAACTTTTAGTAGGAAGTGTGGCTACTAACCTAAGTTATTGAACTACTAACCTAATTTTGTAAATAACGTTCTAATATTACGTAACATTTCACTTAATTAGATCTAATTAATTAGATAAAGTAATAAGAAATTAATGAAATTTGCATTTAAAGGTTTTAAATATTTTAGGTTATGAAAATCTCGTGCGTCAAATTTTAAATTTCGTAGCACCATCTACACATTTAAAAAGTAAACTGGCTTTTTAGTGATTTGTAATTTGAATGTGAAGTGCGGTTCTAAACCTGAAGTACCAGGTTTGATTCCTGGTGAAGCTACGTGCACAAATTAAATAGAGAAGATATAGAAGGATCCAGATAATCTGCACTAATTAAATTTTTTGCGGTTGGTAATTATCATTATGTTCCCTATAGACTCCTAGACCGTTTCACCGATCGGAATCAAATTTGGCACAGTTATTATGTAGGTCCCTGCGCATGTTTTAGTATTGAAATAGTGCAAAAATTTGCAAAGGAAAGGAAAGTTGATTTTGAGTAGCCTGCCTTCCTTTAAGGAATCTCGATAATCCATTCATGCGCGTCCCATAGGGACGCGCATGAATGGATTATCGAGATTCCTTAAAGGAAGGCAGGCTACTCAAAATCAATTTAAACATCAATAATGAAGGCTGTCAAGCTGTCAACCGATCGACAATGCAAATACGCGTGCACGTGCTTTACATTTCTATTTGACCAATCTTAACCAAATTTGGTGTAGAAGTTATTTACAACGCTACGAAAAACATAGGCTAGTTTAGCACAACCACATCCTACACGGTCTAGATGGCTAAAGGCGACCGGTAGGCCGACTGTGCCAGTTAGTATTTAATAACAATCAAACTTTTTCATTCCATTCGAAACTTTACTTCTCTGTAATGTACCACTGCTAATATGGTAAAAAATAAATAAAAAATTATTTTTCACATCAAAGTAAAACCAGAAAGTCCATTTTTAAATTTAAAACAAATTTTAATTTTATTATACAAACGATGTGTTTACAATGACAATTTCGAGGGTTCTTGCTACACTTTGTTCACTGCTTCACTGCTACCTCATAATTCATTTCGGACGCCCTACGCTAAATAGTTGTTTTATACTTTTATATATTGAAGTGTGTTTTCAAATGCACAAAATTAAATATTTAATTATGAAATAAAACCAAATTTTAAACAATGAAAATAAAATAAATAACGTAGATCATAAGTGTGTGAAAATTCAAAAAGGAAAAAAAAAGGAAAACGAATGGAGAGAGATGTCAATTGCGATAAAAGACGCAAAAGGGGGTTTTTACAATGATTTGTAAAACTCGTTAATTTACATTAATTTGGAGAGAAATTAATGATCAATGTGATTGCGATGTGTGGATTAATCCATAAAAGGCGAAATAGCGAGAAAATACTTTGGATTGTGAAGATTATTGTAATTCAAAAATTACAGAAGTGAATGGGGAACATGCATGAAAAAAAAATTTTAGTTAAAACAGTATTTTCCGATTAATCCTATATAGTAAATATCAAATCAGCAAAAATAACTTCTATTTATTGTATATTGTTATAAATAATCCATTTTAAAATTCAATAATAATTTAAAATAAAACATGTGACCTTAAACGCAACGAAGTCACCGGCACAATAACAATAACCTCACTTTCATGTTTACAATACTCGTGTAAAGTACTTTTTTAACTTTCTTGTTTTTAATTGATTTAATTATGATAAATAACAGCTTTTGACACTAACAAACTTCAACTTTCAAAGCACAAAACCACAGAAAAATAATATAAATGAATGTAAAATTAAACTGTGACGTCACACGTTCTGTGACAAATTGCGCGGTCGTTTCGTTCAATTCAAATTGACGGATTTTTAAATATTTTTTAAATTATTATCAAAACGAAAATAAATAAATTAAATAGCATTAATTAGTATATTTAGTTATTTTTGATCCAACTACGCTATAAAAAAAATTTATGCATCTTCCCTATTGCATGTGCAATAAATGTGTTAATGTATGAAAAATTTTGGAAAAGTTATATGAATCGATATTGATTATAAAGACAACGTAATTGATAAAAAAAGGGTGCAATTGGAAAATTCCACGCCTATGTACATAAATTTGGACGTGCACAGGGAAATAGTTGATTTTTAAGGCCAACGCATCCTTAAAAAATTGCATAATAAAGGTTTGCGTACCTATTGAATGGAACTATGACAAAAATAACTAACAAAAATCGGGAAGAACAAAAGGTAATTGGTTAAAAATATTAAACGTAAACCCAGTGAAAAATAAAGTTTTATAGAATAAGTTCGTTAAAATTGTCATCCTTTAACATTATAAATAGTATCAAGGGGTGGATAAACTGATTGTATGTGAAAACTAAAACTCCAAGAGAAAATCGTATTTAATCTGAATACGAGGAACAATATAAAAGTTTATCGACATCTAGGTACAAAAAGGAAAAGTTAATATTAAAAATTTTATTTAATTGTTCATAAAAAAATTTCTTATTTAAATGATTAAATGTTACATTGTTTGAAAGAAGATTTTATTTAATGTTAGAGTTAGAAAGAGAAAAAATTAATAAAAAAAAGGTATTTACTGGTTGTCCCGGGACATTCACTCGAGTAGAACACGACAATATAGATTAAACTATATGCTCATATAATAAAATCTCGGGTGTGAGGGTTGGGATAATAAAACAACGGTTTATCGCATCGACTAGTTTCGAACCCTGAACGGGTTCATCTTCAAGACTATATTTATGAAAAAGAAAAAGGTCGATACAATCAAAATTCAAAAAATGCTAAAAACGCAACACTAAAAACGAAATTTACCTCGCGGTAAGATGTAGGTGTCGTTAACTCCCGAAACTGGTGATACTTGTAGAATGGTGAAAATACAGAAGCAATGCTTGTCAATACGATATTTAAAATTCTTATTTTTGAAAGCAGCCTACTTCAAAAAATTCACCAATTCACCAATAAAAACTCATTGGCGTAACATAGAGTTGTCAATTACCTAGTTCAAAAACTAAATAAAGTTAGTTGTCATAATTGATTTTTCCCCTTTTTATCCTTCCATATTTTTATCACCGACTTATAAGCATTATCAATCTGTTCGAAGTCGGTTATTTGGTTAATATTATAAGTGCTTGTCAATATACAGGCCGCCTCCAGAAACGCCCGCTTTGGAAAGTTGCTCTCACGTGCAAGAACTTTAACGTTTTCTTCGTCAAATTGGTGATTACAAACACGTAGGTGCTCCGATAATCCGCTTTTATCTAACCCTTTCATTGCATCCAGCCTGTGCTGGCCTATTCGTTTTGATAGCAGTTGTTTAGTTTGACCCACGTAAGTTTTCTTACAATCGCAGGTGATTTCGTACACCACATTACTTTGGTACTTTAGAGGTACCTTGTCTTTAATTTTCGAGTAGACTAAGTTTGCCAATTTGTGGTCGTTATAGAAGGCCAAGCACAACTGCTTGCTTTGGATGTAATCCCGAAGTAGTACCCTCATCTTCGCTGCCAATTCTGGATGGAAGGACAACTTAAAAAATCGTGGTAAGGACTCTGGAATCGAGAGAGTAACCTCTGGAGGCTGTTTTATTCTTCCTCGATCGAATAAAGCACACTGCAGAAGGTGTTCAGGGTAATTATTTTTAATCAATTGACTTTTCAATTCCAACAACCGTTTTCCTCTCAGATCCGGCGTGACACACCTAATTATTCTGGTCTTTAACGTGTTTACCACACTCATTTTGTGTTTGAGGGGGTGTGAAGAGTTGTAGTTAAGGAGGCGTTCACTAGAGGACGGCTTCCTGTACAGGTCAGTGTGCATAGACCCATCTTGTCCAACACACACCAGTAAATCTAAAAAGGGGATACATCTATCGACCTCCAACTCGTAGGTGAATCTCAATCGGTTATCGAACCCATTCAAAATATCTAAGCAGTTGTTAATTTCGTTAGAAGGCACCGCTGTGAGCATGTCGTCGACGTACAACATGAAAAAAGGGACCTTAAAATTGATGGATCCCATAAAATTCATAAGGAGGTCGTGTAGGACAAATCTGGAGAAAATGGGACTGCTCGGATCTCCCATCGCACTACCTACTTTTTGCGAGTAGAATTCTCCTCTGTATTGGAAGTGGTTTTATCAAAAATTAAGGAAACCATCTCTATAAAACTCCCCCTTTTAATATCCGTGTAATCAGATATCAGGTCCCAATTGTTACAAAGAGAGGTCAAAACTGCCTCCTTGGAAACGTTGGTAAACAACGATTGGCATCAAAGGACACCAACACGTAGTCATCCGGCAGGGTCACATTACTCACAATCTCCATTGCATCTACCGAATTAAGTACACCAAATGGGAAACTAGGTGCCACTTTGTCTAGGATCGAGTTAATAAATCTTGCTATCAGCACAGAAGGAGACTGGATACAACTAACTACTGGTCTTAATGGCATATTGTTTTTGTGGACTTTTGGTAAGCCATATATAAGTGGAGGGCGAGCATTGTATTGTGTGAGTTGTTTTTTAGTGGAAGAGTCAATATAACCATTATCAAACAACTTTTTTGCGATTTGGTTAAACTTGTTTTGTATTGTCGCTGTGGGATCTTTATTCAATTTCACGTATGTAGGATCATCCAAGAGTGTACACATTTTGCTATGATAATCGGCTGACTTCATGACCACCGTAGAATTGCCTTTATCTGCCTTCAGGACCAAGATTTGGGGATTTTCTTTCAAAAATCTTTTTGTGGTAAGGACTTGTTTTCTAATTAGATTGTCTATGTTGATATGCTTTCCTTTGTTGCAGAAATTGTGAACGATATTGAGGGCCTTACCACGAAGAACATGCCTGTCTTTTTCTGTGGTTTTTAGGTTGTTCAGCAAATAATGTACCTCTGAGAGGAATTTAACCATGGGAAACTCTTTTAATGTGGGAGTTATACTAAACTTAGGGCCCAAAGATATAGTTTTTGCAACTATTTCTGGCAAAGGTATGTCAGTACAATTCTTTACCCACGACGTCTCTCCTAATCCATCAAAGTTATTCTTTTTAATGAGGTTATTGACTTTCTTAACATTGTTGTATTTAACGTTGGTAAATAATGGTTGTAATGCTTGATAACAATTTTCAAAGAATTTTGAAACCATTTGGGAGGGCAAAATTGTCGACAACTCATGTCGCATTTCTTTTAACAAGGTTTCCAATCTCTCAATGTCCAAAATCGCCATATATGCTCATGCTGTTACATTTACTTAAAAGCAACGCTAACATAATCCTCATGTCGTTTAAAATATAACATGGATTGACGGGCAAGTCCGTCACGCGCCATACGCTAAATAATGCGATAACGGACATATCCGTCATCAGCATTGAACGTGTTAAAACACATTTTTATTTTATTATATATATGACTAGCTGGCACGGGCGGCATCCGCCGCCCTTAGCCATCTAGACCCAGAATAGATCCGAGTAGGCCATAGTTGTTCGGCCTTCGGCCTCACAGGGGGAGGACCATAATAGATCCGTGAAGGCCATAGTTGTTCGGCCTTCGGCCTCACAGACCGGACCATAATAGATCCGTGAAGGCCAAAGTTGTTCGGCCTTCGGCCTCACAGGGCGGACAATAATAGATCCGTGAAGGCCATAGTTGTTCGGCCTTCGGCCTCACAGACCGGACCATAATAGATCCGTGAAGGCCATAGTTGTTCGGCCTTCGGCCTCACAGACCGGACCATAATAGATCCGTGAAGGCCATAGTTGTTCGGCCTTCGGCCTCACAGACCGGACCATAATAGATCCGTGAAGGCCATAGTTGTTCGGCCTTCGGCCTCACAGACCGGACCATAATAGATCCGTGAAGGCCATAGTTGTTCGGCCTTCGGCCTCACAGACCGGACCATAATAGATCCGTGAAGGTCAAAGTTGTTCGGCCTTCGGCCTCACAGACCGGACCATAATAGATCCGTGAAGGCCATAGTTGTTCGGCCTCACAGACCGGACCATAATAGATCCGTGAAGGCCATAGTTGTTCGGCCTTCGGCCTCACAGACCGGACCATAATAGATCCGTGAAGGCCATAGTTGTTCGGCCTTCGGCCTCACAGACCGGACCATAATAGATCCGTGAAGGCCATAGTTGTTCGGCCTTCGGCCTCACAGACCGGACCATAATAGATCCGTGAAGGCCAAAGTTGTTCGGCCTTCGGCCTTACAGACCGGACCATGATAGATCCGTGAAGGCCATAGTTGTTCGGCCTCACAGACCGGACCATAATAGATCCGTGAAGGCCATAGTTGTTCGGCCTCACAGACCGGACCATAATAGATCCGTGAAGACCATAGTTGTTCGGCCTTCGGCCTCACAGACCGGACCATAATAGATCCGTGAAGGCCATAGTTGTTCGGCATTCGGCCTCACAGACCGGACCATAATAGATCCGTGAAGGCCAAAGTTGTTCGGCCTTCGGCCTTACAGACCGGACCATAATAGATCCGTGAAGGCCATAGTTGTTCGGCCTCACAGACCGGACCATAATAGATCCGTGAAGGCCATAGTTGTTCGGCCTTCGGCCTCACAGACCGGACCATAATAGATCCGTGAAGGCCATAGTTGTTCGGCCTTCGGCCTCACAGACCGGACCATAATAGATCCGTGAAGGCCATAGTTGTTCGGCCTTCGGCCTCACAGACCGGACCATAATAGATCCGTGAAGGCCAAAGTTGTTCGGCCTTCGGCCTTACAGACCGGACCATAATAGATCCGTGAAGGCCATAGTTGTTCGGCCTCACAGACCGGACCATAATAGATCCGTGAAGGCCATAGTTGTTCGGCCTCACAGACCGGACCATAATAGATCCGTGAAGACCATAGTTGTTCGGCCTTCGGCCTCACAGACCGGACCATAATAGATCCGTGAAGGCCATAGTTGTTCGGCATTCGGCCTCACAGACCGGACCATAATAGATCCGTGAAGGCCATAGTTGTTCGGCCTTCGGCCTCACAGACCGGACCATAATAGATCCGTGAAGGCCATAGTTGTTCAGCCTTCGGCCTCACAGACCGGACCATAATAGATCCGTGAAGACCATAGTTGTTCGGCCTTCGGCCTCACAGACCGGACCATAATAGATCCGTGAAGGCCATAGTTGTTCGGCATTCGGCCTCACAGACCGGACCATAATAGATCCGTGAAGGCCATAGTTGTTCGGCCTTCGGCCTCACAGACCGGACCATAATAGATCCGTGAAGGTCAAAGTTGTTCGGCCTTCGGCCTCACAGACCGGACCATAATAGATCCGTGAAGGCCATAGTTGTTCGGCCTTCGGCCTCACAGAGCGGACCATAATAGATCCGTGAAGGCCATAGTTGTTCGGCCTTCGGCCTCACAGACCGGACCATAATAGATCCGTGAAGGCCATAGTTGTTCGGCCTTCGGCCTCACAGACCGGACCATGATAGATCCGTGAAGGCCATAGTTGTTCGGCCTTCGGCCTCACAGACCGGACCATAATAGATCCGTGAAGGTCAAAGTTGTTCGGCCTTCGGCCTCACAGACCGGACCATAATAGATCCGTGAAGGCCATAGTTGTTCGGCCTTCGGCCTCACAGACCGGACCATAATAGATCCGTGAAGGCCATAGTTGTTCGGCCTTCGGCCTCACAGACCGGACCATAATAGATCCGTGAAGGCCAAAGTTGTTCGGCCTTCGGCCTTACAGACCGGACCATAATAGATCCGTGAAGGCCATAGTTGTTCGGCCTCACAGACCGGACCATAATAGATCCGTGAAGGCCATAGTTGTTCGGCCTTCGGCCTCACAGACCGGACCATAATAGATCCGTGAAGGCCATAGTTGTTCGGCCTTCGGCCTCACAGACCGGACCATAATAGATCCGTGAAGGCCATAGTTGTTCGGCCTTCGGCCTCACAGACCGGACCATAATAGATCCGTGAAGGCCAAAGTTGTTCGGCCTTCGGCCTTACAGACCGGACCATAATAGATCCGTGAAGGCCATAGTTGTTCGGCCTCACAGACCGGACCATAATAGATCCGTGAAGGCCATAGTTGTTCGGCCTCACAGACCGGACCATAATAGATCCGTGAAGACCATAGTTGTTCGGCCTTCGGCCTCACAGACCGGACCATAATAGATCCGTGAAGGCCATAGTTGTTCGGCATTCGGCCTCACAGACCGGACCATAATAGATCCGTGAAGGCCATAGTTGTTCGGCCTTCGGCCTCACAGACCGGACCATAATAGATCCGTGAAGGTCAAAGTTGTTCGGCCTTCGGCCTCACAGACCGGACCATAATAGATCCGTGAAGGCCATAGTTGTTCGGCATTCGGCCTCACAGACCGGACCATAATAGATCCGTGAAGGCCATAGTTGTTCGGCCTTCGGCCTCACAGACCGGACCATAATAGATCCGTGAAGGTCAAAGTTGTTCGGCCTTCGGCCTCACAGACCGGACCATAATAGATCCGTGAAGGCCATAGTTGTTCGGCCTTCGGCCTCACAGAGCGGACCATAATAGATCCGTGAAGGCCATAGTTGTTCGGCCTTCGGCCTCACAGACCGGACCATAATAGATCCGTGAAGGCCATAGTTGTTCGGCCTTCGGCCTCACAGACCGGACCATAATAGATCCGTGAAGGCCATAGTTGTTCGGCCTTCGGCCTCACAGACCGGACCATAATAGATCCGTGAAGGTCAAAGTTGTTCGGCCTTCGGCCTCACAGACCGGACCATAATAGATCCGTGAAGGCCATAGTTGTTCGGCCTTCGGCCTCACAGACCGGACCATAATAGATCCGTGAAGGCCATAGTTGTTCGGCCTTCGGCCTCACAGACCGGACCATAATAGATCCGTGAAGGCCAAAGTTGTTCGGCCTTCGGCCTTACAGACCGGACCATAATAGATCCGTGAAGGCCATAGTTGTTCGGCCTCACAGACCGGACCATAATAGATCCGTGAAGGCCATAGTTGTTCGGCCTTCGGCCTCACAGACCGGACCATAATAGATCCGTGAAGGCCATAGTTGTTCGGCCTTCGGCCTCACAGACCGGACCATAATAGATCCGTGAAGGCCATAGTTGTTCGGCCTTCGGCCTCACAGACCGGACCATAATAGATCCGTGAAGGCCAAAGTTGTTCGGCCTTCGGCCTTACAGACCGGACCATAATAGATCCGTGAAGGCCATAGTTGTTCGGCCTCACAGACCGGACCATAATAGATCCGTGAAAGCCATAGTTGTTCGGCCTCACAGACCGGACCATAATAGATCCGTGAAGACCATAGTTGTTCGGCCTTCGGCCTCACAGACCGGACCATAATAGATCCGTGAAGGCCATAGTTGTTCGGCATTCGGCCTCACAGACCGGACCATAATAGATCCGTGAAGGCCATAGTTGTTCGGCCTTCGGCCTCACAGACCGGACCATAATAGATCCGTGAAGGCCATAGTTGTTCAGCCTTCGGCCTCACAGACCGGACCATAATAGATCCGTGAAGACCATAGTTGTTCGGCCTTCGGCCTCACAGACCGGACCATAATAGATCCGTGAAGGCCATAGTTGTTCGGCATTCGGCCTCACAGACCGGACCATAATAGATCCGTGAAGGCCATAGTTGTTCGGCCTTCGGCCTCACAGACCGGACCATAATAGATCCGGGAAGGTCAAAGTTGTTCGGCCTTCGGCCTCACAGACCGGACCATAATAGATCCGTGAAGGCCATAGTTGTTCGGCCTTCGGCCTCACAGAGCGGACCATAATAGATCCGTGAAGGCCATAGTTGTTCGGCCTTCGGCCTCACAGACCGGACCATAATAGATCCGTGAAGGCCATAGTTGTTCGGCCTTCGGCCTCACAGACCGGACCATAATAGATCCGTGAAGGCCATAGTTGTTCGGCCTTCGGCCTCACAGACCGGACCATAATAGATCCGTGAAGGTCAAAGTTGTTCGGCCTTCGGCCTCACAGACCGGACCATAATAGATCCGTGAAGGCCATAGTTGTTCGGCCTTCGGCCTCACAGACCGGACCATAATAGATCCGTGAAGGCCATAGTTGTTCGGCCTTCGGCCTCACAGACCGGACCATAATAGATCCGTGAAGGCCAAAGTTGTTCGGCCTTCGGCCTTACAGACCGGACCATAATAGATCCGTGAAGGCCATAGTTGTTCGGCCTCACAGACCGGACCATAATAGATCCGTGAAGGCCATAGTTGTTCGGCCTTCGGCCTCACAGACCGGACCATAATAGATCCGTGAAGGCCATAGTTGTTCGGCCTTCGGCCTCACAGACCGGACCATAATAGATCCGTGAAGGCCATAGTTGTTCGGCCTTCGGCCTCACAGACCGGACCATAATAGATCCGTGAAGGCCAAAGTTGTTCGGCCTTCGGCCTTACAGACCGGACCATAATAGATCCGTGAAGGCCATAGTTGTTCGGCCTCACAGACCGGACCATAATAGATCCGTGAAGGCCATAGTTGTTCGGCCTCACAGACCGGACCATAATAGATCCGTGAAGACCATAGTTGTTCGGCCTTCGGCCTCACAGACCGGACCATAATAGATCCGTGAAGGCCATAGTTGTTCGGCATTCGGCCTCACAGACCGGACCATAATAGATCCGTGAAGGCCATAGTTGTTCGGCCTTCGGCCTCACAGACCGGACCATAATAGATCCGTGAAGGTCAAAGTTGTTCGGCCTTCGGCCTCACAGACCGGACCATAATAGATCCGTGAAGGCCATAGTTGTTCGGCCTTCGGCCTCACAGACCGGACCATAATAGATCCGTGAAGGCCATAGTTGTTCGGCCTTCGGCCTCACAGACCGGACCATAATAGATCCGTGAAGGCCATAGTTGTTCGGCCTTCGGCCTCACAGACCGGACCATAATAGATCCGTGAAGGTCAAAGTTGTTCGGCCTTCGGCCTCACAGACCGGATCATAATAGATCCGTGAAGGCCATAGTTGTTCGGCCTTCGGCCTCACAGACCGGACCATAATAGATCCGTGAAGGCCATAGTTGTTCGGCCTTCGGCCTCACAGACCGAACCATAATAGATCCGTGAAAGCCATAGTTGTTCGGCCTTCGGCCTCACAGGGCGGACAATAATAGATCCGTGAAGGCCATAGTTGTTCGGCCTTTATCTGTCATCTGTCATCCGTCATCCGTCATCGGTCATCTGTCATCTGTCATCTGTCATCCGTCATCTGTCATCCGTCATCTGTCATCCGTCATCTGTCATACATACATACATAATCTTCACGTAAAGTTACATCTTCATGTAAAGTTAAATCTTCCGCAAAGAGGTGGATCTTCCACGTTCTGCGACCTATATAAAGTGCTCCGGTCTTATTCGCGGCATTCAGATTAATTTGTTAGTGGTTTTTTGTTAGTGGTTTGCATTTTTCGAATTAAAGCCGCCATCCCCGCCATCTGTTGACAGTATTTTCAGATTAATTTGTTAGTAGTTTTTTGTTAGTGGTTTGCATTTTTCGAATTTGATTTTCGAAAAAAGCGAATAACTTTTTTCCCCGCCACTGACTGTATGTCAGATTAATTATTTGACAAATTAAATTTTTTGTCAAACTTGTGATTTGATTTTCGAAAAAAGCGAATAACTTTTTTCCCCGAGCGAATTTCTTCTCCATTTTATAAAAAAAAACTGCGCCTGGAGCTACAAAATAACTGTGCAAAATTTGGTTGAGATCGGTCCACGGGTCTAGGAACGTATAATGAACAAACAAACAGATCTTCTCTTTTATATATTTAGACTAGCTGGCACGGGCGGCATCCGCCGCCCTTAGCCATCTAGACCCAGAATAGATCCGAGTAGGCCATAGTTGTTCGGCCTTCGGCCTCACAGGGGGAGGACCATAATAGATCCGCGAAGGCCATAGTTGTTCGGCCTTCGGCCTCACAGAGAGAGGACCATGATAGATCCGCGAAGGTCATAGTTGTTCGGCCTTTGGCCTCACAGGGGGAAGACCATAATAGATCCGTGAAGGCCATAGTTGTTCGGCCTTCGGCCTCACAGGGCGAACCATAATAGATCCCTGAAGGCCATAGTTGTTCGGCCTTCGGCCTCACAGACCGGACCATAATAGATCCGTGAAGGCCATAGTTGTTCGGCCTTCGGCCTTACAGACCGGACCATAATAGATCCGTGAAGGCCATAGTTGTTCGGCCTTCGGCCTCACAGACCGGACCATAATAGATCTGTCAAGGCCATAGTTGTTCGGCCTTCGGCCTCATAGACCGGACCATAATAGATCCGTGAAGGCCATAGTTGTTCGGCCTTCGGCCTCACAGACCGGACCATAATAGATCTGTCAAGGCCATAGTTGTTCGGCCTTCGGCCTCACAGACCGGTCCATAATAGATCCGTGAAGGCCATAGTTGTTCGGCCTTCGGCCTCACAGACCGGATCATGATAGATCCGTGAAGGTCAAAGTTGTTCGGCCTTCGGCCTCACAGACCGGACCATAATAGATCCGTGAAGGCCATAGTTGTTCGGCCTTCGGCCTCACAGACCGGACCATAATAGATCCGTGAAGGCCATAGTTGTTCGGCCTTCGGCCTCACAGAACGGACCATAATAGATCCGTGAAGGCCATAGTTGTTCGGCCTTCGGCCTCACAGACCGGACCATAATAGATCCGTGAAGGTCGAAGTTGTTCGGCCTTCGGCCTCACAGACCGCACCATAATAGATCCGTGAAGGCCATAGTTGTTCGGCCTTCGGCCTCACAGACCGGACCATAATAGATCGGTGAAGGCCATAGTTGTTCGGCCTTCGGCCTCACAGTCCGGACCATAATAGATCCGTGAAGGCCATAGTTGTTCGGCCTTCGGCCTCACAGACCGGACCATAATAGATCCGTGAAGGCCATAGTTGTTCGGCCTTCGGCCTCACAGACCGGATCATAATAGATCCGTGAAGGTCAAAGTTGTTCGGCCTTCGGCCTCACAGACCGGACCATAGTAGATCCGTGAAGGCCATAGTTGTTCGGCCTTCATCCGTCATCTGTCATCTGTCATCCGTCATCTGTCATCTGTCATCTGTCATCCGTCATCCGTCATCTGTCATCCGTCATCTGTCATCCGTCATCTGTCATCCGTCATCTGTCATCCGTCATCTGTCATCCGTCATCTGTCATCCGTCATCTGTCATACATACATACATACATACATAATCTTCACGTAAAGTTATATCTTCATGTAAAGTTAAATCTTCCGCAAAGAGGTGGATCTTCCACGAAGAGGTGGATCTGCGTCTTCTTGCACAATTCCGGCGAGTTCTGCGACCTATATAAAGTGCTCCGGTCTTATTCGCGGCATTCAGATTAATTTGTTGGTGGTTTTTTGTTAGTGGTTTGCATTTTTCGAATTAAAGCCGCCATCTGTTGACAGTATTTTCAGATTAATTTGTTAGTGGTTTTTTGTTAGTAGTTTTTTGTTAGTGGTTTGCATTGACTTGTGATTTGATTTTCGAAAAAAGCGAATAACTTTTTTCCCCGCCACAGTAAGCGAATAACTTTTTTCCCCGCCACTGACTGTACGTCAGATTAATTATTTGACAAATTAAATTTTTTGTCAAACTTGTGATTTGATTTTCGAAAAAAGCGAATAACTTTTTTCCCCGAGCGAATTTCTTCTCCATTTTATAAAAAAAAACTGCGCCTGGAGGTACAAAATAACTGTGCAAAATTTGGTCGAGATCGGTCCACGGGTCTAGGAACGTATAGCGAACAAACAAACACGCAAACAAACAGATCTTCTCTTTTATATATTTAGATGTGTTTACAATCACAATTTCGAGGGTTCTGATTAGATTTGAATTATGCGGACAGACAGACAGACGGATGGACAGACACGGAGCCAGATCATAAGGCTTCTTGCTATACTTTGTATAGAAGCCTAATAATGGATTTTAAGATCGCAGCACCACAGCGGATAAACTATATGTATGATTCGCGAAGCGAAGCATTTGGGAGGCGTAGCCTCCCTTAAATCTCCTCCATCTCAAAATTATGGGGATAACGCGCTTTGGGCTTTTTACAAGGGATGAGCGACCCGTTTCGGCATTGGAGCCTTATCTCGCTTGCGAGATAAATTTTGATTTGTAATCAGTTGCCTGAATTACCCGGCTCAATTTACTCGCAGTGGTTGAAAGAATTGAAATGTAATGGAAGAGAGAAATGAATTGGAAAAAAATAACCAATTTTCTGCTTTACAAAAAAAAAGAAAGAAAGAGATCGCGATTTTCGTGACAACTCATTTGCAAAAAACGGCCCTTTTAGGGCCAAACATGCCGGAGCGAATGCACCTGCTCCCAAATAAATCTTAAAAGTATTTTTATAAAAAGCATTGAGGTAAATATTATCACGAATTGAATAAAAAGGATACATTTGCTGTAAAAGAGCGGGGTTAGTCGGGTTAAATTTATAATAAATCCTTACACCTAAGGATGTTTGTGATGATGAGGGTGTTTATCCGCTGCCACTGGGCCTCGTCGACGAGCATTGCTTCGACCAGGTCTTCGGGAGTCATTGTGTACCCCAGTGCAAGCGAGACCATTGTTCTCTCGCGCTCCCATCTCCAGCACTGGAAGAGGGAGTGTTCCGCGGTAACGATTTCGTCGCAGAACCTGCACCTGGGGCTTCCCAATATGCCGAATCGATGCAGGTAGTACGCAAAGCAGCCGTGCCCTGACAGCATTTGTGTGAGGTGGTAGCTCACCTGTCCATGCCGCCTCTCGGCCCATCTCTTGATGTTGGGGATGAGTCTGCGGGTCCACAAGCCGCAAGTTGCCTCCTCCCACCTGGCCTGCCAACTTTCGGCCACCTCGCTTACGGCACCCCCCACTCCGTCGTAGGTTCTGCTCCTTGCTAGTGCGAGGAGGTCGATGGGGGGCATCGACGCCAGAACGAGGGCCGCGTCGAGCGAGACCGTCCTGTAAGCGCAGGAAACGCGCAGCGCCATTCTGCGCGTTCCTGCTAACCCTCAGCGCCTCGTTCCATACAGGTGCCGCATACAGTATGATCGACTGCGTCACGAGGGCGAGGGTTCTTCTCTTAGCCTGCTGTAACAAAATCTTTCCTTACTGCTCTAATGAGAAGTCAGCTCGGAAAAGATTAAGTCCACGCAGAAGGATAAACCATCTACTTTAAATTTGCGTGGGGCCCTGGTGTTAGGTTTTAAACTAGCTCGTTATAGCCTGGAAGCGAGAGTCGTGGATCGTGTGAAAGAAACACCCCGGAGAGATCAAGGAAACAGCTTTGCTAACACAACACAATTAAAATTAACAATAAGAAGTTCATTGTCAGAAGGCAAAGATATACGCGATGTCGGATGTAAGAGGTGTTAGCCGACCAAAACAAGCACAGTAGCAACGACATTGCCACCGAAAATCACTCCCAAACATAAACCAAGGGCACATTCGAATGGTTATATAAAAATCCCACGATAAAGTGGAACCATATCGAATCCCCAATGATAAAACAAAAGACAGCAATCTCGGTGAAATGCCGCACCCTGTATATGGGTCGAACATCGTAGCCTTTCATAAAAAAAGAACATAAAAACAAAAATAAACACACAAAAAATTGTTCACCATAGAATTTCAAATATGAAATTCGAACGTACTACGATCATTCTGGAATCCCTTCGTCAATGCATTTTACCATAAGCTATTCGATGTTATAAGTGGAAATAAATACCCTGAACAAGTTAATTAAATAAAACACAAATATCAATAATTAATAATTTTAAAAGTTTATTACATATCAACCTGAACATTCGATCCATTTCACACTTGCGAATGCGAACTGGATAAGATAAACTAATATCACCTCGCCGCAAGAATATAAAATTTGCAAGGCTATCGCAATCTTGGCGACCACTCTAAGAATAAAAAAATGCATGACAAAAAGGAAACCAAAATGTTACACATAAAAAAATACATAAATTGGTCAAGGGTGAACTCCAACGTCATCGTTCTCCAGGTGTACGGAAGAAAATTTGGCTAAATTAATTATCCAGTAACTGCGAAGCAATGAACAAAATTATTGGGTGACTTACCATTGTGAAAATGAAGTAATATTTCACAGGAAGCACTGACCATGGGTCCAACAAAAAAATGTACGATCCGGGAAAAATCAACCATCCCTCAAATCACGAATGTCACATCCCCATGAAGGGTTTGAAGCGCAAGATCCAAAAAACCATTCGTATTGATGGATGGGAACCCTCCAAAATCGAATCATCCCTTTTCAAAATTTTGAACCAAAAACTGATAACCATTTCACAGCACTTTCAAACATAACCGGAGCGTTCGAGCGCCCACCAATGACCTCTTATCATAGCATGCGCCAGTTTAATCTCCGTCAATCACGCTCGCTATACGGGGTGCTACGAAATATATTGCTAGATGTTAAAAGTTGAATTTATAAATTCAACGTTGTTGCGAAAAAGAGAAAATTTTTCGTAACACACCCCCGAAGTAAGATATCTGACCGGAGGTCAAGATAAAAAATCAGAAAATTATCAGACAAGCGAAGCTGGAAACGAACTGTGAATTGACGGAAAAAAACTTATTCATTTACTGTAGTGTGGAGGTAGTTTGTAGCAGTACTTGGTAGGAAAGAAATATTAAGCGTTACTAATAAAAAATGAGCTTAAAATATTTCAATAAAAAAATAAAAAATCAAAATCTCTAAAAGATTGAGATCAAAAAAAATAATAATAATACTTGTATGGTTTAGTACACAATTGACGAAACGCCATCGTAAATCCGCAGAAGCGAAAACCAAATGGTAGAGCTAACAATAGCTACTGAAAACCATATAGTGTGTGATTTTGTCTCAGATAAAAATCAATGAGTACAAAATGGGCAGCCCGCATTGGACCTGCACCGAAAAAAACTGTGGGCAGCCCGCATTGGACCTGCACCGAAAAAACTGAACAGCTAGGAAAAAAAACATCTAGACTGTCGATAAGGAATGGCTCGCATCGGACCCATTCGAGAATAGTCGAACAAAAATATTCTTCGAACTAATTCTTCTCTTCCAGTATGAGACAGTCATGATTCTCAACACATAGGAAGGGTTTTTTGTCAAAACGACAAAATAATCAATAATTTGATCAAGAAACTTGACCAACAGATCGTCCTACCAAGACTTAAACAAATTTCCTCAAACCGTTGGAATAAATTCCGATGAAATAATTAATAGCTTGATGTTATGCTATTATTATGACGGGTTTTAATTATGTGCAAATATGATCTTAGATGTAATTAGATCAGTAGAAAATGCATTACCCAACCTCCTGTTAGGTAATGGTTACGATTTAAGTTGTTGTTAAACCATTAAGTGAACAAACATTACCCATCCTCCACCCTTATGTAATGTATGATTCAAGATGTTATTGAACCAATTAGTTACAACATTACCCAGCCTCCACCCTTATGTAATGTATGATTCAAGATGTTATTGAACCAAATAGGATACAAACAAATACTCCATCCAACCACCCTTATGTAATGTATGATTCAAGATGTTATTGAACCAATAGGATACAAACAAATACTCCAACCAACCACCCTTATGTAATGTAGATCCACGGCAAGCTAAAGGGATTTCACCCCCAGTAGCTTGTGGAAAACCAAAAAATAAAATTCGCTACACATAGCAACGAACAGTACACATATCAAGGTAAAAAATTTACACATAACACTTTACCAATAAAATAATAATAAAAATTTTCAATTTAAAACGAAGGTATAAAATAATTATAAAAATATTTTTCATAACCCTTCAAACACTCGGCAACAAGGAATTTAAGCAATCACCAAAAAAATATACGTTGAAACAATCCAATTACGGTGCGCGACTTAAACAACAACAGTCGTAACAGCAACCAAGGATCAACAAACGCAGTTGGCTGCAAAAAATAATTCCGCCGGTATAAACAAAAATGTTTCATTCAAAAAACATAATAATAAAATTGACAACAAAACAAAATTGCCAATAAAATAATGCAAAAGCTGTTCCTGAAATTATCTCCGGGCATTCACCAAAAATACAGATGGAAATGAAGCAAACAGTAGCAAATACAGAAGCTCCCACGCTTTGGACGCCAGTGTAACAATACAGTAGCACATACAGAAGCAAGCCCCACGTTGGAACGACAGTGATACAAAACAGTAGCAGCCCCACGAATGACCTCTTCTCATCGCATGCGCCAGTTTAATCTCCGTCAATCACGCTCGCTATACGGGGTGCTACGAAATATATTGCTAGATGTTAAAAGTTGAATTTATAAATTCAACGTTGTTGCGAAAAAGAGAAAATTTTTCGTAACACTGCTTAGGGCCTCCCATGTTGGGCAAAAGGCGGGCAAGCGATGTCGTCACTGCTCCTGCCTTTGCGGACGCGTCCCTGATGTGCTCGGCGAAGTTCAGGTGTTTGTCGATCTTGACGCCGAGAACGGTTACGGAGTCCTTAGATGGAATTGGAACTCCGTTTAGTCGGAGGGAAACCTTGGAGACTTTCCTTCTTCCACTGAGAAGTACTCCCTCTGACTTTTCAGGGACTAGGGTGAGTCCTCTTTCGCTCACCCAGGCGGAGATGGTCTCGAGCGCCTCTGTCGCCGATGTCTCGATCTCCGCCACGTCCTTGCCCACGACCACTACGTTGAGGTCGTCCGCGAAGCCCACGGTGGTGTATCCGTCTGGGAGCTTCAGACACAGCACTCCGTCGTACATGAGGTTCCAGGGCGTCGGTCCAAGAACCGAGCCCTGGGGGACTCCGCTTGTGACTTGCTGACGAAGGGTGAAGGGCTGACAGCACTTATGGAATTTAAACGGTTCGCGTATATTTATTTAATGATACATGAATGATACTAATTTCTGTTTGTTAACTCGACTTAGAGTGAAATTGACTGACTAGAGAATTTTAATTAACACTTCGCGTATAACTGAAAAATTGACTTACAATAAGTGGTCGGATTTTTATTAATAAATAAATTGATCCGCACCGGTGCGGCCTTCAGGCCGCGCAACCTATGCATAATTTTCATAATTCACATAATTTCATCTTGAACAAAGCATACCAAACCGAAGCTATTATTTCTACGCCCTCAAGGATTAAACTAATAATACAAAACAGATAAAATTGCGCACGAAGGGGTCAGACCGTTCCCGAATGAACCATTATTGACCGGTCCCAAAGGTGGGGGCGGACCGCTCCTGGTGCCACCCGACCCCAATTTATCTTTTTTCCTTAGGTGCAACCTCTAAAAAGAAAAAAAAGGCGTGGTGGGGCTGACACTTCACCCATCTTGGGGGGGAGTGACACCCGACCCCAAATTATCTGACCTCCATGCTTCATGGTTTTTTATTTAAGTGCAACCCCTAAAAAAAAGGTTATCAGCCTAGGTGGGGGTGCCACCCATGAAATCCGCCCCGGGTGTCACCCATGCTTGCTACGCCACTGGTTATGGTACATTTTAAGTAGATTTCTATATTTGTTTTTGTACAAAACATAAAATTATAATGGAACTGTTACAAATTTTATAGTTTTTCTTTTAATATTTCTTCCTTTTCATAATAATTGGCGCTTCATTTAGCTAATTTAAAACTATTTTGTCTGGTGGAATCCCCTAAATTTTTTTTATGAGATCCTCATGCAATTCAGTTCATAATGTGTAGTTTTCATTCAGTATCTAAATTTCTTTGTCCAATATTTTTTTTATTTATTAGGTACCTGTGTTCCATTATTTTTGTTTTAAAATTTTTTTAACCCCCCCTCCCCTGAAATTAGATATATTTATGAAAATTGCATCTTTTACACTGCTGACTTTATATTTTTACAGTCCAGTCATTACGTCGCAAAAAAGGTGTCTACTGTAATAACTCGGAAATGAGATGTTTTTTGCTTAAACCCTGTAGGTTTGCATCGGAAAAGAGTTCCTAAGTTTTCAACATCAGGCTCGGGCCGGAATAGAGGCAAATTTGACTAAGAAGTCCCAAAAATCACGTCATGAATGGGCCGTTTCGTCGGTCGAAAAATAAGTATAAGCTAAATAAAATTGGAGCAAAAGCTAAAAATAAGTCGGTACGCAAAAAAATTTGTTTACCGTGAACCGATTTCAACCAAAATCTAATCAGTTCTTAGTCTCACTATTCGCAATTTACATTAAGCAAACGCCACCATGCGGGAGAATTTCAAATTAGTAAATGACGTATTATATGAAAATAAAAATTCGTTCTTCAGGCTCAAAACATAACAAAATCAATTAATTAACAAAACATATTACAATAAATTTAACCCCATACTGAACTCTTTGCAAATTTTCACACAGCCATGTTGTTATTGCTGGTGGCGCCACCAACGGTAATGTAAATCGCCAATAATATTACTAAATATGAAATTTGGTTTTCAAATTTCTATTATTATTTAGAGCGCACACAAATTTGGCCACAGGCATTTTTTGGAAATGGTTATTTTCGACTTCTGTGATCTCAAAAAGTGTAAATCTATCAAAATTTTAATTCAGTACGATGACAATACTTTGTACGGCAAAGTAAAAATGGAAGGAAGATTGATGGAAAAGGGAAACATCAGATGCCAAAAAATACAGATGATGATGCACAACTAAAAGTAGAATTAATAAATTTAATATCAACATAGAAGGAAATGTTAAAAATTAAATTACATGTTTTGAAAAATAATTATGGGGTAAAAATATGTATTTAAAAGAAAACGATGCGAATCTTCGCATTAGAAGATTAAATTAAAAATGCCAATAATTTGAGACTTGAAATTTTTTTATTAAGTTTTGATTTATAACGGAACAAAAAATCTGTTCATATATCAAAAATCATTTTTCCAATATTTTTGGAGTTATAAATAAAGTAAAAATTAGTCTTTTTCATTAATTTCTTTTGATGCGCGTTTCGAGAATTTACATTATTCTCATCATCGGTCGATAAAAGAGGATAAACGTAAGAGCTATCAGACATTAAATAAAAATTAATATTAATAAATTTAGAATGGAGTTCAAAAATTTGGAATTGTAATTCATTCATTAAATTACATGGCTAAAGGTACGAGGCCCTAACAGAAATCTCTCTGATCCTCCAGGTTGTGGTGATGGACCTACACGTCATCCAACAGAAAAAAATCATTGTTATTAATAAATGGTTTAGGCAATGGCAAAAATATACAACGAAAACGGTCAAAAATTCTTCGTGTTTGGAACATACAGGGACTAAGAACAAATTGGATGTCACCCTAAAAATGAAAACTAGGCAGGCCAAGGCCATCGTGAATGAGAAGTAGGGACCTAACAGACGAAGATACCCAAAATAAAGGCAAATAGCAATTGGAATGAGGATATGTTGACAACTCTTACGTTTGTCCTCTTTTATCGACCGATAAAATGGAGATGAGCAACTTTTACGTCGGATGAACCGTCAGTCAAGTTAATAGCGAAATCTGAAAGCTACGTTTTTTGAATAAAATGTAAAAAATGCGCATCTTTGGAGGGAAAATTTTACCTTTCGACTAACTTTTACTCAGAATTTTATGTAAGATCTTTGTAATTATTTCATTCTAATATGTGGATGCAATTTGCATGCTGCAATTTCTACATTGCAACAATAAAAATTAATTAATTTAGAATGTGGGATGCTATACTTGTTTTATTTTTGAACTAAACAATGGAAATGTGGGAGGTAAATTCAACAGTTTTTATTAGAAAACCAAATTTTACAAATTAGATATGCTTACATGAGATTATCGAAATCTTGTTCGTTTATGTAAGAATTTTCTACGAAATGAGTATTCAATTTATCTTCCAAATCCAGCAAACGGTTGTAAAATTTATGATTTTTGAATGTTATTGGCCCATTGATTACGGTCAAACTCATTTGAATAAACTCTGAAATTTCTTTTAAACGCTGCTCAGCCCTTTTTAAAACATAAAAGTAAAAATTAGGCGACGAAAAAGTAACACAATTGAGGAAAAATTCATGCCAGAAGTAACCCTAGAATTATATGGTATTACTATATTATGAGAAAGATTAATTCATTATAGTCAAGTAGCACGTAAATGTTTAACGTGGATTCGAAACCACGGCGCAAGTAATTTGAGAGTAGCAGGATTTTTGAATTCAAGATCAAAACTTTGATCAATTTTATTCAAAACGGCGCTCAAGTGTTCGCCTACACTCACAAAAGTTTTCGTGAATAAATCCGCGATAGTTGAGACTAAAAAGATGGGAATGGAAGATTGGCGAAGTCTATTTTTCACCCGAAAATTTGATATTAAGACAATACTTACTGTTTAAAAATCTCATCTTCTTGGTTTTCTTGCACACCTATAATATAAAAAATGTAAAAAACCTTTCTAATCCAGTGGATATCTACCTGTTGCTATCCATTCGCAAATTTCCATATCACTCTTGTTAACTCTGCCCTTTGTTAACAAGCCAGATTTGGCGCATTCTGACATTTCAAATCGCTCATAAGCTTCGTATTGAGATAACATCGGCGGCATATTACCAATCATTTGAGTAAACTCATCATCCACATTATTTTCAGGATCCTTTTCTGCTAACAAGAAATGTTTCTCTTTTGATGTAATAGTTATTGGTGTTGAACTTGTGGTGAACATTAATTTGAGTTTTTTAAATCAAGGGGTTGTGACAAAATTGACATTAGTAATAACAAATTACGACGAGCACTTGAAATTGAATTGAATTGTGATTTTGGTTATTTAAGTATTTATTTATTTTATTGTTGTGAAGTTATTAGGAGAAATAAATCATTCTCCAAATTGGTGACCCCGATAGAACATTGAGTAATCCTGTTCTTAAAATCTAATTTCTAGGAAATTCACGCTCAACTCCTTCCTTCTCTCGCAATGGCTAACTAAGCCACGACAACAGCCACCGACGGCTACTGCTAACAACCGACTAGGTTGTAGTCACAGTCACGGCTTACTACTCACAACCGAAATGGTTGCTAGGGTGAGGGTGATGTGGCGGCCCTAGAATTAGTACACGATATATAGAAGTTCCGCGCTACTTAAACATATCGCCTCATTGGCGCAGTTGTTTAAGCGGACGTATTCACAGCTGATACGTCTGGGTTCGAATACCAATTGGGTTTGGGAACCGAATTTAATTCTGGACGGTTGCTCAAACTCGATAAGGACCAAAAATCATCATCTTCCCTATTATTTTTGGCGTATCTTATCAAACTTTCCACAAAAAAAGTTGGTTTTGGTTTTGCTTCTGGTAATAAACTTTTATGAAGCGATTGCTGTGGATGAACTTCTGAATGGCTCTCGCCTGGTTTGAATTTTTTGACTAACGATTGGTCCTCCTCTTTTTACGGATTTCGGGGAATACTTAAAATTTTTTCACGAAATTATTTACCACAGTATATGTTAAAGGCGAAATATGCGTTTAGAATATAAAATTGATAATAAAACGGACACATGTTTTCTGTTTACATTATTTTAATAATAAATTTGTTTTCATTATTTGATAACTACAGGATGTTCTAATACAGCTATCATGTAGAAAAGGTTTCTCAGTTGGCTGTTCCATGATTAAATTTTAATGTTAATCTTTCTATCCAGTATTGGTAACTTTAAAGTGTACAACAGTGGCGGCTGACGCGGGCAGGGCGGCGAGACGCCACCCTTCCAGGATAGCAAAATAAATTTTGTTTAATGCGAATGTAGTTATGACGCTGAATATTGGGCAATCTGACGTCGCTAGCACCATAAATGGTTGCACAGATTTAAAACATTTTACTAAAAAATGAAAAATTTTATTTTCAACCCCCCTTTCGTGTTGATATCCAAAAACGGAAACAATCACTATCACAAAATAATAATTTTGAATAAATAAGTACATTTTGTGTCCTTCCATTGAAAAATTTCACGAGTCGATATTGCAAATAAAGTTATAAAACATTGGTGGGTGCAGAGACCAGAGGGTCTGGGGGTTATGGAGCATAATCCCACCAGCTGAACGTCTGGAGGGACCTCGAGGTCCAACACTCCATCGTACATGACATTCCAAGTGTTGGCCCCCAAGATGACACCTGTGGGACGCCACTCGTCACACTTATGGTGTCTTCCAGGTTCTCCTCTCGGACCATCAAGGTTCTTTTGGAGAGGTAGCTCATGATGATGTTTGCTGTTGATGTCTCTTTTTTCCAACTCCGCAACTACGTTCTTTGCTGCCCTTGCAGCCTGTTCAATATCATCACTTTCTTTACTGAATAATAATACTCAGTTTGAATATTCCTTGTATATAAATAAACCCTTCTTTATTTTTTGAGGAAAGTGAGGATTCCGAACCACGGCATTAAAATTTGGGAGTGGGTTTGAAATCATGACCATTGTATGTATTTTCATGTATTTTTTACTTATTTTAGTCATAGTTTAAATTTAAAACATTTGCATAAGTACTTCCTAAGTATAAAATATTGCACTTTGTTTAACGAATTTTATTTAAATTTTACTGTGAAATCCATTCGGATTTTGTAACTGCCATTTCCACGAATCAGCACACATATCATGAATATCTTTATTTGCTGTCCATTTTAAATCCTTTTCAGCTTTACTGGCGTCCGCATAACACGACGCTATATCACCTTCTCTTCTAGGTCCCAATTCATAGTTAATCTGTTTACCAGAAGCTTTCGAAAACGCGCTGATTATTTCCAAAACGGAATAACCCCGACCAGTTCCCAAGTTATAAGCTTCCCAACCTTTAAAGGAAGTTTCGTTTATTTTTAAAAGCGCCCTAACGTGGCCAACCGCTAAATCTTTTATGTGAATGTAGTCTCTCACTCCAGTTCCATCTGGTGTGTCATAATCTGAACCAAAAACGTACACTTTTTCTCTACGACCAACTGCCACCTAAAATGAGGTCCAATATTTACAAAAATTATTGGTTGAGAAGAGGTGTACCATCCCCAGCAAACATTTATTATAAATACTCTTTTCCCACTTTTTTAATTTTAAAATTGATCAACAAAATGAGACATTACGAAGAACAGAAAATAAATTTTGACTCACCTGAGAAACATACGGCATCAGGTTGCAAGGAATTCCAGCCGGATCGGGGAGCACTGCTATAGGTTCCACATTTATTTTCAAATTTTTACTTCCCTATAAGGAAGTATTGTAATCATGAAAAAATTCGATGTCGATATTTTAACAGAAATATCCGTTTTGAGCATTTCTGAATCCGTTTTGACTATTTTCGCAATGATGTCTGTATGTATGTATGTCTGTATGGATGTATGTAACGCAAAATGTCTGTAAGTTCTGTATCTCTGGAACGAATTGTTATATAGTAACCAAATTTTATATTTAACACTTTAATCGGTATACAAAGGCACCATTTGATTTTGGAGGAAATCCTTAAACCGGAAGTAGCACTTCACTTGAAGGACGAAATGGTTTTTCTTAAATATCTCAGGAACGAATTGTTATCTAGTAACCAAATTTCATATTTAATACTTTAATCAGTATACTAAAGCACCATGTGATTTTGGAGGAAATCCCTAAACCGGAAGTAGCACTTTACTTGAAGGACTAAATGGTTTTTCTTCAATATCTCAGGAACAAATTGTTATATAGTAACCAAATTTCATATTTAACACTTTAATCGGTATACAAAGGCACCATTTGATTTTGGAGGAAATCCTTAAACCGGAAGTAGCACTTCACTTGAAGGACGAAATGGTTTTTCTTAAATATCTCAGGAACGAATTGTTATCTAGTAACCAAATTTCATATTTAATACTTTAATCAGTATACTAAAGCACCATGTGATTTTGGAGGAAATCCCTAAACCGGAAGTAGCACTTTACTTGAAGGACGAAATGGTTTTTCTTCAATATCTCAGGAACAAATTGTTATATAGTAACCAAATTTCATATTTAACACTTTAATCGGTATACAAAGGCACCATTTGATTTTGGAGGAAATCCTTAAACCGGAAGTAGCACTTCACTTGAAGGACAAAATGGTTTTTCTTAAATATCTCAGGAACGAATTGTTATCTAGTAACCAAATTTCATATTTAATACTTTAATCGGTATACAAAGGCACCATTTGATTTTGGAGCAAATCCCTAAACCGGAAGTAGCACTTTTTTTTAATAATTTAATTAAATAATAAAATAAAATTTAAATAATATTTCTGCGAATCTTTAGATGAACGATGGAGGAATGATTCCTTATAGGGAAGTCATGTGCTGGCCACATCAGATTTTTTTTAATATTTTGAACAAAAAACAATTGAAAAAATCCACATTATTGATTTATTTCGGTATAATACAGAGAAGGTTTAATTAAATAAAAGGAATTAAAGTATCAGTCTTCACTTTATTATCAAAATAAATGTTCACATTTATAAAATTATGGCAACCTTTACTAATGACCACACAAATTCGGGCAAGGCGACTGATACCTCTGCAACTTCTTTTGTATTTCATCTAAAAAAATTAATCTCATTAGAACCAACCATAAAAACTTTTCATTCGTGATGTTACCTTTTAAACTAAACGATAATTCTTTCGGCATCCATTCATCGGAGCCATCACAACAATCACAAATTCCATCGTTGACACGATTCGAAGGTAAAGATTTCTGGTGGTTTTTATAATCGACCTGTAACGTACAAAAAAAATGCCCATTGGGGCACGCACTTGTACCAGGTTCGTCCGAACCATCTAAACAGTCGCAGTAGTTGTCGTTAATATATTTATACGAAATTTTTTCCATGCTGTGAATACAACTGAAACGGTCTTCGGCGTCTGCCACATAAAAATCTTTCTGGCGTTCGTGTATACCTAGCACGAAATTAAAATTTTCGTGTGTTATTTTCGTTTCTTTAGTCAATTGGAAAAATATCAAAAGTTGATATAAAATGAAGATGATAGAAATTATTAAGATGGGTTTCACGAAAAAATTAATTTTCCTGCGAAACACAAACGCCGAGTACTTTTTGTCGTACATCTGTGTAGCATCGTTTGAAAATAATTTAAAAAAAATCTGGAAAACTTTAAAAATTTACAACATCATTTTTAGGTTAACTTTTTGACGGATGATGAAATGTATGTACAGCGTGTGGCAAATAAATTGGTGTTTGTTGTTCCAAACTGCAATAATGAGATTATCGAGGTTTGTCTTTATTTAGCGAATAGTGAACTGAATTCGCGGGAATCCCCCAATGGGGAACATGCATGAATAAAAAAATTTAGTTAAAACAGTATTTTCCGATTAATCCTATATATTAAATATCAAATCAGCAAAAATAACTTCTATTTATTGTATTTTGTTATAAATAATCCATTTTAAAATTCAATGATAATTTAAAATAAATCATGTGACTTTAAACGCAACGCGTTTGCTTGCTTGCTTGCAATAACCTCACTTTCATGTTTATTCTACTCATGTAGAGTACTTTTTTAACTTTCTTGTTTTTAATTGATTTAATTATGATAAATAACAGCTTTAACACTAACAAACTTCAACTTTCAAAGCACAAAACCACAGAAAAATAACATAAATGAATGTAAAATTTAACTTGTGACGTCATCAGTCACTTGGAAAATTGCGCGGTCGTTTCGTTCAATTCAAATTGACGGATTTTTAAATATTTTTTAAATTATTATCAAAACGAAAATAAATAAATTAAATAGCATTAATTAGTATATCTAGTTATTTTTGATCCAACTACGCTATAAAAAAAATTTATGCATCTTCCCTATTGTCAGAGCTGCTGGCTACCATCAGAGGATTCTGGGTCCGTTGGAACATCAGGCAGTTTTTTCATGAGTTGCCAGTCTCCAGCATAATTAAGAGAAAGTGCATTCAGTTTTGTAAACACAATTTACATTACCGTTGGTGGCGCCACTAGTAACAACAACATGACTGTTGTTGGACGTATATTCCGGATTCTGAGGAACTTTATGGTGATATTTTTCAAAGGGCTTGCTAACCTTATTTTTGTTAAATTCCAACTTTTTCTTCATAGAAATATTTTTAACGTGTTTTGTTTTTGAGATGTGACGTCATAGCGCCGTAGCAAGGGTGAGGCGACTGAGGCGTTTTCCTCAGGCACCATCGCAATGGGGGCGCTAAACCTTAACAAAACCCAATAAATAATAGTTTAAAATTATCAAAAAGATAAGAATGTTTTGGGGAGGGGAGCACATATATTCAAATTTGACCGTAAAATCGCCTAAAATTTCCTGCCGGCCTTTTCCCCAAGTGGGGATTTTAATCCACTACAGTAGTTTTTCGCCTATAACTTTTCCCCATAACTTCAGACTTTCCCTATAACTTCAGATCTGAAGTAAATCCTGAAACCTCGTTTTGTAGGAATGGCAAAATGGCCGCTTAAAACTGGTAGTTCTATGTTTTGCCATCATAAGCAAGGTTATTATATGCACATTAACGGGTTCAGAAACGTGTTGTGCTTTGTTTTTATATTCATTTGTGTTTTAATACAATATTTTGAAATTCTGTGGGAGTTCTGAGGCTAGAAACTTTTGTGAGGGTGAAGCTTTGGCAAATGCTAAGCACGTTGTGTTATCAGGGCTAATTGACAAAAAAAGCTTGTTGATATGTTTACTGCACACAACCATGTATTTTGTAGGCTCCTTTCCCATTTTGAAGCTTTTCATCCACGCTTTTCTGCTATCAATTACTTCCACCTCACCCAACGGATTTGTCCATTTCACTTTGAATTTTCCTTTCATGGGAAACTTGTGGAAACTAAGCTCAGAATTCTTTCTAGCGCTAGAATAGGGAAGATGCATAAATTTTTTTTATAGCGTAGTTGGATCAAAAATAACTAAATATACTAATTAATGCTATTTAATTTATCAACAATATTAGATACGCCGACGACACCGTCCTAATAGCGGAAACGATTGAAGACCTACAACACATTCTAAATAAGGTAGTAACAGCTAACGAAGAGAACGGGCTGACACTAAACGACAAGAAGACGCAATTCATGATTATCTCGAAGACACATAGAGTGAACGGGAATATATACATTAATGGGTCCCCCATTGATCGTGTGCATAAATATAAATATTTGGGAACATATGTCAACAACAACAACGACTTGACTCAAGAGATAAGAATAAGAATTGAAAAGGCCCGGGCAGCATTCATAAGCATGAGGAGCGTTTTCTGTAGCCACGACATAAACCTACAACTTAAAATTCGACTAGTTAGAAGCTATGTCTTCTCCATACTTCTCTATGGTGTGGAGACGTGGACTTTAAATAAGAACAGCATTAATAAAATGGAAGCCTTCGAGATGTGGGTATATCAAACAATGCTTGGGGTGTCGTGGACGGATAGGGTGACGAATGTGGAGATCCTCCGAAGAATGAAGAAAGAGCGGGAAATTCTAACTACCATCAAGAGACGGAAGCTTGAATACCTGGGCCACGTGATGAGAGGACAGAAATATCAACTACTGCAGGTGATCATGCACGGAAAAATCCAGGGAAAGAGAAGTACTGGCCGGAGGCGGACATCTTGGCTGCACAATCTGAGAGAATGGTATAAGTGTACATCTACCCAATTGTTCAGAACAGCCGTTTCAAAGATAGAAATAGCAATGATGATTGCCAAACTCCGTAGCGGGGACGGCACTTGAAGAAGAAGAAGAATTTATTTATTTTCGTTTTGATAATAATTTAAAAAATATTTAAAAATCCGTCAATTTGAATTGAAGGAAACGACCGCGAAAGTCGCCATTTGCTTGTGACGTCACACGGCACAATTTTACTTTCATTTATATTATTGTTCTGTGGTTTTGTACTTTGAAAGTTGAAGTTTGTTAGTGTTAAAAGCTGTTATTATCATGGAAACCAACAAGAAGACGAGCTATAACAGCCACGAGTAGAGTAAACAAGAAAGCGGGGTTATTGTGCCGTGTGACGTCAAACTAATGGCGCTGCGTTTAAGGTCACATGATTTATTTTAAATTATCATTGAATTTTAAAATGGATTATTTATAACAAAATACAATAAATAGAATAGTCCAGGCAACGAAGCCGAAAAATTGGCTTCAGCTTGCAAAAAATCCGGGCAAGCTGAATTTTGGTAGAGATGTACATTGGAGTGTTCTAATGAACCTCCTAAAAGTCCCATAAAATCCCACGCCGGCGTCCCCTGCAATCGGGGGTATTAGCTCCTCCAACGCGATTTCTTGCCGATAACTTGCTTATTTACGCTTGTATGAAAAATTATTATCAGACCATAATTGAAGAGCATAAAATTCTTTATAAAATAGATTTTTTTTCAAATTTTTCCATAGCTCACTAATATTGAAATAATTGACCCAAAACCACGACTCACCATTAAAATGGCATAATATTGATTCCTTGCAAGGAGAGAAATGTTTTCAGGTACGGGAAGTGATTTTAAAGTAAATTAATTAAAATTTGAGCAAAGGTTGGAAAATGAAGAGAAAAATGGATTTTTTCAAAATTTGCCCAAGTTATAGTATCTTCCAAGTACCGAAGCCGAAATTTTGGTTTGAGCTTACCGAAGGTCCGGGCAAGCTGAAAATTGGCAAAGATGTATATTGAAGTGTTCTAATAAACCCCCAAAATGACTCATAAAAATCCCAAGCCGGCATTCCCTCAAATGAGGATTTTAGCCCCCTAGTGCGGTGTTTCGCCTATAGCTCACGTATTTTTACTTTTACGAAAAATTACCATTAACTAAAGTTGAAGAACATAAAATTTCTATAACTTATGGCGCTGCAGTAGGTAGTACTACAATACATACTGTAATGTTATCCCCTTTTTAATCGCCCTTCACGTTGTGCCGACAAATAAATATGCACTGTTACCCTCACCTTATTAATTAAATTATGCTTTCGATGAAATTTACCCTTACCTGGATGCTTATCCCACAATGATAACTTTTGTAGACGAATTTTTGTAGGTCACCACGGCTAGCTCTTAATTTCATATAAAAAAAATTCTTTTATTGTTAATAACTTTTCTTGATTGCATTAGCTTATCTTCAAAATGAACAAGATTCGATTCATACACTCAAAAAAATTTGCTCAAGAAGTAAATCAAGAATCCGTGCATTAAATTAAGAATCTTGAAAAATTCTTGATTCTAAGAACTTGCTTCTTATTTTTTACATTTTGGTATTAAATCAAGAACGCTATTCTTATTCTTGCAGTACTTTATTAATTTAAGCTTAATTTTGGAAACAAGAATGACGTTCTTAAATCAAAGAATACAAGCTAACACGTTAATGATATCACTTTTGTTACTTTTTCGTTCAAAAACATAAATTATAATGCAATTTTAAGCATTTTTATCTTCGCTATCGTAATACAAAAATTGTCCTCTACATGAAAAGGTATATTTATAAAAAATATTTTACACACGTTTTATTTTATTTTGTTTTTTAAGGGTATTCGTTACTCTGCTCATTTTTAGGCACAAAAATTTTATAATAGTTGACGTTATTATAATTCATAATTATATAATATACATTATTGCAAATTTATATTTTAGCTGCGAAAATCGCATGGCATGGTAACCAATTCTCGACTTTAAGGTTTTGACAAATGCCGTAAGATTTATTCGCTGTACACTGGGCCAACTCCCTTTTTTGCTAAATTTTCTTCCTAAATAACAATAATTTACATTATGTTCATTATGTACATTATAAATCAGTGTTAAATTAAAATAAATAAAACATTTTCTGAAATGTTTCTCAGATCAATTTTATATTATGAATTATTTAAAATAAATGCATGTTGCAGAAAAGGGAGAAACACGTGTCATATATACTTTTTTACAAGCATTATAATTTATTACATTAACCAGTATTTATTTAAAATAATTTATAACCACGTGTAATTTTTATTTAAATTAGGACAAATAAATAACTGTTATTAATTAATAAAAGCAAAAAAAATACAAGCATTATAATTTATTACATTGAATTGAATTGATGGCAAAATTTTTTAATTAAATTTGAAAATTTTTTAACTGTTTAATTTTAAAGATATCTTTAGTTTTTGATAGATGTTGCTATTTTTAAACACTAAACTTTGAAGGCTCTTGCACGAATATTTTAAAAATTTTGCTGAGCCACATCGCTTGAATTAATGTCAAAATTTTTAATTAAATTTGAAAAATTTTTAACTGCTATTATTTGCGCGCTTGTTTATAATGCTTGATTGTGAAATTTTTTTTAATTTTTGATAAATGTTGCTATTTTTAAACACTAAACTTTGTAGGCTCTCCACGTGTAATTTGAAAATTTTGCGAGTCACTCGCAAAATGTATCTTATAGATACATGTATGATTTGTACGATACTCCATTGCAATCAAGTAAATTAAATATTTATTATGTATGCCACGAAGGTATTAAACATGAAAATTTTATTCTGTCCCAAATAGAATGCAAATGTGTTGCTATAGTTTTTCCAATTCTTCATCAAAGACGTTAACGTAAATACCGAAAATGTAAAATTGTAAAATAAAAATGTAAAATAAAAAATGTAAAATACGTTATTTAATTTTGTCATTTTAATATTATTGTAGCCCGCCTGTGCTAGCTAGTCTTTTATAATTTAAAATTCGAATTAGAAAATAGGATTTTTATGACTATTTAAAATGACAATAGTCAAGCACGTCCAGATAGCACAGATGTTACAGCGTTAGACTCAATACCTGTGGGTCCTAGGTTCAAATCCCGATGGAGCCGTAAAAAAAATCTAAGTATATATAACTAATATTTCAACTTAATCAGGATTTTACAGATATGCAAAAACAACACATCGAATCGAGCTGGTAGAAAAAGTAAGTAGTACGAGTTATATATTCCAATAACTAATAAAATAATTATATAATCCTGGTAATTTTCCGATAGATGATGTAACAGGAAATACTAATATTGTAATTGTTTATCCATTTGTCAATTTAGCAAAAGGAAGTCTAGAATGTTCTAGAATAAAAATTCCGCTAAATAAACCATTTTGAAAAATACATAAAAATCAATGTTAATAAAATTTCAGTCAGTATTGTATAAGTCTAGATTTAAGGCTATGTCCATTTTATAATTCAAGAAATATAATCATTTTTGTGGAAATTAAAAGTTAAATAAAAAATTTAAATCAAGAAAATTTAAGTGTTTTTAATAAATTAGTGTATAAGTTCAACGTATATAACTGTACGTGTATAAATAAATTTAATATTTAGAATTTAATCAGGAATTTACAGATATGCAAAAAACAACAGGACGCAATATGATGAATACCAAAATTACCATGAATAAGTAGTAAAATTTAAAATAATGAAATTGTACAGAAGTGGTAATAGATAAATTGTCAAGTAAAATAATTGAAATAATAATAATAATTTTTATTATATTTTTTATTTGTTTTAAGACTGGTCATTCTAAAATTAATAACTTCTTAAATCTTGGAACCAGAATGTGTTCGCTTTGAAATAAACCTCGGGTGTGATTAGCATAAATTAAGAATGGGCATGTTTAAATAGAGGATGCCTGCTTAAGTATTAGGGTTTCTACAACCCTAATTAACAATAAGCTTGCCATTCTTAAATTATTCTCGATTCAAAGTACCCGGCATGATTGGGTCAATTTCCAGAACGTTTGTTCTTGATTTAAAGTTCGTTATTCTAGCTGGTAAGAATGGATTTTTTTGAGTGTAGTTTAACAATATTTATTTAATTGATTTAAATTGAAAATAAATTTATCATGGCAATTTGACTTTTAATGAAATTTTCATAAGTAAATGGTCGTCATAGAAACAAATAAGTTTTACGCACACGCCTTAAAATTAAATGTAACAAATTTTCTTATTATAAAATAGATTTATGCAAATAAATGTTTATAAATTAAAAAGATTTCTGACCTTTATTTGTGTTCAAAAATTCCGCACTGTATAGTTAAATATTTTAACCTCACTTCTTGATTGCATCATTTCTTCATTTTTCTTGTATTGTTGGTCGTTCACCCACAAATTTTTACTCTATTTCACTGTTGTGTGGTCAACCATTTAACCTTCGCAAAATCCAACTATATTCACCGCCGTAAATAACATAAGTATTTGTAATAATTGGTGAGTGCATTTATCAAATTTTTACTATTATTACGTAATATAACCTCTTTTTAGCACAATTTACATTCACTCAACCCTATTTCAGGTTCTTTTACACCTTTTTTTATAAATATCTCTGGAACAACCCAAATTCACGTACACATCTTGGTTAAATTATTACGTTGCGTTGTTAAGGTAAACAAACTCGTTACCAAGGATATTATTTTCGTTGCTAATTTCCAACGCCTGTTAAGTTTTTATGTTGTAAAGTTTTTATTGGCAGGTAAAAAAATCGATATTTTCCTCACTTGATTTTTAATTCAAATATTGTTTTTATAGGAACGACCCGCAAATTCGAATATGATGCACTTGAATGTTTATTTTGAAGCGAAAAATCGTCCGTTTTGTTTATTGCATCAATCCATTACACAAAAGTCACCATGAAACCTTTTTTTTTAAGTTTGCATAACACAACTAATTATAAATTAACCTAATTTTTACAACAATTTCTTAACTAACAATTAATTCTTACATGATATAATTTTAATTTCATTAACGAGTTAATCGTTTTATCATTTTGCCATGATTTTTCTAACAACTCAACGTTCATTTAACTTTTTATTTACAAATTTGTTCATCCTTTTGACTTGCCACTACAGTCAAGCAAAGAACATTATAATACTTTAATATGCAAATTAAACTTTGATTAAAAATGGTAATTTTTCGTAAAAGTAAAAATACGTAACCTATAGAGGCGAAACACCGCACTTAGGGGGCTAAAATCCTTATTTGAGGGAATGCCGGCTTGGGATTTTTATGAGTCATTTTGGGAGTTTATTAGAACACTTCAATATACATCTTTGCCAATTTTCAGCTTGCCCGGACCTTCGGTAAGCTCAAACCAAAATTTCGGCTTCGGTATTTGGAAGATACTATAACTTTGGCAAATTTTGAAAAAATTTATTTTTCTCTTCATTTTCCAACCTTGGCCACAATTTCAATTAATTTATTACTAAAAGCATTTCCCGTGCCCGAAAACATTTCTCTCCCTGCAACGAATCAATATTGTGCCATTTTAAGAGTGGGTCGTGTTTTCGGTCAATAATTTAAGTATTAGTGTACCATGGAAAAATATGAAAAAACACTATTTTATAGAGAATTTTATGCTCTTCAATTATGGTCTGATCATAATTTTTCATACAAGCATAAATAAGCGAGTTATCGGAAAAAAATCGCGTTGGGGAGCTAAAACCCCCGATTGTGAGGGACGCCGCCGTGGGATTTTATGGGGTTCATTAGAACACTCCAATGTACATCTCAGCCAAAATTGAGTTTGCCCGAATTTTTTGCAAGCTAAAAACCTTCCTTGCCTGGACTAGAAGTTATTTTTGCTTATTTGATATTTAATATATAGGATTAATCGGAAAATACTGTTTTAACTAAATTTTTTTATTCATGCATGTTCCCTATTACATCCGTGAACACAACAAAACGCTTTTGATTTTGATTTACCTGTATTCATTTTGTCGTTTGCATAATAAATTAATTTCGGAGGAATTTTCAAACGCAAGCACTTAGAAGCAATATTTAACGTTAATACCGGCTATAAACATGCACTAGATGCACATGTAAACTTATGACAATGCCCGTTTTAGCGAGTTAACATTTCTGCCGCCAGACGTCGCTTCACTTAGCTGTAATCGCGAATTAAACTTTACCATCGATGGCGAACAAAACAAAACACGGTTTCAGGATTTACTTCAGATCTGAAGTAAATCCTGAAACTTCGTATTTCTCCTCTTCAAATTTGGTCCAATGATAAGACAGGGATTTTAGGAAAGTTGATTCCAACCCCGCGATCTTTTTCATTTCCCTTTAACTGACTGGGTAACCGGTAAAACTATCACGTTATCATCGCGACAGTTAATCAAATATATTTAAATTGAAAAGAAAAATTCCTACCTATAAAAATAATCTCCATATTCGGGGAGGGATTCCGTTAAGTTACCACGGAAACGGTGGTTCTGATATACTATGCGTATTTTATATAAGATCTTCAGAAGTTCCCAACGATAAAAATTGATATTACAAGACCGGGAGGTCTGGGGGGTATGGAATACCCCCCAGGTACACTTGCCATTATTCAGAACCATCAAAATTTATTATTTTTCGTTGAATCTTTTGCAATTTTCGTTTGTGATCCGGAAGGGGGGGGGGGGCAGCAGGTGATATTTTTCATAACTACTATCTCAGTACCGTTCTTTTTAATACCAAGGAACGTAAAAGTGAAAGTTTTTCTTTCGCAATAAATTAAGTGTACCTGGGGGGTATTCCATACCCCCCAGACCCGGCAGCCTAAATGAGTTCCTGATAAGCATCCATTTGTTTTCATTACTCTAAGCGAACGCCGTAGCAAGGGTGAGGCGATCGAGGATTTGCCTCAGGCGCCATCGCAATGGGGGCGCTAAACCTCGACAAAACTCAATAAATAATAGTTTAAAATTTTCAAAATGATAGGAATCTTTTGGGAGGGAATCTAAACCTCGTTTAACGCTGTTTTCTATAACGCTCTACTTTGCTGGAACGTATCCCCCGCGTTAAACGGGGTATTACTGTATATTTAAATAAAAAAGGAAAATTCCTACCGATAAAAATAATCTTCATATTCGGGGAGGGGGTATTGCGTTACCTTACCATGGAAACGGCGATTCTGACATACTATGCGTATTAGGCTTCTATACAAAGTATAGCAAGAAGCCTTATGATCTGGCTCAGTGTCTGTCCGTCCGCATAATTCAAATCTAATCAGAACCCTCGAAATTGTAATTGTAAATACATCGTATGTACTATAATAAAAAAAATAAAAATGTGTTTTAAATTTAAAATCGATTTTCTAGCCACGTTCTACAAAAAATTTTACTTATATAGAATATTTTTTAAGTTGGTAACTCTTCTAGCGTGTTCCCTTTTCGTGCCAATTTTCATGGGTTTCAAACTTGTGACGATCAACCCACCAGAGTATATTTCTGTTGTCTTCAGGTCATACTATAAATATCCTAAACGCTTCCACGGTCCATAATCGACAACGTAAAACCCCTCTAGACCCCTTGGTTTCAAACGCCATGCTCTCATGAACTTCCACTATTGAATTCTGTCACTTCTATTTTTCCGTTAACATTTGGTCTTCCTAAATGACTTAATGCAACGATAATATTTGAGAAAACGTACAACCCACAGTGTTGGGACCGGGGGGTCTGGGGGGTATGGAATACCCCCCAGGTACGCATAAATTGTAAAAGAAAAAACCCGACCTCCCACAGTATTTGGCTAACAAATCGACACCCCCAAGGAACAAAGCCGTAACTCCAGTTACCACAAATTTGAGTTATGACTACCACTGTAATCCTGACAAAAATATCTTTCTTTTGGTAAAAATAATTTTAATTTACGACAAATATTTACAGAGATTCGCAATTTACATTAAGTAAACGCCACCATGCGGGAGAATTTCAAATTAGTAAGTGACGTATTAAATGAAAATAAAAATTCATTTTTCAAGCTCAAAACATAACAAAATCAACTAATTAACAAAACATATTACAATATATTTAACACCATACTGAAATGTTTGAAAATTTTCAATAGACTATGACTTTGAATTTCGAAATATACGTCTAAACACAGCCATGTTTTTGTTGCTGGTGGCGCCACCAACGGTAATGTAAATCGCCAATAATCAGTGGAACAAAGTTGTAACTTAGTGTTTTTATCGCTTTTTTTAACTTTTTGAAACTTTCAATTGGCTCTCCTGCAAAATAGGTAAAAATGAGTTACGGCTTTGTTCCTTGGGGGTGTCGAAATGATGCACAACTGTGGATAATAATTCTGCCCTATTTCCATTTATTTTATACTAGCTGAATACTCTGGTGGTGGTGCTGGAGACGTATGTTAAGAATACCATGGACAGCGAAGAGAACGAACGTGTCAATACTGAGGGAGCTGAAAATCAAAGATAGACTATCAACCATATGTAGACGACGCATCCTGCAGTATTTTGGACATGTGATGCGCAGAGATAGGGCAAGCCTGGAGAAGCTGGTTGTTCAGGGAAAGGTGGAAGGCAAGAGACCTAGGGGTAGATCACCCAACAGATGGATAGACCAGGTGAAACAAATAACGAAGCGCCCCCTACAAACAACAATAAGAGATGCGGAAGACCGGCAAGTATGGAAGACCATAGTCAACAACTGCGAGTGAGCTTTTGGATCACGATTACTCAGTCATGAGGATACGACTAGAGAGAGAGAGAGAGAATACTCTGGAATAATTTACTACAAAACTTCTGTATAAACCATATTACTGGTTCTTTTAGGCTTCTATACAAGAAGCCTTATGATCTGGATCCGTGTCTGTCTGTCCGCATAATTCAAATCTAATCAGAACCCTCGAAATTGTGATTGTAAACACATAGTATGTATTAATACAATACAAATTTGTTTTAAATTTAAAATCGATTTTCTAGCCACGTTCTACAAAAAATTTTACTTATATCGATGGTGTCAATACAATACCTCGTATCGCCACAATTTTTAAAAATCAGGATTTCTGGTGCCTTTGGTTAAAACATAAATAATGACCTGATAGATGGCATTACAATGGAAATAATCCGATTAATAAGTCCGTGATTTGCCAAAAGAAAATGCAATACCGCGTATCTCCAAAAAATAATGGAGAATGTTGGTGATTTCTAAAATGCGGTAAGTTTTGAATGTGTTTTTTCCTATTATTATTTGAATTACATAAGTAAAATAATTCTGTTATATTAATTTATGTGTGTTTATTTAAATTACATAATTATTTAAGTCTATTTGTATTGTTTTAAGAAGAAAATTGAAAAAAAATTGAAACCTTTGGAGATACGTGTTATTGAATATTACACTTTTTCTCGCGTTATGGTAGATACGTGTTTTTGTTTTTTGTTTTAAATTTAACGGTTTCTCTATTGTCTGCAAACAAAAATTAAGAAACGGATATTATTTTAAATTGGGTATAAAAATTGGCTTGTGGCTTTGGCAATAAGAAGTCTTAAAGCTAAAATCGCAAGTGCATGTACTTAGCTTTAGATGTCAACTAGGCGTTTATCGTTTTTCAGAAAGTTTGATGAGAGTTTACTTCTTTCAAATAAAGTGAATTTTTGTTACAAGTCCAAAATGTCCAGCAGAACTAAAAAAATTTTATCTAGTATGTGCAATACCAAGCTAGAAAGCCAAAGTTGTTCTAAACCAAAAAATGAAAACTGTGATATTAAAAAAGTTATTGTGGAGTCTTTGCCACCTATGACAGAAAAAGATTTTAAACAAGTTTTAGAAAATGCCGAATTTGTTTTTCTGGATGTTGAAGAAAAAGAAAATGTCTTTCCCGAAGGTGTTAATATCGGCGTTAATGTAAATGCAGATGTAATTGAAGAGAAAGATAACCAAGGAAGAGCAGATGAGTATGGATCTGGGTCAAAAGATGAAGAACAGGACAGAATAGAGTCAGAGAACAGTTACCAATCAGAAAGTTATGATGAAGAAAATAGTAGTGTTAATAGTGAAAAACCAAACTTAGATGATGATACTAGAGAAGAACAGGAAAATCAATCTGATATTAGTCGAGGAACGAAACGAAAGTTGCATCAGCAACGGAGACTTTTGGGAAAAACCTATTTAGGCTACCGAAGATCAAAAAACGAAAAATTAACATTTCAGGATACTGAAAGGAATGCGAGAATAATGGGACCGACTTGTTTGTCTCAAGCATGCAAAAGATCTAAAAAAAGGTGGTATCAGGACATAAATGAAATTGAGAGACAGCAGATTTTTAAAAATTTTTGAGAAAAATTAACTAGCTGGGAGCAAAAAAAAGTTTATGTCTTAAATTTAGTTAACAGGAAGCAAACAGAGAGGAAAAGGACGCCTAATGAAACTTCAAGGAGATCCAGTTCACTCTTTTATAAACTAAATATAGAAAGCAAACATATTCGCGTTTGCAAAAAAATGTTTTTAAACACCCTCGGCCTTAAAGAGTGGACAGTCCAAAACTGGGTTAAACATTCCATGTATGGCACACCTTCGACAAGTAGGACCAATCAACCTCGATGTAAAAACGACGATGTAACTAAATTTCTTACAACATTTTTAGACAACTTCCCGAAATTACCGAGTCACTACTGTCGAAAAAGGACACCAATAAGCTGTACTTAGAGCAAACTTTTACAAGCTTCGCAGATCTGTTTAAATTATATCAAGAACATTGTAAAATTTCTCAAATGCAGGCATTATCAAGAAACACACTTATGAAATACGTTAAAATAAAAAATATCGGAATATTCAGTCCTAGAAAAGATCAGTGCGACTTATGTGTGGAATACCAAGCCGGGAATTTGGACCAAAGTGTATGGAAGAAACATAGAAATGAAAAGCAAAGAGCCCAAGACGAAAAAACTCATGATAAAGATCAAGCAAAACTTGAAAAATGTCACGTTATGTGCATGGATTTGCAAGCCGTAAAAACTTGTCCATCGTTACAAGCCAGCTCGCTGTATTTTAAAACCAAACTTTGCTGTCATAATTACACCGTTTTCGATCTAAACACCAAGGATGCTGTGTGTTATTGGTTTGATGAAACTGATACCGATCTTCAGGCTTCGACATTTGTGTCTTTATTAGTAGATTTTATACAAAGCAAATACTTGGAAAATAATATGAATCAACAAAAACCGATCATAATTTTCTCCGATGGTTGCACCTACCAAAATCGGAATGCGACTTTAACAAACGCTTTACTTGCACTTTCCTATCAGTATGATAATGTCAAGATTATTCAAAAATTTTTGATAAAAGGCCATACCAATATGGAATGTGATAGCGTACACGCAACGATCGAGAAAAAGTTGAAGAATAAGACCATTTCAATTCCTAATGACTATTACCGAATCACAGCAGAAGCTCGAAGCAATCCTAGACCATTTGAAGTTGTGTGCCCGACTTTTGAGTTTTTTCATAATTTCAATGTAGACCTTGTCTATGAATCCATTCGTCCCGGAAGGAAAACGCACGAACCTACTGTAACTGAAATAAAATAAAACATAAAAATGTTTATAAGGCGTATCTGGTTGGTAGAAACAGCTTATTAGCTGAATACGTAACCGTTGCAAAAACAAACGAAGTGTTTAGCGAAAGCACAGACGAGAATCTGTTCATTCAAGTCGTGAACGCAGGTAGTTCACCAAAAATGAATCACTCCACCTATCGTATGACTATAGTTTCGCTGTTACCCTGTATGGGATTCAGCTCGTCAAATACGCATTGGTGACGTGCTTGATTCAGCTGACGAGCTGAATCCCATACAGGGTAACAGCGAAACTATAGTCATACGATAAGTGGAGTGATTCATTTTTGGTGAACTACCTGCGTTCACGACTTGAATGAACAGATTCTCGTCTGTGCTTTCGTTAAACACTTCGTTTGTTTTTGCAACGGTTACGTATTCAGCTAATAAGCTGTTTCTACCAACCAGATACGCCTTATAAACATTTTTATGTTTTATTTTATTTCAATATTTACTGGTTGTAAAACTTTTCATTCTTTGTTGATATTTGTTTATCAAATTCAACATAGATTTGATTATTACTGTAACTGATATTCGAGTTCTAAAATACGAGAAAGGAGAAATCCAATACAAACTTAGTTTTGAGGACAATTTTTTTAAACCTTTACCGCAGTGTCCCAAAAAAGCAATCAAGAGAATTGAAGAATTTCCAAAACTACACACTGGAAAACTTCCAATTACCAAAAACAAGAACAACCACCTACAGGAAATAAAAACCAAGCTTCATAAAAATTATTGGTCATTTTACGATAATTTGTTATATTTATAAATAGTTGAGAAATTATATTTTAATTTGTTATTGTTAGCTGAATATAAGTTTTGTTTTTTTTAAATTATTGTGAATTTATATTATTTTGATATTATCTATTAAGCAATAAAGTAAAGTTTTTATTCGTAAATTTTAATATTTTTATTATTATTGTTTTGATACAATACCATGTATCTCCCCTCTTTGAAAATTATTATTGTGCAATACCACTTAAGGCAGCCACAGACTATCGGCTTTGTTCGACGTACTTGTTCGACTGCTTTGTTCGACGAGCAAGTCTGTGGGTGTGTGGCAGTAATTCCGTCGTACTTGTTCGCCAACAAGAACGACGGATTTGTTCGACGGTTTTGTTCGACGGCTTTGATCTCTGTCTCTCTGTCTCTATCTCTCTAACTATCTCTGTCTTGATAACACCGTCGAACAAGTCTGCAAGTCTGTGGCCTATTCGAACAAAGCAGTCGAACAAAGCAGTCGAACAAGTACGTCGAACAAAGCCGATAGTCTGTGGCTGCCTTTATGTCCATGAAAAAATGATAGATTCATCATTATTAAAAAAAATTATGAAGATATTTAGTAAAAATGCTCATTAATGAGAATAGTAATTTACAATTTCAAAACAACTCCAGGTAAGGTTTATAAAATTATTTTTTGATTCGTGTAAAATTACCTCCCAAGAAGATACGAGGTATTGTATTGACACCATCGATATATAGAATATTTGTTAGGTTGCTACTAAAGATTCAGATTATCAGAATTACCACATATTTAACCGATTTTACCACAGTTTGTCTGATATTACATTATAAATATTATGTCGACCAAAAGTAACTAGTAACGACAACTTTTCACACCAGAAAGGTAGCTGTATAGAAGCCTAGGAACTGCCGCTAAAGCGAGTTCCACCTCGTTTTAAGTTGATTTTGAGTAGCCTGCCTTCCTTTAAGGAATCTCGATAATCCATTCATGCGCGTCCCATAGGGACGCGCATGAATGGATTATCGAGATTCCTTAAAGGAAGGCAGGCTACTCAAAATCAACTTTCCTTTCCTTTGCGAATTTTTGCACTATTTCAATACAAAAACATGCGCAGGGACCTACATAATAACTGTGCCAAATTTGGTTCCGATCGGTCAAACATTTTTATATAGATAGATTTTATCCTATAATCCGTTTATCTGTTGATCCGATATATTAAATTACATGTCTAACGAAAATAACTAGCTAACAACTTCTTTTTACACCAGCAAGGTAGCTGTATAGAAGCCTAGGATCTGCCGCAAAAAGCGAGATCCACCTTGTTTTATATAAGATCTTCAGAAGTTCCTAACGATAAAAATCGATATCACATGACCGGGGGGTCTGGGGGGTATGGAATACCCCCCAGGTACACTTTCCATTATTCAGAACCATCACAATTTATTATTTTTGGTTGAATCTTTTGCAATTTTCGTTTGTAATCCGGGAGGGGGGGGACACAGCAGGGGATATTAATACCGAGGGACGTAAAAGTGAAAGTTTTCCTTTCGCAATAAATTAACCCCTTGGTCCTATATGAGTTCCTGATAAGCATCCATTTGTTTTCATTACTCTAAGTCAGCGCCGCGAAATGATAAGAATCCTTTGGGAGGGGGGCGCATATATTCAAATTTGCCTCTGGCGCCAGAAGAGCTCGCTACGGCGTTGGACGTCATCGTAAAGTTTTTAAAATTTTTTTTTTTTTTTATTTCAATTACTTTTACAATCTGTCTATACAAAATAAACAATGAGTAAATGATTTGACAATAAGTTACGGTCATGTAGAAAATTTTCCATTGAAAATTCTCTTTTAATAATGTTATTTACAGTTAAATGTTACAGAATAAACGTTCATTAGGAAAACCGTGTAGCAAGATCAGTTGTTTTGAACCGTTTCAATCGTCTTATTTCGTGTGTGTTGTCCAGTAATGCATTGGCCAGTTCATTAGGATGGCTTTCCAATCTATTCCTGTAGTTCATGTGGTACTTGTGGATTTCTTCCCGAATTGAATTTATGCACAAGTCGTGTTGTATGACATAGTTGGCCACATACCATGGTGCATTTGCGATTGCTCTAAGTACCTTATTTTGAAATCTCTGCAATATTTCAATATTGGATAAACTTGCAGTCCCCCAGAGTTGGATGCCGTATGTCCATATGGGTTTCAGTATGGCTTTATATGTCAGAATCTTGTTTTCCAGAGATAGCTGTGACGTTTTTCCGATCAGCCAATACATTTGTCTAAATTTTATACCAAGCTGTTTGCGCTTATTGAATATATGCTTCTGCCATGTGAGTCTTCTATCAAGATTCATTCCAAGGTATTTTGCATTTTCGGCATGTAGTAAGAAACAGTTGTTTAATTTTACTGGTGGACATGAGTCTCTTCGCATTGTAAAAGTGACATGTGTTGATTTCGTTTCATTGGCTTTCATTCTCCATTTCTGAAGCCAAACTTGGATTTTGTCAAGGTTATTTTGTAAGTTTTTCGAAGCAAGTACAGGGTTGATATGGGATGCTAGTATTGCCGTGTCATCAGCAAAAGTAGCCACTGTTGTAAGTGCCGTAGTCGGAAGGTCGGCTGTGTACAGTATGTAGAGTACCGGTCCCAGAACACTGCCCTGTGGTACGCCAGAGTCAACTGGATATAAGCTGGTGTATTCGTCATGATGCTTAACTAGGAAGTGCCTATCTTTTAAGTAAGATTTTAGTAATTGGTAAAAAGGGTGAGGAAGAATCTTCTTTAGTTTGTAGCATAGGCCATCATGCCATACTTTATCGAAAGCTTGGCTGATATCCAGGAACGCAGCGGAGCAGTATCTTTTATGTTCTAGGTCGTTGCTGATCTTTTTAACTACCCTATGTACTTGTTCAATCGTACCATGTTGGTTTCTAAATCCAAACTGGTGGCTTGGTATAAGATTTCTTTTATCTATTATTGGTTGTAGACGACGAAGAAGGAGTTTTTCAAATATTTTTGAGAGCACAGGTAGTAAACTTATTGGTCTGTATGATGCCACGTTTTGATGATCTTTTCCCGGTTTTGGGAGTAGGATGATTTGGGCAATTTTCCACTGGATAGGAAAGTAGTTTAATCTTATGATTGCGTTATAGATAAATGTAATAAGTTTAATACATTTAGGTGTCAGTTGCTGTATCACTCTGCCTGTTATCAAATCAAAACCAGGTGCCTTTTTTGGATTGATTTCCTGTGTGATGATCTGTTTCACTTCTTTTATTTTAAATTGTTATTTGGTAAGTCCATCTGTAGTGGCGCATCCAGGTAATGATAGATGTCAGTAGTCTCATCTGTCGTTAGTTCTGAGGGAAATGGTTTGAAAACTTTTTCAAGATGTTCTGCAAAAGCTAAAGCCTTTTCTTTGTCGTTTCTTGCCCATTGTTCGTTATCTTTTTTAATTGGTGGTATAGCCTGCTGTGGACGTTTCATGTTTCCTGTCGCCTTCCACAAGGAATAATCAGTCGCTTTTGTCGCTGACAATTTACTAATGTAGTCGTTAAAGGCTTGATTTTTAAGATTAAGAAGCAGTGTTTTAAGATCTTTAGCCGCTTTGTTGAATCTTTTCTTGTCCTCCATTGATCTGGTTGTTTGCCATTGCTTACGCGCTTTTCGTTTTTGAGCTACTTTTTGTTTTATTAATATTGGAGTTGTTTCTTTTACTTGGGTTTCATTACAATCAGGAGTGGCAAACCAAGCTGCTTTTTGGATAGTTTTTGTCAGATGTTCGACTGCATTTTCGATGTTTTCTTCTGATTTTAGTGCTATGTTCCACCTCGTCCCATAGGGACGCGCATGAATGGATTATCGAGATTCCTTAAAGGAAGGCAGGCTACTCAAAATCAACTTTCCTTTCCTTTGCGAATTTTTGCACTATTTCAATACAAAAACATGCGCAGGGACCTACATAATAACTGTGCCAAATTTGGTTCCGATTGGTCAAACATTTTTATATAGATAGATTTTATCCGATGATCCCTTTATCCCATAATCCGTTTATCTGTTGATCCGATATATTAAATTACATGTCTAACGAAAATAACTAGCTAACAACTTCTTTTTACACCAGCAAGGTAGCTGTATAGAAGCCTAGGATCTGCCGCAAAAAGCGAGATCCACCTTGTTTTATATAAGATCTTCAGAAGTTCCTAACGATAAAAATCGATATCACATGACCGGGGGGTCTGGGGGGTATGGAATACCCCCCAGGTACACTTTCCATTATTCAGAACCATCACAATTTATTATTTTTGGTTGAATCTTTTGCAATTTTCGTTTGTAATCCGGGAGGGGGGGGGCAGCAGGGGATATTAATACCGAGGGACGTAAAAGTGAAAGTTTTTCTTTCGCAATAAATTATCCCCTTGGTCCTATATGAGTTCCTGATAAGCATCCATTTGTTTTAATTACTCTAAGTCAGCGCCGCGAAATGATAAGAATCCTTTGGGAGGGGGGCGCATATATTCAAATTTGCCTCTGGCGCCAGAAGAGCTCGCTACGGCGCTGGACGTCATCGTAAAGTTTTTTAAATGAGAACCCTTATTTTTTTCACGAATTACGAAGAAAGAAGCACAATTTTCTGAGTATGAACATGTAAAAAACCCTGACCTTGAAGAGAAAAGTTTTCAAGGTGATCAGTCCCAAAGTAACAAAAAGCATTTAATCAATTACTTCAATAAATTTAATGAAAACAATAATTAGTATCAGGATTTTTGCACAAATTAATGATGTAAGAAAGAAACTCAAATTAAATGTTCAAATTGCCAGCCCAAACGTTAATTTTTTGTGGAAACTGGCTATGAGTTTCCATTTTCTACTATGGGTTGATAGGAAACTAAAATGGAAACAAAGTGGAAATCTCGGAAAATATACAATTTTTGAAAAATTCCTAGGGCAACGTGACATCATTTGAATTATTGCTCAACTTGTAATGTCGAAGGAAAATCAGTGACATCATTCGCATCAGATATATGCACGACCTCATCAAGAGGTTCGTGCATTATTTTTAATATTTTTGTTGATCTTTTCTCTCTTTTAGTATTGTTAAATAAAAATGATATTTCATTGCGAAGATTTAAGAATCTCTTATTATAAAAGGCCAAGTCTTTCTTTCTTTCTTTCTGTCTGTCCCACGGAAATACCCGAAGCAAACCGAACCGAACCGAACGCACAACGTATCATCGGATCAACGTATCATTTTGTCTATATAGGACAGCTATTTCCAAAAAAGCATTATGTGAACTTCCATAATGGATAATGAAAATTTTGAAAATCCTGCTGCAAAGCGACGGCGATTGAATCGTGAGAGAAAAGCACGTACAAGAGCTAATAACACAGAAGAACAGCTTCGATCACAGCGACAAGCTGACGCTCGGTCTCATGCGATACGTCGACAACGTGAAACTATGGAACAAACTCAAGCGCGGCAAGTAGTCCAGTCATTATAGATTTTGACCCGTGAATAATTAGTTCTTGGATTTTTTTTTCGTAGGTCCCTCGGGGGGGTCACTGGGAGTGTAAATTCAAAAAGTAGACTGAATCAGGCTCCTGCGTATATTCGAAAAAAATAGTTTTTTTCCAAAAAAACGGTTTTTCTTGAATAACTCGGCCATTTTTGATTTTACAGTAAAACCGTGAGGACAAAAATTGCAGGAAATTTGATTCTCTACAAGTTTAGTCCTCACAATTTTTCTTCTAGGATCGATATTTTGGAAATTAAATTTGAAAAAAGCGACAAATTAAAAATATTTTCATTATCTCGTTTATTTTCAACTTTACGGCATAAATGAAGAGGACTAAACTTGTAGAGAATCAAATTCTGAACAATTTTGGTTTCCACCTTTTTTCCCCCAAAATCGATATTTTGGAAATTAAACCTGAAAAACGCGACAAATTCAAAATATTATCGTTATCTCCTATGTTCCACGTTTTACGGCATAAATGAAAATATTTTTAATTTGTCGCTTTTTTCAAATTTAATTTCCAAAATATCGATCCTAGAAGAAAAATTGTGAGGACCAAACTTGTAGAGAATCAAATTTCCTACAATTTTTGTCCTCACGGTTTTACTGTAAAATCAAAAATGGCCGAGTTATTCAAGAAAAACCGTTTTTTTGGAAAAAAAACATTTTTCGAATATACGCAGGAGCCTCATTCAGTCTACTTTTTGAATTTACACTCCCAGTGACCCCCCCGAGGGACCTACGAAAAAAAATCCAAGAACTAATTATTCACGGGTAGGGTCGGTTTTTTGGATATAATGACTGGACTAAAGCTGCTGACGCTCGGTCCCATGCGATACGTCAACAACGTGAAACTTTAGAAGAAGCTCAAGCGCGGCAAGCTGCTGACGCTCGGTCCCATGCGATACGTTGATCCGATGATACGTTCATCCGATTGGTTATGAAATTATCCGTTATGCGTTCGGTTCGGTTTGCTTCGGGTATTTCCGTGGGACAGACAGAAGGAAGGAAGGACTTGGCCTTTTATAATAAGAAATGAGAACAACATTAAATAAATAAACAAAAAACTTACATATATTTTTTTAAATTAAATTGAAGTTAATTAATATTTAAAATTTTTTTACTTATTTTAAACTAGATGATACCCCGTCCGAGGACGGGCAGCTAGAAGGACGGGCAGCTACCCAAGGTAACTTCAGTTGAATGAAGATTAAGGAAAGCTCTCAGTGCAATCCAAAAGCCATATGACCTTGGGTAGCTGCCCGTCCTCGGACGGGGTATCATCTAGTTATAATTATAACAGTTCTGTAATCTGTTTCACTACCAATTATCCTTCTACCTGTAAAATTGGCTGCTTCACAGTCCTAAGCTAAAATGGTTACTTACGGAGTCAACTATCCACAAATTTTATTCTTTTATCGACAGTAAAAGGTACAACTTTGCTAACATCTTTATAAAAAACACAAGCTCGAAATTTATCGTCAATTTGTTCCAAGGCGATCTTGCACACCGTATTATTTTTATAAAATTCCTTCATATATTTCACATTCCCTTCGCTAATCGAATAAACCACAGTGACGTTTAAATTTTGAATACTTCTCTGCAGGTCCCAGAGAACTTTCAAATGGTAAGCTTGCAAACCTATAACACCACACTTGCTTCTATATTCCCAGTAGTAGGACGAAATGTTGTCCAAAACCACCAGACTTATATTCATATTGTCGGTCAACAAATTTTCTAAATTTAACATGGTCACTTGAAATTGCACACTGTCATAACAGTTTAAAATGATTAAATTGTTCAAACACGACTTAACAACACTCTGCACGTTATCGCTTGACAGTTGGACTGTTTTTTCACAGGAGTATCTTAAAATACGTTCCATCACATCGATCAGTTTGAACAGATCGAATTGATGATTGGTGTTGATCACAATGGCACCACAATTTTTCCCATTCACTTGGATACCTTTGTAGTGATTCGGTAGCAAACACCTTGCAATAAAATCCATAATTAGCAAGTTTTTTCCACATTTCAAATCACCGCTTATTTCGACGTATTCGTTAGGACTTGGAAAGTCAAGTAAAATGGAAGGGATTATATTTTTTAACGAAGGACGGTGATGTAAACGCGAAAATAACTGAAGGCCCGACTCGATTTTCGAGTTTGTTTGCATAATTTTCAAAAATATTTTGTTTATTGAGGTTATGTAATTTTATGACAGTTTCATACAGGATGTTGGTTGCAAACCAATTTATTTGCTTCATCATGTACATACCTGTCATCCAAATCCGTGTCTAGTTCCTTATCAAAACATAGGGCGCAATAGTTTTCTTCAAATTTGATTTTATTTTGGACAACCATCGAGGCGGTATTGCATTGAGGTGATGTTAACAATTTGGTACAAATAATGGAGCAGAAATTAGACGAAAACTTTTACTACCTGAAAAGTTGCGAGTGTAAGCACCCTGTGAGAATAAAAATGTAGGTTATATTTCTTTGTTTATCTTTTGTTTCTAAATTCCTGGTTCTTTCAGAGGTACATTAGAAGGTAATATCCCGAAGCCCACGGCGGAAGATATTTTAAAAAATCCATGGATGAAATATGCCGGTTTGAACCAGGAAGGACTAGCGAATTTAAAGTTGGTTTGTCGCGTTTACGATGAACGTCTCGGTCGTGATATTCGCAAAACTGCTTCGTTTAAAACGTTTGCAAACAGATATAGGTACGGTTTTATTTATCTATTGTTTTGCGATGTAAACGTGTTCGAATTTTAGCTGGAACGAGTGGCTCTTTTTTTCGTTTGGTTATAATGCCGTAATGGACACCACAAGGTTGGCTATAACAATTTACGATTCTGAAAGACCTTTCCATGATTATCCTGTCGGGGGCACAACGATTTCTTTTATCAATGAAGATGGTGTGTTTCGGACGGGTGTCATGGATTTGAAAGTTTGGCCACTCGTGGAGGCCGATCCTAGCATTAATACGACCACTCCTGGAGAAGATAGAGAGAATAGTCAAATTCAAAAGTTTGCCGGTCTCACCAAGAAACATAGGGACGGACATATGCCAAAGGTACTTCGTAATTTAGGGAAGGAAGATCCTGTAAGAGTTTTAAAATTAAATTTAAATTAATAGAACTGTAGTATTAGTCCAGGCAATGAAGCCCGAAAAGCTCTGGGCAAGCTGAAATTTTGCAGACTTGTATATTAGAGTGCTTTAACGAATTCTCGTAAAATTCCATGCCGGTGTCTCCCTAGCAAAGGTGGGAATTCTCACCTGAAGAAAATTAATTCGTAAAGATCATTAATGTGAACTTTTGAGAGGTTGACCACTGAGCAATTTTGTTGTACAAGTACCAGCTATTTATTGGCAATTTCAGCCATTTTCTTGGTAATTCATTTGTAATTATGATAATTTATGTACTATTTTTTAACCGACTTCAAAAAAGGAGGAGGTTATCAATTCGGCTGTATTTTTTTTTTTTAATGTTTGTTACCTCATAACTCAGTCATTTATTAACCGATTTTCAAAATTTTTTCACAATTCGAAAGGATGTAGTTTCAGATTGGTCCCATATAAATTTCAGCAAAATCGGTTGAGTACTTTGGTTTTTATTGATTGTAAGCCCGCATTTTCTACTTTGAGATAGGCGTTTCGCCCTTTCTTCGCTTGTCTCATTTGATTACCTCATAACTCCGTCATTTATTAACCGATTTTCAAAATTTTTTCACAATTCGGAAGGATGTAGTTTCAGATTGGTCCCATATAAATTTCAGCAAAATCGGTTGAGTACTTTGGTTTTTATTGATTGTAAGCCCGCATTTTCTACTTTGAGATAGGCGTTTCGCCCTTTCTTCGCTTGTCTCATTTGATTACCTCATAACTCCGTGATTTATTAACCGATTTTCAAAATTTTTTCACAATTCGAAAGGACATAGTTTCAGATTGGTCCCATATAAATTTCATCAAAATCGGTTGAGTACTTTGGTTTTTATTGATTGTAAGCCCGCATTTTCTACTTTGAGATAGGCGTTTCGCCCTTTCTTCGCTTGTCTCATTTGATTACCTCATAACTCCGTGATTTATTAACCGATTTTCAAAATTTTTTCACAATTCGAAAGGACATAGTTTCAGATTGGTCCCATATAAATTTCATCAAAATCGGTTGAGTACTTTGGTTTTTATTGATTGTAAGCCCGCATTTTCTACTTTGAGATAGGCGTTTCGCCCTTTCTTCGCTTGTCTCATTTGATTACCTCATAACTCCGTCATTTATTAACCGATTTTCAACATTTTTTCACAATTCGGAAGGATGTAGTTTCAGATTGGTCCCATATAAATTTCATCAAAATCGGTTGAGTACTTTGGTTTTTATTGATTGTAAGCCCGCATTTTCTACTTTGAGATAGGCGTTTCGCCCTTTCTTCGCTTGTCTCATTTGATTACCTCATAACTCCGTGATTTATTAACCGATTTTCAAAATTTTTTCACAATTCGAAAGGACATAGTTTCAGATTGGTCCCATATAAATTTCATCAAAATCGGTTGAGTACTTTGGTTTTTATTGATTGTAAGCCCGCATTTTCTACTTTGAGATAGGCGTTTCGCCCTTTCTTCGCTTGTCTCATTTGATTACCTCATAACTCCGTCATTTATTAACCGATTTTCAAAATTTTTTCACAATTCGGAAGGATGTAGTTTCAGATTGGTCCCATATAAATTTCATCAAAATCGGTTGAGTACTTTGGTTTTTATTGATTGTAATCCCGCATTTTCTACTTTGAGATAGGCGTTTCGCCCTTTCTTCGCTTGTCTCATTTGATTACCTCATAACTCCGTCATTTATTAACCGATTTTCAAAATTTTTTCACAATTCGGAAGGATGTAGTTTCAGATTGGTCCCATATAAATTTCAGCAAAATCGGTTGAGTACTTTGGTTTTTATTGATTGTAAGCCCGCATTTTCTACTTTGAGATAGGCGTTTCGCCCTTTCTTCGCTTGTCTCAGTTGATTACCTCATAACTCCGTCATTTATTAACCGATTTTCAAAATTTTTTCACAATTCGAAAGGATATAGTTTCAGATTGGTCCCATATAAATTTCAGCAAAATCGGTTGAGTACTTTGGTTTTTATTGATTGTAAGCCCGCATTTTCTACTTTGAGATAGGCGTTTCGCCCTTTCTTCGCTTGTCTCAGTTGATTACCTCATAACTCCGTCATTTATTAACCGATTTTCAAAATTTTTTCACAATTCGAAAGGATATAGTTTCAGATTGGTCCCATATAAATTTCAGCAAAATCGGTTGAGTACTTTGGTTTTTATTGATTGTAAGCCCGCATTTTCTACTTTGAGATAGGCGTTTCGCCCTTTCTTCGCTTGTCTCAGTTGATTACCTCATAACTCCGTCATTTATTAACCGATTTTCAAAATTTTTTCACAATTCGAAAGGATATAGTTTCAGATTGGTCCCATATAAATTTCAGCAAAATCGGTTGAGTACTTTGGTTTTTATTGATTGTAAGCCCGCATTTTCTACTTTGAGATAGGCGTTTCGCCCTTTCTTTGCTTGTCTCATTTGAACAGCGCTGTCGCATATGGGCAGCGCGTTTAGTAGGTCTACCCATATTCGCTTTCGATAAATCAGTTAAGGAACGCAAGATTCACTAAAAAGCAAGAAATAAAAAAAAAAAAATTTTTAAATAAAAACCGACTTCAAAAAAATGCACTAAAAAGTAAAAATAATTAGAAGAAGATTTAACTGAAATTAGAAGTATATTTTTACAGTGCTGAGCATAAAAATTAATGTATTACGTCAATAATATACAATTATTGTTATTTTTGGAGTCGGTGCCAGCCAAGGTTAACAAACGTGTATTAACGAAGTAGCGGAGTACCAATTTCTTAACAGTTTGGCTGGCACCGACTCCAAAAATAACAATAATTGTATATTATTGACGTAATACATTAATTTTTATGCTCAGCACTGTAAAAATATACTTCTAATTTCTGTTAAATCTTCTTCTAATAACTTCTAATTATTTTTTACTTTTTAGTGCATTTTTTTGAAGTCGGTTTTTATTAATTCATTATGGTTATTCCTGAATTTTTAATAATCAACGTTATGACGTAACAATTATGGAAGCTTCCCAAAGCCAAAAAATTGGCTCAAGCTTGCAAAAAATCCGGGCTAGCTGAATTTTGGCAGAGGTATACATTGGAGTGTTGTAATGAACCCCCCAAAAGTCCCATAAAATCCCACGTCAGCGTCCCCCACAATCGGGGGTTTTAGCTCCCCCAACGCGATTTTTTGCCGATAACTCGCTTATTTATGCTTGTATGAAAAATTATGATCAGACCATAATTGAAGAGCATAAAATTCTCTATAAAATAGTTTTTTTTCATATTTTTCCATGGCACACTAATACTTAAATTATAGACCGAAAACACGACCCACCCTTAAAATGGTACAATATTGATTCGTTGCAGGGAGAGAAATGTTTTCGGGCACAGGAAATGCTTTTAATAATAAATTAATTGAAATTGTGGCCAAGGTTGGAAAATGATGAGAAAAATAGATTTTTTCAAAATTTGTCCAAGTTATAGTATCTTGCAAGTAACGAAACCGAAATTTTGGTTTGAGCTTACAGAACGTCCGGGCAAGCTGAAATTTGGCAAAGATGTATATTGAAGTGTTCTAATAAACCCCCAAAATGTCTCATAAAAATCTCAAGCCAGCGTTCCCCCAAATGAGGATTTTAACTCCCTAGGTGCGGTTTTCGCCTATAGCTCACGTATTTTTACTTTTACAAAAAATTACCATTAAACAAAGTTTAATTGACCTATTACAGTGTGTATTGTAGTACTACCTACTGCAGTGCCACAACTTATAGAGAATTTTATGTTCTTCAACTTTGCTTAATGGTAATTTTTCGTAAAAGTAAAAATACGTGAGCTATAGGCGAAACACCGCACTTAGGGGGCTAAAATCCTCATTTGAGGGAACGTCGGCTTGGGATTTTTATGAGACATTTTAATAATAATAATAATAATGTTTATTGTACAAAAATAAAAATTCAAATTACATATTCAAAGGTCAAAAAACATAGCTAAACAACATGATACAAATTCAACCATATGAGGATTGAGATTCCTCTATCCTTTAAAATTTTTTGTGGGTTTATTAGAACACTTCAATATACATCTTGGTTACTCTACCACTAACTCAGCCAGTTGAAACTAAATTTCTTCTGCTACACACTAAAGAACAGGCTTATAACGTATGAGTCTAAAGTAGCTGGACAAATTTCAATCGCATCAAATCATTAGTTATAATCTAGCAATCCTTTTGTTTTTTTTACTGTACCTTCTTTCATTTGTTTAATGTCAATTAAAGTAGTTTAGTTTGAATTGTCAATATGAAAGTGTGCGAACAGAATTTTTTGCGTAAACGCGTTTTCAAAATGCTTGAGCAGCAAAATAAAAGTCATGTTTTACATCATTTTATAAATGAAGGCTTCAGTCGAAGTACCATTTATTCGATAATTTCGAGATGTAATAACAATATTGGTCCTGAAAATAAAAAAAAAACCGGAAGAAAATCAATTCTAAAAAAATCTCGGCTAAGTTCCTTGAAGAAAGCTGCTGAAAACAAAATTGGAGTGAGTACTCGCATACTATCCAGAAAATTTAAAGTTGCACAAACTACAATTTGCCGAAATTTGAAAAAATTAAATGTGAAAAGGTATAAGAGAAACGTTAAACCAAAATATACCGATAAACAATTAGTGGAAATACCCGGAAAGTGCCGTCTTCTGAGACAACATTTTTTATCAGGCGATACAGTGATCATTATGGACGATGAAAAGTACTTCACTTTTGCGAACAGTTGTGATGTTGCATATAAAGGATTTTATACCACCGATAAAAATACAGTTCCTGATAATGTAAAGTTCATAAGAAAATCAAAATTCGAACCAAAAGTGTTAGCGTGGTGTGCGATATCAGTTAAAGGCATATCAAATTTTTTTATTCAAACCCAAGTTGGTATTGCTGTTAACACAGACACTTATATAAAAAATTGTTTACCAAAAATGGTTAATTTTGTTAAAAGAAACCATAAAAATGATAAAATCATCTTTTGGCCAGATCTGGCATCTTGCCATTATGCAAAAAAAACCTTAAATTGGTTAGAAGGTCAAAATATACCGTTTGTGCCAAAATATGCGAATCCCCCAAATATTCCGGCAGCTCGTCCGATTGAAACTTTCTGGTCAATTTTATCGCAATTAGTTTATAAGAATGGTTGGGAAGCAACATCAGCCGAACAATTGAAAAAACGAATTATGTCCTGTGCCAAAAAAATTGATCTGAAAATGCTCCGGCATATGATGGAAGGTGTTAAAAGAAAAGTGCGAACAATTGAAGAAAATGGACCATTATGTTTTTAAAGTTTTTTTTTGTGTTCCCAATATATTGTGCTTTATTAATAATTAATTAATTTTAAATTTTCTATAACCATTTTTTTTATTATCGTTTGAATTCTGTCCAGCTACTTTAGACTCACAGGTTATATGTCTATTAAAACAATAAAAAATGTGAATAAGGTCAAAACTTTTTAAAAAATCGAATTTGAACTTAGCTAATTTTCATGTAATTCAGAGATGGATTAACGAGATTCAGGGCGCATCAGCCATTTTGTTGACGGTACGTGTGCTATGATATAGTCTAACACTTAGAATATTTCGCAGCGGCAGATGCAGCTCGACCGTCGTACATGCAACATCGATTATTTTTTGTTTTTAGGCGATTTTTAGGGGGTTTCAGATCCCGGTTGCTTTTATCCCGGTGTTCTTGATCGGTGGCGCCTTCTCGTATGTTTAGCTCCGCCGCGTTGGCGACTCTGAGCATGAAAAACCGCCCGGAGCAGCGTAGGGTAGGTTTTTTGTTGCTCACAATTCTGGCCAAGCCAACGTTTACCCTCCTTATCGAATGCACACCCCAAAATTCGAAGGCAAAAAAAATTTTAATTTTTTCACTTTTTCGGCAATACACGGGTTATTTTCCATTTTTTTGATTTTATTTATTACTAATATCCACTAATCACACCCCCATCTATCCGAATTTCAAAGAAAAATTCAAATCGGAGCGAAAAAATTTCACTCGATTTCAAGGGACCGCGGACGAACTATGTATGTGGCAGCGACCCGGGTCTACCGCATACATGATGCTACTTTTCCCTTCTTTTCAAAAGTCGATATTTTGGTTGTTTTGACCATATTCACATTTTTTATTGTTTTAATAGACAGATATAAGCCTGTTCTTTAGTTAATTTTTTGCCAAATTTCAGCTTGCCTTCTGTAAGCTCAAGCCAAAATTTCGGTTTCGTTACTTGGAAGATACTATAACTTGGGCAAATTTTGAAAAAATTAATTTTCTCTTCATTTTCCAACCTTGGCCACAATTTCAATTAATTTATTATTAAAAGCATTTTCCGTGCCCGAAAACATTTCTCTCCCTGCAACGAATCAATATTGTGCCATTTTAAGGGTGGGTCGTGTTTTATTAGTGTGCCATGGAAAAATATGAAAAAAAAACTATTTTATAGAGAATTTTATGCTCTTCAATTATGGTCTGATCATAATTTTTCATACAAGCATAAATAAGCGAGTTATCGGCAAAAAATCGCGTTGTAGGAGCTAAAACCCCCTATTGTGGGGGACGCCGGCGTGGGATTTTATGGGACTTTTGGAGGGTTCATTAGAACACTCCAATGTACATCTCTGCCAAAATTCAGCTTGCCCGGATTTTTTGCAAACTAAAGACCTTCCTTGCCTGGACTATACCCGGAATTAATGCAACTAATGACCCATATGGACGCCCATGAATGTCTCTGTACAATACATATTTAAAGTAAAAAAAAATTTGCTTACTAATATCAAAATATTGTTAGAAATCAAATAAATAGTAGCTCTATTAAAAAAGCGGGGGGAGTTACCTAAAGTTGACCACCCCAAATAAAATTAAATATTTCCTATTCGCAATTTACATTTAGCAAACGCCACCATGCGGGAGAATTTCAAATTAGTACATGACGTAGTAAATGAAAATAAAAATTCGTTCTTCAGGCTCAAAACATAACAAAATCAACTAATTAACAAAACATATTACAATAAATTTAATACCATACTGAAATGCATGCAAATTTTTACCAGACTATGACTTTGAATTTTGAAATATGCGTCTAAACACAGCCATGTTGTTGTTGCTGGTGGCGCCACCAACGGTAATGTAAATCGTCAATAGCAAAGAGGAAGGTTTATATAGTATACTGTAAAAATTTTATATGTGAAAGTATAGTCGAAATTTTGAAAAAAACCAATTTGAAATTTTGGGGTTTGGATTCGAGACTCGTCCGGCTGTGGGCATCGAAAAACCCAAGCCTGCGCTCCTCCGGAGCTCCGGCCGATTTTTCATCGCCTGGCCGCTACGCGGCAAATGCTAAACATACTTGAAGGCGCCATCCTTCAAGAAAACCGGGATTCGAGTCATGTTCAGTGTTGTCAGATTGGGCGATTTACCGCAAATTGGGCGACTTTTGAAGATAATTTGCGCTAAAAATTTTTCAAAAACCGCAAACCGCAATTTGGGCGGTTTCTGAGAAATGAAGTTGCGGTTTATTGCGATAAATAATACTTTGAATTTGAAAGCCGAGCATACGCCTTGTACATTCCGTAATGCGTACAACCACATTTACAGCCAAATCGGCTGCGTCCTTGAGTGCAAACCCTAAAAAAAAAAGTCATCAACCTAGGAGGTGGTGTCACCCCCAAGCAATTATCCGCCTTGATTGCATTCGAAAATGCAGAAAATAACCATAAGTATCAATTTTGCCGCCACGTGATCAATTACTTGAGCCTTTGGGAGTTTCTTCGGTCATGTTACATGTTACCTGTAGGACGTGCGAGCAGCATCTGATGAAATTTTCTAAGTGTTAAGCCCGTCTTACATCAGGTTATTTCTGGCGCCATTTCTTGGTCCATTTCTTGAGCCAAATAAATTGCCTAGTTTAAAACAGCAAATGTCTTGGAAAATGTCCTGGCTCGAAATGGGCGGTGTTATGCAGAAAGCTACCAAGCCACGTCTGCATAAATCCGAGATAATTAACAATTAGTACAGTATTAAATTAAAAAAATAAGTATTAAATTAAAAAAATAAATAAAAAAGTTATCCTGTGGCTTGGATGTTTTCAGCAGAATGTATAATGAACCTTACTGGCTCCGTACCTTCAATAATTGAAAAAAAAAAAAAATGTGGCTTGGTAGCTTTCTGCATAACACCGCCCAAATGTCCTGACACGTGCTCTATTTTTGAACAATTTGCCTGTGAGCGGCCGCAGTACAGATTGAATGCGCAGGTAGATTCTGTGGCAGGTAGTAATTGTCAAATGCAGGGCTAGGAATGAGTTGCTTTTATCACTAAAATTTACGTATTTTTAAATAATCGCCAATGTTTTTGTTTTTCACTGAAATTAAAAAATCAAATTTGAAAATTTAATAACCATTGAAAATTTAATTTTTTTAAAAATTTTTTTGTGTTGGTAAAAAAAATAATACTATTATGTTTGCTGCAATCACATTTTCTGCAATAGACAACGAAAGCCGTGACGTCACAAGGGGCGTAACTTTTCCAACGTTTTCCAAACAATTCATATTTGCGTGTTAAATTCCCATAAGGGGCCGTTCATGTATTACGTAAGACGTTTAGGGGGAGGGGGGGTAGCTGACATCTTATTTTTTCTTACTCGGGGGTAGGGGGGTCAAGACAATTTCTTACGTAAGATTTTATTTTTTTAATTAAATTTCAAAATTTGAAAATTATTTAATTTAATTTAGGTGCTGTAGGTATTAATGTTAATGTGAAACACAATACTATTAATTATTTACGTTCGAAATGAATAAAATCACATTTTCGGGAGTAGCACGAATTTATTCACCTGAAATCGACAAATTTCCTATAGAGATTTGGAAAGCTGAACGTTTTTATAGTAGAATTGAAAAAGACATATTTTAATAATTTTTGGTTACTCTCTCTAAAAGAGTCTATTATATGATAAAGTCTATTATTATATACTCTATATATTATTATAAAAAATATGTAAAAAAAATTTTTATTATAAAAAAGTCAGGTCAAAATCGAACGTCATTGAAATTTTCAAAAATGTGCTCTATTTAACAATGCTGACGCTCAGCAACAAACTATTAGACTTATTAGTTAGAGTAAAATAACTTACTTAGATAGAAGTTGTAGTAAATTTTATTCTCTGTAAGATTTATGGAAGTCATTTTCGTCCTAAAGTCAACTGGTAAGGAAATATTGCGAGGAAACATTTCGTTTTCGCCATTTTTTTTAAATGGCGGCACTTCCGGGCGCTCGCCGAAGTCACTAACCCAGAGTTTTTATTAGGACCACAAACCTTAAATATCCAAAAATTAGAACCCCCTGACCATTTTTAGGAAGCCCTTCTTTTCATGATTTCGAGGATGTTGTTAAAATATTTTAAGGCTGCCGTCCTAAGCGTGGGCGATTGAAAATACCATTAGACAAATGAGCAATAAACCGTAAGAAATAATTCTGATATAGATTGGACAAACTATTTTAACCGAGATCCAACACTTGCTGCTCACCATTTCAAAAAAATCGTTCAAAACAAGAAAAAATTATTATTATTTTCGGACGCAGCATCTTCTAGAAAAATGCATATAATTCTACTAAATTTTTTTTAAAATTAGGTCAAGCATTTGTCCTGGATGTGAAACACTTTTCAAGTTTGTAATTATAACTGTAATGATTATAAAAATTATTGCACGGTCACATTTTTGCCCTGTGAAATAGAGCATCTTTACAGCAAAAATTTCAATATTTCTAATTGGAATTAAAAATTTATCAGATCCAAGGGCCACGTTTTAGCTTTATAATGATCATAAAATGGTTGCCTAAAAGTGCATACTTTTTTACCTAGTGCGTCCGCAATCTCGACAAATTTCCCATATTATATTAAACACTGCCAGGACAGCAGCCTTAAGTGTTTTTAATTTTTTTAATGAGTTATATGATATAACAATATAGCTGAAATAGAAATTTGTTTAAAAATATTTTGCCAAAAAACATAATTTTCACTCCTTCATAAAAAAATTTCAACTGCAGACGAAGAATTCGGTAAGAAGCTCAGGGTTCCTAGAGAACGTTTTTATTATGCAATTACCTAACGAAATCCGTCGAAAAATCGCAGAAGACCGATTTTGGATTTTTTTTGCAATTTTCTTACACTATAAAGTAATTTGTGTGAATAACATTTTTTTTAATATAAAATAAACATAATATCTTCGTTAATTTCACTTTTATTAATGTTTAATATTATCTGACTTCTCATTGGGTAATAATTTATCTTACGTAAGATTAGTGTGGGGGGGAGGGGGTATACATTTTCTTATTTTTTCTTACTAGGGGGTAGGGGGGAGTCTAAAAGTAGGAAAAAACGTCTTACGTAATACATGAACGGCCCCTAAGAGGATTTGTTTTTGCTGTTTTTTATATTGTGTTTAATTAATAAGGATTTTAGTTTTAATAGATATTAGTTGGAGACCTTAAATAGTGTATTTTTATAAAAAAAATTTTATTTTTATTAATTTTTAAAAAAATTTAAAAAAAATTACGCGACACTATAAAAATACACTATTTAAGGTCTCCAACTAATATCTATTAAAACTAAAATGCTTATTAATTAAACACAATATAGAAAACAGCAAAAACAAATTCTCTTATGGCAGTTAACACGGCAATATCAGTTTGTTTGGAAAAGTTACCACAAGTATACGCCCCATTTTGACGTCACGCTTTCGTTGTCTATTAAATCGCTTTCTTTATCCATTTCAATTTTTATGTGTAGCACAACTTTTCACAATTTGACGTTCGTTTAATTTTACCGGAGTAGGTCAACTCGGCAAAAGGTACAAGGGATAGGTTAATCCTACCGGTCAACTGGGCAAATGAAAACCAGAGGCCGTTTTAATTATGGGTCAGCTCGGCAAACGCGCTGAATAATGCTATTTCGAGGGTCTCTCACATCCCGGTTGCATTTATCCCGGTTTCCTTGATCTGTCGCGCCTCTCGTATGTTTAGCGCCCGCCGCGTAGCGGCTCGGAGCACGAAAAACCGCCCGGAGATGCGGAGCATCGGAGGGTAGGTTTTTTGATGCTCACAGTTCTGGCCAAGCCAAAATTTATTACTTTGCCGAGTTGGTCTATGTATTTCCAGGTAGAAAATTTGGACCCTGATTAAATATCTGACCATTTGCCGAGCTGACCTACACCCTCGGTGCTACCCGAACTGCACCACGGCTTATCAGGGGTCATTTCTTGTACCCAGGTAAATGTAATCCCTTGACCGAACTGCACCACGGTCAAATGTCGTTCCGTAATCGCTTTACCGAATTGCACCACGAGCAAACCGAGCAGGTATCACAAGCAAACAGATAATATAAAAAAATAAATAGACAAATATCTAAATTCTTTGCAATTTAAATTTCGAGTTTAATATATTAATTCATATTATATTATACAGGGTCGGAGCAGGTATTAATAAAATAATAACCCAAAACAGTGAAAAAATTAAATTTTTTTTGCCTTCGAATTTTGGGGTGTGCATTCGATAAGGAGGGTAATCCATCGTCAAAACCTACCCTCCAGGGCGGTTTTGACTCTGGTTACTAGGCTAAACATACGAGAAGGCGCCACACATCAAGAAAACCGGGATAAATGAAACCGGGATGTGAGAGACCCTCGAAATAGCATTAAAAAGTATAGTTGCGGTATGGGGCAGTAAACTATTACGTTTCACCCCCAAAAAATCGCGTAAAAACAAAAAATAATCGATGTTACATCATGTAGGAGTAGGAGGCATCAGGTTAAACTCCAGCATTGTGCTTTAACTTTCAACAATAAAACCACCTTACCTAAAATATTACAATAGAGGTGGTGCAATTCGGACGACCGACCCTTGGTGAGGTGTTTACCTGAAATTACGGTGGTGCAATTCGGGTAGGAGATTTGTGAACTAATCTTTTCGTGGTGCAATTCGGGTGCACCGACACCCTCAACTGGGCACGCTCGCAGGTAAATGGCGTTGAAAATAGCCTCAAAATAGAACGGGTTCTATATATTTGGCCTACAAAATGTTTCAGGTAATTTGCTAAAATTACCTACTGCGCAAGATCAGCGCTAGAAATGGCGGATGAAATGGCCTGATATAATACAGGCTTTATATTTGGATCAAGAAATGGCGCCAGAAATATGGATCAAGAAATGGCGCCAGAAATAACCTGATGTAAGACGGGCTTTAGGGTATACCAACCCACACTTACCATCAACAGAACTCGACGCGCGGAATCTCATATGAGATTCCCGCGCGTCGGTCGGCTTTTACATGTTAAATTTGCTAACTTCAAAATCGATTTATTCAAAATTTTGATAATACTTTCGCATGTAAAATTTTAACAGTATACTATATAAACCTTCCTCTTTGCAATAGGAAATTTTTAATTTTATTTGGGGTGGTCAACTTTAGGTTACTCGACCCCATTTTCTAAATTCAAATTAAATGATTTTCAAAAATTCGCTTAAAATCTCCTGAAAATATGATAGGTTTTCTAAATAATAAATTAAATGATAATAATTTATTGGAATTTCTGCAATTCTTTAGTAATGTTTAAAATTGTTTGTCAAAATTTTCGTAATATATTGACAATTTATGGTAATTCCCTAGTAATTTTTTGCAATTTTTTATGTATAATTACCTCTAATTATTGTCTAGCAATTTATTGGCAATTTTGGTGTACACAATTTTATCAAGTGGTCAACCTCTCGATTATCTAGAATGGAACTAAACATTCATGCATTATTTGAGAACTTCAAAGAATACTTTTAATGCTGTAACCGATTTTTAGACCCCACCTTGGTTTATTTTATAGCTATGGGGTCATTCCATCTCAAATCAACTGAAGAATTTACTCGACCCCCACCAAATTTGACGAAACTTGGTACACAACATCTTTGTAAGAAATAAAAAATACAAATTTAAGGATTTTTCCAAACAGGCATTTGTTTCCTTGTTTTGGTTCTTCAAAAAGTCGAAAAATTAGTGTGTAGACTTGTAGAAAAACGACTGTAACTTCATCCAAAGTAGTCTAAATTTAAACCAGATCATAAGGCTTCTTGCTATACTTTGTATAGAAGCCTAAAATAAAAAATGTTCTGGAACGGTAAATGAACGCTCTATACAAATATTCAGCCACATTTTATTTTTTCAACCCCTAACTGGATTAATTTTCTAATATTAACGTTATCCAACCTGTACGCAATTCTACTGTAAAATATTCTACGTTCGTCATATTATGAAAAAAAACACAAGGATTTTTTCCTGTTTAAAATTCTATCTCCAATAAGATTCGTATAGGAAGATTTCTATTAGATCAATTCTGAAACCTAAAAACAGCCAACATCTAAGACTGCTCCAAAAAATGATGCCTCTGTTTTATACAGCTACAAAATAAACAAAGAAAGGGTCTAAAAATTAGTTGTACCATAAAGAGCATTCTTTGGAGTTCTCAGATGTTGTGTGATTTTTTTTTAAATTTTCAATTCCATTCTAAATGGCCAAAATGAATTTATTATTATCAACGTAACATAAAAAAATCGATGATTTTATGAACGGACGGCACGTGCAAGCTAAACTACTGACTTCTGATAGATGTTGTCAAGATCAATATTACAAATAGTTTAACGCTCTAAAAAATAATCTACGGTTTTTTTATGCCATCTTGCTTAGTTTTCGAGATATTTGAGAAAAATTAAACAGAATCATTTAAATAGATTGTTAATAACTTTTTGGCATTGAGAAATTCACATGGCAGTCTATTCGCAATTTACATTAAGCAAACGCCACCATGCGGGAGAATTTGAAATTAGTAAGTGACGTATTAAATGAAAATAAAAGTTCTTCCTTCGGGTCCAAAACATAACAAAATCAACTAATTAATAAAACGTATTACAATAAATTTAATTATTTTAACCAGAATAATATTCTAATAATAGTCATATTATGACTTTGAATTTCGAAATATACGTCCAAACACAGTCATGTTGATGCTGCTAGTGGCGCCACCAACGGTTATGTAAATTGCCAATGGTAGTCTGTAAAATTCTACAAAAATTATCTGGAAGTTTATGGTATTTCTGCAAAGTCCATTAGCATTTTTCTTACTTTATCTAAGATATTTGAAAATGTTCTGCGTTTACAATTGCTCGATTATTGGTTAGGTGTACAATCCGGCTTCAAGTTATAGATCAGGGTAAATTAATCCGGTGATCTGCTAGAAAATGTTGAACTTATTATTCACCATCTACGAAAAACATGACCTTATATTAATTCCTCAAAATGTTTTGTTATGATTTTTAGCGGCGACAAATTAGTATCTTGTTCCAATTATCAAATTAGACAAATTTTCATCTGACTGAACTTTATTATGTTTTTTAAAATTGATTATTTTTAGCTCCCATGGTTAGATCGAGTGGTATTTAGAGAATTAGAAAATATTTGCGAGAAGGAGAAACGGTCGACAAATTGTATGTATTTGTCAGTCGAGTTTCCCACTTTTAATCTCAATGGCAAACATCACGAAATAGTTTATTATTTACTCGGCAGCGACGTGGTCCAGGAAGTTAGAAGAAAAGGAACCCTCGTTACGGTGCCCGATACTGAAATTTTAAAGGTAATTTTAGTTTTAAACGCCGATAAGAGTTTTATTTCTAAATTGTCCAATTAAAGGCATAATTAGCGATAATTACGCAGCTGTCAGAACTAAAAATAACTCTGTTTATCTTAAATTTTAACACTTTTATTTTAAAGGAAAACTTGTGTGAAGATAAGCATCACAAGTTGTCTCGTTCGGTGAGAAGTACACATTTGGACCGGGATGCTAAAGCAAACGTTACGGTGAGGAACGAATTAGCTAAAATTGTAGCCTATCCGCCGACTCGTTTGTTGACCAGCGAGGAACAAGATCAGGTGTGGAAGTACCGTTATTACTTGAGTAGTCAGAAGAAGGCGTTAACGAAGTTTTTAAAATGTGTAAAATGGACCGAAACTGGTAAAGAGAGTGGAGAAGTTAACCAAGCTTTGTCGATGTTAGGAAATTGGGCTCCCATGGACGTGGAGGATGCTTTGGAATTGCTTAGCCAAAACTTTACTAATCCGGTTGTTAGGCAGTATGCAATTTCAAAATTGGAACAAGCACCTGACGAAGATTTGCTTTTGTACCTGTTACAATTGGTGCAAGCTCTAAAATATGAGGACATTAAAAGAATTGAAGAAGGTAAGTGGAGTTTTAATTTGAAAAATTATCGGTTTTTTAATAATTTTTTTTTTAGCTTACTTAAGCGCGTTAAACGCAAAAGAAGTGACCGATGAATGTAAAGACAGCAAAGGTCCAGCTTCGCTAGAACAAGCATTAAATAAAATGTCATTAGATGAGACAAGAATTTCTCAAACAGACAACGGATCCGACGATTGTGCAAGTATGGAGGAAAAGTTACTTCACAGTTCGGTTGAATCTGGTAACACCGAAACTCTACAGAGTAGCTTACAGAAGCCCGACTTGGCTTCTTTCCTAATTCACCGGGCCTGCAAAAGCCTGACTCTAGCAAATTACCTCTACTGGTACCTGATAATTGAATGCGAAGATACCGAAACGATAGCCAAACAGGATGTAACAAATTTTCTTTTAGTCTTTACTTCATGTAATTTAATTTTTTGTAGAAAGCAAGCAAGAGCGTCAAGGAAATGTATTCCAAGGTGTTGAAAATATTTACTTTAGTTTTATCAAAAGGCAACAAAGAATTTAAACTCATACACGAAACTCTGAAACGTCAGCGCGATTTTATCAACAATTTGGTTCTCTTGGTCAAAACGGTGTCTCGTGAGAGTGGAAATCGTCAGAAAAAGATAGAGAAGTTACAGCAGCTCCTGTCCACTCCGGACGCGTTTAAGTGGAATTTTACCAATTTTAGTCCTTTGCCGCTTCCTTTAGATCCGGAAGTTAAAATTAAAAGTATTGTTGCTGAAAGTGCGTCGTTGTTTAAATCTGCTCTTACACCCACCAAGTTGCACTTCAGAACAACTGAAAATACCGAATATGTTGCCATTTTTAAATACGGAGATGATTTACGACAAGACCAACTTATTTTACAAATGATAACTTTAATAGACAAGCTTTTGAGGAAGGAAAACTTAGATTTGAAGTTGACGCCATATAGAGTTTTAGCGACCAGTTCAAAACATGGACTTTTGCAATTTATAGATTCGATTACAGTGGCCGAAGCAGTGCAAACTGAAGGTAATTTTTTGATTTGTGGTAGGAAATAGGGCTGGGCTATATTTAAAAAAAATAGAATAGTTAATTAGTCGAGTCGAGGAACATTTTTGATTTGGAAAAATCCAAGCCCAGATTTTTTGCAAACTAAAAATGTTATCAACCACATACTTCTTGATAAATATTGGATATATTGACTATTCGATAATGAAATATATTTAAATGTATCCAATATTTATTATTAACTAGCTGGCACAGTCCCTTTAGCCATCTAGACCATGTCGGATGTGGTTGTTCGGCCTTCGGCCTCACTCAAAGGTATCGCAGGCATACGTATTAGCATTGTCGATCGGTTGACAGCTTGACAGCATTCATTATTGTTTTTTAAGTTGATTTTGAGTAGCCTGCCTTCCTTTCCTATGCGAATTTTTGCACTATTTCAATACAAAAACATGCGCAGGGACCTACATAATAACTGTGCCAAATTTGGTTCCGATCGGTCAAACGGTTTAGGAGTCTATAGGGAACATACATCCATTTTTATATACAGGGTGTCCCCGTGACCGTGGAGAACCTTAAAGGTGGTGATAAAGGACACTTTTCTAAGACAAATTTTCAAATAAAATTTTTGCCCAAGTCCAAACCCTTGGGGGGTACCTCCCTTTAAAGCAATTTTTTGAATTTCTGATTTCAAACGGCCATAGCTCTGATATTATTGATTTTTTAAGGTTAATGGATTAGAACTTTTTTAAAGATCATTCGCTTGTCTACAAATTAGGTTATAACCCTTTATCGTCTAGAATCAACGGATTTCGAGTTATAAATTAATTAAGGGAAAAAATGTTTAAAAAATTTAAGGTTTTTTTTTTTAATTTTCTTGCGAACCCCGTATCTCTTAAACAAAACGTCTAAGAGAAAAACTAACGGCCCAAACCGGATAGGGAATTTAACGGGCTACAACTTTCGTCAAATAAATTTTTTTGGGCAACCAACCGTTTTCACAGAAACTCTGAAAATAATGAACTAATGAAATAATGAATCAGAAATTCAAAACATTGCTTTAAAGGGAGGTACCCCCCAAGGGTTTGGACTTGGGCAAAAATTTTATTTGAAAATTTGTCTTAGAAAAGTGTCCTTTATCACCACCTCAAAGGTTCTCCAGGGTTACGGGGACACCCTGTATATAGATAAAGAAGTGAATAATTCAATCTTGATTTATCCAAAAAAGTCCTTTAATTTTTTATTGCAGGTAGCATACAAAATTTCTTTAGGAAACACCATCCCCACCCCACTGCACCATATAACATCGCCCCGGAGATAATGAACACTTACATCAGTTCCTGTGCTGGTTACAGTATAATCACCTACCTTTTAGGAGTCGGAGATCGACATTTAGACAACTTATTATTAACAACTTCGGGAAAATTATTCCACATAGATTTTGGGTACATTTTAGGGCGCGACCCAAAACTGATGGAACCTCCACCGATGAAGTTGAGTAAAGAGATGATCGATGCAATGGGTGGTATCAATTCTGAACACTACAAAGAGTTCCTAACGCAATGTTACACAGCATTTTTACACTTACGAAGGTCGGTTTGAATTTTTCACCCTTTTCTCTCATACTCACCGATTTAAATTACATTACAGGCATGGAAATTTAATTTTGAATCTATTTTCGCTTATGGTGGATGCTAGCATACCCGACATTGTATTGGAACCCGACAAGATGGTTAAAAAACTGCAAGAAAAATTAGCTTTGGAGAGTACCGATGAGGAGGCGGTCCAGTATGTACAACATGTAATTACTTTTTCTTTATCATCATTTATACCAGGAATGATAGACAGATTGCACACCATTGCTCAGTTTTTGAGAAAGTAACTTTATAATTATCTGTGATGTTATTATTTTTTTGTATCGTATTTTATTGTAGTTGAATAACTTTAATATTTAAGATTTTAAAATCGAAAATAAATTTTTTAATCTGATTACCAATTCACGATCATGATTTGCCTATATCGATCCACCGCTCGATGTAGGCCTTCCCCATTTCGCTCCATCTATTCCTTGATTCTGTCATCCTTCAATTACCGTTCTTGTATTAGCATAAGAGCATAAGAGACGGTGACCAGCTTAAGCGGTTAAGTGCGTTGCTGCTAATGCTGAATGCCCGGTTCGACTCCGGGCTCAGTAAAAACTTTATTCTGACCGTCTCCCCTCGGAAGGCAATGGCAAACCACCGAGGTGTAATCTGCTTAGAACAGCCTCTCTGGAGATGAAGTGTATACACTTCCCGCGGTTCGGAGCCCGCGTTAAACAAGTAGGTCCCCTATGTGTGTGATAGTACTACAAACGCACAACACATACATAGGAGAGAGGTCGCCAACATCCGGTAACGGATAGGCACGTTAAGAAGAAGAAGTATTAGCATAAACCAGATTTTCTTCGTAGGAATTGTGGGATTGTTCCATTAGACTAAAATTTTAACCCCAACGCGAATTTTTTATTTTAATTAGTGTCAAACATTTCAGCTTCCATTCAAATTGTTTGAACCACACTCATCAAAATAACTTTTGGGGGTTTTAGAAACGGCAGTCCCCCCATCGCGAATTTTTTAATAAAATTGATGTCAATCTTTTCTGTTATTGACGTTTGAGCTTCAATGAGGTTTTTAATTAAATTTCTATTGTTTAGAACAATTTTGAGGGTGCTATAGAAATGCTAGCCCCTCCTCGTCATGATTATTAAATAAAATTAAAACTAATCGATTGAGAATCATTTGAGCTGCCAATCAAATCGTTTGAACCACACGCATCGCGAAAACTTCTAGGGGCTGTAGTAACGAAGGCCCCCCTCCCCCGCAGCAAGTTTTTAAATAAAATTGCTGTCAATCGTTTCAGCTTCTATTCTCATTTGAGCTATAAAGGTTTTTAACAAAAATTTTATTGTTTAGAACAATTTTGGAAGGGGCTATGTAAATGCTAATATTAATATAGAAACTAGACCCCGCTCCCCAATCTCACTTGGTGAGATTTCAGCTTCTATTAACGTCGATTGAGGTTAAAAAGTTTTCAATCATTCATTTTGGGAGGGGCCCACACGCTTCACGAAAAGGTTTTATTAAAAAATCAATTATTTAGAACAATTTTGGAAGGGGCTGTAGAAATGCTATTTCCTCCCCATCGTGATTTTTTTTATAAAATTAATACTAATTAATTGAAATTACAAAAGTTAGAACGTTTAAATAAAATATTGTGAAATTAAATGCTTTAGCTGATGGGCCACTTTTGCTTGAAATTCGAAATTACTGAAAATAAAGTTAGAATTTTTTATGAAACTTCTTAAAAATACTTGAAACTGAAGATTACCCAATGAAAATCTACGATTTTATTTCAACCCCGCTTTTCATTAAAGTTTGAAGGCCTTTAAGAGATAAAACAGGGTTCCCACTCGTCTGGAAAACCTGGAAATGTCAGGGAATTTCAGATTTGCCTCATTTTGTCAGGGAAAAGTCGGGGAATTCTTGATTTTTAGCGCCATGTCAGGGAAAATTAAACGAAATTTAAAAAATGTCAGGGAAAAACTTTTAAAATTGGTAATACGTAATTTTTAAATTGGTAATATGTAATTTTTAAATTGGTAATAATTTTTAAATTTAAAAATTGTAGTATAGCATAGGATAAGAGAGTATATATAGTGAACAATTCAATTAGTGAACAAAAGTGTTGTGCAGCGTTTAAAAAGTTAAATAATAATACGTTTTTTTGCCATTCCGGGGGTAAAGTACTCACTTTTTACCCCGGTTTGCGGGCGTAAAGGGGCACTTTTTTACCCTGCGGGAGTAAAGTTCAAAAATAGGGGGTTGAGCGGGAGTAAAGTTAAAAAATAGGGGGTGAGCGGGAAATAAAGTCACCAGATGACTGGTGACTTTAGTTTAGTAACGGCCTTAACCATGGAATAGTGCGACCACAAGGTCGATGACTTCAACGTTTTAGCCTTCTCGTAAAAAAATGCCAAAAACACGTCTTCACTAAAATAATCTGACAATTCTTTATTCTGGCACCACTGCACAAAAGCGTCGTACTGTTTTTGGTAAACTTTTCTTGATTTTGCCGGCAACAGTTCCACCAACGCCATCTTCGCTGCTTCGGCAATTTCTACGTTCTCGCTCATGGTACGTGTTGCTCTTTCAAAGGCACAAATTTAAATGAAATGAAGCATTGGAATCAATGGCATTGGTAGAATCAGGGGTGCCAACTGCTATTTCTTAGTAATTTTTAGTAGTATAGTTGGTAATATTACTAGTGCTATTTTGCGATTTATCGACCACGTGTAGGTATTATAAAAAAAAAGCGTTAATTTTTGCTTTAAGTTTCTAAACTGGCGAAGTTCCTACTTTACCTCTCGGAATGGCAAAAAACAGTATATGCACGACGGTAGTAAAGTGACTTTTGGCCCGTCACTTTGCTACCTTGGTGCATAATGTACTATTTTTATTTTATAGTAAGTTATAATTTTTAATCTTTTGTTGTATTAATTAATTTTGTTGTAATATTAATCGATTAATAATTTAATTAGATGGCATCAAGAAGGACATATTTTAATGATCGTTGGCTAACTGATAATGCAGATCAGTGGCGGTTCTACCATAGGAGCTGCGGGTAGGTGTAAACTCCCCTAATGCGCCAGGTAAATTTCAAAAAAGCATGTAAACTCCCCTCCGAGCAAAAGGCCAACACTTAAACTCACATGTAAACTCCCCTCCTAAGCAATTAAGAATGAGGGGAGTTTACATGCAGAATCAAACCAATAAATTGAAATTCCCGTTAACAACTCAGGACCGTACGCAGGATTTCTTTCCGGACGGCGTTTTTGTTGAACGATTGAAATTCACGATCTTGCATATCATTTTCCTACCTAATATGTAATTAGCGAAAAACCTGAAACCTACATTTTTGAGTTTTTAAGTTAATATTTGTGCCCGGAAAGGGGGGGGGGGGCGAACAGTATACAATAAAATTGTATTTGAAAAATTACAAAATATAACCTACTTATTTAATAAGGGAAAGTAAATTCATGTAGCCGGTCGAACACGGGGTCTGCACGGGTATCGGGTTACAGTCCCTTCAAATGGAGTGAAATTTTTTCGGTCCGATTTGAATTTTTCTTTGAAATTCGGATAGAGGGGGGTGTGATTAGTGGATATTAGTAATAAATATAATAAAAAAAATGGAAAATAACTCGTGTATAGCCAAAAAAGTGAAAAAATTAAATTTTTTTTGCCTTCGAATTTTAGGGGTGTGCATTCGAAAAGGAGGGTAATCCATCGTCAAATCCTACCCTTACGGGGCGCCGCTGCGCTCCGCTCCGCTCTGCACCCCTCCAGGGCGGATTTGACTCTGGTTACTAGGCTAAACATACGAGAAGGCGCCATCCATCAAGAACACCGGGATCTATGCAACCGGAATGCGAGAGACCCCCCCCCAAAAATCGCGTAAAAACTAAAAATAATCGATGTTGCATGTACGACGCTCGAGGTGCATTTGCTGCTGCGAAATTTTCTAAGTGTAAGAGTATATCGATTTGCACGTACCGTCAACAAAATGCGCGCCCGCCGAGCGATGGAGTGGCATTCGACCGGTTGTGCACCATGCACATGGTACTTTTCCGTACTTTTCAAATTCGATTATTTAAATAATTTTGAATTAACGAAATTGTCTAAACCGGCCCTGTCCATGCACATGGTACTTTTCCGTACTTTTCAAATTCGATTATTTAAATAATTTTGAATTAACGAAATTGTCTAAACCGGCCCTGTCCATTTAACAAGCCGTACTTAAATTCTAATTGTTATAATCTCCTACTTACGTATAACTAGGGATTATACGGTTCGAGGGGAATTTACATGCCGACTTAAAAACCAAAATTGAAGAAAATAAAAACAGGTCAATTTGGAGGGGAGTTTACATTACCCCGGAGCTGCAGAGCTGCAGAACCACCAAAAATAACAATAAAAATACCAATACTTAAATAATTAATTATATAATTATAACCTTAATCAGATTTAAATTATTATAAAGAATGGTGCATTATCAGCTTTGCTTTGAAAGCGTGTTTCTCATTTTCGCTAGCATATCAGTTATAATTTAACAGCTAGTCACATAAATAGTGTAATAATAAAGACACGTCCAGTCGGCTATCAAAATGTTGGTCTAACTTGAACGCTATACATTTGTGCGCAGCCGGCGAGCTGTAATGAAACGCAGACTACAATGCTAGCAATTGGTATAGTTTTACGTGGTATATATTTTATGATTTTGTTTCGAGGTATGTAGTTTAGAATTCGAATTTTGAAAAGAAAAACTAATTTTAATATTAGTTCATCAATTGTTAAACAAATTGCAGTGAAATTAGGGCATAAGCAATAAATTGTTTAAAAACTTTTAATTACACCAAGTTTCTTGCACATATTTATAGCAAAATAGTAGTTAAATTGTTTTTTGACGGATTTTGCAACTTTAAATAAAATTATGAATACATAAAATTAAAATTTATGTATTTTTATAAAATAATAATTCTTATTTTAAGCTCGTGATACGTACACGCATCGAATGTAAAGTCGCATGTAGTGGCTGCTCTTGGACGCAGCTATAAGTGCAGTTAGATATTTACTCGAGTATTAACCGGTGCTAGCATACCTATATTTTAAAGAAAGATCTTGTATTATAAACTTTAATTGAAATTATGGATATAATGTCCTCTATACCTACTAGATAAAATGAATGCTTATGAATTTACTAATATTCCTAATAAAATTTTATAATAATTTTGGACTTGAGATTTTTCTGCATTGTAAAACAATTCTCAAACTATAATTTTCTGTAATAAAATGTAGATCAAGAAATTTGGACTTACATAAAATTTATTGTTTTAAAAATGTTTGCGTCGTTTGTTTTATTTCGAACCGAACTCAAATGGCTGTTTAAATTACAAAATCATATAAGTTCTATTTTTAAAATAACAAATATGCAGAATTATTATGACGTGATAAGCTAACTAAGGCTTTTTATTTAGTCGTTTTTAAAATCTCTTACGAAGAAGGTCGTTTTTAAAAATGAATGTAATTTTTAAATTTAGTTATCAAGAACAATTAGTGATAAGAAATTGCCGGTATATACAAGTCGGGGTAAAATGTATAAAAGACAATTTAATACGAATATTTATTTACGGAACAAATGGATTTGTGGCTGTAATCGTATAAGAACGCTTTGTTTTGTTTTCCGTTTGTGTCTTTCGATATTGTCAATAGAAAAAAAATTTATCTCGGGAATATTGAATTTCAACGAAAAAGTTATTGATAAGTTAAGTTTGCCACAAGCAAGCACCGGCGCACGCCATTAATGCTTAAAAACGTGCAATAAGTACGTTTATTTTTTGAGATTAGCATTTTACTGATGCCTTCCCTTTTTTATAATGCAGAACAGCCAAACATATATCTCACGAGCCGCCACTGATGCAGATCTACCAGAGTGGTCCTCTATTAGGAAAGTAGAAGATGATCAAGCATCTGCTTATTGTAAAGTATGTAAAAAATCGTTTTCTCTAAGCAATATGGGCAAGGGAGCTGTAACAAGTCATTTAAAAAGCAAGCAGCATACGATACCAGTAAAATTAACCCTTCTACATCAATTAAACAGTTTTTTCAAAAGTCCAGCAAATTAAATTCCGACAATGAAGTAGTAGTTCCCACTAGTAGCAGTTACGAGCAAGCGGTAGTAGTAATTGAGGATTCAACTACTACAGGTATAACTACAACAACAAATCGTACATTAGATGATTATGGTAACAGATCAGAAGTTACAAGAGCTGAAATATTATGGGCATTTCAAATGATACATTCGCACATGTCTTTCAACAGTGCTAGTAAGTCGATAGAAATTATGAAACATATGTTTGCAGATTCCACCATAGCAAGCCGTATGACTTTTGGGGCAACCAAGGCAGCTTATATGGTTGTTTTTGGTTTGGCTCCTCATTTCCAAAGCATTTTGGAGAAATACTTAAGGGGATGCAATTATTATACCCTGTGTTTTGACGAATCTTTGAACAAAATAGCACAGCGCAGTCAAATGGATATTGCTGTAAGATATTGGGACTATCAAATAAATCAAGTTCAATGCAGCTATTTTACGTCAACTTTCATTGAAGGTAGGGCTACTGCTGAAAATGTAAAATCCCATTTTAAAGACGCGATTTCTTCAGTCCTTAAAGATGAGAACATACTACAAATTTCGATGGATGGACCAAACGTTAATTGGAAATTCTTAGATTTGTTTGTTGAAGATGGCAACTGTAATTTGTTAGATTTAGGATCATGTGGTTTACATGTGATACATGGTTCTCTACAAACCGGCCACAAAGCCTCCGAATGGAATGTAGATGCAACTCTACGAGGGCTATACTGGTTATTTAAAGATAGCCCTGCTCGTAGAGCTGATTTTATAAAAATGACAGGTAAGTTGAACGTGAACAATTAATTTAAATATTATAATATAATTTGATATTTTAGGTTCTCAAAAATTTCCTTTGAAATTTTGCCAAACAAGGTGGGTAGAAGGGAAAAACGCGGCACAAAGAGCGCTGGAAGTTTTTAACAATGTTTCTGAATATGTTCAACATAAAAGTATTAAATTGCCATCAACGACATCTGTCAATAATGTTAAAAGGGCTTGCAAGGATAAATTGATATTATGCAAAATATCATTTTTCGAAAGAATGGCCTCACTTCTTGAAGTTTTTTTGACGAAATACCAAAGTGGAAATCCGCTTGCACCCTTCCTATATGGTGATATTAAGAATCTTCTGTTGTCATTGTTGAGTATAATTTTAAAGAAAGAAGTGATTCCAGATGACCCAAGGTTATACTCGAAAATAGATTTTGAGAAGAAGGATAATTTTTTGGATTTTATGCAAACTTCAATTGGATTTGCTACACGAAAATTCATCAAGGAATGCAAAGCATCTGAAAAAGACTACAAAGTTGTGTTTTTACAGGAAGTACGTGCATTTGTGGTTGCGACAATTCAAAAAATTTTACAGAAGAGTCCTATAAAAAGCAAATTTGTAAAAGCGATTTCGTGTTTGGACCCTTCTGTAATATCTTCCAATGTTTCAGAAGCAATGTCACGAATGCACCTAACATTGGAGATATTATTTGACAACAATAAAATAACGTCGAATGTAGCGGAAAGCTGCTCAACCCAATTCAAGTTATTTTGTGCTAACGAAATTGAGGCCATAAAGCTTTATGATGGTGCGAAGAGGTTAGATTCGTTTTACTGGACTCTCATCGAACCTAAATTTTATTCCTATAAATATTTATGGATAGTTTGCAAGATCATTTTTGTGTTATCCCATGGAAATGCATTTGTTGAAAGTGGGTTTTCGATCAACAAAGATATGTTGATTGAAAACATGCATGAGAGGACCTTAATAGCACAGCGAGTAGTGTACAATACTATAAATCTAGCTGGAGGTCCTCTTTGTGTACCAATTTCTCAGGAACTAATAAATTCTTGTCAGCTCTCGAGTGGAAGGTACAGAGCTGCTCTGGATAACGCGAAGTCATCCACGACGAACGACGAAACAAGGGTGAAAACTCAAGCCTCTAAGAAACGAGTGTTCGAAGAAATAAACGCATTAGAGGCAAAACGACAGAAAATAGACGACGAATGTAAAATTAAAAATTTAGAGATAAGCTCGAAAATTGAAAATTTACGGAAGAAAATTTAATTTTATAGTTGTGTTAAATAAATATTTTTTTTTGTATTTTTATATTATATTTTCTCTCGAGTTACTTTTTTATTTAGAAATTTATCGAAATGTCAGGGAAAATTTAAATTTTTGTCAGGGAAAACCTGGAAATGTCAGGGAATTTGCTTTAGAAAATTCAGTGGGAACCCTGTAAAAGAAAGGCCAAAATTTACGTATAAATTTAGTTTTCCAAGGGAGAGTTACCTAATGTTGACCACCCCAAATAAAATTAAAAATTTCCTATTGCAAAGAGGAAGGCACCATCCTTCAAGAAAACCGGGATTTGAGAAAATCGAGATTCGAGTCATGATACCTGTAGGACGTGCGAGCAGCATCTGACGAAATTTTCTAAGTGTTAGGGTATACCATTCCACACGTACCGTCAACAGAATGACGACGCGCGGAATCTCACACGAGATTCCCGCGCGTCGGTCGGCTTTTACATGTTAAATTTGCTAACTTCAAAATCGATTTATTCAAAATTTTGATAATACATTCGCCTGTAAAATTTTAACAGTATGCTATATAAACCTTCCTCTTTGCAATAGTTAATTTTTAATTTTATTTGGGGTGGTCAACATTAGGCTACTCTACCCTAAATTTATTGTTTCGACTTGAACGTAGTATCTGAATTTAGCGGTTCTGGGTATGACCTAAGAAAAGAAAAGCTTGTCAACTTAATAGCCATTATTTTACCGTTACTAGGACAGCAACAGATTATCCCGGGATATGACTTGCCGTGGTTCGGATTCAACGTTAAACTGTAGGTTATAGCATACGCCCTACTTTTAAAATAAATTTAAACTACCTATTAAAAATCTCAAGTATAGAAATGGAGAATTTTAAGTAAACATAAATTTAAAAACAAACAAATATCTAAACATAAAATTCTTATTACCTATTTACAGTTTATATATCTACTCATAAAATAGAAGAACAGCAAATAATATAAAACTAACAAATAAATTAGAGTAGGTACTTTTGATCTATAATGTACTTTTGTGTCCTCTTCTCACTCTCAAGGTCGCTTATTTGTGAAGATCCTTCAGACGTGATACACAATCAAATAAGAAACAGGATACATCAAACACAATTTATTAATAAACATTCTCCTTTCACAACAAACAACAATACAATTAAATTTCTAAATAAATCAACAGATAACTAACTACTTAAAATCCCTACTTATATTCTTTATGATATTGTAAAGCTTTACCTTGTTGTGTTCTTTTTGTCGACCGACCTTAATTTCGTCGCACGTTATCTACCGCACTGACGAACTGATGAATACACTTTCTTCTTTCTTGCTTCACGTACTAGCTTCTCGCGTTCCGATATTCAACTCTGAACCCAATTTGCTCCACGTACTAGCTCTACACGTTCCGTTATCCAATTCTCTCACTTCAAATTGGTCCAATTCTCCTTTACTCTCAAACTGCAATCCACTTAACTCTTCTTTTATCTCACAACAATTAACTTCTTCGAATATAACCGGTCTGCGTATCATTTATCGATTACATTATCCAAATATAAATGGTCTTCATATCCTTTATCGATTCACTTCTATACACGACTGTTCTGCATGTAGTTTTCTTTCTAACTAGCGACTCTTCTAAACACGACCGTACACGTATTATTTATTTACTGACTGCCTCTAAACACGACTGTACAAGTATTATTTAATTAGGAACTCTCTAAACTCAACCGGTCTACGGGTCATCTAATTTTCGACTGACTCTACCGCTCTTTATTATCTATTGGCCTGGTTACCACTCGCATCTTACTGCTTATGTTTTATGTTTGTTCTTCTAACGATGCCGCTTTGTCCTACGTGTTTCTTTTTATTATCATTACAAACAAAACTTAAATCTAGCAACGTTTTATTTTTTATTCACATTCATACTGAACAAAATTTTATAAATAAAATAGACATATCCTCCCTCTTATTTTGATTGTGTATCCCGTACACATTTATGAAGGAGCTAGCTTGTAGTGGACACAACAGTACATTACAATTTAATATTAATGAGATCAAATTATGTTATAGGGTCATTCTTTGACTCCATAGAGATTTAGCTCATAGATAAATTTAACTAGGGATTAAAAAATTGACCCTAGTTTAATAAATCATAATTTTTTTTTATAAAATACTTCACAAACTGAAACTAACCGATTAATGCTTTTAATGACAAAAATCATTGCATACGAAAACCCCACATTTTCATGAATGTAGCAAGGGATGACGAAAATGCCAACGACAACTCGCATCTCTAGAAACCTATCTGGAATTGGTGCCAGCAAAAGAAGTAGACCCTTATTGTTACCGAATCGGTGAACACCTCACACCATGAAGGAGCTTACGACGGAGTCAGTGGAACTGTAAAGCAATTTACATCTCTTGCCAGTCTTCAGAGGCCATAAGATTCATAGATTATGACTTCGTCCCAGCTATTGCATTAGGCCAGACAAAGAATTGCTATTCGTTGCCATAGACCATTTTATGACCGCTAAACGAGAAAATGGGGGGGGGGGGGGAAGAAGAAGCTTATTACATTTTCTTACAATATTATCAACTAAAATATTATAATTGAGTTTAAATAAATTTATATTTTTTGTTATTAATAAAAAATGAAATGTTTAGATTTGCATTACCACGATTATTCATTTTTATGTCACTCCTAAACCAGAAGCTTCCCCTCCCTGAAATTTGGTATGCAAGTAGCCAAAAGTATGATAAAGATAATATATTTTTTAAGAATTTGAAATTACTATACCTTTTTCCGGAGGGTGTTTCACCAAAGTCAAAATTTGGTCAGAGTCCCCATTTTTTGACCTTAATTATTTACGCAATAATACTCATCGAAAAGGCGTCTTCAATACCTACATTTTAAAAAAAAAATCGTGTCACCAAGTGGTACGGTCACGGTAAATTTGAATTACTTTGGAAGCCTGTACAACGAAAACGGCGCACTCTAGGGGCAAACAAAATATGGGTATTTTTATTTGACCTAACTTATTAGTTCGGGTTTGGTCTGGCAGTTTTTTTCGCTTTGAAGCTCTGTCAAACGCATTCTGATAATTCGGTTTTTCATATTTTCAAACGCTTTATCTGCGCTCATTTAAGAATTTTGCGTATTTTAAACTTCCGAAATGGACAAAACTACAGCGTTTTCAAGGGCGCAAAAGCTCCAATCAGAATGCGTTCGACGGTGCTTCAAAGCGAAAAAGGGGTCAAACCAAACGCGGCCTCTTGAGCAAAATCGAAAAGGGTCTTGAAAAAAATTGGTCAATTTGATATGGAATGAGCCTATACAAACCTCTCCCCCTCCAGATTTTAAAAACCAATTACTCTTAGTAGGAAAATTTTGTGTTTTACCTTTTTTTGGCTAACTTTACTCCGTTTTTTTTATATCATTTGTGTTTTTTGGAAAAAAAAGTGTTAATATCTAATTAAGATTATTTTCTTAATTTTCCTGAATGGAAGAAAATTCACCTTGTGTAAGCAGAGCGTTTTAACAAGTCTTGTTTGGTTTTCTTGTTGCAACAAATCATGCATTCACCACCTAGACTGTAAATAAAAACCCAAAATTCTCATTGTTTCACTTTTATTTTTTAAAAAATTATATTTTGTTTAACAAATTTACAAAAGCTGAGTAAAATAAAAATAACATAAATCGAACTTAAGAATTCTTCTGTGGCGTTTTAATGACCACAGTTTTAACTTCCGTGTATTGAGACAACCCATATTCACCTAACTCGCGTCCGTGTCCAGAATCCTTGTACCCACCAAATGGTTGTTGTGCAGCAAAAACGTTATAACAGTTAACCCAAATAGTTCCAGCTCTCAAACCTTGCACCAAATAATTAACTTTGTCGATGTCGTTTGATACAATCGCGGCTGCAAGACCATAGTTTGTATTATTGGACCGTTCAATTATTTCATCCAAACTTTTAAACTTGATCAATTGTTGTACGGGTCCAAATATCTGAAATTTAAAGTTTTAACTTTGAACCAAACTTAAACACAAATAATACCTCTTCTTTTGCAATGACATGGTTGTCTTGCACGTTTGAAAATACGGTAGGTTCGACGTAATATCCCTTTTCGCCGGCTCTCTTGCCTCCAGTAAGAAGCTGAGCACCGTCACTCACTCCAGCTTTAATCAGATTCAAAATTTTATCCATTTGTTCGGAATCAATCTGAGGTCCTTGTTCGGTCTTGGCATCAAATGGGTTCCCGACCACGCGGTTTTGAGCCCTCTCAACCGACCTGTAAGTTACCATACAATTATTTGAACCCAACAAATTTCGCGCCTTACCTGTCGACGAATTCGTCGTAAATTTTTTCTTCGATGTAAGTTCGAGATCCTGCACAGCATACTTGACCTTGATTGAAGAACAACGCTTGGTGAGCCTGTTCGACTGCTTCTTCAATGTTGCTGTCAGCCAAGATAATATTGGGACTCTTTCCACCTAACTCTAAAGTTGTGCGTTTAAGGCGTCCAATTCCAGCACCTTGTTGTATTTTTAAACCAACTTCAGTTGAACCAGTAAATGCGAGTTTGTCAACTTTCTGATTTGCCACTAAAGCGGCGCCGGTATCACCAAACCCTGGCACGACGTTAACGACACCGGCCGGAAATCCAGCTTCTCTGATTAATTCGGCCAGGTACAGCGAGGTGAGGGGGGTTTGTTCGGCCGGTTTGAGCACCACGGTGTTTCCCATCGCTAAAGCGGGAGCGATTTTCCAAGTCATCATGAGGAGTGGAAAATTCCACGGGATAATTTGGCCGCATACTCCGACGGGTTCGTGGCGAGTGTACGAGAAGTAATTTCCACTGATGGGGATTGTTTGCCCGCATGCTTTGTCTGCCCATCCGCTGTAATAGCGCAATGTTTCTATGCTTTGTTTCACATCTGCGTGGAATGCTGCTAGGTATGGTTTGCCATTATCCAATGTTTCCAAGCTCTTCAAAAAAATATAGTTAAATTTTTAACGACAAGGTTCTCAGGATGCATAAAATTTAATTTTTTGTTTGTTATCTACAACTAAACAATAAATCGTAACAAACTATTCTGTTATGTTATAATTTCAGAAATGTCACCTTGAATTGTTGATAAAAAAGCCGAGTCACGGAGATAAGATTTACGTTTTCAATAAATCATTTTAAATATTAATGAGGTTTAAAATAACTTGTAAATTGAATGGATTACACAAACAATAAACTTACGGCCAAGTAGCAGGCGTCTCTTTCTACGAGATCAGATAATTTGTAAAGAAGGCGACCGCGCTCGGATGCATCCATTTTTCTCCACTGGGAACCTCTTTGGAAGGCCTTTGCAGCGGCATCGACTGCAAAATCGACATCTTCTTTGGCACCATATTGAACTTCCGCGATGACTTCTCCTGTGGTTGGATTTATCGTATCAAAAGTTTTACCTGATTTTGATTTGTACCATTCATTGTTGACAAAAATCTAATTAAACAGAATTTTTTTTTAGAATTAAATGGAAATCAAGTTTATTACATTGTGCTGTAATTTTATTATCAATGCCTACGAGACCGAAATCCGTGACTACACGTTACATTATTTGTTTTATTTGGGGGGGGGGGGGTTACAAATAATTTTATAGCTTAGGAACCCTACTCAGTTCGATCTTGGGCATAGTAAGGAGTTTATTATATGACCGTCTTTCCCGGAAAGGCAAACCACCGGATCTACCTAGAAAATCCTTCTCAAAATGAACGTCGATTGCATTTCTCGTGGTTTAGAGTCTACGTTAAACACCCACACCATACAAGTAGGAGAGAAGATCATTAAAACACAATATCCTAAATTATGATGATCACGGGAAAATTTTCAAGGTCGATTGTAATCAAGTCAAATTTTTTTTTATGTTTACTTAAATTTATTTTTATACATGCATACCTATGTACATATTAAATTTTATGTGCATAATAATCTCCACAGTACGATGTTACATATTTTGTTTCTTTAAAAATATGTGAAATAAATTAAGTATTGTTTACTAACTCAAAAATTCCATCAAACGGAATTTCTTCAAAAATTTTTTTGTTACTTTTATAGTTTTACCGTAAAAGTAGAAAAATAAAGAATATATCAAGCATATTATTAAGTTAAAGGTCGGCCTCCTAAAATAAGGTACAATTGGTCACCACACCACACAATTGAGAAGGTCCAAAAATTTCCAAAATTCGAACATAAAAGGGGCGAGTAAAGGGTAATTCGATGGTCAACTCGTCTTTCCAGTCACTTCTCTAAATTAGCCGTGTGCAACCTGCAGCCCATCAGACCTTATAATAGGTATTATATAATCATCTGAAGAGCTCTCAAATAAAAGCAACCCTGTCGGTTTCGAGCAGTAGTCTGTTGTCGTGGCTTAGTTAGCCGTTACGAATAGAAGGAAGGGGTTAAGCGTGATCTTCCTAGAAATTAGATTTTTAGAACAGGAGTACTCAATGTTCTATCGGGGGTCACCAATTTAGCAACATGGTATGCTGAAAATATGTTCCTCAACTTGGATTCGAACCCAGACGTATTACCTGTGAATAAGCGCGCTGTAACAACTGCGCTGCCGAGGCGATTAGTTTATGTAGCGCGGAACTTCTATATATCGTGACTAATTCTAGGACCGCTACACATTTGATTAAGTAATTTGAAATAAGATGTGGAGCATACTGGAAAAAATAGGAATATTACATCATTTAATAGGTGCGATGAAAAAGATGTATAGGAAGACACAGATATAAGTAGCAGAAAATGAGAGAAAAACAAATATAATATTTAATAAACACAAGTGTCAGACAGGGCTACAGCATATCGTCGACATTATTGAATATATCGCGGTGTTTTTTTGCCATTTAGACCATTGCCAGTTCAATTTCATTTTTTTTTTGAGGAACTGCTAGTTTTTTTTAATGATATTGTAATCAATTGGTATGTATTTAAAATGTATTGTTTGCATTTACATAATTTGTTAAATAGGTTAATGAAGGGAGATAACAAGTTTTTGCATGTAGGATAGTTTTTCTTTATCTTAGTATTTCTATTGACCTTCAGCGTTTTTTTAAAGAAGTTGATTACAAAAATATTTTAAATATTATTTAAATCAGTACCTAGTAGGTAACTAATTTTCATTGTACAAATTTTTTAAATTAAAATATTAAATCAATAGAAAGAGAATACAAATGGGTAGCGCGACGCTCCAATTCAAATTCAACCAATGGGATGCTTCTATTTAACCCAGGTTGCCTAGGCCTGTAAGGAATGTTAAGATCTAATAAAACGAGACCCTAATGACTATAGATGTATTATATTTCCTAATGACAGTCGAACATCCTTCCAATAGCAGCGATGTTACCGCCCCTCGAATTTATTTTTAAGTTTGACGTTTAAAATATTTAAAAGTTACCAGGGTTGCCAGATGGGAGATTTATTGCAAATTAGACTCTTTTTATTACTTAATAACGATAAATTTCAAAGATGCGATAGACGCCTAATTTAGTCCCCATGTTAATTAATTGTGAATTGTTAATTCTTAGTCGGATGATGGTAGTATATTTATTAAAAAACAAAACCTCTTTTTGTTTATTTTTATTGAGATTGAATAATACTTAGTCCAACTATGGCAGTTTAATTTAAAAAAAACAGAATGCACTTTTTCTCGGGTTGAGTGCAATTTAGGCTCCTTCTTCTCCAGCAAACTGCGATATTTCAAACGAGATATCTGGCAACCCTGAAGTTCACCCATGACATTTGGAACCCCAATATATGCGTAACTCGATTTTCAAAATTTTGAGGGTTAGTACGCCTATTGACCTATGAAGTGTCGATATGATTACTTAAAAGTGATGTTGTCATAACGGCGATTAATAAAAAGTAATCGCCTTTGAATACATTTATTGTATCGTATCTGTTTGTAATAATATTTAAAGATTCATTCACAAAATATTTTGGCAACAAATCATTTGATTTTCTTTCATCTTAGGCTGAGTTGTTCAGTACCAGGTTATATTTTAACCCGTTTTAACCCATGTTATTTTCCATGAATACACTTCAGATAAGCCAAGACTTAACAACCGGCCTTTAATGATAAAAATTAATAAGCGATCTTTTAAAAATTTTAAACATCAAACTTAAAAATTAATTCGAGGGGCGGTAACATCGCTGCTATTGGAGGGATGTTCGACTGTTATTAGACGCTCGTGAAATACAGAATTACCACTGTGTAACTCGGCCATTGTTCACACAAGTCACTGCTGTGCACACGTATTTATTATTAATTTTTTTAAAGCAATTTCATATTTTGATAATAATTAGAAACATATTTTTCTCCTCTTTCCATAGTCGTATTTTTGCCTGTCTTGTACATCTCTTATTGTTGCCTGTAGGCGTCGTTTTGTTATATTTTTTATTTGATCGATCTATCTACCTTCTTACCTTTCCGATAATCACCAACTTTTCCCGGTTTGGCATCCCCGTCGTCGGCATATGGTCGATAATATGTCTTTAATTTTCAGCTCCTGCCATGGGATTATCAGCATACGTCTGGAACATCACATCTTTGATGATCCATAACTCGACGGTATACAGAAAAATTGAGAAAATTAGGGTCTTAACAATCTTAGATTTGCTTGTCTATCCACACTTTCTTTAATTTAATCATGGTTCCACGTGCCAATGCAGGGGGTCTCCCGATTTCTCTTTCCGACCTCGATCTATAACAATTAGTTTGATTTTTTCCAAGTTCATTGTTAAGCCCAAGGCTTCACTTTCTTTAATAACTAATTTTAGCATCTCGACGAGTTCGTCTTCGTATCTCAGATTAGTAATTCTTTTTCCACCGATCGACACGCCCGCTTCATATTTACCCAGATCCCTTCTCATGATCTATTCACCGTATATGCATTAAATAGCGTAAGGCTGATCAAGCAAAAACGTTGTGATACAAAACGTTTTTGTTTGATCAGTCTGCGATCAGCCTAACACCCCTATTCACTAACTTCAATCGAAAACGTTTCGATCATCGAAAAGTAGGCGATCGAGATGTGTCATTTATCCATTGTGGTAAAAATTCGTATTCTGTAACTACACTTTATCGATATGGAAAACGCCAAAAGCTTAACGTTTGACAACACTGTTGTAAACATAATCATAACCTATAAAATAAAGAAATCTGAAGGGAATTTCTAAATTTAAAAAAATTAGGTTGGTAGTTATGTCATATTATAATCTTTTGCAACTACATACATAATATAATATACCAAATTGAACTTGAATATGTAAATTATAATATTGAATTAGTTTATATTATCTAGTTGTGATTGTGATAATTGCTAAAAATTGTTTTGTTGATCCAAAATGTCTGCAGCAATAATACGTATTTAAGATAAACAAATATAATCCCAATGATCCCAATGCTATCAAATCAATAAATCCATTATAAATCAATAGATCACTCACTTATCAAATTATCTACAAGGTAGTAATTTCGAAAAGTTTAAAATAAATATTGACAAACAGGTAAATTTAAAGGTTATTTGACTATAATGCGCACGGCACTGGACTTTTCGATAGATCGAGAAGCAACAAATATAATCCCAATGATCCCAATGCTATCAAATCAATAAATCCATTATAAATCAATAGATCACTCGCTTATCAAATTATCTACAAGGTAGTAATTTCAAAAAGTTGAAAATAAATATTGACAAACACGTAAATTTAAAGGTTATCTGACTATAATGCGCACGGCACTGGACTTTTTGATGATCGAGAAGCTTAACGTGACCCTTCTCCGTCACGAGAAAACATTCGATCGATCGAGAAGTTTTAACGATCGACCGAACAATAACGTCTCGATTCGTTAGTTACTGGATACGAATTTATTGTCACTCTTTTCGATCCATCGAATACTTAACGATTCGATCGATCGAAAACGGAGTTAGTGAATAGGGGTGTTAGGGTGAAAATGTAATCCTGTCGTACTCCTTTCTGTGCCTTTACCGTATAATAAATACGGTCAAAACATTCGGGTCTCAAAAGACCTCAATTGCCCATCAACGTCGCCCAACGAGATCTTGCATTTTCTTCAAGAATGTGAAGTTCATTCAATTTTGAATTTATATTATTACTAATACATGATTGACTAGGCTGTGCGGCCTTAAGGCCGCACTGAGGGGTATCAACGGATTCGTTTATCTATATCATAGATGTATTATATTTCATAGATACCGACTGCCCTATACTTTAGCATTGAAACATCCAAAACCAACATAGTTCCGACTTAGTACTGTATTGCTATTTCTGTTATACACTAGTACTATCAATCTTTTATCTCTCTTAAAATTCTGCTGGAAGTATATTGTGTGCGTTTACATGGTTACTACCTCGTTACCATCGTTACTGCCACTGTTTGAAGTATTTACTTAAGAGCAAATACGAAGAAATTCAAAGAAAAAATAAAAAATTACAGCAAGAAAATTATCGATTAATACAACGTGTTACTTCTACCAACGATCTGTTAAAGAAAATTACGCTAAGATATTAAAATTCTAACCTAAAAATAAGGTTTGACAGCTGTCATTTTATAACTGTACTCCTGAGTGAGATGCAAAATTCATGAAGCACGTGCTATGAGCATGTGTTAAACAAAGATGGCGACAAAAAAGTATGTGTAGTCTATGTTGCCGTTGAAATTTACTAGTAGTCTGTATCTATGAAATATAATACATCTATGATCTATATATATAAAAATGGATGTATGTGTGTATGTATGTATGTTCCCTATAGACTCCTAAACCGTTTGACCGATCGGAACCAAATTTGGCACAGTTATTATGTAGGTCCCTGCGCATGTTTTTGTATTGAAATAGTGCAAAAATTCGCAAAGGAAAGGAAAGTTGATTTTGAGTAGCCTGCCTTCCTTTAAGGAATCTCGATAATCCATTCATGCGCGTCCCATAGGGACGCGCATGAATGGATTATCGAAATTCCTTAAAGGAAGGCAGGCTACTCAAAATCAACTTAAAAAACAATAATGAATGCTGTCAAACTGTCAACCGATCGACAATGCAAATACGCGTGCACGTGCTTTACGTTTCTATTTGACCAATCTTAACCAAATTTGGTGTAGAAGTTATTTACAACTCTACGAAAAACATAGGCTACTTTAGTACCTTGGAGTGAGGCCGAAGGCCGAACAACCACGGTCTACACGTATGCCTGCGATACCCTTGAGTGAGGCCGAAGGCCGAATAACCACATCCGACACGGTCTAGATGGCTAAAGGCGGCCGGTTGGCCGACTGTGCCAGCTAGTTTATTAATATAAATACAGGTAACCCTCGTATAGCACAGGACTATGAGTACACGGTTTCGATAGTACACGCAGTAAATTTTGCGACAACTTCTTACACGGTTTCGATATTGCACTTCTAAGAAACCAGCACTAGTATAAATCTCCAGTATCTCGGTACTTTACTTATTATAGTGGACATATTATAACAGCGTTATCACATGTTATCATGTATTATCTTACCTGTAACGCATCTAAAAAAAGTTACGACGTCAGCGAAAGAACGAAAAAATGTAATCGTTTTATTTAATTATGAGCCCATGTTACTCCTGAAATCATAAGTAAAATAACAGTCAAAGTTCCATCAAAATTGGAGCAGTGGTTTTCAAGAAAATCGGCAACAATTGTGCAAACTTGGTCTTGTTTATGTCATTAAAAGACAGTTTCGGGTGACTCTACCACTAACTCAGCCACTCGAAAAAATTTGTCGAGTGCTACACACTAAAGATCATGCTTATATCTGTCTATTAAAACAATAAAAAGTGTGAACTTGGTCAAAACAACCCCAATATCGACTTTTGAAAAGTACGGAAAAGTAGCATCGAGTAGGCTGCAGACCCCGGTCGATGCACATCAGTCGCCCGTGGTCCGTTGAAAATGCGTAAAATTTTTTCGCTCCGATTTGAATTTTTCTTTGAAATTCGGATAGGTGGGGGTGTGATTAGTGGATATTAGTAATAAATATAATCAAAAAATGGAAAATAACCCGTGTATTGCCGAAAAAGTGAAAAAATTAAAAATGTTTTGCCTTCGAATTTTGGGGTGTGCATTCGATAAGGAGGGTAATCCATCGTCAAAACCGCTAAACATACGAGAAACGCCACGCATCAAGAAAACCGGGATAAATGAAACCGGGATGTGAGAGACCCTCGAAATAGCATTAAAAAGTATAGTTGCGGTATGGGGCAGTATACTATTACGTTTCACCCCCTAAAAATCGCCTAAAAACAAAAAATAATCGATGTTGCATGTACGACAGTCGAGCTGCATCTGCCGCTGCGAAATATTCTAAGTGTTAGAGTATATCATAGCGCACGGACTGAGCACAGAATGACTGACGCGCCCCGAATCTCGTTAATCCACCACTGAATTTCATGAAAATTAGCTAAGTTCAAATTCGATTTTTTTTTTAAGTTTTGACCATATTCACATTTTTTATTGTTTTAATACAGATATATAAGCCTGTTCTTTAGTGTGTAGCAGAAGAAATTTAGTTTCGAGTGGCTGAGTTAGTGGTAGAGTACCCCAGTTTCGATATTACACTGAATGCATTTCCCATTACTTCTACGTTAAACTTAATGCAGTTTCGATAGAACACGCGGACTTGTAGAACACGGTTTTGATAAAACACGGAACGGAACCTCTGATTTGCATTACTTCTTGGTTTTGCTTAACACGTTTCGATATTGTGCGAGGGTTACCTGTACTATAATTTAAAAATAAGAACCCAACTTCGGAACCATCAAATATTGATCATATTTGACAAATAATAAATATTGAGGTTTGAAATCAATTGTGTGTGTGGGGGGGGGGGGGTAAATTTACATTGACACATACGACTTCAAAGAGAATGTAATGTTTTACAATTATACCAGTCCGGCCCTGTAAACAGGCAATTAATCAGACGGAAATTGTAGTGTTTTGTTTCAATAAATATTACATTGTTTACAATTGATTGTTGTTGATTCTATATCTTTATTGAATGTTTTGTTTATATTTAAAATTTCATTCGCAATAACATCAAATCGTTTGTTAAATCGGTACAGCAACATTAATATTTGAATTATTTTAAATAATTTCGCCATAAAAGTACCTGCTATTTTTAAAAAATGGTTTCGCTAAACTGCAAAGTATAATATTAATTTTAGAAAATGGGGGGGGGGGGTCGTACAAATGCCTCATTTTAATTATTGCATAAAATTTTAGAAATCTCACAGAAAAGTAACTCGACCAAACAGCCATAATAAAACAATGCGTTTCGCACAGACTTATTATGAATCAATTTACAAAGAGGTTGACCTTGACACGGAGAAGTAAAAGAGTAAAAGTATACATTAAATAAGTTGCATGTAAATTGAGAACAAATTATGTAATTTGGACGCAGACAATAATAATTAATTTTAATTATTGCAAAATTGTTAATCGAGGTTTTTTGTCTCCCCAGACCACCCTTTTCTCTAAAAAAAAAATTCCCAACCCTGTACATATCGATGGTCTACGCAAAAAGGGCCAATCTACTTTTTATAGCAGAAGGGCCGATCTGTTTTTACGTTCAAGGACACGTTAAAAAGGCCAATCTGTATTTTTTTCTACCTTCTAAAAGTTATGAAGTTTTAGTAACCAATGTGAAAATGCAGATACCTAGGCCCTTTTTGCTCAGAATCATCGATATATTTTTTAATAAACTTTTGTTTATTTGTGCACCAGAAATCTGTTATTTGGATTTTTAATGATATCGCATTAAAAAAGAGATTAAAACTCCTGAAAGATATTTACTTAATATACGATACAGATAAAACCAACAATGAATATTTTTTTTTATTTAAAAGCGAAAAATTTTATTTAAAAATTTAAATAGCCAGGGTATAAATGCAATTTTACTGCAGTCTTCCAAACCGGCTGGTTAAGTTTCGAATCTCGCTGATCAAAAAAAAAAATAATAAAAACTTACCCCAGAATATAAAACTTCTGGTTTAACCATAGGTTGTGGTGTAATAGCTGATGAATAATTACATCTTTGTAATTTGGTGAAGCTGGCTCGTATAGCACGATACATTTTTAAAATTAACTTCAAACACTCGAATAGAGACAGACGTAAAACTGATTGGTAACTTTAAAATCACAGTATTTATAGAATCTACTGTTGATAACTGCGTTGTATTTGCGTTTACACCAGTGTTTACGAACAAGTTGATGCGCGCCTAAAACTTTTATGAAATGATAGTAATTGTTTAAAACTTCCCAAATTTTTCTTTATTCAACAAAGAGGTCTTATAATGGTGTAATTTGACTTGCCACAAAGGTTAACAATAAATGCCTCTAATTTTTTAAATAAAAATTTAAATATTGGTTATGCAACCATTATAACAAGTTCATCAGCGCATCTCAAACGTTTAAATTTTTTAAAGAAAAGAATTACTACTAACAACGGTTTTATTCAATAAATTAACACAAATAAACAAATTACACGAGAATCATGTACATAACTATTGGTAGAACAATGTTGTCGATTTGGGTTGTGGACGCTTCAACTAGGGAACCAACGACAATTGCAAAAAGAGCTTTCCCAAGTTCATCTTCATTACTTCCAACAAATCCTAATAAAACCAGCAAATATACTATAATTAACTGACTTAAAATGCAACCCAAAGTCCCTTCCATTGTTTTATCTGTTCCTATAAAATTCAAAACAATCAAATTGTTACGACTTCTTAAGAAAAAAAAAAGTACCTGGCCACTTATGTTTTCCAATGGCAGTGCCCACAATTCCGGCAAAGGTATCGCCGACCCCTATCGATAAAATACCACTCATAACAGGCAATAAATAAAATCCAGCAGAATCCACCATATCACAAGGTGCTGGATGTAACCAAAGGGGTAATGCACAACCGGCTAATAAATAAATTGGTGTTAGGGCAACAACCCCTGAATCTTTATCGTCTTTGTAAATCAAAAACCCATTTTGTAAGGGACCTCCAAGAGGGGGAATATCCAAAATTCTGAAAGTCTGACGGAAGGATTTTTTTTCATATCCCATTACATTCTACTCACTTCTATAGCCAAAAAGATTCCCAAAATAACGCCACTGGCGAGATAAATCAGCGAACATTGGTAGATCAAACCGGGCAAAAAGACGGCGATGGCGAACATATGGAACACTTTTCTGACTGCAGCTGTTGCTTTTTTTGCGCTCTTGATTTGGTGGTTGACTGCCAAAGTGGCGGCGATGGAAGCGGCTGCCCAATAAATGACCATTTTAGACTGTAACAAAAAAATTTTATAAAAAATGGGGTTCCTTTTCGTGGTGAGAGTCGGTGCTTAGACGCGATTTTTGATCAAAACTTTGCAAGAGTTCGCGAATGGACCTAACTCAGTAGTTAATTGTAAAATATAAAAAAATTTGATATTTCCTTTCCAAATATCCAGCAATTGTGTTAAAACATTAAAAACCAAATATTCCAGGCAACGAAGCTGAAAAATTGGCTCAAGCTTGCAAAAAATCCGGGCAAGCTGAATTTTGGCAGAGATGTACATTGGAGTTTTCTAAAGTCCCACGCCGGCGTCCCCCACAATCGGGGGTTTTAGCTCCCCCAACTCGATTTTTTGCCGATAACTCGCTTATTTATGCTTGTATGAAAAATTATGATCAGACCATAATTGAAGAGCATAAAATTCTCTATAAAATAGTTTTTTTTCATATTTTTCCATGGCACACTAATACTTAAATTATTGACCGAAAACACGACCCACCCTTAAAATGGTACAATATTGATTCGTTGTAGGGAGAGAAATGTTTTCGGGCACGGGAAATGCTTTTAATAATAAATTAATTGAAATTGTGGCCAAGCTTGGAAAATGAAAAGAAAAATAGATTTTTTCAAGTTATAGTATCTTCCAAGTAACGAAACCGAAATTTTGGTTTGAGCTTACAGAAGGTCCGGGCAAGCTGAAATTTGGCAAAGATGTGTATTGAAGTGTTCTAATAAACCCCCAAAATTTCTCATAAAAATCTCAAGCCGGCGTTCCCCCAAATGAGGATTTTAGCCCCCTAAGTGCGGTGTTTCGCCTATAGCTCACGTATTTTTACTTTTACGAAAAATTACCATTAAGAAAAGTTGAAGAACATAAAATTCTCTATAACTTGGGGCGCTGCAGTAGGTAGTACTACAATACATACTGTAAGCATTTCCCGTGCCCGAAAACATTTCTCTCCCTGCAACGAATCAATATTGTGCCATTTTAAGGGTGGGTCGTGTTTTCGGTCAATAATTTAAGTATTAGTGTGCCATGGAAAAATATGAAAAAAAACTATTTTATAGAGAATTTTATGCTCTGCAATTATGGTCTGATCATAATTTTTCATACAAGCATAAATAAGCGAGTTATCGGCAAAAAATCGCGTTGGCTGAGCTAAAACCCCCGATTGTGGGGGACGCCGGCGTGGGATTTTATGGGACTTTTGGGGGGGTTCATTAGAACACTCCTATGTACATCTCTGCCAAAATTCAGCTTGCCCGGATTTTTTGCAAACTAAAAACCTTCCTTGCCTGGACTAAAAGCATTTAATGAAAAAATTGTACTTGTTCATCTGTTATTGCTTACACTGCAAAAACTAAACGAGATCCTTAATTAACGTTCCTAAAACTGGCCATGAATGTAGCATAGTAAAATAAAAATACCGGACCACTCTCTTCAGAGGATTTTAAATTTTCAAACCAAATTTTAAAAACACGCATCTTTCGTTACACTACCGTCCTTAGTTAAAACGTCCTAACGCAAAAATTAGTTTTTGGCAGAAAAATGAATTTATATATGAATGTTATAACGTCATTTTCTGAATGGAATATTTGGCATACACCAATGCCATTAATATGAAATGAAGTTGAATCTAGTAAATGGAAAAGTTGTTACGGCGTGCACCGTGGTTTCCGATTGAAACATCCTGTATATGTCTAAAATAAGAACTTATAATTCACAATTACAAAATCTCATTGTAGTTGATAAACTTTAAAAATAAATTCGAAATAACGAGTTCCCACTGTAGATGCTAACGAACCGAAAATTGCATACGACAATTTTTAAAGTAAGATTAATACAAAGTATAAACTCAAAGAATAATGTCTACATTAAAATGTAATACAAAATCACCTTGAGAAATACGGAATCAACAATCCGGTGATTAAAATTTTATTATAATAACAAGTTCATACATTAAAAATGATAAAACGTATTACAAAGTAGTCTCCCATTTATTAAATATACTAAAGGATTAAAATGTAATAAACTACCTATTTACTTTGTAAATATCAAGGGACGCCGCGAGAGCTTCCGTTGATAAACGTCAACCTAGCAATCCGTAATTAGCTGGGAAGTCTTAACTTAGCATTTCTTCAAGGGTATGTTATCATTCCAATCGTGCAAAAATATTTCTAACCGGAGGAAAAATAAAAATAGCCAGTTGCCTCGTAGGGAGCGAGCCGGTAACTCATATATCTGAACAATTTCCGTATACCTATCTACAAACGAATAATTAACTATCTTAATTTACCGGTTAAAAGTAAATTAACTCTCGAGTGATTATCTAACGACTTATCGAAACACGTATATTTAAATTGTGAAATTAAATATTAGTGATTTAAAACATTTCGAATTAAAAAACAATAAACATTTAATTATCGCAAAACAGTGGAGTAAATTAATAAACTTAATCCGTGAACGGTCAGTTTAATCTATTAACGAGCGAACAATTATTATCGTTAGTGCGAACAACTAAAATTTAGTCAAAGTGTTTACGAAAACAACTTATAACTTAATAACGACATAATTATCAATTTAAAGACACACCAATCCGCAGAAAGTGCCGCAAACCAACAACTGTCGTACCTTTCCTAATAATTCATTCGAATTGGAAGATTTAATAACTAAAGAACAAATTATTAAGTGCGCTATCTTAACTAATATAAAACATATAGTGCGATTTAATTAACGTTGTACTATCCTACGGCGAAAACAACCGTGAATAATTCGAATCTCCATAACAACACGTCGATTAATTGACGCTTCATGCAAATCAACATAACGACTACCATCGTTAGATTCTTTCTATGGTCCAAGGCTACCAAATCAACTACCTCCACCAATCGTCAATCAATCAACATTGGAAGTCTTCAAACCCAACATCTACCCTGCACCACTCCAAAAATAAGGTAGAAAAAATCTGATGTGGCCAGCACATGACTTCCCTATAAGGAATCATTCCTTTATCGTTCATGTAAAGATTCGCAGAAATATTATTTAAATTTTATTTTATTATTTAATTAAATTATTAAATTTGTTGTAATTCTTAAATGGTATTTGGTTATATTGATTAAAGTGTTAAATATGAAATTTGGTTACTATATAACAATTTGTTCCTAAGATATTGAAGAAAAACCATTTCGTCCTTCAAGTAAAGTGCTACTTCCGGTTTAGGGATTTCCTCCAAAATCACATGGTGCTTTGGTATACTGATTAAAGTGTTTAATATGAAATTTGCTTACTAGATAACAATTCGTTCCTGAGATATTTAAGAAAAACCATTTCGTCCTTCAAGTGAAGTGCTACTTCCGGTTTAAGGATTTGCTCCAAAATCAAATGGTGCCTTTGTATACCGATTAAAGTGTTAAATATGAAATTTGGTTACTATATAACAATTTGTTCCTGAGATATTGAAGAAAAACCATTTCGTCCTTCAAGTAAAGTGCTACTTCCGGTTTAGGGATTTCCTCCAAAATCACATGGTGCTTTAGTATACTGATTAAAGTGTTAAATATAAATATTGGTTACTAGATAACAATTCGTTCCTGAGATATTGAAGAAAACCCATTTCGTCCTTCAAGTAAAGTGCTACTTCCGGTTTAGGGATTTCCTCCAAAATCACATGGTGCTTTAGTATACTGATTAAAGTGTTAAATATGAAATTTGGTTACTAGATAACAATTCGTTCCTGAGATATTTAAGAAAAACCATTTCGTCCTTCAAGTGAAGTGCTACTTCCGGTTTAAGGATTTCCTCCAAAATCAAATGGTGCCTTTGTATACCGATTAAAGTGTTAAATATGAAATTTTGTTACTATATAACAATTCGTTCCAGAGATACAGAACTTACAGACATTTTGCGTTACATACATCCATACAGACAGACATACATACATACTGTCATGTTTTGTTATGAAGGGCCAATGAAGAATTGCCTTAACCAAACCAAGAATCAAATAATATCACCCAAATATTTCAAAAACAAGTGAATAAATAAATAATCACACTAAAGATGCGATATTTTCAACCATACTGCATGACATCACATAAAAATTGTTTTGCATTGTAAAATAAAATTGTAAAAATGTATAAAAACTTATTTTAATCGAAATAGCCATTACTTATAATTTGAATTATTATATTATTTGTATTGTTATAATTAAATCACATCATAATTTAAACAAAGTGGATTGTTCGCGTATTTACGCAAAACAACAAAAAGTGTATTTAAAAGCGACGAAATTACCTGAATTCAAATTCAAAATTCAACACATCATTGAACGAAAATTGATTCGTACGCAGGAATTATCAAAAATACGAAGAGAGACCGAAGAACAATTCGTATAAACAGAGAGTTGATATCCAGAGCTCCGTCAGATTGGACGTGAAACCAAAACTAGAATAAAAATTAATTAGTTATAAAATGTGCGAAGAAGTTTAATTAAATTTGATAACTAAGAAACCTATCAATCCAGGAGGAAGAAAAATATTATGGTAAAACAATACGTGCCTTCAGTGAAGTGGTATTTCGTTGCGTTGCGAATTGAAGCAGATGAGGAACAAGAATTTTGGAACGAAGGACGTCAACTGGTCAACACTCAACAAAAAACCAGGTAGCAAATAAACTTTTCAAAAATTTTAGTGCGCTTTTTATAAAATTAATACGGGAAACGGACAAAATAATTTTATGATGATGATAAACAATTTAATTAAACAAAACTACGTGCAATTGTTAACAAATAACGTGTTGATTTTATTTTGGATGATTTAATGTACCTATTATAAGCAATTAATCAATGATTTGAATGTAATATTAGAAATTAAAAATAACGCAATTTTAATGGTCGATTTTATTTTTGATAATTTCCACAAAGGGTTGATTCAAGGTGAAGGAAAAGGCAATTCAAATAATATAGGGAATCACCAGTGTCGTGGAACCTGCGAAATGCTTGATCTCTGAGAGCCCCTGATTGATTTTTAAGAGTAAATAAAGTGGTGTGTTTCTAAGGGTGGAAATTTGTTTGAATATACCTAAGGGAACATAGCAATACATACATACAGACATCATTGCGAAAGTAGTCAAAACGGATTCAGAAATGCTCAAAACGGATATTTCCGTTAAAATATCAACATCGAATTTTTCCATGATTACAATACTTCCTTATAGGGAAGTAAAAATAGCCCATGGCCCAAAATTGTGTAAATTATCCCTTTTTATGTAAACGTTTGTCAATTTTTCTATTTGTATTTAATTTTAACTTAAACATTAATTTATCTTGCAAACTTTGCGTAAGCGTGCGACCTTATATTTTTGGCAGCGTCAAATCGTATATTTTAACTATTAATTTTTACCTAACCTATTTCTTTATCGATTTTAATGTAAATTTGTGTACCATATTATGAATTATTTATTGTTTAATATATGTATATTAGTACAATTTGATTTTTCTTTCGTAAACCTAAGAAACTATTAAGCAATTCTCTAAAAAAGCATCCACGCCAGAGATAAGAAGAAGAATTTCGAAGTTCACTCATCCTGCTGAGCGGCCAAGGAGCAAATTAGGGTCCACTACAACAAAATATTAATTTATCTGTTTTAGCCCGTAATAAAGTAATGCGTTGTCACATCAGATTTTTTAACGAAGTTATCGATATTTGAAATTTTCAAAAACTCCGAGCAACACGCGTTAATGGCAATTTTGTAATACTTTAGTTCTGTTGATACATAAAATATGAATGATCGTTTTACCTTCACCAGTTTGATTTTGATAAAATAACAACTGTAAAATTATTATTTGAAGAAAAATTTTATCAATTTCTACATTTATTCTACAGTGTAGTACAGGGAAAGAACATTTTCAGCATGTGTATTTTAGTGTCCGAATGAACCCCCAAAAGTCTCAAGTCGATTTCTTCCCCAATTGGGGATTTTAGTTTCTTCAACCTGATTTTTCGCATATATCACACGCTTAAATTCATTTTTAGGGAAAATTTCGAAAGCATAACATTCTCAACAAAATAGATTTTTCAGCATTCGTTTCAGATGTTGAAGATGGCATTTAGGAAAATTTGGCTAGGATTCGCTAATGGTCACCACCCAAAAAAAATTTCCTATTGACTATTGGAAAGGTTTATGTTTATATAGTATACTGTAGCAATTTTTTGACTAAAGGGGGGTCAAACTTTTGAATAAATCGAATTTGAAGTTGATGAAATGATGAAAATTTGTAGAATCTCGCCCATTCTGTTGTCGGTCCGCGTGCTTTTACATACCCTAACTCTTAGAAATTTTCGCTCCGGCAGTTAGATCACGCCTTTCGTAAGAGTAACATGCACGAAAGGTTACTGTTTTTAAAGCTTTTAAAAGCTATATCCAAGATTTCTAGGATCCCGCTTTTCTAAAATCCCGGTTGGGGTGGATTAATATTCCTCAAGTATGTTTAGCCCAATAAACCATTGCCAAAACCGCCCGAAGGGCCTAATGGAGCGGAGTGGAAGGCCCGTAGGGTAGGTTTTGACAATGGACTTGCCTTTCGAATGCACACCTAAAAAATCGAAAATTACACCAAATTTATGGTGGGCGTGGCCGACACTTTTCCGTTAATACACGGGTAGTTTACGATTTTTGTGCTAAATCTACTAATCACACCCCAGCTTTCCAAATCTCAAAGAAAAAATCAATTTCCGGGTGAAAAATTTTCACTCATTCCGACCGGGGACGGCTAAGCCAGTAGGCGAGCCTGCTGCTATGTGACTTGTATCCCCTGGTATGAATGTTGCAGATTTTCGCACTTTTTTCGGATTTCATCGAATCTTCGATATTTTTAAACGTCCGCAACGGCGTCAGTCACATTCGGACCGAAAATTACCCCAATTTTTGTTAAATTTCATGGGGGGCGTGGCCTACCTTTAAACCCCTAAATCAGGGTTATTTATCAGGGGTTCAGTCAAAATAATTTTTCTATAGACTCTATTAACCATTATCTTTACAATAGTCAATAGGAAATTTTGATTTGGATGATTCCCAATAGCGAACCCTCCCCTAGGTTTTTATTTCCGGTGCAATAAATGTGAAGTAGATAATTTTTGAAAAACTGCTTTTTTGAGAACATGATGGTCTTTAATTAATGGTCTGAAGGGAATTTTTTGTAAAGTTGAAATTGAAGGAGCTATAAGCGAAAAACCTCATTAGTGACGTTTTTAAATCAGGGGATTTTAAAGGGTTTATTAGAACACTGAAATATACACATCTACAAAATTTCATGTAGCATAATTTTAATTTCTAAAGACGAAAGTTGACAACAATTTCATCCAAAAATAAAATTGGTAACAAATGTTAGAGCATCTTTTGAATATCGGTGCACATCTATTTGCTTCGTTTAAAAAATTATTTGTAAAATTTTAATCAGGCAAAATCAAAGTTGACGCGTGTTGCTCAGTATTTTTCTCGATTGAAAACGTTTTTCAATTGTTAATCTACCACTTAGCAAAATCAAAAATTTCTTTACGAAACAAACAAAACAAATTGGAAACCAAAGAGGGCCAGCACAAAAGCGGTTTTCGTGATTTTTAATCAAACACTTCGCGAAATCAAAAATTTTTTTTCAAAACAAACAATATGTACAATAAAAAAATCTTTGTTTTTTTAAAAAAGGGGGCTAACTTTACAAACATTAATTTTTGAGTATTTAAAATATTTTATGGAAGTATTTGTTTGAAAAACATTCTTTTGTTTAGTCAATTGTACTTGGGGGTCGTCCATAAATACGTCACGCTCCTAGGAGGGCGGGGGGTTTCAAAAATTGTGACGTCACAAAATATATAGATTCAACTATGGTTTGCTACAACTTTTTTTTGCAAAATTTTCCTCTAAATTAAGTATTTCGAATAATTTTCCAGGAACAGAAAATTTTAATCAATTGTTCAACCTAATTTTCACAAATTTTAAAATTTAAACATTTTTCTGAATTCAGCTATGGATTTGCTACAACTTTTGTCTGCAAAATTTTCCTCTAAATTTAGTATTTCGAATAATTTTCCAGGAATACAGAAAATTTTAATCAATTGTTCAACCCAATTTTCACAAATTTAAACATTTTTCTGAATTCAGCTATGGATTTGCTACAACTTTTGTGTGCAAAATTTTCCTCTAAATTCAGTATTTCGAGTAATTTTCCGGGAACACAGAAAATTTTAATCAATTGTTCAACCTAATTTTCATAAATCATAAAATTTAAACATTTTTCTGAATTCAACTATGGATTTGCTACAACTTGTGTCTGCAAAATTTTCCTCTAAATTCAATATTTCATATAATTTTCCAAGAACACAGAAAATTTTAATCAATTGTTCAACCTAATTTTCACAAATTTTAAAATTTAAACATTTTTCTGAATTCAGCTATGGATTTGCTACAACTTGAGTCTGCAAAATTGTCCTCGAAATTCAATATTTCGAATAATTTTCCAAGAACACAGAAAATTTTAATCAATTGTTCAACCTAATTTTCAAAAATTTTAAAATTTAAACATTTTTCTGAATCAACTATGGATTTGCTACAACTTTTGTCTGCAAAATTTTCCTCTAAATTTAGTATTTTGAATAATTTTCCAGGAACACAGAAAATTTTAATCAATTGTTCTACCTCATTTTCAAAAATTTTAAAATTTAAACATTTTTCTGAATTCAACTATGGATTTGCTACAACTTTTGTCTGCAAAATTTTCCTCTAAATTTAGTATTTTGAATAATTTTCCAGGAACACAGAAAATTTTAATCAATTGTTCAAACCAATTTTCACAAATTTTAAAATTTAAACATTTTTCTGAATTCAGTTATGGATTTGCTACAACTTTTGTCTGCAAAATTTTCCTCTAAATTTAGTATTTTGAATAATTTTCCAGGAACACAGAAAATTTTAATCAATTGTTCAAACCAATTTTCACAAATTTTAAAATTTAAACATTTTTCTGAATTCAGTTATGGATTTGCTACAACTTTTGTCTGCAAAATTTTCCTCTAAATTTAGTATTTTGAATAATTTTCCAGGAACACAGAAAATTTTAATCAATTGTTCAACCTAATTTTCACAAATTTTAAATTTCAAACATTTTTCTGAATTCAGCTATGGATTTGCTACAACTTTTGTGTGCAAAATTTTCCTCTAAATTCAGTATTTCGAGTAATTTTCCAGGAACACAGAAAATTTTTAATCAGTTGTTCAACCTCATTTTCAGAAATCATAAAATTGAAACATTTTTCTGAATTCAACAATGGATTTGATACAACTTGTGTCTGCAAAATTTTCCTCTAAATTCAATATTTCGAATAATTTTCCAGGAACACAGAAAATTTTAATCAATTGTTAAACCTATTTTTCACAAATTTTAAAATTCAAACATTTTTCTGAATGCAACTATGGATTTGCTACAACTGTTGTATGGGGTCGTCCATAAATTACTTCACGCTCCTAGGGGGGGGGGGCTTCCGACCCTTGTGACGATGGGGGGCGGCGGGGATTCAAAAATTGTGACGTCACAAAATATTTTATTATAAGTATTTAAAAAAACTATTTTTTGAGTGGATATGCCACTGAAGCCAGTGGTGAAGCTAGGGGGGGAGGGCGGAGCGCCCTTCATAGATGTTTCCTCTGGGGTGCTACCCCTAAAAAAAAAGAAATTTGAAAAATTGTGTGGGGGGAGTTCAAGAATATGTGACGTAATACTTGGAGGGGGTCTAGGTTCGTGTGACGATGGGGGGGGGGTTAAAAATTGCTTAAAATTGCGTGACGTAATTTATGGACGACCCCTTGGGAAACCTCACAGTTCCCTAATTATTTTACGTAAAGCTGTGTGCCTGCCCCCGAAAAAGTTTTCACAGTTTTTTTACTTTAATTTTCAAGATTTTAATTTTCAAAATTTTAGCCCGCTATTTTAAAAACTAAAGTCACAAAATTGGTAATAAAATTAATGAATTTTAACTTCGACGCTAAATGCGCAAATCTTTTTCATTTTCCTTTCGTTATTTTTTTTTAAAATGGGCATGCAGCCTTAAAAAATTATAGATTTCCTAGATGCGTAACTTACCCTGGCAACATCCTCAAATAAGAAATTGACTATCCACATTAGAGGGTCCTGTCTTAGTAGTGCATTTAACAGTAAAATGATAAATAGGAAAATTGCAGTAACAAAAATACTATAAAATGCGAAAGTCTTCCTAAATTCCCTTACATAGTATGCCAAAAGAGCCGTCGATCCTATTGCACACAAACCAATCTAAAATAGAAAAAATGTTTCTAATTCGTCGGGACACCTACAAACTACCAACCTGAATGATGAGAGTGGAAATTTCCAACACTTTCGTGGGCGTACGGATAGTCGCAAGGCACAAATTGAGGATGGTGCTGTACAAAAACAAAACCAAACCCTGCACTACCACAGACACCTCCCCAATAGTAAAACTATAGGGAAATTTGTGAAAAACATACAACAGCAGGTGCCAGTAACCGATACTTGCAACTAACCCGCTAAAAAAACTAAAAATTAAACCCGATTTGAGCAATAGTCTACACAGCGATGCGGTTAGCGCTGCCGGAATGAGATGCACACTCCGCACAAAGTCAAGTGGCTTTTTTCGAGCACACTGCACCACAAATATTAAAGAGGTCCCCAGTAAACCAACTGAAATTATGGAACACATTTTGTAAATTTGAGACGATTCCCGCGGATGTTTTACGAATGAAATCGCCACCGCTAAGGGCAACAGAAACATCAGCCATAGTCCTGGATCACCGTTGGGTCTACAATTTAAAACTTGACAATGCCTTCAAGATACAATATTGCCCTTAACTTACCGGACTTTTATTCCATTTCTCTTGATGGTTTCCGAAACCGTCGTCCCCAACCTGAACATTTTTAATATAAACCGAGAGAACTATCAGGGTTCAAAGTGTTAAATCGGATAAATTAATCATCTTGAATTGAGTATCGAAAATTGATGACTAAGTTTTCATAATTATTATCAACAAAAAGTATGATAATTTTTACATAACCTCAAAATGTTTAAAATTGAAGTGACGTTTTAGTCACATTTATTTATGAATTATTAATTAGTTCGGTTTGATTAATTAATTGATTAGATAATACGGTCGTGACATTATGGGGCGTTTAAAAAAATTCAATAATTTGTAGGTTACGCATAAAACATAACCTAAGAAATTTCAGTTGACATATGTCACCGTCTCGGTTTATTTTGATTTTTCGTCTTTAAATGTGCCCCAATAGACAGTTAAAAGAAATAATTATGGGATAAGAAGTTTAAGTTCCGAATTAACGTTAATTTTTTTATATTATTAAATATGATCGATTCGAAAGATACAGGTTTCACAAGTTATATTTTAGATGATTATGGTTTGGAGGTAATATTTCTGCGGTGGTTTACGAATTTTATATTAAAACTCTATATTTTAGTCGGTCTCTTTGGAGGATCAAAATCGGCCCAAGTTGTTGGATGGTATGTTTGCGAAATGTGGGTTTTGAGGTTGACTGAGTTGACTTGTTGTTTTAGGAGAAACTCTCGCTATGGGGTCACAGAAAGTGATGTTGTACGAGCCTTTAAGTGACCGCAAACGCGGCACTTTAGGGTACTTAAGTGTCACCACTTTTAGGCTGTCATTTATAAGTGTGAACGAGAAGGAGAACGATCATATAGACAATTGTTATCAGCATAATTTATTATTAGGACCTTACGAGGTATGTCTGTCTTCCATTGATACTGTATATCAAGTGGGTGAGCGATCGAAGAAACGATTGGCACCTGGGCAAACGGTTACGGGTAAAGTTAAAGAATTGCTTGTAGTTTGTAAGGTACGTAACTCAACATCTTCCTTTTCAAACTCATTTTAATCGAAATTTTACGTTTTAGAATATGAGGACGTTCGAGTTTAGTTTTAAATTTGCCGATAAGGATAGCGGTAAAAATATAACGACTGCTATTTTACGTCATGCGTATCCAAAAGTTCACTCGTTGTTATTTGCTTATGATTACAAGTAAGTGGTTTAGGATGGCGTTGAAGTTGGCAATTGAAATGATCAAACATTTCGGTGTTTTTTGTCAATTTAAGACAAATCTTGGTTTTTTTTTGTATGTACATAGGCTTACAAAATTAAATTGTTTCTTATTACAGAAAAAAATTGCAATGGTATTCATTTTTAAATAACTTTTAAAGCAACATATCGTCGTTGTTCTGGCTGAAGTCACTAAGTCCAAAACTACAGAAACACAAAAACTACACTACTTACTGTCTGTCTACTGGAATGACATAAACAACTTATTGAATCGTAGACACTGTAATTTCATAAACTTAGAAATAGAATGGAACTCAGTTTTGCCAATTTACAGAACAACTAATTTGAAGCCCAATGAAGTAAGAAAGTTAAAACGTCAGAAATTGGACTTGGTGACTTCTGCCAGAACAACGATGATATATTTAAGTTATCTATTTTTCAGATGCATTTAGCCCCCCCCCTCCCCATTTCGGATCCAAAATAATCTAAATCGTTTGTACTTTTTTCGTTTTTGAGATATTTTCAAGATTAATTTGGGGGTTTTAAATATATTAGTAAAATATATTTAAGTTATCAATTTTTCAGGTGCATTTAGCCCCCCCCCCCACCCCATTTCGGATCCAAAATAATCTAAATCGTTTGTACTTTTTTCGTTTTTGAGATATTTTTAAGATTAGTTTGGGGGTTTTAAATATATTAGTAAAATATATTTAAGTTATCAATTTTTCAGGTGCATTTAGCCCCCCCCCCTCCCCATTTCGGATCCAAAATAATCTAAATCGTTTGTACTTTTTTCGTTTTTGAGATATTTTCAAGATTAATTTGGGGGTTTTAAATATATTAGTAAAATATATTTAAGTTATCAATTTTTCAGGTGCATTTAGCCCCCCCCCCCCCCCATTTCGGATCCAAAATAATCTAAATCGTTTGTACTTTTTTCGTTTTTGAGATATTTTCAAGATTAATTTGGGGGTTTTAAATATATTAGTAAAATATATTTAAGTTATCAATTTTTCAGGTGCATTTAGCCCCCCCCCTCTCCCCATTTCGGATCCAAAATAATCTAAATCGTTTGTACTTTTTTCGTTTTTGAGATATTTTCAAGATTAGTTTGGGGGTTTTAAATATATTAGTAAAATATATTTAAGTTATCAATTTTTCAGGTGCATTTAGCCCCCCCCCTCCCCATTTCGGATCCAAAATAATCTAAATCGTTTGTACTTTTTTCGTTTTTGAGATATTTTCAAGATTAATTTGGGGGTTTTAAATATATTAGTAAAATATATTTAAGTTATCAATTTTTCAGGTGCATTTAGCCCCCCCCCCTCCCCATTTCGGATCCAAAATAATCTAAATCGTTTGTACTTTTTTCGTTTTTGAGATATTTTCAAGATTAGTTTGGGGGTTTTAAATATATTAGTAAAATATATTTAAGTTATCAATTTTTCAGGTGCATTTAGCCCCCCCCCTCCCCATTTCGGATCCAAAATAATCTAAATCGTTTGTACTTTTTTCGTTTTTGAGATATTTTCAAGATTAATTTGGGGGTTTTAAATATATTAGTAAAATATATTTAAGTTATCAATTTTTCAGGTGCATTTAGCCCCCCCCCTCCCCATTTCGGATCCAAAATAATCTAAATCGTTTGTACTTTTTTCGTTTTTGAGATATTTTCAAGATTAGTTTGGGGGTTTTAAATATATTAGTAAAATATATTTAAGTTATCAATTTTTCAGGTGCATTTAGCCCCCCCCCCTCCCCATTTCGGATCCAAAATAATCTATATCGTTTGTACTTTTTTCGTTTTTGAGATATTTTCAAGATTAATTTGGGGGTTTTAAATATATTAGTAAAATATATTTAAGTTATCAATTTTTCAGGTGCATTTAGCCCCCCCCCCCTCCCCATTTCGGATCCAAAATAATCTAAATCGTTTGTACTTTTTTCGTTTTTGAGATATTTTCAAGATTAATTTGGGGGTTTTAAATATATTAGTAAAATATATTTAAGTTATCAATTTTTCAGGTGCATTTAGCCCCCCCCCTCTCCCCATTTCGGATCCAAAATAATCTAAATCGTTTGTACTTTTTTCGTTTTTGAGATATTTTCAAGATTAGTTTGGGGGTTTTAAATATATTAGTAAAATATATTTAAGTTATCAATTTTTCAGGTGCATTTAGCCCCCCCCCTCCCCATTTCGGATCCAAAATAATCTAAATCGTTTGTACTTTTTTCGTTTTTGAGATATTTTCAAGATTAGTTTGGGGGTTTTAAATATATTAGTAAAATATATTTAAGTTATCAATTTTTCAGGTGCATTTAGCCCCCCCCTCCCCATTTCGGATCCAAAATAATCTAAATCGTTTGTACTTTTTTCGTTTTTGAGATATTTTCAAGATTAGTTTGGGGGTTTTAAATATATTAGTAAAATATATTTAAGTTATCAATTTTTCAGGTGCATTTAGCCCCCCCCTCCCCATTTCGGATCCAAAATAATCTAAATCGTTTGTACTTTTTTCGTTTTTGAGATATTTTCAAAATTAGTTTGGGTGCTTTTAAATATATTAGTAAAATATATTTAAGTTATCAATTTTTCAGGTGCATTTAGCTCCCCCCCTCCCCATTTCGGATCCAAAATAATCTAAATCGTTTGTACTTTTTTCGTTTTTGAGATCTTTTCAAAATTAGTTTGGGGGTTTTAAATATATTAGTAAAATATATTTAAGTTATCAATTTTTCAGGTGCATTTAGTCCCCCCCTCCTCATTTCGGATCCAAAATAATCTAAATCGTTTGTACTTCTTTCGTTTTTGAGATATTTTCAAAATTAGTTTGGGGGGTTTTAAATATATCGTGGGCATACTGGCAAAAGTGACCAAGTCAAAAAACAGAGTTTCTAGATAAATGAAATTGAATGTTTAACATTTTGTGAAAAATCAGCCTTTTAAAAGTTTTAATTTTTGTTTTCGGAAAATGAAACTTTAACAATACTTCTTATTAGAGCTTTTGCTAATTTTTTTAATTTTTTAAAAATACTGAGAAAACTTAATCAACAAAGTTTGTCGGGACTGAGAAAACTGACTTGGTCACTTTGTCATGTTCAACAGATACTTACTAGGTACAAAAATAGACTTACTCATGATTGTTTTTAATAATTATTATTGACATTAAATAAAGATTAGAATACGTACTTATTATTAAATCATAAACATATTTAACTGCATCTAATTATTCCACAAGAAATAATTTTTCAACTAATAATAGAATGATTATGTTGCACTGATAACAGAGACGAGCATATCGGTTACAGGTAAAATTGACCAAGTACATATACATATCGTCGGCATATTGGTCACTTTTGATTGTATGCCGACGATATAGTCATGTTTTCCTGTACAAAATGATGAGCTAATGACTTGGTCATTATTAATATTATCAATTATAGGCCTTAGGACAGTAAATTGAAAATAAATATTTTTACCAGGCACGAGTCTTACATTTTTAGGATACTTGGTCATATTAACTCAATTTCGCAAATTTTTGACTTGGTCACTTTTGCCAGTATGCCCATGATATTAGTAAAATATATTTAAGTTATCAATTTTTCAGGTGCATTTAGCCCCCCCCCCTCCCCATTTCGGATCCAAAATAATATAAATCGTTTTTACTTCTTTCGTTTTTGAGATCTTTTCAAAATTAGTTTGGGGGTTTTTAAATATACAGTGAAATCTGTATATGCCGGAATCTGCAAAAGCCGGAATCGTGTGCATCACGGAAATTGTCTGTGGTCCCGAATTATTGGTTTACAATACTAAGTAAAATGAATTTCATAAGCCGGAATCTGTCTAACGCGAACACGGAAAGCTTATTTTAAACATAAGCCGGAAGCGAAATTCAGAAATTAATTTTACTACTTGTCCATGTTAATATGCTGCAGTCCATTTCACACTCCCAGACCCTCCATCATGGTTTCAATTCTAATTATTGTTGAATTGAGTATTTAATTTGCAATGAAAAGGGTATTAATATTTTCAAAATAACATAAGAATGAATATTCCTTTTATTAGATCTGTCCTTTTATTTAAATTTCGTGTCCTACCATTGAAACATGTCACGAGCCTACACTGTTTATAAGTAGGTATTGCCGTGATAAGCTACTGAATATTGCTATTTTTATAGCGGGGAATTTATACAACGGCTCTTTTTAATAATGCTCCGGACTAGCTTGCATGAAACTCTTATATTTGTTTGGGTCGACGATTGGGTCCATCAATTGTGATTAAATGCTCATGAAAGCTACCTTAATTTTGTAACCTTGCATAAAAGAAAATAACAAACTTATTGAATCTCACACCTGCGTAATCTCGTCCTCACTGCTATTGAATTTAAATCAAACCAAACGCAATTATTGCAAAACGAAATATTTTCATTTATTAAACAAATATAAGCATTTAGAAAAAACAAAAGATTCGTTTTCATCAATTAGGAAAAAATCAAATTTACAAAAGAATCAAATAAAAGTTTATAATCCCCCAACATTTAACTCACGCGCGAACTTGGTTATTTTTATAACAGTTATTAAAATTTGTCGATAAGTTTTTGCTTACCACAGTTTATAAGTCGTGCACCATTTATGTGTAAGAATACGTAGCGGATAATCAGCGTGGCGTTGACGATGTGATCGGATCCAGTTTTCATGCTATGTAGATCCTTGACAGGATTGATAATGAATTGAACTTTCCTCTTCTCTTATGATAAACACCCAGGCAAGTCCATAGAATGCTAATCTTCAATAACTTTCAATCAAATAGAAAAAACCATAACCATCAAAAACAACTTGACCATAAATTTTATTCGCAGTCTCCAAAATTGAAATATCGTTAAAAAAAAAACTCTCCAAAACTTTTATCATTCTTATCAATCACCAATTAATTTTTAACTTAATAAGTGAACTACTAAAGACAATTTCCAAAATTCCAACTCTTTCAAAAAATTCCGTCCTAACAACTTCACGGACGTACCGAGACTTCTTATCATTTTTCAATCCCACCAAATTGTCCATCTGTCCGCTTTGTGATGCGCTAGCCTATCCATTTGGCTATCTCCGCGCACTTATTCGTTTTAACGCACAATTTATTATAATTATTATTAATTTTTATACATACCTGCACTTTTACAAATAACATAATTTTACTTAATTTCTTCCCAAAGTTATCATTAAATTGAACAAATAAACCCTCTTTTGCTTTTTCTTTTATAACAATCTTTTTAAATATTCGCGTATACAAAAATTACGCCTGTTATGCTTCAGATAAAGTGACGCAAGCAGTTTATTTAGAGGTATCAAGAAGATTCAGGTGTCAGTTATATGTCATAATGGTCCTTTAATTTAATATTTTAATCATGAGCATTATACCAGAATCGATGCATTCCTCAACCGAGGCCCAATTTTCTACAACATCGCAGTATATTATTTGAGTTGATGGGAATTTATAACTTTTTTTATTTTTATAGTATATCGACACTTTATAGGTGAATAGGCAATAACCCTCAAAATTTTTAAAATCAAGTTATGCATATATCTGGGTTCCAAATGTCATAACCCACCTTTTTTCATGTTATAAAATGAGGGTTGCTGCGCCTATTGACCTATGAGGTGTCGATATACATTATTTTATGCATTTCCGGGACTTAAACTGCAATTCATAATTATTTAATGCTATAATTTCAACATAACCCTCTCAAAATAAATGTCAGTTTGACGTTTTTTAACAATCAAGTTGCATTCGGTCGTCATGAAAACAATCAAACAAAACAATTTGTTTTTACTTTTATAAGTCCCTTGGGATTTAAATTCACTTTAAAGCCCCCCCCACCCCGTTTAGTCCCCTCCTTGAATCAATCCTGAATCCGCCGCTATGTGAAACTATGTTAATGAATTAAATGCGGCCCGCAATCGACTATTTTAGGCCGATCAGGTTGTATTAACATTTTTCAGAAATAAGTATGAACTTCTTTGCTAACTTGAGGCTCAGATTTTGTTGAAAATGTTTACTCTTTTGTGCCTAAAAAAATCACTTAAGGATTTATGCTTAAAACTTCTAGTGTTTGCTTTATAATTTTCAAAAGATCGTCTACATCACCATTTGTTTCAAATACACTCTGTAAATATTCTTCTTTCTTCATTAGCTCGATGTTCTTTCAAACATCCAGTCCACTCCTGGACTAGAGCCTCTCCCCCATGATGGGGAGGTTCAGGCCATACCCTACCACGTTGGCCAAGTGCGGATTGGTAGGGCAACAGCCAGCGGCGTTCTTTTTAAATTAGGCTCCACGCGGTCACCCATCCAAGTGCAAACTGCTAGCAATCTTGCTGGACTCTCGTGATCTATTGACCACGGTCATTTACATTGTAACACAGGAGTGGCTTGGTGTGATTGCTGGTTGAGTTACAGCGCGAAAATTGTGGGTTCAAATTGCGAACTTGCTTGAATTTTTTAGCGCAGCCCTCTCGTGAACATCAACACTCTGTGGATAAATTAGTTGAAAATAAAAGAGAAACAAGAGGATTGATCCACCTCAATAAATGGATCGTAAAGACTTTGCAGAAAAAGCAGAGTAGCAATATTCCCAATGGAATGGATAATTTAATGCTTCCCTGGACCGGAATTCATGGTCTAAAAATCACCCTATTCCCGTGGTTTAAAATCAAAGTTAATCTGTAGGTCCCCTGTGTAGTACATCACACATTTTTAACACGGACAAGAAAACCGGAAACTATGGAAGCGGTACAAAATCGAATTAAAATGAAAATTATCAAGCTTTGTAGGCAAACATTTAAATAAAAATCAAGAAAAAAGGTAATCTTAAAGTACCGAAATTTTCCCATTTTCTTTGCTGACTGACTAGTTAATGTGTTTCAAAAATTATGTGCTAATTATTGTCTTTTTTCCCAAGGGAACCATATTATAAGACTTTAAAAAATGTACGTATGTTTCGGGGAAGCGAAGACTGGAAACGGGAAATGATTAGAACGGGCTGTAAAAATTGGAGAATTTGTTTAGCTAATTTAAATTTTCAAATGTCACCATTAATGCCGCAAGCTTTCGTCGTGCCCTCCTCCGTTACAGATGGTAACCTGAGCCAAGCAGTAGAACATTTTCGGAATAGATGTTGTCCAATTTGGGTAAAAATATGCGCCTACCTATTAAGCTTTTTTTGGTCTAATTCGACGTGTTTAGGTTTGGGGTACTTCTAGCGGAGGCGCACTGGTTAGAATGTCAGATTTACTACCCACCATTACAGACAGAACTCAGGAGAACACGATGCTGGAGCTTGTGCGGAAATGTCACATCAGTAAACGGCAACCATACATTATGGATTTGAGTAAGGATTGCCCGACACCTAAGGATGTCTACACTAGTTTCGTTAAGTTGCGAGATTTGTCCACTCCCGACAGCATACGAACGTTCAAATCGCAGGATCACAAATTTTATGGGCTACTCGATAGTACAAAATGGTTGCTTTACGTTTCGACGTGTTTGGGTAGGGCAAACGAGGGCGTTAGTGAAATTACTGGTCCACATCACACCACAGTTGTCTTACAAGAAGGTAACGGTCACGATATGAATTGCGTGATTTCGTGCCTCGTGCAGCTGTATTTGGATCCGTATTGGCGGACGATGAGCGGTTTTCAATCGTTGATACAAAAAGAGTGGATCGCGTTGGGTCATCCGTTCACTTTCAGATTGGCACATATCATTAGTCAAGAGGTGGAACCGTCTCCTATATTCTTACTCTTCCTGGACTGCGTTTGGCAACTGCTACAACAATTTCCCACTGCTTTCCAATTTACCGAGACTTACTTAACCACGGTGTGGGACTCTGCCCACATCAGCATTTTTGATACGTTTATATTTAACTGCGAACACGATCAGTATTTAGCCCAAACTGTAAGTATTTTTTTGGTGCCCAACGTGGGACCCAATGTTTTGTTTCTTTTTAGGGTAGCAAACCGATGGTTTTACGCAGCGCTTGGGATTGGAAAGAACAGTTCTTGGAGAAAGACATCTCGTTGTTTTGTAATCCACTGTACGACGACAAATACAAACAAAGGCTGAAGCCTAATACCTTCGTAGCATTCCTAGACTTCTGGTCACAGTGTTATTTGAGATGGATGCCCGATTTAGAAATAAAAAATGGAGGAAAACCCCAAATTGATTTGTGTAATAGGTTAATAACGTCGCAAATACACATGCTCCGACAAAAATTACAAAACGTTGGTTTGAACGAATCGTACCATAGTGTACGAGAAGATAATTTGCAGTTGTTAAGGAAAGTCAACGGTTTTTATCCGTTTAGTCGAACTAGCGAAAACGTTTCAGGCGTATCGTCGTTTAATACATCACTGTTGTCTGGAGACTTGCTTGATTCTCAATCCATACTTAACCATAGCGGTGCTAACGACTAGTAAGTTTTTTTTTTGTTTAATTATGGTTTTTGATACATCGATATTTAATTTAAAAGATAATACTAAGAGTTTGTTTAACGATTTAAAAAATATGTGCCACATTTTCAGTAAATACGATAATAATAAATTAACTACTTAAAAATACATAATTAATTATAAAAATATATTTTTTTAAAGTAAGTCCATTTTGCACTTTACATTATTTATTATTTATTTCATGTTTATTTGGTGTCGAGTGTTAAATGGTCTTTTTGTCGGTTTACAAGAAGTACAATGAAACGATTGATTATTATTAGTGGATAACTGTGTACATTTGTTAATTTTTCCCAGTATTTAATTTTGCAGTAAACCAAAAATTATGATGTAATGTATAATTTATTGAGAATTAACTTATTAAGTTTGTTTTTTGCAATTAGATTTTAACTTATCAACGACGATTAAGTATTACATTGTTTTGTTAAATTTAATATTCAATAAATGCACCTACAAGATTTGTCATTTATTAAATGCCTTCTACATGCTCAAGGTCGTCCAGATCGGTCCCACGTTGTGCGCCAGATTTCAGGAGGTGTTTGATAAACTCGAATCAATTTGCTTCTTTGATTAGCAAAGCTTTTTGGTAAGTAAACCAATCTCAGTTTTTAGTATTTGGATACATGGATAAAACTACACAAAAAATTTTTTCGTATGTACCTACATAGGTACAATTGAAGGGCCTAGTGGAAAAAGTAGTTGGTATCTCCGCGGTTGGTGCGGTGAGACGAAGGCAGGCAGAATAGGTTGTAGTGATTTAGTTTTTGACCTCCCCTGTCCTTATTTATCAAAATAAGTATATAATGTAAGCGTATGAAATATTCCCTATAAAATTCCGCTGTTTGTCACGTGTAGGAATTTTTAGATTTCGATCTCAAAAGAATATTATTAAAGAAAAACTTTTCATTTTAACCGAATAAATTTCACGCGAATTACCCGTTGCCTAGATAATGTTAAATTGGGGTTGATTAGAATTGAATTGATATATATTTTTATATATGGTTGGAAAGTAGACATTTTATACTAAATAATAGTGTTAAAATCATCTCAGTAACTGTAGTGGTTTTCAATCACGAGTGCGATAAAAAGTTGCTTAAACTTATTTGAAATTTTTTAGTTTTTGGCCTATAACTTTTTTCAGTCCAAACGGTCGATGTCGTAACTTTAGATTTATATCCAGTACTTCAATGCGGACATTTTAAGGTATCACTCAATTAGTTCTACGCCAAGATTGGGTTACTCCTAAACTAGAGATGGGCGCGTGAGTAATTTTTCACTCACGGTCACGCACACTCACGAATTTTTCTTGCTGCTCACGCACAATCACGAACGATCATGCAAAGGCTAGATCACGCTCACGCACACTCACGATGTTTTTCATATTACTCACGCACGATCACGATTTTTTTCCATGCACTCGCGAACACTACTCACGATGTTTTCCAAATCACTCACGCACACTCACGATATTTTCCATATACTCACGAACCGTACACTATCCACGATTCACTCACACCGTATACGTCTAAAATCACGTTACGCGCCCATTTTTAGTAGATACTAGATCAGGCTAATATTTTTACACACATGCACACTTTTTTATTTAGTTAAAAGATAACAAATTTTATTATTGAAAAGCAATATTGAAAAGTTTTTGTATAAAATTTTAGAGATTGCAAAAATGTACAACTGTTCACAACCACTCACGGCTGCGCACAACTACTCACGGCTGCTCACAACCACTCACGGCTGCTCACGACTACTCACGGTTATTCACGTATACTCACGGCATTTAGCGGCTCACGCACGATCACGTTTGTTTAATTTCACTCACGCACAATCACGGTTTTTATCGTGATTCTCTATTTTAGACATTCACGTGTCACGTGAAAAGACCGTGACACATCGTGACACGACGAAAATCACGTCACGCGCCCATCTCTATCCTAAACTAAGCGTCTTTTATGCTAGTATCCGCTCCTCTATTGATTTTGCTTAAATTTGGTATACTTCTAAGTTTTGCCAAACAAATGAACCCAATTTTTTTGTTTAAGCAACTTAAAGTTGCTAGTTTACATTGTACAGCTCTTCAAAATAAGTCAAATTATGCTTGTAGAGCTTCGATAAATTATTTCTACTGGCCGAACCGTACCACATAGAGACGCGTTTTTTTTTTATTAAATGAAAATATTGAATTTTTGTATGTAAATAATTAAGGTCACAAAATAGGGGCCCTGATCAAATTTTGGTTTTGAGTGCCCCTCCCCCAAAAAGGAAGTAATTTGAAATTCTCAAAAAAATACTGTATCTTTATTGTATTTTTGGCTACTTGCATACCAACTTTTAGAATTATACACTAATAAGAGCATAAAATTTACTATCCAAATAAGTTTTTCAAAATTTGCCTAGGTCGTACAATAGTACGACCTTGAGGAATACTCAAGTAAAGGCAGCCACAGATTAACGTACTTGTTGTCGTACTTGTTCGACGAACAAGTCTGTCGAACAAGTACGTTTACCCCACACACTGACTGACTTTTCGTCGAACAAAGGCGTCGAACAAATCCGTCGTTCTTGTTGGCGAACAAGTACGACAGAGTTACTGCCACACACCTTCAGCTTTGCCACAGACTTGTTCGTCGAACAAGTACGACAACAAGTACGTTAATCTGTGGCTGCCTTAACGATCAATTCCAAAAAGGCGAACCGCGTTTTATTTAAAAAAAAGTCTGATGTGGCTATTGCATGACTTTCCGAACAGACGTAAAATTTTATATTATATTTTTTAATAAAATGGTTACATAATTTCAACAGTAAATCGATGAAAGAATTTATATTTTGTCAAATAGGAAGAAAAAACTTTTGAATGCTTGCAAACGAAGCATTTCTGGACCCATGCTATTAGAAACTATTTTCATCTTATTTTCATTAGTAGAATACGTTAGAAAAGTTTTGCAAAAATTTTTGAAACGCCCTGTATATTTTAGAGAAAAACTTGTAGGACAAAAAATGTAGGAAATTCCATAGCGGTAATTTTTGGTTCTTAATATTTTTACATATTTAATTTCGTTTCAAAGTTAAGACGCATAATGTCATAATAGCTTCAGGTAAACCCCCCTTTCCCGTTAGACGATTTAAGTTATTTTCATCTGGCTTCGACCTACGGCAGGAAAAGGCTTATATATTCAAAATTTGGAATGATTTTCTTGCTTTGTTTAGACGCTATCGTGTTCACAGACGTACACACACACATACAGACAGACATCCTTCCAAAAATGATAAAAATGGATTCAGGGGACCTCAAAATATGAACATCTGTCAAAAAATTGGGGGGTCAAATTTTGGGGGATAATTACCTATCACCTGTCACTCCGAATGAGTTGAAACTTTGCAATCGCAAAGAGGAAGGTTTACATAGGCCCCTACAATAAAAAAATTCTGAGAAAGTATTATCAAAATTTTGAGAAAAATCGATTTGAAAAGTATGGGAAAGTAAAATCGTGACCCCGGCCGAGACCACTATCGGGTTACCGGTCCCTTCAAATCGAGTGAAATTTTTTTGCTCCGATTTTAATTTTTCTTTGAAATTCGGGTAGGGGGGGGGTGTGCTTAGTAGATATTAGTATAAATATTCGCGAAAAAATGGAAAATAAGGCGGTTATTGCCGAAAAAGTGAAAAAATTAAATTTTTCTTTGCCTTCGAATTTTAGGGGTGTGCATTCGAAAAGGAGGGTAATCCATCGTCAAATCCTACTCCTCCGGGGCGCCGCTCCGCTCCGCTCCGCTCTGCACCCCTACGGAGCGGATTTGACTCTGGTTACTAGGCTAAACATACGAGAAGGCGCCACCGATCAAGAACACCGGGATCTATGCAACCGGGATGTGAGAGACCCTCGAAATAGCATTAAAAAGTATAGTTGCGGTATGGTGCAGTATACTATTACGTTTCACCCCCTAAAAATCGCGTAAAAACAAAAAATAATCGATGTTACATGTAGGAGCGTCGAGCTGCATCTGCCGGTGCGAAATTTTCTAAGTGTAAGAGTATATCCCAGTGCACGTACCGTCAACAAAATGCGCGCCGGCCGGGCGAAGCTAGTGGCATCGACCGGTTGTGTGGCACGATCATGCTACTTTTTCGTACTTTTCAAATCGATTTTTCTCAAAATTTTGATAATACTTTCTCAGAATTTTTTGTTGTAGGGGCCTATATAAACCTTCCTCTTTGCGATTGCAAAGTTTCAACTCATTCGGAGTGACAGGTGATAGGTAATCCTCACCAAATTTTGCCTGATCACAATAATTTCGTTATCTAGGGGTTCGGAAAGTAAAAATTAATATGTTTGCAAAAAGTTTTTGAATAAAATTTGTATTTGGAATTGATTTTTCTTGTCAGGGTCACCCTAACCATAGGACTAAATGGGTGCAAGTCTTTTGAGGGTGGCAATTTTCATACAATTTTGAGAAGTCATCCCATGTATTTTCTTATGAAGAGGGGATCATTATTTTTAGTAGCCGCGGGCGCCGAATATCTTAAGACAACCCTGGTTCTTGCATGTCATCTTCATCATCTGAAGTGAATTCTGAAAAATCTATTTTGTAGGGAATTTTGTGCCCTTCAATTTTGGTCCAATGATGATTTTCATATATTATGTAAATAGATGTTGCTTATTAGAATTACTTATAAATTTTAATTATACGAAATAACCCACTTTGAACAGAACCACCACATAAATTCTCATAACAATATTTTGCTGTGTCCCGTGGTTCGGATTCCACCTTATAAAAGTAGGTCCTGCTCACTAGTAACGTATATCTTTATACAGCATTGTGCCAGTGGTTTGGATCCCACTATAAATTCGATGGGCCCTCTCTTGTAGGTTATAGTGCATAACAGCCGGAGTTTCTCAAGGCAACATCTTAACCCCTAGGTTATTCGTCATTTAACTATATACAGCACAACATGCCAGCTTCCAACCAGGGAGTTGACATACACACGCGAATAGCTTACGAAGTCCTAAACTAGTAATCTCCAGATTTCAAGATCACATCGAGAGGCTGAAAGAATGGTCCCGAACTTGGCGCATTGAAAGAAAGTATGGCAAGATTCTTCATGCGCTTAAAAGATGGGGAAAAGGAAACAAAATGTCAAAGCTGTCTCAAAATGTTGGGCACCAAAATCCCTTGCAGTGACACCTCCAAATATTTGGGTGTAAACCTGGATAAGGGGTCGTCCATAAAGGACGTTCGCAATATTTTCCGACTTTTCAACCCCCCCTTCTCCTTGTCACAGTTGGTCACAATTTGCGGACCCCCCCAGGAACGTCCTATGGCCACAAATCAAAGACCCCCTCCTCAGTCGTCTAAAATCGAACTTGACTTTTTAAACTAAAAAAACTACTATTGACTAATTTTCAATTTTTTTATAGCTATAATGCCTCAATTAGTGCCCTCAGTTAGTAGCTTCATACACTAGCTCTAACCCGGCCTAAGGGGAACCAGAGTATCGTCTCTGAACCCACTTAGGTAATTCTCAGCAGGCGCGTCCACGTCGCGGGGGTGGGCCTGACTTAAAAGTCGGTGGCAAAGTTCTGCTGAGGACCCAGTATTGCGGGGTATATCGCTTTACCCTTGTCCAGGGTTACGGATGAAGTCCACAACGGCAGCGAAAGCGGAGGAAAAGTAAATCGGTACGGCGAAACTGGCGGAAGTGGCAACCCAGTTATTAGGGATAGTATAATAACAAACGACATGGGGCAGCAGCTATGATCGTTACTGAGTTCTGGCTAGGGAAAATTAATTTCCCTTCAGATAGTAACCGGCGACAATCTCATATTGATTCAATCGGCGCGGCGGTAACACTGCAATGAGGAAAGCAACGGGAAACTACCTCATTATAATCCCAAGAAAAGTCAAAATGGCAATTACAAGCACAATTGATAAACGTACTGATCATGGACTTCGGAACCTGAGATCCGGCAAGGGAAGAGCCTACAGGGCTTCCCGGGTCGTCATTCAGCGAAACCCCTGTACAGAAATAACAACAAATAAAAGAAAGACGAAAATAACATCCCTAGAAATAGGGCGAGAACCTATTAAAATATGCACCTGGAATGTAAGAACAATGTTGCAAGCAGGAAAATCCAGGAAATGAATACTATCGGAATAAATATAATGGGTATCTGTTGGTATGTAAGTTACAATGTGACTGATAGATGGCGCGACATATTTATGTCGCTAGTTATCTTTATACCAATGCTAAATATAAGGGCACCTGGTTTGTGGTTTTACTCACTCAAGTATGAGTCCACATCCAGGTTAGTGATGTAATAATTGTTTGCTTATTAAGTTGTATTGCCAATGGGCTCTTATTAAATTGTTTATGTTGTGATTGTTGTATTTATTCTCTTGTCTACTGCCAACCTTCCCAATAGGTTATGGGCCCAGTAACATTAAGAGAATAAAGTTGTTTTTGTTTGATTTAAATTTGTGCAAATTATTGCATCCAAAATTTTATAAATAAAAAATTATGGAGGCGCAATTAGCAAATTTGCAACAACAGATCGAACTGTTACAATCGCAGTTGAGGACTCGATCATCTTCAACAGTTGTAACAATGGGAGGACTGCCGCAATCAAAGCATTTGAATGGAGAAAATTATAGCGAGTGGAAGCACGCTATGAAAAATTTTCTTATCGATGCTGGTATGTGGAAGCATGTGGAATGTGCTCCCGGTACGGTGTTAGACGAAGATTTGGATCAACGAGTTCTGGCGAAGATCAATTTGTCCATTAATCCAGGAGCAGCAGCTGAAATAAAAAACGTGAAGACAGCGAAAGAAGCTTGGGGCAAATTAAATCGAATCTATGAACAATCGGGTACGCTACATTTGATTGGTTTATACGCGAAACTATTCAGAATCCGATTGGATAATTGTAATGACATGCAGGATTATATTAACAAAATGTTGTGCATTACTGATCAATTGGAAACAATTGGTGAACCATTCAAGGATCATGTGATTGGTGGTCTGATGTTGGCGGGATTATCTGAAGAGTATCAACCGTTATTAATGGGGATTCAAGGATCAAAGCAAAGTACTACCGTAGAATTCGTGAAAAATTTGTTGTTACAACCAAGTGTTCAAAAAATTCATGCTACAACTTCAGAATCTAGTGCGTTTTACAGCAAAAAGAAGTGGAATCAAGCCGACAAACCAATGGAAGCTCAAAATCGAAAAATTAAGTGTTTTAAGTGCAAAATCGAGGGTCACAAAGCTAACATTTGTCCACAGATGAAGAAGGTACAGCCAAAGAAATTTACAGCCAATAGAAGATCAGAAACCACCCAGTTCATTGGCATGTGTAATGATAAGTGTGATAGAAATAGTGAATGGATTTTAGATTCTGGTGCTTCAGTTCACATATCGCCGAATGCAAACAATTTTAAGGACTACGAACATTACGATTTTTGTAATATCGAAGTTGCTAATGGTACAACGTTGAACAGTGCTGGTAAGGGTACAGTCAAAATTGATCTTATCGGTAATAAAGAATTAATGCTCCAAGAAGTTATTCATGTACCAGGAGTTACAAGGAACTTGATTTCGGTTGGGCAAATGGTTCAACATGGGAATACGTTAGTGTTTGATAAAAGACATGGCTGCAGAATTACAAATGTGCAAATAAACATTGAAAATAAAAATGTGTTGGGTAGTGCAAGATTAGAAAAAGGTGTGTATAAACTAAACGAACCTGTTGAAACTGTGAATCTTGTGGAGTTAAAAAATACTCATGTGTTGTGGCATCGAAGATTGGGACACATAAATCGTGTAGCAATGAACTTGTTAAATAATGGTTTAGCCGAAGGCGTTAATATCAAGGATAAAAACAGTAAACCGTGTGAAATATGTGTGAAAGGGAAATTGTCAAGAACACCATTCAGTAAAAATGGCGCATCTCGAGCAACGAATAAACTCGAACTAATTCATTCGGATGTCTGTGGTCCTATGAATACAAAATCGATTGGTGGTGCAAGATACTTTCTAACGTTCACCGATGACTTCTCGAGGAAAACAACAGTTTATTGCCTTAAAAATAAAAGTGAAGTAACTGAAAAGTTTTTGGAGTACAAGTCGTTTGTTGAGAATCAATGCGAAGAAAAAATTAAATGTTTACGATCTGACAATGGAACGGAATATGTCAATAAGGAACTTTTGTCCCATTTAAGAAGATTTGGAATTCAACATCAAACAAGCGTCCCATATACACCAGAGCAAAATGGGGTTGCCGAAAGGCTAAATAGGACTCTAGTCGAAAGCGCAAGATGTATGCTGACAGAAGCCAATTTAGGAAGCGAGTTTTGGGCAGAAGCGATACTAACGGCAACGTATTTAAAGAATCGGTGTCCGACAAAAAGCTTGAATCGGATGACACCTGTAGAAGCTTGGAATGGTAAGAAGCCAAACTTATCGAATTTAAGAATATTTGGTTGTAAAGCGTTGGTGCACATACCAAAAGTGTTTAGGAAAAAATTCGATAATAAGGCTGAAGAATACATCTTTGTGGGATATAGCGAAACAGTGAAAGGGTATAGGTTTGTTCACCCTATAACGAAGAAATTGAAAATATCAAGAGATGTGGTGTTTTGCGAGGATCAATTAATAAAAACTAGCATCGAAGAGCCGATTGATAGATTATTTCCTCAACAAACCACGGTTAAAATAATTTCCAATCAAGACGACTTCACTCGTGATGGTATTTGTGTTGTTAACAACAATAATATAGTTAACGATGTTGAAGATGCTGTTGCAAATAACGATGAACATCAAGAAGTTGACGATGTTGAAGAACAGGAAGAGCAAGTGGAGATTGATTTGCCAAGACGTTCGCAACGTGTAGTTAAACCAAATAAAAATGTGTTTAACCCGGAATTTGTAGTCTACCAATCAATTGTAAATGATCCAACAACACTTAAAGAAGCTCTTGAAAGTGAAGATAGTGATGAATGGAGGAGAGCAATCGATGAAGAAATGGAATCGCATAGAACTAATAAAACTTGGATTCTATGTGATGTTCCAGAAAATCGAAAGGCGATTAAAAGTAAATGGGTGTTCAAAACAAAATTTACTGCCGAAGGAATTATAAATCGATACAAGGCTAGGTTAGTTGCAAAGGGATTCTCTCAAAAAGAAGGCATCGATTACGATGAAACGTATGCTCCGGTCGTACGACATAGCTCGATCCGTTTGTTGCTAGCCTTAGCAGCAAAAAACGATTGGAACATCGATCAAATGGATGTAGTAACGGCGTTTTTACATCCAAAATTAGATGAAGAAATCTATATGGAATTGCCGGATAAAAGAACCTGTTTATTGAAGAAATCTATTAATGGATTAAAACAAGCAAGTCGAGTGTGGTACAAAGAGCTCGACCAAACCATTAAGCAATTACAGTTCAAGCAATCTAAGTTTGACCCATGCATTTACGTCAAAAGCAAGAATAACAAACAATTAATCTTGGCTGTATATGTTGACGATATCTTGATTTTTTCTCAAGATGATGCAATGAAGAATGAGGTGAAACGTCATTTAGAGAAATCATTTAATATGAAAGACTTAGGTGAGGCACACTATTGCTTGGGAATAAGAATTACTCGAGACAGGCAAAATGGTGTTATAACATTAGATCAAGAAAGATACATAAATGAAATCTTACAAAAATTCAACATGAATGAAAGCAAAGAAGTGTCAACACCATTCGATGCAAATCAAGTGCTAACGAAAGATATGCAACCAAAAACCAACGAAGAAAAAATTGCCGTTCCTTATCAAGAAGCCATAGGAAGTTTGATTTATGCAGCTCAAGGTACAAGACCTGATATTTCATATGCTGTTGGAAAAGTTAGTCGGTACAGTAATAATCCGGGTAAAGCACATTGGGGAGCTATTAAAAGGATTTTTAGGTACCTAAAAAAGACTAAAAATTTCAAACTAACATTTAAAAAAGGAAATGGTGACTTGCACGGGTATTGTGATTCGGATTGGGCAGCGGATGTAGACGAAATAAGATCTACTGCTGGTTACGTGTTTTTGATGAGTGGAGGTGCTGTAAGTTGGGCTTCAAAAAAGCAACCAACAGTAGCACTTTCAACAACCGAAGCAGAATACATGGCATTGAGTTTTGCAGCACAAGAAGCCATCTTTATTCAAGGTCTTTTCAAAGAGTTGGAAACTAATTTAAACTGCATAAAAATATTTTGCGATAATAAAGGGGCCGTAGATCTCAGCAAAAATGCAGGATATAGGTGCAGAACCAAACACATCGATGTCAAGCACCACTTTGTCCGTGAAAAGCAAGAAATTGGACAATTAAAAGTGGAACATATCGGAACAGAAGATATGGTAGCGGACTCCCTCACAAAAGGTTTACCAAGGGATAAACATTCATTATGTACCAGCAAGATGGGTTTGGAGATTTAGGATTTTAGTTACATCGTAACTAGTGGAGGTGTTGGTATGTAAGTTACAATGTGACTGATAGATGGCGCGACATATTTATGTCGCTAGTTATCTTTATACCAATGCTAAATATAAGGGCACCTGGTTTGTGGTTTTACTCACTCAAGTATGAGTCCACATCCAGGTTAGTGATGTAATAATTGTTTGCTTATTAAGTTGTATTGCCAATGGGCTCTTATTAAATTGTTTATGTTGTGATTGTTGTATTTATTCTCTTGTCTACTGCCAACCTTCCCAATAGTATCAGCAAAATGCGGTGGCCCGGCTCGGGTTGTCGCACTGTTGCAGATTACAAAGTTTACCATTCGGGAACTTCATACCAACATAGGTATGGAGTTGGTATGATAGTATCCCGAAACGTACAGCGGTACATCACAAATTTTACACCGGTCTCAGAAAGAATGTTAGTCATCCAAATAAACAGCACTCCACTAAAATTAAATATCGTTCAAGTCTATGCACCCACGGCTGACAAGCCAGATGAAGAAGTGGAACAATTCTATAAGTTACTGTCAGACATACTAGAGCAATTTGATAAACACGATATGACAATAATCATGGGCGATCTGAATGCTAAGATTGGAAAAGGAAAAAGCGGAGGATTTGTTGGTGACTATGGGTTGGGTACAAGAAATGAACGGGGCGAAAGGTTGAAACTATTCGCAGAAGAAAAAGAATACGTAATCTTAAACACGTTCTTTAAACTTCCACCACGCCGACTATACACATGGATTTCACCGCAAGATAGAGCCGGAAACACAGTGAGAAATCAAATCGACTATATCTTAGTGAACAAACGATTCCGTAACAGCTGTCTATCAGTTAAAACCTATCCTGGTGCTGAAATATCATCTGACCACTGTCCTCTAGTCGGCAAATTTAGGATGAAACTTAAGAAAATTCCAGGAAGAACAATCAGAAGGCGATGGGACTTAAGAAGACTAAAGGAGCAAGAAACAAAGGAGATGATAATAAGGCTGATGGGTGAGAAACGAAAAATGCTGGATCAGTCAGATAATATAGACGAAACACTGCAAGAGCTATCGGAGATTTTCCAAGAGATTGGAGACAAGCACTTAGTAAACAAAGATGAAAAACCTGGATGACAAAAGAGATACTACAACTTATGCAGGAAAAAAAAATTAAAAAAAAAACGAAACAGCATATAAAGACATTCAGAGATAGATAAGACGGGAAATTAGAGCAGCAAAAGAGGGATGGCTCAGAATGCAATGCGAGGCAATAGAAGAGCTTGAAAGAAAGTATGATCTGTTTAATGTTCACAAAAGGGTCAGAGAAGCTGCTGGAATATATAAATCCAATACAACAGGAACGCTGCAAATTGCTGACGGCAGAATTATAATCGACAGACAAGAGAAAATGGATACTTGGAAATCATATAGGTATATCCGAACTTTTTGAAGATAATAGACCAGAGCACCTATCAGAGTTCAATTGCTCGGAAGACCTACTAATAACAACAGACGAGGTCATGAAGGCAATATCACAAATTAAAGATGGCAGATCATCCGGGCCAGACGGCATTCATGCGGAATTCCTTAAGTTGTTCGACGACGAAGGCATATCCTGGTTAATAACGATATTTAATCAGATATACTCTAGTGGACATATACCAAGGACCTGGCTCAAATCTACATTTATTCTATTACTAAAAAAACCAAACGCTAAATTCTGCGGAGATTTTCGTACCATCAGCCTCATGAGTCACCTCCTTAAGCTCTTCCTGAAAATAATTCATAAAAGAATCTTTGGAATATGCGAAGAACACGTTAGCCGCACACAATTTGGTTTTCAAAATGCGATGGGTACCAGAGAGGCTCTGTTCAGTGTCCTAGTCCTTTTCCAAAGATGTAGAGATGTCAATTCTGATATTTTTGCCTGCTTCGTTGATTATCAAAAGGCATTCGATAACGTAAAACGCGATAAACTTATCGAGATTCTGAGAGGAATAGGACTGGACCATAGAGATTTAAGAATTATCAGTAATTTTTACTGGAACCAGACGTCCGCCATAAGAGTCCAGGGAGAGCTTTCCGAAGACATTATAATCAAGCGAGGTGTCCGACAGGGGTGCGTGTTGTCTTCATTACTATTTAACGTGAATTCAGAACGAATTTTTCAAGAATCACTGGAAGATATAAATATTGGCATCAAAATCAATGGTGAATGCATAAATAATATAAGATACGCTGATGACACGGTGGTGATAGCAAACTATATGGAGAATCTCCAGGAATTAATGACAAGACTGGCGGAAGCTAGTCAGCGATACGGGCTATCACTAAACCTGACAAAAACAAAATACATGATGTATCAAAAGAAAATAACCACCAAGGTCAACTTACAGTGAATATGCAACCATTACAAAGAGTACAAAGATATACATACCTGGGGACAACACTTAATGAGGGATGGGACCACTCAATAGAAATCAAGTCACGAATAGAGAAGTCCAGAGCTGCATTTCTGAAAATGTCGAAACTGTTCAGATGTCACGATTTATCACTAACAATCAAGTTAAAATTACTGAGATGCTACGTCTTTCCGGTGCTCCTGTATGGGGTTGAGTCTTGGACTTTGACAGAAGCTTCTTGCAAAAAATTGGAAGCATTTGAAATGTGGTTGTATCGACGTATTCTGAAGATACCGTGGACAGACCGTGTCACCAATCAGACTGTTCTAGAAAGACTGGATAAGAAGAGAGAATTACTCCTAAATATAAAAACTCGCAAACTAGAATACCTAGGGCATATTATGAGAAATAGCCAACGATACGGGTTGCTACAAATAATTCTACAAGGAAAGGTAGACGGAAAGAGAGGACCGGGAAGAAGAAGAATATCATGACTGAAAAACTTGAGAGCATGGTATAATACAACAACAGTGGGTCTTTTTAGAGCCGCAGCAGATAAGGTACGCATTGTTATGATTGTAATAACCCGCATTTAATTCATTATTATTTATATATATATCGACCACGTAATTTTAACACGTAAAGATGAATTTATCAATGATAAATAAATGAAAATAAACATTAAACCATGTTATAAAATAGATTGTGAGCGTTAAACCATATTATGTGTAAACCATTTAGGTTATAATTATTGAAACTTATTTAAATTATAGTAATTAATTTTGTTTATAATAAGTGATAAACCAGAGAAAAAATTGTTTGAGATACACTGGAAATTCTCGAGTGGCTTGTAAACTATTACAACGTCCGTTCCTTGATTTTTGCAACAATGGAAGCGGAAACATTAATGCCTTTGTAACGAGAATCTCCAGTGAGTTAAAAGAAGCGACAAAGATTTTGAAAGTTAGGCTAGGTCATAAAGCAATCCACTTGCACTGCTCAAGCCGCCTCTTCGTGGAAGTAAAAATACGTTAGAATTTTATGAATGGAACCGTCGCTTTCCAATCTATAGAATCCTTAGCACCCCGCTGGGTTTCTAGTACGAAAGCGAGTAAGGAAACTTACGTAGAAGAGACGATACATGTAGTCTCCACTCGAGGTCCTAAAATTAATAAATATCATACGTCGTTATTCCCTCCCCAAGGGAAAATCGGATTCAATAAATACAACTCCGGAAGCAAAAGTCAAGTTAGTTGCCAGTTACCGGGTTTTCAAGAACATACGCGTAATTAAATTAGACGCTAATTAAAAAGCGTAATTTTTCTAGTCAGTTCAATTAAATATAAATTCAAAGTCGAATCAAATACTCGCGTAAATCAAATAAATTAAACTAAAGTTCCAATTAAATTAGTACGGTTTTGAATTTCAAAGAATAATCCATCCAAGGTTCGACAGCTTCGTAAAAATTATATCAATTAAATCTATCTCTACCGATCCATTTCGAGGCGAGCGCAATTTCAAGGTATTCAACTACAACTAAGAAAGGATTACACCCAGGTGCAGTCAAAAGGGCTTATAGACATTCAGGTATCAAACCATTTTTAATTAAAAGGAAATCTTTTACAAGTTTTACTCTGGTCGTATTAGAATAGCTAAATAACTGTAATCATAATTCTAGTATTATAATTTAGTGAAACCCTTAAGGGGGTATAACTGTAAAATTTTGTTTGGGGTTTATTTTGTTGTTTAAATAAATTGTTTAATTAAGTTAAAGGTGCCCTAGTTTTTTTGAATCTCCTACAAGTAATCAGTCGTTTGTCGTAAATATTTATCCTGCGCTTCTATATCAAAAGAAAAGCTCTTCACGTTACCAGTTAAACTAATTAAAGTAAGCATTTAAAGTTAAATTCATGAGTTGGCGATCGGACTCGAAACTACGATCGCTGGTGGCAGCAAAATTCAACATTTATTAAGCGAATTATAAGTTCAATTTAAAACTAAAGCAATCACCTTTAGTAGAATGGTGGCAGCGGTGGGATAACGATAATTAATTTGTTCTTTCACGAACTAAAAGGCAGACGATTCATTACTAGACACAAAAATTTAAAAATTTGATCAATTTAAAAATCTAATTTTATTTTCATTATTAAATTTAAACATTTTACTTTAATTGTGATAAATCAATTTTTAACTTTTTATTATTATTATTAAAATAGCCGAGTAACAAGTAAAAGATTTTAATTTCTTTTGTAGTTAGAGGTAGAAATTTTAGCCATTTTCAGGAAATTGTATAACGTTAACTCAATTATCCCTCTTTGTGATATCGTGTGCAAATGTCCGTAGAATTACACGAATCGAGTAATAATCCCTTCTTGGAAGAAGATTTAAATAACGCGGAATCTTCTCTTTATTCACCTCCCTCAACCGACATATCAAATCCCCCTGTAATGATGTCCCAAAACGCTACTCAATCGCCCGTACAATTAAATCCCGCTTTTACATACCAACCCGTTTCCATGGGTATGATTGCAACCACGGTGGAAACGTATGATGGAAAATCAAGCCCCGCTCATTACTTCGAAACCTTAGAGGTACGCGCTTTATTAGACGGTTGGGATGATCAAACTAAATTAAACATTGTAAAATACCGGTTAAGGGGAAACGCGTTGAAATTTTTCAGATCGGATCCAGAGCTTAATAGTCTAGAATACGATGCATTCAAGGAAAGCATTATTAAAAGATTTAGTAGGTTACAAATCCCGGGCGAATTAATGAACCAGCTTCATCGATGTTATCAAAAACACGATGAAGACGTGTCTACATTCACCATGCGATTAAGAACACTGGGGCTCAAAGCGTTAGATGAAGACTTGAAAACTGCCCTGGTAAACGATGTTTCAGGGATTAAAGCGAAATCCGCTCAAATAGTATTAAATCAGTTCAAATTAGGACTCAAAAGGGAACTTTTGAGAGAAGTAGGGGTGACTTTAATCCGCACGCCCAATTTAACTATTGAAGAGGCCGAATCCATTGCTAAATGTTATGAAGTTACCGAATCATTAATTAAGGCGCGACCTAATTCGATTAATTTCACCAATACCGATTACGCGCCAGTGAATAGGAATAATCGCGGTAATCAAATAAATTACGGGTCACAGACCTACCCTAAAACTAATCCCTTTCATGACTATCGGAATGATACGCGTCAAAATTTCAGCGGACGGGAAAACCCTAATAAAAGAAACGATAACTACGGCAACTCGCAACAAAATGTCCAATTTGATCAACGGGACGGAAGAAATTTTAAAGATCAGAACCGAACCACTAACCCTTTCTCTCCTAACTTTAATCGCGATAATAGAAATAATTATAGGAACCCTAATAATCAAAACCGTAACTGGAATTTTAACACTAATAACGGAATTAATTATAGAAATCAGAGTAATCAAAACCACAATCGGAACTTCAACACTAGTAACCCCTTTTATGAACAACCGCGGAATTTTAATAATAACGGCAACGATTATCCACCCAACCGCGGCACGAACTTTAATGATAGAAGAAGAGATAATTCGCCGGGTTCGCGACCCGCGACTAATTATAATAACCCGTCCCGCGAAAATGGTAGGAACTACGAAGATAACGGGAATAGGCCCAACCCGCGCTATGCCGGTCGAGGTAATTTCGCCAATCGAGTCAACCGCGAGGGACCGATTAATCCGTCAAATCGCGACGCAACCGGAAACGCCTCGGAAAGTCAACGAGGACATTTAAATGGGGATGTGTTACGGATGAGCCCTCGATCCGTGAACACAGAAACGCGGACGCAATAAATATCTTACCACAAACCTCTCGCTTCGACAACCTTAATGACAAAACAGATATTAAAGATTCACTTAATTTTGTACCCAATCTCAAATCAAACTCTGGAGATGCGCCATGTATCATCGAAATGATTATACAAGGAAAATACTGCAAGCTTCTCTTGGATTCTGGGTCTAGCATCAGTTTATTAAAAAGTAATGTAATTAATACAGAGAATTTAGTTGTACCCACAGAAGACATAACCCTGTGCGGTATCGCCGGAGTCATTCAAAGGGCACTAGGCACGCTGATGGTTCCTTGCGGAAACCAATATGATCACGATCTATTTTGTTTTAATTTTGTCATATGTCAAGATATATTTCTACAAGCAGATGGAATAATTGGTAGAGACTTGCTTGCTAAACTAGGAGCACATATCGATTTTTCCGCGAATGAATTAAGGTTGTTGAGCGAAAGATTCCCAATCATTAATATAAATGATGCGGATAGAGACAAATATTTGAATGTAGAAGCGATAAGTAGAGGGAACCCGGTATTGAAAAATCTAAACGAAACGGCTCGTAAAACGGATACGCGTATCGAAAAAAAAGAATTAATTAAAAGCACCGGTAGAAATAAGAGATTTAGGAAGACCAAGTTAATAGGGAAAGGGTTGCCAAAAATGTCGGAGATAACGGCGACCAAATCAGAAATAGGTAATCACGAGGATAGATTAATAGCGGCGGACCCCCGCGAAGGTAAAACGGATAAAATAATCCAAGGGAACGATAGCAGCACGTTCAAAAGTTTAATTATAAGGGAAACTATTCAACCGGTCGATAACAGTACGGTCGATGGGACAATAAGGAAAAATATTTACGCGAATCGCGATTTAGAAATGCTTAATGATGCATATAACGAACGTAACAATGGTTACGCTGTATTAATTAGTACAAAAGATATGGAAAGTGAGAATGAACGGAAGGAAGGTGTGAGCTTAAAGGGTACCGAATTAGTAGATTTCGATGAAATTAGGGTGTGTAATGAGCACATTTTTCCCCAAACGCTAATCACGGAATACGGTACGTTATCTGATGACGATGAATTAGACAATTCACTAATGGCCATATGTGAGATGTCTAAATTATCAAGTTCAGATGCGAATCGTGACCGTGTAGAGCGAGTTTCGGCAGGTACGGAGCAGCAGTTTAGGCGAGGCGAGACGTCGCTTCACTACGCTGGGGCCGACCTACCGCCCGGAGCGGATTTGGGAGAAAGTGAGAGTGGGTTATCCCAAAGCGAACATACGAGGTTCGTTCAAAACAAATTGGTTAGCAAGGCCGTTTATAACGGTGCTAGTCCAAAAACATTGAATAAACAGGTTAGGTTTGCTGAGAGAAAGACCGAAATAATTCATAAAAACAATTTAGGGTTTGAGAATGTAATTGAAAGTAGAGGAAAATTTAATTTAGAAAAGCGTCCGCGCTCAGATACTGACAGTGACCACAACGAGCTAACAACGCTTAGGTTTACTGATCATATCGAAGTAACCAAAAACGGGTTAAACATTAATGAAATTAAAGGGAAGGAGGAATTTAATCACACGGGTGATCCGGAACACTCCGATAATGTGATAATCGATAAAGATAGTTTAGAAAAGCGTCCGCGCTCAATTACAGACCATAACGAGCTAACAACGCTTAGGTTTAGTAATAATATTGAATTAAGTGAAAATAAAGGCAAGGTTAAGGAAGTTAAAGATAATAGTAAAATTAATTATGAAGGCGAAGCGCTGCACGCCTTAGGTGCTATGGAAAAGGTTAGAAATTTAAATTACGTAGACGAAGTAGAATTGAAAAAATTGGTTAATGAAGGCGAGCGAAGCCTGAGTTTGAATACAGATAAAAGCACATTAGCAATATTAAAACGGTACCCAGGTAGGCTGAACGAACCCGAGCGAAAGTTGAATAATCAAGGCATGAATGTGAGTGAAAGCGAAATAGTATGTACCGGCACCAGTGACGTGCCAAGGGGCGGCAAAAATTTAACCCGACCCGATTTAATAAGTAATAACCGCAAGTTAGTGGATGATTCAGTAGACGTAAATATTGTAGGTACATTATCAACAAGCGCCAATTTGATCATCCCAAAGCGATCTGAAAGTGAACAGCGGTTCTCGATAAAATACAAACAGGGCCGCGATAAAAATTTACACCAACTAAGCGGAAAGCGGGAACTTTTAATAGAGCAGGATGACAACAATCACTTGAATTTAATTTTAGCATCCTCTCTAGTATACGGGAATGACGGCGAAGTAGTAACTCGCGTTATTAATCCAAATAATTTTGACGTGGTTCTAACAGTGGCGGACCGAATCGGCAAGGTATCCACCAACATACGGGTTGTTCCAGATAACAAATTTAAGGAGGACATCCCCCATCGCGTATATGCAATTGAGCGGTCTCAACCAATCGTTGACGAGATACTGTCTCAATTTGACATGGACCATTTAGATGACGCGACTGTTAATTCATTATATGAGTTGGTCATCAACTACATAGACGTGTTCATAACAGACGATGAACCTTTAACCAGCGTCCACGGGGTCAAACATCGGATTATAACCGAGAATGTCCCCCCCCCTCTCGAAACGACCTTATCGCGTGCCCTTCCACCAACGCGAAGTTTTGCAACGCGAAATCGACAAGCTAATAAGGTCTGGCATAGTAACCGAGTCGAGTTCACCCTGGTCGTCACCAGTCGTTATCGTAGTAAAAGACGGCCCCAATGGCGAATCTAAGGTCCGAATTTGCATAGATTATCGAGGTCTAAATGCGGTAACTAAACGTGACGTGTACCCCCTCCCCAATTTACACGAGACCATTGAACAATACTTCCACTCGTCGAAGATGTTCTCGGTACTCGACATTAGTCAGGCATTCCACCAGATTGAGGTCCACCCCGACGACCAGGAGAAGACGGCCTTCTCCACCCCCTTCGGTCATTACCAGTACACGCGCCTTCCATTCGGGCTGGCTAACTCCCCGGCCTCGTTTCAGAGGTTCATGAACGTCACCCTCTCAGGATTGACTGGCAGTACATGTCTGGTCTATTTAGACGACATAATCTGCTTTAGCTCCGATAATGTAGGTGAGCACTTACAGCGGTTAGACGCGATATTTGCCAAGCTTCGGCAAGCCAACGTCAAGTTGAAGCCCAGTAAGTGCAAATTCATGGTGCAGGAGGTTAAGTACCTGGGCCACATCGTGACCAAGGAAGGTGTAAAACCTGATCCCGAAAAGCTCAAGTCGATAGAAGCTTTTCCCATTCCCAGAACGGTCAAGGAAGTCCGATCGTTCCTAGGTTTAGTCAGTTGGTACCGGAGATTTATCAAAAATTTTGCGGACCTAGCAGTACCCCTCACTAATTTAACGAAGAAAGATAATAAATTCTTAATTTCCCCCGAGGTGTTGGAATCAATCGACAACCTCAAATCCGCGGTAAAATCAGAGGACGTACTCATTTACCCTGATTTTAACGAACCATTTCTGCTGGCTACCGACGCGAGCGGTACTGGAATCGGCGCGATCCTCAGTCAGAAGCGCGGCGGATTCGAGAAACCCATCGCTTTCGCGAGCAGAAAATTAGGCAAGGCCGAGATGAATTACACAGTTACGGAACTGGAGTGTCTCGCAGTAGTGTACGGAATCAAGCAATTTCGCTGTTTCCTGTACGGTAGACGGTTCACAGTGATTACCGATCATCGGCCCCTAAAATGGCTCCTCAGCTTAAAGGAAGCCACTTCTCGACTAGCGAGATGGAATTTGTTGCTCTCGGAGTATGACTTCGAAGTAGTGCACCGCCCAGGCGTAAAACACGGCAACGCCGACGCCTTAAGTCGAGCTTATTTCACGGATTTCCCCCCCCTTAAGGACTTTCTATCACTGCTGTCGGAGAGCAAGGTTAGTAGAAACCCCCGAGTAACGATAGTACCAGCAAGTCTAATCACCTTATCAGAAAATCACGCACTAGCGGTATGCACTTCGAAGGAAGGCAAATCGAAAGGGTTAGACAGGGTCAGCCAAGTATACGGCCATATCGACCAGTCATCATTAAGATGCAAGGACGTGGGAGAAGTATTTACTTCTAATCTAACCGAGGGGAATCTTTACCACCTCATTACGAGTAGCCATCATTACGGTGCCCCCACCTATCAATCGTGCTACGACGCATTAAACTGCCTGCGCGACGAGTGTTTAATCAATAAGGACCTCAAGATGGCCTTACTGAAGTCAAACTTTGAAACGGAGGAACTAGAATGGACCACCTTAAGTGCCATGATACACTTCGTATTTAAGGACACCGCGGTCCATGTTAAAATATGCGAACCCGATCCTACTACCACCCACGACGTACTCACAATGGACACAGAACCCCCCTTTATCCCCACCTGGGATAGGGACGTGATCAAGGCTGAACAAGCTAAGGACGCGTTTTGCGTAACAATTAAGCGAGACATAAGTCAAGCAGTAGACCAAGACCTCCCTTATTATTCGGACCAAGACGGCCTATTGTATAAAACGGACGCAAACGGACGGGATTTATTGGTCATGCCGAAGTCATTCGTGCGCAAAGCTATACGCGACTTTCACGATCTCCCATTCGTTGCACATCCGGGCCAAACCAAGACCCTGCTATACATGCAAAGCAAGCTGTACTGGCCCAGTATGAGGAAGGACATCCTTGAATACGTGTCGTCCTGCAACGTATGCAATCAGAGGAAGACGTCGCCTCACTTTAAACCGGCCCCCCTTCAAAAATTTCCGCAATTAGGCGAACCCTTTGAACGTACCGCGATGGACATTGTCGGGCCTTTTGTCACCTCGGACAACGGGAATAAATACCTCCTTACTTTCCAGGATCATTTCACAAAATATCCTGAAGCCGTTCCTATACCCGACCAAACTGCGGAGACCATTGCTAAGGTGTTCGTTACCCAGATAGTAGCGCGACATGGAACCCCTCGCCAACTCATCACCGACCAAGGTCAGAATTTCGTCTCTAAATTGTTTAAGGAGACCTGCAGACTACTGCAGATAGAGAAAATTCAAACGACAGCGTACCACCCCCAATCAAACGGCGTGATCGAACGTAGCCACCGCGTGTTTAAAGACATGTTAGCGTGCTACGTCTCCAAGTCACAACGAGACTGGGACGAATGGGTACCCTACATATTGATGGCGTATCGGTCCCACATCCATTCATCTACAGGATATTCCCCCTTCTTCCTAATGCATGGACGAGACATCGTATTACCCTTTGACGACATAATTAAGGCCAATCGGGTTAAGTACGACGTCAGCACCAATTACCCATCAGAGGTAATGACTAGGTTAAACCGGGCTTTCGCGCATGTGCAGCAGACCATGGAGAAAAGCTGCGACGATCGGGCGCGATATTTTAATAAAAAGACTAAAGAACGCGAATTTCAGATCGGGGACTTAGTGTATTTATACGACCCCGCTAGTAAGCTAGGGATCTCCCGCAAATTAGTGAGACCTTGGCAGGATAATTATAGGGTCACGGAAAAAATCGGACCGGTAACATACCGGATCCGCAAGATAGGTAGCAGGTCAGATCAGGTGGTGCACCTGAACCGACTGAAGCCCTACTTGGCACCCGAGCGAACCAAGGCCCATCCAGTCCAAACCAACCCCTTTCTGGAGGACTACCACCCCTCGGACATAGCCGCAGAGTCATCGGACCAGCCAACCGAAACCGGAAACCTGGCCCCACTTCTGCCATACTTGCTATCCCAAATCCCGATAGCAAGGCAACCGAGGAGCCAACCCGACCCCCCCCCTCTTTGAAGAGGTAAACGTAGACCAAACCCAGGACGAGGTCTACGAACCCCCTCCCCAAGTCGACCCTCTTTTACAGATGGACTCCAGTGCTAGCTGTACCGAAGAACCAGCCCCCCTTGTCGTCCAGGAAACGACGGAAGAGATGCCCAGGCGATCCAGCAGAATGACGAAAATCAAACGGTTGCCTGACTTCAGCTATTATTAAATTAGCATGAAGCCTTTTTTTTTTCTTAGTGGTCCTGGGCACGACCTGAAACTGCATCCCTTAGACGTAGAAACCCCCCCCCCTTATGGTCCTGGGTACGACCTAAAACTACGACCTGTAGCTAGCACTACACCCAGTAGGCAGAACTGCATCCCTTAGATATAAACCCCCTTTTTTTGTTAGCATAAATCACCCGTGCAGGCGACGGGGACATCGAGAATATCACTGCAGCGTAACGCGCTCTTCGTAAAAGGCGAACAAAGCGGTAATTGTAAATAATAAACATTAGCTAGGCGTTAGTAAAGTTAGAAAAAATTGAGTGCATGAATTAAAACTAGAAAAAAAATAAAGAAAACGGAAGATGATGAAAAGAAAAGGTAATAAGTAAGGTTGAAAAAGGACGGAGAGACCGGTTTGACGTTCATTCGCAATAAATTTAAGGGTAATTAATGGGTATAAATTGACGAGAGAGATAGGAGATAGAGATAGAAGATAGGATAGGGAGCCAGTTGGTCAAAGGACAACTGTGCTATATTAAATTTTAGGTCTCAAGACAGACAAGTATATTGAAAGCCAGTTCGGTCAAAGGACAACTGCGCTATATTAAGGTACCGCCAAAAAGAGCGGGTTAACGAATTAATTTTCAGGTCTAAGGACGGACAAGTATATTGAAGGAAACGGGAAAAAGAAATCGAAGGTTCTAAGGAACGAGTTAAGCGATGAAAGTAATTTTAGAACAAGGTCAAACCGGGCAGTCTCTCGTGAACGTCCAAAACAAACAAAAATTAGCACGGAGCTACAAGAGTCATCATCGAAACAAGGTAAGGAGTGAATGATGTATGAAAGATAGTGTGACGATACCTGCAGAGCACGGGGTTGAACACTCTCAGGTGTATTAAAGCATAAAAATCAAGTAAGGTCATAAAGACGCCTTAAGCCAACATGCAAATGGATGCATAAACATGCAAGCATTTGACATGAGGCAGTTTTCAGTTTAATTAAAGGAAACAACTTGATCACCCAAGAGGCGTGAATCAAATTGTTGTAACACTATGATTTTTATAATTGAATTAACAAAAATTTTATTTTTGGTTTTAAGAGAATTGGTTTTTTTACGCTAATACTAAATTTAATGATATAGTTTGATTTTTTTTTATTAATTTAAACGATGTTTTTTTTTTTATATGTTAGTTAAGTATTTTCCTTGTAATATTACGTTATTTTATGTCAATTGTTTTATAAGTTTGCAATGATTTAATGTCAATATTGTGTTTGATGAACTTAATGTACGGAGTGCGACGCTTATAGTGCGACAAACATTTAATCCAATATTGTGGACGTAATCGAGACGCGAGTGTACCCCCCCCCATTGAAAAGAAACAATAGCATCGACTATTGCGCTCAGGAAAAAGGTCAGGCAACAAGTGGAGGTCGTACACATTTCGAGTGTGATCCTTCCTAGTGATGGGATGCATCATGGGTTTTCAAATCCAACAATCTAATGGGTTGGACCAGGAACGTCAAGTTCATAATTATGCTGCTAATACGCAGCGTACACAGAAGGAGGACAAAACAAAAGTCAAAAGTCACTCCGTTTAATTGTTAAATATCGAGAGCCATGCAAGGGCATCGATAAATTTTAAAAAGTGAATTAAAAGTATGGGAGTCACAAATTGTCTAGCAGAAATTTGGTTCCACAAATTATTTTTACTTCCCCCTACCACATTTCAATACTGGAGGGAGCAGAGTCAACTCATTCAAACCAGAAGGCAACACATCCACCTGACCCCAATCCTAAAAGCGTAATACATCATCTACAAGTGCGGGACACCAGAACAGTATAGTGCGTCGTAGAAATATCGCGAGCCAATTAAGTGAAATATAAAAGTGCGGTAGAACCTTATTCGCCTCAAATTCAAGCCTCCGTAATAGAAGAAAAGAAACACTAATAATTTAATTTGGTTATAACACTATAAGATCAACTTGTATGTTCTTAACTGACGTTGATCATTGAAATGTTTAAGTTAAGTTACGGCGTTACAATTACTAGGTCGAAACGCGGATTTGTATCCTTCTTTTTCCTAATAAAAGGATCCGTCGTGCCTTCAGACCCGACTGATCTTTTTAAAAACGGGGGGTGATGTAATAACCCGCATTTAATTCATTATTATTTATATATATATCGACCACGTAATTTTAACACGTAAAGATGAATTTATCAATGATAAATAAATGAAAATAAACATTAAACCATGTTATAAAATAGATTGTGAGCGTTAAACCATATTATGTGTAAACCATTTAGGTTATAATTATTGAAACTTATTTAAATTATAGTAATTAATTTTGTTTATAATAAGTGATAAACCAGAGAAAAAATTGTTTGAGATACACTGGAAATTCTCGAGTGGCTTGTAAACTATTACAACGTCCGTTCCTTGATTTTTGCAACAATGGAAGCGGAAACATTAATGCCTTTGTAACGAGAATCTCCAGTGAGTTAAAAGAAGCGACAAAGATTTTGAAAGTTAGGCTAGGTCATAAAGCAATCCACTTGCACTGCTCAAGCCGCCTCTTCGTGGAAGTAAAAATACGTTAGAATTTTATGAATGGAACCGTCGCTTTCCAATCTATAGAATCCTTAGCACCCCGCTGGGTTTCTAGTACGAAAGCGAGTAAGGAAACTTACGTAGAAGAGACGATACATGTAGTCTCCACTCGAGGTCCTAAAATTAATAAATATCATACGTCGTTATTCCCTCCCCAAGGGAAAATCGGATTCAATAAATACAACTCCGGAAGCAAAAGTCAAGTTAGTTGCCAGTTACCGGGTTTTCAAGAACATACGCGTAATTAAATTAGACGCTAATTAAAAAGCGTAATTTTTCTAGTCAGTTCAATTAAATATAAATTCAAAGTCGAATCAAATACTCGCGTAAATCAAATAAATTAAACTAAAGTTCCAATTAAATTAGTACGGTTTTGAATTTCAAAGAATAATCCATCCAAGGTTCGACAGCTTCGTAAAAATTATATCAATTAAATCTATCTCTACCGATCCATTTCGAGGCGAGCGCAATTTCAAGGTATTCAACTACAACTAAGAAAGGATTACACCCAGGTGCAGTCAAAAGGGCTTATAGACATTCAGGTATCAAACCATTTTTAATTAAAAGGAAATCTTTTACAAGTTTTACTCTGGTCGTATTAGAATAGCTAAATAACTGTAATCATAATTCTAGTATTATAATTTAGTGAAACCCTTAAGGGGGTATAACTGTAAAATTTTGTTTGGGGTTTATTTTGTTGTTTAAATAAATTGTTTAATTAAGTTAAAGGTGCCCTAGTTTTTTTGAATCTCCTACAAGTAATCAGTCGTTTGTCGTAAATATTTATCCTGCGCTTCTATATCAAAAGAAAAGCTCTTCACGTTACCAGTTAAACTAATTAAAGTAAGCATTTAAAGTTAAATTCATGAGTTGGCGATCGGACTCGAAACTACGATCGCTGGTGGCAGCAAAATTCAACATTTATTAAGCGAATTATAAGTTCAATTTAAAACTAAAGCAATCACCTTTAGTAGATGATGATCGCCAACATTCGAAACGGATAGGCACTAGAAGAAGAAGAATAGCTGTAATAAAAATTAGAATTAAACAAGCAAGAATTTAGATAAACTTTATTTGACTATTTTATGCCAAAATCCCAAAAAATTGGATTTTTTGCGGGCGTCACATTTGTCCAATTCCCCCTCCCCTGTGGTCACATTTTGTAAACAAGCCCAGACGTGGACGTCCTTTATGGATAACCCCCAAGGGACTCCGGTGGAGCCACCTCGTAAGAGGTAATAAACAAACCGAGGGGGGGAGCGTTTACACAGCTGCAACCTCTAATAAATAGAAACAGTAAAATGTCAAAGTCCATAACCAACTTAAATCTACAAAGCGTGCGTCAGACCAGTGATGACGTACACAGCAGAGGCTTGGGGTACTCGGCGAAATCTCATGAGAAAACTCCGCATAGTCCAAAGCATCGCTTAAAGACGAATTTTTAAGGCCCCAAAATTCGTCTCAAAGGCCAGAATTCAGGAGGACACAAGAATGGAACCAATCGGCGAATTTATCCACCGTATGACGGAAAAGATTCTATGAACACTTGGCTACCTCCGAAAATCCGTTAATCCCAAAACTGGGTAACTACCAGATCGGCGATTTTCTAAAATTTAAGAGGTCCAAAGAAGTTCACTAATAAGACCCGTGGTGATATATGGTATGGAGACAATGTGCTTAACGAGAAGAGAGGAAGAGAAACTGCGGGTCTTTGAAAGAAAGATAATGAGGAAGATTCTGGGGCTGGTTAGGGTTGGCGAGGAGCAATACAGAGTAAGAACAAACGAAAAAGTAGAGAATGAACTGCAGGGAAAAATAATTGTGAGACATATCAATTTTGGTATTTGATTCAAAACTCTTTATATTTCTGGTGATTACTTTTATTAACATAAGACTATTTCAAAACTACATTACACATATTTCATACTTGACATTTCTTACACGTATATATTACCAACCACTTTTTATTTTACCACTAAAAACCCTGATGATTTTAGCGCCTCTTTTCAAATACAATTCTAACACCCCCCCTCGCTAAAATCTTTCAAACCTAACAATCCTTTAAACTTTATGAATGATACATTCGTCAAACCTTTTGTTAGTATATCTGCTTGTTGATATTCAGTATTTATATAAACTAAAGTTATAATACCACTCTTAAAATAATTGTGAACAAAATTATATTTTAAATCTATATGTTTAACTCGACGGTTATTTGTAGGATTTTTTATCAACGCTATACAACCCTGATTATCCTCATAATACATTATATTTTTAAATTCAATACCGAAATCTGAAAACAATTTCTTTAACCATAAGCCGTCACATACAGCAGAACATAATGCGACTAACTCGGCTTCGGTAGTGGATAGCGACACGCATTGCTGTTTTCTCGTCACCCACATTAAGGTATTACCAAAAACTTTAAATACAAAACCAGTGACGGATTTTCTGTCATGAGTGTCACCTCCCCAATCCGCATCTACATAACAACACAAGCCAAAATTTTCACTTCTTCTAAATTCTAAACCTACATTAATGGTATTTTTCAAATATCTTAAGATCCTTTTTAAGTGGTTCCAGACCTCGTCAGATGCTCTATCTTGAAAACGACTAAAGAAATTTACTGAAAAACAGATATCGGGTCTGCTACCCAGCATTAAATACATAAGACATCCCACGAGTTCTCGAACTGGATTCTTTGTTCTTTTCTTTGGATCATCACATAAATCGATCTTTAACTTAGGATCAATGGGTAATATTGAACCTTTACAATCGTCCATACAAAATCTTTTTAGCATAGTTTTAATATATCTAGACTGATGAACCTTTAAGATTCCTTTATCCTTATCGTATAATATTTCTAATCCTAAAAAATTCTTAAGATGACCTATATCCTTCATTAAAAATTTTCCCATCAACTTATCTTTTATTTCCTTAATCTCATTTAAATCTTGTCCCGCTATTATTATGTCGTCTACATATAGTATTAGATATATCCTTTTATTTCTCAACATATATAGGCAATAATCGTTTTCTGATCTTATAAAACCGATTTTTATTAGAAAAGAATTGATTTCGTCATTCCAACACTTGGAAGACTGTTTCAAACCATATAAAGCCTTATTTAATTTTAACACCTTGTTTTCCTCACATTTTATACCTTGTGGAAAATTAATAAATACATCATCGGTTAGTTTACCATTTAAAAATGCTGATTTTACGTCTAATTGCTGAAAGTAAAAACCTCTTTGATTACCTATTATCAATAAAGCCCTAACCGTTATTAATTTTGCAACTGGTGAATAAATTTCGCTTAAACCCTCATTTATTTCTTGCGCGAAACCTCTAACTACTAACCTCGCTTTGAATTTTTCTTCCTGTTTTTCTTCTAAAGCTTTGAAACTAAACACCCATTTTGTGTCTAAAATTTTTGTGTTATTTGGTAAATCCACTTTTTCCCAAGTTTCATTTTTATGAATAGAATTAAGTTCTCGATCAACTGCCTTTAACCAACTTTCCCTATCTGCCCTATCTTTTAAATCTGTATAAGAACCTGGTACATCGTCAATGTAACTTGAAGCATCAAACGCCATGTACAACTCATAATCATTAAACTTTGATGGTGCTTTAACAGTTCTTTTGTTTTCCCTATTTTCTAAATTTACTCTATTGTCATTTTCTTTATCATCCTGACTAGTAGTCTCATCTTCATTTACGCTCTCTTCCCCACATTCTATTTCTAACATTTCCCTTTTAAAATAAACGCTATTTTCATCAAATTTTACATCTCTACATATAACTAACTGTTGTTTTTCCAAATTCCATAATCTATAGCCATTCGGCGCATACCCTAACATCACACACTTATGAGTTTTGAAATCAAATTTCTTACGCAATTCTTTAGGTATGTGGTTGTAAGCCGTACAGCCAAAAATCTTAAAATTGCTTACGTTCGGCTTAGTCTTATACCAAAGTTCAGCTGGTGTGACACCCTCTAAATTAGCTGATAAGCCCCTATTTATTACATAATTTGTTGTAAGTATAGCCTCACCCCAAAATTCCTTGCTCATGCCAGAATCTGCTAATATTGCCCTAGCTCTCTCAACTAAAGTTCTATTTTTTCTCTCAGCTTTACCGTTTTGTTCCGGTGTATACGCAATAGTATAATCTAATATTATTCCCTTTTGTTTGCAATAATTTACCATCTCATTGGATGAATATTCACCACCATTATCACATCGAAGCTTAGAAACTTTTGTTTCAAATTTAGCCTCAACCATTTCAATGTATTCTTTAAATTTACTACAAACATCGCTCTTATTCTTTATCAAATATACTGACGTGAAATTAGAAAAATCATCTATAAAAGTTACGAAGTACTTCTTACCATCATATGTTTCCGGAGTAACCGGACCACATACGTCTGTGTGAATTATTTCTAATATTCTCTTACTTTTTGTTCTTTGATTAAAAGGAAATCTAGTCATTTTGCCATTTGTGCAAGGCTCACAAAATTCTACTTCTTGAAACTTAATATTTTTATCAATTCCCAAAACTACATTTTTCTTGATTATTTCTTTTAATCCTGAATAACTAACGTGAGCGTACCTTCTATGCCACATTTTAAAATCGTTTTCAACGCTCTCAACATTTAAACATTCTGTAGTTACAACCTTGAATGTTATTTCATACAAGTTCTTTCTGTAACCTACTCCTAATACTTTATTGTTTACATCTCTCAATTTTACTTTTCCGTTATCAAAAATTACCCCTACATTTGAAGTTTCTAACCTTTTTACTGACAATAAATTTTTTCTTAACTTAGGTACATAAAATACATTTTTAATCGTACACCTTATATTTTCTTTACCTACATTACTCAAAACCTGTAAATTTCCAACACCAACAGCGGTTAAATAACTGTCATTTTTCGCCACAGCTATTTTTATTGGGTTGTCGAGCATTACTAAATCGGAGAAATAATGTTTTTCACTCACCATATGGTCTGTACAACCTGAATCGACAAAGAATGTTACAACATTCTTCTCTTTTCCATTTTCAAATTCTTGTGAACTTGTTTCGCCCATAAAACATACGCTTCTGTCCTTGCTCGTACTTGTATTTCCATTTTCTGCGGAATCTTCTTGCTGCACGTAGTTGCTTCTATAATTCGAATTCTCGCTCATGCTTCTTCCTCGACTTTGGTTGTTGAAGCTTCCTCTGTAATTTCCAGATCCTCTGTTACGTTTTTCTCCTCTGGTGTCGTAGCGGCCTTGGTAAAAACCTCCTCGATTGAAACTTCCTCGCATCGGCTTCTTACAGTTTCTTATGAAATGCCCTTTCTCACCACATCTAAAACATTCTCCACCTGTAGTTGAAAATGCATACGAACCTTGTGTTTTGTCGCTTTTGTTTGGGTTTGCCAATTTCCTTTTTTCGTATTCATCAATTAATTTCTTCTTCACTGACTCGAATGTAAGATCTTGTGAACTTTCTATAATTGTAACCAATGTTTCATATGATTGTGGTAACGCTAACAAAATACTGCACACGAGATCTTGTTCGGGTATTTCGTTCCCAGATTCTTTCATTTGTCTTGCGATCTCTTCATACTGTTGCACGAATACTTCCATCGAATCGCTTTCCTTTAATTTTAAGTTCATCAACTTCTTCTTTAAATACAATTGGCCATGCATTCCTTTCTTCTCGTATTTTTGTCGTAAGGTTTCCCACATTTCGAATGCACTTGATTTCCCCCTTAAACACTCCAACTGGTTATTGTCTACACATTGAACAATTAACGATTTTGCTTTGCAGTCTTTTTTAGTTTTATCTTGTCTCTCCTTTTCCACAACTATCTCACTAATTTTTAAGTCCTTTTTTACGTGTTCGACCACACCATTTTCTTCTAGAAGTAACTCCACCCTGAATTTCCAATTATAATAGTTTCCTCCTTCTAATAATTCAATATGATAACCTTTCCCGTTTGCTTGAGCCATTATTAGATTTTCTTTTTATTAAATTTACCATGTGCTCTTAACCTCAAAATTAATTCTTCTCGGGTTATTTTATTATTTTTGAAAATACTTGCACAGAGAACACCCTGGGACCATAACCTTTTGGTATTTGATTCAAAACTCTTTATATTTCTGGTGATTACTTTTATTAACATAAGACTATTTCAAAACTACATTACACATATTTCATACTTGACATTTCTTACACGTATATATTACCAACCACTTTTTATTTTACCACTAAAAACCCTGATGATTTTAGCGCCTCTTTTCAAATACAATTCTAACAATCAAGGCTTTGAGATTAGCATGGTTTGGACACGTTGAGAGAGCGAAAGAAGATAGTGCAGTTAAGAGCGCCATGAAGTGGAGACCGAGAGGAAGACCAAGGCCGAGATGGGACGAAGAGATTTACAACGATTTGAGAGTAATGGGGATAAGAAACTAGAGAGAAATTGCACATAATAGGAAGATATGGAGAAGGATCGTAGAAGAGGCGAAAGCGCACAGAGCTGTAAGTGAAATTTTGATCGAGAAATTAAATGATGGAAAATAGGGACTAATCCACCCTGAAAAACGGATTGAAGAGCGTCCAACGACGTGGAGATATTCCGTAAGGAATGGAATGCCGACTTATTATTATTATTAAGGAAGTTCACTATTCTGATTCCTCCTGAACCATCTGGCGTAACATATTAAAAGAAAGATGTATTAACATCACAGACAAACGCCAAATTTCAAAATCGATTGATTCAAATGGTAAAATATTTAAATTACATAATTTTTTTTAAACCAAAATCAAACTTCTAAAATTAGTAGGAATTAGAAAGTAGAGTAAGATTTTTCATAACTTTTCGGCAACAGCTGCCTTCGCGAGGGCTGTGGTAAACAAAAAAAATGCTGCAGAACTCTTTATACCAGCCAAGATCGGAGATAGATTTTTATTTTTGGAAACATGCCACTCCCTGGGTGAAAACCATCGGGAGTAATTTATTTAACCACTCGAAATTGCGAATGAACGGGGGTAGATATCTGGTAAGGTGTATCGGGAAACTATGGACCAAATCTCCAGCGGTCTTCCGAGAAATTCGGACACGTAGCTCCGAACTCCACCGGAGCTTGGAACTTGGCCTCCTTTTCTCCCACCCAGCGAAGCAACGACTCCCGCTATTTTATTTTTTCTTTTGGGAAACGTTAAATTTGCATTTTCAGCGAGGGCTAGATGGAGAACTACGATCTCCATCGAAATTTTCAAGCCTGTCGAAAGCAAGAGAACAATGCAAATCGGTGTCTTGCTGGAGATAGTTCCCGGAAAAAGGTAGTGAAACTCAAATCTCGACTGAGTAACCAAGTTAAGGTGCAGTGATGCACCAGTTACGATGATGAAAAAAGTTTGGGCTAGTCCCGGTATTCCGATTTTCCATTCATGATTCCAATGTAGGTATTTTAAAAAGGGGTAATGGATTCCTCCGCGATGAAAGAAGTATGAGGCTCAAGTGCCCCACTACTTGATTAATGTGAATCAGCGTTTCGCAGGTGGTCTAATTTAAAGGGTAATGACGTCACACTAATTAGTCATCCTGATACGAAAAATATCAAAAAACATTAAATAAAGTCCAAAGTCCATTAAATTTTAACAAAAGTTCATAGATATTATTTAAATATAATTTATGATCGTAAACTTACATGGGAAAGTTATGTGATTGCTCCTTTGGTGTTCACATGACAGATATATGTAGTTCAACTACATTTATCAAACTTGCTGTATATAATAGTAGGTAAAGTAGGAAGTATGCAATTTTTTTGCTAAACGTCAAAATATAAATAAAAAATCTGTCGTGTCAAAAATTTAACATATTGCCTGTAAATAATGTAAATTAAAAAAAAATATAAAAGAAAATTAATTTCTATCTTAGTTTTTACAAATCAAAATGCGATACAGTAAATTTTAGGTTATTCGGTGTTGGAGTGAAAAGTTCCCAAAGTTCTTTGTTAACGACGCAAAAATGGAAATTAACGCTCCAATAAACGTGGAAACGGAATGGGCAGACCATCTGAACGGTTCGTGGGCACTCAAAGATTGCGACAATTTAGCCAATCGAGATGTCACTCAATCCATGTACGATGCATTGATTTGTAACAAAGAGGTACGGACCATGTCGTTGCCCATTCTTGCCTGCAATGATGTACAAATTCTGCCCAACTATCAGTACGAGTCACCGACGGTTGAAGAAATTAACGGATACGTGACTTCCTTCTTGTCGTCCCAATTAGAATTAGCACGACATGTTTGCTCTTCGACCCCATTTGCCATAATCTTAAAACAAAGACTGATTGTATTGCGAAGGATTTACCATGCTTTAGTTGCAAAATATCACGAAAAGCTTAAAATTAAGTTTGGTTCCAATGCCGAAACGAGTAACGATGTGATTTTACCTAAAGAGACTTTTAGCGGTTCTCAAGCGCTCCTCGAAGTTGGTGTACAAACTGGACTAAGTTTATTGTTTGCTTTGTTGAGACAGAATTGGTACACGAGCACTTCCTTGGGCGTGCCTTCACTATGTAACTCTGTGTTAAAAACCGCTGTAGATATGGTTCGCGATTTGCCCCCGCTTTCTTTATCAAACGATGCACACCTAACGAGCTTAGGTTTGAGTTGTCTGCAACAAATTTCGACGTTTCTAAAGGAAGTCGTTTTGAAGAGCATAACGGAAGATCAACAGGGCCAACTCTTAGCGTCAGAATTGCTGCTTGGTTTGGCCCTTCAGAGGGGTTCGTTACGGTACATCCTAGAATGGATAGAAATGGCTATGGACGCTTCCGCGAAGGATAACAACCAAGTTAAGATAACTAGTGTTATGTTTAAGAAAGTTTTGGCTCAAATGAATAGCGGAAAGTTTCGCGATGTGCCAAATTTGAACGATATTGATGATAAGCAAGAAATTAACTTGTACGAATCCGCCTATTGTTTGATGCAACATTTGGTAGCGATGATTTGCGATCATTCCGGTTATTCGGTTGAATTAAGCGATCAACCTGGCGTGTTGGAACACAGTGATGTATACGTTTGGGGCAGCAACTCTTCTCATCAGCTATCCGAGGGGAATGAAGATAAAATTATTGTACCTGTCAAGTCGAAGGTGTTTACACAAGTTCAACAGGTGAGTTGACGTTTCATTTTACTTTGTTGTTGGTTTGGGTTAAATTTGAGGGGTCATTTTGGGAAGATTATGTTTGAATCAATGATTTTAGTTTGTGCTGTAATACTCTTCCGTTCCTGTTATTTACGTCTCAGTTGTTACTTTTGTTGATCTCTGACTGATCTTTAGCTTAGCAAACTACCTACCTAAGATATAAAAGCAATTATGCTCATAGAACTGATTTGTAAAAATTAGTAAAACGCAGGTCCCAGGGTTAAAGTACCCTTACCAGTACTACGAAATTGACTTTTTCCTATTAAGTTTGGTCAAGTTTAAGGTTTATAAAGTAAAATTAAATTATAAAATTCTTGGATGATGGACTTTTAATATGAAAAAAATAACTTTGAAAATCGTAAATTTTACACAATTCAGTGACGCGCATGAGGAATATTTGCGGAATCTCCCCATTTTGTTGACGGTACGTGTGCTTCTATATACTCTAAAACTTAGGGGCCGTCCATTTATTACGTAAGGATGGTTTTTGTAATTTTGGCCCCCCCCACGTAAGGGTCCGTAAGATATCCAATACCCCCCCCCCCCAAAAAAAAACCCTTACGTAATTAATCGTAATTACGACCACGTAATTAATCGTAATTACGACCACGTAATTAATTACATGGTCAACGACATGGAATGCAGAAGGCAACGGAAAACCACTGCATTAAAGATCCAGAAGGATATTCCTAGTCCTAAATCATCATGGCTGTATTTAATTCAAAATGTTCCGGAGTTATTATTCCCCCAATCGGATCTCCGGGGGGGAATGCGTTAAATGAAGCTGTGAAAATAAGAAAAAGGAAAAATCAAGATATACCTGTTATAATGGGAACATGGAATGTGAGAACGATGTCTCAAGCCGGCAAGATACATAATGCCATACAAGAGACGGAAAGGCTGAAGGTAAACATCATGGGTATCTCAGAAATGAGATGGCCGGGAGCCGACTGTATCTGTATTGGAGACTGGAAGGTCTACTACTCTGGAACAGACAATGGAACACACCAATACGGTGTAGGGATGATTGTTCATAACAATATCGCAAAATACGTAACCAACTTCGTACCCGTCTCAGAAAGGATATTGCTACTGCAGATGAACGCAGACCCTGTCCCGATCAACTTCATCCAGGTTTATGCTCCTACAGCTGCGGCAACTGACGAAGAGGTAAATAAGTTCTACCTTGAAATAGAGCACATCTTAAAAACAATCCCGAAGCACCAACTGAGAATAGTAATGGGAGACTTTAATGCAAAGGTTGGAAAAGGACAGACAGGAGAACACATCGGCCCCCACGGACTAGGGGAGAGAAACGAAAGAGGGGAACGGCTAAGCATTTTCGCAGCGGAGCAACAACTAACGATAACGAATACATTCTTCAAACTACCACCAAGAAGATTATATACATGGAAATCGCCCAAAGATTCCCCCGACGGCCTGGTGCGAAATCAAATAGACTATATACTGGTGAGCGAAAGACATAAAAACTGCGTTAAATATGTTAAAACATACCCAGGGTCCGACATAGGATCTGACCATAATCCACTAGTAGGGAAACTCAAAATAAGAATGAAAAAGTGGAAAAGAAAATAAATAAAGCAAGTGACGTCAGAAACCTCCGTAACCCCACTGTAAAAGACAAAATACGAGAAGAGTTAAAAGGAAAGTTTGAACCACAGTACATAAACATAAATACCGAAAAAGAATTGGAAAAATTCGAGAAAATAATGAACAACGTCAGAAAAAAGATAAAGCCCGATAAGATCACAAAAAAGAAAACATGGATGACAGAAGAAATCTTGGAACTAATGGATAAGAGAAGAAGATTGAAAACCCTTGATGAGGAAAAATATAAAGAAATCCACAAAGAAATCATTAAAAGGATTAGACAAGCAAAGGAAAGGGAGATGAAGGAGAAATGCGCTGAAATAGAAATGTTCCAAAACAAATACGATAGTTTCAATGTACACCGAAAAGTGAGAGAACTTACCGGCAGATTCAGAACAAGACTAGTGGGTAAACTTCTTGACAGAGATGGAAAGATAATAACAGACAAGGAGGACTTGCAAAATACCTGGAAAAGATATATCGAGAGACTATTCAGTGATGATGAAAGAGAAGACCTACCCATGGTGGAAGACGAGACAGGTTCGTGCATCCTAACACAAGAAGTAGAGACAGCAATAAAACAAATGAAAGATGGTAGGTCCCCGGGACCGGATGAAGTACGGGCTGAATTTTTTAAATTGTTTGACGACGAAGGAGTGAATTGGACTACGAAAATTTTTAATCAAATATACGACACCGGAAAAATCCCAAAGAGGTGGCTCAAATCGGAATTCATCACAATACCTAAGAAGCAAGAAGCAAAAAAATGTGAAGATTATAGAACTATAAGCCTAATGAGTCACTTCTTGAAGCTGTTCCTGAAAATCATCCACAAAAGAATTTATGGACTGTGCGAAGAACAGATGACACCGACACAGTTTGGATTTCGGGATGCGTTGGGAACCAGGGAAGCGCTGTTTTGCATTCAAGTACTAATCCAGAGGTGCAGAGATGTAAACTGCGACGTGTTTGCCTGTTTCGTTGACTACCAAAAAGCATTCGACAGAGTCCGGCATGGTAAAATGGTGGAGATCCTAAAGAATATTGGAATAGACGGAAAGGACTTGAGAATTATTATCAATCTGTACTGGGGACAAGAAGCAAATGTACGACTGGCAGACACGCATACTGACACTGTGAGAATTCTTCGAGGTGTGAGACAGGGATGCATCTTGTCTCCCCTACTGTTTAATCTATACTCTGAACACATATTTAGAGAAGCGCTACATAGTATAGAAGCTGGAATCACACTCAATGGACAAATACTAAATAACATTAGATACGCTGATGACACAGTGATTTTGGCAGACAGTTTAGAGGGAATGCAACAATTAATGAGCATATTGGATGAGAGCAGTAGACAATACGGACTAGATCTAAATCCAGGGAAAACCAAGTTTATGGTCATCAGCAAGACTTACATCCCTAACTGCGAACTGATACTGAATGATCAAAACATCGAAAGGGTCAACAACTATATATACCCGGGCACCATCATTAATGAGCAGTGGGACCATTCGATGGAAATTAAGAGACGCATTGAGATCGCAAGAAATGTGTTTACAAAGATGGCCGCTCTATTTAAAAACCACAATCTGACTGCTCAAACAAAGATCAGAATGTTGCGCTGCTACGTCTTTCCGGTGTTGTTCTATGGGGTCGAATCCTGGACGCTGACAGAGTCGACGACGAAGAAACTTCGGGCTTTTGAGATGTGGATTTATCGGAGAATTCTGAGAGTTTCATGGATGGATCATGTAACTAATAACGAGATCCTCAGAAGAATGAACAAGGAACTGGAGGTGGTAGACACGGTCAAGGCCAGAAGCTGCAGTACCTGGGCCACGTAATGCGCAATGAAAACAGATATCGGCTCCTTCAGTGCATCCTACAAGGCAAAATAGCCGGAAAAAGAAGCGTAGGCAGAAGGAGAATTTCATGGTTGAAGAACCTTAGAACGTGGTTCTCGATGACAACAACAGAGCTTTTTCGCACGGCAGTGAATAAAATAATTATAGCCAATATGATAGCCAACATCCGGAACGGATAGGCATCAGAAGAAGAAGAAGAAAAATTAATCGGACCCGGACAACTGGGCGAGTCAAACTAGGCGACGGGTAAACTTGGCGACGTATGACTGGACGACTGGTAAACTCGGCGACGGTTAACTGGGCGACGGGAAAACTGGACGATGGTTAACTCGGCGATATTCCGGTAACTTTTAATAACGATAATAATCTGATAACTTTTTCCGCCGAGTGAAATTCAAACTTTTGTATTTTCGTTTTTGAGATTATTATACGGGGCGTGAAGCCCTCCCCCACTTAAAAAAAAATGTATAATATTTTCATCAGATAATCCGATATTGCGTATATTGTTTTTACTGTATAAGTAATCTATATTTAATCGAAATTAAATAAAAAAGTAAAAAAATAGCGACCTACAATACAAGATGGATAATTCGAATATTTTAACTCAACGAGGAAACGAAAAATACACTAGAGATGGATATCTTTATACCAAAGATAAAATAAATAAGGAAGGTTCAATTCAATTCTGGCGTTGTGAGTTGAAAAATACAGGATGTAGGGGTCGAATTTGGACCAACATAGATGACGATTCCTTTCATTCTTTGCGAAATGAACATACGTGTAGTACCACGGGAAATGCTGCAAATGTGGTAATGCAAACCGTTGCAACAAGTGTGAAACGCAAGGCAACCACGACAATGGAAACTCCAGCGAATATTAGGGCACAAGCCATTGCAGATGTTCCTATTGCAGTGCATGGAAATCTTCCAAGCGCAGATCACATGCGCAGGAACATTCAAAGAACGAGAAACAAAGCCATAAATGCGCCGTCCAACCCCCAATCTCGAGAAGATATAATTATTCCGCAAGACTATTCCCGGTACGAGTATAGCCCAACTAATTTTGAGCGTTTTCTTTTAGCAGATTCAGGCGAATTAGAAAACGATCCACAGCGAATTTTAATATTTGGTCGAGAGTATCACTCAACATGGACGTCCCAAATGAGAGAATTGTTTATGGACGGCACATTCTTACTATCGCCTCCTCTTTTTTCTCAAATTTTTGTGGTATTATCCAGAAAAAATGGCGGCGGAGTTTATCCAGTATTATTTTGTTTGCTGCCCGACAAAACTGCTGAAACGTACACGAAATTGTTAACTATGATACGCGACCTTTGGCCTCAGCTAAATCCAGAGAGTATAGCTGTGGATTTCGAACTTGCCATCCACCAAGCTATTCGTACTGTATTTTCAGAAGCAAACATTAACGGTTGTTTATTTCATTTAGTGAAAAATCTTCGAAAACATTTGGCAGCAGTGCAACTTCTAGCAAGATACAATACTGATGTCACTTTTGCATTACATGCAAAAATGATAAAGTCTATTGCATTTGTTCCCCAAGATGACATTATTCATGCAATAACAAATCTAGAAAGTTATTTGCCGGAAGAGCTAGAACCCATTTTGGAATGGTTCACCAACACATATATAGGACGCCTTCGAAATAATGGAACACGAGCTACCGCAACATTCCCTTCTGATGTTTGGTCCGTATATCAACGGACATTCAATGGAACTGATAGAACCAATAATTTTGCAGAAGCATGCCATCGAAAAATACAATTAGACTTTGGTAGTGGAATTTCTCACCCCAGTTTGTGGAACTTTATTAACAAATTGAAATCTATTCAAAAAAGCTACGATGTGGAATATGAGAGAAATGTTGCTGGCCACCAAGTCACATTAAAAAGGAAACGTTACATGCAAGCTGACATAAGAATCCTGAATAAGGTTACTAGTTACGATCGTGAAAATATAATTGAATACCTTCGTGGCATATCTTATAATTATAATATGGATTAAAAGTTCCCTGCAATCTAATCTATGTTAAAGTAAACTAAAAACTAAGAAATTTTGTCTTGTTTATTGAATAAATGTAATAATAATAGTAATCGATCGTTGAAACCCACATGGATCTGAGGGTCAGTATAGTATAAAATATTCTTATAAGTTTCATTAAATTTATATACAGTTCACTCTTTAACCGTCGTGGGACGGAACATTGACAAGATACATAAATATATCATATTTATGTCGCCTAGTTGACCGTTGCCGAGCTTTCCCGTCGCCCAGCTAAACGTCGCCGAGTTGACCGTCGCCCAGTTTACCCGCCGCCCAGTTTGCCCATCGCCCACTTGTCCGTCGCCCAGTTTGACTCGCCCAGTTGTCGCGTATCGTAATTAATGGATGACCCCTTAGTGAAGTGACAATAAGCAAAAATTATTTCGTGTTTGATAAGAATATGGATCCAATAACACAATTAAATAGTAATAATGATATATTTTTTCTCCAGGATACAGCGAAAACGTCATTTGTTTGTTTATTTATAGCTTCGAAAGTCATCGTTTCTCGTACGATGTAAGTTATCAGTGTTACTTGATATCTTTTGGTATACGAAATACGTACATTTCGTGTAAATAGGTCATTGCAGACGCCGAGGGCGGTTTTTAAAACGACCCAACCGTCTGTATCGAACCCAAGCAAATAATAGATACCCAATTCAAAGAAATTTTTGGTTCTGAAAAGAACCGATTTTGTCTTCAATGTGACAACGCAGAAACTGTTACGTCACCGGATACCGCTCACGAATATGCGTCAGCCGGTACGGTACGACTCGGCTCTAGACAACTCGACACCGAACAACTCGGCACCGGACAACTCGGCACCGGACTACTCGGCACCGGGATAACTCGGCACCGGACAACTCGGCACCGGACAACTCGGCACCGGACAACTCGGCACCGGGATCACACAACACTAGGATTACGCTCCTAACCTAACGGCAGATCCACCTCTTTGCGGCAGATTTAACTTTACGTGAAGATTTATTTGTTTTTAATTAGTTTTCTAAAGAAATATCAAAAACTAACACTAACCTAACGACAGATCCACCTCTTCGCGGAAGATCCACCTCTTTGCGGCAGATTTAACTTTACGCGGAGATTTATTAATATCAATAACAGATCTAGCACCAAATCTGCTCTGAATAAACCTCACACCGAATAAGCCTCACGCCGAATGATCCTCGCGCCGAATGATCCTCGCGCGGAATGAGCTTCGCGCCGAATAAACCGGCGCCGAAACAGATGTCGCCGAAAGGGTTTCGCTCGGAAAGGGATTGCGCCGAACAGGGTTGGCGTCGAAACGGCTGCGCTGAAAAGTCCTATTCCCATTACTGAAATATGTCACGGAACTTGTACAGTCAAACGAGAAGGTTGATAACTTCTTAGAAGAAGACGAACTTATGGAAGGAGAACTACATCCGGTTCTTACGAAAACCGGCGACAAAACTCTCGGATTACGGGCGTTTCGTCGCTGAATATGAAGCACTACAAGAACGTAAACGCTACGATGAAGCACATCAACGTATCCTTAATAAAGTCACTAACTATGAGCAAGGGAATATGTTAGAATATTTGCGCGGTTTATCGCATAATTATGTGATGTAATTTATCATGTAATTTACTTTACCGGAAATCGTCATCGAAACAACACTTCCCTGCGTATTTACGCGCAGGGAAATTGAATCTTACTGACTAGTCCGGTAATATTTAGTAACGCAGGTAACAATGACAATTTTCGGAATAACTATTGTTTGTAACTATGTAGTCAACAAATTGACAAACTTGATTTTAGCTCATTTTAAAAATGTTGTTCAATTAGTGTTTTAAAATTTCGATTTTTTACGATTTTCGGTAAAATTTAATACAAAATACGTCAGGAAAATGTCTCACTTTACTCGGAGCTCTAAAATACTCGGCACGAAGTGCCTCGTATTTCAACATTGCTCCTCGTCAGTAATACATCATTTTCCTGACTTTCATGTAAATAACTATTACCGGAAATCGTCATCGAAACAACACTTCCCTGCGTATTTACGCGCAGGGAAATTGAATCTTACTGACTAGTCCGGTAATATTTAGTAACGCAGGTAACAATGACAATTTTCGGAATAACTATTGTTTGTAACTATGTAGTCAACAAATTGACAAACTTGATTTTAGCTCATTTTAAAAATGTTGTTCAATTAGTGTTTTAAAATTTCGATTTTTTACGATTTTCGGTAAAATTTAATACAAAATACGTCAGGAAAATGTCTCACTTTACTCGGAGCTCTAAAATACTCGGCACGAAGTGCCTCGTATTTCAACATTGCTCCTCGTCAGTAATACATCATTTTCCTGACTTTCATGTAAATAACTATTACCGGAAATCGTCATCGAAACAACACTTCCCTGCGTATTTACGCGCAGGGAAATTGAATCTTACTGACTAGTCCGGTAATATTTAGTAACGCAGGTAACAATGACAATTTTCGGAATAACTATTGTTTGTAACTATGTAGTCAACAAATTGACAAACTTGATTTTAGCTCATTTTAAAAATGTTGTTCAATTAGTGTTTTAAAATTTCGATTTTTTACGATTTTCGGTAAAATTTAATACAAAATACGTCAGGAAAATGTCTCACTTTACTCGGAGCTCTAAAATACTCGGCACGAAGTGCCTCGTATTTCAACATTGCTCCTCGTCAGTAATACATCATTTTCCTGACTTTCATGTAAATAACTATTTCCGGAAATCGTCATTGAAACAACATTTCCCTGCTTATGCACGCGCAGGGAAATTGAACTTTACTGACTAGTCCGGTAATAATTAGTAAGGTTAATAATAACAAAATAAAATAGACAAATGTCAATGTCAAAAAATGTCGTTCAATTAGTGTTTTAAAATTTCGATTTTTTACGATTTTCGGAAAAATTTAATACAAAACATGTCAGTAAAATGTCTCACTTGACTCGGAGCTCTAAAATACTCGGCACGAAGTGCCTCGTATTTCAACATTGCTCCTCGTCAGTAATATGTCATTTTCCTGACTTTTATGTAAATAACTATTAAAATATATTAATTTTTTGAAATAAAGAAACTCGCTTTATATTTTTGTTTTTCAATAACAATAAGGGGTCGTCTGTACGTGATGAACTAGGGGGTAGAGAGACGAAAACTTGCACGACGATTTCTGATAATAGGGAAAAAAAGGTTTCCTAAAATGCGACGTAATCCTAGTGCCGTGTGATCCCGGTGCCGAGTTGTCCCGGTGCCGAGTTATCTCGGTGCCGAGTTGTCTTGTGCCGAGTAGTCCGGTGCCGAGTAGTCCGGTGCCGAGTAGTCCGGTGCCGAGTTGTCCCGGTGCCGAGTTATCCAGAGCCGAGTTGTTCGTCACCGTGCGTCAGCATACTCATGAAACGGTCGTGATGTGAGGAACCATACAAGGACGCCCACATAAACTGATCCAGGTGCGCCGGAAGCAAGGCAGAGTGCAATACACCCAGTCAACGACAATACTGTTTCAATTTGCTCCAGTAACCTTCGACTTGGTTTGTGCATACCCCCGTAACGGGGTCCACAAAATTCCGACTGTGGTTCACAGTCCTGTGGGTATAGGAGTATAGGGTATAGGGGTATAGTATATATTAAACCCAGAATAACCCGCCCAATAATGTGAAAGTAAGAATGTAAATTAAAATCGGCGCGGGGTTTTTTGTGACGAGCAGAGGGCGCGCGTGAGTGAAAACGAACAGTAGATAACAAACAATCGGTCCAGATTTCGGTGCCAGGAAGAACGTGTTGCAGGATGAGCGTCCGTAGCGTCGTGGCATCCCTTGCGGCTGCGTATTTAATGATGCCTCGCTTTTCTGTGGTGTCGTACATGCCGACCACCCATTGCTGCTGGCGGGTTGGAACCCTACCAACGCCATACTTACGCCGCGTAATGACGCTCTCATCAATCTGCACCGTCCGACCTGGCCCACCGATTGCTAGGTCTTCCGGGGTATTCGTGAGCTGCCAAGTGCATATTGCTCGGAACTTCAGGTATAAACGATAAACGCTTTTCCTGGGAACTCCGCAAATGGCACTAGCTACCCCAGCCCTCGTCTGACAACTCCATAGCCACAGGATGTGAAACACAGCCTTCGGCGAGAGGCGACTGTGCTCAAAGAAGGTATTGTCGTTGATCGGATGTGACTTCTTGCATCGCGGACACCTGAAGCAGTGTTTCAACCAGTAATCATTCCGTTTAATTAGGGAGCAGTAGCGCTTGCAGGAACCTACACGGCATCTACTGCCATGCGGAATTAAACGAAATGTTTGAAGTAACGCAACTGTCTCAGCGTCATCGCAGTTGAAAATCAACGCAATGTCGTCGGAACTATTAACTTGATCGGCGGCGTTCATGTCGACTGCTACGTGTTGACTGCCGGTTGCCTCCCGCCAGTGTGTTGTATTTATAACCTCGGTTAGGGGCGGAGCCTATTTTCCTCGCTTTAGCTGTCTTTAGCCAATCCATGCATTCATTTTACCCTTAAATTAGGGTTGTTTTTCAATTGAAACTTAATGATCCTTGGTTTATATTAAAGCTAATGACTTTTTTGATCGAAATATTAAGCCATTTCTATAGGGAAATTTCAATTTCCGAGTACTTGATAGGGTACTATCCCCTATAATGCCATAAATACTCTTTTTATTTTAACTTATTTTATAGGTGGAAGCCGGTCAATATTGCACTTTTATCATCCACTGGGATGGCAGTGCGAGTGCATGTGGAAAGGGCAGCTATGGAAGATTGGGCCTGGGCGATTCTTCGAACCAAAACGTTCCAAAACGCGTTCTTCTCGAAAACGTCATTAAAAAATTGTCCAGTTCTAAGGGAAGCGACGGTCATACATTGGCTCTCACAGAAGACGGCCTGGTTTATAGTTGGGGTGATGGTGATTATGGTAAACTGGGGCACGGAAATTGCTCTACCCACAAAGAACCGAAACTGATAGGGGGTCCTTTTGTTGGAAAAACGATTAAGAGTATTCATGCTGGTAAGTTTGTGCATTTGAGGTAAACCCATTTTTATTTTATGAGCTTTAGGCCACAGGCACAGTGCTGCTGTTACCGAAGATGGCGAATTGTACACCTGGGGTGAAGGTGATCACGGAAGATTAGGTCATGGAGAAAGCATTGGATGTCACATACCAACTCTTGTTAAAGGTATAGCTGACGTTGGTTCTGTGGCTTGTGGCAGCGCCCATACTCTTGTCTTATCAAAAGATGGTAAAATGGTTTGGTCGTTTGGTTCTGGCGATAGCGGAAGGCTGGGGCACGGTGAAGTTTCCAAAGTGTACAGACCTAAAATAATTGAAGCTTTGCAAGGACTTACCATTGTTAAAGTGTGCGCTGGAGCACTTTTTTCTATGGTTTTGACTTCAACTGGACAGGTGTACACTTGGGGTACGGGCCCTTGTTTGGGTTTAGGTTCGACAGACACTACTTGCCTCACCCCAGTTCCTATCCTCGACTTGTCACCCCACCGAATTGTGGATATAGCGGCTGGAGATTCGCATTGCCTTGCTTTAACAGACGACTGCGAAGTTTTTGCTTGGGGCTCCAACGCAATGGGACAATGCGGGCAAGGTCACATTAACAATCCCATAACAAAACCACTCAAAGTTCTTGGACTCAGTGCACTCAAAATCAGACAAATTAGCGCTGGAACTTCCCATTCAATCGCATGGACCGCAATTCCCAAGGAAAGCCAACAAATCACCCATCATCGACCGTTTTGTTTAGATTTACACGAACGCACGTTTGAATTGCTCAGAAATTTTTTGGAAAAGTACACTCACAGTTTTTATGACGAATATCCACCTCAACCATTTGTTACCTCTTTGGAACACCACCGTTTCGTTTTGTTGTGTTTGAAATTATTGTCAACTCACATAAATTTGTGTCTTAGTGGTGGTTTAAGTGGCACGATTTTGGGTTCTCAAGCTAAAGGACTACGCACAATTTTGTTTCGGTAAGACTTGACTTTTAGATTTTATTTTTTAATTTAAATTTTGATTTTTCAGTTTGATTGACACAACCACCCCAGCAGACATTCAGTTTATAGTTCAGGAAATATTAAACGTTGGCGCTTCTCTTCTCTTACCCACTTTAAGGGAAAGAATGGAACTGCTGCATGAACAACTCCTACATGGAAAGAATTTGACCAATGGACAACAGATGTTGCTCCAAATAATATTAAGTAGTTTAGAGGAACCAGTGCACGTTGCTGCTTTGCTTGGTTACAGTAGCGTTCCAGAAAAACTGGATTCAAAAGATATTTGCGTCGTCGAAATGCTCATGACAACTTTGTTACAGTCTTTTAGCGCACACACAGTAAGTAACTAAAATTTTGTTTTGTTACACTGACTTGTTTTTGTTCAGAGTTACATTTGTTTTGTTTAAACCAACATTTTTTTGTTTCAAGTGACAATTTTCTTTACATTGAGATCTGTTTGCTTAACAAAACCTTTGTTTAAACCAACACTTTATTGTTTCCAGTAACAAATTTCGTTTGCATTGACATTTGATTTGTTTAAACCAACATTTTTTTGTTTCAAGTGACAATTTTCTTAAATTGACATCTGTTTGCTTAACAAAACCTTTGTTTACACCAACACTTTTTTGTTTCCAGTAACAAATTTCGTTTGCCTTGACATTTGTTTTGTTTAAACCAACATTTTTTTGTTTCAAGTGACAATTTTCTTAAATTGACATCTGTTTGCTTAACAAAACCTTTGTTTAAACCAAGATTTTTTTGTTTCCAGTAACAAATTTCGTTTGCATTGACATTTGTTTTGTTTAAACCAACATTTGTTTGTTTCAAGCGACAATTTACTTTACATTGACATCTGTTTACTTAACAAAACCTTTGTTTAAACCAACACTTTTTTGTTTCCAGTAACAAATTTCGTTTGCCACATTTGTTTTGTTTAAACCAACATTTTTTTGTTTCAAGTGACAATTTTCTTTACATTGACATCTGTTTGCTTAACAAAACCTTTGTTTAAATCAACACTTTTTTGTGTCCAGTAACAAATTTCGTTTGCATTGACATTTGTTTTGTTTAAACCAACATTTTTTTGTTTCAAGTGACAATTTTCTTTATATTTACATCTGTTTGCTTAACAAAACCTTTGTTTAAACCAACACTTTTTTGTTTCCAGTAACAAATTTCGTTTGCATTGACATTTGTTTTGTTTAAACCAACATTTTTTTGTTTCAAGTGACAATTTTCTTTACATTGACATCTGATTGCTTAACAAAACCTTTGTTTAAACCAAGATTTTTTTGTTTCCAGTAACAAATTTCGTTTGCATTGACATTTGTTCAACATTTTTTTGTTTCAAGTGACAATTTTCTTTACATTGACATTTGTTTGCTTAACAAAACCTTTGTTTAAACCAAGGTTTTTTTTTGTTTCCAGTAACAAATTTTGTTTGCATTGACATTTGTTTTGTTAAAACAAAACTTTTATTTAAACTTCAAGTTTTGTATGAACCGACATTTATTTAAACCAACATTTTTTTGTTTCAAGTGACAGTTTTGTTTAAAGAGCATTTGTTTTGTCTAAACAAAACTTTTGTTTTTAAACTACAATTTTTATATGAGCTGAGATTTGTTTTGATTAAACCAAGGTTTTTATTTGTTTCAAACTGACATTTGTTTTGTTTACCCTGATAGTTTTATATTAACTAGCATTTATTTTTGTTAAAATTGACAATTTTTTTAAATAGAGGCGATTTTTAATAAATTTAACATACACCTGAAAATTTAATGGTATCAATTCCAGGAAGAAAATTTTACGAGTATAATAAATCACATAGAAACCGAAACCAACACAAGTTGGCTGATGATAATCAACCCAAGAATCGTTCACCTGCGCAAACTTTTATCTTCACTTCAAAACCATCTCCTAGCCCACTGCATTGCAGCACCGCCCAATTCATTCAACATAAAAAATAGTATGGATTTACTAAACACCCACTTACTATGTTTGCTTCCAATAGCGTCCGAAATATTTTGTAAAGCGGCCGACATGCTGGAAAAGTATCCTGCAAGTCTCGAATTGTTATACAACGTCCTGTTAGACTCCCTCGCCGGTGCTATGTTACTAAAAGTGTTAAGTTCCTTGTTAACCTTACCTGGAGGCAACATCAAGCATATTATGCCTCACCTACTCAAAATGTTGACCCCATTGGATCGATTAAATCGACTCTTGCCAATTGAAGTACAAAATGACGATAATCACATTTCAGGTTAGAAAGGATCTTACTACCTATCAAAAACGGATGATACTTAAAATTTTTTTTTTAGGTAACGAAACGCCGACTTTGACGCAGTTAACCGATCAGTCGTGGGTTTGGCTCATCGATCTAGAACGGACCTGCTCGTTATTGATAGGTCAAAGTTTAGGGGCGACTTTAATTGGTGATTCGCCATCAAAAGAAGAACTTAAGTGTCGTCGGTGGTTAAAAACGCAACTATTTTCGTCCGGTATTCGAAACGTGAACACAGATTTCGGGTGTATCAACGAAATCACTTATTTGATTATGGGGAATGGATTGGAAAGCATTTCAATCGTAATTGGTAATTTTAGTGAAGTAGTGCAGAGTTATTGTAAGTTGGCTTTGAAATTGCCGTGCCAGTATGATGAAGCGTGCGCGCTGCAGGACGATAATAATTGTGAGGAGGGTTCCGGGTTTTATGAAGCTATGATGGAACATATCGGTGTGGAAGCCTGGATGTGTACGGGTATGGACAATCAGTTGTTGGAAATTGTGGTTCGATGTTTCTTGATTACTCTCCTGAAACACACAAGTTTATTGCAAAAATCTTGTAAACATTCTAAAGTGCAAGAAGTATATAGAATTGCTTATGGTTTGAGACAAAAATTGTGCAACTCGAGATTTTTGGCCAAGTTTGGTGAAAGCAAGATTGAGGTGGAGACGGAAGATTTGAAAGATTCCTTCACGGAAGATGGCGATCCTGATGTGGAAAGTGACAATTTTGTTTCGCCAAATCCGCACAGTTACGAATTTCGTCGCGCTTGCCAGTTTATTTTGGAGAGATGCTTGTTCTTGCTGATTTTTGTTGAAGGTATGTGAATACAATTTAAATATTATCAACACAAATATCCGTAATGCTCAAGGGGGTCCTCGAAGTTAGCAAATTAATTGATTTCACTGTGGTATACTTCGATATTTTGAAATTGAAATTTAATTCAAAATATACATAATATGTAGGGTAAGCTCGCTTAAAGTCTCCAATAATTACGATCTGGTTGACCACGTGGAACCATTATTTTCAATTTCAAATATTTGTTTCTGTTAACTTTTTCTATAACGCTTTCTAACTTTTCTTTTAGCCGTTTTCAATGCAATTTCACAGGGCGTTTTTATACTCCCCCTTTATTACATCTTTTAAAATTATTCCAAGCCCTACCATGTTGTAACAAAGTGATAAATAAAAAATAAATATATTACTTTTTTGAACAAAATTTCAGTGTTTACAACGGACAGTTAATTCCAGTTCTTCTTCTTAATCTAGGACTACGTCCTGTACTTCCCAACTATAGTGCCTCTGTTTAAGGCACTGTTTGGTTCTATGAGCAGTTTGGGTTTTACATCTCAGGTAGCCTAGGCTTGCCTTTCGATGTGCCTGCACCCTGTTTTTTATTGTTATGATGGCAAATCATTAACACAGTTCAAATTTTACAGTTTAAATTCAAATATTTTAGAGCTTCAATCAAGTTTTTGTTCAAATTAAAAAATAATTTTATTCCAAGCAAATTAAATTTTTAGCTTGAAAAAAATTCGGCAAGCTGATATTTGTTCCCTAAAATCCCCTGTTGGATTCTGAAGTGCGAAGGTGTGAGTTCAAACTACAGATGATAGTAGTGAATTGTAACCCCACAACGTTACGTTTTAGAATTTTATTTTTTTGTAATTTTAAGCCTGTGGAATAAAATAATTTAAGCGTATATCCCATAAATATTCTCATATTTCGATAAAAACATTAATTTTATGCACATACCCAATTGAGGATTTTAATCCCTAAATGCGTATTTTCACCCACACCACTCGCTTAATTTCACGTTTAGGGAAAATATTCATCGAACTATGAATGTAAATAATTTTTTTCAAAATAAGAATTAATCAAAACTTTTGTTCCAATTTAAATTTTTACAAATCACTCATTTCTAGGATCTATATTTCTTTCGGGTGTAGTATGACGTAAGTAAATTTTGAAAAATCGATTTTATAGATGATTTTGTGTCCTTTAATTTTGATCTGATAACAATTTCCCCTAAAAATGAAGTTAAGTGAGTTATGGGTGAAAAACAACGTTGGGTGCTAAATCCATAATTGGGGAAGAAGCCTCCGGAAATTTCTGAATTTTCCAACTATTTTTTCGGCTATTTTGCCGTTAAATCCATCTAGTCACATTTTGTAACCCCCCCCCCCCGCCAGGCATGGACGTCCTTTAAGGACGACCCTAGGCAGTGGGCTCGTAAAGTTTGGAACAAATTCGATAAAATTTTTTCGAGATATTGACATACATATTTGTATGGTGTTTTGTTTTTGATCTGTGACGTTATCGTAATTTTGTTTTATATGGCAACCCTTATTTTTCTTTACAAATTTAGAAAGAGCATACATTTATGAGTATGAAAATGTAAAAATCCCTAATCTTGAAATTGATTTTTTTTAAATTACTTCACGTAAGATCCGGTGATCTAGGTGGCCATGAGATTATTCCCCTACGACAAATTCCCTACGACAGAAGACCAATATCTTTTTTTTTAGACAGCAGTATAATTTTGCAACCAAGTATTTGAATTTCCCACTACTATCTCTCTAAGCGCAAACCCAACTTCACGCCTAAGCGAACGTACCTAGCCTCAAACGCGACTGCGGGAGCCCCCAGCCGTAAGCTCGTGATCTAGCTAAGACACACACGTAAGACACCCTACGTTATGTAATTAACCTAAAACCCGCTTGATTACAAAAATTACCCCAAGTTCGTTGGAAGCTCGTCATGTAGGTAAATGAACACAAAGACGGATGATTTCATGAGTCAAAGGAAAGAAAGAAAGTAAAATCCTTTACACAAAATAATACACACAGTCTGTTGTTAATTTGTTTTAATTCAATGTCTCGATTGTTTTTGTCCTGTCGTTTATAAATGGTACATATAATTTTTTACCTCTTGGGCAATTTTCATACAATATAAATTTCATATTAATTATCAATCATAATCATAGTGCATTAAGATTTCGTAACTTTGTTACTAAAAATTCATAAACATTTTGTTTTACGTAATAATAATTATTCGTATTGGAGTCATTCCACGTCAACCGGGACAAAAACGGGTCATTTCTGACCACTAGTTCTCTGATTTTGAAATAAATTTTTTTACAGATTCTGTGGACAAAATGAATCCATCAAACTTTTTTTATTTTATTTTTATCGCCCCTAGTTTAGAAGTTACACGGGGTTGAAATTTGTAAAAAACGACTAAAAATCGAAAACACGCTCTCCTTCAACTGCTTATATCTCCGCTTCTATTCATCCTATAGACTTCTACAAAAATGCATTTTGTAGCTCTTGAATGACTCTTTCAGGACATAATTCATTTCATTCCACAATAATTAAAATTTTGTTTGTTATATGAAATTATATTTTTCAAACGTGGTTTTCGAGGTTTTCGTCACTTTTTAAAATTCTAAAAAAAATATCAGCGTATTCCTTGATCAATTCTCTATAAATTCCTACAATTATAGATTGGAGGATTGATAAGAACTGTGTCAAAACAGCGATTGATTCACAGGCGACGCAGGTGGCGCCCACTCTTTAACAATGGGGTTACCTCATTATAACTACTTATTACTTAATATGTTGTTTGGGGTTGTAACACCCACTTTTTATTGTGGGTATTACTTAATAAATATATAATTACTTATTTATTTGTAACCCTGTATAAATATTAATATTATTCGAGTTGGTATAAACCAGGGGTGGCCAACAGGTCGATCGCGATCGACCGGTCGATCGCGACTGTTAGTCCAATCGATCGTGGCAAGGCAAAAAATATAAATACGTAGACCAGACTGCGCAACGTAATCACCAACTGCTGCACGCATCATAATATTTATTTATCCTCTATTCTACGCAGTATAGTCTTTTGTTTTCGGCTCGCGATGACCAATAAGAAGGAAGCGTGTGGGACGCGGGGGAGGGGCGGGTGTCAATCCGTCCCGTGTTACGTTTCAGTCAGTCCGTTGACAGTTGACGACAGAGACTACCGGAGTGTCGACAATTACCGATGTAAATCACGATTAGACTCTGTCTAATCGTCACAGAAAAATTGAGAAGATGGTTCAATTCATCAGTTATCCGTTTAATGATTCCATTGATCATAGTGATATCTATGAATTGGCTACAAAATTTGCAGATACATTTCAAATGGAGCAGATGATGTTACAAAACGAAATTATTACTCTGCTCTGCGACATATTTCTAAAAGCAAGGTCATCCTCAGGTCAAGATTTCTGGGCATTGGTTTCCAACGAAAAATATCCAAATTTCAAGAAATGTGTTGAACAACTTCATTCGTGTTTTGGTTCAACATATTTATGTGAGTCAGCATTTTCCTACTTAAAACAAATAAAAAATAAATACCGGTCTCGCTTGACAGACGCTCATACATTGGATTCTTTAAGGTTGGCAATTTCCAACTACAATCCTGATTATGCTAAACTAGTGGAAGATGCTCAGACGCAATGCTCACACTAATATATAGTCAAATAAGTAGTTACTAAGAATAATTTTCACATTTATGTATTTTCTCTTAACAAAATAAAAAAAACTATATGATTTTGTACTGAACTATGCTGTTTCATTTAAGATTTCAATAAGTATGTAATTGGTAGATCGCACAGGGTTTCGTTAGTAAACAGGAGATCTTGGGTCTAATCAAGTTGGCCACCCCTGGTATAAACCATCCATTTTTACTAGTATATATTATTATAAGAAAAAACAATTTTTTTAAATAAACACATTTTTTGTATTATTTTGCTTCATTATGGAATCGAATTTACATCATCTCTGTTTCAACCCGTTCAAGTTACCGAAACACAATAGAAGACCGGTGCGCAATTTGAGAAAAATATTTCCGCCGCTGCAAAAAAATTGAGACCGGAAAATCAACCTCCATCAGCGGAATCGAAAATCTGTGACACATGCCGGCTGAAACTGTCCAAAATGCCTAAGAAACCAGTGACAGTTCTTCGCTTAGTGATAATGGACGACCCAGCACAAGTGCAATACGGGAGCCGGACCGTGAAGGAGACTCAACATCCACTGAGGATTACATTGATATTGAAACATTGAACGCGACTTTACTTGAATTGGGCGAATCACCAATTAATAAACGAAAATTGCCGCAGAAGAAATATTCTGGAGATAAATGTAAAAAGCTACAGAAGACATTGGCTTCGAAAGTATTTCACGTGGAAGAAGAGACTGAAGAAGAGATCCAGGGAGCAGAATTCTCAGTAATAGAAAAATTGAAAGAAGGGTTTGCTGGAACAAATGATCGAAATAAAAAATTTGCAATCTTGACGATATTTTCCCACTGGTCATTTTCAAAAATTCAACAGAATTTCGACGCTTCCAATCGCATGATTGCCGTTGCCAAGAAGACGACGGCACGGTTCGGGATTTTGTCTACTCCTGATGGCAAATCCGGTAAGCAGCTGAACCAAGCTACTAAGGATTGTATTATGAATTTTTATACTTCCGATCATATGAGTCGTGTAATGGCGGGAAAGAAAAATTATGTTACGGTTAAGGAAAATGACGAAAAAATTCAAAAACAGAAGCGGTTAATACTCAGCAACTTGAAGAAATCGTACCGAGCCTTCAAAGAAAAGTATCCAGACTTAAAGGTCGGCTTTTCAAAGTTCTGCGAATTGCGACCGAAGCACTGTGTACTTCCTGGAGCTAACGGAACTCATTCAGTTTGCGTCTGTGCAATTCACGAGAACGTGAAGTTATTGTTAGATGGAGCAAGAATAGCACACCTTACAGCCAACACACCTCAGCCAGTCAATAATTATTATAAAGATTGTTTGGCCCGAATGCTCTGTAATCCACCGTCCACAGATTGTCATTTGAGACAATGTTCAAATTGCCCAGGAACGGAGGGTTTGATAAATCAGCTGGAAGAGGTATTCGAAACCGAATTTATTGATACCGTGGTGTACAAACAATGGACATCAGTAGATCGAACAAACTTGGAAACCATTCAATCGACTGTGGAAGATTTATTGCTAAAACTTCAAACAAAACTGGAAGCATTGGTAACGCATTCGTTCATCGCTCAGCAACAGTCAGCTTATTTTGCCGAAAAAAAAGAGCAGTTACAACCAGGAGAGTGTTTGGTAGTGTGCGATTTCGCGGAAAATTACGCATTTGTAATTCAAGACGCAATTCAGGGTGTGCATTGGAACAATGACCAAGTCACTTTACATCCTTTCGTTGGTTATTACAAAGAAGGTGACACAATAAAGCATAAAAATTATATTGCGATTTCCGAGAGTCTAAAACATGATACCGTCGCCGTTCACCTTTTTCAAAAAAATTTTGTACATTTTTTGAAACAAGAAATACCAGGTTTGAATAAGGTCATTTACTTCTCCGATGGAGCCAGCGCGCAATATAAAAACAAAAAGAATTTTTTGAACGTTTGCCTTCACGAAGAAGACTTTGGGTTAGTGCCGAATGGAATTTTTTTGCCACTTCACATGGAAAGGGACCTTGTGATGGTATAGGAGGAGTTTTAAAAAGACTAGCAAGTAGAGCCAGTCTAGAGCCAAATTTACGGGAACCAATCAACACTCCACACAAATTTTTTTCCTGGGCAAGAAATAATCAAAACATTAAAAACATTACAGTAGACTTTTTTACGCACAATGATTATGCAAATGAAACCGCTGCATTGAAAGCTCGATTTGAAAAGGTAAAGTGGTCCGTGGCACACTAACATTTCATTGCATTAGGCCAATAACGCAAAATAAAGTATTAGCCAAGAGATACTCAAACGCAGAAAACTCTGTCGAGGCCCTTGTTTCTAAGTAAACGTTAATTATAGTCGCTACTTAATTATATTTATGTATAGATATATTTTATAATACTTTTAGTCATATGATTTATTTGATGATACCTTGATATTTTTTAATAAACAAATATAAATTAAATCATTATTTGGTTCATTCGATTCTTTCAGTACTTATTATATAAGGCGCTCCATACTCTCCATATTTGCTCTTTACTCCGCGTCACAGGCCCGGCCGTGTTGATTAGCGTCAGCGCGCGCCGTCACTTATAAATCAATCGCTGTTTTGACACAGTTCTTATCAATCCTCCAATCTATAATTGTAGGAATTTATAGAGAATTGATCAAGGAATACGCTGATATTTTTTTTAGAATTTTAAAAAGTGACGAAAACCTCGAAAACCACGTTTGAAAAATATAATTTTATATAACAAACAAAATTTTAATTATTATGGAATGAAATGAATTATGTCCTGAAAGTGTCATTCAAGAGCTACAAAATGCATTTTTGTAGAAGTCTGTAGGATGAATAGAAGCGGAGATATAAGCAGTTGAAGGAGAGCGTATTTTCGATTTTTAGTCGTTTTTTCCAAATTTCAACCCCGTGTAACTTCTAAACTAGGGGCGATAAAAATAAAATAAAAAAAGTTTGATGGATTCATTTTGTCCACAGAATCTGTAAAAAAATTTATTTCAAAATCAGAGAACAAGTGGTCAGAAAGCTGTCCCGTTTGACGTGGAATGACTCATTGGCTTGATCGTCCCGCTGGTTTTCAGCTAAGGATGCAATCGCCATGTTGGAATTTCAAACAAAGCAATTATTTCCTTTGTTGACCGGTTACTACCTGGTTATACAAAAGTGAAAGTCAGTAGTTCGACGCTTCCAACAATAAGCGCTGCTTTTACTTATTTTACAAAACGGAACACCAAATTCAATCAGATTCCCATCACTAAGGGGTGCGTGTATCGGACTTTGCCTCAAGTATACTCTATACGCAGCGAGATTAATTTAAATTAATGGCACCACTCGCGCAACTGGACGCCCGGCAGGCCTTTCCGGTAATCTGATCAACATTAAATACATATCTTAATAATATGCAGTAATTACGTTACCGAATTTGGAAGTGACGAGTTTACCCACTTTGAAATAAAATATACAAATAATATTCACCTTATTGTAAATTAGCTAACAAAAGCTTGCACATAAATAAAAATGGTAACATTAAATAATTTCACAAATGACTCGAAACAAAACACAACCACTCTCTCGTCCCAACCCTAGCGTAGTATCCCCGCTTGTTCGCAGCGTCCTTTTTCCCACCATAACTCATCTTTCATTGGTCGTTCTTCGCTACATTGTCAACTGTATTTTTCCGCAGTGTTGTCATGCTCATAATTCGTTGGCGCGATATTTAAAGTAGGTCTATATCGTTACAGCAGTGCGGGACTTTACCCATAAAACCTCACCCCCCACCACCGAACGGGGATCCGCCTCTAGGCATTACTTCCGTTAGGTGATGTGACTTGCTGGAGTTGGGCCCTGAGCCTCTGGGTCCATATCTTCTGGTTGTCCACCGCGTCGTGCCACACTGGGCCGCGTAGTCGGAAAAGTCGAATTTTCTGAAAAAATTCCCCTAAAATAGTTTATCGAATTTGTTCCAAACTTTACGGACTTACTGTATATAGTTAATTCTACACCTTTTCCAGCAGTAATTCAGAAAACCTCACCTGCTGTTCAGAAATCGTGAATTGTAATTCAGATTTGTCAACTGATATTCAGAAATCGTGAATTGCAATTGATAAATCTGAATAACCGTTGACGATTTCTGAATATTAATTGACAAATCTGAATAACGGTTGACGATTTCTGAATATCAATTGACAAATCTGAATAACGGTTGACGATTTCTGAATTACTGGTGGAAAAGGTGTACTATATACTTTCATTTTTATATAATACAGATTAGTGATATATTTTATACAAGGTGTTACACTATTTTCAAATTGCTATGGCCCGAATCGATAAGATTAAAGCTGATAGACTAAGTTTAACGGCTTGGTCTGCGGCCTCGCGATCTCAAAAGTTTGATTTTACTTTTATCAATAAATTATTTCAGAAATGGAATTAAATATTATACAAGAAGACATGGACGAAACGTTGAAACTAGAAAAGCATTACGTAGATTTCTACGAAAATTCAAAAGACAGCGGCGATTGCGACTTCTTGAGAAAATTAGGCAATTTGGTGTTGTGTTACGTGAGCGACGAACCACCCGAAAAGCACGCCTTATCGACCAGCGTTAGCATCGAAAACGGTTGGTGCACGGATCCCGACACCTTATGGAAAGCCTTGAACTCCCACTTCCAACGCGCCCAATCGCGCTTCAACAGTTTGAGCCAAATCTACGAATTGCTCTTAAAATCGCAAAAAGAATCCTCTATGACTGTTTTGAACTGCATTCACCAGCAATTGCTAATCGGCTGTTTCTCGTTAAACAATCTCAAAGTCGACGACTGCAGTTTGCAGCTGAACCATTACTTGGAAGGAGTGCACGTCGCGCCGAGTAAAATACAAGAACAAATAACCGCAGTTGTCCACAACATTTACAAACTCTTAATGATCTCATTAAAAAATAATTTACAAAACGAGCAAAGCAAACATTTACAATTATTAACGATTTTTGCGCTAACTTCGCGTTACAAAGCCGGCGACTTAAGTTTGGTCGTCAAGCACAACCTGACCGAAATGCTCACCCAGATGTGCAACTGGCAGGTTATTTGGAACGGCGTTGCGAGTAAAACTCAAATTTTAAACATCGCCGCGTTGCGTCTAATTCATATAATCGCCATGTCGAGTCGGATACATTCGAAACGAGTCGACGTGAGTATAATGGAGAAGGTGGTAGATAACATGTACGAACATCTGGAGGATATTTTGAGAAGCGGTTCTCGGAGTGCTAATTTCGCTACGATTCGGGGACGCACCTTGGGCGATTTTTTGGTCTTTTTAAAAACGGTCGCGTCGAATTCGATCGTGCAACAATTTTTGACCAACACGAAGTGGATCGATATTTTGTTGTTGGTTGTGCTCTTAAACAAAAATTACAATTTACGTACTAAATTGCTTGCAATTCAACTGCTTGACACCATTTTAACGACGAAGAAGTCGTCGAGTATCGATAACGAATATAAGTTGTTTGTGTTGAACAGTTTGTTTAATAATTTGGGCAACGAAGTATGGAGCGAACCTTCGAGCGTAAAACAGAAGATTAAACGGGAGGTTTCTACTGTGGAACAGCAGCATGGTGATGACGTCGAAGAATCGTTACCTATTTACGACACTGGATTCGATTCAGAGAAGTGCAGTAGTTGCTCGGTTGAAGGCAGTTTAACTTTGACCCATGGGCCTGGCGGTCGAGGATACGGGTTAGGTTTAAGAGCTATCAAGTCGGGTTGTTATCAGTGGAAAATTTTAATTGTAAAGGAGAATAAAGGAAACGAAGGTACTTGCATTGGTGTCTCGAAGTACCCCATCAAAGACTTCAGCCATCGAACCACGAGCGATATGTGGCTGTATCGCGCGTACAGTGGCGGACTATATCATAAAGGAGAGAGGGACGCTTGTTTACCTAGCTACACTCAAGGCGATTACATCACAGTCGTGTTGGATATGGATTCCAAAACTCTAAGTTTTGGTAAAAATGGTGAGGAGCCCAGGGTTGCCTTTGAAAATATCGACGCGACCGAACTTTATCCATGCGTGGTGTTTTATAGTACCAACCCAGGAGAGAAAGTGAAGATGACAGATATGCAGGTAATTACACATCCTTTTGCCATCCCACAAATCCAATTTTTGAATAAAATTATCATCTTTAAACGAAATCACTTTTAGGTTCAAGGAACACAGCGCGATTTACTACCAGGCGAACCAAATTTTGCACCATCTCACGTTGTGGTGGCCGAAGCTCACATTGCACTGCTACGAAACCTCCATTCCTCAGATTTTTGGACCGATGAAGTAAGAAACGTAGAACTTATGCCAAAAAATCATAACTTTAAATTTTTCAGGTTAATTTGTGCATCATTGCACGATTAAATAAAATAAACGACCTGTTAACAATCGATCCAGTACCAAGGACGAGCGAAAATTACGGAACTCTCGATATGGTGGAGTGTTTGAACAGCGAGAAGTTGTGCCAAGTCGTTTGGCCTGCTTTGGTTTTAATTGGAGGTTTGCTACTTTTTTTTTTTCATTAAAACGTAAATGTAAAATTTTTTTCTGACAGGAATTGATCGTGGACTGAGAATGGGTGGCTTATGCAAACACAAAAACACCGGAAAGAAGGGAATCGTTCTGGGAATTTTGAAGAAAGGAATTACGGTTGTTAAAGTGCAATGGATTCCCGATGGGGATATTTCTGATGTGCCCACAGTTTTACTCGATCATATTGACCCCAATCCGTTTAATTCGCCGAAATTAAGGGGTGAGTGCTTGAAGCTAAACTTCATATGTTTATAGCTTGAGTTTTATTTTGCTAATCTTACCAAATTTTTGTTATTTAGGCGTAACAACACAACTGCTGAAACAGATCACAAGGTTGAGTGGCATAACAAAAGAAATTGAAGTTCCTGAAATTGAATTAAGTGTGGAAGAGCAAAACCTCCTTAAGTTTGATAACTCAGTAGACAAGCGTCGCTTTTCAATGACTGAAGCTTTTCGTAGCAACTCTGATCATCAGGTGAAATGCACTAACAAAGACAACAAATTAATAACAAGGACGGTCGAAACTTTAACAAATGAATTGGTATCCAATATAATGTGTGAAGTTAAAAAAGTGAGTGCGGAAAAAATCGTAGGATCGCAAAGTACATCAGCACTTAAAGATGATGAGGAAGATGTAAATCGACAGAAGATGGTTCATGACCTTAAGGTGTTAAAAGTGAAACTTTTGAACTTTGAAAGGTTTTGCTTGCGCTTGTCTTGTATACAATTCTCAGCAATAAAGGCGCTGAACATTTTGTTAACTTCCGGAAAATATTTGGACTTGTTTCTTGCCACAAATCAATTTGATTTAGAAGTCACCAACAATTTCGAACAGAAGGAACATCTTTTCAACTCTATACAGGAGATTGTGTCGAGTTTGGTTAACAGTGGGACGTCCCAGTGTAAACTGAAGCACATCATAAACGTGGTAGAGTTTGAACGCGCCCAAAGCGTTTTGCACTTTAATTACATGACGAGTAGAAGCGAGGATGGTTTGGAAAGCCAGAATTTCGAACAAAACGAACACAATTTCAATGACAATGATGGCGATCAACATTCTACTAAACCTGAGACTTCTAAAGTGTGCAAACATGTGACGAATGCAATGCCTAGTGTAATCAGCAATCCAAAATTTACGATGTTTCCAAAACCACCGTCATCTCTTTGTGTGGCTCCTGAAGGAAGGTCTCGGTATCCTGATCCTGCAGCTTCAGGTTAGTAAAATTTTGATTGGTTAAATTTGCGAAATTATTAAATTATCGTTTGCGGGTAAACTATTTTTATTTCGGGAAAATCTTACTATGTGCACATAATTGGACTTGCAGTTTAATGTGGAATCTTAATTACGGCGCTAATAATTTGGAACCGGAATCGAATCAACAGCCATTGAAATCTCACTTCCTTGCTATAACATCAAAATGTCTGGGTGTTTGAAATTTGGCAGGCACTAAACTTCTCTATTGGCTTCTTCTCATTTGGGGTTTTAGTCCTTTCAACGCCATTTTTTCGCCTAAAACTCGCTTAATTTTAATTCTACAAAAATTATCATTAAAAATAAATTATTTAAAAAAAGATATTTCAGAATTAACTTCAGATGATAAAAATGAAATGTAGCAAGTTTTTATACGGAATAACAATATTATTATTCAAAACCTTTTTGCAAAACCATTTCAGTTTCTAAGTTATTTTGTTTTAATTTAAAAACTACATTCTTGATATTAGTCCAGTACGTGGGTATCAAAAAGGGTTGTTTGAATGCAAAAGGTGGGGTAGTAGCGATTTTTTAGTATGTTGTTAGGCTTGGGGCCCTAATGAAAAATCCAAGTTTTCGACCTCGAGGCGCATGCGCTAGAGCCGCCATCTTGGATTTTAGGTACAAAAATTTGGTTTTTTGATAATAACTCAAAAACGGTAGCTTTCACGACAAAATATGTTCTATACAAAGTTAAAGAGGACCAAATTTCCTATATTTTTTGTAGAAAAATTTTTTTTGTAGCACACATATGTTAGGAGTTACAGCTCCGTGAAGTTACACTATTTGAAAAAAAAATGCGGAAACTTCATTTTGGTTGAGTTTTATTTTATTATTCTTATTATATATCATTATATTTTTACATAATTATAAAAAAAAACTAAAAGGCACTTGAATATTATCATTTAACAGTATTATACTTTTCGTAAACAAAGTTAAAGGCGAAAAATATATCGCAATTTTTTTTAAATTTAAGAATAGTAAATTATGATTTTAGAGCGTTACAAAAATTAATTTCTACTACATTTTGGTACGTTTCGATGGTCCGGGTTGGTTATTGTCGGTGTCCTGGTCGTAGTTTTGGTCCGTAGCCTGAAAAATGTCGTCATCCTCGTACTCGCTTTCAATACAGATTTCCGGCATATTTCCGCAAGATTCTCCGTTGCAGAAGCCACATACAACCGAACATTTAAGTCCAGCCTTTCGGCAGCTGCATGCCCCACTACACCCCTTTTTGCAGTTACAAGATACCGATTTTAATAATAAATCGGGAGCTGGTTTTTCCGCCATTGTTATGGGAGTGAGCCCGTAAGCGCCATGCTTCCAACCCCAGTCTTCAGGATTTTTCTCTATGCCTCTCCATTTCTGTACTTGGTGGTACGTCCTAAAGGCGTGGAATTGCGCCGCGTATTTTGTAGGTGGCAAAGAGGCAAGATTAAATTTGCTTTTCAGCGTAGATTTGGCGAAGCGTTGGAAACGAATCTCTTCCAAACTCTCTTTATCCATGTTGCCACCATATAAAGCTACAAGAAAGCGTACTCCGGCCTCGGCAATCTCCTCTGGTGTGGCATCTTGTTGGTTGAAAATTTCAATTATTTCGTGAACCGCTCTGTTCTTTTCTATCAGCGTACATAATTTAGTTTTTCCCTGATTGAATAGGGATGATGTAGTGTCACAACCACTGAAGGCATGCAAGAACAGAATGTGCTTGGTTGCTTCTTCGTATTTGAGGCTACTTGCTGAATATATCCTCTCAGAAGTTTTTCCTCTTCCAGGTTTACGGAAGTAGATAGAACTTCGGCTGGTGCTAAGGCTGTCAGAAGTACTAAAAGGTCAACGTCTTCCCCGACCACAAAAACAGCATCAAATATTGATTCACTGCATAATGAAATTACAGTGTTGACAATTAGCACATCGGCATCATCTTCAGCTTGTTTAACTGTAAATGCAGCCAGCTCAAATTTGTTCTTCAGCATCGATATGAGACGAACTTTATTTTTTTCATTGGCTAAAAATCGCTCCTGCAAAACTTGCACCACCATTGTTTCATCGAAAAGGACATTGGCAGACACGTGCTTTTTTGATCAACGAAGTCTTTCTGCGGCCTTTGTATTTGTATTGCCACCATCAGTTGGATATCCATCAAAAACAACAATTGCGTGGGAACCAAAATGATCTTGCACATATCGAACATATTTGTCACAAATCGCTCCAAACAAATCATTTCGGTGCCACACAACTTTATGTAGGAGATATCCCCCATCCACCACATTGATCTGGTTATCTCCGAATTGAAATTCATCGGAAAGCGGTGTGAATACGGAATATAAAGATGACTTGGTTCCTTTGCGCATTCCTGCTTCCGAAATAGTGAAATAATGCAACTTCACGGAGCTGTAACTTCTAACATAAGTGTGCTACAAAAAAATTTTTTCTACAAAAAATGTAGGAAATTTGGTCCTCTTTAACTTTGTATAGAACATCTTTTGTCGTGAAAGCCACCGTTTTTGAGTTATTATCAAAAAACCAAATTTTTGTATCTAAAATCCAAGATGGCGGCTCGAGCGCATGCGCCTCGAGGTCGAAAACTTGAATTTTTCATTAGGGCCCCAAGCCTAACAATATACTAAAAAATCGCTACTACCCCACCTTTTGCATTCAAAAAACCCCCACGTACTGGACTATATAGAAATTCCAGATAATAAAAAATTTTAATTGAACTTATTGAGAAAAATATTATAAAAAAACTGAAAAATGATTAACGTGAAAATAGTTTAAACCCCCCCTCCCCACGCTTATTAGAGTTTGCGGGGAGGGGGACCATTCTGCAATTTTGATGTACAAAATGGTGCAAATGTCTGTAATAATTATTATTTAAAACAATTGTCTGAAATTTTTTCAATTTCTACACATTTTTCTTCAGAGATCAACCCATTAATTTCAAATTTTGGATAATTTAAATCTTGTTAATCCATCTTTGCGCGTCACTGCTAGATAGCTAATGACAATACAAATTTGGATAGAATATTAAGTAAAAGCGTTTTCTGCATTTCCGGGAGTAAAGTGACTGATTTTTAAACAGTAAAGTACCACTTTTTACTGGGGGGTATTAACCCAAATGCGGGATCAAAAGAGGGGTTGAAGTTATGTGCAACATTGAAATTATAAATTATTTTTTAACTTTTAAATTGTCATCCGGAGTAAGACACTATCCAATCACCACTTCCGACCGGTCAGATTTCGTTTCACCACCCCCACTAATTGTCATCACTCTCAATATAACTGCATCTGTTCTCGACGTTTGTTCGCGCTTACCTCAGTAATCTTCCTTCACCGTTACCTTCTGCCGTTTCTATTTTGTGTTGAAACCCTGCGTTTCTTCAACTTCGTTTCCACTGTCACATATTGACTTCCGCTTTTACCCATACCCTTATGCAACGCTTTCGCAGCGCCGCGTCGTAGCAAGGGTGAGGCGCTAAACGTTGACAAATTTTCAAAATGTTGAAATCTTTTGGGAGGGGGCGAATATATTCAAATTTGCCCCAAGCTAAGCCTCAAGCAAAGCTTTAAGTTAAGCCTCAAGCTGATGCATAGCTGTTCGTTTGTTCCGAAGTGCCGTGATACCTCCTTTGAAATGGACTCGTTTGCGCGCGAGTACTTGTATAGGTTTAAGATCAGTCCTAGTGACATGTGCCCCTGCGATTCAAAAAGTAGGCAGACTCGGCATCATTTATTGTCTACCTGCCCGAAATACTAACCAAACCCAGTTCAAATTTAAATTCAACTTCAAATTCATTTTAAATTTTAATTTTTGTCTTTTACCCGCTGCCGTTGTAGTGCTCGTTTGTCTTTCCAGTTATAATTTAATAGTTATCCAGTTATTAATTATCATATTTAATTCATCAACATTAATTTCACCAACATTCATCACCACCATTTTACTTTAATCAATTATTGTTAAGTTTTTTATTGTTTATGATTGTACCAAATTGCATTGAATAAAATTATATTAATTGAATAATAAAATTGAATATACTCCCTCTTTAGGTGGTTAACCTAGAGAGGAAACAGGAAAAAAGCTAAGCTTCAAGCTAAGCCTCAACTAAGCTTCAAGGTAAGCCTCTAGCTAAACTTTAAGCTAATCCTCAAGCTAAGTCTCAAGCTAAGCTTTGAGCTAAACCTCAAGCTAAGCTTTGAGCTTTGTAGCGTGTTTCAAGCCGAGCTATATACGATTGACGCCGCCCTGACTTGTATCTCCCCCAGGAGACTGCACTCTGTGTGCATTTTCTCCGACAGCCTTTCTTCGCTTGTTACCATCGCTAATAGGAGTAGCACCGTACCTTTGGTCTCAGATTTGCGTGGGTAAAGGCTCATTGCGGCATTGAAGGGAACGAGGTTGCAGATCAATGTGCCAAAGACGCGGCTGTTTCGCACAGTCGCATGGTATACAACCAGTTCCCTCTTAGCTATGCAAGAAGGGTGATTCGTCTTGAGGCGGCATGTACTTGGGATACCGAGTCCAGAAATGCCGTCCAAGGTTCGACCACCCGGCAGCATTTACCTACGCTAAATGATGTTCGCTTGTTCCGAAGTGATATTGCAGATATTGACGGGTCACTCGTTTGCGCGCGAGTATCTGCACAGATTTAAGATCAGTCCTAGTGACGTGTGCCCCTGCGATTCAAAAAGTAGGCAGACTCTGCAACATTTGTTGTCTTGCTGCCCAAAGTACACCCAACATCGTCACAACTACGCCTTACATTGTCAGTTTCATAATATTACACCTTTTAACATTTCGGACATAATCACCAATAAATTTATTACCAAATTATACATATCCTATTGCAAATTAATCATCAACACATTAAAACAGTTCAACACCCCCCCTTAACTTGTCTACAATGAGTTTAATGGATTTATGCTCTCACCTGCCAATTGTTACCTTACCAATAAATTCACATTCTATTTAAATTTCATTCAAAGTTACATTCGATCACAATTCGATTCAATTTCACTCAATTTAATTTTATTCTTCTTCAAGTTTTTACAACATTCTTTCGTTTATCAACAGCCCCAGTTTTGCTCTAAATATTTATTGTTAATCATTACCCATCATTATTTATTTAATCACCCCCAATCACCATTCACCATATCGTTTTTGTTATTTTTAAGTTATATTAAGTTTTATTACAATGTATCCATTTGCATTAATATACTCCCTTTCTAGAGAGGAAACAGGAAAAAAAAAGCTTTGAGCTAAGCCTCAAGCTAAGCTTTAAGCTTTAAAATGATAAAAATCAAATTTGCCTCAGGCGCCCGAAGAGCTTGCTACGGCGCTGCGCTTTCGTATGCACTGTTACCCCATTCGCGCCACATCAATGATTTTCCTGAGTCTTCCGAACCTCCCTGGGTAGCCACACCAGTTCTACTTGAGTTATAGTTTTAAGCCCAATACAGTCAAGTTGAATGCAGTATAGGCATTCTAAAGAGTTGCACCTTGCATTCTCCTGAAAGTAACTTTGTTTTTGTTATTTTAGGATGTCACCACAAACGACGCTTATACGCACCTGAAAACATGAACGAAAATTATTTTGTTGGTTCATCCAATCCCGTGCCTCCAGTCACTTCTACGCTTCTTGACATGGGCTTTACTTACGCCCACGTAATGGCGGCAATAAATGCGACAAAAAGTTCAGGCGAAGCTAGCGCTCACACAATTAACATGCTGGTAACGTGGATGGTCGATCATCCCTGCATAGAAGACGAATCCAATACGAACAACACGAACTACTGCGATATGGACGATAGCAGAGAGTTAAGGGACGATGCGGAATATGGTCGCTTGGAAGAAGCTTCCAATGTAGGTTTAGGAATGCATTCCATACGTAAATATTTACTTAGGGCCAATTATAACACCCGAATGGTAAAACTTGAACTTTTCGTTTTAAATTTGAGTTAACTTTTCTTCAACTTAGGAAACCGTTGATCCTTCTTTGTATCAGAGACAATCCAATATTAATCCGAGACGAAGAGCCTTTATGGATAACATGAGAGGTATTCTTAATGATAGATTAGAACGTGGTCGCGAGAGGTTGCACGTGAGGGGCGAAGCTCATCCCCTACTTAACCAGTACCACCCTCTTGATGATTTTTCGAACGACGATAGGAATTTTTGTTGTAAAGTTGGAACGCACTTTGATCTTAGGCAAAAGGTAAGTTTTTTAAAAACTTGTACGTTTTTTGAAGTTTATCAGTAAGGGGATTATTCTTAAATTTTTGTTTTATACATTAACATTTTTTGCAAAACTAAAAAATTCGGAAACTATGAAGTTTAGGTATCTATAGAAGTCTCTTAATAAAAGTTGAAAAAATGCATAAAATGGCTTACAAAAATTGGCTTAAAAAAATTCAGGGTATTTTATTTAAAAAATTATGTAATATTTAGAAAATGATGATGAAAATTAAATTACATTATGCTTTTTGAGAACAGAACACTCTGTATAGTTAGAAATATCCACTAGAGTGGCGAAATCCGAGGATACAAAATTAGTTGACTTTTTAGGGGCCCCTATTAATGATAATAAAATTTATACCAACTTGCTTCTATTTTTACGCAATAAAACACTTCACGACTTGTCTCGTGGGATTTTTTAAAACTTTATTTATAGTCCAGGCAAGGAAGGTTTTTAGTTTGCAAAAAATCCGGGCAAGCTGAATTTTGGCAGAGATGTACATAGGAGTGTTCTAATGAACCCCCCAAAAGTCCCATAAAATCCCACGCCGGCGTCCCCCACAATCGGGGGTTTTAGCTCAGCCAACACGATTTTTTGCCGATAACTCGCTTATTTATGCTTGTATGAAAAAATATGATCAGACCATAATTGAAGAGCATAAAATTCTCTATAAAATAGTTTTTTTTTCATATTTTTCCATGGCACACTAATACTTAAATTATTGACTGAAAACATGACCCACCTTCAACCTGATTCCAACCAATTCAAGCAATTAATTGAAATTGTGGCCAAGGTTGAAAATGAAGAGAAAAATAGATTTTTTCAAAATTTGCCCAAGTTATAGTATCTTCCAAGTAACGAAACCGAAATTTTGGTTTGAGCTTACAGAAGGTCCGGGCAAGCTGAAATTTGGCAAAGATGTATATTGAAGTGTTCTAATAAACCCCCAAAATGTCTCATCAAAATCCCAAGCCGGCGTTCCCCCAAATGAGGATTTTAGCCCCCTAAGTGCGGTGTTTCGCCTATAGCTCACGTATTTTTACTTTTACGAAAAATTACCATTAAGCAAAGTTGAAGAACATAAAATTCTCTATAACTTGTGGCGCTGCAGTAGGTAATACTACAATACGTACTGTAATAGGCAAATTAAACTTTGTTTAATGGTAATTTTTCGTGAAAGTAAAAATATGTGAGCTATAGGCGAAACACCGCACTTGGAGGCTAAAATCCTCATTTGAGGGAACGCCGGCTTGGGATTTTTATGAGACATTTTGGGGGTTTATTAGAACATTTCAATATACATCTTTGCCAAATTTCAGCTTGCCCGGACCTTCTGTAAGCTCCACCAAAATTTCGGTATCGTTACTTGGAAAATACTATAACATGGGGAAATTTTGAAAAAATTTATTTTTCTCTTCATTTTCCAACCTTGGCCACAATTTGAATTAATTTATTATTAAAAGCATTTCCCGCGCCCGAAAACATTTCTCTCCCTGCAACGAATCAATATTGTGCCATTTTAAGGGTGGGTCGTGTTTTCGGTCAATAATTTAAGTTTAGTGTGCCATGGAAAAATATGAAAAAAAACTATTTTATAGAGAATTTTATGCTCTTCAATTATGGTCTGATCATAATTTTTCATGCAAGCATAAATAAGCGAGTTATCGGCAAAAAATCGAGTTGGGGGAGCTAAAACCCCCGATTGTGAGGGACGCCAACGTGGGATTTTATGGGACCTTTGGGGGGTTCATTAGAACACTCCAGTGTACATCTCTGCCAAAATTCAGCTTGCCCGGATTTTTTGTAAGCTTGAGCCAATTTTTCGGCTTTGTTGCCTGGACTATTACAAAAATTTCCTTTTAGGAAGAAAATTCAAGTATGATGTGCGTATTATGTGGAGTTTACGTGTCGTGTTTGGGCGCTCACATGACCACATACCATCCAGGTTGCGGATCTTTATGTGGCACCGACTTTTGCGGTTTTTCATTAGGTTTGTTTATTTGCTATTTTATTGAATTCAAATGATCAAAATACTGCTCTTTTAGGAACTGCTTACGTTTTATGTAACGAGTGCAGAGGGAAGTACATCGATAATTGCGAAAGTTGGCGAAGATCGACGCAAATGTGCGCGCCAGATATTATTTTTGATGAAAACGGTACAATCGAAGAGGACACCCAATCAATTAATTTCGTTATGCCTGATTTTTCGAATACAGCAAACGTAAAAACGTATTTAGGTTTACGCGAAAACAGCAATCCTATGAGCATCACCCCATCAACGGACAGTTTAGGCGCATCCGCCGTCGCAAGTGTGACCCAAGAATCGCTGATTAAAGACGAATACGAAATGAAATTCGTGGGTAACCAAGCATCGCTCTTGAAGACGTCCTACGGTCGCATTCAAGCACTCAAACACCTAACAGTTTCGATACGAATTTTACTGTCGCGTTCCATCATCCTCAACATTTTGTCGCAACTGGCAACCAATACTAATTCAGGTAACCTCGTTAAAAGTTTAGAACTGATCGGTTTAAGTGATATTTGTAAAGTGGTCCGGTTAATGACGCTAGTGGCGATGAATCGGGTCGAAATTATGAACGACAATTTTAGCGAGCAGTCGGTTAAAACCAACTTCGTTATTAAAAATATTTCGCTGTTATCCTCATCCGCCAGCAACTGTCTCAACAATTTAAGCATTATAATCGCGACTCTCGCTCAAAACAACGTCGAATCGTCGAAGTTGGTCATCAATATGTGCATCAAAGACTTAATTTTGTCGGCTTCCGGTGCCGTAGTTCCCACATGTGGTTTTCCAGTAACCCAAGCTTTGGTTAACATTTTATCGACGCACGGCGGTTGTTCCTTGATGGAACTACCCAAAGAAGACATCCACGCAAGTTCACTGAACAATTGTAAATCCAGTAACCTTTTGATTCTGGAAAACGCTCTCTCAGCATACGTTTTGTCTAAACGAACCTCTTCAGAACATAAACAGTGGGCAGCCGAACAATTATTTAAGTGCGTTGCTACCAAAACTCAAATGCTCGCGAATTTTAACACCGAAATTAATTTAGCCGACCTGTCTAACTCCATAGATCAAAAAGACATTGTCGTGGTCGACGGGCACGAAAATAGAGTCAACGTCCTAGCGTGGTTCAAACCAAAAATGTTGCTTGCTTCCAGTGGTTTTGACAGCACGGTGCGTTTGTGGATGTTGGATCACAAAGAAGACCTTAACTTGTATCACACGTTCGTTTTTCACGAATCGATGGATCTGTACGGCACGGAACTGCAAGGCAAATTGATAGGTCATGTGAAGTGGTCGCCTAACGGAAACTACATCGCCGCGTCGATGGACAGCGTCCTGAATATTTGGCCAATTCCGATGTCGGACGATAATGAAACCAGTTACAAGGAGTGGTTTATCGACGATCAGCATGAATTTATCACTTGCATAGTTTGGCCAAAGAATAAACAGAAGGCGGAAGCGCACGACGTTGAATACTTGTTAGTTGGAAGAATCGACGGGACGGTTTGTCTGATTTCGATTTGTCAGGGCAACAAGGAGAGCGTTACGCTATTGAATTGCTCGACTTCGCACGCTGCCGTCGATATGGACTGGTATCAACAAGAAAAATCATTTGCGATCGGATTTTTAGACGGCACGATCAAACTAAGTAAAGTTGGATTAAATGTTGACGTTATAACGGTAAAAGCGCACGAAAACGCAATCTCCTGTTTAAAATGGGACTGCAGGGGCGTCTTGCTTGCCAGTGCTTCGGTAGACAAGTCGTGTAAAATTTGGCAAGAACAACAAGGAGAGTTACAAATTCTCCACAAGTTAGTGCACTCTCACGAGCCCGTTTCCTTAGAATGGTCGCCTTTAGTGGGAGAAAGCGAGACTCCCTTCCTTTTAGCCGTCGGAACAGCATTTGGTACCGTTTGCGTTTGGACCTTACCGGACGGTGGAAGAAACGACCACGTCGTTCCGCAATTAGTCATGAATTCACAAGGGCATTCCTTTAACTCCGTTTCCGGTTTAAGTTTCCACGAAAGCGGTTTATTACTAGCGAGTGGTTGCTTGAAAGGCGCAAGTGGCGTGGTTAACATTTGGTCGTTACACGACGGTAGCGTGGTTTACACCAACACAGGAAGTGGCGGCATCAACGCCAACGCGTTAACTTGGCTCAACGAAAATTCCTTAGCGATCGCATATTCCCGCTCAAAATCGATCAACGTTTTAAAGTACGGATTAAGAGATTTCAAAGTCGAACAGCCTTTCACCACTTCCAGAACCGCTCTTCTGAAAAAAGGCATCCGCGGGTTGAAGAACGCGCATTTCTTGAAAACTCTCATCTTTTGTCTACCTCACATTTTACATAATCAGTATAACACCGAAAAGCGTTTCGTACAAAACGGCATCAACTTAATGAACACGCCCTACTTGAAAAGCTTGACCGCCCTGGCGTTGATTTTTGAATTCGATAAGATTTTGTGTTATCGCCTGCGACCCTTCAATAATAAAATCACGAACGATATTTCGGTCGGCAATTATCAATGGTTGCGTACGTTTGGCGTTGTGACGCAAACCGCCGACAGTTTGATTAAGCGCACCGCTTTACCGACCCACTTGCTTAACTTCGAAAATGATGGTGGAAGTGAAGACGATGTCAAGTTAGAAGCGGCGCAAAATAACTTATGGAGCATAAAACAAGACGAGCAAATAATAAGGTGGCTCACGCAAAGATCGCAAGATTGGCAAATTGGAGGAAAGTGCGACGTTTACATGTGGGGATCTCACCGACACGGACAGTTAGCGGAAGTTGGTTGTAGTGCGTCCACGCCGACGATGGTTCATTCGTTTTCGATCGCCAAAAAAATCATTTGCGGTCAAAACTGTACCTTTGTGATAGAAGCAAACGGGACCGTGTTGGCTTGTGGTGAAGGAAGTTACGGACGTTTGGGGCAAGGCAATTCCGACGATTTGCATTCGTTAAGTGTGATTTCGAGTTTGCAAGGTTTTATCATAGTGGATTTGGCGACTTCGGTCGGATCGGATGGCCATAGTCTTGCTTTGGCCGAAAGCGGTGAGGTTTTCTCATGGGGAGACGGCGATTTTGGAAAATTAGGGCACGGCAATAGCGATCGGCAGCGACGTCCACGACAAATCGAAGGTTTGGCGAACGAAGAAGTCGTACAAGTTGCTTGCGGTTTTAAACATAGCGCCGTTGTTACTGGTGACGGAAAATTGTTTACTTTCGGAAACGGCGATTACGGTCGGCTAGGTTTAGGCTGCACGGTTAACAAGAAGTTACCGGAACGCGTCGTGACTTTAGAAAATTACGCGATTGGTCAGGTTTCGTGCGGTTTAAACCACACCGCGTGTGTTTCAACCGACGGTTTAACAGTTTGGACTTTTGGCGAAGGAGAGTACGGAAAATTGGGATTAGGAAATACGGTCAGTAAGTCGACTCCTCAACGAGTCGAATCGATGTGCAATATTGGAATCAAAAAGGTCGGATGTGGTACGAATTTAACCATATTTTTAACTAAAGACGGACGAATTTTTGTGTCCGGAATAGACCGCATCTTTCAATCGCATTTTAGAGAACACTTGGAATACAAACCACAACAATTGATGGGCCTGGCCGATTATTTGATCGACGATTTTGCTTTAGGTGCAGAGCACGCTTTATTTTTATCCAACACCGGCGTTGTATTTGGTTGGGGGATGAATTCCGAAGGTCAACTCGGTTTACCCCACACTTGTTTGGTCAAAGAACCCGAAATTATCACCGAACTTTCGAATAAAGATGTTAAACAAATTTCGACGGGCCGAACACACAGTGCGGCCTGGACAGCCACAGTGTCTGTACCAAAAACGCCGGGCTCTACGTCGTGTTTATCCTTCGGACTACCGTCAGAAATACCGTCCGAATTTAACCACCTCCAAGGCTTGTCCATAAAAGCAATACGATCTCGATTAAAGTTTTTGTATAATTTTTCCGACAAATTATACTCTTGTTGGTCGTTGGTGCCTCTTGGTACTCAACAACACAGTTTTCAAGTTCCACCATTGGAAGGCTTAACGTCACCAAAACTGAAACCATTACTGGCATCCCGAGTTTACACGTTACCCCTGGTTCGAAGCATTGGAAAGACTATGATCCAGGGTAGAAATTACGGACCTCAAGTTACGGTCAAGAGAATAGCTAACAAAGGTCGCAAGTGCAAACCAATTTTCGTACAAATCGCAAAACAAGTGGTGGAAATGAGGCCCTGCGAGTTGCGCTTACCTTCGCGCGCTTGGAAGGTGAAATTGATCGGCGAAGGTGCCGACGATGCCGGCGGTGTTTTTGACGACACCATCACCGAAATGTGTTACGAAATAACATCCGGTGTCGTTCCATTATTAGTTCCTACTCCTAACGCTTTAAATGACGAAGGTTTTAACAGAGATAAATATTTATTTAATCCCCAAATGAACTCTCCGCAAAATTTACAGTGGTTCAAATTTTTGGGCATCTTATTTGGCGTCGCAATGCGTACCAAAAAGCCATTGTCGCTTTCGTTAGCGCCGATCATTTGGAAGTTGATCGTCGGTGAACCGGTGGGGAAGGAGGATTTGGAAGAAGTCGACTGCATGTACATGCAAAGTTTGCGTAGCATACGAGACATTCACTTATCCGGCGTTAACGAATCGAATTTTCACGAAATTATTCCTTTGGAATCGTTCGAGGGGACCAGTTGTAGTGGAAAAGTTGTGCCTATCGTTCCTGGAGGCAGAAGTATTGCGCTGTCGTTTAGTAATCGCGTTCAGTATTTCGAGCAAGCTGCGCAATTTCGACTCCAGGAGTTTGATGTGCAAATAGCGGCTGTGAGAGATGGAATGGCGGGTATAATTCCGGTACCTTTGTTGTCTTTGGTTACAGCAGAACATTTAGAACAACTGGTGTGTGGAATTCCTCACATTTCAGTTGCTTTATTGAAAAAAGTTGTTAGGTAAGTTAACTTAGAAATGTCGTAAGTTTTCGTAAATCATTTTATGTTTTTGTTGTTGCAGATATAGAGAATTAGACGAGAATCATCAATTAGTACAATGGCTGTGGAATATTTTAGAAAATTTTACTAATAATGAAAGAGTTTTATTTATGAGATTTGTTTCGGGACGTTCACGTTTACCTGCCAATTTAGCTGATTTGTCTCAACGTTTTCAGGTGAGTGCTGAATAATTCACGAATGTCTCGCTGTAGTAACGTAAATTTGGATCTATTCCTCACGCGCCAACTATCTGTTTAATACCAAGAAAATTGGTCCCATGAAATTATGCGAAATTATTTTCGTATTTGTTACGGTTTTCGCAGCGTTTCAAGAGAAAACTCGCAGAAATTTATAACTTGACCAATAATCATTCTTCGATTTAATTTAAATAACAAGTGATTAAATTTCATTGTTGAGTAGAATAATAAATGGTGCAAAGCTTCAGATTTTTAACGTTAAGGGTGCGACCGGGGCACAGCCAATTTAATCCGACTAATGCGTCAGTTCTGGTCACTAGCTTTAAAACATAAATAATACTGATGTTTGTTATGTCGCGGTCGTGGGCCACAACCCATGCACATCTCTTAGGCGATGATGGAATGTATTTCTCTAAGAAAAATTGTTAACTAAATGTTTCGTTTAAATCCAAACCATTGAGAAGTAGCCCTTTTTAAAGCAATTTTTTAATTCCTTCCTTCAAATGGCCATAGCACGAAAACTAAAGAGCGTGAAAGAGCGTTAAAAATTTCTTAAAGTTGCGTGACGTAATTTATTCTTATTCTTCTAATGGTTTGTGGAGCACCAGGGTCGAGCCTCCTATCTCCTTCGTCTCAATGGGCAGCGGATTGTGTGTTTGGTTCGACGGAGTAATTTCGGGTTGCGCATTGGGCTGGTCTCAGTGGTGTCTCATTAAGTGCATGCAATAATTAAGTAAGGCTTATATTTCAAAAACCTCAAAATGTAGATGCCGCACTCTTGCTTATGGGAGCCCATACTGGGCGATGCCAAAGGCTGAGCAACCAAATCCGGATAGTTATAATAATCTACGTATTGTTATGTCTTGGTCCCCCTTAACAGCTCTGGGAGACAAAGAACAACAAACTTCTGGACCTACCTTGGCACGCTCTTATCTCAGGATGAATCTTTTTTTTTATTTGCTTATCTCACGGCAACAACTTGATTAGCATCAGCACAAAAGAAACTACAATTTGGTTCAGTTAACAGATTTAATAAATAACAACACATGAATCAAAATGTAACAATAACAATAAAACACAAACAGATAAATCAAACAACAAACTTAAAATTATGAATTCACTAGCTAACCTTAGAACTTTCTGGCTAAACGTGGCTATCGTCGCACAACACTTTTACCCTGGCACTCTCCTGGTCCAAATTGCTCGCCTTTTCGCTTTAGGCGCCTGCCTTGACCCGATCCCAGTCCAAATGCTGTTCTATTTCTGCTGGTTCCTTGGAGGACACAACCGTACCGATCCCTTTGCATGGGATGTAGTAGCGCCTTGGCTACACGCCCGTCTCGACTTAATTGTCGATGGCCCGTATTCCAGCAATTAACGATGGTTGATAATATTTCAACCAATTTGTATTTAGGTCGCGAACTCGACACGTGTATGTTCAATGAACAATTTAATTTGACTAAGTTAGGTCGCGAACTCGACACGTCTATCTTCAATGAGCTGTTTATCTTCACTAACTTGCATTCCCGTTGTTACTCCTCGTTACGAATACAATTTTGTTTTTGTTTTGTTCCCGTTTGGATATCCTTATTTTCCTGTTTTTTTTCCTTGCACGTCTTTAGCCTACGCATTATTCACAACGCATTTTGTTGCAACAACTTAAACTACATGCCTTATTTAAACAGATAACAAATAAACGTGAACAATACTTAATTTAAAAACAATATGAAACAATTTTGAACATCGCCAAATTGTGTCGCCTTTGTACTGGCTTTATTCCTCACATCTTTCTTACCACTCAAACGGGTCACAACAGTATATTAAGGTATAAAATAATAAGGAATTTTAGAAAAAGCGTCACAAAAATGTGCGGTGACGCCTTAGTTTTGGACCGATTTTTACGCGCGACATCTTAAAATGACCGGTTCGACGGGCCCGAGGTGGTGGCGTAAAAAAATTGGAGGGGAGTGTCAGAGGCGGCGTGGAGGAGGGCAAAAGAGACCGTTTTACGCCGAAATTCCTGGAACAGAACCACAGACGAACCCACCGGGTCGATTTTTGCGCGCGTGGTGGCGATCGACGCCGGAAGGTCCGAAATTATGCACAAACTTATTGCCTTTTCTCGAAAATGAACCGGTACTCCACGGTGAATTTTCAAAAATGAAGAACTTTTAACGTGAAAATGCTTCCGGAAGGTAAACCGTAAGTGGTATTTTAGCCCCCGACATTTCAAAATGTCGGCTCCGACGAATTCTATCCGTTGACGGCAAAATATTTGCGATGGTGATTCAGGGGCGACGGAGAGAGAGCAAAAACCTTTCCTGCGTGGCACCGCGGAGTGCGCCCGAACCGTCCGACAGATTTCGACCGGACCGGCGCCGATCGACGGTCAAAGGCCCAAACTTGCATTTAGGTGTGGTGCACAATTTTTAAAATACCGTGGGACACCGCACCGACTTCCCGAAAACGAAGAATTTTAAAATTGCGTTTTTTTCCTGAGAATTTGGCTCAAACGAGCAGCAATCTTTCGAACTTGGAAATTTTAGCATCGCAATACGCGAGGCATCAAATTGTAAGAATTAATTCATAAGGCGACGATTTAATTGGTTCAATATTTGACGTTGTAAAAGAGCGAAATGTTTTCTGCAATTTGGAAAATTAAAAATTTTTTTTTTCCTTTAATACGTCGAGGGGACAAATATAAATTGAAAATGTCGAATGAAATTTTCTCGAAAAAAATTTGCTTTGTGACGAAAATACACATTTTCGCGTATTTTAAATTTTGCGCAAAATCGCCTCCGATTTTGATTTTGCAAATGCCGCCGTTATTTGTCGTTTTTCGTCAACCGTCGTCATGTGCTAAATTAAAGACCGTTGGAAACCGTATCCGAAGCTCCGATTGGTTTTTTATCCGTCGCGTCGTTTCCTCGTGGGAGACCTATTTCGGTGAAAATTGAGGAAAAACTTTGGACTCTTATTTACCGGCCGATCTTTAATTTTTAAAAAGCAACGGAAGCGTATCGCGACGCTCTATAATAGTTCGTCAATAACATTTTGAATTTTCAAAAATAAAGAACTTTTAACGTGAAAATTCCTACTTTTTCCTTTATTAGACGACCTCAGGAGAGTAATAAAGTTTTTTTGTGCGACCGTGCGGTCACGCTTACATGTTCTTCCGACAGTTAATTTAAATCTGGGGGAGCTTGAAATGCAGTATTTCTTAGAGGTCTTATGTAGTTGTTAACTATCCATCCATTGTAACCTTGAAAATCTGTTGAAGGTCATAGTTATGGCGGTAATGGCAAAATTTACAAATTTTACAAAATTGCCACAATTAAAGATCTCGATGGATACCGTCGTTAGCTTTGATTTGTTCCAAAACAGGTGACCTTGAAAATCGAATTTTACCCCGAGTCGAATTGTGGATTGGCACGACAAATAAGAAATGGGATGTTACTTGTATGCCGTGTGATTGTTATGAATAGAAAAAAATTCAATTTCTAAAAGTTTGTAATTACAGGGTTGCCACAGAGATCTAAGCAAGAAGTGAGTGAAAAAAGTGTATTAATTTTCAAAAAAAAAGTGAAAAAAGTGTATAACAACTTTGAACAAAAAGTGTAATATTTTTAAATTGTTTTTGATTATATTTTTAACATAAATTAAAACAAATACGTTCATAGTAATTTAATAATCAGAAGTTTTTGCTTTCTTATTGAAAAAGTTTCGGTTTTGAACGTCTTGCGACATTTTCCCGATACTTCCCTGTCCTGTGCTCGTTGCATGTTGAATCGCTCGTTGAAACGCCACCATGCGGGAGAATTTAAAATTAGTAAATGACGTATTACATGAAAATAAAAATTCGTTCTTCAGACTCAAAACATAACAAAATCAATTAATTAACAAAACATATTACAATAAATTTAACACCATACTGAAAAATTTGCAAATTTTCACCAGATTATGATTTTAAATTTCGGAATATACGTCTAAACACAGCCATGTTGTTGTTGCTGGTGGCGCCACCAACGGTAATGTAAATCGCCAATATACATAACAGTTTTAACTTGATATTTTTATTTGTTATTTAAAATCTACAATTGTGTGGTCGGTCATCTTGGCTATTATGGTTATCATCAAATATTATTGTTAATACCAACAAAAAAATCCAGAAAAGATACCAACAACAAACATTTTTTTAAATTTGAATTTGAAAAAATATAAAATTGAAAATTATTTATTAAATATATTAAAAAATGTAATTTTTATGTGAGATCGTAAAAAAAGTGAAAAAAGTGAATTTTCTTCAAAAAAGTGAAGAAAAGTAGGTGCATGTCAGTGGCCCCCCCAGTTACGAATTTTTTTATAAAAATGGTGTCACACGTTAGAGCCTGAATGAGCTTCCATTATTTTCGTTTGAGCCTCAAAGGTCGCGGAGTTATTCGCAAAAAACAACTGGGGGGGCCATAGACATGTTGGCCCCCCCAGTTTCGAATATTCGCGTGGATTTGGTGTCAAACGTTAGAGCATCGTTAGAGCCTGAATGAGCTTCCATTATTTTCGTTTGAGCCTCAAAGGTCGCGGAGTTATTCGCAAAAAACAACTGGGGGGGCCATAGACATGTTGGCCCCCCCAGTTTCGAATATTTGCGTGAATTTGGTGTCAAACGTTAGAGCATCGTTAGAGCCTGAATGAGCTTCCATTATTTTCGTTTGAGCCTCAAAGGTCGCGGAGTTATTCGCGATAAACTGCTGGGGGGGGGGGCGCCGACATGCTTTTCCATTTTCCTTCCAATTTGGATTTTTTGTTTGAAACTGATGCCAATCGATAGAGCATCGTTAGAGCCTCAATGAGCTTCTATGGTCATGGTTTTAAGTTAATATATTTACAAAGTTATGGATGTTTTAAATTTTCGAACAAACTCCGAGCAACATGCGTTAACTTGAATTTTGCCAGATTGAGGGTTCCCACTATCATTGCTATTTTAAATTCCCTGACTTTCCATGACGAAAATTATAAATAAAACATCAACTTAAAGGAATATAAAGCTTTAGTTGATATAAATAATCATTATTACCTTCATCGATTTCATTTAATATCAACTGCAAAATTATTGTTTGAAGAAAAAGTTTTATTAATAAAACTAAAACTCGCAGTGCATTTGTAGTCGGTAAATTACTGGATTGCAAATCGCCATAGTCCATAAGTTTTCGTACCTCGTCATTTAGGATAAAAGAAGGTGTCATTTTCTCATTGATTAATTTAGTTTCTAATTCTTCCCGTTTGGCTTTCGATATATTTCTTTTAACGTCTTGATTGCAGTTGTTAATATAACCAGTGTATATGCACTCCATCACGATATCACATTCCGCTTTTGGAATATTTTCCACATTTTAAAATGCCATGACAAGATTTGCATCGACGACTTATTTGAAAGTAACAAAATCCACTTGGGTAGATTTTACAACGTTTGTATACTCGTATTATACAACATGGAACTTTCGTCTCTCTAAAAATTTTGGTATGAATTAAATCTGTCCAGTAGTGTGCTTTCAAAGTTTCGTAATTTCTAATATTATCGTTGTTGTTCCCATCTGATCGTTTGTAAGAGCGATTGGACGGAGAAATACTATTCCACTCTTCCGCTGTCAAAGTTATTCGAAATTCTAAACGTTTGTCGCCTCCTTCGTTTTCTTCTTGATCCTCATCCGATATATCCGAGTTAATTTCTGCAGTGTATTTTGATGAAACCTGTAAATTTAATTCTTCCATAATTTTGTGCCTGTTCACGATCGCGTGGTTATAAACGTATTTTGTGCAAAACGGTGGTATTACCAAATTGTTTTACTATTTCCGACCAACAAACATTTGATGGGCCCCAAAACTTTTTACCCATTGGATCATAAATTTTCTCTTTATTGGCAACAATAACCAGGTTAAGGTACTTCAGATCAATATTAGATTTTTTCGGCATGATATTTCGCTATATTTCTTCGATAAAAATTTTTATAAATTCAAATACAATTTCTCGCTTATATAGGGTTTTTTATAACCAACTTAAAAGTTTTTATCTTTTAATCTGGCATGCATGTTGCTCGGAGATTGGCGAAAATTTAAAACATCCATAACTTTGTAAATATATTAACTTAAAACCATGACCATAGAAGCTCATTGAGGCTCTAACGATGCTCTATCGATTGGCATCAGTTTCATACAAAAATTCCAAATAGGAAGGAAAATGGAAAAACATGTCTACGGCCCCCCCCCCCCAGCAGTTTATCGCGAATAACTCCGCGACCTTTGTGGCTCAAACGAAAATAACGGAAGCTCATTCAAGCTCTAACGATGCTCTAACGTGTGACACCATTTTTATAAAAAAATTCTCTTTATTTGCAACAATAACCAGGTTAAGGTACTTCAGATCAATATTAGATTTTCTCGGCATGATATTCTATTTCGCTATATTCCTTCGATAAAAATTTTTATAATTTCAAATAAAATTTCTCGCTTAGGTATATAGGGTTTTTTATAACCAACTTAAAAGTTTTTATCTTTGAATCTGGCATGCATGTTGCTCGGAGTTTGTTCGAAAATTTAAAACATCCATAACTTTGTAAATATATTAACTTAAAACCATGACCATAGAAGCTCATTGAGGCTCTAACGATGCTCTATCGATTGGCATCAGTTTCAAACAAAAAATCCAAATTGGAAGGAAAATGGAAAAGCATGTCTACGGCCCCCCCAGCAGTTTATCGCGAATAACTCCGCGACCTTTGAGGCTCAAACGAAAATAATAGAAGCTCATTCAGGCTCTAACGATGCTCTAACGTTTGACACCAAATTCACGCGAATATTCGAAACTGGGGGGGCCAACATGTCTATGGCCCCCCCCAGTTGTTTTTTGCGAATAACTCCGCGACCTTTGAGGCTCAAACGAAAATAATGGAAGCTCATTCAGGCTCTAACGATGCTCTAACGTTTGACACCAAATTCACGCGAATATTCGAAACTGGGGGGGCCAACATGTCTATGGCCCCCCCAGTTGTTTTTTGCGAATAACTCCGCGACCTTTGAGGCTCAAACGAAAATAATGGAAGCTCATTCAGGCTCTAACGATGCTCTAACGTGTGATACCATTTTTATAAAAAAATTCGAAACTGGGGGGGCCACTGACATGCACCTAAGAAAAGTGTATGATTTTCAAAAAAGTGAAAAAGGTGAAAAAAGTGACACTGTGGCAACCCTGTAATTAAGTTGGAATTACACATTGAAAAATCATTGTTCCCAGGTTTGTCCTTAATAAAGTCATTGGAATAGATTTTGTTATGAATATCAATCTGTATAGTACCTTATGTAATATTGAAATTGTATACGACTTGAATTATGTTAGAATGCCACGGTCGCACCCTTAACCTTAAACAAAAAAATTTGTACAAATTTAAATTTTTAAGGTCAGGACAGAACGTCGAAAACAATTTTTAAAAATTGCTACGTTACCAGCACGGAATACTCTTCTGAACTTCAAAATATTCCGTATAAATGGTATTTTAGCCATTTTTTGTTAGAACAGTTTTAAAAAAAATTCAAAATTTAAAAATAATACCTTCAAATAATAGTAATTAATCATAGCAATTTTTGTTTAATTTGTCGTTTAAAACTGTCATTTATTTAAAATCAAGCATTGCTTGCGCCGAACGTTCAATTCGAGGTTAAGTACTATGACTTTTGTCACATTGGCGTCAAATTTTAACCTAAATTTGAACGAAATTCTAACCTAAATTTTAACAAAATTATTTAGGCATTCCAACTTCATGTCAAATGATGTTAAAATGGCCGCCTGATGGCAGTCAGTTAAACGCCAGTTGTATGTTTACATTTTTGATAAAAATATTTGTCTTATTTTGGCAAAATTTTGTATTTAAATAAATAAATTCGTAAAAATAACTTATATATACGAAAAAACACTTATAAATCCATATAAACACATACAATGTTTGACATTGCCATCAGGCGTCCATATTGAATTCGAAAAATATCACGTGATGTGGAATGCCTAATATAACCAGATTGTTATACAACCATAATATTATTATGGAAAATCAGAATCGCACCGACTAATTTCGTTTTGACGTTTGATATAATTTTGGTAGACCAGTTAGCTCTTGCCATGAACTTAGAAGATTAGGACCGGCAACTATGGTTATAAATGCGAGCGCTTAACCGAATCGCGCAAAACTATTATAATAGATGGCGCGGACTTTAGTGCTATAATGCTGGTATTACACTATGCAATTTAATGACGAAAACTTATAAGTTTTATAGCTTTATTTCAATATTTTCAATTTAAAACGTATTTTTGCATACATACAAAACTTTTTATACAATAAAATACATATCTAACAAGAAATAAATGTACATTTATTAAAACTAAATATAAAAAATGATAGAATAAAACTCAATTAATTATAACTAAGTTTTTAATAACAACTGCCTCAACCTCATAGTAATGTATGGTGCAAATGACTTTATTTTTATATTAACCTAAAATACGCATAAAAGTCATGTAAAATTTGAATTTAAATGACATTTAACATACATTAAGGACAGCGCCACCTTGTGATATAGTTTTTCGTGATTCGCATAAGCGCTCGCAAATTTTAAGCATTTAGATAGGGAGTTGCCGGTCCTAATCTTCTAAGTTCATGGCTCTTGCTAATAATAAGCGTATTAAATTAGCATTTTCATTTTACTGTAATGATTAATAACTCATTAACTATTTAATTAATTACGTTGAATTAAGTTTATTAATTAAGACTCGCATTCTTAAAAGCAAGTTGGAGGCCGAAGGCCGACTCGTAAGGAATCCGCATAGCGGAATGCCGCTGGCAGGCCTAGCGCCAGAAACCCGGAGGGTTTCGCAGCGCTAGTATTAAATAACAAATTACACAAACAGTCGATGATAGAAATAGATACAGATAGTTGGCGCATTTATTTTACTGCGCCGAGACAACTTCTAAATTAAGACGAATTTTATGAAGGGTGTAAAATTAAAATGACGACTCTTTTAAAGGTCATGCGAGTTGATCGTGCAGTAAATGGATTACCTACTGCCCAAACATGTTTTTTCCAATTACGTTTACCACCTTACACAACCCAAGAAATTATGGCCGAAAGGTTAAGGTACTCGATCAACAATTGTCGTTCCATCGACATGGATAATTATATGTTGGCCAGAAACACTGAACAAGGGCCTGGTTCCGACGACGACTATTAAATTGTGCACTATTATTTTGCTCTCTATAAATTAATTAAAAAGATGTTAATAGGGAATTTTTTAATTTATTATCAATTTATGCAACTCATTAAATTATTGTTATGTGTTGACTTATAGCCAAAATTTATTATTTTCTATTGTTAAAATTAATTAATTTTTTTGTTATTTTAAAACTATGGTTATTAAATTTGGGATACAAATAACTATGGTTGAGCTCTTTGTTATTTTTATATTGCAATAAAAAATAAAATAAAACTATTACACTTCAATCGATGTTTAAGGACCTGAACGAACCCTTCATTCCAAACAATTGTTTACCATTTTTGTTTTCCGTTGGTCTCTTCGATTCGTCCACCGCCCATCTGGTTTTGTCGGTTAAATAATCTCTGTAATCCATAACCTTTTTAGTCCATTCCAATTTAATGTCTTGCAGTTTGCCTACGTCACCTCCATACTCTTCGGGAAGCAAATCTTTGGAGATGTGCTGGTACAGTGAGGTCGAATTTGGTGGGTGAAAGTGGATCTGGAAATAAAATTTCAGGTTTATAAAGATTTTATGTACTGCATCTTACCATCGCGGAAACTTCGCTCCTCATAAACGGTTTAACAATCGCAAGCACTTTGTCTAAAAATGGAGGTACATTTAAAACGTGGATTTGTTTCAACCGTACTGGATGTGCTTCCTAAAAATTTTATCAAGTTAAGTCACTTCAAAATCTTTCGGTTTTCGTTGATTTACCTGGGTGTAAAACATGTACTTCTTCAAAATAGGCAAAGTCACTTTGGTCAGGTGGCGCAGAGAAAAGCCTCTCATGTCGAAAATTGGAATTTCACCGTCGGGGAACTCCCGGTCGGAAACCAAACGTACGTCCGCTACAGCCAAAAACGTTTTTAGTACGTCGACAAAAATGTATTTATCTGGGTCGGGATCGCCGGATAAACGGTAAATAAATAATTTGTAGTTGTCTTTGGTGACTTTCGGTAAGGGCAGCATGTCCCTGAAAATGAACTGGATTAATTTTGGTTTCGAAAAGACGAAGGATGTGATTACGTAATGTTAAAAACATTTTGGAATTGTTTGCTTGTAGGATCCCTATTGGAAAATATTTCGGGCGCTTGTGACCGCACAGTGTAGCACAGATCGATCAAATTTTTGGTTTTTTCCAAACTGAAGTCGCTGGAGTGGAGAAAGCGCTTCAAAAATTGATCATCTAAAAACAAAGAGCCACGATGAGAACTGAAAACGACGCTCTATTGATTCAATTTCACTTCCCCATTAGTTAATTCAAACAATAAAAATTTCGAAACGAATTGAAATCACTGAAGTTGAATAAATAAATCGAAAGTCGTCCCGTTTCTTGTTCAAGTGTTAAGATAACAAACTTCGGCGATTTTCTTTAAAAAGGTAAATATTGGGCACTTACCTATATTGGCTGGTAAATGAGGCTGTTTCGAGAGCCACTCTTTGATTATTTTTAGGTGCTCGTTTCCGTCGTCGGTTGAAGCTTGTTCCGGCATTTTTTCTGAAACAAACATTTTTGCTTCGCTTGGAAATTTATTACGAGATGTTCAATAAACCGAAATGCACTTTAAAGCGGTCAATTGCAAATTAGAACATTGTGCAACGTGCACAACTCATCAAGTGAAAGTATACTGCGTGCAAATATTATTGTTGACGAAAATTGCAATTTATCGTTTCAAAACGGTGTTTTTACTTAAAAATTCGAACTTGACTTTTTAAATTTTTAGGGCCGCTTGTCCGCGAACTAAAATTCGGAGTTATTTTAAGAAGCACCCGAAAAGAAAATTTGCAAAATTCAAAAAAATATTAAGTGTACTTAAAACGTCTCAGTTTTAAATTGAGCACTGATTGAATTTTTTATATTTAGAAATTCACTTACAGCTCAAAAGACACTTTTACACACAACACATCTAAAATTCAACTAACAGTGGATGAACGTTAACTTTATTTTATAAGCGATCGTAAAACTTTCTCGCCGTTGTTCGTTTATAAGGTCAGGTAATTATTGGTAAGTTAATTTGCCGATAATTATTAATTTATATAAAAATCGCTATAAAATAGGGAATCTAATCTCACATTTACGACGTAAACAATAAAATTAATTAATAGAAATGTTGCAATGCCCCAGGGTAAATTGTTTGAATTGTAAATTTGTTGTTATGTAGTAAAAAATTTGTTGATAGGATGGAACGGTCGACAATTAAAAATTCCGCAGGAGCCTGTTATGAAAAATTTCCAAATGTAAACATGTTTTTAAAGGGGCCACATTTTCACGGTAATAAATTTAATCCTTGCTTATCCTTGAACTCTGTAACTGGAATTCAACCATGTCATGCAGCGCCGTAGCAAGCTCTTCGGGCGCCCGAGGCAAATTTGATTTTTATCATTTTAAAAATTTATCAAGCCTGAGGCAAAAGCCTCAGTTTGCGCACCCTTGCTACGGCGCTGCAGCTTGCACATTTTAGTTTATCGGGTCGTAATTTAAGAGCGCGCTGCGTAAAGAGAGAGAGGGAATGATGTTGAAAGAAGCCTCTAATCTTTTGTACAAATTTAAAAAACTAAACGTCGTATCAATGTAATTCTTTTTTTATATTAATAAGGAAAGACTATTGAAGGCAATAACCAATTTTGAGCGCTTTAAATTAACAGTAAATAGGTTAATTTAATTTATGAAAAAGGACAATTTTGAATTTTTATGACAACCGATTTTAATGAAACTTCGTTATTGCCTTCTGCAGATCATTATAAGGACAAAACCTGATTTTGAAGCGATTTCATCATCAATTATAGAAAACTTGTACAAAACTTGTAAATCAAAAAGTGCCCTTAGTGGAGTTTTAAACTATATAAAATCAACTTAATGCACAAAGGGTTCAAGGGTTCCCTTAGATATGGGGCAAATAATTTTTTTTAATTTTTTAAATCTACAAAAGATTAGAGGCTTCTTTCTACATCATATCTACTGCTTCCCTCTCTCTCTTTCCGCAACGCGCTCTTAAATGAACAGCCGGTGTAAGGGTGATCACCAGCGCAATGGGAACAGTACGTCAATCCCTCAATGACATACAGTCGAAGCATTTAAGAATGTTGACAAATTCCTCGATGTACAGTACAGCTCAAAAAGATAAGTACACTTATATTATTTAATAGTTTTCAAAATTTTAAACATTAAACACTTTTTAAATCGATTATTTGAAAAGAAATCAAGTAATATAATTTATTTGCATCAAGTTTAACAAAAAAAAAACTGAAAAAATGTTATTGTGTTGGCTAAATTCTGGTTTCTTACAAAAATCCACCTATTGCTTTTATAACAGCTCGGCACAAACGGAAGCATTCTTTGGATGAGTTTATGCAAAGTTTCAGATTGAATTGCATTCCAAGCATCTTGCACGACTTGCCATAAATGGGTTTGTGAATTTGGGCCCTTTAGTCGAACCTTCCGATCCAGTTCCTCCCACAATAGCTCTATAGGATTCAAATCCGGGAACGGGTGGCCTATCCATATAATTTAGCACTCTCCGTTTTTCAGTTTCTATCAAATAGTCTCTGGACAACTTCGATGAGTGCTTGGGATAATTTTCTTCTTGAAAAATAAAACCTCTCCCAATTAAACGTCGACCTGATGGCAGCACATTGTTTTCCAATATTTGTTTATAACCTCCTTTTTCCAAATTCCTTCTATTTTAATAATATCTCCGATACAATTCTTGCCAAAACATCCCCAAATCATAACGGACCCTTCGCCGTGTTTCACCGTTGGGACAATACATTCATCCATAGCCCATTCTCCCTTGCGCTTTCTCACAAAACTCGTCGATGAAGACCGAAGATTTAAAACTTCGACCCATCCGACCAAACAACCTTTTTCCATTGACTAATTGACTATATTTAATGTTTTTTAGCACAAGCTAGTCTCTTCACTATGTTTTGAGGTCTTAACAAAAGTTTCCGCATAGCAATTCTTCAATTGGCCTGCTGTTTGCAACCTTCTTTTTACCGTCGACAAACTGACATTATTTGTACGAGTTTCGTTGATTTCAGCAGTAAGTTGAGGAGCCGTCATTCTCCAATTTCGAATGCTATACCTTGCAGTTAATTTATCTTTACGTTTTTTAAGTTTTTGGCAACAATTGCCTCGGAGATATTATTAAAATAGAAGGTATTTTGAAAAAGAAGGTTATAAACCAATATTGGAGAACAATGTGCTGCCATCAGGTCGACGTTTAATTGGGAGAGGTTTTATTTTTCAAGAAGAAAATGATCCCAAGCACTCATCGAAGTTGTCCAGAGACTATTTGAGAGAAAATGAAAAACGAAGAGTGCTAAATTATATGGATTGGCCATCCGTTCCCGGATTTGAATCCTATAGAGCTATTTTGGGAGGAACTAGACCGAAACGTTCAACTAAGTGCCCAAAATCACAAACCCATTTATGGCAAGTCTTGCAAAATGCTTGGAATGCAATTCAATTTGAAACTTTGCATAAACTCGCCCAAAGAATGCCTCGTTTGTGCCGAGCTGTTATAAACGCAAAAGGTGGATTTTTGTAAGAAACCCGAATTTAGCCAACATAATAACATTTTTTGCCATTCCGGGGGTAAAGTACTCACTTTTTACCCCGGTTTGCGGGTGTAAAGGGGCACTTTTTTGCCCTGCTATTTCCTAGTACTTTTTGGTAGTAGTTGGTAATATTACTAGATACTACCACGTGCATTATTAAAAAAATGCGTTAAATTTTTGCTTTAAGTTACTAAATTGGCGAAGTTCCTACTTTACCTCCCGGAATTGCAAAAAACAGTATATGCACGACGGGAGTAAAGTGACTTTTGGCCCATGGGTAATTGTTTCACTCGGCTGGCGCCTCGTGTAAACAATCCTTTACCCTGGGGCCAAAAAAATGTCACTTTGCTCCCTTGGTGCATATTCTACTATTTTCAGTTTTTTTTTGTTAAATTTGTTGTAAATAAATTATATTACTTGATTTCATTTCAAATATTTGATTTATAAAGGGTTTAATGTTTAAAATTTTGAAAACTCTTAAAAATTATAAATGTACTTATCTTTTTGAGCTGTAGTGTATATGCGACCGCGGTCCACATTTATTCTAGCCAGAGAGCCCTTAAGCTTCAGGCTTAGCTTAAAGCTTAGCTTGAAGCCTAGCTTGAGGCTTAGCTTGAAGCTTAGCTTGAGGCTTAGCTTAGCTTGAGGCTTAGCTAGAAGCATAGCTTGAGACTTTTTTCCTGTTTCCTCCATAGATTAACCACCTAGGGAGGGAGTATATTATGCAAATTGATACATGTAACGATATATTAACATTAGTATAAATAACAAGATGAAATAACAAATATGGTGGTGATAATTGGGGGTAACGATGAATGATGGAATGATGAACGTTGAAACAATAAAATTAAACTAACAATTGATTTTATAAAAAACAATAACAAGGTCAACAATAAATAAAGCACTATATAAACGTATTACTTCTGGAATAACACACTAATTGCAATAATTTATTTGCTAAAATTTAAGTAGTTGAGCATAAATCCATTTCTCAGACTAAAGGGGCATGTTGAATCGTTTCAGGGTGTTAATAATTGATTTACAAAAAATGATAAAAAATTTGGTGGTGAAATTGTCAGTAATTATGTCTGAAATGTTGTGTGGTGTTTAACGAACAATGAGAGGTGCGCAGGTGTGGCGTTGCTGGACGTACTATTTCGGGCAGTAAGACAACAAATGATGTAGAGTCTGCCTACTTTTTGAATCGCAGGGGCACACGTCAACAGGACTGATCTTGAATCTGTATAGATACTCGCGCGCAAACGAGTGACCCGTCAATACCTGCGTCATTTCAAAGGAGGTATCAACGGCACTTCGGAACAAGCGAACATCTTGTAGTGTGGGTATATGCTGCCGGGTGGTTGAGCCTTGGACGACATTTCTGTGCTCGGTGTCCCAAGGCAAATTACCCTTCTTGCGTAACTTAGAGGGAACTGGTTGTATGCCATGCGGCTGTGCGAGACAGCCGCGTCTTTGGCACATTGATCTGCAACCTCGTTCCTTTTGGTACCTCAATGAGCCTTTACCCACGCAAACCTGATGATCGTTTGGTCCTTCGGTTTGAGCAGTGAACGATGGATGGAGGTGACCAAAGATACGGTGCTACTCCTATTAGCGATGATAACAAGCGATGAAAGGCTGTCGGAGAAAATGCACACTGAGTGTAGTCTCCTGGGGGAGATCCAAGTCAGGGCGGCGTCAATCGCATATAGCTCGGCTTGAAACACGCTACAAGCACCGTTTAAACGGTACTTGTGGGTCTCTTGCCGAGCCTCACGGTATATGACGATTGCCGCGCCGGCCTCCCCCCTTCCTGCTTAAGGCTTAGCTTAAATCTTAGCTTGAAGCTTGGCTTAAAGCTTAGCTTGAGGCTTAGCTTAAAGCTTAGCTTGAGGCTTAGCTTAAAACTTAGCTTGAGGCTTAGCTTGAGGTTTAGCTTGAAGCTCAGCTTGAGGCTTAGCTTAAAGCTTAGCTTGAGGCTTAGTTTTAAGCTTAGATTGAGGCTTAGCTTAAAGCTTAGCTTGAAGCTTAAGCCCGTGTCTGACTATAAAAATTTGTATAAAACGATTTTATACAAATTTTTTTATAACGATTTTATACAAATTTTTTAAGCCCTGTCTCACTATAAAATATTTGGTGCAAAGTTTTTATAAAAACAATATCAAGGTAAGTTGTGTTTATCGTTTGTTGTATTATTTGACATGCAATGGAAAGTTTATTAACAAATCGTTTATTATTGGCCTGCATAACAAGTTTGGTAGGATATGCGGTTATTAAAAATAGAAAAAAGAATAATAAACGTAGATGGTGGGTTAGGCCCTGGTTACAAAAAAGAGATTTCTACTTCGTTACAATTTCGTGATATGGTATTAAGCCCGTGTCTGACTATAAAAATTTGTATAAAATCGTTTTATAAAAATTTGTATACAAAAGATGTGACGTCTTGTCTCACTATAAAATAGGGTCGAGGACTATTTCACTGACCACTCCAAATAAATTGAAAATTTCCTATTGCAAAGAGGAAGGTTTATATAGTATACTGATATAATTTTCACTAGCGGATTTATTATCAAAATTTTGAGTAAATCGAATTTGAAGTTTGCAAATTTACATGTAAAAACTTAACGAGATTCGGCGCGTCGCTCATTCTGTTGACGGTGCGTGCGAGATGAACTAGTCTTAGACTTAGCGTTTTGCGGACCGGCAGATGCAGTTCGTCTCTCCTACATGTAACATCGATTATTTTTTGTTTTTACGCGATTTTTTGGGGGTGAAACGTAAAAGATAACTGCCCCATACCGCGACTATACTTTTAGGCTTCTATACAAAGTATAGCAAGAAGCCTTATGATCTGGCTCCGTGTCTGTCCGTCCGCATAATTCAAAATCATACAGAGCGTTTCAAATCGTGTTGAAAATAATCAGTGTGTATAATAGAGGTCTAAGAATTGGGTACCCAGTGCGCTATTAGGCTTCTATACAAAGTATAGCAAGAAGCCTTACGATCTGGCTCCGTCTCCGTCTGTCCGCATAATTCAAATTCATACAGAGCGCTCCAAATTGTTTAATGCTATTTTGAGGGTCTCTCGCATCCCGGTTTTATTTATCCCGGTTTTCTTGTTGGGTGGCGCCTTCTCGTATGTTTAGCTTAGTAACCAGAGTCAAAACCGCTCTGGAGGGGTGCAGAGCGGAGCGGCGCCCCGGAAGAGTAGGTTTTGACGATGGATACCCTCCCTATCGAATGCACACCCCTAAAATCGAAGAAGAAAAAATTTTATTTTTACACTTTTTCGGCAATATACGGATGATTTTCCATTTTTTTATTATATTTATTACTAATATCTACTAATCACACCCCCACCTATCCGAATTTCAAAGAAAAATTCAAATCGGAGCGAAAAAATTTCACTGGGCGGGGACGGGCGAACGATGTGCCATCGACCCGGGGTGTGCCAGTGGCCGCTTGAAATACAACTTTCCCATTTTCACACTTTTTTCGGATTTTTTTTTATGATCACCTCCACGACGACAATGACGCATTCGGACCAAAACATACCCAAAAAGGCGGTTAATTACCCAAAATTTTGCTAAATTTCATGTTGGGGGCGTGTCCGTAGTTCTCTAAACCACGCAAAAAATAGGCCGACAACCTATGCCGACCACCGCATGGTGTTTTTTATTAAATTTTCGTTGTTCTTTCTATTTAAACTTATTAATCCGCTAATATTTACATTAAAGCTAAACACTTTCTTGATCGAAATATTATGCCATTTCTATAGGAAATTTTCAATTTTTTGGTCAGTGTTAAAAATCCGGACCCATAAAATATTTGATGCAAAGTTTTTATAAAAACAAGATCAGCTGCGAAAAGTAATTTTGAGTTAGGTTTATCGTTTGTATTATTTGATATACTACAATGGAAAGAAATAATCATAATTTAGTTACAAAATTTAATCAATAATCACAATTTACTAAATTTAATGCACTTTTTAGAAAAACACGATCAGCTGTTGGCATCCATTAGTACACCGAATGTCTATTTACAAGTTGGGTGGGGGTCAACAGCCAATAGGATGCCTGCTTTTATAAAAATTATAGAAACAGTTCTAAAAACGAGAGTTTTTATAAAAACGTTTTTGTGACGTCTGAAAATACAAATACCATAAAAATATTTTGACGTTGCGTCATTTTTGTAAACCTACTGCGCTATCACACTATCAAAATCGTTTGCGTGCAAACTTTTATAAAAATTTGGATGAAATTTTTATAGTCCGACACGGGCTTTAGATACTTTATAGAATATTTGTTAATTTTAAGTTTAATAATTAAGGTAATTTTAAATTGTATAATAAAATGTAGCAAAATAATTAACTATTATATAGTATAATTTTTCGAAAATTAAACATCTCGTTATTAATTTTTAAAATTTGATCAATTTAAACGTTTTTACGTTCATACGTACCTACCGAGAAACAACATTATAATGCAATGTTATATACCTACCCAATTAATACTTAAATAACTTATAAATCCGTAACTTTTGTCTAAAAATGTTTTAAAGAAAACGAGAGTTTTTATAAAAACGTTTTTGTGACGTCATGAAAATAGAAGCACCATAAAATATTTTGACGTTTCGTCATTTTTATAAAACTAGTGCGCTGTCACACTATCAAAATCGTTTTTATGCAAATTTTTATAAAAATATGGATGAAAATTTTATAGTCAGACACGGACTTTAGCTTGAAGCTTAGCTTGAGGCTTAGCTTGATAAAAAGATTAAAAAAAATTACGTTGACGTCACAGCTCAAAAACAAAACACGATAAGAATGTGGCAATGGCAGGAAAAAGTGACACTTAAAAAAATAAGGTGGACGTGTCCAAGGATTTTCTGAAAAGATCTCTCTAAAATTTTTTATCGGATTTGTTCTAAACATTACGAACTCGCTGTAGTTTGTATCTGGTGAACTTATTGCGCACTGAGGGTGCGCTGTAAACGACGTTACGTTTCTGTGCAACGATGAAAACGCTATTAGTTTCCGGGACATAACAATATGAAATGATCAAATTGCATTATTTTGTACAAAGCTTTCTAAGTATTTTACTTCCAGTGGGAAGTATTTTACAACAAGCAACTTATCATAATATTTATATTCAACATTAAGACGACTCAAATGACTTCAGCAATAGAACAAGATCTCCTTCAATAATAATCCACATTTGATTGATGATTTTTTGTTTCTAGAACTACAATGGGAATGAATAATTAATTTGATTATTGACTAGATTCTACAGATAATATGATAATTGTAATTTTTTCTCTTGTCCCCCCCCCCCTTTCCTCTCATTACTAGTAATGACCGTGATAAATTTTTTTAACTTTCACCTTGTTAATGTTGATCTCATCTAAAATTTCCAAGTTCAAGTGTAAAATTTATAAACAGTTCTTTATTACGTCCGCCAGCTAATTTACTTTAAACATCTAGAAAACAATCTGAGAAACATTGTAACAATTAAAAAAATATACCCATATGATTTTTAAATGGTAACGTGTTTATTATAAAATTTAATCAGTTTTAAAGACACATTTTCGTATAAAATTTATACGAGAACGCGGCGTTTCTCGTACTCTCCAAGTCCCAAAAATCGTTTTGAATTTCTTGAAACGTTTTTAGTTAGGAAAAATTCAAAAATAGCATTAAATTACTGACCTTTTATTCGCTAGACAAGCTAGGACAGCTTCAAAAAGCTCAAAACGTTTTCTGTGCGGCCGTAGGCTAAGGTGACGTAACCAAGAGGTGCGTATTTTTCTCTTACTTCCTTTTCCCCACAATTTTTCCCTTCGTTGCAGTTACAGGGGTTGGTAGCATGGTCTCCTCACAATATGACCAAAATACTGCAGTTTGCTTAATCGTCAATATTATCAGTGGCGTAGCTAGCATGGGTGACACCCGGGGCGGATTTAATGGGTGTCACCCCCACCTAGGCTGATGACCTTTTGTTTTTGATGTGTCACCCCAAAAACCAAAAAACGATGTAATTTTAGTCAGGAAATTTAAATAATTTGGGGTCGGGTGCAACCCCCACCCAGGCTGATGACCTTTTATTTTGAGGTATCACCCCTAGGAACCTAAAAAACCAAGAAACAAGGTAATTTTAATCAATAATTTGGAGTCGGGTGTCACTCCCACCAGGCCGATAACGTTTTTTTGAGGTATCACCCCTAGGAACCTAAAAAACCAAGAAACTAGGCAATTTTACTCAGGAAATTTAAATAATTTGGGGTCAGGTGTCACCCCCAGACGGGTGACACCCGGGGCGGTCCCCCCCAGCCGCCCCCCTAGCTACGCCACTGATATTATCTCCTTATCTTTCTTCATTCTTCAACATCCTGAAACGAAACGGCACTTTAATGATGATGGTGATAGACATTGCTTTTATGTTTCTGGATTTCCTCTTCGACAAGATGGGATTAATGTTCCGGAGCCATTTTAGTCCGGCCGTTTTTGTTGGTAGCACGTCAAAACGTCGAAGTCAAAACGTCGAAAACAAAAAACGTCGAAAGTCAAAAACGTCGAAAACAATAACGTCGAAAAGCAATAATGTCGAAAAACAAAAACGTCGAAATCAAAAACGTCGAAGTCAAAATTTCGAAAAACAAAAACGTCGAAGCACGATTATTAAATAATAGCTGGCACGGGCGGCTTCCGCCGCCCTTAGCCATCTGGTTAAATAATAAGTCTGGTTTTAAAATTAAAGTATATGATTCGCTAATATATTTAGCGCTATCTAAATATTACGTAATTGGATAAAAAGTGTTATTACATTTTTTTAAATTGAATTATATACAAGGGTGGGCAAAAAAAGGTACTACTGATGACACTACGGAAAGTGTCATCACTGAAGGAGAAGAAGTAGTTCGTGTGTCAGGATCTCATAACCATGTGGTCAACGTGGCACAAATCGAAGCAAAGAAAATTCTTGAAGAAATCAAGCACAATAGTGAAACTATGATTGATACTCCGCCTCAGATTATCTCCACGTCTGTCGATAATCTGCCCTCAGCCGTAGCTGCGGCACTTCCTTCAGTTTCTCTTATGACGAGAACTGTTCAACGCGCAAGAAGAGTGGCTACAGCTCCACTCCCCAACCCTACAAATCTTATAGACTTGACTATCGTTGGAAAGTACAGGGAAACGAAACGAAACGAACCGTTTCTCCTCTTTGATAGTGGCCCTTCCGATGACCGTATCCTCTTCTTTAGTACCCAAAAAATTTAGATTTAATGAAGATCTGTAACCACTGGTACGCGGATGGAACATTCAAGTCTGCTCCCCCATTGTTCGAACAGTTGTTCACCATTCACGCTGTTCACTACAATAGCGTGATTCCGACCGTGTTTGCTCTTTTGCCAAATAAACGTCAGGAGACATACGGCAAAGTCCTTGATGTTCTCAAGAACCTCATGCCTGGGCTAACTCCTGATAGCGTCATGACAGATTTTGAAGTCGGTCAGATTAATGCTTTCAGACAGGCATTCGAAGGCATTAATAACAGAGGCTGTTTTTTTCATTTCAGTCAATGTATATGGAGAGTTATTCAAGGAAACCATGAGATTCGAGTCCAGTGCGAGAACCGTGAGAACATTCAGTTCTCAGTTAATATTTGAAAGTTGGCTGCTTTGAGTTTTGTCCCCGTCGACGAAGTGGTTCAATCTTTTGAGGAACTCATTCAAACCGAGTTCTTCACTACTAACGATGAGATACTTGAACCTTTGGTCTATTATTTCGAAGATACTTGGATCGGCCGCCAGCGTGGGTCAACTAGACGTCCCCCTAAGTTTTCAATTGCACTTTGGAATTGTTATGAAGCTGTCTTCAACAACCTGCCCAAAACAAACAATTTTGTGGAAGGATGGCATCGAGCTTTCAGTTCTCTCTTGAGCTGCAACCACCCTACCTTCAATTTGGAAGTTTATCGATGTTTTGAAGAAAGAACAGGGTATGAACGAGTTCAAAATAGAACAGTATATCAGCGGTCAGCAACCACCTCGAAGACGAGAAAAGTATCGCGACGTTGCGGCCAGAATTAAGTCCATAGTACTGTCGTATGGTGAGCGTAACCTGGATGACTATCTGACTGTTATCGCCTATAACTTTCAATTCCAAGACAGTTGATAAAATTATTTTGAACTTTTGCATTTTAAGCAATCTTTATTACTTGTGTATGTATGTATATACATATTTCTTAATAAACATTATTATTATTATTATTTTAAATAGTTTTTGTTTTCGACGTTTTGACTTCGACGTTTTTGATTTCGACGTTTTGTTTTTCGACATTATTGCTTTTCGACGTTATTGTTTTCGACGTTTTTGACTTTCGACGTTTTTGTTTTCGACGTTTTGACTTCGACTTTTTTGTTTACGACGTTTTTGTTTTCGACGTTTTGACATGGAATCTTTTTGTTACCTCGGAGAAGTTTCTTTCCACTTTCAAAGAATAATTGGTCGTGGATTTTTCGATCATTTGGATGGTGATTGAAGGCCAGATTGCTGATCGCAGGCGGGCCTCTAATTTTATCAACGCTAACAGCTGGTTTTCAATTAGATTTTGAACTGATGGGTGAGATGATACAACTAAGACTCCGAGTTTTTGACCTTGATCATCCTGTAGGGTTTGATCAATACCTACTTGAGGCTGATGCTAGTCAGTAGGGTTTTTGTTTCCTCTTATGGTTTAGCCTCGTTACCTTCCCCTGGGTAGACGGGGACTTTATATCTTTGCTCTTGCTCTTCCAGCCGACCGCTGCGAGGTGGTCTCGTGGTAGTTCTGTTTTTGGGGTTCGTCTTTCTTATCTTGGGGAGATTCAGGTTGTCGAACATTGAATTTGAGAAGGGTTCTGGATTTCGGAGTGGGGGCAGTGCCTTAACTATTTCCTCTATTGTCTGTTTGGACACAGGGAGGGAGGCTGAAGGCTCTTTTTGCAGGAATTTATCGCGTCTTCCCGTGTTTTCACACCTTCCAACGGTGCGTCTCTAAAATAGATAGCTTCTTTGCTTCTGATCAGAAAAGTCCTCACCTTAAGTGCTGCGTCCGAGGCTATTTTTGCCATTTTTCTTCTTCCAAGTCTTCTTCATTCATTTCTGCGCTCTCAGTCGGTTGCACTTTTTCTAATTCCTCTGGAATTGTTTCGTTTCTTTTGGTGTTTCCTTTGTTTTTGGTTTTTTTGATGTGTCCTACTGCCAGGCTTGTTTCTTGTTGTGCTAGGGCCACTTTTTTCCTTTAGTTTTTATTTCTTTCTTTTTATTGTTATTAATCTTTTCCGTTTTTTTTTGTTTTCCGAATCTGATTCATTTCCTTCTTGCTCCAGGTGATTATTTTTCGATTGGGATTATCGATCCATAAATTCAATGTCGGCTCTTGTGTCCCATTTATCATTCTTTGAGGGTAGAAAGGAACTATCCTCGCTGTCTGTTTCTTCCAGGTTTCTTTTTATTCCGTTTGTTAGGCTTAGACTTCTTTTTCTTTGGTTGTCGTGAGTTGGCTTATGCCAGGGTTATTCAAGATCCAATTTTTTATAATTTTCGCTGATGAGGTCATATCGCCTTGATTTGTTCTCTCTTCTTTCTTCTTCCTCTGACTTTAAATCAGGTGTACGTTGGTTCCCTCCCTCTTGCCAAATCGAATTATTAAATAAAATTGATGTTTAAGCATCGTTTGAGCCTCAATGAGCTTCCATTTTTTGTTTCAACGACCCCGAAGGTCACGGAGTTATTCGCAAAAATCTTGGGAGTGACATCGAATTTTTGGGTGAAATTTGTGTCAAATATTATATGCGATTTCAGGGGGTTCATTCTTGATAAATTTATTTCTTTGCAATTTTTATTAATAAATGTTTTTCTTTAGATAATAATTTCCAATTATTATTTTATCAAACTGATAAAGGTAAAAATGATCATTATGAAATTAAAACAATGACTATAGGAGCTCAAAGGAAGCTCTATTGCAGTGCCAGAACTACCCAGGTGCCCTTTCACAGGGCTCAGGACCAAGGGGACCCTGAAATGAAATAGACATAAAAAAATATCCAATTTTGTAACTTTCCCATTTCGTTGAAAACTATAGTTTTTTAACAAAGTTTAGGTTCGGGAGTGAACGGCCCAAGTGACAAGGAATATCCGAAAATAAAAATCCTTTGATATATAGGTCAAAAAAGGGATAAGATACAAAATTAAACCAGGATATTTGAGGATTTTTAAGAATTAATACCGAAAATTGAGTAAAAACCATAACCCGTGGCCGGGATAGGCTGCCGGCCTAAATTTCGCGTGGTTTGAAGAACTACGGACACGCCCCTAACATGTAATTTTGCAAAATTTTGGGTAAATCACGGCCTTTTTGGCAATGTTTTGATCGGAATGTATAACTGTTGTCGTCGCGGAGGTGATCATAAAAAAAAATCCGAAAAAAGTGTGAAAATAAGAAAGTTGCAAAAGTACGGGCGACTGATGCAACACCGGTCGATGGGTCGCATCGTTCAGCCGGTCCCTTGAAATCGGGTGAAATTTTTTCGCTCCAATTTGAAATATTTTTTGAAAATCGGGAAGGTGGGGGTGTGATTAGTAGATATTAGTAATAAATATTCGCAAAAAAATGGAAAATAACCCGTGTATTGCCGAAAAAGTGAAAAAATTAAATTTTTAATTTTGGGGTAAATAAACATAATAAACGTTGGCTTGGCCAGAATTATGAGCAACAAAAAACCTACCCTACGCCCCTCCGGGGCTCCGGGCGGTTTTTCATGCTCAGAGCCGCTACGCGGCAGGGCTAAACATACGAGAAGGCGTCACCGATCAAGAACACCGGGATTAAGGCAACCGGGATGTTAGGGACCCTTGAAAATGCATTAAAAAGTATAGTCGCGGTATGCGGCAGTTATCTATTACGTTTAACCCCCAAAAAAGCGCGTAAAAACAAAAAATAATCGATGTTACATGTAAGAGTGACGAGCTGCATCTGCCGGTCCGCAACCTTTACCTTTACCTGATATGTATTTGATGGAGCATCCCGGCATGGCCGGCCTTCTCCTTCATCTGAAAGAATACATTAATGACATTGGAAGTTGTAGAGACCGGTGGGTCTCTGGGAATTGGCGCTTGGCGGACTGACTGGTTAGAAACCTGGGCTGTGACTGTGAATATGAGATATGTGAAGAAAAAGAAATTTTTTACGTTTGCCGATATAGTAGAGTCCCTAATTCGAAGAAAGAAATTATAATTTCTATTGATGACCTCGAAGTGAGTGGCTTCTACTTGGAACTAGTCAGAATTGGCGACTAGTGGGATTGTAGTGATACTATGGGGGGTGATTTATCGAAGCTTGTGGAAATTGATCGAAAAATTACACAAATCTAGTGAATAAATTCACTTTCGAAGAGAATTTGTGTAAGTTAAACCTGTGAACATACATTAGTCTGTGTGGGGGTGAGTTATGGTCAGGAGTTGTCCGTGGTCAGGAGTGATTTGGGACGGGGAATGAAGAAGTCGGCTGGGTTGTATTGACCTAGTTGATTTAATAGTGGGTTTTCTGAAAATTTGGATTTGTTGTAAAGATTGGTGGCATGTTTGCGGTTAAGAGTGTTAATAAGATCTAGTTTGGCGTCTGCATGTAGTCGCCTGTTAGTGACGTAATAGGGGGCGCTGAAAATAGCTCGGAGATTTTTGTTTTGAATGACTTGAAGTTTATTTATGGCCCTAGGGCGTGCGTATCCCCAGACAGGGGAGGCATAAATCATTGTCGGGCGGATTATGGCTTTGTATAATCTTAGTTTGTTAGCGGAGGACATGGTACTTTTACTGTTCATGAGGACGAACAATCTATTGAAGAGGCATTTGGCTTTACCGGTTGCGGAGGAAATGTGAGCGTCCCATTTGAGACTTCGGTCCATGGTAACGCCAAGGTACTTGACCTTGGTTTTCCAGGGGATTTGCTCCTCAAACATCCAGACACTGGAGTTGTGAGGCTTGCAACGATTTCGAAACATGATCGCGGAACTTTTGCTCGAGTTAACCTCGATGCGCCAAGTTTCGTACCACCTCCCGAGATCGTTGATCGCCTCCTGGAGGCGGGTTGTGGCTATGTCCGGGTGGATTGAGGACGTGTATATTGCAGTGTCATCTGCATATAATGAAATTTTTGTTGCGGGATCTGAGGGGGTTGGAATGTCGCTCATAAAGATGTTAAACAGTGAAGCTGCAAGGATCGAACCCTGGGGGACCCCGGAGGTGATGGGGCGCTTTGTGGATCTAGTGTTCATGAGTTTGACTTGGAGTTTTCTGTCGTGAAGGTAGGAGGCAATAAGTCGGACTAGTGGAATTTGAATTTTAGATTGAAGCATTTTGAACAGGAGGCCTTCGTGCCAGACCTTATCGAAAGCTTTCGATACGTCGAGTAGCACTAGGCCGGTGAATTCTTTTTTGTTTAGTGCCTGCGTGACGTGCTCAACTAATCGGAGGGCTTGGTGGGTCGTGCTGTGTCCAGCACGGAAGCCGAATTGTTCGTTTTGAATAATACTGTTATCGAACATGGCTTCTTGGAGACGGGTGAGAATGACTTTTTCAACTACTTTTCCAATAGAAGGGAGCAGGCTGATTGGTCTATAGCTTTTCGGAAGTTTGAGATTTTGACCGGGTTTGGGGATTACCACTACGTCAGCGGTTTTCCAAATTTGTGGGTAGTAGTTGAGTCGAAAACATGCGTTAATTACGCCGGTGATGGCAACTTTGGCTTTTTGGGGAAGTTCTTTGAGGGCAGTATTGGTGATGCCATCGGGACCTGGGGCTTTCCTCTTTTTGAGGCGTTTAATGGCAACGGTGACCTCCGGAAGAGAGGCGGGGGTGATATGTGTGTCATCGGAGGTGTTTAGGGTGGTGGTGACATAATTTTCGACCGAATTGATATGGTCTTGGTCTAATCTTGTGGTGTTGGGGGAGCATTGAGCTTGGAGGCTGTCAGCGAAGATTTCAGCCTTTTCAAGATCGCTCCGGGCAATAGTGCCGTCAGGGCGGGAGAGAATTGGGATGGTGACCTTCTTTTTCCCCTGGAGGGCGGCGGCCATGCGCCATGCGGACATGTCTTTAAATGATAGGGAGTTAATGGTGTCTAACCATTCATTGTCATGAAATTCTTTGACTTTAACGTCTACTTGCTCTTTGAGCCGGTTGTATGACCTTTTGTCATCAGGGTTACGAGTTCGCCGGGCGAGTTTCCTCGCTCGGTTTTTGGCTCTGATAAGATCTTTGAGGGAGGGAGTGAGTTTGTCTCTGACGTCCGTGGTGTTGACTTGAAAAGAAGTTTCGTCAACGGATTTTTTGATGTTGTCTTGGAAATTGACAATGAATTGGTCTAGGTCAGTGGGGGACTCAAAGAATGGGATTGGTCCAAGGTTTTTTGACAGAGTGTCTTTGAAAGAGGTCCAGTCTGTTGTCGTTCTCGTGGGAGGGCCCTTTGGGGGTGACAGCGGTCCGAGTGTCAGAAGGACCGGGTAGTGATCTGAGTTTAGCTCTTCGCTGGTGGAGATGTCGTATTGGAGTCTAAGACTAGTTCAACTTGCGCGGACCGTCAACAAAATGAGTGAGATTCCACTATTGCGCGTCACTGCGCAATAAAATAAAAAAATTTTACGATTTTCAAAGTCGATTTTCTCTATCAAATATTGGTTTATCCTGATGCTATAGGAATGTTATCATTAACTTTTAAATACATTAAACTATCAGAAAATCGCTAGCCAAAATTAAAATTCGATGTTGGATAATAGTCACCCGTCCCACATTGAAAATTCTCGAAAAATCACCTGCCGCGCTTAAAAGCTTAAGGTGCCCAAGAATGAGACCCTGCAGAGGGCACAAGAAAAGCTAATTACGGCACTGATTTATTAATTGACATCAATTTTACAAAAGTTCAAAGTGGGAAGGAAAATAGGAAAACGTCTCCAGACCCCCCCCTCCCCAGAATTCGCGAATAACTCGGAGATGGTTGAGGCTCGAACGAAAAAAATGAAACTCATTGAGGCTTAAACGATGCTCCAACGACTGACACCAACTGCTGTTTTATTAAAAAACTTGATTTGGGAGGGAAGGGTCTGACATGCACCACTTTAAATCTCTACTCGTACTTTTTTATCGCGAGATGCTCCAAAAACGAATTAATTTCGAAAAACTGAGACTCTTTTAGAGAATGATTTATTTCTCCTAATAACTTTACAACAATAAAATAAATAAAATACTTAAATGACCAAAATCACAATTCAATTCAATCTCAAGTGCTCGTCGTAATTTCGTTACTACTCCTGTCAATTTTGCCACCACTCCTTGATTTAAAAACTCAAATTAATGTTCACCACACTCTGAATATTTCATCTATAAACTTAAACTACACCTTGACACTCACTGACTCATTCATAATTTAGAGCGTATATCTACGGACGTCGTGGAGAGTTGAAATTTTGCATACCCGTGTGGTTTCACGAGGATTGAACGGGAAAATTGTCCGTTTATCGATGGGTCACAAGAGAGGGGGTGAAATGGCGGTTTAAAGTGGTCGCAAAATTTCAGAATTCACTTTGGAGAGTTGAAATTTTGCAGGCAGCTCCGGGCGGTGGTCGAGGGGGCGAAACAATTTTTTTTTCGAAATTTTTTCCGAGCGCTCGGCAAAACGGCTCCGCGCGAATTTTCGTATTTTTGCATATACTTCCAGAGTTTTCGTCCGATCACCTCAAATTTGCGAGAGGAGTGGGGGCGCCGAAAATTTAACCGAGATCTTGATGAACTTAAAATGCACTAGATCTTATTGCCCTTATGCAGTTATTAAATATCTGCCCATTTTTAACCTTGAAATTATTTTCGAGGGCATACTTATGGCCTTTAAAGCATTTCATAAAAATTTTAAAAAATTTCGAAAATTAAAGTTCTCGATAGATACCGTCGTTATCTTTAAATTGTTCCAAAAGACATTACCTTGAAAATTATTTTAAAGATCAAAATTTGTTGTCAAATCGAATTTAAAATACGAAGGAAGGATATATACAATAGAATGTTAGAGCCGTACTCTTCTAAAAGCAAAAAAAAAATGGGAGGATGAAAGCCGACCCGCATTATTAATAGCAAGTGGAATGCTGAAGGCAACCAGAACTCCTAAAAGCAATAGAGATGCCGAAGACCGGTTCGTATTCGTTACACGAATGGAAGCCAAAACTATGTTAGAGCCGTACTCTTCTAAAAGCAAATGGGAGGATGAAAGCCGACCCGCATTATTAATAGCAAGTGAAAAGCCGAATGCCGACATGTATTCTTAAAAGCATGTGGGAGGCAACAGCCGACCCATATTCTTAAAAGCAAACGGGATGGCGAAGGCCGACACGCATTCTTTAAAACAAGTGGGCGGCCGAAAGCCGCCAATGGGAGGCCGTAGGCCGACCCGTATTCTTATAAGTTGGAGGCCGAAAGCCGACCCATATTCTTAAAAACAAATGGAAAGCCGAATGGCGACCCGTATTCTTAAAAGCATGTGGGAAGCAAAAGCCGGCTACCCATATTCTTAAAAGCAAATGGGAAGGCGAAGGCCGACACGCATTTTTAAAAGCAAGAGGGCGGCTGAATGCCGACCTGTATTCTTAAAAGCATGTGTGGGAGGCAAAAGCCGACCCATATTCTTAAAAGCAAATGTGAGGGCGAAGGCCGACCCGTATTCTTAAAAGCATGTGGGAAGCAAAAGCCAACCCATATTCTTAAAAGCAAATGTGAGGGCGAAGGCCGACAAGCATTTTTAAAAGAAAGTGGGAGGCCGAAGGCCGACTCGGGTTCGCTTCACCATAGAGATGCCAAATCCGGGCCAAAGAAACCCGAGATCCCACATGCAAACCAATGTAACAACCCGCGTTTAAACTTTTAATTATTACATATATCGACCACGTAATTTTAACACGTAAATACGAATTTATCAATGAAATTTAAATAAAAGCAAACATTAAACCATGTTATAAATTAGATTATAAGTATCTAACCATATTATGTGTAAACTATTTAGTTTATAATTATTTAAACTTATTTAGTTTATAATAATTAATTTGTTTATAATGATTGTTAAACCAGGGTAAAATTTGTTTGAGATGCACTGGAAATTCTCGAGTGATATTGTAAACTTTTACAATATCCGTCCTTTAATATTTGTAACAATGAGAGCGGAAACATTAATAGGTTTGTTTCATCGACGAGTTCTCGTTAGTTCTAGAGCTATGCGCATGCTCTTTAACTAAAATCTGTTTCATCAAACGTTAAAATATGAACTGCTAGTTCTACGAACTGCTAGTTCTACGAACTACTAGTCCGCTGTTTCATCAGCCTAATTGTGAGTTATAGAACGGTTCAGAACGGTTCAAATCAGTACTTGTTCAGAAGCAAGAACCAGCAAGAACTAGTGGTTCTAGACAGCCCATAATATCCCGACTGAAGACGTACTAGTACGAATACTTGTTTTAACCGTCAATAATGCATAAACAAATTATTTTATTTTATTTATTTTAATAATTAAAAATTATTTTAACTCATTACGCACTTTTGTGCTAAATTGTGCAAGCATAATTTCCTCATCACTAGAGACATTGTCAATATCATCATTGAAATCACTGAAACCTGAATTACTCATTTTTTCAACTTAAATGTTTATATCAAAAATCATTTTATTTTTCCCAATATTTTTGGAGTTTTGTAATAAATTAAAATTAGTCTTGTTCTCCAAATTCTTTATTACCTAAATGACGAGACGCGTTTCGTTTATTTTTATTTGATATGCGAGTAGTACTAATGACCGCGACTCTTAATAATTTAATTTTATGTATAAAATTTGACACCTCTTACGTTTTTTCCTTTAATAATGACCGATGATGACAATACATTAGATTCTCGAAACGCGTCTCGTCATTTAATAAAGAATTTGGAGAAAAAGACTAATTGTAATTTAAATGTTTATAATTGAATGTAAATAAATGTACGTTTCAGCATGATTTGCAACAACAAATTTAGGTTGGGTTTTAATAAAGTTCAAGGTAAAACTCGAGTCAATCCGACGTCCGAGTTTTCCCGAAAAATTAGAACTAAAACTGTTTCATCAAACTTTTTTCTTACTACTAGTTCTAAAGTAGTTATTGCGAACGCATGCGTATTAGAACTTGAATCGGTAGTTATAGAACTGTTCTGAACTGTTCAATTTGTACGCGATGAAACAAACCTAATAACTTTGTAACGAGAATTCCCAGCAAAGTTAAAAGAAAGCGACAAAGACTTTGAAAGTTATACAGGGTCATAAAATAATTCACTTGCTGCACATGCGACTTCTTCTTGGAAAAAAAGATATAAGTTTCTATTTTGTGAATGGAGCCAAAGTTTTCCATTCTTTAGAATCTTTGGCACCCCGCTGGATTTTTAGAACGAAAGCGAGTAATAAAACCTACCCTAAAAATACCATGTATGTAGTCTCTACGCGAGGGCTCAAATTAAGAAAGCTTATACGTCTTTTCTACCACCTCCACGGAAGAAGGTGATTCAATAAAATAAGGGCCTTAAGCCAAAATTAGTCAGTCGTTCAACATCACACGATCGAGTCTCGTCCTGCCACACGCAGTCTTAAACAACATCTCGCGATTCAATTAAGCAGTTGTCAATTTTTACAAAACACATCTAAGAAAATCGGTCCGTCGCGTTCACACGGAAAATAGTTTGCTAGTCAAAAGTTTTAAAAGTAAAGTCAGAATAAAATACGCGAGTCAAGCGAATTCACTAAGTAAAGATTCATATTAATTGTTAGTACCGATCGATAAAACAACATTTTTTCCAAAAGTTGGCGGCATCATAAATTAACTCAAAATAAGTCAAAATTGAATCTATATTTTCGGTTTATGCATAATTCAAAGTGAAATAAGCTGTATTCTTTTTACCTATTTTAAGTGAGATGTACTGAGATACTCAGTTGACTCAGTTAAAAGTGTGTTCTTTTTACCGTTGTACATTCGTCAAACGAATGTGCCGTGCCGTGCCGAATTGAGTTTAAACTGAGAAAATTACCTCCCACCCTATACCAACTGATCTTGCTATTTCGAAGTGTTACAACTGAGATAAAGTTGGAAATAGCTCGGATTGGTCGATTTAAAAAGGTTTACGTCATCTTTTTCGTCATATTTCGTCTTTTTGGAGGTTATGTAATTTGTGAGCTAATTTGTAATAAACATCGTATTAAACTCGTAAATAGACTCGTAATAAACATTTGGTAATTTATTTAATTTAATATTATGTATTTATTTTTTTACGTATAACTTTTTGTAGAAATAAATGGAAACCGTACATCTTGGTTTTAATTATTGTACTTATTTTACTTCTTTAATTTTAATTGCCGGTTGCAATAAATTTCTATTTTGAATTTTTAGAGGTTATGTAATTTGTTTTATGTATTTTGTAATATGTAAGTTGTTCTTTTTACCTTATGTTTTTCTCACTTTGACTCAGTTAATCTCTGTTCGGCTCAGCTCACTTCGTCTCAGTTGCGTAACTGAGATGGAAATAAAACTTGTAAAAAGAATACGCCTATAGTAAGGAGGAAGGATTACGTTCATGTGCAGTAAAAAGGATTAAAACTTCAGGTATCAAATAATATTACTATTAAAAATCTTTTACAAATACTTACTCTGGCCGGATTAGCATAACTAAATAATTTTGGGTCACAAACCCTAGTATTGTAATATCGTAAAACTTTTAAGTTTGCACAGTTGTTAAATTCTGTCTAATTTTTTTTGTTATTTAAATAAATTGTTTTAATTAAACTAAAGGTGTCTCAATTATTGAAATTTCCTATAAGTAATCTATTGTTTGTCTTAAATATTTTCCCCAGTCTCCGCGCTGTCGATCACGTATACCAAGTTTATAAGTAAATAAGAAATTAAAGAAAGTAAGTATCTTGCCTTTGTTTCACGAGTTAGGAACCGAGCTCGTTCAATTAATTAAATTACGGTTCCTGGTGGCAGCTATTAAAACAAATAATCAATTAAAATAATAAAATTCACAAGTTCAATTAAAATAAAGCAATCAGCTTTTGTACACCAATGTACTGAACTGAGCAAGTGAATTAATAATTTATTCCACCGCTGAGTCCAAATGTACTAAACTCAACTATTATAAATTGAAAATCCCACCGTTGACTTCCAGTTGTACTAAACGGAGAACGATGGTTTGATTAATTCCACCACGGATCCACCAAATGTTCTTTATTTACTTATGGGTTAAATTTAATTAACCCCTTCTTATACCTAGAGCTGCCACCAGGATTGTCTGTTTGCTATCCAATGGAATTGATAGCGAGCCGATAATCCAAAACTCGAATAATTACTTACTTAAAGATTCTTTTATCATTGGTAAACGTGTGAATTGCGGAAGGCTTTCTCCAGAGACGCAGGATATTTATGACAAGCGACTAACTACACTGAGTATAAACGTATTTGTTTATAAGAAAAGATTTCATTTTTAACAATAAATGATTTAGTAAATAATATTAAACAATAATTAAACAAAGATGAAGAAAAGAACCAAACAATTGGTTCTACAGATATATTGTTATGGTCCAAAAGGTCAATAATTAATTACAATAGAAAACTAGATAAACACCCGTGAAAGCAAATTACAAGAACTCTTATGGCAGTAGGAAGTTCTGAAAGGTATTTGAAAATTACTAACATAGTCAAAACATTATAAAAGAATGGGTGATCAAAAGAAGTGCTTCACCAATGATACGTTTTGAAAAGGGACATTAAAGATTAATTTGTTTTTTCATATAAAAAAAAAGATTGTTTCATAATTAATTTAATTTTAGTTTTGTAAATAATAGGTAATATTAAGAAGTGCGAGATAAATAAACGATATCACCGGTAATAAGATACTTACATTTTAAATCAAAAATTATCAAAGAGTGATGATATCCAAGATCAGAAAAAAAAAACCAAGGTAACGAGAATAATAACGGAGTTTGGCTAACAGCGAAACGGGAGAGGCACGTTTTTGAAGTGCTCCCCAGTTTATTAAAATAACAGAGTGTTTGCGAATAGAAAAAGGGGAGAGGCACGTTTTGAAGTGCTCCCCAAGTTAACAGAAAAATAAATAGAAGTTTCTCACGCGAACGCCGTGCGCAAAGCAAGTAGAATTTTCGGCTCCTAAAAAAAAGGGTTTCTTGATTGATTATAAATCAATAAGAAAAGTGTGCAGACCTAAAAAGTACATGATAATTAGCAAAAGTGAAGAAGAAATCGAAGTGAGGTTAATTAAAAAGTGAATCATACTTACTTGGAAATATTTGGATATGATGGTATGTAATTTGGATAAATCAATCTTATAAATGATCACTGGAACACAGATGCACTGATCCAAAAGCGATATATGCAGAAAATTTATGAAAATTACTGGAGATTTGGATAACGTGATTCTAAGCGAGAATTTAATACAAAGAGAGCCACATCTACGGGTGGTAAGAGAAACTTTGATAATTTATTGCAACGCGAGTGTGAATTTTGAAAATAACGTTAAAGCGGATTATACGGCAACACGTAATCAACTTTTGGAACGCGTAGAATTAAGGATTTATTTGTTCAAATTGTTTAATTGTTTAGTTTAAGTTTTGGGGTTTTGTTTGCGATTTTATTTAATTTAATTCATGTTTGATAAAATAAATTTGTTTAAATCTATCCAATTTCATGAGCGTATCATTGGGAAAACATTTCCTATACATTTCGATTTCAGGTATAAGCAAAGAATTAACCCTCGAGGAATCCGCTACTGCGATAAGAGTATTTTCATGCTAATTAAAATTACATTGACAACTGAGCTAGCAATTGAATCAATTGGATTTCAAAGTTTACTTTCAATTTAAATAAAAGTGCATGTGGCCCCGGCCATAAGAGGTCGGCACATAGCAATATGTAACATTAATAAAATAGACTAATTTTAATTAAGTAATTGAAATTTATATTTGACAAGAGACAGTAGGATAAAATATAATCTTTTTACAAGTTTACCGAGTAGGTAAAATTTACGACTCATACCTTGATTTATATTCCTTTTGGTCCGCATTTGGACTGCTTTGTTGGCCCTTGGTGATTCGAATATTATTTGATGAGTAACTATCTATTTGAAACTTGTATTTATTTATATATTAATGAACTCGCGAATAATTTATTTAACCAGTTGTTAAACTAATTTAATTTAATAAAACTTATAAACATTTTTAACACTTCAATAGAACAAAAGGAGCCAATTTTATTAGGTAGCTCGAATTAACACTGAATTTATAATTGATTTACTTGATTTAAAACTTGATCGAATTACTTTAATTTAATAGATGACCGAATTTATGAACCCCATTACCAGGAGACCGGCCTGGCCGTTCCCGGAGAGGTTTACGTATCAGACTCGTGAAGACTAACCCGTGCCGACTTCCATAAGACTGACTCAAGACTAACTGAAGACTAACTGGGGAATTTTTAATCATCATCCCTATTTATTAGCGTGAATTATTTCCCTTTTGTGGTGGGGTCTGAATATGTGAAGCACGAAAAAGGTCCTGCTCTTTTGAGATGGTGAATACTGCCGTCCTACGCTAAAACGCAGTATCTCCAAAATCGTTGTTTCGAGAAAACGCTCATTTAGGTATTTATGGTAGGGCCAACAAAAAATCTTTTTAATCCTTTTAATCCGTTAATACATAATAATAGATGGCGTTTACTGCTTTTTAGCGTAGGACTTGTTGATATTACGTGGAGATACTGCAATATCTAAGGCTATTATTGCATATAACCAGTAGTCTTACTGCTTCTTAGTGTTGCAGGATCACAGATATTGTTGTAATAATCCTAAAAAGCGATATAACTAAAATTCGTGAAAAATGGAGATACTGCGTTTTAGCGTTGGACGGCAGAATAGGGCTAATTACTGTTTTTAAGCTGAGTGTACAGGCTCCAGATAACCCAAATATTCTGTTATCGTTTGAATATTATCTTGCCCTTGCAGTTCCCAAAGCTTTTATTTTTCATGTTATATGTTTTAAGGGAAGTTATTAATTATAATATCTGTCAATTTTAATAATGCACTAATTGCTTTTTGCTTTTAGAAATTGGTGTTCTTTAATATTATCTTGACTTTTCCACATGTGCCATGTGTGATAAAGTCAGCTAATCGTTTTTTGGCGCGTCTTAACTGTTAAGCAATCCTTGTTTTATCAGTCCACTGTCTAGTCTTAACAAATTTAATGGTTCACCCTTAAGTGGATATTTGTGTTACATTTTACCCAAAACTGTGGGAATTATATTTTTCTAAGTTACATGTGTGAGATAAAATTATTTAATAGTTTTTGGTCTAGACTCTAGACTGATGGGAGAATGTTACTTATTCTACTGTCTCTTTGTTTAAAGTACCTTGACCACACAAGGAGTTAAATACCATAGGCGTACCAACGTTTTCCTATGAAGATTTAAATTACTTTTTTAATTTAAATCGTCATTAAATGTAATTACATATTATCTACTATTCTAATTAATATCAAATAATTATAGGTAAATTAATCCTTTTTGTGATTAGGAATTATAACTTAATTTCTAAATAACCTGATTTAACATACAAATTCATAATTTCAGCTTTAATATAGTTACAATTTCCGGGGTCGGTATATATATAATTAAGAATTAATTTACGCGGGTTGTTACACCAACATTCGGCCATGGAATCCTTAAAGGATCTAAAAACTGATCGGTATGCCCTTAAAGAATCGGGAGGCCGATAGGCCGACAGCGAGGCCACAGGCCGCGCGCCTCGCAGAGCTAGCCACGAAAATCGGCCTTAAGGCCGATTTTCAAGTGGCTTTTTTTTTTAAAGAGGAATAAAAAATGATTAACTTTGACAACTCACCGCTGGAACCTTATTGTCCTAAATTCTTATATCCAGAAATCTAGAATTGAATCGGGTTTCGCTCATTTGAGAGGCCACTTTTACATTTTGAAAAGTCTACATCTCCTTCAACAAATTTTCCCTTGCTTCAAATTCCAATAACGATTTTGTCGCGATGTTCATAATAACATCGAACATTTTGGAGCTAAAAAATGGTTTTTTAATTGTTTTGTATTCTAAGAAATAATATTACGATTTTTAATTTCCAAGAAATGTTTGGGAACCTCTACCGCAATAAAATTACAATTTTGAAATCTGCAAATTTCCCAAGTTTTGCGGTGACCTAACCACATAAATAAATTTTTTGTGATACTCATCTTTTCCGAAAAAAACTCAAAAACAAACGAAAATTGAAATTTGGAAGTGGCGACATTGAAATGTCAAAAGTCAAAATTATATGTGTAAATGTCGTCAAAATATGTCAATCGCAGGCCTGTTACGAATTTCAAAATTTGCTAATAAAAATCATCAACATTTAAGAAATCTATCACGACGTAGTAACAATGTAGAATCTCCATACAAAGTCATCAAGTCGAAAAAATCGGCAAAAGGTTCGTGTTCATCGAAAAGGTTCATTTGTGATGCAATAAATGTCATTCATATCGTGATTATTTTTTAGATGAAGGTAGTTTGGTTTGGAGGGATCCAAACTTTGAGATCTTAGCTTCGCCTAGTGGCTTCCCGTTTTTCTTACCCGGCAACGTCAGTCCGGCATGGTACGACAAGAAAACCACCGTACAAACCGATCATATGTTTGTTATGGAACAAATTGAAGACGTATTATCAAGTGCTTATTGTATTCCAATAACTTACTGCTTTCTTTTTAGGTGTCAGCGAAAGAGGGTAATATAATTTGTCGTGTGCAAGAATGTCCCTCGGTGTTACGTCAAACCGTCTGTGATTTGTTTCCGAACAATAACTTGGAGGTGTCGGAATTATCGGTCGTTACGATCACGCTCAAATCTGACCACAAACTGATGCGACGTAACAACGAAGTCGAAACGGAGAAATTGGCTCAAACTGTAGGTTAAATCCGTTTTTTGATTAAATTTGTATCGAATGTAAAAGGTTAATGACATTTTGAGTCGTCTTTGTTACATAAACAACTCGTTTTTTACTTCCAGTTTGTTTTAACTGCTAACAACATTTGCGATAAGTTGAGACGTGCCGGATATTGGGCCGACTTCATAAACCCGTTCTCCGGACGCCCGTACTTGTTTCCGGTTTCTAACGGAAATACTTTATACGAAACGGACGAAAAATTTAGGTGTCTCGACTTCCAGATATCTGAATTTAACGAATGTAAAGTAATCGTGAACGATCAAGATAAACCCAAAAAAAAGTTTATTGGTGAGTAAATTTTCGTTCTACAGGACTCTCGTATTAAAGTTTCTGTTTTAGGAAGCCTCTTCACCAATGCGCCGTCCAATAAGTACCAGTTAAATTCAATATTCACCAAATAGTACAATAATTATCGTAAATCGGTGAAATCGTAGAATTGTTTAATTTTTTTGCGGTTAAATTATGGTCGTTTGTAGGATCTTGTAAATATCATTAAAATGTGAAAATAAATTGTACCTGACCTTTATTTTTTAAAACTAATTTTTCTGTTTTTTAATATTTTGGAACATTTTCAACCGATAGATGGCGCTAGGAAGGTAACGCCATTTTCTCACTGTTCGTTTAACAACCAAATTTAGGGTGGCGAAGTGTTTTAATAAATTTCCTAGAAATGAAACTCTAGAATTTAATGTAAAGTGTTGGGGGATTACCGTTAAGGGTTGAAGAAAGCAAAATGAGTAAAAGAAGGCGTACAAGTTCAATCGCAAGTCGACAAGAAGATGATTCTCTCGACGGGTTGGACGCTTCCACCAGTAGTGGCCCCACTATGCGAAAACGGAGTAAAAAACAGGATCCGGTAAGAGTTACAATCTTTGTCGGTATTTTGTTATATCTAATTTTTGTCTTTCAGCTGGAGTTGTGTCAACAACTTTACGATACAATTAGAAACTACAAGAAGGACGACGGTACGCTTATGTGTGATTCCTTCATCCGAGTTCCAAAGCGGCGACAAGAACCTGGTTACTACGACGTTGTCACTAACCCTATGGACATGCTGAAGGTGCAACAGAAACTTAAAACCGAAGAGTACGAGGACATTAATGACATGCAAAGTGACATCGAGTTAATAGCAACAAACACAAAAGCGTTCTACAAAAGAAACTCACAAGAGTATCGTGATGCTACGGATTTGCTGGAGTTATTTTTATCATTCAGACAAAAGTATGCTGTGATAATTTTATGTGCATCCAACTTGTAGTTAACTTTGAAATTTTTTTTTTAGGTTATTTGATTCGAAAGACGATGATGAACCGAAAACAAAAATTATTCTTAAAGTTGGAAAGCTCGCAAGGAAAGCGGCGGTCGTGGCAGAAGCGCGAATTCAAGAATCAGAACAATTTGACGATGCATCGGAAACTTCCAACCCCGAAGAAGAATCCAACCTTATCGAAGATCTTTTTACTGCGGTTATGACGGCTTCTGATATAGACAACAAACCTCTTCACACTGCATTTCAGTTACTTCCATCGAAAAAGAAGTACCCGGAGTATTACGATATTATCAGCAACCCGATTGATTTAAAAACGATCGCAATTAAGATACAAGGGGGCGATTACAATCATATCAATGACCTCGAGAAGGATCTATTAACTATGACGCGAAACGCATGTTTATTTAACGAACCCGGTTCTCAAATTTACAAGGACGCGAAAACATTGAAGAAAGTGATTAGTAGTAAAAAGATTGAAATTGTGCACGGGATTTATTCGGGCGCGAAAAGTAGTGAGCGAATTCGCAATAAACGCCTAAGAGGCAGCAGCACGCTTTCGGCCGTCACTGCAGCCCTACCTGACGACGACGACTCCGACACTGAAGACCAAGAAGAAGCAATGGAAGAGGAAGAGGTAAGCCTTGTAAATTGGTTTATTTGTTTTAAACAAGTTTTTGTTTAGTCTGATTCTGCATACGATTACGAAAATCCTCTCTGGCAACTTTTTGAAGCGGTCAAAGGTGTGACGAGTTCTACCGGAGTGCAACTGATCGAACCGTTTTGGAGGTTACCTTCGAGGCGTTTTTATCCAGACTACTATAAAGAAATTAAGAATCCTGTTTCGTTAACGCAAATTAGACGGAAGTTGGTGAACAATTCGTATGGGACTGTGAGCGAAGTGGCAGGCGACTTGACGATCATGTTCGAAAACGCCAAGAAGTATAATTTGCCTAATTCCAAATTATATAAAGTAAGTCGTTGATTGTGAAGGCGAATTTGCGTACATTTGGTGTATTAAACTTTTTTTCAGGATGCGGTAAAGCTCCAAAAAGTGATGCAGTTGAAAGTGCAAGAACTACTTGATATCGATCAGGTAACACACAGAGTCACTAACAAAAATCGAAAGGTATGCTACTGCACCGCTTTTATTTTTGCTTTAACAAACTTCTTTGTGTTATTTCATTTTTCTGTCACGGTGGTGGTTTAAGTTCCTAAATTTAATGAAATAACCGGTGGTGGTCTAAGTTCCTAAATTTCATGAAATAACTGCTTGGCTTCTGCTACTAATAACAAAATTTCAGGTCCGAATCACCGATTTTTTTCCCAAATTAAATTTTCTTATGAAATACGTGATTTATTCTTGTTGTTTGTGCTTCAACGGTTGTGAAAGGTTCTTATATTTTTTGTTGCTGTGCAAGGGTGGTTTAACGATGAGAATAATAACACTCCGTTAGTTTTGGTCCTTTATTAATTTAAAATGAAATAAACTAATTATAACGAAAATGTAGTAATTATAGAACACAAGAATTAAAACATATAAACAATACGAAATTCGTTAAGGGTAACACGTCCGTTTTTTTTTGTATTAACATGTCACTCACGTCACTTTAAAAAACCACGCCGCGCCGTTTTGTTTTTAAAAACCACGCCGTCTTGAAAGTTCAAGTTGCATTTTAGGCGACGTGTTACGATCGGTTCCGAGATTCAGATATATTTTCTACATCCTCCGGGCCGGCGTTATTAATTTCTAGTGGATATAATAGTTGAATTGGGCGTCTCAATAAAGATTTATTGCCCAGTTGAATTTCACAAGCGCGAATTTTTCCATCTCTATAATAAATTAAAACATAAAAATGTTTTAGAGGCGTTTCTGGTTGAATAGAAACAGCTTATTAGCTGAATACATAACCGTTGCAAAAACAAACGAAGTGTTTAGCGAGAGCACAGACGAGAATCCATCATTCAAGTCGTGAACGCAGGCAGTTCATCAAAAATGAATCACTCCACCTATCGTATGACTATAGTTTCGCTGTTACCCTGTATGGGATTCAGCTCATCAGATACGCACTGGTGGGAGCGATATCATTCTCGATTCACAACCTACTTGTGTGTTCACAGAGCTCAAACTTCAAGAGAATCGTGAGTTTGCCCCGCCACCTATCGAAAGTATTTTGCAACAGTTTTGTGAGCGTCCTGTATCCCAACAGGTCACTTTATGATTACTAAATGTAATCTCTCAACTTAGATTTGATTATTTTCCATCTCTGCCTGGATAGACTTGATTGACTCGTGCCATTTTCCAACTCAATCGTGGAGCTCCCTGATCATGTAACAACACGATGTCGTTGATCTTAATTGCGTTATTCGCTGGACCAAGTGATTTGATGCGCCGTTTTTAGTTGTTGCAGATAATCAGTTGACCATCTTTTCCAAAATTTAGATAAAATTCTTCTCCGTTCATTCCACCTTTGAAGAATTGTATCCCGTTTTAAATTTTCGATGGGATTGGGTAGAATACCTTCTCGTTGATTACCCAATAAAAAGTTTGAAGGAGATAAAATAGATAAATTGTCTTTATCATCATCAATGTATGTCAATGGTCTTGAGTTTACTGTCGCTTCGATTTCTGTTAATATTGTTCGCAATTCTTCTATATTAACGAGAGTCTTTCCTAATGCAAACTTAAGACAATCTTTTACAGTTTTAATCATTCGTTCCCAAAAACCTCCCCACCATGCAGCACGTTCAACAATGAATTTCCAAGTAATTCGTTTAGTAGTTAAAAGATTTTGAATTTCTTCGTTTGTTAAGGTTTCGTACAACTTGGTCAATTCAAGTGATGTTCTTTTAAACGTTTTGGCGTTGTCGGAATAAAATGTACTAGGTACACCTCTTCTTGCTATAAATCGCCGTAGTCCTCTAATGCAGCTTTTGGTTGTAATATCTAATACCAGTTCTAAATGCACTGCTCTCGTTACTGCACAAGTTAAAAGCATTAGGTAGGCCTTCCGTTTTGTATCGTTTTCGTTTAAGACATACAGCGGGCCAGCGAAATCTACACCGGTTTTATCGAAAGGGGAAGATAACAACATTCCGTCCCTTGGCAAAGGTGCAAAGATTCATGTCCTGGCTTGCCACGTAATTTCTTGCAGATTATACATTTGCTAATAATTGATTTGATGCATTGTCGGCCACGTATAATCCAAAATCGTTTTCTCACTTCAGCTAGCGTTAAATTTGTACCACTATGAAAACAACAGTTGTGGGTTTTCCATATTAATTTTTCCACAAATACCGAATTTTTTGCTAATATAATCGGATTTGCTGTTTCATAGGGAAGATGTGATTCTTGAAGACGGCTTTTGATTCGCAATAATCCATTTTCATCTAGAAACGGTGTCAATTTATAAATCGAAGATTTTTTATTAACCGTGCCGTCGTTCTTCAGATCGTTAATTTCTTGATTAAAAACCCTTTGATCGATCGCGATCCAATACATTTCTGCTCGTTTTAATTCTTCGGCAGTTAAAATTAATGAGGAACTTTTATTGTTTTTAAGAAACACTCGTTTTATGTAAGCGGTTACGCATAAACACTTTTCATATTGTTCATAATTATCGAGCGGAAATATTGGCTCCGTTGGAATATTAATTTTATTTTCACATACGACATTAATGTAACACAAAGTTCCTTCGTTTAATATGTTATGGGGTTCGTTGTCATTCAGCCAGTCATTTTCTAGACGCGATAAAAATTCTGGCCCGTTTAACCAAATGTTTATTTTTATAAACTCACTCGCGCGAAGACCTCGTGTCAATAAATCCGCTGGGTTTATTTTTCCCATACAATGTCTCCACACTGCATCTTTTGTTAAATTCTTAATTTCTAGAACCCGATTTTTAACATACATCTTCCATTTATGTGCGTCACCAGATATCCAATAGTATATTAAGTATCAAGAACAGTAAGGACATTTTACCGATCGAAGACAATATTGTTTGGAGGAGGAGCGAAGCGACGACTCCAATTATTGTCTGAGATAGGTAGTCCTTAATGTTCGAGATGCTTATGACGTTTTTTGCGCGACTAAATTTATTAAAAAACATTTAAATGTGTACTTAATAAATAAAAAATATGTTAGTCTCTTTATATCAAGTTGCCTTAATGTCAAAGTTTGCATTACGTTGCTAATGTTGAATAAATTCACTTACCGTTCTAGAACGCTAAAAATACTTACCGTCGCCTTATCCTTAGCAACTAGTAAACAAAACTTACTGTCGTGGAAACAGACGCGGTAAACAACCAAATAGAGCATAGTCGCGCAAAAAATAATGTTATTTTAGAATCCGACCATAAATTTACACTGTCAAATTTAATGTCCATGTTTTTAACAATGTAGTTTTTCAATAAACATTCTTCGCTAGAAACTGCTTCCGCTATGTCATTGTCCACAAGTTCACGTATGGCATTATCATATTCGTTTAATTTTGATTGCCTTGCAAGCTTATATGTTAACGTTTTCATCCTTGCTAAAACTCCATGGTAATTGTTGTCCTTCTCTTCTTCGCGTGCCTATCCGTTACCGGATGTTGGCGACCTCTCTCCTATGTATGTGTTGTGCATTTGTAGTACTATCACACACATAGGGGACCTACTTGTTTAACGCGGGCTCCGAACCGCGGGAAGTGTATACACTTCATCTCCAGAGAGGCTGTTCTAAGCATATTACACCTCGGTGGTTTGCCATTGCCTTCCGAGGGGAGACGGTCAGAATAAAGTTTTTACTGAGCCCGGAGTCGAACCGGGCATTCCGCATTAGCAGCAATGCACTTAACTGCTTAAGCTGATCACCGTCTCTTAAATGACCGTCCAAATGACAATTATCATCTTTCCACGGTAAAGACACTTCATAGCGATCGTTTTTTAATATAATTTTATTTTCTATGAAGTCGTTAGTGTCTTCCTTTTGAATTTCATTGTCGTTTATACCTAATGTCTCAAGTAACCAGAATTGCTTCATATCGACGTTATTTTGTTCTTCTGATACCTGAACATGTAACGTTGATGTTATGTTATTATTTGTTGCGTTTACGTTTGTTGTAACATCAAATTTTGGTCCTTGTAATGTCCATCCCAATTTAGTATTTATGGCCGTTAGATTTTCTGTGATCCGAATTAATTCACATGTCGCTAGACGCCAATAATTATCTGCTCCTATTAACAATGAGATTCCGTTTATCGTTTTAATATTTCCGATTGAAATATCTGCCATGTTTAATTCACTAATCAATGGATGATTAATATTAGGAGTCTGGAAGGTATCATAGCATATTTCAGGTACTTCTATTGCTACTATCGAAATTGCTTCGTTACTGTATTGCGATAATAAATTAAGTTCTACAACGGTTCTACCTTATTATAAATTTTAGAAGTTGTCATTTCCTTTCTTCCAAATGGCATAACAGCTAATTTGCGTGTTCCTATTATTTTTAAGTTTAATTGACGAGCTATTGACTTCTTTATATAAGTCAATTGACTTCCTCCATCTAAAACTAATCTAATGAACATATTTGCATCATTTTCGTTAAGTTTGCAAATATAAGCCTTTGCAGTTTGCAAAAACACCTGTTGTTCATTGTCTTTCGTAAACAGGCTCGTCGTAGCGTTATTTATTGTTTCTTGTTTTTTATAATTTGGATCGCACATCGAAATTGCATGTCGGTAATTACAATTTCTACAAGTTATTCTTGCTCTACAAAATTTCGAATTATGTCCTATTTTCGTACAACGGTAACATCGTTTATTATTCCTTAATAAATCTTTTCTTTGTTGGATCGTAATATTTGTAGCATCACAATTTTCAGTCTCATGATGTTTAGATTTACAAAATAAACATTCATTGACAGTTGTCGTTAATAACCTAGCTGTGGTGTAATTTTTATGTGATTTATGATGGGTTTCGTTTATATTGTCCCTTCGTTCTATTTTTCTGGGAAATTTGGACTCTTATGTTATATCGCTCGTTGAGGGTTTTGATATTTCTATTGACTCTACTTCTAGTTTCAAATAGTTCAATAAATTATTTATTTGTACTGCAATAGTTATTGGAACTTGAGAATTGATAGGGTGCATTTTATAATAATCTATTTTCATTGTATAAGGCATAGAATTTAATAAGACAGATTTGATCATCATGCCATATTCGTTTTGATTTACACCTAGAGACGTTAAACTTCTTGTAACAGAAGATGTTGTATTATACAAATTTCGCAAAGCAATAGCATCAAGTTTGTTTTTTACAGGCGTTAACGTTAAAAGTTTTTGAATATGGGAATCTATTATACGTTGTTCATTACCATATTCATGCTTGAGCAAAGTAATTGCGTCGTTATATGATTTTTCGGAAGGCGTAAAACCACTAATAGTGTTTTTAGCTTTTCCGCGTAAACATTGATCAAGATAGTTGTATTTAGCCGACGCGTCAATGCTGTCGTTTTCATGCACCGCTGATCTAAATTGTTCCCAAAAAATGGTCCATTCTTCTATTTCACCATAAAATTTTCTCAGTTCTAATTTATGTAACTTAACGTTATTCATACCTTGGTTTTGTTGGTTGTTTACGTTAGCGTTTTGTACCGAGGTTTGCACATTCGTTTGTTGATCCGCTGGCGTTTTCGTTTGTTCGTCAATTTCAATTCGAAGTCTTGATAGCGTTTCACTGATGTTATCTTGGTATTCTATCATTCTTTCGCATTGAGATTCCAATTCGTTCACTTCCAGCACAGACACAACCTTTTGATTAGCGATTTCCAAGCATTCGCTTGCGTTTATTAGTGCCCATTCACAATGGACGTAAGCATAAGAATTACATAAGCATAAGCATAAAACATAAACATAAGCATAAGATGGGACCGTTCACAATGACCGTAAGAATTACATAAAAATTAAAAAACTGCGCAGGCGCTATGAAGTTTCAACACGAAACTATTTTGTGACATAACCTCTCCGTCGTTTAAGTAATTATATCGTTTGTTAAGAATGGATCTACTACCATCTGAACAATTGAAAAATTCAATTGAAAAAAATTCAATTGAAAAATACCATCTGAAAAAACAACCCTGACAGCGTTTCTATTGGTTAGAAAAACGGAGCATCATTCAAATATATATTTTTTGCCATTCCGGGGGTAAAGTACTCACTTTTTACCCCGGTTTGCGGGCGTAAAGGGGCACTTTTTTACCCTGCGGGAGTAAAGTTAAAAAATAGGGGGGTGAGCGGGAGTAAAGTTAAAAAATAGGGGGGTGAGCGGGAAATAAAGTCACCAGATGACTGGTGACTTTAGTTTAGTAACGGCCTTAACCATGGAATAGTGCGACCACAAGGTCGATGACTTCAACGTTTTAGCCTTCTCGTAAAAAAATGCCAAAAACACGTCTTCACTAAAATAATCTGACAATTCTTTATTCTGGCACCACTGCACAAAAGCGTCGTACTGTTTTTGGTAAACTTTTCTTGATTTTGCCGGCAACAGTTCCACCAACGCCATCTTCGCTGCTTCGGCAATTTCTACGTTCTCGCTCATGGTACGTGTTGCTATTTCAAAGGCACAAATTTAAATGAAATGAAGCATTGGAATCAATGGCATTGGTAGAATCAGGGGTGCCAACTGCTACTTCTTAGTAATTTTTAGTAGTATAGTTGGTAATATTACTAGTGCTATTTTGCGATTTATCGACCACGTGTAGGTATTATAAAAAAAAGCGTTAAATTTTTGCTTTAAGTTTCTAAACTGGCGAAGTTCCTACTTTACCTCTCGGAATGGCAAAAAACAGTATATGCACGACGGTAGTAAAGTGACTTTTGGCCCATGGGTAATTGTTTCACTCGGCTGGCGCCTCGTGTAAACAATCCTTTACCCTCGGGCCAAAAAAGTGTCACTTTGCTACCTTGGTGCATAATGTACTATTATTTTTATTTATAATTTATAAATATATTTATAATTTATAAATTTTTAGAGCGTTTACAAAAGAATGTACAATTTTAGGTTATATTATTATTTGAACTGTCACACAAGAAGGTGTGTTCACTGCGTGAAAAACGGCGCATCGTTCAAATTAAGGTTAATTTCCATAAGAAATACGTAAAAGTTGAAATATTCCAACTTCTTATGTAGTTCTTATGTAGTTGTTATGGGCTCCCTAAACATAAAGCCGGATTTATAGTTTGACGTACTGTAAGCGTAGACGCACTGCAAAAAGATCAACTATAGAATTTAGGTACTCATATCTATAAATAGACGTAGACGCATGACATAACATAAGAGGTTACGCACTGTAACATAAGAGTTGCCAACTTTCATCTTTTACAGTACGTTCCTTATGTCTGCTTACGTCCGACCAATCAAAACAAAGAATTCTGTTTGTTTAATCTATGTGTATATTTGAATTTAAATTATTTTTTAATTTACCAACTGTACATGTACTCGTAATTTCACAATTTGTGTAATTACAGAAGTACATGTTTGTTTCTTTTTTTTTAATTCGATACACTTAATAAAATTATTTTTGATTTATTATTTTATTAATTATACATGCATAAAAAAATAATAATTAGTGTTTCTGCTCTTCTGTTACGGTTTATGGGTCTTGTTTTAAATTATTGATCTTCGAGTTTGTCGACACTTTTCCAACGGCATTGAAGCATACCTTCGTGTATTTCATAATCCATTGTAATTTCAAAAGTTAAAACTTCAAAGCAACACAATTAATGCTGTTCACGATTTGTATAATTTGTAGGTTATGTTGCATCGTTGAATGTCACTCCCTTTATATTCTATTATCACCTCTACGCATGCGCGAAAATTACGTTCCGTCGATTTATAAATTTGAAAATTTCTTACAGTCCGTTTCTGACGTATCCAGTGCGTCTACGCTTACAGTATGTCAAACTATAAATCCGGCTTAACAATTACGTAACTGCATTGTGAACGCTCCCATTTAAAACCAGGTATCCAACTTTATGTATTTCTTATGCTTATGTTATGCTTATGTAATTCTTAAGCCGGATTTATAGTTTGACGTACTGTAAGCGTAGACGCACTGGATACGTAAGAAACGGACTGTAAGAAATTTTAAAATTTATAAATCGACGGAACGTAATTTTCGCGCATGCGTAGAGGTGATAATAGAACATAACCTACAATTTATACAAATCGTGAACAGCATTAATTATTGTGTTGCTTTGTAAATACACGAAGGTATGCTTCTTGGTGCCGTTGTGTGCAGTAGCATTGGAAAAGTGTAACAGAAGAGCAGAAACACTAATTATTATTTTTTTATGCATGTATAATTAATAAAATAATAAATCAAAAATAATTTTATTAAGTGTATCGAATTAAAAAAAAAGAAACAAACATGTAGAATATTTTAAATTCAAATTAAAAAATAATTTAAATTCAAATTAAAAAATAATTTAAATTCAAATATACACATAGATTAAACAAACAGAATTCTTTCTTTTGATTGGTCGGACGTAACGAATGTACTGTAAAAGATGAAAGTTGGGAACTCTTATGTTACAGTGCGTAACCTCTTATGTTATGTCATGCGTCTACGTCTATTTATAGATAGGAGTACCTAAATTCTATAGTTGATCTTTTTGCAGTGCGTCTACGCTTACAGTACGTCAAACTATAAATCCGGCTTTATGCTTACGTCCATTGTGAATGGGCACTTAGTCTATCGCGAATCACTTTTAGTTCGTTCACGTTTTCCTTTTTAACTAAAAGGTCTTTTGCACTATTTATTAGCTTCGTAACTTGAGTTCTATTACTCTTAACCGATACACGTTCCATTTTAAAAGAGTTTTTATACACAATTTTCAATAATTAGTCAATTCACTTCACGTTATATTAAAGGTCCCTGGCTTCGGCACCATTGAGAATAATAACACTCCGTTAGTTTTGGTCCTTTATTAATTTAAAATGAAATAAACTAATTATAACGAAAATGTAGTAATTACAGAACACAAGAATTAAAACATATAAACAATACGAAATTCGTTAAGGGTAACACGTCCGTTTTTTTTTGTATTAACATGTCACTCACGTCACTTTAAAAAACCACGCCGTCTTGTTTTTAAAAACCACGCCGTCTTGAAAGTTCAAGTTGCATTTTAGGCGACGTGTTACGATCGGTTCCGAGATTCCGATATATTTTCTACAAACGAGATTACTCAAGAACCTTTGTTATTGGCACGCAAAGGTGGATTAATGAGAACTTCGCATTGCAATTTTTTTTATGATACCTATTTGTGATTTGATCTTTTATTCTTGTCATTCCTGCTTTAATCATAAAACAGGTGCCGCCCAGTTATCCTCAAATATTAGTCCTCCTCCTCCTCGGTCCTTTTTCACCCTAATGAGGGTTTGGTGACGTATGATTCTGTCATGTGCTGATGTCATTTAGGGTTTCTCTCCACGCATCACGGTCCGTAGCCAGCCGAGTTGCCTCTCGTAGTCCGCAGTTTATTAGTTCTTTGGTCTGGTCGGCCCACCTCTTAGGCGATCTTCCTCTAGGTCTTTTGCCTTCGATTTTTCCCTGGACTATCAATTTCTCCATCGTTCCATCTCTCCTGGATATATGTCCAAGATATCTCAGGTACATTCGGTTAACATCCCGAAGCAGGTGTCGTTTGACTCTGAGTTGCTCTAAAACGGAGTCGTTAGTGCGATGTTCTGTCCAGGATATTCTGAGAACTCTTCGGTAGACCCACATTTCGAATGCGTCAATTCTTTTCTTATCGGCTTTCTTCAATGTCCAGGTCTCAGCAGCATATGTAGCCACCGGGAAAACAAGAGCCTTTACCAGTCTCAATTTTGTGGTCTTGGTTATTGCGTGATCTCTCCATATGTTAGTGAGTTTAGTTGTGACTGTTCTAGCCAAGGTCAGTCTGCGTCTTATCTCAGCTTCACTGTCTCCATTGTTTGTTATGAGTGATCCCAAGTACACAATTTTCTCAACTACATCAAATCCGGCCACTTTATGCAAATGCGGAGAGTTATTGTCCGCTCGATTTATAATCATTATTTTGGTCTTCTGTTGATTAAGTTTAAGCCCGTATGATTCACTGATCTCTGCCAATTTCTTCATTATAACAGCAATCTGTTCGGTGTCTTCTGCAATTATGAGGGTGTCATCCGCGTATCTCAAATTACTGATTTTCTGTCCTCCTATAGATATTCCCCCCTTCCACTTATCGAGGACTTTGCGCATGATGTGTTCGCTGTATATATTGAATAGTACTGGGGATAGGATGCATCCTTGTCGTACTCCGGCCTGAGTTTGAAAGGTGCCAGAGTATGTGTTGCCAATCTTAACCCTTGCAGTATTGCCTTCATATAATGATTCTATCAGTGCCACAAGATGTTTAGGTGCACCCATTTCTTGAAGGATTTCCCAAAGATGGTTCCATCTCACCTTGTCAAAAGCCTTGGAGTAGTCCACAAAGCAGAGGATCATGGAGACGTTAAACTCTCTAGCCTTTTCAATCAGCTGTCTCACGTTTAAGATTTGTTCTCTCGTACCTTTCCCGGGGACAAAGCCCGCCTGTTCCTCGGCTATCTGCGGCATTAAAAAGGGCTTCAATCTACTATGGATTATGTTCAGTAGCACCTTGCTTGCGTGTGAAATTAAGGACAATGTTCTGTAATTAGTGCACTCTGTTGGTGAGCCTTTTTTTAGTATTGGTGTGAATATGGATTCTTTCCAGTCATCTGGCCATATGCCCGAGTTCCACACTTTCGTACATAGCAGGTGCATTATGTCCACTCCCGCTGTTCCCATAGCTTTCAGGACCTCTCCCGTGATTTCGTCAGTTCCCGGCGCCTTTCCATCTTTAAGTGATTTTATAGCTTGCTCTATTTCTGATCTAAGGATATCAGGTTCCTTTTCTATCGCGGGGATGCAATTAGACGTGCAGTTCTGAACATCTTTATACAGATTTGCGCAGTAATCTTTCCATACTTCAGCTATTCCTTGGATGTTGTTTATTAGGTTCCCGTCTTTATTTTTTATAACTTGTGTTCGGGGCTTGAATTCTCTTGTCAAATATCTGACCTTTTTGAAAAGTTCTCGGGATTCATTGCGTATCGCATGTTGTTCAAGTTCCTGACATATTTCAACTATTTGTTTGTTTTTGTCAGCTCTGCACGCCTTTTTGATCTCGTTGTCGAGTTTTTTGAGTTTTGCTTTTCTTCCGTCATGTTCTTGTTTGGCTTTCCTTCGTAGTTCCACCAAGGTCAAGGTTCCTTCGCTGATCCAGTGGTTTCTCTTTGGAACTTTGGTGATCTGGCATCTTCTTATGCTATTCAGTATCCATTTTCTAGTGTTTTTCCAAGCCTCATTTACTTCTACATTCAGGTCTGGGTATTCTTCACCATCTAGTGCGTCCAAAAATTCACCAACGTCAGGTATTTCCATCCTTCTTTTTATAAGCGGCTTCTTGGTGCAGCAAAGTTTCATTTTATAGCGGGCCCATAGTAACTTATGATCTGATCCACACATTGCACCAGGTTTTACTTTGACATTAATTAGCGACGTTTTCCATCTGTTCTTTATCAAAATATAATCAATCTGGTTCTTGTACTTCCCTCCAGGGCTTCTCCATGTTGATAGCCGTCGTGGGTGATGTTTGAACAGTGTATTGGAAATCGTTAGATCGTTGTCGATTACAAACTGTAATAGCCGATGTCCTCGGTCATTACGTTCTCCCAGTCCATAATTCCCCACGTTTTTGATATTATCACAAGATGTGTCACCAATCTTGGCGTTGAAATCGCCCAAAATAATTATTGGTTCCTTTGCAGGTATTTCACTTATTTTCTTTTCTATTATACCGTAGATCTCTTCAACCTCTTCATCTGTGGCTTCCGATGTCGGCATATATATCTGAGCAATGTGTAGTTTAGTCGGTTTTGCGTTTATCGTTATTATAATAATCCTGTCGTTTATTGGTTCGTATTCCTCTACGTACTTCGCAAGTTCGTTTTTGACCATAATTGCTACACCGTTTCTGCCGGTCTTTTCTGCACCAGAGATATATATTGTATGGTCCGCAGTTCTGAAGTGCCCCTCACCCTTCCAGTGGGTCTCCGATAGTCCGCATATATCGACTCCTGTTCTCAGAGTCTCTCGTTCGGTTAAATGGAGTTTGCCAGTCTGTAGCAGTCCGCGTACATTCCAAGTCGCCATCTCCAGCTTCTCCCTGAGGGGGTATGCATGTCTTCCAGTTGCACATTTCGCACGCGTCGCCTGGTCGCCTACATCCGCGTGCCCAGTAGCCAATTTGACACTCGTCAGCCTGGACCCGATCGAGCGCCGGTCGCTAGCCGGATCGCCCGGCACAATACTTCCATGATTTGTACCTGTCATCATACGTTCTCTTGGGAAAATAATCAGGTGGTTTCCCCTTGCCTGCCTGATTCCATGCCGTTGACCGACCTTCTGGCCGATTCTTCCGCCTTGGGGGAAAGTGAGTGCCCCTTATCGCCATATCTGGCTACCCTCATTTAGTTTAGCCTGCAGACCAATGCAGTTTCCGGGGTGTGGCACGAGGAGCCATAAATGAGAGTTGGGTGCCCTGCGAGGACCAGTTGTAAGAAGCCATCTTCTGTCTTGACATTTGATGTGGTCGTCTCTCACAAAAGGTGCTACCTCTGCAGCGCATCCCCATACACCCCCCATACACAAATATTAGTATTGGTCTTAAAATTCCATCATTAATCTAAATTTCAATAAAATAAAAGCAACAAATTTAAGTACAGTTATCGACAGGGTTCCCACTCTTACGGAATACCTAGAACAGTTAGGGAATTTATAATTCCTCAAATTTGAGTTTGGGAAAGTCAGGGAATTTTTCAGTTTTAGCACTAAGTCCTAATGAACTCTTCAAAAGTCCTCTAAAATCCCACGGCGGCTTCTCCTCCAATTGGAAGTTTCAACTCTTCTAATACAGTTTTTTGTCTATAGCTCACTTATTTCTACTTTTACGAAAAATTATCATCAGAGCAAAATTAAAGATGATACAATTCTCTACAAAATATATTTCTTTCAAATTTTTCTATAGATCCTATTTCTAAAATAACGTTCCTTAGGGCCGTCCATTAATTACGTAAGGATGATTTTTGTAATTTTGGACCCCCCCCGCCACGTAAGGGTACGTAAGATTGTGGCACCCCCCCCCCCCCACATCTTACGTAAGGATTATTTAAAAGAAAATTAATTTTGACCCCCCTCTCCACCCCTTATATTTATAAAAGATGAATAATAATATATTCCACTAATTTTAGTAGGGAAAAAATAGGGAACATCTAGACCGTGTCGGATGTGGTTGTTCGGCCTCGGTGTCAAATAGAAACGTAAAGCACGTGCACGCGTATTTGCATTGTCGATCGGTTGACAATTTGACAGCATTCATTATTGTTTTTTAAGTTGATTTTGAGTAGCCTGCCTTCCTTTAAGGAATCTCGATAATCCATTCATGCGCGTCCCTATGGGACGCGCATTTTTGCATTAGTGCGAATTTTTGCACTATTTCAATACAAAAACATGCGCAGGGACTGACATAATAACTCTTCCATATTTGGTTCCGATCGGTCAAACGGTTTAGGAGTCTATAGGGAACATACATATACACATACATCCATTTTTACTTCCCTATAAGGAAGTATTGTAATCATGAAAAAATTCGATGTCGATATTTTAACGGAAATATCCGTTTTGAGCATTTCTGAATCCGTTTTGACTACTTTCGCAATGATGTCTGTATGGATGTATGTAACGCAAAATGTCTGCACTTTAATCGGTATACAAAGGCACCATTTGATTTTGGAGGAAATCCTTAAACCGGAAGTAGCACTTCACTTGAAGGACGAAATGGTTTTTCTTAAATATCTCAGGAACGAATTGTTATCTAGTAACCAAATTTCATATTTAACACTTTAATCAGTATACTAAAGCACCATGTGATTTTGGAGGAAATCCCTAAACCGGAAGTAGCACTTTACTTGAAGGACGAAATGGTTTTTCTTCAATATCTCAGGAACAAATTGTTATATAGTAACCAAATTTCATATTTAACACTTTAATGGGTATACAAAGGCACCATTTGATTTTGGAGGAAATCCTTAAACCGGAAGTAGCACTTCACTTGAAGGACCAAATGGTTTTTCTTAAATATCTCAGGAACGAATTGTTATTTAGTAACCAAATTTCATATTTAACACTTTAATCAGTATACTAAAGCACCATGTGATTTTGGAGGAAATCGCTAAACCGGAAGTAGCACTTTACTTGAAGGACGAAATTTAATAATTTAATTAAATAATAAAATAAAATTTTAATAATATTTCTGCGAATCTTTAGATGAACGATAAAGGAATGATTCCTTATAGGGAAGTCATGTGCTGGCCACATCAGATTTTTATATATAGATAGATAATAATAAATACAAAAATTTAAATTAAATTTTTATTTACATAGATGAAAAACCGTTCGTAAAGATGGCCAAAGTTTGATGCCATTTTCTATAATTCACACTATTATGCCACTATGTTTAATGATTTTTAAGTACTATATATTTCAATATAATATGGTATTTCCATTATACCTGGATATAATTACCAACATAAAAAGAAAAAATTATATTTGATTTTTAAATTTAATTTAAAAAAATATTTTAAGAAACTTACGTAAGGAATACGTCGGACCCCTCCCCCCCTACGTAAGGGTCCGTAAGATATCCAATACCCCCCCCCCCCCAAAAACCCTTACGTAATTAATGGATGACCCCTTATCATATTAAAAAATGTCAACCAAATTTTAACATTTACTTCTGAGACGAACCATGTTATTTTATTACTTTCCGAACCCCTAGGTAAGGAAAGTATTGTTATCAGGCAAAATTTGACCCCCCAATTTTTTGACAGATGTTCACGTTTTGAGGTCCCCTGAATCCATTTTTATCATTTTTGGAAGGATGTCTGTATGTATGTGTGTATGTACGTCTGTGAACACGATAGCGTCTAAACGAAGCAAGCAAATCATTCCAAATTTTGCATATAAGCTTTTTCCTGTCGTAGGACGAAGCCAGATGAAAATAAATTAAATCGTGTAACGGGAAAGGGGGGTTTACCTAGAGCTATTATGACATTATGCGTCATAACTTCGAAACGAAATTAAATATGTAAAAATATTAATAACAAAAAATTAGCGCTATGGAATTTCCTACATTTTTTGTCCTGCAAGTTTTTCTCTAAAATATAAAATTTGTATTTGTAAAAATTTTTTGTATTTGTAAATAAAATAGTAAACCGCATTCTACTAACGAAAATAAGATGAAAAGTTTCTAATAACATGGGTCCAAAAATGCTTCGTTTGCAAGATATAGGCATTCAAAAGTTTTTTTGTTCCTATTTTGGCAAAATATGAAATTTTTCATCGATTTACTGTTGAAATTATGTAACCATTTTATTTAAAAATATAATATAAAAATTTGCGTCTGTTCGGAAAGTTATGCGATGGCCACATCAGATTTTTTTATGCTTTTCAATTTGCCGCCAAATTTCACCTTGCCCAAATATTTTGCAAGCTCAAGCCAATTTTTGAGCGATTTGAAATGTTAAGTAAAACCTGGAAAATTCAGTGGAACCTTGATGAAGATTAAACTTAGCAGTATAATGATCGAACCAATTAAATTCATTTTACATGAACTTGGAAGTCTAAACCCCCGATTGATTTCTTTCAAATGAAGAACTGACATCAACAGAAGAGGTTTAAACCTTCAATTCGCGTTTATGTCTGAACAGAAATTGAATTCAACTGATTCGATCATTTCAGGGTGGCCACTTGCCATAAATTCATAAAAAATCATAAATTTTGAAAATTGCCATAAAAATCATAAATTTTACGACTTTGTCATAAAATATCATAAATTTTAGTTAAAATTAAAAATTTAAAATACTTAAATTATTTTTAGTAACCGAACCCATGCTCATCCCATGATCAAATTTGGTAAAATTATATCTTATATATAAAAATTTATGTGATTGTTATTGACAAATTTTTTGCATTTCTTTCTTCATTTTTTACCCACAAATTTGTGGGTAAACCGGTGAAAGGGTTAAGTATTCATAATTATTTTATTTAGGGCCGCGATTATAAAGGACAAATATTTGTCCTAAAAGTTGTAAGATTCTTCAAAAATTGCTTTACTACAACACGGTTTTGCTATAAATATAAATTTTTAAACAACAAAACATGTGTTTGCAGGGCCAGGCCGGCCTGAAAATATTGAATATTTTTTAAAATAAAATGTTTTTATTTTTTTTAAGTTGAAGAATTTTTAATAGGTATTAATAGGGAAAATTATATTTTTATTATTTATGAAATGATCTATTTGTTATGTTCCAATTTATACGCAGGCAATTTTTAATTGATTCGGTTGGCAAATTGAGGATTGCTCCTCCCTGAAAAAAGTTGGTTGAGCACGTCCCTGACTATTACTACAATAGTCAGGGTAATTCACAAAACTGGTTTCTTTTTAGCTTGAAATATGCACACATTTTTTTGTAAATTGTCTGGATGGGGCGAGGTATTAAGGGAGTTCCCCCCTCGGGGTGCGGCCATAAAATTTTGTATCAAATGCCATAAATTTTTGCTTTGAGTGCCATAAATTCATAAATAAATGTTACTTATTGCTAGTGGCCGGCCTGTTACAGGGTGGCCACTTGCCATAAATTCATAAAAAATCATAAATTTTGAAAATTGCCATAAAAATCATAAATTTTACGACTTTGCCATAAAATATCATAAATTTTAATTAAAATTAAAAATTTAAAATACTTAAATTATTTTTAGTAACAGAACCCATGCTTATTCCATGATCAAATTTGGTAAAAATTATATCTTATACTTATGGTGACCATATTACTTTTATGAAAAAAAAGTACATTTCGGCGAAACACGGTAAATACCTAAAAAAAGGTCAACGGCGCACAGTGTGGTGGAAGCGGACAAATGGTGATTTTTAAAGTAATTCATTTGGTCTGTTTAATAATAGTTTCTTGCTAGGAACATCCCAAGGATTCAGGAACACAAAAAAAATCATTAAAAATGCACTTGGAAAGTGTCGAAAAAATGGGGCAGTCAACCTTTTTTATATACATATATGCAGGGGTGGGCTGCCAAATTTTGAACAACCGGCTCGCTATTATTTCGAAGCAAAAAAAAACGGTATATAGAAGAGTGTAATAAATTTATATTACGTAAATAACAAGGTGGCGTCATATTCCGGGGGAAGTACAGACTTAAAAATGTAAATCCCGTGTCACGGGTGACACCACCTTGTGGATTCAGGGTTAAAATGGTTTATTTTTTTGTTTTAGGGGTAATTTAACAAACGGCTCGCCGAGCTTCAAAAATTTTAAGAACCGGCTCGCGCGAGCCGGCTCCAGCCCACCCCTGCATATATGTACCGTATACATAGGTACTTTAACTTTGCTTAAAAACGGAAATACATTGATTTTTTTCAGTTTTCAGGTTGAAATATTATTTCTGTTTCTCGTTACTAGCACACAAGTGCCAAAACAAAACAAAGAATTACATTATTAACGGTTTGTAGACCTAATTTCGACCTAAAGACTCGATTTTTTAAATGTTAACTTCTCTTTTTACATTTAGTTGTGTGAGAACGCATGAGACACACCGAAATTTTTTTTATGGTATCATTGGTATCTTTAGTACTTGTCCTCCAAATTTTAGCTGCAGATACTTGCAGATGCGAACACAAGAGCGTTTTTACTGAGACTTGTCCAATTTTTACCGAAGGTATTATTGGATTAACAAATCAATAAATTTTTCCCAAATGCCCATGTAAACAATACATAAGCAGAACGGACGATACAGAAAGATATTAAAAACAATTGAAAACTATTTTAAAATGCCGAAGTTTAGCATTTCGAATCGTGGCTTATGCAATATTCTGTGGGAAAACACAAAAATTATTGTTTTCTTCTATTCTATTAAAGACTAGCTGGCACAGTCGGCCTACCGGCCGCCTTTAGCCATCTAGACCGTGTCGGATGTGGTTGTTCGGCCTTCGGCCTCACTCCAAGGTACTAAAGTAGCCTATGTTTTTCGTAGCGTTGTAAATAACTTCTACACCAAATTTGGTTAAGATTGGTCAAATAGAAACGTAAAGCATGTGCACGCGTATTTGAATTGTCGATCGGTTGACAGTTTGACAGCATTCATTATTGTTTTTAAGTTGATCAAAATCAACTTTCCTTTCCTTTGCGAATTTTTGCACTATTTCAATACAAAAACATGCGCAGGAACCTACATAATAACTGTGCCAAATTTGGTTCCGATCGGTCAAACGGTTTAGGAGTCTATAGGGAACATACATACATCCATTTTTTTATATAATTATATTAAGGATATAGTAAGACAACTTCCAGATTTTTTGCCCTAAAATTGAAGGCTCAGCAACCGTTTGTCCACAAAAACCCCATTTCACCACACTGTGCGGCGTACCTAAATATACGACGATTACGATTGATGACCTTTCTTTTTCTGGGGTTGCACTGAAGGAAACAACCATGAGGTTTGGGGCAGCGTCGGGTGGCACCCCCCCCCCCCCCCCCGGCGGGTGTACAAAAAATAAGTACATTTGTAAGTACTTGGAGAAGTTTTTAAGTACATAGGACATCGTTCTAAAAAAGAGTACTGTCCTACTAAAATAAGTACATATGGTCACCATACTTATACTAGTATATAAAAATTTATGTGATTGTTATTGACAAATTTTTTGCATTTCTTTCTTCATTTTTTACCCACAAATCTGTGGGGTTCTGTAAATATTTTCTTCATTTTTTACCCACAAATTTGTGGGTAAACCGGTGAAAGGGTTAATTATTCGTAATTATTTTATTTAGGGCCGCGATTATAAAGGACAAATATTTGTCCTAAAATTTGTAAGATTCCTCAAAAATTGCTTTACAACACGGTTTTGCTATAAATATAAATTTTTAAACAACACAACACGTGTTTGCAGGGCCGGGCCGGCCTGAAAATATTGAATATTTTTTAAAATAAAATGTTTTTATTTTTTTTTAAGTTTTAAGAATTTTTAATAGGTATTAATAGGGAAAATTATATTTTTATTATTTATGAAATGATCTATTTGTTATGTCCCAATTTATACCCAGGCAATTTTAGTTGATTCAGTTGGCAAATTGAAGATTGCTCCCCCCTGAAAAAAGTTGGTTGGGCACCAACTGGTTTCTTTTTAGCTTGGAATATGCACACATTTGTTTGTAATTTGTCTAGATAGGGCGAGGTATAAAGGGAGTTCCCCCTCGGGGTGCGGCCATAAATTTGCCATAAATTTTTGCTTGGAGTGCCATAAATTCATAAATAAATGTTACTTATTGCTAGTGGCCGCCCTGTCATTTGAACTGAATAATATAAACCCAGCTTTATGAATTTGGTATTCCGGCGGGTGCATAAAAATGGCCCCCATCTTATTTTTTAATCAACATTTTTCAGAAAATAATCATAAAAATTAGCTTTCTAAAATATTCTTCATATTATTTTATTTACGATTAATCTGGACCCCAATTCTTCCTGAAAATTAGTTTTTTGTGCATTTAATTTTGTCAAGAATAAATCATCAAGCATTTTTCAGAAAATAATCATAAAAATTAGCTTTCTAAAATATTCTACATATTATTTTATTTACGATTAATCTGGACCTCAATTCTTCCTGAAAAATATTTTTTTGTACATTTAATTTTGTCAAGAATAAATCATCAAGTATTTTTCAGAAAATAATCATAAAAATTAGCTTTCTAATATATTCTCCATATTATTTTATTTACGATTAATCTGAACCTCAATTCATCCTGAAAAATATTTCTTTGTACATTTAATTTTATCAAGAATGAATCATCAAGCGTTGTATCTGCTTCATGGATCTTGTAATAAATTATTTGTTCCGAGCTGTTGTAACTTGGGAGCACTTAAGTTTAATATTCAACGACCGCCATATCAATTAAACAATCTTGAATGCATTTGGGAATGTTTTAGTTTAAAAATTTATATAACAAAATTTGACAGCATGTTAAGAGTTCATTTCAATTATACACCAAGTTATCTAGGTTACACCATGTTATTTAGGATAAATATTTTCCCATATTTATTTTTACGCAACGTTCTTATAAGTAAATGAAAGTTTTGAAAAAACAACGTTCATTGGGAACCCTGAAACAGCTCCTGTTCTAAAATCTAATTTCTAGAAAATGACGCGCTCAACCTTTCAATAGCTAAACGGTGGCAGGATTGAGTCCTCATCAGCCATAGTAGCCTTGCTGTTAATTGCTGTTTTGAGGGAGGGTGATGAGGTGATCCTAGGATTAGTAAGAAATATAGAAATGTTTGCGCAAGTGACAACGGCCCAACTGACAAGGAATATTCAAAAAAAAAATTCCTTGATATATAAGTCAAAAAAGGGATAAGATACAAAATAAAACCAGGATATTTGAGGATTTTTAAGAATTAATACCGAAATTGGTGGAAGTGACCTATCTCTAACTACCCGAAACAAAATTTCTTCTGCTACACACTAAAGAACACACTTAATATAACAAATTCTCAAAATATGAACCGAGAATTTATTATCAAAATTTTGAAATAATCGATTTTGAACTTAGCTAATTTTCATGTAATTCAGTGGTGGATTAACGAGATTCGGGGCGCGTCGCTCATTCTGTGGTCGGTCCGTGCAATGTCAATGACCCTAACACTTAGAGTATTCCGCACCAGCAGATGCAGCTCGACTCTCGTACATGTAACATCAATTATTTTTTGATTTTACGCAATTTTTTGGGGGTTTCAGATCCCGCTTGCCTTCATCCCGGTTTGCTTGATGGGTGGCGCCTTCTCGTATGTTTAGCTTTGCCGCGTAGCGGTGTACGCGATTGAAAAACCGCCCGGAGGGGCGTAGGGTAGGTTTTTTGATGCGCCCAATTCTGGCCGTGCCAGATCCACCCAAAAAAGTAATAGGTTTTCCCCATAGTTTTTTAAGTTTATTTAATATTTTTTTAATTTTTTCACTTTTTCGGCAATACACGGGTTATTTTCCATTTTTTTAATTATATTTATTACTAATATCCACTAATTACACCCCCATCTATCCGAATTTCAAAGAAAAATTCAAATCGGAGCGAAAAAAATTTACGCATTTTCAAGGGACCACGGGCGACTGTTGGCACATCGACCGGGGTCACCGCATACTTGATGCCAATTTCCCGTACTTTTCAAAAGTCGATATTTTGTGTTTTTTTCATCGGATTCTCGCAAAATATTATTTCTATAGACTAAAATTAGCCTGTTCTTTAGTGTGTAGCTGAAGAAATTTTGTTTCAGCTAGTTAGAGATACATAACTCTCGCCCCGAAATTTTAGTAAAAACCCTATGCGGTGCCCGGGATAGGTTGTCGGCCTCTTTTTTGCGTGGTTTCAAGAACTACGGACACGCCCCTAACATGTAATTTAGCAAAATTTTGGGTAATTAACGGCCTTTTTGGCTATGTTTTGATCCGAATGTATAACTGTTGTCGTCGCGGAGGTGATCATAAAAAAAATCCGAAAAAGGTGTGAAAATAACAAAGTTGCATTACGGGTCACTGATGCACACGAGTCGATGTGACATCGTTCGCCCGTGGTCCCTTGAAATCGAGTGAAATTTTTTCGCTCCGATTTGAAATTTTCTTTGAAATTCGGGAAGGTGGGGGTGTGATTAGTAGATATTAGTAATAAATATTCGCAAAAAAATGGAAAATAACACGTGTATTGCCGAAAAAGTGAAAAAATTAAAAAAATTTTTTCTTCGATTTTTGGGGTGTGCATTCGATAGGGAGGGTAATCCATCGTCAAAACCTACTCTTCCGGGGCGCCGCTCCGCTCCGCGTTGCACCCCTCCAGAGCGGTTTTGACGGAGGCTAGAAAGAGGCTAAGGTTGTTTAGGTTTTTGTAATTTAAATTTTCAACCAAATATTTGTGGAAAAACAACAGAATTGGAAGCAAATAACGATGAAAATGAAATCACAAATTAATGATACTAATTTATTAAAAAATTACAATAGAAATCTCATTAATCCGCTCTTGCGCGTCAGTGTCAAACGTTTACGGATATATTTTATGAAAGATGAATTTAGATAAGATAATTTTATAAATCTCCAATTTTAAAAATTACAACACTTGAAAAATTACATGTTTATAACAGAGATGGACTCCTGAGATTTTTGCACCACGACCCATATGGCAGTGACGTAGCTAAGGGAGGGGGGGTGACACCGGACTCCAAATTATTTAAATTTCCTGACTAAAATTACCTCGTTTCTTGGTTTTTAAAAACAAAAACGAGTGAAACACTCAAAATTCTCATATTAACTGAATAACACAAGAATTTCTTTTCTTGGATATTGGATTTCCATGTTAAAAATAGGGGAAAGAACAGTCAGTCGGTTCTTGTACTGTTTAGTTTTGAATTTTCCGTATTAATTTAACAATCGGTAATAATAATAATATTAGAGCATTTGTCAAAAACTAAACGCGCACCTTTTAATTGGACGCTTTGTTTAAATTTAATATTCACCCCCCTTTGTTAATTCAATTTAAATAAACTATTAGTTGTGCAGGTTGCAGTACTGAAAGTTCAGAATTCGATCACCGCCGTTCAATCAAATAATGATTTGCGACCTACTTTGTAACCATTGAGGCACAAATGTTTGACACTAATTTCGGTAAAAAATTCTGTTGGGGAGGCGGTGATACGGACCTCAAAAATTCTGAACGGAATTTTTTTAATGTGGGCAAATTTTAAACGTTTGTTTTAGGATACAGACAGCGATGCTGACGTCGAAGAGAAGGAAAAGGTTTTTAAAAAGCGTGGTCCAAAACCTAAAACGCCTGGCACGGTAATTGTAAGTGCTGGCCGTGGTAGACCGCCCGGAATACCACTCAAGAAACGTCTTCATAATTTGGCCAAATACATGGTGGATTATGTGGTAATACAGTTTATATTTAAAAAAAAGTACTTTTATCTCAAATTCTGCTTTAGTGTGAAGATGGCCGTAAACCCATGTTGGCTTTCATGGAAAAACCGTCAAAAAAGTTGTATCTGAATTACTATGAAGTTATCTCTGAACCTATCGACTTCTTAGACATTGAAGCTAAAATTAGGGCGGAGCAATACGTCAACGAGAACGAACTGGTGAAAGATTTCAAGCTGATGTTCTCGAATTGTCGTCACTACAATGAAGAAAATTCGAATATTTACGAAGACGCGAATTTGTTGGAGAAGGTTCTGCTCGAAAAAATCGGAGCGCCTGTTCCTCCACCCGAAAAAGAAAAGAGGAACGTTGTGCGTAGGTGCGTAACATCTTACCTTCATTTTTTATTTTATGTTAAATTCTCATATTTTAAATAGTTGTAGGCCTAGAAAGGTGTTGACCCCTACGGAGAAAAATTGCAAGACTTTATATGACACAATTCGGGATTACAAGGACCCGAAAGGCAATCGACAGCTTTCTTTAATTTTTATGAAATTGCCGTCCAAATTGGACTATCCTGACTATTACGAAGTGATAAGGAATCCAATCGACATGGAGAAAATAGCTCAGAAGGTCAAAAATAGTTTGTACGAAACTTTGGATGATCTTGTCAACGATTTTGTTTTGATGTTTGACAATGCGTGTAAGTACAACGAACCCGATTCCAAGATTTACAAGGATGCTTTGGTGCTGCAACGCGTTTGCTTACAAACGAAGCTCCAGTTAAAGGACGATGACGACACCGTTCCTGACGTACCGGCTGCTGTTCAAGATTTACTTCTGAATCTTTTCACCACTGTTTACAACCACCAAGATTCGGATGAACGATGCTATTCCGATTCCATGGCCGAGTTACCGGAACATGACGAAATCGACGGAAAGAAGTAAGAAAACAACCTTTGATTTATTTTTTTTTCAATTTTTATTGTTTAGGATTCGCGCCTTATCGCTCGATTTAATAAAGCGCCGCCTGGACAAAGGTTTATATCGACGTTTAGACACCTTCCAAGAAGACGTTTTCGCTTGTTTGGAGAGAGCGCGTACGCTGTCGCGTTCCGACTCGCAAGTTTTTGAAGATTCGGTCGAGTTGCAATCCTACTTTATCAAACAACGTGATGAATTGTGCAAAAATGGTGATCTTCTTCTCTCTCCTGCCTTCAATTACACCCTCCCACAACTAATTGCAGACGTTGAATCTCTTCGTCAAACGAAACTAATTCGGGAGTCTTTCGAGGATGAAAATGAAACTCGCAGCTCAGATGATTCGATCATAAGAGATTCGAATGCAGGTGAATCGATGACTTTAAATCAACAAACTTTCAAAGTAGGCGAGTTTGTTTACGTTGACTCTAAAGATAAAGGCGTTGATCCCCACATCCTTCTCATCGAACGTTTGTGGACAAACAATGAAGGTCAGAAAATGTTGTACGGAAATTATTACTTACGACCAATTGAAACCTACCATGTGACCACCCGAAAGTTTTTGGAAAAAGAAGTCTTCAAATCTGATACTCACGTCGCTGTGCCATTGGAAGAAGTGCGAGAGAGATGTTGTACCATGAACATTAAACAGTATTTTACCATGAAACCGGAATTGTACGACGAGAAAGACGTATACGTTTGCGAATCACGATACAGCACCAAGACGAGAAGTTTTAAAAAGATGAAAGTTTTTCCTGAAACTCCGGACATTATGTTGGTGCAGCGTGAGATTCCAATCGAACCCAAACGAGTCATGTCTGTGTTTAGAGAGAGGGTAGAAAAGCATAAGGATGAATTGGCCGAGCTGCAAGAACAAGAGAAACTTATCGAGAAGGAAAAACCGGTACGAACCAAACTGAAACTTTTTAATTTTTATTATTTATATGGCATTGTTTTGTTTAGAATGTGGTAGCATTTTCAAGTATGGAGATCGATGATGGAAATATTTACTATGAGCAATACAACACCATTTGTAGTGGGCTTGTTAAAACTGGTGATTTTGTTTACGTCGCTGCGGATGGAGGACGACAAACGATCGCCCAGATTGACACCATTTGGGAAACAAAAGAGTAAGTCATATTTGTTCATGCTATAATTCGACAAAGTTGTAATCAATTTTTCTTTTATAGCGGAAAATGTTTCTTCCGTGGTCCATGGTTTATCACCCCGCCCGAAATTCCACACTCTCCAACGAGAATGTTCTACAAGCAGGAGCTGTTCTTGTCAAGTTTAGATGACACGAACCCAATTGTCAGTGTCGTGGGAAAATGTTGCGTGCTCGACTACACCGATTACGTATCATGTAAGTCACCTTGCCTCCTTTCCTTCCTTTTGCTTCATGTCTGTTTTCAGCTCGAATAACCGAAATTACCGAGAGCGACGTCTTCATCTGCAACTCCATGTACGATGAGATGAACCGGCAAGTTCGTAAGTTACCCTCCGACGGTTTGAAGAAGTACAACCACAGTAATGCAGTGACGGAAGACGAGATTTACTTTTTCCCGAAGATGATTAATCCACTTAAAGTATGACTAACTTTTAGTTTCTTCTGCTTACTAAAAAATTTGCTTTTATTTCTAAAAAAATAAGTGGCTTAGTTTGGTTGCGCTTTTTAACAAATGGGGCTTTATTAGTTTGTTTGATTATTTAGAAGAGCGAACTTTTTTAACTCTTGATTAACAAAAAATAATTGGGAAATGGAAACAAAATTTGCTGATGTTTAAAAAATCTCTTGGAGTAATTTTAGAAAAGTTTTAGTTAGAAATTTTTGTTCTTACGTTTTATTATTGGCTTAGCAGTTTGCTTACTTAATTTTATATTGCTCAAGTTATAATTGGTATTTACTATAAGAGCATGCACGTAGTGAGTTTATAAATCGTGTGTTTTGGTACGAACTTGCTGTGTTGCAGGTGGGCAGCGATGTTGCCCAGTTACAATCTGATACCGTCAAACCGCAAAGTTCTACTGTAGTTGAAGTTGTGAGTAGCACTTTTATTATTATAAATGTACAAAAAAATGCATTTTTGATTACGAACATTGGATATATTTTTGACGTGTGAATGAAACATACTGAAATTTTAACAATATTTTTGTCATTTGTTTGCTTGATTACAGTTCAGTCAAATTATGTGCATGCTAACCTGTAAACAGTTGGCATGATTGTCTCCTTCAATTGTTTCTGACTAAAATAGTCACCAGATGCAACTCGCAGGCAGTTTATCGGGTATAACTAGAAAACACTTGTTTGTACATGAAAAATTTATAGGGCCTAATTTGTAGAATATTAAATTTTCTATAAGTGATGTTCTAACTTTTTCGTAGACCGTAGTCGATTCAATAATTATGAGTGAATGAACTTCCCTAAAAACCTATATGCCCATAAAAGTACCTCTGCCTGGTTGTCTATTGTCCTGTCTTCCACCCTTTTGGGACTTTTCTCTTCCTTGTTTGTCCATGTCCCCATCTGGCGCAGTTATATATTGTATGTTCCGTGCCATCCTCGTCTGTGCAATAGCTACAGATCAGAATTGCAGCTCTTTTGACCCTGTGCAGGTATTTGTTAAAGCAGCCATGGTTGGTCGGGCATTGGGTAGTTTCGTATTTCAATTGGCCGTGTTTCCTTGTTATCCATGGGTCGATGGTGGGTATCAGCCTATGGGTACACCTCACATTCTCTGCTGTGTCCCATCTGGATTGCCATTCAACCATAATTTGGAGATAATTGGTAGAAGTGTACCTGGTAGGCCCTTGATCGCCGCCGCCGCCTTCAGGGTTTTTCCATGGGAAGTGGGTAGGGATGTTTGCTGTCTCCAGTTGTTATGAAAAGGCGCGATAATCTATAGTCTATCCGTTTTAAGAATGCAGAACTAAATTGTACTAAAACTGTGACCTTCGAGCGTGATTGGATAAAATTTCTACACGTTTACACTGCCGAAATTTTACTTGCGATTGATTGACGCTCATGCACTTTAATTATTTGACGTTTCCCTATGTAAATCTGACTTGCCGTTCAAGGCGACCTCTACTGCAATCCAAAACCAGATGGACTATAGTTTTGTTTTCGGGTAAATTGCAATTCCGTCAGCCATGGTTTTGATCTTGTTCTACTTCATGTTGTTGTCAGAGACCAGCTTGTTTGTAGCCAGTCAGTTCTCCGGCTAAAGTACCCTAACAAGTACTCCGAAATTGACTTTTTCCTATTAACTTTGGTAAAGTTTAAGGTTTATAAAGTAATATTAAATCATAAAAGTTTCGGATGGTGGACTTTTAATATGAAAAAAATAATTTGAACATCGTAAATTTTAGTCGTTCACCGACGCGCATGAATAAAATTTGTGGAATCTCCCCATTATGTTGTCGGTTCGAGTGATTTTATATAGGTACTCTAAAACTTCGCGATTTACGCACCGGCAGATGCAACTCGTCTCTCGTACGAGTAACGTCGATTAAAGGTTACTATTTTGTCATTATTTTTTTTTATGCGATTTTTTGGGGGTGATACGAAACTGGGAACTGCCGCATACCGCAACTATACTTTTAAATGCTTTATCCAGGTTTTCTATTATCCCGATTTTTTGGATCCCGGTTTTCTTGATGGAAGGCCCTTTAAGTATGTTTAGCCCCAAGCGAGTAGGGCTGCTTTTAAAGCGCCCTGATCCTCTGTATCGAATCCCAATTTTCACACTTCGGGTTTTTTAGATCCCGTTTTTTCAAATCCCGGTTTTCTTGATGGATGACCCTTCAAGTATGTTTAGCCCAAGTGAGCGTTTAAAAAAACAGCCCGTTAGCTCGTGAGGGCGGTTTTTAAACGCTCTAATCCTCTATATGGCGGTCAAGGCTGCCCTTAGGCTTCATAGCTGGCGGCTATGGAATGATAGGAATGGAGCTGTGGGACATATGCGGATATTGAGGGACTACTCGACGAGTGTACCCCTTCTGCATATAGAGTCTGACAGAGTTCCCCCTAAATACGTATTCAACAGGAAATTCAAAATCCTGCTAAATCCACCAGCAACTGACGAGAATGACATTTGTTTATTCTCTGACGGTTCCAAAAATAATGTTGGATCAGGGGCAGGAATCTTTTCTGCCGAACTTAATCTGAACATGAGCATATCGCTGGGCAAGTACACGTCGGTTTTCCAAGCGGAACTCATCGGTATATTGCACTGTGCAAAAACAGTCTGGGACAAAGGTATCCATGACAAAAACATTCAGATATTTACAGACAGAAGGGCAGTCCTTCTGGCACCTATGAGCCACAAGATCACCTCTGGCCTGGTGCTTGAATGCATCCAGGCCCTGAATCAGATATCAAATCAGAATGTCCTTTCTCTTCACTGGGTCAAGGGACACCAAAGCAATGAAGGTAACGAGAAGGCAGATGGTCTGGCTAAAGTTGGCTCAAATTGTCATCCCTGCGGCCCTGAACCGATGATTGTGCCAACCGTCAAAACCCTAGATACCCTTCTAAAACATCATACCCTAGAACTGCATTCCAGCAGGTGGGGCAATGAAACTGAATGTAGACAAGGAAGGGCAGCGATAAAAGCACCCTCCAGTAAACATTCAAAATACTACTTGAAGTTGTCCAGAGTCAATCTACGGATAATTGCAGGGATATTAACTGGACACTGCAAACTGAACAAACACCTTAACACACTGAGGATCGTAGATGAGCCAACGTGCCGGGGTTGTAATGAAACAGCGGAGCACGTGCTCTGTCACTGCCCAGCTCTAGCGTCAAAAAGAGGTACCATGCATCTCGCCCGCCAGGATCCTGGAGTTCATCCTTCAGCTGGGATGGCTCGGGGAATGATGGAACGGGGGCCACTAAAAATGGAGGTAGTACAATGGGCCCGGTCTAGTGGTCTAAGTGCGCGTGGAGTCTTCGACCCACCCTCCTACCTAAAAACCAGAATCCTCTATCGATTCCCAATTTTCACACTTTTCGGGTTTTTTAGATCCCGTTTTTTTAGAATCCCGGTTTTCTTGATGGATGACCCTTCAAGTATGTTTAGCCCAAGTGAGCGTTTAAAAGAGGGCGGTTTTTAAAACGCCCTAATCCTCTGTATCGAACCCAAGCAAATAATAGATACCCAATTCGAAAAACATATTCCCTTAATATGCTCCAACATGTTCAAGAGCACGATTAGCACGTGTTACCGTGTCGACTGCGTATGGTGTACTGCCGCACCCAGTGTTGTCATATTTTAGAAATAAAAAGCGCCAACTCACAACTAAAAAACCGCTCAAAATCGCAACTAATTGATTTTGTGGCGCCAAAATTTAAATTCAATATTTTCTATAATCGAATGTAATTAAAATTATTTCTTTAGCTAAATGGTAATTAAAACAAGTAAATACACATAATTTAGTAACATTTATTGGAAAACACACATAATATATTATACTACAAATCATTGCATAACATTAAAATCTCTTCGACATCATTAACTTGATAAGTTTCGTTATCGGTTTCTGGTTTGTACATTTTAGCATTAAATCGAGAAAACATATCCTTAGTCGGTTCAAAAGTTTTACAACATAAATTATTCGTATAAAAATGCGCTCTTACGAGCATTATTGCATTCAAGAGATACAATGACATTTTATTTCGTAATTTCGATTTAACTAAGTTCATTATCGAGAAACTTCTTTCCACTGTTGCGTTTGAAGAAGGTAAACTTAATAACTTAAAAGCAAAGAGAGAAATATCTTTAAACTGCAATTCACCCACTGCATTTTTTAATGTAATAACCTTTTGCCAATAAAGTAAAGTATTATCTGGGATATTTCCTTCAAAAACTTCCTCCCATGGAACATTCAATAATTGTCGGTATTGAGTTTCTATGCTAATATTTTTTACTTTAGAAAAAACATTTAAATGCGATGGCATTCGCTGCATTAATTCACGTATAAGAATTTTTAAAAATTCTTGACATTTTGTTCTAATACGTTGGACATGTTCTATCGAAAAATTACATTCCCGCAATAAATTATCAAATTGAAACCCAAAATCAGAGTCATTGAGTGACAAATAGTTTTGATCATACAACATTGAATTTTTTAAATTATCAAGACTGTTATCGAGATTATTCAACAATATTGGCTTCATAATTTGTCTTGCAAATGTCCATATAGTTGAATGTATGTCATTAAAAGCTTGAAAATAATCTATGTTTTCTTTCTGAAAATATGCATTTAAAAAATAAATTTGTTTTAATATGGGTTGCACAAAAGTTAAAACAACCTTATTTTCTTTATTTTTATATGTATCACTTAGCAATCTTGCTGTGTGACATTTTTCTTTTGCCGCATGAATATTAAAAAAAGTCTCCAGTTCTAAATATTGTGACAAAATTTTCTCTACAGCACGATACCTGGATAACCATCGTGTGGCAGATAGCTGTATAAATTTTGTGAAGTTACTGCCTATATTTATCAAGTTATAAATTTCTTTATAATTGCTTAGTCGCAGTGCACTGTACTTAAACCAATTATAAGTTTCCTTAAGGAGAAAGTCTATTTGATCCGAAAACACTTCTGAAGCCTTTGATGTGCATAAATGTAAGCTGTGACAAATACATTTTACTAACACTAAATGATTCAAACCAAAATTTTTTTTTAATAGAACGTAAAGTGAATTATGTTCCCCACACATATTTGATGCACCGTCAGTTCCAACACCTATCAAATTTTTTAAATTAATTTTGTTTGCCAAGAGAAAATTAGAAACTGCTTCGTATAAGTCTTGCGCTGTAGTTTTTATAACCGATATAAATGTAAGGAACTGTAATTTAATATTATTATCCTTTACCGAGTAATACTTTATATTGATGCACAGCAATTTTTCGGTGCTAACATCTGTAGATTCATCTACTATTATTGAATAAGGTGAATTACCCAAATCTTGAATTAATTCTTCTAATAATGAGGGGGCAATTACACTCCTGATTATTGCTGCACATTTTGTTTTGTGAAGGTGAAAAGTGTCCTGACTGTCCTGGTTCACTACAGAAGTTGAGGCCGAGGATCCATCCTTCTGCGAAAATTTATTTAAAATGTCCGACAGATGATCGATGCTTCTTATCGATGAATGAGTTGCTATGTAACTAGCCAAGATAATTTCCTTTCTTTTTATATGGTTATTAGAAACAGCAGCCCCTGAAAAAGTCAACGTTTAAAAAATATATTCAATTTCAATTCAATTTCATACTAACCAAAATTTTTCATGCTCAACTGATTAATTCCTCTTAATTTAGATTTCTGCATTTTGTGTTTAGCGGTCTGGGAATGCCTTTCGAGATCAGTTCGATGTGCCCTTAAAACTGAATCACATATTTTACAATAACTTGAGCCATCTGGTTTACTTGTTAACCAGCCTAATTAAACAAACACCAATCATAAATTACACACCACTAACCAAAACAAATTATTACTGTTTACAATGATAATTTAAAATTTATAATTTTCGATATACAGTCGACTCTCGATAAATTGAAACTGGACCGAGGGGACCAATTAATATTGATTTTATTTAATTTATCGAGTATTTTTCAAGGGACCGGGAAAAAATCAAATTATCGAGAGATTCAAATTAACGAGTGTTCAAATTATCGAGAGTCGACTGTACCTAATATTTATATAATTTTAATTAAATTATATCGGTTATTCATGCACCTCAAGCAATTCCAATACTGATTGACTAATATACTATATTAATTAAAATAAACAATACTCTTACCTTTGAACAGTTCTTCTTCCTCCCATGCTTTCTTATGCGTTTTTACGTATTTTGCCCACTTGCCCATTTTTATGGTACACTTTGTCAATTTATTATTTTAGCACGTTTTTACACTTTAAAAAGTAATCACTTGTTCAGAAACTATACTGAAAGCTCACGTGCTACACTTACTTATATAAATATTGTGATTACCAATACCAACTTACCAACATACCAACCACAAACAAATAATTACTGTTTTTTAAACTTTTTTTTTAAATTTTAAAAATTTTTTAAAAATTTTTCGATGCGCAAAATCGCAATAAACCGCAACTTCATTTCTAAGAAATCGCCCAAATTGCGGTTTGCGGTTTTTGAAAAATATTAAGCGCAAATCACTTTCAAAAGTCGCCCAATTGGCGCTAAATCGCCCAATGTGACAACACTGGCCGCACCTCCCGCCGATCACCAATATTTATATCCTCGGTTAGGGGCGGAGCCTATTTTCCTCGATTTATTAGGCCGTAGCCAATCCAACTTACGCATTCATTTTTCCCTTAAATTAGGGTTGTTTTTTCAATTAAAACTTAATGGTCCTTGCTTTATATTAAAGCTAATGACTTTTTTGATCGAAATATTAAGCCATTTCTATAGGGAAATTTCAATTTCCGAGTACTACTTGATAGGGTACTATCCCCATTTTTTTGTCAATAGCAGGGTTTGTGGGGGGGTGGGGCTAAGAGCGACATTGTGAGGGGCCGCATGAGTTTGTGGGAGGAGTCTTAACCATCACCTGGTATCCCTCCACTATGGCATCTTCCGATAATACACTGCTATTGTCGTCATAGTGGTGATGGTCTCTGTGGCCAGAAGCCATGTTGGAGCCATTATCTGGGGCATAAATTTATTGGGCGATAAGAAACCATCTGATGAAGGAGTTGGAGATATTACTGCTGGCTTTAGTTTTAAACTTAAAAAAGTTTTATGAAATCTCGAGGAAAATTTTTATGTCTTATTACTTTGAACACTTAACTCGCGAATGTATACTTTCTTCATCAGCCTGGATTTAATCTTATACATTTCGCGAAAATCTGATAAACGACATGTAGCGCCCTCTATTCCGATATATTTATCGCGCCATCTATCCTGAGCCCTTACTCCACTTTTAACAATAAAGAGCATACAGGGTGTGTCTATTAAAATTAGAGGAACGCCTGTAACTTCTTAGAAAATGCGGAATGAATACCGAACCTACGTCGGTGCAAAATTTCAGCTTTCCAGGTGGGTATACAAGTAGACAAATAATTAGAACATGACTGAGATCCAAGTTTTGTACGTAATTATATTTATCTGTATTTTTTGGTTAAAAAGGATAGTCACCATAGATGATGGGAGGGAGACTGATAATTTTTGCATAGGAGCCCTCACTTGTAGTTAACTGCCTGCATGCGATCTGTAAGTAAGCGGACATTGTAAGAAAATAGAAATAATGAAAAAAGTCAATTTGTCACGATACAGAAAAAATGTATAGGATATTTTTCTTGGAAAATTTAATTCTCTAAAATTAATTTTTATACATTTTTAACGTACAAGTAGCGATTTCCTAGTTAATTGAAATAAACCAATCGCAATCCTAAATTCCGTTTAATTTGACTGAACTAAACTGTTTGTCTGCCGAACATCATGGTTACAAAAAAATATATAAAACATTTTTTATAGGAAATTTAATTCACAAATTATGTCCTATATATTTTCGACGTAGCAGTGACCACTTCTGAGTTATTATTGCAGGGCGGTATGAAAAATTTTTGAAAGCTATTTTATTTAGGGATGGGGAAGCATTGTGTGTTCCTTTCACGATAAACTTTTTATCTTGCACCAAATATATTAATTATATTAATAGATACTAAATTTTTCTGTTTTCCTTGTGTTTTTTAAAATATCTTTTTATTTTTACACCGTCTTTGTATGTGCATTGAGTGATTTACTGCTTGTAAAAAGAAAAGTTTTTGTGCAACTTAAATAATACTGATGAGAATTTTCAGGAGACTTTACCTGTGATAACAAAAATGACTGACATGGAGGTATTAATTGAGGACTCACTAGACGGTGGACCACCATCTGTAGGTTCAGGGGAAATCCCAACAACAGTCGTTACCACAACTAACAGCACATTAGCTACACCCACAACATCCAAAAAGGTAGGATGTTGGTAGAAAATTGTAGCCAAGTTATGCGCATGACGTTTGCTACGTGTATGTGATAAAGAGTGTCAAATAGTATATTTGCTGGTTTGCTGCCATTCCTTAAAAAGTTTTTATTTTATTTATTTAATTTTTATTATCTTTTCGATTTAAAGTTTTTTTAAAATTATTCCATGGGTTTCAAAAAAAAACTAAAACATGGTACATCATCATAAGTGTTAAGGGGGCGTTTTTTACTTAAATTATGGTGGTGTATCGCTAAAAATTAAACTCAGCTGCTTAATTTTTACAATTTCTATTTTGTTGATTATCTAAACGTCCGTTCTCCCCTGCAGAAGTCAAACAAGAATAAATTAGTGACAGGATACATTTTATATTCACGTGAAGTACGAAAGAACGTGGTAAAGAACAATCCCGAATCGAATTTCGGTGAAATAAGTAGACTAGTAGGTAACGAATGGCGTTCGTTACCTATAAACGAAAAGCAAGTCTATGAAGAGAAGGCGTCAAAATTAAATGAAGAAATTAAGGCTTTGCTTCTAAACGAAGAATGTGCAAGCCCTGGCCCACCCGTCGACCAAGTGAGTTTTATTTTGTTTTGTTATTATTCTTTTTTTACGTTTGTTTATTTTGCATGCTTACCTCTACTTACTTACCTACCTACTTGATGCATATCGGATTGTGCAAGGTTATTTTTGCAACACGTCAATTTCGTAACTGAAATTCGAAATTTTGGGACACGCTTTTCAGTTCAAGTTTTATTTTATTATTTTTACGCTTCTTATTTACGCTTTAAGTGGATAATTAAAACAAACCTCGAGTATTTTTTAATACTCTTGGGTTTTGACACGGCAATCGTAATTTTCGTTTTAAAAGAATTTCAATTTCTCTCGTTTCAGATTTATGAATGCTTGTGGGATGGCTGTGATTTTCAGTTCGAAGAAGTGCCCGATTTGATCGAGCACTGCGTGAAAGATAAAGATGTGCAAGGACACGTCCAAAGTTACTTTCAGGCTAATTCCGACTCCGAATTGAATTGCATGTGGCGCAATTGTGGTAGAAATAACAAGAAGAATATCCAACCCTTTCCGAACTTGTCCAGGTTAATTCGACACGTTCGCGATATGCACATTAATAAAGGCAACGGTAGGAGCGTACCTATCGCCGATCGAAGCAAGTAAGTAAAATTTGTTCCTTTTTATAACTCTTTCTTTTGTGCTTCGGTAATGAGAAGTTTTTCTCCGAACTTAGGAATTTTGTCGGAGGCCGAACAATGCCAGTGTTGCAACCGTGCGTTTCAACAACGGCGGAAATTTTAGCTGGTTTGTTTATTTTTTTGCAGCAATTTGCATGTGCCTGATCTTTTAGCCATCTGGATGTTGGGATGCTCCAAGATTGTGGTTAAATATTGTGCACCGTAGAATGTTGGAAACATTTTAAGCCAGATTTTGCGGTTAATTTTTTATTTTTATGATATTTTTTAAAATACTATGTAGTTGCATTGCATTTTTCATTTTGCGGTATTTGGTAGGAACTTCAAGCCTTCGAGTAAGCCTGCAAATGTTACACGTCCGACTCCTTCTGTTACTCCCAACCCTCGTGAGTTTTTTTTATTTATTTATTTTTAATTTTAATTAGCGCCTTAGAAAAATTGTGTAGGTAGAACACCTTCTTAGTTAAACTTAGTCTGGGCACATTAGGTCGACGTTCTGAGCGATCGCGGTTGCGCTGCGACCGCCATCTTGGAAAATATGTTTTAGCGGTTAAACAAAAAATTAACGAAATTATCAAGTCACTTTTTACGAAAATTCCAAATATACCAATCGCGGAGAAACAGCAGTCAACTTTTGTTTTTCTTAGATCACCACGCTCTAATTTGTAATCTACAAAAGTATTGCTGTACATATTTTGTAAAGAATTCCATGCTCGACAACTTTTATTTGAACATTTTTTTTGAAGAAGGAACAGATTAGAAGTTAACGCCATAAAGGATTTCATATTTTTCAAGATGGCGGCGGGACTCGAGTTGGGATTCCCCAAACAAATATTTTCCTAATGTTCCCAGGCTAACTAAATGTTTATTGATTATGATAGGTAGTAGAAGGTTCAATCAAAGAAGTGGTGAAATAAATCTCATTATTTGATTAACCTATAAATTTGTTTGTTTTCCCACCACCAGGTTATGACATACTTAATTTTTGGTATAGACCCGTTTTGTATAATTAGAAATTGCTTGTTTTTATTTTGAAATAGTAAGGTAGATTTTTGTAACGTAGAATCGGTTTTGGGATTTTAAAAATCAATTGTTGCGAATTTAATTAATATTTTTTAATTTTTACTGCTCACGGAAATACAGCGGCTAGTAATACATTTAATTCGACGACAAGCATTTGCTCCACATCACCTACACCAGGTAATTCAGTCAGGTTTCATTAAAATTGAGATTTTTGTCCATTGGGTGGGAATTTTTAAAAATACTTTAACATTTACTTAAATAGCAAATTCTGCACCAGCTGTAGCGGTTACGCAGCCCCAGGAGCCCATGTTTATTTCGATACCTCCAAGACCTCAGCGGGTGCTTCATTCCGAAGCGTACATCAAGTATGTTGTAATTTTGGTTCTAACAATTATTTTGCTAATTTGTTTTTTAAAGGTACATCGAAGGATTACAAACTGAAAACAAATACATTTCGCCGTGGGAGAAAACCTTGAACGCCACTCGTGAAAATACCGCACCTCCAGATGCAGAAAAACTCAACCTCGTTTCGACGTGGCTTGGCAAAGGTTACGAACAACAGGACGATGCTTTAAATGCACTTTGGGAGTTAAGAAATCAATTACTTCGCGATTCGCTTGGAATCGTGAAAGTTAATAATAATTTTTAAGACTATTTGCGTAAAATAGGTACACAAAGCTTTTTTTTTATTATATTTAAATAAATTTACATAGAAGAATAAAATTTGCTCATATATTATGATCATATCCTATCCATCCTATGCCCATCTTTAGTGCGCACTCAATTTACCAGCTAAAAGCTCTAATTCAGGTTAGTTCTCCTCAATTAGAGAAGCCTAACTCATGTTGGTCATATGCCTATTGGATGAGGTATTTAATAAAGTACAGGTAAACGTCGTCTTGCGCCGGTTTGATTTACGCCGGGGTGGGATTCCTCGATTCGTTCGGCCGTGAGATTCCCCGGTTCGGCCGACAGTAGGAGGATGAGAAAGAAAATGATGGGAAAAACCTAACTAACTCGTAACGGCCAATCTAACTCGTATCCTGTCTTCTATAGAAAGGTTAACAGATGAGCTCTGTGAGATAGATGGAGATTTCAATCGAAGCGCAAATGTTAAAAGAAGCGTCACAGCTGCCGTTCGACCTTATGCTATGATTCTGCAAGAAAGCAAGCCACAATCAAAGCAAATGAAATTGGATGCTTTTTTCAAAAAAGTGTGAGAATTTAATTTAGTACCGACGAACTGGTGAGTTAGTATTTATTTTAAAAAATTCATTATTTATATCAAGAGATTATCATTTATTTTGTAAACGAATTTAGGCGACTGTGCAATAAATAGCCCCGGCCAAAAAAAATTTTCGTGTGCTACACACTAAAGAACAAGCATAATTAATTTAGTCTACAGAAAAAATATTTTTCGAGAAATCTTTAAAAACAACCTCAATATCGACTTTTTAAAAGTAGGTAAAATTGGGAAGAGTACGTATTATCCAACATCGAATTTCAATTTTAGATATCGATTTTCTGATAGTTTAATGTATTTATAAGTCAATGGTAACACTCCTATAGCAGGATAAACCAACTTTTGATAGAGAAAATCGACTTTGAAAATCGATAATTCACTGACGCGCGGGTGGAATCTCACTCATTCTGTGGGCGGTCCGTGCAAGTTAAACTAGACTTAGCCGTTTGCGGACCGGCAGAAATAATAGTTGGTTCCTTAAAAGTTCCCCTTCACCCTCCTAAACCGTTAAAGGTCACAAACTGGAAAAATTTCAGTGCAGATGTACAAAACATACCACTAGTTCATAACATTGTTACGAACGATGACATTGACGAAGCTGTAGCCGGCTTCACCGACTGCATAAACAATATTTACAATTCCAACACCACTGACGTCCCTCCCCCTAAACGTAAACTCATCCTTCCACAAGAAATCCTCGACAAAATTTCAAGAAAAAATAAATTACGTAAAATTTTCCAACGCTACAGATACCCTGCCCTAAAATCCCAAATTAATAGCCTTACAAAAGACATCAATCACGCCATCAGCGAAATCAAAATTTCAAATTGGAATAAAACATTAAAATCAATCATTCCGCAAAACCTTCGAAAAGCTTGGGCAATTTCGAAGGCGTTAAAAAACAAGACAGATGACGTTTCTTTTCCCACACTCCAAACCCCTCAAGGTCCTGTCACCACCAAACAAGACAAAGCAAACACCATTGCGACGGTATATTTGTCTCATCATAATCTCACCGCACACCTATCTGATCCCGTCACAATTTCTGATGTCCAACAATCCAAAGATTCCCTCAATAATATCACAATCCCCACTCCCGATGAAGACTTAACTTCCCCTAAGGAAATTAAGCAAATTGTTAAAAAACTTAAAAATCGAGCTCCTGGTTATGACAATATATCTGCTCTCCTAATTAAAAAATTTCCTAAAAAACCAATCCTACAAATTTATTACATCCTAAACGCCTGCATTAAAAACCAATACTTCCCCTCCGCCTGGAAAAAAGCAGTCGTTATTCCCATCCCTAAACCAAAAAAGCCAAAATCCGATCCTGCCAGCTACCGTCCTATTAGTTTACTTCCTACATTATCAAAAATCCTCGAAAAAATCATCCTTTTCCGCCTTCAGCAACATGACGAAATTCATGATACAATAATTCCGGAGCAGTTTGGTTTTCGAGCAAACCACAGCACGGTCACTCAGCTAGCTTTGCTCGTTGATCCAATTACCCTTAATTATAACATGAAAACCACTACCACGACGGCCACCCTCGACATCGAGAAAGCGTTTGACACCATTTGGCACGACGCCCTGCTTCACAAACTTTATATCCGAAATTACCCCATGCATCTAATTAAAATCATCTCCAGCTTTCTCGAAAACCGCTCCTTCCAAGTCCGAGTAATGGACGCCCTCTCCATATCCTTACCTATTCCAGCTGGAGTACCGCAAGGCTCCATCCTAGCCCCAACCCTTTTTAATTACTACATCAATGATATCCCAAAATCCACGCGGACAAAATTATCCCTGTACGCTGACGACACCGCCATCACCTCCGAATCCCGTAAAAAGGATAAATCCATTGACTACCTCCAACGACACGTTCCCGATCTCGAAAATTTTTATGCCACTTGGCGATTAAAAATTAACGAACCCAAATCCACCCTCACCGCTTTTTCCAGACAAAGAGACCAAATTACAAACAAACTTACGATTAATGGTACGGACATCACGCACACCCCTACGGTTAAATACCTAGGGGTGACCCTTGACCAACGACTTACATTCAGAACGCATTTAAAACTCACTGCACGGAAAGCGCAAGCAGCAATGCATGCACTTTTCCCATTACTTTCATATAAAAACGGACTTGACCCTAAAATCAGACTGACCTTGTACAAACAATTAATTAGACCAATTTTATTATACGCCTCTCCAGTATGGAGCAGGACAGCCCCGACTAACATAAAAATCATTCAAACAATACAAAACAAGTGTCTCCGAGTCATTTCCGGAGCTCCACGCTACACACCCATACATGATTTACACACTTCACATCAAATTCAAACACTAACAGAAGTCATACACAACACAGCCATAAAATTTTTCACATACACGGTAAGGCAAAACCCACACACATCACACCTTGGTACACACACACAAGACACCTTGCCCTTCAGGATCAAACACAAACTTTTACACCATGTCATTTTAAACAATCAGTAATAGGAAAGTAATTGTCAGTAGTTTAATTAAAATTCATTTTTATTTTCATTTTATTTTGTTAAAATTTCAGTAACTTAATTCTTTTTTGGCTTTTTTTTATCACGGCGCGGGGTTTTTGCACTCTTTTTTACCTCGAGATATCAAATCAATTAACCTTCAGATTTAATAATTTTCAACTTAATTCGATTAATCCTCTAGGGCAGCGGTTCTTAAACTATTTTGTATTGCGACCCCAAATTTTAAATGCCGTATTTGGCGACCCACAACCTATATTTTTTTTATTTGAAATAATCGTTATTAAAAAAAAACGTTTAAACAACAAATACTTTTTATTGTCAGGTAATAAAAAAATAAAAATTAATAACATTTTCGAGTTATATGCTAAATATGAAAATAAATAAAAAATTAAAAGAAAATAAACAACATTTTGAAAATAAACAACATTCAATATGAAAATTAATAAAAAATAAAGATTAACAACATTTTCTTGTTATATGTATTAAAATAAATAAAACATTAAAATATTTTTTAATGTGATCGGTGCGCTTGCTTTTTAGAACAAAGTAACGTGAATCGTGGCTCGATTTCTGAAAGCGCTGGTCTCAATACATTTTCAATATTGAGCAATTGCGAGCGATATTTTGATTTAATATATAATAAGGATGAAAATGCATTTTCGCACAAATATGTGGTGGAAAATGGCAAAGTAATTTGAACTGCCATTTCAGACAAACATGGATAGTCTGTTTTAATTGACAACCAAAAATTTTCAGGTATTTGATTTTTAAATAGTGCTTTCAAACTACTATCACAGGATAGTTCAGCGAATTCTTCTCTAGCGTAGTGGTTTTAAATTGGGAATTCCTCGCGACCCTACGAAAAAATATAACGACCCCACTTGGGGTCGCGACCCCAAGTTTAAGAACCGCTGCTCTAGGGGATAGGTACGATTTAACAATTCAAGTTTTAATAAATATGTATTTGTGTAATGGTTTGTTATTGTAATTTGTTATCTGTTATTATAGTAATTAAAATTATTATTGTAAATATGTATGTAAAGTTTTTAATGTCAATAGAGTTCTTTTTGGTTTTTTTTTTTTGGTTTTGGTTTGCGGACCGGCAGATGCAGCTCGTCTCTCCTACATGTAACATCGATTATTTTTTGTTTTTAGGCGATTTTTTGGGGGTGAAACGTAATAGTTTATTGCCCCATACCGCGACTATACTTTTTAATGCTATTTTGAGGGTCTCTCGTATCCCGGTTACCTTAATCCCGGTTTTCTTGATCGGAGGCCCTTCTCGTATGTTTAGCCTAATAACCAGAGTCAAAACCGCTCTGTAGGGGTGCAACGCGGAGCGGAGCTGCGCCCCGGAAGAGTAGGTTTTGACGATGTATTACCCTCCCTATCGATTGCACACCCCAAAAATGGAAGACAAAAAAATTTTAATTTTTTCACTTTTTCGGCAATACACGTGTTATTTTCCATTTTTTTGCGAATATTTATTACTAATATCTACTAATCACACCCCCACCTTCCCGATTTTCAAAGAAAATTTCAAATCGGAGCGAAAAAATTTCACTCGATTTCAAGGGACCACGGCCGAACGATGTCACAACGAGTCGTGTGCATCAGTGACCCGTACAAATGCAACTTCCTTATTTTCACACTTTTTTCGGATTTTTTTTTATGATCACCTCCGCGACGACAACAGTTATACATTCGGATCAAAACATAGCCAAAAAGGCCGTGATTTACCCAAAATTTTGCAAAATTACATGTTAGGGGCGTGTCCGTAGTTCTTCAAACCACGCGAAAAACAGGCCGACAACCTATCCCGTGCACCGCATAGGGTTTTTACTAAATTTTCGCTATTAATTCTTAAAAATCCTCAAATATCCTGGTGATTTATTGTAACTAATCACTTTTTTGACATATATCAAGGGATTTTTATTTTTGGATATTCCTTGTCAGTTGGGCCGTTCACCCCGACCCCGGATATTTAAGAATTAATACCGAAATTTGAGTAAAAACACTATGCGGTGGCCGGGATAGGTTGTCGGCCTATTTTTTGAGTGGTTTCGAGAACTATACGGACACGCCCCTAGCATGTAATTTAGCAAAATTTTGGGTAATTAACGGCCTTTTTGGGTATGTTTTGATTCGAATGTATAACTTTTGTCGTCGCGGAGGTGATCATAAAAAAAATCCGAAAAAAGTGTGAAAATAAGAAAGTTGCATTTGTACGGGCCACTGACACACAACGGGTCGGTGTTCCATCGTTCGCCCGTCGTTGCTTGAAATCGAGTGAAATTTTTTCGCTCCGATTTAAATGTTTCTTTGAAATTCGGATAGGTGGGGGTGTGATTAGTAGATATTAGTAATAAATATTCGCAAAAAAATGGAAAATAACACGTGTATTGCCGAAAAAGTGAAAAAATAAAAAAAAATTTTCTTCGATTTTTGGGGTGTGCATTCGATAGGGAGGGTAATCCATCGTCAAAACCTACTCTTCCGGGGCGCCGCTCCGCGTTGCACCCCTACAGAGCGGTTTTGACTCTGATTACTGGGCTAAACATACGAGAAGGGCCTCCGATCATGGAAACCGGGATGTTAGGGACCCTTGAAAAGGCATTAAAAAGTATAGTCGCGGTATGCGGCAGTTATCTTTTACGTTTAACCCCCAAAAAAGCGCGTAAAACAAAAAATAATGGAAAAATAGTAAAATTTCATCGAAGTTACAAGCACGGGAGACGTGTTGCATGTGGCCGGTGTGCGGTTTTCGGTTTTATTAACTGACTTAAGAGCATCCCGGCATGGCCGGCCTTCTCTTTATCGCAACTGATAAGTGACTTTTGAATTTTGTTTGACGGTAGTCAAAACATTGGAGCTTTACTCCGGGTGCGCCTTAGGCTAGTCTCAGTGGTGTAAATTTTGGGTGAGGAGGAGGAAGGAGGTTTTGGTCATCTTTTTTCTGAACTGTTTTTGCACTCGCGTGAATGGTTTTTCACCCGTGTGATTTAGCTGGTTGTGGTTCACTGCACTCGCGTGAATGGTTTTTCACTCGTGTGAATTGTCTGATTGTTTTTCACTAATTCGCGTGATGTATTGTTTTTTGCGCGTTCACTCGCGATGGTCCTTGACCGGGGAATAAAAGTTTTAGTCTTTTAGGTGGCATGAGTGTTCACTGTATTTGCGACACTGGTGATGATGGTTTTTTGTACATCAGCATCGATACCTGCCTCCCTCAAGGCGGTAACGATTGCTGAGGTCATGAGAGCAATGATTTGAGAAATGTTCATTGTTTCTGTGTCACGTTGGGATGGTACCGATTCGCGAACTGATTGTTCATTTTGATTCGGGGTTGTTTCGGCGTTTTCACGCGGAACACGTCGGATGAGCTGTGTGTTGTTGGCGCGGTGAATTTCCGCTAGTTGTCGAGCAGTTTGTTGTTGCTGGCGAGGTTTTGGGCGGGAGGGACAGCCTTTATAGCTCGCCGTGTGTGCGCCGCCGCAATTGGCGCAGACCGCTGGCTCGCTGCGTGGTTTTTCGCAGGCTGCTGTTAAGTGGTCACCGGCGCACTTTACGCACTTTGGGGCAGCGTTGCAGTTCCTCTGCGTGTGCCCAAAGTGTTGGCATCGGTGACATTGACAAACACCTGCGGTCTTCTTGTTTGGCGTCTCCACCTTGACGCTGATGCCAAGGATGGTGGTGGCATTCCAAATGGTGCAGCCAAGTGGCGTCTTTTCGAGGGTTACCAAGAAAAGAGGCATTGGATGCTTGTCGCGCCCGTGAAGCATTTGGTGCACGGAGTGAATGGTGAAGCTCCGGTCCTCTAGATGTTGTTTAATGTCGCTACACTTCAACGTGGCGTGTAACCCTCGAATCACGACCTTGAGGGGTTTATCCTTCGGAAGAGAGTACGTGTGTGATGGTATTTTCTCTCTTTCCAAAAGATTGGATAATACGCGGTAGTCCGTCTCGGTTAGTGGGTGGATCGAAGTACCGTTTGCGACGGTCTTGATCTTGTCGTATTTAATGTTTTTACTTTTGATTAGATCAAAAATCTGAGGCCAATTGTTGTTTGCACGTACAACAATTGGAGGCACTTTGGTCGCGCGTACTGGGCGCACGGGAGCCGTATTGGTTGGTGAGTTGGCGCGCGGTTGTGGAACCGTGCCGATCGCACTCGGTTGCGCGGAGTTCGTATGCAAGACTGAGGGGGAGGAGCCTACGTTAGCAATTGGAGGGGTGGAGCTTGTGGGAGCAAGCGGAGTTAGTGGTCGGGAAACCACTGGACTAACCTGCTTTGACGTCCTTTGTTTCTTATTTTTGTCCCTCCAATCGTCTTCGTCGTCCGTGTCGCTGCCCAGATCTTCGAGGGAGTAAAACCTGTTGTAAAGATCGGTGTTTTCTGACGACGATTCGGGGGTGTTGGATAGCTTACGTTTGGAAACCTTCTTTGGGGTCTCGAAGTGCTGCTCGTTCGAGCAGGATGGAATTTCTTCGGGTGGCGGTGCAGCGGTTGACACATCCATCACATTGTCGGGCGGGAGGCCCAACGCGTCGAGGATGAAAGAGCGCTGCTCTGGTGACCCCTCTTTGATGTTAGATGCAGTTTCGTGTATCCACTCTAGGTGGGCTTGACGCTTCTTTGCTTCTTCGTATTGCCTAATTATTATTTCTCCCCTCTTCTCTGCTTCCTCTGACTGTCTTTTTATTTCGTCGCATTGACGGTTTAGGATGGCTTGTCGTTCGTCGTGTTTTTTAAGGAAATTGCATATGTCTAGCCGTTTTTGCTCGAGCATTTTCGATTCTGTTGACGAGCCTGGGGATAAATCCTCCATGGCCGGGGTTTGCACTAGTACAGTGGGGTCGCTAGACACCACTGCACCTAGATGTTTTGTCTTTTTGGTTTTCTTACCCATAGGTCTGGATAATTTTTCACTGCACTTTTTATTCACTGTACTGACACTTTGGCACTGGACTAGTCGAGGCACTTGTTCACTATTCGGATAACTGGACGCAAATCGGCCGGTGTGCACACCGGCTCGTATAAGAGTAGTTCAATCCGCACGGACCGACGACAAAAAGAACGAGATTCCACCTAAATCCCGCCCCGCGCGTCACTGAATCGTGAAATTTTGCAAACTTCAAAGTGGATTTTCTCTATCAAAAGTTGGTTTATCCTGCTATAGGAGTGTTACCATTGACTTTTAAAAACATTCAACTATCCGAAAATCGATAGCTAAAATCGAAATTCGATGTTGGAACATTCACCCTCTTGCCCATCGGGGTCCCCTGTCGGAACGGGTGAAATTTTTTCGCTCGGATTTGATTTTTTCTTTGAAATTCGGATAGGTGGGAGTGTGATTAGTAGATATTAGTAAAAAATATTAGCAAAAAAATCGTAAATTACCCGTGTATTGACGAAAAAGTGAAAAAATTAAATATTTTTTTATCTTCGAATTTTGAGGTGTGCATTCGATTTTGAGGTTTATCCATCGTCAAAACCTACCCATACGGAGCGCCGCTCCGCTCCGCGTTGCACTCCTCCAGGGCGGTTTTAACTCTGGTTTACTGGGCTAAACATACGAGAAGGCGCCACCCATCAAGAAAACCGGGATGTGAGAGAACCTCGAAATAGCATTAAAAAGTATACTCGCGGTATGGGGCAGTAAACTTTTACGTTTCACCCCCAAAATATCGAATAAAACAAAAAATAAATCGATGTTACATGTACGAGAGACGAGAGACATGTATGTGTTAGGGTCATTCATTCCACTCGTACCGTCAACAAAATGACGACGCGCGGAATCTCGTATGTAAAATTGGCTAAAATTAGCTAAGTTCAAATGCATTTTTTTCAAAAGTTTGGGCCCCTTTCTCGAAAAATATTTTTACAATCTACTCTATAAACCTTGTTCTTTAGTTTTACAAATTAATTACAAAATAATTACAAAAAATTAGTAAAGAACAGGTCCTGGACCTATATTAAGAGGGAGAGAGAGACTTTAGTGTGTAGCACACGAAAATTTTTTGAATTTCACGAAAATAGAAACTACGAGGGTTGCTGTTTAACTTTCTGGCCTAGGGAACACTAAGCGTTGCTAGGTGCAATTTGACATTTGCATTGTAAAGTTTGACATGTTGTAGCATAAACGTACTCAGAACGTTTTGACGTACGGCCATCATTTCTGTTGTTTATAGTGACTTGAAAAAATCAATTTGGCAAAAAAATGGAATTAACTCGTGAACATTTTCGTGCAATCATTTTTCACAACTTTCGACGTGGATTATCACGACAAGAGTGCATCGATGAACTTAAATCTTTGTATGGCGATGAAGCACCATCCTATAGCACTGTGAAAAACTGGTTTAATGAATTCAATCGTGGCCGACGCTCGCTCGAAGATGAAGGTCGTGAAGGTCGTCCAAAAACAGTCGTTGTGCCAGAGAACATTGATGCCGTCCGTGAACTGATAAAGCAAGATCGTCATGTGACATACCGTGAGATAGAGGCATCCTTGGGCATTTCTTCCACCAGCATACATTCGATATTGCATGGACACCTGGCCGTAAAAAAGGTTTGTTCTCGTTGGATCCCGCATAATTTGACAGTGGCTCAAAAAAAGTGTCGTGTGGATTGGTGCAAAGAAAATTTAAAAAAATACAATCGCGGTGTTTCAAAAGACGTTTATAAGATCGTCACAGGTGACGAATCATGGATCTATGCTTATGAGCCCGAAACAAAACAGCAATCGACCGTGTGGGTCTTCGAAGACGAGCCAAATCCAACGAAAGTTGTTCGTGCAAGAAGCACTTCGAAGCAAATGGTAGCCTGTTTCTTTGGTAAAACTGGTCATGTGGCGACTGTTCCGCTTGAGCAACGTAGGACGGTCAATTCTGAGTGGTACACCACAATTTGTTTGCCTGAAGTCTTCGGAGAAATTCGAAAAACGAACAAGAGAAGACGGATCATTGTGCACCATGACAATGCGAGCTCTCACACATCAGCTCAAACCAGCGCCTTTTTGACCGCCCAAAACGTCGAATTGATGGGTCATCCGCCGTACAGCCCTGACTTGGCACCCAATGACTTCTTTTTATTCCCGAACATCAAGAGAAAAATGCGTGGTCAACGATTTTCGTCGCCAGAAGATGCTGTTAAAGCGTTCAAAAACCATGTTTTGGAGGTGTCTCAATCGGAGTGGAAAAAGTGCTTCGACAATTGGTTTGAGCGCATGCAAAAGTGTATAAATCTTGCTGGAGAATACTTTGAAAAACAATAAAATCATTTTTGATGATAAATATTCGCATTTTCATTATTAGGCCAGAAAGTTAAACAGCAACCCTCGTATTTAGCGAACAGTACCCTCTGTTATCTGCCACCAATTATTGCAAGAAACAGTGGTAGTAACAAACAGCATTCCGCAAGGGTTTGTTATGGGACCTATTGTACGATGAAGTGCTAAAGACTCCAAATGCCATCAGGAGTAACAGAGCTTAATAGGGGGCGTCCACAAGTTTTTCCGACTTTTCAATCCCCCTCCCCGTGTCACAGTTGGTCACAAATCAAAGACCCCCCTCATTTGTCTAAAATCGAACTTTACACGACTTTTGGAATTTAAGGAGTAAATTTTTTTCACAAAATATCACATCAAAAAATATTCAAACGCAACCTTTAGAAATCCGAAAATAGGATTTTCAGTTAGTTTCAAGTGTCTAACCACTCCGCCCCTGGTCACATTTTGTAATCCCCAAGCGTGGACGACCCCTTACACCATTCGATTTGGTCGGGCTGACGAGTCTTCCTGTACATGAGTTCCATAACACTTGTTATGTTCAGTCGCAAAACAAGAACACGAATTGGTAACCAAGATAAACGTAATTATGACGGGAATAGCTTTCAAATGGTACCAGAAAAAGGAGACCCTTTCGGAAGGAGAGTAATCAACTCTCACAAATCTCAATAGAGGGTAAAACCATCTGACGGCTGAAAACTCGAATTGGTTTCAAGGTTACTCTCGACAAAAGGATTCCGTTCAATAAACACTTTAAAAAGGAAGCGAGTAGGGTAGCTAAAATGAATATGATATTGGCAAAATTGATGTCCAACACAAAGGGACCAAAGCCAGATGGGGAATTACAGCATCGCAAAGAAAGTAACAGCCTGGTGACTGTTAACGCGATGCTGTAATTGTATGTAACGGCCCAAGTTAATGATAATGATTGTCAAAGGGCAACACACCAAATATTTATCACTTCCCGGTCTATTTAGGAAATTATAGCCCAGAGGTAATGTCTAAAACCAAACAATGGGTATATAGCAACAATGATGGAAAGGAATTGAAGATGGATCTACGAACTTATCTCAAAAATCCGAACATGGCGAGATGAACTTCCAAATTTTTTTCATAGAATGAATTTAAAAAAATCCTCTAATAAGTGCAGATACCATGAAAATGACCACAGCCCCGATTAATCACCCTTGGTAATCTCTCGAACAGACCGCATGAGTTGTTAAATATTCAGCGTACTGCCCTTCGACATTCAAGTGGGCACTATCTGAATATCATCACTTTCTTAGGGCTGTTATGATTCTTCACCTCGAGCCTGTAAAGACGAATAAGTATAAGAACACTTTATTTTCCACTGGCCATAAGCGATGACAGCCCCCGCCCCGGATATTACTGAAGCGTGCATTTGTTTGCCAACTCCATTTGAACGAACGTCTCTAACATTTTTCTCAGTGAATTATCGCAAATACCAGGAAATTGCCTTCCGACAGACAAGTTCATCGTCGGTTTCCAGAGGGTCAAGCTCTCTGATCTGGAAATCGGCCAAAATAACTTTCGAAGGGCAATACGCGCCGAATATTTATTATCTGTTAGTCTTTTTACTTTGTACTTCTCGGGGGAGCCTGAAACCCCTAGAGAACGCGTCCCCAGGTGGCGGATAGGGGAACGCCTCCCAGATATGGGTGGTAGGAGGGAAATCAAATACCTCCCGCGGACCAACAGGCTAGTAGCGTCTGCCTCAGAGTGAGCGGCTACAAACAGTGTCTGTTCCCAAAATGGGCGGCTGAGAAAAAGAAAACTCGCCAACACGTCCGGCAAGCGTGGCGTTTTATTATGCCAAAACCTCCCTTTTAAAATTCATGATCTTATGTCGAATATTAAAACGAAAATACCCCAGGTGAGTAGAGTTACATACTCAGAATCTCACACTGACAAATCAGTCAGCCCTACGGATTCTGGGGGGGGGCAAACATTCGTCCAGATTAAAACCGTACTCTCATAGTAGCAGAGTACAACTATTCATCGCAACATACAACATCAGAACGATGAGACTGGAGGAACATCTAGAAGGACTCCAAGAAGAACTACAACATATAAAATGGAACATCGTAGGGCTTTGCGAGACACGCCTTCCTGGAGAGAAAAGCACTCTTTTAAAATCGGATCACATACTATTCCAGAAAAATGGAGATACAGACCATCATATTGGAGGCGTAGCCTTACTCGTGAACAAAAATATAATTCATCTTGTAACAAAATACCATGCTGTTTCAAACCGCGTTATGTACATCATGATCCAGATTACAAACCGTTATACCATGCAAGTCATCCAAGCATACGCTCCGACTAGCTCCTCGGATGATGAAGCCGCAGACCAGTTCTATGAAGACTTAGAAACCGCAAGAAAACTTGAAAACCCCTATTACATCTTAATGATGGGAGACTTTAACGCGAAAATTGGCAAGAAAAAAGAAGAAGATCCTGAATATATAGGAAATTTTGGTCTTGGAGAAAGGAACGACAGGGGAGAGATGTTTCTCAACTTTCTAAGAAAGGAAAGATTATACTGCCTAAATACATTCTATAAGAAGCCTATACAGTGGAAATGGACATGGAAGAGTCCAGATGGAAAAACAAAAAATGAAATTGACTATATACTTTCTGACAACAGAAAAGTGTGTAAAGATGTCACCGCTTTAAACCGTTTTAACACAGGAAGTGATCACAGGCTAGTACGAACAGAAATTATAATAAAGACCAGGCTAGATAGAAACAAACTACCCCATAGGCCAAGATTTGCAACAGGTGTAGAACTGGAAGCAAGGAAACAAGAATACCAACAAGAATTACGGAAAAAACTGGCCCCTACCAGATCCCTCTATAGCATGGACATAAATCAGATCCTCAATAAAATCAAAACAAGCATTCGCGTTGCGACAAAGAAAATCTGTACGAAGACAAAAGAGCCAACAAATCAAAAACTTACTCCCCACACGATTCAATTAAAAGAACAAAGAAGAAATACAGACCGTGAAACGCCTTCCTGGGCGCACAAAACTATACGCAAACACCACCTACCTGTATCCTCTAGTTTTTCCGGCGACACTGCGGCTCTAGCTCAACAGAGAGCAATTTAGGTGTGGGTGTGAGATCAGGAGTGAATACCTGATCCCACTCTAAAGACAAACAAAAAAATTAGGCGCCACACACTTAAAGTCGCACGACGAGATCTTAGCCTGAAAGTGTGAAAGTTTTGGATAAATAAAACCAGGTGATACGGTAGTACGTATAATGGTACACAAAAATTATATGCAAGTAGCAGTGACACAACGGCAAAACAAAAAAAGGTCTCAGTCGCAGCTGAATAAATTCTAACTAAAATCGACGTCAGATCTGATATCGCTTATTCACAAAAATCTTACAAAGGTCTTTAAAAGGCCTTTAGCGCAAACAGAAAAAAGTTACGGTGGTGATAAGCTTCTTATCTGCCCCGGTACACCCGCGTGCAATAATCGAAACGATTCCAACACAAAAGCAAAATACAATGGTAATTGCTTACCCAAATTGTGAACGGTGGTACGCCACTGGATTGACTCGGACGTCGCTGTTGTCGTCAATATTGCGTCTGTCAAAGATTATAAAATGTTGGAAGAACTCCAGGGGATTCGGCTACCAAGTTAGACGGTATAAATGTATAAATCTTCTTATTTACAAATTAAAAGGTTAATATTTAGTGTGTTGGATGGGTCCAAAACGTGGTTAATTGATTACGACGTTCTCGTAAAATTGACAATTCCCATACAAATATTGTACTGATAAAAACAGGTCAAATATCCGGTACCATAAAAAAATATCTTCGCAATTTTACTCCTGCAAAATGCAGCAAACTACTCCCGGCCGTATAACCAAAACTAATACGACGAGTAATCAATTTTTCTCGGCTCCAAACAATCCCATAAATCGGAAGAGGAAATCAATTATAAAAAATCACGATATTCCAAACAATTAGAAGCCGAAAAATGCGTAATTTTTAGGCACTCGAAAATTTTCTTGTCTACTATCAAGCACAAAAATTCGTTATCTCTTTTCCTATTAAAAATATGTTTCTATCTATTTAACCTTATGAAATTTGGAAATTAAAACTATATACACAGTGTTGTAAAATTCTGACAAATAATATCGAATTTTACCGCATAAAACCTAATAGTGGCCGAAATTGTCTCAACGACAAGAATAGAAGGCTACAACCGATCATCAGATCACTATAAGGACCTAAATAAAAGAACACAAAAAGCAATTCGTAAAGACGTGAGGGCATATAGAACGAGAATAATAAAAACAGTTATTGAAGACAACGCAAATATGAAAGTACTGAGATCGAAATTGTCAACAGGGAAAACTAGAATAATAGAGATAAAAAACCAAAATGGCACTAAGGTATCTGACAAAAACCAAATTCTCGAGGTAATAGAAGACTTCTACCGTACACTATACGAGTCAAAAACACCAGACCCGACAGCAGGGACTAAATGCACCATCTTAAATGTAGGATCAGAAGAAATGCCTGAAATCACTAAAGAAGAATTAAGAGCTACCCTGAGACAAATGAAAAACAGAAAATGCCCCGGAGAAGACCAAATCACGACGGAAATGCTGAAGAGTGGAGGAACAAGTTTAGAAGAAGCAATGATTGTTCTGCTAAACAGATGTCTACAAGAGGGGAAAATTCCAACAGAATGGTACAATGCAGAAGTCATACTGATATTCAAAAAAGGAGACCATACTAACATAGAGAACTACAGACCAATTAGTTTGCTGCCACACCTCTATAAGATCTTTACAAAAATTATAACAAACCGTTTAACAAATAAGTTCGACTTTTACCAACCCGTGGAACAAGCGGGCTTTCGCAGGGGCTTTAGCACTATGGAGCACATCCAAACAATACGTTCACTTATTGAAAAGGGTAACGAATATAACATCCCGATTCACCTGGCTTTTATGGATTTCTATAAAGCATTCGACTCCATCGAGACATGGGCCTTTTTGAAATCCATGGACAGAGCGAGAATAGACTCCAGATACTCCATGATCATAAAAAACATCTACGAAAACGCATCCCTACACGTAAAAATAAATGAAGAAATGAAAACAAATAAAGTTCATATAAAAAGAGGAGTTCGTCAAGGAGACATAATATCTCCAAAATTGTTCACCTCTGCCTTAGAAGACGTGTTTAAGAAACTTCCCTGGGAGAAAAAGGGTATCAGGATTGACGGATCATATTTAAATCACTTAAGATTTGCCGACGACATTGTCTTGATATCTGACGACGTGGATGAACTTGGACAGATGCTCCGTGAACTGAATGCGGCGGCAAGCGAAGTTGGGCTGAAAATGAATTTCAGCAAAACAAAAATTATGACAAAAGACAGCATACATATATCCATTGATAATAATGTCATCGAAAATGTCTCAGAATACATATACTTGGGTCATCTTATTAAAACAGACAAGAGTAATCAAACCGCAGAAGTAATAAGACGAATAGGACTTACATGGGCAGCGTTCGGTAAGCTAGGATACATTTTAAAAGAACCCAGTATACCTATAAACTTGAAACGCAAAGTATATAACGCATGCATATTGCCGGTGACCACCTATGGCATAGAGACAATGTCGATGACAAAACAGACAGCAAACCGCCTCAGGACAGCACAAAGGTCAATGGAGAGGGCTATGCTAGGGGTCTCCTTAAGAGACAAAATAAGAAACGAGGAGATTAGACGGAGAACGGGAGTAACGGATATAATAGAACGGATGGCAACACTGAAGTGGCGTTGGGTTGGCCATGTGTCACGCCAGGATGGAAATAGATGGTCGACAAAGATTATTAAATGGCGACCAAGAGAAACAAAGAGAAACGTCGGAAGGCCGCAGATGAGATGGAGGGACGATGTTAAGAAGATTGCGGGCAGAGAATGGCTACAAGCGGCCCAAAACAGAGGAAAATGGAAAAAACTGGGAGAGGCCTACGTCCAGGAGTGGATAAACACAGGCTGATGAAGAAGAAGTCTTTTTACAGGAGCAGCGACGTAGCGCAATGCAAATTTCTGTGGTCGTTAGATTACGGAACAATCTACCAGCGTGGTAGGGTATGGCCATGCCTTCCCCCTTGATGGGGAGAGACCTACATCCAGCAGTGAATAAATAGCGGTTAGAAAGAAGAAGATGGTCATTTTGATGGATAACAGCCGCGAATAAAAAATTCCTCTGAATGTTGTCTGCTAAACAGACCGGGTAAGTATAAGTATCTTGGGTAAAATACCCAAAAATTGTCAACGTCCTGGGACTGTTACATACGAAGACATCCCAGATCGCACCGTGTTCAAATGCGATGAGGGCTCAGCTTAGATTGAACTCACCGATTTGATCGATCGATATACCTAAAATCTCAACAGAGATGTACTAATAGAAGATCATCATCGAATTGGTCACTGACTTAACTCTGACTCAAGGTTGATCTCTGTTATACAACTGACCCTAAATGGTAACGGTCCAGGCACGATCTCAATTTAAAGATAGGCAAAACCCTTTCCATATTGACGCAAATATTCGCAAACGATGGAAAATTGAACTACATCACCTAGATTGGAATAACCGACGGGCACCGAGAAGTGAAGCGAAAGCGGTTCCAAATAATCTCCGTGGAGGCAAAGAAATATTTCACATTACCTTCCAGTAAGATTTCCCCCTTTCCACGCAAATAAAACCAAAGAAATGTAATAGATTAAACGTTGGTAAACAAAATGAAGAGAAAGCCGTTGGGTTTGTATGAAGATGTAAAGCAAAGAAGACGATGATCATAGTTTGGTAGTTGGCGAAATTAATTGGAGGAGGAGGAAGCACTGAAGCCGAAGCTTCAGTAATGATAAAGACTTACAAAGCAACATCGTATCATTCAGTGTACTTTGAATCCTTGAGAGCTCCAAGCTGAAAATCTACAGTGCATCAAAATGATGGATACGAGGAGAATTAGAGTGGAAACACAACATAGAGATTAACTTTCTCTGAACAGGCTCCATCAATCTGATGTTCCTATCGTGACTGAGGCTCCACGCGATAGTGCAGAACTCGAGCTGGCTTCTATAACCAACGCATTAGGTATACAACAACAGAGAATGCTGCGTAGAAAATAAGCGTGTGTTCCTAAATATGAAACTCAACATTTTGGGTTCGCCATTTGGTTAACAGCGAGCTTGCATTTGATATCATTTTCATTCTTATCTGTTACAATAAGAAGCAGGGATTTAAAAAAGTCTATTTTATCATCTTAAAAATAGAGTTTTAAGAAATAAATCCTTTTTAAATTTATCACTTTAATTTCTCGCGTGACTTACGAATAACCTTGTATATTTTGTTTCAGGAAGAATAATTTTGTCAAGAAAGAAAACTGCAGTGTCCGTTTTATTAGTACCAAGTTGGGTTGATAGATGCCGCTTATGGTTGGCGTATGTTTTTAATTTTTTGTCGCGATAATGTAGAAACCTGATTGTGGGCGCGTTTACAATGCGCTGCTATGGGTGCGCCGTAGTTGCTGCGTTGTCTAGATTCTTTGTGCCATTCCTGACATTCCAATAACAGACCAACTCTTGATATTTACGGATCAAAATTTGTTTTAATTATCCGTAAAGTTGTTGACCGTGCGCAAATCGTTGTTTTAGGTGAGTACAAATTTGTTTTAGAACAATTTTCATACACTTTATCTAGTGTTTTAGGCTAAATATCTTATAGAATGCCAACAATGTGTCCACAATTCCTACAATATTTTACATAGTTGTCATGCTTGCTTCTACGAACTTGGGACGACTTACGACGACGGCGCGTTTCGGTTGTATATAAATTTTTGAATACTCAAAATGACATGTACACAATGTCGTTACGCTTTTATTAGTTAACTAAATATGTGTGTTCATTTGTCAATTACAGTTGCGAGTAATGAAATTGCGGCGGACGTTAAAATGCATAACGATAATCGTGTGCGCGTTCAAAATCGAACACAACCACAGTTCAGTTGTCATTGTGTGTCCCAACGGCGTTTGTTTACTCTAATTGACAGTTCTCTTGTTTACCTGGGTGTTGTGAATATTTTTGAAAATTATTTGTGATTCGATATGTGATTTATTAACCAACACCAACAACTGTTGCGACCTTTCGTCTCCACTCTGTAGACAAGCAAGCGGACAACCATGTATTTAGGTATTCTACCACTTGATCAAATTTATTTTTCAAAACAATCAAAACTTTTTTCAAAATTAACTTGCACAACTATAAAGTGTAAACTCGTCTTTTAATTATCGCGTACGCACTTGTGCGAGATCGTTTATTTTTGGAAAAGTTATTTATTCGCTTGCCAATTTTTCTTTTCAGAAAAGTTCTATTTTAATCCGATGCCAAAGTGTTGCAGTCTGGCGTCAAAAATATCCGCGACTTTTGTATACTTACTACTTAAAACAAGTCAAAACAAAAAAAAAGCCAATCGTTTTTTGACTTCTTTGCGTGCTAATTCGAATCGCAAAAACAAATGAACCAAATAAACGTTGGCATTTTTTAATTTCCAAATTAAACTTTTAATTGTGTTCTAGCATGAAATTGTCGTTAGTTTTTTGCGGCACGCGATTTTTCAAATTTTTACGCAGCGTCGCTCCTTTCGTATTTGTTTTATTGTACATTTTCCAAATTTTTAACCCGGCGCGATGATTATCTTTCGATAGTTTACTATTTTTAATGAAATACAAAATATGCGACGGCTTCGTGTGTTAAAATTTCCAAACGCATTTACAGGGTGAGTCACTTAATGGGCGCGCTTTGTCGTTAATGACCCTTTCGTTTCACTTTAAAGTTGTTTAGACTGCCCCTTACGTTCCCTACGTGAATGTTTTATCGATGTTTGATTTGTTATGGAATACGGTTTAAGTCCCTTTACGTGATTATTACAATTTACACAACAGGAAAAGGGAGGTCGAACCTGCCGGGACCTGTTAAAATCTCACTTTCCAAATTTTACCTTTTTGTATTGTAATCCACCATTCATCCGAAATAATTCCCCACAAATCTTTAGTGTCTCTTTTGTGTGGGTGCCAAGCCTAGAAGTTATGAATGAACTCGCATAATCACAAAAGGTCAGAATTATAGTCGCAACTTTTTGCTTAGGGACAGGTGGAACTTTCTAATATAATAAATTTTAATGTAACAAGCCATTGGGCATTTTTTCAAAAAAATAAAAATTATATTTTGTTGTGCTCGTTGAGGACGGAAGCGGCTTATACGGGTTCAGGGGCGGGCTGACCGTGTTCGAAAATGCGGGCAATTCGTAGAGGGATTGAGGGCCTGACCAACGTTGTTTTGTAATTTTTGAGCTTTACTTGTGGTTAAATTCCAAGCGGAAATTTTAGTTTGAATTTGTCATGCTCTGGGAGCAGAATTTTAAGCGGTCTTGACAGATTTTTAATAGTAATTCGTAGTTCAGATTTAAGAAAACGATTTTTTAATGCTTCCAAGCTAAACGTAATTTTGTAGAAAGTGGTTTCCCATAATGTAGGAAAAAATCGGCAGGCTAAAGCAGGGGTGGGCAACCTTTTGTATAACAGGGGCCAGAATAATATTTACGTTTCGTCCGCGGGCCTTAGTATAGTTAATGGACACATTTTTGTTACTTGTATTTTTTTCTGAAAATATGTTCCGTATAGACTCCTAAACTCCTCCTTTGCACAGTTATTATGTAGGTCCCTGCGCATGTTTTTGTACTGAAATAGTGCAAAAATTCGCAAAAGTTGATTTTGAGTAGCCTGCCTTCCTTTAAGGAATCTCGATAATCCATTCATGCGCGTCCCTATGGGACGCGCATGAATGGATTATCGAGATTCCTTAAAGGAAGGCAGGCTACTCAAAATCAACTTAAAAAACAATAATGAATGCTGTCAAGCTGTCAACCGATCGACAATGCAAATACGCGTGCACGTGCTTTACGTTTCTATTTGACCAATCTTAACCAAATTTGGTGTAGAAGTTACGATATTTACAACGCTACGAAAAACATAGGCTACTTTCGAACCTTGTAGTGAGGCCGAAGGCCGAACAACCACATCCGACACGGTCTAGATGGCTAAAGGCGGCCGGTAGGCCGACTGTGCCACATAGTTATTTTAATAATACGCGAAAACTTAATTCGCGTTAAAGGGAATTTTGCTTCGCGTATAAAAACTTCAGGTATCAAAATCTAATTCGCGTTATTCTGAATTCGCGTACATCGAACTCGCGTACATGGAGGGTCTAGTGTTCTTTTCAATTTACTTTTTACAATACTTTTTAATTTAATTTAAATAAGACGAATTATATCGAAAATTAAACTGTAGATCTCTCCTTTTTCCTTATGTTAGGTACTAACCTAATCCTTTTTTTTTAAATTTTTGTTTTTGAAAATATTTATTTAATATTTCTTCTAAAGATCTCGCGGGCCGGATTAGAAGGGCCGGAGGTTGCCCACCGTTGGGCTAAAGCATCGATCTGTAAATATCGGATAGACGCCCAGTGGGGCAAGACGGCAAAAAAAACTTCAATTAAATGAAAAAATTAAAGTTATTTAGAGATTCCTCCCCATAACGTTTTAATACACCACAAACACTAGAATGCTATTAAATTTTCGGTGCCTCCTCTGTGATCCCGATTACCGCGATTTTTTCTTCACCGGAAGCATTTTTAAGAATCGAAATATTTAGCATGAAACTTTTTAAATTTTAATAATTCTAAACTTGTATTAAAGCGCATGTAATCTGAAGTTTAATTTGAACTTTTTGGTTATGTTCCAAAGCAGAACAAGCTGTGCTTCTTTTTTTTTCTAATGGGTATTGAGTATAAGAAAACAATCGCGTTTACAAATTATGCACCTATGCTTCGCTAGACAAAATTTTGTTTATTTTCCGAAGCACTTCATACAGAGTGATCCAAAGGTTAAACGTAATTAAATCTCGTTAATCCATTCATGCGCGTCCGTATATGATGGAAAAGCCGATTTCCTTAATAAAAATATATTCAAGAATCTATTTATGAATTTTTTAAATACTAGTAACAGCCCCGAAAAGAGATATCCAACTTAAAAGTCAATTAAAATAGTATTTGATTTAACAGCACTTTTGAAGCTGTCTTGCCCCACTGTGAGACGACAGAAAACTACCCCATTAATTATATTTCCTCAATCAGTCATCCCATTTGTGACCAAGTTGATAGGAAGATAATAGTCGATAGGGTGTATTGAATCGTTTTATTACAGTTTTTCACACTTCCTATTTGAGCTGACAACAAAGATGTCACCATGTGTGACGAAAACGTTTGCGAATTATATTTTATACTTGTGAAAATTTGTGCTGTTTTTGTGCATTTGTTTATGTTCAACTAAAAATACAGATATGATAGATATACAAATATCAATTTTCACTACATTAACCACGAACCTAATTCGAGAGCTCGAATATGATTCGACCGAGTTTTCTTGCAATAACTCGAAAACGGCGAAAGATCTCAAAAGATGTTTAAAACAAAAATTGTTTGTCTTTTTCTGCCGAACACATTTGGCCTTTTCGGCATTTTTAATATCTTTCATCGTTTACGAGTTATTGGTGTCTAAAGGTGTCTTGAGTCGTACAACCAATTCACAGTTAGTTCAGATCTGATCGTGATTCGAATTTTTGCGCTTATTATTTCCTTCCACATTAGCACTTTTTGTTCTAAACTTAATGTATATGATATAATATCACTCTTAACTTTGCTATTCCAATCATCAAAGGCTAAAATAAACCACACAAGAGAGTAAACAGCTACGGCTGCTACTCTCAACCTACTCTGCAACCGACATGGTTATTAAGGGGAGGGTGATGTAACGATCCTGATGCAATTTGTAACAAATATAGCAGATCGAGGAACATTTTTCTATTCTGTAAATTATGCCCTCTTACAACAATTTTAAAAATAGCATACGACGCGACGGTTCCAGTTTTCCTTAGAATCATTAAAATTCGTTATGTCGGATTTCAAATTTTGAAAAAATCGTCTACGGCACTGTTTGTATCAATAATTTCCACAAAAGTTAACTTACTTTCATTATCTGACCTTTTTACATAGATAATTGCTGCATCTAATGAATATTTCTAAATATATTTTTCCTCAAAACTCTTAATTTTAATGTTTTAGCAGTAAAAGTTTAAAAATAAGTTTTTTAATATAACAAAACCTCGATTTATTTAAAATTGTAATTTTTGGTGCACAATTTTGAAGTTGTTTGGTTTATTCTTTGATGTTATCGAACATTTTTATATAAATTAGTGAGGCCATAATTTTTAATTAGTTGACGACAGTTTTCAAAAGACACATTTCACTCGACTTCGTACAAAAGTTAACTGATTTTAATTTTTTCTTAAAAGTATACCTCCTGGTCGGCGTTCAAAAAGTTGATGAAAACTGTACAAACCTGATTTATACTCAAAATATGATATTGAAATTCATTTCAGACTCGCAGTTTTGAAGTTATCGTCCAAGTTTGTTTTCACAGAGATGCAGCAACGGAATCGCTGTGTAAAAGCAAAAAAATCTGATTTTATTTTTAAAATCTCCCGCATCGTTTTTTATTTAATTTGTTTTTTCTCATAAATTATTTCTATTGCATACGACCGTCTCTCAAAATTTTCCACATTAAAACTCGATCGCGAGTCCGCCCCTGTTCGGTTTGAAAAGTTCTTGTGCCATCAATTTTAAATTTGATGTAATAATTGGGTACAACTTTTGCCTCGGGTCTTTCAACAGGAAATAAGGATCGTAAAATCCGATGTAACAAGTAGTAGACACCGCACAGTAGAACAACCTGAGATTTTTTAAAACATCACTTAAATGTTCCAAGGGCCGTAACAGTTGGATTTGTGAATTATTCACTTAGGAAGAGTCGGGTTAAAAATTTTGTTACATAAATTTGAGTGTAATTCGTTTCGTCTCATCAAAAGATTAAATCTGTTGAAAGCTTAGAGTGAAATAGAAAGGGCGCCCTTAAATTTACGATTAGATCTGTGCTACGTGATGATCTCTAATCTTTCTACATGTAAAACCATCTTAAAGGGGAATTCGTGACTCCAATTTTAAATCCATTCCGAGAACGTATCAATTCCGCCTTCGAATTTTATTTTGAAGGGTTGAGGAATTAAATGGACAAACGTTGATTTAAGGCGAATTGATAACTTGTGGCGTTGTGCGCACAGAATTGAATCGACAAGAAGGAAGAATCAGATTAAAAAAAAAACCGAGAGAAACGAAACAGGTATAAGTGATTGTGAGAGAAATTTAAAGTATTAGATGCTGATTAAGTACCTGGTTTTTGTTGTCGCCGACGAATCGTGAGAAATTCGAACGAGTGGACGGTTGTCCCTTAACTCTTTTGGACAAGTTAACTTTTTTGGTTCTTGGAAAATTGGAACGTTTGTTGGATTTTTTTGTAAATCATCGATTGACTCATCCTACACCTGCACCTTCTTTATTTTGATTTTTCTCGTTCTGTGTTTACATTATGCGATAACGTACTTTTTATTAATTGGAATGAATAATGGGGGATTTTAGGAGGATAAATAAAATGGCATAGGCGGTGGTAATGATCGAGCGCGTAAATAATTCATCTCAATTTAAACAATTCTATGCAAAATAACCATTTAATTTGCATCCTGATGTACAACGAAGTGAACATCATTGATCCAAATTCCTGGTAAATTCTATTACCGTTCCGATTTCAAATGTTCATCATATTTGGAATTTCACTCGAAAAACTAAATATGCCAACATGAGAGCGAGATATTAATTTTGTGCATTTAAAAGTTAATTATGTTGATTGCGTATTATTAAACTCAAAGGGCTGTTTTACGGTGAAATGTTGGGGAAGAACGAGTTGACCGAGTACATTTCAAAATTATTTACGTTTTTAGATTTAAAATGAAAAATTTTATTGTCGAATTGTTTTGGTCTTGCAAAAAAAAACTTTTTGATATTTACTTTATGATTGTCACATATAATTAAATATTCTCACAATCGGTAAATTGTAAAAAGTTAATTGCCTTTATGGTTCATTGTTTCGAACTCGAGAATGTCAAATACGCGATTCAAGTTCAGGTTTGCAGATTCTTTTGCCTCGGAGGATTTTTCGTTCGATATGTTTATAGAGTTAATAATCGCGTTAGCGTTTTTATTATTTTAATTGAATGAGCTGCAAGTGGAATTGTTCAATTTACTTGTTGTAATTCTTCCATAATGAGAAATTTTTTTAGACATGTCAATTATAATGCGCAGAAAACGGCTTTAAACTGTTTTAGTCGATAATTTCTTTAAAAGTGGAACTTCGCATTGTTAAATAAACGCGAGGCCGCAGACCGAGTCGTCTACCCTGTGTTTATAATCTCGTACGCAAACAGTCAGGTGGTCGATAACCGCGAAATACAGCAACGTAACGAGTTTCCGTCGGCAGGCCTACACTGTAGGAAACTCGAAAATTTTCCGCTGTCCAACATGCAGAGAAAATAAACACAAATGCGACTATAAAAATGTTCGCTGCGGTCAACGATATCACAATTTAAAAATTTGAACCAACTCAAGAATAAAATTATCGATTTTAATGAAGCGAAAGAACCCTACATCAGTACCGAGTATAATTTCAGTTACTTTTCGAAAAAGTAACTTGGTGTCTTAGGGCCGATAGCACCAACGTCGTTTAAAAATTTAACAGAAAAATGAAAGTTCAAAATTGCCGTCAAGTCAAATTGTTCCAACGAATTTTTGGATTAACTGCCAATTTTAAATTGAATGTATATTGGTTACTTCGGATAAATGTAACTTCAATCACTTTTAGTAACAACTTCGTAGGAGTCCCATTCCAAGCTCGGTTACTTCTAATTTTAAAGTCGACCTTGTGAATAAGTTAACAGCCCAACGATGCGGGCCTAGAAATTCTTTTGAGATTTGTTTTAAGTTAATTGGATATTTTTTGTTATGATTTCTTCAAAAGACTGTTAACAAAAATTTTAAAAGTATGACTCGGCTTTCGGCCTCACACAGCTCCCGGTTGCACCTCTATGGCCGCGTTCGGTCTGGCACTTTTTACGCTTTGAAATTTCGTCAAACGCATTCTGATAAGTTAAATAATTTACATATGCCTGCAAAAATTAATTGTCATGGTTATATACAAACAATTAAATTTTTGCATAATATATTATTATGCAAGTTATCTAACTTGAATTTTTAAATGGCTTAATTATTCCCCGACTTTGTAGTGGAGCTTTTCACGGTGAACTTGGAAAAAATTTGAGCGCGACAGATCAAAAAAGATGGATAATAAATAAATTTGTTGCCCTGATATTTTGGAAAGAAAATCGTTCGCAATTTTTCGTCATATCGTTGCTTAAATATATCCAACGGTTTTGTTTATGGAATTTGCTCGGTGGCAGCCCCGTCGCCTGGCTTTGATAGGGTGTGGGGGGGGGCTCTATGGTTTATGAAGACGGAACGAACCCCGCCAACATCTTTTGAAGAGTTCCGAAGATTCCGGTCAAAAACAGGAGATATTGGAATTTAGGAGGGGGGGGGGTCTTGGTCCAGAAATACCGTGAGCATACTGTGATGGTTTGCTACTGAATCCACTACCGTTCGAATCATTGTGGAAAGCAACAGGTTTTGAAGGCACTAATATAGCTTTTCGCCGATCTTACCTTGACTCCACTATTGATAGGGTAATCGACAAAACAAATTTAAGAATGTTGCTTACAGTTTCGCCCGGAGATAAAGACTTATTTGGGTTATATTAATCTGGGTTTAAAAATATATTTGATATTTTTTTAGAGGAAATACAAACACTAGGTGGTGAATCAGAGCCAACAAAATATTTTATTGTATTTTGTGAACTCTTTCGAGGGGGGGGCGACTACTGTTGTAATGGAGTGAACGTGATTGTTAATGTTTCCACTATGGCGGTACTAAATGACCCTCTCTCCGAGTCTACACCGAATTGTGAACTCTGCACGAATATAATTAACTTCAGTACGCAGCTCGGTCTACGGCCTCACATTTGTGAATGATCTCTGATCCTTTTCAAATCCGACCAAACTGCTCAACAGGTCTCCCACTTTTCTGGAAAAATCGGAGAATTTTAATTGTTATGGAAATTTTTTTATTTATGAAAATTGAACAATTTCTTTAAGTTACGTAATTTTTTTTTTAATCATGGTATGTTTTTCTTATTTACATTTTATAATAATTATGTACTACTATAAAATAAAATATCTAATATACATAATTACAATGTAATATGTTAAATACATACATTAATATCGGTATGTAACCACAGCGGTGGCTTCCTGTGATCAGTGGCTCGGTTACAAAGCGGAAATTCCGGGTTCGAATCGAAGTTTTTACGGAAAATTATAGCGCGCCCCTCCGGTGAGCAACAAAACTCTGGATTAAAGAAACGGTTCTGCGTTATTTTGGACCAACTGACGAATCCGGTTCATCCAATTTTTAAAAGTATGAAAATTTTGTTAGGAAAAGTCGGGGAATTTATTTTGGATAATTCAGTGGTTTTTCAAACAAAACAAAAATTCTCAATTTGGGCTTCTATATTGTTTCGAGGGCTACTCAAAATCGTCTTGTGGGCCGCGGTTTGTAATGGACTTTCGTGTGCTATCGCGATGATCTATGCGGGTTTTCTCGTAACGGTCGCAATTCAGAGTCACTTGACAAAATAAAAGAAATCGACGGTTGTAATTCGGTGATGGTTCAAGGCGGATCTTCCAAATTTGTAATACACAAAAACTTTCCTACATTTATGTATTTTCCGAAAAACCAGCAATACCATTTTAGCGATTTTAGATTGTTTAAAATCACTTTTGAATTTTTACCGTTATATTTAGAAACTCAAATTTCGCAAAAGTCGGGGAGAATTTTTTCATTTTGAACGTTAAAACGGGGAAATTATAAGTTTGGTCGGGGAAATATTGTAATATCAATTTTTAAATTAAAATCACTATTTTTTATGTTGCTTTTGTTCGCTGACCTACTGACTATTTGTGTTTTCCGATCTACTGAAAAATTCGGGAAAATTTTAAGTTTTAGTCGTGGAATTTGCTTTGAAAACTTCAGTGGGGGAACCCTATCATTCTATAATAGAAATTTATTTTCTACGTATCCTTCCTTCGTTTATGACCTTCAATTGTGAAATAAAATCAAGAAAATGGCTTAATTTAGCCCAGGGGTGGGCAACCTTTTGTATAACAGGGGCCAGAATAATATTTACGTTTCGTCCGCGGGCCTTAGTATAGTTAATGGACACATTTTTGTTACTTGTATTTTTTTCTGAAAATATAAAAACAATAATATTTATAACAAAGTTAATTAAGTAGTACTATATTTATTTCTCTTCATTTATAACAAATTACAAAGAAAAAAATTCGCAAAGGAAAGGAAAGTTGATTTTGAGTAGCCTGCCTTCCTTTAAGGAATCTCGATAATCCATTCATGCGCGTCCCTATGGGACGCGCATGAATGGATTATCGAGATTCCTTAAAGGAAGGCAGGCTACTCAAAATCAACTTAAAAAACAATAATGAATGCTGTCAAGCTGTCAACCGATCGACAATGCAAATACGCGTGCACGTGCTTTACGTTTCTATTTGACCAATCTTAACCAAATTTGGTGTAGAAGTTACGATATTTACAACGCTACGAAAAACATAGGCTACTTTAGAACAGGTAGAGGGACCTAACACTTAGCATTCTAATCATACTTCCTTCTGCTACACAATAAAGAACAAAGTTAATATAGCAATTGAGAATTAGGGGGGTAGGGGTCCAAACTTTTCAATAAATCGATTTTGAAGTTAGCTAATTTTACATGTTTCACTGACGCGCGGGTGGAATCTCATTCATTTTGTTGACGGTACGTGTGCTATGATATAGTCTAACACTTAGAATATTTCGCAGCGGCAGATGCAGCTCGACCGTCGTACATGTAACATCGATTATTTTTTGTTTTTAGGCGATTTTTAGGGGGTGAAACGTAATAGTATACTGCCCCATACCGCAACTATACTTTTTAATGCTATTTCGAGGGTCTCTCACATCCCGATTTCATTTATCCCGGTTTTCTTGATCGGTGGCGCTTCTCGTATGTTCAGCCTAGTAACCAGAGTCAAAACCGCCCTGGAGGGGTGCTGAGCGGAGCGCAGCGGCGCCCCGTAAGCGTAGGTTTTGACGATGGATTACCCTCCTTATCGAATGCACACCCCAAAATTCGAAGGCAAAAAAAATTTTTAATTTTTTCACTTTTTCGGCAATACACGGGTTATTTTCCATTTTTTTGATTTTATTTATTACTAATATCCACTAATCACACCCCTATCTATCCGAATTTCAAAGAAAAATTCAAATCGGAGCGAAAAAATTTTACGCATTTTCGACGGAGCACGGGCGACTCGACCGCGTACTGCATGCGACTTTCCCGTACTTTTCAAAAGTCGATATTGGGGTTGTTTTTACTCCGTTCACCCTTTTTTTTGTTTTATTAGACAAATATAAGCCTGTTCTTTAGTGTGTAGCTGAAGAAATTTTTGTCAGGACGCTAAGTGTTACATAACTATTCCCGGCTGACTGTGCCACCTAGTTATTTTAATAATACGCGAAAACTTAATTCGCGTTAAAGGGAATTTTGCTTCGCGTATAAAAAATTCAGGTATCAAAATCTAATTCGCGTTATTCTGAATTCGCGTACATCGAACTCGCGTACATGGAGGGTCTAGTGTACTTTTCAATTTACTGTTTACAATACTTTTTAATTTAATTTAAATAAGACGAATTATATCGAAAATTAAACTGTAGATCTCCCCTTTTTCCTAACCTAATCCTTTTCTTTAAAATTTTTGTTTTTGAAAATATTTATTTATTATTTCTTCTAAAGATCTCGCGGGCCGGATTAGAACTTTACGCGGACCGGAGTTGGCCCGCGGGCCGGAGGTTGCCCACCGTTGTTCTACGTATCCTTCCTTCGTTTATGACCTTCAATTGTGAAATAAAATCAAGTAAATGGCTTAATTTAGTCCATACATTTTTATTGAAAACTAGGGAATCCGTTTGCACGTCTGTTTGGGGGGGGGGATTTACCAGTATAACCTGAAATATTTAAGTGTTGGGTAAAAAATACAGGCCCTGCAAGACCATAGAGATTGTTCAGTTTTGGGAAGTTTAGTATAGTGGTAAATGTTGGAATACCCAAGCTCGAATCTCGCTTCGTAATTTTTTTTATTTCTCAATTCAGATTTAAGTTACATAGTTCGATACGAAGACTAAACATTTCAAACATGTATTACAAATAATACGAGTTTCACGTTGCTACTTGCTAAAACTTTTCTTTTTCTTTTAAACCGTTTTACATTGAACGTATTTCTCTATTTTTGTTGTTTTACTTATCGCGTTGAAAGCAAAAGTTAAAATGGATTTGTTTCTAAACGGCGTTGGGGGGGGGGGGGGCACAGAAACAGATACTACTCTTACTATTATTTTAAAAAAATTACAAGTGTGTATGTTTTGAAAGCAACTTGTGATAAATCTGCTGATTAATTTGGGATAACATAGCCCATTTTTCTGACTCACATTTTCACTATGCGAAGAAAAATTCTTTCTCATGCTTGAAAAATTGATAAGCGACTCGAAAAAATGATACGAGGTAGATTGTTGTTATTTTGTTTATAAATTCTTCACTTATCAAACGGTGGAATTTCGTTTAGCATTTTGTGGATTTTCCTTATCTTTACTTTTTAGCATTACCTGCATGAGAAAAAAACTAATTTAGTTTCGCGTAAAAATTTTCCATAAGTTATTTATTTTTCTTTTAGAAGTGAAGGTGTAATTGTTTGTGATAAATAAATGTATGGAGATGCCCTTGAGAGAAAAGTAGGTCGGCATAAACCCGGAATATTGCAAGAAATTTATTTTTACAAAATAATCGCCAACACAATAAAATGCAATTTTTTTAAATAAAATAATATTGGCTAATTTTACCTGATTATTGCTAAGTTTGATTTCTTATTACTATGGCTGTTTTGTAATTAACTAAACAAAATTTTAACATCGGCAGGCCGGAAAATTACGCAATTAAAAAGCGATGATTTTATTTATTGTGTTTGCTGCATTTGGTGTATTAGTAATTTTTTTTGTAATCTCTTTATTATTTGTTTTGTAAAAATCTTGTGCGGATTATGTTTTAGAAAGTTGCCGTTGTTAATTAGTCTAGAAGTAATTTGTTAATTCGTTTTGAAAGCACTTGCTTCGTTAAGTAATTAATTATGAATTTTTGTCGTCTCATTATGGTTTTAATGTGTGAAAGTCGAAAGGGCTTCCAATTTTTGCTAGGTATTTTTGTGAACGGAAATATTCTTTGCTGGAGCCGATCAACACGTAAATTTTTTTTTAAGAACCTTGCTACGTAAACATTTTCCTTGAATAAGCGAGTATATAAAAAAATTGGAAATTAGCCAGTTGAACGCCGTCGATGATACCTACACCGACTTGGATATACCAAAGGTTAACGCGAGGAAGCTTTAAAAGTAACAAAAACCAGAAATGATTAGGGGGTTTTAGAAAAATTAGCAGGTAACTCGGTCCTGCACCTCTCTTCTCATTCAGACGAGCAAGCCGAGCTCAGTCGGGGTCGGCCTTTTTCAACATTATTTTAATGTTAATTCGGGTGTGTGTCATTTAGCACAGTTAACTTCCTAATCGGTTTCTATAAAACTGGTTTTCTATCACTCGACTTCATAATATCGAAGTCGTTCAAATCACAATTTTTTGAAAAACAAAAAATTTAACCTGGGTCGTTAAACTTTTCCAATTTTCACCTCACACTTGAGACTTCCCACGTATAAAAGTTTCGTATTATTTTAAAAAAAATCATGTCGCAATGATAGAATAAAAGGTTGATCTATTTTTGTTTTACAAAATTTTGTCGAATCTGTGCAAGCTCTCGTCGTACTCGCCGAGAGTCCCACTTTTGTCTCACAAGAACGACCCAAGCGCAAAGAAGTGGACTCGAAAGCTGTCACACAAGTTTCTGTATTTATTAACGGAAATCAATAATTAATATCTCTCCTCATTTATTATCTTAATCTTGATTAATAAATTTCACCAAGATCAAGATTTGAAGGACAAGTCGTTTGATGTGCGCGGCGCGTTTGCGCCACCGTTGCCCAAACTGGCCACCACAATTTTTCGTCTTCGACAAAAAATATGCTACACGTTATTACCTGCTTTTAAAAATAATTTTTAATTAAAAGGCCGTTATGTTTCATTTGACGCGATTTTAGTAGTCGTGTAGGTAGAGATAAATAATGTAAAGATTTACTTCTACAAGCTATGACTCATGGGATTAAACGCGTTGTAATGTAATTAACTGCTATTTATATTCAATGTACTTAAATGTCAGTCAAAATAGACTATTTTAAATTGTATATTCCACCTAGGTGCCTAATCTATGACAATTTATTTTAAATTATCTTCCATAGCTTTTTAGTTGTGCATTTACCAAAACTTATTTTTTGTAGCACCTTGTATAAAATAACGATTATATAATTTTTTAAACAAGCATCGCATTACTGATGAAGTTTTTTTTATCCGTACAGGTAGTGTGGCTACAACCAACACCATTTCTTCGCCGTGGACACCAGTAACGGGCCCGCAGGCCGATAGTAATGGCGCGGGCCCCGACACAAAAAATTTGGATGTCGGTGACGTCAGTGAGGTAAGTTAATTGTGGTAGATAAATTTCATTCAAACTCCACCCCGCTACATATGATTCATCACCGTTACGGTTTATAAAATTATAATATATCTCTGGTATACTCTCATTGCACCGAGAGCGACCTAAAAATAGCTCCGTTTTTGCTTTGTTTTCAAAAAAACCATTTACTACACAAACATTTACTACATATACAACTGCATTACTATACACACAAGTGGGGCAAATTGACCTCCGATACTCCCGAGCTTGGAAAAGTTACAAAATGCACCGCTAACGACATAAAACATTGCCCGACTCTCATATTTTTACTACATCGAGTACGTTCTTTTTTCACCATATTCGCTTAGTGTTGGACGGTTCAGCGGTCCACGATCTTTAAAATTTTACTCTTCTTCTTTTTTTAAAAACACCGTAATTTTGAATACCAGCCTGCATTATTGAACGTTGACGTGGAAATATGTATTCGCTAAAAAGAACAATAGCGCAATCGTCAACAGGTCCAACCTGCTTTATTATATTCGACGATTGTTTTGTGACTTTTTAACCTCGAACTTTAAAAAATGGGGATCACTATTTTACCATGTACGGATGTATGTCGTATATTGCGTGCAAGTTTCTTTTTTGTTACTGCATCATCTATGAAAGCTATAAGCTTCGTACCACTTCCGGATTGGTTCTGAAATTATGTTGAAATGGTAAAAAGCCAAATTTTAGGACAAATTTACACAACCCATAGGCGTAGAATGGGGTAAAACTTTTAATCTTGTCCGTTTTGTGTCCTTCGAATGTGGATATTTACGCATCGTCGGTTATAAGCCTCCTTTTCGCACGATACAACACAAGGGCTAGGACAATACTCAAAGATTCAGCGAGTACAGGTTTTAGCAAGGAGATTGCACGAGCGAAGCGCAGCGGAGCGAGTGTCAATCTCCGCAGCTGAAACCTGTACTCGCTGAATCTTTGAGTATTGTCCTAGCCCGCGTTGCTGTTGCGGTGATAATTCCGTGAAGAAACGCCACAACTTAAAAGCACAACATCACATACGAAAATCGACATTTCAAACGCCATTTTTAATGTCGAAAATTGTGAAACAAATTGACCATATCGCAACACAATCATTGCAAAAAAAAATCAAACAAAAAATTTCGTAAGTACCGAAAAAAATGAAAGCATAATCGCACTAAATTTGTAATATAAAATTCGTTACTATAAAGTTCGTTAGAAGTACATTGCTTTAAGTGAACTCGGGTTGGAAGTAATGCGTTGAACCGGTTTCCTACATCGCATCTGTTGAGTGCGTTAGTCATACACACTACATAAATTATAATATTCGAAGAGATTTTTTATTACGTATGAATTCTTTTACGCTCTACTACAAATATTCGATATTCTGGTAGGGTATTTGGAATATTTTTTATTTTCGGATATTATTCGACTGTGCATGCGTTGTACCCATTTAACTACAATGTAAAATAACGCACGCTGATTGCTCGAAACGACAAAATTTGACCCTGAATGGAATTATCCTCAGAACAAGGTCGAGTATTATAGAGGACCTACAGTTTATCGTTGGTACGGAAAGAATTCTTCGTTGCACGCAAAATATATCGTTGGTTTGCCATTCAGCAGTGGCTGGTGAGGGGAGCGTGAAATGGAATAGCAACATAGAATAAAAAATTATATATTTTTTAAAGCGAATGCTTCGATCGAATCACGGTAGTTACGCCGCTAAATATTGGACAATTAGGCGGTGGCACAGATTTCAACCACTACTAAAAAGTGAAAATTAGGCATCCCCCCTCATTATTGCAAATCACAAGTTTCCACTGATAAGCAGGTTAGTTAAGCAACCCCGCCCCCCTTAGTAGATTTACGAAATTAAATTGTTTTAACCCCCTCCCCCTCTTCTTTCAATCGGAATGAACAATTCTATTCGTTGTAACGCTGGCGCTTTGCTGCAAACTTATTTTACCCCACTTATACAGCAAGTTCCGCATAAATACCTGAGGTTAGTAAATTCCAGCTCCAGTTGGCCTGCAGGCCGCACAACCGAGGAAATCGCGTTCTTAAATGGCTCACCAGCTCGTTATATCTTTACTATTAATAACGTTTTAATTATTTTTATACGAATTACTTTCTCTTTTATTTATTCATTATTTTTCTACCAGTGAACGACTGTCATGGTTGTGCGGCGTCAAGGCCCCACCTAAATGTCGGCTTTCTTTACAATTAAGGAAAAAAACATTGAAAATGCCCTCGAGGGTACACGTTCTTCTATCCAAAATAAAAAATAACCGCTATTCAAAAATAATAATTACGCCAATCTCAAAATTAAGAGTGCTTCCGATTATGATATTATAAAATTTAACTTTTCCGTTGGTTCATTTTGTAGTTTACAACCTAAATGTAAAAGTAAAAAGGCCGCACAACCATAACCTTCTAGTGGTATATAAAGTTCTAAAAAATTGGAGGCTGCATTGATCCGGGGGTATAGAAGACCACCCCATGGCCATGATAAGGATGGTCATAAAAATGAAGATCAATAATATTTTAGAAGTTAGCTGATTTTTCAGGGTTTTTGGTCAGCTTTTGGAATAGTGCATTTCGTTCAAGTTAGCGTTTATTCTAAGGGTCATCGATTCGGTTTCTTTGGAATTAAATTATTTTGGAAGTAATTCAGTAAACTCATATTTTTCTTTTTTACGATGTTTATTTTGTGCCCTCCCATCGAAACAAGAAGAGGCAGTCAGAGTTCAAACCGAACATCTCCACATTAGCAAGGAATGAACCAACCGCAAAGCTGTGACCGTTTCTGTCGTTGGGTTAATCGTACAAAAAATACCTAATAAAATATCAAAAATGCAACTGGCTTCGAGCAACCCACTTCTGTATGCTAAGCACACTTTAAATTAAAGAAAGCAGCAGTTAATTTTTGAAAATTATCCCGAGCACTAAAGAAACATTGGCTAGATCAATCTGGCAGAAAGCAATATTAGTGGTCGTCCATCAAGGACCTCCGCAATTTTTACCGACTCCCCCCCGCCACAGTTGGTAACAATCTTAGACCCCCCTGAACGTCCTATGTTCACAAATTAAGAACTCCCCCCTCATTTGTCTAAAATCGAACTTGACACGACATTTAAAATTGGAAGGAGTAAATAAATATTTTTACAAAAAATTACATAAAAACATTAAACACCCAATCATTGATGTTTGTTCCGATATTAACAATTGTCACTTATAACACAATTACTAGTGTTCAAATTTTCTAGAAACTTCGTCAACCCAGAACATTTGGCGCATCTTTGTCTGCTTCATAATGCTCTCCTCAGCGCTAAAGTCAAATATGAGAAACGGACCAGTGGTAGATCTATAGGGACCTATAGTTTAGCTTGAAAAAGAAAGAAAACTAATCATTTTAGCATAGAAATTTTAAATATTACATGGCCATGGTACTATTGGTACTATCAACGATCTGGCCGGTATCTGCCTGCGAAAGCCATCGCAATTTTAGTTAAATTTAATATCGCGGAAGTTTTTGCCGGAAGGGAAAGAATAGACAACTCAATTTGTTTTAAATGGCAACAACTGGTCCTATTCTGAGATATTCCCCTTTTTCTCAAAAAAATTCTCCAAATTGCGAAATTTGAAAAAAAACCGCTCTTTCAACGTTGAATCAATCTTTTGGGGATTATTCTGCGATTGTTTTTAACTTAGCAATACGGGTATGAGAAGACGACTATCAGGATAGAGTCTAAGTAACATCAAAGCGTCATCCGATATAAGGTTATTTAGAATTTATTATTTAACTATCGTATTTCCATTTAACCGTGATTCTGAAAACGACTGCAACTGTTGGTGCTCGTTATGATGAATGCTTTTGTTAAAAAGATCATCTATTTTAACAATTGGACTGAATACCTCCATACGTTCGCGTTAAAATAGAGTATTTTTTATAGATTTCACTTGACATATTGAAAACGATGTAATCCTGTTTGAAATGTTAATTAATGTTGAAGAGTCGGGACCAGATTTAAATATTCTAAAATTATGCATTGTTTTCCCCATCCGGAAATTATTTTACGAAATATTTTGGAATGGAAACTTTTGAAGTTGTTTTATCAACTGAGACTGGGTTTTACCAATTGCTGGTGAATTTGGTACCAGGACCCATAATTTGATTGCACCGAAGTATTTACTATGGGAGAACAGGCGGAATGGATTAGAGCTCGTAAAATTGACGTTGATGATGTAATCAAAATTGTTTGCAAAATGCTGGGACAAACCGCACAGCTGTTTGCAGCGGGTTTTGAAATTTTGTGCGGTTGGTTGCAGCTTTGGTTTTTAATTTTATCAAGAATCGAACCTGCTAACCGCACACCTCTGGTGCGTCAAGTTCCAAAACGGAAATTACAGGTTAAAATGATTAATTTCGCGGAATTTCTTGGTTCACCTTTTGGCGAACAGTGGATTTACGTATATTAAATAATTCGTTGTATATTTACATAAGTCAATAGCCAATTGACAAAATGTCAAGGTAAAAAATTAATTATTTATCCGCCTTACGTTAATCCGGCACCACCATAGCTACACCGGTGCTACCCGAACTGCACCACGGCTTATCAAGGGTCATTTCTTGGGTGCTACCCGAACTGCACCACGGCTTATCAGGGGTCATTTCTTGTACCCAGGTAAATGTAATCCCTTGACCGAACTGCACCACGGTCAAATGTCGTTCCGTAATCGCTTTACCGAATTGCACCACGAGCAAACCGAGCAGGTATCACAAGCAAACAGATAATATAAAGAAATAAATACACAAATATCTAAATTCTTTGCAATTTAAATTTCGAGTTTAATATATTAATTCATATTATATTATACAGGGTCGGAGCAGGTATTAATAAAATAATAACCCAAAACAGTGAAAAAATTAAATTTTTTTTGCCTTAGAATTTTGGGGTGTGCATTCGATAAGGAGGGTAATCCATCGTCAAAACCTACTCTTCCGGGGCGCCCCTCCGCTCCGCTCCGCTCCGCTCCGCTCCGGGTTGCACCCCTCCAGAGCGGTTTTGACTCTGGTTACTAGGCTAAACATACGAGAAGGGCCTCCGATCAAGAAAACCGGGATCAAGGCAACCGGGATGTGAGAGACCCTCGAAATAGCATTAAAAAGTATAGTTGCGGTATGGGGCAGTAAACTATTACGTTTCACCCCCAAAAAATCGCGTAAAAACAAAAAATAATCGATGTTACATGTAGGAGGCATCAGGTTAAACTCCAGCATTGTGCTTTAACTTTTAACAATAAAACCACCTTACCTAAAATATTACAATAGAGGTGGTGCAATTCGGACGACCGACCCTTGGTGAGGTGTTTACCTGAAATTATGGTGGTGCAATTCGGATAGGAGATTTGTGAACTAATCTTTTCGTGGTGCAATTCGGGTGCTCCGGCTACACCAGTCGTTTATTTTCCTACGTGGAATATAAGACAATAGCGGGGTACAGTGGTACATGGCTCACCAGTTGCATCGAAATAAGCAGCTTTCCAGAAGATCTTTGCCAGTTTTAATTATTTATTTATTCCCTAGCACAATGTGTCTAAACAAATTACTTCAATCAACAATGTCCAACACAAATTGTTACCGATTAACCCATACTTTGCTAAAGAAACTATTTATTTATTTAAAGAGCAGCAAGCGATCTTTTCGAAGTTTTCAAGGTTAGACGTGTACGTACACAAGACCAGTTTTACCGTGAACAAAACTAAACTATAAATAAAGACAGTCGGAAAAATGATTAATCCCTCTAGAGCCCCACGCCGGTGCCGTCACTGTTTATCGGCCCTTTTCCAGGTCTATTGCTTCAGCCTACTCGGATATAAAAAAATTTTAAATGAAAGAAGTTGAAATTGCTTTGAGCAGCGCGTATTATTAAATAAGTTGTTAATGAGTAAGGATGCGCTATTTTCAATTTCGTTAATTTGCTACGAGTTGCACTTTTCTTGTCCGCCTCGTTTCGTGCGACAGTAAAAAGGAAAAGTAACTTCGATTCCCTATCCGGTGTATAAATTAGTTTTATAAAATTTTTATAAATTATCAATTTATAAACATAAATTGTCAGTGGCGTACCGCAATTCGATACGAAAAGTCTAAATTGTTTTTCCGCAGCATTTTTCCAAGATTTTAATGCATATGCACCTGTTTGTCGCTGTTAAGTGCACATTACACGGGGCGTTCGGCTGCATGCAATTTCTGCGTAGAGACGAGTTCATGTATTTGCGCTTTGCGTATACCGTTCTGCACAGAAGTTGCTGCAGCCGAAGGCCCCGTGTAATGTGCACTTTAGGATTGTTTTCGTTCCGTGTTTATTTGTTTTGCTTATGAATTCAAGTGGCAACTTCCTGACTGATTGCCACATGTTCTGTGTAATGATACAGATGATAATGTAATGCTGATAGTTTCTAATTTTTCTGCTCGATAAAATTATAATTTTGGCGCGACACTGGGAAATTCAATTTCTACGCTTTTCCACCAGAGCGATACCGATGATATTCAATTATTTACTTGTAACTTGCTCGGAGTATACTACATAAACTGAAAGAGTGTGTACAAATTTCCTACTTGAACAAGATTATTCGAGTAATCTCAAATGTTTCTAATCATACAAGTTAATTATTTGCTTTGTAAAAATACTAACTACCAAATAAAATTTTTTTAAGCGAACCGAATGAATGAAATCAAAGCACAAATCTCAATTACGACAATTTATTGGCAATTTTTGTTGAAATTCCAAACATTCAACAATGTGTAAAATTATGAACGGTTTTATGACTGCACTGAATAGCTAGCAATTATCGGATACCATTTTTTTTAAACTTTTCCCCGATTGTAATGTTACTCACGGGGGTAGTAATAAAACCACTTCTTGGTGGAGTTAATGGAGCAAATTTTAAAATACCTAAATGCACACTTGTTTAATTTAATTATAGGATGAAAAGGATATGACCGCAGCTGATGCGGAAGGAGTGTGGAGTCCTGATATAGAGCAGAGTTTTCAAGAAGCTTTGGCAATTTATCCCCCATGTGGGCGACGGAAAATTATACTCTCTGACGAAGGAAAAATGTATGGTAAGTTGTCTGGTGCTTTTTAAACGTTAATTAAAATTTTCCCGAAGATAGTATTGTATTCCTGTTTATTTTAAAATTAAATTATCCCGGAAAACTTTATTCTTTCCGTTCGTTCGTTCCGGAACATGAAATTTTTTAATTATAAAGTTATAATATCGAAAAAACGACCGACCGACGTGACTAGGAAATTTTGTGTTATGTTGTATAATTGAGTCGATTGAATAATTAAATCGATAATTTGTCATGTGAGTGAGCACACTCCACTTGTGACATTTGTTTATTACATGTGATTCAATTTTTATTTTCAATAAGGAAGAAGATAAAGGTTGTTTTGCGACTATAAAATTTCGAGTGGGTTACCCAGTTTTGTGACGAATTCGATTTCCATAGTCAAATTGAGTATTTTATTTTTTGTTCTTGTACATCTTGCGACAAGCGGTGGTTGGTTGTAAAGGGACAAATTTTAGGAGCAGGACGGAACGCCTGAGTGGACAACGGACAACGTGACGGTCAATATCTTTACAGCCTGCGCCTTGCATTTCGGTTTTTGTCAAGTTCTCCGTTAATATTCTTTTTGGCATTGTTTTAAAATCCTAAGACGGATCACTTTTTAATGGTGTGGATGGTTTTGGTTGGACAATTTCTTTTTTTTTGCGTTACTTTTAAGTTGGGAAGGTTATCGAGTAATTTATTTATTAATTGCATAGGTAAATGTTTTGGACAATGAAAGTATTACAATAAATTTTGCGATGAGCATACACCGCTCGTTGTTCTACTTTTGCAATATGTATATAAATCATTTTGCATGCTTATCACCGAAGGGTGAGAGCGTAGGAGCCGAGAATACAGGAGGTGGCTTTACTAGGGGTGAGGGTGCAGCCCGAAACTATGCCAAGAATGTGCAATTAGTGAACGAGCGCTTTCAGGAGATGAGGCGACTCAGAAGAAAATATAAAGAAGGGTAGCATGTCGTGGTGGCGAATGAAGAGCTTGCCAATCTACCCAGATCGCGGTACTTTAAATGACGTAACTCTTTTATAATAAACTTGAGATCAAAAAGTATAAGATAATAAAAAAAATATTGTGTACCGCGTAATTCCTTATCAAATTTTAGTCATACTCATTTTTTTTATTTTCCTATACCTTTTAATTAGTCAGCCACTCGAATTTGTAACTTTTCGCATTCATAAATGGAAAGTTTAAAACTTGCAAAACCAGAAAATTTGTTAATATTTCAAAAAACTTTAAATTAACAAAATTTATGCTGTAAGTTTGACGACGTAAAAACTGTTTGCACCCTTAAAATTTATATTGAAACAGGTGGCTTTTTGTTATTCCAATTTTTTTCTCTTTCGTTTAGTAATACTCTGTATTATGCTCGCATTTTGCCGCTTCAAGCGCTACATACGGTAGTTTTTTTTTTATAATATAACCCTGAAAATTAAAACCTGAACGATAGAGAGCACAAATACCAGCGTAGGGTCATACCCAAACAGGGGCGGATCGGCACTAGATATTTAAACTGCCCAAATAGTACAAAGATGTGTTGAAAATATTATCCTCGATCTGGATTCGAACCTTTGTGTACAAGCGGCTATTGAAGAGACGAAGCAGACTCTCGTTAGTTTTTGATGACTGAAGGGGGACTTAAACGTGATATTTCCAAGAAATTAGATTTAAGAACAAGATTCTTGATGTTCTATCGGGGTCACCAATTTAACACGAAGATGTACAGAAAAATGTGATCCTCGCTTTGGATTCGAAGCCTGGATTACCACCTGTGCATAGGATCGCCATTCAGAAAACCGTTTAAATAAAACTACGCTACAGGAAAATTTTTTAGTGCTATGCAAATGCAGGTCTAATTTTTCTGAAGATGTTTAAAAAAGAAAATTCAAAATGTATATTCTAACAGCGGCGGGGACGATTTTTTGAAAAATTTTAGGGGAAAAATAATATTTTCAGGAGACAAGTTTTATAACAAATCAGCGTCGAACTAAAAAGGGACGCAGAATAAAAATAGCTTAGGATGATCTCACAGAAACAGAAAAATATATCATGATTTATTTTAAATATTAAGGGGCCAAAAATAATTTCCAAGCTGGTTGAAACAAAACAATTGTTGATGATAATTTGTTTATTAAATATTCAAGAGGTCGAATCGAAAATATTTCTTAACAACGTGACCAGTTCGTTCTATACAGAAACCACAGGAAAAATTTTGATTTCCGTCCGACGGCGTGGGTGAATATCTCCAATATCCGTATCAATCATTAAGTACGACGTCGCCAGCCAAACCTTGTTACTTTGCAAAACAGATTACTGTAAAATTGGTAAATTGAGAATTTTTAGCCATTTTAAAATGGTATTTACAAAGGTCGCAAGTATTCGTGAGAATCACAAACATGGACCAGTTGGCGTTCGTCCATCTTGCCGATGGAATATTTTCAAAACTTTTTAACTGAAAGGTTTAGGCGCTCTGTAAGCTGTACAGTATAGTTTTTTCACGTTAATTATCCATATTATGTAACTACAATGCGGGCAAAATTGAACCGCGTAACGGCTTGCTACGGACAGTAGTGGCATAGAAATCGAGGATATTCTTATAATTATAGTATGTACATTATATAATTCACAATTAGTGGAAATAACCCGGAAATGGGATTTTTTAACTTGCAAATTTGGCATCGGAAAGCAGTCCCCAAGTTTTTGAGATCAGGATCGAACCGGACGGAACAGTGGAAAATTTGGCGAGGAAGTCGCGAATTGACCATTTGTCCAAAATAAGATATTAATAAAATTAATTCGACAACATTTTGAGCATAAACTGAAAAAAAAAATTGCTCGGCCCGTTCAGTTTCCAAGATACAGCCCTCAATAGAATATAAATGTGATCATATTTTTTACAGAACAAAACGAATTTTAGTCTGCGCGTGCGCCCGACACTTTTAAAGTTGCCTAAAAACGCACCTTATAACTCCGCCACGCTTTAATTCGTGATTTATATTAACGTTGGTGGCGCCACCAACAACAACATGGCTGTGTTTGGACGTATATTTCAAAATTCCAAGTCATTTTATAGTGAAAGTTTGCCAAAGTTTTTAATGTGTTGTTAAATTTATTGTATTAGGTTTTGTTAATTAGTTCACTTTGTTATGCCTTCAGCCTGATTTACGTATTTTTATTTTCATTTAATACGTCACTTACTGATTTAAAATTCTCCCGCATGGTGGCGTTTGCTTAATGTAAATTGGACCACCTGAAAAACTGAAATTTCACACTGACATAAATATGTAGGTTCGGTATTCCTTACGGCGAGAAAAATCGCAAAACTATAAATTTCATCTCGCAAAGAAAGTATGATCTTCACTGTTAAAAACATACTTTTTGACTGGATCCGCTCTTGTCATGCGTATTGTTAAAAATCTTCGGCTACTTTTAAACAATCTGAAAAGCCGACATCCCTGATTGGTTAATCTACGTGGTTTAGCGTCGTGAAAGGCAGCAAATATGTTGAAAACGACAAAGTCAAGAATCTCTTCATGAAACGCATAAGATGCGAGGCTGAAGGCCGAGCTAATCATTGTGACGTACTATATTGATGGTTGCACAGAGGTGTTCTAAAATTTAATTTAGGATTAAAATGATAACCATAATTACAACAATTAGAATACACGGAACGACCCTAAAAAACCTGGATATCAGGAAAAGAAAAGTTGGGGAGTCGCTTCAAACCTTAAATTCTCGGTTTGGGTTCACTTCGGAGCAAAAATATTAGGTTATTTAAGTAAAGTAAACTAAATTCTTTACGAAAAAGAACTTATTTCTTGTAAATCGATTGTTTGCAGCATCAGAATGTGCGATATATATTTGCAATTCTGTTTTAATGATTTCATTACAGTCGAATTTTTGATAAACGCAACTAAATATGTTGGAAATATCGTCTGATACGAGTATGTTTGAGAATATCTCGGTAATTCGAATATTTCAGTTTGTAAATAAATTTTACCACGGAGAATATCAAATAATGACTCGGAAATAGATTAAAGTGTTTTTGTTTTTACAAAACGCATAGTGCCAAAATCCACTGTTATCATAACAAAAATTCCCTACTCATTAAAATTTACAAATAATAATTTCAAAAACAATAACATTCGTATACAGGTGATGGCTTGTAACTCTGCAATCGATCGGTTAACAAGAAAAAGGGCCAGATATTTTTTTGTAGAGAATTTAGTCTAGTTTATTTTTGATTCCTTAAGGTTTTTCTCTAAAGTGAACTCAAAGCGAGTTATTCACGAATAATCATGAAAGAAATTTTTTCGCGATCAAATTTGAGGTATCTACTAGACCAGTGGTATTCTATACAGTTGCGGACCCCACACGAGTACACGGCAAATGATACAAAATAAGTAGGATATTGGATGGAATGTAACCCTACTTTTATTGGACTTCGCCCGGTTCAGATTCGTATCTCTGAATTTTGTATCCGGCATTCTCCCGTTTAAATGTCCCTATATTTTATATTGATAATACCATTTCGGATCAGACATAAACCCGGTGACTTTTTCCACAGAGCGAAATCAACAAATAGTTGCGTTGACCTAGAAATTCGTAGCAGAGCGTTCTGTCAAAATTTCGTATCGGTCGAGCGATTCAAAGTACATTGCCGCTCTCTATTTGTGTGTTGATGCCATAAACAAGGTGTAACACAAATTTAAAAATTATAATGTGAAAGAAAAAAAAGTTGTTTTAAATAATTGTATGTATGGCTAAACTTTAGGAATTTGTATCCTTTGAGATTGCTTTGCGTACCCCAGGTTGAATACCATTGATCTAGACCAGCGTTTATTAACTTGTAGATCGCGACCCCCTGGTGGACCCCTTGTGGGGTCGCGGGGTACTAAGAAAAACAACTAATAATTCTTTATTGTAATAGGCGTTCTCGCTTATTACAATTTTTCAAAAAATTAGGTTTTTAGATTTTACTAGTAGAAATTGAGAGAGGGGGCGGGGCGGTTGTTAGATGAAAAATTTGTTTTATTTTCCTTGGAGGGGTCGTTCAAAGAAGGTTGAGAAACGCTGGTCTAGACCAGGGGTGGGCAACCTTTTGTATAACAAGGGCCAGAATAATATTTACGTTTCGTTCGCGGGCCTTAGTATAGTTAATGGACACATTTTTGTTACTTGTATTTTTTTCTGAAAATATGTTCCCTGTAGACTCCTAAACCGTTTGACCGATCGGAACCAAATTTGGCACAGTTATTATGTAGGTCCCTGCGCATGTTTTTGTATTGAAATAGTGCAAAAATTCGCAAAGGAAAGGAAAGTTGATTTTGAGTAGCCTGCCTTCCTTTAAGGAATCTCGATAATCCATTCATGCGCGTCCCTATGGGACGCGCATGAATGGATTATCGAGATTCCTTAAAGGAAGGCAGGCTACTCAAAATCAACTTAAAAACAATAATGAATGCTGTCAAGCTGTCAACCGATCGACAATGCAAATACGCGTGCACGTGCTTTACGTTTCTATTTGACCAATCTTAACCAAATTTGGTGTAGAAGTTACGATATTTACAACGCTACGAAAAACATAGGCTACTTTAGAACCTTGTAGTGAGGCCGAAGGCCGAACAACCACATCCGACACGGTCTAGATGGCTAAAGGCGGCCGGTAGGCCGACTGTGCCACATAGTTATTTTAATAATTCGCGTTAAAGGGAATTTTGCTTCGCGTATAAAAAATTCAGGTATCAAAATCTAATTCGCGTTATTCTGAATTCGCGTACATCGAACTCGCGTACATGGAGGGTCTAGTGTACTTTTCAATTTACTTTTTACAATACTTTTTAATTTAATAATTAAATAAGACGAATTATATCGAAAATTAAACTGTAGATCTCTCCTTTTTCCTTATGTTAGGTACTAACCTAATCCTTTTCTTTAAAATTTTTGTTTTTAAAAATATTTATTTATTATTTCTTCTAAAGATCTCGCGGGCCGCATTAGAACTTTACACGGGCCGTAGTTGGCCCGCGGGCCGCAGGTTGCCCACCGTTGGTCTAGACCATGCAAAATTAGTATGCATTTTTAGAACTCCAAGTAAGGATAATAAAATGTCTTCCAACTTGTTACTAATTATTTCCTCAATAAAACCCTTGTTGACTGGTCTATTAGTATATTTAACGTTTTACTTTTGTAATTGAAGCGCTAAGTGGATGAAGGTGGTATACATAAAATGTAGCCTACCACCCTCATTCACTTAGCTCTTCAATTATTAGTTTCTGGTATTAGGACCTGGATTTTTGTTAAATGGAGCCAGAGAAAATCTGGAAAAAGTAGAGAATTTTACGTGTTTCATAATTTTAATCCTAGTTTAAATTTTAGGCTACCTTTGGGAATTATTTAGACCTCGCTTACTTACCCTTAATAAGCAAAAGAATTGCTTTGCAATGCGAGTGAGTAATTTATTAGTTAGTACTTACATAAGACGGGTTGATTCAGGAATCATACATTTGATATGTTATGGTGATGTCACAGCGTGGTGAGGTCATCAAATGTATGATGCAAGAATTGAACCTAAACTAAAATCAGTCTGTCTTTAGCCGCCGGACACACCGGTCCGGTTCCTTGTGAAAGTCCGTTTTCTCGAATTTTCTTTGTTACTCTGATTCATAGGTTTTATCAGGACTTTCCCCGATTTAGTGTAGGTAAATTAGGGGTGTTGACTTTGTGTTTTTAAGTTTCTTTTTTTTATTCTTTACAGGTAGAAACGAATTAATAGCCCGATATATAAAACTTAGAACAGGAAAAACGCGCACTCGTAAACAAGTCAGCTCGCACATTCAAGTTTTGGCGCGAAGAAAATTAAGAGAGATACAAGCAAAACTTAAAGTTGTGAGTATTGGTTTATTTATTTAGCTTGTAATCCGAAACGACTCCCCGCACAAGGGATGTGACTGCATATTATTTCCCCTAATTTTTAGTTTGAAATCACGAAAATACGATATTTGAATGCAATGAAGCTCCCGAAGACGATCGGAGGAGCTTCTAGTTATGGTAGGATTTAAATGTCGTATTTTCGTCCTGTTTTAGTTTGTTACTTACTTAGTTTTGGGTTAATTTGGTGACGGTGTGTGGTTGTTAGGATCATGTGGCAAAGGAGAAGGCACTGCAGACCATGTCCGGCATGTCGAGTGCACAAATAGTTTCTGCTACGACAATGCACAGCAAGTCATCGAGTTTTGGTCTCAATCCTACATCCTATCCTGGACCGGTAAGTTAATCCCACCGGAACAATCCCGCTCGACCTGTGTAATTCACAATTACTGCAATTCAGCAGCTTTTCGCTTAATTCGCTAAAATATAATTTGTATTTTGATTCAACATTTTTGTGGCGTACGACAACATTTAGACGCGCTTACTTGCTGTGTATTGTTGGCTAATATCCGATGCTTTGTATGTATGAGGGGTTTTATAGTAGGGGAGAGTTACTCATTTCACACCTGAATTTTTATTTCGTTGTTTTAGCAATTTTGGCAGCCCGGTTTACAACCCGGAACGTCACAAGAGTAAGTACTCCGTGTTGCACAAAGAGGACACAATAACAAAAGTCGTTTTAATTTTTTTTCAGTGTGAAACCTTTTCAACAAACGCCATATCCTGGTAAACCTGCAACAGCAGTGTCTGCAGGTGAAGTGGGACCACTTCAAGCTCCACCACCTCCGCCTTGGGAGGGCCGTGCTATAGCGACGCACAAACTTCGACTCGTCGAATTTTCTGCTTTTATGGAACAACACAGGGATGCCGACAATACGGTTTGTTTTAATTTTTGCGAGAGCGAACCGTTTTTATTTCTTTTCTATTTTAGTACCACAAACATTTGTTCGTTCACATAGGAGGCACGGCGACATACGCGGATCCTTTACTGGAGGCCGTCGACGTCCGACAAATATATGACAAATTTCCCGAAAAAAAGGGCGGCTTGAAGGAACTGTACGATAAGGGACCCCAGACCGCCTTCTTTTTGGTTAAGTTTTGGGCCGATCTCAATACGAATATTCAAGATGAAGCGGGGGCGTTCTACGGCGTCACGAGCCAGTAAGTTGTTTGATTTTGATGTTGAAATGAAATTGTAACACGGTTTTGGTGTTTTAGATACGAAAGCAATGAAAATATGACCATAACGTGTTCCACGAAAGTTTGTTCTTTTGGTAAACAAGTGGTTGAAAAGGTAGAAACGGAGTATGCACATTACGAAAGTGGTAGATTTATATATCGGATCCATCGTAGTCCTATGTGCGAGTACATGATCAATTTTATACATAAATTGAAACACCTTCCTGAAAAGTACATGATGAATAGCGTATTAGAAAATTTCACAATATTACAAGTAAGTTTTTTTATATACAGGGCTGGGCAAATTTCGTTGTTGTTGAACTGAGAAAAAAATATACGGTGATATTAAATAATAATCGATCAGATCCAGTTACAAAGTTATTTTTTGGATCTAGACAAATATATTTGCGTTATCATTTTATTTTAAATTTTATTGTATTTCTATAAATCGGTTAAATTGCTTTAAAAATTCATTAAAAATATCTTTGGCAAATATGAATTTAATCAACAAAGAACAACGGCAAATGTATACCGCGCACTCTGATGGCTGTAACTTTGCAAACAATTGATTTACATAAAAAAAGTATAAAATCTTTTTTGTAGAGAATTTAGTTTACTGTATATTTAATTACCTAATATTTTGCTCCAAAGTGAACCCAAACTGAGATATTCACGAATATTTATATAAAAAATGTTATTTTTCACATGGTTATTCTAATATGCCCCTAATTATTTTCATAATAGCCCATTTAAAATTTAGAATTGTTTTAAGTTAATTTCTAATAGATAAATTGTGCAAATACGAAACGTTAAATAATATCATAATTTAAATTACATGGCATTTCACAAAATTTTGATTAAGAAAGTTGATAAGATATGCAATTAAGACATTGCTTAACCATTTGTATACCGAAGGGAGGTAAATATTTATTTAAAAAAAAAGAAATAAAAAAATTAATTAAGTAAATGGAAACGCAATGTTGTGAAATCATCCATCAGTTGCACCTAATTATAAATAAGTGCACAAAGCGCAGTTGTTCATTGAAAAACAAATTAAAAATAATTTGAAGAAGAAATTTCAATTCTGCTTTTGCGCAAGCGGTCCAAAAATTACTAAAACTGATCAAAATTTCTACTTACTTTTATATTATCTCAATTTATGTTTAAAATTCAAATATTTTAACAGCCATCGGGGATCTTTGTATAATAATTTTCAATTAAAAATTCATAGAATCGTCCTTTTTTATAATTCCTAATCCAAACGGAATTTTTTCATCAGTTTACTCATCGTTATTTAGTTATTCAGAAAAAATTATGTAATTTGTTTTAACGTAAATTTAATAGTTTAATAATTAAAAATAACTTAGTTCATACAGTGTGTTCCCTTAAAGCAGGGATACGCGAACTATTTAGAAGAAAAATAAATGTTGCCATAAATAGAAAGGTGTTTTTGTAGTTCAGTAGAAAGGTTGTTTTATTGTATTTTACTTTATTTTTGAATTTTGATTACCAATAATAATTAATTGATTATCCTGTTTTATCAGTTATTCATAACACTAAAACGTCATCAGGTGGTCATGACCTTCTAGTTTGTGATTGATATGGTTATGCGAGCGTAACTTGAGCATAAAGGCCACTACTTTGTGATTGCACTTATTTGAGTTACACGTAGATAAATGATTGATGATTGATTTGTTATTGCCTGGGTTATTCGACCCAAAAGTTGTACTGATTAGCGTTATAGATGCACGTTTAAACTTGGGCTCTTATTTATATTTTGATTAATTAGTACTTAACCCTTTCACCGATTTTACCAAAATTTGGGGGTCCAAAATATTTATGCTTAAAGGCATTCAAAATGTTGGGTCAAGGGGTTATTTTATTCTTAAATTTTGGTAAGTTTCTGGATTTATTTAGAATCAAGAAAAATAAATTTATGATTACGAAATTTTAACCCTTTCCGGTTTACCCACAAATTTGTGGGTAAAAAATGAAGAAAGAAATGCAAAAAATTTGTCAATAATCTTCACTCCACTGAATAACATCATTTAAAGATGTCAATGCATGATTTATTGAAATAAGTTTATCATTAAAAGTATAAGAAACCATCTCATCCTCGTCTTCCTTTTCTGATTCAGAATCGATCTGAATTTCGTTACCTGTATAATATTCGTAAATTCTCAATCTTTGGGGGAAGTCCCTATAAATGATGTCATTCAAACTGCACGATTTAGTACGCAGTTCGGCTGGATTCACACTACATTGTACTGCACGTTTTTTTTGCAGTATTAGTGCAGTATTAGTAGGTAGTGGCGCATACATTTTACATAGAACTGTTCACAGTTCTGTATGCGCCACTACCTACTGATACTGCACTAATACTGCAAAAAAACGTGCAGTACAATGCAGTGTGAATCCAGCTTTCGCTGTATCGGGGTTACCGCTGTTCGTTATATAGGAGTCCCATATACTCTCAATGTTAAAATTTTTGTGTTCACTATTTCCGGTAGTTATATGGTATTCACTATTTCGCGACTCGACTGTATAAAAATTATGTGATTGTTATTGACAAATTTTTTGCATTTCTTTCTTCATTTTTTACCCACAAATTTGTGGGTAAACCGGTGAAAGGGTTAATTGTCTAAGGGATGCGGCTTATAGGCCCCGTAGTAATTTTTGATTGCTGATAAATTTAGTCTATAATAATATTTTGATGATATTAATTAAATAGGTTTAGTGCAGCCGTTTGGCCTTACAACCATGGCAATCGCATCACGCCGCATTCCCTAGTAATTACATTTCAGTTGGGGTTCAAATCACGCTGGCTGCATGATGTTTTAATTTTGGATCTTCCCTATTATCCACCTGCTACTGACGCGCATGAATGGATTAACGAGATTTTGGCGCGGATAATGGGGTAAAGACCCAAAAATTAAAACAAGTTTTGCATCCTACGTGATTTGAATCCGAAATACACGGGTCTAGAACAATTGGGCGCGGACTCAATTAGACGCAGCCCAATTAGGCGCCGTGCCATTTAGGCGCGGATACAATTAGGCTCAAACCGTTTAGGCGCAAACCGTTTAGGCGCCAAGCCATTTAGGCGCCGGTCATAACAAATTAAATTGTTAATCTGTTACAAGATCCACCTCTTTGCGGCCGATTTAACTTTTTGCGAAGATTTATTTGTTTTTAATTATTTTTAAAAATAAATACAGACATAACAGATTAGCAATTTAATTTGTTTATGGCCGGCGCCTAATTGGGCCCGCGCCTAAACGGTCTGCGCCTAATTGTATCCGCGCCTAAATGGCACGGTGCCTAATTGGGACCGCGCCTAATTGAGTCCGCGTCTAATCGGCCGCACCTCATCGGTCGCGCCTATTCGGCCGCGCCTAATTGTCCAGATCCGGAAATACACTTATAATATAATATATCAGGGGTGGCCAACCTGCGGCTCGCGAGCCACATGCCGCTCTTTGAAGGATTATTTGTGGCTCTCGATAAATGTACCCGAGTTCCCTTTTCATTTTTGTGCTATTATATTTAAAAAAATTATTATCGTTCCGTATGTGTTTCAAATTTTGAAAAATGGCTCGACTATCAAGGAGCTTGGCCACTCCTGTAATATATAATCCACTAGATATCGCATTGTTAAAGCCCGAGTTACATTATACTTTTTTCAACTAGAAATTTTGACAAGTTTCATACTATTCGCAATTTACATTAAGTAAACGCCACCATGCGGGAGAATTTCAAATTAGTAAATGACGTATAAAATGAAAATAAAAATTCGTTCTTCAGGCTCAATACATAACAAAATAAACTAATTAACAAAACATATTACAATAAATTTAACACCATACTGAAATGTTTGGAAATTTTCACCCGACTATGAATGTGAATTTCGAAATATACAGTAGAACCTCGATTATCCGCGCCAGCCGGGACCGAGCCTTCGCCGGATAATCGAAAACACGGATTTTTTATTTTTTAATAATTTATTCAGACAAATACATGTGTCAAACGAAGAAAAGAAACGTGATACTACATTCATGTAACACAAAATAACAGTTTTAATATTTATACATAATGTATAAACGTACTACATTGCACAATATATATGTAGGCAGTTGGCGAAAATAATAAGTAAACACTTAAACAGGGGATTTCCCGAGCCGAACTTTGGTATTCCCCGAGACGAACGCCTGCACGGTGCATTCAGCGTTCATGCGCCAACCTCTAGCCGTCAGCCACGGATAATCCGCGCACGAATGAAATTTTAAAATGCCGCACGGAAAATCCGCCGCCCGGATAATGCGCGCACGGATAATCGGAGTTCTATTGTACGTCTAAAAACAGCCATGTTGTTGTTGCTGGTGGCGCCACCAACGGTAATGTAAATCGCCAATAGTCTATCCGTTTTAAGAATGCAGAACTAAATTGTACTAAAACTGTGACCTTCGAGCGTGATTGGATAACATTTCTACATGTTCACACTGCCGAAATTTTATTTGCGATTGATGACTGACGAATATTTTTTCTAAAAGTTTCTGGCAAATTTAAAATATTTGTACAAGATAAATTGCTATTTGATAACAAAATACTTTTAACTCGATTTTTCCAAGTATCAAATAAGTGACATTTGTTTTTTTTGTCGCTCATACACTTTAATTATTTGACTTTTCTCTGTGTAAATCTGACTTGCCGTTCAAGGCGACCTCTACTGCAATCCAAAACCAGATGGACTATAGATTTTCATACTAGATTTGACTAAAAGTAGCAAAGCATTTTGTACTGGGGAAGATTGTGGTTGTGTCTATCAGCTGATTGAAGTATTACCAACATTCAATTTGATGTTATAATTAACCTTACAATACGCAATGACGTATCGCAAGAGGTTGGCAATACAGAAAATTGACGTTAAAGCGCAGGTCTATAGTCTATCCGTTTTATAAAAAATGCAGAACTAAATTGTACTAAAACTGTGACTTTCGAGCGTGATTGGATAAAATTTCTACACGTTTACACTGCCGAATTTTTTTTGTGATTGATAACTCACGAATATTTTTTTCTGAAAGTTTCTGGCAAATTTAAAAAAGATAAATTGCTATTTGATAAAAAAATACTTTTATCTCGATTTTTTCAAGTATCAAATAAGTGATATTTGTTTTTTGTCGCTCATACACTTTAATTATTTGACGTTTCCCTGTGTAAATCTGACTTGCCGTTCAAGGCGATCTCTACTGCAATCCAAAACCAGATGGACTATAGTATGAAACTTGTGTGGTAAAATAGGTTCGGACTTACTTTTTTCTAGTGGTTTTTAGTATGAAAGTTGAATGAAAAATTTCTGAATTGCATTATCCAAGTCACACAAGTATGAAACTTGTTAGTTGAAAAAAGTATAATGTAATTCACGCTTAAGTCGTATTTTCTCCGAAAAAAAGAGCCAATGAGATCAAACGCGTGTGTTCAGCGCCGTAGCAAGCTTTTGAATTTTGAATATTTGCGCTCCCCCTCCCAAAAGATTCTTATTATTTTGAAAATTTTAAACTATTATTTATTGGGTTTTGTCGAGCTTTAGCGCCCCCATTGCGATCACCATTGCTACGGAGTTAGCTTAGACGCTTAGAGTAACGAAAACAAATGAATGCTTATCTTATCAGGAACTCATTTAGGTACTTCCCTCGGTATTAAGAAGAACGGTCCTGGGATAGTTATGAAAAATTTCACCTGCTGCCCCCCCACCCGGATTACAAACGAAAATTGCAAAAAAAAATTTGATGATTCTGAATAATGGAAGTGTACCTGGGGGGTATTCCATAGCCCCCAGACCCCCCGGTCTTGGAATATCGATTATTATTATTTGGAACTTCTGAAGATGTTATATAAAATACGCATAGTATGTCAGAATCACCGTTTCCATGGTAACGTAACGCAATAACCCCCCGCCCCTCCTTGAATATGGAGATTATTTTTATCGGTAGGAATTTTTCTTTTCAATTTAAATATATTTGAATATCTGTCGCGATCATAACATGATATTTTTAGCGGTTATCCAGTCGGTTATAAAGGAAAATGAAGAACAACGCAGGGGATGGAATCAGCTTTCCTAAAATCCCCTGTCTTATCATTGGACCAAAATTGAAGAGGAGAAAATTCCTTACAAAACAGGGTTTCAGGATTTACTTTAGATTTGAAGTAAATCCTGAAACCTTGTTTTGTTTTGTTCACCATCGATGAAGTTTAAATGTACGAAATTTTTATTCAGAATAAGAATTATACAAAACCTATTTCAATTGTTTTCTCTGAATTTATAGTTTTATAATAGTAAAAGTTTATAGAAGGTTTTATAGAGAATTTTGTACTCTTCAATTTTGATTTGATGATAATTTTCACTAAAAATGAGGCTAGCAATAGACGGGCATCGAAAACGCGGCGTTTAAAACGCCGCGTTTTCCGCTCTTGAATGTAACCAATGTATTTTAATGGAAAGTACTAGACGAGCATTTAAAACGTCGCGGCTCATCGGCGGCCGCGGTTGAGATGCTCGCTGTAGCATTGAAAACGCCGAACGCCGGGCAGTTTCTCCGTCGCGGGTGACACGCTAGCTATGTAACACATTAGTTTATATGGTGGTCAATACATGAGCGTTTTGTTAAACCGCTCAGGGACACTCGCATTAAAAAATGCTCGACATGAAGAAATTTATTTAAAAATAAATTTTAATCTTTATCAATTTTTTATGCGTGTTAAACAATTTTGTATCATGATACTACTATGGTTTTTAAAAACCGAAATATGAATACGTTTAATTAAATGATTACTGTTCATGATTATTATAGTATTTTAGTAAATGTAACGATTTTAAATTTTGTTCGATTTTATTCTGATTTATTTATTGTTATATCGATATAATAAATTATATAGTACGCTCTTTTTATTGATACAATACGGCCAGTTTATAATTTCTTGTTCTTTAGGTACCAAGTACTACATTTTAAACAAATCTACAATTTCGTTTCATGTTGATACAAAACTAATTTGAATGAATTGCATTTTCACACTGACTGTACAACCGATGTTTAAAAACGCCCGTGTAGTGGCTACATAGTTGGGCATCGAAAACGCGGCGGGTAAAATGCCGCGTTTTCGATGCCCGTCTATTGCTAACCTGAAAGTGAGCAACTTATAGACGAAAAACTACTGTAGAGGATTAAAATCTCCACTCGTGGAAAAGTTGGAATGTTGCAAATAAAATCGTGGTCAAATTTGAATATATCCGCAGCCCCCAAAAGATTCTTATCTTTTTGAAAATTTTAAACTATTATTTATTGGGTTTTGGTCAAGGTTTAGCGCCCCCATTACGATGGCGCATAGTGTACCTAACTTAAAGGGGAAATTATCCGTTTCAGTAACCAATTTGATCCATTATAATTACACATGTAGGGGGATGACATGATTTCACTTATATGTAAGTGGTAAAGTGCAATGTGTAGCCAATTTCGAAAAAAGTTTGTAAGCCAAAATTGAGGATATTAAGAGCTATTCATAATATTTAATAGATCACAATTTCAGTAATAAACATTCTGGATTCGAGCGTTAAGTGGCCTGCTCATAACTCCGAGAGAGCCGGTTCGAATCCCCGACAATGAAACTTTTTTTTCGAATTACGAATCCAGAAAAATTTTGCATTTCAAGCCAATTAAAAAAATAAATTTGTTCAATAGTTTCTTGAATAGAACAAAATAATTAAATTACTAAATTGCACTCTTCTCGTAGTTAAAAATTTATGTGTAATAATTGTAACTGCAGTAAAGAGAAGAGTGCAATTTAGTAATTTAATTATTTTGTTATACAAGATTTTTTTAATTGGCTTGAGATGCAAAAATTTTCTGGATTCGTAATTCGAAAAAAAAAGTTTCATTATCGGGGATTCGAACCGGCTCTCTCGGAGTTATGAGCCAGCCACTTAACGCTCGAATCCAGAATGTTTATTACTGAAATTGTGATATATTATTAAATATTACGAATAACTCTTAATATCCTTAATTTTGGCTTCCAAACTTTTTTCGAAATTGGCTACACATTGCACTTTACCACTTATATATAAGTGAAATCATGTCATCCCCTACACGTGTAATTATAATGGATCAAATTGGGTACTGAAACGGATAATTTCCCCTTAGATGTCAACTTCATTATTCAGTTATTTGCGTAAAAACAAAATAAGTGAGATAGGAAATTGTTTTCTAAAACTGCTCGGTGGTAATGCATAGTACTAATAGTTTTTGTTTATCAAATTCTTCGAATCACCTAACATAACATCAACAATTTATTAACGCAATTTAATACATTGTTTATTATTTATTATTATTATAGTGAACTTTTTTTTATTAATTTTCAAAATATTAAACCTTTCAAATACTTGCAACCATAAATTAACTTTGAACTTTCAAACTTCAATTTTTAAAATCAAAATTAAAAAATTAACAAGTTAAGGACGCAATTTCACAGACGAAGATAGACATAATATTGCAATGCAGTAGAAAGAGACCGCAATTGTGACTCATTTCTCAACTTTCAGGCTAATTACAAATAATTTCAATAAACTGAAGTGGAAAAATAAAAGTAAAGTTGTTTCCGATTTATGTAAAACTGATTTCCATACAATTAAAGCAACATAAATAGGTAAAATTTGAAATCCAATTATTTTTATAAATGCACCTTTTTAAATGCCATAAAAAAAAGATTTCTATAATAAATTTCTCAATAAAAATCAGCTTAGTAGGAAAATGTAATCTTCTATTTTATGTTTCTCTTTCAGTTATTTTGAAATAATTTGTACCTAATTAGCCTGAAAGTTGAGAAATGAGTCACTATTGCGGTCTCTTTCTATTGCATTGAAATATTATATCTATCTTCGTCGTTGAAAGGGCGCCCTTAAAAGAGGACAACTGCTGGAGTGGGGATAGTAAAAATAGTAGGCGCGACGATATAAAATACTTGGGAATAGTAATAAAATAAAGTTACTAACCGGTCGAGGACGCATATAATTGAATGCAGGTGATGCTATCGTTTATTTCAATCAAACATTTTTTGGATGTTACGAAAACAAACGCAGATGCGCAGCGCCATCTATTCCATAGTAGCCACACTATTACATCATGAGTTTGACATGGTGTGACACTTGTGTAAATTTTGTTGTAAATTTACAAAAGTGTCAAACGCATAAATTTTGTTGTACATATTTTGTAGGAATATTTCTATATTTTTTTTGCTAAACCTGCGTGCGAAGGTTTTTGTATTGATATAGTGCAAAAATTCGCAAAGGAAAGGAAAGTTGATTTTGAGTAGCCTGCCTTCCTTTAAGGAATCTCGATAATCCATTCATGCGCGTCCCATAGGGACGCGCATGAATGGATTATCGAGATTCCTTAAAGGAAGGCAGGCTACTCAAAATCAACTTAAAAAACAATAATGAATGCTGTCAAGCTGTCAACCGATCGACAATGCTAATACGCGTGCACGTGCTTTACATTTCTATTTGACCAATCTTAACCAAATTTGGTGTAAAAGTTATTTACAACGCCACGAAAAACATACGCTACTTTAGAACCTTGGAGTGAGGCCGAAGGTCGAACAACCACGGTCTACACGTATGCCTGCGATACCCTTGAGTGAGGCCAAAGGCCGAACAACCACATCCAACACGGTCTAGATGGCTAAAAGCGGCCGATAGGCAGACTGTGCCAGTTAGTATGTTATATATTTCCTAATTCGTTCTTGAATTGTTGATTTTTGAATATTATAATGACGTGATCGCAAGAGAAAATTAGAATTTTGATAAATGAATATCAAAAACGGAGTCGCCATACTAGAAAGCGCGTGCGCAAATTCTAAATTTACCAGCAAAATTTTACACACTTGTGGCAAACACACTCGCAAAAAAATTTGCTAAACAAAATTTACAAGCAAATTTACGTGTTTGACACTTGTGTACCATAATATTGTTACTACAATTCTCTTTAGTAATGCCAGGGTGGCCACTTGCCATAAATTCATAAAAAATCATAAATTTTGAAAATTGCCATAAAAATCATAAATTTTGAAAATTGCCATAAAAATCATAAATTTTACGACTTTGCCATAAAATATCATAAATTTTAGTTAAAATTAAAAATTTAAAATACTTAAATTATTTTTAGTAACCGAACCCATGCTCATCCCATGATCAAATTTGGTAAAAATTATATCTTAGGGGCCGTTCATGTATTACGTAAGACGTTTAGGGGGGGGGGGGGTAGCTGACATCTTATTTTTTCTTACTCGGGGGTAGGGGGGTCAAGACAATTTCTTACGTAAGATTTTATTTTTTTAATTAAATTTCAAAATTTGAAAATTATTTAATTTAATTTAGGTGCTGTAGGTATTAATGTTAATGTGAAACACAATACTATTAATTATTTACGTTCGAAATGAATAAAATCACATTTTCGGGAGTAGCACGAATTTATTCACCTGAAATCGACAAATTTCCTATAGAGATTTGGAAAGCTGAACGTTTTTATAGTAGAATTGAAAAAGACATATTTTAATAATTTTTGGTTACTCTCTCTAAAAGAGTCTATTATATGATAAAGTCTATTATTATATACTCTATATATTATTATAAAAAATATGTAAAAAAATTTTTATTATAAAAAAGTCAGGTCAAAATCGAACGTCATTGAAATTTTCAAAAATGTGCTCTATTTAACAATGCTGACGCTCAGCAACAAACTATTAGACTTATTAGTTAGAGTAAAATAACTTACTTAGATAGAAGTTGTAGTAAATTTTATTCTCTGTAAGATTTATGGAAGTCATTTTCGTCCTAAAGTCAACTGGTAAGGAAATATTGCGAGGAAACATTTCGTTTTCGCCATTTTTTTTAAATGGCGGCACTTCCGGGCGCTCGCCGAAGTCACTAACCCAGAGTTTTTATTAGGACCACAAACCTTAAATATCCAAAAATTAGAACCCCCTGACCATTTTTAGGAAGCTCTTCTTTTCATGATTTCGAGGATGTTGTTAAAATATTTTAAGGCTGCCGTCCTAAGCGTGGGCGATTGAAAATACCATTAGACAAATGAGCAATAAACCGTAAGAAATAATTCTGATATAGATTGGACAAACTATTTTAACCGAGATCCAACACTTGCTGCTCACCATTTCAAAAAAATCGTTCAAAACAAGAAAAAATTATTATTATTTTCGGACGCAGCATCTTCTAGAAAAATGCATATAATTCTACTAAATTTTTTTTCAAATTAGGTCAAGCATTTGTCCTGGATGTGAAACACTTTTCAAGTTTGTAATTATAACTGTAATGATTATAAAAATTATTGCACGGTCACATTTTTTGCCCTGTGAAATAGAGCATCTTTACAGCAAAAATTTCAATATTTCTAATTGGAATTAAAAATTTATCAGATCCAAGGGCCACGTTTTAGCTTTATAATGATCATAAAATGGTTGCCTAAAAGTGCATACTTTTTTACCTAGTGCGTCCGCAATCTCGACAAATTTCCCATATTATATTAAACACTGCCAGGACAGCAGCCTTAAGTGTTTTTAATTTTTTTAATGAGTTATATGATATAACAATATAGCTGAAATAGAAATTTGTTTAAAAATATTTTGCCAAAAAACATATTTTTCACTCCTTCATAAAAAACTTTCAACTGCAGACGAAGAATTCGGTAAGAAGCTCAGGGTTCCTAGAGGACGTTTTTTATTATGCAATTACCTAACGAAATCCGTCGAAAAATCGCAGAAGACCGATTTTGGAGTTTTTTGCAATTTTCTTACACTATAAAGTAATTTGTGTGAATAACATTTTTTTTAATATAAAATAAACATAATATCTTCGTTAATTTCACTTTTATTAATGTTTAATATTATCTGACTTCTCATTGGGTAATAATTTATCTTACGTAAGATTAGTGTGGGGGGGAGGGGGTATACATTTTCTTATTTTTTCTTACTAGGGGGAAGGGGGGAGTCTAAAAGTAGGAAAAAACGTCTTACGTAATACATGAACGGCCCCTTATATATAAAAATTTATGTGATTCTTATTGAGAAATTTTTGGCATTTCTTTCTTCATTTTTTACCCAGAAATCTGTGGGGTTCTAAAAATATTTTCTTCATTTTTTACCCACAAATTTGTGGGTAAACCGGCGAAAGGGTTAAGTATTCATAATTATTATTTTATTTAGGGCCGCGATTATAAAGGACAAATATTTGTCCTAAAAGTTGTAAGATTCTTCAAAAATTGCTTTACTACAACACGGTTTTGCTATAAATATAAATTTTTAAACAACAAAACATGTGTTTGCAGGGCCAGGCCGGCCTGAAAATATTGAATATTTTTTAAAATAAAATGTTTTTATTTTTTTTAAGTTTAAGAATTTTTAATAGGTATTAATAGGGAAAATTGTATTTTTATTATTTATGAAATGATCTATTTGTTATGTTCCAATTTATACGCAGGCAATTTTTAATTGATTCAGTTGGCAAATTGTGGATTCCCCCCCCCCCCCCCTGAAAAAAGTTGATTGAGCACGTCCCTGACTATTACTACAATAGTCAGGGTAATTCACGAAACTGGTTTCTTTTTAGCTTGAAATATGCACACATTTTTTTGTAAATTGTCTGGATGGGGCGAGGTATAAAGGGAGTTTCCCCCTCGGGGTGCGGCCATAAATTTTTGTATCGAGTGCCATAAATTTGCCATAAATTTTTGCTTTGAGTGCCATAAATTCATAAATAAATGTTACTTATTGCTAGTGGCCGCCCTGTAATGCATAGGTGGCGCCTCGCACTGGGACCCCTCTTAATCCTCCCCTATTGCTGAAAGCTTATTAGATATTTTAGAAGCTTATTAGATTGTGAATGTTGAATATTTTTTTCTAAGCAAAAACAATGAAATTTGTTGAAGTTTGAATACTACTTGTCTTTAAATTTCATTTCTATAAAAACTTTTTTTTTTCTCAACAGGTTGTTAGTAATAGAGAAACGCAAGAAACTCTCTTATGTACAGCGTACGTATTTGAAGTGTCGACATCGGAGCACGGTGCCCAACATCATATCTACAGGCTTGTTAAGGATTAGCCGATGTATATGTGTTCGAGCCAATTTCACTTCAGTGCCTACACTCACAATATTAGTATTATTATCAAATACATATGCTAGAAAAAAAAATAGGTAAATTGTAAGAGGAAATTGCCATTTTAATACTCGATATTGGATTTTTATACATTTTACGTCTTTAAGTTTTAAGAAAAGGTAGAAAATTTTATCCTATTTATTATTTGCACTTGTTTTCTTCGTAACAAAGCGAGGCGGTCATTTGAAAATTGAAATTCCTCCTCGGGGCGGGAAGAGTAAAACCATGCGCACGTTATCTGTTGGCACGTGGTGATAGAAAAAAAAACTGTTTTTGCAATAATTATTTTCCTAGTCATTTTTAATAATTAATTCATCACACGGTAGTAGACAAATTTTACTAAAAAATCTTAGGAAGAATCGCCTCGTTATTTCTTGCGTCGTGAGTACTCTGACATATCGAAAGAAACAATTTTTAAAAGTTGGCTTTTCCGGACATCGGTCGTGTTTTTCTTGCCTTACAATTTTTTAATCATCTTAAAATTGCACTCTTTTTTTAATCTCCAACTTAAATTTTATCTCTTATTTTGTATAAGAATCTAGCGTAAGGATTATTTTTAGGTTTTTACAAAATGTTTTATTATTAAGATTAAGTTTATGTGATCCTATCTTTAATATTTTAGCGGTAGTTTTTTTCTTTGTTAAAGTTTTTACATTATCCAGTATTTTCCACAAAATTTTTGCTACGCCTTTCTACATAAATATGTTACACGATTTTTTCGATCATGAGATGATTGAAACCAAATTTTTTAGGCAAAATTAGCAATGACACCGTGCGTTTAGCTCATTTTTTTTTTAATGTAAAAAGGTTGAATCTGTTAGGTTCATGGATACAATGGGTTGGAAACTATGGAGCTCTCCTTGCAGTGAAACGAAAACTTATATGAGGTGAACTACTTATTTTATTTATTAATTTTTTTTAATATTTTTCTGAAACTGTCCTATATTGGTATTACTATTAGTGAAGTAGGGGGTCGTCCATAAATTACGTCACGCTCCTGGGGGGGGGGGTTTAAATATTATGACGTCACAAAATATATAGATTAAATATTTTATTATAAGTATTTAAAAAAAACTATTTTCTGGGGTGCTACCCCTAAATAAAAAAGGTCATCAGCCGAGGTGGGGATGACACCCATGAAGTCCGCCCCGGGTTTCTTTTTATTATATAAATTTTAAATTTGAAAACTTGTCGGGGGGGGGGGGTTCAAGAATATGTGACGTAATACTGAGGGGGTCTAGGTTTGTGTGACGATCGGGGGGGGGGGTTAAAAATTGCTTAAAATTGCGTGACGTAATTTATTGACGACCCCTAGTGGTTATTGGTTGATATAACGCGTACAAATTCTGTTATTTTTGCAGGCTACCCATAAATGTCTTGAGCCAAAACGATAAGCCTTTATTAATTTAAAAATGTTTATAACGTTAATATTTCCAAAATGGTAGAGTTATAGGCGAAAATATATCAAAGTAGGCGTTACAATCTTGCCTCTGTGATAAAACAATTGAATGTCTGATTGTTTTAGTAAACGTCAAAATAAAACTTTGAGCTTTGAAAAATAACGAAATTTGTACTGAAACAAAAACAGATGTACAGCTCCACCAACGTTAGAACCGACCTGAGGGGGCGTGTCAGGCGCTGCTAAAATTAAAAATGTACACTCAGATGAAGAGTTTGTTAAATTTCAGTCACGAAATACGTAAAAAATGTTATCGCAAATATTAAATAAAGCACTTTTGGAATAAATTTAGTAAATATTAAGTTCAAAAGAATTTTTATTCAGAAATATACAAAAAGTAATTGCTAAAATACACAAACTTTTACAACAGAATGTACTTGAGAAATAACTCGACGTTCATTGGTTCATTCAAATTTTTTAGTTGGCATATTTGCCGCGTCCTTTCTAAGCTTGGTTAGCCAAAGTTGAAGAAATATTTTTCAAATTTGTCCTTACCCTTGAAACAACTTCTGTTTAGTCCGTGCTGCTTTGACTTGCAGTTCCGTTTGATGGTCAACCTACCACCCCTAATAACCCTTTATTTTCAGCCTCCAACCCCCTAAAATCCCATGAGCCCAACACTTAAACAAATGGGCGCTTAAACGGTTCTTCTTTTTAACGCTAGAGCGCTCACTTGGTTAATATTTAAACAAAATGTTCTGCACCAAACACCCCCCCTTCCCCCAAATCAAACATATCAAGAACTTGGTAGAATTTAGAAAACTAAAAAAATGAGTTAAACGCCAATTTTTTAAAACTTATTTACAATATTAATTGTCGAGAGTTAGATTTTAACTTGTGTAGTGTTAGCCCAGACAAGGAAAAACGCAAATATTTTATTATGCTTTATTAGTGCAATTTACGTGAAAACTTTTTTAACCTGAGGTTCTAAGCACAAAAGTGGACGCGCGCGTCATTTTCGTCGCCCGATTTTCGGACGACTTTAAACCTAATAATATTATAATTCGTACCCGCACGCACGCGGCCGTGTCCGTCTTTTGCTTTTAGAACGCTCAAGTGTCGATATTATGATTTTATTTTAAACTAACAAGTGGCAATGGTTTTGATCTCTTTGGATTTGTTTTAAAGTAAGAAACAAATGGCAAAATTGTTTTATTATCGATTTTTAAGAAAAATGGAACAAAATGATTATAAAATTAGAGTAATTTACCTATTGTACTTTGCAACACTGACACACAAACTTACATCTTCTGTGAAGATAAATTTTAATGATAAATAAATTTTTATTAATATGTAAATGTGGCAACTCGTCGTCGATATTATTTATTGTTTTTTTTTTATATTATAAATTTTTATATTTAGAGAAATGCCGGTGTACTTGTAAAAAAAAAGTGGAAATACACAACTTTTTTACGGGGCAGCTTAATTTTTACGAGTACGCGCATTTAAAAAGGAAAAATTATATTTTGTTTTACAGTAAACAACAAATATGGTGTCAGTGTAAATAAAAAGTAAAGTTAATTGTAAATATATACATTATACATATTATATATATTTCTAATTATTGAATATGGCAACTATAAATATTTTTACGGTATTACGATACAAATTGCAAATTGTGTGCTATAAATTGAGACTTAAATCAATATCTGGAATGCCATATCGAGACGATTAGATCTTGAAATTTATAATATTTTTGCTCTGTATGTGTATACAGTATTTTAAAAAATCATGTTTATAGTTTGTATGAAAAATACATTAATTGCTATAAATCTTCTTATTTAATTACACCCCACCCGTTTCCTTATTCATCTATATATATAAAAAAAAGGCTTCTTGTTATACTTTGTATAGAAGCCTAAAAGGAGAGGAAAATTGATTTTGAGTAGCCTGCCTTCCTTTAAGGAATCTCGATAATCCATTCATGCGCGTCCCTATGGGACGCGCATGAATGGATTATCGAGATTCCTTAAAGGAAGGCAGGCTACTCAAAATCAACTCAAAAAACAATAATGAATGCTGTCAACCGATCGACAATGCAAATACGCGTGCACGTGCTTTACGTTTCTATTTGACCAATCTTATAACCAAATTTAGTGTAGAGAAGTTATTTACAACGCTACAAAAAACATAGGCTACTTTAGAACCTTGGAGTGAGGCCGAACAACCACATCCAACACGGTCTACCCGTTTCCTTATTCATCTACATATATAAAAATTCGCAAAGGAACGGAAAGTTGATTTTGAGTAGCCTGCCTTCCTTTAAGGAATCTCGATAATCCATTCATGCGCGTCCCTTAGGGACGCGCATGAATGGATTATCGAGATTCCTTAAAGGAAGGCAGGCTACTCAAAATCAACTTAAAAAACAATAATTAATGCTGTCAAACTATCAACCGATCGACAATGCTAATACGCGTGCACGTGCTTGACGTTTCTATTTGACCAATCTTAACCAAATTGGTAAGATTCTGGGTCATAATATACCCGTAAAACGCAAAAATTTCTTGGGGCAAACGCGTACTTACGGAGATATAACGTTTCGAAAGTTTCAACAAAATAACCTAAAAAAAATTTTTTTTGCGCGCGATCGACCTGAATTTTTGCACACGCCTTCCTACCGACAATTCACCATGAGTGTAGAATGAGGGAGGGGGGGGATTTTTTTTGCTCAGTTTTTCCATATCTAGCGCCGTTTAGGAGTTACAGCTATTTAAAAAAATTAATTCTCCCCCCCAAGTTTTCCGGCAAAGTTACGCCTACAGATCTGATTTTTGTGAAATTCGGGTAGGTGGGGGTGTGATTAGTAGATATTAGTAATAAATATTCGTACAAAAATGGAAAATAACCCGTGTATTGCCGAAAAAGTGAAAAAATTAAATTTTTAATTGTGGGGTAAAAAAACATAATAAACGTTGGCTTGGCCAGAACTGCGAGCATCAAAAAACCTACCCTACGCCCCTCCGGGACTCCGGGCGGTTTTTCGTGCTCAGAGCCGCTACGCGGCAGGGCTAAACATACGAGAAGGCGCCACCGATCAAGACCACCGGGATGAAGGCAATCGGGATTCGAGAGACCCTCAAAATAGCATTAAAAAGTATAGTCGCGGTATGGGGCAGTTATCTATTACGTTTAACCCCCAAAAAAGCGCGTAAAAACAAAAAATAATCGATGTTACATGTAAGAGTGACGAGCTGCATCTGCCGATCCGCAAACGGCAAAGTCTAAGACTAGTTCAAGTTGCGCGGACCGTCAACAAAATGAGTGAGATTCCGGTGAGATTCCACCCGCGCGTCAGTGATACATGGTAAAATTAACGATTTTCAAAGTCGATTTTCTCTATCAAAAGTTGGTTTATCCGCCCATAAAATTGGTACCAGTGACTTCTAAATACATTAAACTATCCGAAAGTCACTAAAAAATATTGAAATTCGATGATGCACCTTACGTACCCTTCCCATAGTCGGGTCAACATGTCCCTCTTAAATAATTAATTACAAGCAAATTATACATTTGCCCCAAAAGTTTTATAAGCATTTAATGATCATGATACAATAACACATCTTGGCACAAAATATGAAGCAGCTAGCACGCTTTTCCCCTAAACTAGATCTTACCCCAACACTGTCTACATGGCTAAAGGCGGCCGGTAGGCCGACTGTGCCAGCTCTAGTTTACAATAATAATTTTTATCGGAAAACAACGAGAAAACGATGCGTTCCGAACCTCCGCTCGGGTGAGAAAACGAAGGTTCCCGGGTCTCGACTAAGTGAACGTTCGGCTGACGGAGAAAATGAACGAAGTTCGGCAGGCGGAGAAAGTGAAGCTTTCTGCGCCTCTTCAAAACCCGACAAAAACCGAGCATTTTGACATTTATTTTAAAATTAATTTAAAATAAAATGTCGCCTTGGTAACCACATATTTATTTCAAAACATGGTCTCGGATTTTTTTAAATTAGCAATAACTCGATAACGGCGCTAGATATCGAAAAACTGAGCAAAAAATCCACCCCTCCCAACCAAGCTTGACATTACTACCCCGGTGAATTGTCAATAGGAAGGCATATACAAAAATTCAGATCGATCGCGCGCAAAAAAAAAAATTTTAGGTTACTTTCTAATTTTAATTTAATTTAATTTTTTTCGTTTTCTCTATGTTTTCCGATAAAATAGTATACTGACCTCGACGATAAAATTCTTTGTTACTGGACTTACAGCTTTAAAAAGCTCGCTTTTCAATAAATAGCTGTGCGTCCAGTAACGACGAATTTTCTCTCGTCGGACAATAATATACTATTAAATTGCAGAACGTGGAAATTTTCCGAACCGATGTTACGCCACTGCTTCTTGCTATCATCAAATTATTTAATTATGCAGTAGAAAATATTTGAATAATTCTTATCACCAATGGAATGCTTTAAATTATCTAATGAAATACTACACTTGACTATTATGACTATCAAATTGCTTATCTTCTGTCCGTGATTACGAAGTTTTGGTTTAAAAATTTCGAGGTCGTCGTTGTCGGTTTGTTGTGACAGTTAGTGCAAAATGGCGGCTGCCAGTAGTGAAGGTTCTCCAATATCCCCCAATAATACGTCCTTTATTTTAGGTTCCACATTTTTAAGAAGAAGTTCTTCGGATTCGTTGCACTTGGACTCCAACGAATTTAGATGGACGCCCTTATTGGTGTCGAGGTCGAAGAAACGAAAATCGTACCGAGGTATGATAAGTTGAATTTTTTAAATTTTTAAACGATTTTGACCTTGTTTGTGGAATTTTTACAGTTTTGTGATTAACTGTTTTTAGAACGTCGAATATAATGTTGGTTTTGTCGTAGAAAATTGATAATGTTCAATGTAAATTGAATAATTTTGTACATAACCAAAAAATATTTTTCAAACGTTTGATCAGTCATGTGTTTGTTTTTAAGATCATCGACTTCTGTATTTATATAAACAAAAACAAATTGCAATCAATTCCACAAATTATATTATAAAGTCATGTTGTGCGTTTTAGCAGCGAGCTCAAAATTGTAAAGGTGCGTTCGCACTTGCTTTTGAGAGGTATAAAAATAGACAAAATATCGCGTTTGTTTCATCGGGGTATACAATTATAATTACGTGATAGACCAGTATGTTAATGTAATGTTCGCAGAATTCTTGTTGGGTTGCCTAGTTTTGCTTATGCATATAATTAATTGATTTCGAAGCGGCACTCCGTTTTATATGCATTTGTAGATCAATTATTATTATTATCATCAAGCTTTTCCATTCCATTCATTCGCAATATTGCTACTTTACTTTTTCTGCAAAGTCTTTACGATCCGTTTATTGAGGTGGATCAATCCTCTTGTTTCTCTTTTGCTTTCAACTAATTTATCCACAGAGTGTTGATGTTCACCGGAGGGCCGCCCTAAGAAATTCAATCAAAAAGAATTGAGCTCCAATGAGATTCTGTTCCAGTCGTTTGAGCTTCAAATGTTTTTAATAAAAATCCAATTTAGAACAATTTTGGGATAGGCTGAAGAAATGCTTTTTTTAAGAAGTGATTTTTTTTTATAGACTTTACAATTTAGAATCTGCTTCAATAAACATTCAGTAAATATTATGACTGTTATAAGTTGACTTGTCAGAGTGAGTCCAGAGACACGCCCCCATGATAACATAATAAATTAGTGCTTAAGGGTCTGGGGTGAACTATCCAACGGAAAATCGAAAATTTCCTATTGAAATGGCTTGATAGTTTGATCAAAAAAGGAATTAACTTTAACATAAAAAAGGATCCTAAGGTTACATTTGAAAAAACTACCATAATTTAATTAAATTCGTTGTGCCTCTGCGCGATTGGTTGTCGGCCTAAATTTGCGTGGAAATTAGGCCGCGCCCCCGAACCGAGCATATAAATATGGGTGATTGGGACGGTACGCGACAACTGGGCGAGTCAAACTGGGCGACGTATAACTGGGCGACGGACAAGTGGGCGATGGGCAAACTGGGCGGCGGATAAACTGGGCGACGGTCAACTCGGCGACGTTTAGCTGGGCGACGGGAAAACTCGGCAACGGTCAACTAGGCGACATAAATATGATATATTTATGTATCTTGTCAATGTTCCGAATTTTGGGGTGTGCATTCGATAAGGAGGGTGATCCATCGTCAAAACCTACTCTTCCGGGGCGCCGCTCCGCGTTGCACCCCTCCACAGCGGTTTTGACTCTGGTTACTAGGCTAAACATACGAGAAGGCGCCACCCATCAAGGAAACCGGGATGTGAAAGAACCTCAAAATAGCATTAAAAAGTATAGTTGCGGTATGGGGCAGTAAACTATTACGTTTCACCCCCAAAAAATCGCGTAAAAACAAAAAATAATCGATGTTACATGTACGAGAATTTAACTCGGCGGAAAAAATTATCAGATTATTGTCGTTATCAAAAGTTACCGGAATATCGCCGAGTTCATCATCGTCCAGTTTTCCCGTCGCCCAGTTAACCGTCGCCAAGTTTACCAGTCGCCCAGTCATACGTCGCCGAGTTTACCTATCGCCCAGTCATACGTCGCCAAGTTTTCCCGTCGCCCAGTTACCCGTCGCCCAGTTTGACTCTCCCAGTTGTCCGGGTCCGTGATTGGGAGGGAGTTACCTCTTACCCATCCTCTTACCTCAGTACACCTCGGCCGATCGTCATTAGAAGACGCCGATGTCGCTCTTGAACTTTTTCACGGAAATGAATAAAAATTTAGCGGTGTTAGCGTACATTATGTCGTCGCATTGGTGAATCGTGATTTTTTGCGAACTTCAAAGTCGATTTTCTCTATTAGTTTCTCATTATCCACCACAATACGTTAGACAATACGTCCCCTTGCCGTGCTTATAATAGAGTACATGTCATTTTACATTATTTAAACTGTATCTATTTACTAGATCTTTTTTTTTAAGATCGACGATGATGATTGTTTTCCTTTTCAATATTAAAAAATAATAACAATTTCAATTATTATTATCAGAACCCTAAAATTCTGCGCGCTACTTGCTCGGAGAGATGTTTGTAAAATTTATAATTTCACAATCTTTCAAATGGCCAAACTTTTTTAGCTTTGGGGTTCAAACGATGAGAATTGAAGCTCAAACGATTGGCACCAATTAAAAAAAAATCGCGATGGGTGGGGGCTGTAGTTGCTACAATCTAATCTAATTATACGAATAGCAATAATTATTATTACTGTAATAAATAAATTACTCATTTTCTTAACATTTATGAGGATCACATACGTGCATTATAAAGTAATAAAATTTTGCATTCTGTTTGCTTTGACGGAGCAGCCCCTCTCTTCAGTTCGGGCTATTTCCAAGCAACACGATTTGCATTGTAAAAATCGTGCAAAATTGTTATCTCTAATTATTTCTTATGCACTTATGCTATTACTAATGATAACAGAATAAGCAAGGGCACGCGCTATGTTTAATTTTAATTGTTTTGTTAAGATATCCAACTTGTAATAATAATTGTTTTAAAAAATCAAATTTATGAGAAATTAAATATACACCTTGTATAGTTGAAAAGGTAATCAACAGATGGCACTACTAAATTTGAAGTCATTATAAATTTTGGCCTAAAACATGGCTTAAAAACTTCCCCGATTGGAGTGGAGATGTAAAAATCGTCTATTCCCGTGGTTCAGAGTCCATGTTATACTGTAGGTCCTCAGGGAAATCTGAAGGAAAAAACCGATGTATACAACATTGTTGTAATTCTTCATTTGTATTCGCAATTTACATTAAGTAAACGCGACCATGCGGGAGAATTTCAAATTAGTAAATGACCTTTTAAGGGAATATAAAAATACTTCTTCAGGCTCAAGACATAACAAAGTGAACTAATTAACAAAATATATTACAATAAATTTAACAACACATTAATAATTTTTGCAATCTTTCACTAGAAAATGACTTTGAATGTTTAGATATACGTCCAAACACAGCCATGTTCTACGGATATTTATCGCCTTTAGTACTTCACCAGGTGTTTCCAAAATTCACAATGGATTTGTCTATGTGATAGTATATAATCAAAGCCAGCGCCGTAGCAAGCTCTTCTGGCGCCTGAGGCAAATTTGAATAAATGTGCCCCCCCCCCCTCCCAAAAGATTCTTATCATTTTGTAAATTTTAAACTATTATTTATTGGGTTTTGTCAAGGTTTAGTGCCCCCATTGCGATCACCCTTGCTACGGCGCTGACTTAGAGTAATGAAAACAAATGGATGCTTATTCTTATTAGAAACTCATTTAGGCTGCCGTGACCGCGGAGTCTGGGGGTATGGAATTTTAGGCGATGTTGCAAATAAAATCTTAGTCAAATTTTCTAATTCAGTCAAATTTGAATACATGCGCCCCCCCCCCCCCCAAAGATTCTTATCTTTATGAAAATTTTAAACTATTATTTATTGGGTCTTGTCAAAGTTTAGCGCCCCCATTGCGAAGGCCTCACTCGCCTCACCCTTGCTACGGCTCTGATCAAAGCTATAAGCTTTGCTATAAGGAAGGATCGCCTCAGAGCTACAGTAGGACACTCTTGAAATCTTACTTTTGGTGTTGCATAAATTGGAATTTATACTTTCATGCTTATTTTTTAATTCCTGCATAACTCGGATAGTGATGCACGAATCTTGATAAACTTTTGGTTGTATTTCAGATGATATTATTTTAAATTAACTAATTTTTAAGAAAAATAATTAAATTAAATCAATTTCTCGTATAAAATAATAATGTGGCGTCATAAAATTTACCCTAATGTTTCATGCATGCAAAAACCATTAACTTACAAGAATCTCAATTTCACCTTATTGCATCATTTAATACAGTTTTTCTACATTTTTATTATTTATAGTTTTAATTGCTGAAAATAACATTCAAACCTTGTAACAAGGTGTGCCGCGACCTTTCATTCCAAACGCTGCAAGAACTACAAGTTGTGTAAAAAATATAAATATAGGGAATAATTTTTTAGAGAATTAAACTTACCAGAGGAAATCTGCACCAGCATGTAGTATTTATCATCAATAGTTGAGGTGTGGGAGGCATTCGAAGTTACGGATTTTGACCTTTATTTGGCTGTTAAATTCAATATCTGCGACTTGGATTGTCTTTCACATTTAAATTATTGGATATTAATATATTTGATTAATAAGTCGACTAAAAACACTGGCAGAAGAAACGAGAAAATCCAACATCAGAAATCAGCCCAAAAACTGTCTGACATCGTAATAACATTCGTAATATCCTTAAGCTTTACTTTAAATTTTTTTAACCGATTTGGCACTCTTAACATCAGCAGACAATTTATTATAAATTCGCATACTTACACATATTATGGGACTAAAACAATGTCGAGGGGTTAATATAAATTAATGGGTTATTAAATTTCTCTTTAAATGTACAAATAAATTATATATAATTTATTTTTTTAAGAGATTAACAAAATTTTTTTTTGGCCATAACATTGTTATACTATTTGGCGTAATATCTGACAACTGGAAAGTTCTAATTTGCGATTGCCATGGTTGTGCGGCCTAAAGGCAGCACTGAACTGTTAGGTTGAGAACTAAAAAATTAATCAATGTGAGTGCTTTAGGGGTCGTCCATAAAGGACGTCCACATTTTTTCCGACTTATCAACCCCACCCTTGTCACAGTTGGTCACAATATTCGACCCCCTCCCCTCACGAACGCCCTATTGTCATAAATCAAAGTCTGACTTTTTAAACTAAAAAACCTATTCATTAATTTTTAATTTTTTTAAAATTTTTATGGCTGTAATAAAAATTGGAATTAAACAAACAAGAATTTAGGTCAACTTTATTTGCCTATCCCAAAAGTGGGATTTTTATGCTAACGTCACACTTGTCCAATCCCCACTCTCCCCGGTCACATTTTGTAAACCCCTCTCAAGATAGCAATGCAAATGCGTTTGGAAATTAGAGAAGTTGTACTCTTGTAATTTTCTGAATATATTGAGAATCCAGTCTTGCACAAGGACGTTCTGGCAAATTGCAACAATAGACGGTTTACATTTCTCGACAACCTCGGATATTCTTCGCGTATTTCCTCCAAAAAAATATTGGGGGGTGGGGATCTTTTTTAAATTGTAAGTTATTTGAACTAATTTCTGTCCATTTTATACAGTCTGGAATCTTGACTGGATGGATTTCATTGGGAATGGGTAATACTGATGATATATCTATATATCTATGCAAATTGTTAAGATGACCTGCAATGTCATTTTAGTTTTCTTGTGCTTTAGTCTTCAGTTTTTCAAATTTTTGACGGAACCCACTTGTGCTATGGGTTTTTCTTATGGTTTTTGCAGTGTTTTGAGTGAAAGGTTGCGACCTCGTTGTTACAGCAATTAAAACTATAATTTTAATGATAAAAATGCAGAAATTTTGAAAATAATATTAAACACTCGGAATTAACTAAAGCTGATATATTTATAAATTTTCTTCAATGTTTTTGCGGAGAAAATCGCACGTTTGTGTGATATAAGCAAATTTATGAATAATAATTCAAATTCTTCTGTTTTCAATTCGTTACTTTTGCTGTAATTTAATTTTTGCTATATAGATGGTGTTGGGGGCGAATTACCTAACATTGGTCACTCCAAAAAAATTGAAAATTTCCTATTGCAAAGAGGAAGGTTTATATAGTATAATGACATAATTTTCACAAGCGAAGATATAATAAAAATTTCGGGAAAGTCGCATCGATTATGCCGTCGAAGGCGGTCGAAATGCATCAGTCGCCCGTAGTCTAAGCCACGCCCACCGAGGTTATAAATATATGTTGCGGTCGCTCTCGGCCGACAGCATTTGTCAGTCAACTGCCGTGCGTTAAACATGTAGGTCTCTAAATAAACATAATAAACGTTGGCTTGGCCAGAATTGTGAGCAACAAAAAACCTACCCTACGCTGCTCCGCAGCTCCGGGCGGTTTTTCATGCTCAGAGCCGCTAACGCGGCAGAGCTAAACATACGAGAAGGCGCCACGCATCAAGGAAACCGGGATAAAGGCAACCGGGATTTTAAACCCCCAAAAAATCGCCTAAAAACAAAAAATAATCGATGTTACATGTACCAGAGTCGAGTTGCATCTGCCGGTGCGAAATATTCTAAGTCTTAGAGTCGTTCATAGCACACGTACCGTCAACAAAATGAAATCTCACTAAATTTTTACATGTAAATTAGCAATTTTCAAAATCGATTTACTCAAAATTTTGATTATATCTTCGCTTGTGAAAATTATGTCATTATACTATATAAACCTTCCTCTTTGCAATAGGAAATTTTCAATTTATTCGGAGTGACCAATGTTAGGTAATCCCCACCTGGTGTTGTAATCGGATAAGGTTCGTAGCAAGACTAGCATAATTTATCGCTGCCGTAGAAATACAAAAATGTGACTCTGAAAACAAAATATTTCGTGTTTCCGAAAATTCGTAAATATTGACTATGAATTTAATTAATAGTATTTGCCTTTTTGACGTAACATACAGAAAAATAATTTTCCACTGCTGAAAGACAAAATTTGTTGGGCACGATCGTACCCTAATCGGAAATAAATCTTTCTTTAAGACAGGAACTATCTTTCATCTGCGCTTTTTCGCGTTTATGAATGAACTTGGCCTTTGGATCCGGACCTCAGCATCTCAGTACTACTGGAATCCACATCGAACGCGAGTAAGAAACTGCAGACTGAGTTATATTGGTTATATGGTTTTGGAGCAAATAGTCACATCTTTTATGAAGAATGAGGCCTTAGGCCGAGACTAATATTTGAGAACAGCCATACACATCATTCATTAAGTTGTAAAAAACTTCAAACCTTGCGCTTGGTCAGCAGACTTCTTAAATATTCAGTAATGGTCTTAAAGGCACTTGTTGATTGATGTGACCTGATTTCGTCAAGAAGTCACCGGGTATTGTCGGTGATTCAAGGGAATAAGAATAAACATAAAATTAGAACAGTGTCAACAACCAAATTTAAAAATAAAAGTAGCAGTGATAATTTGGTAACTCCATTCGCGCGCGTCACTAATAAACTAGGGGTTGCCTACTCCTACCTAATATTCATTACATTTTTCTTTTCAGGCCATGAGGAACAAATTAATTAATTTAATTTTTTATATTAACTTATAAAAACTGGTACTAATAAATAACGGAATGCGCCTTAAAAAAATGAAAGCGAAAAATACGTCGACATTACATTTTTTCACACAGATGTCTCTTACTCTCTTACGACCAAGTTGACATTGGAGTATTGATTTCCACCACTACAGGTATTCCCATATCGCGCTCGCCTCCTTTAAAAATCAATACTCGCCCTTCAGACGTTCAAGTCGCAATTTAAATTGTTTGCTAAATGTTGAAATAAAATTTATCATATGAAAGTGCAAGAAATGGTCGAAAATGGAGAGACCGCCATGGAACAGGATATGGCCGGTGCTCAGGACACAATTTACTTGTGTAATTTTCGCGTCTCCGTCGACGGAGAGTGGTTGTGTTTAAAAGAATTGCACGATGTGGAATTCAACATGCAAAATTCGTTTCATCAACCCATCGCTTGCCTTTCGCCCGAAATTTCTCCCTATCCTTTCGGTATTGCTGTGCGCTTCCGTTCGTTTAGCGACTTTTCGTGAAATTATGGTTTGTTACAGGTCGAGACCCGGTGATCGTAGAAAGAAGTAATTTAGTAAATATCAGTAAGCTAGTCGTTAAGGAATTAATAGAACAATCGCTTCGGTATGGACGAATGTTGGACTCGGATCACATGCCTTTGCAGCACTTTTTTATTGTTCTCGAACACGTTTTACGGCACGGACTTCGGCCTAAAAAGGTGTGTGTGTGCTATTATGTGGTCGGCTTTTTAACAGTAACGTCAAAATTTTGTAGGGCCTCTTGGGTCCAAAGAAAGAGTTGTGGGATATTCTTCAGATGGTTGAAAAATACGCGCCGGAAGCCCAAGATATTACGGCTAGTGTTAGAGACTTGCCGACCGTACGGTACGTCGTAATTTTACCAGGTTTCGAACTCGGTTGACTCTTAATTTTTTAGAACTCACACGGGTAGAGCAAGGGCTTGGCTGAGGTTGGCTTTGATGCAAAAAAAGTTGGCCGATTATTTGAAAGTGCTCTTGGATCATAAAGATGAAGCTTTGGTCGAATACTTCGAACCTGATGCTTTGATGTTAAGCGACGAGGCGATCGTAATTATCGGTTTACTCGTCGGTCTTAATGTCATCGACTGTAATTTGTGCGTTAAAGTAAGTCAAACCGTTTTAGAACGACGTAGTCAACTTATTTTATTTTAACTTAGGAGGAAGATTTAGATTGTATGCAAGGCGTCATAGATTTTTCTTTGTATCTTCGTTCTTCAAACCAACTCACTGGTGATGTTGGTGATGAACAACAAGAGGAAAATACCATGACGACCGTGTTGGACCAAAAGAACTACATAGAAGAACTTAACAGGCATTTAAATGCGACGGTCACGAATTTACAAACTAAAGTTGAATCTCTGACGACAACCAACGCGCTCATGAAGGAAGATCTGGCTATAGCTAAAAATAATTTATTGTCATTGTGTGAGGAAAACAGTCAATTACGTAAAGAGTTAGGAAGGGAAGATGATCAGATTGTAACTGTTGGTAGTAAAATGCAGTTAGCGCAAATTTCAAATGTCGACACTTCGCGGATGATCATGCCTTCGGATAATTCCGACTTGCAGCACCGGTTAGATGAAGAAAGAAGACTGAGGAAAGAGGTGGAAAAGGAGTTGGAGTTACAGGTGAGGGTTAAAAATGAAGTTTCAAGTGGACTTACCGTTGTACATTTTGTTAGCTAAGCATTAAGGCGGAAATGGAAGTGGCGATGAAACTCTTGGAGAAGGATATTCACGAAAAACAGGACACCATTATTTCTTTGAGGAGGCAACTGGACGATATTAAGCTGATTAATTTGGAAATGTACAAAAAACTGCAGGTAAATAATTTTCGATATCGAAATTTAAATAATGACGAAATTTATCGGTAGGGGGTTACCCTTTTTAGGGTTAAACTTTAGGGTAATACCTTGCAGTATGACATTTTTTATTGCCAACTTGGAAATGACATTTATTCAACGAAATTGCTTAAATATGGACCAATATAGTCTTACTCACGAACTTCTTGAAATTACCAATTGGACGTAGTTATGCAGAAATGATCCATCTCACAAAAAGTAAAAAAATGAGTTAACCACGCTATTGCATACACCACGTCAAAATTTGTATTATGGTAAAACAATCTAATATTATTGCCGATAATAACGATATAACAATAATATTTCCGATATTATTTACCCAGACGCTTATGCAAACTAAAATGTTCGAAGCTAAATTACTCAAAACTTTACTTATGTGGGTTGGATCATTTCTGCATAACTACGTCCAATTGTGAATTGTTTAGGTTGGTACACGCCCGTAGCCAGGATTTCATTTGGGGGGGGGGGCACTTGTAAAGGGGGTTCCCCTTTTTATTACAATTTTTTTAAAGTTTTATTTATTTATATATTAAACTACTTTATTACAAATATTTTAAAAGTAAAATTTTCGGGGGTTCCCCTTCCGGGAATTTTTATTACAAACAAATTTTTTCAATATTTTATTTTTCTTAATTTATTTTTTTTAAAACAAACGTTATAGTCCAGGCAAGGATGGTTTTTAGTTTGCAAAAAATCCGGGCAAGCTGAATTTTGGCAGAGATGTACACTGGAGTGTTCTAATGAACCCCCCCCCAAAAGTCTCATAAAATCCCAGGCCGGCGTCCCCCACAATCGGAGGTTTTAGCTCCTCATTTGGCACAGTTATTATGTAGGTCCCTGCGCATGTTTTTGTATTGAAATAGTGCAAAAATTCGCAAAGGAAAGTTGATTTTGAGTAGCCTGCCTTCCTTTAAGGAATCTCGATAATCCATTCATGCGCGTCCCATAGGGACGCGCATGAATGGATTATCGAGATTCCTTAAAGGAAGGCAGGCTACTCAAAATCAACTTAAAACCAGATCATAAGGCTTCTTGTTATACTTTGTATAGAAGCCTAAAACAATAATTGTTAATACAATTCTCTTCAGTTATGCATAGGTGGCGCCTCGCACTGGGACCCTTCTTAATCCCCCCTATTGCTGAAAGCTTATTAGATATACCTATTGTGTTTGTTGAATATTTTTTTCTAAGCAAAAACAATGAAATTTGTTGAAGTTTGAATACTACTTGTCTTTAAATTTCATTTCTACCTATTTTATTTTCGAAATTCAAATGTTTTACTTTCAAAATTTTTGATTCTTTTGAACATTTCGGGGGGGGGGCAGGTGCCCCCTCCTGACTGCGGGCCTGGGTTGGTAGTTCCCCGTTCTTTAAATTCCAAGTTTTTACGTTTTAAATTTTTGTTTCTTGGCATTCACGTGCAATTTTTTCAATAAAAATAAATTAGATACGGAAAAACATTTTGAGTGTCAGATTTTTCTCTTGTAAAAAGTCGAAAAGGGGGTGGGGTATTTCAGATTCAGATAGGTTGCAATTTTTATTTTATTCAAGGTATTGAAATGGAATTTAATCAAATATATTAATGGAATCTGGCGAAGTGTAGTCTCATCTTACTAAATTCTCGAAATTCCAAATTGGAATTTATATCGGAGTTAATTACAACAGGTGATTCCCCTTTCTTCAAAAATACGTTTATATCTTGTTTTCTGATTCTCAAAGTGGTGGAATTTGTTCAATAAAAATGGGCTTCAACTTGTAAAATAATTCAGTGGGTTCCCTTTTAAGGTTTGGACTACAATTTTATTTTCACTGTCTTCAAAGTGAAATTCATTAGTACCTTTAACACCACTACTATTAAAACCTAAATTTTGTCATTATTTGAGTTTGATGTGAAATTTTCAGCGCTTTTCAGTGTTATGTAATCAAATACTATTTTAAAAAAATTTCATTAATTGGTTGGTGTTTTTGTTTCTAAAAAAATTGTAGGAGTGTGAAATGGAGCTAACTCAAAAGGGAGAAGTCGTGAGTCGACTCCAAGCGAAAGCTGGCCAAATAGGAAAAATTCTAAACAATTTAGAAAAATACAATCACTTAATTAGTCGAGACAACAGTCACGATAAAAGGAGGCCTTGCTCTTTCGATAAAAAACTCCAACCTTCTTCCAGCAAACACGAACTAAAAGATTTCAAAGCTGAGAGTAGCACAAAGGTTGTACCGGTTGTACCTGAGAGTAAAGCCGAAAATTTGGAAACTTCTAGTGAAGTCGAGTAATTCCTTGTAGACTTATATTAAATTTTGTTTTATGTATTATGTTAAACATGTTGAGTTTCGTAATTTTTTGTACAAGAACTGGCTTATTTCAGGAATCTGAGGGTTCACTAAAACATAAAACTGAATTAAATGCCAAGATAGAAGCTAAAATGCAGTGTATGTCGGATACAATTCAATCTCTTGAGTCAAAGTAGGTAACTTTTTTGTTTAAAGGGTCAAAGTATTAAAGAGGGGGCGGATTGTGGACGTACGGTCAGGAAAGACCCTCACATTAACTTTTTGCTCTTGTGATATGTTTAGCTTTTTCTACTACACTTTTAACTTAAAATTGACCGTACCTCTTCAATCGAAAAAAAAAAAAAATTTAATATTCCATATAATTAGAGAACTTTAGCTTAGGCCGTTAAAATCAATAGATATTGGCAAACCTTCACTACGGCAGCTGCTAAAGTATAAAATAATGTAACTAAGAAAAAAGTTTATATTATTAAAATTGTGTAAAAAAAATAACCTATTAATGTGTATGTTAACTGTTAAACTTTTCGACATAAACATTTTCTGCTTAAAATGTTTTATAAAAATAAATTTTTCCAAAATCTGATTGTATTTTATTCAATTTTTGCTTTGTTTTTTAATTTTTTGGTAGTTTTCTAGTTTTAGGTTTGCCATTATTTTATTGTTTTTAATTTTTTCTCTTTTAGTTTTAAGTTTATTTTTGTGTTGTTAAAAGTTTGATTTAAACTTTCGAAACTGGCTAAATTTTTACGTTGTTTTTACTTTTAACTCTCCCCACTTCCAACCTTAAATTTATTTTTTATTTTTTTTTTTTAATTGAAACTCATTTAAAATTTTAGATTTTTCAGTCAAAACTGATTTGTTGAGTAATAAGCCGGCAGTCCTTGGTTTTTTAATTTTCTTTATCTCGGTACTTTTGATGCCACAAATTGTTACCAGATGAGATCTGACTTTTTGATCTCAAATTAAGTTATTTAATTATTACCAGAAGCTCAGCTTTTCAGTAACTTCTTTGAGTAAATTTTGTAGTCTTTGGGAAAACATTTTGGTGTATTTCCCCCCCCTCCTATAGTTTTCGGCTGGATCCGCCCACTGTAGTACAGTTTTTGACTTTGTTCCACAAATGGTAAAATCGAGTTTTGGTTCCTTGAGGAATGTGGCCTTACCAAACTGGGTTAATAAACTTGACTCGATTTCACAACTTCAATTATTTGGTTGTTGAATCCTTGACTGTTTTTTGACTTTTGCCAACCATTTGATTACCAACCAAATCCTCTTTGAATAAAACTTATTTTTGAATTCTTTAAGTATTTCTTGCCAAGAAGGGGAGGGGGGTAACTCTACCCATTGATAAATTTTCAAACATCGAAATAAAAAACCATTAAATGCGCTCATATCCTTATAAAAAAAATCTTTTTTTGCATTGTTATACAATGAACTTTGGCTGAATCCACCCTTGAACCTCTCCAAACTGTTTTGGTATCTTGGATCCATTTTTGTGTCAACAGGGTTCTTAATTTTGCTATCCAGCTGCGAGAGCAGTTTGATATTTTGAATTCTTGAGTAGTCTTTCTGTTGGTACAATTCCTAATTCCCCCCCCCCCCCCATTTCCTCTATTGGTATTGAGCGTCTTTTATTTGTCTTCTCAGGTTGCAAACACCATGAATCGTTTTGGTTTGAGTTTCTATACGTTAAATTCATTTTGCTTCAAAAAATTTAAGTCTTAGGTATAGTTTGTTTCACTATAAACGGAATTAAAAAAAGTTATAGCATCAAATTACGTTGATATAAAAACGCAAACCAATTATTTTAATCTGGCACCAGCCTTTAGCAATGCATATCCTGTTTTGGTTGACGCGATAATCTTATCTCTATATTATGTTTCGTCGCATAGTTTGTACGTTTTTATAAACGTAATTTGATGCTATGACTTTTTTTAAATCCATTTATAGTGAAACAAACTATACAAAGAACGCGATGCTGTTTGTTCTTTTTTAAATATCTCGAAAACTAAGCAAGATAGGGTAACAAACCATAGGTACCTTCTTTGTAGATCATAAAATTATCTACAATAATGACCTTGATAACATTTATCGTCAAGTCGGTAATTTAGCTTGCACGCGCCGTCCAACTCCGAAACTCTGATCCTAAATCATCGGTTTTGGGAAGTATCGCTGGTAATTTTTTTCCACCATTTAAAATGCAATTAAAAATCGCACATTATCTGAGAACTTCGAAAAATACTTCTCATAATCAAGAACAGACTCTTGCATGTTGCTCATTCGATGAACGTAAAATTATTGAAAATACCTGTGCGAAAATTGGGTAACTCCGTGAGTAAATTTAAAAATTCTACGTTTGTTTTACGAAGAAAATCTAAAGGTCATTTTTTGGTTGAAATTTTGTTCCCAATAAGATACATCATTATAATAGGATTCCCCTAAAATGAATTCTAAAGCATAAAAGCAACAAAAATCTAAAGACTACTCCGAGAAATAAAATCTTTTTGTTTTACATAGCACAAAAGTGGGCAAAAAATTGGTTGCATCATGAACAGCATTCTTTGAAGTTCTCAGATGTTGTGTGATTTTTTTTTGAAATTTTAATACCATTGTAAATGGCCGAAAAAATATAGTGGAAAAGTCGACAATGTTCGGGATCCGAGTTTCGGAGTTTGACGGCGCGTGTAAGCTAAACTACTGACTTAACGAAAAATATTATTCCGATCATTATTGTAGACAATTTTACGCTCTACAAAAAAGGTACGTATAGTTTGTTACTCTATCTTGCTTAGTTGTGGAGATATTTGAGAAAAAACAAATGGTCATCACCAGAAGTCAGGTTTCGATTAGGGGTCGTCCATAAAGGACATCCACAATATTTTCCGACTTTTCAACCCCCCTCCCCCCTTGTCGCAGTTGGTCATAATCTTCGGACCCCCCCGGAACTACCAATGGTAACCAAACCCCCCCCCCCCCCCCATTTGTCTAAAATCAAACTTGACTCGACATTGTTTATGCGGCATTTGGAATTTAAGGAGTAAATAATATTTTTTACAAAATATTACATAAAAAATTGGGATTTTTATGCGGACCTCACATTTGTCCAAACTCCCCTCCCCCCTGGTCACATTTTGTAAACACCCCTCTTACTCAAGGGTTAACCTTTCTCATGAAATCGTGGTTTTCAAGTTTTTCAGATGATTTACCGTCATTGTACTGACAATTCAAGGACGGACCAGCCAAAACTTCATTGCAGGGGGGGGGGATTCATTGCATAATAACGCAAAAAAAAGTATTTATACTTTTTGTTACTTAACAATTTTAGTGCATTTATAGTTTTTCTTTGATGTTTCACAATTGATGACGTCAGTTACAATTTTTGACAATTGACAATTTCTAACTGTTTTCTTCTAAAACTCTCTTAAAGTACCTTTACATTATTAGACTTTGCATAGGATTTTGTATTAGATTTGGTCTAATGTAAAAATTTTCGTGTTTACATTGCACGATTTTACATTGGACTTTGTCCATTGGATTTTGCATTAGATTCTATAGATCATTTCGAGGTGACGTCACGACAGGTATGCCCCTACGACAAAATGGCCGCGCCCTGTCAAATTTCGTAATTGATTTTTATTTTAAGGTTATGATTATGAAGTTTACACCTCATAATCATAACCTTAAATCACAATTTATCATTTCGAGGTGACGTCCCGACAGGTATGCCCCCACGACAAAATGGCCGCGCCCTGTCAAAGTCACGTGACTCAAAATGATCTATTGGTGAGCATGCGCAGTGTGATTGTATGACGCTCGTAGTCTGTCATGATTTTGTTAACCTCAAATTTTTAGAAAATACTTTGTTCAGTTTTTGTCTAGTTTTGTGCATAATATGTACTTTATTGCCACAAAAACTAAAATCTAACCAAAAATTTTAACATAATTTTATTCTCAGCACTGTCATATGTCATTAAAAATCCTATACAAATATCCAATAGTGTAAATGCGTTTAGATTCGAGCATAGGATATCAAATCCTATATACAAATATCGAATACAAAAGTCCAATACAAAATCTAATAATGTAAAGGTACTTTTAGGGACTGCAATAATCTGGCTATCACCAGAAGCCAAACTTCTTTTGTAATAATTTTTTTTTCTTGATACCCTGCCGTAAATTAATCTTGTTAATAGGGAGGTGGGGAAAAAAAGAAAAAACAACAAATTGCTATAATTTTTTGCTTTAACTCCGCCCGACCCCCCCCCCCCCTCCGTATTCTTTGCTTCTGTCCTGCCTGTTGGATCACTTTTTTATTTTCTTTTTTTGTCTCCAAAAACCCTATTCCCTCTTATACCATAACACTGATCAAAACCTTCTCATGCTGATTAATATTTCTGTCTTGTGCCGAGTGTTTGTTCCTTTAAATTCTTATCGAATATTTTTTATTTGAAGTATTTTAGGTATCGCACGAGCGAGGTAGAAAAAGCGACAGTGGAGCACATAAAAAGAGAATTGGACGTCCAAGTGGCTAATCAGGAAGAGCAAGCCAATACGGTCGAAGGCGACCTTAAAGTGGAACGCGAGTGGCGAATATCCCTCCAAGAAACGATGCAACAAGATCGCGAACGCATTTCCCAGCTGCAAGCCGAACTTTCCCGCCTTAAATTTGTTACTCAAGTAATTTGGCGCTCTCGGGGGCCGATTGCACCAACCTTGTTGGATCGTTGGTGCAATCGTCCGCCCGTTGGTTATAATCTTTTTTTTTTTAATTTTTGTGTCTTGCAGAAATACACGGAGCTCCAACAAGATTATTATGTACTAAAGGAGAGGTGGTTGGAGCAGGAGCAGACGTTGGAAGAGTTAGGTGCACAGTTGAGCGTTTCGAAGTTGAAAATCTCGGATTTGAAGGAAGAGGCGGGCCGTAAAAGTGACGGTGGGGCGTGGGCAACGGACGATAGTGCAAAACAGTGTAAAGCCTGTACCAAAGAATTTAATTTAACTAGACGGAAGCACCACTGTCGTAATTGTGGTGAAATATTTTGTAATGCTTGTTCTGATAATTCTATGGCCTTGCCGTCTTCGGCAAAACCTGTACGTGTTTGTGACGAATGTCATGTGCTATTAGTCGGCCGTTACTCTGTGATATAAAATTGTGTTGATTATGCCTATTAAGTTTGGTGTATTGGATTATATATTTTGTATTAGTCTTTTATATGTATATTGGAAGGTTAAATTTTATTAACAAACGAGGTATACCTATTAGCAAAACTTAAAAAATAAAAGGAAATATTTAAATTTTCGTTTTGTTTTGTTTTATTGTGCCGTTAGTTCGGGAAAGAACCGCAATTCCGTTAGGGGCCGTCCATTAATTACGTAACGATGATTTTTGTAATTTTGGACCCCCTCCCCCCGCCATGTAAGGGTACGTAAGATTGTGGCAACCCCCCCCCACATCTTACGTAAGGATTATTTAAAAGAAAATTAATTTTGACCCCCCTCTCCGCCCCTTATATTGATAAAAGATGAATAATAATATATTATACTAGCTGGCACAGTCGCCCTACCGGCCGCCTTTAGCCATCTAGACCGTGTCAGATGTGGTTGTTCGGCCTTCGGCCTCACTCAAGGGTATCGCAGACATACGTGTAGACCGTGGTTTTTCGGCCTTTGGCCTCGCTCCAAGGTACTAAAGTAGCCTATGTTTTTCGTAGCATTGTAAATAACTTCTACACCAAATTTGGTTAAGATTGGTCAAATAGAAACGTAAAGCACGTGCACGCGTATTTGCATTGTCGATCGGTTGACAGTTTCACAGCATTCATTATTGTTTTCGTTGGAATAAGGGCTTAAATTAAAACTCGGTTAAATATTTGAGAACTATTTATTTGACAACACAAGTAACCACCTTCTCTGAAGGTTTATTTTTCTACTTTAAACAACAACCGCATTTTCTTTATAATGTAATTTTGCTTATTCGCATAATTTATTTTTAAACCATTACACAGTGACTTCATTTTAAACGTGTCGGCTTGATTGTGTCGGTGAAAACAATATGCTAACTTAGCTTGTTATAAAAAGTATCTTTTACACACTTACTTTATAAGTTTTGTAATACATTTTATTTAATATAATCTAATGCTCCCACTCAAAAATTAAATGTTTAGTTAATAATAATTGAAAAAAAAATTAAAATATGCTTAACACTAAAAAAAATATCAAAATAAATTTTAAAGTTAATAATTGCAATAACATATACATATGTATTAAATTTGTTATTTAAGTCCAATTTGGAATTTTATTTCCATAAATTTAATTGGAGCAATGGATTTTGTAAATGCGTCAGCTAGTTGTTCACCTGTGGACAAATATTTTAATTTTATATACTTTTTATCAATTTGTTCTCTTATAAAATGGTATTTAATATCTATGTGCTTTGTTCTTTTGTGATAAGATGTATTTGACCTCCATCAAGTTAGCCCCCCTTGAATCGAATTTTTAACTTTTTCTTATGCCAAACGTTTGGTAATCGTTAGGTAACGTTTGGTAGTCCGATTAAAAGTTTTGGTAGTTTTTTGTTTTTTCGTAATTAACTAATCAAATTTTTTTGTCAAGTTAGCCCCCCTTCAATCGATTTTTCAACTTTTTTTTAGCTCATTTGATCGATTATAATGTGTAGAGGTTTGGTAGTCCTATAAAAAGTTTTGGTAGTCCCGAATTTTGTCGTAAATAATTAATTAAGTTGGAAGTTTACTTATGCGCATGCGCTAAATTTCACGTGAATAGAACAATAATAATTTATTGCCATTTGGCCTAATTTAAACCATTTGTAACTTTTTTTTAATGCCAAACGATTGGTAATCGATACGTAAGGTTTGGTAGTCCGATTAAAAGTTTTGGTATTTTTTCGTTTTTGCCTAATTAACTAATCAAATTTTTTGTCAAGTTAGCCCCTCTTCAAACGATTTTCAACTTTTTTTAGCTCATTTGATCGATTGTAATGTGTAGAGGTTTGGTATAGTCATATAAAGAGTTTTGGTAGTGCCAAATTTGGTCGTAATTAATTAATTTAATTTAAGTTTTAAAATCAAATGTATATAAAATCCACATTTAGGGGAATCCCACATAACTCAAGAACGATAGTTTCGAGATAATGAGCCTTGAATATTTCACGTTGAATTTAAACATAGCAAAGTAATACCACAGATTATGTAATACATGGTAATAGTACTATCATAAAGTGGTCCCCATTGTTGCATTACAAATGATAACAGAGGTTGCTATGTAAACTTTGCTGACATGTACCGCCAACGCGTCTGCAATGAGATCACACATACCTTTGAAGGAACTTATAAATCGACACTTGATATGAATAACATTGTAACTCGATTTTGCTTATTTTACAGGACAGCATTTTAAAGATTTTTTGCTACATATTTTTTGCTGTAACTTTTTTATTATTTAATATAATATATCGCATAAGTAAAACTTCAAAATTAATTAATTATTTGACCAAATTAGTGACTACGAAAACTTTTTATAGGGCTACCATACTTCTACATATTATAAATTTAGCTCAAATGAGCTAAACAAAAGTTGAAAAATCGATTGAAGGGGGCTAACTTGACAAAAAAATTTGATTAGTTAACTAATTACGAAAAAACAAAGAACTACCAAAACTTTTAATCGAACTAATAAACCTTTCATGATGATGACCTATCGCTTGGCATTAAAAAAAGGTTAAAAAATGGTTTAAATTAGGCCAAATTGGCAATAAACAATTATTGTTGTATACACGTTAATTTTAGCGCGTGCGTATAAGTAAACTTCCAACTTAATTAATTATTTACCACCAAATTAGAAACTACCAAAACTTTTTATTGGGGTACCAAACCTCTGCGTATTATAATCGATCAAATGAGCTAAAAAAAAAGTTAAAAAATCGATTGAAGGGGGGCTAACTTGACAAAAAAATTTGATTGGTTAATTACGAAAAAACAAAGAACTACCAAAACTTTTAATCGAACTACCAAATCTTACCTAACGATTACCAAACGTTTGGCATAAGAAAAAGTTAAAAATTCGATTAAAGGGGGGCTAACTTGATGGAGGTATGGATTTGTAGCTATATGTATACAACTTTGATTGTCTTCATATATTAGAATGGGTTCATCATTTAATGTTAATTTTATACTATTTAACAATGATTTTAGCCAAATGGCTTCTTTTACAGCTTCAAATAAAGCCATATATTCACTTTCAGTTGAAGAGGTTGCAATTGAGTTTTGCCTTTTTGTATTCCAACTGATTGTACAATTTTCGAAAATTTTAAATAAATATCCAGTTGTACTTTTTCTAGTGATTTCATCAGAAGCCCAATCTGCATCTACATATCCAACAATCATTTGCACATAGTTTGGATTTTTAGTGTACGTTAGCTTTACGTTTATTGAGCCTTTAATATATCTTAGTACCCTTTTTAAACATTTCCAAAGTTCTTTATTATTTTTACTTTGGAATCTACTTAAAATATTTAAAGCTACACATAACTCTGGTCGTGAGCATAACATAGCGTACATTAAAGATCCTATTAGATTTCTACATGGTGCATCATAAAATTCATCAGAATTCAATGCAACATAATCTAATTTAATTGGTAATGGTGTATTAATACTTTTACACTCATTCATATTAAATTTTTTTCAGAACTGTTTTTAAATATGAACATTGATTTAATGTTATAGTATTTTCAGTTCTTTCAACTTTTATTCCTAAAAATAATTTACATTCCTGTAAATCGACCATACTAAATTGCTTTATTAGGAATTGTTTAAAATTTAATAATATGGTTTTATCACCAGTTGCAATTAGTAAGTCATCAACGTATAATATTACGTAAATGTTTTTCATTATATTATTGTTATTTAAAAAATATAAACAGGAATCAGCTTTAGATTTTGAAAAATTTGCACTTGCTAATAATTGATCGAATCTTTCGAACCAACAACGTGCAGACTGTTTTAGACCGTAAATGGATTTGTTTAATTTGCATACTTGATCTTCTTTTGCAAAAATTCCTTTTGGAACTTTCATATAAATTTCTTCTTTTAAGATGCCGTTTAAAAAGGCAGTTTTAACGTCCATTTGGTGAAGAAATAAACCAAATTGATTTGCTAATGCTAGAATAAATCTAAATGTAGAAATTCGAGCTACAGGTGCAAAAGTTTCGTCATAATCAAGAAGATATTGTTGACTAAAACCTCTTGCTACTAATCGAGCTTTGTAGGTATTTACTCGGATCTTCTTTAACATCAATTTTTAATGAAAAAATCCATTTACAGTCAACTATATTTTTATTCAGGGGTTTAGGAACAAGTGTCCAAGTATTATTTATTAATAGTGAGTTTAATTCATCTTTAATTGCTTGCTCCCACTGAAGTTTATCATCTCTATCTTTAATTTCCTCATAAGAATTAGGAATTGTACACATTAATAATTGTGCATTAATTAGATAGTTTGATAGATTATCTTCATTGTATGAACTAAGAGGGCGATTTTTATTTCTTTCGCTTCTTCTTAGTTCTGGAGCAGCTTGTTTATTCAAAGTAGTATCACGGGCATTTTTATTTTGTAATTTATCTGAATTTATTTTAAATTTATCAGATTCTAATATTATTTGCTCAGAGATGTTTGAGTTTTCTGACTTTTGGATGTCAGATTGTATTTCACCTGATTTTTGCATATCAGATAATAATTCTGGATTTTGCACATCAGTTATTTTGAAATTTTTAATAGGAACCTCAATTATTTTATTCCCTTTTTGCTCTAAAGGCCTTAAGGTTTTAAAATTTACCTCGTCTACTATTACATCTCGAGCTATTACAAACTTGGCAGATTCCGGATTCCACACCTTATAACCATTCGGTTCGTATCCTACCAGGATTCCTTTATTTGATTTTTGATCAAATTTAGTTTTCACTGTTTTAATTAGGATATAAGCAGTCGAACCAAAAATTTTTAAATGTTTTATTCTAGGGCTTTTATTATGCCATAGTTCATAAGGCGTTTTATTTTGCGTGAGAGCTTTAGTAGGTGTTAAGTTAATTAGATAAGTTGCAGTTAAAACTGCTTCACCCCAAAATTCTTTGGGTAAATTTGCACCTATTACCATTGACCGAGCTTTTTCTGTTATTGTTCGGTTCATTCTCTCTGAAACGCCATTTTGGTCAGGTGTGTGCGGAACTGTCAAGTGATAAGTTATACCCTTATTAATGCAATACTCTTTGAATTCATTTGATAAATATTCGCCACCATTGTCGCAGTACAAATAAACGATTTTTGTATTAAAACGAGCTTCACTTTTAGCTACAAAATCTTTGAAGGTATCAATTACCTCTGATTTACGAATTAGTAAATACGTAACCGTATAATGCGTATACTGATCGACAAAAGTGACAAAATAATTTTTATTATCTAAAGTAGAAGGTGTTATTGGTCCACACACATCAGAGTGTATGATGTATAACGCTCTACTTACATGATTTTTATTTTTTTACTTTTGCAAACGGAAGTCGGGCCTGTTTTGCGTATATGCAGGCCTCACATAAATGTTTAGTTGGGCTTATGTGATTTATTAAATCCACATCTTTAATCATATTTTCTTGTTTTAATTTCAAGAATTTTTCTTTTCCGATATGCCCTAACCGGTCATGCCATATTTTATAGTTATTATTATTATTATTAATAATTGTAGCATTAGATTTATGACTTCCATAATTAATCATGTTTTGTTTACTCACTTTAAAATAAATAATAAATAAGTCATTTAAGGGCTTACCTTTCATAATAACTTTACTTCCCTGTTTTATTTGTACCCCTTTCGGATTGAAAATTATGGTCATTCCTTTTTCTTGCATCCTTCGTACAGAAAAAATGTTGTGTGGAACTTCCGGAGAGTAAAGCACATTTTCCAAAATACCATTCACACCGCAATTTGTTTGCACTTTTAGTGTTCCACGTTTTATAGCACTTATTGATACTTTGTCTTTTGCGACTGCAATTTTAAGTGGTATAGTAAGATCTTCATAAGTATCAAAACATAAGGGATCGTTTATTAAATGGTCAGTTGCACCAGAGTCAATTAAAAATGCAATTTCACCATTGTTTTTATTTTCATATCTGAGATTTGATAGCATAAAAGTAAAACCACTTGTATTTTGAGTTTCAATAGTTTGCAGTGTGTGTGTCCTTTCATTTGAATTTTTATTAACCATCCTTTTGTAATAATAACAGTTTTGCATTGTATGATTTGTTCTACCACAATGATCACATTTTATATTAGATGTTCTATTGTTTGATCTATTTTTATTATTCGAGTTGAATTTTTCACTTTGATGATTATTGTAAGTGTTTCGTTTAAAATTATTATTTCCTCTATTATAATTTGTGTGTTTTTGATTTTTCTTCCACTTGTTCTTCATATTTGGTTTACTTCCCTGATGAAATGTGGATGTACGTTCAGTACTTAAAACCTTGGCACTTGTATTTGCTGATTCATTTTTCAGTTTCACTTCATGATCTAGTAATCGTGTTTTCACAAAGGATATTGTTAATTTGTCTTCCGCAAGTGTCTCTAATGCCGTAATGACACCATCGTAAGATGTAGGCAATGTAAGTAATAAATGGGACACTTTGTCATTTTCTTCAAGTCTTGCGCCTGCCGAAATTAATTCCGTTACAAGATCGTCAAAATTTGAAAAATGCTGGAGCAAACCAACATCGCCTTGCAATTTTAAACTTAATAGTCTTTTTCGTAATGCAAGTTGGGTTGCTAAACTTTTTCGTTCATAGATTTCATCCAGTTTTTGTAGTATCTGCTTAGCAGTTTTATTTTCTTGAGCAAACCCCAAAAACGAGTCACTTAAGTATTCAACTAGTACACTTATCGCGGTGGATTCATTTTGCTTCCAAGATTTTTCTTCCTTGGGAGTTGAAAATTGTTCTGGTGGGTCACTTTCGATTACGTTCATAATGTTTAATTCCGAGAACAATGATTTTATGCGAAATTTCCATATAGCGTAGCGCTCGCCATCAAACGGTTTTATATTCCGCTTTTGAGTGTTTTTTAATTTATCCATTTTTATGTTTTTATTTCGCACTAATCACTCTTATAATTTAATAATGCACCTTTTTAATTTATTAACGTACTTGAGCCCATAACCCGTTGGAATAAGGGCTTAAATTAAAACTCGGTTAAATATTTGAGAACTATTTATTTGCCAACACAAGTAACCACCTTCTTCTCTGAAGGTTTATTTTTCTACTTTAAACAACAACCGCATTTTCTTTATAATGTAATTTTGCTTATTCGCATAATTTATTTTTAAACCATTACACAGTGACTTCATTTTAAACGTGTCGGCTTGATTGTGTCGGTGAAAACGATATGCTAACTTAGCTTGTTATAAAAAGTATCTTTTACACACTTACTTTAAGTTTTGTAATACATTTTATTTAATATAATCTAATGGTTTTTAAGTTGATTCAAAATCAACTTTCCTTCCTTTGCGAATTTTTGCACTATTTCAATACAAAAACATGCGCAGGGACCTACATAATAACTGTTCCAAATTTGGTTCCGACAACGACAACGACGACCTCGAAATTTTTAAACCAAAACTTCGTCACGGACAGAAGATAAGCAATTTGATAGTCATAATAGTCAAGTGTAGTATTTCATTAGATAATTTAAAGCATTCCATTGGTGATAAGAATTATTCAAATATTTTCTACTGCATAATTAAATAATTTGATGATAGCAAGAAGCAGTGGCGTAACATCGCTTCGGAAAATTTCCACGTTCTGCAATTTAAAAATTATTATTGTAAACTAGAGCTGGCACAGTCGGCCTACCGGCCGCCTTTAGCCATCTAGACAGTGTTGGACCGTGGTTGTTCGGCCTCACTCCAAGGTTCTAAAGTAGCGTTGTAAATAACTTCTACACCAAATTTGGTTAAGATTGGTCAAATAGAAACGTAAAGCACGTGCACGCGTATTAGCATTGTCGATCGGTTGACAGTTTGACAGCATTCATTATTGTTTTTTAAGTTGATTTTGAGTAGCCTGCCTTCCTTTAAGGAATCTCGATAATCCATTCATGCGCGTCCCTAAGGGACGCGCATGAATGGATTATCGAGATTCCTTAAAGAAAGGCAGGCTACTCAAAATCAACTTTCCTTCCTTTGCGAATTTTTGCACTATTTCAATACAAAAACATGCGCAGGGACCTACATAATAACTGTTCCAAATTTGGTTCCGATCGGTCAAACGGTTTAGGAGTCTATAGGGAACATATTATGTACATACACATACACACACATAAAAAAATATTTTAAGAAACTTACGTAAGGAATACGTCGGACCCCTCCCCCCCCTACGTAAGGGTCCGTAAGATATCCAATACCCCCCTCCCCCCCCAAAAAACCCTTACGTAATTAATGGATGACCCCTTACACCTTGTATGTATTTTTATCAATTTACGTTTTTAATTTGCTAAGCCTTGAATTACTGTTAGAATAATTATTGCTTTAATTAAATGAATCACTGATCCAGTGGCGTGACGACCACATTAATTCTTTTAAATACATAAAATTCCATTGTGGTCTTCAAAAATAAAACTCGATATAATTCAAGATTGTACACGTCAAGCAGATACATAACTTTTATAATTTACTTAAAAATATTTTAATATTTTGAACCTAAACCACCTGTGGGGGTACGCCACTGGACGTGATTCACCTGTATGTTTTGAGAGAGACGGAAGTTGTGTAAGTTTACATTACAAGTGTATGTGATGAATTTTGAAAACCACGCCAAACTTTAATCAAAAATATGGAAAACAAATTTTTATTATTGTTGCTTATTTGCACATTCATCAAAGAAGGTAACCTATAAAACATCAAAACAATAAAAATGTTATTTTCAAAGTGGGCGTGGTGATTTTTAAAACAAAAATTTTGATATTTCTTTTAGGTTTTTCGGTGTGGTGCTACGAATGCATTAGTAATCAGCCAGGGTGCGGTAAAGAATTAAACTGGTTGTGGCACTGGACGTCAAAATGCCCCGAAAGAGACGACGTTTGCGTCAAAATTGTGGAGAAACGCGACGGTAACCTAATTTACTGCACGTCGACTGTTTTTTAACTTGTAGTCTTGTTTTAGCTGAGGAGGTTATAACGAGGGCTTGTTTGAGTTCAATTCAAGGTTTGCGAACCGACATCCCGGCTGACCATTACGAAGGGTGCAGACCCAGTGTGTTTGACGTTAAGTTGTCAAATTATGTCAATAATTCCATCAAAGAACTCGATATATACAGGTAATTGTTTTTTATCTGTTTTGTTTTGAGGAAATTTATGTTTAATTTATATTTAGGAATCACTACGACTCAACTATGTGGTGTTTCTGTTTCTTGGACCATTGGTGCAACAGCTCCGATTTACGGCTGCCTTCTGTTGCTCTAGTGGTCACAAGTATAGCCAGTGTGGTCTACTTGATGTTGTGAAGTTACCACCAGCGATTTTAGTGCCTTTGGTATTTTATACCGATTTCTCGGGGGTTCCAAGTTAATAGATTCTCTGTGACCACCTCCTTCAGTTTTGCTACTCCGACCCCTCGTCCACTTTTCCTATCACTGCTTCCTATCTTCTAGTTTTTATGAAGTACAAAGTAGATTTGGAACCCCTGCGCGTTGTTTTTTGCAACTTGAATCTTGAAACTCCAAATTTTTTATCCGTCCATTTTATTAATTTAAGTTTTGATTGTATTTTTTATACAATAAAGTTTTATATTAGTTTACTTTCTAAGAAGGACTTTTTGTAAGAATAAATTAACCTTTTAAACGCAAAATGAATCGCTCAAATGCCAATCACTTGCACTAATGTTGACCAATTTTAATTTTTCTTGGTTCGTTAAAAAGGGCATTATCCAAGCTAAAATATTGGTATGAATAATTTTTTTTACTGGAGCGCACAGTTTTATGATATTTATTCTTGAAAGTTGAAAAGTTACTTATTGATTTAAGTTGCTGATGCGGCAAAGAAGAACTACATTTTTATAGTCCAGACGTTATGGAACACAACCTTGCACTTTGTGTTAGAAACATGAAATTTGGTACAAGTGTAGATGCAAAACAAGATGTGACGCCACGCCGACTCCCTTCAACCCCTAGACGCAAAAACACCTTCCAAATTTTAGTTTATCCTATTTATTTCGTAAACCATTCATCATACGATAAAAATACATCAGAGCAAATAAATTTCTAATTAAATTTTAAACAAAAAAGGTTCTTAGGATATTTTTGATACGACTTACGGTTTCCATAGAATCATCACGTAAATTTAGGTCAAATATGGCGCGCACTGTAGAACTCGCGGATTTTCTCCAAATTCCCCATGTTGCGCCACTCGTACACAAAAATTACTGAAATAGAAAATTAAGAACGGATAATTATCTATCTGTAGTGTTAATTGCTTGTTCGTCAAAATGTATTTTTCAAAAGTTTTTAAGCACTATTGTATAAAAAGAACAAAATTACTAGAGAACCTTGAACTTTATAATAGAAGCATAAAATTTGGCACAAGTGTAGATGCGAACCTCCTTTACAAAACAAGATGTGACGCCACGCCGGACGCCGCCCTCTTCAACCCCTAGACGCAAAAATACCCCCAAATTAGTTTATCCTGTTTATTTCTTAAACGGTTCATAATACGATAAAAATACATCAGAGCAAATAAATTCATAATTAAATTTTAAACAAAAAAGGTCCTTAAGATTTTTTCATACGAGTTACAGTTTTCATAGAATCATCATGTAAATGAAAGTCAAATATGGCGCGCACTGCAGAGCTCGCCAATTTTTCCCAAATATGTCGTGTTTTGCCACTTTTAATATAAAGAATTACTGAAATAGAAATAAGAAAGGACAATTATCTATCTGTAATGTTAATTGCTTTTTCGTCAAAATGTATTTTTCATAAGTTTTTAAGCACTATTGTATAATAAGACACAACATTTGAATTAAATCGTTACCTAATTATCGTCAGTAAATTGTTGATATGAATGCCGATTATAAGTATTTAGTTAAAGTTATACTTTGGAAGATGGTTTTTATCCTTCATCTTATACTTAAAACACAAATTTTCCGACTTGCTCCGCTCCACATTTTTTAAATCTTTTCAGTTTCAGCTTCCCGGGAATTCTTTTTTAATACATATCTTTTAATTAAAGCGCATCAGTATCTCTCAATAGGACGGAGTTCAGCACTTTCTGGGCCATTTTGTTTCAACTTTGCAGGCTTTTTAGATATTTTTTTGTGTTTTATAAGTCTTAATATTTTGTACCGTACTAACATTAACTGCCACGTTTTTGATAATTTTTCGTACAGAGAAGAACTTTTTGGATTTAAAAACGGAACAGCTTCAAAACGTTTTCTTCAGCTACACTATTTATAGACCCGAGGCAGTCGTAATCCGCGGCAGAAGAAAAGCCCCCTCTATGAGGCTGCTTTTGGGTGGTTCCCCAATTGCAGTCAAAGACTTCGTCACCATACTGGGGGTAAAGAAAGACAAGAACCTGAATTTTGCCGATCACATCCGTACGGCGTGCACCAAGGCGGCGGCGATAGTTACTTCGTTCGCTAGACTAATGCCCAACATCGGTGGCCCAAAACCGACGAAGCGAAGGATGTTGGGCACCGTCGCACAGTCCGTGATGTTGTACGCCGCTCCCGTTTGGCAAGAGGCCGTCAACGTCCAGCGTAACCGTAATAGGCTGCAAGCGGTCCAGCGCAAGATGGCACTTCGAGTAACTTGCGCTTACAGGACCGTGTCCGGCGAAGCCGTGCGAGTCTTGGCCTCCATGCCTCCCATAGAGCTTTTAGCTAGAGAGAGAGCAGACGTACGAGCGGGACCGGACCCCACCATTAAGCAGCGGACGCTCGACGATTGGCAAAGGAGCTGGTCCTCCGGCACGAATGCCGCTTGGACCAGAAAGCTCATTCCGGATCTTCGTCCTTGGGTAGCGAGAAAGCACGGAGAGGTGAACTTTCATATAACACAAGCTCTCACCGCCCACGGATGCTTCCAGGCATATCTCCACAGGTTCAGGCTGACCCACCTGCCTGTCGTTACTGCGGGGATGAAGATACGGCGGAACACACTCTTTTCGGATGCCTAAGATGGGAGAGGGAGAGAGTGATGATTTCGCTCCGGATGGGCGACACACTAAGCCCGGATGATTGCTTTCATGCTGTCCGGCGAAGACGAATGGCTGGCTGTAGCGGTCTTCATCAGTCAAGTGATGAAGACCAAGGAGGGGGACGGTCGAGCTGAGCAAGCCGAAGCTCGAGTCCTCGCCCTACAGTTAAGTCAATGACAGCCTTTTAAAGTTCCCTTGAGAAGTTCCCGCGAGAAGATGCGTGAGAGGTTCCCAAGAGAATTCCCGAAGAATATCGTCATTGATCGGCGGGTCGGGTCGGGTCGAGTAGTGACGGTCGTTCGACGGGGTAGGTTATTGTCGGTACGACGATAGCGCGTAGACCCTCTGTGGACACAAACTCTCGTGCTAATCCAGAGGGGGACGATCGCGAAAGTGCCTTGACTGGCACTTTGCCAGCGACCATAAGTTTTTCAAGATGACCCGGTCGCATCGCGCTCTGTGATTTAATATGATTTTCAAGGTTGCTTGGGGGCTTGGAGTCTCCGGTATGGATGACGGTCGGCTCGGCCTTAACTTTGTCGCCGGAATTTCCGCCTATTAAGTTAATGACGAATGGACTTTCACCTATACTGACGATCACGAACCACTAGGTGACCCGGTGCGACGTGTTGGATCGCGGTGAGCGGTGTGTCCGGTTCAATTGAAAAAGTAGAATCAAGTGATAGTGCCTGACCTCCCGGACACAAACTTTCGGGCTAAACCGGGAGGTCATCGGGAGCCTGCATCATCGATGCAGCAGGGAAGATCGCAGACGACAGCGGAAGTAATGCCGAGAAGGTAAAGCCCGTGTTATGTTAAAGTAAAACCATGCATTAATATAATAATTAAAAATTTCAAATATGTTACGATAGCCTGACTCACATTCGATTCAGCAGTCTATCGCATTCCTTTAAAGTTCAATAACTGTAAAATTAGTAATAAGCAATATTTTTATTATAAATAGTCACAATTGTAATTATAGATTATTATTATGCTGTATGTCTAAAATCGATGTCAGTCGTAATTTTCAATAAATTTATTTAAGTAATTTTGATTTTTTTTAAAAACAATTTTGTTAAGTGAAATTAACTGGCGCAGTCGGTAGGATACTCAGAAGGGCTTTAGATCAAATTCTCTAAAATAACCCTTTTTGTGTTAACAATCAACTGAGAACCAACATTAAATTTTAAGTGATAAGAAGAAACAAATAAAAAGTTCAACAAGAAGAAACAAATAGAAGACAATCAATCAATCCAATAAGAGGGAAGAAGTTTCGAAAGATTTATAACCAAGGGATGAAGAAATTCACAACGTTCTTCATTTGCTTAGCGTAAGTTTTTGCTCATTATTATATTTCCTTTATTCCTTCCTGAATGTCAGAAGCAGAAATAACCGAATTATTCAATAATTTAACCCTATCATCGGAATCAATTTTACAAAGTATTCCAAATATTCTATCAAACGATCCCCCTAGTAATAATTACGAAATGGCACAACTAGATAGATTTAACTGCGAATTAGTACCAAAATATGATGGCAATCCAGCGACTTTATCGATATTTATTAATGCATGTGAACATTTATTGAGAAGATTTGGTACAACAAATTCAGATGATGTTGTCAACGGACAACTTATACAAGTTATACTGGGCAAATTCGAAGGACGAGCACTCACATTAATTGCTAGTCGAGAAAATTCAAATACCTGGGGTAACATAAAAAATTTATTATTACAACATTTTGGAGATCAACGCGACGAAAATTGTCTACTACGTGATCTGATGAGCCTCAAACCATACAAAAACGAATCCTCATATCAATTCGGAATGAGATGTCAGGATGTACGAAGCTTACTTTTAACCCATCTACAATTACATGAAGCGGACCCAAACGTCAAGTTGGTAAAAACGAAAATTTACGATGATTTATCACTCCAAACATTCCTTCAGGGTTTGAGCGGTCAAATTGGCCTAGTTGTAAGATTAAAACAGCCACCCAATCTAGAAGCGGCAATGGCGTACGTAACAGAAGAAGAAAATTTCATGTACGCCCAAAATAAAACAAACATCTTAAATTTCCAACGGCAATATCAACCGATAGAAAAGAAACAACCATTTCATCCAACTCCAATGCCGAGTGTCAACCCACCTATGTTAACCAATTTTGGACAGCAGCCACTACAAACCCAAAATATACTTCGACCACCCGTATTCAAACAAGCTAGTACAACAAGGACACCAAATCCATTTGCCTCACAACCTCGAACTTTCGGAAGATTTTCAGGCCCACCAACGCAATCAAGAATGGTCCCACAGCAAACAAATAATTACAGTTACAAGAGAAACTATCAACAACCTAATTATAACGGACCACAATGGAACACATTTAAACCTCCACAACAACGCTACGAACCAGAACCAATGGACATTTCATCTGGGAATACCCGTCGGTCAGGAATACCACAACACCCAAAAGCACAAGAATTGCACTATCAAGATGTAGAACAAGGAGATTATGAAGATACACCCCCATATGAATTAGAAGAAAATTGTGATGAAGTTTACGAAACAGAAGTTTATCCACCGTCGGAAAATTTCGACGAACATGAAAATAGCCAAAAACTTTCACATAAACTCCTACAGTACGAACACGACGTAACAAATAATACAATCAACCTTAATATAACGACTCTTTCCAAATTGCCATATATTAAGATTCCAGAATTAAAATTAAAATTTTTAATAGATACCGGATCAACAAAATCTTTAATAAATCAAGAAATCGCATATAAATATTTTCCTAATCAAATTAAACACGAATCGTTCCAAATTCAGACAGCTCACCAAGTGAGTCAGCATGACGAAGTAGCATACATAAAATTACCCGAGTCAATCGATTCTACCATTAAACACAAGTTCTACCTTTTTAATTTTAACAATAAATTCGAAGGTTTAATAGGTTTAGATTTATTAAACATTTTAGAAGCAAAAATTGATATCAAGAGACAGGTACTAAAAACGAAAAACAAAAGAATACCGATCTATTTCGGAGAAGACAAAGATGAAAATCGCCACCAAATGTATCAAGTTACCATAGAACCTCGAATGAAAAAAATAATACAAGTCCCGGTTAACCAAAACGACCAAGAAGGAGTAATCAGATACCAACAACTTACACGGGGAGTAGAAATACCAGAATGTTGGGTACGTTGTAGGAATAATAAGGCCCTTACAACAATAATCAATTCTAGCGAGGAACCTATTACAATCAAATTCGTCGCCCCCATAAGAGTGGAACGATTAGAGGAAAACATTTTAGTAAATAATATCGAACCCATGGAAGTAGACAGCATACCCGATTACGATAGGTTACTAAATAAAAACATCAATAAAATTAAGACAGACCATATGAATGAAGAGGAGAGAAAGTCGATTAGGAAACTGTGTCTCGAGTATAAGGACATATTCCACCATGACGAGATACCCTTGAGCTTCACGAATCAAGTAAAACATGAAATCCATCTAAAAGACGAGATACCAATCTACACCAGAGCGTATCGACAACCACCGGCACAAACGGCGGAAATACATCGGCAAGTCGACGAAATGCTTCTACAAGATATCATCCAGGAATCAAACTCGCCCTGGAGTTCGCCGGTGCATTTAGTACAAAAGAAACCAGATGCAAATGGAAATAAGAAATGGCGTATGGTAATCGATTATAGGAAGCTGAACGAGAAAACAGTAGGAGACAAGTACCCACTACCTAATATCAGTAGTATATTAGATAAGTTGGGCCGATGCCAATATTTTACTACCCTTGATTTAGCATCTGGTTACCATCAAGTAGAAGTACATCCAAGAGATATTCAAAAAACTGCATTTAGCACGGAGAGAGGTCACTTTGAATTCAAACGAATGCCCTTCGGGCTGAAGACGGCTCCGGCCACCTTTCAACGTGTCATGGACAGTATTATGAGGGGCATCCAAAATGAGAAATGCTTAGTTTACTTAGATGACATCATCGTATTCTCCACATCGCTACAAGAACATCTGGAAAAGTTAAGAGCTGTGTTCGAACGACTAAGAAATTCTAACTTTAAGGTCCAACTAGAAAAATGCTCATTTCTGCAAAAGGAAGTTACATATTTAGGTCATGTGATTACACCAGACGGTGTAAAGCCCAACCCCGACAAGGTGAAAGCAGTCAAGAACTTCCCAATACCGAAAACTCAGAAGGAGATCAAAAGTTTCTTGGGACTGTTAGGATACTACCGAAAATTTATTAAGGACTTCGCCCAATTGACAAAACCCCTAACCAAATGTCTAAAAAAGGGAGCAAAAATCGAACATAATCAGGAATTTGTGACTTCATTCGAAAGCAGCAAATTAATCTTGATGAACGACCCAATATTGCAATACCCCGATTTTAGTAAGGAATTCATCCTAACCACAGATGCGAGTAACGTAGCCCTGGGTGCCGTTTTGTCACAAGGTCATGTAGGAAACGATCGACCTATATCATATGCCTCACGAACATTGAGCGAAACGGAACAAAAATACTCAACAATTGAAAAGGAACTCTTGGCCATCGTTTGGGCAACCAAATACTTTCGACCATACCTTTATGGAAGAACCTTCACTATATACACAGATCGCCGTCCTTTAATATGGTTATTCAATCTGAAGGAACCCAATTCCAAATTAATGAGATGGAAATTGAGATTAGAAGAATATGACTACAAGGTCAGCTACAAGAAAGGAAAGCATAACACTAACGCCGACGCGTTATCTCGAATACAAGTCAATAATATGGAAGGTAACGACGATGACGATGACGACCTCTCGATGGAAGTCAATCTAGATGAAGCTGAGAACGACCTTAGAATAATCGATTTGGATACAGAGAAAGAATGGGCAGGAGCACCCATGCCTACCATAAGCGAAATCAACAGGTTACTGAACGATCCAAATGAACCGGCAGCGAAAAGCCAAGATGATGGAACTATTCATTCCAACATAAATGACGAACCAGTAACAGCAATTCCTATCCTTAAAGAAGCTATAGATGACAAAAAACACCAATTCATAATTAAGACAATCCACCATGGAGAGTTGAAAGTACAAACAGAAAAACAGAATTCAAAGACCATAAAATACGTAACCATTCCATCCGGGAATAACGAAGAACAAATAATACAACTCTTAAGGGATCATACCCTAGGAAAGAATAATTATTTTCTGTGGTTCGACCAAGAAATCACATATAAACAATTCTGCGTAGTGTACACTAAATATTTTAGTAATAAAGGACCAAAACTGGTAAGATGCACAGAAAGATTAGAAGTCATCAAAGATAAATCTCAACAATTAGAAGTTATAACCTATCATCACGAAGGAAAAAATAACCATAGGGGCATTATAGAGACGACAAAAGCCATTAAAAGAAAATACTATTGGGAAAACCTACAGGATGACGTAGTAAAATTTATTAATTCTTGCGAAACATGTAAACGTACGAAATACGAACGACACCCACCCAGCATTCCAATTATGGTAACAGATACACCAGAACGACCATTCCAGAAAATTCATATTGATACCTTTACAATCGAAAACCAAAATTTTCTGACACTAATCGACAGTTTTGGAAAAATCGGACAAGCAGTTCCAATAACAAGTAAAAATGCTACTGAACTTGCGAACGCTTTAATCACATATTTTTCGTACTACGGAGTTCCAGAATCAATAACAACGGATAACGGGACGGAGATAAAAAACGATACTGTACAAGAATTGTTAAGCTTACACAAGGTAAAGGTTCATTTTACTACACCAAGAAATCCACCATCAAATGGGATGATCGAAAGGATGCATTCCGCCCTAATCGAGCATCTACGAATTATGAGGGTAGAAGACAAGAAAACACCAATCAAAAATCTAATGTCATATGCTATTATTGCATACAATAACTCAATCCACTCCAGTACAGGTTATACCCCCTTGGAATTAACATTAGGACACACCCAAATCAGAGATCCATACGAAATATTTTTGGACAAAATATTTTACAAGGATTACGTGCACAATCATAGAAATAAATTAGAAACAACTTACGAACAAGTCAAGGAAAAATTACACATTCAAAAGGAAGAAACAGCATTAAGAACGAATGCCGAACGCGAAAACCCATTTAAGGTCGACCAGACGGTATATGTCAAGAAAACTAGTAACATAAGAGGAAAAACTAAGGAAAAATTTGATGGACCTTTTATCATTACGAAATTATTTGACGATAACACAGCGGAAATTAGGAATAAAAATAATCAAATACAGAAGATACACGTTAGATTATTAAGAAGACCTTAATCACGAATTGTTACAGATACAGCTATTATTAACAAATTCTAAATTGCCTATAAACCCGAATTTGGAAGATATTCACGAATTTCATAAAATCATAAATATTAAAGCCTTTATCCAAAATACCAAAATACATTTCATATTAGAAATCCCAGTCGTCGAAAAAATCGACTATAATTATTTTCATCTATTTTCCTGTCCAATATTTAATAATCCTTTATACTCAATAATCATTCCCAAAGCCAAATTCCTTGTAATAAACGAGCAAAACTTCGCATTAAGTAACCAAAGATGTAAAGATATAAATTTTAACAAATTTTTGTGCAAATTGGAAATTAACCAAATCGAAGAAAAGTCACCTTGCGAAGTTCATCTTATTCAACACACAAAGAAATACCAAAATTGTCAGCAAGAAAGTTTAAGTTTGGCCCACACGAAAGTCCAACAGGTCTCTAGTAATCAATGGATGGTAATAACAAAGGGAGAAGACGTAATCAAGAAAGAATGCGATGCAACAACAGAAACTATTTCGTTAAATGGAACATACTTAATATCACTAAATGGTAAATGCAGGATCAAAATACAAACAAAATTACTAACGACACAAGAGAAACGACTTAAAAATAACTTAGTGGAAGTCCCGAAGTTAAAATTCGAATACACTAGCAACAGACACAATAATGTCAACATTACCTTCAGGCCAATCGAATTGGAACCGATAAATTTGGACGAAATTAAAGCAACAGAAATCAAATTGCATCAAATCGAGGAAAACATTGAAGAAACATCCCAAGCTCCTGTGTACTTCCATCAATTAGAGTTTTTAAGAAGAAAACACCATCCGGAACAATCAAAGAGAAACCAATCGAACAGAAACCAATCGAACAGATCGGACTTCAAAATTTAAGGATACCCTAATTTTGGTCCTAGAGGGGAGGTGTTATGTTAAAGTAAAACCATGCATTAATATAATAATTAAAAATTTCAAATATGTTACGATAGCCTGACTCACATTCGATTCAGCAGTCTATCGCATTCCTTTAAAGTTCAATAACTGTAAAATTAGTAATAAGCAATATTTTTATTATAAATAGTCACAATTGTAATTATAGATTATTATTATGCTGTATGTCTAAAATCGATGTCAGTCGTAATTTTCAATAAATTTATTTAAGTAATTTTGATTTTTTTTAAAAACAATTTTGTTAAGTGAAATTAACTCCCGCTGTCGTCGGGGAGGGGGTTTTGGTCAGTAAGAATCTGACACTACCATCCCTGATGGGGTGGTGCCTATGAAGGTTTCCCCTTTCCCTGCAGAAAAAGAAAAAAAAAGACCCTTTTCCATGATGAGATTTAGGAAAATCACATGTAAGGTGTATTACACTCTTCAAGTTTTTCAATAATTTGGAAAACCGCCAACTTGAAGCATTTATCAATTTTCGCAAGTTTTCTTAGGGATAATTTTTCTGAACACAACTTTTGCAAGATAACTTTCCGGGTATCAATTTAAATGCGCTCCATGGCGTTATATATTTGACAAAACTAATAACTGAAGGTGATGTGTGTTAAAAAAACATTTCTTTTATACAGAATACCTATTAGATCAAATATCGGCTGATAATTGTAATTATTACAGGTAATTCAAGTTGTCCACTTATTAGTGAAATGATCACCGCTTAAAACATTATTTACTCATCAGTTGGTTATGTTCAATATTAATTAATTTATCACATTCACTATAATTTACTATGTGTATGCAAAGAGCACAGATGACGAAATGAGTTACACATTAAGAAAAAGTGAACGCGATGTGAAGCTGGCTGCATTGTAAGCAATAGACAACCGCTGTTATGTCGCATAAAATAAGGAATATTATATTTCCGACTTATCGGCAGAATTGCAGTAAATAAATTTGGATATAAAATACATTTTGACGAACAAGCAATTAATATTACAAATACTAGATAATTATCTTTTCTTATATCTATTTCAGTAATTTTTTATCTTAAAAGTAACGAAACACGACATATTTGGGAAAAATTGGCGAGTTCTGCAGTGCGCGCCATATTTGACTTTCATTCACATGATGATTCTATGAAAAATGTAACTCGTATGAAAAAATCTTAAGGACCTTTTTTGTTTAAAATTTAATTATGAATTTATTTGCTCTGATGTATTTTTATCGTATTATGAACCGTTTAAGAAATAAACAGGATAAACTAATTTGGGGGTGTTTTGGCGTCTAGGGGTTGAAGGGGGCGGCGACCGGCGTGGCGTCACATCTTGTTTTGTATAGGAGGTTTGCATCTACATTTGTGCCAAATTTTATGCTTCTATTATAAACTTCAAGGTTCTCTAGTAATTTTGTTCTTTACGGTCCGGTTTATTTTTATACAATAGTGGTTAAAAACTTATCAAAAATACATTTTGACGAACAAGCAATTAACACTACAGATAGATAATTGTCCGTTCTTAATTTTCTATTTCAGTAATTTTTGTGTACGAGTGGAAAATCCGCCAGTTCTGCAGTGCTCGCTATATTTGACGTAAATTTACGTGATCATTCTATGGAAACCGTAAGTCGTATCAAAAATATCCTAAGAACCTTTTTTGTTTAAAATTTAATTAGAAATTTATTTGCTCTGATGTATTTTTATCGTATGATGAACGGTTTACGAAATAAATAGAATAAACTAAAATTTGGGGGGTGTTTTTGCGTCTAAGGGTTGAAGGGGTCGGCGTGGCGTCACATCTTGTTTTGTAAAGAAGGTTTGCATCTACATTTGTACCAAATTTCATGCTTCTATCACAAAGTGTAAGGTCCTATAGTAAATTTGTTCCTTACCGTCCGGACTATTAAGAAGCGTAAGAGACAACCGAAAGGTAAAAGTGGAGGTGAATTCCCCAGCTCAAGAAGAATCTCAGATAAGCAAGAAACGAACAAAGACACGGGCCATCCTGGTCAAGACTACGCTACCAAGGAGTTACGTCGAGACACTAAAAGGGATCAATGCCAGCCAGGGCAGGCGACTTCCTAATAAAGGAGCAAGAAGGAAACGTGAAAGCATTTCTTCTGAATGTCTCAACTACGAAGTAGGGTCGGAGAGATGAGAAACCTTAACGATCTTATGGGCAACATCACCATTAAGGACATAGACGCCATAGCCAGCAAAGATGAAATCGGGATGGACATTGCAAAGATGATTGGCACCGGAGTAAAATAACCAGAATAAAACGTACGTCTATTTTGCAGACTGCATACGTACGATTAGAAGAACCACACGCACAGCTGTTGATTAGAATGTAATGGCTCCATGTTGGCATGTGTAAAGGCTAATGCAGAATGGACACCGTTCTTTAAAGATTTACCCCTTCCTCCGTAATAAAAAAAGGTTGTGTGGCAGTCAAGGACACCTCAACAGATCATGGAGCAACAAATCGCTGTTCTATCCCACCTTTTTTTGTTTTACATAGAAGGGGGAAAATTTTACCCAGCCAGTGCTAGGTAACTATATGTCAGATTTCTACTGACTAAAAACTCCCTCCTTTAGAGGTACCGGGAATCGCCTAGGGCATTTCTTCCGTATACCACTCGCTTCGATGTTCTTCCGTCTTCATTGATATTCACCCATTGTTGGTATTTCGAACCAAGTGGTTTGTTCCAAGGGCCACCCAGCGGCTGTGGCTGTACTTACCACTGGTGGGATGCAAATCATAGGATTTCTTAGCTTGGCTATCAAGCGGACATTCCTGGTTCATAGTGCTAGCCTTTGTTGGGGTTTCGGGCCTGGTGGTGAGGTTGAGCGACCGTCAAATTTCTCGCTGTCGGCGAGAGGGGTCTGGAGGTGAACGAGAAAAGTGCACATTAGGCATCCCTGGAAAACCAGATCCTCTATGAAGTCATATGACGGATTTTAGAATCCATCACTTACGTTCCACCTTGTATATAATACCAATGTTTTTAAAGCGATTATAGCCGCGCCGGCGTGAAGGATTGTTCGAACTGCGCGAAGGAAGTCTGGGGCAAGCTCTTGAACAAGCAAGAAGTCTGGGGTGAACTCTCGAACGAGAAGGTCGACTTTGGTATGTGCTGTGAAGTGAGCGTGATTTTTGGTTCCTAATTTAACAAGATATGGTTGCAAAAAACAGTATATGCACGACGGGAGCAAAGTGACATTTTTTTGGCTAGAGGGTAAAGGATTGTTTACACGAGGTGCCAGCCGAGTGAAACAATTACCCATGGGCCAAAAGTCACTTTACTTGGTGCATAAAGTACTATTGTTCAAGTTTCAATAAATTTATATCTAATTTCCTCGTTTGAATTTGCCTTTGGCTACATAATATTTTTGTGTTTTAACATTTTGGATATTTCTTTTGCCTTGTATTTTTTTTGATTGGGAAGTTTTGCCAAGTTGTAATTTTGTGCAGGTTTCGTGTTTCTGCATAGAATTGATTAAGGCAATCTTATCTTTTTTTGCGCTCGCACGCGTAGATATAAAAATCTGATGTGACAACACATTACTTTCCCATTTAGTAGATTCCACTTCATTTTATATTAAATATTAATAAAACAGATGTTAACTCAAAAAATTTTTTAACTCGATTAAATACACAAATTACTTTGAGATATCAAAGTTACGAAATTTAATTTGTAATTTAACATGGTAACTCATATTTTTTAAAAGCACTTATTTTATATTTTCATTTTAACAATAATTCGCAATTTACATTAAGCAAACGCCACCAAGCGGGAGAATTTCAAATTAGTACATGACGTATTAAATGAAAATAAAAATTCGTTCTTCAGGCTCAAAACATAACAAAATCAGCTAATTAACAAAACATATTACAATAAATTTAACAGCATACTGAAATGCATGTAAATTTTTACCAGACTTTGAATTTTGAAATATACGTCTAAACACAGCCATGTTGTTGTTGCTGGTGGCGCCACCAACGGTAATGTAAATCGCCAATATAACATGTTTGCATTGAAAAATTTTTAAAATTGTCATTTTCCAAAAAAAAATTAGAAATTTGCGGAATGCCGTGCCGTCTATGTGCAAGCAAATTTTAACTATGGGCGTAATGACGTCAGAATTAATATTTTAGAAGTAATTAAAAAATTCGTTTAATATTAATTACACAACATGTTTATACAAGTAAATTAGTTAAAATATTAAATTATAGTAATAAACAATACAAATCATTTGGACAGATCAAAATTAAACTAAGGCAAACCATAATTTTTTTAATTTGCCGTTTTTAATTTGTATATCACGATTACTCGAAACCAGTTCATTTTTCGAGAAAAAGTATATCTACAAATTTTGTCGGGCATACAGTCGGCTCGACGACGGTGTATTATTTTTCGCGATCCGTTCGACGCCGCCCGGCGTAACGCAAAAAACGGCAAAAATATGTAATTAAAATCGTCGTCTCGCTTAGCGCTCGAAAGCGATCTGTGACCTAGGCATTTTTTGCAAAAATGCAAATCTAAATTCGAGAGGATCCAAATGAGACCAAAAAATCGAAACTTTAATCTGAAAATAAGCGAGCCAGGCGCAAAAAACTATTCAATTTTTACCCCCCCCCCCTTAAACGGTAGCGCGACAAAAATTGGAAAATTTGGCCATACCGATTGTCCGTTTTCGCCGCCCCCGCCCCTCGAGCAAATTTCAGGTCGATCGGACGAAAACTCTGGAAGTAGATACAAAAACACGAAAAACCGCGAGGAGCCCTCTTGCCAAGCGCTGGAAAAAAATTTCGAAAAAGAAAAAATTGTTTCGCCCCCTCGCCCACCGCCCGGAGCTTCCTGAAAAATTTCAACTCTCCAAAGTGATAAAGAATCTCGTATTTGAAATTTTATGCTTGATATTTTTTTTATGCTTGATATTTTTTTGTGTCTTTTTTATTTGAAATGAATTATATAGATAGGAGGTAGCGATGCACGACAAAGTACAGTGGTGGAAGGTTTCATCGGGGCTTACGATTGGTTGGTTATCTAGAAGTTTGTAGTGGTTCCATCATTTGTTGGGATTTTAACGACTACTCGGACGTTCTCTTAATTAATTCAGGAAGAGGTTCTTGGTGGTAATGTCTTTACTCCTTGTACATCCTGGTCGGCTAAGGCAGTTACTATCGGACATCGTAAATATTACACCTTCTAGCAACGACCATCTGGTTGCTACTCTATTTTTGTTTTGCTAGCAAAGCTGTTCTTTGATCTTCTTTGGGGCATTCATTTGAGAGAATCCACGGCTCTGGCTTGCCGCTACAACGAGCTGATTTAAACGAACATCAGGGCTTCACGCAAAATAAGTAGAAATTTATTTTTCTGCGTGAGCGTATTTGATCAGAGCTACCTTCTCATCAGAGATAGGGAGGACAAATAACGTTTCAGTCATCATCTGATCATCGTTAGTCTGCGGCTATTCCTATTGTCTTATGCAGAAAACGGGGGGGGGGGTTATACTTGTAAGGGCTGCAAGAAAATTGTTTAATAAAAATGTCGACGTCTGCATTTTCTTGGAGAACTAACAAATAAATTAAGACCGAGGGGGGGGTTGTACATTCCCATTCTTATACAATGCCTGATTTTTCATTTGAAGAAATTAATTAATTGCCTCAGTGATTATGCACCTTGTGTAACTTAGGTCCAATGAATACGTTCTATTTTTGGCCTGTGGATATGCGGGTTCAAACCCGGTCCTAGTGCTGTTACCAGCAATGACAGGTGTCCTACTGTCGTTACCATCAAGGTGCAGGAATTGTATAAGATGTATTTAGAAAACGGTTGAGCGGGAGGGGAGGGGAACAACTTATTCCTTTCGAGAAGAATGAGGATGCAGTTTAAGGCCATACCCAGAACCAGGAAGAACTCTTATGCACCAATCAGTGTATAACCCACTTTCATCAGAACCATTGCCAACGTATAGATTTCCATTAGGGGCCGTTCATGTATTACGTAAGACGTTTAGGGGGAGGGAGCGGTAGCTTACATCTTATTTTTTCTTATGCGGGGGAAGGGGAGTCAAGACAATTTCTTACGTAAGATTTTTTTTTAATTGAATTTCAAAATTTGAAAATTATTTAATCAAATTTAGTGTGCTGTTGGTAATGTTAATGGCAAATTTGAATATATGCGCCCCCCTCCCAAAAGATTCCTAACATTTTGAAAATTTTAAACTATCATTTAATGAGTTTTATCGAGGTTTAGCGCCCCCATTGCGATGGCGCCTGAGTCAAACCCTCGGTCGCTTCACCCTTGCTACGGCTCTCGCTTAGAGTAATGAAAACAAATGGATGCTTATCAGGATTCAGGAACTCATTTAGGCTGCCGCTACCGGGGGGTTTGGGGGGTATGGAATACCCTCCAGGTACACTTAATTTATTGCGAAAGAAAAACTTTCACTTTTATATCCCTTGGTATTAAGAAGAACGGTACTGAGATAGTTATGAAAAATATCACCTGCTGCCCCCCCCCCGGGATACAAACGAAAATTGGGCGGTGTTATGCAGAAAGCTACCAAGCCACATTTTTTTTTTATCAATTATTGAAGGTACGGAGCCAGTAAGGTTCATTATACATTCTGCTGAAAACATCCAAGCCACAGGATAACTTATTAATTTCTTCAGGAAGTTACCTCCTTATTTTTTTAATTTAATACTGTACTAATTGTTAATTATCTCGGATTTATGCAGACGTGGCTTGGTAGCTTTCTGCATAACACCGCCCAATTGCAAAAGATTCAACGAAAAACAATGAATTTTGATGGTTCTAAATAATGGAAAGTGTACCTACGTGTTTGAAACTTTCAAAAATGTGCTCTAATAAGCAGCGCTGGCGCTCAGCAACTATTCAACTTGGAAAGAAATATCTTAAATAAAAGTTTTAGTAAATTTTGTTCTCCATAAGATTTGTAGAAGTCATTTTCGTCCTAAAGTTAACTGGTAAGGGAATATTGCGAAGAAACATTTTGTTTTAATTTTTGTTGTAATTTTAGAAAAACCATAATTAAGAACAAAATCTATGCTTTTAAACCGTTTTAAACTATACTAACTTGCTGAAAAAAATATTCACTAAAACGTTACTACATTAATTTTACTTTAAATTCATTTATATACTAATTGATTTCAAATTTTTATATTAGTAAATAAAAGCAAAGATAAAAGGTATACCATGAAAAGTGCCGGCGCGCCCAACCAGTGGGCGCTAGTTGTGAACTTGCACATAGCCTGCCTAGTATGTCAGAATCATCGTTTCCATGGTAACGTAACGGAATCCCCCTCCCCCTCCGAATATGAGGATTATTTTTATCGTTAGGAATTTTAGGCTTCTATACAAAGTATACTGCCGTCCTACCCTAAGAAGCAGTATCTCCAAAATCGTTGTTTCGAGAAAACGCTCATTTAGGTATTTATGGTTGGGCCAACAAAAAATCTTTTTAATCTTTTTAATCCGTTAATACACAATAATAGATGGTGTTTACTGCTTTTTAGCGTAGGACTTGTTGATATTACGTGGAGATACTGCAATATCTAAGCTATTATTACTGCTTCTTAGTGTTGCAGGATCACAGATATTGTTGTAATAATCTTAAAAAGCGATATAACTAAAATTCGTAAAAAGTGAAGATACTGCGTTTTAGCGTAGGACGGCAGTATAGCAAGAAGCCTTATGATCTGGCTCCGTGTCTGTCCGCATAATTCAAAATCATACAGAGCGTTTCAAATCGTGTTAGAAATACTCAGTGTGTATAGAGGTCTAAGAACTGGGTACCCAGTGTGCTATTAGGCTTCTATACAACGTATGGAAAGAAGCCTTATGATCTGGATCAGTGTCTGTCCATCCGTCTGTCTGTCTGTCCGCATAATTCAAATCTAACCAGAACCTTCGAAATTGTGATTGTAAACACATCATATATAAAATAAAAATGTGTTTTAACACGTTCAATGCTGATGACGGATATGTCCATCATCGCATTATTTAGTGTATGGCGCGTGACGGACTTGTCCGTCAATCCATGTTATATTTTAAACGACATGAGGATTATGTTAGCGTTGCTTTTAAGTAAATGTAACAGCATGAGCATATAGTTTAAGTATCTATATATAACAAGGTGGAACTCGCTTTAGCGGCAGTTCTTAGGCTTCTATACAGCTACCTTTCTGGTGTGGAAAGTTGTTATTATCTGGTTATTTTTGATCGCCATATAATGTAACACCACATAATCAGATAATCTGCACCAATTAAATTTTTTGCGATTGGTAATTATCATTTACTATATAAGTAATAACAATCAAACTTTTCCATTCTATTAGAAATTTTACTTCTCTATAATGTATGGTCCTTTTTTTGAGGTGGACCAATCCTCTCCTTTCTCTTTTATTTATAACTTAACTTCACTAACCACATCAATAAAAAATTATTTTTTCACATCAAAGTAAAACAAGTAGTTTATATAGGGAGACCTCTTCGAAAATATCTTTAACTTAGTAAATTTCTTTCGAACATTAACATTAACGGAACATTAACGGATTAACAGATTAACGCAATACTATATAGACGAAGTATTTAAAATATAACAACGTATCAGTTGATCAACGTTATGATTGGCTCTGAAACATGCGGACGGACACGAAGCCAGACCATAAGGCTTCTTTCTATACCTTGTATAGAAGCCTAAATAAGGCTTCTTGTTATACTTTGTATAGAAGCCTAAAAGTAGCGCACTGGCTACCCAGTTCTTAGACCTCTATGCACACAGAGTATTTCCAACACGATTTGAAACGCTCTGTATGATTTTGAATTATGCGGACAGACGGACGGACCGACGGACGGACAGACGGACAGACACCGAGCCAGATCATAAGGCTTCTTGCTATACTTTGTATAGAAGCCTAAAAGTAAACAAGGTGGAACTCGCTTTAGCGGCAGTTCTTAGGCTTCTATACAGCTACCTTTCTGGTGTGGAAAGTTGTTATTATCTGGTTATTTTTGGTCGCCATATAATGTAAAATCACATAATCAGATAATCTGCACTAATTATTTATTATTTTATTTTAACCACAGCAGTGGCTTGATGTGGATAGTGAAGTTAAGTTGTAAATAAAAGAGAAGGAAAAGGATGGATCCACCTCAAAAAATGGACCGGAAATTACGCGAATTTCGAAAGCGAAAGCAAATTGCCAATATGACGTCAGAACAAATTATTCAACATCGCGAAAGAAATCAAATTGCCAACATGACGTCAGAACAAATTGAACAAAATCGCAAACGAAAGCAAATTGCCAACATGACCCCTTCGCAAATATTACATCGTTCACGTAGTCATGCAATTCGCCGACAAAATCCACGAAGTAAAAACGCAGCTGTTCTTGAAATAGGTAACGTTGTAGAACCAAATGTCGACGTTCATAACGGTAGTTTTACACTACCAGAAAAGTACACTACCAGAAAAGTAGTTGTATTTTATTTTACTTTGATGTGAAAAAATATTTTTTTAATGATGTGGTTAGGAAGTTAAGTTGTAAATAAAAGAGAAAGGAGAGGATTGGTCCACCTCAAAAAAAGGACCAAACATTACAGAGAAGTAAAGTTTCGAATAGAATGGAAAAGTTTGATTGTTATTACTTATATAGTAAATGATAATTACCAACCGCAAAAAATTTAATTGGTGCAGATTATCTGATTATGTGATGTTACATTATATGGCGATCAAAACTAACCAGATAATAACAACTTTCCACACCAGAAAGGTAGCTGTATAGAAGCCTAAGAACTGCCGCTATTTTAAATCTGTGGTAATTCTGATAATCTGAATTTTTAATACTTACCAAGCTAAAAAATATTCTAGTATAGTATAAGTAAAATTTAGTGACAATAAGAGATTTCGATTATCATCAGATTAGTATCTTTATTATCGAATAAAAAATTATTTTTTCACATAAAAGCAAAAGAATAGCATTTTAAGTTCAAATATAAATCTCAGAATATTTCATTTCTTAAATCTGTGGTAATTCTAATAATATGAATCTTTAGTAGCAACCTAACAAATCTATTTATATTCGTTCATCCGTCGCTACCAGGCCCGATACATTGCACAGACAACCTCAAACCCACCACAAGGGATTATTTTAAGAACGTATATGTTATTAAATTTTGAAGTGATCAAATATAACACCATGCGCAACTCTTGAGGGGAAACAAAATCTTAAAAATAATAGGGTATCAACGTCTTAAGGTGTCAACGTCTTAACGGCTCAAAGGATCAACGGATCAAAGGATCAACGAATCAAAGGATCAACGTATCAACAGATCAGCGTATCAACAGATCCACATATCAACGGATCAACGTATCAACGGATCAACGTATTTAAATTTCCTATATAGGTAAAAAATTATGTAAATAAAATATAACTTATATTTCGTCTGCATTGAAAAAACTTAGTAAATTTCTTTCGAACATTTGTGTATTTATAAATTGCATTATCGAATCGAAGCAACGGATTAACAGATTAACGCAATACTATATAGACGAAGTATTTAAAATATAACAACGTATCAGTTGATCAACGTTATGATTGGCTCTGAAACATGCGGACGGACACGAAGCCAGACCATAAGGCTTCTTTCTATACCTTGTATAGAAGCCTAAAAGTAGCGCACTGGCTACCCGGTTCTTAGACCTCTATACACACAGAGTATTTCCAACACGATTTGAAACGCTCTGTATGATTTTGAATTATGCGGACGGACAGACGGACACGGAGCCAGATCATAAGGCTTCTTGTTATACTTTGTATAGAAGCCTAAAACAACTATTTAGCGTAGGGCGTACGAAATGAATTATGAGGTAGCAGTGAAGCAGTGAACAAAGTATAGCAAGAAGCCTTATGATCTGGCTCCGTGTCCGTCCGCATAATTCAACCCTAATCAGAACCCTCGAAATTGGCATTGTAAACACATCGTATGTATAATAAAATTAAAATTTGTTTTAAATTTAAAATGGACTTTCTGGTTTTACTTTGATGTGAAAAATAATTTTTTATTTATTTTTTACCATATTAGCAGTGGTACATTACAGAGAAGTAAAGTTTCGAATGGAATGAAAAAGTTTGATTGTTATTAAATACTAGCTGGCACAGTCGGCCTACCGGCCGCCTTTAGCCATCTAGCCCGTGTAGGATGTGGTTGTTCGGCCTCGGGGAAATCGCAACCATACGTGTAGACCGTGGTTGTTCGGCCTTCGGCCTCACTCCAAGGTTCTAAACTAGCCTATGTTTTTCGTAGCGTTGTAAATAACTTCTACACCAAATTTGTTTAAGATTGGTCAAATAGAAATGTAAAGCACGTGCACACATATTTGCATTGTCGATCGGTTGACAGCTTGACAGCATTCATTATTGATGTTTAAGTTGATTTTGAGTAGCCTGCCTTCCTTTAAGAAATCTCAATAATCCATTCATGCGCGTCCCATTTTCGCATGATGATTGTTGATGTATGATTGTTATAACGTGGTCATATTTCACCCCCCCCCCGAACATTGTGTGGAGCTTGGTGGTATTGCTCTATTCGATAAGGAAGACCTTTGTTATACTGAGGTGTAATTTTACAGGTATAATAAACAAATATTATGGTTTATTTATAGGTATAAAAGTTGTAGACGTATTTAGTCCAACTTTCTTGCATTGAAGTTGAAGGCGTAAATTAGCCCGACTTGCAAGCCAGCTAAATCCAGTTGTATTTTGACCGATGACAAACAAACATTCTCAAAATGAGGAATCTAAATACAAATGATTATAAATAATATTTTACTGATCTCAAATGTGGATCGAAGGTATGATTTTAGTTCACAGTCACAAATTTGGCTGTAGAATATTCTCTAAGAGAAATTTATGGGTTTTATTATTAAATGAATTACCACTGACCTTATTATCAGAAATGATGAATGAATTACCAATAAATATGAACAAATTATTACAAATATCAAAATCCACTCAATAATGAGTTGTGTTCACTTGGTTTAATATCAATAAGAGATAACTTGCATTACTATTTTGGCTTGTTGATCCATTCCCGTGTTTTTTTTTCTTTTTTTTTTAAATAAATAATAAATAAAATCTGAGTACAAAATTGGGTGTTTTAATGTTTTATTTAGTCAATTGGTTTTTTAGAATGTGAACTCCGTTCACATTCTGCATCGAACAACAGGGCATCTTTCTTTGAATCACTGTGTATGATGTAGGTAGGCTAATTATGTTTTAGAGGTAATGCAGTCTTCACGAACCGGGCTTTCCCGTTCAATGAAAGAACCGAGGTATATTACGGTAGGGTATTTACAACGTGAGGGTTTCTAGACAGATCACAGGCTTTGAACGATGGTATTTGAATTTCCGGATGTTGAGATTTTTAAGATGACGGCGGGTGATTCAAATTCAAAGTTCAACATTACAAGGTTTAGCGCCCCTATCGCGATGGTCCTCAGTCGCCTCACACGGCGCTGCTTTTTACGTGCTCTTGGAAATGCACGTAAAACGGTCCCAGATTTGACAAATTCCCTATAGAGATTCGGAATGCTGAAAGTTTATATAGTAGAATTGAAAAAAAAAATTGCGGAAGATTAACATTTACTAGTCTAAAACAGCCCTTGAAGTTGATTAAAAATAGGGTTTTTTTTACAGAGTTCAACCATAGGTTACAAATTGTTATATTGGTTGTATATTAAAGCAAATTACCGAAAATACCGAACATTCTTTTGACCCGATTCGATCTGGCCCTTCATTGGGTAATAATTAATCTTACGTAATATTAGTTGGGGGGGGGGGGTATGAACTTTCTTATTTTTTCATATTATGAGTAGGGGGGAGTCTAAAAGTAGGAAAAAACGTCTTATGGTCAATTTATGCACAAATGTAACGGAATGTAACGTAACGTAATGAGGTAATGTAAGAGATTACATTCCGTTACATTTGTGCATAAATTGACCATTACGTAATACATGAACGGCCCCTTAGCAAAATTTTTTTCGGTTTGGTGTTTCGCAAGTTGCCAACTTCAAGGGGTTAATAACCAATAACGTCACATTAAATAATTTAAATTCGGGTGGTATCACTTTAGAACAATTAAATTTCATTCGAATACTCGCTACGTTAATGTAAATTTTCAATATTAGATGGCACTGCAATACCGCTGTCAAAGTTTGTTTTGAATCAGCTAATAATATAACCTAAAATTGTTTTGAACAACGAACAACATGGAAATGGATATAGATTTAAAAGAATTAACTGACGAGCAATACGTGGTAAAAAGAGCCAAAATGGAACAAAAATTGGATCCTTTTTCCGCCAAAGCGTGGATGATAACCGCAAAAACGTTGTACCCTCACAACTTTTCCGTACAGGTAATTTCCTCATTATTACCTTATTTTCCCGTTAATAACAATCATTTCTTGTAGTTTGAAGCTTACAGAATGGAAAAAGAAGCAGGACACATCAAGGAAGCGGCCAAATATTTCAGCGATTTGTAAGTTCCTTAATTTAAGCTACTATCTTGTTTATGACAATTTTCCTTGCAGATTGGAAAAGTTTCAACAAGAACCGGAATTTTGGACAGAAATTGAAAATGTTACGATTGCCCTCCGCACAGAAACCGACGCTCTGGATAGCAAGAAGCAATTTTTGTGTGAAATGTTCAAACACATTTCTTTGGGTTTGTAACCAAAAGTTCGGGTTAATTCTTCTTTACGTAACTTTTTTATTTTTAGAAATGCAACACGAACTTCTGTTGTTTACTGCAGATCATTGTGAAGACACTATGGAACATTGTCGCTTACTTCTCTTGCTGTTACAACGATTCCCTACCGCTATTAAAACACACGGGGTAATCTTTCCTTATTTTGTTGTAATTTTTGTTTAACAAATATTTTTTTTAGTCAAGACTAGTGGAAACTTTACTTAGCGCAGAAAAACACAGTCATATTGGTAACCAACCCCTCAATCCGTACAGGAGACTGTTAGTTTGCGATCTTTTACCCCTCTTAGGATCAGAAAGCTCCACAGTTGAGTTTTCTTCCAAGTTGCTGTTTAAAATCCTACACAAATCGACTGAATTTTTTATGTGCTACCTTGACACTGTCAAAAGTGGAGGTGGTCAGGTAAACATTACGAAATAATTATAAGGGGCCATTCATGTATTACGTAAGACGTTTTTTCCTACTTTTAGACTCCCCCCCCTCCTCCTAATAAGAAAAAATAAGAAAGTTTGTACCCCCCCCCAACTAATATTACGTAAGATTAATTATTACCCAATGAGAAGCCAGAAATGTTCGGTATTTTCGATAATTTGCTTTAATATACAACCAATATAACAATTTGTAACCTATGGTTGAACTCTGTAAAAAAACCCTATTTTTAATCAACTTCAAGGGGTTGTTTTAGACTTGTAAATGTTAATCTTCCGCAATTTTTTTTTTCAATTCTACTATATACTTAAACCTTCAGCATTCCGAACTCTATAGGGAATTTGTCAAATCTGGGACCGTTTTACGTGCATTTCCAAGAGCACGTAAAAAGCAGCGCCGTAGCAAGGGTGAGGCAACTGAGGACCATCGCAATAGGTGCGCTAAACCTTAACAAAACCGAATAAATAATAGTTTAAATTTTCAAAAAAATAAGAATCTTTTTTTGGGGGGCGGCATATATTCAAATTTGACTGAATTATAAAATTCCCTGCCGGCCTTTTCTCCAAGTGGGGATTTTAATCCACTACAGTAGTTTTTCGCCTACAACTCACTTACCTTCATTTCTAGAGAAAATTATCAAACTTCTCTATAAAACAGATTAAGAAAATTTGCCTACATCGTACTAAGTATTTATAAAATGAAAAGAAAATCCAGAGAAAACAATTGAAAAAGCTTTTGAATAATTCATAATTATTTCGTACATTTAAACTTTACCATCGATGGTGAACAAAACAAAACTAGGTTTCAGGATTTACTTCAGATCTGAAGTAAATCCTGAAACCGGTAAAACTATCACGTTATCATCGCGACAATTATATATTTAAATTGAAAAGAAACAAGGTGGATCTCGCTTTTTGCGGCAGATCATAGGCTTCTATACAGCTACCTTTCTGGTGTAAAAAGAAGTTCTTAGTTAGTTATTTTTGTTAGACATGTAATTTAATATATCAGATTAAATTTTTGCGATCAACGGATCAACAGATAAACGGATTATAGGATAAAAGGATAATCGGATAAAATTTATCTACTATATAATGGGAAACCGGCATAGAGAAGATATAGAAGGATCCAGATAATCTGCACTAATTTTTTTATTTAAGTTTATATAGTTTATATAAAGTTTTAGTATTGAAATAGTGCAAAAATTCGCAAAGGAAAAGAAAGTTGATTTTGAGTAGCCTGCCTTCCTTTAAGGAATCTCGATAATCCATTCATGCGCGTCCCATAGGGACGCGCATGAATGGATTATCGAGATTCCTTAAAGGAAGGCAGGCTACTCAAAATCAACTTAAACATCAATAATGAATGCTGTCAAGCTGTGAACCGATCGACAATGCAAATACGCGTGCACGTGCTTTACATTTCTATTTGACCAATCTTAACCAAATTTGGTGTAGAAGTTATTTACAACGCTACGAAAAACATAGGCTAGTTTAGAACCTTGGAGTGAGGCCGAAGGCCGAACAACCACATCCTACACGGTCTAGATGGCTAAAGGCGGCCGGTAGGCCGACTGTGCCAGCTAGTATTTAATAACAATCAAACTTTTTCATTCCATTCGAAACTTTACTTCTCTGTAATGTACCACTGCTAATATGGTAAAAAAATAAATAAAAAATTATTTTTTCCACATCAAAGTAAAACCAGAAAGTCCATTTTAAATTTAAAACAAATTTTAATTTTATTATAAGTACATACGATGTGTTTACAATGACAATTTCGAGGGTTCTGATTAGGGTTGAATTATGCGGACGTACACGGAGCCAGATCATAAGGCTTCTTGCTATACTTTGTTCACTGCTACCTCATAATTCATTTCGTACGCCCTACGCTAAATAGTTGTTTTTACTTTTATATATTATAGATACTTAAACTATATGCTCATGCTGTTACATTTACTTAAAAGCAACGCTAACATAATCCTCATGTTGTTTAAAATATAACATGGATTGACGGGCAAGTCCGTCACGCGCCATACGCTAAATAATGCGATGACGGACATATCCGTCATCAGCATTGAACTTGTTAAAACACATTTTTATTTTATTATATTGACGTGTTCTTTTAGTCCACGGACCAACTATTTATTTTTTTGAATTTCGTGAATTCAAAATTTTTTCTTTAAACTTTAATTTTCTTTTCCAAAACACTTTTTTCACTTCAATAAAACACAACTCTTACAAAATTTTAACTGAAACTTTCCTTTCTTTTATTTATAACAAATTCTATACAATAATTTTACAAACTTCTCGCTCAAGCGTCCTACACACTCGACTGCTCGGCGTGGACTGCCCCCTCCTTCCAATGCAAAAGTTCTTCGTCTGCGCACAAAGACATTTCTTCACCAAATCCAATTCCCCCTTCTTTTAATTATTTTTGGTTTACAATAATTCATTTACAAATTTTTGTTACATTTTGTCAAATTTACATGTTAATTTTTTAATTTAAATTTTTGGATATTTTCAAATTTTTGGCTAGGCATTGAAATACAGTTCAACGCCCTCTAGATTTTTAAGAAACATTGCTAATTTTAGTAATTTTGTTGGAAATCTTTCCAATTGGATTTCAATGACTTGTATGTTAAGAATTGGAGAATTTTGGCATTTTATATCAAATTTACATTTTTTAAACTTAACTAAATTATTATTTTTAACAAAAGTATTATTAAGACATGGTCATTATCAATTATTTACAAATTTTAACTGAACTAAAATGTTTTTATTTTTGAATGAAAAATAGCAAATAATAATATCGAAATAAAATTAACTTTTCTAAAATTTTTATGCACATTGCATTTTAATCTGAATGTTTCTAATATGTGACTATTTCAAGCGTATTATCTTTTCTTTGACTATTATTTAAATTTTGGATTAATATTTTCGCTGGATAAATTTTTATTGGAATTTTTTTTTTTCTCATCGGGCTTCTATGTTTTTCTTTTTCCGTTTATGAACGTCTTTCCGTAAATATTTCATCGTATCATTAATTTTTTACTAATTCTTTGACAATAAATTCAATTTTTCTTCATTTATAACTTTTAATTTTCCCCCCGCCCCAATTTTCTTCATTAATTTATTATTAATGGCATTCTTCATCAATTCTCCATTGATCTCATCTATTCAACTTCATTATTTATCATTATTAATTCCCCATTTATTTTAAATTCATTCATTATTAATTCTTTAAATATCAAATATCTTCACTGTCGTAATTAGTCGTCAATTATTTTACAATTTTATAATCCTCTGTCCATTCATTCGCTTTCAAATTTTTCACTTTTACCCAATCAGATTGTAGCTTCTTCCAACTTTTCTTTATCCATTTTTTTATTTATTTAGAAACACCTATCTATCCATGTTTTATTTTTTTATGTTTTTGGAACACCTATCAATCCATGTTTTATTTTAAACGCCCTCTATTTCGTCAATTTTTCAAAATTTTCACACGCCCATTAGTTTTTTTAGTCATTCACCTTTTTTTTATTCGCACACGCCTATTATTGTTTTTTTTTGTCAACCAAACTTTTTTTTATTATTTCTTTTCAGATTAAATTTTTAAGTGTCCATAATTTCTCATTATCCATGTGCTATCGCTGATTTATCAAATTTACAATTCGTCGTTATTTATTTTTTTCTGATCAATCAATCCTTTTCTAAACATGTTTGAAACGTACATGTTTGAATAAATTCATGCTGATAATCCAATTTTTATTTATTTGAATTTTACTATCGAAGTTTAATTTCCAATCAGTAGCTTGTATTTTTATTTGTTTGGGCGTTTTTATTTTTTTCTTCTTGTACAGCCCTCTACACTTTAATTTTTTATATCTTGGTATTTTAAATATCACTTTTTTAAATCGTCTTTTTGTTACCTCCTTTAACTTGATGATTTTAATGCGTAGTTTTATCCACAGTAATTGTTTTTGATTTTTCTTTTTAAACCGTACACTTTTGATTAGTATTTTTACCCTTAGTCGTTTTTTTAATTTAAAGTTTTTCAATATTATTTTCTTTACTAGAAGTTTTTGTAATATTAAATTATTTTGTCCATTGAAATCTGTTTGTTTGGTTTTTATTTCCACTTGATCACATTTTAAGGTTTTGTTATTTTTAATTGTTTTTATTTTAATTTTGTTTACACCCCTATTCAAATTTTTATGTTTCTTATTGTTTCTGTTTGTATTGTAGAATTTTCGTAATCTTGAATATCTTAAAATTTTTCTGTTCTTCTTTGTTCGTATGCCTCTAGTTTTATGTTTTCGTTTTGCATATAATTTTCTAATCTTCAAATATAATCGTTTGAAACTTTTTCTTGCTTCCACCATGTTAAATTTTAGATGTTCTCTTACTTCAATTGGCTTCACGTTTTCCAAATTTTCGTCAATTAATTCCGTTGATACATCAATGTTGCGTGTTACTTTGTTTTCGTTCAACAATTCATCCGAAACATCAACGTTACGTGTTTCTTTGTTTTCCTTGATTTCGTTTTCTGCTTCTTGTAGCGACTTGTTAATTAATTGTGGTTCATCTTTTACTTCTAGCTTTTTAAATTTATTATTATTTTCTTGTATTGATTCTTCAAAATTAATTTTTGTAACCGCGTCTTCTTGTAGTATCTTTACTTCGCCATCTATTCTTTTTATCTCCTCTTGCATTTCAACTTTTGATATTGTTAACTCCTTTATATCTCTTTTCAAATTTTCTTCAGTAATTTTTATGATTTCTATTATTTCTTTGGCAGTTTCTTTTGATGCGTCTTTTATATCTCTTTTGGTATTTTCTTGTCCTTTTATTAAAGACTAACATTTCCATCATGCGGTCCTCGAAATTAATTTTGTTTTGTAATATTAATAATCAATTTATTACAACTTAAATTTAATATGGTTATTTATTCTGCGCTTGCATGCCGCATCTGCGTTCCAATTTTCGAACGTTGAACAGTTGTACTCAAATATTTTGTTCACATGTGTAGACATCTGCATGCCTTCAAATATTCAACGCCACAGTTTTATAAATTATCGTTCTCAAATGTTAAATGTGGTTATTTATCATAACGGCCTTAGGGTAGTTTTTCTCATGGTCGTGGTGTCTCGAGCCTCCACTTTGGTTTTCCAATTTTCTTGTTGTTTTACTCAGTCGGTAGATCATGAGTTACTTAAATCTCAGGGTAGCTTTTCGTGTTCGTTGGTTCGAGCTCCACTTGCGGCGACAAAATTATTGTTGACGTGCTCTTTTAGTCCACGGACCAACTATTTATTTTTTTGAATTTCGTGAATTCAAAATTTTTACTTTAAACTTTAATTTTCTTTTCCAAAACACTTTTTTCACTTCAATAAAACACAACTCTTGCAAAATTTTAACTAAAACTTTCCTTTCTTTTATTTATAACAAATTCTATACAATAATTTTACAAACTTCTCGCTCAAGCGTCCTACACACTCGACTGCTCGGCGTGGACTGCCCCCTCCTTCCAATGCAAAAGTTCTTCGTCTGCGCACAAAGACATTTCTTCACCAAATCCAATTCCCCCTTCTTTTAATTATTTTTGGTTTACAATAATTCATTTACAAATTTTTGTTACATTTTGTCAAATTTACATGTTAATTTTTTAATTTAAATTTTTGGATATTTTCGAATTTTTGGCTAGGCATTGAAATACAGTTCAATATATATGATGTGTTTACAATCACAATTTCGAGGGTTCTGGTTAGATTTGAATTATACGGACAGACGGATGGACAGACACGGAGCCAGATCATAGGGCTTCTTGCTATACTTTGTATAGAAGCCTAATAGCGCACTGGGTACCCAGTTCTTAGCCCTCTATACACACTAAGTATTTCTAACACGATTTGAAACGCTCTGTATGATTTTGAATTATGCGGACAGACGGGCGGACGGACAGACACGGAGCCAGATCATAAGGCTTCTTGCTATACTTTGTATAGAAGCCTAAAATTCCTAACGATAAAAATAATCCTCATATTCGGAGGGGGAGGGGATTCCGTTACGTTACCATGGAAACGGTGATTCTGACATACTAGGCAGGCTATGTGCAAGTTCACAACTAGCGCCCACTGGTTGGGCGCGCCGGCACTTTTCATGGTATACCTTTTTTATCTTTGCTTTTATTTACTAATATAAAAATTTGAAATCAATTAGTATATAAATGAATTTAAAGTAAAATTAATGTAGTAACGTTTTAGTGAATATTTTTTTCAGCAAGTTAGTATAGTTTAAAACGGTTTAAAAGCATAGATTTTTATCTTAATTATGGTTTTTCTAAAATTACAACAAAAATTAAAACAAAATGTTTCTTCGCAATATTTCCTTACCAGTTAACTGTAGGACGAAAATGACTTCTACAAATCTTATGGAGAACAAAATTTACTAAAACTTTTATTTAAGATATATCTTTCCAAGTTGAATAGTTGCTGAGCGCCAGCGCTGCTTATTAGAGCACATTTTTGAAAGTTTCAAACACGTACACTTTCCATTATTTAGAACCATCAAAATTAATTGTTTTTCGTTGAATCTTTTGCAATTTTCGTTTGTAATCCGGGTGGGGGGGGGTGCAGCAGGTGATATTTTTCATAACTATCTCAGTACCGTTCTTCTTAATACCAAGGGATGTAAAAGTGAAAGTTTTTCTTTCGCAATAAATTAAGTGTACCTGGAGGGTATTCTATACCCCCAAACCCCCCGGTAGCGGCAGCCTAAATGAGTTCCTGAATCCTGATAAGCATCCATTTGTTTTCATTACTCTAAGCGAGCACCGTAGCAAAGGTGAGGCGACCGAGGATTTGGACGCCATCGCAATGGGGGCGCTAAACCTCGACAAAACTCATTAAATGATAGTTTAAAATTTTCAAAATGTTAGGAATCTTTTGGGAGGGGGCGCATATATTCAAATTAGCCATTAACATTACCAACAGCACACTAAATTTGATTAAATAATTTTCAAATTTTGAAATTCAATTAAAAAAAATCTTACGTAAGAAATTGTCTTGACCCCCCTTCCCCCGAATAAGAAAAAATAAGATGTAAGCTACCGCCCCCTCCCCCTAAACGTCTTACGTAATACATGAACGGCCCCTAACAAATTGTTATGTCATATTTTTGCAGGAGTTAAACTTGAATATTGATGATCCTTGGAAGAAACTTTTCAATATATTGGACTTGGTTGGAAAACACTTAGGGTGGGATGCTTATTTAACAAATTGGGGCAATAGCTTTACGAAAGAAAGTTATTGGCAGAAATTGTCCAACTTTTACAAAGCTTCTAGAATATCATTGAACGTCGAAGGTTCCGGATGCACCAAGCAGTTGTTGTATTGCATTACAATTTTTTTATTGTACTCTCTGTATGACTACAATTTGAGTTTATCTCCGACTAGTACACCCTTACAAATACAAACGCCCCTCATCTTAGTGGAAGGATTTGTAGGTAAGACTTCATTCATTTTTTAGCAGGAATCTATTAGAATCGGAGCCGTTTAAAGAATTTCATTTTGATCAAAACCGAACTTAACATCAAAATATTATTTGAAATACTGGCGGCTCCGATTAGAATACCTAACCAGTCTAGGCAAACAGTAGCTAGACTTCCTGAATTTTTTTTTATGCATTTCTCAGATTCTAAATTACCCAATCCACTGTTAGATTTAAATTCAAAACGACGCAAAGACGATACCGCAACTCCCCACCTAACAATAGACAAAGGTGAAAATCGCAACGTAATTGGTAACTTTTTAATGGCCGTAAACTGTTGGGACTTGCTTCACTCGTCGGAAAATTTACAAAGAGGTAACTTGACGACAAAATTTGACTTCAAAACCGTTACTTGATTTTTGTAGAGTTTTCAAAGTTGAATGTACACTTGAAATTGGATTCGTGGATATCAAATTTTTTGGTCGACTTTGCGATATACAAAGGTCACTACGATGACGCTTTGCTGAGGCTACAACAAACCAACGTACCACTCTTATCGTTGACTAGCTACATTAGACAAGCAAATATTTTATATATGAAACAGAATTTTGCGGTAAATTATAATTTTTGTTTATTTTCTGGTTTCTATTTTTAAATTTTAGGCTTCTTTTGAACACATAGTCTTGGCAGTACAAAGCATACCGATGGCAAATCGGGGTGGTTTAAGTACCCAACTGGTTCTTGGGGGTAGCCAACGACACGTGCACTTTTTGAGTCTAAATCGATTGTCCGTGCTCCAATACTGCATTAAATTATTGATGAGGTGTATAAAGGTAAGTTGGAATCCTTTGAGGTGCTAAGAGTTTCTTCTGATCATTTGTTTTAGGAAAGCAGCGAACTGAAACATCCAAACATTCCCGACTTAGCTATAGGTAACATGTTGGTATTGTTACAATTCGATTGGCCTCAAGAAGAAGATATTTTGCCTTCACTTATGGAACAAATTCAACAGAGAGGTGCATTTTCCTATTTGCTCTTCCAGATGTACTTAATTAATTCTGATATTTTGGAGGAATTGACGTATTTGTGGTCGGAACAAGGAAGTCAGATTACATTGGATATTTTGCCACACTTGGGGTGAGTTTTTCAATAAAATCCATTGTATTTTTTAATTCAATTTATCTTTCACAGTCAGAGACGGATTGGAACTAGAGGCGCCGATAAGGGCGTGAAGGAAGAAATAAGGCATGCAATGAAACGACAAATTACACGGACTAGTGAAGCAATGGACGTCTTAATGATCAAATTTATTATTCAGGAGAGGGGTCACATTTTGCAGTCTTTAGTGTAGCGACCTGTATATATTAATTTCTATAAGAATAAAATTTTTTTACCGGAACTTCTCACAGAGAATTTATGGTTTATCACTCTCGAAATAGGTGGAACACATGGTATAATAACTTTCAAGGTAGGATATTGTCACGATTAGATTTGGTTTTTCTAAGTCGTGGATGATTTGGGGGATGTAGCTCATTTTGGGATCACTAAAAGTGGGATCGGCGTAACAAATAATAAATCAAAGTTCATAACAATTATTTATATTAAAGTTAAAATAACATATTTACAATTAATATTTTACACTAACCTTACAATTATCATTACAAGGGTAGTTGGTAGTCGTACAGCCTGGCGTGCGAGAGGTCATTTTTGGTAATCCTTTTATGAACTATTAACTTTGAACAATGATTAACTCTTAACTTTGAACCAACATTTTAATTAACATTACACACGCAGTGGCTTACTTAGCCACACGCGTATTACCGACGTAACTCCGACGTAACTAACTATTTTGCCCTCCTGTTGCCATATTTAATAACTCGCATCCCACCTGGCTCTCTGTACTGACTTGAACTACCATCTTGCTAATATTGCAATTCTCACGACGTTACATAGAAGTAACGGTCATGGAGTTCTAGCTACCTTTCTTATCTTTTGCAATACTGCACTTCACACACACACCTGCTAGACGTCTCGCATCTTATCTCATCGTAATATTATCTTTCACGTCCTGTTGGACGTGATTGAACTTTCCATAATTATAATATATAAAAAAAAGAATAATGATTTTTGAATTTTGACTTTTCAAAGTGTGACATAACCCCCCTTGCAAGGAAAGGCTGTCCCAAGCCGTTTATGGATGCCGCCTGGCTTTGCGTGAGTGTGTGAACGCCCAATTGCAAAAAAAAATAATAATATATGAACAAAAAAAATTTTCTTAAAATAACAAAAACACATGAAAACAATTGAACAGTATGCGACAGAATAATCCAAGCATATAACATATATAACATATTTCTCTCATCATATAGTTCTCATTCTCATTCTTTCTCTTTCTCATTCATTCTCAATAATCAAAATAGTTCTGCGCATGGTAGGCGGAGTTACTGACGTCATTCGTGACCATATTCTCATGCGTTGAACTTAAGTTGTCGTAATCTTACATTGAAGATTTTGTTTTGTGTGTTTTTTCCAAATTATTTTTGAGTGTTTTTCGTTACAGTTTATATTATTTATAACTGTAAAAATGAGGTGTGCAGTGTTCGGTTGCAAATCCGATAACAAAAGTAAATTATTTGTGAGAAAAATTGCTTTTTTCTGTTTTCCTTGTAACAATCGTGAATTAAGGTTAAAATGGATTCATTTGTGTTATCGGTCTGATAAATTTAATATTGACAATTTAAGGATTTGTTCGATACATTTTAATAATGACGATTTTGAGAAAAATTTGAAGCACGAATTGTTGAACTTACCTGAAAGCTCCTTTCGTTTAAAGTTAAAACCTTCTTCGATACCTAGTCAACATCTGCCAAGAAAAAGTTCAAATTCGACATCTACAAAAACCGATGAACGCAAAAATCGTCTTGAAAAACGAAAGAATTTAGAGGAACATGAAACCTTGCTCAGTGAAATATTTGAAAGGTAAGTTTTAATATTGTTATAAGTAAATTTTGGCACGATTGTATTTTTCTTACTAGTACTTAAATTAAATAATTCTTGTAGATCTGTTACTGATAACAAAATTGGTGGTGGTGATTTAATGTTAACTAATGATAATAATATTAACAGAAGTTTTATGAAAACGTGTGATGTTAGGTGAGTTTAACTAACTATATTATATGTAATTCTTAGTCAAGTAGTATTTACAATGCAACAGGAACTGTTATAAAAACTCGGCGCTCCGCGCCTCGCAAAGGGGCTCCGCCCTGGACCCCCGGATTCCTTCTATTTTAGTCTCCGACTAATATCTTTAACATGGAACATGTTTTTCGGTACTAAACCGTTTATCATAGTTTTCCTCGAGATTTAGGGGTGCCCATCTCGTTTCTTCTTCTTACTGTTGGTCATAATAGGATAATCCCTTATATTTTTTGTGTTGGTAATAAAAATTTACTATATATTGTAGCGTCTGGTGCCTTGAAGAAGCACGAGTACACACACAATCGGTTTATGGACACCTACCTTTAATTCGACTCTTACTTCTCAGCGTATTAATGCGTCGGGATCTGATTCAACCAACACTTTTTATACGAGCTTATGTCGAACGAATTCTTGATTCCAACAAAGATAAAACTACAGTTGGATTCCGTTAACAAGTTTTTAATCAAATAAACAAATTCCAACATATAACATATAACCCAAACAATCAAACAATCTTTATATAAAATACTACTCTACGCACTGATTAATAAATGGTAGCTAACCTGCGATTTGTATCGTGCGCACAATTTTCTTTCTTCTATTTTCTAATTCCCAATCTCGTCACGATCCAACTCTCGTGCGGATCTAATCGTTCCACTCTTTCCAGAACTGCTTCTCCTAGATCGGATAATTTAGTATCCGGATCTCCCTTACGTATCTGTATGACACGATCTCGACCACAACCTTCGTTGCCAACACCTTTCGTATCCCGCTATCTTACGGAATCTTAAATTCTCCAAGGCATTAATCTTCTCTGGTAGCACCACCGTATTTCGTTCACGAATATAATTTATCTCAGTATATTTTATGTGAATCTCACTTGAATTCGCGAGTTTATCTCACAGTACTAAATACACGACCGTCACCTTTCGTGATCTCGATGATACCTCCTATTTACTTTTTATGTAACGTGCGTTACTATATATTTTGTTTAAAAACCGGAGCTTCTTATATTCTCGGCTTGTTTGTACATGGCCGACGGTTTTCTGCACGTTTGATTAAATTACACATGTTGTATATAATGTTTACATACAACATGTAACACGAACAAACTTAAAATTAAATTCAAACGACAAAAAAAAACAAACACATGCAAACACATGCAAACAAATGTGTTTGAACCTCCGGTCTCCAACTGTACTTCTCTCCTTGTTGGTACGACTCTATCCTCAACATGGATAGCGCGTATCACAACAATATATAAGCAAATTGTCTTTTTGCGCTCGGTTTCGGATTTAAATTTTTGGTAATAAAAATTTTGTTATTGAAAATTCATTATTGTGAATGCGCAGATGTTATTCGATAATCTATTCTATATTCAAATTATAAACTATAAATTTGAATTATACATGTGCTGATTTTTGGTGTCGATTTTTGGTGTCGGTTTTTGGTGTCGATTTTTGCGAGGTAACGACCGTAAAAACATGTTCCATGTTAAAAAATTATATCTGCATTTTATTTCAGTGTGGGGTCATCCATTGTGGGGGAGGGGGTATTGGATATCTTACGGACCCTTACGTAGGGGGGAGGGGTCCGACGTATTCCTTACGTAAGTTTCTTAAAATATTTTTTTAAATTAAATTTAACAATGTAATATAATTTTTTCTTTTTATGTTGGTAATTTATTATATCCAGGTATAATGGAAATATCATATATTGAAATATATAGTACTTAAAAATCATTAAACATAGTTAGTCCAGTCAAATTAGACGAAAAAAGGGGTTCAGCTCGGAAAAATTCCCACCTAGCTGAATTTTGGTACACATCTTTATGACATCGTTATAAACAATATGTAAAAAGTCGACCTCGATATCATGTGCGCGTTAAAGGTTATTCGAGGTCAAAGGTCACGAAATTGGCCTTTTTTTAACCGACTTCAAAAAAGAAGGAGGTTATCAATTCGGCTGTATTTTTTTTTTAATGTTTGTTACCTTTACCTCATAACTCCGTCATTTATTAACCGATTTTCAAAATTTTTTCACAATTCGAAAGGATATAGTTACAGATTGGTCCCATATAAATTTCATCAAAATCGGTTGAGTACTTTGGTTTTTATTGATTGTAAGCCCGCATTTGCGAAAGCCTCTTTTCACGCTGTTCACTACTCTCTTCGGAAATAGTCTTGGATATAGATTTTCTACTTTGAGATAGGCGTTTCGCCCTTTCTTCGCTTGTCTCATTTGAACGGCGCTGTCGCATATGGGCAGCACGTTTAGTGTTTAGTAGGTCTACCCAGGGGCGGTCCTAGCAAGATTTTCAGGTGGTGCGAGATCTTATTTTGGCGCCCCCTCCCCCCCATTGTTTTTTTAATTTGATGAAATTTTTTCAAAAAAAAATTTAAAAGAAAAAATATAAAAAGAAATTTTAAATTTTATTTATTGACAGCAGAGAGGTTTTAGACTAAAGATACGATAATATGTGTTTAAAAAGATTTATTTAATCAAATTAAGAAATAAAAAAATTAACTACAAAGCCACTTTTCTCGCTTTTGCACCTGCAAATTTTTTTATTAGTTCGGAATAATCTAAGTCCTTGCCAATATTATTTTCTATGGACAAAATTGCTAAATCTGAAAGTCGCTCCTGACACATAGTCGAACGTAAATAAGTTTTAATCAGCTTTAATTTACTGAAGCTTCGTTCTCCATTGGCGACCGTTACAGGTATGGTTAACAGAATCCGAAGTGCTGTCCACACATTCGGAAATATATCCTGCCAACCATTTGTTTTAATAAGTTGAAGAACTTTTATTGGTTCTGCTGATTCAATGTCTTTCAACAGTGGATTCAGGTGTAAAAGTTCCTCAACCAATTCACAACCAGATATGTCATATTTTTCCCCATCGGTTAAACTTATCTCTAAATTCTCACATGCTTTGTCCAATTTTGTCTTTTCAGGAATTTCTTTGATATTGTACAAAAATGACCATACATCATTAAATTTCGATAGTTGTAAAAATCTATTAACCAACGCATTTTCAATTGTATCGATCATGGGGTAAAAGACGCTTATTTTAAACAACTTTTCGGGATCCGTTGGTGTCTCATCAGCGGCTTCGTATTCAAATAGTTTCTTTTTTCTTCGGATGCGGACTGGCTTAAAAATAATATCTATCCCAGCCTGAGAAGCAATTTCCGTAGCTGTTATCAGAGCAGTCGAATAATCCCTGTACTCTTTTACAAATTCCGAGCAGTTCTTCAGCAATCGTGAAGCGTTTGGTATATCCATTGTTTTAGACTGCATAGCCTTACTTACAATGTTTACTTGAAACAATATATCATACCAAGCCACCATTGTTATTATGAACTCAAATTGCTCCATATTCTGAATCAGGGACAAGGCCTCTGATGCTGCAACTGAGTCATTTGTTTCTTCGTGAAGTTCCAGAAGGGCGTCACGAACTGAAGAGTATTTTTAACGAACTGCAGCGAGACTAGAAACTCTACTCTCCCAACGAGTTTCACAAACTTTTTTCAGCGATAGTGCTTCTACATGCTTGGATATCACTTCCCATCGCTTTGTTGATCCAGAGAATAGAACAAACAGTTTTTGAAGAAATCCGAACAAAGAAACCGATTTAACAGATGTTTTGGCGGCATCTGCTATTACCAAATTTAAGCTATGACAACCACATGGATTAAAAAATGCTCGTGGATATTGCTTCAAAACTCTGCTTTGGACACCTTTGTTTACTCTTACCATATTAGATCCATTATCGTATCCTTGACCGCGACAATCATTCATATCTAAATCAAACTCTTGCACAATATCATCAAGAAAGAGGCCAGTAAGTCCAGCTCCCGAAGAGTCACTTACCGGCTTGTAAGCAATGAAACACTCGCGCACTTGGACTTCATCTTCATTAGTGTCAACAAAACGCAATGTTAAAGATAATTGTTCAATGTGACTGACATCAGGAGTGCAATCCAGTATGATGGAGAAGTATTTCGATGATTTTACCATACTCAAAATTGTATTTCGAACTTCACTTCCAAGTAAGCCGATCAACTCGTTTTGAATATGTTTGCTAAAATAGTGAACATTAGTCTCCTTATTAACAATACGGCGGAGGTGCTCCATTATCACAGGGTCAAATTTTCCCATCAGTTGCACTAAACCCAGAAAGTTACCATTATTAGGAGTATATAGTGCCTCAGATCCAGATCCTCTGAAAGGCAAATTATTACTTGCTAAAAAGAATACTATGGACATCATTCGTTCGAGGATAGCAACCCACCGTGATTTCTCGTCTTTAATCTGTTTTTGCAAATGCTTGTCAATTCCACTAAAATTCTTTAATCGACTCGACGCTTCTATCCAACTGTTCATGGCGTGCTGGTGATGTGAGGAAGTTTCGTGAGTTTTGAGACGCACTGATAAGTGCGACCAGTCGTCAAATCCATCTTTTCCTAAATTAGAGTGGGACATTCTGTTGAATAAACGGCAACAAAAACAATATACTTTATTTTCAGATTTAGAGTAAACGAGCCATCTTCTTTTATAAGTTTCTCCATTTGGCATCACCCTTTGAAAATGCGTATTCGAAAAATGACGTCCGTCAGTTTTTTTTGGATACTTGTCGTTGCTCATTTCGTTACTAACAGGACCACGAATAATTATTTCATCTATGGTTCTAGAGTTAACGAATGACTATTTCGTAATATCATCAATTTCACAATTAGTATTTAGATTTTGAAGAGGTGACAGAGATGGTATGTCTGGTGTACTCTCTGTAATATTTTGAACTTCAGAGGAAATTCCAGAAATAGTTAGATTATTTTGTGCATACTGCTCTTCATCTTCATGGGCTTCATCTGAAGAACTTCTATTATATAGGTCTTCTTCCGTCGCGTTTTGAACTGGTTCTGATGATGCCGATTCAGATGACTTCTCAACTCTAAAAAAAGTTGCCATCAATTTTGCAGCCTTTTCACTTTCGTCTTGCTTTTTTCGTTTTCTTTTCAAGTTTTGAGCGCCGGATAGTTTTTTTTGCAGGTGGGGACATTGTTAATAAAATTTCTACGGCAGCGTGGTGAGGATATTTTTAAAATAATGCACTGGTAATGGTAAATTTTCTTTTGACACCTTTGCTTGTCCATTCCTATTATAAATAGAGGTATGGGGGTATGGCGGACAGATTGTCTACCAACAAAAAAAATATTTTTTATTATATTGGCAACTCTATTATTTTAAATATAGTTACATTGTTTACTGAATGAATTGTGTTTTTAAATAATATTTTTTCAAAATATTTTCTCAATTTGGCCCCTTTCCAACGGCGCCCGGCGCGGTCAAAATATTTTTTCAAAATATTTTAAAAAAGTTTTTTTCAGCATATTTTCTCACTTTGGCGCCCCCCTTACAACGGCGCCCGGCGCGACCGCGCCGGTCGCTCCGCCCTAGAACCGCCGCTGGGTCTACCCATATTCGCTTTCGATAAATCAGTTAAGGAACGCAAGATTCACTAAAAAGCAAGAAATAAAAAAAAATTAAAAAAAAAACCGACTTCAAAAAAAGCACTACAAAAAAAAATTGCACTAAAAAGTTAAAAAAAAAAAAATTTTTTAAAAAAACAAAAACCGACTTCAAAAAAAAGCAGTGTAGTGTTTTGTAGTGCTTTTTTTTGAAGTCGGTTTTTGTTTTTTTTTTAAATTTTTTTAATATCTCGTTTTTTATTAGTCGTACAATAAAAAGTTTTAGATACAATTTGTAGAGGAGGTAATTATCTACAAAAATGGTCTTATGACATTTTCACGTTAAGTTGATAGTTTTTTACCTAATTTGACTGGACTAAGTGGCATAATAGTGAGAATTATAGAAAATGGCATCAAACTTTGGTGATATTTACGAACGGTTTTTCATCTATGTAAATAAAAATTTAATTTAAATTTTTGTATTTATCATTAACTATCTAAATATATAAAAATGGATGTATGTGTGTATGTATGTTCCCTATAGACTCCTAAACCGTTTGACCGATCGGAACCAAATTTGGCACAGTTATTATGTAGCTCCCTGCGCATGTTTTTGTATTGAAATAGTGCAAAAATTCGCAAAGGAGAGGAAAGTTGATTTTGAGTAGCCTGCCTTCCTTTAAGGAATCTCGATAATCCATTCATGCGCGTCCCATAGGACGCGCATGAATGGATTATCGAGATTCCTTAAAGGAAGGCAGGCTACTCAAAATCAACTTAAAAAACAATAATGAATGCTGTCAAACTGTCAACCGATCGACAATGCAAATACGCGTGCACGTGCTTTACGTTTCTATTTGACCAATCTTAACCAAATTTGGTGTAGGAGTTATTTACAATGCTACGAAAAACATAGGCTACTTTAGTACCTTGGAGTGAGGCCGAAGGCCGAACAACCACATCCCACACGGTCTAGACGGCTAAAGGCGGCTGGTAGGCCGACTGTGCCAGCTAGTATAATATATTATTATTCATATTTTATAAATATAAGGGGCGGAGAGGGGGGTCAAAATTAATTTTCTTTTAAATAATCCTTACGTAAGATGTGGGGGGGGGGGGTTGCCACAATCTTACCTACCGCCCTTACGTGGCGGGGAGAGGGGGTCCAAAATTACCAAAACCATCCTTACGTAATTAATGGACGGCCCCTGTGAATACTGATAATACAGAACAAGATTTAACTACTGCTTTAAAGTTGAGAATAGCTACCTTAGAAAGTGAAGTAGAGGTTTTGAAGAAACTTTATTGTGTAATATTGCATTTCAATTTTTAGCGGAATTTTATTTTTAAAATTCAAATATAAAATATAAACGAGGTAGAAACAGGAAAGAGAGAACGGGAGACCGAAAGTTGATCTTTTAAAATCGAGATGGCGTGATTGTAACAGAAATTTAAAAGATTGAATAGTTAAGGGTTTTTGGGAAGGGGTAGAGGTAAAAAGGACGCGGGAACCATCTTGAAATGAGGGACAGAAGAAGTTAGGTGGTTGATGGTAACAGTCGGGGTGCACGTTATCAAGCGAATTTTTATTTTAAGTTTCATCAAGAAAATATTCTTATAAAACGAGATTATAGACGAATACTATTCTACTAATCAGGGAAATTACGTGTAAGTAAGAAATTTTAATTATTTACGGTATATTTTTGTGAAATAAGTTACCACGAGGCACGAGGTTCAACTTTTGGGTTTTTCGGTGATTTTACTAAAATGTTATAAATATTGTGTTATTCAATGAGGGATGTAAAATATCAAGTTAGATCTGTAATAAATAAACCATTATAATATAGGATGACCGTTAATTAACGCGATATCTGAAAATCGAGTAGGTGACTGCCACGTGGTAATTTGATCTTGATTTTATATACAGTAGTTCAAAGAAATTTGATTTGTTTATTCTATTAATAAATTAATAATCATATCTTGCATATTACATAAAAATATCGTCAAATATCGTCAATTATATTCAATTACATAATATACAGGGTATTTCCGAAAGGTTTGGCATTGCTTCAGATATTCATAACGTAGGTTTTAAGTTGTTCTATTCATTGGTGGTAAATTCAAAATGGAGGATGATAAGGAACGGTGGTTAAATGTGGTTATGATTCATCAAGGTAAATGTTGAGGTGGTCAGTATGTGGTTACATGTGTTCTGCACATATTTTATTATTGATAAAATTTTTATGTCTATATTAAAAGGTTTGGTAATTTATTGCGAGACGAGTATTGTCTTAGCTTAGGTAAACGAGGTATTGAAGGTATGTCGGTATAACAGGGTCCTTTCTTTGAGGTATGGTGATACTTACAAGCTCATTGTATGAGTGTAAAGTAAAATAACCCATATAGCAAATCACACCCGCGAAAATTTCCTCGATAAGCCAGAGGCTGGCTTGTGATTTGTGTAAATTCTGACCAGGAGGCGGAACATGGAGGTAGCTAGAAATTGTATGGTTGTATAACGTGGTCATATTTCACCCCCCCCCCCCCGAACATTGTGTGGAGCTTGGCGGTATTGCTCTATTCGATAAGGAAGACTTTTGTTATACTGAGGTGTAATTTTACAGGTATTATAAACAAAAATATTATGGTTTATTTATAGGTATAAAAGTTGTAGACGTATTTAGTCCAACTTTCTTGCATTGAAGTTGAAGGCGTAAATTAGCCCGACTTGCAAGCCAGCTGAATCCAGTCGTATTTTGACTGATGACAAACAAACATTCTAAAAAGGGGAATCTAAATACAAATTAATATTAAATAATATTTTACTGATCTCAAATGTGGATCGAAGGTATGATTTTAGTTCGCAGTCACAAATTTGGCTGTAGAATATTCTCTAAGAGAAATTTATGGGTTTTATTATTAAATGAATTACCACTGACCTTATTATCAGAAATGATGAATGAATTACCAATAAATATGAACAAATTATTACAAATATCAAAATCCACTCAATAATGAGTTGTGTTCACTTGGTTTAATATCAATAAGAGATAACTTTCATTACTATTTTGGCTTGTTGATCCATTCCCGTGATTTTTTCTTTTTTTTTTTTTAAATAAATACTAAATGAAATCTGAGTACAAGATTGGGTGTTTTATTTAGTCAATTGGTTTTTAGAATGTGAACTTCGTTCACATTCTGTATCGAACAACGGGACATCTTTCTTTGAATCACTGTGTATGAAGTAGGTAAGCTAATTATGTTTTAAAGGTAATGCAATCTTCACGAACTGGGCTTTCCCGTTCAATAAAAGAACTGAGGTGTACTACGGTAGGGTAGTTACAACGTGTGGGTTTGCTAGACAGATCACAGACTTAGAACGATGGTATTTGAATTTCCGGATGTTGAGATTTTTAAGATGACGGCGGGAGATTTAAATTCAAAGTTCAACATTACAGTAGAAAATAAAATTATCTACAAAAATGATCTTGGCAACTTTTACCGTCAAGTCCGTCATTTCGTTTTGCCTTCAAGTTCAACGTGCGCGTTTTTCTGCAACATTGACAGAATTGTGGAATTGAATGTGTGAATTGAATTGTACATTTTAATTATGGAATTGAAAATCCACAAAACAGCGCATTTTCTGTGCCCTCAAAAAATATTTTTATATTATATTATAACACACAAATTTTACTATTGTGAAGTTGTCCTCCATATTATGCATCTTCTCGAGGACGAAATTTTCAACAAACAAAGGTCCTTGCAGTTTTTTAGTATAACGAACGTAAATTTTTTTATTATGCGAAGTTATGCACATTCGGACGATGCTGATTTATACTGAAAAAATTATAATTTTTTGTTTTTACGTTTTTCCTTTATTTTCGTATTCATTTATGCAAGACATGCATAACACTTTTTTAAAATTAAATTAGCTCGAAAACGCGAGCGATTTAAAACCCCCATTAAGTGAGCCGAGAGGCCGAGTAACCATATCCGACTAGTATGTTATTAGATTATTTTTCAGATATGGTTCGTTAGATGCAATTCCTAGTACTTACAAAGCATCAAGAGAAATTACTAGGCAACTTAGTACTGCAAGAGCTGAAGTAGTTCCAGAGTCCTGGTATGATTGGCGTTTCCTCAAAATTAGCCAGACCGCAAGCCAAATCAGCAACGATACCTGAAAATCCTAAAGCGAAAGGTTTCGTTGCTGGTTTCGCCAGCGGTCTGGTATTAAGTCAACTATTCCAAAACCAGCACCGGTGAAGAAAAAATAAATTAGTTTAATCGCATTTAACCAACCGCAATGATGTCCTAAAAATTGTTTTTAAAATAGTGACCATCTACAAAGCTTATTTTTTTACAAAAATTTTGATTCAAATTCTTTCATAAATATAATATGGTCTCACTTTTACCAAAATGGAAACGTCTAAATCAAATTTAGTTGACTTTAAATTGAATGAAAGTTTATTCAGCTATTTTTGAACAGTAAAAAGTGAAGAAATCGCGTTTTTGTTGCAAATATTTTTGAATCAATCCAATTTAAATCGTGATAAATTGAAAATTGAAAGAGTATAAAATACCTGATACGAAAAACCCTATGTATTATTATTTTGTTACAGTCTTTTTGTCTTATATTTTGTCTATTTGTCTTTTTGTCTTATATCGTTTAAGGTAAACTATGTTATGTATGAATTTCGTTTAGCAATCAATAAATCAACTTTTTAAAAAAACATTAATTTATTTCAAAAACACGGAGTCGCAATTACACAAGTTACAGGAATGAATTTATGCAATGAACTGACTTAACTTATTCTATATTAAAATGTTTTTGTATTGAAATAGTGCAAAAATTCGCAAAGGAAAATTCGCGAAGGGAGACTACAGTGACGCGCATGAATGGCTCATCGAGATTCCTCATTAATAATTTTTTTTTAATGTCGGATAATCGGATGAGCTACTTAAAGAACTAAGGACATCTTTTTCTATATCTACTCTATATATATAAAAAGATAAGGGTTTTTATGCAACGTTTTTATGCAACGATTTCATGCAACGATTTTATGCAACGTTTTCGATAATAGGATAATCTGACAACCAATAAAAAATTCTATTATATAAGTCAAAGGGAATGCAATATAAATTAAAAACCAAAATTGGTAAACATCGATTTATTAATTTAAAAAGGTAGTTCTCCAAGATTTTCTTCGTTTTAAAATATAAGGTTGGTAATCCCTTATCCATAAAACGTTTTGCAATTTCATTGGCTATTGGTTAAAAAAAAGAACCAATCATTAATTTGATTTAAAATTGTTATTCAAAAACGATCCATAAAATGTTTGCACATAAAGTTTTATGTTTTACTTATATGGAGTAAAAGAGTACGGATTATCTGACCCGTAATCAGATAATCAGATTATTGCTTTCTTCGGATCACCGGATCATTGGATCACCGTATCATAGGATTATAGCCTATATATATATTTATAGGACGTTGATGTCTATATATTAAGTAAGTTAAAGAAGTTGTACTATCACCATCACAATTTGGAGAATTAAGTACTGTAAAAGTAATTGTAGTAAAAAATAATTTAATACTATTGTCCAAAAATTACTACCATTCTACCTTTAAATTCAATAGCTGTTCGAGAGTTAACATCTAATCATTACCTTTCAACTTTGATCATATCACAAAATTTAATGAGATCCTGACGGTTAATACATAGTTTCGGCTAGAGATGAGGACTCATTTAAAAGTTATCTTTAACCAAAAAAGGATTTTACGTTTTCTGACTGTTATAATTAGCGGAGCTTCTTTAATTCTAAGAACAGATGGAATAAAAGTAAACAAAGGAGTGCGACCACAACGGGATACATCCTCAGATACTGAAAGTACACAGAAAGAAAAAAAAGACGAAAAACATCTACTGAACGTTCGAGAAAACACAAAACTCGACAGCAACAACTACAAGAGAAATAAGAACCTTCAACAATCAAGACCACCAGCAACAACTTCAACTGAAAGAAGCAGAAAAAGAAGAACGCTACAGCAACCATCGACAGATCTGGCTACTGTTTTAGAATCGGTACAATTACAAGAGGAACAAGAACCTTCAACATCAAACCCACCAGCAAAAACTTCAACCGAAAGAAACAGAAAACGAAGAGCGCTACAGCAACCATCGACAGATCTGGCCACTGTTTTAGAATCGGTACAACTACAAGAGGAACAAGAACCTTCAACATTAAAACCACCAGCAAAACCTTCAACTGAAAGAAGCACAAAAAGAAGAGCGCTACAGCGATCATCGACAGATCTGGTCACTGTTTTGGAATCGTAACTCCTCATGATGCGGGTGAAATGACCGAGAAATGTTCAAATTGTTATGCTATTTTTTGGAAAAATGAATTTTGCAAGAAAAGTTTTTGTCATAATGGAAAAGTTAAACTGTCCAAATTATCGCCAGGATCCAAATTGGATACCCCAATAAACATTTTAGCCTGCGAATAGCCTGTAAATAGCCTGTCAGGTACAGCCTGTCCCTGTGCCTGTACCTGCGGCAGCCTCAATAACACCCTGACACAGGTACGAAACAGCTTAAGTGGCGCAAGAAATAGCCGGTGTTAAACTTGATTACAGGCACCAAATAGCCTGCGGTTAGCTCATCGCAGGTAAAAAATTACCCTAATGGCAGCCCTGACACAGGCCTGCGGTTAGCCTGCGGTTACCTTTATCGCAGGCATAAAAAAGCCTGCATTAAACTTTATCGCAGGCTCGAGGCAGCGCCTGGCACAAAAATAATTTATATAGATTAAATTTCGTTTAATAAATTTAATTTACTATAATCAATTTTGAAAATCAAAATAAAAAAATTTAATTTTTTTAATTAACCATTTATTTTATTTCTTTCAGGTGTTAATTTATTTTAACAACTTTTACAATTATTTTATTACATAATTTTTTATTTTACTCATTTCTCATTATTTGTAAGAACTATATAGTATGTTCTCTCATGATGATGTTGTCGTCTTTTTCTTTGTTTCTTGGAGTCTGAAATTAAATTTTGAAAATTAGAAATAAAATCTTACCTTGTCGAGGATCGAACCCGTAACCTTTGCCTTCATTGTCCGTCAGCGTTCCTCTGTGCCACCTCGCTGTTGTTATTTTAGTTGTAAAATTGCTTTATGACTACAAAAATTTAGTTTATAAGAAAAAAGGACTAATCGGATTTAATTTCCTAATTACATTTACGGCGAATTATCAGATAATTGTAATATCAAACAAAAATGAAATTTGTATATAAACGATTTCGACAGTCAGTCAACTTGAATAAATATATATACTGGTATTAAAATATCCAAATGGTTGGATACCAAAGTAATAGGCAACGAATGAGCACCCGTGGCCCGCCACGCTCTCTCGTGCGGCCCTTAAAATATTTTTCCCTTCAAAACGTAATAAAAATTTATTGATATTCAATTTTAAATTTAAATTATTTATAATATAATATATTTTAATGTTAAATATTTTTCACATTTCAATATTAGAGTTTTCTTTTCTGCAATATTTTTCTTTTCGACATACCACGTGGGTGTTCATAAAAATTTGTATTTTTATATCTTATTTCACTATTACACCTTCTTATTATTTGTCATAATTAATTAATTTTAATTTTAACAATAATTAATTTAATTTAAATACTTTTAATCACAAATAAGCGTAATATATATTTATAATAACATGTAACCAATGAGTAACAAGCGTTATGTTAACGGTGAAATTTTTCTTAATTCTGATTGGTTAAAACTGTTAAAAATCGGAATTAAAATTCATTGCTATTTAATTATTTATTTTTGTAATATATACTTTAATGTTAAATATTTTATTTGTTTCTCATTTGTAAACGTCAGTTTCCAAAAACACAATATTAATCAAGAAAGTTTATTTTATCAAGTCACTAACTTGTAAAACTGACAGTTAACTTGCAAAATTTTTACAAGTTAGTATTATTTACATTAGGAAATTTTGTTTTATCGTCATATATGTTGAAAATCATGGTACAATTGTTATTTCCAGTAACACAGATTTTTGATGATGAAAGAGTTGATACTGATGATGATGAACCATCTGTTGACTCAGAAACTGCTGAACTCGAGGACTGCAGAACATTTGTACTCTCCTTACTACCAAATAATTTGCTAGACATTTCGATTTTTTTGTTGACCGAATCATCGACATAACTCATCGCAATTTCGGTGCTCTTCCACCCTCCTGCACGCTTTAGTGCTAAAATATCTCCACCCGAATCCGCAACCATAGTGGCTCCAGTTCTGCGAAAAGAGTGGCCGGTGTATAACTCTGGGTTTTTTAAACCTAAATATTTCGCTATTTGCTTTGGGACACCACCAATAGTGTGCTGGCCAGCATTAAGGGAAATGCACTTTCCATGTCGGTATGTCAAAAAAAATCTTAGGCTTTCTGTTCCAGGAGGCCGAAGATTTACATATTTTCTGTATAACATGCAGGGCTTGAAGCTGCAGCCATCATCGGTTATGGTGAATCTTCTTGTTGTTAAATTTTTTGTTTGCCGCAATGTCACAATAACGTATTTTCCCATATCTTCTACATCATTCATGTTTAAGGAGAGAATTTCGTCACATCGACAACATCCAAAAATCCCAAATATTGTTACAATTTTCGCCAGCAACCACTGGTCATCAGGAGCATGTACAAGAAATTGTTCAACCTCTTCTTTACTTAATACCTTGGCCTTTTTTGGCGCATAACGCTCATTTTTTCGTTTCAGAAACGCTATTACCTTTTGAAATCTGCAAATGACAACTAAACGTCATATTTTTCAATAAATTTTTTAAGGAAAACAAACCTGCGAACAGGGGCATTTTCTTTCATTTCCAAGCAGCTTTTCAGCATAGACCATTTTGCCCATAAAGTATTAGGGCTGAATCTAGCTGATAGTTGATTCAAGTATACCAACAAAACATCTTCAGTTACCCCAATCACACTATTTTTGTTTTGCCACTTTTTGAAGTCGTCGTATTCTCGCTCGTACCTTGAAGCTGATTTTGCAGGTAATAAACTTGAAGCTACACTGCTGGCTGCCTCAATAATTTCTTTTGGTACATTCATTTTCGCTTTCGCCAAAACAAATGTAAAGAAAAATAAACAGACATGTTCATGGCAACGCTTCCATAGCTTACGACATTTGCGACAAATTATTGAGATTTTTTTGGAATTTATCTAACCTTTTTACAAATGAGAAACAAATAAAATATAAAACAATGCACGCAAGGTAACGGGTTTTACTGGCTCAAGGAGGTAACTGACTCGCCTGCGGCTCGTCAGTTATATCCTCCATTCGCCAGTAAAAACCCTCTTACCTTGCTAGTAATGTTATATACTATTTCACATTTCAATATTAAGAGCGCGCTGCGGAAAGAGAGAGAGGGAAGCAGTAGATATGATGTTGAAAGAAGCCTCTAATCTTTTGTAGAGATTTAAAAAATTTAAAAAAATTATTTGCGCCATATCTAAGGGAACCCTTGAACCCTTTGTACATTAAGTTGATTTTATATAGTTTAAAACTCCACTAAGGGCACTTTTTGATTTACAAGTTTTGTACAAGTTTTCTATAATTGATTATGAAATCGCTTCAAAATCAGGTTTTGTCCTTATAATGATCTGCAGAAGGCAATAACGAAGTTTCATTAAGATCGGTTGTCATAAAAATTCAAAATTGTCCTTTTTCATAAATTAAATTAACCTATTTACTTTTAATTTAAAGCGCTCAAAATTGGTTATTGCCTTCAATAGTCTTTCCTTATTAATATAAAAAAAGAATTACATTGATACGACGTTTAGTTTTTTAAATTTGTACAAAAGATTAGAGGCTTCTTTCAACATCATTCCCTCTCTCTCTTTCCGCAGCGCGCTCTTAATGAAACATCACATTATATATTTTATTATGTACTTATTAAACCTGTCATAGTATTAACTTAAGTATATATAGAGGCCTCTGTTAATTAGCTAGAAGAAAACATAAAATATTTAAAATACACGTTTCCATTCGCTAGTTAACTCAAGGGCTCTTTAAATATGTTGATAATATCGGGCGTAAGAGATTAAAAACTACCCCTCCCCCCAAATTATAAATATGACCGCTCCTTCTGATTCCAATAATATCTCATATAATAATTATTGTAATATAAAATGCGTATAATAATTCGTATAATCAATGAGAAACAAGAGTTTATTTGCTAGCGGTGAAATTTTTCTTCGTTCTGATTGGTTAAAACTATTTACCACGTGGGTGTTTATAAAAAATTTGTATTTTTATATTCTTTTTCATTATTACACCTTCTTATTATTTGTCATAATTAATTAATTTTAATTTTAACAATAATTAATTTAATTTAAATACTTTTAATCACAAATAAGCATAATATATATTTATAATAACATGTAACCAATGAGTAACAAGCGTTATGTTAACGGTGAAATTTTTCTTAATTCTGATTGGTTAAAACTGTTAAAAATCGGAAAAAAAATATTCGTGAGTCATCAATCGCAAATAAAATTTTGGCAGTGTAAACCTGTAAAAATTTTAACCAAACTATTGGTACTGAGAGGCCCCGGGTTCAAATCTCAGAAACCCACAATTTTTTTTACACTTTTGTGTATTAAGTTTTATATGTAATTTCGGTGTAATTTATTAAAAATTTTTATTTATTAAAATACACTTTCCACTGTATGTGTGAACAGAATTTTTCCTAACAGCATTCGGAAAAAGAACAAACGCCGATAATTATTAAATGTTTAAAAATCGAGCTCCGAGCAACACGTGTACACACTTATACCAGGTTATTATAATAAATATGCATTTTTCAATTTCAGAAAATATATATTCCAAGATACCGTTAATTTACCTTGATTAATTTTTACAATTAAATTTTTTTTCAAAAAAATGTTATGTTGTTTTATGCCGATAAATTACCTAACGGCAGGGCTGCCGCAGGTTAAATTATTAGCTAATTGCAGCCACAGATAAATAACCTAACGGCAGGCCTGCCGCAGGTTAAATTATTAGCTAAATTGCAGGCACAGATAAATAACCTAACGGCAGGCCTGCCCCAGGTTAAATTATTAGCTAAATTGCAGGCACAGATAAATAACCTAACGGCAGGCCTGCCGCAGGTTAAATTATTAGCTAATTACAGGCCCAGATAAATAACCCAACGGCAGGCCTGACGCAGGCTAAATTACAGGTTAATTGCAGGTACAGACAAATTGCAGGCCTGACACAGGCCTGTGTCAGGTGCAGGCTATTTACAGGCTATTTGCAGGCTAAAAATGTTACTTGGGACTGGCGATACATCTGCAAGCGGATTACCATTTGTACTACATAGACGACAATTTCCGATAGTGTTGGCATTCGCTATAACTATAAATAAATGTCAAGGGCAGAGCTTTGACAAAGTTGGTATAAATGTCGATAGGCCTTTGTTTAGTCACGGACAGTTATATGTAGCATTATCAAGATGTCGAGCAAAGGATGGAATACAAATTCAAAGTACAAGCGACATAACAAAAAAATGTCGTATGGAAAGAAGTTTTATAACTCGCAAGATTTCTCATTTATATGGAATTACGAGGTGGCGAAATGGGGGTGGCCAAGAAGGTCATTGGCCGAGTAGTTAGAGCAATCGACTACTGATGCTAAAGGCATTGGTTCGAGTCCAGTAGGAGTCAATTTTCTTTCGGACTTTCTTTCCTCCAATGAACCGTCTTCGTGCTTCGGAGGGCACGTTAAACCGGCGGTCCCCCTGATTTGAGCTGATCTAATATGTCAAACAGGGTAATAAAAACTATTTTAGTCTCCGACTAATATCTTTAACATGGAACATGTTTTTCGGTACCAAACACCTTTCTTGTCTATAATACTGGATACCAAAATTTATTTAACATTTGTGTGTATTGCATTTAAGATACAATTTTATTATAATAATAAATTTATTAACAAATTTATGTGGCACTACTTTGATTCTCAAGACCATCGAAGATGTTGCAGTAATCAACCGTATTGACTTCCAATAACAATTCGCTTTTATCCTTCGATGTTATTGACAATATAGGTTTATGATAACTAAAATAAGATATATAATTCTTTGTGTCAATATTGTCGATATTTCGAGCGAAAATTGCATCTATGCATGATCCGCCTCGTGTAGTTGGTTCGTTGAATTTTGTCATCAGTTTTAAACCAAATTTGTCTTGCATAAAATAAATTAATCGTTGATTTTCCCCTTTCCTTAAATCTAAATTTATGTCTCCTGATAATATTATTGGAATTGTATCGTAACTTCGTTCTTTTACAACATTTACAATTTTAGCAATTTTTGGTGTATAGGCGAGTAAATTTAACTCGAAGAAGTTTTCGATGTCGTTTATACAGGTGCCAGGTGTAATGTACACCGTAACAATCAATGTACGTTGTTCGTTTATCGTACTTTCCACAGCACAGATATCTCCGCAACCGTCAGAAATTGCGAAGCTAGGGTCAATCGTCATGTTGTACGTTTCATCAAATTTCATCAATATATGAGGCGTTGAAAACAACATACAATTTTCTTTTTCGTAAATCGCAACTCCGCCTGCCCGGACTGTGTCTCTCTTATATTGGGTAATGCATCGGTAACCAGATAAGGTGATGTGTTCGTTGTTTTTCAACCACGTTTCCGATAAAGCCATGAGTTTTATTTCTTTCAGGAGAGTATCAGTGATTAAATCATCCTTATGTGCTTTTAAACTTTGAACATTAATTGTGAGCAATGACAAATCCTGTGGACCGGCTCGTTGCAGAAATTCTCGGCATCCATCGCTGATTGTTCGCAATTTGTGGTTTTCGAGCCTTGAAAACTCGTTTTTTAAATCACGATTAGCGTTTCCACGTGCGTGGTAGAACTTGTGATCGTTGTTCCGGTTTGTCAAAAATAAACCGTCTAACGATGTGGCTCGGGATAAAGCGACATAAACGAGTTGCTGATCGTGGCTTTTATCATATTCGTATACCACTTCGTCGTACGTTCCTCCTTGCGATTTATGTATCGTTAAGGCGCATGCCTCAACCAATGGAAACTGTAGTCGTTTACACGTAAGTGACCTAGTTTTAAACGAAATATTTGCAGTTCGCTTACTGATAGGGACCCATTTGTGATTCAGCTCCAGTTTCGAAGACACATGCGCATGACATTTTGCCTTTAATAGTGTCCCTATTTTTGACTCATCGAAATGTAACCACACTCGTTTTATGTCTATTTCATCGTATTCGATATGTTTTAATATTCCTATTGCTCCGTTAACTAAACCATCCGTTACATCAATATTACTAGTGATCATATACGGCGTATTGTGTAAGAATCGTATTATATAAGGAAGTCCGCTGGTTTCGTTCGTTTTCATTTTATGAACTTTTGTGCGCATACTATCCAACTGCGCTTTGTCTTTATAGCCGTAGTATGTATCAGAAGCAACATGCGCGATAGCTTTCTCGTTCTTCTCGATCACTTCCGAATTAAAGGAACAGACGTCTACGTTCTTCAAAAATAATCTTATAGCCGTCGGATGCATTTGATCAACAACTTTGATGGGAGTAAAGCGGCCCTCGATAATCGCCGCTTCATTCGGAGTCAGTTTATCACCATTACCAATCTTGGTAAGAATCGAAGAAAACTCGACATTGCTTTGACGCATTACTTGCTGTAAAGGGTAGTAGTTCAATGATTGCCATAAAACTTCGTTATTGAGTCTTCTTCTACATCGTTTGTAAACCGGCGTCGCCATAACTGGAGGGAGTTGCCGAAGATCTCCACAGAATATGATATTAAATCCACCGAATACCTTTTCGAAATTCATATTTATCTGTTGAAGACGGGAGTTGAGGATTTCCAATAGTTCCGCACCAATCATGCTGACCTCGTCGATAACAATGATACTGACATTTTTAAATCCGGATCTAAAAGAGTTAAGGGATTCAATGGACAGCCCTGATTCGCTTCTAGATAACGAAATTCGAAAAGCAGAGTGTACTGTCGTTCCATTGATGGCCGTCGCTGCTTTTCCAGTAGACGCGCAAGCTACGAAAGAATTATAGACGGCATTATGTTGTTGACTGAACCTATTATACGTCTCCATTAATAGTTTTATTGTAAACGTTTTGCCGCAGCCCGCCGGACCAGTGAAGAAAATTTGTAAAGGTTCCGAATTTCCTTCGTTGTACATCCGGTGAATGGCTTCAAGAATCAATTCTCGCTGCTCTTTATTTGTTTGTCTCATTACTCTACAGTATTCTTCGCTCGACATGACATTCTCCCGTTTTCTAATTATCGATGACAGATTTTGCATTTTAATTAATTGTATGTCTTCATTGTTGTTTGTCATCGCTCGAGTGAAATCGTCATTAACTTGTTTGCTTTTCGCGTATGCGTCTTGTTTTTCTGTAACTTCCTCGTCCTCGTCAGTCATAACACACATCTGTTTACAAAATTCCATCGTTTTTTCGATATCAATGTCAGATTGGAATTCTTTTCGCCGCTTTAAAAGCACGTGTTCATTACTGTCATAAATTTCTATGAATTTATTACTATCGAGAATTTCGATTTCCTCGCTGAAGAACGGATAGTGAAGAGTGACCACCTCCCGTTTGTAATCTACCAAATCACTCAGGTCGTATTGTCTGGATCGAATCACACGGGGTTCTTTTCGTAAAGCATACTCACGTTGATTGGTCTTGTAATAATTAGCAACAAACTGAGCTAGTGTCACTTCCGCCAAATTTTTTGGCCTACATTCGTACTTTTCTATTAAACCCTCTTTCCAAATGTCAACCGATTCTTCATTCAGTTCCTCGACTTCCATACACTTTCGTGATTTTATCATTTTTTGACGTTCGTGCGGCCAAATAGTAGGAATATAAACAATTTTTCGACTGGATTCCGACATTCCCAATCTGAGAAGATACCAAGCTGCCTCTTGAGAAGACATTTCGACACTATTCAACATTTTGATGCTGACATCCTTCAATAGTTCAATATAATCTTTATCAGGATATTCGTCGCGCATTTGTATTAAAGCGCGATGTAAATTACTAAAACCACGATTTGTTTTGTTGACGTACTCAACTACATACGTCGCACATGAATATTCTTCAAGGATAAATTGAATGTCCATATTTGACTGTAAAATCGGAGCGATCCAGGGATGGAAACTATTAATCCAAATCTGTGTAGTATCTCGTTTCGGCATGACCATCGGACGTGTAATTCCAGATCGAACAATGTTGAGATAATGTTCTTCATCTTTGATTTTATGTTTATCGAATAAATTTTGAAAATTTTCGAATTTTGTCATTTCTAAATCTTCTTTTATCGTTTTGAATTTCATAATGAGACCTTCTCTTCTGCCATCTGCAACTGGCATTGGAAGAAGAATTTTGGTCGACATCATCGGCCAAAATGGGGCACCAAATCTGCATTTCTTGTCATTCTTTTTGTAGCACGTAAACTTGTGTTTGTGAGTTTGACACCTCACGTATTCCAATTCGTCGGGATCAAGGCAACATAACTCATCTATCAAGCGAACCGTTTCGGGCATATCTTCGCTCAATTGTTCCTTTGGGTCATTGTTCAACCAAAGAAGAATGTGCGCATGAGGACTGCCTCGATGTTGGAATTCTATTCTCTTGAAAAAGTCAACCACGTAATATTTTCCAAATGGACTGTACTGAGACGATTTTAAAATGGAGATAATCACGTCGACTAGCTTGTTAAAGTACAGCACACAAGTAACCGGATCATCGTTCACTAATGTGCTTCGATGAAGACTATTTAATTCTTCTAGAGGATTTTCTCCGTTAAATTCGGTACCATTCTTTAGCTTGTACAATATTTTTAGCAAATTTGGCCATCGCGGTTCAGATGCACTGAGAGTGAGGAACATCGTAGGTTTTCCAAGTTGTCTGATCATAGCGAACAAATCCCTTTTTCTGGAAGCCCAGTAATGTGCCGAATTGGGAATGCATTTGAGAAAGGCCAAATTATGTTCCACACACTGGTCAACAAATTGCCTATCATCGATCATCCTTTTTGTAATATGCGCGGTGTCTCCGGTGATTTTGAAAGTTTGGTATAAACCATGGTGAAGCCGAAGACGCATAATTTTCATCGCCATATATAATATATGTTCTGGAGCAACACCTCTACGATCACGTCTTCGGATTTCGCTAGTGGCCATCATGAATGGAGTGACCCTTAATCCTTCTTTAAATGTACGCGGCTGACCCAAATATATTCCAGGGAAGGACAGCTCTTCAGCATGTTCGTCGAAAATTATATTAAACGGAAGCCGATTTTGACCGGGAGCGATACACAAGTATTTCTCCTCGCTCCACATCAAAGTTTGCTGCTGTGCCAGAAGCAACTCGCTGTCATAATTATCTCCTTTCGTTGTCACTTCTATCACATTATGATCGAGTTGAGTTTGTTGCTGACCATCTTCGTTCACATTATCGTCATAGCAATCCCAGATGCGAGCAGGTTCGGTTTGTTTAGATTTTACAAATGGTCGCGTATTTTGTACTTCAAAGAATGGGTTGTCTACCCTTATGTTATAGTATCTGTATAATGGTGTCTGCAATAAAAATTGCAGCCAGCATTTGACTGTTGTTTTCTTTATATGCCCTTGTAAGTACGTAGATTTGTGAATTAGATTGCGCTTAATGTGGACATTCAAAGCGTAGTCGTCGTCTAAATATCTGGGCAATTGTAATACCATGTTGTCGATGTCCACTGGTACGTTCACTACTTGACCGACAATATATTTACTCCCATGCGCGTATCAAAGTCTTCTGATTTGCATGAACGGTAAACGCGGAGAGACGAGTCGTTCGGTAATGCAATCAAGTTCCGGTAAGTTTGTAGGATAATCCGGATACACAAACCCGTTAGATCGCGACAATGTAGGAACGGCGTTGCGGCAAAGCGCTCCTTTACACGTAGTGCATATATTAAAATTGGTAACATCTTCATTCGGAAATTCTGATTGTATAATCTCGACATGTTTAGATAACAATTTACACAAATCTTGTTCAAACCAAACACGGTCACAAATGTCGCATATATAACCGAATGAATTCTGTACGAACCGTTTATCGAATTGGGCACTGGCGAGTACGTAGTTGGTTTTGGCGCGCTTGACTTGTGCAGTATTCTCTAACGGCAACTCTTCCAGCTTCCTTTTCCTGCGATATTCTTTACATTTATCCACATTAGATTTTGGTTGTACATCGCACGAAACGAATTTAGCCTTTTTGCGTTCGCGGTATTTTTTGCATTTATCCACATTAGATTTTGGTTGTACATCGCACGAAACGAATTTAGCCTTTTTGCGTTCGCGGTATATTTTGCATTTATCCACATTAGATTTCGGTTGTACATCGCACGAAACGAATTTAGCCTTTTTGCGTTCGCGGTATATTTTGCATTTATCCACATTAGATTTTGGTTGTACATCGCACGAAACGAATTTAGCCTTTTTGCGTTCGCGGTATATTTTGCATTTATCCACATTAGATTTTGGTTGTACATCGCACGAAACGAATTTAGCCTTTTTGCGTTCGCGGTATTCTTTGCATTTATCCACATTAGATTTTGGTTTACGTTTTGGAGGACACTTTTCGGACTTTGTGTTAGGAATTTCAGATTATTCAAATGTCTCATTTTGTACAGCAGGAAGTGCAGTATTTGAATTATTCATATTTTGCACCGCTGGTACACACACATCATAATGTCCTGACATCTAACTACCCGAAAAGAGAAAGCGCTTTGTAGGACAACCCTCTTCACCAAACAAACCCCTCAGAATACCATCCTGATACACTTCGATCTTTATGGGAAATAAATTTCCTGCTGCTTTTAATTCGGAAGCAGCTCCATAAGTTGTAGATTGAACCATACTTGCATAATACTCCGATACAGAATCGTAGGAATTTCCGCTTTCGCTGCAAGTCCATGCGCCCAAATCTTTCCAGTTACGACAAACGTAATTTACGATTGTAGCTCGCAGGCAACCTGCTCGTTGTAAATCAGTAGAATTATACAGTGAAAAGGCTATCGAATGAAACAAACAACTTCCATCGGGAGGCATGGGAATAATTTGGTGTAATACAACCGAATCATTTATGAATAATTCTATTGTATGATTCATGTTGTGGATTATGGAGATATATAAATTTTTGAGTTGCAATGGTTGTCTTTTTTAATTACAATGCTTACCTATATAGTAAGATTATCCGTTGATACAATGATACGATGATACGATGATACGTTGATACGATGATCCGTTGATACGATGATCCGTTGATACGATGATCCGTTGATTGGTAATAAAAATTTACTATATATATAAGCAAATTTTCTTTTTGCGCTCGGTTTCGGATTTAAATTTTTGGTAATAAAAATTTTGTTATTGAAAATTCATTATTGTGAATGCAAAGATGTTATTCGATAATCGACTCTATATTCAAATTATAAACTCGGTTTTTGGTGTCGGTTTTTGGTGTCGGTTTTTGGTGTCGGTTTTTGGTGTCGATTTTTGGTGTCGGTTTTTGGTGTCGATTTTTGCGAGGTAACGACCGTAAAAACATGTTCCATGTTAAAATCACCCCTACTCCCCATCGACTACGCAATCGTGGAACTTCTCAGAACTCGGTCATCGAACGGACGTCCCTGGTTCGTGGTGCCGGCCATTGTTGGGGAGTTTTGGTCGGTGGTGAGGGCGAGAGACCGCCTAACGGCTGCGGTCATACTTAGCAGTGTCGACATTGTGGGTCAGGCTGGGGGTGAGCAACAAAGTGGAAGCAGTACAATGGGTCCGGTAGAGTGGCCTAAGTGCGTGCAGGTTAATACTTGCCACTCCCCCTCCCCCGAAATCCAAAATCCAATGGGGGTGGTTCAACCGTAAATCGGCCGGGAATATTGGGCTGCGAAGCGGCCCAAGGGGGTTGGGCCACCGAAGGCGGCCAGGGTGGCGGAGCCCCCCTAGTCTATATATTTTCGTATCCACTCTCGCTCTCTCAGGGGTCGCTTATTAGTTAAGATTCTTCAGACGTGACACACAATCAAAATAAGAGACAGGATACCTCGAACATAATTTATTAACAAACATTCACCACAAACAACAATACAATTAAATAATAAAATGAAATCAAGAGATAATTAACAACTTAGAGTCCCTATTGCAATTTTTGTATAATAGTGTAAAGCTTTACCTTTATCAGTTTCCTTCCGTAAAACGAACTTAATTTCGTCGCACGTACACGCACTGCCGAACTTTATACACCTTCTTTCTTTCCGCGTAATTCCGGTATTCAATGCTGGACCAAATCCACCAATTCTATTTACCCAAATTTGTCCACTTCTGCAACACTCTTTATATTCTGAACTGCAAAAGTACTATTGGTTTGCGTGTTGTATATTCATCCACTTCTTTAAACACAATTGATCTGCATATCATTAATTTAGATACTTCTTAACACGCCCGGACTGTATGTAATCTTTTCCACAACTGACTCAAAAATACGACTGGTTCGTATCTCGTTTTATCTGCCACTCAAAAATAACACGACTGGTTCGTATCTCGTGCAAACTGCAACTCAAAAATACGACTGGTTCGTATCTCGTTCAAACTGCAACTCAAAAACACGACTGGTCTATCTGTCGTTTTATTCTCCACCCCAAAACACGACTGGTTCGTATCTCGTTCAAAACTCCACTGTCTTCATGCTCTTTATTATCACTTGGCATGGTTACCTCTTGTTTGTTTTTTTCTTCTAAGAGGCCGCACTATACTACCTCTATTCCTTTTTTTATTTCATCCAAACAAAACTTAAATCTAGTAACATTTTTAATAAACACATTCATACTGTACAAATTTTAATTAAACAATGTTGACATATCCTCCCTCTTATCTTGATTGCGTATCACGTACACATTTATGAGGGAGCTAGCATATAGTGGACACAACAATATATATAAAAATGGATGTATGTATGTTCCCTATAGACTCCTAGACCGTTTGACCGATCGGAACCAAATTTGGCACAGTTATTTTGTAGGTCCCTGCGCATGTTTCTGTATTGAAATAGTGCAAAAATTCGCAAAGAAAAATTCGCGAAGGGAGACTATAGTGACGCGCATGAATGGATCATCGAGATTCCTAAAAGGATTAAAGAGAATTTTTTTTTTCTATATGTCGGTTAATCGGATAAACTACTTAAAGAACTAAGGACAACTTTCAGGCCACTCAAAATCAACTTAAAAACATAATAATAATAATAAGATTTACGCATCAGATCTGTGTGTGACGCTCCTCAGTGTAAAACGATCTTTAATCTGGATCAACGGATCAAAAGATCAACGTATCCGTTGAACCAGGATGAAACTTATTAAGAAAAAGTGGGTAACTTGATATAAGAACTTAAAACTTTAATTCTTTAGATCTCAATATGGATGAATCGACAGAGCCGCGGCAAGAAAAAAATGTCGATTAGCCAGAGAACGGCAACAAAGATCGCGAGCACGCCAAAGCCAGGAGAAGCTTAATCGGCTTCGCAGAGAAACGCTGCTCGACAGGCATTAAATCGAGCAAACGTAACAATTGAGCAGTATATAATAGCCTTAATTTATCTGTCCGTCACGCTCAGGAATGCGTGTACATAATATACATGTTAGAAGCAGAAAACCATTAATGACACTAATCCACCCTGACAAAGAGATTATCTGGATTTAGGAGTACCAACTAGAACCAAAACCACTATATAAGTAAAACAACGTTATGGAACCCGGAATACAACCAAGATAGAAACCAAAACCACCACAACCACTCGAATTAAACCTGACATAAAGAATTAAAACGCCGTTACGTTACTTTCAGTATCATTTGCCGAATTAACCTGCGATCATATTTCATCGAAAGTGCGATTTTTTGGGCCAAAAATCGAAAGTTGCAAGATGATTCCTTTTTCGACTGTTTCTGAAGTATTTCGATGAGAAAATTCCATCGGCGCAGTCGGTTCGCACGTAAGTAGGATATTTTTCATTTTATCGAGGGATTTTTGAATTTCATCAAATTTCAACTTTGACGGTTTAGTTGAGATTTTGAATTACTTATTGCAGCTTGCCACGGCTCTCATCGTGTTTTTTGAAATCTACGCATCGAAATACGTCATTTAAAGCAATAAAACGTATACGTAAAATTTTGCCCATTTTTTTTTGAAAAAAAACGAAAGGTTAATTTTGGTGTTTTTTTACGCCAAAAATCGAAAGTTGCAAGATGATTCCTTTTTCGACTGTTTCTGACGTATTTCGATGAGAAAATTCCATCGGCGCAGTCGGTTCGCACGTAAGTAGGATATTTTTCATTTTATCGAGGGATTTTTGAATTTCATCAAATTTCAACTTTGACGGTTTAGTTGAGATTTTGAATTACTTATTGCAGCTTGCCACGGCTCTCATCGTGTTTTTTGAAATCTACGCATCGAAATACGTCATTTAAAGCAATAAAACGTATACGTAAAATTTTGCCCATTTTTTTTTGAAAAAAAACGAAAGGTTAATTTTGGTGTTTTTTTGCGCCAAAAATCGAAAGTTGCAAGATGATTCCTTTTTCGACTGTTTCTGACGTATTTCGATGAGAAAATTCCATCGGCGCAGTCGGTTCGCACGTAAGTAGGATATTTTTCATTTTATCGAGGGATTTTTGAATTTCATCAAATTTCAACTTTGACGGTTTAGTTGAGATTTTGAATTACTTATTGCAGCTTGCCACGGCTCTCATCGTGTTTTTTGAAATCTACGCATCGAAATACGTCATTTAAAGCAATAAAACGTATACGTAAAATTTTGCCCATTTTTTTTTGAAAAAAAACGAAAGGTTAATTTTGGTGTTTTTTTGCGCCAAAAATCGAAAGTTGCAAGATGATTCCTTTTTCGACTGTTTCTGACGTATTTCGATGAGAAAATTCCATCGGCGCAGTCGGTTCGCACGTAAGTAGGATATTTTTCATTTTATCGAGGGATTTTTGAATTTCATCAAATTTCAACTTTGACGGTTTAGTTGAGATTTTGAATTACTTATTGCAGCTTGCCACGGCTCTCATCGTGTTTTTTGAAATCTACGCATCGAAATACGTCATTTAAAGCAATAAAACGTATACGTAAAATTTTGCCCATTTTTTTTTGAAAAAAAACGAAAGGTTAATTTTGGTGTTTTTTTGCGCCAAAAATCGAAAGTTGCAAGATGATTCCTTTTTCGACTGTTTCTGACGTATTTCGATGAGAAAATTCCATCGGCGCAGTCGGTTCGCACGTAAGTAGGATATTTTTCATTTTATCGAGGGATTTTTGAATTTCATCAAATTTCAACTTTGACGGTTTAGTTGAGATTTTGAATTACTTATTGCAGCTTGCCACGGCTCTCATCGTGTTTTTGAAATCTACGCATCGAAATACGTCATTTAAAGCAATAAAACGTATACGTAAAATTTTGCCCATTTTTTTTTGAAAAAAAACGAAAGGTTAACCCCTTTGGTGTTTTTTTGCGCCAAAAATCGAAAGTTGCAAGATGATTCCTTTTTCGACTGTTTCTGACGTATTTCGATGAGAAAATTCCATCGGCGCAGTCGGTTCGCACGTAAGTAGGATATTTTTCATTTTATCGAGGGATTTTTGAATTTCATCAAATTTCAACTTTGACGGTTTAGTTGAGATTTTGAATTACTTATTGCAGCTTGCCACGGCTCTCATAGTGTTTTTTGAAATCTACGCATCGAAATACGTCATTTAAAGCAATAAAACGTATACGTAAAATTTTGCCCATTTTTTTTTGAAAAAAAACGAAAAGTTAATTTTGGTGTTTTTTTGCGCCAAAAATCGAAAGTTGCAAGATGATTCCTTTTTCGACTGTTTCTGACGTATTTCGATGAGAAAATTCCATCGGCGCAGTCGGTTCGCACGTAAGTAGGATATTTTTCATTTTATCGAGGGATTTTTGAATTTCATCAAATTTCAACTTTGACGGTTTAGTTGAGATTTTGAATTACTTATTGCAGCTTGCCACGGCTCTCATAGTGTTTTTTGAAATCTACGCATCGAAATACGTCATTTAAAGCAATAAAACGTATACGTAAAATTTTGCCCATTTTTTTTTGAAAAAAAACGAAAGGTTAACCCCTTTGGTGTTTTTTTGCGCCAAAAATCGAAAGTTGCAAGATGATTCCTTTTTCGACTGTTTCTGACGTATTTCGATGAGAAAATTCCATCGGCGCAGTCGGTTCGCACGTAAGTAGGATATTTTTCATTTTATCGAGGGATTTTTGAATTTCATCAAATTTCAACTTTGACGGTTTAGTTGAGATTTTGAATTACTTATTGCAGCTTGCCACGGCTCTCATAGTGTTTTTTGAAATCTACGCATCGAAATACGTCATTTAAAGCAATAAAACGTATACGTAAAATTTTGCCCATTTTTTTTTGAAAAAAAACGAAAAGTTAATTTTGGTGTTTTTTTGCGCCAAAAATCGAAAGTTGCAAGATGATTCCTTTTTCGACTGTTTCTGACGTATTTCGATGAGAAAATTCCATCGGCGCAGTCGGTTCGCACGTAAGTAGGATATTTTTCATTTTATCGAGGGATTTTTGAATTTCATCAAATTTCAACTTTGACGGTTTAGTTGAGATTTTGAATTACTTATTGCAGCTTGCCACGGCTCTCATAGTGTTTTTTGAAATCTACGCATCGAAATACGTCATTTAAAGCAATAAAACGTATACGTAAAATTTTGCCCATTTTTTTTTGAAAAAAAACGAAAGGTTAACCCCTTTGGTGTTTTTTTGCGCCAAAAATCGAAAGTTGCAAGATGATTCCTTTTTCGACTGTTTCTGACGTATTTCGATGAGAAAATTCCATCGGCGCAGTCGGTTCGCACGTAAGTAGGATATTTTTCATTTTATCGAGGGATTTTTGAATTTCATCAAATTTCAACTTTGACGGTTTAGTTGAGATTTTGAATTACTTATTGCAGCTTGCCACGGCTCTCATAGTGTTTTTTGAAATCTACGCATCGAAATACGTCATTTAAAGCAATAAAACGTATACGTAAAATTTTGCCCATTTTTTTTTGAAAAAAAACGAAAAGTTAATTTTGGTGTTTTTTTGCGCCAAAAATCGAAAGTTGCAAGATGATTCCTTTTTCGACTGTTTCTGACGTATTTCGATGAGAAAATTCCATCGGCGCAGTCGGTTCGCACGTAAGTAGGATATTTTTCATTTTATCGAGGGATTTTTGAATTTCATCAAATTTCAACTTTGACGGTTTAGTTGAGATTTTGAATTACTTATTGCAGCTTGCCACGGCTCTCATAGTGTTTTTTGAAATCTACGCATCGAAATACGTCATTTAAAGCAATAAAACGTATACGTAAAATTTTGCCCATTTTTTTTTGAAAAAAAACGAAAAGTTAATTTTGGTGTTTTTTTGCGCCAAAAATCGAAAGTTGCAAGATGATTCCTTTTTCGACTGTTTCTGACGTATTTCGATGAGAAAATTCCATCGGCGCAGTCGGTTCGCACGTAAGTAGGATATTTTTCATTTTATCGAGGGATTTTTGAATTTCATCAAATTTCAACTTTGACGGTTTAGTTGAGATTTTGAATTACTTATTGCAGCTTGCCACGGCTCTCATCGTGTTTTTTGAAATCTACGCATCGAAATACGTCATTTAAAGCAATAAAACGTATACGTAAAATTTTGCCCATTTTTTTTTGAAAAAAAACGAAAGGTTAATTTTGGTGTTTTTTTGCGCCAAAAATCGAAAGTTGCAAGATGATTCCTTTTTCGACTGTTTCTGACGTATTTCGATGAGAAAATTCCATCGGCGCAGTCGGTTCGCACGTAAGTAGGATATTTTTCATTTTATCGAGGGATTTTTGAATTTCATCAAATTTCAACTTTGACGGTTTAGTTGAGATTTTGAATTACTTATTGCAGCTTGCCACGGCTCTCATCGTGTTTTTTGAAATCTACGCATCGAAATACGTCATTTAAAGCAATAAAACGTATACGTAAAATTTTGCCCATTTTTTTTTGAAAAAAAACAAAAAGTTAATTTTGGTGTTTTTTTGCGCCAAAAATCGAAAGTTGCAAGATGATTCCTTTTTCGACTGTTTCTGACGTATTTCGATGAGAAAATTCCATCGGCGCAGTCGGTTCGCACGTAAGTAGGATATTTTTCATTTTATCGAGGGATTTTTGAATTTCATCAAATTTCAACTTTGACGGTTTAGTTGAGATTTTGAATTACTTATTGCAGCTTGCCACGGCTCTCATAGTGTTTTTTGAAATCTACGCATCGAAATACGTCATTTAAAGCAATAAAACGTATACGTAAAATTTTGCCCATTTTTTTTTGAAAAAAAACGAAAAGTTAATTTTGGTGTTTTTTTGCGCCAAAAATCGAAAGTTGCAAGATGATTCCTTTTTCGACTGTTTCTGACGTATTTCGATGAGAAAATTCCATCGGCGCAGTCGGTTCGCACGTAAGTAGGATATTTTTCATTTTATCGAGGGATTTTTGAATTTCATCAAATTTCAACTTTGACGGTTTAGTTGAGATTTTGAATTACTTATTGCAGCTTGCCACGGCTCTCATAGTGTTTTTTGAAATCTACGCATCGAAATACGTCATTTAAAGCAATAAAACGGTTACGTAAAATTTTGCCCATTTTTTTTTGAAAAAAAACGAAAAGTTAATTTTGGTGTTTTTTTGCGCCAAAAATCGAAAGTTGCAAGATGATTCCTTTTTCGACTGTTTCTGACGTATTTCGATGAGAAAATTCCATCGGCGCAGTCGGTTCGCACGTAAGTAGGATATTTTTCATTTTATCGAGGGATTTTTGAATTTCATCAAATTTCAACTTTGACGGTTTAGTTGAGATTTTGAATTACTTATTGCAGCTTGCCACGGCTCTCATAGTGTTTTTTGAAATCTACGCATCGAAATACGTCATTTAAAGCAATAAAACGTATACGTAAAATTTTGCCCATTTTTTTTTGAAAAAAAACGAAAGGTTAACCCCTTTGGTGTTTTTTTGCGCCAAAAATCGAAAGTTGCAAGATGATTCCTTTTTCGACTGTTTCTGACGTATTTCGATGAGAAAATTCCATCGGCGCAGTCGGTTCGCACGTAAGTAGGATATTTTTCATTTTATCGAGGGATTTTTGAATTTCATCAAATTTCAACTTTGACGGTTTAGTTGAGATTTTGAATTACTTATTGCAGCTTGCCACGGCTCTCATAGTGTTTTTTGAAATCTACGCATCGAAATACGTCATTTAAAGCAATAAAACGTATACGTAAAATTTTGCCCATTTTTTTTTGAAAAAAAACGAAAGGTTAACCCCTTTGGTGTTTTTTTGCGCCAAAAATCGAAAGTTGCAAGATGATTCCTTTTTCGACTGTTTCTGACGTATTTCGATGAGAAAATTCCATCGGCGCAGTCGGTTCGCACGTAAGTAGGATATTTTTCATTTTATCGAGGGATTTTTAAATTTCATCAAATTTCAACTTTGACGGTTTAGTTGAGATTTTGAATTACTTATTGCAGCTTGCCACGGCTCTCATCGTGTTTTTTGAAATCTACGCATCGAAATACGTCATTTAAAGCAATAAAACGTATACGTAAAATTTTGCCCATTTTTTTTTGAAAAAAAACGAAAGGTTAACCCCTTTGGTGTTTTTTTGCGCCAAAAATCGAAAGTTGCAAGATGATTCCTTTTTCGACTGTTTCTGACGTATTTCGATGAGAAAATTCCATCGGCGCAGTCGGTTCGCACGTAAGTAGGATATTTTTCATTTTATCGAGGGATTTTTAAATTTCATCAAATTTCAACTTTGACGGTTTAGTTGAGATTTTGAATTACTTATTGCAGCTTGCCACGGCTCTCATAGTGTTTTTTGAAATCTACGCATCGAAATACGTCATTTAAAGCAATAAAACGTATACGTAAAATTTTGCCCATTTTTTTTTGAAAAAAAACGAAAGGTTAACCCCTTTGGTGTTTTTTTGCGCCAAAAATCGAAAGTTGCAAGATGATTCCTTTTTCGACTGTTTCTGACGTATTTCGATGAGAAAATTCCATCGGCGCAGTCGGTTCGCACGTAAGTAGGATATTTTTCATTTTATCGAGGGATTTTTGAATTTCATCAAATTTCAACTTTGACGGTTTAGTTGAGATTTTGAATTCCTTATTGCAGCTTGCCACGGCTCTCATCGTGTTTTTTGAAATCTACGCATCGAAATACGTCATTTAAAGCAATAAAACGTATACGTAAAATTTTGCCCATTTTTTTTTGAAAAAAAAACGAAAGGTTAATTTTGGTGTTTTTTTGCGCCAAAAATCGAAAGTTGCAAGATGATTCCTTTTTCGACTGTTTCTGACGTATTTCGATGAGAAAATTCCATCGGCGCAGTCGGTTCGCACGTAAGTAGGATATTTTTCATTTTATCGAGGGATTTTTGAATTTCATCAAATTTCAACTTTGACGGTTTAGTTGAGATTTTGAATTACTTATTGCAGCTTGCCACGGCTCTCGTCGTGTTTTTTGAAATCTACGCATCGAAATACGTCATTTAAAGCAATAAAACGTATACGTAAAATTTTGCCCATTTTTTTTTGAAAAAAAACGAAAGGTTAATTTTGGTGTTTTTTTGCGCCAAAAATCGAAAGTTGCAAGATGATTCCTTTTTCGACTGTTTCTGACGTATTTCGATGAGAAAATTCCATCGGCGCAGTCGGTTCGCACGTAAGTAGGATATTTTTCATTTTATCGAGGGATTTTTGAATTTCATCAAATTTCAACTTTGACGGTTTAGTTTAGATTTTGAATTACTTATTGCAGCTTGCCACGGCTCTCATCGTGTTTTTTGAAATCTACGCATCGAAATACGTCATTTAAAGCAATAAAACGTATACGTAAAATTTTGCCCATTTTTTTTTGAAAAAAAACAAAAAGTTAATTTTGGTGTTTTTTTGCGCCAAAAATCGAAAGTTGCAAGATGATTCCTTTTTCGACTGTTTCTGACGTATTTCGATGAGAAAATTCCATCGGCGCAGTCGGTTCGCACGTAAGTAGGATATTTTTCATTTTATCGAGGGATTTTTGAATTTCATCAAATTTCAACTTTGACGGTTTAGTTGAGATTTTGAATTACTTATTGCAGCTTGCCACGGCTCTCATCGTATTTTTTGAAATCTACGCATCGAAATACGTCATTTAAAGCAATAAGCAATAAGATGATTCCTTTTTCGACTGTTTCTGACGTATTTCGATGAGAAAATTCCATCGGCGCAGTCGGTTCGCACGTAAGTAGGATATTTTTCATTTTATCGAGGGATTTTTGAATTTCATCAAATTTCAACTTTGACGGTTTAGTTGAGATTTTGAATTACTTATTGCAGCTTGCCACGGCTCTCATCGTGTTTTTTGAAATCTACGCATCGAAATACGTCATTTAAAGCAATAAAACGTATACGTAAAATTTTGCCCATTTTTTTTTGAAAAAAAAACGAAAGGTTAACCCCTTTGGTGTTTTTTTGCGCCAAAAATCGAAAGTTGCAAGATGATTCCTTTTTCGACTGTTTCTGACGTATTTCGATGAGAAAATTCCATCGGCGCAGTCGGTTCGCACGTAAGTAGGATATTTTTCATTTTATCGAGGGATTTTTGAATTTCATCAAATTTCAACTTTGACGGTTTAGTTGAGATTTTGAATTACTTATTGCAGCTTGCCACGGCTCTCATCGTGTTTTTTGAAATCTACGCATCGAAATACGTCATTTAAAGCAATAAAACGTATACGTAAAATTTTGCCCATTTTTTTTTGAAAAAAAACGAAAGGTTAATTTTGGTGTTTTTTTGCGCCAAAAATCGAAAGTTGCAAGATGATTCCTTTTTCGACTGTTTCTGACGTATTTCGATGAGAAAATTCCATCGGCGCAGTCGGTTCGCACGTAAGTAGGATATTTTTCATTTTATCGAGGGATTTTTGAATTTCATCAAATTTCAACTTTGACGGTTTAGTTGAGATTTTGAATTACTTATTGCAGCTTGCCACGGCTCTCATCGTGTTTTTTGAAATCTACGCATCGAAATTCGTCATTTAAAGCAATAAAACGTATACGTAAAATTTTGCCCATTTTTTTTTGAAAAAAAACGAAAGGTTAACCCCTTTGGTGTTTTTTTTGCGCCAAAAATCGAAAGTTGCAAGATGATTCCTTTTTCGACTGTTTCTGACGTATTTCGATGAGAAAATTCCATCGGCGCAGTCGGTTCGCACGTAAGTAGGATATTTTTCATTTTATCGAGGGATTTTTGAATTTCATCAAATTTCAACTTTGACGGTTTAGTTGAGATTTTGAATTACTTATTGCAGCTTGCCACGGCTCTCATCGTATTTTTTGAAATCTACGCATCGAAATACGTCATTTAAAGCAATAAGCAATAAGATGATTCCTTTTTCGACTGTTTCTGACGTATTTCGATGAGAAAATTCCATCGGCGCAGTCGGTTCGCACGTAAGTAGGATATTTTTCATTTTATCGAGGGATTTTTGAATTTCATCAAATTTCAACTTTGACGGTTTAGTTGAGATTTTGAATTACTTATTGCAGCTTGCCACGGCTCTCATCGTGTTTTTTGAAATCTACGCATCGAAATACGTCATTTAAAGCAATAAAACGTATACGTAAAATTTTGCCCATTTTTTTTTGAAAAAAAACGAAAGGTTAACCCCTTTGGTGTTTTTTTGCGCCAAAAATCGAAAGTTGCAAGATGATTCCTTTTTCGACTGTTTCTGACGTATTTCGATGAGAAAATTCCATCGGCGCAGTCGGTTCGCACGTAAGTAGGATATTTTTCATTTTATCGAGGGATTTTTGAATTTCATCAAATTTCAACTTTGACGGTTTAGTTGAGATTTTGAATTACTTATTGCAGCTTGCCACGGCTCTCATCGTATTTTTTGAAATCTACGCATCGAAATACGTCATTTAAAGCAATAAAACGTATACGTAAAATTTTGCCCATTTTTTTTGAAAAAAAACGAAAGGTTAACCCCTTTGGTGTTTTTTTGCGCCAAAAATCGAAAGTTGTAAGATGATTCCTTTTTCGACTGTTTCTGACGTATTTCGATGAGAAAATTCCATCGGCGCAGTCGGTTCGCACGTAAGTAGGATATTTTTCATTTTATCGAGGGATTTTTGAATTTCATCAAATTTCAACTTTGACGGTTTAGTTGAGATTTTGAATTACTTATTGCAGCTTGCCACGGCTCTCATCGTGTTTTTTGAAATCTACGCATCGAAATACGTCATTTAAAGCAATAAAACGTATACGTAAAATTTTGCCCATTTTTTTTTGAAAAAAAACAAAAAGTTAATTTTGGTGTTTTTTTGCGCCAAAAATCGAAAGTTGCAAGATGATTCCTTTTTCGACTGTTTCTGACGTATTTCGATGAGAAAATTCCATCGGCGCAGTCGGTTCGCACGTAAGTAGGATATTTTTCATTTTATCGAGGGATTTTTGAATTTCATCAAATTTCAACTTTGACGGTTTAGTTGAGATTTTGAATTACTTATTGCAGCTTGCCACGGCTCTCATCGTGTTTTTTGAAATCTACGCATCGAAATACGTCATTTAAAGCAATAAAACGTATACGTAAAATTTTGCCCATTTTTTTTTGAAAAAAAACGAAAGGTTAACCCCTTTGGTGTTTTTTTGCGCCAAAAATCGAAAGTTGCAAGATGATTCCTTTTTCGACTGTTTCTGACGTATTTCGATGAGAAAATTCCATCGGCGCAGTCGGTTCGCACGTAAGTAGGATATTTTTCATTTTATCGAGGGATTTTTGAATTTCATCAAATTTCAACTTTGACGGTTTAGTTGAGATTTTGAATTACTTATTGCAGCTTGCCACGGCTCTCATCGTGTTTTTTGAAATCTACGCATCGAAATACGTCATTTAAAGCAATAAAACGTATACGTAAAATTTTGCCCATTTTTTTTTGAAAAAAAACAAAAAGTTAATTTTGGTGTTTTTTTGCGCCAAAAATCGAAAGTTGCAAGATGATTCCTTTTTCGACTGTTTCTGACGTATTTCGATGAGAAAATTCCATCGGCGCAGTCGGTTCGCACGTAAGTAGGATATTTTTCATTTTATCGAGGGATTTTTGAATTTCATCAAATTTCAACTTTGACGGTTTAGTTGAGATTTTGAATTACTTATTGCAGCTTGCCACGGCTCTCATCGTGTTTTTTGAAATCTACGCATCGAAATACGTCATTTAAAGCAATAAAACGTATACGTAAAATTTTGCCCATTTTTTTTTGAAAAAAAACAAAAAGTTAATTTTGGTGTTTTTTTGCGCCAAAAATCGAAAGTTGCAAGATGATTCCTTTTTCGACTGTTTCTGACGTATTTCGATGAGAAAATTCCATCGGCGCAGTCGGTTCGCACGTAAGTAGGATATTTTTCATTTTATCGAGGGATTTTTGAATTTCATCAAATTTCAACTTTGACGGTTTAGTTGAGATTTTGAATTACTTATTGCAGCTTGCCACGGCTCTCATCGTGTTTTTTGAAATCTACGCATCGAAATACGTCATTTAAAGCAATAAAACGTATACGTAAAATTTTGCCCATTTTTTTTTGAAAAAAAACGAAAGGTTAACCCCTTTGGTGTTTTTTTTGCGCCAAAAATCGAAAGTTGCAAGATGATTCCTTTTTCGACTGTTTCTGACGTATTTCGATGAGAAAATTCCATCGGCGCAGTCGGTTCGCACGTAAGTAGGATATTTTTCATTTTATCGAGGGATTTTTGAATTTCATCAAATTTCAACTTTACGGTTTAGTTGAGATTTTGAATTACTTATTGCAGCTTGCCACGGCTCTCATCGTGTTTTTTGAAATCTACGCATCGAAATACGTCATTTAAAGCAATAAAACGTATACGTAAAATTTTGCCCATTTAATTTTTGAAAAAAAACGAAAGGTTAATTTTGGTGTTTTTTTGCGCCAAAAATCGAAAGTTGCAAGATGATTCCTTTTTCGACTGTTTCTGACGTATTTCGATGAGAAAATTCCATCGGCGCAGTCGGTTCGCACGTAAGTAGGATATTTTTCATTTTATCGAGGGATTTTTGAATTTCATCAAATTTCAACTTTGACGGTTTAGTTGAGATTTTGAATTACTTATTGCAGCTTGCCACGGCTCTCATCGTGTTTTTTGAAATCTACGCATCGAAATACGTCATTTAAAGCAATAAAACGTATACGTAAAATTTTGCCCATTTTTTTTTGAAAAAAAACGAAAGGTTAATTTTGGTGTTTTTTTGCGCCAAAAATCGAAAGTTGCAAGATGATTCCTTTTTCGACTGTTTCTGACGTATTTCGATGAGAAAATTCCATCGGCGCAGTCGGTTCGCACGTAAGTAGGATATTTTTCATTTTATCGAGGGATTTTTGAATTTCATCAAATTTCAACTTTGACGGTTTAGTTGAGATTTTGAATTACTTATTGCAGCTTGCCACGGCTCTCATCGTGTTTTTTGAAATCTACGCATCGAAATACGTCATTTAAAGCAATAAAACGTATACGTAAAATTTTGCCCATTTTTTTTTGAAAAAAAACGAAAGGTTAACCCCTTTGGTGTTTTTTTGCGCCAAAAATCGAAAGTTGCAAGATGATTCCTTTTTCGACTGTTTCTGACGTATTTCGATGAGAAAATTCCATCGGCGCAGTCGGTTCGCACGTAAGTAGGATATTTTTCATTTTATCGAGGGATTTTTGAATTTCATCAAATTTCAACTTTGACGGTTTAGTTGAGATTTTGAATTACTTATTGCAGCTTGCCACGGCTCTCATCGTGTTTTTTGAAATCTACGCATCGAAATACGTCATTTAAAGCAATAAAACGTATACGTAAAATTTTGCCCATTTTTTTTTGAAAAAAAACGAAAGGTTAACCCCTTTGGTGTTTTTTTGCGCCAAAAATCGAAAGTTGCAAGATGATTCCTTTTTCGACTGTTTCTGACGTATTTCGATGAGAAAATTCCATCGGCGCAGTCGGTTCGCACGTAAGTAGGATATTTTTCATTTTATCGAGGGATTTTTGAATTTCATCAAATTTCAACTTTGACGGTTTAGTTGAGATTTTGAATTACTTATTGCAGCTTGCCACGGCTCTCATCGTGTTTTTTGAAATCTACGCATCGAAATACGTCATTTAAAGCAATAAAACGTATACGTAAAATTTTGCCCATTTTTTTTTGAAAAAAAACGAAAGGTTAACCCCTTTGGTGTTTTTTTGCGCCAAAAATCGAAAGTTGCAAGATGATTCCTTTTTCGACTGTTTCTGACGTATTTCGATGAGAAAATTCCATCGGCGCAGTCGGTTCGCACGTAAGTAGGATATTTTTCATTTTATCGAGGGATTTTTGAATTTCATCAAATTTCAACTTTGACGGTTTAGTTGAGATTTTGAATTACTTATTGCAGCTTGCCACGGCTCTCATCGTGTTTTTTGAAATCTACGCATCGAAATACGTCATTTAAAGCAATAAAACGTATACGTAAAATTTTGCCCATTTTTTTTTGAAAAAAAACGAAAGGTTAACCCCTTTGGTGTTTTTTTGCGCCAAAAATCGAAAGTTGCAAGATGATTCCTTTTTCGACTGTTTCTGACGTATTTCGATGAGAAAATTCCATCGGCGCAGTCGGTTCGCACGTAAGTAGGATATTTTTCATTTTATCGAGGGATTTTTGAATTTCATCAAATTTCAACTTTACGGTTTAGTTGAGATTTTGAATTACTTATTGCAGCTTGCCACGGCTCTCATCGTGTTTTTTGAAATCTACGCATCGAAATACGTCATTTAAAGCAATAAAACGTATACGTAAAATTTTGCCCATTTAATTTTTGAAAAAAAACGAAAGGTTAATTTTGGTGTTTTTTTGCGCCAAAGATCGAAAGTTGCAAGATGATTCCTTTTTCGACTGTTTCTGACGTATTTCGATGAGAAAATTCCATCGGCGCAGTCGGTTCGCACGTAAGTAGGATATTTTTCATTTTATCGAGGGATTTTTGAATTTCATCAAATTTCAACTTTGACGGTTTAGTTGAGATTTTGAATTACTTATTGCAGCTTGCCACGGCTCTCATCGTGTTTTTTGAAATCTACGCATCGAAATACGTCATTTAAAGCAATAAAACGTATACGTAAAATTTTGCCCATTTTTTTTTGAAAAAAAACGAAAGGTTAATTTTGGTGTTTTTTTGCGCCAAAAATCGAAAGTTGCAAGATGATTCCTTTTTCGACTGTTTCTGACGTATTTCGATGAGAAAATTCCATCGGCGCAGTCGGTTCGCACGTAAGTAGGATATTTTTCATTTTATCGAGGGATTTTTGAATTTCATCAAATTTCAACTTTGACGGTTTAGTTGAGATTTTGAATTACTTATTGCAGCTTGCCACGGCTCTCGTCGTGTTTTTTGAAATCTACGCATCGAAATACGTCATTTAAAGCAATAAAACGTATACGTAAAATTTTGCCCATTTTTTTTTGAAAAAAAACGAAAGGTTAATTTTGGTGTTTTTTTGCGCCAAAAATCGAAAGTTGCAAGATGATTCCTTTTTCGACTGTTTCTGACGTATTTCGATGAGAAAATTCCATCGGCGCAGTCGGTTCGCACGTAAGTAGGATATTTTTCATTTTATCGAGGGATTTTTGAATTTCATCAAATTTCAACTTTGACGGTTTAGTTGAGATTTTGAATTACTTATTGCAGCTTGCCACGGCTCTCATCGTGTTTTTTGAAATCTACGCATCGAAATACGTCATTTAAAGCAATAAAACGTATACGTAAAATTTTGCCCATTTTTTTTTGAAAAAAAACGAAAGGTTAACCCCTTTGGTGTTTTTTTGCGCCAAAAATCGAAAGTTGCAAGATGATTCCTTTTTCGACTGTTTCTGACGTATTTCGATGAGAAAATTCCATCGGCGCAGTCGGTTCGCACGTAAGTAGGATATTTTTCATTTTATCGAGGGATTTTTGAATTTCATCAAATTTCAACTTTGACGGTTTAGTTGAGATTTTGAATTACTTATTGCAGCTTGCCACGGCTCTCATCGTGTTTTTTGAAATCTACGCATCGAAATACGTCATTTAAAGCAATAAAACGTATACGTAAAATTTTGCCCATTTTTTTTTGAAAAAAAACGAAAGGTTAACCCCTTTGGTGTTTTTTTGCGCCAAAAATCGAAAGTTGCAAGATGATTCCTTTTTCGACTGTTTCTGACGTATTTCGATGAGAAAATTCCATCGGCGCAGTCGGTTCGCACGTAAGTAGGATATTTTTCATTTTATCGAGGGATTTTTGAATTTCATCAAATTTCAACTTTGACGGTTTAGTTGAGATTTTGAATTACTTATTGCAGCTTGCCACGGCTCTCATCGTGTTTTTTGAAATCTACGCATCGAAATACGTCATTTAAAGCAATAAAACGTATACGTAAAATTTTGCCCATTTTTTTTTGAAAAAAAACGAAAGGTTAACCCCTTTGGTGTTTTTTTTGCGCCAAAAATCGAAAGTTGCAAGATGATTCCTTTTTCGACTGTTTCTGACGTATTTCGATGAGAAAATTCCATCGGCGCAGTCGGTTCGCACGTAAGTAGGATATTTTTCATTTTATCGAGGGATTTTTGAATTTCATCAAATTTCAACTTTACGGTTTAGTTGAGATTTTGAATTACTTATTGCAGCTTGCCACGGCTCTCATCGTGTTTTTTGAAATCTACGCATCGAAATACGTCATTTAAAGCAATAAAACGTATACGTAAAATTTTGCCCATTTAATTTTTGAAAAAAAACGAAAGGTTAATTTTGGTGTTTTTTTGCGCCAAAGATCGAAAGTTGCAAGATGATTCCTTTTTCGACTGTTTCTGACGTATTTCGATGAGAAAATTCCATCGGCGCAGTCGGTTCGCACGTAAGTAGGATATTTTTCATTTTATCGAGGGATTTTTGAATTTCATCAAATTTCAACTTTGACGGTTTAGTTGAGATTTTGAATTACTTATTGCAGCTTGCCACGGCTCTCATCGTGTTTTTTGAAATCTACGCATCGAAATACGTCATTTAAAGCAATAAAACGTATACGTAAAATTTTGCCCATTTTTTTTTGAAAAAAAACGAAAGGTTAATTTTGGTGTTTTTTTTGCGCCAAAAATCGAAAGTTGCAAGATGATTCCTTTTTCGACTGTTTCTGACGTATTTCGATGAGAAAATTCCATCGGCGCAGTCGGTTCGCACGTAAGTAGGATATTTTTCATTTTATCGAGGGATTTTTGAATTTCATCAAATTTCAACTTTGACGGTTTAGTTGAGATTTTGAATTACTTATTGCAGCTTGCCACGGCTCTCGTCGTGTTTTTTGAAATCTACGCATCGAAATACGTCATTTAAAGCAATAAAACGTATACGTAAAATTTTGCCCATTTTTTTTTGAAAAAAAACGAAAGGTTAATTTTGGTGTTTTTTTGCGCCAAAAATCGAAAGTTGCAAGATGATTCCTTTTTCGACTGTTTCTGACGTATTTCGATGAGAAAATTCCATCGGCGCAGTCGGTTCGCACGTAAGTAGGATATTTTTCATTTTATCGAGGGATTTTTGAATTTCATCAAATTTCAACTTTGACGGTTTAGTTGAGATTTTGAATTACTTATTGCAGCTTGCCACGGCTCTCATCGTGTTTTTTGAAATCTACGCATCGAAATACGTCATTTAAAGCAATAAAACGTATACGTAAAATTTTGCCCATTTTTTTTTGAAAAAAAACGAAAGGTTAACCCTTTGGTGTTTTTTTGCGCCAAAAATCGAAAGTTGCAAGATGATTCCTTTTTCGACTGTTTCTGACGTATTTCGATGAGAAAATTCCATCGGCGCAGTCGGTTCGCACGTAAGTAGGATATTTTTCATTTTATCGAGGGATTTTTGAATTTCATCAAATTTCAACTTTGACGGTTTAGTTGAGATTTTGAATTACTTATTGCAGCTTGCCACGGCTCTCATCGTGTTTTTTGAAATCTACGCATCGAAATACGTCATTTAAAGCAATAAAACGTATACGTAAAATTTTGCCCATTTTTTTTTGAAAAAAAACGAAAGGTTAACCCCTTTGGTGTTTTTTTGCGCCAAAAATCGAAAGTTGCAAGATGATTCCTTTTTCGACTGTTTCTGACGTATTTCGATGAGAAAATTCCATCGGCGCAGTCGGTTCGCACGTAAGTAGGATATTTTTCATTTTATCGAGGGATTTTTGAATTTCATCAAATTTCAACTTTGACGGTTTAGTTGAGATTTTGAATTACTTATTGCAGCTTGCCACGGCTCTCATCGTGTTTTTTGAAATCTACGCATCGAAATACGTCATTTAAAGCAATAAAACGTATACGTAAAATTTTGCCCATTTTTTTTTGAAAAAAAACGAAAGGTTAACCCCTTTGGTGTTTTTTTGCGCCAAAAATCGAAAGTTGCAAGATGATTCCTTTTTCGACTGTTTCTGACGTATTTCGATGAGAAAATTCCATCGGCGCAGTCGGTTCGCACGTAAGTAGGATATTTTTCATTTTATCGAGGGATTTTTGAATTTCATCAAATTTCAACTTTGACGGTTTAGTTGAGATTTTGAATTACTTATTGCAGCTTGCCACGGCTCTCATCGTGTTTTTTGAAATCTACGCATCGAAATACGTCATTTAAAGCAATAAAACGTATACGTAAAATTTTGCCCATTTTTTTTTTAAAAAAAACGAAAGGTTAACCCCTTTGGTGTTTTTTTGCGCCAAAAATCGAAAGTTGCAAGATGATTCCTTTTTCGACTGTTTCTGACGTATTTCGATGAGAAAATTCCATCGGCGCAGTCGGTTCGCACGTAAGTAGGATATTTTTCATTTTATCGAGGGATTTTTGAATTTCATCAAATTTCAACTTTGACGGTTTAGTTGAGATTTTGAATTACTTATTGCAGCTTGCCACGGCTCTCGTCGTGTTTTTTGAAATCTACGCATCGAAATACGTCATTTAAAGCAATAAAACGTATACGTAAAATTTTGCCCATTTTTTTTTGAAAAAAAACGAAAGGTTAATTTTGGTGTTTTTTTGCGCCAAAAATCGAAAGTTGCAAGATGATTCCTTTTTCGACTGTTTCTGACGTATTTCGATGAGAAAATTCCATCGGCGCAGTCGGTTCGCATGTAAGTAGGATATTTTTCATTTTATCGAGGGATTTTTGAATTTCATCAAATTTCAACTTTGACGGTTTAGTTGAGATTTTGAATTACTTATTGCAGCTTGCCACGGCTCTCATCGTGTTTTTTGAAATCTACGCATCGAAATACGTCATTTAAAGCAATAAAACGTATACGTAAAATTTTGCCCATTTTTTTTTGAAAAAAAACGAAAGGTTAACCCCTTTGGTGTTTTTTTGCGCCAAAAATCGAAAGTTGCAAGATGATTCCTTTTTCGACTGTTTCTGACGTATTTCGATGAGAAAATTCCATCGGCGCAGTCGGTTCGCACGTAAGTAGGATATTTTTCATTTTATCGAGGGATTTTTGAATTTCATCAAATTTCAACTTTGACGGTTTAGTTGAGATTTTGAATTACTTATTGCAGCTTGCCACGGCTCTCATCGTGTTTTTTGAAATCTACGCATCGAAATACGTCATTTAAAGCAATAAAACGTATACGTAAAATTTTGCCCATTTTTTTTTGAAAAAAAACGAAAGGTTAACCCCTTTGGTGTTTTTTTGCGCCAAAAATCGAAAGTTGCAAGATGATTCCTTTTTCGACTGTTTCTGACGTATTTCGATGAGAAAATTCCATCGGCGCAGTCGGTTCGCACGTAAGTAGGATATTTTTCATTTTATCGAGGGATTTTTGAATTTCATCAAATTTCAACTTTGACGGTTTAGTTGAGATTTTGAATTACTTATTGCAGCTTGCCACGGCTCTCATCGTGTTTTTTGAAATCTACGCATCGAAATACGTCATTTAAAGTAATAAAACGTATACGTAAAATTTTGCCCATTTTTTTTTGAAAAAAAACAAAAAGTTAATTTTGGTGTTTTTTTGCGCCAAAAATCGAAAGTTGCAAGATGATTCCTTTTTCGACTGTTTCTGACGTATTTCGATGAGAAAATTCCATCGGCGCAGTCGGTTCGCACGTAAGTAGGATATTTTTCATTTTATCGAGGGATTTTTGAATTTCATCAAATTTCAACTTTGACGGTTTAGTTGAGATTTTGAATTACTTATTGCAGCTTGCCACGGCTCTCATCGTGTTTTTTGAAATCTACGCATCGAAATACGTCATTTAAAGCAATAAAACGTATACGTAAAATTTTGCCCATTTTTTTTTGAAAAAAAACGAAAGGTTAACCCCTTTGGTGTTTTTTTGCGCCAAAAATCGAAAGTTGCAAGATGATTCCTTTTTCGACTGTTTCTGACGTATTTCGATGAGAAAATTCCATCGGCGCAGTCGGTTCGCACGTAAGTAGGATATTTTTCATTTTATCGAGGGATTTTTGAATTTCATCAAATTTCAACTTTGACGGTTTAGTTGAGATTTTGAATTACTTATTGCAGCTTGCCACGGCTCTCGTCGTGTTTTTTGAAATCTACGCATCGAAATACGTCATTTAAAGCAATAAAACGTATACGTAAAATTTTGCCCATTTTTTTTTGAAAAAAAACGAAAGGTTAATTTTGGTGTTTTTTTGCGCCAAAAATCGAAAGTTGCAAGATGATTCCTTTTTCGACTGTTTCTGACGTATTTCGATGAGAAAATTCCATCGGCGCAGTCGGTTCGCATGTAAGTAGGATATTTTTCATTTTATCGAGGGATTTTTGAATTTCATCAAATTTCAACTTTGACGGTTTAGTTGAGATTTTGAATTACTTATTGCAGCTTGCCACGGCTCTCATCGTGTTTTTTGAAATCTACGCATCGAAATACGTCATTTAAAGCAATAAAACGTATACGTAAAATTTTGCCCATTTTTTTTTGAAAAAAAACGAAAGGTTAACCCCTTTGGTGTTTTTTTGCGCCAAAAATCGAAAGTTGCAAGATGATTCCTTTTTCGACTGTTTCTGACGTATTTCGATGAGAAAATTCCATCGGCGCAGTCGGTTCGCACGTAAGTAGGATATTTTTCATTTTATCGAGGGATTTTTGAATTTCATCAAATTTCAACTTTGACGGTTTAGTTGAGATTTTGAATTACTTATTGCAGCTTGCCACGGCTCTCATCGTGTTTTTTGAAATCTACGCATCGAAATACGTCATTTAAAGCAATAAAACGTATACGTAAAATTTTGCCCATTTTTTTTTGAAAAAAAACGAAAGGTTAACCCCTTTGGTGTTTTTTTGCGCCAAAAATCGAAAGTTGCAAGATGATTCCTTTTTCGACTGTTTCTGACGTATTTCGATGAGAAAATTCCATCGGCGCAGTCGGTTCGCACGTAAGTAGGATATTTTTCATTTTATCGAGGGATTTTTGAATTTCATCAAATTTCAACTTTGACGGTTTAGTTGAGATTTTGAATTACTTATTGCAGCTTGCCACGGCTCTCATCGTGTTTTTTGAAATCTACGCATCGAAATACGTCATTTAAAGTAATAAAACGTATACGTAAAATTTTGCCCATTTTTTTTTGAAAAAAAACAAAAAGTTAATTTTGGTGTTTTTTTGCGCCAAAAATCGAAAGTTGCAAGATGATTCCTTTTTCGACTGTTTCTGACGTATTTCGATGAGAAAATTCCATCGGCGCAGTCGGTTCGCACGTAAGTAGGATATTTTTCATTTTATCGAGGGATTTTTGAATTTCATCAAATTTCAACTTTGACGGTTTAGTTGAGATTTTGAATTACTTATTGCAGCTTGCCACGGCTCTCATCGTGTTTTTTGAAATCTACGCATCGAAATACGTCATTTAAAGTAATAAAACGTATACGTAAAATTTTGCCCATTTTTTTTTGAAAAAAAACAAAAAGTTAATTTTGGTGTTTTTTTGCGCCAAAAATCGAAAGTTGCAAGATGATTCCTTTTTCGACTGTTTCTGACGTATTTCGATGAGAAAATTCCATCGGCGCAGTCGGTTCGCACCTAAGTAGGATATTTTTCATTTTATCGAGGGATTTTTGAATTTCATCAAATTTCAACTTTGACGGTTTAGTTGAGATTTTGAATTACTTATTGCAGCTTGCCATAGTTCTATATTGCAGATTAAGTAATAAAATGAGCACCTAAAATTTTTTACATTTTCCATAAATCAATAATTGGAAAACAATTCCCTCCTCGAATGATTCTTATGTATTTTGATGAGAAAATTACATTGGCACAATTGGATCAGCAAGTACTTAAGTGAAGTTGATCACTGTAGGAAAGGTAAATTAAAAATTGATCGAATGAATTCTTTTATTTCTTCAAAAAATTGCATGAGCTGCCTTATCAAATAATTGAACGTAAACAAAATTAATTACAAAACTGCGTTATTCTATACTTATTAAAATAGAAAAAATCACAAGTTTTATTTGCAGGTACAATGTGTACACCAGTATTTACAACATTTATTTAATTATATAATGTTGTTTATTTAATTATTAAACATTTTTTATTTAACATTTAATTATGTAAATTATTTGAGATTGTTCCAGCCTCTCGATATTACTAATGTAATTCTTATGCTAATAATTACATTTATTTTTAACAACATTACAGGTTAATTATCACAATAACCTGAGAATTGAAGGAAATTCAACCAGTCTTATATAATAAAAAAATATATGTACATTATAGGAACACTGTTTTTACCTAATAATACTATATAGAATACTAACGTAATAATTAGAATTCAAAATAACATAAACACAATAACAGTGCAAAATTTAAAATAAAATCGTACCATTCAAAAATAAACAGATCAATCGTCTGAATTATAAAGTTCAGAAAGAAATTTGTTAAAAGACTGTTGGGGAAATATAACATCTCCGAACAGTTTGAAGAATTCCGGATAAAATTCTATCCTCATAAGGCTTAAAATATCGTCATCATATACTAGACCGGACCTGAAAATTGATTAAAACCAAGTTAGCTTTTAAATTGTTTTCCATCAAATTTAAAAATTAAATAAAATATGTTTGTTTAGCTACTCTCAGAAAAATGATTGTAGTTGCACCAGCAAACACAGTAATTTTTAAATTTACTTGCATAGAAGTTAACTTCTTGCCAACCAATAAACATAAAAGAAAAAATTCTTACCTTCGTAATTCTTCTTCAAGCTCCTCATATTCGCCTAAGTAAATGTCATGCATATACTGAGCACCATCACACATATTAATGTTCTTTTTAATGGTTTCTAAATTAGTGTCTTTCAATTTTGACACTTCCTTCATTTCTGTTATTGTAATATAAATCTCTCCGTTCAAGTTTATAAGGGTTAAAACATTACCATGCAATTCTAAAAATATAAAAAATTAAAACGAGCAGGGTTAAAAATTTGCGCACCTACTTTTTTTAAAAACGAATTTGTTCTTCAGTTGTGGCGAGGATGCACTTGAGATATACAACGAAGATTCGGATAGGCTGTCATCTTGATTGTACACACTTGACAGGTTTAGGTCTTCACACTTTAGGTTAGGGGATTCAGGTAATGATGGGGTCTTAATGGGAAGTGACGGCGAACTTGAAGATATTGCATTCGAAAATAGAGAAACTTCAGAGAATATGCTATCGTGACTGCATATACTTAACGACTTTTGATCCTCCAATATTGGGACTGGCGTTGGTGGCATAATTGGAGGCGATTGCAAAATTGGTGGAAACAGCAGATGATTTGCAAGTGCTGGTACGAATGACGTCGCTAACGGCGATAAAACGTTTTTTAAAGGCTCAGATTGAGTTGAATGCAAAGAAAGAGACGAACTCTCGCTTAACGGAGGATTAATTGATTCATTTTGTGGCAATTCAAATTCGTCCACAGTTTCCTTAATGAACTCACACGTGTTCAGTAATTGCAAATCGTTGAAATGGTTCAAAATGTCGGTTATCATTTCATACATGACATCGAAAGTTACTTTTAAGTACTTGTTTTTCAAGTACTTAATTAGATTATCCGTAACATCGCTGGTTACCAAGAACCGTTTTAACGAATCTTCCAATAAATACAAAATATAAACGTTTCCAGCTTTGATAACTGTCATTATCGCTTGTGCGATCTTTCGTCTGTTTACGATGATATCGCGCGGTTTTTTGTCTTTTAATAAAGGTGGAGTTGAAACCATATTTGTACATAAGATGTCAACGGGGGGCACGATTAAAGGAACCTTTGCGATACTGTCGTTTGAAACAATCGGTTCAGTTATTTCTGGTAAGTCGAAACTCAAATTCGGTTGGAAACCTTCAAAACCTGGAGGTGGTTTTACTATTCGAGGCAAAGTTTTCCCATCAATTTCATTAGAATTCGAGTAAATCTCTTTTAAATGTTGTCTCCGTATTGCTGGTCCACTGATAGATGAAGATTTAACATCGAAGACTTCATAATATTCGGGATAAATCTCGTCGTGCCTCAAACCAAGCTGGGTTTTGGCCGTAAACTCGGGAAGTGAGGAAACTAGGCAGTTTTCAAGTTCATGGAAGGTTGGGTAATAATGAATGGGAACTACAGAAGGAATGTACACGCTTGTGAACAGTCTTGGGTTTGGTACCTAAACATTTAAATTATAATTTTATTGATTCCAATTACTTAAAAGTTAACAACCAATAACAAAATCAAATTTAATTTTGATGAAAGCTTGTAAAAAATGTCACAGGATTCTGAGTGCACACTAACTATGTGATTATAGATTTATTAACATGATGGGAAAGGCGTGACGGAAATTGCGCGCGCACATTGTGCAACTTAGGTCCAATGAAAATGCTCCCTTTTTGGCCTGTTGATATGCGGGGGACCAGCAATGACAGGTGTCCTAGTGTTGTTACCAACAAGAGGTAATTTTTTTATAAATTTCAGTTTTTCTTGACGAAATTTATTAAAAAACTTTTAAAAAGGTGCAGGTTAAAATAATTGAACATTTATCTCGGCCAAATTAATCTTCGATGATTTTCCCTGCAGTGATGCTGTTACACCCGAAAACGACATCTTCTACTTACAACACTATCCAGTACTATGTGCTAAATAAATGTTTCAGGATAGGCGAAAACTTCGTGAAATTCTACTCCTAGTCTGTGACAAATTTGTTACCGTTCTGATCAGAGGCTGATGTCCAAGACTTATTAAGGGCGGCTTTCAAATGTCAAACTAGAGAACTTAATTATCAATGCCGAAACTGAAAATCCCCAATTTCGTCGTTTATTTTAGGTTAGCAGGTAATTTTTTCGGTCATCTTGATGAAAAAATTCAAGTTATCCTTTTTAGATAATTTTGCACGTAAATAAAAAATTCTACGTTCATCAAATGAAAAAAACACAAGAGCCTTTTTTGTTTAACATTGAATACCCAATAAAATTTATATAATAAGATTCCTATTAAATCAGTTAGAAGACCTAAAAACAGCAAATATCTAATACCACTTCAAAGTCATATCTTTTGTTTACATGGCTACAAAATAAACAAAGAAAGATTTAAAAATTGATTGCACCCCGAAAAGTATTCCTTCAAGTTCCCAGATGATGTGGGATCTTTTTAAAATGTTTAATTTCATTCTAAATGGAACCCGAGTTTGACGGTGCGTGCAAGCTAAACGACTGATTTATGGTAAATGTTGTTCAAATCACTATGGTAGATAATTTAACGCCGGACAAAAAAAATGTCTAATTTGTTAGCCTATATTGCTTAGTTTCAGAGATATTTGAGCAAAAATAAATAGCAACTCGTTTTCAAATCAAAATGAATCCCCTTTATAGAAACTCAAATCAAAATGATTCAGAGTATTTTCAACCTGGAGAGTCACTCAAAATAACTCAAAGCCACAAACGATCGCATGTAGGGGGTGTGGCTAAAATAAAAACTTGGTTGCTAAAGTTGCTTTCAATTAAAATTGTCTATGAATTACGGTTCGTCGCCACCGTCACTAAAAGAACGACTTTTATAGGCAAATTCGGAAAAATTAAATTTTCAAATAGGTACCAAAATTATTTTTGTTAATTTGAAGCTAAAGTTTCAAGTTAGTTGCAATTTAAAATAGTATTTATACATATTATAATAGGGTTATTCCATTTCAAATCGACCAAAAAATAGGTAAAATTGACTCAACCCCGACCAAACTTAACGAAACTTGGTGCACACCATCGTAGTAAGAAATAAAAAACACAAATATAAGGATTTGTCCAAAACGGCATTCGTTTCCTTGTTTTGGTCTTTCAAAAAGTCAAAGAGTTGGTGTGTAGACTTGTAGAAAAACGACTGTAACTTCATCCACTGTGGTCTAAATTTAAAAATAAAAAATGTTCTGTAAAGGTAAACGAACATTCTGTTCAAATATTTAATGGATTAATTTTTTAATGTTAACCCTATTTCAACCCCTATTTCTAAAGGGGTCTTTTTTTTTGGTCAATTTTTTTACAGTGTTTTGGTACAAACGTTCTGAGCACGCGTACCAAATTTTATCATGGGATGAGGATGGGTTCGGTTATTAAAAATTAATTAAGCATAGGCAGAAACGGACAAAAATCAGTTTTTCGCCGATTTCTCAAGTTTCTTTAAACTTTATGACAAAATAGTTTAATATAAAATTAAAGCTAATTAAATTCTCTACAAAAAAATATTTGCACATATTTTTCGTCAGATTCGTATTCACATAGCAATACGCTAGTTGCGTACCTCCCAAAAGCGTACGAAGCGCCGTCTCGTGGATAAATTTTACCTAAACTGGGATGCCCAAATGTTCATGTTTATATGGTAATATTAGCAAAAATATGAATTATTTTTATTAATTTAAAATATTTTATTATGTAATAATTATTATAAACTGTAGTCGATCCTTTAAGATTAGGCTGGTACATAACCAAGATGAATTTTATTATATAAAAGAATATAAACAATGTTTTGTTATCAAAATTTACAAGTTGCAACTAGCGTATAAAAACAAGTGTTTAGTTGAAATAATTCGCTTTTCACATTATGAGTTCAGTCTCAGTTACTATTCAATGTGGTTATCAAAATATAAACATTATTGACTTTTTTCTGGAGAGTCAGCCTTGTGCCAAGGCGGCTTGAACCCCCCCCCCCCATAAAATTTTGTCATTATTAATTTAGTCAATAAAGTTGAAAATTACAATGCATAAATGTTAATGTTAATTTAAGTTAGTCAAATCTCAGGTCTCTATGCGATAGCAAAGAAGCCAAGCCGGTGGCCTCAGACCTTTACTGTCGCATATAGAAAATAGCAAGTGCCGACAAAAACAAGTAACATCCATTCAGATTGCAAAAGAAATCCTAAGTCAATGAAAAGTTATTGCCTAAAAGGCGCCGTGAGAATGTAACATAAGAATAGATTTCAAGTTGCTTATACAAATCCGTGTTTTGTACTAAATATATTTGAAGTTTTTATTAGAATTAATGGGTGAAGCTCGAAAAGTTAAGTCATAGAATTCTTAGCCGCGCTTTGCATCACCTGCATGCAGACACAATGCACTATTATTCCTTTCAAAATTAAAAGAATACTTCAAACAATCGAAGACATATCATTCTCACACATTTAGCCCAGCCGCTGTGCTTAGAATAATTCTTCAGGAAAAGCCTCTAACACAGGGCAAATTAAATAACAATACTCACACGTCTTAAGCGAAAACCACCTCACTTAGGGATACGACGTTTCAATAAATAGGGACGTTAGAGCCAAGATTAGTCAGTTGTCGATTAATACGCGAGTTACCAATAATCATCGAGTTATCAATAATCATCGAGTTGCCGGTTATTTTATCAAAGAAGTCAGATTAGTCAAAAAGACGCGGAAATTATGGTGAAATCACCCGCGAGTTAATCACTAAAATCATTATAAAATTATACGCGAAAAGTTAGATAAAATCTTTATAAGATTACAAGACGTTCTATAAATTATTATTTTCAGTTAAATCATATATACTAAACCTACTTCAAAGTGTTCGGAATTTAATAAATCAATATCAGAATCCGAGTAATTAATTTAATTAGTTGTGCAAAAGTATCATCGAGTGAAAGTGTCCTCGAGTAAAGAATACTAAATTACCTAAGGAACCCCCTTAATAAAGGGCGAGGTCTTCCTCTACCTACTCTATAGAAAGGTATTTAAGAAATTCCATACAAATCCAAATCAAAACCTTTATGCTTATTACTTGTGGCGCCTTGCTTTAAACACAAATGAAATTAGTAGTTAAACTCATCATTAATTGTATTAATTATTAAGAGCGCGCTGCGGAAAGAGAGAGAGGGAATGATGTTGAAAGAAGCCTCTAATCTTTTGTACAAATTTAAAAAACTAAACGTCGTATCAATGTAATTCTTTTTTTATATTAATAAGGAAAGACTATTCAAGGCAATAACCAATTTTGAGCGCTTTAAATTAAAAGTAAATAGGTTAATTTAATTTATGAAAAAGGACAATTTTGAATTTTTATGACAACCGATTTTAATGAAACTTCGTTATTGCCTTCTGCAGATCATTATAAGGACAAAACCTGATTTTGAAGCGATTTCATCATCAATTATAGAAAACTTGTATAAAACTTGTAAATCAAAAAGTGCCCTTAGTGGAGTTTTAAACTATATAAAATCAACTTAATGCACAAAGGGTTCAAGGGTTCCCTTAGATATGGCGCAAATATTTTTTTTAAATTTTTTAAATCTCTACAAAAGATTAGAGGCTTCTTTCAACATCATATCTACTGCTTCCCTCTCTCTCTTTCCGCAGCGCGCTCTTAAGTTAATAAACGAAATAATATAATTAATTCTTTTCTTGCAACACATTTGTGGTTGTACTGTGAGCAAGCATCGTTTGTCATACCATTTCCCGCGACTTCGAGGAAACCGCTCTCCGCTACTGAGTAAGCAAGTTAGTAAGTATTTTATCACGGGTTTTGTTTAATCTCCCGTATATCAAAAAGGTTAAACTGGTGGCAGCGTACTAACTACAACCAGTGAGCGCCTAGCCCATTGAAAAACGCAAAAGTGGCAGTGTTACTATAATAAAGCTCGCACATTTACAGCCTAGTAAAGCACAATGCGATAAATATAAGAAAGGATGTACAATAAAAAAACTTCTTCCATGTAAAGGATCACAAATAGATTGCAATGTTAATTACAAATTTGATGATGTAGAAAATGTACCCAGTGCAATGTATAATATTGATTGTATATTTAGTCACTATTTAAAGTTACAAAAAGATCTTGCCAGTAATAGAAATATTGTGACAGAAAAGGCCAAACAGCTAACAAAGGAATTAAATGAAGTGATAACAAAAATTTATGATTTACAAGAATCGGGGTCAAACTATCGAAGTTATCAGTGTACACTAATTGAGGGATTAAAAATTCTTTTAAAACCGTTGCAATGTCCTGAACATTTGATTGCATTTTTTGAAGAAAAAATTGTAGTCTCAAAAAATGCAGCTATTGAAATTTGTGAGAAATCAGTCGGCCAGTCAAATTGTTTTCAGTGGTTTGAAGAAAGAGCTAAAAGAATAATGTGTTCTAGTAAAGCTCATCGAATAAAAACTAGAACAGACAATTTTGAGGCATTAACAAGAAAACTTTTGAAAGAGAAATTTGATGGGAGATTGAACGAGGCTATGAGATATGGAATAGAGATTACTTAACTCGCTCTTACGTTTAACAGCTTGTATCCACTCATTTTTTTGATTAATCTGGTAAGGTCTTCCAGGAAAGCGATAAAATGTTAAATCAGGATTCTTTTTCTCTGATTTATTGCATCCAACTACACAACAATACCTTTTTGCACCCATTTTTAAATCAACTTTTCTATGTGAATCTACCTAAAACTTTATTAAGTTATAATAAATTAAGTTATATAGGGCATATAGAATATTATTTAAATTCAAATTTACTTCTTAATTCCAATTCTTAATGTTTAATTCGTAATTAAACTATTACTTGTATTTAAAACCGTTTGCGCTCACCTCCGCAGTTACCCTAAATTTGGTCACCAGGGCAGCGCCACTTGAGTTACGCAACTAGCGTATAACAGTTCAAAGTAAAGCTAAGTTGCGCGACCACCGTTATATTTATTTAAAAAGGTCGGAATCGATTTTCAATTAATTGTATTGATTTTCATCATAAATATTTATTATTTGAATAATAAGTTGACCACACCATCCCTAATTTTGATAAAAAGTTTAGCATAATATGACAATGCAGTTAAACCAAAAATATATTATTTGATTTTTTTTCTAAACTTAATTCGTTTCCTTTCCTTAAATATACGAAAAATACGTGTAAATATTTTTTTGTAGAGAATTTAATTAGCTTTAATTTTATATTAAACTATTTTGTCATACAGTTCAAAGAAACTTGAGAAATCGGCGAAAAACCGATTTTTGTCCTTTTCTACCTATACTTAATTAATTTTTAGTAACCGAACCCATGCTCATCCCATGATAAAATTTGGTACGCATGCTCAGCACATTTGTATAAAAAACTGTAAAAAAATTAACCCTTTAGAAATAGGGGTTGAAATAGGGTTAATATTAAAAAATTAATCCAGTTAGGGGTTGAAAATATAAAATGTGGTTAAATATTTGAATAGAATGTTCGTTTACCTTTACAAAACATTTTCTATTTTTAAATTTAGACCACTGTGGATGAAGTTACAGTCGTTTTCCTACAAGTCTACACACTAACTTTTTGACTTTTTGAAAGACCAAAACAAGGAAACGAGTGCCGTTTTGGGCAAATCCTTTTAATTTGCATTTTTTATTTCTTACCAAGATGGTGTGTACCAAATTTTGTTAAATTAGGCATGGGTCAAGTAAATTCATGATTCGATTTGAGATGGAATGATCCAATAATTTTATTATACAAATAATAATTGACAGCAAATTTCAAAAATTATTACGACAGCGTAAATTTATGAAAATATTGTTATGCCCTTTTATAAAATTAATGACCGATTTCAGAAAACCTTGAACAAGCTGTAAAAGTTATTAGATTATTTCTATTGGCACTAACAAACGTTTTCTATTGGTTAGTTAAATTTAACGGTTTGTTAAAAGTTTTATGAAACCGGGTATAAATGATGAGAAAATTTTAATTTACAAAAAAACACCCCGACTTGTTAAGCAGATTTTTATTTATGACATTATAATACAATTGCACGAAGGCAGTTTTTTAATTGATTAAAAATGTAATTATTTAAATAATTCTCTAGCATACATAACTACATACCATATTAGTATTTTATTTTACGAGGGGTGTAGAAACGATTTACATTTAAAACCAGACAAAATTAAAATATTACATTTTTTTGTTATGACATAAAAATCAGGATGTAAATAACTCGCAACATGATAAACAAAACTAGTAAGAGGTAAGTCTGCACCTGCATAATAGTGCATGTAAGTTGCACATTTCAAGACGTTATTTCTTTAGACATTTACAGGTGTGGTCATTATCTTACGACGGCCCGATAAGGATATTATAATGTATCACTTACAAAATTAGTAGAGAACAAAATATTTCGTATCCTTATAGACAACAAAAAACCCGAAAAAATTGAACAGTGGCTTTATTTTTTGGTAAATCTGATCTGAATAAATCATAATAAAAAAAATTAATAAAAAACAAATTAATATTTTTAATAAATATATCGAAAAATAGAAGTTTACCAAGAGAGGCAAAGAAGAAAGTGAAGGATATGCACTTAGTATACCGTTGATATTTTTAAGATGGTTTAATATTTGTCATTTAAATACCTTTTTGGCTATTAGTCCCAGCTGTGAATGTAATATAAACTTTAAAAAATTATATAATTCGAATAAAAGAAAAAAATAATTTTTCCCATTCCAATAAAAAATTCCCCGACTTTCCCTGAGCAAATTTAAGAAATATTTCCCCGATTTTTCTATATGGGTAGGAACCCTTATATTAAACAAAAAAAACCCGAAAAAATTGAACAGTGGCATTTTTTTTGGTAAATTTGATCTGAATAAATTATAATAAAAAAAATTAATAAAAATCAAATTAATATTTTTAATAAATATATCGAAAAATAGAAGTTTACCAAGAGAGGCAAAGAAGAAAGTGAAGGATATGCACTTAGTATACCGTTGATATTTTTAAGATGGTTTAATATTTGTCATTTAAATACCTTTTTGGCTATTAGTCCCAGCTGTGAATGTAATATAAACTTTAAAAAATTATATAATTCGAATAAAAGAAAAAAATAATTTTTCCCATTCCAATAAAAAATTCCCCAACTTTCCCTGAGCAAATTTAAGAAATATTTCCCCGATTTTTCTATATGGGTAGGAACCCTTATATTAAACCAAAAAAATCGAAAACATGAAAAGTGGCTTTATTTTTTGGTAAATCTGATCTGAATAAATCATAATAAAAAAAATGAATAAAAAACAAATTAATTTTTTAATAAATATATCGAAAATAGAAGTTTACCAAGAGAGGCAAAGAAGAAAGTGAAGGATATGCACTTAGTATACCGTTGATATTTTTAAGATGGTTTAATATTTGTCATTTAAATACCTTTTTGGCTATTAGTCCCAGCTGTGAATGTAATATAAACTTTAAAAAATTATATAATTCGAATAAAAGAAAAAAATAATTTTTCCCATTCCAATAAAAAATTCCCCAACTTTCCCTGAGCAAATTTAAGAAATATTTCCCCGATTTTTCTATATGGGTAGGAACCCTTATATTAAACCAAAAAAATCGAAAACATGAAAAGTGGCTTTATTTTTTGGTAAATCTGATCTGAATAAATCATAATAAAAAAAATGAATAAAAAACAAATTAATTTTTTAATAAATATATCGAAAATAGAAGTTTACCAAGAGAGGCAAAGAAGAAAGTGAAGGATATGCACTTAGTATACCGTTGATATTTTTAAGATGGTTTAATATTTGTCATTTAAATACCTTTTTGGCTATTAGTCCCAGCTGTGAATGTAATATAAACTTTAAAAAATTATATAATTCGAATAAAAGAAAAAAATAATTTTTCCCATTCCAATAAAAAATTCCCCAACTTTCCCTGAGCAAATTTAAGAAATATTTCCCCGATTTTTCTATACGGGTAGGAACCCTTATATTTTGATTTCTTTGTAACCACGAAAACTGTGATTTAAAAAAATCACGAATTGTATTTAAAATTTATTAATTTGGTAATCATACATAAGGACCTTAAAAACAACTGTTTTGTAAATGTAATCAATAATACAGAACTCGCTGATCTTCAAATCTTGATAACCAGTAAATTAAAAATCGGCTTAAAATTGTGCAAATTACACTTCTAATGACTTTTTATGCTTAGCAATCAATTCTTTTAAGTATCTCATTTTAAAAGGAGGTTTTGTTATTGGCGTTTCACTTACGACGTTATTTAGCATGATACTTTCAGTGTTTACCTGATCATCAAAGATTGCCAATTTTTCTTTCACTAGAGCGTCGTTTATATTGCAGTTTTTGTCGGTCATCTCCATCAAAACAACGTCTATGACTTGTTCCTAAAAGTACAAAAAAAATAACTTTTTTGACATCATTTTTTCAATAAAATTGACTTACTTCTCTATCGATTTTGTAAATTTTGCCTATCAAAGGGCGACCTTGCACGAGATTCAAAAATTTCAACGTCGTTTTAATTTCCCAAGGTTCCTGATTAGTGGGAGGAATAATTCCAGCTAATCGCGCCCTAATCGCTTGTTGCGGCAGGTAGGAAAACTTGTTAGGCAAAAAATATAAGTCGCTGGACTCGACAGTCGCGACGGTACCATAGTCACAGTAAAACACCTAAAATTAAAATTTTTAATAAAAACACAGAAAATTAAAGTAATCTTACCGTTGCTCTATGTTCTCCAATCTTAATTTTCGTCAATATTGCACGATGAAATTGAGATTGAAATATTGATGCGCAAAACATGCCCACTTCTAAATGTTGTTCATCAATTTTTAATTTGTCATATTGAAAGCTGAACAGCGCTCTGAAAAAATAACATTAAATATGCAATGTAATTTTTAAGATCATGTTAACTTACTGCATCTCACACATTAAATTGTCCAAATCATTGTAACCGTCGTCCAATATAATCCAAAACTTTGAAGGGTCGTACACTTCGCCAACGTGAAGTTTGATCTCGTCATATTTCTTCGTACTTTCGGAAATGAAGTGGCGGGGAATAAGTTCTTTTATTTTTACAACATCCTGAGGATACTCAATATCTAATGAGTTGTACAGATCCTACAAATAAATGTAAATTTAATTCACGAAAACGAGTTAAAAAAATTAAAGAAGTTTTGATATTTATTTTGGTTAGCAGATAATAAATCTTGGAATTTACCAGTAAAATGCGCCGCAGCGATTTGTTGAGTGGCCGATTTTAAAATTTATATTTCCACTAACCTATATACCAGGGGTGGCCAAGCTCCTTGATAGACGAGCCATTTTTCAAAATTTGAAACACATACGGAACGATAATAATTTTTTAAAATATATTAGCACAAAAATGAAAAGGGAACTCGGGTACATTTATCGAGAGCCACAAATAATCCTTCAAAGAGCCGCATGTGGCTCGCGAGCCGCATGTGGCTCGCGAGCCGCAGGTTGGCCACCCCTGCTATATACCATACCGTTCAAGTACTTGACATTTTGTATTTGAACTTTAAACAAATTTTGAAAATCTTTACTTTTGTAACAAAATTTTATCTTTTCGCCTTTCAGAGAAAATATGCCACCCTCAGATCTGTGGCTTGGTTATAAAAGCAAAGCTGCTTAGAAATGTTGTATAAGTTTGTACAAGGTGGATTGTTTTTGGGTGAACAATTTTATTTTCTCTATGAAATCCGAAAAAGTAACATTTGCCCTTCTAAAACCAAGCCTCAGAAATTTTTAGTAAAATTATAAAGTAGCTGCCCCTCTTAATTTAATTAGATTAAAATTTTTTTACATACTTTGAGAACAATATATTGAGAATAAACACTTTCCCATTCAGTATTTGCACATCATCACTGTTAACCCTCCAGCACACGGGTGGCCTAGAAATTACACGGGCGCACGGGTGAGGCCTATTATGCCCATAGTTAAAGGGCGTGTAAAAAATTTGTATCAAAATAAAATAAAAAAATTTTTTGGTAAAAATATACTTTGATTAGTTCTTTTTAAGATCGTTGAAAAAATTTTAAGAAAAAAACAGATTTACCTACTTTTTTTATCAATAATAAAAACATTGTTATTTTACATGATTTATTAAAAACGCATTAGAAACATATTGTATAAAGCATATATGATTCTAAATTTAATGTTTTGCTATAGTACTACACATACTAATCTAAGGTAAAAACAAGAAGAAAATTTCTATAAAAAATGTCCGCCCAAATTAAAAAGCTTCAAAGTAGGGCTTCCTTTGCTTGAAATACATTCACGACAGCATGCTATAATATGCTCCGTGCACAACCAACACTTAAAAATTTTACAGAAATATCTGGTTTTTAGGTAAAACTTTGGTTTTTCTTCGTTTACAATATTTGCAATATCCTCGTTTAGTGCTGTGAGCTGGTTTCGAGTAAATTTTTCGCATAAAATTCAATTTTTGAATTTCCACAGAAAGTTACTCAAACACACGGGTGGGGCCTATCAGGCCTCTTTATTTTTTTGCGAAAAAATGGTAATTTTTACATTCTGCACAATTTGATTATATTATGTCGTTGAACATTTTTGAAAGGTATACAGAAGTTCACAAACGTAAACTTCTTTTTTTCAAAGTTACAGCGATGTTTGTGTATTGCGTGGCCTCACAGGCCCCACCCGTGTGCTGGAGGGTTAAGATTCTTTTAAACATTTTTGAAGATTATTTTTCATACCGCCTGAGTGTTGAGTTACATTCAGAACCTCAAAATTAAGGACAACATTAATTAACATAACAGATTGAATCAAGGAAACAAATTGGCTTAACGTGGAATCCAATAAAAACCACTTTTTTTGGCAGCAGCTATGTATCAAGACTACATTAACGGCCTTATAAAGTTTGTAGATTTCCTTAGAAAAAAAAATTTGGAAACACCTGTTGTAGTTCAAAAGATTGCCCTAGTAAATTGGAAGTCTAATGAATGGCTTCATTATTGTATAATTCTTTGTTTGTATTGGTGCTCAAGCCATTTTATTATGCCTTCCAATTTAATGGCGCCATCTGTTGATAACTATTTGAACTCCGCCAGGTGATTCCAAAACTGTCATGAGGTTTGACTATTCGATACCACATAATGAAAGATTGTACCTACATCCTTAATTAAAATTTAAATTACAAATAGTAATTTTATTAAGAGTACATTTAATTTTAGACCTTAATTTTGAGGTTGTAACTGCATCTTAATAAAATACAATAAAAAATTGCAATTGGAACGCATGGAATTAAACAGGACGTGATCGAAAAACGTAGTGCTTAGTCGCAGATCCGACATTATTATCGGACAGTATTTTTCCAAAAGAAAAATACGATCTAAAACCAGGGTTGCCACGCGTTTAGATTTCGGCGAAACTTGATATCAGTCAATGCACTTAACTTGAAACCAGTTGTGTAACAGAAGAAAATCCGGAAGTCAAAGTTAACACAGGAATTTGTAGTGTATAAACCAACAGTAGCAATCTCAGAGTTAAGAGGGCATTTGTTAGAGAGGGGGCAAAAAAGGCAAGTGAAAATGGTAGCAGATCTATTAACCCTTTCACCGGTTTAAAAATGAAGAATGAAATGCAAAAAATTTGTCAATAACAATCACATAAATTTTTATATATGATATAATTTTCTTTGAAGAATATCACAATGGTCCTCGTAATTAAAGATTTATCAATTTATTTTCACTTTTAAAAATTTTTAAATAATGATTATTTTTTTTATTATTAAAATTTCGAAATCATAAATTTATTTTTCTTGATTTTAAATAAATCCATAAACTTACCAAAATTTAAGAATAAAATAACCCCTTGACCCAACATTTTGAATGCCTTTAAGTATTTGAATGTATTTTACGTGCTTTTTTACAGTGTAGTTATATTAAGTGGGATTCAGTGTATGTTTTTCCAATATGGCGACCAAATTTTGAGTTATTACACAGTGCAAAATAAGTACGCCTTTTTAGAGGTCAAGATAAAGATAAAGAAATTTATTTTAGCCTGTCCCAAATTATTGCACGGTAGAGATCCCGGATTAGGCCGCCATATTGAAAAAACCACGCGTAAACATACATTTTTATGAATATTCGTGAATATCTCAGTGAACTAAATAAATTACAAATATTTTAGGACACACAGTATGAAATATACAGAGCGCTCTGATGACCATAACTCTGCAACCGATCGATTAGCAAGAAACAAGATTAACATAAAAGTAATTTTTTCAAGTGTTCTTTCAATACAGTAGCCCAATCTTGAATCACTCGAGTCTAGACCAAGTAAATTCGCCAGTTCAGCCAAAAAGAAATGAATATCTAATTGTAATAGTTCAGTCATCGCCAAAATCGATTTAGAATTAATAGAGCTTTGAAAATCTTCATAATCATAATTTTATTTTCGAGTTTTGCAAAGTAATGGGTATTTGAAATTTTCAATTACTCTGAGCAACACACGCAACATGCTCCAGACCAGTGGTGACGCGTTAATTTTATAAACTTATTTTTTATACCATAAAAGAAAGTTTTTATATCAAAAAAGCAAATTTTCAGTGTTTCCAAATTATTGGTACCTTTTTACTAATCCCCTCCCTTTCCAAGTGACGCCAGTGATTTAGTGACTCACGAGATAGTATTAAAAAAAATAATGAACAAAATTTGACCTGCTTCTCAAAAAGGTTCGCCATCGCTGCTTTCGACTCTTTGCTAACATTGATCTCACGTAATTGTAAAAAGAGTTGTCCTTTATTTTGTGGATGCAGATAAGCAAAAATGAATAAAATGAAATCATAATTGGTATGATAATAATTTTTCCCTAAAAATTAAATTAAACGAGTTATACATGAAAAACCATGTTGGGGAAACTAAAATCCACAATTGGAGGACAAGCCTCCAGAGAATTTAGAAGGATCATTCACAGACTCATAATTATACTATGTCTACCAAATTTAAATTTGCCCTGATTTCTTTCAATTTCGTTGCTTGGAATAAATCAGTTGCGACCAGTTTTTGTTTTTAGATTATATGATGACAAATAGATTGAAAAGAAAAGAACCCTAGAAACAGCGCCGTAGCGAGCTCTTCTGGCGCCTGAGGCAAATTTGAATATATGTGTCCCCCTCCCAAAAGATTCCTATCATTTTGAAAATTTTAAACTATTATTTATTGGGTTTTGTCGAGGTTTAGCGCCCGCATTGCGATGGCGCCTGAGGCAAAGCCTCGGTCGTCTCATCCTTGCTACGTCGCTCGCTTATGCCCGTACTAATAGTCGAGAATTGATCTCGATTCCGGAATTAATTCTAGAATTGTTTGAAGTTGCTACTAATAGTCGCTATAACTCCGCCTTCGACACGATTCGAGAATTGTTTCTATGATCTACCGGTTAGCCTGGTTTATTTGAACGATCCCGGAGTCGTTGCTTGACATTTGACGCATGCATATTATCAACTGTTTAAGGTTAGGTTATAATATTATTAATATAAATTAATACAAAACAACGTTCGTAACCTGAAGTATAATATTTTAACCAACTAAACTTGAATGCTACCAAATATAACTAGAAATCACTGAAATATTAACAATTCTAGAATTAATTGACGGCTTTACCGAAACTACCCGAATCCTCGACTATTAGTAGTGTCAGGATTGTTAGTCGATTCTAGAATTGATGAAACCAGAATTAATTCTAGAATCAATTCTCGACTATTAGTACGGGCATTAGAGTAATGAAAACAAATGGATGCTTATCAGGAACTCATTTAGGTTGCCGGGACCGGGGGGTCTGGGGGGTATTCCATACCCCCCAGGTACACTTCATTTATTGCGAAAGAAAAACTTTCACTTTTACGGTCCTTGGTATTAAGAAGAACGGTACTGAGATAGTTATGAAAATTATCACCAAAAATACCCCCCTTCCGGATTACAAACAAAAATTGCAAAAGATTCAACGAAAAATAATAAATTTTGATGGTTTGAATAATGGCAAGTGTACCATACCCCCCCCTCCCCACCCGGTCGTGTAATACCGATTTTTATCGTTGAGAACTTCTGAAGATCTTATATAAAACACGCATAGTATTTCAGAATCACCGTTTCCATGGTAACCTAACGGATTACCCCCCGAATATGGAGATTATTTTTATCGGTAGTAATTTTTCTTTTCAATCTAAATATATTTGAATAACTGTCGCGATGATGACGTGATAGTTTTACCAGTTACCCAGTCAGTTAAAGGGAAATTAAAAAGAACGCGGGGTTGGAATAAACTTTCCTAAAATCCCCAGTCTTATCATTGGACCAAATCTGAAGAGGAGAAAAGAGATTTACTTCAGATCTGAAGTAAATCCTGAAACCTTGTTTTGTTTTGTTCACCATCGATGGTAAAGTTTAAATGTACGTAATAATTATTCAAAACCTTTTTCAATTGTTTTCTCTGGATTTTCTTTTTATTTCATAAATACTTAGTATGATGTAGGCAAATTTTGTTAATCTGTTTTATAGAGAATTTTGTACTCTTCAATTTTGATTTGATGATAATTTTCTCTAAAAATGAAGGTAAGCGAGTTATAAATAGGCGATAAATTACTGTAGAGCAATTGAGATGCCGAAGGCCGACTCGTGTTCGTTTCAGCGTTGTCGAGAAGCCAAACCCGGACCAAACAAACCAAAGTCCTGCATGTACGCCGAAAACTTTGAATTGATTTTTTTTTGGTCGAGGAAGAATAATTTCCCAACAAGTTTTGCATCAAAAATGATTATTAAAATTGCTCGCGAAATCCCATTTAGACGTTAAAATTTTATATAAAAAGAAAAAATTTTGCGATTCGGTTTTGAAGGTTTGGAAATTATTTTGGAAAATTACTTTTTCATTTTATAGCCGTACGGTGCGAGATACAAAAAAAAAACTATAAATGCAATTTATAGATCCCCGGAATCTGCCTCGGTTGCCGGTAAAAAATTAAAAATCCTCCCGTAAATAAGGACCCTGTGGCCGTTTGAAGGGTTCTTAAAATGTCCACCTTAATGCCGTACTGGCGCGACGACCACGAAAAAATTTTTAATTTCAAAAACGGTTTCGGGCGACATCTTTCGAGCCCCGCCTTTTCGAAAGTAATACTTTTTTTCGTCGGACGTCCGATAAGCCGGCAAATTGCGGAAATGCAAATTTTGAAAAATTTCGATTCAAACCTCGACCTTTTTGGTGGAGATTAAAATTTAGAGTTTTGGGTCGCATCGCGACGGCTTCAAATTTAGATTCGCGTTTCCGCAAAGCAATACGTAGGTCATAGATCGCATTCGACCGGTAAGTCCACTAGGTCAAATGACGATATGGCGTAATCGTGTGCCGATTTGTTAGGCGACCCAGATTAGGAAATTGGATGTTTTTCGTGCGATAGCGTGGTGACGCTTACGTGTCCTTCCGACGGTTACCCCAGATCTGGGAGAACTCGAAATGTGCGACATCTTATTGTCCTTGCGCAGTTATTAAATGCACTTCCATTTTAACCTTGAAATCTCTTTCGAGGGCACAGTTACGGCCTTTAAAGCGAATTTTAGAAATTGTACAAAATTGCCCACATTAAAGTTCTCGATAGACACCGTTGTTGGCTTTAAATTTATCCAAGAAACGTGACCTTGAAAATTATTTATGAGGCCGAAATTCGTCGCCAAATCGAATTTTGAATTTGTACCGCGGATATGCAATGGGATGTCGGATCCGCAATATTCGAAAGTAAATCGGAAGCCGAAGGCCGACCCGTAACAGGAATAACAAGTGGGAGGCCGAAGGCTGACCCATATTATTAAAAGCAACCAGGAGACCGAAGGCCGACTCGAGTTCGCTTCACCATTGAGATGCCAATTCCGGACCAAAGAAACTCGAGATCCCACATGCAAACCAACACTTGACCGTGGGATCCTTAAAAGTTCCAAAAACCGGTCGGTAAGCCCATAAACAATCGGGAGGCCGATAGGCCGACAGCGAGGCCACAGGCCGATCTTCAGAAGTTTCCAATAAAAAAAATCGATATTATATGACCGGGGGGTATGGAATACCCCCCAGCTACAGTTGCCATTATTCAGAACCATCAAAATTTTTGCAATTTCCGTTTGTAATCTGGGAGGGGGGCGCAGGTGATATTTTTCATAACTATCCCAGTACCGTTCTTCTTAATACCGAGGGACGTAAAACTGTAAATTTTTCTTTCGCAATAAATTAAGTGCACCTGGGGGGTATTCCATACCCCCAGACCCCCCAGTCCCGGCAGCCTAAATGAGTTCCTGATAAGCATCCATTTGTTTTCATTACTCTAAGCCGGCGCCGTAGCACGGGTGATCGCAATTGGCGATTTACCCTACCGTTGGTGGCGCCACTAGAATGTAAACAATGGCCGATAAGCTACGTATTCGTGAAATAAATTTGAAAGTAAACACAACAATTTACATTATTTACTCGTCTATTATTCATAATATCACACAGTAACAATTTCTTTAAATTATAAACACACGTTTTAAACGTTAACAACTGACAACTGATCGCATGTTATACGTAGCATTCGAACTTAAAATTCTACCGCATGGTGGCGTGTTGCTAAATGTAAATCGCCAATGGAGGCGCTAAACCTCGTCAAAACCCAATAAATAATAGTTTAAAATTTTTAAAATGATAAGAATCTTTTGAGAGGGGGGGCGCATATATTCAAATTTGCCTCAGGCGCCAGAAGAGCTTGCTACGGCGCTGTATCTACCTTTTGATTTGAACAAAATTGTCCACATTTTTCAGATAAACAATTGGCTATATAGATATTGCATAACTTACTTCATTCAAATTTAAGATTAAAAATTACTTTTCCATAAAATGAATGAGGTTCTACAATAAACTAATTTAAAAACCATTTTAAATTGTATTCCCCCTTAGTCGTTATGCCTCTCTACAGAAGCGTTGTGATCCATCTTCTTCTCGAAATATACTTCCATTTTGAGAGGGACTCTCATGGCAGATTACTTCGGTGGTTTGCCATTGCCTTCCGAGGAGAGACGGTCAGAATAAAGTTCTTACCCTGCCCGGATTCAAACCGAGCGTTTCGCATTAGCAGTAGACGCACTTAACTGCCAAAGCTATGACCGTCTCTTTATTGTATTAGAAACCGTGATTAGTTCTTTTCTTTTAGTATCTAAGTAGGGTTTTTATTTACCGAACTATTGTTAATTTTTGAGAGACAAGGAAAGGCCATAAGTGCAAGAGGTTATCTTCTATTTATGTATTTCCAATAACACGGCCGTGAAATGGAATCAAAAGTAACAAAAAAAAAGGTTTCCTACACGAACCCACTGAATGATCAACCCCTCGTATTTTTGTTTGTCTTTGTCAGATGTGAAATCATAAAGGAGATTTAAAAAACGAGAGGAGTTTATTTTAAATCAATTGTTTAAATCAATGGCTAACATAAGTTTTTATTTGTTTTTCTCTCGATATTGCGGTAACAAAACTGTACAGTTGTGGTAACAAAACTAAAAACAAATTAAAACTTATGTTAGCTGTATTGTTTCTCTAGCTCTTTGGAAAATAAAATTATGATATACCTACGTGTTAGTCGAAAATGTTTTTTTTTATGATTCTCCTTTCAACCAATTGAATTTAAGAAAAGAACAGAATTTAATTTTAAATCGTGATAATTATTACATTAATAATTTCATAACGAAAGTATAAATGAAAAAAAAGCCCGTTGCGAGGATCGAACTCTAAAGCTCGTCTTACATCAGGACATTTCTGGCGTCATTTCTTGAGCCATTTCTGCGCACAACGGTATACGCACGCGCAAATACTATGAACTCGTCTCTGCGCAGAAATGGCTCAAGAAATGACGCCAGAAATGTCCTGATGTAAGACGGGCTTTAGGTTACGTCTTGTAAGCCGTAACGTTAGTCTGTTAGACTACCTAGGATCCTTGCTATCATCATTACGTGTAATGGTGTTAAATTCAACTTTAATATTTAATTTTTTAAATTGAAAGTTACATAAAATATTTATAAAAATAAGTTAATTGCCTGTAATTTTTAACGAAAACGAACACATTATCAAATATTTAAACAAATTTTCGAAAAATTTTAAAAAAATTGTATTCTAAAGGTATTTGTCATTTACCAATCGTAGCACTTGGGAGGCGTGGCGTGACGAAATCCAAAGCATACCTCAATCGAGAAAAAAAAATTTAGACCTAATGAAATTCGATCTAGTTTTACCAATTTCAATTTTATCAAAATCGGCTATGCCACATGGTAAACTTCCCCTTGTAAGACAAGAAAATTTAAGTGGAATAAAACAAAATGAATAATACAACCAATTAAAGTATAGTTTGTTTCAGAATAAGGGGCCGTTCATGTATTACGTAAGACGTTTTTCCTACTTTTAGACTCCCCCCCTCCTCCTAATAAGAAAAAATAAGATTAATTATTACCCAATGAGAAGCCAGATCGAATCGGGTCAAAAGAATGTTCGGCATTTTCGGTAATTTGCTTTAATATACAACCAATATAACAATTTGTAACCTAATATGGTTGAACTCTGTAAAAAAACCCTATTTTTAATCAACTTCAAAGGCTGTTTTAGGCTAGTAAATGTTAATCTTCCGCAATTTTTTTTTCAATTCTACTATATAAACCTTCAGAATTCCGAATCTCTATAGGGAATTTGTCAAATCTGGGACCGTTTTACGTGCATTTCCAAGAGCACGTAAAAAGCAGCGCCGTAGCCTTAACAAAACCGAATAAATAAGTTTAAATTTTCAAAAAAATAAGAATCTTTTTTTGGGGGGAGGCATATATTCAAATTTGACTGAATTATAAAATTCCCTGCCGGCCTTTTCTCCAAGTGGGGATTTTAATCCACTACAGTAGTTTTTCGCCTACAACTCGCTTACCTTCATTTTTAGAGAAAATTATCATTAAATCAATATTGAAGAGTACAAACTTCTCTATAAAACAGATTAAGAAAATTTGCCTACATCATACTAAGTATTTATAAAATTAAAAGAAAATCCAGAGAAAACAATTGAAAAAGCTTTTGAATAATTCATAATTATTTCGTACATTTAAACTTTACCATTGATGGTGAACAAAACAAAACAAGGTTCAGGATTTACTTCAGATCTGAAGTAAATCCTGAAACCGGTAAAACTATCACGTTATCATCGCGACACTTATATCGTCTGCTTACTGGTAAAACCAAGTAACTGCAAAATTTTCGAAACTGAGTTAAATATATCGGCATGTTAAGTTTTTTGCGCTCTTTCTAATGGTAAAACAAGTTAATTGATACCTCCCCCCGTTCGAAAGTTATGCCGTATGAAAAAATCCGCGCTCCGCGCCTCGCAAAGGGGTTCCGCCCCCTTGATCCCCGCAAGGGGGCAAGGGGGCTTACACGTTAATTTAAAGTATTATGACATTGCTAAAACTATAATCCTTCTTAGAAATAAATTACAACACAATACATATTAATACTGCTTAGTTATAAAACGTCAAACTTTCAAACGCTATTATCTCAAAACTATGGTTATGTCAGTTACCTGGTTTTACCAGTAAGCAGACGATATATTTAAATTGAAAAGAAACAAGGTGGATCTCGCTTTTTGCGGCAGATCGTAGGCTTCTATACAGCTACCTTTCTGGTGTACAAAGAAGTTCTTAGTTAGTTATTTTTGTTCGACATGTAATTTAATATATCAGATTAAATTTTTGCGATCAACGGATCAACAGATAAACGGATTATAGGATAAAAGAATAATCGGATAAAATTTATCTACTATATAATGGGAAACCGGCATAGAGAAGATATAGAAGGATCCAGATAATCTGCACTAATTAAATTTTTTGCGGTTGGTAATTATCATTATGTTCCCTATAGTCTCCTAGACCGTTTGACCGATCGGAATCAAATTTGGCACAGTTATTATGTAGGTCCCTGAGCATGTTTTAGTATTGAAATAGTGCAAAAATTCGCAAAGGAAATGAAAGTTGATTTTGAGTAGCCTGCCTTCCTTTAAGGAATCTCGATAATCCATTCATGCGCGTCCCTATGGGACGCGCATGAATGGATTATCGAGATTCCTTAAAGGAAGGCAGGCTACTCAAAATCAACTTAAACATCAATAATGAATGCTGTCAAGCTGTCAACCGATCGACAATGCAAATACGCGTGCACGTGATTTACGTTTCTATTTGACCAATCTTAACCAAATTTGGTGTAGAAGTTATTTACAACACTACGAAAAACATAGGCTAGTTTAGAACCTTGGAGTGAGGCCGAAGGCCGAACAACCACGGTCTACACCAGTGGTGGGGAAACTTTTTTTAAGCCGGGCCATTTGTAATAACTAGACAATCGTAGCGGGCCATAGGGACGCGCATGAATGGATTATCGAGATTCCTTAAAGGAAGGCAGGCTACTCAAAATCAACTTTCCTTTCCTTTGACGTACGTCAAACGCTAGTAAGCACACAGTAAGTACACAGGTTTTTCTTTAAATAAAGTAAAGAAATATTTCCACGTCCATTCTTCTTTAAAAACTCGACATTCTGAATCCACTTTTCTTTTTTTAACATCCATTTTAGACGTTACCTACTACGGAGAACAACACACAGAAACGCAATTGACGAAAGCTTACTGCTAACTAATGCTCTTGCGCGGGTGTTTGTTGAGGCAGTGGGAGTTACGGGGATTACACAAACAATTACGTGGTCATTATCTCAAACGTGTTGGCGCCATGACGTGTTCTTTCGAGAAAACAGAACAATGAATCGAAAATGCGAGAGTGTCTGGAAGTTTCGAGCGAAGATGAGTCATCTGTTTAGGTCGGATGGATTTGTCCAGAATGCTATTGTGTTTTGGATATCGCCGCAGGTAGTTTTTATGCGGGTCGTCACATTACGAAGTAAGAACGCGTTCAAACATTCTCACGACGGCACTCTTAAACGGGCCGGATTAAACCTTTCCGCGGGCCTACACGTATGGTTGCGATTTCCCCGAGGCCGAAGGCCGAACAACCACATCCTACACGGTCTAGATGGCTAAAGGCGGCCGGTAGGCCGACTGTGCCAGCTAGTATTTAATAACAATCAAACTGTAATGTGTGTCCACCTTTAGTTGGAACAAATTAGTAATAAGCATTAATATTATTTGATGAGCATGCAAGATTGATAGTATGAACGAGGAATGAGAGTATTGTACAGCAGTCGTATGAAAGCAGTCCTAGTGTGACAGTATTGATGTAAGCATGGCAGGAGATGTATGGGACAGTAGCGATCGAGCTGTCTTAAGTGCACATTACACGCGGCCTTTTTCTCATGCGATGATCGCCGCAACCATCGCAGCAGCCGAATGCACGTGCAACCGAATGCATATGGCTATGCGATGCATAGCCGTGGTGCGATTTTCGTATTTTAACAATTTATCACAAATTTTAACTCACAAAAAAAAATTAACAAATTTAACCACACAACATAAAAGTACAATATTTTTACGTCAATTTTATCTATTTTTATAACTTCAATAACATCAAATGTTAATAGAAATCACTAGATTGCATGAGAAAGCGCATATAAAATAGAACGAGTTCTATTTAAAGCCATGCGATCTAAGAAGGCATGGCAATCAATTGCTGAATGGGTTGCCTATGCGATTAGCTGATTAGGTGGCTACTGCAACCGATCGCATAACAAAAACGCCGCGTGTAATGTGCGCTTTAGAATGAAGTGTGATTCTTAGTAGTTATAATGTAAAGTGTATATAATGTAAAAAGGGAATTAAATATAAACTGTAGATAGTACCTCAAATGAGTTATTAATTATATAACAAGTGACCCAAAGTGACTCAGTAAGAACGGCCCCTAATTCAATAGCACCCCAAACATCACATGGCGACCGTGACACGTGACACCAGTTAAAAATAAAGTACATTAAGTGAAAATTTTTAGTTTGGAAAAAGTGCACATAAAATGGGGTCTACAAACTCAAAACAATAGAAATGACATTTAAACGTGATTGTAACCGTGCCAAAAGGACACGTAAAAAATAACGTACAAAAATAAAGTGCAAAAAAAAATTTTAGTAATGTAATCAAAAGTTCGAATAAACAATATTAAATAACATGCAAATTCGAAAGAAGAAGTGACTAAAAATAACAAAACTTCATTCGGTTACTTCGATGGCCAAAATGTTTGCCAAATTATTTATCAAATTATGTTGGAAAAAAATGCAAACAAGGTATGTTGGCAAAAGTGCAAACAAAGAATAAAAATGAAAGTGCCTAAAATTCGACAATTTAAAATTAAAATTAAGTTAAAGTTCATTAGTAAAGTTAGGTTTAATTAAAAGTTCAAAGTTAAAAGTGCGTCGAAATGGTGAAAAATTTTCCAACCGGAAGTGCTTCGCAACGCAACTACAGGTCACCAAGTTCAACAGGATGGGAAAATTTCCGAGCAACGACCAACATTCTGCATAGACAACTTTCAGCAGGAAATGGAAGTGTGACTTCGCAAAATAATATTATAGGTAAACGAAATGGAATTTTCCATACAAATTGTGTCGAATCGACCTAACAATTTTATGTTTTAGAAAATTATGTAATTATAGCATAAATACGATTTTATTTAACAACTTAATTAATTTTACCAATTCAAGTATTAAAGTAATTTAATTCAATTAACAAATTTTTCAATTTATTTAAATAATTTTAAAATTCATTAAGTTGAGTAGGTAAAGGAATTATGGTTAATGATATAAATTTTAATTAGATGGGATACATTTCATATAAGCTTATAAGGTGAAAAGCTTAAGGATAAATTTTAAAAATAACCTGAATCTTCATTATTGATAATATCGAAAAGGTTCATAATCTAGATTTCACAAAAGAAAAGGTGATTCAGTTTGTTTTATAAATTAAAAATTTTGTATAGGTGTTAAAACTAAATAATTTTAATTAGTAAATTTTAAAGTAATGACTTTTTAACAAAGTTATTTAAAATTCAATGATATGGAACTTAAGTGGTTAAACGGAAAACCAAAACGTTATTTAAAAAACCAAAAATGTATTACAATCATTAGTAAAAGAAAGGTCAATAAAAATAAAACTGCATTGTTTGAAATTGTTTGAAGTTTTGAAATTAATTATTATAATGTAAAGATTATAATGCATATTTTAGAAAAAGAGAAAAATTTTAACAAATTAATTAATTACATTAAATTAAATTTTAATAAATCGTATTAATTTGAATCAGTCGGACTAATTAATAATTTCGAAATATTATTTTAAGTGTTTTTGAGAATAAACACAAGTGTTATTTGAATTTTTCATTACTAGTTAATATAGAAAAAAATTTTTGCTAACGAATTTTAATAGGTAATAAAGAACAAAAATTTGCTAACGAATTTTAATAGGTAAATAATTTTAAATAGGTTTTGTTAATAAACATAAAAATTTATTTATTACAATTTTAATGAAAACAAATTTCATTACAATGAAAACGCAAGTTCAGCAAATAGCTTGTAAAGATATTATAAATGCTACAAAGTTCAACAACACGGAATAGAAAGAATTTGCTGATAGGTAGTTTTGCTATGATAAACTTTATTAATCATATTATGAATAAAATGCGAAAGTTAGAAATGCAAGGAAGAATTTATTTTTCAAATTAGGAAATTTAATTGCATAAATTATAATGTCGAAAAATGTCAAAAGTATTTAACTCGGTTAGACGTTAAAGAATCGATCACCTATGCGTTATTCAGTTATTAAAACATCTGTAAATTCAGTAATTAAATAGAGCTTCAAAGTAAGCTAAAAATTCAAATCTTGTTCAGCGTGGTTCAGCACTTGTGCCTCGTCGAAAGATGTTGAAAAATAATTCTACGGTAGAGAACAAACAGTTTCTAAATAAAGGTAATACATCAAATGTACCAGTAAATTGTACATTATTATTATGATTTTTAAGTCTGCCAAAAATCGATAACGATAATTGTACAAGGAAGTAAAATCACCGAACTTAAATATTTCTATAAAGGATAGGAACCGGAACCTAAACTTGTAGAAATAATTAAGAAACAAAAGGATAGGCGTCATGAACCTAAACTTCTAAGTATATTTGAGAAACCAAAGGATAGGGTAGAATTGTTATTGAAAACTTTAAGAAAACTGGAGCACATTATAACAAACAGTAATACATTAAAATATTGAAATGTATTTTCAAAATACACAAAATTTAAATATTAATTATGAAATAAAATCAAATTTAAAACAATGAAAAATAAATATAAAATAATGTAATTAGATCATAAGTGTGTGAAAATCGTTTTCAAAAATAACCAAGGAAACGAAAAAAATAGAGAGCTCTCAGAAGCTTACGTTTGAATTTGAATGAAAAATATTTGGCTCCACAAAAGTGTGATATTGGATGGGAAATTAATTAAAAAAGAGCGTGAATCTAAAAAGTAGATTCATAATAATAATTGTAACAAAGAAGAAGTGAGTTTGGAGGTAATAAAAATAACTGGATATTATTTACCTTAATTAAGAAAAAATAACGAAATGCTAATTGGAAACAACGAATTAATAATAATAAAGAATTGGAGAATCAATCCACAGGATTTATAAAAAGGCAGACCAAGTTTTGAATAGCGGCTGACCGGTAGGTCGACCAAGTAAAGAGGGAAGATTAGAACAAAAAAGTGAGAGAAAGAGACGTGGTAAGCGAAATTTAAATTATTACACAAGGTGCGAGTGAAAGTACTCCGACTAACATTGAATCGGGTTGTTGCGTTAAGTAATAAACTGGAAAAGGAACGCGTAGTTATAAAGATTTGTTAATTTAATTAAGATTTGTTTATTTAATTTTATAAAAAAGTTCTTATTGATTTAATTAAATGTTACATTGTTGAAAGGAGATTTTATTTCTTGTTCAAGTTAGAGGGAGAGGGAGATTTGCTAGTTGTCCTGGGACATTCTCGAATAGAACACGACAATATATATACAGTCTCTAAAAGCTATTCATATAGATCCAAAAAACCTAATCGATGACAGCACGAGATGCCTTATCGAAGATTATTTGGAAAATTCTATGTAAATGAGCTAAAATTCCGGACAAAGTAATAGTTAAATTTGTAAAGAAGAAAATATTCCGGAAGTCGATCGATCGATAATTAATAATGATAATAAAGTGAATAATTATATAATAAATAAAGCGCTATAATAAAATAGTATATTATATATCAAGGTTGTGAAGGCCGTCATTATTGCCCTAGCGCCAAGATTATATTCCGAGGTGCTTTGCACCGAGGAATATAAGGCGCGGAGGCAATAATGGTCTTCACAACCGTGGTTTATATACGATTTTTTCCACTACTAGATTTATTACCATTTTTTAAAATTCTTTTTAACAAAAAAATTTTCAAATTTAAAATATTTATTTCAAATGACAGTTTTGTTTTGTTGATTTGACAGTTGATTTGACACCTGATTTGACAGTTGTTGACAAATTTAGGTTATTAAATAAAATAAATCGCGGTTCGTCAAATTAACAATGGATGGCGCTGTCACTTGCTGTCACATTTAATTCGATTATAATGAATTTTTAAAATTAAATTAATGTATTAAAAAAGCGTTTTAAATAGTTTAAATACAATTAATTTGCATTTCTTGGTTATTCTAAATCATTTAATAACAACATTTTTCTTTAAAATAGTCGCCAAGTTATCAAAAAATGTCATTTTGTTCATTAGGTTAATAATGGAAAATTTATTCACCACTAGTTGAAAACGTGTCACTTCTTGATCGACTAACCTAAGTAAAAATGATAGTCTATATGACTAGTAGTGGAAAAAATAAAATGCAACTCCTCTGTGCCCGGGCCCGGAACACAAATAAATAAATATAGTATAAGGAGTGCAAAGATTATAAATAGAGACGCATGTGCCTTCCAAATAATACTGAATAATAGTAAAAGTAAAACGAGAATAATATCGAAACGATAATAATATCGAAACGAGAATAATATTAAAACGAGAATAATATTAAAACAATAGTAATATTAAATAATATTCGACAGGTATCGACAGTTAAATATAAAAAATTACAGTAAATTAATACGTAATACGACATAAAAGTTCAAATTTTAAAGTAATCGACATCAAAATAAATAAAGTAAAAAACTATCCATCACAGAAAAGCAAATTGAGTAAAAGTCAATTAAAAGATGAAACAATAATAATCAAATTTATTAAAAAGTTTAATTAAATGATGAAAGAAAAATCAAATTTATTAAAATGTTCAATTGAAAGATGATACAAAAATCAAATCTAATAAAAGTCAATTAAAAGATGTAACAAAAAGGAAATTTATTAAGAAGTTCAATTAAAAAATGAAATATTAAGTGTTCATAAATTTTAATTTAATAATTACGGTTATATTTATAAGAGGATTTTAGTTTATGTAATAATGAAAATTTTAAATAATCAAATAGTATAAAAAACTAATATTTTAATTTGAATTTATTTATAGATGGTAAATAAGGAAAATCTGTAAATAAAAGTAGAGTAATAATATCATATTTCCGAGTTTAAGGTTGTTTATATGCAATGTAATGCTACGTTAAGATTTCTTTTAATGCAATGTATGTATGCCATTATTATGCATATGTTTTATTTAAATAGTCTTTTAATTAGTAATTTTTAAACTTTTAATTTTTAAATTAAATTAGTAATTAGTAAACTAGTAATTTAATATAATACCAATAGGTTATGCATGGGTTAAGTAGCTTTAAGTTGTAATGTAGTATTACCAACTTCGAAAAAAAAAAAGAGAGGTGGAGAGTTTACACCAAACTCTACATAAACAATTATCTCAAGGCATATGTAAGAACAAAAGAATTTAAATTCCAAAGGAGATAAATTCTTTTATTCGCCGAGGGAGATGTAGTGTGTGTCCACCTTTAGTTGGAACAAATTAGTAATAAGCATTAATATTATTTGATGAGCATGCAAGATTGATAGTATGAACGAGGAATGAGAGTATTGTACAGCAGTCGTATGAAAGCAGTCCTAGTGTGACAGTATTGATGTAAGCATGGCAGGAGATGTATGGGACAGTAGCGATCGAGCTGTCTTAGAATGAAGTGTGATTCTTAGTAGTTATAATGTAAAGTGTATATAATGTAAAAAGGGAATTAAATATAAACTGTAGATAGTACCTCAAATGAGTTATTAATTATATAACAAGTGACCCAAAGTGACCCAGTAAGAACGACCCCTAATTCAATAGCACCCCAAACATCACAAAACTTTTTCATTCCATTCGAAACTTTACTTCTCTGTAATGTACCACTGCTAATATGGTAAAAAATAAATAAAAAATTATTTTTTCACATCGAAGTAAAACCAGAAAGTCCATTTTAAATTTAAAACAAATTTTATTATACATACGATGTGTTTACAATGACAATTTCGAGGGTTCTGATTAGTGATGGGCACTATCGAAATTTTTTGACTATCGATAGTTAGTTACTAGTTTTTTTTTACTATCGATAGTTAGTAACTAAAAATGTAGTTGCTAAACATCAAATCGAATAAAAACTATCGAATAAAACTATCGAATAAAAACTACCGAATAAAAACTATCGAATAAAAACTATCGAATAAAAACTATCGAATAAAACTATCGAATAAAACTATCGAATAAAAAGCTACTGAATAAAAACTATCGAATAAAAACTAGCGAATGAAAACTAGCGAATAAAAACTAACGAATAAAACTATGGAATAAAAACTAGCGAATAAAAAAATTTTTTATTCGCTAGTTTAATAAATTTTTTTTATTAATTTGCGGTTGGTAATCCGATAATAAACAATTAAATACTACAGCCTTGGCCATATTAGTGGGGCACCCTTTAAAATAGCGGTAAATTCCTTTTCAGTGTAATATTTGACCGATCTATTTTTAGCAGGTAGTCTAGAATGGCATTGTGATATAATACAAAGAAAATTTTGTCCCTTATTATTTTTATGAGGGCCATAAAAATTAAAATATCTTAAAATGTACAAAATTGTTTAATTTAAAGAAAGCGACCGTTCAGTTAGTTTCAATTTATTTGGTGTACATTTGTGTTTAAAATATTTAAAATTATTTCTAAGGTATTATGCAAATAATTTAATACGCCAAAAAATAGCGTTTTAAGCTATTAGTATAATAAAAGAAGTGGTTGAGCTTTTATTCCACGAAAATGGTAATGGTATTATTGAAAACCACTATTTAATTACTCAACCTACGGTTTCAAATTCGATCTGGCCACTTTTTGATGAAAGGGTTTCGAAAATAAAGGTTGACAGTACAACCAATGTAAATTCGACGGCTAAAAATATGGTTGATCGTTATATCGAAATGCAACTGCAAAGTCGAGATTCCAATCCATTCCAGTTTTAGAAAGAACACAAAGATTCAATGCCAAAATTATATCAACTTAGTTCAAAGTACCTTTGTATTCAGGCAACATCGGTGCCGTCGGAACAAATTTTTTCTAAAGCTGGCCAGATTATTAATGATCGAAGGAATAGATTGGAAGGCAAAAATTTAGACAAAATAATATTTTTAAATACTAATAATTCTTTCTAACAATTTTCTAAAAATACTGTTTATAATGTTTATAATAAAGATTGAAGTTAATAAATAAAGATTATAATTTATAATAATTTATGAACGCGTAACATGTATGAAACTTACTAACTGACTATGTAAAAATTCATTCGATAGTTTTAGTAACTAAAATTTCATTTGATAGTTTTATTAGTTTTTACGTTTTTAGTCATTTCGTCGCGTCAGAATCAGAGTATTCTATCTCCATTTTTATAAATTTTACAGTACAGCTGTTTAAAGTTTCTCTATTGCATTACTCTTCATTAGGATATTTTGACATAATTTCAATTGAAAAAGTTATAATACACATTTTGGCAATTTTTATTGCATTATGCCATTGATTTAGATGTGGCACGTAAATGGAGTGTAGGTTATAGAAAATTATTCGTCAAAAAGTTGTCATCAAGTGCTGCTACCTAGCTAAAATGTTAACAACTTTATTGGTGGTAAAGTTCGTTTGAAAATAAGCTATATTATGAAGATTACCTAAATTTACCTGGCATACCATTAAGTCGTAAAGATGCATAAAGCCATTAATAAAAGGGGCGGAGGTAAATGTGCCACCAAATGTACCTGACCAGAAAAGGGTACCGGTAAATGTGCCACCGACCAAAAGGGTTCTTTAAATAAACACAGGTATTTGTGCCACTAACAGTGAAAAAATTAAATTTTTTTTGCCTTCGAATTTTGGGGTGTGCATTCGATAAGGCTGTAGGCCAGCTCGGCAAATGGTCAGATATTTAATCCGGGTCCAAATTTTCTACCTGGAAATACATAGACCAACTCGGCAAAATAATAAATTTTGGCTTGGCCAGAACTGCGAGCATCAAAAAACCTACCCTCCGATGCTCCGCATCTCCGGGCGGTTTTTCGTGCTCCGAGCCGCTACGCGGCGGGCGCTAAACATACGAGAGGCGCGACAGATCAAGGAAACCGGGATAAATGCAACCGGGATGTGAGAGACCCTCGAAATAGCATTAAAAAGTATAGTTGCGCTATGGGGCAGTAAACTATTACGTTTCACCCCCAAAAAATCGTGTAAAATCAAAAAATAATCGATGTTACATGTAGGAGATGCATCAGGTAGATGCCATTTTCTCCGGTGGCACAAATACCTGTGTACTTTTAATATCCTAAATTCGTAGCAGGTAGAATAACATTACTGGTGGCACATTTACCTCCGCCCAATAAAAGGTATTACAATCTTTGAAGGTTGAAATTTTCTTTTCTATTTACCAAATTTTAGATTCATAGGTTTAATAATAATTAAAGTTATTTGCAAAAATTTATTAATATGAAAATTATACAACAAAATAAAATTCTGGAAAATATCTAATTTTTCACGTACTTATTATTGGTTTTTTAAAATATTAAGTTTTCTTGTTGCACTTTGTTTATCTTTCTTCTCAATCTGTATTTTACATGTACGGAACAGTTTCGTTCGCAATAAACGGTTTATTAAAAAAAATTTATGTTCTTCACACTTCTTGTCAGTGATCCACTTTTTAATTGTATCATTGTTAACGATTTTTTGAAATATGGAATCTTTAATACCCCTGGTGTAAAATATTTTATTATAGGACTTGTTGTATATGCCTAGACATATACTGATAATTTGAATGAAAGCAGTGCTGGGTCTTTTTAAAAATTGTATTTTAGTTTCATCTACGCCGTATTCCCTAGACAAAATCAACATTTCATTCTTATCAACTAAATCAGTCTTACCTTTTTGAAGTTCTTCTAGACAATATTTACACCCAAACTTTTTAATACAGGATTGAGCTAAATAACCTGCAAAGTAGGTCACTGAGGGCCGGTTTCAGCAACCTTAACCTTAACCTGTGTTAGTTAACACAAATTAAAAATAATCCGTTGTTAAATTTTGAATGGGTTATAGCAACCTTTTCTAATATGTAATTAGTTAATCTCGGATTATGTGTAGAATAGTTATGGTGGTACTCCTGAAACGACAACAACGCCTACTTCATGCTATGCAAGTAGTTCAATTAGTTCGAAAATTATCAACAAGTGAGGTTTATAACCTATATTCTGTGAATACAGTTCATTGAAATATTTTATATTTTACATATATTTTACTGAAATGGCACAGAAAAGAACAAAAAACTATACAGAAGTAGAGAAGGAAGACAATTGCAGCTACTAAATGTAAAATTACGTGATATTGATAAATAAATTGTTAATTTGTTAATAACTGAATTTTTTTTCTCAAAAAGTACTCGGGTGCTCATAAAAAAATATTAAACTTTTATTTTATTTTATTGTAAATTTAATAAAGCTTTAAAAATTAATCCGCACGTGTGTGCAATCGATGGCACCTATCACGCCTGGAATTTGAAAAAAACATTTTAAACAAAATTGTAATAATTTTTTACTCTGGTTTTCTCTGTATGAGACGGTCAAATTTATATTAATTGCGTATTTACACACTTTTCTATAATAAAAGGAGGTTAGGTTTTTGGTAATTTAACTTTAATCACTGGTCAACTAGTAATTAAATACTTTGGGTATTTAACCTGTGTTAAGCATAAATTAACGTTGCTACAACCCAAACTACAGATTTAATCTATGATTACGCTAATCATTGATTAAATTTAACCTGTGTTAAAAATTATATTGCTAAAACCCAAATCGGACTTAATCTATGATTAAATATTTAATCTATGATTAAATTCCTAAATTAAAGTTGCTGAAACTGGGCATGAGCATGCTTCATAGTTTTCCTTTATGCTACAGTCCTCATCGGAGGATGATGATGTTGATTCCATTTCCACTTCGAAGATATCAGTGAAATCGGAAATAGTTTCTGATACCACAGGAACTCCATTTTTTCTTCCAAATTAATTAATTTATCTTCATCGTTCTCGCAATTTGAAGTTGTGCACTCTTTCTCCAGACACGATGAAATAATTCCTTGTAGAGATAACCTAAATTGCTTTGCAGAAGGATTGGGATTATATCCGTTTCTATGGCGTATTTGAGAAAACAAATTTTCAATTGGATCTTGACAAAGCCTATTTGTTAAAAGAAACTTGTGATCTTCTTTTATCGCGTTCCATAAAGAAATAATTCCCTTAATTGTTTGTAGAAATCCGTTAAAACAAAACGGAGTGTTTTTTGGAACCTTCCAAGTTCGAATCCAAACCAAACATTCTTTTAAATATTTTAGGGATTCCTCATTTTTTAAACAAATGGGGCCTTTCAATTTATTTGCTTCGTACAACACTTTGGAATTTAAACAATCAAATAGGTTATTCATTTAATAAATAAATTTGAAGTGGGATCTTAGCAAAGAGATACTTATATTAAAATATTCAATCTATATTTGTGACGTCACAATTTTGAATCCCCCCCGACCCCTATCGCCACAAAGGTCGGACCCCCCCCTAGGAGCGTGACGTAATTTATGGACGACCCCAAAGCGTATTCCATAGGAGGAATCCTGGAAATCTTTGAAAGTCGTTGGAATTCCTTCAAATATTTTGCAAAGTAAATCCTTGGAATTCTTTAGAAATCCTCGGTGTTCTTTGTAAATCTTTCAAATTCTTTGGAAAGCATTGGAATTTCTTGGAAATATTTGAAAATCATTGGATATCAGCGTACACGTAAATCTTTGAAATTTTGTTTTCCGAGTTTTGTATAAATATTTATTTCTTTTGTTTTTAATTCGTTGAAAATCACGGGGAATTTTTCGCAAATCACTAGGAATTCCTTAGAAATCGTTGAAATCTTGAAAACTTTTTAAAACATTTGTAAATTCTTGGAGTTCCTTGCAAATCTTTAATAATCCTTGGAATTAATTGAAAATCGTTGCAATTACGAATTCTAAACTAAAATGTTCAAAACAAATAGGAGAGAGTGATCAAAAAGAAACTTTCTTGAAAACCGTGCTATTTTATTACGAATTTTTGAAAATAAAAATATTTGAAAATGCCCATATCTTGCAAACAAAACATTTCTGGGCGCATGTTTATTTAGGAACTTTTCATCTTTTTATTAGTAGCATACGTTAAAGAATTTGCAAAAATTTTTGAAACCCTGTATATTTTAGAAATTTAAATAGTGTTTTAAATAGAAATGAAAATAGTTTCAGGCACTAGGAGTTCAGAAAGTAAAAATAAATTTTAAGTGGGATCTTAGCAAACAGTATTGTTAAAATCAAAAAGGAATGTTTTTGTTAAAAGAAACCCTTGTTATAATCTACATAAACCCCCAATAAAGGATTTATTACCTGCTCTAAGTAAGTACATATCTAAGTTTGAAACCATTATAACAGATGTACATGGCTAGTTATTAATAACTTTGTACGCTGCGTGGCGATGTGGTGATTTAAAGCACCATCTGGCGTACAAAGTTCTCCAACTTATAACCAAATTTAACATTGCGTGCAACATCTATAAGTATATAAAATCAATGATTATGCTGTAGAGAAATGAACATAGAATAAAATGGCATAAATAACTCAATTTATCAAAAAAATGGAGATAGAATACTCTGGTTCTGAGGCGACGATTTAGTAACTAAAAATTCATTCAATAGGTTTAGTAAACAAAAAAGTTATTCGAATATTTTTAATAACTAAAATGTTATTCAAATAGTTTTAGTTACTAAAAATTCATTCGAATATTTTTAGTAACTAAAAAGTTATTCGAATAGTTTTAGTACCTAAAAAGTTATTCGAATATTTTTAGTACCTAAAAAGTTATTCGAATATTTTTAGTACCTAAAAAGTTATTCGAATATTTTTAGTACCTAAAAAGTTATTCGAATAGTTTTAGTTACTAAAAATTCATTCGATAGTTTTTAGTAACTAAAAAAAAAGAAACTATCGATAGTTCGAATAAAGCCTAACTATCGAATAATTCGATAGTTTTTTATTCGATAGTCCCATCACTAGTTCTGATGGTTAGATTTGAATTATGCGGACAGACAGACAGACGGATGAACAGACACGGAGCCAGATCATAAGGCTTCTTGCTATACTTTGTATAGAAGCCTAATAGCGCACTGGGTACCCAGTTCTTAGACCTCTATACACACTGAGTATTTCTAACACGATTTGAAACGCTCTGTATGATTTTGAATTATGCGGACAGACGGACGGACGGACAGACACGGAGCCAGATCATAAGGCTTCTTGCTATACTTTTTATCCTAACGATAAAAATAATGATAAAAATTGATATTGCACGACCGGGGGGTCTGGGGGGTATGGAATACCCCCCAGGTACACTTTCCATTATTTAGAACCATCAAAATTCATTGTTATTCGTTGAATCTTTTGCAATTTTCGTTTGTAATCCGGGTGGGGGGAGGGGCAGCAGGTGATATTTTTCATAACTATCTCAGTACCGTTCTTCTTAATACCAAGGGATGTAAAAGTGAATGTAAAAGTATTCCATACCCCCCAAACCTCCCGGTACCGGCAGCCTAAATGAGCTCCTGAATCCTGATAAGCATCCATTTGTTTTCATTACTCTAAGCGAGCGCCGTAGCAAGGGTGTAACTGCACACTAAATTTGATTAAATAATTTTCAAATTTTGAAATTCAATTAAAAATAGGGGTGCCTATTTCGTTTCTTCTTCTGACTGTTGGTCATAATAGGATAATCCCTTATAATTTTTGTGTTGGTAATAAAAATTTACTATATATATAAGCAAATTTTCTTTTGCGCTCGGTTTCGGATTTAAATTTTTGCTAATAAAAATTTTGTTATTGAAAATTCATTATTATGAATGCGAAGATGTTATTCGATAATCTACTCTATATTCAAATTATAACCTATAAATTTGAATTATACATGTGGTGCCGATTTTTCGTGACGAATTTTGGTGTCGATTCTTGCGAGGTAACGACTGTAAAAACATGTTCCATGTTAAAAAAATCTTACGTAAGAAATTGTCTTGACCCCCCTTCCCCCGAATAAGAAAAAATAAGATGTAAGCTACCGCCCCCTCCCCCTAAACGTCTTACGTAATACATGAACGGCCCCTAATTAAAATTAAAAAAAGTCATACCATCATTGATATAAAAATGTACAAACTATAAACGAAACATAATAATAGAGATAAGGTTAATTATTTTAATCTCGCGCCAGCCTTTAGCAATGCATATGCTTGGTGGACAGCATATCTTATCACATAGTTTGTATGCTTTTATATCAACGTAATTTGATTCTATGACTTTTTTGTGTCGGACTATCAAATGTCGGATTATCGGGAGTCAACTGTACAAACAAATTTTCCCATCCTCGACATTTTTTCAAGCTCAAAATTAAAATTGATAAAATATGTTATGAACGGAACCACCACATGGGTGACAAATAAATATTCCTCATCAATATTTAAACAAAAAAAAACTCTTACCTCGGGAAGAGCGAAATTAGAGAACATCCGACTTTTGGTTTCACTTCGTGCAAAGGAAGTACCGCATTCTTCTTCCACCGTATTGTTCAAACTGTCTAAATCGTCGGGTAAAGGCTGCGATTTATCAAACACTTTATAATCCCCATAATCCGGCCGAAAGCAATGGTAAGTATCGGGGAAGTCTTTGATCAATTGAATTAAATTTCTATACCCGTACTTAAGGTAATTTAATTCACTTTTGTATTTTTTTCTGAAAATTTTTAAAAAATTATAATGTCGTTATAATTTACACATACAAATCTTACCTATAGAGGGACGGAACGATGGAACAATCGATTCCGTTTGGATGATCCTGCACTAACCGTAAGAGATTGTCTTGTACATCATGTGGAACTTTAAAATTGGAAGTGCTAGTTAAAGCACCACTTACAGGCTGCTTCAACTTCTTGAGGTTACTGGCCCGGTCTTGTCGAGATGTGTTCGAACTTGAACCTTCACTTTCGTAAAATTTTAAAAAAGGCCCGGAATATTGTTTGTTTTCTTGTGTTTTATCACTTTTTAGTGCTAACGGAGTGCGCTGTAGAGTGGGTCCTTTTGCACTACCGCTAGAACTTCCCGAAAACGAGTTGGAACTGTTGTGCGGTGTATGCGTCAAATTAGGTGGTGATATGTTTTGAACAGGTGTGGCAGTTGGAAAACCATGAGGTTTTCCTATATATTGTTGTGGAGTTCCATCGGGTTTTCCTATATATTGTTGTGAAGTTCCATCGGGTTTTCCTATATATTGTTGTGGAGTTGCATCGGGTTTTCCTATATATTGTTGTGGAGTTCCATCGGGTTTTCCTATATATTGTTGTGGAGTTCCATTGGAAGCTCCATAAGATGTATTTGAAGCTCCATAAGATGTATTTGAAGCTCCATAAGTTGGCCTTAAAGATTCGTAAGGTGGTCTCGGGGTTAAGTAACTCGGGCTTAGAACTCCATAACCTACTTGATAAGCCGATTGTAGAGATGGAAAAAGCGGTAGTGGTAATAAATAAGCTGGTCTTTGATCTACGTGAACTGGTTGTGGTGCAGGCCTGGTGAAATTATTGTAAAATCTACTTGACCGTGTGGTGACCGTTTTCCTCCTGTTACTTTTCTGTTTCGATATTAAGTCGTCAATGTGAGCTGCTTTGCTGCTCACATGAACTTGCAACGGTGCGTTAGGACCCCAACCAAGCACAGTCAGCGTGTCGGGCATACTCCGTAAAAATGAATCGAGAGATGGATGGCCAAACTTTTGAAAAGGAATGGGATATCCAATTTCTTGCTTAAATTCTCGATCCAAGGACAGGATCGTCGACTTACTCGGAGTCGAAATAAGAAGACTGGAAATCAACGTTTTAATTTCCTTAATCTCTTTTTCCGCCGACGCCATTCTTATTTATACGATTCTTCACTGTAAATTTCGATAATAACAATTCACAAAATTAATTTCATTGAACACGATAAATTCTAGCAAACTACAAAAACTAGTGACAATATAACCTAAAAACCATTTGAAATTTTCCAAACTGTGGTGGTACTGGGAGAGTGCCTGATTGGGCTGGTGGCACTGCCAACGTTTATAAACAGGATGCTTCAAAATATTTTATGCAACTATAATCCATCTGGTTTTGGATTGCAGTAGAGGTCGCCTTGAACGGCAAGTCAGATTTATACAGGAAAACGTCAAATAATTAAAGTGTATGAGCGACAAAAAACAAATGTCACTTATTTGATACTTGAAAAAATCGAGTTAAAAATAGCAATTTATCTTGTACAAATTTTTTAAATTTGCCAAAAACATCAATCGCAAATAAAATTTCGGCAGTGTAAACGTGTAGAAATTTTATCCAATCACGCTCGAAGGTCACAGTTTTAGTACAATTTAGTTCTGCATTCTTAAAACGGATAGACTAACATTTTTTAACGCCATTATAAAACGCGCATCGCGGTAGTTACGCTGCTGAATATTGAACAATTCGACGTCGCTGTATGTTTTCAAATCCCCCCCCCCCCCCCATTATTGCAAACCACGAGTCCCTACTGACAGCAGGTTTGTTCGACAATCCCGCTCCCAGGCAATAAATTCGCGAAATTAAATTTTTTTAACTTAACACTGCCCCCAATTCGGAAGAAAAATTTGCGTATTTCGTTATAACGCTAGCGCTCTCTGCAAGTTTGTTTTACTGCACATCTACAGGCCCGTGCTGGCCAGGGGGGATAGGGGGACGTGTCCCCCTGCGCCCCCCCGCTGAGATGCTTATGGCGCCCCTTGGTTTTGTCACACATTTTTTTTAATCACGTTTAGCAATCAATTTCAGTTCAGAAATTGAATGAGATTAGCGAGTAAAATATAAAGATAAAAGAACAACATAAATAAATTACTTAAAGTGTGTTACTCTCAAAACAGACAGAGAGCGATGGGACAAAGACAAAGAGACATCTTTAGCAGGCAGTGTTTGTTTACCTCGTGTCGTATCCATTCTATGTGGTTTAAGTGAAGTGATTAGTGAATACGTTTACGCTTTTGGCTGTTCAGATGGAATTACCGTGACGGTGATAATATACAACCAAAAGGTAAGTAATCCTTTATATGGTTTGCAGTACTTTTTCCTTTTACTAAAAGGGCGGTCAGTCGAGGAGCCGGCAGATTTGCGATGGTGACTCTTTCGTCACAAATAAAAGACTCTTCCGGTTTTTATTTTAGTAATGTAATTTGTCAAAATACGCACACAACACTTGTAGATTTCTCCATGGGCGCAGGGCGCTTACATATTGAAACTTTCGAACGTGGCGAAAATTTGACTGTAAAATATTTTACCGTATGCATATTTTTATACGGAAAAGAACATGCTGAACTGAAGTACTTAAGGCCTACAGTATTCAAGATAGTATTGTTATTGAATTATTATAACCGAATTGTATATCTGGGCTCGGGTTAGTATCAGCGACCACAGAACTGGTTAGTACTCGTATGCATGTCGTTATAGTTTAATATTGATTAGTTGTCTGTTAATTTTTATTTCTATTACTTGGCGGAAAATTGTATACGCCTAAATAGTATATCAAATAAGTCCCATACCCTGGACGTTGTTTCATACAGTATACTTCTTCTTTCATTCATTCTACAAACTCCGCCACCGACAACCGCCGGGCGCCGATCGGCTTATCTGCGCTGTCTCAGCGATGAGTCAGAGACTTCCTTTCCCACGCTTGACCAGGAGACTGGGAAAATCGATATAACTGCGCGCTCATTTAAATGTACATTATAGCACTACCGGACGTACAGTAGTTTAAAATGTCACATTCTTGATTATATTTCGGTGAGTTAAAAAATTATATTCAAATCATAGAATCGATTTTGCACACGATTTCCCAAGTGTTTACTGTTTAGGCTCTAGGGATACTGAACTTTATATTGCTAATATTGCTTTTCCGTTTTCGACGTTTTTGTTATATGCCGCGTTTTCGGTCCCGTAGAGGGCCGTTATGGTGTGCAAAACTATAATTCTTGTGTAGACGTAGTATTAAATTATATTAAAGTATTTCGTATTTTGTATCATTTATTGTTTACTTTCAGGTTCAAATACGTTAAGACCATGGATGGTAAAAAGCGGAAAAAAAGTGGAAGTGAATTTAGAAAAGACAAGAAAGTTAAAGAGTTGCTTGAGTCTGCAAAAACATGTTCGAAAATTACAGCGTTCTGTATGAAGCCATCACAGTCAATGACCAGTAGTGATCCACCTGAAAATTGCCGAAAAACTGAAAATAATGTAGAACACGCTGAACATGATGCACAAAGTTCGATACCAGACAGTTTTGAAAATGAAACTTCTAAAAACGCAAATTGCGAATCAGCATCTTCAACATCAGTTATTATTGATCCTGAACCAAAGACTGGCAAAGATCTGCCCACAGTTGACCTTCAAGATTCCCAAGATGAGACGGCCTCAACGACTTCATTTCTAACGGTGCCGGTGCGTACATCTCCTTCAACTTCAACTGCTTGTCTATCAGAGCGAAACATTGTTGAATCTGCTGATATACCGGATGACAGGAAAGATTATTTTACGAAGCCACGTGAAACTGATCTATCAGATTTTTTTTCGTATCATCCCTGCCAGCCCAATGATGGTTTACCATTTCTGTCAAAAAAATCTATTTTTACTGTCGAAAAAAACGATGGCCAAAAACTCAACAGACAATGGTTGTCTTTCAATAAAGATAACGAAAAATTGTATTGTTTTATATGCTTAGTCTATGGAAATACAAATTCAATTTTCTGTACAGGATTCAATGAGTGGAAACACGTTCATATCAGATTAGAGCAACATGAAAACTCCAACTCGCACAATGCAGCTACACGCCTCTTCATAGCTGCTAAAATGCAAAGAACCACTCAAGACTTACTTTTTGCAAAACAAATGGCTAGACGGAAAGAAGAAATAATGGAAAAGAGGCATGTTGTACAAACTATCGTTGATGTTTTGAAGCTAATAGGAAAACAAGGTCTTCCTTTTCGAGCATCCGTAGAACAGGCACACACATTGAACGACAAATCAATCAATCACGGCAATTTTTTGGAAATTTTATTGCTACTCAGTAGCTATGACCCAATTTTGAAAAAACATATTGACGTCGTAACACTCAAAAGTGAGACACTGTTAAAAAGGAGAGAGTTAAAAGAGAAAAAATCTGGAGAAAAGATTCAAAAGAAGAAAGTAGTTGGAAGAGGCAGTTTTGTCTCATTTTTGAGCAACACAACAATTATGAAGATTGTGGGTATAATTTCTCAAAAAATGAAAGAAATCATATCAGACCAATTAAAAGAAGCTAAACAATACTCTATTCTGATGGACACAACAATAGATATATCAGGTAATGATCAATGTGCCTTTGTTGTCCGATTCGTACGAAGGAACGAGGTTTCTGAAAGGCTATTAGCATTGAAATGTGTGCTTACAACCACAGCAGATGGACTCTTGGGATCTTTGACAACAGTCTTAGACGAAGTTGAAATACCAATTGAAGACTGTGTGGCAGACGCCTTTGATGGAGCCTCGAATATGAGTGGTCAATACAATGGACTAACTGCAAAGTTAACTGACATAGTGCCAAATCACATACATACTTGGTGCTATGCCCATGTCCTTAATCTAGTATTGTCAGATACTGCACAAGTCCTTCCTATAACTATATCGCTATTTGGCCTCCTTCAAGAAACACAAGTTTTTTTCAAAGAGTCGTTGAAAAGACAACAAAAGTATACAGAACAAAATCCAGTGTACAAATTGGAGGCCATCGGGGCCACACGTTGGCGTAGCCGTAGCGACGCTTGTACAAAAATATTTGGTAGAATAGACAACTGGACATCAAATGAGCCCCCATCACAGCCTGAGCCTGCAAAAAATGTATTTTTCGAACTAACTTTGGCATTGGCTAAAGTATCATCATCCACCGAGTTCAATGTTAAAACAAGAAACGACGCTTCAGCTCTTATGAATAAACTGATTTCATTTGAAACTGTAGTAACGGCAATGATTTTTCTGCAGATTTTCAAAATCACAACGCCGTTGTCTGATTATTTACAGACAAAAAACCTAGACTACGCTCAGGCATGGCGCCTGGTTGAATCTGCAGTTTCTAGACTAAAGGCCTTGAGAAATGACCAAGTGTTTGAAGAGACTGTGAATGCTGCAAAAATGTTTGTGACAAAATTTGAAGAAAAAGTGGACAGTTCTGCAGACAAAGGATTTTTCGACAGTGTTGTGATAGAAAATGATTTTCAAAAGAAACGCAAAAGGTGAATTAAAAAAATGGATGGAGAACTATGTTCCGATGAGAGCTGCCTTACGCCTAGTGACAAATTCAGGGTCGAAGTGTATGATTGCATAGTTGACCGCATCAACACAACAATGGAAAGCCGATTCGGGAATCACAAAAATCTTTATTTGGACATTTCTGTGTTTGACCCCGAAAGGTTTCAACAGTACAGGAACGAGGGACTGCCTACTAAAGCCTTACAGAAGATCTGCGACCTAAATCCTTTGATTGATAAGGACAAATTGAAGGAAGAATATGATTCCTTCATAGACGCTTGGCCATCTATCAACAATACATCTCTAACTGCTGATTATGCATCAGTTGAAGAGGTTCTCAAAGAAAACGAAGAAGATACTGAACACGTTGATCTAGATGATGAAAATGAATTTGTATCTTGCGACGATGTACGGCACTGCAACCAATGTATCAAGTGCGCGTTCAGAGTGATTGTGGACTTTAATATGTACAGCCTTCAGTATACTGAGCTACATAAAGTGTACAAGTATTTACTGACGATACCGATGACTCAGGTCTCATGCGAGAGAGCATTTTCAAAACTCAAGCTTATAAAGACCAGGCTGAGATCGTCAATGTCCAATGAAACTCTTGAAGCATTCCTCTTGATGCACTCTGAGAGAGACATTCTAAACCTAATTGATCACGAATTTGTAATTCAGAAGCTATGTGAAAACAGTTCTCAAATGCGACGACTGCTCATGTTTTAGTTGTACTTTTATGTTGTTTTGTAAACCTGTATAAGTTGATGTAAACTTGAATAATCATATTGTTATGTTAACTGAATATTTGATTGAACATGTGTGTAAAACTTATCTGAAAAGTTAATGTAAACTTAGTTTGATTTGAATAATCGTATTGTTAACTAAATATTTGATAGAACATATATGTTAAACTTATATCTGATAAGTTGATGTAAACTTAGCTTGATTTAAATATTCATATTGTTACCTAAATATTTGATTGATTAAATGTGTGTAATACTTATATCTTTGTCTTTTAATTATTTAAGTCAATTAAAAATGACATTTTTTGGTTTAAGATTGTTAAAATATAAACGCTTTAACCAAACAAACAAAATTATTTTTTAATGCATACCAAAGTCTTCCCTTAACTTAGTAAACAGTAGTATATTACGATTATCAATTTATATACAAATACTTTAATATGTAGTAAAACTATTTACATTGAATTGAACACTTTACTTGAAACCATCTTAATTTATGTTTTATATTTTATTATGTTCCCTATAGGTACCTTTTATGCTTACCCCTTTCGACATTATATCTCACCTCCCTAACCCACCGAATTAAAAAAAAAACCATAACCTGGCACCCGCCCCGTCAATCTCTGTCCACCGCCCTTTTGAGGTAGCCAGCACGGCCCTGCACATCTACAGGGTGTTCCGAAAACGTCCAAATCGAATTTGTTAATAAATTGTTACAATAAAAGCCTCCACATTCTTTTCGTTTGAGCTTCGCCCGTCGCGGAGTTATTTGCAAAATATTTAAGGGGGGGGGAGTGAATGCACACATGATTTTTATTTTCCTTCCCGTTTTGAATTTTTGTGGAAAGCCGAGGTCAATCGAAAGAGCTCCGTTTGAACTTCAATGAGCTCACAAATGTTTCTTTTGCTGCAAAATTGCGGATATTTGAAATTTTCGAAAACTCCGAGCAACACGCGTTAATTAGTAAATAATCGAAACATTGATTTGTGGACAAATTATGGAAGTGTTAGCTTTAATATTTGGGAGCTAGCCGGTACTATCTAAAAAACGAGGAGTTAGGTTTTTGAGCAAAATATTAACTGTGGGGTGGGGGGGGAGAAAAGACGCGTGGATAGTCCTACCTGTCGGGGTTTTGAAGAATCAGGCGAAAAAGCATAAAAAAACATTTTTAAATAATTCACAAAAATTATTTTTATGTTAAAATATAGAAATTTACAAAATGGAACCAGCTTACAAAAGAGTCCATAGTTTAACCAGGAACCAGGGAGGGCTGCTCGAGCTCCCACTCGCAAAAATTTAAAAAAAACAAAAGAATATAGTAAGCAATGCTCCTATTTATCCTAGAACCCTAAAAAATTTTAGAATTATTATAAAATGCATTCGTGCAAAAAGCATTAAGGCCCGCTTTTACAATAGTCGGTTAAGTCTCAGTTACTTTACACTGGTGATAAATCTAATATGATGTCCAATGAGAAGACGTCAAACCTCAAATTAAACACCAATAGGCGTATTCTTTTTACAAGTTTTATTTCCATCTCAGTTACGCAACTGAGACAAAGTGAGCTGAGCCGAACAGAGATTAACTGAGTCAAAGTGAGAAAAACATAAGGTAAAAAGAACAACTTACATATTACAAAATACATAAAACAAATTACATAACCTCTAAAAATACAAAATAGAAATTTATTGCAACCGGCAATTAAAATTAAAGAAGTAAAATAAGTACAATAATTAAAACCAAGATGTACGAAGAAGTACCTTCAGTAGATGCTAAAACGATTGCAGTAAGTGACAAGTTTAATTAAATTTTTGTAATTAAAAATTGTAATAACTACCTACTACTAAACTAAGAACGTGAAATATTTATTACACATGATATAATTGGGGTGTTGTCGATAACAATAAAAGATTTATCGATGTATTTTGTGGGAAGAGGGAATGACACGAAGAGAGGAAGTATTTAGAAATTTAACATGTAACTAGATTTAAAAATTGTTCTTCCGTTCTGTTGTTTATTATTATAATTTTATTTTTTATTCAAATATATACAAGATTAATTTAATAAATTTTAGTGTTCGTTTGATTTGTTAGTTATCCCTGCAATCTTTTCAAGGGCTGTAACTCTTCTCTCATCCAATTGTAGTTTGCGTTCTAACAATTGTAATTTTTTACTTTGCAACTCATTTTTTTCTTTTAATTTTTCTTTTAGTTCGTTCACTTCTTGTCGAAGTTTAGCATTGCTTAACTTCTTTGCTGTTTTTTTTGGAGCAACAACCGGGGTGCTACTTGACCCTACCAATACTTGGTAGTGGTTCAAAGGCTTCGCCAACATTTATAGAATGTGGCGAAGAGAAATTTGGTTCCATACCAAGTATGTCCTCCATTTTATCGAAGAACACAAAACGAGTAGGTCCCCTACCCGTTTTACCCTTGGCATCTTTACAAGATTTGTACGTCCTGACCAAATTTAACCATTTTTTTCTACAATTTTCTTCGGAGAAAACAAATTGTTGACTAATCAAGTCGTTACTCACGTTACTCCAAACTTGGCGTCGTTTGGTAACGTGGTTTAAGTGATCCTTTTATACCTCGACGCTAGCAATTAGAGCTAGCGTTTCCTCATGAGTCCACATGACTCGTTTCCCGGTTTCCATTTATTTCTACAAAAAGTTATACGTAACAAAATAAATACATATGTTGGGATTACAAAATTAGGTTTTTGGAAGTTGTATTTATTAAAATAAAATGTTACGCTTATATATAGAATAAGCTTGTTACCAATCAAAGATAATCTCTTTAATCTTTAATTTAATTAAATAAATTACCAAATGTTTATTACGAGTCTATTTACGAGTTTATTACGATGTTTATTACAAATTAGCTCACAAATTACATAACCTCCAAAAAGACGAAATATGACGAAAGAGATGACGTTAACCTTTTTAAATCGACCAATCCGAGCTATTTCCAACTTTATCTCAGTTGTAACACTTCGAAATAGCAAGATCAGTTGGTATAGGGTGGGAGGTAATTTTCTCAGTTTAAACTCAATTCGGCACGGCACGGCACATTCGTTTGACGAATGTACAACGGTAAAAAGAACACACTTTTAACTGAGTCAACTGAGTATCTCAGTACATCTCACTTAAAATAGGTAAAAAGAATACAGCTAATGTAAAGAAACTGAGCCTTAACCGACTATTGTAAATGCGGGCCTAAATGTCCTTTATTTTTTATATAAAATTCTAAATAATTTTTTTTTTAAATATATCGTAAAATTCTAAAATTAATGCAAAAAATACCTACTATATATTTCTAAAACGACTTAAATTTCTTCCACTTTTCTTTTATTACAATTTTTGTTAACGTTGGTATGAGAATAACCTAAAAGTAGGCTTGCCGAATTTTTATGCACCACGTGGCTGAAATAATAATTTTGTTTTTAAAATTTTTTTTCAGCTCATCTTTCCTTTTATTACAATTTTTGTTAACGTTGGTATGAGAATAACCCTAAAAGTAGGCTTGCCGAATTTTTATGCACACGTGGCTGAAATAATAATTTTGTTTTAAAAATTTTTTTTTTAAGGTCATCTTTTGTTCGTTTAGAGATTTGGTAGTCGATTGTTATTAATTAATTACTATTTAACAATCGACTACTAACACTTTTGATTCAATTACAAAATCTGTACACGAATAAAAAATGAGCTAAACAAACGTTTAAAAAAAACAAAATTATTATTGCATCCACACGTCTTGACATTAAATTTTGATTGGAGCATTATTAAAAAACAATAATCTACCAAAACTTTTAATTGGACTCCCGAAACGTTTCACATAAAAAAAAGTTAAAAAACTGTTTAAATTGTACGAAGTTGATAGTAAACAATAAATTATTGTTGCACAGCGCATGTGCATAAACAAAACTTCATTAATTAATTACGACTAAACAATGGACTACCAAAACTTTTTTAAGTTGATAACTAAAAAATGAACCAAAGCAAATACTGAACCAAATATTTTGTAGAGCATAATCAGGTAATCGAAAATGATTAAAAACTTGACTGTGCGTTTTCAGATTTCAGCCCCCCCCCCCTAAATGAGCTCCTGGTTACACCACTGACATACGTATTTGAGTGTCTAAAAGACGCCCCCCCCCCCCCCGAATGGTAATTTCGCTGTCCGGACTTTTGTCCAGATTCGTATTCTGTCCGAATTTAAATACATAATATAAAGAAACTATTGTTAAATTGCATATTTAATATTCACTAGAAGGTCATGGTTGTGCGGCCTAAAGGCCGCACTGCTTCTTGTTTAAGTTGATAACCAAAAAAATGAACGAATGGAAAGTGCATTAGGAATCTATAAATTTCATAATGTCATAATTGGCAGCAATCTTAATTTTTAGGTTGGCAAAAACAATTGAATTTGTTTCTAACCCAACTTATTTAGATTGGTAGTAAATAGCAATCAGAAGTACCAACCGTTTTTTTCTAGCAAATTATTATAAAGTATGGTTTACGGGTCGCCATATTTAATATCTGTGGATCAGAACAACGCCGTACCTACGGATTGACAATAGGGTGAGGAGGGGGGTGAAAAAGTGTGAAATTTAGAAATCTACATCATTTTTATTGGTGGGGGGGAGTTAAACCCCCTTACATACGGCCCGGGATCAGATAGTAGGTTTTCTATGTTTAATTATTATTGGTAGCAGTTTTTTGTAAATTAATATATTTTTGAGTTTTTCTTTTTGCTTACAGATTATATAGATTTGAATCGGGAAAGTTTATGACTATACATCGTGGGCTTGTGGGTAAAACTGACCAAGTCCAATTTTAAGCATTAGTGGTATTTTTGTGTTATCAAGTAACTTATGACACTCTCATCCCTAAGTAGTAAAAATGGCCATACTCTATATTAAGATTAAGGTATCAAAGTTGATGGTGTTACTTTTGCCCAAGTCCACAACACACGATAATATTGAGAGGTTGTATTTGCTCCTGTGAACAATTTAGAATTTTGGACTTGGTCAGTTTTACCCACAAGCCCACGACATAATTAATTAACCTATGGTCCAGTCAAATAGTAAAAATTTAACTGAAGCACTTGATAAAGTCAAGACGACGGCCATGATCTGAATGTTAACGAGATCAACTGCTAATTCAAGGCTCCCCGATTTGACTCCGGGTACAGTCTAAAATTCTTGGCAGTCTTCCGTGCTTCGGGGGGCACGTAAAGCCCCCGGTCTTCCTGTGTTAATGATTTGCTATCATACTCGTAACAATAAAAAACCGGGTGCAGGCACATTGAAAGCAAGCCTATATAAATGCTCATAGAACTATTAAAATAAAATTAGTAGTTTCTAAAAGAAAGTTTTCCAGTTTTCACTTCTTAAATTGATCCGTTAATTAACTTTAAACCGCGGGAATTGTTATACACTTCATTTCGTGATGGGCACCCATGGCAGATTACCTCAGTAGTTTGCCATTGCCTGCCGAGGAGAGACTGTCAAAATAAAGTTCTAACCCTACCGGGATTCGAACCAACCGTTTCGCATTAACGGCATTTCCGTTTTGGATTCAGAATTAATTAGTTTTATATAAACTATTTTCTATTTTATTTATCCATTCATAGCTTTTCTAGTAGTGTGTGAAACCATGGTTTTTCGGTTTAGTTAATTAGCCCCCCCCCCCCCGAATCAATTCACTTAAATAAACAAATGCTTAACTTAAATAAATGTTAAAAAAGCGTTAAATAAGAAAGCCCCAAATTTTAGGGGTTAATTGAATCAATTCGGGCCTTGTATTTGAGGGCTTCTCGTCAACGATTTATCATGGTTAAATATGTTATGTATGTCCTCGGGGGAACCTGAAACCCCTAAAGGACGCGTCCCCAGGTGGCGGATAGGGGAATGCCCCTCAGATATGAGAGGTAGGAGGGAAATCAAATACCTCCCGCGGACCAACAGGTACAAAAGTAGCGTCTGACTCAGAATGAGCGGCTGCAAACAGCGACGGTTCTCCATGTTAGGAGCGGCTGAATAAAAACCTAGCAATGGTTAAAAATGCACTCGCCAACCCGTCTGGCCAGCGTGGCGAGTTAAGGCTAACAACCCCCCATATGCGAAATGATGATGTCGATTTTTAAAACACAAAGACCCCAGGTGAGTAGAGATGATTTCTCGGAATCTCACATTGATTCTAAATCAGTCCGCCTCATGGATTCTGGGGGAGGCAAAAACTCGATGAAAGAAGAGAAGACAAGAAGAATAAAGAAAAGCTTATTATACGTGGCAACATTCAATATAAGAACATTAGCAAGGGATGATAAGCTTATAGAACTGGAACAAGAACTGAACAAAGTAAAATGGAATGTTATAGGACTATCGGAAGTGAGAAGGATGGGCGAAGGGTGCGTAACTCTAAAAAATGGTCATGTACTGTTCTACAAAGGAATGGAAGACAGACGAATAGGCGGAGTCGCGTTTCTAGTAAACAAAAATATAACATCTAATATAACACAATATAAAAGTATATCTGAAAGGGTGATCCTGCTGGATATACAAATTAATAAGAAATGTCGTTGCCGAATAATACAGGTCTATGCACCAACCTCAGACCACGAGGATGAGGAGGTGGAACAATTTTACGAAGACATCAACACAGCTATACAAGATGACCCAGCAGAATACATAATTATCATTGGGGACTTTAACGCAAAGATCGGAGAGAGGAATACTGACGAAGACGGTGTAGGGCCCTTTGGTTTGGGGAAAAGAAATGAAAGAGGAGACATGCTGGTAAACTATGTTGGCGAAAATGGATTTTATATAATGAACTCTTATTTTAAGAAAACAAAAACACGACGATGGACTTGGCAAAGTCCTAACGGAAAATCTAGAAATGAAATTGATTTCATATTAACTAACAACAAAGACATCATATTGGACACCAGCGTGCTTAACTCCATAAACGTAGGTAGCGATCACCGCATGCTAAGGGCTAAAATATATATAATAGACAAGAAGCTGGAAAGAACTAAGCTTATAAGAAATAAAAAACAAAGAGTTGATGTCGAGAAGCTAAATATAATGAGACCTTCATATCAGGAAAAAATCGAGGAACAAGCGCAAACGATAAACACAAATGATAGCTTAAATGATCTAAATAGAAAAATTACACAATGTAATGACTGCTTCCAAAACAGTGGCTGGAAACCAACTAAGAAAACAGCAAAGACTTAGTCCAGATACAATAGATCTAATTACGAAACGCAAAGAAATGAAACGCGACGAGGTGAACATGATTGAAATGGCAGAGATCAATAAAACGATTAAAAAGAAGATAAGAGCGGATATTAGAAATTATAATGATCGGCAAATAAAAGAAGTATTGGAAGAGGGGAGGAGCTTGAAAACTGTGATGAGATCAATGACACACGGAAAGCCTGGTATAATTAAACTTCTAGAACATGACAACAATGTAATAACTCGTAAAGAAAAGATAATCGAATTAACGGAACACTTCTATGGAACATTATATGAAACAAAAACAAATCCACCACAAGGAAAAACAGAAGTGGAAAGAACTGTATTTCAAAATGTTGGGTCAGAAGAAATACCGGACATAATAGAGGATGAGATAGCTGAATCACTGAGAGAACTGCCAAATGGACGAGCATCAGGCGAAGACAATATTGTTGCGGAAATGTTGAAATATGGAGAAAAACCAATACTAAGACTTCTCGAGAAACTATATAACAAATGCTTAACAGACGAAAGAATACCAGAAGACTGGAATAATGCCTTAATGATTCTATTATTCAAGAAAGGAAATAAATTCAAATTAAGCAACTACAGGCCTATTAGTTTGTTATCGGTATTATACAAGCTTTTCACAAAGATCATAACACAGAGGTTAACTGATAAATTGGATAGTTATCAACCACGAGAACAAGCAGGCTTTCGAAAAGGATTTGGTACGTCGGACCACCTACAGGTGGTCAGAACGATCATCGAGAAAGCAAATGAATATAACATCACACTATGGATGGCATTTATAGATTACGAGAAAGCATTTGACTCCATTAAAACTTGGGCAGTACTAAACGCTCTAATCAACAACCGTATAGACCACAGATATACATCTCTGATACAGAATATATACAAAGACGCAACATACCAAGTTCTTTTACATGAAAAAACTAAGAAGATAAAAATTAATCGAGGCGTTCGACAAGGAGACTCGATCTCTCCGAAATTATTTAATCTTGCCCTGGAGGACATGTTTAAGGAACTAAAATGGGATGAAAAGGACATTGTTATCGACGATGAAAGGTTAAATCATCTACGGTTTGCCGATGACATTATTATAATATCAAGCGATAAAGGAGAGTTACAACAAATGATAAATGAAATAAATGAAAAATCCAGAACGATCGGCCTAAAAATGAATATAGCAAAGACGAAGTACATGACCAACGACATAACTGATGAAACAAATGAGATACGCAAAGGAAACCTTAATGTGGAAGATCAGATTATTGAAAGAGTTGACTCCTACATCTTGGGCAGAAAATTATAATATCAAAGGAAAATTTAAAAGCTGACTTGGGTAGAAGAATATCACTGGCATGGGCGGCATTTGGAGGACTGAAGACACTCTTTAGATCTCAGATACCAAATACACTTAAAGCACGAGTGTTCGATCAATATATACTACCAGTCCTAACTTATGGTACAGAGACATGGGCCCTTAACAATGCAATTGTAAAAAAATTGCAAGTCACCCAACGATCCATGGAAAGACGTATGATAGGGGTTACACTTCGAGATCATATACCCAACACTGAAGTCCGAAACAGATCCAAAGTAACAGATGCAATACATCGACTATGTAAATTGAGATGGAACTGGATGGGCCACGTTGCTAGATTGGAGGACAATAGATGGACGCGTCGAGTAATTGAATGGAGACCACGAAGTGAAAAGAGAAGCGTAGGACGACCTCAGACAAGGTGGACGGACGACGTGAAGAGATATGTGGGAAGAGATTGGATGCAGAGGGCAAGGAATAGACAACAGTGGAAAAATATGGGGGAGGCTTACATCCGACGATGGATGGCATAGCTGTTGATGATGATGATGATGAAATATGTTACGTAAGATAATAAAATTTAACAATATTTATATTTACCTTTTTGTTCAGAATGGGCACTCACAACAAGAAAAACATTCACAGTAAAAATTACTACGTGTTGACACTTCGTTTGTTCGCTCGGTAATGATCATGGCTACTTCCTCCCGCTTACAATGACGTCAGTTGAGTGGTCATTTGTATTGTGTCCGTTACTTGTAATATTTCCGGCATATATGTACATATTACGTACATCAGTATAATATTTAGAATAACATAAATTTTTGATATTACTATCTGATAATGACAATATTGACCCTGACTACACGTCATAACAGGGCGATAAGATCACCATAACTAAATACTACTATAATTAAATAAATAAACGATTAGAAGAAACGGACCTAGGCAAAGTTGATACGCCACTGCTAAATTGACTTAATTTATTATAGATTAAAAAAACGAACTTTCTTATCAAGCAGTTGCAGTTCTAAAGGTGAAAGTTTTTATTTACCAAAAATTAAAACAGACCTTTCAAAAATGTGACCAATCTTGTTAACATAATAAAATTATTATTTTCTTTTTTGTAATTTATTGGTATTAGCCCATTGCAATTAAAAAGTTTGGGAGTCACTGGTATGTCTCTTCACCGTGAAACAAAACAGAGTGCAAGTCGAGGATAAGGATATGTCCCTAGCCTTTCCAAAGCATTCTTCAAAAAACTTCGCGACTAGAGGGGGTTGCCTAACCCCCCCCCCACCAAATACGTGTAAAAATCAAAAATAATACTTTTTAATCGGTTATATTTTTCAAGTTAAGTTTCAAGTAAAATTTGTAAAAAATAATTAATAAACTAATTACTTAACGTAGCGACCAACGAACAAAATTCCCGCGGGCGATTTTATGTAGTAAATAAATGGATGGTTAACTTCAAATTTTTTAGGCAGAGGTGGGGGTACATAAAGTGCCGAAATAGGAATGGCAGCAATTGCTGAAAAAAAAAAATTTTTAATTTTAACTTTTAGAAGCAAATTTTCCCGCTTACTATAAGTGGCGGCGGTTGCGATCGTGCCCTTTTCGTCCAACTCGAGCGCAGCTTTTTGAACAACTTGGTCGATCTTTATGCGGATCTTATCTGAGATACCTGAGAAATCGGCAGTTTTGTCATCAAAAGCATCGGTCACTCCTAGCTGAAAAGATTTTCTTTTTATTTTAAACAAAATGGCCACTTTTATTTACGTTTTTCAAAATGGCGACAAAGTCAACGGACGTCGAGATATTGAATTTGGGGAGTCTCACGTGCACGTCTTCTTCTTTGTATGGTTGCTGTACTAAGTACTGGTAAAGATTCCTTTCGACGTGTTGGAGCCCTTCTATGTCGTGTGGTAGCACAATCGTCATGGTGATGTTTTCTCCTTCGTAAGGCAATTCGACAAACGTGGCGTTTAACTTGGTGGAATTGTAGTAATTTAGCCGTACGGTCATTTGCATCGTTTGAACCTTCTCGCTCATGCGTTTATTGAAGTGAAAATCTCGTGGTTGAGTAAAATGATCGTCAAAATCGTAGACCCATTTTCCTTTGAAATAAATGGCGTTTAAAAGTACCAAAGCGGTGCGATTGTTTAACACGCTCGGATCGATTAAGTTCCTGATTTTGCCGTTAGTTTTTTGATTAACCCAATTATTCATTTCTCTTGCGGCATCCAAGCCATTTTCAAAATCGATTGATTCAGTTTCTGCATTAAAATTAGTTCTGGCGATATCTTTAAAGCGTGGGTAAAATCTTAAATTCTTTTGGGCGTAAATCTTATTTGCCAAATGCAAAGCGTAGCGATCATCTCCATGTAAATGTGGAGTGAGTTCATCAATTGTTTGAATTAGATTGCTCGGAAGACTAAGAGCACTTGCCAGTTCAAAGGCTGTTTTACCTGCAGCACCCAATTGGGTAAGTGCTAAAATTAACTGCGCAGAAATTGGCGATACAACAAAATTTTCTGAATTTTGTTGAAGCATTTGCTGAAATTAGAAAAAATGTGTTAAAAATTTATGTATAAACATTTACAGCAGCGGTTCTTAATATTGTCACGGCGAATGAATATCTCCGCATTTGAAGAAAACTATGGATCCATAATCAATATTTTTTTAGTGCGCAAAAAATTCGGAAAAACTGAAATTTGGTAAACGAGTATATTGGAGTGTTCTAATGAACTCCCTAAAATCCCATGCCGGCGGCGGGGTTTCCCCCAAATTAGGGGTTTCAGCCACCCCAATACGGTTTTTCGACAATAGCTAATTTATTTTCACTTTTATGAAAAACTATCTCAGATTATAAAATTCTCTATTATGATAATTTTTCGAAATTAACTGAAATAACTTGAAATAACTTGCCGAAAACACGACCGACCCTTAAATTGGTGCAATATGGATTCGTTACGCCAAGAGAAATCTATTAAGCAAGGCAATATGCGTTTAAAAAAATAAATGAAGTAAATTGAAACAAAGGTTTTTAAAAATTTGCTCATGGTCAAGAAGTAATGGAGCCGAAAAATTGGCTTGAGCTTACATCAAGAAAACCGGGCAAGCTGAAATTTGGCAGACAGGTATATTATAGGAGCGTCACAATGAACCTCCCAAAACTTCATAGCGGCGTCTCCGGTAATGAAGAGTTTTAGCACCCCGACCCCACCCCAATTCGAGTTTTCAACTATAACTAACTTGTTTTTATATAAGTAAAATTGCTATGAAATCTAGAACCAATTTATATAAAGCTAAATTTTAATTTAGGGACTGTATTGGCCATAGGGAAAGACTTATTAAAATTCTCGTACTGGAGGCTAAAATTTAAAAATTGACAATTTGACAACACCCTGTGTAGGTGATACCTACGTTTGTTTGCGACGTAAGTACATTCGCATTAAACAAACATTTTCTCCATTGCAATTTTGGGAGACCGCCGCCCTCCCCCTGCCAGCCGCCACTGAATTTTACCCGGAATTGTCTTATTAGTCCAGTAGCCTTGTGCAAAACTAATTGATAAAATTTTTAACCATTTCATATTTTAATCGTAGGGTGGGGTCATTGGTAAACTAAATCCAGATTTTCGAGAAATTACCGCTGTTACTCTAGGCGCCATTTTGAATTAAAGGGGGAATTTATTTTTATATTCCAGATTCCAGGTTCAAGTCGAAAAATATCGATTGTAGACGAAAAATGATGATGATGAAAGTTGTAGAGAATTAAATTTCCTACAAGTTTGGATATGACTATTTTTATTCAAAAGTTGAAAATGGGCGAGTTATTTAATAAAAACAAATTCCACCTTAAATTTAACATGGCGGCTAGCGCAACATCAGTAATTTCCCGAAAATCTCGATTTAGACTACCAATAATTACCAATGACCCCCCTCCCTACGATTACAAAAAGAAAATTCTGAAATATAATTAATGAAATTACGAACTAGTTAATGCATAAATTTAATTTCGCCACTCGGTCGAAAAATATCGATTGTAGGCTTGGTTATTACTATTTTTAGTCAAAAGTTGAAAAGGAGCGGGATATTTAATAAAAACAAATTCCATCTTGAAATCAAGATGGGCGGCTAGATGGCGGGTTAATCCCCAAAATTTAGATTTAGACTACCAATATCGTTTGTAGACGAAAAATGGTAATAACAAAAGTTGTAGAGAATTAAATTTCCTATAAGTTTGGTTATGATTATTTTTAATTAAAAGTTGAAAATGAGCGAGTTATTTAATAAAAACAAACTCCCTCTTAAATTCAACGTTTGCGGTTGGCGCAACAGCAGTAATTTCCCGAAAATTCGGATTTAGCCTATAAATATCGATTGTAGACATAAAATGGTAATGACGAAAGTTGTAGAGAATTAAATTTCCTATAGGTTTGGTTATGATTATTTTTTAATTAAAAATTGAAAATAAGCGAGTTATTTAATAAAAACAAATTCCCTCTTAAATTCAACGTTTGCGGTTGGCGCAACAGCAGTAATTTCCCGAAAATTCGGATTTAGCCTATAAATATCGACTGTAGACGTAAAATGGTAATAACCAAAGTCATAGAGAATTAAATTTCCTATAAGTTTGGTTATGATTATTTTTAATTAAAAATTGAAAATGAGCGAGTTATTTAATAAAAACAAACTCCCTCTTAAATTCAACGTTTGTGGTTGGCGCAACAGCAGTAATTTCCCGAAAATTCGGATTTAGCCTACAAATATCGATTGTAGACGTAAAATGGTAATAACCAAAGTCATAGAGAATTAAATTTCCTATAAGTTTGGTTATGATTATTTTTAATTAAAAATTGAAAATAAGTGAGTTATTTAATAAAAACAAATTCCCTCTTAAATTCAACGTTTGTGGTTGGCGCAACAGCAGTAATTTCCCGAAAATTCGGATTTAGCCTACAAATATCGATTGTAGACATAAAATGGTAATAACCAAAGTTGTAGAGAATTAAATTTCCTATAAGTTTGGTTAAGATTATTTTTAATTAAAAATTGAAAATGAGCGAGTTATTTAATAAAAACAAACTCCCTCTTAAATTCAACGTTTGTGGTTGGCGCAACAGCAGTAATTTCCCGAAAATTCGGATTTAGCCTACAAATATCGATTGTAGACATAAAATGGTAATAACCAAAGTCGTAGAGAATTAAATTTCCTATATGTTTGGTTATGATTATTTTTAATTAAAAATTGAAAATGAGCGAGTTATTTAATAAAAACAAACTCCCTCTTAAATTCAACGTTTGTGGTTGGCGCAACAGCAGTAATTTCCCGAAAATTCGGATTTAGCCTACAAATATCGATTGTAGACATAAAATGGTAATAACCAAAGTCGTAGAGAATTAAATTTCCTATATGTTTGGTTATGATTATTCTTAATTAAAAATTGAAAATAAGTGAGTTATTTAATAAAAACAAACTCCCTCTTAAATTCAACGTTTGTGGTTGGCGCAACAGAAGTACCTACCTAATTTCCCGAAAATTCGGATTTAGCCTACAAATATCGATTGTAGACATAAAATGGTAATAACCAAAGTCGTAGAGAATTAAATTTCCTATATGTTTGGTAATGATTATTTTTAATTAAAAATTGAAAATAAGTGAGTTATTTAATAAAAACAAACTCCCTCTTAAATTCAACGTTTGTGGTTGGCGCAACAGCAGTAATTTCCCGAAAATTCGGATTTAGCCTACAAATATCGATTGTAGACATAAAATGGTAATAACCAAAGTCGTAGAGAATTAAATTTCCTATGTTTGGTTATGATTATTTTTAATTAAAAATTGAAAATAAGTGAGTTATTTAATAAAAACAAACTCCCTCTTAAATTCAACGTTTGTGGTAGGCGCAACAGCAGTAATTTCCCGAAAATTCGGATTTAGCCTACAAATATCGATTGTAGACATAAAATGGTAATAACCAAAGTCGTAGAGAATTAAATTTCCTATATGTTTGGTTATGATTATTTTTAATTAAAAATTGAAAATAAGTGAGTTATTTAATAAAAACAAACTCCCTCTTAAATTCAACGTTTGCGGTTGGCGCAACAGCAGTAATTTCCCGAAAATTCGGATTTAGCCTATAAATATCGATTGTAGACATAAAATGGTAATAACCAAAGTTGTAGAGAATTAAATTTCCTATAAGTTTGGTTAACATTATTTTTAATTAAAAATTGAAAATAAGCGAGTTATTTAATAAAAACAAATTCCCTCTTAAATTCAACGTTTGCGGTTGGCGCAACAGCAGTAATTTCCCGAAAATTCGGATTTAGCCTATAAATATCGATTGTAGACATAAAATGGTAATAACCAAAGTTGTAGAGAATTAAATTTCCTATAAGTTTGGTTAACATTATGTATTTTTAATTAAAAATTGAAAATAAGCGAGTTATTTAATAAAAACAAATTCCCTCTTAAATTCAACGTTTGCGGTTGGCGCAACAGCAGTAATTTCCCGAAAATTCGGATTTAGCCTATAAATATCGATTGTAGACATAAAATGGTAATAACCAAAGTCGTAGATAATTAAATTTCCTATAAGTTCGCTTATGATTATTTTTAATTAAAAATTGAAAATGAGCGAGTTATTTAATAAAAACAAATTCCCTCTTAAATTTCATCTTAAAAATAAATTAATTGTATTTGAATCTCGTAAGTCCATTCGTACGCGTTAGAAAAGATCCGATTTCCTTAATAAAAATATATTCAAGAATCCAGCTATGAATTTTTTTAAAATTCTACTAACAGCCCCAAAAAGAGATATCCAACTTAAAAATCAATTAAAATAGTATTTGATCTAATCGCAGTTCTGAAGCTGTCTTGCCCCACTGCACGTCAGCATGGGATTTTAGACAACTTTTGGGGAGTTCATTAAAACACACCTATGTACTTGTCTGCCAAATTTCAGCTCGCCCGGATTTTTTGCAAACTCGATCCAATTTTTGGGCTTCGTTACCTGGACCATTTATGACACATTTCGTAAAAAAAAATAGTTCAAATCACCAAAAAGATCAGAGATAAACATAATCCCCATGTGTAGGTAAAGTTCTTCAAAGAGGGGATCCCCAAAAACCCGTTTCATGATAAGGGGAGGATCTTAACCAGTTTAAGTTTGAGAACCGCTGATGTAGAAAAGTACAAAACGCCTAATTAAAATAATTAGTTACGGAAGACTTGGTTACCTGGTATACTTTGGTTGTAAATTCAACATTTCCAATCAAATATTCTTCTAGAAGTGAATATTGCTGCGCCTTAGCTGTGGTTTCTTGATAAAAGTTGGGCTCTTGGTATACCTTGGTTGTAGGTTTAACATCTCCAGCAAATTTGTTTCCAATTGGAAATGGTGGAAATTGTGTAGGTGTCTGCTGCGTTGAAACTGGGAACGGATGAAGTTCGTGGATTGGATACTGTCCATAAAAATCATATTTTTCAATATATAATTGCTGCGCCGTAGCTACGGTCAGCAGGGCAACGACAATCAGTGATCGAGTCGCCATTATCCTTGATAAATTTAAATATCTCTCAGCCTTATAGTTAATAAATGGCACAATTATTTATAACCAAGTAATACTCAAGAACTAAAATTAAACAATATTAAAAATTAATAAAAAGAAAAAATTAACTTCAACAACAAAAATTTTGAAAAATTATTGTTGCTAACAAAGAACGAACTCACCTCTTCGATTAAAAACTCGTATATGACAATAATATGTTCAAGTTCTTGAATTAGCGGTTTACGTAATGGGAATACCCACTACTCTTAACTTGGAAACTTGCAGTTCTGCTTGGTATTTACTAAACAGCGAATTATGTGCATAATATATTTCTTATAATTCATAAATAACCGGCTCGATACAGCGTCAAATAAACAGGTTTAAAGATCATCTATATGTTTAATTTACGGAAAGATTAAAAATATATAAACCTTGAGGAAATACATACAAACGTAACATGGTGTAAGTTTCAGACTCGAAGTTTTCCGAATCGTCCAAACTAATAATGGACTAAATAAATTAATTTTTCGCCCCTTCAAATGTGGTCCTTATAAACAACCAGTAAATATTTCAATCACATCTTCAGGGGCCGAGGGCTTGCAATCCACCCTCAAAGTTGTTGTTACTAAAATCTAGAACCGCTCTCCCTATATTATTAACAAAACAAAAACCATAAAAAAAATCACAACTTCCACATCTCGAATTATTAGGAAAACGGTGGAGAAATTTACCCCTCTGTAGATTTCGACCCTTCCGCCCCTGAATATTCATTTTCGAATATTAAATTAATTTACCGGTAGTTTGTAAACATCGCAATAAGAGATTTCATGGAAATTTTAAAACCGCACTCTTCAAGGTTTGGAAGTTATATATTTTTACAGCTCAACCCCTGAATTTTTGTCTCATCCAGATTTTGGTGGTGATTCATGATCATGGTAAAAAAGTTCTAAATATCCACTATGAAGATTTATCCGGGCCCTTCATCAGAATTTGAAAGTAAAATAATTAAAACCAATTAATTTATCTATAAGTGCCGTAGGCGATTTTTTCACAATTAAGAATTTCCAACATTTCTATGCAAAGTTTTCTTTTTCTAAGTAAAATATGAGTTAAGGTTCTAATAATAGTTTAGTCGAATGTTTTAGACGCCGGACTCGGACTGCATTTGCCGAAAAAGGGTCCCAAAAATCACAGTTCAGAATTTGTCGTTTCAAATGCATCCTATGTTTAAAATAGGTCTAAGCAAAATTAAACTTAACAAACTTGTGGGAACAAGTAAAATTTTTCTTGGACATCCAGTTTTCGAGGTTGAGCCTTGCAAAGAACTTCGTTTTTTTTTTATTTTTGCTCTCAAAATAATCTCGTTTGCAGATTTTGATGTAGACTGTTTTATCTGACACAAAAGTAGTCCACAGATAAATGAAAGCAGATTAAATTCTCTATTAATTCCCGTCTAGAACAATCTTGTAGGTCAAATTGGACCCCGACTGTAAATTTTCAAAGTTGATCGTTTTTTAACTCACTTTATTCATTTTTCAAATATCCCAATTTAACAGGACAGGTAAAAAAATCTGGACCTCTATTCTGGTCCGATCCTGATGTCGAAAACTTAGGGGCGCTTTTCCGAAGGGGTTAGCAAATAAAAATTAAATTAATTTCAAAATTTAAAACCCGGTCTTTTTTCCGCTGAGTTTTCCGCATTTTCTTTGCGGGCATCAGATTTTGTAACAAGTAAGTTTTTTTCCAAAAGAAAAACTGGAAGAAAAGATTAGATATTAATAATAACTCAAGAGGTCAGCTCCCTTCCCTCATCTATTTATTAATAATATTTAATATGGAAGGTCAACTATATGCATTATCTAAAACAGGTTAAGGTCATCAAATTTTGTTTTAATCGAGATATTGGTTCAAACAAGTTACATTTCTATGTATATAACAAAAATCCGAGCAGACGTGTATTTGAAAAGTTCCCTATATCTTGGGTAATTTAGTCCCCACACTGCGGTTTTCCGCCAGTAACTCGCTTAATTTCATTTTTAGCGAAAATTGTCATCAGAACAAAATTGAAGAGCAGAAAATTCTGAACATAATAAACACAAACGGAAAGATGACACAAAGAGGAATGAAAGACAAAAAAGGAAAACTAGAATACAGTGCAGAGAAGATAAAACAGATCTGGGTGAAACACTTTCAGGAGCTTCTGAACACACATCAAGAAGAAGAATATATACAAACAGAAATGGAAAGCGAAGAGAAAGAAGCACTGATACCGTCAAACGATGAAATAAGGAAGGCAATCAACAAGATGAAAAATGGAAAAGCGCCGGGAAAAGACGATATAAATATAGAACTCATTAAGTGCGCTGGAGATGAAATCTGTGAAAGAATATGCGACCTGGTTAAACAGGTATGGAGGGAAGAGAAGATGCCTGAAAAATGGAAGGAGGGTGTAATCGTGCCATTAAAAAAGAAGGGCGACCCGGAGGAGTGTAGAAATTACAGGGGAATAACGCTACTTAACTCTACATACAAAGTACTGTCAATTAATACTAACAAGATTGAAAGAACATACAAAAAAAATGATAGGAGACTACCAGTTTGGATTTACGGAAGGCAGATCAACGTCTGGAGCAATACATCTGATAAAGCGAATAATGGAAAAAACCTACGAATTCAATGTGGATTTACACATGTTGTTTGTGGACTTCCAGCAGGCTTTTGATAGGGTCAGCAGGAAGGAACTATACAAGACGTTAGAAGAGCTGGGGGTACCAACTAAGTTGAACAGACTTATAAGAATGACGCTTGAAGGCACAGCGGCATGCGTTAGGACACAGGAAGGTGTAACTGACTGCTTTGAGATAAATAGTGGTGTAAGGCAGGGTGATGCGTTATCAGCAACGCTGTTTAACATATTACTAGAAAAAATATTCAGAGAAATAGGTGAGAAAGGATCAATAATAACAAGAGAAGGACAAATGATTGCATACGCAGACGACGTGTACTCATTGTAGCAAGATCACGGAAGAAAATGATAGAAATGTTTAAGCAAATGGCCGAAGCAGCGAAAAGAAGGGGATTGTTGGTGAATGAAAAGAAGACGAAATATATGAAGTGTAACAGAAACAAATCGTGTCTATGGCAAGATCTAAAAATAAGTGGGAACACATTCGAGGAAGTAGATAACTTTGTTTACCTAGGAGTACAGATAAACAGAAACGGTGATAGAGGAGAAGAAATAAGAAGAAGAGTGCAAATAGGTAACAAGGCATACTACGCAAACAAAGCAATGCTAAAAGACAAGAAACTAACAAGAGCGACGAAACTTAAGATATACAAGACCATAATAAGACCAGCGATGACGTATGCATCGGAGACACTATGCTTGTCGCAATGTGAAGCCGAAAGGTTGAGTGTGTTCGAGAGGAAAGTTTTGCGAACCATCTTGGGCCCGCTGTCTGAAAATGGAGAAAAAAGAGCAAAAATGAATCACGAAATTTTGCAGGAGTGTGGAGGGGAGGATGTCGTGAAGTTCATGAAATCACAGCGAATAAGATGGTTGGGCCATATCATGCGAAGTAAGGAAGATTTGGTAGGGAAGATTACGTTATGGAAGCCAACGGAGGATAGAACAAGGGGGCGGCCGAGGGTGAGATGGTGGGACCAGGTGACCAGCGACTTAGAGGAGATGGGCGTGAGAGATTGGATGTCCAGGATTCACGATAGGCGAGAATGGAGAGCGATTGTGAGTGATGCCGCAAAACATTCAAGGTTATGAAAAAAAAATAGGAAGGAAAAAACAGTAACAACAAAATGTATTATATGGGGCTTAATCCTCCCCTTCAAACGGATTTGTAAATCCCGGCAAAGGGATAGCTGTATTCTTAATGAATGTAATGCTTCGTAATAATTATTTTATATTACAACCCAGAAAAATTTCACTCTTTTATCTGCTCCTTAGCCTTAGAATTATTGAAAACCTTTTTATTCAATTTTTATTTTATTTTTAATTTCAGGAATTTAACTTCTGAAAAATCCATTTTGTAGAGAATTTTGTGTTCAGAATCAAAACTAGGAAGAATGTTTTAAAACTATCCAATGTTGTCTGCAATGTCGTATAACATTTAATCCCCCCCCCCCGGACATCCTAGATTCTCAAACTTCAACATATTTGTACTTTTTGAGTGCGCGTCTATTAAACAATATTAAGGTGCGAATGTATCTGTAATAGAAGATGCTGTGATCTTCTGTGTTTTCCAAGTTGTAATTGAACAATGTTTAATGATCTACGTCCAGGACAAATAGCTTTTGAGACGGGGGGAGGGGGATTTCCAAAGCCCGAATACATTTGGAAATTAATTGTTCAAATTAAGTTTTTAAAAAAATGTAAAAATAACCAACACAAAACACTTCAATTCGCTTGTAACTCCAAGTTTGCTGGTGGTTTTTGATCAATCACGCGATATTGTTGATGGATATTTTATGTTCTACAAAAAAAATTAAAATCATTATTACCAAAATAAAAATGTCCAAACCTTTCTATAATATTCGTCATTCGAAATTGAATTGATTTCGATAAGGTACAGTAGGTACCTACCCCATTCTCAATCTTAGCTTTATGAGCGTATGCCCAATGATGGAACAAAACAGAGTTACGTTAAAGTACCGATTTTAGACTACATAAAGCACTGCTAAGAAACACCGTAAGGAAAAGGAAAAGATGTAGTGTTAGACCTTGAAAGAGAGTAGAAATAATTATAAGTTTCTAAGACTGTAACAAAAATTTATTACACGCAGATTAATTGTTATTAAATAATAATTAATTCAAATAATATAATTAAAATGTATTTACCTATGATTCATGAACTTTTTATACCTATACAGAAGAAAAATGGCAAATACAGTTCGAGTGTAATGGTCCATAAAATTAATTAGTAAGCTAAAAGATAAATTCAAAAATAATTCAATAATATCTATAAATTCGCTAATTTTAATGAAAAAATTCGTGAATCCAATGAACTATCCTACATCTACTACTACAATAAAGAAAATATTATTTAAAATTCAGCAACTTTATTAAATTCAATTAATTTCAGGAATATAAAACAAAACTTAACTCTAGCTTTGGAGCAACCTTAAATAGAATAATCGAAAATGTGGTTCTTCTTGATGACTACCGCACCCACCTTACATCAACAAAACAATTATTTTTTTCCAAAATATCACTGGTAGCACAAGACAACCACAGTTAATTAATTTAACATCATACATTAGGATATGAAAAATACAGTAAGTAACATGAAGATACATTAAATTAAATTTAGACAGTCCTAAGTTCAAATTTCAACCAATTAAAATATAGTAAGAACATAGTTGGTTAAGTTAATAGGATAAATTAATTCACAACACCATGTAGAAAGGAAAAAGATCGGAAACATTCACATTTTTGCTCAATTCAATTTAAAACAGTTTAAATCGAAAAAAATATCATACAAGATAACATGACATAAAACAGCTTTTTGCGTCTGTTTACGAGGGAATTTCCAAATTAATAAACAAGAATCTTAATGTTCAATAAAATATACAAAATTTGAATAATAAGTCTATTGAAATGGCTAATAAATTGCAAATTTTTATTCTTTTGTGGTCCTAATTTGAACAGGTTCGAGACATTTTTTTAAAAAAAGTCTCAAAAACTAGTAAAATTAATTGGAATGCAAAATTTAAAAGCTATTTGATTAAAATTTGTCTAAATTTTGTTAGGTACTCGACTTTTTGCTACTTTAAAATTTCAACATTAAAATTTGGAAATTTTCAAATTTAAAATAGCGAGTTATTATTATTACAATAACAAATTACCAAACAATTATTAATATTAGTTATTTCCAACGGTTGACAGTTTTTATCCTTTAAATGCCACGATCTCGAAATATCTTTGCTAATTAAAATTGCATTTCGGGAATACAGGAAAAATGCACGCCTGAATAAAAATTTTGTTTAAAATTGCAAATTTTTTCTCAAACTGTCAACTAAATCGATTTACTAAATTCAAAAACGCTTAAGTAATTAAAACTACTCTAAAATTGTCATCACAACATTTTAAAGGCATGAGGGTTTTTTCAAAACCTTACTTAAATGCTAAATAATAGCAACGTGATTATGTGTTAGGTACGAACACAATAAATAAATTTTTAAAACAATAACATAAAAACTAAAACATAACTTCAAACACTAAATCTACAGGTCGAACACTGATGCCGGTAGAAAGAGGTCAAAACGTCACGACAAATCCGAAAAACCAGATGGGGTCGGGACGAGCTGCAATTAAAAAGTTAAAAATTTTAATATGCATAATTATTTTTACTAACACCACTTAGTTACTACAAAATTTTGACATGTAATTTATTTTGTTTAAATTTTAATAAATTTTTTTTCAAAACCAAAAATCATTAATCCAAACTTTGCGGAGTCGCCAACAAAATTATCAGTCCAAAAAATAGATATTTTTATATACAGCTCAACTGTAAGTAACTACGCTTAAAAATGCATACATATCAACCAAACAGAAAATAAAAATAAAATTGCAAACCCCAATTTTGACCCCCATACGCACATTTCCAATTATTTTTAAAAAAATGCTTAACATCACTACTTAAAAACTACCATATACATAATAATAAAGTGTTTAAAAACTCCATGTTACGATTAAAATATATAAATTCAATTATAAAATTGTTAGAGAAAAAAATTGTGCGTGGACACTCGCAAAGTGCCACGCACAAACGACAGTTTTTTAAAAATTTACAAGTGCGAACCAAAAGTCTCACTTGCAGTGAATTAAAACTGATAGAGCTTAACACTTTTTCAAAATTTCAATAATGAGTAATAATATCGAATCCGCCAAAGACATGCATAACGAAAATTTTTTTTAATTTTCAAAAATTCATATCAAAAACGGGAATATGAAAATATAGCACACAGTGCAATGTCCTTTAATTGAAACACCAACTTTTAAGAACGATAAGGATTTTTGTACTTGCTTAGTTGATAGCGCCGTTATTGTTTAGGCCCACAATTGCGCTATTCTTCGAGTTTCGCATCAGCGGTTTGTGGTTGCGCTGCTCGTTTTGATGATGCCATTGCCAACAGCCCCGACAGTAATAACGGAAACATAACATTTCACGACAAAAATATGGCCCCTGGTGAACTCCGCAGAATGAACACAACGAATCTTCCAAGTATGGATCGACTTGAACCTAAAAAACAAAAATGAAAAAGGGGGTGCCAAAATTTTGAAAAATAAACTCTCACCTTTTTAATAAATTTAGCAGTCTTGATCTCGATAAAGGCAGCGGACACTGCCTTCATGTATGAACGAGCATTGTTAAAAGTGACACGTCCAGACCCAATTGGGTATTTGTACTTATCGGTGTCGATGCCTAAAAGTTAGAAAATTAAAAAAAAAACAATTTCGAGCTTTTTCCCAGCTTACCGGCATAGACCACGCCATCGAAGAGATCGTTCATAACTTTCGCTAAACCTTCAGCGTTAAGCATGCCGTGTAGAGCGCCAACAAAGACGGTCTTGCTTGGATCCAACTTTTGGGATGTCGATTTAGTGTAATTGGAATCGTTTAAAATCCACGGGATTACTTGAACCTGAAAGCGATCCATAAAAAAATGTGATCCCAAAAAGAACATTTCAACGCACCTCTTTGGACTTCATTCTCTTGGAAGAAATTCGAAAATACCAATTTCCGGAATTGGCCGTATCGTTGGTGCACGCTTGCAGAAGTGCCTTAACGTTCTTTTCGGCTTCGAAAATGATGTAAACGTAGCCTTTCGGCTGCGAAGCTTGCTTATCCTTTCCGGGCCATTCGACGCGAATATTTCCGAACTGCTTGAATGTATGAACCAAAACCTGCTCGGAGATATCCCATGGAACACCACCCAAAAATACTTTGCAAGAATAACCAATTATCTTGCTTGAACGTTGAGGTAAAACGCCGCTCCAGGTGCAGGTGGCTTCGAAAATAGCTGAAATCATTTTGAGTAAAAAAAAAGAACCGATAGTTAAGTGACGATTTACCGGCACCTGAACGATGATAACGAGCGACGCGATCCAAATGCAAGCCCTGCACCTCGCTGGCCAAATTCACCAAATTCATAGTGGCATTACCATTAAATTTTTCAAGCACTTGCTGGAAAAAAGAAAATTGGATTGTGATTTGCGGTGATAGCGGAAAAGGTGTGTTTTTACCTGTGCAACATTATGGGGACAAGATGGATGCAACAACGAATTGAACATCGATTGTGGTTGTTGCAAATACTTGAGAGTTTGTAGTGCTTGCAAATTATTGGCCAAATCCAAATCATTAAGCAGTCCTGTGTTATTCAAACAATTACGGGTCATGGCTTCGTTTAACGACAACGAATTCTAAAACCAAAAAAAGCGTTATCGAAAATTAAAAGCGAAAATTATATGGGTTACCATTATTTCGGCCAAACTTCCATCTGGAGTAGAAATGGCGCTGTCTGTATTATCTGGAGTTTCTGAGCGATTGCTGATCGCCAACAATGATTCTCCAACGCTGGGGCTGCTACTTCCACTGCTATCACTAAAAATAAAATAGTTATGATGTGTTCAAGGGGGGGGGGGTCGGTTAAAATTACCTTAATGAGGTGCTCCTTAAAGCGCGATTATTTAATGTGTTCGAAGATAATCCAGATAAATTTGACTGCAAATATTTTGCAGTCGCACCGGTGTTAAAACCATTTAAAGATCCTGATGATAACAACTGGGGCTCATCAAAACTTAACTATAGAAATTAAAAATAATCAATAATTTGGGAAGATAAAAAATAAGCAATTTATGTGATGTTAATAAACGATAATTCATGGTTCAAATGTTGCCAATGGCAATAATAGCAAATGGGGCGTCTAAAGTTGTAATGTCTGCAATTGGCAAACGTCCTAATTCATTTGTGCCCAAACAAGGTTAAATAATATCGAAATAATGATATAAAATGCAAATTTTTGCATTAAAACATTTTTAAATTGGAATACCGCATGTAAAAAATTAGTTTGAAACACCATGACTAAAAATTTAAATTATTGTAAAATAATATATTAAGAGACCATGGAAACAATTTTCCTTTGTTTTATAACAATCGGATCCAAAATTTTTTAAAAAAAATATTATCTTTGAAAAGATAACATTTAATAAAATTTAACGCGAATTATATTCATAGTAATAAAATCGACTTACCTGCTGAAGATTAGCCGATGAAGCTGGTGGTGTGTAAACTCCTGGAGACGATGGGCCAAAAGAGTTCCCCAACAAACCTCTGGGCGAATTTAACCCGAACAAATCCGTTATCGACATAGTTTCACCTGCCATGTTAATAATAATTGTATCAATTTTACTATTAACGCAATAAAATTCTTTAAAAATTCAAGTTTTAAAAGACTGACTTCTAAGTCAATGCCGCTGAGTTGCGTTTATTGGTTTTGTTCTGTTTTATTTATTTTAAACACCGCAACCTTGATCGAAAATGTACGTTGCAATAACAAAAAAATGTACGATAAATGGCGAATTCGAGAGTGCGGCTGTTCGATTGTGCCTTTCGTTAAGCGTGCACATTTTTGATAAGGATTGGACGTGTTTTATCGCAAAAATTTATAATATTATTTCGACGATTTTGATTTTGTATTTGTAAAATCGATTTTAATTGGGCAGTTGTTCCAAAAATGAAAAACTTAATAATATTAATTTGTAACAAAATAATGCAGAAAAGGGGCTATTTTAATAATCTTCGGAGTCTTTACTTACACATTGTTACGTCACTGGAATTCAAAATATGCTAATGACGATTTCATTTTAAATTAAAATAAATGAGGTTTTTCATTTCGTAAAATTAAATGGAAAATTTCTATCTAAGGAAGTATGTCTTGTGTTTTTCCCCCCCCCCCCCTCTCGCAAAAGAATACCCAAGGTAAAGACTTCCGGTTACCGGAAAAAATCATGCTCCAGCACCATCATAAATGTATTCTAAATCTTTTGCTAGAGTAAGCAGGAGGCCCCCCCCGGTGATTTTAAAAATCCTTAGTCCTAAATTTCACCAAACCAAAATTTGGTCTCGATTGCAAAAAAATAAAAGTAGGTACATACCTATATGATACGCAAAATAATGCCAAGAAGATTCATGTTTTTACTTCCAATTAAAATAACTGAATATTTAGAGCGAAAACTACACCTTCTAATATATACGCATGCAGAGACGGGGTTAAACATTTTTAAAAATCTGAAGTCTTCTCGAAGTAGAGCAAAACCGACAATTTAGCACTCTGAATTATTTAATCCTTAAAGGTGTAAATTTAACAACCGCACGTAATAATCGAATGGTCGCTTCAGTTTTGAATCTCGATCGAGTTAGAAATATTTTAATAACAACAAAGACCTTCCTAAATAATTTCATAAGGAATTTTTGTAATACGCTTTTACTTTTAACTAATGAATAATTTAGGTAAAAATTATAATTACAGCTACCGTTGAATTAATTTAAGTAATTAAAATGTAAATAAAAGTTATGTACATACCACTATCCATTTTATCCAACAGTTCGGGCTGTTCCAGCAAATAATTAATCGAAAATTGTTGAAGCATTTGGCCGAGACGTTCATGGGGTTGAATATTTGGTAAATTGCATTGCTGGAAAGATTAAACAAAAATTAATTTCTTGGTGTTAACTACACATAATTTATAATAGTTCCGCGCGCACGTCATCCTAACGAACTCGTTCCAGTACTTACCTTACTTGTGTACTTATTTAAAGAAAGAAATATTTTAATAAGTAGAACTCTTATTGTATAGAAAATCAGTATTCTGTGATGATATTATGATATTATTATAATTTGGCAACTAAAGGATGTTTCTAAATTACTCGATCAACAAGACCAGATTCATTTGATTATCAAATCACAATATAGGTACTAAATATTTTCAAATTGTGATGCGATAAGAAGAAAGCCATCACTGAAAGACTAAAAATTTCAGTTTTTAAAACTACAAAAGCAAGAAAACCAATTTTGATTGATTGTTGCCAGGGGGGATCCTGGATAAGGCCAAAGGTAAACTTCCAAAGTAAATAAATTTTTTGAGAAAATTCCTTCATGGTAGCGTTCCTGATAATTTCTGGCATTATAACATTTTGTCATCCCCCTCTGTAAAATATGTTGTTCACGTCTTATTGAATAACTCGACTTCAGGTTATATAAGTATTGCCAAAATATTGCAATTATTATTATAGTCGTTTTGTAACAAAAATTTAAATTTTAGGATTTGGGCTTCGACCAACATACCTGATTAAAAATGTTTCAAAATTTGACTCCCAGTTGCTACTAAATTATTTGTGCCGTGGTTTGGATTTCACGTTAAGTTGAAGATCTTTATTCGCGTTTAGTCAGTAAGAGCTACTGGTAAAATGGTTTATCCGCATGTGGAATTGCATTGTTTAAAAGAGATATTATATGAAAATATTTGAAAAATCATAAATTCCTTGCCTAAAAAATTTTGGATTATAAGAATGTCAGACCAGACCACCATGGAGTGAAGTAAAAATTTCTAACAGTTACGACATCGTTTAGTCTGAAGAACGGAGCAAATTTGTGTACCAGTTCGGAACAACGGCCTAAGTCCATTTTTTTCACATTTTGAGATATATAGTATATCAAATTTTTTGTTTTTTTATGCTGTTGTTCCGAACTGGTACAGATTTATCAAGCACCTCGAAGTCATGAATCACGAGCTAATTGAGACGCCAGATGTCTCCAGCATGAAAAAGTTAAGATACTCTTGATAGAGGTTTAAATGCGAGGCCGAATGCCGAGCTAAGTTAGTTTATTAAGGAAAAAACATACACACCTACATATATTTTATTAGATGTCAGATATTAATTTATTTTCGTTAAAAATAAGTTAAGAAATTTTTGAATAATTTACGACGAACGATCACATACGGAGAGGGGCAAAATGGGACTTTTGGGGAACTTTCTCGTTTAACGCAAATAGAGGTAACTTTTAAACATTTTTACCTATTTACCCTCCTCCTCCATGAACCGGAAACCTTGTTCTTGTATTCATGGCATCAAGCCTCCCCCCGCCGTCGCGTTGCCCCGAAAAAGCAAAATTTTCTTCTTCGTCAAAAAGATCGTTTTTGCCATCAACTTAAAAAAATCTTCCGCGGGAACCCCTCAGTTTCCCGAAATTACTATTCAAAAAAAAGTTGTCCGTCCATCCTTGTTCCATGAGTTTCCTCGTGTTCCCTCCCAAAAAAATACCTTGCTATAGGGCTACATGACATCATAGAGCATTGAGACCCCACATTATACTTTCTCATTGTACTAGTTTTTACCAGATATTATTAATTTACTATATCGTCTGTGTAATTCTAATACCTCGTAAGCCTCAAAAATATGAAAATCGGGTTATGATGTTTTTGTATGCTGTAAGCCACACTCGACCATTTTAGTATTACACGTTGCCCAAAAAAAATTAGTTTACGAATTAAAACGGTTTTCTAATACCTCGTATGCTAAAGTGCATAATATGGCAAGATTGAACAGTTTTTGTATTTATCTCAAAACTTGCATTTTGGGACGAGGTATTAAAATTACAGACGATTATATTAATACATAAGTTGAAATCTCTCGTAACATCCCTAATAATTGAAATTTAAAAGTCAGCTGTCTCTGATACCTTAGGAGCCATTTTCAAACTTTATTCTTGCCCTACATTTTATGCCACTAGATATTAACAAGGCCTGTGCTCACGTACGCAGAGGAGGTCATGTGCATCACGCCAAGAGAAGAAGAGGTATTGACGTTCTTCGAGAGGAAGATTCTGAGAACGATCCTGGACCCAAAAGAAATAGAAGGTGAATTTAGAGCGAAAATAAATTTCGAGCTACGAAATGAAATCGCTGGAGAAGATATTGTGAGATTCATGAAAGCGCAGAAACTAAAGTGACTGGGACATGTAATAAGAAGCGACGAAAAGGAACCAATAAAACTGCTGACAATGTGGAAACCAAATGGGAGACAATTTAACGGTAAGGCCCAAACTGTGTGATGGATGATCTTAGAAAAATGGATATAAGGGAGCGGAGGGCAATTGGTGAATGGCAGAAACAGATGGAGAAATGTAATAAATGAAACGAAAACACATCACAATCTCTACGAAAAGACGAAGAATACTAATTTGAAATTGTAAGAGGACCAATTCCCCTCTAAAAATGGATTTTGTAAGTCCCAAGGGACAGCTCGATTCTACGGAATGTTATGCTATTTAAGCCCCTGACCAAGATGACCGAATTATGAATTTGGCAAGTCGGGTCAAGCAATAAACAGTGGTTATCTTTTAATTGCATTACACAGATATGTAGTAATAAGCACAAGATCTCGAGTATGACTGAATCCAGTTTCCTATAATAATTCGAAATCGGTGCAATAAATCAAAAACAGGCATTCTTACACTGAACACTTTTGGCCTCTTTAACATTTTTGATAGATTTCACCGTTTCAAAGTTATTACTAGATAAAAACGCGATTTCAGTCATACTCGAGCTCTCGTGGTTATGATTATATGTCATTTAAAGTAGATACATATCCGTACTATACAAGACTTAATCGGAAATTATAGCTGGGAAATAAAGTATTTCCGGATATGCGCTTATTATTTGAACATTTTTTTAAGTTTTCCTTGCGGTCATACTATCATATCAAGGTCGGGACACTGGAAATCAACCGTGAAGTCGGAACAGTCCCGAGTATTCCGGGACGTTTGATAGTCACTCTGTCCTTAACAAATTTTACAGCAGCCCCCCCCCCCCCAAGTTTGCCCGGCTCTACAAATGAGCGAAAAGTCACCAAAAACTGTATTGGTGCAATACTCGTCAAACCAACTGATAAGAATAAAATAGAAATTAGTAGCGTAATAACTTTGCTCGGGGACCCGTGTTAATACTCGGTGCAGTGGCCCCTATATTTTACGAGTAATTGACTTTGTAATTTGTGAAATTGCAAATAAAAGTTTCGAGTTTCGTCTTAACATTTTTGGCAAGTTCGCATAGCTCCTGACAAACGTCATAGTTAATTCGTTATTATGTAGTGATTATGTAGTAATAAAATTTAATAAAAATTTTAGGGTTATTGAAGAAAATAATTTACAGTTGCACAGTGCGTATTCATTAGGGCGTTATTAATGTGGTTGTGCAGTCTACAATCTCATAACGTAACTATGTTTAAGGGCTAAATCTTCCTTAGCCAAAAGACATAGAATACAAATTTCCCGAATGTTGTAGGTTACTTGTGAGTCCGAAGGCCGAGATAATAATTCTAATCTTGGCCTTAACGATGCTATATTATATTTCAATTTGTTCAGGAGAACTTCTTCGAAAGTTTACCTGGCTTCGTTTTTTATGCAGAAAAAATGTAAGCAGCTTTTAAAATGGCGCTTGACGAACAGAAATAACGATGAACGAAAACAGCCTTTCAACAGAAATAATAAAGTTAGCTTTTGGTACGAAATTCAAAGTCATACTCTGATGAAAATTTGCAAATATTTCGGTATGTTGTTAAATTTATTGTAATATTTTTTGTTGATTACTTTATTTTGTTATGTCTTCAGGCTGAAGAACGAATTTTGATTTAATACGTCACTTACTAATTTGAAATTCTTCCGCATGCTGGCGTTTCTTCTTCTTAGTGTGCCATATCCGGTTCCCCGGACGTTGGCGACCTCTCTCCTATGTGTGTGTTATGCGTTTGAAGTATTATTTATTTATTTATTTATTTATTTATTTATTTATTTAAAGATTTAGACACACTCCTAACAGTAAAAACTAATTACAAGGAGTGTGTATACAAATGTATATATCACACACATAGGGGACCTACTGCTTAACGCGGGCTCCGAACTGCGGGAAGTGTATACACTTCATCTCCATAGAGGCTGTACCAGGCAGATTACACCTCGGTGGTTTGCCATTGCCTTCCGAGGGGAGACGGTCAGAATAAAGTTTTACTGAGCCCGGAGTCGAACCAAGCATTCCGCATTAGCAGCAACGCACATAACCGCTTTAGCTAACGACCGTCTAGTTTGCGTTGCGTTAAGGCGTTTGCTTAATGTAAATTGCAAATAGAGCCGAAGGCGATTTTTCCACATATTTAAAATCATGTAATATTTTAGGTTCGTCATTGAATGTATATAGTGAAAATAAATAATGTAAGGGGACACAGGCCACAGGCAGAATGGGGTTCTTCCCAAGGCGCTAACCTATATTCTTATAATTTAAATAAAATTACTTTATGGGTAAAATAGGACACTGAAATGTTCGTAGTATTAAAAAATTCTCTTTTGTTACATTTTTAAATAACATAAACGGTCGGTGGAAGGACGACCTGCATTTGAGCATGTATGGAGGCGGTGATAGGACACAGTTCATTTGATATATTATATTCTTAAAATCGTTAATTTCAAGAATTCTTATACCGCGATTGCTGCAGGATCTTCGAGTTGTTTGTAAAATATGCAGAAATTTCATTCGTAGGATTTCGAAAGACGACTTCAGAGTGCCGAAATGAAATTCCTACGCGCAGTAGTAGGATACCAAAGGATGGATTGAAAAAGAAATACTGACATAAGAAAGGAATTAAACATCTACAGCATCAATGGCTGAAAATGGAACCACCAGAGAAAATTTTCAAAGCCATAACTAAAGGACAGCAAGGAAGAGGTAGGCCAAGAAAACCTACGCAGAAGAACTCCGATTGGCGGCCAAGATTTCAGCCATAACTAGAAAAAATTATTAACTAGTGCCATATAAATAATTTTGTTAAACTGGGGAAGGTTAAAATAAATAGTTGTAAAAAACATAAACAATTATTGCTATAATAATTTTTGAAATTTTAATGGGCTTTCAAAGATGGGCGACCGCCATCTTCCTTATAAATGACCTCGAAGCAAACTTAATAAAAAATTAGCACACGAAAAATTTGCCGATCGTAGGAGCATAATTCGTACCATTAGCCCAGTCAAAAACATTCTTGAGTCGGGCCCGAGGGGACCCAATGAAAGAGAGTCCTTAAACCTTAAACCAGATGTGAAAGAACAGCGTTTGAACACGAACAAAATATTTAATTAGTTATCAAATTTTAAATAAATTGAATTACTGGCCGTAAATCTATTGCCGTGATAAGACAAAAATTATGATTTAAATAGCGGGAAAAAATTAACGGCTCTTTTTTATTATTATACCTTCGGCTACTCGGCAATGAGACTCTATTAGCGGGCGTGTAGATGGTCCGATTATGAAGAAAAAACACCTCGTCTGAATGCTAATTCGCAGTTCAAATAATGATTCAAAACTTAACTCTGTACCTGGATTCGTGTTATACCTGTGCTGTACTTGTGAAAGAAAATGTACTCAAATAAATCCATTCAATTAATACCTGTTCATTTATTACACCATCAATATTGAGACAAATCATAAATTAAATAAAAAAAACAAATCAAGTATACAAAAATTGTTCTTAAAACTAAAAACTAACCCCCTCCGAAATTATCGCACTATTATTCAAGTTTATTCGTATTTACGTCGAGATAAATGAAACAAAAAGAACGCGTAAATGTCTTACCGAAAATTACCGACGTCGGTGAAAACAGCTGCTCGCACTCCTGCTGATCCGTTTCGAAGTGAATCCTTCTTTATCTCGGTTGACTGTAGTGACCAATAACGATAATCATACACCATTAATTCTGGCTGATGGAATAGATGCCAGTTGAATCTTGGGTAAGTATTCCAGCTGATTTTTCTTAACTTTTTCTTTCCCATATACCATAATCAAACAATTTATCAAAAGAAACAGTGGTACCAAAATTTTCAATATTTGAATTTAAACGACTTTCCATAAACTTCTTTAAAATAATTATAACTGCGATTTTCAACCAATTAAAACCAATAAACTTCGTTTTCCAAAAAAAATCAAATTTTACGTCCTCGCTTAACGACAGACCATACACTCATCTCCCAATACGTCTTTACTTGTTGATGGACGTGGGGAGAGTCCTCGTTCCAGAAAACTTATCTTTCCAAATTCTAACGGGCAGGCGCGTTTCACCAAAATTTCAAACTTGTCGGAAATAAACCCGTCCTTTTTCCACTTCATTAATCACTTTAATTATTATCATTTAATTGCGTTAGCCTACCTTAACAGATTTTATAAATTACCCAATTTGTTTCTTTTTGAAAGTACAAATATTAATAATGATTTTATGATTTGTCTATTACATTTTAATTTTTGGATACAGCATCCATTGAAAAGACTTTACTTGAGTTTCGTAATAATCTGAACCAACAGCATTTCAACAATTATAAGTATTTCTAAACCCTGGTACAGCCAGACAAATTAAATCATAGCCTCTAAACGAAATAAGATACGATTGTGTCTTTTTTCCGAATCGATCCCATTTTGGACCACCGCATAAAAATGGATGTATGTGTGTATGTATGTATGTTCCCTATAGATACCTAAACCGTTTAACCGATCGGAACCAAATTTGGCACAGTTATTATGTAGGTCCCTGCGCATGTTTTTGTATTGAAATAGTGCAAAAATTCGCAAAGGAAAGGAAAGTTGATTTTGAGTAGCCTGCCTTCCTTTAAGGAATCTCGATAATCCATTCATGCGCGTCCCATAGGGACGCGCATGAATGGATTATCGAGATTCCTTAAAGGAAGGTAGGCTACTCAAAATCAACTTAAAAAACAATAATGAATGCTGTCAACCGATCGACAATGCAAATACGCGTGCACGTGCTTTACGTTCCTATTTGACCAATCTTAACCAAATTTGGTGTAGAAGTTATTTACAACGCTACGAAAAACGGTGCTACCCGAACTGCACCACGGCTTATCAGGGGTCATTTCTTGTACCCAGGTAAATGTAATCCCTTGACCGAACTGCACCACGGTCAAATGTCGTTCCGTAATCGCTTTACCGAATTGCACCATGAGCAAACCGAGCAGGTATCACAAGCAAACAGATAATATAAAGAAATAAATACACAAATATCTAAATTCTTTGCAATTTAAATTTCGAGTTTAATATAAATGAATCGGTCATTTCAAAAACAACATAAGTCATGTTTTCTCAGAAAATTATATTATATTAGATTTGTGACGTAAAGAGGTAGTTACACGTTCACTGTAAAAACTACATTAGTCACATTCCGCCTAATATGAGAAACTAGCCATTCCATTTCGAAGTCCCTGCAAAAACAACATTAGTCAGTGACTTATGTAGTTTTTGCAGTAATTTCTACATTTTACATGTACCATGAGGGTACAGCTCGCAAGGGGGCAAATGATGTATGCTCCATGTTATTAGATTATATAAATAATAATTTTGATGCAAATGTTAAACAACTGTATATATTCTGTGATGGTTGTCCTGGTCAGAACAAAAATAACACGATGGTTAGATTTCTGCTGTCATTGACAGATAGCAAACGTTTTGACAGAATTTATCACTTTTTCCCCATAAGAGGTCATTCTTTTCTGCCTAATGACCGTGATTTTGGAGTTATTAAAAAAAATATAAGAAAACACGATCGTGTTTATGTGCCAGATGAATACTATAAGATAGTAAATGAATCGAGTGCAAATTTTTCCATAAAAGAGCTTCAAAGAGACGAAGTATATGAATTCAAAAAATGGTGGACATGCTATTATAAAAAAAGTTGTCTGTCCGTTGAATCGTACGGCAAAAAAGTTCCAAAGGACCAAAAATACACTTTCTCTTCTTCTTCTTATATGAGTTTCGAATATGATGCAACAAGGAAAGGTACTGTAGTTACCCATGATTTTATCGATGGTTTGATCAAACACACATTCCAACTATTAAAAAATTCCTCGGTCAATGTATCACTTCCTTCCATTAAGGCCTACAACAGCAAAGTGCCAATAAATTCTAAAAAAATTGATAATTTAAAACAAGCTGAAGATAGCATCATCCACGAACACAGCCAGTTTTATCAAGAAATTTTTAACTGGCCTACTGAAGAAGATGAAACACAAGGAAGTAACGTAGAATGTGATGGGGAATACGATTACGTACCGTAATAAGTAAAAAATGTAATGTATCTGTCTTAATTTAGTTTAGTTTGTTAAAGACTTCTGTATAATAAAAAATTAGAATAAAAATCCTATATTTGGACTTAATTTTTGTGTGTTTAATTATCATTCCCTTCAAAAACAACATAAGTCACAGATTTTTAAAAAATTCTATTTTCAAATTTTGGAATAATAAAATTACAACAGTTACGGAATATATACCTCACAAACCCCAAAAACCATAATTAATGGGGTAAATTTTAAAAATACTGCTATTTATTAAGTTGGGCAGTTTTTATTGGTTTCTGTAAAATGTTACTTATGTGACTTAAGTTGTTTTTGAAATGACCGATTCATAATATTAATTCATATTATATTATACAGGGTAGGAGCAGGTATTAATAAAATAATAACCCAAAACAGTGAAAAAATTAAATTTTTTTTGCCTTCGAATTTTGGAGTGTGTTCCGGGGCGCCCCTCCGCTCCGCTCCGGGTTGCACCCCTCCAGAGCTGTTTTGACTCTGGTTACTAGGCTAAACATACGAGAAGAACCACCGATCAAGAAAACCGGGATAAATGCAACCGGGATGTGAGAGACCCTCGAAATAGCATTAAAAAGTATAGTCGCGGTATGCGGCAGTTATCTATTACGTTTAACCCCCAAAAAATCGCGTAAAAACAAAAAATAATCGATGTTACATGTAGGAGGCATCAGGTTAAACTCCAGCATTGTGCTTTAACTTTTAACAATAAAACCACCTTACCTAAAATATTACAATAGATGTGGTGCAATTCGGACGACCGACCCTTGGTGAGGTGTTTACCTGAAATTACGTGGTGCAATTCGGGTAGGAGATTTGTGAACTAATCTTTTCGTGGTGCAATTCGGGTGCACCGCGAAAAACATAGGCTACTTTAGAACCTTGGAGTGAGGCCGAAGGCCGAACAACCACATCAGACACGGTCTAGCTAGTATGGACAGCTAGTGTAACATAAAACCATAACTAAAGGACAACAAAGAATAGGTAGTCAAAGAAAACCTGTGGAGAAGAACTCCGATTGGCAGCCGAGATTTCAGGCAACGGCTGGATGAGGCAGGTAAAAAGTTTTGCAAAATTGGAACAAATTATTAACCAGTGCATTATAAATGATTTTGTTAAACTGGGGAAGGTTAAAATAAATAGTTGTAAAAAACATAAACAATTATTGCTGTAATTTTTGAAATTTTAATGGGCTGGTAAAGGTGGCCGACCCCTCTTCCTTATGAATGACCTGCTTGAAGCAAACTTAATAAAAAATTAGCATACGAAAAATTTGCCAGTCGTAAGGGCGTAATTTGTACCATTACCCCATAAAGGGCCTATAAAGGGAATCCAGTGAAAGAGAATCCTTACACCAGTTGTGAAAGAAAAACGTTTGAACTCAAAACAAAATATTCAATTACTTATCAAATTTTAAATTAATTAATTTAATATAAATGGAATTAATGCCTAAAAATGGAATCACTACAGAAATAAGTATATACAAGTAAAGGACAACAAGGAAGAAGTAGGCCGAGAAAAACCTGCGTAGATGAACTCCGATAGGCGGCTGAGATTTCAGGTTGGATGAACCAACTTTGCAATGGCCATGCATGTGATTTTATTAACGGAGGGAGGTTAAAATAAATTGTTTTAAAAAACATAAACAATTACTTTTTTGAAATTTTAATTAGCTTGCAGAGGTGGCCGACCCCCTCCTTATACAAATTAAAGCAAACATCAAGACTAATTTTATGGAAATAACCTAGCAAGAAGTTTGTGGAAAATTTTAAATCAAACCTTTGAACTTATCATTTTGTCCATTAATTTCTTCCCCCATAACTGCAATAATTTCAACGATTTGTAAAGAGGAAAGCTCGAAAAATGCCAACGTGTTGAACGCCAGCTGATAAATGCATGACCGCCGCAAAAAAACCTTTTACTGTGCGATTTACATCAAGTTTCGATATCCTCAATGAAAAACACCGTCTCTAAAACTTCTTCCAAATCAAATAACATATTATCGACTCAACTCATCATCAAATCGATTCGTTTCTTTTGCAGACCGAAAATTTGGCTCTCGATTTCAGAGAATACACCTGTTGGAAAGTTTCCTCCTGTTATCCCAATTTCCGCTCTGCTGATGATTTTAAATTTTCTAAATTTATTTGTGCATATGTTATAAAATAAAATCTCAACAATGTGCAATTAATTTCACAAAAACTTTTCAATATCAAGAAGATATGTACAGATATCTTTGCCAAATCGTAACATAAATTATTAGGAAATGAATGCAATTGTCGTAGATACGATAATAAAATTTTGTTATTTTCTTGATGTTGATAGAAATGTTCATATTTGACTAAAATAATAACACGCTTACAAGAACAGATAAGAAAATAGCCATGCCATTGTATAACACCGTGAGAGCAGCTGTTTCCATTATTTTTTCTAGGTATATTTTATTGAAGTTGGCGCAATCAAAATTGAAACAAAATTTTTTAATAAACAGTTGAAATGATAGCAGAAATAACGTAAACGCTGATAGATTTTCCAGGAAACGATAAAATAGTAGTTGAAATACCTATAGTCGTTTTTGACCAATTTTAGCAAAAATCGGAGCATCCTGCCAAGAGGATCCTTGTACATCTTGGAAGATTTCGACAAACTTGTCGATTTGTTCGAAATCATAAAATTTCTTTAATCGAAAATGAGATAAAATCGAATAATGCAAGATGTATTCACATACCTAGAGTTAACAGGTGTTGGCGCTGATAAGGCGCAACAAAATCCAACAGCAAAAAACTTTTATAGCACCAAATTGACAACACGAACGATCAAAAGCACAGCAAAATTTAAAAGACTTTCTTATTAAATGTTAAAACGCAAGTAATTGTGGAATAATTCACGGTTTCTATAAGAAATGGTGCGAGACTAACAACAATATTTGTTATATAAATATTAATAATAACAATTACCTCCGCATTATTTAACTTTTTCGCACAATTTGGGTCAGTGTAACAAAATAGAAAAAAAATTCATAACTTAAAATTCACAAAAAAAAAGTAACAACAAATAAACTTACCGAATTTTCGGAAGACATTGCGCTGAGTCCAATAATTAAAATAATTTAAAATTAAAATTTAAAAAATGGCACTAATATAACAATTATCACAAGACTTGAACAATTAACACTCGATTCCCTGAATTTCGTTGTAATTCTGCGAAGACCAGCGCTAATTCCACGGAAGGGCGCGATGCGTCTTTATTGGATCTTTCTGAATCAGGAAATTATGTAGTGGGACCAGGATCAACACGTGCGCCTTTAAGTTTTTCAAACACCACACGAATTACGATAATTACACCAAAAATCAAAGCACGAAAGGCCTAACACGATATGTCAAAAATCTGCAATAAACAATTGATGCTGGGATCTTAACAACAATAATTGTCACAGCACACTTTTGGTTTTCGTCTAAAAATTAAATTGGAATTTTAATTCAAATTTAATTTTTTGATTTTCGTATTTGTTGCTAAAATTTAAGCAACAATTACAAGATAATTTTAATTTTATTGTTGCAATTTTGAAAATTGCAACAAATAAGCGTGATTTTGCCGAATTAAAATTTTATGCGAACGAAACGTCACTTAAAGTGCAAAAAGTGGTTTTAATATCGACTATATTTTAATAGCGACGTTTTTGTCGTTAGAATTGTCCAATTTGTTTATTAAATAACTTAAATTACAATAATTAATCGAATAAGTTGCAATTTTAAATTTAGTTTTGATGTGCGAGGAGCCGCCATCTATCGGGTGTTTACGAAGACAACGTCAAAGTTGAGTTTTGCGCAAAAATAATCGGTTTGGCTGAAATTTAAAGTGATTTTTGGACGTCTGATGATGCTGTAAGTAACCTTTAACGTTTTAAAAGACACCGCAACGTATTTTAACGTTTTATTTTAGCAGTCAAACAGAATAAATTTATTGGTCAACCCGAAAGAATAAATTGCATACGATTAAAAACACATAAACTAATGGAAATTTAGTAGAGACGTCTTGGTTGTTAGAAATTTACAACAGATTAATTTAATTAAAATAATTAGTTGAACAAAAGTTGAAATTTTAAATTTAATTTGTATTTTTAGTCGGATGTTTATTAAAACATCTTTAAACCGCATTTACACGGGTCAACCGACAAGTAGAATAATTATTAAATTCGTTTACACCAGGGGTGGGCAACCTTTTGTATAACAGGGGCCAGAATAATATTTACGTTTCGTCCGCGGGCCTTAGTATAGTTAATGGACACATTTTTGTTACTTGTATTTTTTTCTGTAAATATGTTCCCTATAGACTCCTAAACCGTTTGACCGATCGGAACCAAATTTGGGACAGTTCCCCACCCATCCGAGAACAATAGAACCAAGAAGACCCCCATCAAAGGAGAGGTCAATGTTCACCCAAGAGGAACTAGTCGAGGCTGCATCAAAAATGGCGCCCGACAAGGCACCCGGACCGGACTGCATACCCGGCCGGGTCGTTAAGGAAGCAGTTACCTTAGTAGGACGGACATTCCTGGACACCTACAATAAATGCCTGGAAACCGGAATTTTCCCCAAACATTGGAAGTTAGCGAAGCTCGTCCTAATCAGAAAAGGAACAAAGCCCCCGGAGGACCCCACTTCGTACCGGCCCATCTGTCTGCTCGATAACGCGGGCAAGCTATTAGAAAGGCTCATTCTAAATCGCCTCGAGAAAAACATCGAAAACAGCGGCGGTCTATCCGACAACCAATACGGATTCAGGAGGGGAAGATCAACCGTGGACGCCCTAAAGAGGATCATGGAGATCGCGGTGGAGGCAAAGACGGGAACTTGGCGCACCAGAAGGCTCTGTCTACTCGTTACCCTCGACGTTCGGAATGCATTCAACAACGCGGGGTGGAAGCACATCCTTGGGGCACTGAGGAACCTGGCGACGATCGACAATGACATATTCAACCTAGTGGTCAGTTACCTAGAGGAGAGACGCCTGATAATAGGCGACGGAGAACAGGACGAAATCGAGGTCACCAGCGGAGTCCCTCAGGGCTCGGTGCTTGGACCGACGCTATGCAGCGGCGGTTCTAGGGCGGAGCGACCGGCGCGGTCGCGCCGGGCGCTGTTGTAAGGGGGGCGCCAAATTGAGAAAATATGCTGAAAAAATTTTTTTTTAAATATTTTGAAAAAATATTTTGACCGCGCCGGGCGCCGTTGGAAAGGGACCAAATTGAGAAAATATTTTGAAAAAATATTATTTAAAAACACAATTCATTCAGTAAACAATGTAACTATATTTAAAATAATAGAGTTGCCAATATAATAAAAAATATTTTTTTTTGTTGGTAGACAATCTGTCCGCCATACCCCCATACCTCTATTTATAATAGGAATGGACAAGCAAAGGTGTCAAAAGAAAATTTACCATTACCAGTGCATTATTTTAAAAATATCCTCACCACGCTGCCGTAGAAATTTTATTAACAATGTCCCCACCTGCAAAAAAACTATCCGGCGCTCAAAACTTGAAAAGAAAACGAAAAAAGCAAGACGAAAGTGAAAAGGCTGCAAAATTGATGGCAACTTTTTTTAGAGTTGAGAAGTCATCTGAATCGGCATCATCAGAACCAGTTCAAAACGCGACGGAAGAAGACCTATATAATAGAAGTTCTTCAGATGAAGCCCATGAAGATGAAGAGCAGTATGCACAAAATAATCTAACTATTTCTGGAATTTCCTCTGAAGTTCAAAATATTACAGAGAGTACACCAGACATACCATCTCTGTCACCTCTTCAAAATCAAAATACTAATTGTGAAATTGATGATAACGTATTTCGAAATGGTCATTCGTTAACTCTAGAACCATAGATGAAATAATTATTCGTGGTCCTGTTAGTAACAAAATGAGCAACGACAAGTATCCAAAAAAAACTGACGGACGTCATTTTTCGAATACGCATTTTCAAAGGGTGATGCCAAATGGAGAAACTTATAAAAGAAGATGGCTCGTTTACTCTAAATCTGAAAATAAAGTATATTGTTTTTGTTGCCGTTTATTCAACAGAATGTCCCACTCTAATTTAGGAAAAGATGGATTTGACGACTGGTCGCACTTATCAGTGCGTCTCAAAACTCACGAAACTTCCTCACATCACCAGCACGCCATGAACAGTTGGATAGAAGCGTCGAGTCGATTAAAGAATTTTAGTGGAATTGACAAGCATTTGCAAAAACAGATTAAAGACGAGAAATCACGGTGGGTTGCTATCCTCGAACGAATGATGTCCATAGTATTCTTTTTAGCAAGTAATAATTTGCCTTTCAGAGGATCTGAATCTGAGGCACTATATACTCCTAATAATGGTAACTTTCTGGGTTTAGTGCAACTGATGGGAAAATTTGACCCTGTGATAATGGAGCACCTCCGCCGTATTGTTAATAAGGAGACTAATGTTCACTATTTTAGCAAACATATTCAAAACGAGTTGATCGGCTTACTTGGAAGTGAAGTTCGAAATACAATTTTGAGTATGGTAAAATCATCGAAATACTTCTCCATCATACTGGATTGCACTCCTGATGTCAGTCACATTGAACAATTGGGCGGTGTTATGCAGAAAGCTACCAAGCCACGTCTGCATAAATCCGAGATAATTAACAATTAGTACAGTATTAAATTAAAAAAATAAGGAGGTAACTTCCTGAAGAAATTAATAAGTTATCCTGTGGCTTGGATGTTTTCAGCAGAATGTATAATGAACCTTACTGGCTCCGTACCTTCAATAATTGAAAAAAAAAAAAAATGTGGCTTGGTAGCTTTCTGCATAACACCGCCCAATTATCTTTAACATTGCGTTTTGTTGACACTAATGAAGATGAAGTCCAAGTGCGCGAGTGTTTCATTGCTTACAAGCCGGTAAGTGACTCTTCGGGAGCTGGACTTACTGGCCTCTTTCTTGATGATATTGTGCAAGAGTTTGATTTAGATATGAATGATTGTCGCGGTCAAGGATACGATAATGGATCTAATATGGTAGGAGTAAACAAAGGTGTCCAAAGCAGAGTTTTGAAGCAATATCCACGAGCATTTTTTAATTCATGTGGTTGTCATAGCTTAAATTTGGTAATAGCAGATGCCGCCAAAACATCTGTTAAATCGGTTTCTTTGTTCGGATTTCTTCAAAAACTGTTTGTTCTATTCTCTGGATCAACAAAGCGATGGGAAGTGATATCCAAGCATGTAGAAGCACTATCGCTGAAAAAAGTTTGTGAAACTCGTTGGGAGAGTAGAGTTTCTAGTCTCGCTGCAGTTCGTTATCAATACTCTTCAGTTCGTGACGCCCTTCTGGAACTTCACGAAGAAACAAATGACTCAGTTGCAGCATCAGAGGCCTTGTCCCTGATTCAGAATATGGAGCAATTTGAGTTCATAATAACAATGGTGGCTTGGTATGATATATTGTTTCAAGTAAACATTGTAAGTAAGGCTATGCAGTCTAAAACAATGGATATACCAAACGCTTCACGATTGCTGAAGAACTGCTCGGAATTTGTAAAAGAGTACAGGGATTATTCGACTGCTCTGATAACAGCTACGGAAATTGCTTCTCAGGCTGGGATAGATATTATTTTTAAGCCAGTCCGCATCCGCAGAAAAAAGAAACTATTTGAATACGAAGCCGCTGATGAGACACCAACGGATGCCGAAAAGTTGTTTAAAATAAGCGTCTTTTACCCCATGATCGATACAATTTAAAATGCGTTGGTTAATAGATTTTTACAACTATCGAAATTTAATGATGTATGGTCATTTTTGTACAATATCAAAGAAATTCCTGAAAAGACAAAATTGGACAAAGCATGTGAGAATTTAGAGATAAGTTTAACCGATGGGGAAAAATATGACATATCTGGTTGTGAATTGGTTGAGGAACTTTTACACCTGAATCCACTGTTGAAAGACATTGAATCAGCAGAACCAATAAAAGTTCTGCAACTTATTAAAACAAATGGTTGGCAGGATATATTTCCGAATGTGTGGACAGCACTTCGGATTCTGTTAACCATACCTGTAACGGTCGCCAATGGAGAACGAAGCTTCAGTAAATTAAAGCTGATTAAAACTTATTTACGTTCGACTATGTGTCAGGAGCGACTTTCAGATTTAGCAATTTTGTCCATAGCAAATAATATTGGCAAGGACTTAGATTATTCCGAACTAATAAAAAAATTTGCAGGTGCAAAAGCGAGAAAAGTGGCTTTGCAGTTAATTTTTTTATTTCTTAATTTGATTAAATAAATCTTTTTAAACACATATTATCGTATCTTTAGTCTAAAAACTCTCTGCTGCCAATAAATAAAATTTAAAATTTCTTTTTATATATTTTTTTTTTAAATTTTTTTTTGAAAAAATTTCATCAAATTAAAAAAAAAATGGGGGGGGGCAGTGGGGGAGGGGGCGCCAAAATAAGATCTCGCACCACCTGAAAATCTTGCTAGGACCGCCCCTGACGCTATGGAATCTAATGTACGACGGGGTGCTACGTCTGCAGCTCCCACAAGGTTGCACCACTGTGGGCTTCGCGGACGATCTCAACGTGGTAATCGTGGGCAAGGACGTGGCGGAGATCGAGAGATCCGCGATGCAGGCCCTGGAAAAAATTTCCGCCTGGGTACGCGAAAGAGGACTCACCCTAGTCCCCGAAAAGTCGGAGGGAGTACTACTAAGCGGAAGAAGGAAAGTGCCCGCGGTTTTCATTCGACTAAACGGAGTTCCAATCCCATGCAAGGATTCGGTAGGTAACCGTCCTCGGCGTAAAGATAGACAAGAATCTAAACTTCGCAGAGCACATCAGGGAAGCGGCAGCAAAGGCAGGAGCGGTCACGACGTCGCTTGCCCGCCTATTGCCCAACATGGGTGGCCCAAAACAGGACAAAAGAAGAACCCTCGGACTGGTGACGCAATCAATCATATTATATGCGGCACCGATATGGCACGAAGCACTCCGAGTAAACAGGAACGCACAGAGATTGCTAAGCGTCCAGCGAAGAATGGCGCTACGAGTTTCCTGCGCCTATAGGACGGTCTCACTCGACGCGGCCCTCGTCTTGGCGTCGATGCCCCCAATCGACCTTCTCGCCTTGGCAAGAGGCAGAACATACGAAGGAGCAGAGGATGCCGGGAAGGAGATGGCCGAGATTTGGCAGGCTAGATGGGAGATGGCAACTTGCGGCTTGTGGACCCGACGACTAATCCCCAACATCAAAAGATGGATCGAAAGACGGCACGGACAAGTAAGCTTCCACCTCACACAAATGCTGTCAGGGCACGGCTGCTTTGCCCACTACCTACACAGATTCGGAAAGTTGGCAAGCCCCCGTTGCAGGTATTGCGAGGAAATCGACACCGCGGAACACTCCCTTTTCCACTGTTGGAGATGGGAACGCGAGAGGACAATGGTCTCCCTAGCACTGGGGTACACGATGACTCCCGAGGACCTAATCGAAGCAATGCTTGTCGACGAGACACAGTGGAAGCTGATAACTACCCTCGTCACCACCATATTAAGATGTAAGGAGGCAGCCGGGAGAGCCGAGCAACAGGCAGCCGCCGCCGCTACTCTAACGGAGGACACACAAACGGAGGACGACACACAAATGGAGGACTAACGATTCGACGCAAAACCCGGACAGGTAGAAGAGAGGCGTGCGGAAGAGCACACGCCACACGCGAGTTCCATCGCATTGCCCCCTACCCGGCCGACAAACTAGGATATCAAAGGAGAAGAACGTGGTCCGATTCTAGGACACATCATCCCGGAAGCAATGCCTGACGGCGGACACCCGGGAGGACAGGTAAGGAAGAAGGTAAGTAGTAAAAAAAAAAAAAATTTGGGACAGTTATTATGTAGGTCCCTGCGCATGTTTTTCTATTGAAATAGTGCAAAAATTCGCAAAGGAAAGGAAAGTTGATTTTGAGTAGCCTGCCTTCCTTTAAGGAATTTCGATAATCCATTCATGCGCGTCCCTATGGGACGCGCATGAATGGATTATAGAGATTCCTTAAAGGAAGGCAGGCTACTCAAAATCAACTTAAAAACGATAATGAATGCTGTCAAGCTGTCAACCAATCGACAATTCAAATACGCGTGCACGTGCTTTACGTTTCTATTTGACCAATCTTAACCAAATTTGGTGTAGAAGTTACGATATTTACAACGCTATGAAAAACATAGGCTACTTTAGAACCTTGTACAGCTCCACCAAGCTAAGAAGAACCCTGGAGGGGCGTGTCAGGCGCTGCTAAAATTTAAAAAGTACACTCAGATGAAGAAATAAGTGTATTCTAACCTAAAAGTACTTACTAAATAATATGTTCAATTTACTAAGTAAAATGATTTATTAAATATAATTATAAAGATTTGTTCTGAAAAGAACACAAAATAGAAATAACACGAAATCGAATTACACAAAAAATCACGACAAATGTAAACACGCGCAATGATTTGTAACTTTTACAACAGAATGTACTTGAGAAATAACTCAACGTTCATTGGTTCATTCAAATTTTTATCAAATTAGTTGGCATATTTGCCGCGTCCTTTCTAAGCTTGGTGGAGCTGTAGTGAGGCCGAACAACCACATTCGACACGGTCTAGATGGCTAAAGGCGGCCGGTAGGCCGACTGTGCCACCTAGTTATTTTAATAATACGCAAAAACTTAATTCGCGTTAAAGGGAATTTTGCTTCGCGTATAAAAAATTCAGGTATCAAAATCTAATTCGCGTTATTCTGAATTCGCGTACATGGAGGGTCTAGTGTACTTTTCAATTTACTTTTTACAATACTTTTTAATTTAATTTAAATAAGATGAATTATATCGAAAATTAAACTGTAGATCTCTCCTTTTTCCTTATGTTAGGTACTAACCTAATCCTTTTCTTTAAAATTTTTGTTTTTGAAAATATTTATTTATTATTTCTTCTAAAGATCTCGCGGGCCGGATTAGAACTTTACGCGGACCGGAGTTGGCCCGCGGGCCGGAGGTTGCCCACCGTTGGTTTACACGATTCTACTCGAAGAACTCCAAGTTTCAGATCTACATTTTTCCTACTTAATTACCTTTGATAGTTCCCGATTAAATATTCTTCGATATTTTTTATTTTATTTTTTAAATCGGTCACCGTCAAGTCTTCTTTTTCTATTTCGCAAATTATTGTTTCTATGTAGAAGTTCTGGTTTGGCTATTTCCATAAATTTGTTCTTTAACAATTCACAAACATTGGTGGTTTTTATATAGGTCGAGAAATAGGAGGATATCGTTATTCGACCACTTATTGGGCATTTTCAAACGGTCAACTTCCAGTGGTTCGATTAAAACGTCACAGGTCGAGAAAGCAAAAGAATCCTCCTCGAAGCGTGGTAACAACGATGGTCCCATGTGGTGAAAGAAGCCTGGACGAGACTCCTTATTTGTCAAATCATGGATCGAGAGAAGCCAAGTTGAAGAGCTACGAAGTCACTCAACACAACATCGCAGGTGACAGCTGCAGAAATACCGAGAGGTGAATCCGGCTGTCACCGGGGAGGGCGTTTTATTGAGTGAGAATCTCACACTACCATGTGAGGTTCCCCCTCTCCTGCATTGAAAAAAAAACAGATAAAAACCAGACTGTTCTTCGACTATTAGCAAACTGTGAATAAAAGTCATAGGGGGGGGGAGGGGGTTGAATTATTATTCATTGTACATAATGACGCAATTTTAATTTTTTTATCATCTTGTAGATAATAAAATCCCAGCTTGTAACTCCGTTTGTCCGCATTCTCCTACTGAACTAAAGGATATAGAAAGTCGCCAGAGATATCAACGGAAAAATAATTTTTTGCGAGGCCGAGCGGCCAATCTTGTATTATTTCAAACACCACTTCTTTGTATCCGTTTACCTATTTATTTTTGGTTCATTTAAAGTTATCAACGTAAAAAAGTTGCAATGCGGCCCTTAGGCCGCACAACTACGGCAATTAATCACTATAAACTCGTGCAACTTAATAATCTAGTCTAAGGAATACAAAGTACAAACCCTTATGACGTTCTAGTGCGTGATTACCACTATTTCTAGCTACGCTACCGGACTGCTTCACATTTTTTGGGTAACCACGCCTAAGCAAAATTGAAGATTTACTTAAGAACTTGGCTATTAGCTATAGCTATTGGGATTTTACACTACCGATGATGGCGCTAGCGTCAACTTCAATGTCTACGTTAACGGGTATACCTCAGTAGAATGTTGATTTGTTTATACGGGTGACACGGATGTAAAATTTACAATTAAAGATTAAACACTGCACTGAATTAAAAATCTCACAAAAACAAACTCAAACACTATTAACACACGTTAAAAGAAACTGAGGTATACCCGATCGGGTAGTTACAATTGCTGTCGTATGGTGGCGTTTGGTTAATGTAAAATCCCAATTATATCACCTTGTAGTGTGGTGAGTTATATTGAAAAATTTAGCGCTTCTATCAGTGTTCAATCGGAACAAATGAATAAACATCCATTAACTTTTACAGTTTTTACAGTATAAATTAATCTTAAAATATTAGTAGTGCCTGACTTTCTTGGGATCATGGAAATGAGCCCACGTACAATAAATTTAAAAACAAATATATAATATTGTGTTTATGGTTGTTGTTTTAAGTTGTGTTTATGTATGACTTGTTTCGGATCATTGATTAATTTATGACTACTGCACCAAAATTTAAAAAATCAACAAATACAAGACTATAAATTCATAGAATCCAATGACAAAATACAAATAAATCAAATTTTAAAAAAATAAAAAAGAGTAAAGCGTCAAAAATGCGTGAGAACAAGATGATACTTACTTACTCCATAGCACTATAACCCGTTGTCGGTCTTGGCTGCCCCTACAATTTGCCTCCACTTCTGGCGGTCTTGTACGGACTCCATCCATGTGTCCATGTCTACCTCTAGCATAGCATAGGGTGGTTGGCCTTGCTGCTGCCAATAATATGAGGATAAAGTCAACTATGTTCCCACACAAGAAAATCCACAAACTTGGATATCCAATGATGGGCGCATCAGAAATCAAATAGACCATCATATTGTAGTAGACTCCAGACACAGTAGTAATGTACTGGATGTGAAAGGTTGCAGGGGGGCTGAGGCGGATTCGGACCACATTCTGGTCAAAGCAAAGATCAGAATGCAAATAGCAGCAGAAGGAAGAAAAGGTAGTAGTGCCCCAACAGAACGAGTAAATATTGAAAAATTAAAAGACCCCCAGGTAAGGCAGAGTTTCCAGCGGGAAATGGAGGAAGCATTAAGCCAAGAACTGACCGAAAGAAGCGATATAGAGGCAGTGTGGAAACAAATTAAGGAAAACATTATAAGTGTCAACAAGAAGATCTATGCCTAAACATAGACGCAAAACTTGGTACGATGCTGAATGCCAGAAGCTGGGACAAGAAAGAAGGCAAGCAAGGCTCAAACAGCTGCAATGCCCAACAGAGATCAATACGGCCAAATACTCCAATGCAAGAAACCAGTACCGTAAAACAATTAGACGGAAAAAGAGAGCACACGAAAGACAAAAAATATGTGAACTGGAGAGAAATCACCAGATGGGCGACACAAGGAAATGGTATCAAGAGATCAAAGAACATAAGAAAGGCTTATCAACCTAGGACTGCGGTAATGCTCAAGAGAGACGATGGGACGTTGGTGACAACAAGAACCGAGGTTCTTAGCACATGGAAAAATTATTTTTCTTAACTCCTGAACAAGACGACGCAGGAAAGTGGCCAACACCGACAATTTTATTCTGCTGAAGTACTGGTTGAGGCACCGACGACGGAAGAGGTATGTGAGGCAATAGAAAAACTCAAAAATAATAAAGCACCAGGGCGAGACGGCATTCCTGCAGAGTGTCTCAAGAATGGGGGAACACATATGGTCAATATAATGCAATATCTTATAGAACTTATCTGAAAATACGAAAAGATCCCAGAAGAATGGAAAGAAGGGGTAATAATCCCAATACACAAGAAGGGCGATAAAAGGGTATGCAAAAACTATCGGGGAATCTCCCTCCTGAATAACGCATATAAAGTACTGTCAAATATATTACTCCAGCGGGTTACACCATACGCAGATGAGATCATCGGAGAGTATCAATGTGGTTTTAGAGCTGGAAGATCCACCACTGATCAGTTATTCACCATCCGCCAGCTGTTAGAAAAATGCTGGGAATTCAATAGAGACATTCACAACCTATTTGTCGACTTTCAGCAGGCGTACGATAGCATTGCTAGAGTGCGTCTGTGGGAGACAATGGAGGAATACGGCATCCCTGGTAAACTGATCCGTCTTGTAAGAGCATGCGTGGAGGGGTCCCGAAGCTGTATCAAAATTGAAAACGAATGTGGCGAGATGTTTTCAATAAACTGTGGACTAAAGCAGGGAGATGCGCTGTCGCCCCTGCTGTTTAATATTGCGCTTGAGAGAGTCGTGAGGGCCGCGAGGATACAGATGCAAGTGTTTGGACCTAGGGGACCTAATCTGCTCCTCGCCTATGCAGACGATATTGATGTGGTAGGAAGATGTACAGTCGATGTGAAGGAAAATTTTGTGCGCATGGAGGGGGAAGCCAATAAAATGGGGGCTCCGAATAAACGAAGAGAAGACGAAGTACATGCACGTAGCAAGAGATCGAGGACGAGATCGAATAAGACAAAACGTAACTATGGATGAGTACAACTTTGAGCATGTACAATCGTTTAAATACCTTGGTGCGGTGATAACATCTAGTAACAGCATACATGAGGAAATCAAACAAAGAATAAGCCAAGGCAACAGGTGCTGTTTTTCGTTACAACACATACTGAAGTCTAAACTAATAACAAGACCGTCAAAAATAAAAATATATAAAACTATTATAAGGCCAGTTGTAACTTACGCAGGCGAAACATGGACGATGACTGTACAAGATACGCTGATGTTGAGGGGCTTTGAGAGAAAGCTGCTGCGAAAAATTTATGGACCACTGAGAGACCCAGAAACTGATCAATGGCGAATAAGAACGAACGTCGAACTGCAATAGATGTATAACTACCCCGGCATAGTGCAAGAAATAAAATCACAGAGGTTGCGATGGGCAGGGCACCCAGTTAGAAGTGACAACGAACGACTAATAAAAATAGTTTGGGACGAAGCACCACAAGGAAGGAGGCTACTTGGAAGACCAAGACTGAGGTGGCAAGACGGCGTCAGCAGAGATCTTAGAACAAGATGATAGGTAATATAAATTCGGACTTGATTCAGTACAACACGGAAACATTTAATATTCTTGTCAGTAAAGAAAGTAAACAATAGGATAACGAAACGAACAAAATGTGACTTGATCTACTTTTGCACTGAAGTAAGTTATGAACTAGGACGCATAGGAACCATAACTCCAAAAATCACAAAAATGGACTTGGTTCACTCCTGTTCTGACCACCCCAAATATAAATCGAAAATGTCGAATGAAATTTTCTCGAAAAAAATTTGCTTTGCAACGAAAATACACATTTTTGCATATTTTAAATTTTGCCCGAAATCGCCTCCGATTTTGATTTTCAATTTTGACGACGACACTAATTTGAAAATGCTGCCGTTATTTGTCGTTTTTCGTCAACCGTCGTCATGTGCTAAATTAAAGACCGTTAATAACCGTATCCGAAGCTCCGATTGCTTTTTCTAAATTATCCATCGTTTCTTTGTGAGAGACCCATTATTTAAGTGAAAATTGTGTAAAAACTTTGAACGTCTGTAGCGCTCTTATTTACCGGCCGATCTCTAATTTTTAAGACGCAACAGGAGCGTATCGCGACGCTCTATAATAGTTCGTCCATATAACATTCCTTCGTATTTTCAACGCAGAAGGCGTTAAACCGAATTTCAATTTCAAAATTATTTTTTCAATGGGATAACAAATTTTTCGAAAAAATATATTAACGCCGGAAATGGACGCGCAAACGGATTTTGGGAATTATAACACAAAAACGTACTCTAAACTTCTTCTTCGGTTGTCCTAAAAATTGGCAAAATTGTAAATAACTTTTTGGAAAAGTGCAAAAATTTGTAATATTTTGCGAGAAAAAAGGTTCGCGCTTGCAAGATAATTTAAAATTCCGAATTTGTAATTCGTCAGGAATCGAGGAGCGTGTTTCTTACAAGTTCATCTATAACGCAACGGTCCTTTCGAAGAGCTCAAATTCAAAAATATGTCAAACATTTTGAACAAATTTTCAAATTTCAATTTTTTTTCCTCTCAATCGAACGTACCGGCGAATTATAGGTGAAATGTAGAGTAAAAGTTTTTTCGAAATGCCCTTCCCTTGCCTTCAAAACTCACATTTGTATTTTGCTCAAAAAGCACACAGAATTTGAGAATAATTATTGAGATCGTACGGCACTGTTGAGCATCATTTACTTGAATATAATGAGTGACAGACGTCAAAAAATTTTGACGGTAAAAACAAAAACTATTTAAAAGCGGTATTACATTACACAATTATTTCTTGTTCAAGAAACGACACAATTTTGCGCACTGCCGCACAACGCTATGCGCAAACGCTTTGAACTCGTCTCTGCGCAAAATTGTGTCGTTTCTTGAACAAGAAATTGTGTAATGTAATACCGCTTTAACGGTCGCACCGTATTCCTTTTCAGGCTGTGTTCGGTCTGGCACTTTTTTCGCTTTGAGGCACCGTCAACGCATTCTGATAGTTAGATTCGGGAGTTTTTCACGCTTTCAAGCGCTTTATCTGCTCTCATTTCAGAACTTCGCGTGTTTTAAGCTTCTGAAATGGTCGAAACTATAGTGTTTCCAAGCGCGGAACAGCTCCAAATCAAGTTATCAGAATATGTTCAAAGGAGCTTAAAAGCGAAAAAAGCGCCAAACCAAACACGGCTATAATTATCAATTTGGGGCGCCACTGTTATATTTTGAGCTTAATGTAAACCAATGCAGGACCGCATTTGGAATTATTAAGAATCCAATGATAAGCAAAAAATTAAGTTTTCGATATTTGGAAATTTTCCATCCCGGTTCGTAAAGCGTCGAATTATAAGAACAAATTGATAAGGCGCCAATTTAAATGGTTCGATATTCTATATAAATAAAAATGAATGTGAAAACCTTTGTCACGGCATCACCAACGCCTGGACCGATTTTGTTAATTTTTCTTTTAAAATAATTTTTTACTTTTCGTAATAGTCCGAAATGGTTCTTGTAAAAAAATATTGGAAAAGTTGCCCGGAAAGTTCCGTTACAACGTGACATTGACTTCTCGCAAAATTCGTTTAGTGCAATTTTTAAAGAATCTACAGTCAATCGATTGTATTCTGCTTTTACTTCCTTATCTTCTTTATATTGAGCAAATGACAAAGCCCTGCCCTTCTCCTGCTCCTCCCTGTTCCTCTCCTGGTAAGGCTGTGTCCAACTCCTGCTCCCCCCACTTCTTCTCCTGGTAAGGCTGTATCCAACTCCTGCTCCTCCGCCCCTTCCTCTCCCGGTAGGAATGTGTCCAAGTGCTGCTCATCCTCCACTAATGATTATCAAAATCAAGCAGCGGGCGAACAAAACAAAAATACGTTATCAAACCTCACTATGTGACAGAGCCGTATTAACGGTTATCGTGTCGCCAATCAAAACCTAATTACAAATTAATTTTAAAAAAAGCCGAACAAATTATTATTTTTGGGTAGGACAGCGTCTGCCGGGTCAGCAAGTTCCGATATAAAAATCAATAATATAAAAAAATTGAATAAATCCGCGGCAGTTAAAGTTCAAATAATGAGAATGGAAGCTGGATACCGATTTTCTCAAACCTAAAATTTTGATTTGGGCTCAGACACGAAACGGGATGCACCTACCAGTGGCGGACTTTTACAATTCTTCTATAATAACTCGAAAATGGCGAAAGATGTCAAAAAATGTTTAAAACAAAAACTGTTCATCTTTCTACTCTGAACACTTTTGATCTCTTCAACATTTTTGATATCTTGCACCGTTTTCGAGTTATTATAAAAAAGTTGGTAGAGTTATACCAAAATTCTCACAATGATGACTTTTGAATGAGATGAAATTTAAAACTGGGACATCTGGCAACCAGCCCTAGTAGAACCCATCCCATTTATTACCCTGTATAAGAACGCCATTGTGGGACTACTATTGAAAAAATGATGTCATTAATTCTGATATTCAAATCAATAATGTAAAAGAATAAATTTCTTTTGAGATGAAATACCCCCCTCCCTTAAGCTTTCTTGAATAAATCCGCGACAGTTAAAGTTCAAATAATGAGAATGGAAACTGGATACCGATTTTCTCAAACCCAAATTTTGATTTGGGCTGACACGACGCAGGATGAACCTACCAGTGGCGGACTGGCACCAAAGTGTGACAAAGTTTATGTATAAATTTATGTCACCTGTGATACCTGGAAAAAATGTTCTGGACATCAAAATCCGAGCCTTATACTGGATTTCAATTCCACAATATTTTGCACCAAAGTTTTGTTTAATTACCCATCAGCAACAACCACACCAAAATTCATAATCAATGGCTCGTTCTATCTTTCTATTGCATCTCCTACATAATTAATTGAAAAGCAGCTTATGTGGAATATTTTGTATTCACTACATGGCCACTTCGCCTCTTGTAGTTGCAATAATTATTCCTAAACGCAAAGAAGGTAAACTTGAACCCATATTTTAGCTGATATCTTACTTTAAATAGTGACAGTCCTGGGGGTAGGCACCCGGATCATTTTTTAAATTATTTTTTATAGTTAAATTTTAATTATTTAAAATATTCATAATTTCAAATGTTTGTCAATACTTTCCACAACATGAACTCATAATTAATACAAGAATTTTCTTCTTCTTTTATATAGGCTTTACCAGCGCCATAGCAAGCTCTTCTGGCGCCTGAGGCAAATTTCAATATATGAGCGTAACAAGCACTAAAATGCAGTTGCTATCACGTTTCCATGAAATATAACAATAATTGTTGACAAACCACGCCCCCATGATTAGATCTTCAAAATTAGAATAGCAAATCGGCTCAAATAACCATATTGTTACAAAATAACCAAATGATTATCATAAACAAGATTGTTATCTTAAATCAGAATCGCACCGATCCATATAGCCAATTGTTTATCTGAAAAATGTGAACAATTTTGTTCAAATCAAACGGTAGATACAGCGCCGTAGCAAGCTCTTCTGACGCCTGAGACAAATTTGAATATATGCGCTCCCCCTCTCAAAATATTCTTATCATTTTTAAAATTTTAAACTATTATTTATTGGGTTTTGTCGAAGTTTAGCGCCCTCATTGCAATCACCCTTGCTACGGAGTTGGCTTAGAGTAATGAAAACAAATGAATGCTTATCAGGAACTCATTTAGGCTGTCGGGACCGGGGGGGGGGGGTACACTTAATTTATTGCGAAAGAAAAACTTTCACTTTTACGTCCCTTGGTATTAAGAAGAACGGTACTGGGATAGTTATGAAAAATATCATCTGCTGCCCCCTCCCTTCCCGGATTACAAACGAAAATTGCAAAAGATTAAACGAAAAATAATAAATTTTGATGCTTCTGAATAATGACAAGCATACCTGGGGGGTATTCCATACCCCCCGGTCATGCAATTTCGATTTTTATCGTTGGGAACTTCTGAAGATCTTATATAAAATACGCATAGTATGTCAGAATTACCGTTTCCATGGTAACATAACGCAATATGGAGATTATTTTTATTGGTAGGAATTTTTCTTTTCAATTTAAATATATAAGTATTTGAATAACTGTCGCGATGATAACGTGATATTTTTACCAAACGTTATCATCATTGGTCCAATGATGATAACGTGATAGCGAGTTATAAACGAAAAACTACTGTAGAGGATTAAACTCCCCATTTGTGGAAAAGGCCGACAGGGAATTTTAGGTGATGTTGCAAATAAAATAGTGGTCAAATTTTCGAATTCAGTCAAATTTGAATATATGATTTTCCCAAAACGATTCATATCTTTTTGAAAATTTTAAACTACTATTATTTATTGGGTTTTGTCAAGGTTTAGCGCCCCCATTGCGATGGCACCTAAGGCAAATGCCTCTGTCGCCCCACCCTTGCTACGACTCTGGGCTTTACGCCTGTTTTTCTTTACGCCTTTCCAAGAATTTTAATTTCCAAAAGTTGAGCTACAAACGATTTTACTGGTCTATTAATTGTTAATTATTATATCAATAGGCTTTTCCACTTTGTGAAAAAAGTCACCTGCGGCATTATTTATGAATGAATCACAGAAATTGCAATGTAATCTCGAAATAATACGTTAAAAAAATATAAAAGCAAAAAAGATCTTTAAAAAACCGTTTTTTGAATTCCTAAAAATTCTGAATTATAAAACAAATAGTAAACTGTAAACTACCTACATTAGATCAACTTGAAGGCCTCAATCGTGCTCTGCTGCATTCTATCCCCTCTCCATTTTGTGACCGATCTTCCACATCATCTTCTTCATCCCAACTCACTTTTCCATAACTCTCACTACACCCACTTAGCCCACACAACTCACTTAACCTTATTTACAGAAGAAAATTTATAAATCAAACATAAAAGTAAAATAAAAAATTAGCAAGCCAGGAAAAATCCTGACTGGTTGGCAGGAGCAAAGCCTTTGGGTTGAAATAAATACAGAATTTTCTGCATTATCCACATGTGGTCAGTCCACTCCTGTTTATGACTCCCCGATTCAAAGAGTCTGAAAATGATCAATACTGATTAAATATAAAAAGGACTTTACAACTAAATAAAAATTAAAAAAAAACAATCCATGGTGAACACTTCCTCATCTTCCATCCGACAATATTCACATAAGCTCTGCAGTTCCCGGGCATATGGAAGAACTGTATTGAATTATTTTACTAACAATTAAATAAATTTAAAAAGGAAATAATTATAAAACCTAAAGATGGTCGTAAGAACACCAGCCTATGTGGAATTTTCCACCCTGCCTGGAAAGTGCTTTTTAAAATCTCAAAAAGTACCACAACAAATGAACAGAAGAAAAACACATTTCGGATAATTATAATACAGCTTCGTGGTAATACAAAATTGGACAATACACAAAATTAAATAATAAATAGGAAAATTCTAACGTGGTTGCTTAAATTTGTAAGATCAAAGATAAAAGTTAAAACGCAAAATTTATAGATCGAGTTCCTAATTAAAACGCTTATATGTACAATTGACTTAATCTCCCAGAATCTATTCTTTAATGGTCCCGCTATCATCCATCATATCCACTTCTATACTCATATCACCAGCCGTAACACTTCGTTTGCTACAAAAAAAGTCTTCACTATCTTGAGTTACATTTTCTGACGAAAACCTATCAGGAAATGAAGGAATTTCATCTGGTGCACCTGAAACAATTCAATTATTACGGTAAACAAAATTGCCAAATTGTAAGTACCTGGAAACGGAAGGTCTTCGTCTGCGAATTGCTCGATGACATAATTCAACATAGTTGCACTAACTATATCGTCCCGTTTCAGACTCAAAGCTTTATGAAACCATTCCACCGCTTCCGCTACGTCACCTTTAATAGCGTGAATGTATCCGATAGCCGAGAAGGTTTTCGACGACTGCGGACTCAAAACTAACGCCTACAACAAAGAATTTACTTTGAGAACCACAAAATTGAACTATCTCACCTGGTGGTGGTACTCTAAAGCGTCGTCGTATTTTTTAAGTTTTCTATAAGTGTGTCCCAAGTTGTTGAGCAGCGGTTCCCAGTGTTCCGAAATTATCGCCTTCTTAATGAGCTTAATTCGGGTCAGAGCGTTCAAGAAGTGTTTTTCCGCCCCAGTATAACTGTTTAAAAAAGATTCTTATTATTTTAAACAACAAAAACCTGTTACAACTTACTCTAAATTGCAGAAAGCGACCACTCCCATTTCGTGCATTACGAAAGGATCGTCTGGAGCAATGTTTTGGGCCTGCTGAAAGAATTTTTCGGCAAGCCGCGCATTGTTTGTTAAGCCACACTCTAATCCTATATACAGAAGAGGCAAGTGGCAACTGAAAATAGTGTTGTAATATCGGCGACTCGACTTAATTAATAAATTTACCCTCTCATCAGCTGGGAAGACTTGAAGTAGGCAGCCATAGCTTGGTCATGTTCGCTATCCACGGCGTAAGAATGACCAAATGCTAACCACGCAGGGCCAAACAAACGATCCAATGATGACGATTTGGACAGATACTGTCTGGCCTTTTCGCGATTTCCGATCACGTAGTAATAACAACCGACTGCGTACCAAGACACAGCTAAATTTGGATACAAATCAACCAAGTTGTGGCCCAAAGTGAACAATTCTACGATAAAAAAAAATACATAGTATACAAAACAGTTTTTATAACAAAATTCCTTACTGTTGCCCATCTTCAACTCGACCAAGCAGGATATATGGATGGGTAAACAGTACATGTGATATGGATCATGTTTCAGGATGTTGTCGGTCAACTTGTAACACTCATTGTAATCGCAGTTGTAATAAAGCAGTTCGGCCTTCGAAACGATCACATCTAAACTTTTATTCAATTTGCTTATGGCAGTCGGTTCGGGCAAGTCGACGTTCATTTTATCATTCTTCTGTTTACCCTCAATATTTTTGGCATTGTTTTCGGTCACCATCAATGAGTTACTCCTGGGTGCGTTTTTCACCTTGTCAATAAAAGCCAACGACTTACAAGCGTGGTATTTTTTCAACTTACTCCTGTAAAGTGTATACAAAACTTCGCTTTCTTCGCTATTGCACTGTTCGGATATGGGAAGCGAGGTCAACAGTTCCTCCTCTTCCGCATACGTCAGCATTTGATGCTTTATCATCGACTCAAATGCTTCAAAACAATAAACATCGACGTGTATGGCTCGCCTAAAACACTCTGACGCTAGGGCCTGATTATCTAAAGCTTCCAAAATTTTACCCTTCAGCAAGAAAATAGACGACTGGATATTCTGGAAAAGAAACATAATTTTCTTTACAAAAAATGTAAAATTAAATATGAGGTGGCGACTGAGGCAGGCGTCATCGCAATGGGGGCGCTAAACCTTGACAAAACCCAATAAATAATAGTTTAAAATTTTTAAAACGATAAGAATCTTTTGGGGGGGGGGCGCATATATTCAAATTTGATCGCGATTTTATTTGTAAAATTCCCTGCCGGCCTATTCCCCAATTGGGGATTTTAATCCACTACAGTAGTTTTTCGCCTATAACTCGCTTACGTTCATTTTACAAGAAAATCATCATTAAATCAAAATTGAAGAATACAAAATTCTCTATAAATCAGATTAACAATATTTGCCTACATCATACCAAGTATTTATGAAATAAAAATAAAATCTAGAGAAAACAATTGAAAAAGGTTTTGAATAATTCATATTCTGAATAATTATTTCGTACATTTATACTTTACCAACGATGGTGAACAAAACAAAACACGGTTGCTGGATTTACTTCAGATCTGAAGTAAATCCTGAAACTTCGTATTGTAGAAAATTTTCTCCTCTTCAAATTTGGTCCAATGATAAAGGGGCCTATTCACGATCAATCATGTTGCGCAACATTGCCTATTGTGCAACGTGATTGATCGTATATTCTACTGATTGAAGAGTTGCGCAACCAGTTGTGTAATAGGGCACATAGACCTGCGAACAAATTGCGCAACAGAGGCTGTTGTGCAAACATTTGCGTAGTGTATGGTGTTGTTCAACGTGTTTGTGCAATAGTTGCGTAAATTCAAAATTGTTTGAAATTAATTGCGCAACGAGTGGCGTTGCGCAACTAATTGCATAATGTATGGGCTTTTTGCGACCCGTTGCGCAATAACTGCAGTTTCTTTCCAAACATGAAAGTAGAAGGTAGTGTTTGCGATGGCAAGTTTTTCAAGTAATAAAGAATTTTGGACTGAGTTTATAGCTGTATACCGTCAGTTATACATCAGAACTCAACTGAAGTTCTTTGAGGAGATTTGCGTGGCCAAAAAGAGATCTTTTCTTTAACCACTCTTTCATCCAGATGCGCTGCTTCCTTTTCTTTTTTTTTACACCAAGATCCGATACAACAGCAATTATTATTATAGCTAAACAGGCTGCGTCGTCAGACAGCATGTTTCAATAGGTACACAAAAGCAACTGGAGTTTGCACAAAATATTGTATAGTGTATGGATAACCACTTTACAACGTGTTTGCGCAAACAACATGTTGTGCAACGTCAGTTTGCGCAATTTGTTGGCAGGTCTAGGGGCCCTATTAAATTAGTATTTCCTGATTTATTTTGCACAACTTCAATGTTGCGCAACAGGTTTGTGCCGTGAATATGGGTGTTGCACAACATTTCACATTCGTACTGCTGCAGTGGAGCCGGTCAGATCGAATTATTCATCAAGTGCATTTTGTGTTTTTATAAGCATGACATCATTTAATAACGATAAAGAGTTTTGGCGCGAGTTTATCGAAGTATACAGAGATTTACCATCATTATGGAAAGTGAAGAGCGAATGTTACAAGAACCGAAATCTAAAAGATGAAGGATACAAGAAACTTGCAGAAAAATTAATGGTTCTTAAACCAGAAGCGGATAGAGATTTTGTATATAAACTTCAGTGACACGACAGATGTTATCAACAGAAAATATTAAATACAAATAGAGATTGCGCAAAAATGTGTCAACGTGTATACAATTTTAAGTTGCGTAACACAATGTTGCACAAACAGTTGTTGCGCAACATGATTGATCGTGAATAGGCCCGTTAAGACAGGGGATTTTAGGAAAGTTGATTCCAACCCCGCGTTCTGTTTCATTTCCCTATAACTGACTGGGTAACCGGTAAAACTATCACGTTATCATCCCCACAGTTAATCAAATATATTTAGATTGAAAAGAAAAATTACTACCGCTAAAAATAATCTCCATATTCGGGGGGGGGGGGGTAATCCGTTACGTTACCATGGAAACGGTGATTCTGACATACTATGCGTATTTTATATAAGATCTTCAGAAGTTCCCAACGATAAAAATCGATATTACACGACTGGGGGGTATGGAATACCCCCCCAGGTACACTTGCCATTATTCAGAACCATCAAAATTTATTATTTTTCGTTTAATCTTTTGCAATTTTTGTTTGCAATCCGGGAGGAGGGGGGTATTTTTGGTGATATTTTTCATATCTATCTCAGTACCGTTCTTCTTAATACCGAAGAACGTAAAAGTGAAAGTCTTTCTTTCGCATTAAATTAAATGTACCTGGGGGGTATTCCATACCCCCCAGACCCGGCAGCCTAAATGAATTCCTGATAAGCATCCATTTGTTTTCATTACTCTAAGCCAACGCCGTAGCAAGGATGATCGCAATAGGGGCGCTAAACCTCGACAAAACCTAATAAATAATAGTTTAAAATTTTAAAAATCTTTTGGGAAGGGGGCGCATATGTTCAAATTTGCCTTAGGCGCCAGAAGAGCTTGCTACGGTGCACAGTGGGGTATTTGGCCTTAAAATGTGGCATAAAATACAAAAATCAAATGCTACATGCATATTCCCTATTATGATTTTTGTCAACTACACCATCTTGGGCACCATTATGTGAATTTATAGGAACATTACTAGTTCCAATTTTCCACTACATCGTCAAAAGATGCTAAGAATTTGCTGAGGGGGGGGGGGTTAACACATTGTTTTCAAAGATTATTTTTGCTAGAAATTGTTATAAATTGTAACTTTTACTTATGGAAACAAGAAGTTCAAGTATCTTACATAAAGTCTGTAATAATTGATCTTTAAATAAATATGGTTACAATCATATTATAATGCATTGTATTAATTTTTGTAAAAGATTATCAGAAAAAAAGAAGATTTGAATATGAATCGAGGTCGATAGTGTTATCATTTTTTTTTTACGGATAATACTGATACTTGAGACTTTAAAATAAAATTTATTTGCCTGCTCAGCTTTGCTCAATTCTTTTTAATTCGCGTTTTACTTGGAGAACTCAAAAATTTCAAAGTCACCCTATATGTTTTTATCAAATTATTCGGATTATACTTATTTATATTTACCAAGCAATTGATGTAGAACTTATTAGAAAAATGCAAATTATATTAATAGTTGTGGCTTCTGGTCACGAAATAAATGTTGAAAGATTTCGGGAACACTGCCACAGCACTGCCCGGTACTTTGTTGATAAATACCCATGGTACTGTATGCCACCTACCATACACAAATATTTAATTCATAGCCCAAAAATAGTTAAATTTGCGTTGCTGCCTATAGGTCAGTTAAGCGAAGAAGCACAGGAAGCTTGCAATAAGGATTTCAAGAGATATCGTGAACATAACTCGAGAAAATGTAGCCGCGAAAGTTCACACAGAGACGTTCTAAACAGATTTCTTTTAACCTCTGACCCTGTTATAACAAACAAAAGAGAATTACCCAAAAAAAAACCTTCGATACTTATCTCAGCAGGTATTACATTTATTAAAAGCCCCTACTAACCAAGTCATTGATGATCATAAACAGATTTCCGAGAGTGACGATGACGATACGATGCGATCGATGGATGATGACGAAGAAGATGACCAAGACATTATTTAAAATGTTTGCTTTATTTTTACTTTTAACGCTATTACTTGAAAAATAAATATAAAAATTATTAACTACTTCTCTTCTGCATTTTTTAATTCGTATCCATTAAATATTTGTTGTATTGTGATATCACAACCTGTATTTTCGGATAAGTGTATATTTACACATATCTTCCAAAAACTATTTCTGTGTTTTTTGCTGATGATGTTAATTTTTCAAAGTTTTTCAAATAAATTCATTTTCTTAATAAATAAATGCACCAGAATTATGCAAAGTATTTTTTAGATACTACTAAGAGCCCTGAAAATAAATATCCTACTTAGAAATCCGTTGGAATAGTATTTGATTTAATGCCACCTTTTGAGGCCAAATACCCCACTGTGCGGCGCTGGTAAGGGTTGAACCCCCCCTGCCTACATATGGCCCTGTTTGTTTAAATATCCGTGATTCAGGTAGAAGAGTACGTGCTGAGGCTGTACCGTAGTAAATGATTGTGAATTCGTGACAAAATGAATTTTTCAGTTTTTTGAAAATTGTGTGGAACCATTACGGTTTGAAGTTTATGTAAACTGGCAAAAAACGTGTCGTTCGACTAAAATGACTAAAAATAAAATCTGAACACTACGGGTTAAGATAAATCTAATTTTAAGAAATCAATGTAGCGATTATAAAAGTCAACTTTTTATTACATTGATCCACGATTTTCCAAGAAGTGGTTTATTAAAATAGGAGATTTTTGATATCAATAGAATGCTGAAATACTGCTCTTTATTTTTTATATGAGGTAAAAAAGTGATATTTTGCAGAATAATAAAATTATTTATTAATGAAATTAGTGAAGAAAATTAAATTTTCAGATTTTTAAAAATTGAGAGAAAACCTTCAGGTTTAAAGATAAATTTATAATAAACAAAATAAAATTGAAATCGGACCAATTAATTGGCGATTTACATTACCGTTGGTGGCGCCACTAGCAACAACAACATGACTGTGTTTGGACGTATGTTTCAAAATTCAAAGTCATATTCTGGTTAAAATTTACAAACCTTTTAGTATGTTGTTAAACTTATTGTAATACGTTTTGTTAATTAATTGATTTTGTTATGTCTTGGACCTGAAGACCAAATTTTTATTTTCATTTTATAAGTCACTTACTAATTTGAAATTCTCCCGCATGGTGGCGTTTGCTTAATGTAAATTGCGAATAGTACTCGAGATAAATCCAATTTTTGGACACCAATAGTCATTTTTTGTTCTTTTTTTTTTTTTTTCAAAAAACATTTTGGTGTTCTACATGGATTTTCAAATGGCTTTAAACTATTATTTATTGAGTTTTGTCGAGGTTTAGCGCCCCCATTGCGATGGCGCCTGAGGCAAAGCCTCGATTGCCTCACCCTTGCTGCGGCGCTCGCTTAGAGTAATGAAAACAAATGGATGCTTATCAGGAACTCATTTAAGCTGCCGGGACCGGGGGGTCTGGGGGGTATGGAATACCCCCCAGGCACACTTAATTTATTGCCAAAGAAAAACTTTCACTTTTACGTCCCTTGGTATTAGAAATACCAATATATTATGAAAAATATCACCTGCTGCCGCCCCCCTTCCGGATTACAAACGAAAGTTGAAAAAGATTCAACGAAAAATAGTAAATTTTAATGGTTCTGAATAATGGCAGGTGTACCTGGGGGGTATTCCCCCTTCTTATCTAAAATCTTATATCTTATATCTTATATAAAATACGCATAGTATATCAGAATCACCGTTTCCGTGGTAACATGACAGAATCCCACCCGAATATGGAGATTATTTTTATAGGTAGGAATTTTTCTATTCAATTTAAATATATTTGATTAACTGTCGGGATGATAACGTGATAGTTTTACCGGTTACCCAGTCAGTTAAAGGGAAATGAAACAGAACGCGGGGTTGGAATCAACTTTCCTAAAATCCCGTCTTATCATTGGACCAAATTTGAAGAAGAGAAAATTTTCTACAATACGAAGTTTCAGGATTTACTTCAGATCTGAAGTAAATCCTGAAACCGTGTTTTGTTTTGTTCACCATCGATGGTAAAGTTTAAATGGACGAAATAATTATTCAGAATATGAATTATTGGGTCCAGATCAATTAGGCGCGGCCAATGAGGCGCGGCCGATGAGATGCGGCCGATTAGCGGCCGATTAGACGCGACCGATTAGGCGCGACAGATTAGGCGCGGATTCAATGAGGCGCGGACCCAAGTGGCGCGGTGCCATTTAGGCGCGGATACAATTAGGCGCAGACCGTTTAGGCGCCAAGCCATTTAGGCGCCGGCTATAAACAATTTAAATTGTTAATCTGTTATAAGTCTGTATTTATTTCACCTCTTCCACCTCTTTGCGGCCGATTTAACTTTTTGCGAAGATTTATTTGTTTTTAATTATTAATGGACTTTTGTGATTTTTAAAAATAAATACAGACTTATAACGGATTAACAATTTAATTTGTTTATGGTCGGCGCCTAAATGGCACGGCGGCTCATTGGGTCCGCGCCTAATTGAGTCCGCGTCTAATCGGTCGCGCCCCATCGGCCGCGCCTAATTGCCCGGATCCCGAATTATTCAAAACCTTTTTCAATTGTTTTCTCTGGATTTTATTTCTATTTCATAAATACTTGGTATGATGTAAGCAAATTTTGTTAATTTGATTTATAGAGAATTTTGTACTCTTCAATTTTGATTTAATGATAATTTTCTCGGAAAATGAACGTAAGCGGCTATAGGCGAAAAACTACCGTAAAACGGGGTAACTTGATCAACATTTTGGGATATCTCCTCATGTCCTGGAGTTGCTGAATCAATTTCAAAGAGTCTGATATCAGAAAAGCTATCCTTTTGCTCAGAGGAAGAGATCTTGATAGTTGAAAAAATTTCAGGTAGCCCAATTTTGACAAAAAAAATTTTGAAAGGTCATTTTTCAAGTTACCCCAATTTGGGGATACTTGATAAATGGTCGTTTTCTGACGAATTTCTTATGTTAGACTCTTCCTGAGTAACTTGAAAATCATATTGAGAAAAAAAAATTGATAGAATCGATCAAAAAATCAAATTTCTGCTTTATTAAAAAAAAAACCAGAAAAAAACAACAAAAAAATTCCCAAACAACAATAAAATATAAAATAAAAAATGTTCTAGCACAATAATCAATTCACAATACAGCACAATTCCTGTATTTTCTAGTTCCCGGACGTTTTTTATACGTACGAACCATTTTCCAAGTTACCCCTGAAAACCCCAAAAAAATAAAATAGTACGCCCCTGCGCTCTCGAAATATTTTTTGAATAAATGAGATTAGGAAGTTTGTAACAACATATCAGGCACCCCAGAAAAAATATTAACATTATTTTGCTTGCAAAAGTCTCATCTACACATTCAAAAGTATCCACACTACAAAAAACTCGCTTTTTCTTACCTAATTCAATGAATTTTTCCCGCCCAAACAAGCCTCTCACCAACGCTCACAGGTAAACAATGTGAATGTAGATACCATCAGCTGTGTACCCAGGAAATATTTTGGTTCCACTACTAATAGTTAGATGTCAGCACATTTTAACATATCATCGTGTATGAATTTATCAAGTTGCCCCGGTATTTCAAGTTACCCCGTTTTACGGTACTGTATTGGATTAAAATCCCCAATTGGGTAAAACGCCGGCAGGGAATTTTAGGAGATTTTACAAATAAAATCGCGATCAAATTTGAATATATGCGCCCCCCCCCCAAAAGATTCTTATCTTTTTAAAAATTTTAAACCATTATTTATTGGGTTTTGTTAAGGTTTAGCGCCCCCATTGCGATGGGGACTGAGGCATTCGCCTCACCCTTGCTACGGCGCTGCTAGGGGGTTCAGAAAGTAAAATGAACTCGAGAATAATATTAATCAAGGTTGTTGTAAATTAATTCCCAATATTTGATACATTTCTATACCTATTTCCATGCACTTATTTACAAATTAAAATCACCCGTAAAAGGCAATAACAAATTGCCGATAGCTTATGAAACAATTTTAACTCTTGTTTTTGCTCGTTTTGTTAATTTTTAAAATTAAATTGAACATAAACAGTGACATACCTGTTTCGGTGTAGCGTCAAAAAGCTCCGAGTCAGGAGTCAAACTGGAGTTCGAAATGGAACAATCTTGTATAAAACCTTCCACTTTAGACAACTGCAGAACATCCAAAGCGTCGGTAAATTCGTTCGATTCGAACAAACAACGCGCTGTCAAATAGTTGCACATGATGTTCGTCTAAAAAAAAAGGCAACATTACGTTTTAATTTCCACAGTAACTCCCTAAAACTTACTTTATCGAGATTATAGGATCGCAGCAGATGTGCAGCCCGATGGAGTTGTTTTGACAAGTACATACTTTGGGCCAACCAATAAATATCTCGAGGGTTCCCGCACGACAAAGCCACCACTTTATCGGCCCAATACAGCGCGGAATCGTAGACATGCTAAAATGTAATTTTCAAAAACATAACCTAACTTTTGTTTAAACTTACCAAATTTATGTAGTTTTGCACCAATTTTCGATAGAAATCGATATTTATTGTGCCCGAATTGACGCTCTTCATATCGGCGTCTGTGTCTCCAGCCATGTTTATTTAAATTACACTTTATTTTTGTCTATAAACTCGATGTGACATTTCGGATTTTGAATTACGTTGCGCCTATAGTTGGTGGTGCAATGAACTACCACGACGTAACTGTCATTTAACATTTGGATCGATTTAAAATGATATTGTTATTTATTTTACTGCTTTTTTATATAAAAGGTGCCCTTTTAGAAGACGAATTTGATTCAGGTAATCCAGAACATTTTGTCCTATTTTTTTTTTAAATTCAAATTGTGCCTATTTTATGCGCAGTGGTTGACAGTTTCGACTCTCAACAAGTGATATAAATCTCACTGGCGCCCCCAAGTCGAATGTTGGGTCAAATTTCGGTTTTCTTTATGCACGACGGAATCGGACAACGCAGTCGGATAAAATATTTTAGTAGAACCACGATCTTTTATTTATCTCCCTCAGAATTGAGCGCTGTACTGGACTGGCTGGTTGTGTTTGAACCTGGTTTTTAAAACACAAGAAAAAATGTAGAAAAGATAAAAGTGATATGTGGGAGGTTTTTCCCCTATCCACCAGCTGGATGCGTTCTCTAGGGGTTTCAGGCTCTCCGAGAACCCAACTGATAGATGGCGTTATTTCATTATCTTGTGCGCGCGTCGTCCGTATCCGTTGTGTCGGCACTACTTCTTATCACTTCGTTTAAATCTCAATTTTTATAAGATAATTTTGGAGACTTTTACACGGTGATTCCAGTTTTATCAGAAGTGAAGTACCCAAAACCCTCAATGGGGGTGAAACCCCGGCACATAACAAATTATTGGGACAAATTTCAAACTTTTTTTTTGTTTGTTTTAGCTTTGCGCTGGGATGAGGAAATCTCGTACGAGACACCGGCTAACTTGCACTGACTAAAACCTCACCCCTAACCTCGACTCCCGGTTTCGCCGTCTGGGCATTACTTCGGGAGCCGCGGCTGTTGCGCGTTTCATCATCCTCGTTGCGCTTCCCTCTCCAGCTGTTCTTTAGTCCTCATGATGGCGGTCACGAAGGCCGTGATGACTTTCCAGCCTTCTTCGTTCTCCAGCATCTTGGGGACCAAGTTCTCCGGGGTGAGAGATTCCCCGAAGTGCAGCGATGTGGACACTCGCTCACGCTCCCATCTCCAGCATCTAAAGATGGTGTGATCCGCGGTGTCTTCTTTGCCGCAGTGGCAGCAGGTGAAAACAAGTCAGGTGAAACAAGAGTTCTCCATGCTTTCTGTCGACCCACGGCTCGACGCTGGGAATGAGTCGCCTCGTCCAGCTTCCGGTTCCTGCCGCCGTCCATCTTGCTTGCCACTCGTCGAGGGTTTTCCGCTTTCGGTCTGACTCTGCTCGCTGACTGGCTCTTTCCTTCGCCAAGAGATCTATCGGCGGCATGTTGGCCAGCAATCGCACCGCCTCGCCTGTAGGCGCATGTAACACGCAGCGCCATCTTCCGTTGGACCGACAGGAGTCTCCTCGCGTTCCTCTCGACGAGTGTCGCCTAGTGCCACACCGGGGCCGCGTATAACATGACCGCATGAGCGATCGTGCCGAGCATCCTTCTCTTGGTGATCTTGGGCCCTCCGACGTTGGGCACCAGGCGGGCGATGGAGCTCGTCACCGCCGCCGCCTTTCTGCTCGCTTCCTGGATGTGGGCCGCGAAGTTTAGATGCTTGTCGATCCTAACCCCCAGGATGGTGATGTAGTCCTTGACGTCGATGTTCGCGCCGTTCAGCCGTAGTTTGATGGGCGGGACCTTCCTCCTTCCGCTCACCAACACCTCTTCCGACTTTTCGGGGACCAGGGTAGGCCGACGCCGGCGGGCCACTCTCTAATCGTCTCGACGGCCTTGTTCGCGTTGCGTTGGATGGTCGTCGCGTCTTTCGCCACCACTATGGCCGTGACGTCGTCCGTGTACCCGACCGTCGAAACCCCCTTCGGGAGCTTCAGTCGGAGGACCTTGTCATATTTGACGTTCCACAGAGGGGCCGCCAGCACCGAGCCCTGAGGAACGCCGCTGGTGATCTCTATCTTTTCGTCCGGAGCCAGCTGCGGGAATCTGTTCTCCAGATAGCTGGCGATCAGGTTGAACGTATCTGGGTCGACGTCTCTTTCCCTCAGCGCGTCCAGTATGTGTCGCCACCCCGCGTTGTTAAAGGCGTTTCGAACGTCCAGGGAGACGAGGAGGTACAGGTTTCTCGTTCTCCAAGTGCCCTCCTTGGCTTCCTCCGCGGCTCGCACTATGGTTTTCAGCGCGTCCACGGTAGATCTTCCGCTTCGGAAGCCGTACTGGCTGTCGCTGAGGTCGCCGCTCTTCTGGATATCCTGCTTCAGCCGGTTATGTATCAACCGTTCCAGGAGCTTGCCGGCGTGATGGGCCTGTACGAGCTGGGTTCGTCCGCCGGCTTGTTCCCTTTGCAGATCAACACCAGTTTGGCCGTTTTCCACCTCGAGGGGAATTGACCCGACTCGAGGCAGTTGTTGTAGGCGACGGGAAGGCCGATCCGCACTCCGTCACCGCTAGTTTTATCGCTCGGCCCGGTACTCCGTCCGGGCCCGGCGCCTTGTCTGCCCCAAAGTAGAAAAAGAAAAAATGTAGAAAAGATAAAAGTGATATATGGGAGGTTTTCCCCTATCCACCAGAGCTGGATTTTCAGGCTCTCCGCGAACCCAACTGATAGATGGCGTTATTTTATTAACTTGCGCGCGCGTTGTCCGTATCCGTTGTGTCCGTATCTATCGGCACTACTTTTTATCACTTCGTTTAAATCTCAATTTTTAGATAATTTTGGAGACTTTTACACGGTGATTCCAGTTTTATCAGAAGTGAAGTACCCAAAAAGCTCAGTGGGGGTGAAACCCCGGCACATACCAAATTATTGGGACAAATTCCAAACTACCCCTTTCAAACGTCACTTAAAAATAAACGAATCGAAAGAGGCCCTGCAAAGTGAAAACACCAAGACGGTGTTCGATTTATTAAATAAGCTAAATTTGAGTTTGGATAACAATTTGGTCAGGAACTTAATACTTTTGGGTAACAAATTTGACATGAACGTGAGTCAAAATGAAGAAGTCGAAAGAAAACCTGTTTGGGCTAGATTCGATGTTAAAATGACCGATGCAAATATTTTGAATTCAAAAGAAAATGAATACGATGATGATGATTATGATTATAAAACAAAGACAAATAAAAACAGTATTAAAACCAATCAGTCAGTTATGTGTGAGACTATCATCAATATAAGTGAGTAGGTGTAAGCCAAAACGAAAACGAGACAGTTTAATTAAAATTGATGCGCATCCTTTCGTGGCACCTGTCTTAAAATGGTTAATGCCCCCCATAACCTTTTGTTTTTTAGATGAAAAGGAAACAACATTTAATGTTACCACCCAAACTTCAAGTAAGAAACCGCCAAATATACCCGATAGAAAAAAAGAAATCGTAAAAAGAGTGGAAGGAATTTGGTTCAATGGACGATGTCGATGCAATTATATTTTTCGTTCCGGATGCTATAAAATCAATCCCAATATATCTTTTATATTTTTTACAATTTTTTTGTTCCATGTATTTTAGAAATAAAAATTAATAATTCCATTTTCCCGATTTTTCTACACCGATTCACCTCAGTGGTTTTCCGAAACGAGACGACCATAATATTCGTACCTCTCTATGACCGTCGCGTCGCTCAAAAATATTGGCATTAAAAAAGTCATACCTTAACCTTTCATTATGTCAAAAAATGACTGCTAAACCTACGCATCGTAGGATATGTCAAAAAATTTATTATTTTGGGGGATAATAATTTTAATAATCGGTCCCACCCTTCAAACCAACTACTGCGCGTTATGTGAAAATAAATCTCACACCATGTGCAAATACAAGGCAAGGCAACATTTTTGGTCGAATGAAAACTAATCAAAACATTCTAGAAAGGCCCTTCTGACAATTGCACTGGTTATTCGTCCAATAAAATGACCCCAGAAATCCAAAATCTTATAGTCGGATTGCACAATAAAATTAGGAACAAAGTTGCGTCTGGACGAGAAATCGGAAAAAAATTTCGGACCTTGCCACCTGGAGAAGACATCCATGCATTGGTATCTATTAGTTCTTTGGAAATGTAATTCTAAGAGTACTGTTTTCAGAAGTGGGATCAAGAATTGGCCACTATATCTCAAAGGTGGGCGGATCAATGTGTTTCCGTATCGGAAAAGAAGCAACACGATGACTGCAAAATTACAGGTTAATATTTTTAAGATTTCGTGGTTTATCCTTAAATCACAGTTGGTCACTTTTAGATAGATTTGCAGTTGGTCAAAATGTTATCCAAGCGATCAGAAGTCGATCTGTCATTGATTTCACGAAATTTGTGGTGGGTGCGGTAAAGCAATGGTATAACGAAGTAGACAAAGTTGACCCATTAAATATCGCCCGTTTCCGAAGGTAAATAAGCGTTTGAGGAGGTTCTTCCTTCTCAGTCCTTTTTACCCTAATGAGGGTTTGGTGACCCATCTCGTTCTATCTCTTTCTATGCATATGATGTGCGTTCAAATTGTTTTCACATACATAGAGGACCTACTTGTTTAACGTGGGCTCCGAACCACGGGATGTGTACTACACTTAATTTCGAGATGGATTTTCTTGGCAGATTACCTCGGTGGTTTGCCATTGCCTGCCGAGGAGAGACGGTCAGAATAAAGTTCTTACCCTGCCCGGATTCGATCCGAGCGTTTCGCATTAGCAGTAGACGCACTTAACTTCCAAGCTATGACCGCCTCGAAAGGTCGAGGAGGTTCTAATCTTCCATATATATATTTTTAGTTCGACCACCTGGAACACGCATATCGGAAATTTTGCACAACTGGTTTGGGCTCAAACTAAGTACATAGGTTGCGCCCACACATCTTTTGCTATCAACTCGACCATTGATGGCTTTGGAGTTTTGGACCGCCTTGTGTGCAATTACGGACCAAGTGGAAATGTAGTCGGGAATCCGGTTTATAAGGCAGGATTTCCATGTTCCAAGTGTAGATGCGGTTCGAAAAAGTATCCAGCTCTTTGTGACGGTAAAATTTTGAGAGGTGTTCTCTTGGTGTAATTACAGTTGCTCTCCTTTAGGCAATTTTCTTAGAAAGAAACGACAAAGTATTAAAGCAGAACCCGGTTTAAATAACTCGAATATTTATAAAACCGACGAAGCAGAGTTTAAGTTAAATCATCACTTGACCCAAAAGTTGTTCCAGTTATTTGAGAAACTCAATTTGACGATCAACAATAATTTACTGATGCAATTAAACGACATCCACAATAAATATAACTTAAGCAAAGAAGTTCAGGACATTAGCAAGCACGCGGAAGAACCTGATGATGTGGCATATTTCGACGAATTGGAATTCCAAACGAATTTCAACGATACTTTCGAATGGAAGGCAGTTGGTAGGACAAATCAGAACAAAACGGTGCCGGTGAGACAACGAAAAAGGAAAAAATTTAGAAGCACAACTCTCGTAACATCAACGACACCCACGAGTAAAACGACTACGATGGAGAATTTTCATGAACAGTCCACGACTCCGCCTGTATGCCCATACAGAGCAGTTCCGAATAAGTGTCAAGGAGACAAATGTTTTTGTTATTATAAATATTTTATATCATAACCAAATATAAGAAATTTTTAACTTGTAATACAACCTTTTCTTGATTTTTCTCGACACCATGAGAGAGAAATTATAATAACTTATAACTTTGATTATGTAGAATCAGATAGACAAACATTATGGGAGGTTTGGAAACACCTGGTTCACAAAGTTATCAGCAGATGGCGCCACTAATTTGGAAGGCAGAAGATATAGCTTGAATCCGTTAAATCACGGAGTTGTTCGAGTTGGGAGCTGGTGCTAACGTTTATAGCGTACAAATTTTTCCATTTGATTTGATTTGAAAGACTCCGCAATGAATCTAATTCCGATGAATAATCGTATGTTACAACACAAGGACAAGGACAATACTCAAAGATTCAGCGAGTACAGGTTTTAGCAAGGAGATTGACACTCGCTCCGCTGCGCTACGCTCGTGCAATCTCCTTGCTAAAACCTGTACTCGCTGAATCTTTGAGTATTTTCCGAACCCGCGTTGCTGTTGCGATGATAATTCCGTGAAGAAACGCCACAACTTAAAAGCACAACATCACATACGAAAATCGACATTTCAAACGCCATTTTTAATGTCGAAAATGGTGAAACAAATTGACCATATCGCATCACAATCATTGCAAAAAAAATCAAAAAAGAAATTTCGTAAGTACCGAAAAAAATGGAAGCACAATCGCACTAAATTTGTAATATAAAATTCGTTAATATAAAAATTCGTTAGAAGTACATTGCTTTAAGTCAACTCGGGTGGGAACTAATGCGTTGAACCGGTTTCCTACATCGCATTGGTTGCGAGGTGCGTTAGTCACGTATGTATTCTTTTACGCCCCACTACAAATATTCAATTTTCACCATGCACCTTAGGGTATATTGCGAGATTTTTTATTACGTATGAATTCTTTTACGCCCCACTACAAATATTGGATATTCTGGTAGGGTATTCTTAATATTTTTTATTTTCGAATATTATTCGACTGTGCATGCGTCGAATCCATATAAGTACAATGTAAAATAGCGCACGCTGATTGGTCGGAACCACTCTAATATGACCCTGAGTGGAATTATCAGTGCAACAGCCGCTCGGGAATCCGGTTTAAGTCTGCATAGGTGTGGCCTTGAATTGCTCCACCAGCGCCGTAGTGAGCTCTTCTGGCGCCAGAGGCAAATTTGAATATATGCGCCCCCCTCCCAAAAGATTCCTATCATTTTGAAAATTTTAAACTATTATTTATTGGGTTTTGTCGAGGTTTAGCGCCCCCATTGTGATGGCGCCTCAGGCTAAGCCTCGGACGCCCCACCCTTGCTACGGTGCTCGCTTAGAGTAATGAAAACAAATGGATCCTTATCAGGAACTCATTTATGCTGTCGGGACCGGGGGGTCTGGGGGGTATGGAATACCCCCCAGGTACACTTAATTTATTACGAAAGAAAAACTTTTACGTCCCTCGGTATTAAGAAGAACGGTACTGAGATAGTTATGAAAAATATCACCTGCTGCCCCCCCCCCCTTGCGGATTACAAACGAAAATTACAAAGATTCAACGAAAAATAATAAATTTTGATGGTTCTGAATAATGGCAAGTGTACCTGGGGGGTATGGAATACCCTCCCAGAACCCCCGGTCGTGTAATATTGATTTTTATCATTGGAAACTTCTGAAGATCTCATATAAAATACGTATAGTATGTCATAATCACCGTTTCCATGGTAACGTAACGGAACCTCCCCCCGAGTATGGAGATTTTTCTTTACAATTTAAATATATTTGAATAACTGTCGCGATGATAACGTGATAGTTTTACCGGTTACCCAGTCAGTTAAACGGAAATGAAAAAGTACGCGGGGTTGGAATCAACTTTCCTAAAATCCCCTGTCTTATCATTGGACCAAATTTGAAGAGGAGAAAATTCTCTACAATACGAAGAAAACCCTGATTTGTTTTGTTCACCATCGATGGTAAAGTTTAAATGTACGAAATAATTATTCAGAATATGAATCATTCAAAACCATTTTCAATTGTTTGCTCTGAATTTTCTTTTTATTTCATAAATACTTCATTCATTATCAGTTTACGGGTGTGGTGCTTACCACCACTGCACTGAAGCACAGAAGCTTATTGTGCCCCGTTCGCCTCCAGACTGTGCAACGCCAGCAACTCAGCAGCGCCAGGCGCCTTGTGCTGAGCCGCTTGGTGGGCCTTACGTCACCATGACACCCCCAACAAGCGGTCGCAACCCCGGTTTCTCAATGAGTCCCTCGGTACTAACACGACCCCCGGTTCTTCCAGAGTCCCGCGGGCCGCCACCATCGCAGGTCCAGCCTGGCGTACGACGAGGGTCCGATGAAGCGTTGCACAGTCGATGAGGGTAGAGGCGAATTTTTTGTGACCCTAACTTGTTGTTATTGACCCTAACAAGTCAGGGGGACCGCCGGCTTAACGTGTCCTCCGAAATACGGCCGACCAAGTGGTTGCCCGAAGAAGTGTTGCTTTGCATGCGAATATCGAATAACTCGATTTCGAGCAGTCTCATAAATACTTAGTATGATGTAGGCAAATTTTGTTAATCTGTTTTATAGAGAATTTTGTACTCTTCAATTTTGATTTGATGATAATTTTCTCTAAAAATGAAGGTAAGCGAGTTATAGGCGAAAAACTACTGTAGTGGATTAAAATCCCCGCTTGGGGAAAATGCCGGCAGTGAATTTTACAAATAAAATCGCGGTCAAATATGAATATAGTATGCGCCCCCCCCCCCCAAAGATTTGTATCTTTTTGAAAATTTTAAACTATTATTTATTCGGTTTTGTTAAGGTTGAGCGCCCCCATTGCGATGGTGCCTGAGGCAAACGCCTCACCCTTGCTACGGCGTTGTGCTCCACTGTGATTGGTTAACATTTAAATATTGCAAATCATATTTGCTGTTCGAAGCCGCACCTCTGCAGTCTTAAAACGAATGGACTATAGTATTTTGACTTCAAATTAAGTAGCGCCATCTGTTGATTACCTTTACAAATTTATACTTATATAATTTCCTTCTATTTTTCAATTAAAGTAGTTCAGGAACTACTTAGTAAACGTTGACTATGAACCGATTATCCTCGGATAACAAAAAATAACACAGTTATAGCTTGCGGCGTTTTTTATGAAACAACCTGTATATAAAATAAATATAAAGAACTCGACTAGCAATATTTATGTCGTCTCTCTAGTGGGGCGCCGAAATGTAGGTTAATAGAATTTTGTTTAACTTACATTTTAAAAACAACATCGACCACAAAAATCGATAAAGCAAAAGCGATTGTAACCTCACTTTTGCAGCAGCAGTTCTGTCAATTATGTTGGATGCTTCAATATTTTTCAGCAGCCTGACCCCAAAATTTTATGTGGCTTTAACGGGAACATCTTCGTTAATATCGGGTTTGATTTTGATATTCGAATGGTGGTACTTTCGCAAGTATGGTACTTCCTTCATCGAGCAACTCTCTCTTAACCACATCAGCCCTTGGATCGGTGGCCCGGACATCACTGAAAATGGTAACATGCAGTCGTCGAACGTGCCTGAGTGCAAAGTATGGCGGAATCCGTTAAATTTGTTTCGCGGTGCCGAATATCAGAGGTTTTATTGGGTTACACAAAAAGAACCTCTAACTTACTACGATATGAATTTGTCGGCTCAAGATCATCAGACGTTTTTTACGTGCGAAGCTGACGCAGGTAAAACAGAATACGAGATCATGCAAACGGCGTGGAGGGAACGAAACCCGCAAGTGCGTGTCGATACAGCCCACAAGGCTCTCGAGATTAACCCCGATTGTGCTGCTGCTTACATTCTAATTGCTGAAGAAGAAGCCACCACCATAACGGAAGCCGAAAAGATTCTGAAACAAGGCCTCAAGGTACCAAATTAATTACTTTATTTATAAGGTCCTATTTATCCCTTTAATCATGTCTGAAGTATTACAATCCTGCAAAACAGGAAAAGGATATCAATTATTAATAATTTGAGAGTTGAATTATATTTTTTATAATAGGTTAGATGCACACAATTAATAATCTCTAGTCAAGAGCGCTTATTTTGTAAATTATATGTGACAAAACCAAAAATCTGCTTTTTTAAACAATGAGGACATTTATTTTTACTTTCCGTATTAGAGCGCTAGATGGCGATCTACTTTTAGGGGAGAAATATAATTCATAATATAAATTTGTACAGCATTTTCTATTTTATAGCCCTTATATCTTTGATCTAGTATAGATTACATCCTCTTCTCTTTAATTCTCATTTATCTATTCTAACGGAGGGGGGAGGGGCAAAATATTACTGCTGTAAAATTTTAAATGGCCCTGAAATTATGTGGAATTCCCCATTATAGTTTGATATATTTAAATAAAATCTTCACAACTTAAAAAATCAATGATAATTTGCAAGAGGGTTTTTACATCTAAGGTAGTTTGCTAGACTGACCTTCGATCTGCCTGTGACCCTGTTTTGTATTGTAACGATGGCAATCATTAAAACAGGGGGGCCGACTGCTTTAAAAGTTTCAGTTCTAGCGCGAAAATTGCGCGTTTCCCTGCAAAGTGAATCTGCTATTCCTTTGCGAATTTTCTCTTAATTCTTCATTCTTATATAGGTTAGGGGTCGTCCATAAAGGAAGTTCACGTTTGAGGCGAGGGGGGGGGTGGACAAATGTGACGTTTGCATATAAATCCCTTTTGTTTGAATATTTTTTTATGTAATATTTTGTAAAGAAATGTATTTACTCCTTCAATTCCAAATGTATAAAATTTTAAACGTGGTATTAATAAAATACGAACCTAAAAATGCCACCTCCACTTGTAGGTATACAACCATGATACAAAACTTGTGAGAGTTAGAAAGTGAAAAGTTAAAAAAAGTTAACAGAAACAAATATTTGAAATTCAAAATAATTCAGAAGATTTTGACCAACTGTGACAAGGGGGAGAGGAAAGGTTGAAAAGTCCGAAAAAATTATGGACGACCCCTTACGTGTCTTGTTGTAAAACCTTGAAGGAACCAATCAGAATAACCTATTCAGTTGTATCACATAGATTATATTCAAATATCAAAATACCCTGTACGTTCATATAACCTAGATTCACAGGGGGGGGGGGTAGTAACTCAAAATCGGTGACTGTAAATTGCGTCCCACGGTCAAGGGTACGGGTAAATTGCGTCCCATCGGCAATATGGTCAGAACGGTTAATTGTAATCCCATTATTCTTTAAGCTGTATGGAAGTTTCAAATGTTTTGGTCATTTTACAATGCAGGGTACTACAACTATTATTACAACTTTTTTTTTCTATAAATATATTTGTTTATTGATTTTTTAAAGTTATTGTATTGTTGAAAAATTTATGGATTAGCTTTTTAAAATTACAATACAATCACCTAAAAGTGAAAATGGGGATTTTTTTTTCCAAAAAGTTTAGTTTACAAAGTAGAGTTTCTTGCTGTATTGAGATGCCTTCTTACGTTTTAGACAGAGGCGGATTGATGAGGGGGGGGTGGTTGAAATTAACCCTTGGTACAAGATCTTGTTTCAATAGATAGTATATAATAAAGAAATATAATATAACCTGTGAGTCTAAAGTAGCTGGACAGAATTCAAACGATAATAAAAAAAAGTTGGTTATAGAAAATTTAAAATTAATTAATTATTAATAAAGCACAATATATTGGGAACACAAAAAAAAACTTTAAAAACATAATGGTCCATTTTCTTCAATTGTTCGCACTTTTCTTTTAACACCCAGGGGCGGTCCTAGCAAGATTTTCAGGTGGTGCGAGATCTTATTTTGGCGCCCCCTCCCCCACTGCCCCCCCCCATTTTTTTTTTAATTTGATGAAATTTTTTCAAAAAAAAATTTAAAAAAAAAATATAAAAAGAAATTTTAAATTTTATTTATTGGCAGCAGAGAGTTTTTAGACTAAAGATACGATAATATGTGTTTAAAAAGATTTATTTAATCAAATTAAGAAATAAAAAAATTAACTACAAAGCCACTTTTCTCGCTTTTGCACCTGCAAATTTTTTTATTAGTTCGGAATAATCTAAGTCCTTGCCAATATTATTTTCTATGGACAAAATTGCTAAATCTGAAAGTCGCTCCTGACACATAGTCGAACGTAAATAAGTTTTAATCAGCTTTAATTTACTGAAGCTTCGTTCTCCATTGGCGACCGTTACAGGTATGGTTAACAGAATCCGAAGTGCTGTCCACACATTCGGAAATATATCCTGCCAACCATTTGTTTTAATAAGTTGAAGAACTTTTATTGGTTCTGCTGATTCAATGTCTTTCAACAGTGGATTCAGGTGTAAAAGTTCCTCAACCAATTCACAACCAGATATGTCATATTTTTCCCCATCGGTTAAACTTATCTCTAAATTCTCACATGCTTTGTCCAATTTTGTCTTTTCAGGAATTTCTTTGATATTGTACAAAAATGACCATACATCATTAAATTTCGATAGTTGTAAAAATCTATTAACCAACGCATTTTCAATTGTATCGATCATGGGGTAAAAGACGCTTATTTTAAACAACTTTTCGGGATCCGTTGGTGTCTCATCAGCGGCTTCGTATTCAAATAGTTTCTTTTTTCTTCGGATGCGGACTGGCTTAAAAATAATATCTATCCCAGCCTGAGAAGCAATTTCCGTAGCTGTTATCAGAGCAGTCGAATAATCCCTGTACTCTTTTACAAATTCCGAGCAGTTCTTCAGCAATCGTGAAGCGTTTGGTATATCCATTGTTTTAGACTGCATAGCCTTACTTACAATGTTTACTTGAAACAATATATCATACCAAGCCACCATTGTTATTATGAACTCAAATTGCTCCATATTCTGAATCAGGGACAAGGCCTCTGATGCTGCAACTGAGTCATTTGTTTCTTCGTGAAGTTCCAGAAGGGCGTCACGAACTGAAGAGTATTGATAACGAACTGCAGCGAGACTAGAAACTCTACTCTCCCAACGAGTTTCACAAACTTTTTTCAGCGATGGTGCTTCTACATGCTTGGATATCACTTCCCATCGCTTTGTTGATCCAGAGAATAGAACAAACAGTTTTTGAAGAAATCCGAACAAAGAAACCGATTTAACAGATGTTTTGGCGGCATCTGCTATTACCAAATTTAAGCTATGACAACCACATGGATTAAAAAATGCTCGTGGATATTGCTTCAAAACTCTGCTTTGGACACCTTTGTTTACTCCTACCATATTAGATCCATTATCGTATCCTTGACCGCGACAATCATTCATATCTAAATCAAACTCTTGCACAATATCATCAAGAAAGAGGCCAGTAAGTCCAGCTCCCGAAGAGTCACTTACCGGCTTGTAAGCAATGAAACACTCGCGCACTTGGACTTCATCTTCATTAGTGTCAACAAAACGCAATGTTAAAGATAATTGTTCAATGTGACTGACATCAGGAGTGCAATCCAGTATGATGGAGAAGTATTTCGATGATTTTACCATACTCAAAATTGTATTTCGAACTTCACTTCCAAGTAAGCCGATCAACTCGTTTTGAATATGTTTGCTAAAATAGTGAACATTAGTCTCCTTATTAACAATACGGCGGAGGTGCTCCATTATCACAGGGTCAAATTTTCCCATCAGTTGCACTAAACCCAGAAAGTTACCATTATTAGGAGTATATAGTGCCTCAGATTCAGATCCTCTGAAAGGCAAATTATTACTTGCTAAAAAGAATACTATGGACATCATTCGTTCGAGGATAGCAACCCACCGTGATTTCTCGTCTTTAATCTGTTTTTGCAAATGCTTGTCAATTCCACTAAAATTCTTTAATCGACTCGACGCTTCTATCCAACTGTTCATGGCGTGCTGGTGATGTGAGGAAGTTTCGTGAGTTTTGAGACGCACTGATAAGTGCGACCAGTCGTCAAATCCATCTTTTCCTAAATTAGAGTGGGACATTCTGTTGAATAAACGGCAACAAAAACAATATACTTTATTTTCAGATTTAGAGTAAACGAGCCATCTTCTTTTATAAGTTTCTCCATTTGGCATCACCCTTTGAAAATGCGTATTCGAAAAATGACGTCCGTCAGTTTTTTTTGGATACTTGTCGTTGCTCATTTCGTTACTAACAGGACCACGAATAATTATTTCATCTATGGTTCTAGAGTTAACGAATGACCATTTCGAAATACGTTATCATCAATTTCACAATTAGTATTTTGATTTTGAAGAGGTGACAGAGATGGTATGTCTGGTGTACTCTCTGTAATATTTTGAACTTCAGAGGAAATTCCAGAAATAGTTAGATTATTTTGTGCATACTGCTCTTCATCTTCATGGGCTTCATCTGAAGAACTTCTATTATATAGGTCTTCTTCCGTCGCGTTTTGAACTGGTTCTGATGATGCCGATTCAGATGACTTCTCAACTCTAAAAAAAGTTGCCATCAATTTTGCAGCCTTTTCACTTTCGTCTTGCTTTTTTCGTTTTCTTTTCAAGTTTTGAGCGCCGGATAGTTTTTTTGCAGGTGGGGACATTGTTAATAAAATTTCTACGGCAGCGTGGTGAGGATATTTTTAAAATAATGCACTGGTAATGGTAAATTTTCTTTTGACACCTTTGCTTGTCCATTCCTATTATAAATAGAGGTATGGGGGTATGGCGGACAGATTGTCTACCAACAAAAAAAAATATTTTTTATTATATTGGCAACTCTATTATTTTAAATATAGTTACATTGTTTACTGAATGAATTGTGTTTTTAAATAATATTTTTTCAAAATATTTTCTCAATTTGGCCCCTTTCCAACGGCGCCCGGCGCGGTTTTTTCAATTGTTCAGCTGATGTTGCTTCCCAACCATTCTTATAAACTAATTGCGATAAAATTGACCAGAAAGTTTCAATCGGACGAGCTGCCGGAATATTTGGGGGATTCGCATATTTTGGCACAAACGGTATATTTTGACCTTCTAACCAATTTAAGGTTTTTTTTGCATAATGGCAAGATGCCAGATCTGACCAAAAGATGATTTTATCATTTTTATGGTTTCTTTTAACAAAATTAACCATTTTTGGTAAACAATTTTTTATATAAGTGTCTGTGTTAACAGCAATACCAACTTGGGTTTGAATAAAAAAATTTGATATGCCTTTAACTGATATCGCACACCACGCTAACACTTTTGGTTCGAATTTTGATTTTCTTATGAACTTTACATTATCAGGAACTGTATTTTTATCGGTGGTATAAAATCCTTTATTTGCAACATCACAACTGTTCGCAAAAGTGAAGTACTTTTCATCGTCCATAATGATCACTGTATCGCCTGATAAAAAATGTTGTCTCAGAAGACGGCACTTTTCGGGTATTTCCACTAATTGTTTATCGGTATATTTTGGTTTAACGTTTCTCTTATACCTTTTCACATTTAATTTTTTCAAATTTCGGCAAATTGTAGTTTGTGCAACTTTAAATTTTCTGGATAGTATGCGAGTACTCACTCCAATTTTGTTTTCAGCAGCTTTCTTCAAGGAACTTAGCCGAGATTTTTTTAGAATTGATTTTCTTCCGGTTTTTTTTTTATTTTCAGGACCAATATTGTTATTACATCTCGAAATTATCGAATAAATGGTACTTCGACTGAAGCCTTCATTTATAAAATGATGTAAAACATGACTTTTATTTTGCTGCCCAAGCATTTTGAAAACGCGTTTACGCAAAAAATTCTGTTCGCACACTTTCATATTGACAATTCAAACTAAACTACTTCAATCGACGTTAAATAAATGAAAGAAGGTACAGTAAAAAAAACAAAAGGATTGCTAGATTATAACTAATGATTTGATGCGATTGAAATTTGGCCAGCTACTTTAGACTCATGCGTTAGAAAAATAGTATAATGATAAATTGGTTTTCTTGCTTTGTGAAGAATTAACACCTTATAGTATGATATTGAAATGGCAACACCGTTAATTATTTCTAGGATCCCGCTTTTCTAAAATCCCGGTTGGGGTGGCTTAATATTCCTCTAGTATGTTTAGCCCAAGTAACGGGCCTTCCGCTCCGCTCCATTAGGCCCTCCGGGCGGTTTTTGACCTTCAAATCGAATGTAACCTAAAAAATCGAAAATTACACCAAATTTATGGTGGGCGTGGCCGATGTTAGGTATTACCTCGTTATAATTCGTTAGGTATTACCTGTAATCCGACTTGAGTTCGGGACCCAATTTACCCATACCTTTTTCTGACCACTTCAAAAACCTTCGAAAATAGTGACCGCAGGACGCAATTTACCTGCGCCCCTCAAAATGAAGGTATGTTTTTAAAATTTGTAGCAATTTTAGTCCATTTAACAATATTTCAATTAAACATTCATCTAACTCCTTTGTAGAACGCTTGTTGTTTATCCCGGTGCACCCGAATTGCACCACGAAAAGATTAGTTCACAAATCTCCTACCCGAATTGCACCACCGTAATTTCAGGTAAACACCTCACCAAGGGTCGGTCGTCCGAATTGCACCACCTCTATTGTAATATTTTAGGTAAGGTGGTTTTATTGTTAAAAGTTAAAGCACAATGCTGGAGTTTAACCTGATGCCTCCTACATGTAACATCGATTATTTTTTTTTTTACGCGATTTTTTGGGGGTTAAACGTAATAGATAACTGCCGCATACCGCGACTATACTTTTTAATGCTATTTCGAGGGTCTCTCACATCCTGGTTGCATTTATCCCGGTTTTCTTGATCGGTGGCGCTTCTCGTATGTTTAGCCTAGTAACCAGAGTCAAAACCGCTCTGGACTCTGGAGGGGTGCAACCCGGAGCGGAGCGGAGGGGCGCCCCGGAAGAGTAGGTTTTGACGATGGATTACCCTCCTTATCGAATGCACACCCCAAAATTGGAAGGCAAAAAAAATTTAATTTTTTCACTGTTTTGGGTTATTATTTTATTAATACCTGCTCCGACCCTGTATAATATAATATGAATTAATATATTAAACTCGAAATTTAAATTGCAAAGAATTTAGATATTTGTGTATTTATTTCTTTATAATATTATCTGTTTGCTTGTGATACCTGCTCGGTTTGCTCATGGTGCAATTCGGTAAAGCGATTACGGAACGACATTTGACCGTGGTGCAGTTCGGTCAAGGGATTACATTTACCTGGGTACAAGAAATGACCCCTGATAAGCCGTGGTGCAGTTCGGGTAGCACCGTTTATCCATAAACAGCGCCTATAGAAAATATTAACCATTTACCTGGGAGTATCCCATATGTACCAATTTTTCATACATGTTTTGGAAGCTTATGGTAAACCCTTAGGACCTACGGCTTAACGTGGAATCCAAACAACGTCGCAGATAGTTTCTTTAAGTGGTCCTGGAATTCTAACTCGGAACCCTCACATCGAAAGTTTACTATAGCATAATATAGTGACTCTTGAAAGTTATTTAAAATTTCTACAAATTTAAAAATGGACAACTTCCGTTTTGCTTGAAATGAAAGAGTTCAAAGCAGACATAAGCACTTTCTACCCCCCCCCCTCTCAAAATGACTTCAGGATCCTTTCTTGCTTCAGCCAGTTTACTTTTTGTACGTAGTAATTGTTGTTCTAGTACTGTAAGTTATACATAAGCGGACTGACTTCTTAGGGCCAATTATATAAAAGAAAAAAATGATCTTTGGATCAGAGTTAACTCAAGAATTTCTGGTGTACAACAAAAATCCCTGGGTTAACTCTGATTGAGGATGATCTTCTGTTATACAACTGGCCTGTAATTAATACGATAAGCCCCGTATGGGCCGGCCTCTTTCGGGGCCATATCCACTGAATATTTTTCTAAACCAAGAAGTCATTATTGAGTTAAGGGTAGAGTAGTATAAGCTCCCCCCATTTTGAAGCTCCATTGTAAAGCAATTTTTAAAACTAGCCATCTTTCCAAATATTACCTCTAAATTTCAAAGTGATATTGAGGTTTCTTATATGGCTTTGAAAAAAATAAACAATCGGTGTGCTTTTATTAATTTGTTAACCATATTAAAGCACAAACAGACTTCTCAAAATTAAGAACTAATCACTTGACCAAGGTCGTGTCTATGAACTGACGATAGGGGGCAGCTTATAGGGTTCAAAAAACTTACTTGAATCAACAGCGCCGTAGCGAGCTCTTCCGGCGCGGCGCCTGAGAAAAATTTGAATATATGCGTCCCCTCCCAAAAGATTCCTATCATTTTGAAAATTTTAAACTATTATTTATTGGGTTTTGTCGAGGTTTAGCGCCCCCATTGCGATAGCGCCTGAGCAAAGCCTTGGTCGTCTCACCCTTGCTATGTCGCTCGCTTAGAGTAATGAAAAGAAATGGATGCTTATCAGGAACTCATTTAGGCTGCCGGGTCTGGGGGGTATGGAATACCCCCCAGGTACACTTAATTTATTACGAAAGAAAAACTTTTACGTCCCTCGGTATTAAAAAGAACTGTACTGGGATAGTTATGAAAAATATCTCCAAAAATAACCCCCCTGTCGGATTATAAACAAAAATTGCAAAAGATTCAATGAATAGTAATAAATTTTGATGTTTCTGAATAATGACAAGTGTACCTGGGGGGTATTCCATACTCCCCAGACCCGGTCGTGTAATATCGATTTTTATGGTTGGGAACTTCTGAAGATCTTAATATATTATAAAATACGCATAGTACGTCAGAAGCACCGTTTCCATGGTAGCGTAACGGATTGCCCCCCCCCCCGCCGAATATGGAGATTATTTTTATCGGTAGGAATTTTTCTTTTCAATTTAAATGTATTTGAATAACTGTCGCGATGATGACGTGATAGTTTTACCGGTTACCCAGTCAGTTAAAGGGAAATGAAAAAGAACGCGTTGGAATCAACTTTCCTAAAATCCCCAGTCTTATCATTGGACCAAATCTGAAGAGGAGAAAACTCGCTACAAAACGAGGTTTCAGTATTTACTTCAGATCTGAAGTAAATCCTGAAACCTTGTTTTGTTCACCATCGATGGTAAAGTTTAAATGTACGAAATATTTATTCAGAATATGAATTATTCAAAACCTTTTTCAATTGTTTTCTCTGGATTTTATTTTTATTTCATAAATACTTGGTATGATGTAGGCAAATTTTGTTAATCTGTTTTATAGAGAATTTTGTACTCTTCAATTTTGATTTGATGATAATTTTCTCTAAAAATGAAGGTAAGCGAGAAACTACTGTAGAGGATTAAAATCCCCACTTGTGGAAAAGGCCGCCAGGGAATTTTAGGCGATTTTACAAATAAAATTGCGGTCAAATTTGAATATATCCCCAAAAGATTCTTATCTGTTTGAAAATTTTCAACTATTATTTATTGGGTTTTGTCAAGGTTTAGCGCCGCCATTGCGATGGCGCCTGAGGCAAAAGCCTCAGTCGCCTCACCATTTGCTACGGCGCGGCGCTGTGAATCAAGGAAGTACAGGTCAGACAGGAAAACTCATTTAAAATTGTAAAGAGGGAAAATATCAGAGTGAATCTAGTTAATTATTTCTAATATTTTTGTCAATGGGGGGGGGGGATCCCCCTAAATCTCAGCTTATTTGCGACCCTGCAATTTAATCAAACCGACCCTGAATTGATTTATTCAAAAAGTAAAAAACACAAGAAAATTTACAGCAAAATCTTCTAAATATTATTACGAGACATATTTAAGCAAATCGCCTACGGCGCTAAAATCGTTTGTGGGGGTGTAATCGTGGTTTTAAAACTCAATAAACGAAGCTGAGGCAAGACTATTTGTCAAGAAACTAAAATTTCCCGTTTTGGAAAAATACAAAAGCCACAAAAAGTACCGGCATAAACCGCATTCTCCATGTGGCCAATTCACTCCTGCCCTATTCTGAAATTTTTGTATGTACTCAATTTACATAAAAAACACATGTAAAATATTGATCACAGTACTGAAAATTTAGTTATATCATCGCATTATGTAGCTCCCAAAATCAATAAGCTCTTTGTACTTTTTTTAAAATAGTACAACTTTTTTTGATATTTTTTACAAGTATAATCGTGTATGTTACAATAGTAATTATGCATACAAAAAAAGTATAAAGGACTTTTAAAGGTCAATTTATTGTCCTGTCCATCTTCTATTAATAATATTATTGGGTGCACCCACCAACTTTTTAATTTCACTAACTACCATCAATCACATCAGTATTTTTGCTTTTTTTGTCAATTATTTCCAAAATATTACATAAATAATTAAAATAATCACCACTTTCTACTAATCGTTAAACCTTCGTGCGTGCAAGTACGGAAATATTGGTCATTTACCCATAGGAACATCGCTTAAACTGAAATCAAAAATTTTCGTTTTAAGGAACAATTTTTTACGTGTTTGTATAAAAAGTTGTTTAAATATTAGTGGAACATGGCATTATTTTTGTACAATTTTGGACGTAAAGTAGCTCAAAAGAAAGAAGCTGTATCTGAAATTAAATATTAAGCACATTTATAGACGGCGCCGTTTTTACAATGTAAAATGTTGACACCACCTTTCTGTTTAGGTGGCCGAAGGAAATTACCGAAAATCTCAGCAGTTGCAGCATCAAGGCACGCTCATGGAGGCACAACATCGACGCGACACCAACGTTTTGATTTACATAAAACGACGTCTGGCCATGTGTGCACGAAAGCTAGGTAAAGTAAAAGAAGCCATAAAAATGTTCCGGGATTTAACGAAGGAGGTGCCCCCAATTATGAACGTCTTAAACATACACGAAAATTTAATCGAAGCCCTTTTAGAAGCGCAAGCCTACGCTGATGTCCAAGCCGTTTTGGCTAAATACGACGACATTTCTTTACCAAAATCGGCGACCATCTGTTACACGGCGGCGTTACTCAAGGCACGCTTGGTGGCCGATAAATTTTCGCCGGATTCGGCAAGCAAAAGAGGACTCAATACCGCCGAAATGGCGGCAGTCGAGGCGATCCATCGCGCTGTGGAGTTTAACCCTCACGTTCCAAAATATTTGCTCGAAATGAAGGCCTATATTTTTCCACCAGAGCACGTTTTAAAGAGAGGCGATTCGGAAGCCATAGCGTACTCTTTTTTCCACTTGGCTCATTGGAAAAACATGGAAGGCGCTTTAAATTTATTGCACTGCACGTGGGAAGGCACCTTCCGAATGTTACCGTATCCTTTGGAGCGTGGACATTTATTTTACCCTTATCCTACTTGCACGGAGTGTGCAGACAAGGAACTGCTACCTGCATTCCACGAAGTTTCTGTTTATCCTAAAAAGGAATTGCCATTTTTTATTATATTTACGGCTGGTTTGTGTTCGTTCACGGCGCTGTTGGCTCTGTTAACCCATCAGTACCCGGAACCTATGGGCTGCGTTGCCAAATCGGTCCTCCACTGGATATCTTTACCTCTTTATTACGTCTTTGAGAAACTCGAAAACATCATACCTGGAAATATTATGCAGGTTTTCCGGATGTAAAACTGGTTTTCAATATTCGTCCCGTTTTTCTATTTATTTCATATTGGAAGTTCTTGAAAAATGAAGTGAGGGTAAATCTTCGTATTGAACTGATTCGCCCATATCAAAAATCCGATTTTTCTAAGTAAAAACAAGAGGAAAAACGATTAAAAAAAATTTCAACGGCTTTATATTATTTTTTTAAATTTTTCGATTTATGTAATTTACACCGCCAAGTGGAGAGAAATCTACAATATTTTAGTATTCCCCTTTTTGTACTTACGAATAATAATGGGGCAGATTATTTTATGAAATAATGTGATAAAAAATCATGTACAAAAATTTGTTTGTGTTGAAATTAGTTGTGTTTTTTATATTATTTGATTCTATTGTTATTAAATTATGGATTCTGACGAGAGTCAATAAAAAAATTTACATGAATTTAAGGCTTTTTTTTTAAATATCTGTATTTTTAGTTTAGCCTAAAATAGTACATTATCGTCGTGCATATGCTGTTTTTTGCAATTCCGGGAGGTAAAGTAGGAACTTCGCCAATTTAGAAACTTAAAGCAAAAATTTAACGCATTTTTTTAATAATGCACGTGGTCGATAGATCGCAAAATAGCACTAGTAATATTACCAACCCTTTCAAAAAGTACTAGGAAATAGCCGATGGCACCCCTGATCCTACCAGTGATTCATTTCATTTACCTTTGTGCCTTTGAAAGAGCAAGACGTACCATGAGCGAGAACGTAGAAATTGCCGAAGATGGCGTTGGTGGAACTGTTGCCGACAAAATCTGGAAAACTGTACCAAAAGCACTACGGCGCTTTTGTGCAGTGCAGTGGCGGCTCGTGGCAAATATTTTTGGGTGTTCTGCATTATAAAATTATTAGTCAAATTCTAATCTGAGAAAAGATATTTTATTACCAAAATTTGTTAAATATTAATTAATTTTTTTAATTATTAAAGGAATACGCCGCTCCTTATTTTCAGCAAACTTATCGATCACTTTTTCATTAAAATTTGGTATGGCGGAGATGAATTTTTTTTCTATTGACAGCATAGAAAGAGCCGTTAATCGATCTTCGCACATGGTGCTCCTTAAAAATGTTTTTATCCGCTTTAGGGTGGAAAAACTTCGTTCCGCTTCAGCAGTAGTCATCGGCGTTGTCACAAGTATTTGCAGCAATTTCTTTGTTTCGATCATTGTCTCGTCCAAATTATTAGAAATTATAAATTTTAGGAAAGGAACTGCACCACGTAAATCTCTGCATTCTGCGTTAGAATATAATACCGAAAGCTATGTCTTAAGACGGGGTTTATTCAACACATTATAAGTTGAGCAAGAAACCTCTAATTCTTGGTTTGGAAATTTGTTCAAGTATTCTATACATTTTTCAGGAAATAAAAGTGATGCAGCTACCAAGTGGTTTGTGAATGCAAAGCGGTCTTTTGCATTGTTTATAATTACATCACAAATCTCTATGCAAGCAATACGGTGATCATCATTTGGGCGTTTCCTTTTTGTCTCGCCACAAGCAGTATAAAATTTTGATGCTTCATTCACTATGGAGTCTATTTTACTTCGAACACAATTAATACTTTGTTCAAACACACCTATGATGTGAGCTTCTGTCGGATCCATATTTCTTTTTTGCATTTGATTATATAGAATATCAACATGTGGCATAATATAATGGAAGAAAGTCAACCAAAAAATAAAATTTTTATCTTGCAGAATTCGTCGAATACCTGAAGCTTGCTTGCTAGTCAATGCGTTAGACTCTTCTTCCAACTGTTCCATGCAATCAATAATGGAGTTCCTATGTTCTTATACAACATTAACTGTTCGAATATTAAAATTCCATCGTGTAGGAGCAGAGCAAGGTACATTTCGTCCCGCGATTTTATCTAGCACTGCTACACGTTGGGGTGAATGACTAAAAAATCCGGGAATATCATGTAAATCACCGAAAAAAATTCGAACTTGAGAATTTATAGAACATGCTCTTAACATAACTAAATTCAGTTGATGAACATAACAATGAACAAAATGAGCATTTTTATATTTCTGTTTAATTCGCGCCTGAACTCCACTATGTTCTCCACTCATTACCGCGGCACCGTCGTAACTTTGTGCAATAAGTTTATCATTGTCATTTTTCAATATCGGGTCTATAACACATTTAGTTTGAGACAAAATTTCGGCATCATGTTTCGTCGGAAGCAAACAATTCCAGAACCGTTCAACTGGATCCCCATCTTTTGTTACATATCGAAAAATAGTAACCATTTGAAATTTCGCGGAAACGTCTGTAGTTTCGTCAGCCATTACTGCTAAAAATGGTGTTTCCTTAATTTCTCGAACGATCTCTTCATGACAGACTTCTAGCATGCAATCTAAAATGTCATTTTGTATGGTTTTTGAGGTACCTTTAAAGATAGTTGCATTTTTTAGATGTTCCTCAAGAGATTTATCAAGTTCCGACGAAAAATTTATCAATCCGCGAAATACTCCAGGATTTTCAGATGTTTCAGATTCGTCATGTCCTCGGAGAGCAAGGTCAAATGATCCACAAAACTTAATATAATTTATAATTTTTGATAAAACATATCTATTTTTCATTACTTCGTCATTATGTTTTTTTATGTTTATCCAATATGCGGAATCAAGTTGAGCCTCTAAGTTGATTTTGCCAAATAAAGCAAACCGTATTTCTGCACTAATATGAGTTTTAGAGTTCTCGTGTTTTCTAATTTTTTCAGTTAAATGCACTAAATCTCTCACTCCTGTTTCCGTCCAAAGTTTTTCACTACGGTTCTGATCAAACAATACACATGGAAAACAGAAAAAGGCATTCTTCTGGTTACACCCACAAATCCAATTGTTCCTTAAGTAAATATCCTTATTAAATTGTCTCTTATATGTTTTACCGCGACTTTTGCCTTCCACTTCAATAATTAATTCAGGTTTAGGACGCCCCTGTTCTTTTACAGCTAATTTTTCTTGATAATTAAGTTTAGAAAACTTATTTTCGCTTAATTTAAATATAACATCCATTGCAATTAATGCAAGTTTACACGTTTTAAATACAACAAAAAAATTGCGCTACTGTTAATATCTTAACCTTTGTACCTAAACACTTGCAATGATAAAAACACAATAAAATGTTTCCTTATCTTTGAATAGCGCTGCAAGTGATGCAGCTCTTTTTGCGTATTTTTACCGCATTTAAATTTTCAACGAGTCGATCCGATAGAATACGAAGCGTAAAGTTTTAACGTTACGAAGTGAAATTTTGGATCACAGATCTGCGTAGTCCGTCAACGATTTTGTTAGCATACCTTGTCTTGCATTTATGCTTTCATATTTATTTGGCCGACTGACTGACTGACTGGCTCGGTTGCCGACAAGTGTATAGCATTCAAGTTAGACAAACATTTTGATAGCGGACTGGACGTGTATTTATTATTACACTATTTATGTGACTAACTGTTAAATTATAACTGATATGCTAGCGAAAATAAGAAACACGCTTTCAAAGCAAAGCTGATAATGCACCATTCTTTATAATAATTTAAATCTGATTGAGGTTATAATTATATAATTAATTATGCAAGTATTGGTATTTTTATTGTTATTTTTTGTGGTTCTGCAGCTCCCGTGGTAGAACCGCCACTGGTGCAGTGGTGCAAGAACAAAGAATTGGCAGATTATTTTACTGAAGACGTGTTTTTGGCATTTTTTTACGAAAAGGCTAAAACGTTGAAGTCGTCGACCATGTGTCGACGGATGTGGTTGTTCGGCCTCAGGGTAATCGCAACCATACGTGTAGACCGTGGTTGTTCGGCCTCACTCCAAGATTCTAAAGTAGCCTATGTTTTTCGTAGCGTTGTAAATAACTTCTACACCAAATTCGATCGGTTGACCGTTTGACAGCATTCATTATTGTTTTTTAAGTTGATTTTGAGTAGCCTGCCTTCCTTTAAGGAATCTCGATAATCCATTCATGCGCGTCCCATAGGGACGCGCATGAATGGATTATCGAGATTCCTTAAAGGAAGGCAGGCTACTCAAAATCAACTTTCCTTTCCTTTGCGAATTTTTGCAGTATTTCAATACAAAAACATGCGCAGGGACCTACATAATAACTGTGCCAAATTTGGTTCCGATCGGTCAAACGGTTTAGGAGTCTATAGGGAACATACATACACACACACACATACATCCATTTTTATATATTGACCTGTATTTTCCTTCCCCGCGTACAAATTTTTTATTTGATATTTGTATTTGATTTTTGCATTTATTGAATGCACTACGCAGGCCGGCCACTAGCAATAAGTAACATTTATTTATGAATTTATGGCACTCAAAGCAAAAATTTATGGCCAATTTGTGGCACGCGATACAAAAATTTATGGCACTCGATACAAAAATTTATGGCAAATTTATGGCCGCACCCCGAGGGGAGGAAATCCCTTTATATCTCGCCCCATCCAGACAATTTACAAAAAAGTGTGTGCATATTTCAAGCTAAAAAGAAACCAGTTTCGTGAATTACCCTGACTATTGTAGTAATAGTCAGGGACGTGCTCAACCAACTTTTTTCAGGGAGGAGCAATCCTCAATTTGCCAACCGAATCAATTAAAAATTGCCTGGGTATAAATTGGGACATCAAAAATAGATCATTTTATAAATAATAAAAATATAATTTTCCCTATTAAAAATTCTTAAACTTAAAAAAATAAAAACATTTTATTTTAAAAAATATTCAATATTTTCAGGCCGGCCCGGCCCTGCAAACACGTGTTTTGTTGTTTAAAAATTTATATTTATAGCAAAACCGTGTTGTAGTAAAGCAATTTTTGAGGAATCTTACAACTTTTAGGACAAATATTTGTCCTTTATAATCGCGGCCCTAAATAAAATAATTATGAATACTTAACCCTTTCACCAGTTTACCCACAAATTTGTGGGTAAAAAATGAAGAAAATATTTTCAGAACCCCACAGATTTGTGGGTAAAAAATGAAGAAAGAAATGCAAAAATTTGTCAATAACAATCACATAAATTTTTATATACAAGATATAATTTTTACCAAATTTGATCATGGGATGAGCATGGGTTCGGTTACTAAAAATAATTTAAGTATTTTAAATTTTTAATTTTAACTAAAATTTATGATATTTTATGGCAAAGTCGTAAAATTTATGATTTTTATGGCAATTTTCAAAATTTATGATTTTTTATGAATTTATGGCAAGTGTCCACCCTGACTACGGCACTTTTGTGCAGTGGTGCAAGAACAAAGAATTGGCAGATTATTTTACTGAAGACGTGTTTTTGGCATTTTTTTACGAAAAGACTAAAACGTTGAAGTCGTCGACCATGTGGTCGCACTATTCCATGATCAAGGCCGTGACTAAACTAGAAAAAAACATTGACATCGGCAATTTCCACAAGTTATCCGCTTTTATGAAGCGGAAAAACGAAGGATATGTGGTGAAAAAATCGCGCGTCCTAACATCTCCCCACGTGGCGACATTTAGTAAATCTAGTGACTTTTATCAGTCATCTGATGACTTTTTTATTGCCCTAGGGCAAAAAAGTTTTTTTCTCCCGCTGCCCCCCCTAATTTTTAACTTTACTCCCCCAGGGTAAAAAAGTGCCCCTTTTCACCCGCAAATCGGAGTAAAAAGTGAGTACTTTACCCCCGGAATGGCAAAAAAAGTTTTTTTCTCCCGCTCCCTCCCTATTGTTTAACTTGACTCCTCCAGGGCAAAAAAGTGCCCCTTTACACCCGCAAATCGGGGTAAAAAGTGAGTACTTTACCCCCGGAATGGCAAAAATAGTACATTATGTCATATTAAGTACAGTCGTGCATATACTGTTTTTTGCCATTCCGAGAGGTAAAGTAGGAACTTCGCCAGTTTAGAAACTTAAAGCAAAAATTTAACGCTTTTTTTTTATAATACCTACACGTGGTCGATAAATCGCAAAATAGCACTAGTAATATTACCAACTATACTACTAAAAATTACTAAGAAATAGCAGTTGGCACCCCTGATTCTACCAATGCCATTGATTCCAATGCTTCATTTCATTTAAATTTGTGCCTTTGAAAGAGCAACACGTACCATGAGCGAGAACGTAGAAATTGCCGAAAACTTCTCGGATTTTGGTAAGATGTTCGGTATCGCTAATTACGGCCAGATACACATTCATGTAAATGTACAAAAATGATGATTTTATAATAAATTAAAAAATTTAACTTTTACAGATTTTTACTACTAAAAAGTCACCAGTCATCTGGTGACTTTATTTACCGCTCACCCCCCTATTTTTTAACTTTACTCCCGCTCCCTCCCTATTATTTAACTCGACTCCCCCAGGGTAAAAAAGTGCCCCTTTACACCCGCAAATCGGGGTAAAAAGTGAGTACTTTATCCCCGGAATGTAAAAAACACTTTACAAGCACTAGAAAAATTACGTTAACCACAAATCCATCGATTTTTTTTTAAATGTGTCTGAGATTAGCAGTAAATGGAACACATCCAAATAATTATGAAGAGATTACCATGAGACATCAGTTCGAAATAACAACCAAATTTACTAACCTTTAATTTTCTACATTGTTGGGCTCAGCATCGACGGGCATCAGAAGTGGGATATACTCTCAAACTGTCTGCTATAAATTGTGTAAAATGATTACAAAAGGAGGAGAGAAATAGAATAAATTCAAATATTTTATTGATGGGTATTTTTTAAAAAGTCAATACATCATAAATATAATAAAATATATAATTTATACTAAAATTTGATAATAAAACATACATACATAAATATAAGTTATTAGATTGTTAATATCAATTAGAAAATGAATACCAAGTTCATTAAAGTGACAATTAAGTAAGAATAAACAGTAGTTCGAGTATAAAACGTTGTTCAATTTTTTGGCCCAATATTTAAAAAAAGCGCTAACTTGCTAATTAGATTATCCCATTCATTAAATTTGAGTTTATTAAAACCGCGCACAAGGTAAAACGATCTCAGTCTTTTTTGCAAATTTTCAGTCAAAATTTTCAACTCAACTACCTCTACCTACTGCAAAATGAAAGGTTTCGTGTTTAAATTATTCATTTTACTCTTCAGATCTGGTAACCTTCTTTAAATTATTCAATTTTACAACGAGGAATAAAAACTTTCGTAACAACGATATAAATTAATATCATCAATTATTAACGTTTTAATTTTACTAATACACAAATTTATTTATTTAATATTCGATTGTTAAAAAAAGACGAGAAACCCAGCTAGTTAAAGTCGTTAGTTTGGGAGTTTTTGTCAATTTTATTAATTTGATGAGGACAACAACGGACACAACATTTATAGTTTTTTCGCTTTAAATGATTGTACACTTTTAATTTTTGAAAAAGCGACTTTACTTGTGTTACATGCACTGTAAGACAAATAAAATCGAAACTTAGGGGGCCACAAAGTTACGCCAAGATTGAATTTTTCAAGTCCGAAACGACACAAAAACGTAGATAGAAATATTTAAAAACCATGTAACGATAACTTACACTATTTTATTGTACATGTATTTACACAAGTAACTTAAAAAATTAATTTATCGATGGCATCATTTTAATTAAAGACAAATTAAAACACTGTACACGTAAGACAAAACTATGTTCACCAATAATAATTAAAAAAATGGTGTTAAATCATTGAGCATTTTAACTACACACATTTCAATTTATTTAAAAAAGTCTCCTACCTAATCCTTCACATCCTTCCAAACCATATTTGTTTCGCCTTTACGGGGCAAAATGAGTATTTTTATTTTTATGAAAGCAAAACCGTTAAAATTCGCAATTTATCGACATATCGCACAGTTATAAGATTCCGTTTGTGAAGTACTGAAAACCGTCGTAAAGTTTCGTCGACAACGAATGGATGCTGCATTCGACCATACGGTCCACTTCCAACTGCAACTGTTCTTCCGTCATGTTCAGATGGAAACGATTTTTTAGGTTCTGCATCGTCGCTGCGCCCGACTTGAAGCACGGCAGTTGGGTACCTAAAAATGATGAGGACAAAAATGACTTCACTTCATTTCGACCCCGTTCTTAAATTATCATATAACACCTGTTTACAAAGTAAGTTTTGCAGGGTCGTTCAGTCAAATCAACCAATAGTTTGGATCTTGCATATTTATTTGAATAAATAACAAAACATTTTTAATTTCCTTAATTAAATTAATTTCTCGTCAGAAAATCCATCTCGGTAAATAATTTAAGCCACCAAAAAATTGAGTTATGATATTTCATAACTTTAAATTTTAGCAACCTTATAAATAGACATCCTACGTAATAAAAGTGCATTATTTATTGACATAAAGAGATAACACATCTTTTAATATTGCATGTCAAGTCCAATCGAGTTATGAATTTTTAAACACAAAAATGGGAAATTTTTATGAAACATCGGTAGTAGCATAAATTTTTATCTTATTAAATTAAACTTTCTATCAATAACCTATTGCTATTATTGCAAGTTCATAAGATCAACTTTATTTTTATTGTTTAATTAACGAACAGGTTAATTTTTAAATTTTAATTTATTTAATAATAATGCTCAGTAGCAATAACAAATTTAAAAAAATAAATCAATATAGAAATTAAAAGTTCTTCTAAAATAGAAAATAATAGAGGCTATTTAAAAACAATAAAATTGCATCATGCCATGTTTATGCATCACGCCATTGCATAGCGCCCATAAAATCAGCCAGATGAAGAAAGTATAGAACACAATTCTGGTGTTCCACACTGCCAGCATAACAAGTCACTGATTCACTTATCAAATAAAAATCAGCAAGTGGTTTACAATAGACCAATCAATGAGCTTCAATTGCTTAATCCTAGTAAATGTCGAGCTTTAATTACTTGATTTGTTAAGTTGTTTTCTTCTAGTATATATTTTGTATTCTATGAATAAATAATTTATGTATTGGGAAAATAAACGGTAGAAAGTACTTATGAATATTTGTATTAATGGGCGATTGCTTAAAAATGCCGAAAAACATTAATAGCAATTTGTCCTAAACTGGAATAATTTTTACTACTTATAATCCAGGCAAGGAAGGTTTTTAGCTTGCAAAAAATCCGGGCAAGCTGAATTTTGGCAGAGATGTACATTGGAGTGTTCTAATGAACCCCCCAATAGTCCCATAAAATCCCAATAGTGTTTTTTCATATTTTTCCATGGCACACTAATACTTAAATTATTGACCGAAAACACGACCCACCCTTAAAATGGCACAATATTGATTCGTTGCAGGGAGAGAAATGTTTTCGGGTACGGGAAATGCTTTTAATAATATATTAATTGAAATTGTGGCCAAGGTTGGAAAATGAAGAGAAAATAGATTTTTCCAAAATTTGCCCAAGTTATAGTATCTTCCAAGTAACGAAACCGAAATTTTGGTTTGAGCTTACAGAAGGTCCGGGCAAGCTGAAATTTGGCAAAGATGTATATTGAAGTGTTCTAATAAACTCCCAAAATGACTCATAAAAATCCCAAGCCGGCGTTCCCTCAAATAAGGATTTTAACCCCCTCAGTGCGGTGTTTCGCCTATAGCTCACGTATTTTTACTTTTACGAAAAATTACCATTAAACAAAGTTTAATTTGCATATTAAAGTATGTATTGTAGTACTACCTACTGCAGCGCCATAAGTTATAGAAATTTTATGTTCTTCAACTTTAGTTAATGGTAATTTTTCGTAAAAGTAAAAATACGTGAGTTATAGGCGAAACATCGCACTAGAGGGCTAAAATCCTCATTTGACGCCGGCTTGGGATTATTAAGAGTCATTTTGGGGGTTTATTAGAACACTTCAATATACATCTTTGCCAATTTTCAGCTTTCCCGGACCTTCGGTAAGCTCAAATCAAAATTTCGGCTTCGGTACTTGGAAGATACTATAACTTGGGCAAATTTTGAAAAAATCCATTTTTCTCTTCATTTTCCAACGTTTGCTCAAATTTTAATTAATTTACTTTAAAATCACTTCCCGTACCTGAAAACATTTCTCTCCTTGCAAGGAATCAATATTATGCCATTTTAAGGGTGAGTCGTGTTTTGGGTCAATTATTTCAATATTAGTGAGCTATGGAAAAATTTGAAAAAATCTATTTTATAAAGAATTTTATGCTCTTCAATTACGGTCTGATAATAATTTTTCATACAAGCGTAAATAAGCGAGTAACCCCCGCTTGCGGGGGACGCCGGCGTGGGATTTTATGGGACTTTTAGGAGGTTCATTAGAACATTCCAATGTACATCTCTACCAAAATTCAGCTTGCCCGGATTTTTTGCAAGCTGAAGCCAATTTTTCGGCTTCGTTGCCTGGACTATTACAATAATAATTATAATATAAACTAGCTGGCACAGTCGGCCTACCGGCCGCCTTTAGCCATCTAAACCGTGTCGGATGTGGTTGTTCGGCCTCAGGGTAATCGCAACCATACGTGTAGACCGTGGTTGTTCGGCCTCACTCCAAGATTCTAAAGTAGCCTATGTTTTTCGTAGCGTTGTAAATAACTTCTACACCAAATTCGATCGGTTGACAGTTTGACAGCATTCATTATTGTTTTTTTAAGTTGATTTTGAGTAGCCTGCCTTCCTTTAAGGAATCTCGATAATCCATTCATGCGCGTCCCATGGGGACGCGCATGAATGGATTATCGAGATTCCTTAAAGGAAGGCAGGCTACTCAAAATCAACTTTCCTTTCCTTTGCGAATTTTTGCACTATTTCAATACAAAAACATGCGCAGGGACCTACATAATAACTGTGCCAAATTTGGTTCCGATCGGTCAAACGATTTAGGAGTCTATAGGGAACATACATACATACATACATCCATTTTATTTATATATTGACCTGTATTTTCCTTCCCCGCATACAAATTTTTTATTTGATGTTTGATATTGTATTTGATTTGATTTTTGCATTTATTGAATTTACGAACATTTTTAATTTTGCGTACAAGTGTAGATGGGAGATTAGAAAAATGTGGCGGTCAGTCGAGTCAGGTCCGCGCGTTGCGGCTTGCGATTGGATTTTGTATTTTGGATTAAAGAAAAATAAATTGGAAGTTGATTAAAAAGTTATAGTTTTTGATTTCCTTTCCCTTTGTGAAATTTTGGAGAGAAGGAACTCCACATATTTAAATTGTTCGCCCGGCGGGCGTTATATTTTTTAGAACACCACATCTTAAATTGGATCGCCCAACGTGTGGCTATTTATTGGCTTTACCAATAATAGCGTGGGGTGCAATTGGAAATTTGGACTTACTATACCCCTGAGATTGGAGTTTTTTTTTAATTTGCTAAGATGGATGATAAGGCTAAACCTTTAGGGGAAAGTACCCCGGAAAAAATAAATGAAGGGCCTAGTGGAAAAAGTAGTTAAGTCACTTTTTTTTCAATTTTGTGATTTTTATAATAATTTGTAGAGAATAAATGCCGCAATGTGAAAATGTGCTCAACTACAAATTGAACAAAAAGTGACTTAGCTACTTTTTCCACTAGGCCCTTCAAATGTAGACGCATCAGAAGAAGAAGATTCCTTTAATCCTGGTAATGTTTTCCAGAGCACAATAAATCCTGAAATCAACTGGCAGGAAATGATGAAATTATTAACAAAAACAATAACAGATACAATGAATAAAACAATAGAAACAACAAATAATAAAATAGATACATCAAACCAAGAAATGCAAAATAACATGAAACAAATAAATAAATCCCAGATCGAGTTCCAAGGGAAGATGGAAAATATTGGCGCAGCTCTCCGTGATATACAAAAAAAAGCTATCACGAAGGAAATACAGGACATGGGCGTACAGGATGTTAAGGCAAATTTTGATACAAAAATTAAAGAGTTGGAAGACGCCGTAGAAGAAATAATGCGAGGAGACAACAAGGGTTATTCTGAAAAAATTGAAGTAGAAATTCCAAACAAAAAAATTAAAATCCAGGGGAAGGAGATGGAATGGATAGACCAAGAGACGTTGGATGTTAATGAGGAAGATCAAGTAATTGTTAATGAAATTACGGTTGAAGGAGACCAGGATGTGGAAAATAGTAATAAAAATAAACGAACAATTAGTATGAAGAAAGAAAAAAATTGTAAGAATGTAGAATTAGCGTACAAAATACGAGTATGGAACGAACTAAAAAAAATGATACTAGACAACATAATTGAAGAAGCCGCAACTTCATATTTGAATTTATTAATGGTGGTCGAAAAGAATGTTGGAAATGGAATGAAAACGATTGGGTCTGGGTGGATGAAATTTGACAGGATGGTCGGGGCAACGCCTAGGGTATGGGCCTTTAACAGGAATCATCTCGTGGAAGAGTGTAAGATGGAGATGGAAGACGGATATGTCGATTATAAGAACAGACCATCAACCCCATTTCGGGAAAATTTGAAAAAAATAATGTGAATGTTAGTGAGTGAAAAGAAAGATTTTTATTTTGAAGAATTTAGTATAAGGTGGATAATTCATTTAAGGGGGAAATTTTAGTTTAATTTATTGTAAAGAAAAGAAAATTGTTTTAAATTAATTTCGGTTATAATTTTGATTTTGGTTATTGTGAATTTGTTTTCAACCACTCATGCTTGTAAAGGAACAATTATTTGCCATTCAATGCATTTTTTGAATGTTTGTTGTATTTCGCAAAGATTATGTTGCCTAATCTTTTCTAAATCCAAAGGGGGAAGTTGACCTGTATTTTCCTTCCCCGGGTATAAATTTTTTATTTGATATTTGTATTTGATGTTTGATATTGTATTTGATTTGATTTTTGCATTTATTGAATTTACGAAAACATTTTTAATTTTGCGTACAAGTGTACCAAATAATTAAGTATACCCACCCTATCATAAGTATCAAAACATCAAGGGTAATAAACGGACGTACGTATGGGGGAGGGGGAAGAGGGCAGTTGTCCCACCCTTGGTATCAATTAAAATTTCTGTATATCTGTATTCAATTTACAAGCTAACATGGAAAAATTGCACGGAAATAAATATGATTCATATAAATTTCTATAGCATTTAAGAGTTAAACTTTTTACCAGAATTGACGTATTAGTTTATTTTCATATTGTGTGTATTTAAGAACAGTTAAATTTGCCCCTTTCCCTGGAAAAAATCCTATGGACGCACATGAGGGCTAACCCCATATTTCTAATTGATGCAAGTTCAATTTCTTTTTAAACTCACATTATTTTTGTAAAAATTTATCGTCATATATGCGGGCACATTATTAAAAGTACGATGTTATTTACACTGATTATATCTAGTAATCATCAGTTTAGCTTTTATTTAAACGTTTTAAAAAATTTCTGCACAAAAACAATAGCCCACAGAACTTTAGATATTATATTCGTAATTTACATTAAGCAAACGCCACCATGCGGGAGAATTTCAAATTAGTAAATGACGTATTAAATGAAAATAAAAATCCGTTCTTCAGGCTTAAAACATAACAAAATCAACTAATTAACAAAATATATTATAATAAATTTAAGACCATACTGAAATGTTTGCAAATTTTCACCAGACTATGACTTTGAATTTCGAAATATACGTCTAAACACAGCCATGTTGTTGTCGCTGGTGGCGCCACCAACGGTAATGTAAATCGCCAATAGATTGAGAGATTGATTTGCAGAGTAAGAAATTTAAGTTTATTGATTAGCCTATTCTCTACCGTAAACCAATCATTAATTTTTTTATAAGTAGTGGTGAAGTATCTGCATGTATCACCACAACCAAGCATATCTAAATTTTTAATAGTTGCGCTTCTTTTTGCATTATTACTTGTATTTCACCACAAAAACTAATTATTTTTGCAAATAAAATAATCACATTAAATACAAATTTTTAAAAATAAACGTTGACATGCTAAGTGCGCGTGATATAAGACTGATTTAAAATTAAATTTTCAATACATTTGTGGTAATTTTGTAACAAATGTACTTGAAAAACTGTCCACGTACTAAAAACAATTAAGCTAATTATTTTTAATTTGAACAACTTGTTTTACAAAACAATAAATCAAGAAAACGTCGGACATTTTCTGATACTGCAATCAATTGGACAAACCCTAATTTGATTGGCCTAGTAGTTACATTTAATTACTAAAATGGAATGTCGATCATTTGATATAATTTTATAGCGACATTTCCTTCCATTCTAAAATTTTTGCAAGAGAAAGATCAAATATCCCTACTTAATTATCATTAGTTAAAAAAAAACTTTAAGGTGGAGTTGAGATATTTCAAATCAAAATTTTTGAAAACATCTATTTTATTCATCAAGGAAATTAAAATTTTCGACATGAAGGTTCAAAACCGGGTTGATTTGACAAAATTACCCATAAAACAATTTAAAAACAACTCACCCGACATCATAATTTCCACGAGCGGGATGATCATGTCTTGATGTTTCCTCGCGGCAACCAAACCTTGCAAAATTAAAATTTTGAAGTATTCAAACATATCGGACCCTATCCCGCCCATAACCTCAACGAACTCGGGCGTCAACTTGAACGGCGACGTCTCAAAACCGAGATTTCGCGGCGATGTGGATAAAATAAATCCAAAATCGATGTGGATCATGTGACCTTCGCTGTTCAACAAAATATTTCCGTTGTGCCTAAAAGAAAGACCAAAAAAACTTAGGTGGATTCCGATTTTTTTCCCCCGTCAAATCTTACCTGTCTTTGACTTGTATGAGGTAACTGATGAGGCAATAAGCGGCACAACTTTGTACAAAATTTCGTTGCGCCGTTAAAAATTCTTCCGAATTGTGCTGGCCATATTCCTTGGTAAAATATTCCAGTAACGAGAGCTGACTGTGTTTTTTGATTTGGTGCAAAGATACCGCGTTTAGGATCGTTTCGATTAAACCACTGTCGTCAGAAAGACACAAAATTCTACAAACAAAAGTTTTGTATTTGTAAAATTGCCGCCGCAACGCGAGTGCGACTTACTTGTAAGGGTGGATCCACAAAGGAACCCGTTCGATCTCCCATATCTTTTTGAACATTTGCAGCAACTGGGACGCTAAGAGCTCCTGACGAAGATCGTCGCCACACTTGACTATAACGGATAACAGGTTCCACGACGAAAGGTGACCATAGGGTGAACTGTCCCTCACGCGTCGCTCTTTGTCCTAATATTTTCGCGTTATTTTTTGTTATACAAAAAAAAACAAGTTACATACCATCCAGGGTTCTTTTAAAACTGCGGCGGACGGATCTTCAGGGTCGTGAGTGAAGGCTTTGTTTTTGCCTTCGTGAAAGGAATCGGACAATCGTCGCCGTATATCGCCCGCCTGAATATAAAGGGGAGGCTCGCGAGAATCGCTCGATTCCTGGCTCAATTGTGAAATTGTATCCCTGTCCCTGATCTTCTTTAATTGACAATACTGAAAAAAATTTGGACAATGAATTACCCGTCAGATCTGGATTATTGTCTCAGCTAACAGGAGGATACAGTAAAACCCGCAACCGTGCCTGAGACAGGTTTTATTGAGTTATACGCTCTTTTCATATCCGTAGTTATGTGGGTTGCATAACTCGCCTCCCTCTCCTTTAAATTAAAAAATTTACCCGCGTTTTTGTGTTAGGTGGTGTTAGGCTTACATGTAATCGAAAAATTTTATACTTTGTTACAATTTTGTGATGGTATTATAAATCAATTATAATTAAACAGCAATTATTCATTGCTACAATAGAACTGTAATACATAATTTTGTGCAGGATACCGGTAGTTTTGTGTTTTATTTTAGGTTAAATTTTGGATTTTATTTACCTCTACCATGGATTCGTAAGAATTGAAACAATAACTTGCGAAGTATGCAAAATTACATTACAATTATTTTTTAGTAGTGTATGCCCTCATTGCCTTAAAAAGTTCTATGATATTTCTACCAAAAATCGACATATGAGAAAAATTCATTCAATTGCAGTAACAGAAAAAAAAATTACAAAAGGGCATATATTTTGTCCAATCTGTGTCGAAGAAAACAAGGTAAGTATTGGAACTTATTTTTTATTAATGAAACATATTACAGACACACATGATATAGTAATCGAACGGGAAAAATTACATTTTGATACTTGCCAGGATTTTCAAAATTGGAAGGCACTTGAAAAACGAGAAGTAAATTATGCAAAAGAGAACATAGTAAAAAAACTCAATGCAAGAATAGAGTATTACAACTGTAATCGTAGTAATACGAGAGGTAACAGGTTTTTTATATGAAAAATACTTGGTTTAATTAAAATTATTTCATTTAAGAATTTAAAAGTAATTGCTCTAAAAGAACAATGAAATGCGAGGGAAGCATTAAAATTGATGGCATTTGTCCGTCGCGAATAATAGTGCATCACAACAATAATGGTAAGCTCCCGTTGTTTTTCTCTTTATAGGCAATACATTATTGGCGTTACAATTTTTTAGGTGAAGTTAACGTTGATTTCATTAAAACGCACGTAGGACATGATGAGGATGGATTTAGAAATCAACGCTTAACAGTTAAAGAAGCAAATGGAATTGCTGAACAGATGAAAGCTGGAGTATCGACAGAAAGGATTATTCAAGATGCAAGAAAATTAGAGGATAATAAATTACAACGTATTAATTTATTAAATAAACAAGATTTGACCAACTTACGAAAAAAATTTAAAATAGAAAAGCGAAGAGATCCGGATGATATGGTGGCGGTCGCAATGAAAGTACTAGAATGGAATTCGAATGGAAAAAATTATGCATTTTTATTTAAAAAAATTGGTAATTATTTTAGGTGTTTTATTTTATTGCTTTGCTTGGGGAGTGGTTTTATATTATGGAATAAGGGAGAGGGCAGTGAATAATTAGTTATTGTAATATTTTGTTGTATATTTGTGTGGTGGGGTGGTGGTAAAATAGTAATATATGGGATGGTGGTGGTTTATTTTAGGCGACCCACATCCTAAACTTGAAACCAAGGACTTTGCATTGGCATTTATGAATAAGAGCATGGAAACGAAGCTTAGAGATCACAATAGGATTATTTGCATGGACGGGACACATGGCACGAATAACAAAAAATTTGATTTAACAATTATGATGGTTAGGGATAATCAAGATGTGGGTTTTCCTGTAGCTTTCTTTTTATCCAACAGGTTAAATTTATTTTAAAATACCTTCAAAAACTTTATGTAACACCTTCATATTGATTAACAGGCAAGACCAAGTTGTTCAAGAAGTTTTTATTGAAGCATTTAAAGAGCGTGTCGGAGAAGAAATCAAGCCAGAATTTTTTATGACTGATGATGACATAAAGTATCATAATGCGTGGGTGAAGGTAATGGGAAATACTCCAAGAAGATTGTTGTGTGTATGGCATATTAGGAAAAATTGGATTATACAAGGGAAGAAGAAAATTATAAATGCAGATTTAAGAGATTCGATGAGTGGCGATCTAGGTAAAATTATGGTTGAAACTAATGAAGAGAAATTTAGGAATTTGACAAATGATTATATCAAGAAACTTGAAGATGCAAATGAAACAAATTTTCTTAATTACTTAAAAAGGTAGATTTAATTTAATTTTATTGATAAGGTTTATTAATTTGTTTATTATAATAACATATAATAATATCAAACATTAAAATGTTCCACAATAACTAGATCCTTCTATTCTGTATCCAAACTGTTATAAGCATGTTAGCCTGTAAAGTTTTGTTTACAGTTTCGTATCTATTATTTTTAATACTGCATAAGCTCTTATATCTGGTTATTATTTCATTAACATTTTATTATTTTAGATTTTACTTTTGCGATGATGAAAGAATAAAGATGTGGGCTTATTGCCATCGGCTGTATGCAGGAATTAACACTAATATGGCTTTGGAAAGTTTTAACAAAACCTTAAAAGATTTACTTTCCAGAAATGCGAAATCGACTGTGGAAAAATTATTGGATACGATAGATCAAGCTGTGGAAGGGAAAATATGGACAACAATTGCTAATAAATATCGCCCTACATCAAATGATAGCAAATCAAGAAAAATTTCTAAAGCACATCGAGTCGCAGTACAATGTAATGTAAATGAATATGTAAAACTAGAAGAATTTGGAAAATTTAAAGTGAAATCTTCAACAGGTGAGAAATTTTATTCTGTTTCATATGATAATGTAGCCGTGTGCAACTGTGAGGGAAACAGATGTTATATATGTTCAATTTGCATGCATACGTATAAATGTGAATGTGTGGAATATGCTGTGAAAAAAATCATATGTAAGCATGCACATATGGTTTCTTTGTACGAAAGAGGAGTGCTGCTGGCGGCTTCTGTTTCAGGTGAAAATAATGAAGAGACAGAAAATTCATTACGCATCGAGGAACCTTCTGGAGATATGTTAAAATCAAATGAAGCTATTGCTGAGTTTATCGAAGAAAAATGTGGAACATTAAATGATGGGAATCAAAATCTCCAAGGTAACATAGACAAGGACACACGGAAAAAAATTCTTATAGAATCATGGAAAAACAATATATTGAAAGGTTTGGAAGAATCATATGATTTGGATGATGCATCGTTCGAGAAATTCGAGGTGTACTGTAATTCGGTTGTAAATGGTATTTCCCGATTTCGGTCTGAAAAGAGAAAGATGGAGACACAGACATATTTCCCACGTAAAAAGCAAAGAAGAGAGTAAAGTATATATTTCAAGTATTTTAATTTTCCTTTTAACTGTAATTCTAATTTTTTTCAGAATTCCTTTGTGAAGTAGATAATTATTTATTTTTAGAGTAATCGTACTGATTTGTTAATTGTTTTTTGATGTTTTTAAAACTTGTTATTTATATTTATTAGATAGTACTTTATAGAATATTTGTTAATTTTAAGTTTAATAATAAGATAATTTTAAATTGTATAATAAAATAGTAGCAAAATAATTAACTATTGTATACTTAGTAGTAAATAAAATTTGTACTAGAGAATTGTACAACTGTTAATTTTTCGAAAATTACACATCTCGTTATTAATTTTTAAATTTTGATCAATTTAAACGTGTTATGTTCATACGTACCTACCGAAAAACAACATTGTAATGCAATGTTATATACCTACCCAATTAATACCTAAATAACTTACGAATGCGTTTGTTTGACTAAAAATATCTAAAAGAAAACCAAAGTAAACTAAGTAAGTAACGTACAAAAACATTTGAAATAGAAAGAGCGGGTAAATTTTTTAATTTAAAGGAGAGGGAGGCGAGTTATGCAACCCACATAACTACGGATATGAAAAGAGCGTATAACTCAATAAAACCTGTCTCAGGCACGGTTGCGGGTTTTACTGTATCCTCTAACAGGGGGTTCCAGTTGTCCCACGTGTCAGGAGTTTTGATAAACTCCACTTATGAGTAGAGTCCGGATTTATATAGGTATGTTTTTACATGTTTTATTTGCTCTATCACAGAAAGCTAATTTTTAGTATCTATAGGGATAAAATTCTACCGACCGCGGCGCTGCATCAAAACAAGCGTGACTTCAATAAAAGTATAAATAGTAAGGTTAACTTTTGAATATGGTGACGTACAATATGAAAACACATTAAAAAATTTGTTATACTTACATATTAATATTATTTCACCAGAATAAACAATAATCACTACGGTATAAAACCCATATGAAAACATTGCAAGTTTTATTTTTACTCTTTTACTCTTAATGACGTCAAATATTTAGTTGATATTAAAGCCACCAGGGTGCGTACAATTAATATTTTTCCCCTATACCGTTCTCTACGAAATGAAGCAAAATACGAAGTTTTATTACCGTAAATTATTACCGCATATTAAATTATTGTATGTTACAGCACAAGGGGGTAAGGATAATACTCAAAGATTCAGCGAGTACAGGTTTTAGCAAGGAGATTGCACGAGCGTAGCGCAGCGGAGCTCGTGCAATCTCCTTGCTAAAACCTGTACTCGCTGAATCTTTGAGTATTGTCCTAACCCGCGTTGCTGTTGCGATAATTCCGTGAAGAAACGCCACAACTTAAAAGCACAACATCACATACGAAAATCGACATTTCAAACGCCATTTTTAATGTCGAAAATGGTGAAACAAATTGACCATATCGCACCACAATCATTGCAAAAAAAAATCAAAAAAAAAGTTCGTAAGTACCGAAAAAATGGAAGCAGAATCGCACTAAATTTGTAATATAAAATTCGTTAGAAGTACAGTAGAACTCCAATTATCCGAAGCAATTGGGACCGGACCCCATTCGGATAATCAAAAATTCGGATAATTGGATTTTCTCCGAAAAAAGGCTACTGTATAGATTTTTACTTAATTAAATGAAAAGGCAACACTTTTACATGTTATATAGCGTATTTACAAGTGCTGTACATACATTAGTATGTATTGTAAATGAAAGTCATTGCTTGCTGAACATCTCGGTCAAAGTAAGCTGTTTGACTGTCCGTTTTCGGGCAGCCAAGTCGCGCATCCGCTTGGCAGTGAAAAGTTGCATGTGGTCACACTCGAGCTGACGCAAAATCATTGTTTTGCGAATCGCAATACGTTTCCGTCTTAAATTTTTTTTCTGAAAGCGATTCGGATAATCAGCGATTCGGATAGTCGGAGTTCGGATAATTGGAGTTCTACTGTACATTGCTTTAAGTCAACTCGGGTGGGAACGAATGCGTTGATGCTACATAACCGGTTTCCTTCATCGCATCGAGTGCGTTCGTCACGTATGTATTCTTTTACGCCCAACTACAAATATCCGATATTTACCATGCACCTAGGATATATTGCGAGATTTTTTATTACGTATGAATTCTTTTACGCCCCACTACAAATAACCGATATTCACCTAGGGTATATTGGGATATTTTTCCATTTAAAAAAATAACGCATTACCACGTCTGAAACCTTTTAAATCAATAAAATAAAAATTTTATTATCACTTCTTATTTATTGGGGTCTGAAAAATATTACCATCATTTTGTAACTTCTAAACTAATCCTAACACGCCCGATCCAGAAAATTTGGCGTTGATTTCAATAACTTATATTTCTGCGAATTCCTAAATTAATAATTATATAGGGTTTTCCAATAGGGACGGGACGATTTTGATAGTTCATGGGGGCCATGTTGTTTTATCTTTTGTTAATTTTTTTCTTTTTTAATTTCGAGTTACTAAAGACAAATCACCATGGCAAGTTACAACGTTGAGCAACACGTGCAAATGATAAAACTTTATTATCAAAATGGGTGTTCTCTTGTGGCAACGATACGCGCATTGCGCCCATTTTATGGTTTACATGGTCGGCCTTCCAATTCGACTATTCAACGTTTGGTGGCCAAATTTGAGTCGACCGGTTCACTGAACAATCAGCCAACACCCGTACGTCAACGAAACGCAAGATCTGTCGAAAACATCGCCGCTGTCCGTGAGAGTGTGAGGCAATCAATTTCGCGCCGCGCACAAGAACTCGGCTTTTCGCAGACATCAACCTGGTGAATTTGGATTATATGGATGTAAACGACATGTGGTTCCAACAGGACGGCGCGATGTGCCACACAGCTGATGCCACAATGGACATTCTGCACGAGCGATTTGAGGGCATGGTTATCTCACGCAGGGGCGATGTGAACTGGCCACCGAGATCGTGCGATTTAACTCCGTTAGACTTCTTCTTGTGGGGTTTCCTTAAGTCGCAGGTCTATGCCAATTAGCCGCAAACGACAGGTGCCCTGAAAGTCAACATAACCCATGCCATCGGTCAAATTCAGCCTGATCTATGAGCCAAAGTAATCGAAAACTGGACCTTTCGGATGCGCGCCACCCAGCGAAGTCGCGGCGGTCATTTGAACGATGTGATATTCCACAAATAATGTCATTGATAGGCCTTTCAAATAAAATAAAAAATTCGTTGACAACTCACATACAACTTGTTTTATTCAATTTTAACATCGACCCGTCCCTATTGGAAAACCCTATATATGTAAATAATATTATGTAAATATTATTTATGTACTATAAAATACTAAAAATTTCGATTTTGCATTATATTCCTTTGTTTTCATTTAACCGCATATTATCCAAATTTCAGCAATATTACCGCATATATCGACTAATTTTAACCGCATATAAAATACTTAAATTGATGATTTTTACCGCATATAAATCCGAACTCTACGTATGAGTTTGTGAGTACCTTAAAAAAAGCCACCTCTGGCTCTGCCGTCATTTATGTAATTTTAGGTCGTGTGCCTTACTTATAAAACCCAAACGTAATTACCTACACAAATTACTTATAAGAAAAAGCCGTAGGCGATCTTTCAAGATCAAGCATGTCTACAAAGTCAAATTTATAATATATAACAACTGCTTTACGTTTCAGCCACGGGCAGAGCTCACACTTACTCATTCCTGGAGTAAATTTCAAGTGCATTTGGTCTAATTTAAAAGTTGAGCTTTTATTTTTAGAATGGAAGTTACAAAAGAACGGTAAAAATGTAGTGCATTAATTAATGAAGAAGTAAAAGTGAAACTAGCAATCAATTATTACCATTATTGCTGCTGCTTGACCTACTTAAAACTTAGCAGGTTTCATTTCTAATGAAATTCTAAATATTAACTCAAAAAGTTGTAAGAACTAAGCTGTTAATGGCATAGTCAATAATTTTTATTGACGTTGAAAGAAAGTAGCAAAAATTTCCATTCTAACATTTCTATTTGCTAACTAAGTAATTGTTAATTGTGACTGATCATAATTGGGCATTGTTAATGTAATAAAATGTTCTCATTAAATCTTATGCACTGATATAAAATTACAAATATGTACATAGTACATTTCCATTCTCTCTTTTCTCAAGAACTCGGCTTAAAAATTAATCGCCTGCGGCGCTTATTCAATTAGTCGAGATTATTTGGCAAGATTTGCTAAGCATCCTAATAAAACTTGCGCTTAAAAAATTAAAGTCTGGGTTTGATGTTATTAAAAAAGTTAGCATGCAAGGTCAATTTTTTGTATCCACGCAATTTTCGTTCCAGAAGCCCCATAAAACAGAAATAGACACTGGCCTTCGCTACTCGAATGGTAATAAAAAAACCATAAACGTTAAAAAAAGCTTACCTGTTGCGTTATTTCGTCATCTTCTTGACTCCAATCAGGATCATTGTCGTCCACAAAACCACTACACAAACTGAAAGCAGAAATAGAAGTAGCGTCACCGCCCAAATTTTCTTCAGATTTTGTATGGCGTAAGGAACTCATAACTTTTTGAGGTACAGGCGACCGTAGCAGATCTTTAACTTCGAGTACTTCGACGTAAATAATATAAGGCGCCTGTAAAGTAAAACAAAAAATAAATTCAGATCCACTTCGGTTTCTACCCAAAATTTACCTTATCTTTAGAATTAAGTACAGCCGATACTTGGGGTGGAATGCGTACAATTAAATGAGGTTTTATGCTTTCCAACGGCAACCAAACACGAGCTGGAAGATTTAAATTTAAAGTTGTCAATTCGGCAACCAGTCTTGTAGTTTTGGCTTCCTTCGTAGGAATGGAACTTAAAACTTTACCAATATTAATTAGGGCTTTAATAAATTCTAATTCCGGACTCAATCTTGGAGCCTAAAGAAACATAAAAATTTGCAAAATCTTAAACGAATGAGTCTCGATAAACTTACCGTACAGGCACATTCAGTCTTTTGTCCCCTGAGATCATTAACCACACCCTGACAAGTTTCGAAACACAAGCAACCGTTGTCGAAAGCCTTTCCGGAACTTAAATCACCCAAACAGAGTTTGCTACTACTGCTCGGTGTGTTGGTGAGACGCAAACCGTTACTTATTAGCGCAGATGCGTCGCTTTGCGACCTTTGATGTGTCTTCTTGGAGGGCGTGATGGTAGGTACTGTGAGTTTTTCGCTATTGAACGAATTTGTCATAATTTTTTGGTCCTTGGGCCTTAATTCTTCCGAAAGAATGAGATTCCTTAACTTAACACCATGTGGTTTCTTTTTCGAGGGCACAGCTCCATTTGAACTATAAGCATCCAATAACCAGGCACATTTCAACGAGAAATCTACCGATTTTCTACACCTAAATAAAAAAGAAATTAATTAATAGTATGTGGAAAATTTGAAATTAAACTTTCTCGCATTTTGTAATTATTTTTATTGTTAACAAAAAAGTTTGATATCTCCGGTAGGTTTTTTGAAAATATACCGCCTGCATGGTTGGTAAAATTGCGAAGCAGGCGGTCCCCTTAGTTTTTTTTTTCGTTTTTAAATGTGGCGATTGAAATTGTGCATTTCAGTGAAAACTACGTCATTGTTCAGGATTGTTGTAACCGACGGAATTAAAATTCGAAGGTCAGAACAAAGAATTTGTTTAAATTGTAATCTATAAAGCCAAGATGATTTTTACTTTCACTCAAAAACGTAATAGAAATTTTATTATTATTTAACGGTAGTGACTTGCGCGAACAATTAGGAAATTGTAAAAAATTATGTTTACGTAAGTTAAAAAGTGCATTTGCTTTTATTTCCTTACGATTTCAATTTTTGAGTAGTTTCACTTATGGAAAGCATTACAAGCTGGAGAAGACATTTTCAGGATTACCCATTACTCAGTTTTAAAAAGAAAAAGTTACTTTTATAACCCAGTATTTTTACTGAACATATTTTATTTATTTTTTAATAATGAATTGATGCCACTTATATAAAATTATCTAATTGAATTAATGGGGCGTTATTTAAAAATTCAGGCACGCACTTATTATGATTTATTACTCCCAGATCTACATAGGAAGTATTTTTTTTTAATACTTTTTCTTATATTTAAATAATCATGAACACATACAGTGGAACTTCGATGTTTCGAATTTTTTAAATATGATTATTCTGCCGTCCAAAGTAAAAAGGGCGTAAGTGTTTTTTTTTCAAAATTGAGTTTTAGTATTTTTACTACGTTAAAACAACTGTAGAATGGAATGGGATTGATATATAGTTATTATTCAATAAACTAAAAGTAAGTTGCTGTACAGGGGAAGCCCTAATTCTAATTCAGGCGCATATAGTTAATAATTTAAGAGACAATGTACAATTAGTGTACTTACGCCCTTTTTACTTTGGACGGCAGTATTGGTTTTCCTAATAGAATTTGTATTTTTGTCTCGTTCTAATTAAAAAAAATTTCGATAAACCTAATGATATACCATACCATACTAAAACTATTCACGTCATTGCTGGCAGCAACATTATGCGAAACAATACCAATAACAGAGGAGCAACAGGGATTTAGACGTAATAGATCCACGACGGATGCCATCTATATAATCAGACAAATAACGGAAAAATCGATTGAGTTCCAGAAGTCGGCGTACATGTGTTTTGTAGACTTAGCAAAGGCGTTTGACAGAGTCAGAATCAAAGACATCATCGAGATCCTGCAACAAAGCAATATCCCCCAAAACATGATAGGCATGACACACCAGCTCAACACTGGAAACAGGACAAAAGTGCGGACAAAAGGAGAACTTACAGAAGAAATCCCAATACCAAATGGAATCAGACAAGGTGATAGCCTGAGCCCCTAGCTCTTCAACTTATTAATGGATAACATAATAAAAGAAGTAAAAACACAAGGTAATGGATATCGTATGAGCAATCAAGAGATTCAAGTTATATGCTACGCTGACGACGCTGTATTGATAACCGAAAGAGGACGATCTTCAACAACTGCTCAACATTTTTAACACAACATCGAAATTATATAATATGGAGATCTCCGCAACCAAGACCAAATGCCTCCAAGAAGATGCATGCTCACCATAGACAACAACGTAATAGAACAAGTACCGTACTTCAAATACTTGGGAGTAGAGATCTATGGATGTGGCAATCTGGTAGAAGAAACCATGTCCCAGGTTCGAAAAGCGTCGATGATCTTAGGATGCTTGAGAGATACAATATGGACAAATGAATTTCTAAAAGTTGAAAGCAAAGCAAGAATATACAAGGCATGCGTGAGGCCCATATTGACATACGCCATTGAGGCAAGAGCGGACACCGCCAAAACAAAGAAGATCCTGAGAACAAACGAAATGAAAGTCTTAAGGGCCATAACAGGAAGATCATTTGCCGACAGAATTAGGAACGACCACATAAGGAGAGAGTGTAACATGCCCGATATAATAAGGTGGACTAGAATAAGAAGAAGGGCTTGGAATGAGCATATATCGTGTATCAGCCATGATCGACTTCCAAATATCGCCAGAGATGGAATACCCCATGGAAACAGACCACCGGGAAGACCCCCAAAGACGTGGAGAGATAGTTGGTCGTCAGCATCCCAGGAAAACCAGAATTAAACAGGTCCCACACCTAGAACAAGCTGAAGAAGAGAAGAAGATATACCATACACATACACTGGCGTTATAATTTGTAGAATTGACAGCTCGAAATAATTTATCATAAAATATATTGACAAAATTTTATTTTCTTATTTTAAAAATATTATTATTACATCAGTACCAATTTATTAACCGTTATATTTGTTCTTCCCGCTCTATAGATTTGACAGCGCTCATATTTAACATAAGTCATTTACAAATATAATGCAATTTGATCATGGAACGTTACACCATCGACGAACGTATAGTTATTGTAAAAACACATTACTAAAATGGTTACAATTTGCAAATATCGAATCTCATTTATGCATGCGAAAACGTAATAGAAAATTTTAGCAAAAAAATTATGTCATGCCAGTAAAGCCGTGGAGGACATTTGAACGATGCTGTGTTCCACGTATAATCGCAATGTTTGTTCTTTATGTTGAAATAAAAATGTTCCAATTTACTAATAATGCGTTTTGGTTTTTTAATAAATAAAAATGACAGCCCTTATTGAATCACCCTTGAGATACTTTAAGGGGTGGCTTATAAAATAAATCACAGGAAAAATTATTAAAAGTGACAAAATGTTTTACTATTTTAAATGCAATGTTTATTTATTATTTATTTTTAATAAACATTTTTTAGTTTTTTCCGGTTTTACCTAGTTTTATTAACAATAAATTGCTTTTATGATCAATTGTTACATTGCAGATTACAAATCCAAGCAAAGTTAGTCATAATTTTATTATCAACACTGCCCGTAGATAAACTCAGACCACAATAAAGGAAATAATTTAAGCAAATTCAAAATGCTTTAGAAAACGCCTACTGGATAAATCTCTGCGTTGTTATGGCAGGGAGGGGATAGCCGAAATGGACGGCAATCTCACGTCTTTTCCAATTCCGAGCATTCGGCACCGCAACCCACACATCGAAATATTTATTCCATCCATGCGTACGAAATACTGATATATTTACTATCTACATAATGCAACATTTTGTGGTAGTAAAAACCATTAACTGTGTGGATTGTGGCGCCCAATTCTCAGGGTTGGCAATTTTTCAAGACTAGTACACAAGAGAACTTGTATCCGTATTCTAATAAAAAAAATTTTTTATTTATCAAAAGAAAGTAAGCCAAATAACTATTTAAAAAACTGACCTATACATGAAAATATCAAATATGCAGTTACCAAAAGGTAACCAGACTATGATCTCTGCATTTTATGGAAGGTCAGTTTATCGATGATAGAAAAAAAAACTTTCATTTATAACCAGGTCAACGACCTGCTGGAAGTAATCTCTACTTAAAGATGTGACCAATCAACTAATAAACCCTCAAGATTTCTAAATTAGTAATTATTTTCCCGCTTCATTTTTAAAGGCTGCAATCAAACGACTCCGGCAGCTGAGTAAAAGTAACGACATACATTCGTACATGGTAAACGCATAATCCCTTTCCGTTTCTGTAGGGATTTAAAAATCTCGCATTGCAGTGAAAATCTATAAATAAAGATTAACATTTTCTTTGATGAAAAAGTCAAATACGAAAAGTCATTTGTGGTAAAAGAGAAAATCTAAAATGTTTCTAAAAACAATTTCCAAATGGAAAAACTGGAGTGGTTACAAAAAAAAATTGGAACAAGGAATAAAAATAGAAAAGCCGCGTTCAAAAAATGAAAAGTTCAATGTTTGTCCTAAATAGCAGGTTTATTATATGCAGAAACTGAACGAAAATGCCGGGAAAACTCTTTAAAAAAACGAAACTCCTTAATCGAAATGGAGAATTTTCTTTTGAACGGTTAACGATTGTAAAGGAAAATTGCGTGTCAGTTGCAAAGTATCTCGAGGTGTATTTATTTATTATAATCCCAATTCTGCATGAACTGGATTCTGGCGTGACCGAAAAAAAACGCGAATTTTCTACGTCAAGGTTTTCCGATTTTATTATCGGAATTAATATTAAGTTATTACTCACGAAAGCTTTAAGCTCGATGACGTTTTGAAAGACTGGGTGTGGGAAATGGACCCGGACACTAACGGCTAAAAGATTTTCCCCCATCCATCGTTCGCTTTTCTAGTAGGTGCTTTTTATGAGGTAACCGACGCCAAGTTCGACGATTTACTCGAGGTGATTGAACATATTTTTTGAGATAACCAGATCATAAATAAAGTCGAGTTTTCTTGAAAGAAGTTATCGAGATTTTATCCAAAAAAGAAACTTTTAGTGCTAAACGAAAATTTTTTCCCCAAATTCAAAAATTGCGATTGATTGATTTTTTCGTAACTGATATGGTGGCTAAAATTAGTTTAATTAGAAACAGTCACGACCAGTCGTCGGCGGTTGATAAAATTTAGTCCTTGTTGAAATGAAACATTCCAAAAATGTCGGATAAATCGACTATCTCTCGAATATTACATTTTTAACTCAATAATATCCGTCCAAATAATTTTTAATGTTTTCAGTTATATTTGATACCCAAAAATATCTACGAATTTTTTCGAGATAATTAAGTTACAATAAAGTGCGTACATCTGAAAAGAGAAAGTGTTGGGGGAGTGATGGATTCGAAAAGATTAAATAAAATTTTTTGTCATACGGCCTGCGCGCCAGAACCAGCTTACAAGAAAATCGAGAATAGGGTGAATGACCAAGAGTAAAATACAATTTCCACAACAAAGAGAAATTAGATTATTTTAAATCAAACAAGTCAAGTTTCTCTCGGCGGTTCTCAAAATTAGGTTTGAGCTGCAGCACACGAGGGGTACGTTTTGAAAGGCGTAAGTATATTTTTTACATTACCACCGGGCTTCAATTAGCTGATTAACATCCAAAGTTTTCTCTTTCTATCGGAACTCATCAGCTTGCTACGAAGTTATTACTGTCAACATTATCTCGTTAGGGAGTCTAAAAATACTAATAATTTGGTCGTAAAATCATAAAAATAAAAACAAAGCGATAATATTGCGAATTTTAGATAATGACCGACTGTTGCTTGGCGAAACTTAAATTCCTCGCTGGTTTCAATTAATTACGTACAATAATTAATTTGTTCGTTGTAATAATCGCGAGCCGCAATTAAGGATTAGTAATGTCCTTTTACGTAATTACGTACGTTTCGGTTATCTTTCACATAATTCATTGTTTACTTTATTAAAATGTACACTTCGTGCTTTTCTTTATCTCTTTAATATTTAATTTTATTCGTTTCTAACGACCTAAAAAAACAACTTATGACTTGCCAAGAAAATTGCAATTTTGTTGGTCTTGATAATTCTGAGTAGAAATGTAGAATTAACCGTGAGGAAACCGGTGGGAAAAAATTAAATCATCCACGACTAGGAGTATTAGTTGCGCTAGTCAGGATTCACGCCAGTGAATATTTTGGTGACATTATTGTACCAGAGTATCTCGTGACTCAGATACATTTTTTCAAACTTCATCTGAAAATTGTGATATCATCGCTTTATAAATGAAATTGAAATTATTTTTAAAATCGAAACAATATGATGGAATCTGCAATGGAAAATCGTCAAAAGAAAGCTTAGAAAGTAGTTTTCTTCGATGACTCCTTTTATTCTTTTTTCAAATCTCTCTATGATGCTGTCGATGGAAGAATGCTCTTTTTTTTGGGCGTCGCCTCCACCTCGAAATGAAAATTAATAATTCTGTAAGGTAAAGATTTACAGGATCCACAAGATTAAGATCCGCTGGGGCTGGTTTTGAAACGTTCTTGATTACAAACGCGAGAGAAATATGTGACTAGGAGAAATAAAAACATGTGAATATCAGGTATACGCTTCACATTACCTACACTTCATCTTATATGACGTGCGAAATATCTCACGGAAAATTAAACTACTATAAGCTGAGGAAACTTGGTTATAAATGATTTGTAAAATTTTCGTTTATTTTAAAACCAGCGATTATTTTATCATCAGCACAATGCAAGTTCTTATACGTGGTCTTGCACAAAAAATTCAACAAAAGTTGCGACTTTTTTCAATTTTGACCTTAATTTCTTGCCAATTGGTCAGACTTATGTAATGGAACTGATTCTTGCGATCACAGAATGTCGATATGTCCACCAGAGGCCAATTTTTTTGCAATCATTATAGAAATGGCTTTCTCAAAACCTTAAGGAGAAATTAGAACATGTAAAAATATACAAAATGTTTAGTAGATTAAGAGGTCAACGTCGAGATAGCTCTAGCCGTGGTTAAGATTCCACGTTAAACTATCTGTACAATTATAACGGTAAGTCAGTAAGTACTGCTTGTAATTTCGTTTAGTGGGTTTATCAGGAGTTGAACGTCAGAATATTTTGTTCTGAAGGATTCTTATGAAGCGAAGTTATGTGGATTACGTCAGAGTCACGGATGAGTAAGGTAATTTCAATTATATCCCGGATAGAGGTTACGTTGTAAAATATGTAGGTACATATTGTAAATTTATTTGTAATTAAATGTTGTAAACATGTCTATTCGTGAATCAACATATTTACAAAAGAAATATTTCCGCGCTTTACCGGAACCCTGTAGCAACGAACATATTTTAAATTATAGTAAAATTACAATATAAATTATATAAATATTTAAAGACTTCTTTTTTATTTTGTTTTTGCTAATCAGCATTCGCCTCACCTACTTACATAAGGTCAAAAAATTATCTAGTACGATAATAATTATTGTATTCCTAAGCCTGTGCTCAATGATTCCAACAATTTTAAAAATTGCTATAATAAGAAATTTTCAGGAAGAACCATAAAAGCAGGCGATGCCATTTTTATTGTAATAATAAATGGATTCGTGGGTAATGTAGTGAATATTGATAACCGTATCTGTATTTTAGAATAACCAAAAAATTGCACCAAACACTTTTCAGAACTAAAACGTTTTATTTAAAGGGTTTTTCTTTTTGAAATTGTTATTAAAACTACACCGTTCAATATTTTATGAAGTGCGGACACTTAAAAGTTGATTTTCTTCTTCATTCTCTTATAGTTTATTTGTTAATTTAATCCCAAGGAGGCTCATTTAAATCTACGGTCTTATAATATTTTATATACGTTTGGATTTTTATACATATTTGTCGGCATTATATTTATTTTAATGTTTACTTAGTACGGAATTGTGTCATCCGATTGCAACGACTTATTCATATCAGCGCGTAGGCGTTGAATCCCAACAAACATTTTAGCTTTTTAGGTGCTAAATAGCTATTTAACAGTGGATTTACAGCTAAAATGTTTGTTGGGAATGTTCGCTGGTGCTATTTTATATCCAAGACCCACCCACCCATAAATCAGCTACTTTTATTAGGTGGCAATGAATGGTACAGTGAGACTCAGGTCATAACCACAGAGTTGAAAATGAGCTTTGTCCGAAAAGATGATTTTGCGACCAAAAGCGACATTATTTTCCAACTCATTTAAAGCAGAAGCGATATATAAACGGATGGTCATTTTGCTGCAACTGTTGAGTGAGTTGCATCTTGTAAGCAAATAATCAGTAATCTCCTCAGTAAAGAGCGGCTGGTGTTGAGCTCTGTGACGAGTTGAGATTCTTGGATTTTCGTGCAATAGCAGCAATTCGTCTATGCGCATCGGACGAACTCGTGGATAACTTTTTATAAATTTGCTTACACCAGCCGCGGAAGGGGCCTTATTTCGACCAAAAATTATTTTCAAATTTTTCAGTTTCTGCAACACACCGCTGACTTTGAAAATAATTTTTCGATATTTCCAAGCGTTGTTCAAGCGTAAAATGATCCATTTCTTACAGAAGAGGTTTGACAGAACATTAAGTCGGTGTTGCAAACTGCCTAAATAACACGCACTTCAAAAACCAACCGATAGCCCACTCTTTAGTACATTTGTTTGGTTATCTTAAAAAAATACAGATATGGTTAATCTTTCTTGGTCCTAGTCTGTGCCCTATAAACGGTACTTATCCATTTGGAAGCCCTAGGCGTATGATTATTTTTAAGCTCTCAACTTTTTTCAGGGTGATAATGATAACTTTACGACCAAATATCAGCGCCGCAACCCTCACAGCTAATGGTGTATGCTACCTATGCTTACGAAACACCTACCTATTGATAAAATAAATTTAAACATAATAACAAGACACAAAATAAATATACAAGAGTTTAATACAAGAGGTAGGGAGTTGAACTATGGATCCAATGGTCTTGAGTTCAACTCTCATTTGTGCTGAGGTTCACATTCTGTAACGACAAGACACGATGCAAAGGAAATGATGTAATAGCAATAATCAGATGTACTTTAATTTTATCAATATAGAAATGTAGTTCTGTTCAAAGTCTAAGAATGATTCAGAAACCAAACCTCGAATAAATGACGAGATCAAGACGAAATGCACAATTAAAACCCCTCCCAAAAAATATGTAATTGGAACATTTTGGACTCACCTGTGGACAAGATAAGGATGTATAACCTCGGCGACGTCGTGCATTTGAACGTACATGCAAACGAGTTGGGGAAGGTAAAAGTCCACTCGAACATCATCGAAATTAAACATCCTATTCGCAATGTAACTTTGAACTCCTGATTCCTTGCTCTTAGAAAGATAATATATGGCCATCGAAACGTCAAACACTTTACTTTCTAGCAATCGAAGCAACCCAGTGCTGCTCGATTTATTCGCTTCCATCTCTTCATCATTACTCGTACAACCCTGCATATTATTTGAACTATCACTCGAAACTTCGTCACCGTAATCCGTTTCATCTTCACAATTACTTAAATTTTCACTTTCACTAATCACACGTTCCGATTTAGCTGTACTTGTAATTAATTCGATCACATCACAAGTATCCGCACCCGAGTCCAAACTCTCCTGACTTCGATTCTTATTATTTACCAACAGCTGCTCATCACAAGTCCTAATATCGTTAATTCCACTTTCGGAACCACACAATATGCCCGAATCGTCCGAACCAAGACTAGCTAACTCATCTCGTTGAGTTTTCGTATTTGAAGAAGGAACTGTACAGGTGGTGTGGCCATCGGAGGACAGAATCGTGTTCACGTTTTCGCATTCGGGACTAGGAGTTACATCCACTTCCGGGATGCGCTGGAGGGCCGAGTCTAAACTACGATTCCTGTGGTGCATCGTTAGGTGAGTGTTGGAGACAGTCGTTACTTGAGCTATCGGTGGCAGAAGAATTCCCATTGACCTTAAAGAAAAATAAATAATTGTTTACAATAAAGTTATAAGAGTTTTGTGATGCAGTATTAACCTTCAGAAAGTGTGAACTTTTTGTCAATGATGTCATTGTTAAGATTTTATTAAGATTTATATCAACTTTTCTTTTATAATTTGTTCCACTTCACCTTAAGAAAGCGAGTTTGTCTTAAATAATAGCCCTATTCTTAAAAATTAATTAACGACGTTGTTGTGGATTGTTAGTTTTGTTTGGGATTATTAAGGATTTATTTGACTGAAGAATGTAAGAACTTGGAGAAGTTATCTTTTGGCGTTTAGAAAATTCAAATTAAATAAATCGTTATTAAATTATTATGAGTTTCAATTCCCTCACGTCCCAGCTAATGTAAGTTTAAACCTCTCAAGGACTATCAACTGAGTGCTCTTTCTACCTTGCAATGTAATGTCAACTTTAATAGGTCGATTCTGGTCGTTTCTTTAAATCTTAAAGATTTAAATAGTTCAAACTAACCAATGAAAATGAATCATTTTATTTTTGCCCCGCCTTTGAAATAAAACTGTAATGTTCGTTGGTTAGTTTTTCCACGGTTTTCTGTTTTTTCTAGTTAATTTTAATTCTTGGGGTAGGTAGGCCTGGATTCGATCAATAATGTTTTCATCTCCAATTAAGAATTCACTTGGAGCTGAATTTTTTGTTGGGAGATAATTTCCTGTAGTTCTTCTCTACTGTTATACCCTTATTATTCGAATATCAAGGTGGACTTGGGTAGGATGGGGTGCCTCTGCTATATTCCTCTTATCGTGGCTTTAATCTGTTTTATCACAAAGCGTAAGGTGCTAAGTAATATTTTCAAGTTGAGGTGAGCGGGGAGTAAGGGGATAGATTTAGACTTATTACATAATTGAAAAATTAAACCCTCTCGATACCTTAAAATGGCATACAAACCGCATTTTGATATCTCTACTAGTTAACGATAAAAGATAACATAGCTCTAATTTGATATATCGCACGTAAGAACTTAAGATTAATAAATAATAAAACAATACAAGTTGGAGTGGTCAGGATGAGACGTAAAATATTGATAAATAAATAGTCTTATCACTCCCTTTTTAGATCGGTTGACATGGATTGTTATCGATACCTCTCTAGGTTCTCTAAATTATCTAAATTAATATTAATGGTGGAAACTTTTTTAAAACAACTCCGTAATGTAGTATAAACACAACCAGATCAATCATAAAGAACGCAGCGGTACAAGTACAATTATATTGTAAAACCAACAGATTCAACAAGCTAAACAAAACAAAATTATATGCACGCAGCTCTGCTCCTCCGTGTATCGCTCACGCGAGATCTAATTTCGCCAAGTAAGGTCTTAAGAGGCGTGTTGAAAAAATCGATCTCCGTTATAACAGAAAAACATTAGAAATTGACATTAGGTCCCCAATTCCCATAGGATTAAATTATGTATCAAGGTGACATCTCGCGGCGCAGATAAAATATTATTCTCCTAAAAAATAATGAGTACAAAATCGCCAGTAAATCGTAAATATGGAATATCCGCCGACTCAGAGACCTGAAATACTTCTGAATTTTTCAATGAAATCGTAGCGGCCCTAGAATTAAAAAGTAACGCGCAATATAAACTATTCGTCTCGTTAGGAATTCAACACAATATCTTGTTAACAAATCACCGTATTTCTTTTCTCTTTCATCGACAATTAACCCAACATTATTGAAGCAAATGAAATTGCAGCATTTTAGTCATGTGGACCAATCATACCCGATTATGATCTGATTACATTGCCAATCGTGCAGGGTGAACCACTGCCATCACTACAGCAACACAACAATGTTTTCAGTCGACTAAATAAATAATAATATTTAGGGCCAGATTGATAAACTCCAGTTAAATTAACTCGTCAGATAAATCTACCATGTGACGTCTTTTAGTCCAATGAGAGGACGCCAAACCTCATTTACCTGTCAAATAAGTCCAACTGGAACTTTTTAACTATTAGTTTAAATTAATACTAGAATGCATACAAAAGAAATTTTTATAAGTAACTAACGCTCAAAAATTAATACAAACTATAATTGGTAACTTTTTATGTTCGGTCAATTGTCAAAACGAATTTCACGAGTGATTGATTTTCCTTTGGCAAAATCATGATCACTAGTTGAATATTCAAATATTTCAATTTGCTTCTAACCAAAGGATTCACGAACCGTGGTTATGTCATAATGAAGTTATTATTTTATTGACTTGGAAAACGCAATGCTACGCATTAAAAAACCTAACCTCTATAAAATAACATTGGATCTACGAGTTATAAACATCACTTCACGTTTAGGAACCCTCGGGAGTAGGGTTTGCAATATTAGTATTTAGCAGTTGACACAATTAAACCCCACAATCTACAAATACCACCAAAAGAATTGTTACTAATCACAGCAAAACAATTCTAAGCTCTCCAACAGACGATCCAGTAAAATTTAAGCCGAATGGTGAAAGATCGAGTTCCATTATGGAATTAATTTTGCGTTTTAATTTATTCTTCGTGAAGAAGCGTCGTGACCCATCTCTTTTATGCAATGCGATGTGCGTTCAATTTATTTTCGCATGGAGGACCTACTTATTAAACGTGGGCTCCGAACCACCTAAGCTATGACCGTCTTTAATTCCGGTATTAAAAATAAATTCAACCTGAGACTAAAATCTTTATCACTCAATCTGAACCCCATCAATTCACCAGTTTGTCCCACCACCACCACAACTTTTCCAATAGTGTTCAGAGATTATGGTCTCTCAAAATACCAAATACTGCTATTGCAAACCCTACTCAAGAGGCAATTTTTCAAGATCCACTCATCAGATAACCTACATAAATCGTCCTGTAAAACTGCTAATCTAAAGGTGACCTAATGATTGCATACAATTTAAAAGCGATCCTAAATCAGTGCCGCTGTGGCGGCCCTAGAATTAGTTCACGATATATAGAAGTTCCGCGCTACTTAAACATATCGCCTCATTGGCGCAGTTGTTTAAGCGCACGTATTCACAGCTGATACGTTCGAATACGTCTGGGTTCGAATCCCAGTTGAGGAACATTTTTTCAGCACATCATCGTGCTAAATTGGTGACCCCGATGAACATTGAGTACTCCTGTTCTTAAAATCTAATTTCTAGGAAATTCACGCTCAACTCCTTCCTTCTCTCACAATGGCTAACTAAGCCACGACAACAGCCACCGACGGCTACTGCTAACAACCGACTAGGTTGCAGTCACAGCCACGGCTTACTACTCACAACCGACATGGTTGCTAGGGGGAGGGTGATGTGGCGGCCCTAGAATTAGTTCACGATATATAGAAGTTCCGCGCTACTTAAACATATCGCCTCATTGGCGCAGTTGTTTAAGCGCACGTATTCACAGCTGATACGTTCGAATACGTCTGGGTTCGAATCCCAGTTGAGGAACATTTTTTCAGCACATCATCGTGCTAAACCGCTATAGAATTTAGAATTCTACAATTGGATCCTCATATCTGTAAATTCTAATATAAAAATATGACATTGTCTGATCATCTTAACGATTTTCCATATTCAAAATCCATTCATTTACGATAAACCAGGTGGAGTTTCTTCTGTGGATTTCGTAAATCTAATAGAAATTAGTTAGACCGACGGCAAAGGGTTAACAACTTCTAATTTTTGTGTACGCCGAATATAGAATACGTAATACAAGCTATTTGTACACCGAATACGAGAAGTTGTTAACCCCTCAATTTAAACAGTGAACAAAATCAAAAAATTTCCTAATTACTTTTTGGAGCGAATTCCGAAAAGAATATCTAGAATTATCGAGACAATGCCTGAGGTGCAAGCCTGAATTCTCAATATATTCAGGGAAAAAATGAAACACCGAAGTCGATTTGATGTAGTTCCAGACATAAAAATCTAAATTCTGTTATTGCTTAATACGCTTTACTAACCTTAATACGCGGTTAGTAACCTAAAAAAGTGTCGGTGCGGACTTTAGGCCGCACAACCATGTTATATATTGTAATAATATAATTATTATATAATAATAAGTTACGGGAAATGTAAGTAACAGGAAATTGTATAAATTCTCGTACATTGCATAATTCAAAAAAAAGAGTTACACCTACAATTACCGGTAAATATAAATACATATAACCTCTAAATAATAAAGTGTCAGCCGGATCATTAACTGGTAACAATTAATAATATTTTATATTAAAATTTAAAAATTAATGACCTAAGCAACAATAAAATTCAAATTACCTATTAACAGTCAGCAATACAAATTAAATTAAAAACCGAATGAATTAATGGGTACAAAATCTATTGCTGAAAGCTCATGAAATAATTTGAATTTTATTCTGTTATCTGAGCTTTTCAATTTCTAAATGTTAATGTAATTTGAAAGTTTTTATTATCTAATATTGAATCATGACTCCAATACAAATTAAAAATAGTAATAGTGCCTATAACAATAAATAAATGAATCTTTATAATGGTTCAATATACTTTTATCATAAGCGCCGGTTTAAGTGTAAATTTATATGTTCGCACTTTACTGGTATGCGTACTTTTTCCGAAAGATACACACTGAAAAAAGTAATCTTCATAATATCGTGAACTCCTGTTAGAAAGCGTTCGTAAATACAATGAACAAATTCATTAATTCAATGTTAGTCCAGGCAAGGAAGGTTTTTGGCTTGCAAAAAATCCGGGCAAGCTGAATTTTGGCAGAGATGTACATTGGAGTGTTCTAACGAACCCCCCAAAAGTCCCATAAAATCCCACGCCGGCGTCCCCCACAATCGGAGGTTTTAGCTCCCTCAACGCGATTTTTTGCCGATAACTCGCTTATTTATGCTTGTATGAAAAATTATGATCAGACCATAATTGAAGAGCATAAAATTCTCTATAAAATAGGTTTTTTCATATTTTTCCATGGCACACTAATACTTAAATTATTGACCGAAAACACGACCCACCCTTAAAATGGCACAATATGTGTGTATGTACAACTATGTATGTTCCCTATAGACTCCTAAATCGTTTGACAGATCGGAACCAAATTTGGCACAGTTATTATGTAGGTCGCTGCGCATGTTTTTGTATTGAAATAGTGCAAAAATTCGCATTAGGAAAGGAAAGTTGATTTTGAGTAGCCTGCCTTCCTTTAAGGAATCTCGATAATCCATTCATGCGCGTCCCTATGGGACGCGCATGAATGGATTATCGAGATTCCTTAAAGGAAGGCAGGCTACTCAAAATCAACTTTAAAAACAATAATGAATGCTGTCAAGCTGTCAACCTATCGACAATGCAAATACGCGTGCACGTGCTTTACGTTTCTATTTGACCAATCTTAACCAAATTTGGTGTATAAGTTATTTACAACGCTACGAAAAACATAGGCTACTTTAGAACCTTGGAGAACCGATTTTGACGTGTAAGGGGTCGTTCATAAAAGACGTCCACGCCTGGAGGGAAGGGAAGGTTTACAAAATGTGACCAAATTGGACAAATGTGACGTCCGCATAAAAATGTCATTTTTGGGATTTCTAAGAAAATTGTGTTTGAATGTTTTTATGTAATTTTTTGTATAAAAAATGTCGTGTCAAGTTTGATTTTAGACAACTGAGAGGGGGCTTTGATTTGTGACCAAAAGACGTTCCTGTAAACTATAGGTTCCCTGTAGGAAAAGAAGGGTGTCAACGAATTATGGGTGATCCAACAAAGTACTTAGAAAAAGAATAAAAGACGAAATATTGTAGTCGACCTCATAAAAAGTCCTTAAAGGTGCGAATACACAGACTTTACTTGGAAGCCTTTTTTGAGAAAAGTCAATCAAATTGCGAAGCGTGGATCTCTTAAACCTGGATAAAACCATGCTGTTTAGAACACAAAAGGCCTAATTTAAAAAAAAAAGATGCATTAGATGCATAACTAACCAATTGATTTTTGCGATTCATTCGTCATTATAAAATTGTATTTACTAACTTCCGCAATATATGGTTACATCAAATTATAACATCTACATAATAGTACATTGTCTTATTCGGATTAAAAGTGAAACTTTGTTTGACAAGAATTTTTTGCATTTGCGAGGCGGAGCGCCAGCGGAGCCGAGCGAATGCAATAATTGCACGTCAAACAAAGACACTTTTAATCCAAATGAGACATACTACTTTTTCTCCAACCAAAATTTAAATACTACGTACATCATTAATAATGCGAAATTCAAAATTTAAATTACTTCAAACATTTTGTTTTAATATTCGTGTAATGAAAATCCAGTGACTGGAATTTTTGTTTTTTATATTAAGTTGTCATAGTTTTGTTTACAACATAATCAAAGTGAAATAATTTAATTCGTTTATTTAATAATGTTTGAAGACGATTCCTCTGATACACCTGCAGATATAATTGAAATAGCGAAAGATGTGGTTTTAGACTTATTGCCATCCAAGTCAAGAGAGGTATATGAATTCGCATACAACCGTTTTCTGCGATGGTGTAACGAAAAAAATATAAAATCCTATTCGGAGAACGTTTTATTGGTATATTTTTCGTATTTGTCTAGTACAATGAAATCTTCAACACTTTGGTCACAATATTCCATGATTAAAGCAACATTGAACCTAAAAAATAACGTAGATATTGGAAAATTTTCAAAATTACGTGCGTTTTTAAAAAAGCAAAATAACGGTTACACACCTAAAAAATCTCGAGTTCTAACAAAAGAACAAGTGGACGAATTTCTACTCAAAGCAAATGATGATAAATTTTTAATGATTAAGGTAAACTTAGAATATTAAAAATTGAAATAGCACCTAAATTTTATATACGTTTTTAGGTTGTTTTAATATTTGGAATTGCTGGCGCCTGTCGATGCGACGAATTAGTTCACTTAACTACTAATGACGTCGAAGATGTTAAATCTGCGCTCATCATAAAAATTTTAAAAAGCAAAACCAACAAATTTCGGTCTTTCACGGTAATGGGTGAAAATTATTTAAATTTTTATAGAAAATATATTGCTCTTCGTCCAAAAAATTATGAAGCAAAACGTTTATTTATAAGATACTTAGATGGAAAATGTTTTCGCGCAGTGGTAGATATACATAAAATCAGGGGCGGATCTAGGGGGGGGGGGGCACGGGGGGCACGTGCCCCCCCCCCAAGGATTTTTTTTTATATCGTTTTAATTATTGTTACTACAGATACGTTACTGCAACTAACTACATCTCCAAACAAATGCATTAGGCCAACGATCTAGGGTCAGTCGGCCGCAGGCTGCCTTCCCCCGCTGATGTGACGTATCCAAGGTCAAAGCCTTTTAAATCGTGTTTCGGCTATCCACTGTCGGCGCATGGGGGAAATATGAGCGACATTTTTAGTTCAATAGTTGGCAGTCGCGTAGTTGGTAGTAGTGGCCCTAAACTCGAGTGAGCTCAGTGAGCTGTCAACAAGTGCAAGTGTAGTGAGGTTAAAAGACACAGATCAAATGTCCAAACTGACACAATTGAAGAATATTTTCGACTATCGGTTTATATCCCATTTTTGGATTTTCTAATAAGTGAAATTGAAAGTAGGTTCCCCAAAACTGAAATGACCCAAATTGGAAAGCTCCAGATGCTTCTTCCAGTACTAGGAAAATTTTCGGATCAATATGAGGTCTCTGTTTTAGAAGGCGCCAAATAGTATGAAAAAGATCTACCATGCTTTGATGCTTTGAAAGGGGAATTGAGTATTTGGAAGCACATGTGGGGTTCAAGTTCAGAGAGTTTTCCTAAACACCCAGCTCAAGCCATTAAATATTCATCAGACCTCCCTAACATAACAGTGTTGCTCCAACTTATTTGTACCCTACCCGTGACCAGTAGTACTGCTGAGCGGTCTTTTTCAACGCTCCGCAGACTAAAGACCTACTTAAGGTCTACCATGACAGAAGACCGACTTAATGGGCTCGCAAGTTTGCACATCCACCAAGAAATTGCTACCAAGTTAGATGCAGATGAAGTTTTGAAACTGTTTGCAAGAAAGCACAAGCGGAAGTTGTCATTTTCAATTAATTGATCATTTAAGAGTATAATAGTTGTTACTCCTTTCTTTTCTGTGTATTTGTTGGTTTTAACAATAGTCTAAGCCTAAGCCCTGTATATAGCCTATCTAATTACTTTGATATTTAAATAAACAACTACAAACTAATACTAAAACTCCTTTTCTTTATTTACATATAAAAAGCAAATACCTATAAAAGAGTTTTAGTTGGCACTAGTTTTAATTTTGAGGTAAACCTTAAAATTATTATAAAAATCACCGTTTTTAGGGGGAGGGGGGAATTTTGAATTTCTCAAACAAACTATGATGAAACTGTGTTTTCAGACTATATTTTTAAAAATTTTCCGGGGGAGGGCCCTTTTCCCTGGGGGGTATTCCATACCCCCCGGTAGTGCCCCCCCCCAAACCTAAATCCTGGATCCGCCCCTGCATAAAATTAGTAGTGTTCCACAAGAAGTGGCAAAATATTTACATTTGCAAAATGTAAAGGAATATACTGGACACAGTTTACGTCGAACTTCGGCTACACTGCTTGTCGATTCTGGTGGTGCAATACTGTAGCCGAGGGCTATATTGAAGATTCTTTACAAAATAAAAAAGATATAGCCAAAAAAATATTTCGAATTGAAGAGGTTAGTACTAGTACCTCCATTATTGATAATATTACCGATGATGAACCTATTGCTCAGGAATTACATTATGAAGATCCGAGTACCAGTAGTGTAACATTCACCGATATTAATAATTCCAATACTGGTAACAAAACGGGTTTACTTACATTTAACCAATCTTGTGTAAACTGTACATTTAATATTAACATGAAGGATTAAGGTGTTAAGTTTTTTTTTGATTATTATTATTTATTTTGATTATTATTGTTATTTTGTATGATTATTATTATTGTTATTCGTGTAAAATTATGTATAGCCAATAAATGATTGACATTAAAAAATATATTTTTTTTTATTGGTATCCTATAATGCTTATTTAAAGTACGCATCAGCGTGCTTAAATCCAACTTTCAAAAACGCGCGTGTTTTAAAGTTACCATGGCAACTTCAACAACCTAAGAAACGTGAAGTTAAAAAATGTCAACTCTTTAATTATTATTTAATTATTTAATATTCAAATATTTAACAAAATTAATTTTTTTTTAAATAAATGTTAAAAGTGCAGCTGGAATTGTTTGAAATATTAATACTTCCGTTTTTTAAATCAGAGGAAATGCTGCTAATATTCTCGGAAGTCAATGAGGTTGCATTTCCATTAATGGCACTCCCAATAATGTTTGAAACATTCTTCTTATTGCTAATACTCTCTTCAACGTAACCAGTCGCCACAGCTGCCGATTTCCATCCTACTTGTCGTTGGATTTGATCTATTGTCATGCCGCTATTCGCCATTATGGTAGCGGACGTACGTCGAAACGCATGTCCCGTGTATTTTTCAGAATCGTCTAATTTAAGGTATCGTGCAACTTGCAATGGACATGCTCCAAATGTATTAATACCAACCACTTGATTGGTGCACTTTCCCTTATCATACCGTAAGAAAACTCTGTCGGTACTTACATTTTTCGGGCGCAATGATAAATACTCCTTCACCAAATGCACATATCTAATTCCATCATTGTCGGCAATAGTAAAACGTCGAGTCTCCACTGTCTTAGATGGTCGGATAGTAATAAGCAATACGCTTCCTTCTTCCTTGATGTCATGTAAGCGTAAATCGCACAATTCACATCTTCTACAAGAGCCAAAGATACCGCAAATGGATACCACTTTCAAAAATAAATACGTAATGTCCGGTGCATCTATGAAAAACTTCCGCAGATCATCTTCCTTGAATACATAAGACTTCTTGGCTACGTCATTCTTGCTGATTGCCTTCATAAATGCATGCACTTTCGTAAATGATTTTATATCGACCCCTTTATTTATCCTCAACATACTTTGCAATTTCGAATGGATAGCCCACATAGTCGATGCCTTGTACTGCTCCGACATTTTCTGAAGGTAAGCAAGCATAACTCGTTCATCTGTATCTGTTACCTTTTCCTCTTCCATCCATTTAATGAACTTGTCGTATTCTTTTTTATAAGCGGCTTCAGATTTTTGCGGTATTAACTGCGATTCTGCTTTACTATTTAAGTAATCAATGGTAACACTCATTTTCTTAAGCAATATACAACAACAACTGTGATGACAAAAATAATTAATCTTATGTGACAGATTGTAAAATTAATTTTTGTTTTTCTTACTTCCATGGCAACGACAGTGGTATACTGATGTCACATCACAAATTCGACCATTTCACTTACTGTCAGATGTTATTTCCATTTTTTGTAGTATCAATACCAGTATTAATGATTTCAAAGTGTACCAATAAAAAAAAATTATGTAAAGTATTCGTGGATACATGATCTTTAAAACACTTGCTCTATTTCGAGCACTCCGGCTGCGCCGTCGTGCTCGCAAAATCGCGCGTGTTTTAAAGATCTTAATATCCACTTATACTTTAATATACTATAATTCACTTTTAGTCCGGCGTAAAAAAAAGTACTTTTAGTCCAAGTAAAAAAAAGTGTTGCTTAGCAATGTTCGCATTTTTATATTTATAACAAAAACGTCAACTTTTAGTTGAGGTAATGCTATTAAAAATGTACTGCTTTTAATACGGTTGGAGAAAAAATAATTTGTCTCCTAAAAACAAATTTGTTAGTTAGGACGTTTTAACTAACGACGGCAACATTCTTACACACTGGATGAACAGATATGGTCTTCCACAATTTAGAGACCCGTCAAAACGAACTAATCATTTTATTGGCAAATTAAATGTTACAGCAATTTGGAAGATATGTAGTACTATAAAATAATTTCCGTTTTGAATAAATTCGTGGTCCGATTTTTCGCAATGGAAACTTGCATTGCACTGCGGATTACCCATATATCACTGTTCCAGATCCGCAGACTACGGCAAAGCCAAGAACAATTAACTAGAAAATACAGGACTTGAAAACAGTGGAAGCCACTTGTGGCGCATAAATCTTCCATTTTGACAGTCCAGCGAAGTGTTTTGTTTAAATGTTTAAAACTTGACATTTTCAAAGTCAGAATTTTTCGGGCTCATACAAACAATCGCCAAATAAAGTAAACTCCCTTTTTCCTAATGATTAATTTTGATCAAACCAAAATAAGTGTTTCTGTATCTAATCTAGAAAGGACGCCAAGTTATCACTAAAACGGAATTATCCTATCATTGATTCATTCATTACAAGGGGAAATTTTAGAAATTATTCAGAAATTTCAGCCAAATTATTATCAAAATCGTAATGATGACTTTAAAAAGCCGCCAATTACTTTGGAATGTTTATAATTTTTTGGGTACTCACCCAGACATCCTGTTTACCAAACAAATGTGATTGTACATTGGAATGGAATTAAAAAGCAAAAGAATGTGAAAAATTCAACTAGCACAACTGTTTGCAGCAATGAAACTAAACTTTGTGAGATAAGGGAATAGGTTTCATAAAAAACATTCGATAACTGAAATATTATTGCCAGATAACAGGGCACTCGAGTTTTTTTCGATATTGAAAACAATAATATATTTGCAACCGATTGTTATGTAGAATTAGAAAATAATATAATTAGGTATGCAAAATTTCTAATATTAAATAATTGCATTGGTGGAAAGCAATAAAGAAAGTGGAATTGAACTAAAAAAATATTAAATAAGGAAATTAATAATAAGTAAACAAATTCGGGTACAAGGTTTAGTTTTGGGTCTTTAAATTCGACCTTTGAACATGTAGGTATATTATATACATCCACTATCAGAGCAATTTAAAAACACATACAATAATTACAAACTAATTACGCTATAATTACGTGAGCAACTTCCAGGTGGTTAATTTAAGTCACGTCAATCGAGCAAGTAGAATATTAAGTCAAGTTAAAGTTCTCACCTAAAATCCAGACTCAAATTCCTTTGGTGACTGCCAAGCCTGGTTCTAACATTTTGTGTGGTGGTGTTGGGCCTTCCGTGCACCGAGGGAACACTATCCCGACAAGCCAGAATCTTGTGTCGCTTGGCCTGGCTCATGTCGGAGCGTAAAGGCCCCAACCGGGCAATTTCACCTAACTCACTCATGTTTATAATTCATTGTGGATCTGAAATTGGTACAACACAATTTTATTAATTTAGTCAACAGGTCTCACACACAATAGGGTGTGCCTTGGTGGTGCCAAGAAAAACTGACTAAAACTGTTTTGACACAAAAACGTTAAAACTTGAATAACAAGGTGGCGAAATAATATTCCATATTAAATTTGTGTGCAGCAGTAAATAATAATGCTAATAAACTGCAACATTTTAACGCTTTCTACATACCATAAAACGTGAAAATTCAGGACATGTAAAACCGTTCGTTATACTATGCGCATATTGTTGATTGAAAAAGCGGACGACGCATTTGTTTAATTAGATTTTTCACTATCCGATAAATACACAAGTACACTACAATTTCATGATATAAAAATAACCGACACTTTCGTATTTAAATTACAGAATATTCACACTTCAACGGGATCTAAAACGCAACTGCCACGGTGACAGCGCCATTCTGCGTTTGTTATGGAAGGGAGTGCAAAAAACATACAATAGATAAGGACGGTGATACACGTTCGTGATGGCCGACCACAAAATACATCGAATATTTATCTTTATCGCATCGCTTTTTGTTATTTTCACTCTTTTTATTACGCCAATGCGTATTTAAATTATCAACCACTTCGATAATCACAATAAAGGAATCCGAAACGCGATAATTACGATAAAATTGACAAAAACCACCAGTGGGGAGGGGGACAGGACCGCACTCAGCATATTCGCGCCTTTCGATGGCTTCTCTCATGTTCGATTTATTTTTCCAGATAAAAAGTTTACAAGTAAAAAACTGGGTTATCTCTCCATCTCACATTTTTGTAAACATAAATGTTTACATTTATGTACAAAATCCCGACATTGGTGATCAGCCGTCGTGTGATGCAGTGGCACCAAAACTTTATGCAGCTCCTTTTTTTTAATTTAATTACAAAAGCGATATTCAAAAAATTTAAAGCAAGAGTTTCATAAGTTACTTAGCGTGAAAATATTTCTCATCCAGGCGAAAAGATTGCTCTTTCTGTTAAGTGCCACCCCCACTCCCTTTTCGTTTGTTTATACGATTTTGATTTCGATGTTTATATACTTCTAATTGTATTAGAGCTTTTTAGTAAAAATATTTATTATCTGAATATAAATTAACAATGCAGTCCGTTTTTTGGGCATTACACGAAGCTGTATGAAAGATTCTGAAGGAGTTGCGAATGTCATTAGGGATATGAGATTAAGATCGCAGCGCCGCTGGGTAAAAATGTGAACTACGTTAAAATACATTCGTGTGACAGCCGCGCCTGTGTTCGTTGTATTTTATGATTTTTTCATTCCTTTTTCCAAGTGAATTTGTTATTTTGTTTAAGACAAATTACGGTTAGTGTTGTTTAGTAGTTCATCTTCCTGCAGTTAAATAATATATACGATTAGGTGAGTTTTAGATCGCTTATTTTCGACGTGGGGTTTAATGTTTAATTTTTAAAATTTGCAGATATGTCAGAATCTTACGAATTAAGATTAAGTCTTCGTGACTATCTCAAATATTTAGAGGGGTCTGAAACATCTAGATGTGTTTATGAAGGCGGAGCGGTTTTAAACGAAGGACACGTTGTTCCAGGCCCGTAGCCAGGAGGGGGCACCTAGGGGCACGTGCCCCCCCCCCGAAATGTTCAAAAGAATCAAAAATTTTGAAAGTAAAACATTTGAATTTCGAAAATAAAATAGGTATACTTTGGAAAAAGTTTTTTTCTAAATTTATTTGGCGTAATTCATTCCTTCGGCCTCACTCCAAGGTTCTAACGGAGCCTATGTTTTTCGTAGCGTTGTAAATAACTTCTACACCAAATTTGGTTAAGATTGGTCAAATAGAAACGTAAAGCACATGCACGCGTATTTGCATTGTCGATCGGTTGACAGCTTGACAGCATTCATTATTGTTTTTTATAAGTTGATTTTGAGTAGCCTGCCTTCCTTTAAGGAATCTCGATAATCCATTCATGCGCGTCCCTATGGGACGCGCATGAATGGATTATCGAGATTCCTTAAAGGAAGGCAGGCTACTCAAAATCAACTTTCCTTTCCTTTGCGAATTTTTGCACTATTTCAATACTAAAACATGCGCAGGCGGGACCTACATAATAACTGTGCCAAATTTGATTCCGATTCCGATTCTAGGAGTCTATAGGGAACATCATGATAATTACCAACCGCAAAAAATTTAATTAGTGCAGATTATCAATTAGGTATATTTTAGTTTTTGTATGCATTATATTTTACCTATTTCGTAAATAAACCTTAGTTTTAAACTTTTGTTTTTAGTCTTGAATAAATTTTGGAACCTAACCCCCTTTTTTCTATTGCTTCTTTGGTTCCATTTACGCGAATTCCATGTACGCGAGGTTTTTGGCGAACGGAACCCGCGCGTACATGGAAGGTCTAGTGTATTTGATAGAGAATTGTATGCTCTTCAATTATGGTCTGATCATAATTTTTAATACAAGCATAAATAAGCGAGTTATCGGCAAAAAATCGCGTTGGGGGAGCTAAAACCCCCGATTGTGGGGGACTTTATGATTTTGGTGGGATTTTATGAGACTTTTGGGGGGGTTCATTAGAACACTCCAATGTACATCTCTGCCAAAATTCAGCTTGCCCGGATTTTTTGCAAACTAAAAACCATCCTTGCCTGGACTATAACGTTTGTTTTAAATAAAAATAAATTAAGAAAAATAAAATATTGACAAAATTTGTTTGTAATAAAAATTCCCGGAAGGGGAACCCCCGAAAATTTTACTTTTAAAATATTTGTAATAAAGTAGTTTAATATATAAATAAATAAAACTTTAAAAAAATTGTAATAAAAAGGGGAACCCCCTTTACAAGTTCCCCCCCCCCCAAATGAAATCCTGGCTACGGGCCTGCGTTGTTCTATGTGGTAAAACATTAATAGAAGCGAAATAGAACAAAATAAATATTGTAGCATTGTGCATCCAATCTTCTGCAATAAATTTACTCCCTATTTATTTACCACGAGGGTCTTCAGCCGTGGGGAATAAATGAAAACTTAACTCCGGATTTTTCTTTGCCCAAGATGAACATTGAGGCACTGAACAATATTGATTAGCGCTCATATCGAAGTATATTATTAGAAAATTTTGTTAATCGTCGAAAACTTTTAAAATCACCACTACAACATACGCAAAATTGCGTAAAATAAACGATACTAGTCATTTAACTAAATTTGCCAAAATTCCGCTAGGTGCCGTGTTGCTTGTCACTAGTTCCCTATTTGTCAATCTCGGTTTTTTCGGTATCCACAGTGTCGCCACCGTCATTTTCTGCGGAAAATTGTGGAAGTTTAACTTCTATTTTTCGCCGTAGTCGAGCGAGTCTTCATCACCACTTTCAGTGATTTCTCCGATTTTTTTCAACTTGACGACAAAAATAGTTATGTACAAAATTAAAACTAATTAAATTCTCTTTTTCATCAAATTCGTACTTCAAGTCTCAAGTTGAGCTAAATTACATAACCTTCAAATTTATCAATAATTGTTTGCGATTTACATTATCGTTGCTGGCGCCTCTCACAACAACAACATGGCTGTGCCTGGACGTATATCTCGAAATTCAAAATCATTTTACGGTGGAAGTTTGTATAAAAACGTATTCTAATATGTTTTATTAATTAATTAACTTTGTTATACCTTGAGCCTAAAGAATTTATTTTATTTTCATTTAATACGTTACTTACTCATTTGAAATTCTCCCGCATGGTGGCGTTTGCTTAATGTAAATTGCGAATATTATTGTAAAATAGTTTATTCATAAATTCAATTTTCTAGTTTATGACATCTCAGCAAATTTGCCATTACCTCATGGATAACTTGCAATTCTAAAAATATAATTCTCGTGCATTGCATTGTTAGTTTCAAATGCTGCCTCAACAATGCACTTGTATTTAGATTGCAACTTATCAATTAAAACATGAGACCTTGTTATATTATTATCGTACTATTGATAATAATTATTATTATAATATGGACAATAACAACACTTTACACTGAGAAGAGTTTTCTTCCCAAGAAAGGAGTAAAATTCGAATGTAACTAAAAGTGAAATTAATAATTTATGAAACGTGTAATTCCTATGGTTGTGCGGCCTAAAGGCCGCACAGGCACTGTTTTAAGTTGGCAATTAAAAAATAAATCAATAAGAAGTGTTATTATAAGAAACTATATAATTCAGGTTTTTGAAAATGTGACTTGACATTTCACCAACAAGAAGAACTCATCATACGAACCAACCTTACAAACATAGTAGAGGAAGCTCATACTTCAAAAACTATAACTCTATAACTAACGTATATTACTTGTGTAAATTTTTACTTTTCTAATAAATATATTTTGATTTGACTATAGATAATCACAATAGCGACTTGGTTTGAATTGTTTACAGCAAAGATATTAGAATTGTAAAGATAGAAAATGCTATGCAAATTTACATGTATCACTTCTTCCCCAAAAAGGTATGAAAGTACCTAACGCCATATAGCACGGAAAGTAGAAAATGAATGTTCCCATTGGTTACAAGTAAACTTTGTCTGTTTTTCTAACCAATCAGGACACTTATTTTTTTCTTTCAGTACTAATTCGCTAGATGGCATACCTTTTTCGGGAATAACATAAATTTCTGTAACATTTTATATCTTAGTAAAGAGCACGTAAAAGGGCCAGCTAAATACATGTTAAAAATTAAAATGAATATTTTGCACACTTTTCAGTTCGATAGATGGCTTTTTTAACGCCACCTGGTGGACAGGGTATCACTAAGTTATTGTTATATGATTTTATCAACTACTATTGTAAACTTTAGCGTAACAATAACTTAGTGATAACCCTGTCCACCAAGTGGCGTTAAAAAGGCGATCTATAGAACTGAAAATATACAAAATGTTTTTGACAGCTGTCTCTCTATATATAATTCTCTTTGGTCCCAGTAGGTGGTGCTCGTGGCGAAAAGTCTCCTACTTACATGGCCGGTGCGGTGCATTGTGATAACTTTGTGCATCCCCGGTAGAAAGCGGTCGGAAGTGCTCCTATATGGAGAGCTGCGCTACCGGGCGCCGTGGTTCGGATTCCATGTTAAAAAAGTACTGCACGACTTTGTACAACCCCATGCCAGTGGTTCGGATCCCACTATAAATACAATATCCCCCCCCTGTAGTTAACAACTTGCAGGAGGTAACTAATGCTACACGCGACAACGCGAAATTTGAAAAAAAGAGGAATAAATCCCCCTTCCTCAGACTGCCACGACGCAGATGGAACGAATGTGATGAAGGAGGTATGGGGCTAAGTCCCGGTACTCTGTAACGATGAAGAAGTTTCAAAACGTTTTGGTGTTGGAAGTAACTCAAAACTTCCTAGCATTCGGTCTTCCGCTTAACTTTTGAGGGTCCTCTGAAAAAATATGGTTATGGTTTCTGTGAAAATTCTGGTTAGCAAATCAAAATTGCCATAAAAACCATTGCTTCTACGAAAAAAATACCCTCTATCTTTGTTATAGATAATTTTATTATCTTTCAATTTTTATATTACCTTAGTTGTTGAAAAAAGTCAATAGTAATCGAGATAAACCAGTTTTGAGTGCCTTCGGAAAGCTTTCAAAAGTTAAGCGGACAACCGAATGCTGTTGAGCAATTACTTAAAACACCATTCCATACGTGTAACCCAAATTTCAGCTTTCTTTTAATTATTTCGACGATACCCTATTTTTCCTCCAAAATTCCTTACAAAGTTGAAATTTTACGTAATTATGGCAATATTTCGCATAGGGCAAATCAAAGGCCGAAAAATTATGACGTACACTTATGAAAATATTCCCCAGAGAGCGGCCTAAAGGCCGCACAACCTTGGCAGAATCTGTGAGGCTGCCAACCTGGGACAACAACAATTAGTGCGGCTCCCACCTTACACTTCTATTAAAAGTGGTTCTTGACTTTCTTAAACGGTGTCGTCACCACAAAGATTATTATTTTAAGTTTGTAATAAATGAATGAACTAACCAGAGGTGTCGGGCTTCCAGGTGATCTGAAAGAGGTCAAATATTTTTATTTGTTCATGAAAGAGCGGAGCCAGTCCAAACGTTTATGGGAAGAGGCGAGTTGGTAAAGGAAGAAATTCATACTGAGGACTTAAACAAGAAAAACATTCGGCTACTTCCATTACCGCTTGGAAAGCTGAAAGCTTCAAAGTTCCAAAACATCCCCATTGGTAACTTTCAATGTTTGTTCTTCAGATGTTCGTCATCCATATTGCAAGCTGCCAAATTTTTAAAATTGATGTCCTAGATAAATCCAAAATAAGCCGAAAAGTCCAAAGGAAACCATTGGGAATGCTTATAAATTCATACTCAGTATTTACCGAGTCCATACTTCGAATGGATCCTGTGAAAGAACATAGATAGCGTCCAGCCATGTAGTTTAAACCGGGGGGTCTGGGGGGTATGGAACACCCTCCAGTGCTTTCTTCTTACTACCAGTCTATGACCTGTACTATTTTCTAATTTATTTCAATTAGTTCTCTGAGCATTAGTTTTCATATCTTGGCTAGTTCAATAGGCTAACCTTTGATATGTGTGTGACCCTGTCTTTTATTGTAATGATGGAAATCATTAACACTGGGAAACCTACCTCGAAGAATGGAGGTGGATTCTTGACCACCCCTCCCAGCTTAATATAAAAAAATTTAAGATAAATACACCGAAAGATTGCAAGAGTTGACACACTTTAATAAACTGAAATTATTCTTCTAATTATGCCGGTTAAACGGCTCTGATCTGAAGTTCAGAATATTATTTTAAGTTTGTAATAAATGAATGAACTAACCAGAGGTGTCGGCCTTCCAGGAGATCTGGCAGGGGCCAAATATTTTATTTGTTCATACAAGAGCGGATCCAGTCAAAAGTTTATGGGAAGAGGCGAGTAGGTAAAGGAAGAAATTCATACTGAGGACTTGAAAAAGAAAAACATTCGGCTACTTCCATTACCTCTTGGAAAGCTGAAAGCTTCGGCCTCGCACTAAGGTCTCTGTCCAAAGTTTCTTGACTTTGTGATTCTAAATGGTGCTAAATCTTCCAGCAGGACAGATGTTAATAACTACCTTAATAATAACAAATACGAAAATGGTAATAAATACTTGTGGGCCAGAAAAGGTCATTAGCGGGTTGGATCTATAATTTAATCTTCTTGTATCAACTGTTTTCTAACATTAACTGATGTTGGCGACCCCTCTCATATAAAAAAGTGCGTTTGAAGTACTATTACAAACGTGGGGGACCTAATACTTAATGCGGGCTCCGAACCGCAGAAAGTAGAGAAAGTGGTTTACCGAGGGAAAACGGTCAGAAATTTTATTGGGCCCGGAGTCGAACCAGCTATTCAGCATTAGCAGCAACGCACACCTAAACGCTTAAGCTGATGACCGTCTCTATGAGACGTCGACGTTGAGATATAGGCCTTCCCATTTATCTCCAAATGTGCTTCCCATATCTACTTCTTTATTAGCTATATTCAGTTGGAACTACATAATATAATACGTTGTTAACCCCTAATATAATCTGTACGCTAATCTGTAGTCTCTACAGTCTAAAGGGCTCGCTGTGCTGTGCTATGCCAATGTCAAACATTGAAGTAGAAACATGGGGTTTCAATAGTGACGTTCACATAGTTACGAGTTGCTATGCTATTTTGCGCATGACCATGACATTGTTCAACGTTTGTGTTGACATAACACAGAGCATAGCATAGCACAGCACAGGCTATGTGGCGAGCCCTTAATAATGGCACTAATGGAATAATCAAAAATTTTACTAAAAGCAGAAACATGGACAAACGTGGGCCGCATAAAATTCTACTAGGGCCGATGTATCTCACAGGTTTCGCTTTATTACCCTACATTCTTCTTCTTCAAGTGCCATATCCGGTCTCCCGGACGTTGGCGACCTCTCTCCTATGTATGTGTTGTGCGTTTGAAGTATTATCACACACATAGGGGACCTACTGCTTAACGCGGGCTCCGAACCGCGGGAAGTGTATACACTTCATCTCCAGAGAGGCTGTTCCAGGCAGATTACACCTCGGTGGTTTGCCATTGCCTTCCGAGGGGAGACGGTCAGAATAAAGTTTTTACTGAGCCCGGAGTAGAACCAGGCATTCAGCTTTAGCAGCAACGCACTTAACTGCTTTAGCTGACGACCATCTCCCTACGACCCTACATTAGAAGTTAAAAAAAAGCATAAAACATTTCCACAAGCCCCCCCTCCTCTCTAAAAAAAACCCCATGGATGTACTATGCTCCGACAGCAAACTACTTTCTTAAAAAAAAACTTTCGTCGGTTTCGTTCAAGATAATAAAAAATGAAGTTGGCTGATATTATTTTAAGGGGCCCCTATGTGCTAGTAAAAGCGTTCACACTTCACAGTGTAAGTGGGCGATTATTTTCTTATCTCGATCTCCGATTTAACCACTTCATAGGTGCTTGATTGCTGATGAGGTACAATGCACGATTAGCATCTGATGGCTATTAGGGTCAAGACGACTTCAGTTTTATTGTCTGGCACGCGCTTATAAATGGTTTTTGTGGCCACCGAAAATTAAATCGAGCAAAGGCTACGGTTGATAAAACAAAAACGTGCTTAATATGGCTAGTGCGGTTCTGGATTTAAAGAGGCATGTGAGCAAATGCGGGTCATGCTTAATGTTTGGGTGGGAAAGGTCGACAACTCGCGAGTACACGAGCACCCAGGACACCCGCGCGGTAGATCAACTGCATCAAATACAAATACAAATCTTGGCTAAGAATATTTAGTTGTGGGTTTCTATTTATAATCATGTAGTTAGTTAACAGTAAAAATCATGACGATACCCCCTTACATAATATATCAAAGGCGTTAAAATAAATTCGAAATTGATTGCCACTCGAACTGGATTCGATGATTCATCTCCCATCCAATCGTTTTACTCATTAATCCAATTTAAATAAAATACCGTCCATAAGTTCGTTTACGTAATTTATTACCCACATGATAAGAACCAGCTTGATTTTGAGCGAATGAGGAAGCAAAATGCGTAATTGACAAGAAGGTGATACAACTTCCTTTTATTGGAAATTGGTCACGAACGCCGCCTCTTCCGTATTTTTTCAGAATACTAATCTACCAAATCGAATTAAATTTACACCATGGTCTTTTGAACAACAATAATGAATGAACGTCGTTGTAAACTCAATGTAAAAATGTCTGATGAGTCAAATGGAATGCGAGCAATTAATGTTATTTTTATAACCTCCAGACCTTTTTGCAAGATAAAAAGACTAATGGGTTCATCACATGACAACTTAACGCGACTAACATTTTTGGATTTGGGCATCTTACACTAATGTGACAGCAAAAAATAAGAATGCGATGAGGATGAGACGATGAAACAAGAAAAACACGTGGAAGCTTGGAATAATTTACGTTTGCAATAAATTTATTTTTAGTTTGTGCAAAGTACGGTGATTCATGAAATTTTCATTAAAAAGATGATAACTAAAATTAGAATGACGTATATACGGCTTCTTGCTTTTGTGGTTAGCCTTTCTGATAGTAAATTGTTGCACTTTGTTCCATTGTCCGAATGATCTATAAAAGGATGATGGTTTTTAAAAACGAACCAATAACAGCGATTTCGTTAATATCAATTATCGCTTTTGACCGATAGGAACCAAATTTGGCACAGTTATTATGTAGATCCCTGCGCATGTTTTTGTATTGAAATAATGCAAAAATTCGCATAGGAAAGGAAAGTTGATTTTGAGTAGCCTGCCTTCCTTTAAGGAATCTCGATAATCCATTCATGCGCGTCCCTATGGGACGCGCATGAATGGATTATCGAGATTCCTTAAAGGAAGGCAGGCTACTCAAAATCAACTTAAAAAACAATAATGAATGCTGTCAAACTGTCAACCGATCGACAATGCAAATACGCGTGCACGTGCTTTACGTTTCTATTTGACCAATCTTAACCAAATTTGCTGTAGAAGTTATTTACAATGCTACGAAAAACATAGGCTACTTTAGTACCTATTGGAGTGAGACCGAAGGTCGAACAACCACATCCGACACGGTCTAGATGGCTAAAGGCGGCCGGTAGGCCGACTGTGCCAGCTAATATAATATATCGTCTGCTTACTGGTAAAACCAAGTAACTGCAAAATTTTCGAAACTGAGTTAAATATATCAGCATGTTAAGTTTTTTGCGCTCTTTCTACTGGTAAAACAAGTTAATTGATACCTCCCCCCGTTCGAAAGTTATGCCGTATGAAAAACTCGGCGCTCCGCGGCTCGCAAAGGGGTTCCGCCCCCTTGACCCCCGCAAGGAGGCAAGGGGGCTTACACATTAATTTAAAGTATTATGACATTGCTAAAACCGGGGGGTGAATCACTGTGGCAGTATAGTGTACACTTAAGTAGCAGTACAGGCAGTATCGCCAGTATAAAGCTGCATGCGGACTGATAAAGCAAAACGTTTTAAGACAAATCATTTTGTTTTATCTAAAAACAAATGTTTTGTTTTGTCTTACAGTGTTTTATTTTGTCTTAAAACGTTTTGCTTGATCTGAAAACAAACTGATCAAAGCAAAAAAGTTGTTTTCAGATCAAGCAATACGTTTCATGATTAAACAAAAAGCTTTTTAATGCAACAAAAGTTTTGCTTTATCAATCTGCATGCAGCCTTAGGCAGTATTTATAGCAGTATAGTGTACATTTTCAAACCCAGTGATTCACCCCCCGGCTAAAACTATAATCCTTCTTAGAAATAAATTACAACACAATACATATTAATACTGATTAGTTATTAAACGTCAAACTTTCAAACGCTATTATCTCAAAACTATGGTTATGTCAGTTACCTGGTTTTACCAGTAAGCAGACGATATTATTATTCATCTTATATATAAAAATGCTTGTATGTGTGTGGGTATATATGTGTGTATGTTCCGCATAGACGCCTAAACCCCGTAACTGTGGGCGTTGAAACTTTCACGAGATCTGGCGACATTCAAGAGTAAACTTTTCGTCGTCTTTGATTTTAGTAATTCGTCACCATAAGACGGTCATCAGCAGTTAAACGCTTCAGATCACAGTCGTTGTCATAGTTACGAAGCGATTTTGACGCTAAAAGATTAATTAAATGACTTTGACATATTATAGTCAGTAGCGGCTCGACAAATAGGGGGCACAACTTTGACATAAGAATGTTAACCTTAAAAATGACAGATGACATATACTCAGTGGCGTTGCACAAATAGTCAGTAGCGGCTCGACAAATAGGGGGCACAACTTTGACATAAGAATGTTAACCTTAAAAATGACAGATGACATATACTCAGTGGCGTTGCACAAATAGTCAGTAGCGGCTCGACAAATAGGGGGCACAACTTTGACATAAGAAGTACGCGAAATCCGGCTTGAAGATAAACGCGCCAGAGCTTCGACGTCAAGAGCTGGCGAAACTGAGGAAGTACGTTTAGAACGACTTAATGTCAATCGCTTACGATTAGTTCGATCAAGACAAAAATTGAATTTAACATTGGAAGCATTTAATTACGACAAAGACTACGATTACATGAATCACGAGGATGTAGTAATAGGACTTATGAACAAACTTTGCTTGCATTGTCGTGTTTCGAAGTTCGCTAAGGAATCACCAGGAATGTGTTGTTCGAACGGCAAAGTTGTTTTGCCACCGCTGATTGATCCACCTGAGCCGCTTCTAAGTTACCTTACTGGCACCACTGCAATTTCAAAACACTTCCTGCTAAACATTCGCAAGTACAACTCATGCTTTCAAATGACTTCATTCGGAGCAACAAACATTTTCTCCAACGTCGGTTACATGCCCACAGTCATTTTAAAGTTGAAATAATAAAAAAATTGTTCATAATATTATGTTGGTTCTGTTTACTATACGTATGTCTAGCGCCGCAGGCGCTAGTATTTTATAAATTTAAGGGATGGAGAGGGGGGTCAAAATTAATTTTCTTTTAAATAATCCTTACATAAGATGTGGGGGGGGGGGTGCCACAATCTTACGTATCCTTACGTGGCGGGGGGAGGGGTCCAAAATTACAAAAATCATCCTTACGTACATAATTAATGAACGGCCCCTAATATCAATTATCGCTTTTTTGATTCTTGGAAAAACGTGGTCCGGTATGTACTTACTCATAGTGACGAGCGTGAAGGTCGACTTGAAATTCGTAAGAAAATCAATATTGGAACCAAGAACGTCCGCAATAAGAATATTACAAATTAGTAAGATGCACGTAAAAAAAAGTTTTAATTGAATGATTTTAGAAAATAAAACTTGTCTAATAAATTTGCTTTTAATGCAAAAACTCAAGTCGAGTTTTCTAAATAGAATTTTAATGATCGAAAATTTAAATCTCAAAAATAAAGTGGCTTTTAAATTTTTAAATTTATTCACGTGAATCTGAATTCATAAATAATAACCAGCAACTACTATAACAACTGGATAATTACCATGCAAACGTTAAATATGTACTTTAAAAAATTCCGTCTTATCTTGAAATTCTTTTGCGAAAGAAAGAAAATTAAACTTGCGAAAATAATTAGGTATCGTAAGTTGACCTTAATATTTTGTTGTAATTTTTTTTATCTCAACCTAGAAATTTCGTTATGAAGTGTTGGGATCGATTTGTAGGTCTTTCGACGGAAAAACGTAAAACGGCTTAAAGATTTATTGGGTCTGAAGGGAAACCTGAGTGTGTTATTGTATGTAACAGCCCTAGGGAAATGATAATATTTAAATGTTGCCCAACGACAGGTTATTTAAATATCGATTTCCAGAGGGAAATCGCACAAAATGACTGTGATCAGGCAAAACGCCAAATATTAATCATTTCATGCGGTCTGTTTGGGGAATTACAGCCCTGCGGGGAGGGTAGCAGCCCGAAGATTGCTGTTACTTCCGGGCCCTACGGAGACGGTAACAAACTGAGGACTATTACCTCAGGGCTGTAATTTTCTGCACCGCAGAAATGGCTTTGAAATTATGTTGAAAGGAATATACGCAGTTGCCTTCCTGAAGTGCAGACTTAACGTCACCATCTGATCCCATACTTAACTGGGTCTGAATTTGATGATAAGAAAGAAATAGGTGGAGAAAGAAAAGCAAATTTTGTGCATAAGTGGGCAGAGTCAGGAACTCATCAGCAGAATTGAGAAAGATCAGTGGTTCCTGTGGTCGGAGATCTCGCCAGGGCTACGATCCCACTTCCGAAACCTCCGAAATCAAAATTTCTTCTGCTACACACTAAAGAGCACAGTTAATAGAGCAAATTGTAAAAATATTTAGGGGGGTAGGGGGCCAAACTTTTGAGTAAATCGAATTTGAACTTAGTAAATTTAACGAGATTCAGTGGTAAAATTAACGAGATTCCCGCGCGTCGCTCATTCTATTGACAGTCCGTGCAGTATTAATGACCCTAACACTTAGAGTATTTCGCACCGGCGGATGCAGCTCGTCTCTCGTACATGTAACATCGATTATTTTTTGTTTTTACGCGATGTTTTGGGGGTGAAACGTAATAGTTAACTGCCCCATACCGCAACTATACTTTTTAATGCTATTTCGAGGTTCTCTCACATCCCGGTTTCATTTATCCCGGTTTTCTTGATGGGTGGCGCCTTCTCGTATGTTTAGCCTAGTAACCAGAGTCAAAACCGCCCTGGAGGGGTGCAGAGCGGAGCGGAGCGCAGCGGCGCCCCGAAAGGGTAAGTTTTGACGATGGATTACCCTCCTTATCGAATGCACACCCCAAAATTCGAAGGAAAAAACATTTTATTTTTCACTTTTTCGGCAATACACGGGTTATTTTCCATTTTTTTGATTATATTTATTACTAATATCCACTAATCACACCTCCATCTATCCGAATTTCAAAGAAAAATTCAAATCGGAGCGAAAAAATTTTACGCATTTTCAAGGGACCACGGGCGAACGATGGGACATCGACCGGGGTCTGCCGCATACTCGATGCTAATTTCCCGTACTTTTCAAAAGTCGATTTTGGGGTTATTTTTAACATTACCCCCCTAAATATTGTTTCTATAGACTAATATAATATAAGCATGTTCTTTAGTGTGTAGCACACGAAAATTATTTTCGGGTGGTTTCGTTTGTGGGATCGTCGCCTTCGCCAGCTTGCCTCAGACTTTGGCCAGGTTTTTTACTTCCTGAGCCTCCCCCTCCCCCCACCTCAGCCGGAGCCCTAGCCTGCATGCTCGAATTTCCTGACTACAGCCGGAGAATAATATAATGACTTAAAGTTAAAATAAAATATCCCCCGTGTGAATCCGCCAAACATCCCCCCAGGAACGCATCTCATTGGTTGAATATCATAATATACGATATCAATGATTCTGCGCAAAAAGGGCCAATCTGCTTTTTATAGCAGAAGGTTCGATCTGTTTTTGCGTTCAAGAATACAAGTAAAAAAATCAATCTGCAGGGGCCAATGTGAAGTCGTTTCTGATAGTGAGTGTAAAAAGGCCCAATCAGTATTTTTCTCTACCTTCTCAAAGTTATATGCAGTTTTAGAAACCAATGTGAAATTGCAGATTGGCCCTTTTTGTGCGGAACTATCGATATGGTAAGAAACATAACAAGGGTACAACGAATGTCACACTATCCGTCGTGCAAAGTTTAATAACGGGTAAGACGTAAAAAAATTAATATATTAATATAGAAGATAGATAGCTGTCACAATGTACTCAGTGCGACCTTTAGGCCGCACAACTAAAGCCGACTAGTTAATAATATTCTTCTTCTTCGCGGTACAACATAAAGCATATATCGGTTAGGGTGTAGAGTGAGAACAACCGTGGTTCTATTTTAAAATTTATTATTTGAAATTTAAATGTGGTGTCCGAATAAACCCCCCAAAAGTCCGCAGCCGGCTTCTCCCTAAAATTGGTAATTTTAATTCCTCTAATATGGTTTTTTGCCTACAACTCGCTTAATTTCATTTTTACAGAAAATTATGATTGGACTAAAATTGAAGAGCAAAAAATTTTCCTACTAGTCCAGGCAAAAAAGTTGAACAAATGGTTCGAATATGCAAAAACATCCGGGCAAGGCGTATTTGATTGAGTGCCAAAGAAACCCTCAACATTTTTTTGTTAAAAGCTCCTGCGGCTTCTTCCATAATTTAGAATTTTAGCTCGATTAACGTAGTTTTTCGCCAAAGGAAAATTCTCATCAGATCAAAATTAAAACGAGTACAAAGTTCTCTACAAAATAACGTTTTCAATTTATTAACGTTTATTTTATAAATTAAAATTGGGAAGAAATTTAGAATAGATCGTATTTCGAACAAAATGCTCTGACTTGTCATGTGAATTGAATTCTGAAATTCGCTGAAATTTTGTAGAGAATTGTATGCTGTTCAATTTTGGTTTGACGATATTTTGCCCTAAAAATGAAATTAAGCTAGTTATAGACGAAAAACCACGCTTGAGGATCTAAAATTATTAATTAGGGAGAGCAGCTGACGGAGGATTTTAGGGGATTGTTATAATTTTCATAACCGGCTTATTGGAAAAAAAGGCACATCATGGTGGTAGAAATCAGATCCGACAGTATTAACTACCAATGATGGTCATATTTTTCCGAATTTTTGATAAGGAAATTCGAGGTTCCATTGTCTATTTCACTCCAAAACGGGACAATTACACAAAATATGGTAAGCAGTTCCATCCTCTTCTACACATGGAACATTTTTTGCCTCAATTTTATTGAATTTTCTTTCAAGACAGTGGTGTTCTGTAAAAATTCTTACTTTTACACTTGCAGCCGTCGTCTACTCAACTGTAAGACTCCTTTTATCACTGACACTTTACCAGCCCTATATGCTTCGGAAATTGATTCGGTACCCACTAGAACAAGAAATTCCTTTCACTTTTTTTTCCAGAAAATATTCCTTCTCGTTGCTGTTAAATCCTTGACAACTCAGCTCCCAATGACCTAGGGGTACACCAAAAGAATCAATTAAAATACAAGTTCTCCGTGCATGTCGTAGGCTATTTACGAGGCCGAAGGCCGAGCTAATTTTAGTGGATCCCTCGGAGCTTCGTAGGGTGGCCTTTGAATTGAGCGTAATTAATTTCAAGGTGACGCTTTTCTGCAATTTTTGTGCATGTAATCAGCTTTTTTCAAAGTTTGAAAATGCATGGGGGAGGGTAGTTAACCCCCGAAAACTAGCGAATTGAATTTTTACTGAGTTTTGCTACGAATTTCTAGGTTAATGCAACTATTTTCACCTAAGATTTTCACATCTTATACTTTATTCGGCGGAAGAAGTTATTGACGTTGTTTGTTTGTTATTGCGTGTAATATTAAATGCAAAAAGTATGTAGATGTAATAATATAGAAAAATAAGGGCATTTGGCCGAGACGAATTTTTACCGGGGGCATCGGATTCGAAATTCTAGGAACTTTAGGTACGAATCAATAATATAATTTGCGAAGACCGCTGCATTTTGAAGTATTCATTTATCGACATTCGTATGACTAAAACAGTTACAGTGCGGCCTTTAGGCCGCACAATCAAATCAATCCCGTACAAAAACATCAACGCGGTCTATACCTGCGGGATGTCTTCTCATATTTCGGGGGGGGGGGGGTTAAAAATTAAGGTCGAAAAATAGTTTTTGACAAGATGACGAAACAATACCTAATTCCTAAACATACAAGTCTTTGCAGCTGTGCCATTTGTTAACTTTATTCCACCAAATTAAAAAAGGGAAGAATCTTGCTGTGCAGTCAAAGAACCAACCCGAGTTGCTTTGAAAGCCGAGCTAAGAAGTTCCGTGAAGTCCGAGGGATTCGATCATATCAGGCCATTGCTATTGCCCTGCTTTATTGTAATCTCTCAATATTTCATAAGTCGTTCAATCTTATCACATCGCCTTATCTTATTTTATCTTTTCAATATTATTTCCACATTAACACCACGTATCTGATTTAATCCAAGATTGGTATTGATCAAATCAGCGGTTTCAAAAGTGGGTTCCACGAGAAAAACCAATGGTTCCGCAAAAAAATTAAAGAAATAAAAATATAATCTTGCTAATGAAAAAATTAAAAAAGTTTCTCTCATTATTTTCTTAAGCAAATTACGCGAAAAATATTCCGAGGTATCGAAACGTGCAATCCGTACATTATTGCCATTCGTCAGATTGGCGAATCGACTTGACGCATGAGAATCCAATAAATTATTTTACGTATAGAATTCCATTTCGGTTGTTCCTTAACGGTCTTCTAATGGGTTTATTTCAGTTATTATGCTAAAAAAGGGGCCTTTAGGCCGCACAACAATGGTAATTACACACTAGAAGCGTGCTAGTTTTATATATCAAGTCCAAATTTTCTCATTCTCTAATGCACTTCTGATTGGTTAATTTTTCAGTTATCAAACTAATAACGATGCAGTGCGGCCTATAGGCCGCACAACAATTGCAATCGCACATTAAAACCACTAGAACCTGCTAGTTATCAGATATTACGTCAAATGAAATAACCTTCTCTATAATAATTTATTTTAGATATTTTTTGCAACCCCAAGGATTCCGCAAAGTTTAAAATATTATGAAAGGGTTCCAACACATCAAAAATAAAAAAGTTAATTTAAATTTTTAAGTGACAAGTTTGTACCTTCAACATACAAACATAATATTATTATATTAATAACTCAAGGCTTCCAGGTAAACATTGTGAATGCAAAACTTCAAAAATACAATAAAGAGGTTGATATTGAAATAAATAAAAGAAAGGATATCGACAAATGGAACGGTTAAACCCCTTCATTTTCTTTTGTTAATTTAACTGTCGGTCAGTTTTGGGTCGAGACTTGTCAGAAAAAATTAGATTTTTATGTTGAATTACAATAAACAGGCATTACGGTACCTATTTGTATACCTAGAATAAGGACGCCATAAGTTTGTTCTGCTTGGGGAGGGGGCTAGTGTGTTAACCGCAAAATATTATTTCAATTAAAAACTGTTCTACTTTAATACAATTAAAGTAGCTTTTTGAATTTTTGGAAGAATAAAATATTATTTAATATTTTGTAAAATTGAAAAGTGCATTACCGAACACTGAATAAGTTTCTTTGCAAATTTCAAACCTGCTTTGCTCGAAAAGTACCTACGTGCACTTGAGGTAAACGGTAAAATTTGACAAAAATAAGCATAAATAACTAACGGCACTACTAAGACTAACGAACACGCATATTTTAGATTCCAGCAGTTAAATTTTTATCATTTTGTAATAAATCGGTTTTGTCTGGTAAATGAAAAATCAAACAAGAAATCTAGCACGCTATGCCATAATAGCCAAGGTGTAAAAGGTGAACGCTCTTTGTACAAAGTAGTAATTAAATAATTAAAATAAAATTCAAAATTATCTTCATCTGCAAACAAGCAACAAGACAGATTGGAAAAATGAACGGAAACGAAAAATTTGGAATGCGATCCTTGTCGATCGACTTCCTTTCGTTTTATTCGAACTTTACTTTCAAATATTAAAATATTACGTAGGTACCTGCACTATATATGCAAAAACTGGAAGCCTCGAGGTCACTAATCTCAAAATCGATCGATTAACATTGAAAGTGAATATCACATACGCCTTACCTAACTTTCGTTGCAAATACAATACAAAATTTGATTTTCACAAGAATACAAAATAAAAATTAATGGGACAACTTTCTCGATGCATAACGTAGGAATTCGAATTTTTAAAATATAAATAAATATTGATCTAATTTTAAATCAAAAGGGCAAAGACCGTTTGACTCCTTATTGATTGCCATAATCTCAAAAGGAAATGCAATTTATTTGTTCAAACAGCGCCTACATTCTAATAAGATAAAATTGTAATGTAAACCTTGAATTAATTAAAATTTTTAATTAATTCGGTCGTTACTTTTCAGTTCCAATTGAAAAAAAAATCTGATCAATTCATAAGAGTAATTAGGACGGAAAGAAATTTAAATGGTGAAAAAGATCGGTCCGAGTTTACTATCTTGAGGGACGCCGCGTCGCTAAATTAGCATATGCGTGATTTTCAAGCGAAAAGTTCCCATCAAAGAGTAATCCGTCTTGATTATCTCGATCTTAATCTCGAATATGTTTCATGGTGTTGTAACCATGTCTACTTATTCTAAATTTATTGGGTGTTTTATTGCGCTCGTATTACAAGTTAAAAGGTAATAACGATATCAGGGAATCTCATTTCCATAACTGAAATATTCTATCTACCATATACTCGCCATGGGAGTCAGGAACAACCTAAAACGGTACAAATTGCCCAAATTTCAGCGAGAGCATATTCAAGCATCCGGCGTCCTGATAGAAGACTTAAATGGGTCCCATAGCGTTGTGGTCGATCTTTTATTGCCCACAAAAATATAAAATGAAAAAAAAAAAGATTTTCTGGACCTAATACTTTTGGACATAGGTTCATTGTGGGTGGTGACTTTAATGTAAAATACCAACAATGGAGAGCAAGATCAACAAACTCTCGAGGTGAGGATCTAATGAAGCCAATAAAGGATTTGGGCTTGGGCCATCTCTCGACTGACCAGCCAACATATTGACATACTGAGAGAGAAAATGTTTCAGACCTATTGGATTTTGCGTAACAATGGGTGCCTCTCCAAATTACCGGTACACGACATTAGGGCGACTGTCAATTGGGCGACGTCAATTAGGCGACGGTCAATTGGACACCGGTTTTTTTGGGCGACGACTTATTAGGCGACCGGTCAAATAGGCGACCGGCCAAATACGGGAAAGTAGCATCGAGTATGCGGCAGACCCCGGTCGATGTCATATCATTCGCCCGTCGTACCTTGAAATCGAGTGAAATTTTTTCACTCCGATTTGAATTTTTCTTTGAAATTCGGATAGATGGGGGTGTGATTAGTGGATATTAGTAATAAATATAATCAAAAAAATGGAAAATAACCCGTGTATTGCCGAAAAAGTGAAAAAATTAAATTTTTTTTTCCTTCTAATTTTGGGGTGTGCATTCGATAAGGAGGGTAATCCATCGTCAAAACCTACCCTTACGGGGCGCCGCTCCGCGTTGCACCCCTCCAGGGCGGTTTTGACTCTGGTTACTAGGCTAAACATACGAGAAGCGCCACCCATCAAGAAAACCGGGATAAATGAAACCGGGATGTGAGAGAACCTCGAAATAGCATTAAAAAGTATAGTTGCGGTATGGGGCAGTAAACTATTACGTTTCACCCCCAGAAAATCTCGTAAAAACAAAAAATAATCGATGTTACATGTACGAGAGACGAGCTGCATCTGACTATTTTTATATAATTAAAGAGGAGATTATTATTATATGCAATATTGATTAATAATAAATTGTGAAATAATAAAAAATAAATTCCGTCGCCTATATGACCGGTCGCCTAATTCGGGTCGCCTAATAAGTCGTCGCCCAAAAAACCGGTGTCCAATTGACCGTCGCCTAATTGACGTCGCCCAATTGTCGTCGCCCAATTGACCGTCGCCTTAATGACGGTGTCCGTCGGCAACCACACACACTTCGTTGTTTTCGCGTTCACACTCCAAAAACGAACTCTTCGCGACTCTCGCAGCTTAGTTTTCCGCTGAGCTGTCGACAACCTTCAACTTAAAAATTGCAAACGAACAAAAATCGCAGCGGGAAAATTCAAACCGTTACAGTGGCCCTGATTAAATTTTGACTTTAAATGCTCCTCCCCTAAGAAGGGGTAATTTAAAATTACCAAAAAAATGTATTATCTTTATTATACTTTTGGCTACTTGTATACCAAATTTTAGAGTGGGCACGCTTTTGGTTTAGGAGTGACATTGAAATGAATGATCGTGGCCATAAATCGAAACACTTGACTGAAAGTACCAGAAAAACCAAAAGAGTGTCCAATCTAAAATTTGGTATACAAGTATTATTTTGGGAATTTTATATTACCTCTTTTTTGGGGGGAAGGGCACTCAAAGTCAAAATTTGATTAAGTCCCCCATTTTGTGATCTAAATTATTTACATACAAAAACTAATATTTTCATTTTATACAAAAAAAATCGGGTCTCGGTCGGATCGGTCAGTATAAATAACTAGCTGGCACAGTCGGCCTACCGGCCGCCTTTAGCCATCTAGACCATGTCGGATGTGGTTGTTCGGCCTTCGGCCTCACTACATGGTTCTAAAGTAGCATATTATGTTTTTCGTAGCGTTGTAAATATCGTAACTTCTACACCAAATTTGGTTAAGATTGGTCAAATAGAAACGTAAAGCACGTGCACGCGTATTTGCATTGTCGATCGGTTGACAGCTTGACAGCATTAATTATTGTTTTTGAAGTTGATTTTGAGTAGCCTGCCTTCCTTTAAGGAATCTCGATAATCCATTCATGCGCGTCCCATGGGGACGCGCATGAATGGATTATCGAGATTCCTTAAAGGAAGGCAGGCTACTCAAAATCAACTTTCCTTTCCTTTGCGAATTTTTGCACTATTTCAATACAAAAACATGCACAGGGACCTACATAATAACTGTGTCAAATTTGGTTCCGATCGGTCAATCGGTTTAGGAGTCTATAGGGAACATACATACATACATCCATTTATATATCTATACTAGCTGGCACGGGCGGCTTTCGCCGCTCTTAGCCATCTAGACCCAGAATAGATCCGTGAAGGCCATAGTTGTTCGGCCTCACAAAGGGGGGGAACCATAATAGATGCGCGAAGGCCATAGTTGTTCGGCCTTCGGCCTCATAGGGCGGACCATAATAGATCCGTCACCATGGATCAACAAATAAATCACCAACCACAACTTAGCAATAAGTAACTTCATCATGGGAATTTTGTTGTTCTAAACCAAACATTGCCGCGTCGGAACCCTTGTTAACGTACTTGCAGACATATTTGATTGATTTAACCGAATTACAAAATTCCACATTAATATAATGGGCATTAAAAGTTTTACTCAATAGGGGACAATACGGAACTATCCATCTGTTATCAATTTGATGTCGCCCTATTTCGGTGGCAAAACCTCCATCATCACGTTTTCTTCGACGATAGGAAGGTTAACTATCTTTTCCAGTTTGAGTTTCTTTTAAAAATGATTTCGGATAACGTTTCGAACATTTATTTTCTTTCATACATGGCGAATTGAAATTTAGCCGATCACATGGACCATGAACCATATGTTTTTTAACTATGTCGAAGAGGCCCTTGTCTACGTTAGGATCGGGAAGTTCAGCAGAAATAATGGAATCAATTTGATCTGCCTGAATTTTATCGACCAACCAAATCAAAATATGCGGCCTCGGCCTCACAGGGCGGACCACAATAGATCCGTGAAGGCCACAGTTGTTCGGCCTTCGGCCTCACAGAGCGAACCATAATAGATCCGTGAAGGCCATAGTTGTTCGGCCTTCGGCCTCACAGGGGGAGGACCATAATAGATTATATTTATATGCCTTCGGCTGCCTTGACTGCTAGTCCGTGATTTCCAGTGGTTATTATAGTATTATGCCAACCAACCACTTTCCGTACATACAGGGTGGGATAACTGATCGCTTTTAAAAAATACAACCACTTTCCGTACACTACAGGGTGGGATAACTGATCGCTGTTAAAAAATATATTTAGATTTTTGGCCACCAATCAGTACACTTATATGATAGATTAAGAGCACCATCTAGCGAAAGCGTAGTGAGCAAGAATGGCCAGGCAAAGTAAGGGTTTTCTACCTGGTAAACGAAGGGTTTGCCAGGTATCCGTATAGGGTGTGTCAAAAAAAAAATCGAAAAACGCGAATAACTTTGTTCCCCGCTCGAATTTTTTCTCCATTTATGCACGAATAGTTGCGCCTGGACCTACATAATAACTGTGCAAAATTTGGTTGAGATCGGTCAAAGGGTCTAGGAACGTATAGCGAACAAACAAACACGCAAACACGCAGACAAGCTGTTTTATATATTTAGATAGATTTATTGAAGCTCTACCAGCCAAATTTGATTTATTTTGAAGGGCTGTACAATGTAAACGGGCCATTTTAGGACTAAACAAAAAAATACTGGTCCGTTTATTTGGCATAACTTAGAAGTATACCGAATTTGAGCAAAATCTAAAAGGAACATAAAAATAATTGCAAAATTTGGTTGATTTCATATGGAATGAATCAAACAGATGGTACTTTCTTAGGATTCCAAAAAAAAAGTAATCAAATTTAGACATCTGGGTGCTATTAGGACTCCAGAGCCGGCAAAAACCGTGCCAAAAAATGCGATAGTTACAGAGAAAAAATTGTTCACCATTTCAAACATTAGAGACTAAAAAGTCCATCTTGAAAACCCTGAAGGATTTTTAATTTTTTAGCCAAATCCAAAGGATGAGCAACCAAATTCGACTGCCTTCTGCCAAAAAACCGACTTAAGTCATAATGCAATATCAATACAAAAATCTTTTATTAATAAAAATCGCCATTACCCAAAAGCAACCGGGGCCCACATAGTGAGGCCAAAGGCCAAGCCACGAAATCCGGTTAAAGCATATTGTAAACAACTATAAAACATAAAAATTTAATATGTCTTGAGATTATCAAAACATTATTTACTCATTTTTTAGCAAATTTTATAGATGGAAAAAAGTGTTATAAAATTTTTCAATTATATTATAATCATTAAAAGTGGTCCCCAAAGCAAATTCCGTCATAGAATTTCTTGTTTTATATTATTACAAGTGAAATTGAACTGCTTGCCGAAGAACTTTAGTTCAGAAGACCATCTTTTCCCAAGAGTAGTTCCCAAAGAAATAAAACACAATTACACGGTGTCATGAAATTTCCCATGTAAACAATGAAAAAGCGTGGGAAGTGTTTGAATGTGCAACCAAAATTACATATTTAATTGTACTTTTTTGTTATAGGAAATTACCAGACCCGAGTAAAAATTGTTGTAATTAATAAACGAGAAAAAATAGTTGTACACCTACGCTTTTGATAGAGACAAGTACGAAACTTGATGTTCGAATAAATTGAAACATCCTGTTCGTTTATGTTTCATATTTAAATTTCTATTTATGTAACGTTAATTTGCATCCCAAAATTTATTATTGCATAATAATTATGCATTGTGTTTATTTGTATGAGGCGAAGTCGACGCACCCCAAAATGTTTTCATCCGCTAATTTTTTGGTCGATTTAGTTTTTTGGGTTCTAAATTTAGCTCTGCGTGAACTCATCAGCTGCTTCCAAACAAAACCATAAATCAACTTGGCAGAAGTCATTTCCAAACGAATGTAAAGAAAAGGAAGGATCGGCTCGACGTATTTTTTTGTTTCAAACTTAAAGCACCTCAAAACAAAACAACGAAGTCGAAAATGACGGCGTTTTATTTTTTTTTATCGAATCGCCCTCGTATGTCTATCAGAATTTTTAATATCGTACAGGTGTCAGGCTCAACCTTACACCGTACGAGAAACAACTGCTGCATCATTCTGAGACGTCTGTCCTGAAAACTGAAGGGCAGCGACAGATTTAATTTTGTTTTTATTACAAAAACCAAGGCGAGAAGTTCGGGGAGCGTCGATTGGATCATCATGCGGTTTAAAATTTCAACCACTTACTTTATCGAGGAAAACGGTCTTAAAATCACGTTTCAATGCCAAATCAGTAAACCGTGGGACATCTGCTTTAAAGCTTCGTGAATGTGAGGTAATTAATAAACAAATTGTGTGTTTTCACACGAAGTGCTACTTTTACTTTCACAGGTCAATTACCAGCAACTACTGAACTTGTTGATTCATAAAAAAAATTTCTCCTAACTAAGGATAGTCCATCTCACAATAAATTACTTCACAGAAAAAAAATATGCTGACAACAATTAACAACAACAATTTGAATCACTCAGACTTCAAGGTGTAAAGTTTAATTGCCACATTAGACGTAGGATGCGCTTAATTAGTGAAGTCGTGATGTATTTTCCATTTTTCCGAAAATTGCAAACAAGCCAACTTTCTCAATAGTAATTAGAAAATAATTAGAAAAATAATTTCAGTTGTCCGTCAACAAATTTGCATTTCTCTGGTTAGAACTGTTCTGGCCAAGTGTAGAAATATTATAACCAGTCCTCTATGATGACAGCAGGTTGTCCAAACCTAAAAGCCTTTTTTTTTATCCTATTTTAGCAAGATGACAATATGGAACCAGGGACGTGCTCAACCAACTTTTTTCAGGGGGGAGCAATCCTCAATTTGCCAACTGAATCAATTAAAAATTGCCACCTTTTTGTAAGTAATTCATTGGGTATAAATTGGGACATAAAAAATAGATCATTTTATAAATAATAAAAATATAATTTTCCCTATTAATCCCTATTAAAAATTCTTACACTTAAAAACATAAAAACATTTTATTTTAAAAAATATTCAATATTTTCAGGCCGGCCCGGCCCTGCAAACACGTGTTTTGTTGTTTAAAAATTTATATTTATAGCAAAACCGTGTTGTAGTAAAGCAATTTTTGAGGAATCTTACAACTTTTAGGACGCGCGGCCCTAAATAAAATAATTATGAATACAGTAGAAGTCCAATTATCCGAACTCCGACTATCCGAATCGCTTTCAGAAAAAAAAATTAAGACGAGAACGTACTGCGATTCGCAAAATAATGATTTTGCGTCAGCCCGAGTGTGACCACATGCAACTTCTCACTGTCAAGCGGATACACGACTTGACTGCCCGAAAACGGACAGTCAAACAGCTTACTTTGATTGAAATGTTCAGCAAGCAATGACTTTCATTTACAATACATACTAATGTACAGCACTTTTAAGTACGCTATATAACATGTAAAAGTGTTGCCTTTTCATTTAATTAATTAAAAATTCATAGAGTACCCTTTTTTCGGAAAAAATCCAATTATCCGAATTTTCGATTATCCGAATGGGGTCCGGTCCCAATTGATTCGGATAATTGGAGATCTACTGTACTTAAATTAAAATTTATTATTACATTTTTTTACATTGAATGTTGGTTTCAACAACTAAGCAAAACTTTTACGCATTATTTAATTATTGGAAGGATACTCACACAGGGAAGGGAAGTTAGGTATCTTGTGATGCGACTGGACAGACGACTGACGTGGGGTACTCACATTTGGAATAAAAGACTACAACTAGGCCATACTCTGAGAAAATATTACTGGCTGTTGAATCGTCATTCACAGTTGTCCCTGGAAAACAAGGTTCTCATATATAAAGCAATAATAGTTCCAAATTGAACATACGGCATTCAGCTCTGGGGAGCTGCAAGCAACTCCAACATCGCCAAAATCCAGAGGTTCAAATCAAAGATTTTGAGAATTATTGCTGATACTCCGTGGTATGTGCCTAATCATGTTATCTAACGTGATATTCACATAGCTACAGTCGAGGAAACTATCAAATCGTTCAGTATAAGATACCAAAATCGAGTGAGAGACCACCCCAACTCTCTTGCTGTAGAACTATATACTGACAACCCACAGAACCAAGAGGCTGAAGCGTTTCGATCCATTGGACCTGCCTCATCGCTTCTGAGTCGGTTGCCTCTCACCACCTTCAGACCCGAATGTACTGAAAAACTAATGTAGCATTAATATAAGATCGACTGAAATGGAGGTGTGCCACTGGGCGACCTCCTTCTGTGTTTTGGATTATTTTGATTATTTTTGCTTCTCGGTGTTAAATATTTTACTCATTGTTTATATTTTAGACAGTTTGTAAAACAATAGGTATTCAAATAAAAAAAAAATTTAATTATTTCAAAATTAGTAACATTGTGTAACTAAAATAACGTGTTTAGTCAAAATATAACTAAAATAGTTACAAAATATAACTAAATACGTTATTTTGTACAGTTGGTATGTACAGTACAGTTGGAGAAAATAGGCATATTATTTTTTTATGACTTGAAATTTTTTTGAGTTGATAAAATTTTTACATTGGCTTTTGCCAACTTTTGGGTGATTTTGCCAACTTCACCAACTTTTGGGTGATTTTGCCAACTTTCTAAAATATTGGGGGGGGGGGGGGGGAAGCTGCCCCCCCTATGGGCACGTCCCTGGATGGAACATTGCATAATTTTCCACATTCAATACTTTTAATTCGCTAATCCAATAGATTAAAAAAATAAAATTTTTTTTTGAATTTGAACGCTTTGAAAGGACGATTACGTTATAGGTGGATTTTTCAGAAAGATGCTTGTCGATTCTTAAGGAATTATAAGTAATCAGCATTGAACCTTTTTTTCGCCAATAAATTACAAATTCTTGCAATTTTCCAAAAATTACTTAGGTTTGCCAATTTTTTGACAACAGAAGAAGAACTTTATAGTAAGGTTTTTAGTTATAATTATTAAAAACCTTTGGCGCCTCCATTTCCGTTGTTAATTTATAATTTTTAGAATTTAATTTTTTTTTGTAAATTTTTAGACAAAAATAATTTTCAAATTTAAATTCAGTTTACGCATTTGGTGTTAAAAATACGAAGGAAGGTTATGCATAAGCGAAATGTTTTTCGCGAAAATTTTATTGACTATTTTCGATTTAAATTTATCCCATCGACGTATTAAGTGAAGAAAATTAATTCATTTTCCAAATTTTGTGAATTGTTGAAAACGTTTCTCGATTTTTCCTAGTTAAATATTTAAAAAAATTCAATCTACACTATTTTCTTTAAAATGCATAGTTTTTGAGTTAACTCGTGTTAAAATCCAAAATATTAAATTAAATTATTTTGAATTTATTGATTTTTAATCACAAAGATTGATTTGGTTGGTTATACAACTCGAAAACTGTGCTATCGAATTTTATTTTTTGAAATGCAAATTCCTCGAGCTAAAAAGTTTCATTCTACACTTTTTTCCTTAAAATACATAATTTTTGAGTTAACTACTGTCAAAATCAAAACTTCTTTAAAAAAAATCTCAAAATTTTTTTAACTTGATGAATATCGCCTAAAATCGATATTTTTCTTATAAATTCTAAAGGCAGGACTGATTTAGTTTAAAAACAGCCTCTAAATTTTTTATTTCAACATCATTATTTTTAAACTCATATCCGTAAGATTTATTTGGCTAGAACTCGAAAACTGTGGAATCCAATTTTATTTTTCACAACTATTTGGAAAGCAAATTAATTACAAGGTAAATAATTTTATTTCAAACCTTTTCATTAAAATGTATAGTTTTTGAGTTAACTACTATCAAAATTGAAAATTCTTCAAAAAAATTCCAATTTATTAAATTTCAAAAATACAAAAATTCGATATTTTTGTTATAAATTCTATTAGCCTAACTGATTTACTACAAGAACCATCTTAAAAATTTTTTAAATCTACGATTTTTGAGTTATTTTCAATTAGAACTTGAAACTGAAATATCGAAATTTGCACCTTGCACTAAATCCACAATAACTTCCGCTCAAGTTAACCGATTTTAATTTTTCTTTACCAGTTGAAAAGATAATTTTCCAAGCTAAAAATTTCGTAACGGCACATTTTCCTTAAAATATCGAACTTACGGAGTTAACGCCTATCGAAATCAAACTTATTTTCAAAAGCTCATCAAGTCTTCAACTTGCAATAATTTTCTTGATCACAAAAATTGTAAAAAAATTTCAGCTTTTTTAATCATATTCTAATAGCAGACCGTATTTCCTACAAAAATCGTCTTTACAGTTTTTCTCTGAAGGATCTTCATGTGAAATCGCAAGTTTAAGTGCAGTAACTCGAAAACTGTGCGCCACAGGAAAAACTGTCTAGCAAAATTAAAAAAGTGAATAAACCGTTTCCGTTACTTCTGGCTAAAATGTGAATATCTTCTTCAATTTTTTTAACCTTTTTGGAAACCTAATTTTTCAAGCTACAAATGTTGTATCCACACTATTTTCACAAAACGCGTGATTTTCCCGTCAACCGCTGTCAAAGTTCAAAAGGTTTCTAAGACCCTTAAAATCATCAAAACTAATTGTTTTTCAAACGTCTGTACCAAGATTTGATCTAAAATTTTAACAGTACGGCCGTTTTCCTATAAAAACGTTTTCAAAACTTTTTTCTCAAATCTGTTTTTGTTACTGTTTTTTCAAAATTGAAAAAGTTCCAAGTGTTTTCACATACATAGAGGACCTACTTTTTTAACGTGGGCTCCAAACCACGGGAAGTGTAATATACACTTCATTCACGACCGCTACATTATGACCTCAACGTTAGTTAAATTCTCGAAATATCTGCCCTTCATATTGCATATAGTAGGGTGCAACATGGCCAGATGAAATACAACGATACACGCTGTGTTCCCAAACGGCCACCCATCCAAACACGAGCCACACCCAATGTTTTTTAACTCGGGTGATTTCATAAGAACTACGATTGCAATTTTTTCTCATTAAAAAATTCACATTTATCGATTAGGAAATCTGCACTGCAAATTGATCTCATCGCCTTTTTCCGATTAAATGAGTCAAATATTAGCATATTTTTTTGCATTGGTAATTATTGCAATGAAAGTCAAATAAAATGGATGCCGCCATATAGGTAAGTAATATCGGAGGTGTTTTGCAACCGTTAGAATCTGTGCCCCCACATCTTCAAAAAACCGTTAAACCTTGAAAACAACTAAATTTAAACAATTATTAGCACTAAGCCAACTATTTTATAATTGGAACGTTTAAAAATACCAATTATTTACATAGCTCGATTAAATATTACTATCACCAACTAGAAATTCGAACCACTGCGTGGCGAAACTAAAATTTTTAACATTTTTTAACTTCATAAATACAGAAATATATTATATTAAAGTACCAGATATTATGCTGTTGATTTAAGTCGGAAGGGTATACAATTCCGTCGGAAAATTGGAAAATACGACCCCAGAAAAGGGATAGGCTTGCTATGTCATGTCGACCTGATTTATACAAGGGTGCGACTTGCGGTTCACAAGGGAGTTACATAATTATCGGAGTTTATTGCCCCTTAAATTGTCGAAAACTTCGCAGTAAGCTTTCAAATAAAGTACGAAAATTTTCGCTCTCGTAACCGCTAAAAGAAGTGCATAACTCCGATTTGGAGCGGTGGTTAGCAAAAGCTAATTGACTACCCTTTAAATCTTTAAATAATGAATTATTGTCCGGTAGGGCGACGAGACTGAGATACAATTTCGTAATTGTTTTTTTTTATTTAACTAGCGACAAATACGAGTCTTGAGACAATTAAGTAATTATTAGTTGTATGAAAAGGGTCTTACAAATTGAAACAAGGAGCTCCTGTCTGCCCCCATTATATTACAATTCGTTACAGCCAATTGAGCTTTTTTTCGATTTGTGATTAAAAAACTTGTGGGTTGACGTGCATAGTTGAGATAAACAAGAAGGACGCTGTGTTATTGTACAGGATGTAGTAAATAGTGAAGTCGTTGCACTGAATATGGTTGATTTGAAAAAGTTTAAATCTTTCGACTTCGAATTATTGTAAAAAGTTTATCAAAAATACGTCAGACTTTTTGCTTTATCGCAAGTAACTCATGGTAAACCGCACTTTGCGGTTGCAATCGAACAAAAATATTAAACCTACAAGTTTATTCAACTTTTAAGTTTCTGTATCAAAGGATAATAATTTTTAAATCCCCCCCCCCTGTCCAATATCATTTTGTTCTGGGATCAGACCGTTAAAATAATAAAAATAGCAACGTTTATATTGGATTCCACTTTCTAATATGGTAATCCTGGTTGTTGTCAATTTCATAGTGCCTTTGGCATACACACAGGACATCAAAGGCATATCAGGGAAGGATCTGCGAAGTCACTCGGAAGAAGAAGATTGATGTCTTTAATACGACGTACCGTAGCGTCAAATTTATCCCCCCTTCCCCTACACCACAAGATATTAACTTAGATCCTACAGTCAACATAGAACTAAAACAAACAAAAACATTAAATTTTAATTAAGTTGTTTAAAAAGGAAGTTTTAATCGCGAATTTTGATATTTTAACCCAGCAGCTCTACCTCATCGTTAGGGGTTCATTTATAGCTATAAAAATTAAAAGCAATTTATGCAGTTCCGCAGGAAGCTAAATTTGCTCGAGCACCGAGCCAGAGATGCAGGGCAGTTTTACCCCCCTTTCCCAATCGATAGTGCGAACTTCTCCGATATCTTCACCATTCAAAATATCGAAAAAGTTTTAAATTTAAAGTAATGTATCTGTTTGACATTCGTAATATAAATTATTCTTAACAGAATAGAACTTTCTTATTTTGATGAGCATAATGTAATTTTATTGTTTTTAATGGAATATTTTATTTTATGTGTATTAACTTGTATTAATTAGTCGAGGAAAGTGGTAGCTTTTCTCGACTAATTAATATACAATATCGCCATATATAAATGGAAGGTCAACTAATTGATAAAAAAATATTATGTTACATAATTATTATTCAGAGCGCTTTTAAACTACAGTGCAACCTCGATAATCCGAACCTACAGTCATCCAAAATCCCAATCATTCGAATTCGAAGTTTTTAAATACAAATTTTAATTTTTAAAAATAAATTTAAGATTTTTGGCCATAAATCTTCGAATTTAATTTTTTATTTTCCCCATACGTATGTAAGAAACACATTTTCCATATCATTTTCGCAAGCTCTAATAGGTTTTTCAAAATTATCGATTTTTTTCCCGGGAGGGACAGATTAATGTGAAAATTCTGGAAAAACTTTGGACGTCTGTAGCACTCTTATTTACCGACCGATCTTTAAATTTTAAGATGCCATGAAAGCGTATCGCTACACTCTATAATAACTGTTATGTAACTTTCCTTCGTATTTTCAACACCAAATGAGTAAAACGGAATTTAAGGCTTTTGAAAATTTTCAAAAAAAAATTGAATTCTAAAAGTTATAAATTAACCAGGGAAATGAACGCGCCAACGGTTTTTGATAATTGTAACTAGAAAAAATACTATAAAGTTCTTCTTCCGTTGTTAAAAAAATTGACAGAACTGTAAATAATTTTCGGAAAATTGCAAGAATTTCTAATATTTTGGTGGAAAAAAAGTTTAACAAATTTTCAAATTTTTTATTCTTTTAATCTATTGGATTAGCGAATTATAAGTGAAATGTAATTGTTCTTCAACAAACCTCTTCTTTGGTTTTACCGAAAAATAATTGGTGACCCTAGAAGTGAATCGGGAAAGTTATGCTATGTTCACATAGCTAATTCTTTTATATTTGGGGTGGATGCTGCAGGGTGAGGCAAACTGCCAGCATCAGGCATTTTTTTCAAAAACGGTTAGTCATAGAAGGTTGGGAAAATAATTTGATCACATTAGCCTATATGAAACAAGGTGGAACTCGCTTTAGTGGCAGTTCCTAGGCTTCTATACAGCTACCTTTCTGGTGTGAAAAGTTGTTGACGCTAGTTATGTTTGGTCGACATAATATTTATAATGTAACATCAGATAATCCGATAATCTGCACCAATTAAATTTTTCGAGATAACTTCTTATTAGGGTATCAACGTCTTAACGGATCAAACGATCAACGGATCAACGAATCAAAGGATCAACGGATCAACATATGACATTTGCATTATGCGGACAGACGGACGGACAGACACGGAGCCAGATCATAAGGCTTCTTGTTATACTTTGATTCTATGACAGGTGACCACATGACAAGTGAACGCACGACAACTGAACGCACGACATCCGAACACATGACAACTGACCCCATTGACAAGCGACCCCACTGACAACTGAACACGCGGACAACTGAACACACGGACAACTGAACACAATCTTAATTTTTAAATTTAAATATTTGTTATTTATTTTTATAATCATGAAATAGTAACTTTGAGGTTTACGATTTAATAATTATTATTTTATAAATACTGGCCAAATCCTAATCCGAAACTACAAAACTGAACCCACGGACAACTGAACACAATCGTAATGGATCTAGCTTTTTGTGGTAATTATTATTATTTTTGAGTCCATTCTCACTTTTTCCGTTCAACTTGGAAAAAAGTTCGAGGGAGCGGTAGATCCACCTCTTTGCGGCAGATTTAACTTTACGCGGAGATTTCTTTTTTTTTAATTACTTTTCTAAAGAAATATCAAAAACTAACACTAACCTAACGACAGATCCACCTCTTCGCGGCAGATCCACCTCTTTGCGGTAGATTTAACTTTACACGGAGATTTGTATGTTTTTAATTGGTTTTCTAAAGAAATATCAAAAACTAACACTAACCTAACGGCAGATCCACCTCTTCGCGGCAGATCCACCTCTTTGCGGCAGATCCACCTCTTTGCGGCAGATCCACCTCTTTGCGGCAGATTTAACTTTACGCGAAGATTTATTTGTTTTTAATTTGTTTTCTAAAGAAATATCAAAAACTAACACTAACCTAACGACAGATCCACCTCTTCGCGGCAGATCCACCTCTTTGCGGCAGATTTAACTTTACGCGGAGATTTGTTTGTTTTTAATTGGTTTTATAAAGAATTTTTAAAAACTAACACTAACCTAACGGCAGATCCTCCTCTTCGCGGCAGATCCACCTCTTTGCGGCAGATTTAACTTTACGCGGAGATTTGTTTGTTTTTAATTTGTTTTCTAAAGAAATATCAAAAACTAACACTAACCTAACGGCAGATCCACCTCTTTGCGGCAGATTTAACTTTACGCGGAGATTTGTTTGTTTTTAATTTGTTTTCTAAAGAATTTTTAAAAACTAACACTAACCTAACGGCAGATCCTCCTCTTCGCGGCAGATCCACCTCTTTGCGGCAGATTTAACTTTACGCGGAGATTTGTTTGTTTTTAATTGGTTTTCTAAAGAAATATCACAAACTAACACTAACCTAACGGCAGATCCACCTCTTTGCGGAAGATGTAACTTTACGTGAAGATTTATTTGTTTTTAATTAGTTTTCTAAAGAAATATCAAAAACTAACACTAACCTAACGGCAGATCCACCTCTTCGTGGAAGATCCACCTCTTTGCGGCAGATTTAACTTTACGCGGAGATTTATTTGTTTTTAATTTGTTTTCTAAAGAAATATCAAAAACTAACACTAACCTAACGGCAGATCCTCCTCTTCGCGGCAGATCCACCTCTTTTCACGTGCCGCTTAAATTCGCCAAATAAAACGGAAAGTGTTCAATAAAATTTTTCGAAAAACCAACTCGTTTCGCTTAAAATTGCGCACAAATATTTATATGCAAATATGGTTCTGATTTCAAATCGAAATTTTTCAAAATTTGCGTTTTTGCAATTTACCACCTTAATTGACGCCGCACGAAAAAAAGTATACCTTTCGAAAAATTCGCGCTCGAGAAATGCCACCCAATACCGTTTTTAAAATTAAAAATTGTTTCATAGTCGTCGCGCCACAACGACTGTAAGGTCGAAATTTAGAAAATTTTTCAAACGGCCATAGCGTCCTTATTTACGAAGGGATTTTTAATTTTCCACCGGCATCGGAAGTAGACCCCGGGCCTAAACAATTTTACTTCTATAGCTTTTTTTCGTATCTCGCACCGCAAAGCTCTAAAATGAAAAACAAAATTTTCAAATTTTTTTTAAAGGTTTTTTTGAAACTAAATTGCAAATTTTTTTTTCGAAAATCGAAATTTTAACGACGAAATCTCATTTGCCGAGTAATTCTAAGAATTTTTGTCGAAAAAAATTTAGTAATATTATTCTTCCGCTGCCCAAAAAAATGACCAACTAAAACTAGTGATCCCATAATATGACAACCATAAAAATCATTTTGAAAATAATCATTTGAAAAAAAGAATTGAAAAACTATTGGCTATTTTTAATTAGCATGTAAAACAATAATTGAAGGGCCTAGTGGAAAAAGTAGTTAAGTCACTTTTTTTTCAATTTGTAGTTGAGCACATTTTCACATTGCGGCATTTATTCTCTACAAATTAGTATAAAAATCACAAAATTGAAAAAAAAGTGACTTAACTACTTATTCCACTAGGCCCTTCAATTATAAAATCGTAAACCTCAAAGTTACTATATTTCATGATTATAAAAATAAATAACAAATATTTAAATTTAAAAATTAAGATTGTGTTCAGTTGTCCGTGTGTTCAGTTGTCAGTGGGGTCGCTTGTCAATGGGGTCAGTTGTCATGTGTTCGGATGTCGTGCGTTCAGTTGTCGTGCGTTCACTTGTCGTGCGTTCACTTGTCATGTGGTCACCTGTCCGGTCACCTTATACTTTGTATAGAAGCCTAAAATGGATGTATGTATGTTCCCTATAGACTCCTAAACCGTTTGACCGATCGGAACCAAAGTTGACACAGTTATTATGTAGGTCCCTGCGCATGTTTTGTATTGAAATAGTGCAAAAATTCGCAAAGGAAAGGAAAGTTGATTTTGAGTAGCCTGCCTTCCTTTAAGGAATCTCGATAACCCATTCATGCGCGTCCCACAGGGACGCGCATGAATGGGTTATCGAGATTCCTTAAAGGAAGGCAGGCTACTCAAAATCAACTTAAAAACACTAGGTACCCAGTTCTTAGACCTCTATACACACAGAGTATTTCCAACACGATTTGAAACGCTCTGTATGATTTTGAATTATGCGGACGGACGGACAGACACGGAGCCAGATCATAAGGCTTCTTGTTATACTTTGTATAGAAGCCTAAAATCTACTGGCGATCCTGCATCCTAAAAAGTTTGCTCCAAAATGACGAAAGCTCTAGATTTTCAAATAGCACAGTTTTGTATGAAATTTATTTTTTCACCCTGTATATGAAAACTAGAGAACTACCAAAGAAGTTCATACTATTATTTTGAATTTTACGACTCATTTTATGAAAACGTAGTTACAACAATAATTGACACATCCCTGTTAAACTAAGAAGGGTGAAAAGGTTTAGCAACTGAGCAAACATCAAAAATAAATTTCGCTACTTTGAGCAATAATATTTCCTGTTTATTTTACAAAATTTGGTAGAAACGATCCAAACCCCAAACCGAAACTGAAGAATAAATTTTAATGAATTTTCTAAGTGGGTCAAAGTTTTTTAAAAAACAAAATAAATAATATTTTTGTACAATGGGCAATAAAAATTACAATTTTAAATTAACGCATTCCTTCACATATCGCTAATAAAGTAAATACAAAAACAAATAAAATTCCATTCATTCTTTCTTAATTACTAACGTAATTAATTATATAAGAGTTCATTGTGTTCGACTATTCTGGCTTGCCATTCGATCTAACGAATTATTGTGATAAAAAGTTAAATTTCTCTTTTATGCTTTAATTTGGACCTGCACCATCAAAATTTGTTCTTATTTGAACAAAAAGCGTATTATTAGGCGAGCAGGGACGTAACGATTACGACAAAGTTCAAAACGAAAAAAACGACAATTGCCCAAGGCTGGTCTGCAAAAATAATTTTCTGCACCATTGACCGAAGTTTAAAAAATTGACTACAGTAATTAATCTACAGGAAATATGTCCTACATTTCGAGTGAAGAACATAGAAAAGTCGGAGTCTCACTTCCCATAGTACACGGGACTCTTATCTAATCAATAAAGATAATTTTGAAGTTTCTAAATAACTTAAAATTGGGTTTATTGGTTGTGTCGAAGAATAGGTCCGTTTTCTTTGTCATGTTTGTGAAGGTTAAAAATGTATTGCTAAATCGGAAGTGAAATATCTAAAACAATTAAATCGGGAAATCCTGAACCAAATTGTCAAGGAAAACACCACTCGGGGGTTAAAATTGTTGCAGCTCTTCCTCTCAAACTTTATAATCAGGCCTGATTATAATTAGATGGGTTGAGGTTCTTCAAAACAAACTGATAAATTAATTAAGATCTTTGATCGAATCGTGATGTACTTTATGGTAAATTTTCATGAATGAGAAGATAGTATTTACAATGCAATAATGTAAATACAACCGCAATTAAAATTAAAATTATAGGAAATGAGTAGTTAATTTGAAATTCTAAGTTATAAGAAACACGCAAACATATTATTAGTTGAATTACAAATAAGCAGATTCCAATGTATCGGAAGAAGAGGAAGGAGGAATAGAATTATCTTTTGTTGAAGTTAAATATAAATGTTTATCTCTTTTGTAAACATTAGTAGTCGATAATAATAATAATAATAATTTTACAATATGTAATCTAAAAGAGTAAATAATATGCAATGGCTAAAATATACTAACTAAATTATGACCAATGCCTTGTTTATGTCTGTACGACCAAATTTTCGAGTTCCGGTCCTTAGTTTGAAAATAAATGAACCTGAAACAATTAATGGATTGCTGATGGGAAGACCTATTATTAGATATCGCAACAAAGAAAACTGCTTCTTTGAAATCAGTAGCGAATCCAAAATTAAGTTTATATTTGATTGCCTTAAATCGTTACAAAAACTATGGAGATACCCGAGAGATACGCAGTGGCGGCTTGCTCTAAAGGGCACAAGGGCACGTGCCCTCTCTCTAAAACCGAACACCACTACGAAAATATAATTTAAGTTTTTAATAATAAGGTAATTACATATTTTACCCCCTCATTGGAAAAAGTCACGACGTCTGAATTGAAAAATTGGGGTATTCCGTACCCCTCAGACCCCCTTAGCCCGGTTTTTAATTATCACAATCTATGGTTAACTTTCAGTGTAGACTTGGTAAACAGTCGGACCGCTGCAGATTACAGAAACATTTTTATACGTAGGGGTCGCAGACAAGACTAAATTTCTTAAACGTTAGCGTTTACTATTTTTCCGATTTCTTTAAATATTGTACCTTCCCATGGAAAAAAGTCATGAGCCGCCGCTGGAGATACCGGTAAAAATTCTTAAATTTATTTACTGATGGATAGTAAACCTGCATTACAAATCTCTTTATTTTCTCGATCTACTATCCTCACCTTTAGGTACATGATCCGATATATTCAGCTGATAGCCAATAATATCACTGGAGAGTTGTTGGTCAAAACAACCTTAATTGACAAGAAATCAATAGCAGAACTAACAAGAAACATCTACTTACATTGTTTAATGTTAGTTATCCCAGTTCCAAAACATCCCCATTGGTAACTTTCAATTATTGTTCTTCAGATCGTCGGCATACAAGCAAAAGTGACCAACTACAAAATGCTGAAAATGAGAAAATTGACTAAATGGGATTGAATAACCAGTACGGTTACAAGGAAAAATGCCAATCTTTATTAGAAATTAAATGAATAAGTTATAGAGTTGGTAAAATTGACTATTTACAGGCGAAGTATAACTTAAAAACTGCTCTAAAGTAAAACTAGGGTTTTGCAGATGGTCACTTTTGATTGTATGCCGACGAGATGTTCATCACCTATATTGCAAGCTGCCAAATTTTTAAAATTGATGTCCTAGATAAATCCAAAATAAGCCGAAAAGCCCAAAGGAAACCATTGGGACTGCTTATAAATCCATACTCAGTATTTAGCGAGTCCATACATCGAATGGATCCTGTGAAAGAACATAGATCAGATATAAGTACCCAGCCATGTAGTTCAGACCGGGGGGTCTGGGGGATATGGAATACCCCCCAGCATTTTCTTTTTACTGTCGGTCTAATGACTTGTACTATTTTCTAATTTATTTTAATTAGTTCTCTGAGCATTAGTTTTCATATCTTTGGTAGTTCGATAGGCTAACCTTTGATATGCCTGTGACCCTGTTTTTTACTGTAATGATGGAAATCACTAACACAGGGGAAACCGACCTCGAAGCACGGAGGTGAATTCTTGACCCCCCCCCCCCAGCTTAATATAAAAAAATTTAAGATAAATACACCAAAAGATTGCAAGAGTTGACACGCTTTAATAAACTGGAATTATTCTTCTAATTACGCCGGTTAAACGGCTCTAATCTGAAGTTCAGAAGTTCGATCTATGGGTTACTAGAAAAGCAATATAATAATAATAAAATGCATTTCCAATTGGTTTACGCCCAATAACAGGAAAGAAAGAAGAACTATTAATCCCAGTTTTGGAATTTCTAAGAAAATTATGTTCCAATATGTTTAAATGTTATCTAAATTCTTGCTTGTTAAATTCCAATTCTTATTACAGCCACAAAATTTTTAAAAAAATTAATAAATAGGTCCGAAGATTGTGGCCAACTGTGACAAGGTGGGGGGACAAGGGGATTGAAAAGTAGGAAAAATTTGCGAGTTGGACTCAAAATTAAGTTGACCGCTAAGTTGACCTATGATGAAACTAAATCTTTTTTACTTTAACATGGGATCGGCGACTTTACGTGACCTCCAAAGTACGGAGTTTCAATTACAGTACAGCTGGAACCCAGTTATATACCGTATTCTTACAAACCAAGGATGATCCTTGACTAAAGGGATAAAATATTACCGGTAGTGCGCTGTAAGCAACAACAAGCGTGACGTCACATAAAGGGTATAACCTATAAATAAATATTTTCCTTTGGCATTCATAACTTAAAACTGCAACATAACAAACACGTTTAAACAAAAAACTAAGTAATAAATAAATAATTTAATAAAAAATAATAAATTTAACGTATTTTAATTAATTTAACTTCGAATTCATTGCTCTGATAAAAACACGTTTATAATATACAATACAAGAAAAATAGTAAGGTTAACTTTTGAATATGGTTACGTACGATACAATATGAAAACACATAAAAAAATTTGTTATACTTACATATTAATATTATTTCACCAAGATAAACAATAATCACTACCGTATAAAACCCATATGAAAACAATGCAAGTTTTATTTTCACCTTCAAGTGACGTCAAATATTTAGTTGATATTACAGCCACCAGGTGCGTACAATTAATATTTTTCCCCTAAGGCTGCCTGCAGACTGATCAAGCAAAAACGTTGTGCGACAAAACGTTTTTGTTTGATCCAATCAAATTTGATTTTGTTTGATTTGAACCAATCACAAAAAACGTTTTGTCGCACAACGTTTTTGCTTAATCAGTCTGTAGGAAGCCTAAAGCTTATATTTATAGACAACATACAGGCCGATGTGATAAAACAAAATGTACTCACGTGATCTTTCAATGTATCAGACTACCAAGCTAATTTCCATCTTGAGCACGTCTAAAGCCGGATGCTTTTGGTTATTGACTTCATTCAATTTGGTGGTATGGTTTTAAACTTCAAAACAATCAATGGTTCTGCAGGGATTGGCCTGACCGTAATTTTCCCTTCGTCAATGAGATTGTTGATGTCACTGCGATGATAGATGAAAAACCCCTCTCCCTCTGAGATGATGATGGACGATAACTGGATGCAACTCAGAAAAAAGAATTACTGCTTTGTCATGTAAGTTGCTCACATATTCTCACCTAATTTGCTGCTCAAGATAATAGTGGCACTATATATTCTCATATTATATCGAATGAATCCTTGCATAGGACATAGAAAAATTGGAATTCCCGTATATCGCATCAGTCGTTTTGGTTCCATAAATCAGATGGCTCCTAGCGGATATGCAGAGACTAAACAGCCTTATAATTGTTGATTAATGTCCACTTCCACTTCTGCAAATTTTTCAGCAGGCCGACACTTTTTTTCGTAAGAGAGAGAAGCGGTTTTACGACCTACGACCTGTTTTTATCGTTGTCTTGTATTATAATACTTTAATTATAGTAGTCTGAGCATTGGTTTTTACATCTTAGGTAGCTTGCTATTAGGCTGACCTTCGCTATGCCTGTAACCCTGTTTTTATTGTTATGATGGAAATCATTAACACAGGGAGACCGACGGCTTTACGTGCCCTCCGAAGCACGGAGACGGTCAAGAAATTTTAGACTTTGCATTGGCAGGTTATCTCGTAATTTCGCTAGCCATTACCATCGTCCAACTTGGTGTGGATGTAAACCAACAACCACGATTCAATGAAAGAAGTAAAAATTCAAGTCAATAAGTTAAGAGATCTGATATGGAATAATAAATATAGGTAGAACAAAATCCTGCTCGAGGACACCTCCCAAAAGATGGAGAGAGAGCTGGCAGTCTCTCTCCCAATAAAATCAACAGAATTCGGTATAAAACAGATCGCTAGATCTTATAAAAGAAGAAGGCAAAATTTTAAAAATGTTTGTTCTAAAACGACGACTCTTATTCAAACAGGCATAGTAAGCGCGACTCCGTTTACTTGCTCAAAAATCGCCTGTGGCGCGTTTAAATGAATAAATAATTTACAAAGGAATTTTAAAAATTTAAGGGAAGACACCTCGACTTGGCGAAGTAAACGAAAATCTTATTGAGTTCCTCAAACTGGAAGAAAACAAAATTAATGTGTAATATCATGAGATATTTTGCTATCTTTTGAATCTTTTGCTTGAACTTTGAACTGTATCTAAGCAGATGCAAATACAGTAATATCAGCATGAGAACATTTACAATTCTCCCTCTTCGTTATTATGTTATGATTATGGCCGTCCGTACGGAGAGCTTATCAATACCATAAATGCAAATTAACTGAAACAAATTAAAATTTGCATTTCGGATGCGTTTTATAATCGCAATAAAATTATCATAAATATTTGATTTTTTTACTAATGAGAATAAACAGTTTTTTTTACATTTTCTTGCTAAGGAAATGGTGCTCTATATCCAAATCCGGAAGGAAAAATAAGGTGGATGTGTTGTGTTCAAACTTTTTATGAGAAAAATTCTCAGTGTAGGTATATAACGAAATTTTAAGAACATCAAATAACAATATTGCAAAAATTAACCAGTATTAAGCTGGAAGAATTCGTCCATGATCGCTACTGTGAGCATCGATCCTAGCACTTGTGCAGTGGCGGCTTGTGACTTATTTCAATGGGAGGGCATTTAATTTAAAGGAAGAGGAAATATGTTATTCTTCTGTTACTTAGAAAATATTAATACTGTTTATTGTGAAATCATATCAAGGATAGCTACTCTTATCACCATATGCTGGGGTGTAAAAAAGTAAAGCAGGATCATAAAACAGTTTTCAATTAATATTGCCTGAGGGGATGTACCTGGGGGGTATTCCATACCCCCCAGACCCCCCGGTCTGTACAACCGTCAATTTTTCTCAGTTACCATTTTGGGAGGACGGCGACCAGTCGTCCTCCCCATTCCAGCCGCCACTGCACCTATGCTGCATTCCTTCGTTGGATGCACGAATGATTCTTTGTATCAGAAAATCTTATCAACCAAATCCTTTACGTCAACCCACAGTCTTTTCACGGTCAAAACTTTAAAAATTAACTAGTTAATTAAACGAATAAAATTATCTTTTCATAACGTAAGCTTTCCGCGGTGCTTATTGCTATCTTCAGTTGTTAATTAATAATTTAATTCATTTAATTAACTATTAAAATTTTTAAAGTTTAATTTAATGCAAAATTATCCAATTTCGTATTTCCAAAAAAAGTCTAATTAGACTTCGAAAATTACAGCAGTGCGTCATACTTTTCTCAGAGGTCACCTGTCATTAATTTTTTACTTTTCCATCAAAGTTGAAATATTTAAAGCATTAACATTGAATTTTGTAAACACAGTGCGTCACGCTAAATTGAAATCTTTGAAATCGGTAAAATTTTGTAATTATTTACATTATAAAATTAACCTAAGGCTGCGTTGGTATTGCAGTACAAATTTGAATTTTTCCTTGATCTAATTAAACAAAATAGATTAAAACAAAGTTTTAATTACCATAATTTTAGATTGTGTGCTTTAGGAAACTTTAATCTATCTACGGTTAAAATTCTACCTTCACACATTTTTGTGAACGATTAAATAAATTAGTAAGACCTAATTAAGAAAAATGTGAATGACCGGCTATCAACAGCAAAATAGCACATTTTTGCAATTTTAAAAATGTCAGAACTCATCATTGTCTTCCTGGGGTTTCTCGTTCTATGTACAGGAGTTTTATTTCCATACCCAGTTGACAACTGATTTATAACATCCAATTTCAATTTCTTAAGCAGCTGCCGCAAGTCTCATATTTCAATGCGATGATAAGTTTAACTAAAACTAACGAGATGTTTCAGAACTGATAAAAGATTATACGAACCATTTTAGGGGTTCGCTTCTACTTTTAGACCAAAGCTTTTCTATCTCTTCCATTTCACCGCAATAAATTATTCACGTTAAATAAAAAAGCGTGCGGTTTCAAGTTCCTATAAATAAAAACACACAACGATGATGATACAATTACAATTAAAAAGTTTCCTTATGCTCAAACAAATGGAGCGAAATAATTAAAACAATTAATTTTAAAATTTTTGATGGTATGAAAGTAAATGGTCATGTGAATTGGAACGACTTGCGATTACAATGGCACGGCAGCAGCTTCATTTTCAAGAAAGTTAAAAAATTGTTCAAATTCTTTCTGCCTTTAATTAATTCATATATTTTCACAATTCGGTCAATTTAAAAGTAATACATCGGCGTAATTATTAAACTTCTAGAAAGTTTTGAACTTATAAATTGACGCAACCGTAAGAAATCGATGGGTCTGCTAGTAAGGGTAATGTACAGTGCCGTCCGGAGAATTTTACCATAACTCCGTGCGCTCCGGGTTGGCGCGGCCCTGAGAGCGGATTATCCTCGCAAAAAGCGCCTTCTAAGTTAAAGGTTGTTTTCGCACCTGTCCTAACAACAAACCTTCGTTTCGTATTATCATCGACAAAGTTAAGCGCTTTAATTGGCATATTACTTCAAAAAATGTATCTGTACTAAATGGGTACTTAAGCACCGATCAGTAATTTCGATACATTACTTTATGCTAACCTTACGTCATTGGTAAATATCGTGGTATTGTTATTGTTATGCAAGGACAATATTTCAAGGTTAATTTAGGCGAAGGTTTGGAATTTATTCGTACCAAGCGCGGTTGAACGGAATTTTTAACACGAAATGCGCAAAAAGATCAAACCAAATCAGGCATTACGTAATTCAGCTTACCATAAGGTGCACCTTTACCGTTTTTCTTCAGGTGGCTCATTAAGGTGTAAATTAAAACCCGTAATTAGACAAAAGTGGGTTTTTATCTTCCATCTGGAGATTCAAAAAATTAAGTTACAACATTTGCAATTATGAAGTTGCAAAATGTTAGCACTTAAGGCGAATAATCAATTTTAAATAAAAAATGGAATAACGGCAATTAGGTGGGTAAATGAAAGAAAAAAAATGACGAAAGTTATAATTAAGTTGTTTTATAATGAACAACAATGATAGATATTTTAAAAATAAATAAAAAAAGTGTATTTATTTTCACATAGTTAAGTAGACAGGATGTGTAAAACGCATGGACGAGTCGTGTTTGTAGACGCCATCGCTAATAGCAGGAAATGATATTACAAGAACCAAAAGGGACTTAACAACGAAACGGAAATGATTTAAAATGTCTTTAAGGGTTACGATTGTCACTCGCTTAAATTGAGGGTATTAACTCAATTTAAAGTGACTATTCAAGAACGAACCCTTTGTGATGTTATTCACATCATGCGTAATGCGTGACATTATCAGTAAGTAGCTCAGAGGATTCTTAAAGTTAGATTAGTTTCTAAATTACTTTTCAGGATTTGGATTTTCAGAATATTTGGGGAGGGAGCTGTATTTCAAATCAAGTAATTAAAATGAAGTACTAATTGTAATAATAAATCGTTCCAATTAATTTGTTCGAAAAGCCAATTGTACTATGCAACCCATATTACACTCGTTGCAGGACACAAACCGAAAGAGTAAAATTAATAAGCATGATGAACTTACGAGGCTCTGCTCGCAGCGTGTACATAATTCCTGTGCAACCGAAGTTTGAACTTAAAACCTTCAGATCTGTAACCCACGCCTTCATTCAAAAAATGTCTTCTTCAAAAACATTTTCCCTTACAACCAAAGACAGAAAATCCTTTCTGATAGTTAGTCGCGTTCCTTGTTCCTCCATCCTTTTGGTATCAATTTCCTATTATATTCGCAATCCAGATTGAGGAACATTTTTCAACACGCCATCTTGCTAAACATCGGAGATATGCCGTTACCCTGCTTTTAGTGTAATGGTGGCAATCATTAACACAGGGGGACCGACAGCTTAACGAGGTGGTCAAGAAAATGAGACTACCCGGAGTCAAACTAATGGAAACTTCAACTTCAAAGCAATGAAATTTTTTCTCAACATTGGACAAACGCCTCATTCTCGAATATAGGGGACCTACTGTTTAATGTCGATTTCGAATGTTATGAAATAGTTTCAGCATTTAAATTCCAGGACTGCTTACACCGGATTGGGGAATAGTTTACCCGAAATCGAACTTGGTCGTACTTGAACTTCAGCAGTCTAGGTATTTTTTAAGGAATGGCCAGATTTAGGCAAAGAAAATAGTTAACGGGACGAAAAGGGAAGATTGTTTTTAAAGGTGGGGTGGTCAACTTTTTTTAACCTGCTTGAGCAATAATTTGATGTCGAATTTTTAGCCAGTCGACAAGGCTATAATTAGACAAGTAATTAGAAACAAGCCGGAATAAATTTTATAATGTTTATTTGGACTATTATTTAACATACTAATTTTGCACGGTTTAGAGCAAGAAAGTTCCAGAACACAAAAATCGCTAATAGAGTCTAAGTAAGGAAGAAGAAAAATTCGGAAAAACTGGAATTTAGTAAACATGTTTTTTGAAATGAACCCAGCAAAACTTCCCTGTAGGTTTCTCTTCCAATTGAGAATTTTAGCCCCATAAGCTAATTTTTGCTTGTTACTCGTTCAATTTTCATTATCCGAAAATTAAAGAGCATACAAATTCTTTACAAAATTTACTGATCCCATACTAATCCTGAAATAAAAATCAATTCCAGAAAAGCAAAACGCGTTCTATTTTAAAAAATTAAAATTGGAACATAGTTTTTAATTCTTATTCTAAATAAAATTTTTTTGCAGAACATCTTCCTTATCTGAAATAAATTCTGCAACTCTATTTCGTAGAGGATTTTGTACTTTTTAATTTTGATCTGATGATAAGTTTTTGTAAAAATTAAATTGAACGAGTTATGGGCGAAAAACCAAAATCACGTTGGAAATACTAAAATTAGGAAAGCGTCGGGAAAGCGGGAGGGATTCATTCAGAAATGATTTTTTGCAAGTTTAAAAATGTAACTTATCTGGACTAAAGGGTCATAAGACTAACAATAAAATAAAAAATATTTAATTAATTTATTATTATTTCATTATAAGTAGTATAAAAACAAATGTCCAGAGTGGCTGGGTCATCAACGCCCAGTCCAAACCTCTGGAACATAGAAACCTGAAATTTATGGAAAATATTCCTTCCATGACGTAAACACCACGTAATAAAGGACTTTTCAAAATTCGACCCCAAGAGGTAAAAGGTGCTTTGGCGGATGCCTCAATATCTCTTAAATCCGATGGGCAGCGACTTGGTTTTTGCTTACAAAGATTACCCATACAAACGTTTAAAAACATATAATTTTATTAAAATAATAATAAAAATTAAAAAAATGTTCAAGAGGCTGGATCAAGATTCTAGATTTGAGGGTGAATTAAATTCATATTTATCTCCTTTGCCCTTTGTTTGTAGAGTTAGAAAAAATCCTTCCGAAATTTCACCCATAAAGGAATAGAAAAGGGGGGGAGGTAAAAGTGAAAAGAAGTTAAATTATTGAGTTTTTTTCTACTAGCCAGTCAAATTAGGTTTTCAGCTCGGAAAAATTCCCACCTAGCTGAATTTTGGTACACATCTTTATGACATCGTTGTAAACAATATGTAAAAAGTCGACCTCGATATCATGTACGCGTTAAAGGTTATTCGAGGTCAAAGGTCACGAAATTGGCCTTTTTTTTTAATATCTCGTTTTTTATTAGTCGTACAATAAAAAGTTTTAGATACAATTTGTAGAGGAGGTAATTATCTACAAAAATGGTCTTATGACATTTTCACGTTAAGTTGATAGTTTTTGCACAAACACACGACCCACCCTTAAAATGGCACAATATTGATTCGTTGCAGGGAGAGATATGTTTTCGGGCACGGGAAATGCTTTTAATAATAAATTAATTGAAATTGTGGCCAAGGTTGGAAAATGAAGAGAAAAATAAATTTTTTCAAAATTTGCCAAAGTTATAGTATCTTCCAAGTACCGAAGGCGAAATTTTGGTTTGTGCTTACCGAAGGTCCGGGCAAGCTAAAGATTGGCAAAGATGTATATTGAAGTGTTCTAATAAACCCCCAAAATTCTCATAAAAATCCCAAGCCGGCGTTCCTCCAATTGAGGATTTTAGCCCCCTAGGTGCGGTCTCGCCTATAGCTCACGTATTTTTACTTTTACGAAAAATTACCATTAAACAAAGTTTAATTTGCCTATTACAGTATGTATTCTTTGTTTAATGGTAATTTTTCGTAAAAGTAAAAATACGTGAGCTATAGGCGAGACCGCACCTAGGGGGCTAAAATCCTCAATTGGAGGAACGCCGGCTTGGGATTTTTATGAGAATTTTGGGGGTTTATTAGAACACTTCAATATACATCTTTGCCAATCTTCAGCTTGCCCGGACCTTCGGTAAGCACAAACCAAAATTTCGCCTTCGGTACTTGGAAGATACTATAACTTTGGCAAATTTTGAAAAAATTTATTTTTCTCTTCATTTTCCAACCTTGGCCACAATTTCAATTAATTTATTATTAAAAGCATTTCCCGTGCCCGAAAACATATCTCTCCCTGCAACGAATCAATATTGTGCCATTTTAAGGGTGGGTCGTGTGTTTGTGCAAAAACTATCAACTTAACGTGAAAATGTCATAAGACCATTTTTGTAGATAATTACCTCCTCTACAAATTGTATCTAAAACTTTTTATTGTACGACTAATAAAAAACGAGATATTAAAAAAAAGGCCAATTTCGTGACCTTTGACCTCGAATAACCTTTAACGCGTACATGATATCGAGGTCGACTTTTTACATATTGTTTACAACGATGTCATAAAGATGTGTACCAAAATTCAGCTAGGTGGGAATTTTTCCGAGCTGAACCCCTTTTTTCGTCTAATTTGACTGGACTATACCTGAACATTCAGAGCTCCTGGCCGAAGCTCTAAATTTCAAATTTAATAAACGTCTAGATTTATAATGCATAACGAGCAGGCCGTAAGCCAAACAATCACAGCAGACACGTTTTGGATGGCCGGTAGAATGGCTTTTTAATACCTCCTGGTGTCAAGGTTATTCCTAAGTTATTGTTATTCGATTATCAGTTATTGTTAAATTTGAGCATAACAATAACTTAGGGATAACCCTGGCGACCAGGTGGCGTGAAAAAGCCATCTATTGAACTGAAAATATAAAAAATATTTTCGGCAGGTAATTCCATAAGAGCTGTCCCTCTAGATTTACATGCTCTTTGATAGTGATCAAAATATTATGTTTATACAAATAGATAGAAAAACGCAAATAACTTTTTTTCCAGATGAAGTTTAGAATTTTTCTCGGCATTCCGAATACCGAACCTACCTTTGTTGTCGTTAGTCGGCAAGTGAGTAATCCTTTTTTGGATATATACGTTGTGCTTTACAGTAGTATAGAATATATATGCCACGACTCTGCAGGACGAATTTATGTAGGTATAGTCACTAGGTGTTTCAAGGGCCGGGCCTTTGTCTACGTGGCCGTCTCATAACGTCAAGGAAGTGTTGGCAGAAGGCAGTGCCGTGATTGAAGCACCTAAAGCAGAAAAAAGGAAGAAACATCAAAATAGTATCAAAAAGGACGGCTATAAAATAGCCAAGACGAGGCAAGTCCAGAAGTAGTAAAAAGAATCTCAGAGATCTAAGATCAAAAATGTCTTAAATGTTAAAAGCTTGAAAATCAAGGTGGAGATATTTAAATCGGGGAACGTTAAATACGAAATCCTGACATAAATATCTGAATCGGGAAAATTTATATTATAATTGTGAAAACTCGGGTATATTTGGAAGTACTGTAATATTTCACATAGGACAAATCAAAGCGAAGGCGGATAATAAATTACGGCAGACGCCGCTTATGGTAATAATCCTGGTAATAAACATTGGCAATCACGTAATAGGCAAACGGCCGCCTGTGTCGGTTAGTAATTAATAATTTCGTGGATTCCCAAGAACACCGGTTAAAGCCAGGTGGGGGGTGCTACCACCTCTTCAAAACAAAACACGAATAATGCCACAATTTTGTACTAAGTACATGTCCTCACTCCCCTCCCCCCCCTAAATCTTCTTCTTCTTTAGCCTATTTCCGTCCACTCCTGAACGTAAGCCTCTCCGATTTCTCTCTGTCTTGGGCCGCCTGAAACCAGTATCTTCCCGCAACTCTCTTTATATCGTCTAGCCACCTCTTTTGGGGTCTTCCTACGCTTCTCTTGGTAACTCTGGGTCTCCAGCGAGCTAGTTTATAAGTCCATTTAAGTGGGATCTGTCTGGCTACGTGTCCCACCCATTGCCACTTCAGCTTTGCTACGCGTTCCGTTATGTCCGTCACTCTTGTTCTTTTCCTTATTTCCTCATTTTTGACCCTGTCTCTCAAACTAACCCCTAGCATTCTTCTCTCCATTGCTCGCTGTGTTGTTCTTAGCTTCTCCGCCTTTACTTTTGTTGTGGTTGTCGTCTCCATCCCATATGTTGCAACAGGCAACACACATGCGTCGTATACTTTCCTTTTCAGATTTATCGGGATTTTTGGATTTCCGAGTATGTAGTTTAGCTTTCCAAAGGCAGCCCAGGTAAGTTCTATTCTTCTAGATATCTCCGCTGTTTGGTTAGTTTTAGAGTTTGTGATTTCATGTCCTAGGTACAAATATTTGTCGACATTGTCCAGTATGTGATTATCAATTTGAATCCTTGCATTGCAGGGACTCATTATCTTTGTTTTCTCTAGGTTCATTTTTAGACCTATTGCCTTGGAAGCCTCATTTAGTTCTTGTAACATCGATTCCAACTCCTTTATGTCGCTACTAACAGTAACGATGTCACCCAACAAACCGCAAATGATTCAGATATGATCCATCTATATTGACTCCTTTTTCTTCCCATGACAAGGTCTTAAAGGCACTTTCCAATGCAAGAGTGAACAGTTTGGGTGATATTGTGTCGCCCTGACGGACACCTCGTTCAATAATTGATCATGATTGTATTTAGATCATTGTCAACCCTAACATGTATTGATGCGTGTTGGTATATGTTTTTTATGAGAGCGGTATACCTGGAATCAATCGCGGCGTCGTCCATTGCTCGTAAAAAAGCCCATGTTTCTATTGAGTCAAATGCTTTATGGAAATCGATAAACGCTAGATGTTGTATTCGGTAGCCTTTTCTATTAATAGTCGTACAGTTTGCAAGTGTTCTATGGTGCTGTAGCCTTTCCTAAATCCAGCTTGTTCTATAGGTTGGTAAGAGTCCAATTTGTTTGTGAGACGATTTGTGATTATCTTAATCAGTAGTTTATGTAATATGGGATAGGAGACTTATAGGACGGTAGTTTTCTAAGTTATTGTTATCGCCTTTTTTGAATAACAAGATTACTTCGGTGTTGTACCACTCTTCCGGTATTTCACCATCTTGCAAGCATTTGTTGTAAAGGACTGCCAAAACCTTCTGAATTTTCTCGCCTCCGATTTTCAGCATTTCGTACGTTATTCTGTCCTCACCTGGTGATTTTTTGTTCTTCATTTGAGTCAGAGCTTTCCAAATTTCAGAAGTTTCGGTGGCCCAAAACCGACGAAGCGAAGGATGCTGGGCACCGTCGCACAGTCCGTGATGTTGTACGCCGCTCCCGTTTGGCAAGAGACAGTCAACGTCCAGCGTAACCGTAAGAGGCTGCAAGCGGTCCAGCGCAAGATGGCACTTCGAGTAACTTGCGCTTACAGGACCGTGTCCGGCGAAGCCGTGCGAGTCTTGGCCTCCATGCCTCCCATAGAGCTTTTAGCTAGAGAGAGAGCAGACGTACGAGCGGGACCGGACCCCACCATTAAGCAGCGGACGCTCGACGATTGGCAAAGGAGCTGGTCCTCCGGCACGAATGCCGCTTGGACCAGAAAGCTCATTCCGGATCTTCGTCCTTGGGTAGCGAGAAAGCACGGAGAGGTGAACTTTCATATAACACAAGCTCTCACCGCCCACGGATGCTTCCAGGCATATCTCCACAGGTTCAGGCTGACCGAGTCACCTGCCTGTCGTTACTGCGTGGACGAAGATACGGCGGAACACACTCTTTTCGGATGCCTAAGATGGGAGAGGGAGAGAGTGATGATTTCGCTCCGGATGGGCGACACACTAAGCCCGGACAACATGATTGCTTTCATGCTGTCCGGCGAAGACGAATGGCTGGCTGTAGCGGTCTTCATCAGTCAAGTGATGAAGACCAAGGAGGGGGACGGACGAGCTGAGCAAGCCGAAGCTCGAGTCCTCGCCCTACAGTTAAGTCAATGACAGCCTTTTAAAGTTCCCTTGAGAAGATCCCAAGAGAATTCCCGAAGAATATCGTCATTGATCGGCGGGTCGGGTCTGGTCGAGTAGTGACGGTCGTTCGACGGGGTAGGTTAGTGTCGGTACGACGATAGCGCGTAGACCCTCTGTGGACACAAACTCTCGTGCTAATCCAGAGGGGGACGATCGCGAAAATAGTGCCGTCAAATACAAAGACGAGTGGACTGGCATTTTGCCAGTGACCACAAGTTTTTCAAGATGACCCGGTCGCATCGCGCTCTGTGATTTAATATGATTTGCAGGGTCGCTTGGGGTCTCCGGTATGGATGACGGTCGGCTCGGCCTTGACTTTGTCGCCGGAATTTCCGCCTATTAAGTTAATGACGAGTGGACTTACACCTATACTGACGACCGCGTACCACTAGGTGACCCGGTGAGACGTGTTGGATCGCGGCGAGCGGTGTGTCCGGTTCAATTGAAAAAGTAGAATCAAGTGATAGTGCCTGACCTCCCGGACACAAACTTTCGTGCTAAACCGGGAGGTCATCGGGAGCCTGCATCATCGATGCAGCATGGAAGATCGCAGACGACAGCGGAAGTAATGCCGAGAAGGTAAAGCCCGCTGTCGTCGGGGAGGGGGTTTTAGTCAGTTAGAATCTGACACTACCATCCCTGATGGGGTGGTGCCTATGAAGGTTTCCCCCTTCCCTGCAGAAAAAAAAAAAATTTCAGAAGTTGTTATGTTCGGTATCTCCTCCGAACTCACGTTTATGATGGTTCGTTTTGTATTTTTACCAGGTTCTTGAACTGTTGATGAATATAATTGCCTGTAAAAGGTTTCAATTATCTTGGCAATCTCATTTCTGTTTGTTGTAATATGACCTCGATTGTCTTTAAGCTTAGTTAGTTTTTGCCTGCCATTGGCCATTTTACCTCTTAGTACTTTCATGTTGGAGTTTTCACTTATAATGTCCTAGATGCACTTGGTGTTATACGATCTCACATCTTTCCTGATCTGTTTTTTGACAGCTCTGTTCATTTCTTTGTATTCGGGTGATTCCCTATTCATGCTTCGTTTCCGTTTCAAAAGCTCTATTGTTTCTGGTCTTAGCTTGCTATGGTTAATCTTAGTCTTGTGCGTGTTTTCAGCTTTTTCACAACCGTGTGGATATCAGATTTTATTTTTGTGGCAAGCGAGTTCACGTTCAGATGTACTACTAGATTTTTAATTGGTTCTATTTTCTTTCCGAGTTCTCTCATGTACTCCTCTTTTACAGCTTCCAGCTCGCTTACGTTTGGTAGGGCACAGTTGTTGAAAAGCTTCCTACGCGTCAATCTGTGTTGGAACTGTAAAGTTGCTCTCACTAGTCTATGATCACTTCCTGTGTTAAATTTATTTATCACGGAGACATCCATACAGATTTTCTTATCGTTGGCGAGTATATAGTCTATTTCGTTTTTAGTTTTTTGATCTGGACTACTCCATGTCCATTTGCGTTATTTTGGTTTTTCAAAGAAGGTATTTATGCAATACATGTTCTCGGAACTTAGGAGTCTACTCCCTCTCTCATTCCTTTCACCTAGTCCGAAGCTTCCCACAAATTCTGGGTCACCCACCTTTTTCTTGCCTATTTTAGCGTTGAAATCACCACTAATTATTGTGTAGTAGGCGTTTTCCAGCTTCCGTGCTGTTGTTAGATCTTCCAGTAATTGTTCCACTTCTTCGTCATCTGCATTGCTTGTTGGTGCATATAACTGGATAAATTGGAGATTATAGCGCCTGTTTAGTTTGATTGTAATAATATATATAACTCTCTCCGATATTGCGCGGAACGCTGTTACTGTATGTTTGATTCTTTTGTTAATTATGAGTGCTACTCCTCCATTAGAGTAGTTTGTTTCAGAGTTATTCTGGAATAGTATATGTCCGGATTTGAGAACTGTGGTCTTTTCTCCAGACAGTCGGGTCTCGCATAACCCGATTATATCCCACTTAATGTGGTCTAGCTCTTCTTCCATTTCGCGTAGATGTTCTTCTGTTCGCATTGTTCTTATGTTATAGGTTCTGACATAGAGTTTTGGTCTTTTTTTGATGTTGCTTGGGTGTGTATACTGGTCTTTGTTTTATTTAATTGAATTTTTGCCTCCCCCAGAATCCGTGAGGCAGCCTGACTTGTCAGTGTGAGATTCTGAGTTTTTAACTCGACTCATTTTTTTAAAATTCAAAATTTTTATGGTTATTAAATTGGAGGTGTGTGGCAATTAAAACGCCGCGCTGGCCGAACGTGTTGGCGAGTGAATAGTAGTTCAACTAACTAGAACTATAGATGCTACCGTTGGCCTATAAATGTAATATGAAGCTCTTCCGCTACCATTCTCAAGACAATTTCCCCTATTCCAGGAATTATCTGACTTACTTAACCCTTCCATGGTTTTTCATTTGGCCTAAGCAAGTCTTTTTTTTTAATCATATCTGGCTACTCTCACCTAGTTTAGCCTGCAGGTCAATGCAGTTGCCCACTAAATGGAGGTATTAAATTATGTTATCTTAAAATAATTAAAAAACTTATCTTATAGTGGATGAATTTTTGAGGGATGAAAAGTTTCTATTATAGTCATTGTAAATTAATTTTCTATGGGTAATTGAAATTTTCTAAAACTTCGAGCAAGTTACGTAAAAATACCGAACATTAAAATTAAGTACAAATGGGGGCAGTACAAAATTATGGCATTTTTTTTTGAAGAGGTGGAGGTGCGAGCTTGACCCGGGTGTTAAGACCCAAGGCTTTACAGATTGGCATAATATTATGTATATGGTTAAAAAATTTGTATGTTTTCCAGGATAGCATACGAATTTTTAAGATGGACTCTCGACCACCCCTAGGGCCACTTTAAATAATAACAACACAGAAGACATTATTGTGCCTATAATTAAATTATTTCATTTGGCCTAAATTAGTAAGAAAATCTGTACTGTAATCTTTAATGAAAGACAATTAAGGCGTTAAAAAAAATTTCCATTGTGTGATTACTTGAGGTATGTACTTGTAAATTATCTCAAGTACCTGTGGAATTAATCTTAAGGAAAATTGGAGTACAGGAAATGAATTTTAATACATTTTCTATAGGTTTACTTTATAATAAATTAGCAAAAGTATGTGCGAATTACTTGGGAAGTATATAAATTGGTTAAAAAATATAGGATTAACCGATTAACGTGAGAAGTAGGTGAAGTACTCATGAAGTGTCTGAAGTCTGCAAATAAAAGCTTTTGTTTTGGTTAATCCCCTGCTGTGATGGTAACTGTAGTTATTAGCTATTGCTGTACATAGATGCACAAAAAAGCATTAATTACGTCCACTACTAAATTATTTATAGTTGACCCAATTTGGCTGGAAAATCTTGAGATTTTCACACCATTATTAGTTTTAAGGTCGACATGAAAGGTTGTAGAAATAAAATATATTTTGCAATATGCTAATCTAAGATTTAAAATAATTTACAAGTTTCAAGCTAATATTTTAAGAAAATAAAGATATAAAAACAAAAAATGCATTAAAAAACGTAACAACTTAATATTTATTAGGTAACTCTTTGCTGTCCATTCTCACTTTCGGGTAGATAAATGGCAATTAGAACTATCGTAAACATCACTGTTATAAAAACTAATCCGACGGTTGCAGTTACATTGTACATATGTGCAAATTCGTACCTAAACAGGTAAATATCAAAAACCATTCCAATTAAAAGTCGAAGAAACTCACCTAAAGTACCAAGCCGATCCCAAAAAAATGCTCACCAATCCAAAAAATACGTTTCCCAAATCCCACTCCCTTGGCTCTTCCCTTGCATTCCCCCGAGATCTCCTATTATGAGACGGTGTTCCACCACCTACACCCACGTTAATTCCGCTGCCTCCGGCAGACTCGTTTGAATTATTTCGTGGCTGATGAACTAAACAATGGACGACGCAATTGTGAAATAATCCACAACTTGCGAGAGTCTCCAAATCGGATTGAAGTACCTGACCATTAAAAATCAATTTCACAATTTTGTTGGATGAATATTCAACATTAAAATGCCTCCTACAAAGTACACTTTGTTTTAGTGAAACTGAAACCAACAAATATAAACCAATACAAACCGTTTAAAATCGCCCAGACGTTCATCCAAACGTCCGTCAACAAGCTTTAAGTCATCATTAAGAAATTTTAACTTAATTCTAATTTTTGAAGCATCCTCTTCAGTTTCGGGACCTACAACATCATTTTCTGCTTGTGGTTCATGTAAAGCATAATTGTGCTCCATGATGGGTTCATTGGGATCAGCAGTTTCTTCGGAAATTTCGCTTGATTCCGTCAACACTTCGTCGCGTTCCTCTGTACTAGAAGTCGGCGTATTAGTGTTGGTGTTTTCTAAAAAAAAATTGTCAAGTGGTTTGGTCAAAAGGTCGAAATTTTGATTAGATTAGGGCAGATTATTTACCTTCTCGGTTTTCGTAGTAAGCTAGGCGACGCAACCTAACTACGTTGGTATCAGCATCCATAATTTGAAAGATTGTTCGAATTTCTTCGTTTTCAATGTGATTTTGGATGCCCGTGTCACCGCTATTGTCAGTATTACTGGTGCTAGCTTCGGGAGGTTTACTCGAATTTTGAGTACCTTGACTGGGTTGGCTACTTTCTGTTGATTCACTGGTCTCCCCCGTTTGGGTTGCTAATAATCAAAAAAAAGAAATATATTGATTTATAATAATAATTAAACGAATTACTTGATTAATGGCCAGCTTCACGAACCACAATTAAGGTTTAACCTGTGATTAAACTGTAATTAAGCTAATTTCTGATCAACTATAATGCTTTTTAATTGTTGTTGCCATGCTTATAATTTTTAACATGGATTAAACTTAATTGACGTTTGTGCAATTGGACATACCACTTCATTTTTGATAAACCGCTACATGCAACAGGACGGTAAAACTAATTACCTAAATTACCCATTGTAATTATTCATATTTATTTTAATAAGGAGTTTACAATGCAAGAAAAAAATACTATTAAAAAAGTAAATGTAAATGACGAGCATTAAATATACAATTTAAACTATGCTAATAGGTATACCTACTTATAAATCAATTCTTTCATAACAACTTAAAAATTAAGATTTTATCAATATTGTAAATACCAATTTATTAATGTCTGAATATGTGCCATTATAGTTATTAATTTTTAAAATATATTATAATGATGTAAACTTAACTGTGTTCCTCTAATTAGTGCGGCCTTAAGCCCCTATTAGTAGTTAATTATTAATATCAAAATATAGAGTAAAACAGCCTAATGTTAAATTTATTCGTTGAGCTGATGTAATATGTTCCCCCAGTGCGGCCTTTAAGCCGCATAACCTAGGCAACCACATACATGACGGCTTAATAATAACTTAGTGTTTATTCACAATGAACGTAAGACATAAGAAATACATAAGATGTAAAATTTACATTAAGCATAATTTTAATTCATAAAGTTGAAACCATTTCAACTTTCATAAGTAAAATTCACTTGGTCGCACAATCCGACCTCGAACACGACAGCATACCCCCTTGTCGAATTGGATGATTTGAATTAGTTTACATTGGATGAATTAAATTGAATTATAGCTTATTAGCCCGAATTGGTATGAATTTTAAGTAGATTAGATCGAATTGTTTTGAATTATCCACCGAATTAAATTGAAATCAATTGTCACGATTTTTTCTACAAAAAGAATTGTTTGGAGTCGCCTTCTTTGACGGTACTCAAGAGATTAAGGGGGTTACCTACTGTGACCGATAAATTTTTTCGATTTTTTTTTATTACATATTTTTATAGTTAGGGGCCTTGAAAATGTGTCCAAAAAATATTAAAGTAAAATTCATCTAATTACCCGAATTATAACGGATTTTCTGTAATGGAGTTCATTATTAAAACTTTTTAAATCATAATTACATTTTAAAACGGAATTAATTTTTGTATTTTGTACTTTATACAAAATATACAAAAATAAATTTAACAAATGAAAATTGTAGCAGTTTGTAATTGTCTTTAGGAGTCCAAAAAATCAAAAAAATTGTTAAAAAAGAAAATTATTAAAAATCGACGTTTTAGTCCACCCTTAAAATCGAATTGATTGTAAAAAAGGAGCTTAAAAGTTTTTTCTTACCAATTGAAACCCCCCAGGAATATCTGGGGTTGTTAACTAATTTACTGCTATGTTTTTTATGGGTACAGTATACAAGGTTTTCAACTGACACATTTCTTACACAATCAAATAATGTTAGGTACAAAATCCCTAAAATTGTTTGTTTTTTCAATCTATTTTGACTAATTTAATATGCTAATTTTTATTTTAAAAGTTTTCAAAATAAACTACTTTCAGTAAAAGCTGACAAAATAATGAGTTACAAAAATATGTTGGTTCTTTAATAAAAAAAAGTTTTGATAGGAAAATTTCAGTGACTTTTGAGCTCCTAAAAAATACACGTCTTTTTGTAAATAAAGACGGGATAAAAACCGAGGTATTCGTACATTATATTATGTAAAAATCGGCGAGAAGGCCAAAATTTATGCATATAAGAGAGACGGAGACCGCATCATACTGTCTAATCACCGAGCGTATTACTATTCCAAAGAGGCGAGAACTGCCACAAAAGAAGAAATGAGTGTCGAATTTCACTTCTTCGAAGCCGAAGAATGTATGCTGTATGGCCCTAGTATACCCGATTAAGGGTAGGATACGAATATCAACCACTATCCACCTCATTACAGCACGAAAAAGTTTAAAACGATTTATCCCAAAACTACATTTCTCAAGTCGGGCGCACATTTTCCAAACAAACTACTTGGCGGATTAACTTGATTTTTTTAAGCATTTAGAATATATTTCAGGCTCCAGTCAGAACCTAAAATATCCAAAATATATTTAAAATTACCATTTTGCAGGCCGTGAAAAGTAAATATTTTGTTGTAAAAATCGAAGTTTTATTTTTAAATCTTCGCCATTTTGTCATTTTTTATTTAAATTAAATTTTCGAAGTTACAACTGGAGCCACATTCATATAGAACAAGAATTAAAAAAATTCATTTATTTCAGATAACTGGATCGGTCGGAAACGATGCGCCCGATTGGCGCGTCATTTCGAAACATGAGTTACGCGTCGATCTGTACCTTGTACAATTTTCAATAAAAAGCTTTACAAAAACTTTAGGTGTTAGTTTAAATGTGAATAAATAAGTATCCTAAATTTTAGCTCAATAGCTGTAACAGTTTTCTCAAATTTAATTCCTAAAAATCAGCTTGAAAACGACTGTTCACAGTAGGTAACCCCCTTAATAAATTGAATAAAAAATACAACATGAATTTAAAAAAAATATTAATTTTAAGAAAAGTATAATTAAATAAACAGGGGAAAGTTGCAGTTGTGTTGAGAACACAAATAGTTATGAACTCGGGAGGAATTCAAAGAAACTCAATTCCAGAAGGGTTGTACAAAATTTTGTCGGCGGTTACTCCTTTGGTTTCACCTCACAAAGAATCGCAAAAAAAGTATAATGTAAACTGAAAATTACTGCAATTACACAATTAAACTAATTTGCCTCATTATTCACATATTTATGATGCAATCACCAACCATTTATGTATACACACGGATTGGAATGGTAGATTCTCAATTCTGGTCAGAGTTATCGTTCTAGGTTTCTAGCGGATTAAAATATTCGTCCGTACATTTTACCCCGTCCTACTCTATGCGGAGTTACTGTTGCTTAATTACTGTGGATTACATCATATTTAATATAATATGTAAAAAACAGTTTTCAACACAATCACACAAAAACGATTGATCTTACAAGGTTTTTGCTTGATCAGTTGGCGTCCAGCTTTAGGCTGTATCTCAGAAACTAGAGGGGTTAAAAGAATTCTCCTTGGAAGCTTTTGCTCACATTATTTATTTTAATTTAGCTTATACTTAATTTACATAGGATGCACAGGGAACGGTTAATTCATGACTTGGTGATTTTTGGGACCTTGTTCGGCAAATTTTCGTCTGTTCCGGTCTAAACCTGATGTCGAAAACTTACAGGCTCTTTTCTGATGAAAAAATAAAAGTAACTTTTTTAAAGTTAAATTTTTAACTTTATACTATAATACTTTAATGTTTTCCGACGATCAAGTAGTCGTTGCAGAGGACGAACAGGACGCGAATTATATGGTGAGAAAACTAAAAGAAGAGTACGAAAAGTGGGGCCTTGAAATAAATTTTACCAAAACTGAACATCTAACAATTGGAGAACCTGGGCAGGACCTGATATTGGGACCAGAAAATATTCGGGGATACGAAAGTTTCAAGTATCTGGGGGTAACTCTATCAAACAGCGGAAGTAGCGAAACTGATGTTAGTAACAAAATTATTCAAGGAAAACGAGCCATACGCCAGCTAAACTCAGTCCTATGGAATAAACACGTCACGAGAAAAACCAAAACCATCATTTATTCAGCGACAGTAGAGAGCATATGCACGTATGGATCAGAAGTAAGGGAGTTGACAAAAAGAAATGAAGGCCGTTTAAAAGCTCTGGAAATGGACTACTGGAGACGCTCGTGTGGTGTATCTAAGCTGGAGCACATAAGAAACGTGGAAATACGGCAGAGAATGAGGGTAAATGGAATAATAATGGACACCATAGATAAGAAGCGACTGATGTGGTACAGTCACCTCCAAAGAATGGAGGACTACAGATGGCCAAAGAGAATATGGGAATGGGTACCTGCGGAAAGAAGGAAAAGAGGAAGGCCAAAACTAACATGGCAAAAAGATGTCCAAAAAGCAATGAACTCCCGAGGACTAAAAGAGGGCGACTGGGAGAACCGTAAGGATGCGAAATCCGATTAAATTTTTAAAAATGGTAAATATTCGCTAAATATATTGCGGTGTTTCAAATGGGGGTTGATTGGGTTAAAAGACACATTCATTATAGAAAAGAATAAAAGTTGATAGAAACCACTATTTAAGTTGGTTGATTGATTTGTACCATAGTATTACGAGTGCCTATATAGTGAAAAGAGCTGTTTGTTCAGATGCCCAAAGAACCCAGATGAAATCTCTTCAACAGGCGTCGATTCCTGAAGATGTATGAAACAAATTATGAGTTATTCATAAATTTGGTCAAACTTCAAAAATAACAAATTGAGTAATTAATTTGTAAAGTTAGGTAGAACTAGTAAACTTTATGTGATAATAATAAAAAGTGAAGTTACGAAAAAGGACGGTTTAAATTCGGACAAGAGTAGAAAATGTGCGACTACGCAGTCTCCGAAGGTTTTGGGGGAATAATGAAGAGAATGGGTCAAGGGAGAGGATTCGGACGGTGTCCGTGAAAGCATGAGGACGTATTTTGATTTTTTGTTAATGGATTCACATGGTGTCCGTCAAGAAGTCCGGACGTAATTGATTGTTTTACTATTTTTGAAAAGAGTCTCACGATGTCCGTCAAAGACGTGAGGACGTATTTGGTTATTTGTTAATGGAAGGTTTGGTTACCACTGGAAAAATATTGTTGGTTATGGTTGGATGATTATGGAAAATTTAAATAATTTGGAAGTTTAAATACTCACCTATGAATGGAATGAAGATTATCCTGTCAAAAATAATCTATCGTTGGAGACTATTTTGTGATTCATGCAACGGAGAAAATTCAAGGGTAGTCCACGGCTACGCTACCGACTCGAGTCAGGTGTAACAAGCTGGTTTCTTTCGACGACAGAAAACACCCGGTAAGATACACTGTGCGTGCGCTGTTTTTCTTTTTTTGTTTAAAACGATCGTTAGACGTTAAAATTTCGGATATAATTAGTGCGATAAACTCGGGGGGGGGGACGTTATATTATTTAGGTTAAGATTACATGTAAACTTAATTTGTTTTATTAAAAAAATTCATGATTTGTTTCACAAATATTTCTTGTCTTGTAATAAATGAATAGGTTTTGCTATTGAAGAGAATTTATTTGGTATGGTTTTATTTTCAAAATTACAGCAACAAGGTATAAAAGTAATATTGTGGTACAAAATAGATTCATTATTTTTCATTGACTTGATGTGTTACGAATAGTCCGTAACCTATATGAATGTGTCTTAATAGTAATCGAATCCAAGTTACGCCCTATAAGAGTCCAAATATTTTGAGCTAGTCGGGGAAAAAGAAAAGTGCCGTTGTTTTCCCCGCTATACAAATTAAATTAATTTTTCAGTAGCTTATCACGGCAATATATATAAATTTTATTTTTATAGACCGGTTTCGACTTTACATCTTCAGTATTCGTCAAAAAAATACAGGTCAACACACCTATAAATAATTTGTCATACAAATAAAATTAATCAATGACGAATTATATGTGTTGATCTGCAGTTTTTTTAGGTGCATTTCGCCTTCCCCCCCACAATTGCAAATTTTTCAATGAAATTACTGTTAAACGTTAGAGCTTCCATTCAAATCGTTTGAACCACAGGCACCGCGCAGTTATTCGTGAAAAATTTGGGGGGGGGCTGTAGAAACGACAGCTTCTCCCTATCGCGAATCGTTCGAGCTCCAATGAGCTTCAATTCCCGTCGTTTAAGCTTCGAAGGTTTCTAATAAAAATTCAATTCTTTGAATAATTTTTTCAATAAAATTAATACCAATCGATTGAGAATCGTTTGAGCCTCCAATGAGCTTCCTATTTCTATCGTTAGAACCCCAAAGGTAAAAAGTTAGAGCGTCTAAAATATTTTAAATTTTTTGTTTGGTTGCTAATAAATTTTTAAATTTTTCTAGTCAAATAAAATTTTTGAATAAACTTGGTGTCACTCGGTCGAGAATCATTGGAGCTTCAATGAGCTTCTATTCCCATCATTTGAACCCCAAAGGTAAAAATTATGATGTAGCCATCTACGTAACTTTCCGAAAAAAAGGTAAATTTTATTAATCATATTTTTGAATAACATTGTTACATAATTTCAACAGAAAATCGTAAATTTTTTTTACATTTTTCGATTTTAATGTTTTGCCTCAAATCGTGAATAACTCAAAACTCAAGCCAGTGCTATGCTAGCTAATTATTTTTATCGACAATGATGATCATTTTCCTTTTTAATATTAAAAAATATAAATTAATTTCAGCAACTTGCTCGGAGCGATGTATGTAGGCAAAATTTTTAAGCTCGATTGAAGTTTGCTGGAGCTCAAACGATTCTCGATCGATTGATACCAATTTTATAAACAAAAATTACGATGGGGCTGTCGTTTCTACAGCCCCCCTCCAAAAATTTTTGGGATGCATGCGATTCAAACGATTTGAATGGAAAGCTCATTGGAGCTCAAACGTTTGAATTTCGTTAAAAATAAAAAGAAATAAATTGCGATGGGGGTGCTGCCAAATGCTAAAGAAGACGTAAAAGTCAAAACTTGTCTATAAAAATAAAATTTAACTTGAGGAAAGTGTAGGCGCATCCGCCAGCCCCGGTCATTTCGAATTTTTGATTCAAAATAAGTAGTCAAAATCGTTTGTACCTCTTTCGTTTTTGAAATAATAAACAAATTTGCTGGGGTGGGGGGGGGGCGAAATGCTAGCCCCTCCCATTTAGAATTTTGGATCCAAAATAGTCTCCCCTCTATTTCCAATTTCGGATCCAAAATATTCTCAATCGTCTGTACCTCTTTTATTTTCATTTGTACCTCCTTAGTTTTCGAAATATTCTGGAAAATCACCCGGACGCGCATGTTGGGTTGTTGGATTAACGAGATTCTTTGTTCGGTAATCAACGCTAATCGAAAGTTTTGAAAACTCGGAGCAAGTCATTAATATTCTGCAGAAGATAACAAAATTAAATATAATAAAAACTAAATAAGTCTGAATAAAGTGATTATTATAAAAACTCGTTGAAATTGAAACGAACTAACGAAGTACAAATGAAAATAAGAGGTACAAACGCTTAAGATTATTTTGGATCCGAAATTCGATTTTCATTTCTAAAATATCTCAAAACGCAAAGAGGTACAAACGAAAATAAAAGCAGTACAATCAGGTACAAACAATTAAAACTATTTTAGATCCAAAATTCAAAATGTCCGGGAAAATACCCCGTTTTCGTGAAGTAATTACTGGACTACATTCCCATGTAGGGTAAACTAAAAATTTCCGTCCCTGATAAGATTAAATAAAATCAAAACCTGTCAATATTACGATTTCCAAAAGTCATTTCAAATTTTGAATTTGATTAATAATCCCCGAAGACTTAATTAATTATTTTCATACCTTTTGTCGAATTTTATTGAACTTAAAAGCAAATATTTCAACGTTTCAGATCTTTATCATACAGAAATCTTATGAAAAGTTGTAGGAGAAATCGTATAACGCAAAGTTTCCAAAAACCGTACCACATAATTAAAAAAAAGCAAATAAATACAGATACGACATTGTTTTTCAGACTATTTAGAGCTACATTTGATTAAATTTATCTACAGTATCTCTTATCTATAAAAAATATCTTAGAAACCTTTTTGCGCGACTATGCTCTATTTGGTTGGTCACCGCGTCTGTTTCCACGACATTAAGGCAACTTGATATAAAGAGAATAAAATATTTTTATTTATTAAATACACATTTAAGGCCGTGTGACACTTGTGTAAATTTGCGTGTAGATTTACGTGTAGATTTCTACACCGTGTAAAACACGTAAATTTGCGTGTAGATTTTGTTGCAAATCTGCTAGCAAATAGTGTGTTTGCCACTTGTGTAAAAATTTACACGTAAATTTACAATTTGCACATGCGCATTCTGGTCAATTGAAAATTCGAACGGTAAGTTGCTATAAGAAGTTTGTATGTCTGGTCGCCTTGTGTTGTTTAATACCACGTTTAATACTAAAAGAAACGTGATAATGGATGCAAATTGGAAATTAACCCATTAATACCCAAGGATCGAAAATAAAACTAATTTTATGTTTTTACTGTTATTACTTATCATGTACTCAATAAGAAATTTATCAAGTTAAAAAAATTATACATTTGTAGTATATTTACAAAATAATGTTGCATAAAAATATTTATTATTGGTAAAGCACGGATTTGTCAACCCGAATTTCAAAATTACCTAGAGATTCTGAAAGCTGACGGTTTGTATAATATAATAAAAAAAAATTTGCCGTAAATTCGGAAGGTTTTGCCAATTCAAACTTTTACCAACTGACAAATGCACAACACAAGAAAAAATAGACCACACCTTCGAATATTCTTCTGCGCAATTTTACACGCACAACTTGCGAAAAATATATAGAAATATTTCTATAAAATATTTACACGTAAATCTACACGCAAATTTACGTGTTTTACACGGTGTAGAAATCTACACGCAAATCTACACGCAAATTTACACAAGTGTCACACGGCCTTTAAATGTATTTTAATAAATTTAGTCGCGCAAAAAACGTCATAAGCATCTCGAACATTAAGGACTACCGATCTCAGACAATAATTGGAGTCGTCGCTTCGCTCCTCCTCCAAACAATTGTCTTCGATCGGTAAAATGTCCTTACTGTTCTTGATACTTAATATACTATTTATAGACTTTTGAAGTATTAAAATGCTTTTGTAATTATTTTATGAAGTGGAAGCTCATAAAAACCAATATTTAGAAAATTAAGAAAAATTATTAATTTATAGTCTAGGCAAGGAAGGTTTTTAGTTTGCAAAAAATCCGGGCAAGCTGAATTTTGGTAGAGATGTACATTGGAGTGTTCTAATGAATCCCCCAAAAGTTCCATAAAATCCCACGCCGGCGTCCCCCACAATCGGGGGTTTTAGCTCCCCCAACGCGATTTTTTGCCGATAACTCGCTTATTTATGCTTGTATGAAAAATTATGATCAGACCATAATTGAAGAGCATAAATTTCTCTATAAAATAGTTTTTTTTCATATTTTTCCATGGCACACTAATACTTAAATTATTGACCGAAAACACGACCCACCCTTAAAATGACACAATATTGATTCGTTGCAGGGAGAGAAATGTTTTCGGGCACGGGAAAATGCTTTTAATAATAATTTAATTGAAATTGTGGGCAAAGTTGGAAAATGAAGAGAAAAATAAATTTTTTCAAAATTTCCCCAAGTTATAGTATCTTCCAAGTAACGAAACCGAAATTTTGGTTTAAGCTTACAGAAGGTCCGGGCAAGCTGAAATTTGGCAAAGATGTATATTGAAGTGTTCTAATAATCCCCCAAAATGTCTCATAAAAATCCCAAGCCGGCGTTCCCTCAAATGAGGATTTTAGCCCCCTAAGTGCGGTGTTTCGCCCTATAGCTCACGTATTTTTACTTTTACGAAAAATTACCATTAAGCAAAGTTGAAGAACATAAAATTCTCTATAACTTGTGGCGCTGCAGTAGGTAGTACTACAATACGTACTGTAATAGGCAAATTAAACTTTGTTTAATGGTAATTTTTCGTAAAAGTAAAAATACGTGAGCTATAGGCGAAACACCGCACTTAGGAGGCTAAAATCCTCATTTGAGGGAACGCCGGCTTAGGATTTTTATGAGACATTTTGGGGGTTTATTACAACACTTCAATATACATCTTTGCCAAATTTCAGCTTGCCCGGACCTTCTGAAAGCTCAAACGAAAATTTCGGTTTCGTTACTTGGAAGATACTATAACCAGGGACGTGCCCATGGGGAGGATGAGGGGGGAGCTTCCCCCCCCAATACTTTAGAAAGTTGGCAAAATCACCCAAAAGTTGGTGAAGTTGGCAAAATCACCCAAAAGTTGGTGAAGTTGGCAAAAGCCGCTAAACCAAAACTAGGTTTGTCAACTCCAAAAAATTTCAAGTAATAAAATAATATAATATGCCTATTTTCTACAACTGTACTGTACATACCAACTGTACAAAATAACGTGTGTAGTTATATTTTGTAACTAAACACGTTATTTTAGTTGCACAATGTTACTAATTTTGAAATAATTAAATAATGCGTAAAAGTTTTGCTTTCGTTGAAACCAACATTCAGTGTAAAATGTAATAAAAAATTTTAATTTGAGTATTCATAATTATTTTATTTAGGGCCGCGATTAAAAAGGACAAATATTTGTCCTAAAAGTTGTAAGATTCCTCAAAAATTGCTTTACTACGAGGGGTCGTTTTTATATTCCCGGACTAGGCATGAAAACAATAGTTTAGAGCAACAACAAAATTTTATTTTTCAATATAGTTCCCCTGCTTGTGAATACAGGCAGTGTTGTCAGATTGGGCGATTTACCGCAAATTGGGCGACTTTGGAGGATAATTTGCGATAAAAATTTTTCAAAAACCGCAAACCGCAATTTGGGCGGTGTCTGAGAAATGTAGTTGCGGTTTATTGCGATAAATAATCAACTTTGAATTTGAAAGCCGAGCATGCGCGTTGTACATTCCAAAAAAAAGAAAGGTCATCAACAAGAAATAATCCGCCCCGGGTGTCACCCATGAAGTTGATTGCATTCGATTAGGGGTCATCCATTAATTACGTAAGGGTTTTTTGGGGGGGAGGGGGTATTGGATATCTTACGGACCCTTACGTAAGGGGGGAGGGGTCCGACGTATTCCTTACGTAAGTTTCTTAAAATATTTTTTTAAATTAAATTTAACAATCTAATATAATTTTTTCTTTTTATGTTGGTAATTATATCCAGGTATAATGGAAATATCATATATTGAAATATATAGTACTTAAAAATCATTAAACATAGTGGCATAATAGTGTGAATTACAGAAAATGGCATCAAACTTTGGTGATCTTTACGAACGGTTTTTCATCTATGTAAATAAAAATTTAATTTAAATTTTTGTATTTATTATTATCTATCTAAATATATAAAAATGGATGTATGTGTGTATGTATGTTCCCTATAGACTCCTAAACCGCTTGACCGATCGGAACCAAATTTTCACGGTTATTATGTAGGTTCCCGCGCATGTTTTTGTATTGAAATAGTGCAAAAATTCGCAAAGGTCCGCCCTATGAGGCCGAAGGCCGAACAACTATGGCCTTCGCGCATCTATTATGGTTCCCCCCCTTTGTGAGGCCGAACAACTATGGCCTTCACGGATCTATTCTGGGTCTAGATGGCTAAGAGCGGCGAAAGCCGCCCGTGCCAGCTAGTATAGATATATAAATGGATGTATGTATGTATGTTCCCTATAGACTCCTAAACCGATTGACCGATCGGAACCAAATTTGACAGTTATTATGTAGGTCCCTGTGCATGTTTTTGTATTGAAATAGTGCAAAAATTCGCAAAGGAAAGGAGAGTTGATTTTGAGTAGCCTGCCTTCCTTTAAGGAATACTCAAAATCAACTTAAAATACAATAATTAATGCTGTCAAACTGTCAACCGATCGACAATGCAAATACGCGTGCGGTGAGAGAGTGAACGGCCCAGCAGACAAGGAATATCCGAAAAAAATTATCCCTTGGTATATAGGTCAAAAAAGGGTTAAGGTACACAATAAGGGGTGGATAATTGAGGATTTTTAAGAATTAATACCGAAAATTGAGTAAAAACCATAACCCATGGCCGGGATAGGCTGCCGGCATAATTTTCGCGTGGCTTGAAGAATTATTGACACGCCCCCAACTTTTAATTTCGAAAAATTTTGTGTTTATCACGGCCTTTTTGGCAATATTTTAATGCGAATGTATAACTTTTGTCGGCGCGGAGGTGATCATAAAAAAAAATTCGAAAAAAGTGTGAAAATAAGAAAGATGCTGCGAGTTGAAATAGTACGGGTCGCTGATGTACCACCGGGTCGATGTGTCACATCGTCGGCCGGTCGCTTGAAATGGGGTGAAATTTTTTTGCTCCGATTTTAATTTTTCTTTGAAATTCGGGTAGGGGGGGGTGTGCTTAGTAGATATTAGTATAAATATTCGCGAAAAAATGGAAAATAAGGCGGTTGTTGCCGAAAAAGTGAAAAAATTAAAATTTTTTTTGCCTTCGAATTTTAGGGGTGTGCATTCGAAAAGGAGGGTAATCCATCGTCAAATCCTACTCCTCCGGGGCGCCGCTCCGCTCCGCTCCGCTCTGCACCCCTACGGAGCGGATTTGACTCTGGTTACTAGGCTAAACATACGAGAAGGCGCCACCGATCAAGAACAGCGGGATCTATGCAACCGGGATGTGAGAGACCCTTGAAAATGCATTAAAAAGTATAGTCGCGGTATGCGGCAGTTATCTATTACGTTTAACCCCCAAAAAAGCGCGCAAAAACAAAAAATAATCGATGTTACATGCAGTCGAGTCGGGCTGCAACTGCCTCTCCGCAATCGGCTAAGTTTAAGACTAGTTCAACTTGCACGTACCGTCAACAAAATGAGTGAGATTCCACCCGTTTACATGTAAAATTATGTACTTTCAAAGTCGATTTTCTCTATCAAAAGTTGGTTTATCCTGCTATAGGAGGGTTGCCGATGTCATTTATTAACATTAAACTACCCGAAAGTCACCAAAAAATATTAAAATTCGATGCTGGAACATTGTCACCCGTCCCCGAAAAACATAGGCTACTTTAGTACCTTGAAGTGAGGCCGAAAAACCACGGTCTACACGTATGCCTGCGATACTCTTGAGTGAGGCCGAAGGCCGAACAACCACATCCCACACGGTCTAGACGGCTAAAGGCGGCCGGTAGGCCGACTGTGCCAGCTAGTATAATATATTATTATTCATATTTTATAAATATAAGGGATGGAGAGGGGGGTCAAAATTAATTTTCTTTTAAATAATCCTTACGTAAGATGTGGGGGGGGTTGCCACAATCTTACGTATCCTTACGTGGCGGGGGAGGGGGTCCAAAATTACAAAAATCATCCTTACGTAATTAATGGACGGCCCCTTACAGAAAATAACAATAAATTTCAATTTTGGCGCCACGTAATCAATTAGTTGCGCCTTTGGGCGTTTTTTCGGCAACGAGTTGGCGCCTTAAATTTCTAAAATCTGATAACACTGAATACAGGTATAACACCATTTCAATAACATCTTTAATTCAGTATAAAAATATTCATTTGGTTTTTCCGCAAAATGGCCCTCAACAGCTGCTATAAGTTGGTCATTGTCCCTAAATTTTGTCCCCCTTAGTGTTTTTTTGAGATTCGGGAACAAAACATAGTCACCGGGTGCTAGATCTGGACTATAAAGGCGCATGTTCAATTTCTTCGAAGCCACAATCAGCTACAGCAGCTTTTGAAAGTCTGGACTTGTGCACTGGTGCATTGTCGTGGAGCAACAAGACACCTTGCGTCAGTTTTCCGCGTCTCTTCACTTTTCACTCTTCGCTCTTCAAGCTGCTAATTGTCGCTTCTTTAGTCTTGCATCCTCCAGTACCAAACACTTGGTTTTTTCAACAACATCTGAAGTAATCACGTCAACAGGGCGCCCTGGACGGGGATCATCATTCAGTGATTCTCGACCATGTTTAAACAATTTTGACCACTCGCAAATAGCTGACTTAGAAGGGCAATTATTCCCGTATACAGCCAACATTTCTTCAAGAATAATTTTTGGAGGTTTTCCTTGTTTTGTAAGGAATTTTATAACAGCCCGGTATTCGATTTTAGTCATTTCGATACATATACAACGCGCGACGACACAAACTGACAGATAATAAAATTAATAATGATGCAATTGTTTTGTAAATTGCCACACAGGTTACCAAGGCATATGTGATTAAAAAACAGCATAATGAAAAATTGCATCAAAATTCAAAACAACCCAGTCCGGGAATATAAATACGACCCCTCGTACAACAGGGTTTTGCGGGTCGCGTTATGTAACCAGCCCCAACCAAATAAAATTTTCCTATTGACTACTGTAAAGAGAATGGTTAATAGTCTATAGAAAAATTATTTTGGGTGAACCCTTGAGAAATAACCCTTATTGCGAATAATTAAAAATCCGGGTGAATACGCCACGCCCCCCATGCAACTTCACAAAAATTGGGGTAATTTCCGGACTTTTTGGGTATGTTTCGGTCCGAATGTGACTCTGACGCCGTTGCAGACGGTTAAAATTATCGAAGAATCGATAAAATCCGAAAAATGTGCGGAAATCGCCAACATTCATACCAGGGGATACAAGTCACATAACAGCCGGCGCGGCCGCGGCTACTGGCTTTGCCGTGCCCGGTCGGAATGAGTCAAAATCAAAATGTATCACCCGTTATTTGTGTGGGATTCGATACAGACGGTTGGGTCGTTTTAATTGGGCGGTTTTTTTAAACGCTACCACCTGGGCTAAACATACTTGAGGAATATTAATTCACCCCAACCGGGATCAATTAAATAGGGATCATATAAAACCGGGATATAGCTTTTAAAAGTATACTTTTACTTATCACCCCCAAAATATGGAATAAAACAAAAAATAAAGGGTAAACAATAACCTTTAATAGATGTTACGCTTACTTGTGGTGTCGTCAATCTGCCAGAGCGAAAATTTCTAAGTGTTAGGGTATATCTTTTTGCACGGACTGAGGACAGAATGGGGAGATTCCACAAATCGTCCCTCATGCGCGTCACTGAATGTGTAAAATTTGCTAAGTTCAAATTCGATTTATTCAAAAGTTTGACCCGCTTTCACCCTAAATATTTTTACAGTTTACTATATAAACCTTATACTATCCAATAGTCAATAGGAAATTTTGATTTTAGTGGGGCTGGTTATATAACCCTAGCCGCGAAGTTAATTTTACTGACAACATTCATTTAGAGAGAGTCATCAATTTGTGGTCCGAATTAAAGAACAGAAGAATCAGTCTAAATGAATGACAATTATTCAATATTAATCTACTTTAATAACATGTACTACGTATAATATTGCAAATAAAATTATATTTTTATTATTTATAAAATGATCTACTTTTTATGTCCCAATTGATACCCAATTACTTACAAAAAGTTGGAAATTTTTAATTAATTCAGTTGGCAAATTGAGGATTGCTCCCCCCTGAAAAAAGTTGGTTGAGCACGTCCCTGACTATAACTTGGGCAAATTTCGAAAAAATCTATTTTTCTCTTCATTTTCCAACCTTGGCCACAATTTCAATTAATTTATTATTAAAAGCATTTCCCGTGCCCGAAAACATTTCTCTCCCCGCAACGAATCAATATTGTGCCATTTTAAGGGTGGGTCATGTTTTCGGTCAATAATTTAAATATTAGTGTGCCATGGAAAAATATGAAAAAAAATCATTTTATAGATAATTTTATGCTCTTCAATTATGGTCTGATCATAATTTTTCATACAAGCATAAATAAGCGAGTTATCGGCAAAAAATCGCGTTGGGGGAGCTAAAACCCCCGATTGTGGGGGACGCCGGCGTGGGATTTTATGGGACTTTTGGGGGGTTCATTAGAACAATTTTTCGGCTTCGTTGCTTGGACAATTATTATTTCAGAAAATGAAATGCATAAATAATATGACATAATAATTATTTAATATTGTAATTATTGCACCATATTTATATGCTACATTTAATAATATTTATACATTTTGCTTGATTTTATCTTATCAGACGGATTGACCTCAATCTCAACAATACACCTATGCATACAGGGTGACCGTTTTTGGCTTGGAATATCAGTTATCTTAAGAGATACAAAGTCCGTTAAACTAGTACAAAGTTGCGTATTTTTATTCTGACCAATCACCTGAAAATAAATTTGATCATCATTTTTACTTTTAATCTTTTAAACTGAAAACTAGTAAAACTAGATATTTTTAATCACGTTTTAGCAAGCCGACGTGCTGAAAAAATGTTTCTCAGTCTGAATTCAAACCCTGGACTCATACAATGACGCAGTTAATTAGTTAATAAACAGAAAAAAACGTTTAGAAGAAAATATCAAGGTTCAGATTTTTTGTAATCTTTTTTCTCAACCGCCTAATTGCATCGATAATATATTTATATTTTTTCAGAGGAATCCGTTGAGCCGTTTGAAAGATACAAATTATTTTCAAAAAATGTTATTTCATTGTTTTTAATCAGTTGTATTTTGGAGGTTAGTCACATGGATAGTTGTTCTTATGTACAAAAAATTTCCAGATTTGCAATTCTAATCTTATCTATCCTTATCTGGATTTGCTAATCAAATCAAATGCAAACTTGACAGTTTTGCCACACCACACCCTGCTGAACACTTTCGGTGTTCAATAGTAAAACTTGGGGTAAAATCTACCAGGAGGTTTAGGACTAGCTCGAATAATTTAAGAGTTTTCGTCTTACCTTCTACAATCGTAGTACTTTGTATGTGAGTTGTCAGTCGGGAGCGATTCCGTCTTCGACTATGTCTGTTGACTAAAAATATAGTAGGATAATTCGTCCGATGGGTTACGTTGGTGCTGCACCACGCAAAATACACTAAAATCATAGAAAAACAGTGAAAAGAGCACAAAACAAGAAAGTTTCGACAACTCACCGATTATTGCAAAAAATATACCAAAAAGTAACTGTATCACCTTATTTTCAAAACCGTCAGTCATTAGCATTTTAATCACGCCGAGCCAAAGCATCAGGGATAAATCTCTGTAATAATAACATTAATTAACACTCTGTCATTTTTGACCTTAATTATAATACGACGCAACGTAAAAATATGTTGCAAAACTACCAAACAAGGAAATTGTAATTACTGTTTATAAAACGCCGATTAATATTTACGTACCGTATATTTACCACCCAAATTATATTTTGATTGTTCGCATTTCAACCTCACAATATTTTGATTTGACAAGTTTGACAATTCGCTGGTTATCGTAATGACATTAGAAAACAGTGGCGTGCGAAGTTTTCGTGGCCCTCGTTGACAAAAATGTCAAGGTAGTTCAAGAAGAATTTGAGTCCGTTAACTTCCTCTTGTGACCAGTTCTGGGTATCCGTGAAAATTTTAAATAAATTAATAAATTTAATTTTAGTTAGTATAAAAAAAATTGTTGCTCTGAATCATGAAAGTTGTTATTACAAGCTATAGCAACGTCAGTTATAAATTAAACTTGATGATCGCTTCTCAAAGAGTAAACAAATTGATAAGGACAGTGACATTTTAATTAATGCCGTTTCCATGGTGCTATATTATTATTTACTAATAATAGAATGTGTTAGAGAAAATAGAGGCTGTTGGATTTCGATGGATGAAAAACTAAAACAATCTCCAATACAATACAATAAAATAAATGAAGCGATTAGACAAAAAAGAGCCAAAGAAGATTGGCTAAAGGAGTTATGCGAGGAGATCGAGGTGTTGGAAGATTTTGGCAGGATGGATTCCTGCCAAAATATCGGCGGCTATAACAGCCTCGCCTCCGCGTATTTACTGTATGTATCCAAATTTCGCTTCCGTAAGCCTATGGAAGACTCAGTCAGACGTCTGGAGGCATTTGAACTGTGGTGTTACAGACGTATGCTCAAAATATGGAGTTACGAACGAGACGGTACTATAGAGCAACGGTGGGCAACCTCCGGCCCGCGGGCCAACTCCGGTCCGCGTAAAGTTCTAATCCGGCCCGCGAGATCTTTAGAAGAAATAATAAATAAATATTTTCAAAAACAAAAATTTTAAAGAAAAGGATTAGGTTAGCACCTAACATAAGGAAAAAGGAGAGATCTACAGTTTAATTTTCGATATAATTCGTCTTATTTAAATTAAATTAAAAAGTATTGTAAAAAGTAAATTGAAAAGTACACTAGACCCTCCATGTACGCGAGTTCGATGTACGCGAATTCAGAATAACGCGAATTAGATTTTGATACCTGAATTTTTTATACGCGAAGCAAAATTCCCTTTAACGCGAATTAAGTTTTCGCGTATTATTAAAATAACTAGGTGGCACAGTCGGCCTACCGGCCGCCTTTAGCCATCTAGACCGTGTCGGATGTGGTTGTACGGCCTTCGGCCTCACTACAAGGTTCTAAAGTAGCCTATGTTTTTCGTAGCGTTGTAAATATCGTAACTTCTACACCAAATTTGGTTAAGATTGGTCAAATAGAAACGTAAAGCACGTGCACGCGTATTTGCATTGTCGATCGGTTGACAGATTGACAGTATTCATTATTGTTTTTTAAGTTGATTTTGAGTAGTATAATTAGATTATTATTCATATTTTATAAATATTAGGGGTGGAGAGGGGGGTCAAAATTAATTTTCTTTTAAATAATCCTTACGTAAGATGTGGGGGGGGGGGCCAAAATTACAAAAATCATCCTTACGTAATTAATGGACGGCCCCTAAGTGCAGAATATCATACCTAATGGGTATCCTAACTTAGAGGTAAAATGATTTTAGTAAATTTTACGTCCCCTTGGGTCGAAAAAAATCGAAAGTCGAAAAAATGGGCCCCTTTTTGTTGTAAGGGAGGGCAGGCAAAGTTTTCATCGACTGATCTGCGCCACTCCGTTATTTATAATCAAAATTTTAGGATCCTTTCGAATTTAGACTTACTACGTTTACGTAAAAAATACCTAGGTCGTAGATCTATTGCCCGTGGTTTTCAACCAATTAATTTAATTAATTTGGAGCGCAAGTTTATTTTGCCGGGGTAGATATTTCTACGTTTGCGTACTACTGAGGCGTCAAAATTTTGCAGACCTTAGTTCGGTGGAGAATAGAAAAACAAAAGTCGTAAAACTTAAAAAAGGGCCCCGTTCGGATCCGATGGGTGCCCCGATATTTTAGCTTCGATCGCGTATAAATCTGTTACTTATAGGCGGAATTTTCGTTCGGAAAAATTCTTTCCAAATTGCAATTAAGGGTGCATGCACATTGATAGAGCAAAACGTTTCAAGACAAAACATTTTGTCTTATCTAAAAATATGATAACAAAAAAAAAATAACAAAATATGTTCTTTTGTCTTGTCTTAAAACGTTTTGCTTCATCTGAAAACAAACTGATTAAAACGTTTTAAGACATAACAAAACGCTTTAAGATAAGACAAAATGTTTCAATACAAAACAAAACAGTTTGTTTGACAACGCGAGGGGGAGTTACAAAATGTGACTAACCTAAGTGTCAATGTCAAACCACCGAGGTGTAATCTGCCTGGTACAGCCTCTCTGGAGATGAAGTGTATACACTTCCCGCGGTTCGGAGCCCGCGTTAAGCAGTAGGTCCCCTATGTGTGTGCTAATACTTCAAACGCATAACACATGCATAGGAGAGAGGTCGCCAACGTCCGGGGGACCGGATATGGCACGCGAAGAAGAAGAACCTAAGTATGACCGGGGGGGGGGGGCTAGACAAATGTGACGTTCGCATAAAAATGCCATTTTTGGGATATCTAAGAAAATTGTGTTTGAATAATATGTTTCTATGAAACTTCTTGTAAAAAAATTTATTTGCTCCTTAAATTCCAAATGTCGTGTAAACAATGTCGCGTCAAGTTCGATTTTAGACAAATGAGGCGGGTCTTTAATTTGTGACCGTACGATGTACTTGGGGGGGGGTCCGAAGATTGTGACCAACTGGGACCAGGGGGGGTTGAAAAATCTGATAAAATTGCGGACATCCTTTATGGACGACCCCTAACTGTTTTTTACATTTGAAGGTTGTTTAATTTTTTTTTATTCTACAGTGTTTAATTTTATACGGACGAAAAGAATAAGGTCACGGTCTTAAAGGAAACAATGAAACCAACAAAAAAGGTCTGTTGACATTTTTTCGTAACATTAATACTTTAAAAGTTAGGACACTTTTATTATTGTAATTTAATTTATATTCTGTCAAATAATAAATTCCAAAATTATTCTGTCGTCCCGAAAGTTTTGATTTCAGTAATTTGATAACTTTTGACATTCGTGTAGTTTTTCCGTTTATTTTTCAAAAAACCACCCGCCAAGCAACCTATTATTAACGTAAAAAATGGGGTACCGACAAAAAAAATTTAGTAGAGTTTTTTTTCGTAAATACGATCCTTAGGACGTCCTTTGCCATGTAGTGTGGTTATATATTTCTAAAAGAGACTCATTTCGATGAAATTCAAAAAAACCAAAGCTGTTTTTTTTCACCGGTTGAATAAGGCAAGACGAACAGGAGAGATCCTAGTCCAAAGCAGAAGAAGAAATAAATTTGAATTATTTATTCAATCTGTGATGTCATCTCACACATTATGGCCACAATTTTTTGGGATACCGAGGGAATTCTGTTAATTGATTACCTGTGTCGTAATTTATCTATTCGCAATTTATATTAGACGGTCGTCAGCTAAAGCGGTTAAGTGCGTTGCTGCTAAAGCTGAATGCCTGGTTCGACTCCGGGCTCAGTAAAAACTTTATTCTGACCGTCTCCCCTCGGAAGGCAATGGCAAACCACCGATGTGTAATCTGCCTGGAACAGCCTCTCTGGAGATGAAGTGTATACACTTCCCGCGGTTCGGAGCCCGCGTTAAGCAGTAGGACCCCTATGTATGTGATAATACTTCAAACGCATAACACATACATAGGAGCGAGGTCGCCAACATCCGGGGGACCGGATATGGCACATGAAGAAGAAGAATTTATATTAAGCAAACGCCACCATGCGGAAGAATTTCAAATTAGTAAGAGACGTATTAAATGAAAATAAAAATTTGTTGTTCAGGCTCAAGACATAACAAAATCAACTAATTAACAAAACATATTACAATAAATTTAACAACATACTGAAATGTTTGCAAATTATCACCAGAATATGATTTTGAAAATTTTGAAATATACGTCCAAATACGGTCATGTTGTTTTTGCTAGTAGTGCCACAAAAATTAAAGGATGTTATCAAAGAAAAAAGAAAGGGCAAAGTGAAACAAAAATTTTTCTTCTCCACGACAATGCACCAGTTCACAAGTCGAAAGTTTCATAGGCTGCTATAAAAAGTGTGGCTTCGAAGAAATAAATCACCCAATTTACGCCCAGACCTGGCCCCTAGCGATTGCTTTCTATTCCAAAATGATTTAATGCCGATGAAGAGCTGATGTTTGCTAAGACAAACGAAACAATTTTTAAAAAATTGATGTATGTATGTATGTTCCCTATAGACTCCTAAACCTTTTGACCGATCGGAACCAAATTTGGCACAGTTATTATGTAGGTTCCTGCGCATGTTTTTGTATTGAAATAGTGCAAAAATTCGTAAAGGAAAGTTGATTTTGAGTAGCCTGCCTTCCTTTAAGGAATCTCGATAATCCATTAATGCGCGTTCCATAGGGACGCGCATGAATAGATTATCGAGATTCCTTAAAGGAAGGCAGGCTACTCAAAATCAACTTAAAAAACAATAATGAATGCTGTCAAACTGTCAACCGATCGACAATGCAAATACGCGTGCACGTGCTTTACGTTTCTATTTGACCAATCTTAACCAAATTTGGTGTAGAAGTTATTTACAACGCTACGAAAAACATAGGCTACTTTAGTACCTTGGAGTGAGGCCGAAGGCCGAACAACCACATCCGACACGGTCTAGATGGCTAAAGACGGCCGGTTGGCCGACTGTGCCAGCTAGTTTATTATAAAAAAATATTAATTCCTTATTCCATTATTAGCGAACTTATTGATTTCACCTTGTATGTATAATAAGATTAAAATATCTCACCTTTAATCGGTTTATTTACTTATCACTTGGACGTTTCAATAACAAACTAATGAAGATGAAGGTTATTTCACATTTTTGTCAATAACATGTTAAAAAAAAGTTGGCAGCGGTGGGATTCGAACCCACGCCTCCGAAGAGACTGGTGCCTTAAACCAGCGCCTTAGACCGCTCGGCCACGCTACCAGATATTCGAAAAAGCCATTAAATTCGAAGGATTTTGAGCATTTCGTGCAATAAAAATTTTATTTGTAATTTTTTTTTAATTTTCAAATTATTATTACGTTTCTACAATCCCAAAAATAATCAAAAAGTATTTTTAATCAACACTAAAATTGTTCGAGCATCAAAAAAATTTAACTCATTTAACGCGTAATTAAATTTGGAAAAAAAATTCTTGTCGTTTTAATTTATTTTATTTAATTGAAAAAAAATAATTTAAGTGCATAATATAAATAATAATAAATTTGCATAAGTTTATCGAATAATAGATAATTGATACGCGTAGAGTGAGAGAGAGCGCTATCGATTCAATACGTAGCCTCTGCTTATTTCTGATTTCCTGTTACTCCAAATCAGAAGAAGCTTACCCTCCGATCGGTATGGACATTGATCGGAATAGGAACCGATAGCTTCTCAATACACTCCTCATCTCGCTTTTCGTTCACTTCTCTGTCTGTCATCGATATCAGTTCACGTTTATTGATAATGCAAAGTGGAGCACTTCAAATTTTGATTCGAAAATTAACTAATTTTGAAAAAATGCAGTTTTATCAAATCGCTCCTATTTAATTTGATCTTAATATACTTTAGTACATAGAAATGTAATTTTAAAAAAGTGATAATTAAATAAAAATTTATGTTTTAATTAAAAAAAAAAAAAATTCGGATTTTGCCGGATGACCATCAACATTTTAATAAATTCGGATTTAACGGTTTCTCGATGTGAACTACGATGAATTTATTAATTTATTTAAATAATTAAAAAGTCAAATATATTATTGAAAAAATTTGGTTTTAAATTATTAATTCAGGGTTGGGCATTAAAGAGGCAATCAAAATAAATAATTAATTTTCGCTTTAGTAAATTTTTTTAGTTTGACAAAAAACCACATAAAGCCTTTTACCCCCACCCCCGCTGCTTCTCTACCTTTAAGAATGGCATATCCATATTAATTAATTTTATTCATAGATTGGTTTTGTCTTATTGTTTTTGCAGTAGCATCTCGTTTCGAATATAATCTAAAAGTTGGCGCTGCAGGGTAGCGAACCTGGCTGAATCCTAAATAAAATTGCCCATGAGATTGCCTAGAGCTCGTTGATGCACTGTTGGGGTTCACTGGAAAAATTAGAAATCAAAACTGTTAGAATTGGCACTAAAATTTCAGTCCGGAAAATTTTGATGGTCCTTAGAAAATCAAGACAGTTTGATAAAGCCCTGGCCTTGGCGGCCGTTCTTAGGTGATTTCCTTGGTTGTGTCACCTAAAGGCCGCACTGTGAAGTGATCAACGCATCAATTGCGTCAAATGAACGCTAATAAATAATAATAATATTATTATTTTGCCACCAATTTTATTACCTTTTCATTATCTTTAGTTTGAGATTGTAAACTTCTTCAAAAAGAGAATTATAATATGTTAAATATTGTCACAAGTAGACAAACAGCGCCATAGGCGATTTAAAAAATTCGTGGTCACTTATTTGAATTAGAAGTTTTACCTTCAGTGGCTCTTTTAGGCTCCGAATTTTAGATTTCAACAAAAATAGAATATAATATAGCTATAAGGACTTACGGAGTTTGAGAAACTCTCAAAAAAAATGGAAGGCCGAAAGTCGCCCCGCACTCTTAAAGGCAAATGTGAGGCCAAAGGCCGACCCGTATTCACTTAGCCATTGCGAGGGTGCAGAGCGACACACGACTATTGAAACCAATAAGGTCTACAATTTGTTTACGTTATAAGATACCTTTTAGATTTAATTTAATATGTCATGTGACATTTTTTAAATGGAGGCCGTAGGCCGACTCGTGATCTCATAAACAATTGGAAGGCCAAGGACCGACCCGGACTTTTTAAAAGCAAATGGGAGGCCGAAGGCCGAAGGCCGACCCGTATTCACTAAACTATTGAGAAGCCAAAGCCATTAAGGAAACCAAAGATCGATTGTCTAGACCAGGGGTGGGCAACCTTTTGTATAACAGGGGCCAGAATAATATTTAGGTTTCGTCCGCGGGCCTTAGTATAGTTGTTAATGGACACATTTTTGTTACTTGTATTTTTTTCTGAAAAAACCGTTTGACCGATCGGAACCAAATTTGGCATAGTTATTATGTAGGTCCCTACGCATGTTTTTGTATTGAAATAGTGCAAAAATTCGCAAAGGAAAGGAAAGTTGATTTTGAGTAGCCTGCCTTCCTTTAAGGAATCTCGATAATCCATTCATGCGCGTCCCTATGGGACGCGCATGAATGGATTATCGAGATTCCTTAAAGGAAGGCAGGCTACTCAAAATCAACTTAAAAAACAATAATGAATGCTGTCAAGCTGTCAACCGATCGACAATGCAAATACGCGTGCATGTGCTTTACGTTTCTATTTGACCAATCTTAACCAAATTTGGTGTAGAAGTTACGATATTTACAACGCTACGAAAAACATAGGCTACTTTAGAACCTTGTAGTGAGGCCGAACAACCACATCCGACACGCTCTAGATGGCTAAAGGCGGCCGGTAGGCCGACTGTGCCACCTAGTTATTTTAATAATACGCGAAAACTTAATTCGCGTTAAAGGGAATTTTGCTTCGCGTATAAAAAATTCAGGTATCAAAATCTAATATTCGCGTTATTCTGAATTCGCGTACATGGAACTCGCGTACATGGAGGTTCTAGTGTACTTTTCAATTTACTTTTTACAATATTTTTTAATTTAATTTAAATAAGACGAATTATATTGAAAATTAAACTGTAGATCTCTCCTTTTTCCTTATGTTAGGTACTAACCTAATCCTTTTCTTTAAAATTTTTGTTTTTGAAAATATTTATTTATTATTTCTTCTAAAGATCTCGCGGGCCGGATTAGAACTTTACGCGGACCGGAGTTGGCCCGCGGGCCGGAGGTTGCCCACCGTTGGTCTAGACCGACACTTGACTATAGAATCCTAAAAGGTCTAGAATAAATCGGTAAGCCTATGAACAACCGGGAGGCCGATAGGCCGCACCGCTCGCAGAGCACAGCTTTAACAGTTAAATATTAAAGGTAGGGGGGCCGGAAAAAGTTGCTAGCGGAACGAATTTGATTATTTACCATACGAAATTGAAAAACGGCATCTGAATGGGTTAAATCTCAGACAATGAGAAATTTTGTACCAAATTAATCACTAAAAATAAAATGGCACAAATTCACCCCATGTTGGCACGAAGTCTATCCAAATTTTTAGTTTTATGATTTTATTTTATGAAATTGTATGTGATGTACCCAAGAATTTTCCAAAAGAACAATTCAAACGATTTCTACGGAATATCAAGGATTTTCAATTTTAATATACACCACTTTTATGGGATATAGATTGTAACCGCCATAAAGATAAAAGCAGGTATTGTCTGATAGAAGGAGAACCAGACGAAAATATGAAGATCAGTATGGTCCCATCAGAATGTTAAGACAATTGAAAATGTTCTCGACAAAAGCACGCTAGTGACATTGCCAGATATTAAAAACATGTAAATTAGTTTACGTGCACTCCGTAACGTGACGCAACGCCACTATCCTCGATGGTGATTGGTTCAACACGAAACAAAAACCCCGATTAGCCAATCAGGATTTAGAATGATGGCGTCGCGTCATGTTACACCCCCATAAACAAATGACGCAGACTGCAGGTTGCGCAATATTACTTGAAGATCTTTATCATAAAATTTTCACTGACGCATCATTTTGGTACGCTCCAAATTTGGATAAGGCTAGTAATAGTTTGTAAAAATGCAATTATAATGTCTCCAAAAAATTGGTTCACAGCATCCAAAAAACTCTCGTGAAGATTAATTTAAGTATCGATCGGGTAGCGTGGCCGAGCGGTCTAAGGCGCTGGTTTAAGGCACCAGTCTCCTCGGAGGCGTGGGTTCGAATCCCACCGCTGCCAATATTTTTTGCCAGTTATTCTTAATATTTTTGAAAAATTTATTTATCAAACAATCGAGAAATTTAAACCGTATTTCTGATAAAGATAAACATTTTTTTAATTATTTTATATGCCAAAGAAAGTGAAAGGTAAACGAGAAGTAAAAATAAATTAGTATGTGAAATATCTAAACTGTTAATTTAATATCATGTAAAATAAAACAATAATAATTGTAAATACAGAACTTCAAAATTGTTTAGAAACAATTAAATACTTATCATACATTAACTAATCATAAACTTATAATACAATCAAATACTTAATTTCCTGAAATTTTTAAATATGCGTATCTATGCATAAACCAAAAAGTGGGGGGGGGGGGGTAACAGATACACTTATTGGTAAAATAACACGGTAAGACTATTGCTAATTGGTTAGCTTTATAAGTTATTTTTTATGAAAAATTTTATGAAAGCTCTAGAAATTTCGTTTATTTAAAAAAATTTTCTTCGCTTTATTCCTACTTAAAACTTGAATCGCTTTTTTCGCAAAACTCTATTTTTGAAGTCGGTGATCACGATTTCTCAAAAACGAATGCACCGATCTTATTGAAATTTTGCACTCTTCATCTAGATAAGATTGTCTAGTGATTGAACGAAGTTTTGTTTTTCTTTGATCAAAATTTATTTTACAAGGGAACACGAGGTGTAGATTAAAATTGTACTTTTTTGCACAATTACAACTCGGCCAAAAATTCAAATTCCAATTTTTTTTAATCCTGCATTTAATCACGAGCTACACTCACCTACTAACAGAAAATATTTGGTTTTTTGATTTAAGATCAAGCTGTCATGGATTATCCTCATGGTTATCCTGACCACTACGAGGATACTTTTTTATAAGGGGTGTCTGAAAACTGAATTTTTAAATTTTTTAAATGAAAATTTGGGTACTCTACCACTAATTCAGCCACTCGAAACTAAATTTCTTCTGCTACACACTAAAGAACAGGCTTATATCTGTCTATTAAAACAATAAAAAATGTGAATATGGTCAAAACTTTTTAAAAAATCGAATTTGAACTTAGCTAATTTTCATGAAATTTTAGGTGGATTAACGAGATTCGGGGGCGCGTCAGCCATTCTGTGCTCAGTCCGTGCGCTATGATATACTCTAACACTTAGAATATTTCGCAGCGGCAGATGCAGCTCGACCGTTGTACATGCAACATCGATTATTTTTTGTTTTAAGCGATTTTTAGGGGGTGAAACGTAATAGTATACTGCCCCATACCGCAACTATACTTTTTAATGCTATTTCGAGGGTCTCTCACATCCCGATTTCATTTATCCCGATTTTCTTGATCGGTGGCGCTTCTCGTATGTTTAGCCTAGTAACCAGAGTCAAAACCGCCCTGGAGGGGTGCAGAGCGGAGCGGAGCGCAGCGGCGCCCCGTAAGGGTAGGTTCGATGGATCACCCTCCTTATCGAATGCACACCCCAAAATTCGAAGGCAAAATTTTTTTTAATTTTTTCACTTTTTCGGCAATACACGGATTATTTTCCATTTTTTTGATTTTATTTATTACTAATATCCACTAATTACACCCCCATCTATCCGAATTTCAAAGAAAAATTCAAATCGGAGCGAAAAAATTTTACGCATTTTCGACGGACCACGGGCGACTGATGCACATCGACCCCGGTCGGCAATCGATGCTACTTTTCCGTACTTTTCAAAAGTCGATATTTTGGTTATTTTAACCATATTCACATTTTTTATTGTTTTAATAGACAGATATAAGCATGTTCTTTAGTGTGTAGCACTCGAAAATTTTTTTCGAGTGGCTGAGTTAGTGGTAGAGTCGCCGAAAATTTTATAAAATATTGTTTAAATGTTGTTCTTTTATATGCTTAAAAGTTTGAATAAAACAATAATTCTTTTATTATAAAAAAAATATTAGAGAAAAACTTATTTTTTTAACCTTCGAAACCCATGTAATCCCTTAATGAAAAACTAAATGGCAATCGCAGTTAAAATTCTCTTCCTATCTCCCTTTTAAATTGACAATTTTTGGCTCATTCTGGTTTTTATTAATTTTTTGCGGCAAAACCAAAGCAGTTTTGGCTAATAAATGGTCCAACAGCGGGAAGAAAATGGCTAAGAAAAAGAAGTTAAAATTTAATTTTTTTTAAATATTAAATATCCTCATATAAAGCTTCAGTGACTTCTTACTTAAAATCGTCATTCACCAAAGCTTTGATTTTTGAGCGTTAATCATTAAATGCCTTGTAAAGATCCCAAAATTATCTACAAACCATAGTTGCTTTCAATTTAAATTACCCTAAAATTAAGTGGAACATTTTATAATTTGCAGTATAAGTTATGAATGCTCAAAAAATAAATCGCTGTTAAAACATTGTATTTGGGCAGATTGGACGTAACCTGCTTGTTCGTTAAAACCGCCACTGGCTTAGGGCTACAAAGCTAAAAAAAAACCTCAAAGAAATGGATTTAACACAATTGAAGGAAATGAGGCTGATAGCCACCAAAAAATCAATCGTTTCCAAAACCTTCGTTAAATTATTCGGGGACGGTCCCCTAACTTTGGTCACCCCAAAAAAATTGAAAATTTCCTATAGCAAAGAGGAAGGTTTATAGAGTATCCTGTAAAAATTTCACTTGCGAATGTATTATCAAAATTTCGAGAAAAATTAATTTGAAAGTACGTAAATTTAGCGCATTTTTCTTCGATTTTTGGGGTGTGCATTCGATAGGGAGGTTTATCCATCGTCAAAACCTACCCTTTCGGGGCGCCGCTGCGCTCCGCTCCGCTCTGCACCCCTCCAGGGCGGTTTTGACTCTGGTTACTATGCTAAACATACGAGAAGGCGCCTCCCATAAAAAAAACCGAGATAAATGAAACCGGGAGCTTAGAGACCCTTGAAATAGCATTAAAAAGTATAGTTGCGGTATGGGACAGTAAACTATTACGTTTAACCCCCAAAAAATCGCGTAAAAACAAAAAATAATCGATGTTACATGTACGAGAGTCGAGCTGCATCTGCCGGTGCAAAATACTCTAAGTGTTAGGGTCATTCATATTGCACGTACCGTCAACAGAATGAGCGACGCGCGGGAATCTCGTTAATTTTACATGTAAATTTGCAAACTTCAAATTCGATTTACTCAAAATTTTGATAATACATTCGCAGGTTTAAATTATATCAGTATACTATATAAACCTTCCTCTTTGCAATAGGAAATTTTCAATTGATAGCGGACCGTACCCAATTATTCTAAAATTTTATTTTTAGCTTCAATTTTCAAAAAGTTTTCAGGTGTTAGTGCCGGATCCCCTTCGTTAGGGGAATCCCCAGACTCTTCGAAAAAAGTTGGTTGAAAACCAAGAGTGCCCTTTTCCCAAAAAAAATCTGACGATTGGGTTTAGGTAAACCAACGATGTAAATTGTCTCCTGGAATCGAAATAAATGATAGATCGTTACGTTGAATATGGCAAAACCAAGCTTCCGAGAGTTCTATTGATAACAGAAAAAAACAAAAGAGGGACAGTCGTGAACATATTGGAGGTTTCTTGAGAGCGCTGCGGTGACCCCGTGATTGCTGATGAATTCTCTTCACATACTTGACAACGGACGCACGAAGAAAAAAGTGGGTAAGGTTACATTACTTTAAAATCTTAAATTAATACTAAAAATCTGGAACAATCCCAGACTTCAAGAAAAGAGGGCAAAAACGAAGACTCGTCTTACACTTTGAATTTTTTAAATTTACTATAAAAATGCTTTCTTGTTGAAAGTATTAAATAATCTGTTAAAAAATTCTTCTTCCACTTTTATTAAGAAGTCTCCCTCTTAATATAGGTTCAGGACCTGTTTTTTACTAATTTTTGTAATTAGTTCTGTGAGCATTTTTGAATTTTACATCTCAGGTAGCTTGCTAGGCTTGCCTTTCGATGTGCCTGTACCCTGTTTTTTATTGTTATGATGGCAAATCATTAACACAGGGGGACCGACGGCTTTACGTGCCCTCCGAAAGCACGGAAGACGGTCAAAAAATTTTAGACTGTACCTTTAAACTAAAAATATACTGAACTAACTTCATCTTCTTTTCTTTAACTTCATGACAATGTTGAGTACAAGGGCATAGTTTTCATTCATCCGATTAGTTTTCATCCGGAACGCTGGGCTTTGGTAAATTTCGGACTGTATTCGGTCGGACTGGACCTACATCTTAACGTGGAATCCAAATCACGGCATAATATTCTGGGATAATCACTTGCTAATTTAATAATGGGCAAGAATGGGCTAGAATGGCCATAACTAGTTGACTTGTTCTTTTCGGGATGAACAAGGGATGCAGTTTTAGGTCGTGCCCAGGACCACACCCTTTTTTTTTCTTCAACTTCAACAAGACACCACGCAGATGTTTTGGGTGGTAGTGTGAGATTCTTAACTCACTAAAACCCCACTCCGTGGAGGTGCCGGGAATCGCATTATGGAGGTGATCAGCTCATGGACGGCCCTCCACTTGCTTTCCCCCTGCAACATCACTGCCACAATGTTGTCTGGCGTGAGCTTCTCCTGGACATGCTGTCTTGCGTCTTCTCTATTTTGGGACCATCTCGTACAGTCGAAGAGGGTGTGGGCCGCGTCGTCCGTATCTCTACAGTATACACAGTTCTCCGTGTCAGCGCGCTTGAATCTCTTCAAGTATGCCTGGAAGCAACCGTGCCCCGACAAGAACAGGGTGACCTCGTAGGTGATGTGGCCAAATTTTCGATTTATCCACGGTCTGATGGATGGTATCAGCCGTGCCGTTCAACGTCCCTTATCGGAGCGCTCCCATTGTTCCTGCCACTCTTGCAGGGCACTTTCTTCGGCTTGGTCGTACTCTTCCTTGTTTCCTGCACTGTGCCTGTAGGCCCTTTGTTTCGCCTTGAGGTGGCTAGGCATCTGCGACCCTATCACCAGAGCGGCATCCGTTGACATAGGACCCGCTAGGGTCCTATCTCAGGACCACACCCTAGCAGTTCTGTGGTCTAGCACAACGGTGGGCAACCTCCGGCCCGCGGGCCAACTCCGGTCCGCGTAAAGTTCAAATCCGGCCCGCGAGATCTTTAGAAGAAATAATAAATAAATATTTTCAAAAACAAAAATTTTAAAGAAAAGGATTAGGTTAGTACCTAACATAAGGAAAAAGGAGAGATCTACAGTTTAATTTTCGATATAATTCGTCTTATTTAAATTAAATTAAAAAGTATTGTAAAAAGTAAATTGAAAAGTACACTAGACCCTCCATGTACGCGAGTTCGATGTACGCGAATTCAGAATAACGCGAATTAGATTTTGATACCTGAATTTTTTATACGCGAAGCAAAATTCCCTTTAACGCGAATTAAGTTTTCGCGTATTATTAAAATAACTAGGTGGCACAGTCGGCCTGCCGGCCGCCTTTAGCCATCTAGACCGTGTCGAATGTGGTTGTTCGGCCTTCGGCCTCACTACAAAGTTCTAAAGTAGCCTATGTTTTTCGTAGCGTTGTAAATATCGTAACTTCTACACCAAATTTGGTTAAGATTGGTCAAATAGAAACGTAAAGCACGTGCACGCGTATTTGCATTGTCGATCGGTTGACAGCTTGACAGCATTCATTATTGTTTTTTAAGTTGATTTTGAGTAGCCTGCCTTCCTTTAAGGAATCTCGATAATCCATTCATGCGCGTCCCATAGGGACGCGCATGAATGGATTATCGAGATTCCTTAAAGGAAGGCAGGCTACTCAAAATCAACTTTCCTTTCCTTTGCGAATTTTTTTCTTTGTAATTTGTTATAAATGATAAAAGAAATAAATATAGTACTTAATTAACTTTGTTATAAATATTATTGTTTTTATATTTTCAGAAAAAAATACAAGTAACCGCGGACGAAACGTAAATATTATTCTGGCCCCTGTTATACAAAAGGTTGCCCACCCCTGGTCTAGCAGTTATAAACGTAACTCTTAAATTAAAAAGAAAGAGTATAAATGTACGTTTTTGTGGCGAAATGTGATTGAGGGGGTAGGGGATTAAAAAGTTCTGGAATTTATAATTTACGAATGATCCCTTAGAAAATGTTGATGACTTAGTTTTGAGAGGAGGAGATGCTCGCATAATATGAGTGAACATTCAGAGGCTTCAGCCAAGTAGGCTGAAAAACGTTACGGTTTTTGCTGTCACTGCAGTAACAGCTTCCCGACTACAACCGAAAAATATCGATCAGCACTTGTTTTCGAAACTGTACGTGGACGACCATCCCCAGAATTTTTTCTCTGCGTATAATCCACCGAACAGACCGCGTAAGTTCATAAATATTCTTGCGCATTGTTCTCAGACAGTTTGTTTGCCTGATTTCCCTTAGACGGCTGCTTTGGGGAATTAATAGGTACTCATCGGGAAAAACTCCCTAGGGCTGTTACATACGATTATACTTGGAGAAAAGATTAATGGAACAGTATTCCACAGAGGTTTAGAGATACCCCGAAGTTCAGCGTTTGACCTATCAAAAATCACTTTGCCCACCCCATACAAGATGTTTCGCAATGTTACGTCTTTACCAATAAAAATGAATTATTATTAAATAGAAAAGTGTTCAACGATCACAACATGATCAATATGTCGCATCCTAAATTTAAAAAAAAAACATTTTTATAATTTTTGCTACAATTTAAATTTTTGTTTAATTTTTTCATACAATTTCGCAAAAATGCAATTAATCAAATTTTGCAAGGTAAGCACAATATTGGAATGGCTAAACATATAATATGCATTCCAAACCACACAAGTTCAAGAGCAAGAAACTCAAAAATAACCTGAAACATAAGAGAACCGATTGCATTCCCGAATTATTAAATTACATTTTTGAAAATAAATAAATTTTGTGCTATTGTGATATGTGACCTTGCGTAATGGCAAATACGTGGCAGAAGCTATAAGAGCCACCCAATCCTGAAAATACTCCTAGTTAAACGAAACCGCTGAAACATTCGAGGTGAATCGCCCGAAAAAAGTGTAACTTGAAATTTTGTGAATTCGAAACGAAAATGCCTGGACCTTCGAGACCGTTGTGGCAAGTAGGTACTTTTTGAATTTTTTTTTACTTTTACACAAATTTTTCCGAATTTAATTTGATAATTTTACAGTCATGTTTTCATAGCCTTGCTTTTCATCAAAATAACATAAAACAGTTCAAAATTACTCGCACATAAAATTTTTATGTTTTTCAGTAAATTCTAGAACTTTTTTTTTTTAATTTACAATAACAAATGACGTAGAGAAAAGTTTCAAAATTTCGTGAATCATGATTGAGCATATAATGTTATTTATAATTTTTGAGATTGGCGAATTTATTGTAGGTAGAAGCGGAAAGTGTGTCAACTTGACTAATTTTGTAAAAATATGTTAACGGATTATATTTTTAGCAAAAATTTGAGCGACGATGGTAAACAAGAAGAAATGCGGGCATGTTGGTTCAAAAAACCCATTGGCTAAATTTTTGAAATTGTTAAAAACAATTTTTATTTTTCTAAAAAAATATAAATTTACAGGTTTACTTAAGACTTAATAATAAAACAACAATACTAAAATAGGTAAAAAAATTTATATATCGGGGAAATCCCCTACGAAGAAATCGGCGGGTATGTTGTGGAAGACTTTTTGAAGGATACCCAACATAATGTCTTCGATTGTTTTTACCAAAATTGGGTAAAGCGATTCGGAAACTGGCCTCCAATTTGCGTTCAAGTACGTGTTCGTTGTTTCTTCTGCAAAAATATTTTCGGGGATGTACCCAAATTTTACGTATCAATAAAACTCACCTAAACTTTTGATACCATCGAACAAATTGCCCATATACAGTTTCAGACCACCGATGCTGTATTTCACATGGACCCCAGTGACGTTGTAAAACTTGAAGGAATCCTTGTTGTATAAATCGACATCACTATTCACTATGATGTCTAAATCCTCTAAAAAAGTAAGAAAAAATCAACAATAAATTAAGAAATCGTTACCAAAACGTATAATATAACATACTGGCTTCGAACCAACATTTTCCTTTTCCTCTGAGAGGAATCACCAAGATGCGTCCCAAGAGATTGTAATTTCCTTCGATTCTAATTTTGGGCAATCTCAGTTTGGTGTAAAAGTCGTATTTTACAGGATCGACGGTGTTTAACAAAATTTGACTGTGTCCAAAACCAACCACGGTGACATTGGTTAACGATGCATTGACGTTCACTGGACCAGCTCCTTGCAAGATCTTATTAAAAAACATAATTAGTAAATTAATCATTCAATCGAAATCAAAAATGTTTAACTAATTTGTATACTAGGACGGCAAGTGCGATTTACCGATCGCTGACAATTTTATGAGTCCGAGATGAAGTCGAGGTCCCCTCTTTAACCGAGAGCGATTCAAATGCACTTAAGCCCGCATTTCACTATAGCTTCTAGCAGCCGAGCTTCTAGTAGCCCAACATTTGTAATGCATTGACTCTTATGGAAGCAAACTCACTAGTAGACTGGTAGACTAGAAGCCTACGTAGGCTTCTAGTCTACCAGTCTACTAGTGAGTTTGCTTCCATAAGAGTCAATGCATTACAAATGTTGGGCTACTAGAAGCTCGGCTGCTAGAAGCTATAGTGAAATGCGGGCTTTAGGGGTCGCTGATAAAGGACGTCCACACCCGGAGGGAGGGGGGTTTACAAAATGTGACCAAGTGTAACCAGAGCGTAGGGGGACAAATGTGACGTCCGCATAAAAATTACATTTTTGGAAATTCTAAGAAAATTATGTTAGAATATTTTTAAAAGTTTATAAAGTAAAATGTATCTGAATTCGTGTTCAATTTTTATCAGTTACCAACTGTGGCAAGGAGGGGTTGAAAAGTCGGCAAGAATTGGATTTTCCAAAATTTACGAAATTGTGCTTTTAAATATTTTCTATTTGGGAAAAAGAGGGATTTCGCCAGAATGTAGGTAGAAACCGCAAGGACAATTAAGCTCAACCTAAGATTGGATGAACAAAACCTGATAAGAAATAGAGAAAATTAATAAATAAATGTTGCTAGAAATTAAAAGAAAACGCTAATACAGTAGAACTCCAATTATCCGAACTCCGACTATCCGAATTGCTTTCAGAAAAAAAAATTTAAGACGGAAACGTACTGTGATTTGCAAAATAATGATTTTGGTCAGCCCGAGTGTGACTACATGCAACTTCTCACTATCAGTCGGATACGCGACTTGGCTGCCCGGATTATCCGAATGGGGTCCGGTCCCAATTGATTCGGATAATTGGAGTTCTACTGTACCAATAAAAAAACTTTTTAAACTTTTACAGGTGTTAATGGAAAGTTGGCAAAATCAAAACAATTGGAAGCAGGAGCGTAATTTCATATTTTACCGTGAGGACAAGATTGCTATTTTTTTATTGTCTATTTAAATGTCTGATGGTGAAAGTCCCCCCCCCCCCCCGCCCGCAAAGACCGTCTTAATTTGGAGTTTCAATCGGCCACAGATTTTCTTACACAAAAAATTACTTTTTTGCCTTCCAAATTAAATTAGAGGATAATACTAAAATAAAAACGCCACAGGTGATTTTTTGAAGTCATTTACTGTTAATGAACAGATGCTATTTCAGATCCCTAAAAATTTAGACTCATAACTCAGCAATTTTAACAAATAAGATCTAAAGATGGTTTTGTGGTTCATGTAGTGAAAATTGATATTATTCATATCTGTATTTGTAGTATAACGTAAAATATGCACAAAAACACTGTTCAGACACTAAAATAATGGGCACAAATTTTCGTAGAAAATTCATACGAATAAAATTTTCATAAACAATTTGTGCCTCTAATTTTTAAGGGGCTAAAACTAAAAATATGATATGAAATAAGCGGTCGTTCCTTTGCTAATTGAACAAAATTTTAAGTCATTTAATTCTAAACAAAAAAAATTAAAGAGCACAAAAAGTGAAACAATAGAAAATTGTTGTTTAATTGTTTCGGGCTCAGGCTCAGGAACTTTCAATATTTTTGAAATAAATGCTGTATTTTACCGTTTAACAGAGGAGGAATAAAATCTCCGAGCAACATACGAGATAGTTTTAAACCAGTTAAAATAAATTATTGAAGAACATTTCGGGTTTTTTAAAAATCGGTTTAAGCACCAGAACTTAACTGTTACAAATAAATATTATTACCAATTTTATCTTTTCCCATTTCTGGCGATTTGCACTATCAAGTTTCACTATCAAAATTTCTCAAAAAACTGAAGAATTAATATGAAGCTTTTCAAATATTTTCAACAAGTTAAAAATTTTAAAATAATAAATGTATGAATTTTTTTTGCTCCAGAAGTTTTTATGGTTTCATCAATTTTTAACATAATATCATGGTCAGGACCGATCCCAAAATCTTTGACTTCCTAATTGCGCGAAAGCAAGGTTTTACTGCTTTGTAGACGCAACATTTTTACAAAATATACAGGGTGCTCTCAAAATAATTTACTTAAACCGAAATATTTTTGAAAGATTGTTTAATATTTTTGGCATTAAAGGGTCGTCAAAAATTGTGATTTGGCCAAATTTTTTATATTATTAGCGATTTTAAAGTTTTATTTGGACCATAACACCTTCTATTGTAAATACCACATTACGAAATTTCAAAATAAACAAAAGTCTATTTTCAGCCTGAAAATTTGTGACGCACCGTCATTTTACTACTTAATCTTAAATTTTTAAACTTTACCTTAATAACAGGAATTTGGAGCGGATCTAAAGGTCGGAGTCCAATTTCTTCTATGCCGTTTGGTAACTGGTTAAATAATTTTTGGACCGTTGTGGTGGAACACTTTTGGAAATCAGGTTTGCTGAGATAACATGTATCGATGTAATCGGCTAAAATTGAATTAAAATCCTCTGGTAAATAAAATGAAGAACCAAAATAACAATAACAAACACTTACGCCGTTTGTCTAAATAACAAAGAGCCAGTTGTAATTGTAAAAAGGTCAGCACCACTAAACGCAACATTGTTGACTGTATCGATATTATGTGATTGAAGTTGGTGGTCTTCTAGATTTTCTTACTTAAAACTTTCACTCCTTTGGTCCATATAGTCAACTTCTTATGTAACATCAATAACATTCTAAGTAGTGCTCCCAAATCGATTACAAACTTCCGTTGATTTTTCTATTTAGTAACAATTAAACCAGTTATGCCATTTGTCGACTTGATAAACCTTGAAATTTTGACCCCCCCCCCCTAATCTATGTTTTCTCAAAAATCCACCTATGTATTACGACACATCGAAAGTTTCTTCCGAACAAACTAAAAGTTAGTCTTTGCAATTAAGTAACCAAATTAACCTGGTTACTTAGGGAAGCAGTGCAGCAGGAAATGATCCAAAAATTTTTAAAAATGATAAAACTAAACTTTTCTTCTTTGTTTAATTTCTGACAATTAACGTTGCTTATGTTAATTATTACATCATAACCCAACGTTCCGCTTTCACCCAGGTATTTTTTAATGTATGTAAATAAGAAATTCAGAAAAAAAGGATTAATCAATATTACCATTGTTGCATGGTAGTACTTCTGAAAATTATTAAATTCTTGCGCTATTACTCACGTAGGACCGGCAAAGTAATTCCTATTTCGTAATCGTAGTTTAAATAATTATAGTAGCAGATAATAATCAATCGACGGAATTATATAAGTTAATAATAGGATAATTAAGTTTTTCTAGACACAGGTAATTAAAAAGGCAATGAGGTCGAAGAGAAGTGCGAATCTAAATAATACGGATACGAGGTTTGTTCACACGAAAATGTCCAATTTTTGGATTTTCGGTGAAAATTTGTTCATCTGCCCGATTTCTGGACGGGAGAAATAAAATTTTCCAGAAAACTGAGATCAAACAAAACGAAGTTATAAATTATCTACCCACAGACTTAATATATTTGTTATGTCTTCACTGAAAGGTGTAAAATACGATTATAATAAATTAGAAAGTTGTCCGGAAAACACAATTTATTCAAAAATTATCGAATCCATCACATCTTCGCATCCAAAAAATTTAAATACAATTTCTCGGCCAGATTTCATTTCTCGATTACAAAACTTTTTGACGGAGCCTCGTAAATAAGAAATTGATTAAATTTAGTAAACCAACGTTTGTTTATTCTTGTTAGTATTGGCAAATATGTAAGCACGCGTTGGAGGTTTTATTTTAAACTTCTCATTATGAGTCTAAAAATAAAGATTAGTTTAAGAGCCGCTCGGCACTTAAAATCAGCTTGAAAGACAAATTAATGTAAATCATTACGAAGAACGAATTAATATTCATATTTGGTTACCTAAAAGTTAAAAGATTCGATTTTGAAAAAAGAAATGCATTATAATGTAAAATTCTTGCAAAATCATGTTAATTTTAGCTACGAAATCAATTTTATCGACTTTCTCCTTTTTATTTCAATAAATTATTAGCAGCGATTTTAGAATAAATGTTTGCAAATTTGTGGCTACACACTGGAAAAATTACACACAAAAATAATAATGGCAATTTACAATTTTAAATTTATTTTAATAAATTTTTATTTTTGCGCAACAGCCATCTCGCGGACAAAATTCGAATCAATTGCTGAAACAACGTGTCTTCGTTTTCTAGAAACATTAACAAACCCCCGCTTTTATAAAAAAATTTTTTGGCGTCGCGTCGTTTAAAAAACCAAGAGGCGATTTGATTTGAACTGTTTCCAATATTCAAAATATCAAGTTTTCGTTGAAATTTTCAGTTTTAAATTTGCGTGGTTTAAAGAGTGGAGGACGCTGACCGCAAATCTGGCGTCGCGTCGTTTTAAAATTGTACAGGTTCCGACATGCCAGATGGTTCAAAACACACCCCGGACATGAAGTTCTCAATCAAATTAATTTATTGGTAATTTTTGCAAAAACAAGTACCTAAATCCAATTTGGCATTAAAAATCATCTCTAGATTTTCTAAAATTAAAAACATTTTTTATGATGAATCAAGAAGCTATCATTGGTTTTACCAAGAAAAAAGTTGGCAGTTCGTTCGAATTATTTCTGTATTAGGTAATGTGGTTGTGTCGATTATGGAACTATTGAGAGTCAGCCAAGTGTTCCACATTAAAACGATGTCGAAGAAAGCTTTGCGATAGTTTTGCCGCTCATATAATTGACTACAAATTATATGCAACAAAGTTGAAGCAAATTTTAACACAACCTGGAAGCAGTTAAAAATGTTGTGGTGTTCCACATCCGACCCAAAATAACTCTTCTATGGAACATTGAAGCTTTAAATGGAGTCTAAAAGTGTTATCTTTGAATTTTAACAATGAGAATCTATTTTTATTTTTTCCCATTCGGTTACCACCACCATGCACCATTATTTAAAATTTCCGGCTTCTTTTTTTGATTTTATGTCCATATTTCCAAAAAAATACAATTTTGATGTTCCATTCAGGAGATCCAACACTCTGAAGTTGCTTGCAGTTTAATCCAGTTTCCCTGTAACAAAAGAAAGAGATGACCCAAACAATAGTGTTGGTTACCAAAAATGGCCAGTTAAAGTTTGACAACAGATTGAGGACGTTTCGTCCCCAACGGTTATTGAGAGGTTATTGAGAGTCACTGATCCTGAGGAAAACTTCAAACGGAATCAGAATTATTCTTTTGGCCCTGGACCAGGTTTTATGCTCTATTTTCTCGTCAGAATCGCTGCAAACCTCCATATCCGAGTTTCTCCTGCCTTATCATCGTTCGATTCTCTTCAGAGTATACTCTCTAGTTTTTAGTTGTAGGGGACGACCTGCCAATGCAAGGCAAGTAAAACTTGTTCATGATCTCCCGACGGGCGCCTACTGAACTAGAAGATCCTGTGGTTAACTGGTCACGATTTTGCGACCTAACCTAACAGACGTTATAACATTCCTTTTCGTGATTGCCATTGTCGTGCGGCCTAAAGGCCGCACTGAAACTTTTGATGTTGGTAACTAGAAAATGAACCAATTGGAGACGTTGCGTTACGAACAGATACCCATAAATGCGCAAAACTGGTGTTTTATATTAGGGATCGTCCATAAAGGACGTCCACGCCTAGGGGGGAGGGAGGGTTGAAAAATGCGACGTCCGCATAAAAATCCCATGTTTGGGATTTCTAAGAAAATTGTGTTTGAATATTATTTTAATGTAATATTTTGTAAAAAATGTATTTACTACTTAATTCCAAATGTCGTATTAAGTTCGTTTGAGGGGGGGGGGTTGACTTGTGACCATATGGGGGGAGCTCCGAAGATTGTGACCAAATGTGACAATGCGGGAGGGGGGGTTGAAGAGTCGGAGAAAATTGCGCACGTCCTTTAATGGACGACCCCTTATAAACTACACCTTTTCCAGTCGTAATTCAGAAAGCGTCAACTGCTATTCAGAAAACTTCATCTGTAATTCAGACTTGAATACTGATATTGTCAACTGATTTTCAGAAATTGTCAACTGTAATTAAAATTTGTCAACTAATAATATTCAAATGAAAATCAGAAAATGTCAAGCGAAATTCAGAAAGCGTCAAAAAATAAATTGAAATGTGTTTTTTTCCGATTTTTATAAGGCCTACTTTTACAATAGTCCATTAAATCTCAGTTTAGGTATAATTTCACCTATTTGCATAAGTAATTTGAATTAAATTATTGTGCTTTCTGAAGTACAATTCGTCGCTATCAAAACGTAAAGGTGTATCTCATTTTTTGTCAAAAATGAGTTATATATGCCATTACCTGCTGGATAATGATCTCCGCGATGTGACGACGAAAAGGCACATCTCGATTATGCACCGTTTGCATTTTATAGCCAAAATAAGTTCCAGACCGATCTCAAATAAATGCTAAAAAGTAACATTAATAATAAAGCCAATCACAGTTTGAAATATTAGAAATGATTATCAATATTGTTAGCAATAACTGTGTAAAAAGAAATACGATGTATTCAATAGTATTTTAGTTATGAAGAAAATAAGGACGGTAATACTTTTCTTTATTTCGCTCTCCTGTAAAGTGAGGAAAATCGAGATACGCCTTTACGATAGCGACGAATTGACGCTTTCTGATTTATATTTTACGCTTTCTGAATTTTGTTTGCCGGCTTTCGATTTTCATTTGACGCTTCTGTTAGATTTAATCGACAAATCTGAATTAAAGTTGACGATTTCTGATTTCTCATGGTTGTGCGGCCTCAAAGCCCAATTAAAACTGCTTTAGACAGTAACTCAAAAATAAAACAATGAGAGGTGTATTACGTATCAGAACACTGAGGTCGTGTAAATAAATATATCTAAACTTTGAAATGGACCACAGCAAATCCTGAAGGATCTCAGATCTCAAGTCATTAGATCTAAACATTTCCACTCGTGGCATAGGTACCGAGAGAAAAGAGGCTAAATCACTGTTATTTGGTATATATCCGGATATCTTCCAAATAAAGCAAAAGCTCGTTTGGGGGGGGGGGGGTCAGGAGAAGGGTAAGTAGGGTGTGGGGGTGGACTGGGAGATAGCTGTAATGGTAAAAAATGGCTTCACATTCCTCATCAAAATCGGGACAGAAGATAATTTTGTAACCAGGTTCGTCCTCCGCAAGTAAGACAATTCTCATTATCTTTCTTTCCAATTTTGTGAAGGTGTCTTCCAAAGTTCCCGTGTCCAGTTAACAACTATGTGATTTTATAACTGCGTTCCATGGTAGGGGAGTCAATGATCAGAGACAGGAACACTCCTATCTCTCTTATTAAGTTGTATCCATTTTGTCGAAAACAACTTACTATATTTACTAAAACCTGTTGACGAATCGGTTGGCAACTTTCCCTTTTGTTTTTGGGTTGGTACCTGCATCCACTATTTGTATTATTTCTGGCTCAGAAAAATTGTAATTAAAACATAGTGCATTGAACTGTCTTTTCAGTGCGGCCTTTAGGCCGCACAACCAAGGGTAAATCCGGTCAAAGTTCATGGAACTAAGGAGGAAGGGATTTTCATTGCATAAGAACTCAAAAAGATACATTTTTCAAATCTGTGGTTAACACCTTGGCACAACCAGGAACGAATCAATGCTAAGCCGCACAACAAAGGCAATCATGTTCAAGTTTTTTTTAAATTAAAAGTTATTATTAATATAACTCGTAACCTGTAACAAGAAAACTTGGATATTTGCATCAATTTGGAGTTACCAATGAAAATATCGAAGAATGCGCAAAAATTTGATAATGATAATATAGACAAAATGCAAAACTATTTTAATCACAACAGTTATTTGATAAATATTTGTAAATTTTGTCACACCCTTTTATAAAATTAACCAATTATTATAACAAATATTTCAGTAATTTAAATTGAAAGCAACTAATCAAGAATGAGAAATTGAAATAATAAGAGAAAATTATGGAGTTATCTAAAATTCTTACCAAGACCTGAACAGCTTCTTTTAACATTGTTTGCTGAATGAATTAGAGATTTCCAAACATTCATTGCGACCTTCCTAAATGCCAATGAAAATTTCGAATAAAGCCGAAGGATTCCTATGAATGAACGTTCGACGTAAAGCTGTGTGCAAAAATCAATCTTAAGCCAAAAATATCCCACGTAACGTACTTTCCATAGTTGGCTGAATAAATATGGAAGTCCAGTTAGCTACATCAACAAAATAAAATTTGAACAGGAAATATTATCGGGTTTTCTAATATTTTATCCAGATTATCCAGAAAAAAACCGAAATATCCCAATTAATTTTGGATTTTGTTACTCCAAAAAAAGCTGAAAATTAGTAGAAAATGATATGGATAGACAACATCCACCTCACGAAAGAGGGATAGTAAATTACAAAATGGGAACTTTTAAAAGTCAACAGTTTAAAAATTAAAAAATTTCATTAACATGTTACATTCGACTATTACAAGAAATTTAACAACATTTATATGACGCTAGCGCAAAATTACAAAGAATTGTTTATTGTTCAATATGGAGCCAAATTACTTAGCTGTACAAACTACAAAATGCAACAGTTTTTATGTTTACTAAACAAAAAAATTACATGTGACGTGTATTTCCAAAACCGCCGTGTCCCGACTGAGTAGCTCCCTTGTTGAAACCCATCTGGAGGTTAACTTGCCCTTCGGAGGCCCGTAATTGTTCCTCTGTAAACGTTCTTTCATTTTTATCGGCCATTTTTGGTCCCAAAGAAGGTCCGTTGTATTCTGGATGTTTTTGAGTAATACGTCCAAGAGCGTACAAGCTCAAAGTCACCTGAAATAAAAATAGTAAACTCCAAAACCACCACTACCCCAAATCAGAATGCTTACTTGAGGGATGTTACGACGTTCAAAAAGATCGGCGGTTTGGAAAATTTCTTCTTGTGGTACTCCGTAAGCTTTGGCCGCTTTTTGGAAGCGTTCGATGTTTTCCATCAATTGGAAATTTGTTCCTTTCGATTGGATCTTTTTGACACAACCAGGGGTCAATTTATTCATGAGGTTGCACAAAACGATTCCATCCCGAAGAATGTCCTCGTATTGACCGCTTGGAACGGATTCGCCCAAAACTTGGAAAATCCAGTTGAGAACTTCGGCTTCTTGTTCCTTATTACGAGGCTAAAATAAAAAAATACATAAAAAGTGAAATTACAAAACGTTTCCAAAATTATCAACAGGATGAAGTGTAAACACGAAAATGTCGGGATTTAACATCTGGCAAGAGTTGGAAATTTCGCAATTAATTGAATTACTATTTCGATAGATATAAATTTATTATTATAAAAATAGAGTTGAACAAAATGTTCAACATTTTGGTGGATGGTAACGAACTATTTTTAAATTTAATTGAAAACTGCGTTTTTTAGGATTTATGGATTTCGGCTGGCCCCTGTTTATGCAATAAAATTACTTAAAGAACGTGATGAAACATTTTACGAGAACGAATTATTGCGAAATTGTTGATTGATTGGCCAAAATGGATGTAATACGCTGCACTTTATGATTGATTATTTTTATTTATAGAAAATGAAAATTTTCCAACTTATTTTTGGGATGCAGTTAAATTTAGCAAAATATGTGAAATGCATTTCGTCGGAGGCTTGTAATAAATTTTTGAAAAATAATTACAAGCAAGTGCGATATTACTGCTATAATAATTCAATGTGCAAAAGCAATCAATTTTAAAAATATACTCACTGCCATTTTTGAAGAACGTCTGTTTTGAACGTCGCGACGATACTGAAAATTATGTTCCTGTACGTTGGATATAAAGGGGGGCTTAATGCGGGGGCGTCGAATGCACACTTGTTAGTATACATAATTTTTAATATGTGATTTTGAAAACATCCCATTTTTTGTTTTCTCGTATTGCAAAATTTTCCGATTCAAATTTAGAACTTCATATTTTTTGTGAATGTGGATCCCAAAATATTGCATTTTCAACAAAAACTGGAAAGGTTCTAAAAATATAATTCGGTAAGAAGTGTGGAAGAAGCGTTTCCAAATTTCTTCCGTCGATTCGAAAAATAAATAAATCTGCGATTGCACGTAAGCAAATAAATACAATGTTATATTTATGCGATACTTTTGGTCCACTTCCAAAATATTAATTACGTTATCCATTCACTTTTAAGTTTCGTTGTAATTGTTTGAGCCGTTATCATAAAAGCCACAATCAATCATTTCATGCCTAATTTTGTATCTACCGTGTCGATGCGTATAACGAAACACATGGCAGCTGCTCAACCCACTTGTTAGTAGTAAGCATTAAAAATAACCCAAACATTATTAATGCCAAGTTCACACCAAACCAAACTGATCATCGTAAAACTTCCCAATATGGAAAACTAACCCGATTTTTTTCTTGTTCCAGTGTTCCGGAAAACGTGATCCAGAACAAGAACACGAAGCCCAAAATTGGATCGAGCAAATTGTGGGTCAAAAGTTCCATCCAGGTCATTCATACGAAGAAAATTTGCGAGATGGTGTTTTGCTTTGCATGCTCATGAATCGACTCGCACCAGGCATCATTCAAAAAATTAACACTTCCGGAGGAGATTACAAAATGATGGATAACTTAAACCAGTATGTACACTAATTGAAACTATTTTAAGAAAGTGCCAATCAAATTAGGATTGCAAATGGAACTCGTTTCACTCAAAACATTGTGAGAACCGTAAAAAGTACAAAGAAATTGTACTAATTATTTCTTAAATTTTTAAATTTTTTATAGAATTATAATATTTATTCTACATATTTTTTTAATAATTATCATTGCATATTAATTATACGTTTTTATATTATCGACACCCATATACAATGGTGGTTACGAGTGAAGGGGGGTAAAGCGGTCCCCCCATTCTATTTGGCAAATTCCGCTCTTATGATGATCTACATACGTGGCATAGATTTTTATTTCCCTAAATTTTGGTTATTCTAATTTTTTTCTTAACATTTGAATATTAATTACAATAAACAATACCATCAATGCAAGCATCAATTATTACGTTGTAAGCAGAAAGGACAAATGATCCAGGTAAAATTAAAGAAGTTTTCAAAAGACGATATTTTAGAATTTAATATTTAAAATTAAATGAAAAACATTATATTGTATAAATCTTCTTCTTCTTCTTCTGGTGCCTATCCGTTCCGGATGTTGGCTATCATATTGGCTATAATTATTTTATTCACTGCCGTGCGAAAAAGCTCTGTTGTTGTCATCGAGAACCACGTTCTAAGGTTCTTCAACCATGAAATTCTCCTTCTGCCTACGCTTCTTTTTCTATTTTGCCTTGTTGCACTGAAGGAGCCGATATCTGTTTTCATTGCGCATTACGTGGCCCAGGTACTGCAGCTTTCTGGCCTTGACCGTGTCTACCACCTCCAGTTCCTTGTTCATTCTTCTGAGGATCTCGTTATTAGTTACATGATCCATCCATGAAACTCTCAGAATTCTCCGATAAATCCACATCTCAAAAGCCCGAAGTTTCTTCGTCGTCGACTCTGTCAGTGTCCAGGATTCGACCCCATAGAACAACACCGGAAAGACGTAGCAGCGCAACATTCTGATCTTTGTTTGAGCAGTCAGATTGTGGTTTTTAAATAGAGCGGCCATCTTTGTAAACATATTTCTTGCGATCTCAATGCGTCTCTTAATTTCCATCGAATGGTCCCACTGCTCATTAATGATGGTGCCCAGGTATATATAGTTGTTGACCCTTTCGATGTTTTGATTATTCTATATCAGTTCGCAGTTAGGGATGTAAATCTTGCTGATGACCATAAACTTGGTTTTCCCTGGATTTAGATCTAGTCCGTATTGTCTACTGCTCTCATCCAATCTGCTCATTAATTGTTGCATTCCCTCTAAACTGTCTGCCAAAATCACTGTGTCATCAGCGTATCTAATGTTATTTAGTATTTGTCCATTGAGTGTGATTCCAGCTTCTATACTATGTAGCGCTTCTCTAAATATGTGTTCAGAGTATAGATTAAACAGTAGGGGAGATAAGATGCATCCCTGTCTCACACCTCGAAGAATTCTCACAGTGTCAGTGTGCGTGTCTGCCAGTCGTACATTTGCTTCTTGTCCCCAGTACAGATTGATAAAAATTCTCAAGTCATTTCCGTCTATTCCAATATTCTTTAGGATCTCCACCATTTTACCATGTCCGACTCTGTCGAATGCTTTTTGGTAGTCAACGAAACAGGCAAACACGTCGCAGTTTACATCTCTGCACCTCTGGATTAGTACTTGAATGCAAAACAGCGCTTCCCTGGTTCCCAACGCATCCCGAAATCCAAACTGTGTCGGTGTCATCTGTTCTTCGCACAGTCCATAAATTCTTTTGTGGATGATTTTCAGGAATAGCTTCAAAAAGTGACTCATTAGGCTTATAGTTCTATAATCTTCACATTTTTTTGCTCCTTGCTTCTTAGGTATTGTGATAAATTCCTATTTGAGCCACCTCTTTGGGATTTTTCCGGTGTCGTATATTTGATTAAAAATTTTCGTAGTCCATTTCACTCCTTCGTCGTCAAACAATTTAAAGAATTCAGTCCGTACTTCATCCGGTCCCGGGGACCTACCATCTTTCATTTGTTTTATGGCTGTCTACTTCTTGTGTTAGGATGCACGAACCTGTCTCGTCTTCCACCACGGGTAGGTCTTCTCTTTCATCATCACTGAATAGTCTCTCGATATATCTTTTCCAGGTATTTTGCAAGTCCTCCTTGTCTGTTATTATCTTTCCATCTCTGTCAAGAAGTTTACCCACTAGTCTTGTTCTGAATCTGCCGGTAAGTTCTCTCACTTTTCGGTGTACATTGAAACTATCGTATTTGTTTTGGAACATTTCTATTTCAGCGCATTTCTCCTTCATCTCCCTTTCCTTTGCTTGTCTAATCCTTTTAATGATTTCTTTGTGGATTTCTTTATATTTTTCCTCATCAAGGGTTTTCAATCTTCTTCTCTTTTCCATTAGTTCCAAGATTTCTTCTGTCATCCATGTTTTCTTTTTTGTGATATTATCGGGCTTTATCTTTTTTCTGACATTGTTCTTTATTTTCTCGAATTTTTCCAATTCCTTTTCGGTATTTATGTTTATGTTCTGTGGTTCAAACTTTCCTTTTAACTCTTCTCGTATTTTGTCTTTTACAGTGGGGTTACGGAGGTTTCTGACGTCACTTGCTTTATTTATTTTCTTTTCCACTTTTTTCATTCTTATTTTGAGTTTCCCTACTAGTGGTGTATAAATCTAAATTCTTTTTATTATCTTGTAGTTCTACCAAACCCAAGCTAAAATATTTTTCGTTTATTTGATAGTTTTTAAACCAAAAATTAAAAATTCAATTTTTTTAATATAAAGAAACTCAACTGAAGATCCCATTAAAATGATTCAACGTTTGAGATACTGGAATATATGTAATAATCATGAACAACTAGAGATCAGGAAATAGAAATGGATATAGCTAAGTATTCCCTTTCGGAAACAAAAAAAAAGAAGCAACCTCGTCTACAGTGAGAGAGAAAAACGAAAGAGCTCAATTGTGTGTAAGCTTACTGCTGCATGAAAAATATGAAGACAGCATAAAAAGCCTACTTAAACGTTCAGAATCAACTAAACTCCAAAGGAATACCGAAAATATCACAGAAAACAAATTTGATAAATGGCAGGATACGAGAAATAATGGAGGAATTTTGGGAAAAGTTTTCAAAAAGTATGGAACACGATCTATATGGAGGACGAAAAGAAGTATGGAATATCTAAACAAAACTATAATCCCCCCCCCCCTGTAGGAATTGGATAGAATCAACAAAACTCCAGAGGAATACTGAAAATATCACAGAAAACAAATTTGATAAATGGCAGGATACGAGAAATAATGGAGGAATTTTGGGAAAAGTTTTCAAAAAGTATGGAACACGATCTATATGGAGGACAAAAAGAAGTATGGAATATCTAAACAAAACCATAATCCCCTCCCTTCCGTAGGAATTGGAAAGAATCAACAAAACTCCAAAGGAATACCGAAAATATCACAGAAAACAAATTTGATAAACGCCAGGATACGAAAAATAATGGAGAAATTTTGGGAAAAGTTTTCAAAAAGTATGGAACACGATCTATGTGGAGGACAAAAAGAAGTATGGAAAATCCAAACAAAAACCATAATCCTCCCATAGAAATGGGTCGAGCAGTTTAAGACCATGCATAGAGCGCAACTCATAGATGCGATGGAAGATACTCAGAATGACGGATACATTGAAGAGAATAGCAGGTACTACATAGTCGAAATTACGGAAGACAACGTTATATCTACAATAAAAGACAAAAATAGGAAATCTCGGACAAAGGTGTGCGATCGAGGTCATCGGTAGATGGATAAGAACAAGACGAATGCCATGGTGGAGAGAATTGACTGGAAAAAATAGCAATGCTAAACAATTCTAAGTCTAAAAGATTACCAGGACGACCACCAAAAAGGTGGTATAAAAGTTGGACATCAGCTTTTCAAGACACTCCTTGAAAAGAAGTAAGTAAGAAAAGAAGTTCCGGACAACAAAATTGAATTTTGACAGGACTTGTCCTACATTAAGAAGAAATGAAATTGATTTTAATTTAAAAAAAAAATAAAGAAAGCACAACATGGGAACAGGAAGTTAACCCCCCCCCCCCAAAATGCCCATGGAATATAATTTTGTTTTACATGCATTACAAATTCGAGTACTGTATAAATAAAAATGTGGTATTAATAAAAAATTATCTAATTTATTTAGAAACTAAATCGTACGATTTAAATTTAAATAAACGATTGTTTATGTATACCCTAAAAAAATAGCCTGGTACTTCTACAATAAATTGTAATTATTCATATTATTCTATTTTTACTTTCCCATTTACGTAGTAAAGGAAAGTACTGTTATCGAGTCTTCGAGAGAACTTTTTTTATTAATATTTAATATAAAATGAAGTAGAATCTATTGAAGAGGAAAGTAATGTGTTGTCACATCAAATTTTTTTCAATGTAATGATTTATAAATAAAACAAAGCAAAAAGCTATTTATAAATAAAATTTGAAATAAAACAACGATTTAACTCAAGTTTTGTAACAAATACGACTTCCTTGGTATTTATGTTTAATATCATTTATTGTATTACCCCTTTGATTATAAAGTACCAGCCGGCAAACCTTATGGGAATTTTGTCAACACCTGTTGTAGTTCAAAATGTTATCAATAAAAAGTGACGCTATACTAAATTGGAAGTCATATAACAAATTCCTTTATTATTGTAGGTCTTCGTTTGTATTAATAAGAACTAAAGCCATTTATTCAGCCTTCCAATTTAGTAGCACCATCTGTTGATAAACTTTTGAACTGCACCAGGTGTTTCGAATACTCCTATAAGATTTGACAACTTCACTGATAGTCCAGGTAAGGAAGCTGCAAATATTAGTTAAACCCTGCAGGACATGTGTATTTGAGCATCCCAACGAGCCCCCCCCCCCACTCGATAAATTTCCTAAAATCCCCTATTGATTTCTTCCGAAAGTGGGGATTTTAGCTCCCCCGGCGTGGTTTTTCACCTGTAACTCGTCTACCTTCAGTTTTACAGAAAATCATCATGAGATAAAAATTGAAGAGCTCAAAATTTTCTACGTATTAGATTTTCAAAATTTGCATACGTCATATTATTATTATTTCTGACATAATGGGTTTTATTTAAAACGAAGATTTAGAATAATTCTTAATTATTACCTTCATTGTCCGAAGTGAATTACGATTTTATTTGTAGAGAATTTTGTGTTCTTTAATTTTGGACAGATTTTGATTTTCCGTTAAAATTAAAATAAGCGAGTTATAGGCGAAAAAGCGTGTTAGAGGAACTAAAATCATGAATTCGGGAGAAGTCGGTGTCGGGATGTTAGAGGACTCTTGTGAGGATCCTTAGGATTTTTAGCAAACCAAAAACGTAACTTGCCTGCACTATAAGGTCATATTATAACTAACAATAAAATATTTGGATTAAAAATTATAGATTGAAGATTATAATAAAACATAAAATTTTAATAATCATACAATATTAAAAAAAAATTAAGTTTAAAACCTCCCCAACGGTTTTTGAATTAATTAAAAAAATAAAATTTTTACGAAGATAATTAATTTATTGGTGTCAATATTTATTTGAGGCAAATGCCCACAAAGAGGACATACTGATTAACGTGTATTCCGAACCACGACATAAATAATTAAGGAGTAAACGGGAGAGGGGGATCACGAGTTTAATTGTTTAGAAATTTAGTTATTATTTATATTATATAATTTTTTGTATTATTTCTTAGTTGTCGCAACGTTTTGAGTGAAAGGTCGCGGCGTAATTATATATAGTTTTTGCATATTTTCCGGGTCAGATTTTCATGTAACTTTTGTTTATTTTTCTCTCAACTTGTTCAGGTTTTATCGAAAATTAAATTATCTAATTTGACTGGTCTTTTATAAATTAAACTAAATTACTTCAATTTCAGGTTCCAAAAAGCTTGTGTCAAATATGGCGTAGCCGACGTGGACCTCTTCCAAACAACAGATTTATGGGACTTCAAAAACATCGTCCTTGTAACCCAGACGATCTTTGCCATCGGTAGAACCGCATACCGCCATCCAGAATGGAGAGGTCCTTGGTTGGGCCCCAGGCCATCCGAAGAAAACCGTAGGGAATTCTCAGACCAACAATTGCGTGCAGGTGAAGCCATAATCGGTTTACAAGCGGGATCGAACAAGGGTGCTACACAAGCTGGTCAAAACTTTGGAGCTTCAAGAAAAATTATTTTTGGCAAATAACTTTTTTCTAGGTTTAGGTGCAACATGTAGAAACATATAACCACTATAACTCAATAAATCTACATCACAATTTTATTTTTATTTTACTGTTTACCACCTAACTGCTTCAAAAGTTTATTTGATAAAAAAAAATCTGTTACTGGTCCTACAGGGGCGTATTTGTAAATTTAACTGGAGAAAATAAAGCACTATTTGTTATCAGGGTTCTATAAACTCGATTTTTCTACTTGGCACCCATCCAACTTGAACGAAATTAATCAAATCTGGATTTCATAAAATTCATACTCAAAATAAAACGTGTTGACGCCACGGGCGACGCTACCAGATTGGCTCGGAAAATGGTCTAAGGTTATATTTCCTAAAATGTAGAATTATACTGATTGTAAGCTATATCTGACAGAAGGCCTTGCTTTGCCTTCTATAGGGCATTGGACTGGGTTGCTTGTTATGCTGGTCGGACTGGATCATTTGTCACATGATGGGACTTACAGTGTAACGTGGAATCCGAACCACAGCCTTATATCCCGGGAAAATCACCTGCTGTCCTACTAATAGTCTCAAATGACCGTATAGTCGACAGGCTTGTTTTAAAAAAAAACAAGGGATGTAGTTTTAGGTCGTGCCCAGGACCATGGTAGAGGGCGCTACCTATAAAACATGATAATTATTCCGGTATTTTTTATGCAATTATTGCTAGTTGAAAACTTAAACCAATATTATTAAAATTTTAAATTGTTAACTTTTATGGCACTAATGGCAGGTTTCAGGAACAATAATAGTTATTTGAAGCAAGTACGAGAATATGCATTTTCACACGAGTTGCATACAAAATTTTATCTACTTCTGATTATTAATCATTCTTCTTCTTAAGGTGCCGTCTCCTAATGAAGGTTGGCAACAATAACGGCAAATTCTTCCCTATTCTGAGCTGTTCTCAACAGTGCGTGTGAGTCAAGTCCTGACCAATCTCTGATGTTCTTGAGCCAGGAACATTGTCTTCGACCCGGTCCTCTTTTTCCTTCTATCTTTCCCTCCATTATTAATTTGAGTAGGGAATATTTATCATGACGCATTAGATATCCCAGGTATGCGATTTTTCTCTTTTTGATTGTGGTCAGTAATTCTCTTCACATTCTTTGCAGTACCTCGCCGTTTGTCATATCCGTCTACGATATCCTCAACATTCTCCGGAAGACCCACATCTCAAATGTCTCCAATTGGTTCATAGAGCTAACCTTTAGCGTCCACGCCTCCATTCCATAAAGAAGGACTGAGTGCACGTAGCACCTTACAAAGTTATATCTCACGTCCAATCTGAGTCCCGTATTGCACAATAAACCTCTCATTTTTATGAAAATTGATCTTGCTTATTCGATCCTTGCACGTATTTCTGTATCCGGGTCCATTTTGTTTGTCAACCAACATCCCAAGTACTTGTTTGACAAGTATTTTCATATTATCTTCATTTATAAGTTTAAGCATTTCGGGGTATATTTCGTCCGGGCCCGCAGCTTTTCTTGTTTTCAATAGATGTATTGTTTTGCGAACTTCGCTTGTTATTATTTTTGGACTGCTCTCTCCTTCTGTCATCAGTAATTGGAACTGCGGTTCATCGTCAAATAGCTCTTTTATATATTTCGTCCATTCTTCTTCTTCTTCTGTCCAATCTATCAACAATTTGTTGTCACTATTCACCAGCTTTGTTGTTAAGCGTGTCTGCTGCGAGCCTGTAACCTCTTTGAACTTTTTATGGATGTTAAAAAGGTCATGTTTCTCCTGTAAGTTCTCTATATCCTCGCATTCCCTTTCCATCCATTTCTCCTTTGCCGCTCTGATTGCTCTCCGAATCTCCCCACACCCTGCCCGGTCTCTAATTTTGCACTCTCTTCTTTTATCCATCAACCGAAGTATCTCATCATTCATCCATTGCTTTTTCTTTTTTGGTCTGTATGCTGGTTTCAACTCTTTATTTTGTACGTTGCTGATGGTGTCTCTCAGTTGTTCCCACACAGGTTCAATATTCGTCTCGTTTCCAATTCTTCCATGCTTGAGCTGCTCTTATCTAGGTTCTCATTGAGAGTTTGATATATTTTACTATGCACATTAGGGTCCTTCAGTAACGTCATGTCTGGTCGCTTTTCGATTATTCGATATAGCTTTTTTAGTCTAAATCTTATTCGTGCAATCAATGGGTTGTGGTCCGAATTGACGTCTGCACCTGGATGTGTATTTACTCTCCTTATTCCATTTCTGTATCTTTCATCTATTAAGAGAAAGTCTATTCGATTTCTCACTATATTGTTGGTCGTATTTTGTGGTGAACTCCAGGTATACAGTCGTTTTGCTGGTTGTCTGAACCAAGTATTGGAGATAATTAGTTTTTCCTCTTGGCAGAACTGCATTAGACTGTCGCCTCTCGCATTTCTATCTCCAAGACCATAATTACCTACTACCATCTCCGATCTTCCTTTGCCAATCTTCGCATTGAAGTCACCCAGTATAAGTATTAATCATAAATTAGGTAAACCTTAATAATTATCGTTCCTGAAACCCGCTTAATTCGAGTTTTTTTTAATTTCGCAACAAGAACATTGCTCCTTTAAAAGATACAAAACTTAGTATGAGGAGAATATCTGTGTAAAGAAATTATTTGGCGAAATAAAATCTAATGGAACTTTTCGTGGCACCTTTAATTAAATTTTTTATTGGTTTACAGTTTCATTACCCCTCTTTAGGCCAGTCGCCTGAAGGCCGCACAACCAAGGTAATCGCGTACCAAATAGTTAAGAGCGGCGGGATTCCATCTATTTATGATGATAATGGTTTGCCCTAATTACAATGAAAGGTTCCGCTTTGACAATAACCAATCAGTTGAGTCTCCTGTCATTTATTTCATTATCACAAACCTATAATAATTTATCTATTCGCGATATGTCACTGTCAAAATTTTAACAATAAAATTTAAGCAAGTAATCCAACTTATTCTCCGCGAAAAGGAAGAAGGGATAGCAAAGGATGGTTTTGTTTCTAAAAGAATCGGGAATGTCCAATGAAGGCAAGGGTTCGTTTAAAGTTTTAAATAAAAAAGTTAGAAAAGTGAGCAATTCAAACAACTACATGAATTTAATGCTTTCAAATTTCGATGATATATAAAATTTTTCTTTTGAGATTTTAACTAACCCCCCCCCCGCCCAAATTAGGTTCTGGAATCGACCAGATCTCCATTATATAACTAAGCAGATCTTGGTATCCCCAAGCAGGACATTGGTAATACCTTTGTAATACTGAGGAACTTTGATCATTTTCCGCCGGCCTTACCATTTAGAAAATAAATCTGAATTATTTTCCTGATTGGCAAACCTGTGATGGTAATTTTAGAAACACTTTTTATAGTTGAAAATGCCATTAATAGATGGCGCTCTTTAATTTGAAGTCCTAATGACTACCGATCTTCAAGAAGTTTGTGATTGATGCTCAAGCCGTATATTCCGCTTTCAAATTTAGTAGCGCCATCTGGTGTTAACCTTTTAAACTGCACCATGTGTTTCCAAAATTCACTTAGGGTTTGTTTGTCACTCCTAAACCGTTTGACCGATCGGAACCAAATTTGGCACAGTTATTATGTAGGTCCCTGTGCATGTTTTTGTATTAAAATAGTGCAAAAATTCGCAAAGGAAAGGAAAGTTGATTTTGAGTAGCCTGCCTTCCTTTAAGGAATCTCGATAATCCATTCATGCGCGTCCCTATGGGACGCGCATGAATGGATTATCGAGATTCCTTAAAGGAAGGCAGGCTACTCAAAATCAACTTTAAAAACAATAATGAATGCTGTCAAGCTGTCAACCGATCGACAATGCAAATACGCGTGCACGTGCTTAACGTCTCTATTTGGCCGAACAACCACATCCGACACTGTCTAGATGGCCAAAGGCCGACTGTGCCAGCTAGTTCATAATAAAAACTTTGATTAAAAAAAAATAACCTGGGTTGTTTTAAGTTGATTTTAAATTTAAAAACAAATTTTTATTATATTATACATACAATGTGCTTACAATCACAATTTCGAGGGTTCTGAGATTTGAATTATGCAGACAGACACGGAGCCAGATCATAAGGCTTCTTGCTATACTTTGTATAGACGACTAAAACGGACTGATTTGGTGAAGAAAACTGTTAAGTGGCCTTTTATGGTAACCTTACTAACAGTCCTCTACACGCCTTCCAAAAATGTTCCCGATTTAGAAAAAATAACACAATTTAAAAAATGCCAATTGTTAAAAATAAGTAAAACAATGTTTAATTCGTTTCAAAAATAATGTACACATTTCCTACTCTAGAATCACATTTCCATTCAAAAACAAAAATTTATATTATGATATCACTGTATATATTTCTTCTACAAACAGAAAAAAAATATGAATAAAAAAAAATAAAAATACAATGCACAAATAATACTTAAGAAGATCTTTTAGTAAGAGAATAATAATTGAACTTCCCTCGATTAAAACAAAATAATTTAAAATTTGTGATGTAAAATTATGCATCGGAAATAATGCAAACTTAAAACACACATAAAAAAATCAACAAACATTCGTAATGCAAAACTGACATTCCGATGGCTGCAAGGCACTTGTAATATTAAAAATACGTATCGCAATTTTTGTACGTAAAAAGGCAAGTTTTCGGCCACGTCACAGTTTCAACACAACAAAATCCATAAATTACTCTATAATAAAAATTGAAATTAATCACTAAATAAATTTTAAAATTTTTACAAATCAACGATTCTTATTCGGTGCTCGAAATGTCGGAAACGTCGACGTTATTAACCGCATTATTGGCATTTCTGTATCGAACTATGGCACGCATTATTTTTAATGTATCACCTTTACGAAGACCTATTTTATTTAGTTCTTCGCTGTCTGTGTGGTATAAAAGTTGTTCCAGTGTGTAACCTTCCTTCAACAATTTCGCACCTTCGTTGTGTAGGCCTTCGTCTTGTAACCATTTTTCTAACTCTGAATCCGTTTCCACATATTCCTTCTGTTGTTGACACTTACACGATAAAATTTGTTGCAACGCTTGAGCTTGTGTTTGGGTATTTCTTATTATTTGTTTGACCTAAACAAAAAAAATCACAACAAATTTTATAGTAAAATCTAAAAACATTCAAATCTACCAAAACTTGATATTGCTTTTGTGTGTCGATGAGTTCTTGTAAGAGTCGACTGTTTTCGGAACGTAATTGAGCAACTTGATCACTTAAATCGTAACTATTGGAAATTTTACTAGATTTCGCAGAGTTAATTGTGCTAGGCGAGCTGTGATTCGCTAAATTTTCACCCAGCTCCGGCGAAAGCACCGTGATTGCGGCCTGGACACCAGACCGCACCAAATTATCTAACGCAAACATCCAATGAGGTTTAATCGGATGTCGCCTCAACACTTCGTTCACAGATTCCTACACAAAAAAAATCAATTAAAACTGAAGTAGTAAAAACCACAAAAAACAAACTTGGTATAAATAAATTGCGAACTGTAACTGATTAATTGCTGTGGCGTCGAAGTCGAGTTCCTCTTTAAGTTGTCGGACGGCTAATTCGACAACGTTAAGCGATTGTTCGGTTAAGTAATCCTTAAGACTCCCCATCAGCCGCGATAAATGTTGCAACGTTAATACGGTCTCGCCTAAATACTTTGTTCTAATTTTCTGCATCCAAACTTCACAAATTTTTGCACCATCTTGAGCCAAAACTTTCGCTAAAGTCGTCCTTCGTTGAGAATCTTTTTTTAAGAGATAAAAACCGTCAGTCTCGATTCCTGTGTCAACTTCAGGCGACAATAAAGTGCCCGTCGAACCGCGTCTGTGTTGTCCATCCTGTTCGCCTTCCATATCTAAGGACGGCGTCGACGCCAAACTGCTAAACAAAGTAATTTTAATGAACAAAATAGTGGCGGGACAGACAGTTTTGACAAACGACAAAGACAACAAAGTTTTAGTAGTGAAAAAAGTGAAGACAAAGCAAAAATTAATTTAAGTGAAAGAGGGTGGTTACCTGTTGAAAGAAAGAGCGGCAGGCATTTGAATGGGCGGTAAAAGAGATCCTCTGCTTTGGGAGCTGTAAGGCGATCATCATTAAACAAACACAAAAAGCGCGACAATCAAGTACCACAGTGTTCCTCAACTTGAAAACCGAAAATTTGGACTTGAAGCGCGGGGAAGTACAAGTTGACGAAAATGAAATTGAAAAATAAATTAGCGAATTTAAAATAAAAGTTGAGAAACACTGTCGTAAGATACTTGCAAGCTGAAAGTGCACGGTAAAATTTTAAGCGTTCTCGTTTTAAAAATACTGAAAATTAAGATAACACCTCACCAAGAATATTTAAAAATCCAATCATCACTACTAACAAAAGGAACTAAACTGTGAAGTATCATATTGACATTTGCACAAAACACACACAATGACAGAAACATGAGAGACACTTTGTGTTAGAAATAGAACACATTTATCACATTTTCTTATTTCCTGCCCATATCAAATAAAATAAAACCACACAATGTGATTAAAACTTACTCGAGATCTGGCGTCGTCGGCGTTTGATTAGGGGCGCTTGAATGTCCTGGAAGACGACTATTGAGGCGATCTGATGGCACAGAAACGCTTCTATTAAATTCCGTATTCAAACGGACGCTCTTTTTACGTTCCCCTGTATTGTTTATAACATTAAAAATTGAATTACAACACAAAATAGTGATAAATTCTAACCTAGGAAAGGATCGTCAAGTAGTTGTTGAGCTGTGGCTCTACTATCGGGGTCGGGTTCGAAACAGCGTAATATAAATGTGCGTGCTCTATCTGACAACTCTTCTGGAACTTGTGGATGCGCTTTGTAGTAGCCAACCCGAAAAACGGCCGCTTGAGGCGATCCCAATTCGATGAAAGGCGGTTTTCCTGAAAAACAGAGAAACATCTCAGAATTTTTAAGATTCTACGTTTTGACAGGAAGAAATGGAGAATTCCAATAGCCCTTGATTAAGGGGGGGGGGGTTATCTACTGTGACCGATAAATTTTTTCGATTTTTTTTTATTACATATTTTTATAGTTTGGTGTCTTGCAAATGTGTCCAAAAAATATTAAAGTAAAATCCATCAAATTACCCGAATTATAACGGATTTTCTGTAATGGAGTTCATTATTAAAACTTTTTAAATCATGATTACATTTTAAAACGGAATTACTTTTTGTATTTTGTACTTTATACAAAATATACAAAACTAAATTTAACAAATATAAGTTGTAGCTGTTTGTAATTGTCTTTAGGAGTCCAAAAAACCAAAAAACTTTTAAAAAATTGTTAAAAATGAAAATTATTAAAAATCGACGTTTTAGTCCACCCTTAAAATAGAATTGATTGTGAAAAAGGAGCTTAAAAGTTTTTTCTTACAAATTGGAACCCCCCAGGAACATCTGGGGTTGTTAACTAATTTACTACTATGTTTTTTATGGGTACAGTTACTATACAAGGTTTTCAACTGACACATTTCTTACACAAACAAATAATGTTAGGTACAAAATCCCTAAAATTGTTTGTTTTTTCAATCTATTTTGACTAATTTATTGTGCTAATTTTTATTTTAAAAGTTTTCAAAATAAACTACTTTCAGTAAAACCTGACAAAATAATATGAGTTGCAAAAATATACTGGTTCTTTAATAAAAAAAAAAGTTTTAATAGGAAAATTTCAGTGACTTTTGAGCTCCTAAAAATACACGTCTTTTTGTAAATAAAGACTGGATAAAAACCGAGGTATTCGTACATATATTATGTAAAAATCGGCGAGAAGACCAAAATTTACGCATATAAAAGAGACGGCGACCGCATCATACTGTCTAATCACCGAGCGTCTTACTATTCTAAAGAGGCGAGAACTGCCACAAAAGAAGAAATAAGTGCCGAATTTCACTTCTTCGAAGCCGAAGAATGTATTCTGTATGGCCCAGTATACGCGATTAAGGGTAGGTTACGAATATCAACCACTATCCACCTCATTACAGCACAAAAAAGTTTAAAACGATTTATCTCAAAACTACATTTCTCAAGTCGAGCGCACATTTTCCAAACAAACTACTTGGCGGATTAACTTGATTTTTTCTTAGGCATTTAGAATATATTTCAGGCTCCAGTCAGAACCTAAAATATCCAAAATATATTTAAAATTACCATTTTGCAGGCCGTGAAAAGTAAATATTTTGTTGTAAAAATCGAAGTTTTATTTTTAAATCTTCGCCATTTTGTCATTTTTTGTTTAAATTAAATTTTCGAGGTTCCAACTGAAGCCACATTCATATTTTTTATTGACTCCAAAATCATACAATCTGTCTTTACATTGACAATAAGTACTTGTTATGACTTTATTTTAGGACATGTGGAGTGACTACCCAGTGGTCGTCCTCCTTTAGAGCTAAGTTACTTAAGTAGCGGTCAAAAAAACTGCATAGCCTATTTAATTAAACAAAAACAGAATTTTTGTCTAATTGGGTAAAATGTATTATTTTAAATTAGCACTGTTACTTTTTAGGATTAAAATGAAGTCATAATCAATATGATTCTAACACAATTTACAAAAGTTTTGTTAATTTTTAATTAAATCTATTAAATGGTGATTAATTAGTGAGTTGATTAATGAGTTAATTAAAAAGCAATAAAAATAAAACTTTCACATAACATGTTTTTATTGTAATTCAAATTTTTTTTTTATATATTTCTTATCAAAAGATAGAAATATCCTCATACCATGCTTGTTTTAGAGCATTTCTCAGTTCCTGGTTAGTCTGAGGTTTCCTCTCTTTGATCTTAGCCCCAAGAATAGCCCACAAATTTTCTATAGGATTCAGATCGGGTGAATTTCCTGGCCACGGTAACGAAATAATCCCTTTTTCTGCTTTAAAATTAGTTATCTGAAAGAAACGTTTTATTTATTTGACACTGTATAGTAAACATTTCGTAGATAACAGTTTAAGCAAACATCTTGAACGATTACTCACCCTTTTAGCCCTGTGGCATGGAGCTGAGTCATCCTGAAAAATGCACTGTGATACCCTGGCGAAGTACTCATTAATGGATGGTAGCAAACAGTTCGTTAAAATTATTTCGTAGTCAACTGCCTTCACTGTTCCCTCCACAAAATGAAGTTTTCCCATTCCGTGAAAAGAAAAACACCCCCAGATCATTTGGCCCCCTGGTTTCTTCACGGTCCTCTGGAGACATTCATCGCTATATCGTTCACCAGCTTTCCGTCGCACGTAGTGAATACCATCGGATCCCCACAAATTAAATTTGCTCTCATCCGAGAATATCACTTTCTTCCAGTCATTTATAGTCCAATTTCGATAAGTTTTTGCCCACTGTAAACGACTACATCGCATTTTTTTAGTAAGATGTGGCTTTCTTGCAGGAATTCTTGCGTAAAAACCACTGTCACGAAGCCGTCTTCGCGTTGTTTCGACACTAATTTTGACTCCAGATGAATCCTCGAACTCCTTTCTTATATCAACAGCCGTTTTAAAGCGATCCTTTGAACACATTCGCGTAAGAAGCCTGTCCTGCGATTTTGACGTTTTTCGCGGTCGTCCACTACCCTTTGTGCGATTTGTGATTTTTGTTTCGCGATATTTTTTTAAAAATCTTGCTACAGTCGACTGATTGCAACCAACTTTGATTGCAATTTGTGTTGTCGACATTCCCACAGACGAATATGCAAGAATTTCTGTTTTTTTATTTTCACTTAATTGCTTATACTTTGCCATATTTTTACAAAACTCTTCAAAATCGACTGTTCTTGTACAAAATATAACATCTACTGATATGATTAGAATGTTACCTGCTACTACCCTTATTTTGCATACCAACCCTAATTGAATGGTTATTCTTAGAATTTGTACCTGTTATTTACGTCTATTTGTAAATTTTAAACCTATGCAGTTTTTTTTACCGCTACTGTATATGTGAAAAATTTAAAATTTTGAAAAATTAATTAATTAATTAAACAAATTTTGAATCCAAATACAATAATTATACCAGGTTAAATCTGGTAGTTAGGTCTGATGGTTTGAATCGTTTTAGTCGTCTTGGTTCGTCTGATTTACTCATAAGTGTGTTTGCAAGTTTGTTGGGATGCACTTTCACTCTTTCGCTGTATTTTTCACTATAATTCCGCACTTCTTGTCGTATTGAGGTTAAGCTCAGGTCTTTTTGTATGGTTAGGTTCGGCACGTACCAGGGCGCGTTCACTATTACTCGAAGCACCTTGTTCTGAAACCGTTGCAGGATATCTATATTTGAATTGCTCGCTGTACCCCAAAGCTGAATACCGTACGTCCAGATCGGCTTCAGGACAGCTTTGTATATCAGTAATTTATTATCTTGAGATAGTTGTGATGTTCTACCTATCATCCAGTACAGTTTGTTTAGTTTATGACCTAGCTGCTTTCTTTTTGTAAATATATGTTTTTGCCAAGTTAATCTTCGGTCCAGGTGTAAGCCAAGATATTTTGCACTTTCTGAATGTACGAGCTGTTTCCCATTCAGTGAAACCGCCGGGCAATCTTCTTTCTTCATCGTGAATGTAACGTGTATTGACTTGCTTTCGTTAGCTTTAATTCTCCAAGTTGTTAACCATTGTTGAATTTTATCAAGATGAGCCTGTAGATTTCTTGAAGCCATTACAGGATTGGTGTGCGATGCTAGAATGACTGTATCATCTGCAAAAGTTGCAGTTGTGGTTAATCTCGTCGTAGGCAAGTCTGCAGTATATAGCAAGTATAGTGTTGGCCCCAGCACGCTTCCTTGCGGTACGCCTGATGATATTAGTTGAAGGTCGGTGTACTCATTTTGGTGTTTAACTAGAAAATATCTTTCAGACAAGTACGATTTCAATAGCTCGTAAACATCATGTGGGAGGTGTTTTTTCAGCTTATAGCATAAGCCAGTGTGCCAAACCTTGTCAAAAGCCTGCGTTATATCTAAGAAAGCGGCGGAGCAATACCTCTTTCCCTCCAGATCATTATTGATTTTATTGACAACACGGTGAACCTGTTCAATCGTTGCGTGATTGTTTTTAAAGCCATATTGGTGATCCAGAATAAGTCCATTTTTATTAATAATTGGTTTTATTTTATTAATTAGAATTTTTTCAAAAACCTTTGACAAGACTGGCAGTAGACTAATTGGTCTATACGAGCTGACCTCTTCTGCTGGCTTTCCGGGCTTAGGCAGCATTATGATCTGCGCGATCTTCCACTCATTTGGAAAGTGACCAATTCTGGTAGCTGCGTTTAGGATCTGTGTAATAGCCTGAATGGATTTCTTCGGTAATTCCTTCAGGATCCCTCCCGTAATCAAGTCGAAACCTGGAGCCTTTCTTGGATTTATATCTAATTTGATTGTTTGTTTTACCTCGCTAGATTTGATCTTTTTCATTGGCAGGCTCATCTGATATGGAGTTTCAAGATAGTCACACATTTCCTTTTCAGTTTCTGCAGGTGATTCACTCTGGAAGGGTTTGAACACCCCTGCCAGGTGGTTGGCAAATGTAGCAGCCTTTTCTTTATTGCTTTTGGACCAGTTTCCATCTTTATCTCTAATGGGAGGAATTTCCATTTGTGGTCTCTTTAGTTTTTTGGTTGCTTTCCAAAGTGAATAATCATTTAATTCGTTTGCCGTTAGATTTTCCAGGTAATTCTGAATTTCTTGATTTTTTATGTCTAGCATTAGTTTTTTTAGGTCTTTTGTAGCCTTATTGAGGGCCCTTTTATTTTCTTGTTCTTGTATTTTGCCAGCGTTTTCTGATTCGTCGTTTTTCAGCAATCATGTCTTTAAGCACTATGGGACAATTTTCTTCTTTAGTTTTATTTTTAATTTCTGGGGTCGCTTCCCATGCAGCCCTTTGGATACTTTTAGTGAGGGTATTCACTGCTTCATCGATATCTCGTTCTGTTTTTAGAGGTATTTTCAGATCTGTTAGTTCATTTAGCCTACTTCTGAAGAATTCCCAGTTTGTGTGTTTGTTGCTGAGCATTGGTTGGCTTGTTGTTAGTATTACCTGTGAGTACATAGTTACTATAATTGATGAGTGGTCTGCTGCTAGTTCGCAGCATGATGTTGTTTCACACTGTCTGGTGTTTATACCTTTGGTAATACAGAAATCGATAAGATCAGGTTTCCTTCTATGATCTGTTGGCCAATATGTAGGCTCTCCCGTGGATAGGTAGTCCATATTATTTTCGTTCATTGCTGCTAGCATCTGTCTTCCATCCGGTCTGGTTATTCTTGATCCCCATTGTTGATGTTTTGAATTGAAATCTCCTCCGGCGATAAATCTATTGCCCAATGTTTTGAAATAATCGAGATATGCGTCTTTTTTAATGATGTGCTTTGGTGGACAATACACAGCTGAGATATTCAATGTAGTCGTTTTTTCCTTTATTGCTAGGGTAGTTGATTGTAGGTGTTCTTTATCGTATTTATTTAATTCGTAATGATTGATGTTGTTTCTAATTATAATTGCCGTGCCCCCGTGTGCTTTTCCATCCGGGTGGTTTGTATGATATACTTTGTACTTATCAAACTTGATATGACTTTTTTGAGTGAAGTGTGTTTCTGAGATCAGTAAAACGTCGATTGCGTTGTTATGTAGGAAATATCTTACCTCTTGTACTCGTTGGCACAAGCCGTTGGCGTTCCACACTCCAAGAATATCAACCACTATCCACCTCATTACAGCACAAAAAAGTTTAAAACGATTTATCTCAAAACTACATTTCTCAAGTCGAGCGCACATTTTCCAAACAAACTACTTGGCGGATTAACTTGATTTTTTCTTAGGCATTTAGAATATATTTCAGGCTCCAGTCAGAACCTAAAATATCCAAAATATATTTAAAATTACCATTTTGCAGGCCGTGAAAAGTAAATATTTTGTTGTAAAAATCGAAGTTTTATTTTTAAATCTTCGCCATTTTGTCATTTTTTGTTTAAATTAAATTTTCGAGGTTCCAACTGAAGCCACATTCATATAGAACAAGAATTTAAAAAGTTCATTTATTTCAGATAACTGGATCGGTCGGAACCGATGTGAGTTACGCGTCGATCTGTACATTGTACAATTTTCAATAAAAAGCTTTACAAAAATTTTAGGTGTTAGTTTAAATGTGAATAAATAAGTATCCTAAATTTTAGCTCAATAGCTGTAACAGTTTTCTCAAATTTAATTCCTAAAAATCAGCTTGAAAACGACTGTTCACAGTTGTAGGTAACCCCCTTAAGCAAGCAAACGTGGCTGTTTAAGCAAGGAAGAATATTTAGTTATTCCTCCTCCTAGCAGATGAAAATTTCTAATTGCAATGAGAATTACAAGAGCTAAAATTTTAGAAATATAAAACCAACAATTTGGTTTTTAAAAGACCTGAAATAAATTAATTTAAAATTTTTTAATTTGTTATTTTTAAATAAAATTTGTGTAAAAAGTCTGAGCCTCAATGAGCTTCTAGTCATTTCGTTTGGGCCTCAAAGGTCGTGTAGTTAATCGCAAAATGCCCCCTTGACGAATTTTATATCACATATAACATGCAACTTTAGGTCAATTTTGGGATATTCTCTGTTCTTGAAATTCAAATTATCCAAAATGCAAACCAGTGGCAGTCATAAGGGAAGGCCAAACTATTACTTAATAATTACTGACTTACTATTCTTTTCTTAAATTTTGGTAAGTTTATGGATTTATTTAGAATCAAGAAAAATAAATTTATGATTTCGAAATTTTAATAATAAAAAAAAAATCATTATTTAAAAATTTTTAAAAAGGAAAATAAATTGATAAATCTTTAATTACGAGGACCATTGTGATATTCTTCGAAGCAACCAAAAACACAGAGAGGAACTAAACATTTAGAACAATCAGACAAAAGTTTTTGCATTTCCTTCTTCATTTTTTACCCACAAATTTGTGGGATTCCGAAAATATTTTCTTCATTTTTTACCCACAATTTTGTGGGGGTTCTGAAAATATTGTGGGTAAACCAGTGAAAGGGTTAAGCAAGGAAGGATATTTAATAGTTATTCCTCCTCCTAGCAGATGAAAATTTCTAATTGCAATGAGAATTACAAGAGCTAGAATATTAGAAATATAAAACCAACACTTTGGTTTTTAAAAGACCTGAAATAAAATAATTTTAAATTTATTATTTTTAAATAAAATTTGTGTAAAAAGTCTGAGCCTCAATGAGCTTCTAGTCTTTTCGTTTGGGCCTCAAAGGTCGTGTAGTTAATCGCAAAATGCTCCCTTGTCAAATTTTATGTCACATATTATAACATGCAACTTTAGGTCAATTTTGAGATCTTCTCTGTTCTTGAAATTTAAATTATCCAAAATGCAAACCAGTGACAGTCATAAGGGAACTAACGTCTAATTTCTCAAAAGAAAAAAAATTTGTTTAAACATAAAACACTTACCGGTAGCCATTTCAACGACTGTACAACCCAAAGACCAAATGTCAGCCGGCGCTCCATAGCCCCTCTGTCCTTTATCGATCACTTCTGGCGCCATGTACTGCAGAGTACCTGCAAAAGTTTCGGTACTTGGGCACAGTCCGGCAAGTCGCTTTGACGTTCCAAAATCCGATATCTTCACTACACCACTGTAAGTGTTCACCAAAACATTATCGCCCTTAATATCTCTATGAACGATTTTTTGATCATGCAAATATTTGAGCCCTTCCAAAATCTGCTTGGTGTAATACGCCATTGTGTGTTCGTTTTCTTTCAGGGGGCCCCACTTGGAACGCAAAAGAGCACTTAGGGAACCTCCAGGCACCTGTTCCATAAATATTTTAAAATAATTATTTTCCGAAAGTGAGCCCAAATATTGGACAATATTACGATGACGCAACTGCGAATGGAGGCGGATTTCTTCGTGCAAGGGCTGAACTGCTCCTAAATTTTTCTCGGGTACTTCTTTGACTGCAATTCGTACTTGGGTGTTAAGGTCGCGCGCGGCATAAACTACGCCGTAGGTTCCTTTACCAAGAATGACACGTTTGCCGGTTTCGTCGAGTTCGTACTCGTAACGTATTTCGCGGGATGGTTCCATTTCAATTAAACCTTCTTGGTCGACAGTGAGCTCTAAAATTAAACCATGGACGCGTTCTCTGTAAAATTAATATTTAAATAAAATCAAACGCGAAGTTTGGACAAGTCCATACCTGCATGCTTCTGACGGAAAATATATTTGAAAATCGTCCGAATTTTTGTTAACATAAAGGAAGAGGCAACGATCGTCCCTTTTGTAAATGCTTACGCTACGAATCATAGGTGCTGTGAACTCGAAGTCGTGAATTTGGGTGCAGGTTCCGCGTAAGCTTTTTAAGCACAAATTTGTAACCTAAATAAGTTAAAATAACATTGAAATGTTTCGTAATAATTATCTAGCCTAAAATTACCTGTAAAGATTGCTGTTCAGCGCCAAGATTGATACAAACATAAGAAGGCATCAATTCCTTGCTAGCTTCGAGAACAAGTGCAGGAAATCGAATGCTGTCTTCCGCCAAGTCTCGAGTTGCTTCCAAAAAGAATTCCATCCAAAAATGAAAAATCTGAATCAAGACAAAAAATTAAAGGAGGTTAAAAAGACAAGGAAATATTACTTGTTCTTCCGGTGCTTTTTCTTCTTCTTTTCGTCGACGAAAACGATCAATCAGTTGGATGTTTCCAACGGTCGATTTGAGGTACCAATCTGGCGGTTTTAACTTAAACATGCACTCGGCCGCCTGGATCGCATTTGTGTAGTGCTGAACCAAAACTGATATTTCGAAAAATGTGGCAACATCCCAGTAATCCCGCAAAGAGTCCAGACTCCCTTTCTTTCCGATTAAATTGTTTAAAACCATCCCAATGTGCTGTAGTTCTTCAGATTTTCCTATTTCCGCCCCCGCTATTACTAATAAAGTGGCCAAGTTGATACCTAAGGGAAGACAACGTAAAATTCGGTAAAAAAAAGGATGAAGTTGAAAAAATACCGGCATATTCGTTTGGTTGAACTTCGAAACCTTTACGATACCAATGAATGGCTTGGTTTAAACTGTCTTGATCCGAATGATTCGATTCTATGAATTTATCCTTATAAATACGACCACACAGGCATAACATGTCAGGGAAGTGGTTTTCTTTCTATAAAAACGTGATCATCAAGCACCGAATGGACACACAAACTTTTTTACCTTTTTTAGTGCCCGAACGCAAACCTGCAACGCCTTTTCACGATCCCCGTCCATTTTTCTACGATTTAGAGCGAACGCATACCAGAACCAAATGTACGAGTTCAAATAATTGCGCGAGGCGGGTAAGGTCCGAAGATCGTCAACCAATTGAACCATGGATTCATAATCCTGTATGTCTCGGAAACAGAACAGCATATTGAGGACGACTTCACCTGATAAGACGTGCGGATCGTCCAATCTCTTCCGAAACGCCTGCAGAGCGTCGCTTAGTTCCGGTCCCGATAATTGTTCTTTCAGTTTTTTTAAATCCGTCAAAAATTTTTCTTTCATGTGAGCTCTGAGAATTAATGAAAATTAGAAATTTTATTGGTATCTATGATAAGTTGGTGAACTGAATTGTGATTATTTTGCTATATTTTAAAACAGTATTATTTATGTAGGTACATTTTAAATTTAATCGTCACAATTCACAATTCTATCCTAATTTTGCAATTCTAATGTCGATCCAGTTTAATACTTTTTAAATTAATCCTACAAAAATGATTTCGATTTTAGGCTTCTATACGCAGTATAGAGAGAAGCCTTATGATCTGGCTCCGTGTCCGTCTGTCCGTAAGATTCAGAGCCCATCAGAACGCTCCGAATTATTACTATTAAAATGCTAATGCATTTTTTAACAAAAAAGGTAGCTAGCCTAAGAACTGCGATCCTCCAAGTTCCACCTTGTTAAAATTTATAATCAGAGCCTATTATCTACGACCTTAAGGTAGGGCATAAGGACACTCCTAATTTTTTAAAAATTAATATTCTACCTTGTAACCCATTATTTTATCATAACGCCATAATTTATATAGTTTTCCATCATATTATCATAATGGGATTTTTCTTCATGAGATATTTTTCAAAACGCAAATGCAATAATGTTGCCAATTATTATTTAACTATTAACGAACTTCAAATACATTTACGGAAATACAAATTCAAATTTGGGGCTGAGTCGAGGTCAAGGTGGACCCTTCAAAGCAAAAGGACCTTGCGTAAGTGTCCGTGTTTTATAATGTTTAATTGTTAATAAGAAACAATAAATCAAGTACAAAGTCGTAAAAGCAGTAAATTTTTAAAGAGTTCAAATCCTCAATAAATTGTACAATATAATTGCATTTATTTGAGCTCCAAAGGTTTTGAGCCTGATACCACTCGACATTAGTAGGGTTTACGTAATTTATCGTCGACGAGTGCCGCCTTGAACTATAATATTTAATAATATAATAATTATTGTCTATATATATTTTTATTTTGTAAATGGTTGAAGCGGAAGAGTAGCCTAGCTGAGCTCTAACCATGTCGTGTAAAGTAAATGGTTTTTCGCAATAAAGATTAATAATAATAAAAAAAATCTTGGGCACATTCATCAAGACTTACCTACTTATTTAATTATATTTTACTTGAGTATTTAATTTTTTAATAATTAACAATTATTGTCGATTTCAAAATTAAGTATCAGCATGACAGGAACCAAATGCAAACTGCCATTGCGAATCTCCGAGTTTCAAAGGATAAGTGCAACAAATTTAAAAAATTGAAAATGAATGCAATTTTTAGAATCTCTACCCGTGTAATTTACCCTTTGGCTAAACTACGCAATGGTTTCAACTTCCTCTTATTGATGGCATTGTTTATTGTAATCATTAATTTAAAAAAAATAGCTTTAAACATTTTTGGTAGAACACAAAATTAAGAAGTTGAAAATGTAGGTCCTCAAAAAAATAAACCACTACATTTTTTCAAGTAGTATTTATCAATTTTGCCGTAGGTGTAATATTTTTACTGCATATTTTACCATTTTTTGCTACACATTTCCTAATTTTCTATATTAAATTTTTAGCTTAGCAAATTTTTAGGTAAGTTGTGGACACACTGGCAGACCCAACGAACGCAAATTGGAAATAAATAATTTCAAATTGGACAATTAGGAAATTTCAATAATAAATTGCACTTTTTTTTAGATTACAATAAATATGAGAATCTTTGAGCGGCTAAATGAATTGATAAATAATTATTAAAAAAAAACAATCAAGCTTGTATAATTGGCGTCGTTAATTCGTAACCAAAATTATTATTGACACACTTGTATTTTTTTACAGGAGCGGATTCAGCCAATGTTTATGGGGGGGTTGTAATTTAACAATTTAATCGCTTTTTTTCCAATTTTTTAAAATTCAGTGAGGGGGGTTAATTACCCCTCTGTATCCGCCCTTCTTTTTAAGGCGATCGAAAAAGTACTTCATAGTCAACAAATTAATGTTTTTAAGTCAAGTTCGATATCTTTAACCGTTGGAATTTTTTTGCAGTTATATTACTATTGAAAGTATCGTTTAAAGTTTAAATCAATAAAAAAAAATTAGTATTGATGTAAAATTATTTTTTCGACCTTTCTCATTATCTGCCCACTGTTGACAAGCACGAATAGATTAACGAGATTAACGACCCTAAAGGAAAGCAAGAAAAAAAGTTTGGTGTTTGTATCAAGACGATATCGAGTTTAACGAATTTAAAAACAAAATTTGTTTTTCATTGATCTTCGTGTGACAGGCAGTTGAAATATTTTTTTAAGAAAATCCTACAAATACTATATCTACTACGTGAATTTTATTCAGAATATTCGGTCAAGCCGTTATCGAAATAATTATTTTAGTTTTGAAAAACAATATTTTACTCCAATAAATTTTTTACTTCTAAATTTTTATTTCTTATTTATAAAAGCTGCCCCTTAATAGGATCGTCTATGGAGCTGCGAAAAAGGAATCTATATATTGCTATGAATTGAGCCTAGTTCTAATATAGACGAATGCTTCTACACCTTTTCCACCAGTAATTCAGAAATCGTCAATCGTTATTCAGATTTGTCAATTGATATTCAGAAATCGTCAACCGTTATTCAGATTTGTCAATTAATATTCAGAAATCGTCAACGGTTATTCAGATTTGTCAATTGCAATTCACGATTTCTGAATATCAGTTGACAAATCTGAATTACAAATCACGATTTCTGAATATCAGTTGACAAATCTGAATTACAATTCACGATTTCTGAACAGCAGGTGAGGTTTTCTGAATTACTGCTGGAATTAAACCTCGCAAAAAACCGAAAAAAAAAAAAACCAAAAACCGAAGAATTTAATGAAAAAATGGTAGATGTTTATCCATTATTGCTTACTCTGCAAAAACTATGCGAGACAGAAAAAATTAAAAAGGATTTTTATGCGTGAGAGCATTTTGAATTTGTCCTCTTAATATACCAACTTTGAGATAAATTCGTGACACATTAATTCGTTACGGTAGCGTTTCAATCTTACTCACGAGGGGAACCTTTGAACTGTGACTGTAGTTTTAATATAATATAGGTGATATACAATGAAAGAAAACCAAAAATTATTGAACGCAGTGTTTTTTTAAGGTGCTATGAAAATTGGTTTTTGAAAAATTTGGACTTGAAAGTTTTTACACTATTGACGAGTTCAAAAAACAAACTAAAAACTAAATAAGTTTATAGGCGAGTGGTTAAGATATAAGGCATATAGATTTTGTTGCACGTATATATCAGGAGTTCGAATCCCCATTGTGAAAATGTTTTTTAAATTTTATCTTAATTTAAATAAGTGGTTCTTTTACTTATTGTTAATTTAAATATTTTGTAATTTCGTAATACAAATTTAATAGCAATTTCGTTACTAATAAAATTTTTTTTTAACAATACTTGAAAAGTATTGTTAAAAAATTTTTTTTCATATCATATTTAAATTAGCAGCATATCATATTATTAGCCAGCATATTTAAATTAACAATAAGTAAAAGAACCACTTATTTAAATTAAGATAAAACTTTAAAAAAATTTTCACAATGGGGATTCGAACTCCTGATATATACGTGCAACAAAATCTATATGCCTTATATCTTAACCACTCGCCTATAAACTTATTTAGTTTTTAGTTTGTTTTTTGAACTCGTCAATAGTGTAAAAACTTTCAAGTCCAAATTTCTCAAAAACCAATTTTCATAGCACCTTAAAAAAACACTGCGTTCAATAATTTTTTGTTTTCTTTCATAGTATATCACCTATATATTAAAACTAGCGTCACAGTTCAAAGGTTCCCCGTCAGGATTGATGGAAACAAGATAAAAATAAAATTAAAACTCGGAAAATATTCATGCCTTATTATATAATACGTAAATGTAATTGATTAATATTAAATTTCTTCCCAGGTCAATATAATATGAGAGAATAGGTTGTTGGGATAGAGGAGACCAAATAAAACTAAAAGTTTGCTAAAGCCAACGTTTCGGCGTTATTATTACGCCATCTTCAAGGCTAAAAGATACAAAATGTTTTACTCAACGCAATCACCCTTGAGAGGCAGACTCACCAGGCAAACCAAGATGAAAAATGTTTTTGGTCATAATGTTGGTATGTCGAGATGAAAAAACGGTATGGAGGATTATGATTCACACAATCATAATTTATTTGACACTCAACAAAAATTTTATTATGTTTTTTAACTAGGCTTTTGCCGTTTATGATTTTTGTGTAATTTTTAACAACTTTGACGACAGTTGTAGTGTGAACATATCCTCCATACCGTTTTTTCATCTTTCAATTTTCATTTTCATATGACCAGAAACATTTTTCATCTTGGTTTGCCTGGTGAGTCTGCCTCTCAAGGGTGATTGCGTTGAGTAAAACATTTTGTATCTTTTAGCCTTGAAGATGGCGTAATAATAACGCCGAAACGTTGGCTTTAGCAAACTTTTAGTTTTATTTGGTCTCCTCTATCCCAACAACCTATTCTCTCGTAAATGTAATTAATTCTACAAGTCCAAAATAATATTTTTTCCGAAAGCCAACCCATACTCAAGTATACCATTGAAAGGCCAAAGAAAGAAATTTTAATTTTAGGCAACTTTTGTTAAAAGAAATCAGTTTTTGCGATTATTATTTTTACCTTACACCTTACAGGATACATTATAAATTTAATTTCATGTGACATCAGTGGCAGATCTAGGATTGACCCAAGGAGGGGGACTCCCCCCGGTAGGCAATGGCAAATTTTTTTAAAGGGAGAGTGGCTACTGAAAAAATGATGCGCAACTTTTTCAAGTGTTTAAAACAAAAATCAATTGCAAGCTCGACAAAAAATCTCTTTAGAATTTTTCACCATCTCGCTTAGTTTTTGTAGCGTACGCCTACGCCAGATAACATTTTTTCATTAAATTCTTCGGTTTTTAATCTTTGATCAAATTTGTTCAGTATGTGAAGAACCAAAAAATTTGATTTCTACTTCTGCATATTATTTTACACTTCCCTACCGAAGTTGGTCCATTTACAATCTCTTTTGAGGTTTTGCTATCAAATATATAAATTTTTTGAAATTAATATTATGGTTCAAGGAAGATAGCAAAAATACTTTTAATTGTTATAATTAACCGGTCAACTTTACAAGTTTATATTAACAAAAATGACAAAAACTGATTATCATTAATTCCTAAAAAGCGCATTAAGGGGGTTACCTACTGTGACCGATAAATATTTTCGATTTTTTTTATTACATATTTTTATAGTTTGGAGTTCATTATTAAAACTTTTTAAATCATGATTACATTTTAAAACGGAATTACTTTTTGTATTTTATACTTTATACAAAATATACAAAAATAAATTTTACAAATATAAGTTGTAGCTGTTTGTAATTGTCTTTAGGAGTCCAAAAAACCAAAAAAATTTTAAAAAATTGTTAAAAAAGAAAATTATTAAAAATCGACGTTCTAGTCCACCCTTAAAATAGAATTGATTGTGAAAAAGGAGCTTAAAAGTTTTTTCTTACAAATTGAAACCCCCAGGAACATCTGGGGTTGCTAACTAATTTACTGCTATGTTTTTTATCGGTACACAGTTAGTATACAAGGTTTTCAACTGACACATATCTTACACAAACAAATAATGTTAGGTACAAAATCCCTAAAATTGTTGGTTTTTTTAATCTACTTTGACTAATTTATTATGCTAATTTTTATTTTAAAAGTTTTCAAAATAAACTACTTTCAGTAAAAGCTGACAAAATAATATGAGTTACAAAAATATGTTGGTTCTTTAATAAAAAAAAGTTTTGATAGGAAAATTTCGGTGACTTTTGAGCTCCTAAAAAATACACATCTTTTTGTAAATAAAGACGGGATAAAAACCGAGGTATTCGTACATATTGTTGTGATACGCTCTATCCGCGTTGAGGATATGTTGTAACCAACAAGGAGCGAACAACGATTGGAAACGGTGAGTTCAAACACATTGTTGACATGTGTTTGTTTTTTTTTGTCGTTAAGTAATTTTAAGTTTGTTCGTGTTGTATATTTCATGTAAACATTATGTACAACATGCGGAAAATCAAAGGTGCAGATAACCGGCGGACATATGTAAACAAACCGGAAATAATAAGAAGCTCCGTTTTGAAAACAAAACGGAAATGGTAACGAACGTTACGAATGATAAACAAGGTAGTCGCATCCAAATCACTGTAAGTGATAGTAGCATCGTGATTCCTGAACGGAATAGTCGCATCCAAATCACTGTAAGTGATAGTCGCATCCAAATCACTGTAAGTGATAGTCGCATCCAGATCACTGTAAGTGATAGTCGCATAAAAGTTACTGCAAGAAGCAGTCGATTGAATAATTGCTTTTTCAATTAAATATAATTGAAATAAAATTATATTGGCGAGTTATAAAGTGGTGCTACATAGGGAGAATAATTTTCCCAGGCGATTTAACTTCCCTGAAATAGTGGAAGTCGGGCGTGTTCGGCAACAAAGAATATCGTTGATCGAAAATCCCTACGGTACGGGTAACGTACGTGAAACCCTGATAAATTATATCAGGTCTAGTGAAAGAAATTATTGGAATAGTGGAACGAGAATAGTAGAACGAGCGTGGATTGTGGAGTCCAGATTGGAAAAAGACTGGAGATTGGAGGAAGATAAGTTCAAGAGCGAAGAACCAAGATTGTGCGCACTGTGCGAAATAGCAGGTTAGCTTGTATCAATTATTTCAGTGCGTAGATAGAATTGTAGTATTTTAAAGATTGTTTTGAGTTGCGTTGATTGAATGTTAAAGTTTGTTAGATTTATTAAAACACTTGTTAACCAGATCCAATCGTGTTTTGTCTTTGTTGGTATCGAGAACTCGTCAATTCGTAAGCTGGTATACTAAAGTGTCGTTATTAGAGTCAGACCCCGACGTATTTATCCTGAGAAGTAGAGTCGAGTTAAGGTAGGTGACCGAAAGCTATTGTGTGTGTTCTCGTGGACTTCTCAAGGACACCAGGCACTACAATATATTATGTAAAAATCGGCGAGAAGGCCAAAATTTGCGCATATAAGAGAGACGGCGAGCGCATCATACTGTCTAATCACCGAGCGTCTTACTATTCTAAAGAGGCGAGAACTGCCACAAAAGAAGAAATAAGTGCCGAAGTTCACTTCTTCGAAGCCGAAGAATGTGTTCTGTATGGCCTTAGTATACGCGATTAAGGGTAGGTTACGTATATCAACCACTATCCATCTCATTACAGCACGAAAAAGTTTAAAACGATTTATCTCAAAACTACATTTCTCAAGTCGGGCGCACATTTTCCAAACAAACTACTTGGCGGATTAACTTGATTTTTTTTAGGCATTTAGAATATATTTCAGGCTCCAGTCAGAACCTAAAATATCCAAAATATATTTAAAATTACCATTTTGCAGGCCGTGAAAAGTAAATATTTTGTTGTAAAAATCGAAGTTTTATTTTTAAATCTTCACCATTTTGTCATTGTTTGTTTAAATTAAATTTTCGAAGTTCCAACTGAAGCCACATTCATATAGAACAAGAATTAAAAAAAATTCATTTATTTCAGATAACTGGATCGGTCGGAAACGATGCGCCCGATTGGCGCGTCATTTCGAAACATGAGTTACGCGTCGATCTGTACCTTGTACAATTTTCAATAAAAAGCTTTACAAAAACTTTAGGTGTTAGTTTAAATGTGAATAAATAAGTATCCTAAATTTTAGCTCAATAGCTGTAACAGTTTTCTCAAATTTAATTCCTAAAAATCAGCTTGAAAACGACTGTTCACAGTAGGTAACCCCCTTAAATATGAATAAACTAGCTGGCACAGTTGTCCTACCGGCCGCCTTTAGCCATCTAGACCGTGTCGGATGTGGTTGTTCGGCCTTCGGCCTCACTCCAAGGTTCTATCTAAAGTAGCCTATGTTTTGTTACGGATTTTTGTAATCCATAACTTACGTTCCACCCTGTGTATCATTTGTTCATAATAGGCGCATTCTATCCGCGCCGAGGTGGGGATTTGTTCAAGACTGCGCGAAGGGGAGTCTTTGGTGAACCTTTGAACTGGCAAGACGCTTGTGTGTCAATTTTTAAAAAAATAAGGGGTGTGAAATTTTTCACACACCTATGTCGATTGGTATTTCTACTGTGTGGCAATCATAGACTTCTGGGTTACGAATTTAGCAGATACGGAGCGGAGATATGGCTACCGGAACACTTTTCGTTCGCGCGGACCAGATTGAGTCTGACATATCTTCGTTGATGGAAAATGGCGGATTTTCCCCTATCAAAGCTACTTGGTCGGATCTGCTGTCTATGCTAATTTATTTGGTAAGTAACGTTTATGTTGCTTAATTGTCTCATCGTGGTTTATTTGGGTTGACTTCTCAATTTCATTCCGTCCATCCGGAATTTGCCTTGTTCGAAATCACCATTGGCTGATGTCATGTTCTTTTTTTATTATATTTTATTAATATTTTTTACATTTTGGTTCTCTTTTTGTTCTGCATTTTGATTTACAGAATGGTTGCCAATATAAAGATAAGTGGCAGGTTTCAACTTTCTGCACGCCGTGATAAATTGCAATCCATATCGCACGTTCGCATACGTGGATTATGATACCAATGTTGGAGTGTTATATTTGATAAACGTAGTAATGACTACTGATTTTATATTATTATGTTTGGTAATTAAACTTTAATTGTGTATTATTTCCATTAGTTTATGTCGAACGACGCTGGTAAAATGCATTAGCAGAGAGACTCCGAAGTGGTCGACATGGGTTCAAATTTCGTATTTGAAATTTTATGTTCGATATTTTTTTTTGTGTTTAATTATGATTTTATGTTTTTTTTTTATAAAGGCGGCGATGTGCGACCAATGTACAGTGTGTTGCATTTCATCGAGGTCACTACTGTTTGATTTTTATTGTTGGAAGTTCGACGTGATGCCACAGTTTTGTGTGATTTTTATTTTACCACTCGAACGTTTTGGTTATTTGATTTTGGGGTAGTGATTCTTGGTGTTTATGTCTTTGCCACTGTACTGGTTCTGGTCTGCTACTACACTGTTAACATCCGACATCGCTTATCACCTTGCCTTACGATAATTTCCATCTTATTGTTGATATCATTTTAGTGTATTAGCAAAGCTGCTTCCTTGAGTTTCTCCGAGGCGTTTCATTTGACACGACCCGCGGCCTGCCGCCGCTACAACGAGCTAGCTTATATCCAAGATCAGGGCCCCACGCAAAAAAGTAGAGAATTTATTTTCTGCGTGGACATTATCTGTTCCGAGCTATCTTCTCATTAGAGTAGTGAGGACAGATATTGTTTCAGTTTTTCATAGCGTTGTAAATAACTTCTACACCAAATTTGGTTATTTTTATTTATTTAACTAGCGCTACATTCTATTAGAATTTGGCTGTCCGCAGACTTTCAAAATCCATTTTGCTGAGGTGGATTAATCCTCTTAGTTTACATGTTTGTTTTAATACATTTTATTACAAGTCTCTATGTGTCTTTGTGTTGTTAATCACGTTTCTCCATGCTGCACGGTCCATCACTATCTGTCTCCATCCCCTCACAGCCATCTTCTCCAAATCGCCCATCGCTCCGTCCCACCATCTCGTCTTTGGTCTGCCCCTAGCACGTTCTTCATTCGGCTTCTACATCACTATCGCGTTTATCGTTTCTTCCTTGTTGGCTCTCATGACATGTTCAAGCCATCTCAATCTCTGGGCCTTAATGAACTTCACTATGTCTTCTCCATCCATTATTTCACGTAGTTCTGTGTTTGTTTTCGTTCTATATTCACCGTTGTTTAGTGGTGTAGGGCCCACTATCGTTCTCAGTACTTTCCTTTCAAATACCTTCAGTTCTTCTTCCTCTCTTTTTGTGATGCAGATTACTTCAGCGGCATATGTGAGTACCGGTCTAATTAGCGATTTGTATAGTTTTATCTTGGTTTTCTTGTGTATTTGTTTATCTCTCAGTATACTTTTATTCGCATGATAAGCTCTGTTGCCTGCTTGAACTTTTTGCCTTATTTCTGAGCGTCTTTCATTTCTGTTATTAACCAAGACTCCGAGGTAGTTAAAATTCTCTACTTGTTCGAACACGCAGTTATCTATGATTAAATCGTTATTATTATCGTCACCTCTTCTCCTGCATCTCATGTATTTCGTCTTGGTTTCGTTAATACTTAGGCCTATTTCATATGCTTCTTCTTTTATGGTTCTCAATATCTCTGTCATACCTCTCATTGTTCTGGACACTATCACAACATCATCCGCGTATGCTAATATTTGGCTTTCTTTAGTTACTATTGTTCCTTCGCAGTTAGTACCTCGAATGATCTTTTCCAGGACGATGTTGAACAATGTCGCCGACAACGCGTCTCCCTGTCTCACTCCGTTGTTCACTTCAAAACTATTGGTTTCTCCTTGGGGAATTTTTATCGTAGTTGTTGTATCTTGCAAGGTCATCTTGATCAACCTTATTAGCTTTGTTGGTATTGCAAATTCCTTTATTATTCTTATCAACTGGTGTCTTTTTACTTGGTCGAATGCCTGTTTGAAATCAACAAATAGCATATGTATCTCTATATCATATTCATAGCTTTTCTCCATGATTTGCTTTAATATATGCAATGCATCCACCGTCGATTTGCCTCGTCTAAAACCAAACTGGTAGTTTCCAATTACTTTATCTGTATGAGCAGTAAGGCGGCTATGTATAATCGTGGACAAGATTTTATATGCCACATTCAGGAGTGTTATCCCTCGATAGTTGTGGCATTCTTCAGCGTTTCCTTTCTTTTTTACTGTCACAATTACTCCTTCTTTCCACTTATGTGGCATCAGATTTCTTGTATCAATTCACAGATTTCTTTGTGTACCCTTTCTCCTCCGTTTTTTATCATTTCGGCCATTATCCCATCGTTGCCCGGGGCCTTTCCGTTCTTTAGTTGGTGTATTGCTTTCATGATTTCTTCGTTCGTCGGTTCTGTTATTTCTTTCTCGTTAGATGTGTTTTCTGTATATTGTTCCATTTCCTCTTCTTGGTGTGTATTGTTATGACCTTAGCCTCGCGTTGGGCTGTCAACTTGCTATGTCCACCGTGAACCGTGAACACGACTTACTCTTTATCTCAGGATGGCAGGTTCTTTGGACTTTTACGATGGAATTACTTTAATCACACAGTCAAAGAAAATACGCAAATCTAATTTTTAAGAACATTTAATGAACAACTAACATAAGATTAACATAAACAATAAACAAAGATTTAAAGTTACCTTTCTTTTCTTCTTGTACGCACACGCACTGTATTCGTCGCACCACACAATCCTAATTTCCTATTTAATTCTTGATGCAGGGTTTAGTCACCCCTCGCCTTACACCTTCTTTCTTTATCCAGATAAACAGCGCTTATCTTGACCAATAAACAGCTCTTGTCTTCCTCTCCTATTTTAACTATCCACTCCACTCGGCATTACTTAATTCAGGCCTATATATTCTTGGTTATCTTGGTTGGTAAACGGTTTGCCGTTTTATCAACGCCTTTATTTATTCCAATGACGCACTTTCTCGTTCACTTGCCCGCGACTTAAATCCTTGTTTCTCAAGATTTTTATAGATGGATTTTAAAACGTTTTATCGGTCCTGCGTTTGATAACGTCTTGCCTTTTTTTATCACCGTTGTTTATCTTCCCTTATTTCTATGGTTACCTTTTTTTTATCCTTTCTAAATTTGCCTACTAACATTTTTATAATTACAATAATACATCTTTTTTTTAAATTGTTTTTGACAAACTTTTCTCATGCCATATTTTCTCTGACTGCACGACAAACAATTTAATATCGCAACAGCCAAATTATTGATGGACACAACAGTATATAACAGTTTACGGAAGTAATTTTCCCATATTCTTTTGATTTCTTCTGCTCTATCTTCCATTATTCCTTCTTCATTTCTCATTCCTCTATTTGTTATCTCGTATTTTCTCTTACTATTTTTGATGTTTATAAAATTTTCTCACATTGTTGTTGGCGCTGTTCATCTCTATTTCTCACCCCATGGTACTGACAACCCATGGTATTGGATTATATAAGAAACACCAACTCGAACCAAAATTAAACTTATGGGAATTTCTATGCTCATTTGTTCGAAGTAGGTTATTATATTTAACTAGCTGGCACAGTCGGCCTGCCGGCCGCCTTTAGCCATTTAGACCGTGTCGGATGTGGTTGTTTGGCCTTAGGCCTCGGGGAAATCGTAACCATACGTGTAGACCGTGGTTGTTCGGCCTCACTCCAAGGTTCTAAAGTAGCCTATGTTTTTCGTAGCGTTGTAAATAACTTTTACACCAAATTTGGTTAAGATTGGTCAAATAGAAACGTAAAGCACGTGCACGCGTATTTGCATTGTCGATCGGTTGACAGCTTGACAGCATTCATTATTGTTTTATAAGTTGATTTTGAGTAGCCTGCCTTCCTTTAAGGAATCTCGATAATCCATTCATGCGCGTCCCATAGGGACGCGCATGAATGGATTATCGAGATTCCTTAAAGGAAGGCAGGCTACTCAAAATCAACTTTCCTTTCCTTTGCGAATATTTGCACTATTTCAATACAAAAGCATGCGCAGGGACCTACATAATAACTGTGCCAAATTTGGTTCCGATCGGTCAAACGGTTTAGGAGTCTATAGGGAACATACACACATATACATCCATTTTTATATATATAGATTAAATAAATGAAAATTTTATAGAAATAGCAGGGCCATATATTGTAAAAGGGGGTCGGGTATTAACCCTTTCAAGGAAATAATATCCCAATAATTGAGAAAATTATAACATTTTTTGTTTACAATGAACTATTAAAATGTCATCTATAAAATCTCCCCCCCCTTTACTCAATAAGTTCATAGAAACAAACAAACCACACAAACCTGTGCTGTTATAAATATTAGTACTTTTAGGAAATCGAAGGAAAAATAAAATTAATTCCTATAACCCAAGTTAAAAATTACGTATAAACTAAATTGACCTAAAAGCTGGTTCACACTATGCAACTTCTCATGTGACTTGATCATAAGAAAAATCATATCTAAAATCATAAGAAACGCTAATATCACATGACCAACAACTTTTAAGTTCACACTATACAATATTGCTTATGACTTTTCGTATGATTTAAACTGTCACAATACTGTCTACTGTCAAAAATGTTGTAATTAACCTAAGTTTATAGCAGTTTGTAGTCTCTAGTGTGTGGTTGATCATCGTTTCTAGCATGCTTATTGCTATAAAATTTGTTTTTTGGGTCATACAAACAGGGATACTGCTCATAACAACTTATCAGCTGTTGTAAGCTTTCTTTAGTCCATTCATACTAAAAAATCAATTGTAATATTTTTATAAAACTAATTTTTTGATTAACAGAAATTAAATAAAATAACAATTAAATAATACTAAGACCCGTTTTACCATAATAATAAATTTTCAAAGAATTTGAAATTTTCAAAATTCATAGGGACGCGCATGAATGGATTATCGAGATTCCTTAAAGGAAGGCAGGCTACTCAAAATCAACTTAAAAAACAATAATGAATGCTGTCAAGCTGTCAACCGATCGACAATGCAAATACGCGTGCACGTGCTTTACGTTTCTATTTGACCAATCTTAACCAAATTTGGTGTAGAAGTTACGATATTTACAACGCTACGAAAAACATAGGCTACTTTAGAACCTTGGAGTGAGGCCGAAGGCCGAACAACCACATCTGACACGGTCTAGATGGCTAAAGGTGGCCGGTAGGCCGACTGCGCCATATAGCTATTTTAATAATACGCGAAAAAAGGGAATTTTGCTTCGCGTATAAAATTCAGGTATCAAAATCTAATTCGCGTTATTCTGAATTCGCGTACATCGAACTCGCGTACATGGAGGGTCTAGTGTACTTTTCAATTTACTTTTTACAATACTTTTTAATTTAATTTAAATAAGACGAATTATATCGAAAATTAAACTGTAGATCTCTCCGTTTTCCTTATGTTAGGTACTAACCTAATCCTTTTCTTTAAAATTTTTGTTTTTGAAAATATTTATTTATTTCTTCTAAAGATCTCGCGGGCCGGATTAGAACTTTACGCGGACCGGAGTTGGCCCGCGGGCCGGAGGTTATCCACCGTTGATATAGAAGCTCCCTGAACAATAGATATCATATCTATAGTCCTGAAAAAGCAACACAAACCAACCTATGTTTACTTTATTCGTGTTTTTATGATTATAATAATTTATAGACATTTTAGGCCAGTGCCGATAATTTTTGAAACCGAAAAAAATAGCAGTAGGATGAAACCCATTGGAAAAGGAAGAGAATATAACAAAAATGAAAGGAAAAATAATTTACGGGCGATCTGAGGTCGGGAAGTGGAAGGGGGTGAGTTTTAAGGGTAGAAAACTGTTTTTCTCGATTTCCGGCAAAACCACAAGTCCTATGGAAAAAAGTTAAATGGCAAAGTTGTAGGTAATAAAAAGATCTACAACTTTTGTATTTACACTTTTTTCACATAACCTCAAAATTTATGTGAAAAATTCAAATAACCAAGTTTTTGGTTTTTAATTTTTATGTTTTTTTCAAAAAAAAATTTTTTTTCACGAAATTTGGTGAAAACTTACCTTTTTATGTCCCAAATACACTGTAATTTTTTTGATTTAAAATATTTATTTTTTCACCTTATTTTGACTTAATATCGAAAAAGCACCCTAATTTTCAATCGAAAATTCTCGCGTCAAAATATCTGCTTTTTTAAAAAACTCGGTGGGCTTTTTGTTCGTTGAAATCTCTACTTTTCGATGGTGTAAAAAAAAAATATACATTACTATGGTAAATATTCTCAAAAATGCAAAGAAACGAAAAAAACTCGAATCCGAAAATTTTAAGCTTTGTCACAATTCTCTTAAAGTAACGTGTATTTTCATGAACGATGTTGTTTATTTCGACTTGCAATTTTTTGTTTATCAATGTAACACGGAATCTTACGTTTTTCGAGTAATTAAAGTATAAATTTTAATAAATAGCTCAAAATTGTACATGATGATTTAAGAAAAAAAAATTTCTGATTAGAGTTGTTTTCGTTTCTTTGCATTTTTTGAGAATATTTACCATAGTAATGTATATTTTTCTTTACACCATCGAAAAGTAGAGATTTCAACGAACAAAAAGCCCACCGAGTTTTTTAAAATAGCAGATATTTTGACGCGAGAATTTTCGATTGAAAATTAGGGTGCTTTTTCGATATTAAGTCAAAATAAGGTGCAAAAATAAATATTTTAAATCAAAAAAATTACAGTGTGTTTGGGACATAAAAAGGTAAGTTTTCACCAAATTTCGTGAAAAAAAATTTTTTTTTGTAAAAGATAAAAATTAAAAACCAAAAACTTGGTTATTTGAATTTTTCACATAAATTTTGAGGTTATGTGAAAAAAGTGTAAATACAAAAGTTGTAGATCTTTTTATTACCTACAACTTTGCCATTTAACTTTTTTCCATAGGACTTGTGGTTTTGCCGGAAATCGAGAAAAACAGTTTTCTACCCTTAAAACTCACCCCCTTCCACTTCCCGACCTCAGATCGCCCGTAAATTATTTTTCCTTTCATTTTTGTTATATTCTCTTCCTTTTCCAATAGGTTACATCCTACTGCTATTTTTGTTCACTTTTTATCATTTTCAAAGGCTTCTGCACTGGTCTATTTATTCTAAAAAAGTACTGTATTAGTCCCTATTTTGCATAAATTGTAAAAAAACAAACACACGCACCTGTATCATTTTTTATGGGCAAATGTATTAAATATAATTAATAAAATTGGTAAAAACCCAGATCGACTCGAACCTATCTGTTGAGGTGTTTATGGGATATTTTTTACAAAAAGAAACAGGATAGAAAATTAAGAATGAATTACATATAATTAAAGTAATTATAGAAACAGATAGACCAGAACCTATGCTATCGATGCTTTTTATAGAAAAATGATAGATTCGTTTTTAATTTGTTTCTATTAATTTTTTTGTAATAATTATGAATGAGACCTACTTGCTTTGTACTTCAACATCTTGTAAAATTTTCCTCAAACGCTGGTGAAGGGGTTCCCCCCCTTCTTCCGTTCTCGTTCCAGCGGTGGTGGTAAAACATGCGAGACCTGAATCCAGAAGACTGTATGAAATAAACGAATAATTACCGCAAGACAACTAAAACAAAACAAGTAAAACAAAAATTGTTCTGGACGTTTGAAAGAATTCTTACCTTGAGACGTAACGTTGCCTCCGAATCGGTGTCGTTGTAAAGTAAAATGTTCTGTTTCATATTGAAACTTTCGCGTACGCCCAAGTGATAAAATAAGGTGCTCTGCTGTACCGGAATCGATAGATCTACAACGGCGACGTCTGCATTGTAAAAACTTCCCACAACATTCGCCTCTCCGAAATCCAGCTTTTCAAACTGAAAAAAAAATTGTTAAACTGATCCCTTTTGTTTTTATAGGTGAAGTACCTGGATGTGGTTGTGATTGGCGCCGACGTGAACGCAAGCCAGACGGACATCTTCCAACGCTTTCTTACGTTGCGTTAAGTTATCGGTTTGACAGATATCGATGACACAAACAACGTCCATGTGAGTCCTAGCACCGATGCTGCTACCGGAACTTGCAATTTGAACTGTGTTTGCGGACAAATCCGAATGGGAACCAACACTGTCGGTCATACTTCGACACTCTGCAACAAAAAATTGTCTCGTTATTCCAAAAACAAACTCGATGCACAATTTCACACCAAAATCCAATTATTTACCTGGATCTGGTTCGACAGACAAAGGCATCGGAGGCAACATAATTCCAAAATCGATATTTTCAAACTTAAAGTAACACTTGTTTTGAGCAACCACCAAGTATATGCAATATTTGTTGCATAATTCAAGAAATCCTTTCTATCGCATTGTTCCGGCCCTAACATCGGTTTAATTAAACTTAATACGACTGACTTACATTAAAATATTTACAAAAATAAGAAATTTTGGTGCAAAATTTCACTTTAAAAATGTTTTTTGACTTTCCATTTTGACAGATTTGACATTTGTTCATCATCTGTTTGAAAGGAAAATTTTACGGAAAATACTGCCATCTGTGTTATTCTCGTTATACTCATCGGTAAATTTTGAATTTTCAGAAAAATTTTGATAAACCTCCAAAATATTGTGAAGAACCTGATTTGTATCGATAATTTTTGAATTAACAAAATTTTGATGCGGCGAAGAACACCAGGACCGGGATTAAACATTTTAAATTTTTAAAAATTCTTTATACGACCGCGCCAACTCGGGGGTGCGATTGGATTAAGTAAGAGGGCGGTAACTTCACTGGGGCGGTATTTTCTAGTGTTGAAAATCCGTTTTTATAAAAATTTAATTTGAGAATTTTTAATTAAAAAAATAAATTAAAAGAAAGCAAGAATTTTGCTTTTAATGTAAACAATACAATCGCAAGATAATACAAAACAAAAATAAGCATAAAACTGGTAGAAAGTTGTAAAAACGGCAGATGTTTACATTTTGATTGTGTAATATTATTTATATTTTCTGCTTGTGGGTAATATAATATAAGAACAATTTTTCACCTTTATAAAGCAAAATTGAATGCGACATTAAGTAGCAAAATGGGATTGAGATGACCCAGATGTCGTAAGAGTCTGTGACAAAACTTGGGAAATATCGTAAAAAATACAAATTGTGAGATTGTGGTTGGTAAAAATAATTACGATCACACATAAAATGATTTAATAACAGGCAATAACTTTAACGAGTAACGAATTAACAAATAACAATATAAAAAATACCGACTTGTAAACATAAATACAAAAACCGATAACGACAATGGTGGTTCCATTACCTTAAATAATTCAAGGCCGAGCTTAGATATTTTGCTAGGGTAACCACCAGATTATGAATTTGACAAGTCAGAACAATGGAATAAATAGACGTTACTTTTTTACACAAACAGAATTGCATTACACAGATATAAAGTAATAACCACGAGAGCTCGAGTATTACCGAATCCAGTTTTTCTACAATAACTCAAAAAGGGTTCAAGATATTAAAATTACTTATACCAAAAAAATTTTCATCGTTTTACGCTGAACACTTTTGGATTCTTCAATATTTTTGATATATTTCACCGTTTTCGAGTTATTTGTGAAAAAGTGATCAATATTTTAATGTGTAAAACATCTTTCTAATTTATGACGCCTATTCTTTCACTACCCTGTATAAATAATAACGTCGTTGCGAGCCATATCATGTAAGGTCGGGACCCGGGATATATACAGTGAAGTCTGGACAGTCCCGAAAATTTCGGGATGTCTGGTCACCTTGTAAATCTACGATTCCCGGAGCACACCAAACTTTGGTAACCAGAAAAAATCATTGGTGACTTGATGAATCGGAACCGGAGAGTTTAGGCAAAATACAAAATTATACCAAGATTTGTAAATAATGGTAACTTTTTGTTTTCTAAAATTTTGCATTTTATAAAAAATAATCCAAGGCAAGTTACATATTTAGCTATCAAAAAATCCGGGCAAACTGAAATTTAACAGACGTGTGTATTTGAGTGTTCAAATGAACCCCCCGAGGGTTCCCTAAAATTGCATTTCGGTTTTTCCCCCGATTGGGGACTTTAATGCTCGAAATGGAAAATTTAACGAACCGGAACCGGAATTTCACACTTATTTTTAATCAAAAAGTGTACATATTTGTCAGGATCGTAGCCAAGGGGAATCCCCTCAACCATCCAAAGATCAATCGTTTCCAAAACTTTAGATTTTGAGCGGAGTCTCAGCCAAAATTCGACCTTACTCTTCGAAAATAGTTAATTCGGTAATAAACAAGAAAAATACCCCCCCCCCCTCTCACCAAGAACTTGGCAGCCCAGCGGGAAATTATATTACAATTCGCAATTTACATTAAGCAAACGCCACCATGCGAGAGAATTTCAAATTAGTAAATGACGTATTAAATGAAAATAAAAATTCGTTCTTCAGGCTCAAAGCATAACAAAATCAACTAATTAACCAAACATATTACAATAAATTTAACACCATACTGAAATGTTTGGAAATTTTCACCAGACTATGACTTTGAATTTCGAAATATACGTCTAAACACAGCCATGTTGTTGTTGCTGGTGGCGCCACCAACGGTAATGTAAATCGCCAATAGTACAACCTTTGATCTTTGATTATATGGTATCAGATTAGCAACCCTTATGGGGGGTTTTAGAAACACCGTTTATAGTTAAAAAGGCAGCCACTAGATGGCGCTACTCAACTTGAAGTTTTATTAAATACATTTGTATTAATTGGTGCCATTATTATTATTATTATTACAAGGCTTTAGATTCTATAAAGAATATAGCCATCCCTTTACCGGGATTCACAAATCCGTTTTAAGGGGAGGATTAAGCCCCATATAATACATTGTGTTTTCACTTTTTCGTCCTTCCTATTTTTTCACAACCTTGAATGTTTAAAAAATTTTCTTGTTATCAAAAATCTAAAAACAATACTGTTTCTTCCCTGTGTCCTTTCACCTGCATGGAACATTGTATATTCCTACTTTTTTACCTCTTCCATCCCAGTTCCCGCAAGGCGGCCACTTCAAAACCGTATCCCATCAATTTGTTTGTCACTTCATCTATTTTTTCCCGGTCTCTGCAGCGTCCTCACAATCCACGTTCCGATCTTAGCCAAAACTTTCCTTTTACATTGCCTTGTCGTCTTATGTGTCTCTTTTTCGCTATATGGAGTGTCCTTCTGAGACAATCCGGTCACCCCGTCTCCTATAATCAGTTTTTTGCCGTCCCAGGAGTTTCTGCTTCCGCCTCCAATTCTTTCTTTCTGTTATTCCATACATACATTTTTCCTTCCACCCTTAACTTTCCATATCCAACCCTTACTCTTTTTCCATTCCTGCTCTCCACTCTGGCGAACTCTAAGATCTTATCTTGTATTAATTTTTCACTGTGCGTCAGGTCGTTCTCTATATAAATTTTGGTTCCTATCAGCTTACTTTTATTTTCCATTATATTTATCTTTTGGTTGAGGTCCCTCAGCTTAGCCACTACCACTTCTCTTCCGGGCACCTTTCTTATTTTGAAGGTTTCTACACTTTCAGCCTGCACCAAGAGTTTCTCTTTTAAGAATTCTTCGACTCTTTCTCTGGATGCCAAATCTCCTTGTTGGGCTCCTTTAATAATAATGTCGCACCTTTTCTTTTCTCTTTCCTGTTTCTCCATATTATATTCCTTCATTTGTTTCATTTCGCCTTCTTGTCTTATTACTTTGGCCTCTAGCTCTTCAATTTCGCTTTTCAGTTCTTGCCTTTCGCTCTTCAGTTGTTCTTCCATTCTTTCCATCCTTATTGTAAGCTCCCTTATTTCTACTCTGCTGCCCGCAAAACCCTCGTTAACCGTCTTAGACAGGGCTGCTATCATTATTTTAAGCTCTTCCATATTTTCCTCTTCGTGCTTCTGTTGTACTGTTATGTTGTCTTCCTTTCCTTCGTTGTTCTCTCTTGGCGGCGTTCTTACTACTAATTTACTTCTAATACCTCTCCCGCGGCTTCTTGTAGCTGTTCTGGTTCCCCTCTACCTCTCTTGCTGTATTCCGCTTGTGTCACGTCGCTTTTCGTTCTAGTTCGGAAGGGTGGACCTCTTTGATTCATAGAGCTTGTATGGTTTCTCACTTTTAAGTCACCGCTTGTTGCCTTCTACTTAGGCAACCCAAATTGCATCAAAAGACCCGGCTCTAAATCTCTCAAATCCACTCTGCGAGTCGTTATTATGTTTGTACACTGATCTACATACGTCTTGCCTGCGAAACAGTACGGTATCTGGATCAACTCCTCGGAGATACCTTTACTACAAAGACGGTTTATTTTTTAGTTACTTGCCACTATGGTACACAGTTCCTATGCAAATGTAAAGTTGGCACTACTACGATAAATTTGTCTCTATCTAAAGGTCAAATAACCTCAAAAATTAGCCTCTTGTTTCTCTTTCAAAAGCTTCTTGCAGTGCAGTCAACGATCTGCCAACACTTTCCCTTTCATTACACTGTTCCTACACTCAAATATCGCATCCGTATGCAACAAAATCTCGATATACACCTGAATAATTGCTCTATTCTAACACAATCTCTGTACTCCAATTGGTGCCATGGATCTTTAAAAAATCCGTGATTGGTGGTGAAGCCATTTATTCCGCCTTCCAATGTAATAGCGCCATCTGTTGATAACCTTTTGAACTCGACCAGGTGTTTACAAAACTCACATAGGATTTGTTTATAGTCTATCTGATAATATACATAATCAATGGAAGTAGTAGAGACTTAATAGGAAAAATCACAAATGCAATTTGCTGCTTCCCTGGATTATTTAAAACAAATAATGTGAATGGAGGTAAAAATTGTCAGGTATAAAATCCCTTTAATAAACTGTATACTTTTCACAAATAATTATTTATTTACTTACAAAATGGAAAAATAATAATTATTACAAATAACTCTGAAAAATATGGTTTTCCACGAGCGCTATGAATTTTTGGTTACTCTTACCACTAAAGCCACTCGAAAAAATTTTTCGAGTGCTACACACTAAAGAACATGCTTATATCTGTCTATTAAAACAATAAAAAGTGTGAACATGGTCAAAACAACCCCAATATCGAATTTTGAACTTAGCTAATTTTCATGTAATTCAGTGGTGGATTAACGAGATTCGGAGTGCGTCGCTCATTCTGTTGACAGTCCGTGCGCTATGAATGACCCTAACACTTAAGAGTATTTCTAACCCCCCCCCTCCACAGATTCAAGAACAAAAATCTCACTCTATGCGGACGACACCGCAATCTATTCGACCTCCTTACACCCAGACATAGCCACTACCCGCCTCCAGGAAGCTATCAACGATCTCGAAAGGTGGTACGAAACTTGGCGCATTGAGGTAAACTCGAGCAAAAGTTCCGCGATCATGTTTCGCAATCGAAGTAAGCCTCACAAATCCAGCGTCTGGATGTTTGAGGAACAGATTCCATGGGAAACCAAGGTCAAGTACCTTGGAATTACCATGGATCGACGCCTCAACTGGAGAGCTCACGTCAGAACCGCAACCGGTTACCGTTACCGGTAAGAGCCAAAGCCCTCTTTTCAAAATTATTCGCTCTTTTGAACCGAAACAGCCCCATGGCTCCCTCAAACAAACTTAGATTATACAAGGCAATCATACGTCCCACCATGACCTACGCCTCCCCTGTCTGGGGCTACGCCCGCCACACAACCATGAACAAAGTCCAAATAATTCTATCTTCAACGCTCCCTACTATGTCACCAACAGGCGACTGCACGCAGACGCCAAACTAGATCTCATTTCCACCCTTATTCGTAAACACGCCACTAATATAATCTCTACAAGAAATCCAGATTTTCCTACAAACCCACTCATAGCACAACTAGGTCAATACAATACTGAAGACTTTTGTATCCCCCGACCTAAATCAATCCTGACCGCGGACAATCCATGACCACAACCCTCACCTGCACAGATTTACACTTGCTCATAGGTATAATTACACAAATTCTCTTCGAAAGTGGATTAAATTCACTAGATTTGTGTAATTTTTGATTTAACTCCCACATCTCAGATTCCATCTACTATAGCTCATCATCCCCAATTCGAGGACGGCAAATGCAAATTTGCCGTCAAACTTCAAGTAGAAGCCACTTCAAATCGAGAAAATTCTTCAATCTTCGAATTAAGGACTCTACTATATCGGTAACGTAATCAAATATTTCCCATTTTTCAATATTTCTTTTTCACAGTCACAGCCCAGGAATTACCAGTCATTCTAGCCCAGCGCTACATTTCGTGAGGCCCACCGGCCTCCACAACTTCCCAACGCCAGATGACAACCCAGATGAAGGAGAAGGCCGGCTACGCCGGGATGCTCCATTAAAGTCATTCCTGAAAATCGAAAATCGAAAAAAATCGAAAAATTTCGAACCGGCAGATGCAGCTCGACTGTCGTACATGTAACATCGATTATTTTTTGTTTTTAGGCGATTTTTTGGGGGTGAAACGTAATAGTTTACTGCCCCATACCGCAACTATACTTTTTAATGCTATTTCGAGGGTCTCTCACATCCCGGTTGCCTTAATCCCGGTTTTCTTGATTGGAGGCCCTTCTCGTATGTTTAGCCTAGTAACCAGAGTCAAAACCGCCCTGGAGGGGTGCAACGCGGAGCGGAGCGCATCCTTATCGAATGCACACCCCAAAATTCGAAGGCAAAAAAATTTTAATTTTTTCACTTTTTCGGCAATACACGGTTTATTTTCCATTTTTTTGATTTTATTTATTACTAATATCCACTAATCACACCCCCATCTATCCGAATTTCAAAGAAAAATTCAAATCGGAGCGAAAAAATTTTACGCATATTCAAGGGACCACGGGCGACTGATGCACATCGACCGTGGTCTGCCGCCTACTCGGTGCGACTTTCCCGTACTTTTCAAAAGTCGATATTTTGGTTGTTTTGACCATGTTCACATTTTTTATTGTTTTAATAGACAGATATAAGCTTGTTCTTTAGTGTGTAGCACTCGAAAAATTTTTTCGAGTGGCTGAGTTAGTGGTAGAGTCGCCGAGCGATGTTTTGATCCATCAGGAGTTTATAACAAACTAGCTGGCACAGTCGGCCTACCGGCCGCCTTTAGCCATCTAGACCGTGTCGGATGTGGTTGTTCGGCCTTCGGCCTCACTCTAAGGTTCTAAAGTAGCCTATGTTTCTCGTAGCTTTGTAAATAACTTCTACACCAAATTTGGCTAAGATTGGTCAAATAGAAACGTAAAGCACGTGCCCGCGTATTTGCATTGTCGATCGGTTGACAGCTTGACAGCATTCATTATTGTTTTTAAAGTTGATTTTGAGTAGCCTGCCTTCTTTTAAGGAATCTCGATAATCCATTCATGCGCGTCCCTATGGGACGCGCATGAATGGATTATCGAGATTCCTTAAAAGACGGCAGGCTACTCAAAATCAACTTTCCTTTACTTTGCGAATTTTTGCACTATTTCAATACAAAAACATGCGCAGGGACCTACATAATAATTGTGCCAAATTTGGTTCCGATCGGTCAAACGGTTAAATTTAGCTTTAATAATAAAAAAGAAACTTTTTGTTGTGAACCGATTGATTGAAACCGCGAAATACGCAATTTGCAAAACCTACAAAAAGGTTTATTTTTTGCTCGTTTCATTTTTAAAATTGTCTTATTTGTAAAAAAAATAATAAGTAATCATAAAAGAACGAACCGAAACGGTTCTTACATATTTTTCACGAACCCAAACGATTTAAGGATTCTTTTCGCCAAACCGGAATGGCGTTCGATCCTCTCCATTTTGACAAACTACTTATAACTCACTTAATTTCATTTTCAAACCCCCTACAAAAAATAGGGGCTATGCGTTTCACCTGTACATTTGTTTGTACGTTCTCCCTTAACTCTTTAATGCGTCAACGAATTTTAATGATATTTGTTTTTCTATAAAATTATGAAACCACGGGATGGTTATAGGCTATAAGGGATTGTTACATGTGGCCGCCATCTTGCATCCGACATGTTGAATTTTTAAAAAATGATCCCAATGAAGTGAAAATTAAAATGTGTTTCTAATTTTTGCAACTAAATATGACTATTTAACGTTAAAATTTAACGATCCAATTGATTATTCGTTAATCCATTCATGCGCGTCACTCTTAAGATTTATTTATTTTTCCGCAAAATTATCATGGGACTAAAATTAAAAATCTACAAAATGATTTTTTTGGAAAATAAAGATCAACAGAGTAAATTTTATTCGGAATAAAAATTATTCAGTAACTTCATTCAGTGACGGCTGGTACAGAGAGGGCGACAGGGCGCCACCCTGCTGAAGAAGGTTCTTCTTAGTCGTGTTGTCCGTTTCCGAACGTCGTGACCCATCTCTTTCTATGCATGTGATGTGCGTTCTAAGTGTTTTCACATACATAGAGGACCTACTTGTTTAACGTGGGCTCCGAACCACGGGAAGTGTAATACACTTCATGTTGAGATGGGCGCTCATGGCAAATTACCTCGGTGGTTTGCCGCTGCCTTCCGAGGAGAGACAGCCAGAATAAAGTTCTTACCCTGCTCGGATTCGATCCGAGCGTTTCGCATTAGCAGTAGACGCACTTAACTGCCAAAGCTATGACCATCTCTGAACCTGCTGAAGAAGGTTACGCCACTGAATATTGGACAATTTGACGTCGCTTGGACGAAGGCCACACTAAAACCTTTTTAAGGTAGTAATCAAAAAATAAACCAATGAGAATGCGTTGAGAACAAATAGATAGGCAGAAGGTGGTGTTTTAAGACCGCACTGATTCATGATTGCCCTGGTTGTGCGGCCTAAAAGCCGCACTGAGGGTACGGATCATAGGCTTCATTTAACGAAACAAACAGAAACACATACCGATACATTTAGGCTATTATATACAATGTCGATAATAATGATGATGGTTTTTACCACACCAGGAGCCCACACAAATTATATCTAATTATTATGTCCGCAATAAAACAATAAAAATCATTTAGATTTAATTTTATTCGCCTCCTCCCCTAAACGATTTACTTAAATCAAGAAATTACTGCTGATGGGACAGTCCAGTATCTCGTTTAGGTCAAGAAATAAATGTGACACTGGATTTTGTACTGAGCAAACAAACATGATTAAAAAAAATTGTAAGTAAATAATTTTGCGTCATTCCATTGAAAAAAAAGTCACGATCCGCCACTGCAAATGAGGTTCTAAAAACTAGGAAGTTGCAGAGACAGGGAGGATCTGGGGGATATAGTATCCCCCCCCATGAGTCAGGCTGCTTTACTTTTCTGCTTGGGGATATTCCCCCCCTCAGTTAAAATAATGGTATAAAATAAAGCTCTCTCGGAATTCAATTATTTTGTAAGAAATAAGCAAATCTATAATATTATGTTTCTTTTTTATTTAAATTTTGCCCCCCCCCCCCCATTGGTAGAAGTTATGAACCGCCACTGATATTATATACAATAACAATTTAAGTTTTTCTTTCTTGGATTAATTTTTATTTCAGGATTAGGTAAATTTTATCTAGGCACAAATGATAACATTGACTATGGTATCAATGATAACCAAATATAAGTTTTGGCAACATGCAACGCCTACACGTTGATACGAATATCTCACTGCAATGGGATGACGTATTCTTTTAAAGGAAACGATAAATAATTTTAACTTAAGATAAAATAATATAGCACGTAAGTAGAAAACTGATTAGTCAATAATTATGAGGTCTTGGGATTAAACGATACCATGGAATTAAATTTACTAACAAACACTACGTAGACTGAATAAGGTCATTACGAACTGCAAAAGTCGTCATAAAACGTTAATTTCCGACATAGGATTGTATAAAAGAACTTTCGAGTGCTTGCAAGAATGTTTGCAAGCTCTAATTAATTTTAAGGACTTCCGTGCTTCGACTAATCGGAAATTTTTTAAAAGAAAACCTATTTTGTAGAGAAATTTCTTCTCTTCAATTTTAGCCTGATGATAATTTTCCGTTAAAATGAAATTAAGTGAGTTATAAGCGAAAAACAATGTTAAAGGGACTAAAATTCCCAAGTGGAAGAGAAATCGCCAGGGGACTCTTGGGGGTTTTGTTCGAACACCTAAAAACAAATTTCTGCTTGCTCGAATTTCTTGAGCTCCTTGCTTGGACTAAAAGCACTTTATATAAAAAATTTTCACTTGCAGTTAATGAAACAATATATTGGCGTTCTCAGCTAAGGAAGGGTGGTGTTTAAGTCTCCCTTCGGAAGGAAATGGTAAGCTATAGACTTTCTGGGAAGAGCATTTTTTGAAAACATCACGTTTTGGGTTCTTGAGAGTGCTAAGGACGAATACTGGATGGGGGGGGGGCCGATGTACCTTCTACTCTAATTCTGTACTGGCCTGTCCTTCTGGCGGAAAGGATACGATAAAAATGTACTTTTTCTAATTTTTAATCACACTTAAAATGCATTCAAAGAAAATACTCAAAGTGATTTTTGAAATTCTTGTTAACGAGTTAATACATTTACATGGCCTTCCATGATTAATGTTCTAGTTTCTCTGAACCCTCAACTTTCTGTTTCTTGCAGAAGTGTTTTGCATAGCCTATAGTCATAAAATTAAATATACGTACATGTACTAAAACAAAAAAATGTCAGCACGTTTTTATTTATTTATAAACGGCGCCGCAGGCGCCTTTTGAAAATTTCAAGTTCAATCGTATCTGCACGAAAATCTGGTTATCTGGAAAGCAAATAAAATTCGTTCGGAAGTCGGATGTGGTCTCAAATTCAGAGGCTCATTCATGGTCTGAATCCTCTCAATTATTAAAATTCGATTTAATTACCACCATAATAATTGAGTGCGTGATTATGAAAGTGGTCTGTCGATGTTTTTTTATTTCACAAAAGTAAAAATTTTTTATTAAAATTAATGCAAAGCACATGATTTTCTCTATATTTCGATTTTTGTGACTTGACCACTTTCATAATCACGGACACAATAATTACAGAAGAGAAGGCTTCACATCGATAAAATGAAATTCAGACTAAAATTGACCGGGTCAGGTATTATCGAGGTTTTCCAATGCGGACTTTCCGCATTTTCCACGTTTTCGTAACAATGCATTACAATTTAAAGAATTTTAACAAGAAGATGATAATTTGAAACGAGGTTAATTGGGCGATTTCTTGGCAAGGCTGCTCTCTTTTTGACCGATTGCACATATCAATATTTATGGTTTCGAAGTTTTTCGTGTTTCCTAATGCACTACTAAGTAATTCGGACTATTTACATATCGAAAAATAATTAAATTTTTTTAAATTATGCAAGCTTGTTTAATCATTTCGAGAAAACCTTCGACAATTTAATTTTACTTATGGAATCGTTTGCCAAGTCCAGCGAATGTAATCTCAATTAAGAATGAAAAAAAAACCATTGAAATTAATGAGAGGTGAAAAAATGACAATAATCCATAACCTAATTATGAATCAAGGCAGTTTGGATAATAATTATAGTTCCTATCTGGGAAATTTTTTCAGGAAGGATAGCACGTGGTGTTCATCTCTGGTGTTCTAATTTTGGTGATGCTCTGGGATGAGGAGAGAGAATGGATGACATCGAGTATAGGGTGATTGGTCATTTGGGTAAGCACGTGGGGTTATGGAGGCCTTCGCCGGCCGGTCAATGCAAGATCGCTCTTCCGCAGAGCGACCTCGCGTTCCGAGGCTGCTCTTGGATATATAACTAAGTGAGCCCGCGCGCCCCGTTCAACAAACTTCTTCAACAACTATCGCGGGTTACGTGCCTCTTGTGTTCACCAACATGAATTTTTCATTAGTAAGTGTTTGAACAAATTAATATTATAATAGTACTATAAGTTTTTTCTTGTTCAAAATAATTTTCTTATTTGCAGTAAAAGTAGTTTCTATGTTTATTTAAATATTTATTTATTTAAATAAAAAACGAGAGTTTACCTTTCATACATAAATAATTTGAAATTCTCGCGATGGTTTTTAATTTTCCGAGTGTATTTAACAAGTTTTTCCGACTTAAATTTAATTTTAATTGTTCTGAACTGGCACTCGACTTTTAAACGAAAAGGACGACAAAAAATGATAAATTAAGGCTCAAGTGGAATTAATTTTTTTAATTAATTCCTTTGCAATTAAGCGATTTCTAAATTAGAAAATTATCGTTCGTTTCAAAATTGTTTTAATATTTAATATTTTTAACGCTTAATAACCGTGACATTTTTGGCGCATTTTTTTTTGTAATTAAACCGTTTAAAAAGCTTTGTGCTGCATAAAAATGCATTAATAATTAGTTATTAGTATTACTCATTTAAATGTAATAACATCGACGAAGGTTTTACGTTTTGATTTGTGTTAGCAGCTCAAGGAATTTTTAATATTTAGACAGATAATTGACGTTGTCACAATAAAAATTTATAAGTTTTTCCATTATCTTGTTGTGTGGGATTTATTTCATAATCGTTTCCTTTTCACATTTCTGACACATTCTTTGTTCCACCTTCCATTCTCCACAAGTCACATTTGATTTGATTTCTCGTGCAACTTTTATTAACCACTCAATTTGCTCCTTTTATCTTTGTGTTAGCCAATTTTGAAATTAATACGTTTATTAGTATAATTTTTATTTAAATTTACATAACTAATTAGGCATTTCATGATTTCATAATCTTTTATTTTTATCTGAACAATCGTTGGGCCACATTTAAATATTCAATCGAAGCAACAACCAAAAATAATTTTATCGTTCACTTTCGCTTGTTTTTTGATAAAGCAGCCCGTTCTCTTTCAAACAGGGTGACTTTGTGCCACCGAGGAATATAATTAACAAATCGACTTCACAACTTTAAAATTATGTTTACAATAAAAGCAAAAAAATTGCAAAAAATTTCAATTCCAAATTTAGAGGTTGTGAATGCAGCATTATAATCCAATTACTTCAGTAGGAACCATTGGGGAACCGCAATTCCTAGGTGCGACTGATAATTTTATTTAGCAAGGTAAAATTCTTTCAGTTTACTAATACAATCCCTTTTAAATTTTTTTACTATTACAATATTATTAATTATAATTATTATTTATTATAATTCGATTCAAAGAGATTCAGGATTAATGCAAACAATGCTGTTTAACAAAAGGAAAAATCATTTTTGGAACTCTTCCAAGCCTTTCTCTCAGATTCTTCCATTTCAATTGCTTTCTCTGATTTTATCACAATAATTTCACTTTCAGACATTTTTAAGTAAAAATATTAATACATACGGAATGTTCATTTTTATTGAACGTTCGGGAAATGTGAAAAATACGTTTCAAATAATGTTCAATAATATAAATTATTCTATTGTTTAGGGAGTTTTCCTCTGCGTGCGTTTTTTAATAATAATAGGATTTATTCGGGAGGGGGGGATATTTTGTTTAAATGCAAATCACAATAAAATTAGAAAATTTTCCAAATTATTAATTTTGATTAACACGGATTTTATAGTCAATTAAACCGAAATGATTTTAGAGTAAGTTAAGTTTAGAGTAAAAAATTTGAGAAAATGGATTAACAGTAACAAAATATTCAAGCCTCGTTATGTTCAATTATGAAGGAACAATCTCATCCTCCTCATTGTACCTGTAAAAGATAGGAAGAAGTGACTTTATGAAAGGAAGGGCAGGGGGCGAGACACGGAGGAACCAGCAGCTTCAAATTACCCCCCCCCTTCTAAACGTGAAAATATATTGCGGTCTCTGTATTGTCAATATTATTGAAGAGATATCGAGTTTCTATACGATTTAACATCGAGTATACGTTTACATTGTCAAATATTCGCTTTAAATCCCAAGGAAAATATATTGGGTAATTATTTTACTTCCTTTTTGTTCGTAAGGAGCTGCCATTGTGTAAAAGAAATGGAAGCACGCTGGAATAAATTTTAGTATCTTTATTAGAACCTCTAAAGACATAATAATTTTTGCACCCATTAGCGAGTCCGGATTTGGCTGCGATAGGAAAAGGCATGCAAAGAATGACATTTTCACGAATATCTAGGTTTGGGTAAACTTTCGAGTAAAATATCAAGTTATAAAAACTAAAGCAGACTGAATTATCTATAGAAAAGATCTTATGTGTTTATCTTGTTAATCGATCGGTTACGGAGTTACAGCCATCAAAACGTGTGATATATATTTACCATTGATCTGTACGCCCCGAAATGTTTTTAGTAAAAGTAATTTTACTCTTGTGCCTATTTCCACAACATCTGGTGGTAGAGCACACAAGAGTTACATTTTGGTTAAAAAAATTTCGGAGCCCACAGAACAATGCAATAGCTGTAACTCCATAACCGATGGATTAACAAGAATAAAATATTAGATATTTTCTCTAGTAAATTTAGTCTACTTCATTTTATATATAACTTGACATTTTGCTCTCAAATGCATCCAAGCCGAGATATCCACAAATATTCATAAAAATGTTATTCTTCGCGTGTTTTTTCATATGGTGGTCAAATACGAGGACGCTGAAGGATTCAAAATTAGTAGCTCCTTTTAGAGGTCCTAATAAGGATAATAAAATTTATTCCAGCTTGTGCGTATTTTTTTATATAACTTGGCAGATCCTTACAAGCGAATTACAATAAAATAATTGCTGAATATGCTTTGTCTTAAGATAATATTTTACTTAAATTGTGTCTAATAAGTACATGACCATTGATTTTAGAACAAATATTTGTCAATATTACGTCATGTGGAATGCTTAATTGCGCAGGAACCCAATATCTCTTCGATATTTAATTCGAACAATTTAATTTCATGTGTAGGGGGCGGTAACATGCACCAATTTCGAAAATATACTAACAATAAACAGGCCCACTCGGAAGTTTCTAGTCCCTCCATGTCTCGCCCCCTGTCCTTTTTTTGTAGTTACTCTCTATCTAACTTTTGAAGGTACATTATGGAAGATCAAGTTCTATATAAATCGATTAAAATGGCTTAAAGACATTCGTTCTACATTAAAATTTTTAAATAAAGAATTTTAAATATTTACCGCGCGCTCCGATGGCTGTAACTCCGTAACCGTTCGATTAACCAGAAAAAATCATAATATATTTTCTCTAGACAATTTAGTGTACTTTATTTTCAATAACTCCACATTTTGTTCTAAAGTGCACTCAAACCGAGATATTCACGATTATTCGTAAAAATGTCGTTCTTCGCGTGGTTTTTCCCCTATAGCAGCTAATAGAATAATAATAAAATATTTAGGGGCCTTTTTAGGGTCTTTTAGGGGCCCCAATAAAGTAATAAATTTATTCCGGCTTGTCCCCATTTTTACGCAATAAAATACTTGTCGACAGGCCTACATAGGAACATTGCAAAACGGAAAAACGGATAAAACCAAGATCTTTAAATCTACTAAAATGACTAGATTTTAATTTTTAAAAAATTTCTGAGTTCGAAACTAGACTGGGAAAATTTTCCACACTTTCATCACATTTTCAAGAGTCCTTTAAAATTCCCTGGTACATTTCTGAGGAGATACAAAGGAGATAATAATTTATGTAAAATCCGAGTTTTCAAATTGTTGATTTGTACTTCTTCTTTTTACTTATGAACTTACATTTTTGTAATCGTCTTTTCATGATGTCACGTAGTATAATAGGGGACTTACAGTCTACCGTGGGATTTAAGGAGAAACTACTAGCATAAAGTTCAAATTTTACCCAGGAACCAATCCAAGCAGGACTTCAGAAGTGAACAGAAAATTTATATTGGTTTCTTTTATTCGTACTTGAACTTTCAAAACCTTCAAATTGTTAAGGAAATTGTAATAATTTTTTAGTCGGTTACTACCCCGGATGTAATCTCAGCGACGGGGCGCCCCCCCCCGCGGATTGAAAATCGAAAGGCAGATCTCTGAAAACCGCTTTGAAAAAAAAAATTGTAAAAATCGTCTCGTCTCGGAGGTGCGAAAATTCTTTCTGTTGAAAAACAAGTTTTGTGTAACAAACAAATTTGACGGCGATGATGGAAGATTTTCAAGCTATTAAATTCCGGTAGAATGGAATATCTAAAAATCCGCGGTTATTTTTCTATGATTATGTAAATCCGATAAGTTAACGCTTTTTCAATATTTATTATTTTCTCGTCGATCGTAAAATCGAAAGGCAAGATTTTATTGTTGCGATTACACATTTCAAAACAAGTTGAAATTTTTGCAATAATAAAATTACAACAAAAATTGAATCATCTTAATAAATTCTTAGCACGTTCTCGCGCTGATCTGGTTTTAATGAACCAATTTCTCCACAAAGCGAATTAATTAGTCGGAAGATTGAAATTCAACAATAAAATATTATATGATCTCCGATAGTTTTTGTTGTAACAACATAACGAAATTGTTTATTAAATCATCCCGAGTTTTTTATGATTACGAAAGATTAATAAAAAAAAGTTAATTAAGAAAAGTTGCAATATTAACCTTGATGCTACTTATTAGTATCGAGTCAATGTTAAAGCGGGCAACATCCTGATTATGTTTTAGCTAATTGCTTTTGAAAACTTTCACTATTTATGTGAAACGTGCATTTAAAAAAAAATGTTTGCATTTCAAAATAATCGGAAAATAACGTTAAAAAATCACGCGTTAAAAATTCACTTCTGTGCCAACCATAATTAGAAAAGCGAAATTCGATCGCCTTACAATAATAATTATCGAATATAAAATAAATTAAGTAATAACAGATTTTAATAAACAATTAAAAAGTAAATAAGTAAAAGGCAATAAAATTTAAATAAACGTCGTTAATTTTTAATGCTTCTTTTTTTTATTTAATAAACAAATTAGCAATATTACGACAAGTTATTACTACACACAAAGTGTCGATAGTAACAAAGGGAGCAAATTATTATTAACGGCAAATGGTTTACGCAAGAAGGCGTGTATGGACATGGTCAATGAACACACCATATTTTAGAATTCGCATTTAAAAAACTCAAAAAAAATTCTTGTGTCACTGCCTTTCCAATCATATTCGTATCTGGAAAGGTGGAAGCGAATCGAGAAGCATTTCGATTCTCATCAAAAGAATTACAAAATTTTTAACCTTACCATTCGCAACCCAATAAATTCATTAATTGGTAAACTTGTATCGTTTACCTACTTTTATAACCCAAAATCCCCAAATCCAATGTCAATTTCAAAATTCATAAAAATGTAAATCGGTACCCTTTCAAAATAACACATTAGTAAGTTAAGAAACGGCGTCGATTAATCAGTCATTAATTTAAAAATAAATTCATTATTTAAAAATCTTACTTAACGTTTTGTAATGTTTGTGTTTCTATTTATGCGTACGAGAGCAGCTCGCCCATAGTAAATGTATGCCCATCAAGCACCTGACGCGCGTTTTCTCTTAAACTCAATCTGGAGAAGAAGTTAAATGAAACTAAAATCTTTAAAAAATGAAAGCGAATTTATGTAATTGCATTCATTGTTGAGGAAGTTTTTGTTTAACACAAGTTTCTTGTCCTTTATGTTGCTATTTTTGAAATCGCGTAGACAAAGCCTTAAATAGAGATCAGCAAAAAATGTAGCGAAAATAACACAAAGAACTTCCCAAAAGTTAAAAAATCGTTTCAATTAAAGAATAAAATCGCAAAAAAGGAATTAGAAATTACAAGTTAAATTAAAACTTCTTTTGTTTGTTAAAAATACCAGCAATTAAACAAACCAGGAAGGAAGCAAAATGTTATTTGTAAAATTTAAAAAAAAACAAGCTATTTTCTTTATTGTAAAAGTAAAATGGCTTTTTATTTTAAAAAATTACTGGTTCTGAACGTGAAAGTCATCATTGTAAATATGAAAATGAAATTTACAAGATTCGAAACTTGATCGAACGTTCAGGAAGTCTACAACTGAACCCCTATCCCCAAGCAATTCCGACGGTTCTCCCTGAATTATAAATCACCCTGTATATTTATCCTAAATTGTAGTAACTAGCAGAAAGTTTATAATGAAAATTTTTTAAACTTTTAACCGAACCGAAACTTTCAACAGTAGGTCCCCTTATATCGCGTTATACGAAGTTGATTTACCGCGTAATACGAAGCTTGGTGAAAATTTTTACCGCGGTATACAAAACCGCGTTATACAAGTAACATAATTATAAGAGGCCAAGTGTAATGAAACTTTTAAGACACTTTAAAAAGCAGCAAAGTAAGCGAATACTTTAACCTTCCACACAATAATTTCCACAAGATTGGAAAGGCGCTCAACTTTTCAGTTTAAATATCTTTGAGAATAAAACCACTGCTTGTAAGATTTCTCTATATCAACGGTGGGCAACCTCCGGCCCGCGGGCTAACTCCGGTCCGCGTAAAGTTCTAATCCGGCCCGCGAGATCTTTAGAAGAAATAATGGGAAGAGTTATGTAACTCTGACTAGCTGAAAAAAATTTCTTCAGCTACACACTAAAGAACAGGCTTATATTAGTCTATTTCAGAAAAAACTTAGGTGAATTTTTAAAAAATAGCCCCAAAATCGACTTTTGAAAAGTACGGGGAATGTAACCTGATATGCCTCCGAACCGGGTCGATGCGACATCAGTCGCCCGTGCTTCGATGAAAATGCGTAAAATTTTTTCGCTCCGATTTCAATTTTTCTTTGAAATTCGGATAGATGGGGGTGTGATTAGTGGATATTAGTAATAAATAAAATCAAAAAAATGGAAAATAACCCGTGTATTGCCGAAAAAGTGAAAAAATTAAAATTTTTAATTTTGGGGTAAATAAACATAATAAACGTTGGCTTGGCCAGAACTACGAGCATCAAAAAACCTACCCTACGCCCTTCCGGGGCTCCGGGCGGTTTTTCGTGCTCTGAGCCGCTAACGCGGCAGGGCTAAAGAAACGAGAAGGCGCCACCGATCAAGAACACCGGGATTAAGGCAATCGGGATTCGAGAGACCCTCAAAATAGCATTAAAAAGTATAGTCGCGGTATGGGGCAGTAAACTATTACGTTTCACCCCCTAAAAATCGCCTAAAAACAAAAAATAATCGATGTTGCATGTAAGACAGTCGAGCTGCATCTGCCGCTGCGAAATATTCTAAGTGTTAGACTATATCCCAGCACACGTACCGTCAACAAAATGCGCGCCGGCCGGGCGAAGTAGTGGCATCGACCGGTTCTACAGCATGCACGATGCTACTTTTCCGTACTTTTCAAATTGATTTTTCTCAAAATTTTGATAATAAATTCACCCTTCATATTTTGAGAATTTGTTATATTAACTGTGTTCTTAAGTGTGTAGCAGAAGAAATTTAGTTTCGAGTAGTCAGAGATAGGTAACCCTATCCGAAATAATAAATAAATATTTTCAAAAACAAAAATTTTAAAGAAAAGGATTAGGTTAGTACCTAACATAAGGAAAAAGGAGAGATCTACAGTTTAATTTTCGATATAATTCGTCTTATTTAAATTAAATTAAAAAGTATTGTAAAATGTAAATTGAAAAGTACACTAGACCCTCCATGTACGCGAGTTCGATGTACGCGAATTCAGAATAACGCGAATTAGATTTTGATACCTGAATTTTTTATACGCGAAGCAAAATTCCCTTTAACGCGAATTAAGTTTTCGCGTATTATTAAAATAACTATGTGGCACAGTCGGCCTACCGGCCGCCTTTAGCCATCTAGACCGTGTCGGATGTGGTTGTTCGGCCTTCGGCCTCACTACAAGGTTCTAAAGTAGCCTATGTTTTTCGTAGCGTTGTAAATATCGTAACTTCTACACCAAATTTGGTTAAGATTGGTCAAATAGAAACGTAAAGCACGTGCACGCGTATTTGCATTGTCGATCGGTTGACAGCTTGACAGCATTCATTATTGTTTTTTAAGTTGATTTTGAGTAGCCTGCCTTCCTTTAAGGAATCTCGATAATCCATTCATGCGCGTCCCATAGGGACGCGCATGAATGGATTATCGAGATTCCTTAAAGGAAGGCAGGCTACTCAAAATCAACTTTCCTTCCTTTGCGAATTTTTTTCTTTGTAATTTTTTATAAATGATAAGAGAAATAAATATAGTACTTAATTAACTTTGTTATAAATATTATTGTTTTTATATTTTCAGAAAAAAATACAAGTTCAAAAATTCATAGACTATAGCAACTTAACCCCTTTTCCCCCCTTTTTGTATCCGCCCTTGATTTCTATGGTATCTTTATGTCAAGTAATAGAATTTCTCTCTTTTGAACTGTTTCGTTATAATTAAATTATGTAATTACATATAAACACTGCAAGTGACAACTTACGTGATATATCATGCAGTGGCGGCTAAAAGGCACAAGGGCACGTGCCCTCTCATCCAAAACGGACAACAGCAACTATCCAAAAATTAATATAATAAATTAGTAATTTTTAATAAATAAGTTACCTAATATAAATACGATAAATTTATGTTATCCCTTTTTATTTAAATTTTGTGTCCTCTCATTGAAAAAATTCACGAGTCATCATTGCAAATGGAGTTCTAAAAAATTGGCGGCTTCAGTGACCGGGGGGTCTGGGGGGTATGGAATACCCCCCCAGGTGGCCAAACATTAAAAAATGTGTTATGACACTGCTTTACTTTTCTTTGCTATGATGAGATGCTGGGGGGTATTCCATACCCCCCCAGACCCCCCGGTTTCTATTTTTCGTTTCCTATTGCTAACTTTTGAAGAATAAATTTAACTACACAATGAAGACCGCTCAAAATAATACAAAAAGTTGTCGCAAACTGTCGAGTCGTCAAAAATTACCAAATCAGTTTTTCACCCCCACAACACGGGGGTCGCATAATCTTTTAATTTTGTACCCTCCTATTGAAAAAATTCTAGTTATGCGAAGCTTCACATAATTTCAGTTAGTTTTCAAAAAATAAATTCGCATCCTCGTGAAACGAAACACAAAACCAACATCAGAAAAGGAATTTTCTCCATGGCGATTAAGAAGTGTTCTTTTCTTTCTTTTTCATGTTTTAGCAGCTTCCTATCTTTCGGATATAAACTTGAGAATTTATTTCCAAATTTGTCTATTTTCTGCGGTCTTGATTTCTGATTGATATCGTCGCTTCCTCTCATTTCTAATAGCATTTTGGGCTTACGTTTGAAGTGAGATTTATTTGTTTATTGGTCTTTCTGGATATTCCCTTAAGGAGGACGAGGAAATCTGCTTCGTCAGCTCGATATTCTTTCAAACATTTAGTCCACTCCTGGACTATAAGCCTCTCCCCAATGAGAGGGAGGTTCAGGCCATGCGAGTGCGAGTTGGCAGGGAAACAGCCAGCGGCGTTCTTTTTAAATTAGGCACCACGTGGTCGCCCATCCAAGTGCAAACCACGAGCAACCTTGCTGGACTCTCGTAATCTATTTCCATTGCGCTGCGTCGCTTCTAACGTGGACATTCTGGGTCGAATAAAAACAAAATACTTCTCGTATACCAACATCTGTAAAGAGCAGCATCCGATCCACGATAAGCTGCATCTGACAAGAGAAAATCTGATCAGATCCTTTGAAATGATTGATTTTCCGATTCAAGGGTGGATACTAGCGGGGAGTAAGCACCTCTCATGAATTTTTAAACATCGAAAATAAAAACCATAAATGCACTAAAGTATTAAACCATTTTAAAAATCAATTGCAAATGCAAAAAATTCCCCCCTTCCCTTCATACACTTTGTCTGGATTCACTTTTGTTCCGATTGCCTATCTACAAGGTAAAACTAAAGATGCAGATTTCCTTAGGAAGAAAAAATATTTGAGGAGAAAATATGGGTTTGGAAGAAAGTAGTGTCGATTTGGAGATGTTGGTGTGGACAAGTACAAATAAATCAGATTCCATGTCTAACCCTCCTAAAAATCCCCTCCCCCCAAGACAACAGCAACAACGGGTATTTTCTGGATTTAAAAGATATTCTTCTTACTGTTTTTACCCCTCAGATAAAAGTATTTATCCCTTGTCGGATATATGTAATCCTCCCTCTCCGCCACTACTCTCATGAACGCCATTGGGAAATTGGCACTTCGATATTTCATCCTTATTGTCGTCGCGTTTCGACTTAACAGCCGATCAAATAATCAATTAATGGGGTTAGTGGAGAATTTGTATGGATCTACGTTTCGAAGACTTTATTTTTTCTTCCTCAATTCAGATAGTTGGTATGCTTGGTCCGAATTCCCCATTACTCCACTGATTGATTATTATCAATCTTAATATTTGATGTTCTCGGTTTTAACCACAATTATTCCTCAAGCCATTTTAATCTTAGAAACGTCCGACTTATCCCATCCAAATCATGGGAAGTTTTTTCGCAGCAGTGTAGTACAGATTTAAACAACTACAATAAAAGTAGAAAATTTAAAAAATCTTGTAAATTCTCGTTATTTCACGGACTGGGGGCGGGGGGTACCGTAAAATCTCTCGCTAATACATTTTAATTTCCATCTAAAGGTCGATTCGCACTATAATACGTCATGTTGTTGACCGACAACGTTACGTCAGTGCATTTTCTTTTATCTGTGACGTGACGTTGGCGTACCATGTTTATGCAGTGCGAATCGACTTTAAGAAAAGTTGAAACACCAATCTGAACTGTCGAAATTACAAAATCAAGAGTTTCATGCCGATGACCGCTTTTCTGACCTATTTAAAAATCAGCCCTTTTCCGGAATTTTCTCTCAATTTGAAGAATGCTGTTGTAACAGGCGATGCCGGTGCCGGTTTGATTCCAGGTTGAGTTAGAACATTATTCTAACCGTCTCTCTTTAGAAGGCAAAGCGTATTACATTTTACGTGATTCGGGGCCCACGTCAACAGTACGTTTTTCATTTCAGTTGCTTTCAATGAGTTCAATTTGCTTGTCAAGACTAAAATTAAGCTGTATAGTGACAATAGATAACCAAATTTTTGCAGCAACATGGCCATCGATACCATAGCAAATCACAAATCGGATACCTATGTATTAATTATCGGCCATGTTGCTGCAATAATTGCACTGTAGGTCCCCCTATGTATGTGAAAGAACTTCTAACGTTCGGAATCGAACAATATCACTTAGATACTTAGAAAAAAGAAAAATTTTCCTTAAATCTGGAGAGGAATTTAAATTGAGGAAACAATTAAGTTTTTCATTGTTTGTTTGCTAAATTATTGCACATTTATGTAAAAGCCCGGTCTTTAAACTAGTTAGCAAAGTTCAAATTATTGCCGACCTTATCTTCCATTGTCCTCGTCCCATGGTTGACCATTATTAGGACACTAACATCATTTTCCATGTCGGACATTACAAATTTACTTGTTTATCACGCGGCGACTTGAACTGCCAGAATTTCTCATACAATTTGAAATATTTAGGTTCTGTCCACACCTTGCAGTTTTTTCTTCGCTCCTGAAACCAGGACCTAGTTGTTTGGTTCCACGTCGCTAATTTTTACTTTCTTTCCAATTTATTTCTAGATTATACAATTAATCAGAAATATAATGATGTGCAAGAGCACACAGCTACAATTACCATTCATTTATGTACGTACTTGGCACTTGCAACCAAGGATGAAAATTAATGACCGCAGTTAGATACAATTTTAACGAAGGTTGTCTTCAAGTACAAAGTCATTTCCACTTAAACCCTCACACCAATTAAAGGTTTAATGACATTTCCAATTATCCTACGTGCAGCCTGCAGGTAAACCACCGAAAAACAAGCGAAAATATTAGCCCAATCTTCGAGGCCGTTTATTGGTTAACGAAATGCAGCCTGCTATTATTCTTTATTGCAGCAAAAAGGTAGAAAATTATATGTTTAACTATGTCAACTTGTATAATATTGCAAATTGAGATGATTTATTCTTACACTCTTCCAAAGTAAATAAAGCTCGTAAATAACTTGTGCAACAAGTTAGTAGAAAGCGACCCGCATCAGAATAAAAGAAAATTTTGGTTGATTAGAAACACATAAAAATAGAATCGGTTCAAACCCCAGAACAAATGTAATAACCCAATTAGCAAATTTTCAACAAGTAGAATGAAAAATAGTTTTCCAGAGTGTGCGTTCACTAATGATACCGATTGGCTTGTTTTCTATAATTAGCAAGCATGTAAGGTATTTATTTACGTGGAGTAGGTGCTTATGCAATTTAGCCACTTCCCGTGTGAAAGAAACCTCATGAACCAATATGTCAAACAGTGAAGTATTGTTAAACAATAAATTAGCAAATAATAAATTGTTTTTATTTAATTGTAATTTTTTATAAAATCAATTCACAAGTTTGCAGCAATCTTCTATGACCACATAATCTATTCAAAGGTAATTCGTGTGTGGCGTTATGGTCTGTTTGGAATAACGAATGTTCTATAAAATTGTGTCCACATATTAATAACTTTTTATCTATAAAAATAAATGCATATTATGAAACTATTACGAGTACACTGTAAACTGATATTTTGAGGACCTTGAGCTTTCACGACCTTGAAAGCTTCACATCGCATCGTTTGCTCCACGTGAATTTTTTTTTAAAACTGGATCAGTTTTAATCTTTTCTTCAAGGGTAAACGCTAAACAGATTAAAAACTTACGATTACAAAGTCTCGAGATATTCTCAAGGTCGCAACTTTGCAACAACCATTACCTACTCTTGAGGATTGGGTGTGCACGTTACGTAACCACCTTGACCTCCAATTTCTTTTATTCGTTTCCGGATACACCCTCGGTGATTTGGTTAAATTTGTTATGATTTAATTCTCTGTTACAGGCAATTTCCACATTCTTCCTCCTAGTCCTAACGCTAGTCAAAGGACAAGGATATGCCGGGTTCGGTTTTCCAGGAGCTTTCGGTCTCGGTTTAGACGGTCCAGCAGGACTTAGAGATCCCAGACAAAACACAGGCCCAGTAGTTTTCCCACCAGCACCCCCAGATAACGGCCAAACCAGCGGAGTTGTACCCGGAGCTTCTGGTTATGGCTTCGTTCCATCAAATCAAGGAAGTTAGTATCAACGTATCAACCACCCCGTATATTAAATTATATAAATTGCGTTTAAGACAACCCTTTCACTTAATATCGTTTAACAAAACAAATTCTAAATTAGAATTATTATCTTACGCGACATTGTTCAAAGGCGGTCATTCGATATGCGATTGGAGAACAATGGGAACTTGGTCTTTGCACGAAGTTTGAATTAATTCGCAAGTTTCTAACGGCCTGATTAACCACGGTGACAAACAAAGCTTTGCTACTTATTATAAGTTATAAGGACAAACCTCAAACTACCTTACGAAGTACAAAGCAACCCCTAGCTTTCCAATCCATCATTCTTAAATGAATTTTGTGCTGTGGTGAGTGTTCGTGCGTCTTTCAATTCGACACGTGTCACGATATTGACAAATCGAACATCAAAGAAAATTAGTTTGCAATTAAAAGAAAAATTAAACCAGGACCGGATTGAAACTACCATACATCTTTTCGTAACTGCACGAGAGGGTGGCACGTCGACACCACAAGATATAATTTAAATTACCATATTTTTTACCAAATGTATCGCACTCCATTTAACGAAACGTCAAACCACGAGGGTGAATTTTGCATAGCAAAATTCCACGTTTGAGATGTTAATAGCCGCCTTTCATTTAAATTCTAATTGACATTCGATTCTAACACTTCGGGCATATTAAAATTAATTTTAACTTGCAATTATGTAACCGCGCTAAAGTTTTGGATCGGAAAATTTTGAAACGACCCCTGGCAAATTAAATAGTTTTAGCTGTCCAAAGAGCTCCCTTTTCTAAATTGTCAGTCCGCCCCTGATTGTTGTAACGCATGAAAATTTACAACCCCGTTTGTTTCAGGTGGAAGGTCGGGAGGTCTCCATTCGTTTTTCTAAAACGCAATATCGACTTCGAAGCAAAAGTGCAATAAAAATGATCTTCAGGTGCTCTCCAAAACTACAAGCGAACTTCGTTAATTTTTCAGTTACCCACTGAAACTCCAATAACTCCAAATATTTAGTTGTTATTGTTGTTGTATAGTTTACGTTTAAGTTAACTAGGTTAATGTGTTTAATTATTGTAAATATAAATTTTAAAAATTAATGCAAATAAATTAATTTATTATAATTATAAAAGTTTGTAATGTTATTTATAGCCACCTTTAATTACCAGTTATGATTTACGACAAATATTTCATAATTTATGAAAATTTAGTTATTGTATAATTTTGTACAGGGTGTCGCAGAAGATTTCCGATAAAAAAATGTGTGCATTTTACGACGATGCCGATGCGTAAAACGAAAGTGGCTCGTTTAAAAAAAGATTTCCTTGTTCGTTAATTCGACGATGCTCCAAGTAAAGAAATTTCAATGCTAGAATGCGATAGAAAATTTCGAAAGCAGTATTTTTTTTATGGTCATCTCGGGTACCTTAACCTTCATTACTGGTAAAAAAAGCACTTAACACTTTCACTTAATTGTTAATGAAATTATCAATTAGTGCCACCCAATGCATCCATTTAACAGTTTATTGTTCGTTGCGTTGTTAAATCAATTAGGTATTTATATAATTTTTGATTTTTTCGAAAACCACATCGATTTAAAATTCCAATGTCACTTAATTTAGGTTTTATGGTAATTAATAATTTTTTCAAATAAAATTATTGAGCGTCGAGTGATAAATGCACCTCGATGTTATTTGAAGCATGAAACTTGAAAGTAACGAGTTTATTGAAAGTTAATGTTAATATTATGCTTATGTAAATCTAAATATGATGAAACTTCGATATATGCACTTTTAAAACACACGCGAACTTTTTAAACCGACGCCCTTACTTCGGCGATGAGCATGGGCGTCCCCACAACCGGGTCCGTTCTGAATCTTGCCACCGCCCCTGAGCAAAATAATCCACATTTTTCACGTGAAAATTTGAAATTTTATTGGTTTTCCAAGGTTAGCATACCTAATGACAACATTAATCAAAAGTGTTACTGAAATAGTTCAGCATATTATTTTATCCTTTGTCTCTTGTTATGGTGGTTATTAAAGTCCAATCAAATCGGCACGACTTGTGCAACCGTTATTTTTTATATAAGCGTTTTAATCCAATGTCATTTCTTAACTATAAGAGCAAAATCGCCTAATTAGAAGAAACAAACAATTCCAATAAAAATAGTTAAACTTTCTACTTTAAGTCTAAAACGTGATCGCAATTACGGCGAGTGTAAATTTGTTGGAAAAGAGATATTTCAAGCAGATAACGTGATAAGAAACAATTACCTCAATAAGTGTATGGTTATATAATTTTTATAACAATTTACCAATAAATTTAGCACTTGCAGTTGCAACAGCCAGTGTTGTCAATCGCTTTTGCTCAAGAGTCGTGCAATTTTTGCTAATCAGCGAGTTAGACGCCGAAAGATTAATTTTTCAGTTTCTTAATTAAAGAGTTTCAATTAGTGGCGCAAAAGATGTTAAAGTGATTACGATTATCTAATTGGTTCACGGAGAAAATCAAATTAAAAATTTTAGCAATCTTGTTTAAAAGCTGACAGGTCACAAAAGTCGTGCAAAATTAAGACATGATTTAAAAATGCGATAGTAATTGAATAATTTGTTCAGTTGAACCTCGTTTTTAAAATCCTACTGGATTTTCTGGGGTACTAGGATAGCGGGTTGTAGATTAATCTATTGGCGAGTTATCTTTTAGTAGTGGACACTCAGAAACTGAAAGGAGCTTCTTTGAATCCATGGCAGTGGACAAATTATTTAAAAAATCTCACGTTTGTGTCACAATTCATAAAAATTAAAGTACTTACTTACCCCCCCCCCCCCTTCCCGTCCTCAACAGATAATAAATTTTAGTAGTTCAGAAAATAGAAATTGCTGCAAATTTTCAAATTAACCCCCCTACCCAACCCACCAATTCACCAAGGGTTCCGATGCATGATTTTAATTTTCTAAAGTATGTAAAGGTATTAATTAATTGCAGATGCCATTCGATATTCTGTTTTTGGTACCAAGAGATGTCGATGTCCTACTGATTTACTTAAATCGTTCATTATCTGATTGTATTATCAGATAGACAAACCCTATTGGACTTTTGGCAAAATCTAATGGGGTTCAAAAGATATTCAACAGATGGCACCAATAAATCGGAAGGCGGAATAAATTATTTGAGCACCAACACAAATGAAGAATTACAATAACGAAGCAATTTTATGACATTCTGACTTTAAATTAACCGTCTGTTGGTTGTCATTTCAACTATAAAAGTTGTTTTCAAGACTCCCATAAGGTTTGCCAATCTTTACGTAGATTTACCCAACAGAGGCGCATTATTCATCATCAGGGCTCATTAGTGACTATAGGGTATCCTTTAGCCATGCGGTAGGTGATTGCCTAGTTTGTGCGGCCTATCAAATTCAAAATTTGTTTTTACAATTTTCCAAGTATTACATATGGTATTACAAAAAATCAGCATTTAATACTTGGAGACTGGCAAATCAAATTTTAAATTTTCACTATTTTTGAAATCTCGTTCCATGATTGCCGTAGTTGTGCGGGCCAAGGGCCGATATAAAGGGAACCAAACCAGAAGAATATTACGAAAGTGGATTTGGATGTCACCTCTCCTTTATTCGTCAAAGAAGACGATCTTATGACAAGATATCGAGAATAAATTTTAGACAATTCTAGCAAGAAGAAGTCAGCAATTCAGCAATGCCCTAGAAAGAAAAGCACAAAGAAATCACATTAATTTTCTAAGTTGTTGTAATTTCGTTACAAAAATCTCTCTTGTACCTCAAAGTTACGATTTTTTTAATGAAATGAATGAAGTTGTTTTTTTTTTGGCGTAATATCTGACAATTAGAAGGTTACGAAGCGTGATTCCCACGGTTGTGCGGCCTAAAGGCCGCACTGAACCATCAGAAGGACGTTAGGGAATGCCAGAATTTGGATTTTGTACAGTATCGGATCCAAACTGAAACTAATGAATGGAATTTCAACAATTTCCAAGGAATTCCCAGTGATTTTTTCAACAAATTCTTAATAACAGATTTCCAAATTAATGTGCACAAATTTTTAAGGATTTAATCCCCCCCCCCCCCTCCCCGCCCGATCTTTACACATGTGATTTTATTATACAGAATTCAAGAAATTCCAAAGGTTTTCTAGGAATTTCAGAAATGTTCAGAGAATTCCCAGTAATTCCAAATAAATGTACTACACAACTATTTAGGAATATTTAGCCCTCAAGTTATTTAGTAGCATGTCTATGCGGTTAGAGGCCCACGGCTTCCATAATTAGATTAGTCTTTAACCTCGAATTTAAAAATTTTCCTTCCAATTTTACTTTTAGTGACTGCATATAGTACATCCTTTGGTTAAGAAGATAGCGAATAGGCAGAATTACAAGTTGGGATTTTATTATATAGATATGGTCAAACGTAAAGAGAAATAAAGAAAAAATTACTGCGACAGAAGTACTGCCGAATCTTCTCATAATCTTATTGATGGTGAAGGGGATTTCATTCTTTCACAACTCCGTAACAAGAAAAATTCCAGAAGTCAATAATAGTGATGACCACGAGAGCTCGAGTAACTCAACCCGGTATTTCTATAATAACTCGAAACGGGTGAAAGATATAAAAAATGTTTAAACAAAAAAAAGTTCATTTTTTTGCGATGAACATTTTTGACCTCTTCAACATTTATGATAAATTTCACCGTTTTCGAGTTATTCGATAAAAAGTGATTATTGTTTTAATGTTATTTGATTTATGACGCCTTTTCTTTCAGCAACCGAATAATTAATAACGTTGTTGTGGAACACATAAACACGGGAAATCGACATCAAGTCGGGATAATCCAGGACATTCCTGAATTCCGCCAAGTCTGTGAATTTCCACACTGTAATTTAAACAACGGTCACACCAATCCACTTTTGTGATTATTTGTTATTAACTAGAAAAATTTAGCAACCTGGAGAGTTGGAATCTGTGAGTTAAGGAAAGATATGCTGGGGGGTATGGAATAAAAATAAATAAAATTTATTCCAGCTTGCCTCTATATAGCCCTTTTAGAAAGCCTTGTCGACTGACTTTTCTAATTTTCCACCGTTAGCTGTAAGACAATCACCCTAGTAAAATAATCTACGCGATCCCTGCTCCAAATCTGGATAAAATATACAAGCTAGTAGACAAGCAGTCATTAAAACTGGACGTATAATTGAGAGAGAAGCATATAAAAAATAAGCATTCCGTTATCCCCAAAGTTCTGGGTTCAACGATTTAAATTTGCAAATTGTGAACTGTGCAGTAACTTTTTGATCACCTTTTGTAATTTTGTATAGTAGGTAAAGTAAGTCGATAAAGCTCATAAATCATAACAATTGAAATAAATAATGCGAAATAGCTTTCGATGTTTGCCAAAAAAATGTTGGAATCAGATAATAAAAAAAATTCATGAATAACTTAATGAATCATAAAAATTTGAAATGCAATAAATGAATTTATAACAAAGCAAAGCTTCCTACACTTTATTTTGTATAAATTACGGATTATTTTGATTCACAATAGTTGTGTTGTTCTGAAAACGTAATAAACGTGCACCTATTATTCAAATAAGAGCCCTGCCATAATTTTTTAATGGCAAAATCTAACGAACGCCGTTCGAGTTTTAGTAACAGTAAAGTGCAGAACGAACAGCCCAAGACATTTATGTTACAATAAGTTATCATCCCGTGCTTTGTCCACGAATCATGAGGGAAGCTCGTCAAACTTTTAATGATGTCGTAAAACTTGCCCTGGTCACTGTCTCACCCAAAATTGGTTACCCAACTTCGCAATCCCTTAAAGCGATTTTCCAATACCCGCAAATTAAGGCAATTCCATTAAAATTGCTCTCTCCGAAAATATTAATTCAGTCCAAAACTTACAAAATAAAATATCTTTTGATGTAGCAGACTTTTTAATATCGAAAAGCTTCCTTTTGCTCTGACGAATTGCAGATATGGTTGTTGCGATTTTCAATTTATTTGTAGTGTAGCCTTTCATCTTCCTAAATTAAAATCGGAAGCATTCGAAATGTATAAAATAATATTTTTAAATGGAACAGACAACAGACACGAAATTAAATTTTCCCTTTTTATTTATTTTTAAATTCGCTCATCACCGAAAGCTCCTTGCTTTATGCAACCAAAACCGCAAGTTTAAGTGTCGGATTTCGACGCAGCATCATTGCCTACTTTCAGTTGTTGTTTTTTCAATTAAATTAAAATTGCCTTTAACTTTTATATCGTGAAAGAGATGTGTATGTGGAAGATAGGAAAGAGAATGGCCCTTGAATCTATTAAAGTGTATAACATTTGGGAGGATCGTAAAAAGAGGCGAATTTCATGTGCTAACTATAAATCTTTTACAGCAAGTTTATGCACATAAAGCTCTTCGTTTCGCATTATCTTTCCACGGAATTGTAAAGATTTTGAAACAAAATTAAATCGCAAAAAAACTAACCAAGTAATTATTTTTACTAATTAAAAGTTTCTACTTCGGAGTACCCACGTTGTACATGCAAGAAGTAAACAGGATAATTGGATTAAATTTTATAAATTTTTATTTTGTTCCGACAAATTTTCTCAAGTTATCGATAAAAGTATTCCTAAAGTTGAAGAGTAATGAAATTCGTAAACTTTACTTTCCACAAGTACTACCACAAAAATAATTAAACTTTAATCAAAGAAGTCCTTTTTTGCAAAAACTTAAAAATTAAATTAATTAAATTTAAAGAAATTTTCCAACAATTTTATTTAAAAAGAGCAACAAGAAACTTCTTTTTGATGTTCAAGTTTATGCAAGAGCTGTGGTAGAAATGCAAAACAGGACTAGAAAATTTCGTTGCTCGGCCTAGGGTCTCGTCGGAGAGGAGGAAAACATTTAAGCATTAATTTGATTTCGACATCCGATTTTTGAAATTTAAGCAAAGGTTTGATATCTTTGGAAAATTTATTTATTTACCTGTTGGGTAAGGAAATTCTGGCGTTTAAATTTAAGCTTCCGATTATTGGAAACTACTAAAGCTTCTTATCATTATTTCCGGGTTGATTTTATCCGAAGATTCCGTTGTAAGCAAAGACATAAATTTTCGATCTCCGAAGCAAATTGATTATTGACTATTTAAAGAGTTTATTATTTCATTTTTATACATAGTTTTTAGGATTAAAATTACTAAAAGAAGATTTTATTTTTATATGAGATTTCGAATTACATTTTCGTACGTTAGAAGGATTTTCCACTTTTTAAGGTGTTGAAATTTGACCAAAATCAGCTTGATTTTGAATCAACTGTTTTCTCTCCCCAAAAATACGTCGATTTTTTTGCAGATCCTTCTGAATTTTATTTTTGGAATAATTTTATGACTTGGATGCAAAGTTCTATCACACAGGCAGGAGACCTACAGTTTAAGGTGGGCTCCAAACCACGGTCATTTTGAGAAGGTTTACTATGCATACTACTCGATAGTCTTCCGGTGTAGGGTTTAGGCTACAGTGCTGGAATGGTTACAGCTCAATGGAAGAGGTGTAGGGCTATTACCTTGATAAAAAAAAGGCTTTAATTATGGACATTTTTTGACCATTATTAATTCTTAAGACTGGAAGTGATTATTCCGAGATATGATACCGTGGTACAGATTCCACGTTAAACTTGACGCTTCATTATGTGATCAGCAATTCAATCCGATTTGCTTTGCTTGCACCACAAGAGATACAGGCCCAAATTTATCAACATTAGGTGGGTAAAATAAGAAAATGCTTTGGGCCCAGGTAACAGGACGGAACTACTCAAAATTTTCTTGGGGAGGGGGTTAAAAGCAAAAATGTCTAACGGTTGCGTATAACTGTGTTTAAACGAGAAAATTCCCCGAAAGACTCTCTTTTGCCGCTCACCGGCACCGCATCAAAGTATTCGTCATAAATTCTTATTTTTATGAAAATAAATATCCAATATTATAAAATTATTACAAAATAAACGTTAGTAATACGCGTGGCCTTACGGCCGCTCAATGATGTTGGCAACCTATGACTCTACGATAGTGAGCTTGGCCTTCGGCCTCGCATTTCAGTCTCTATTATCTAAAGTTTAGCTTGATAATAAATAAATATCAGCTTTGTGCGATGATCTAGAAGCGGCCGAACATTTATTTCTTTAATGGCTGCTCTTATTCTCATCGGAGCTAGACGAAATTTCAGATAATTTTACATTCCCCCCCCCCCTATAAACTCTTTTGGCTGGGTTCCAAACTTGTAGATCACCTGGAAAGTTAATCTGAATAATTTTTGTAGTCACAACATCGATGTCAGATTTAAATGCGAGGCCGAAGGCCGAGCTATTTGAGGCTAGTTGTATAAAAGAAGATTATTTTCAAGTCAGAGTTAACCCAGGGATTTTTGGTGCATCAACCAATCACATAGCAGAAATCCCCGAGTTAACACTTACAAGATGACGAATCTCTGTTATACAACCAGCCATTATTGCGAATATAAGACGCCTACCTCTCAAAGCTAATTGGAAGCTTCGATTATGTAGAATCTGATAGACGTGTTAGAAACAGTTGTTTGAGTTCAAAAGTCTGCTAGTAAATATGCAGACGTAATAAATAAATTGCGTGAGTACCAATACAAACCAAGGATTATAATAATAAATCAATGTATTACGCCTTCCAATTTAGTAGTGCCACCTGTTGACGATATTTTGTACTACGCCAAGTATTTCCAAAATTCCTATAAGAATTAGCTATCCGATAGAAATAGTCTCAAAGCTCAAGAACACTAAAAATCGACGCAGAAGGCTCAAATTCGTATATCTAGTATGTATTTGGCCCTCTTGGCTCCTCCTTGCATAGATTAGGGTTCTTGAGCTTTCAAACTATCTCTACCTAGGAATCTTATCAGGGGCGGCTCGTGATTTGTTTCAATGGTAGGGCACAAAATTTAAAGAAAAATAGAAATTTACCGTATATTTATTTACTTTCAGAATAATTTAATTCTAACAGTGTAGCGATAACTTGATGTATATTACTTTGGATACATTAACCAAATGAAATACTCAAAAGTCAACAAGAGAAAGTGAAAAATAGAAACCGTGGGGTCTGGGGTATGGAAACCCCCAGCATTCGCGATTTACATTACTATTGGTGGCGCCACTAACTACGCCAATATGGCTGTATTTGGGCGTATATCTTGAAATTCAAAGTCATTTTATGGTGAAACCTTGCAATAGTTTTAGCGCATTGTTAAATTTCTTGTAATGTTTAGTTAATTAATTAACTTTGTTATATCTTGAGTCTAAAGAACGTATTCTTATTTTCATTTAATACGTTACTTACTTATTTGAAATTCTCCCGCATGGTGGCGCTTTCTTAATGTAAATTAAGAGTCGTCCATAAAGGACGTCCATGCCTTGGTGGAATACAAAAAGTGACTAAGTGTGACGTCCGCATAAAAATCCCATTTTTGGGATTTCCAAGAAAATTGTGTTTGAATATTTTTTTAAGTAATATTTGGTAATAATTATTTACGTATAAGCGACAGAAACAGACACTTTACGAAATGAGCGAGAAATATCCGAAGGAGCCCGAACGACGCGACGTAAAGTAAGTAACTTGATGTAACATGCATGGTAAAGAGTGGAATTCCGCTGAGGTGAATTAAATTACTATGGTCACGAAGGTTGCACCGGAATAGCTGATTTTCGCTTTAATTAATCTCGACGTATAATTCTGCACTCTTTGTGATGTTCTGGGAAAAAAAAAATTTACCCTTTAAATTCTAAATGTCATGTAAACAATGTCGTGTCAAGTTCGATTTTAGACAAATGAGGGGGTCCTTGATTTGTGACCATAGGACGTTCATGAGGAGGGGGTCCAAAGATTGTGACAAGGGGGGGGGTTCGAAAAGTCGGATAAAAATTGTGGACATCCTTTATGGACGACTCCTTAAAAATATTATCATGGCAAATCAGCATTATAAAGTAGTTCTTAAATTCTTATCGCCCGATGAGGGGCGATTTACCGTATATTATTTACTTAAACTAAAAAATTCCGTCAAGTCCGCGATTCGAACCTACAATTTGTAACTCAACCAGCGAGTCACTGCAGGGTCACTGCACAAAAAAATCAAATTTAAAAATATTTCGACCGCTTGGATACGAAATATTTCATAACTTTGTTTTACGAACCATAAAAATTAGGGGCTCTACGCTATTGTCTATTCTGCCTAGGACAAAGTACGCCCCTGACCCTGATATTATAATACGTCTTTCCCAGCCAGATAATATACTCAATGCACCCCCATATTTATGTACATACAGCAGAATTGAAATACTTTGTAATCAGAAATCTCAGATTCGAAAAAATAAATTTTGTAGCTGCAAAAAATTTTTTAACAGTATGTAACGATCGTTCTCAGTGTTCCTTAAACCTGCAAGAGGTGGAACACGGACCTCTTATATGAGGAAATTTACTTAAAAAGTTCAAAAAAACAATTTGCAAAAATGCATGCAAACAAAAATTTTCAAAAAATCACGTACAACTTTTAATTCCCGACTTTTCCTAAAAATTATTCGTCCCTTCAAATCATTAAAATTTTGCAGTTAATAGAAACAAACGTTTTTCTAGATGAACAAATACGAAAAGAAGTATAGTGTATAAATTAAGCCTCTTTTAAGTTTTTCGACAGATGGACAATTAAAAATCATTCCGAAACATGTAATTATTGTGTTTCTGCCGTAAAACATGCCAAATTTAAGCGGAGATAAGGAAAACATGATAATTTCCATTTTAAAAGATTTAGAGCCAAAAATTTATTGTTTCTCGTGTTTTAAATTATTTCCTGCAAGTATAATAATTGCGTGACTGTCTTATTTCGTAGTCTGGTGCACATAATTGCAAACACAATGCAGCAACTATGCAGTTACATAAATTAAGCACTTTTTTGGGGATCGACACCACGAGATCGTAGATAATGAGTCGCAATTTTTGTGTTTCCTGTGCTTAATTTTATTTTTAATTGACGAATTTCGACGATATATAAAAGACAAAATTTGATGGTATGACCAAATTGATATTTTGATTGATTTCCTTGACAAATTTCCTGCTGCTCTAGTTTTGGGTTAGGGTTCCAATTTTGAATAAGAGTAACTTCGTTTAGTTTCTTTAATAATGGGGATGAGGGCTAAGCAAAATGTGTTGCACAGGAAGTGGTGGTCACGGAGGCAGATGTAGTTTCGGAAGCGCCACATTCACTTCCTGTTTGTCCACTTCTATACAAGAACAAACGACGCATCAGCCCAAACGTAATCGAATAAAAAAGTTTGGATTTACACTCCAGCTGTAATTTCATCATACACAAAGAGGTGAAATGGCAATATTAAACGAGTGAATAATTAAGATGGCTTCGAGCATAAGCCAAGTAGGTCATCCTTAGGGAAAAGGCAATACCTAAATTATCTAATATGGGAAACCCTTCAAATACGAAGCGCTGCGTAAATTCGGCGAAGCTTTATAAAATAGAACAGGTATTGGGGTGGTGACAGTGCGTGTGCGTTGTTAATTAAACCTATATCGATTAACTCTACAGGGACTATGCACCACTGCAACGTCTAATATTAACCAACATCCCCTATTTCACTAACAAAAATATCATCAAATGTGCCCTCACTATTATACCTAATTTTCAACTACGAACTTTCATTTAATAAACTGCCTTCAAATTAATTTTATTTTCTTCATTTTTATATCGAATCAATCTCAAAAATGTTCGAAAATGTGAAGGGTGAATCAACTTGCTTACACATTTAATTTCAGAGTCTTTGTATGCACCCAAGCCATGTTTCGAATTTTTTAGAATTGCGCGTAATTGCCCTCGTAGGGAAGGATGCTCTAATTTTATGTATCTCTAAATATTTTTTATTACTATCAAACGTAGTTCTTCACGAGAATTGGTGCAAAATAATAAAAAAATTAAAACGCGTTTTGGTTTAATTAACATTGTGAACTTTTTCCAAAATAATTTCAATTAAAAGCGACGTATCTGCTTGACATGAATTACAAAACAATTTAATATTTTAAACGAAACACCCTGTATTATAGTACATACTCAAACAAAGTTGAATTCTCTACATATTCATTTATTATTTATTTTTAATTTATTATTACTGCTGCGATATTACTATTTTCATGTGTTTGTTTAACAATTAATTCATAAATTCTTGAAAGATTAACTATCTCTATTAATAGTTGTGTACTTTTGTTATGCACAATTCAACATAAGTTATATATTATTTATTCTATTACGAAACAGCAAAATTTCAAGACTTAAAATGCTATAATTCAATTTTTTTTAAAAAGGGGAGCAACTTGATGCATTTCTTTCAACTTTTATTTAAGATCCTACTACCCAAACATCAGTTTCTGAGTTATTGTACTTACAAAATTATGTAATTCTTGCCAGTGGCGGCTGGTACGGAGAGGGCGCTAAAACAAGATTCCCCGGTCGACTCCGGGTAAGGAATCGTTTAAAATTTCTTGTACCGTCTCCATACTTCGGAGGGCACGTAAATCCGTCGGCCCCATGATGTTAATGGTTTGCCATCATAACAATAAAAACAAGTATACATCGAAGGTCGGTCCAGAAAAGTACCGAAGATGTAAAAACCAAATGCTCATAGAACTAATAACACAAAAATCGAACAATTACGATATACATTGATGACAATAATCCATCTCTGTGCGGCCTTTAGGCCGCACAACCTTAGCAATCACGTACTAGATGTTCAAAGGCAGCCGTTCCAGATAGTAATAAAGCCGAATTTTGTTGAAAAATACTCATAAAACTAATAGTTATGGATTCCTAACACACCAACACAATTAAAATTGGTAATGTTTGGTAAATTCAATAAAATCACTGTAACAGTTATAAATTTAGAGGTGCATCCTAATATCCAAAATAATATAGGATATTCCAATTAAAAGAGTAAGAGAACTAGCGAAGTTTTCATTATTAAGTTACTCTAAAAATTAGCTCCGCAGGCGAATTTTGAAAATTTCAAGTTCAGTAAATATAATACGTCAAGTAATAGTTTCGAAAACTTCAAAAAATATACTTGACAACATTAACAAATACTGTGACAAACCATAAGTAAGCCATTTGCAACTCAAGAGCTCAGGGTAAGAGGATTCATGAGTCCTGAGATAAGACTCATGAAACTTTATTACTCGGTTAAATTAAAATTGCTCTCTCTTAAGGTCTGATTTAATTATACAAACTTATCTCAAGTTTTTCTCGAGATTACCTAAAAAACGATGGATGCTCAAGAGGAATGAGAAGATTTTCCGTATTCGGTAAATCTCCACAGTCACCCTTACATAAATTTGACTATGAATAATTTAATGGTTAAAAAATCATCGGAGTTCAACCTTCTCCTTCTGATTTTAGGCATAGGCGACCTCTCTGCCGTCATAAGGAAGACAGTCCTATCTGCATTTTCATAGTTTTGAGATATTTCATTTATTTAACTTGTCTAGGATTTAGGACAAACTAAGTAATTAGAGGTTTTATGAAGTTATCTCGCTACAGGAAGGACTTTTACGAGTAGGAAGGGTTGGGCCACATGTAGATAGGACAGAAAATATCAAAACATGAAAATTTGCAGATACGACTCTCTTCCTTAGGACGGCAGCTCTCTCCTATGTATGTGTTGTGCGTTGGAAGTATTATCACATACATAGGGACCTATTGCTTAACGCGGTTGCGAACTGCGAGAAGTGTATACATTTCATCTCCGGAGAGGCTATCCCGAGTAGAGGAGACAGTCAGAATAAAGTTTTTACTGAGCCCGGAGTCGACCCGTGTATTAGCAGCAACGCAATTAACCGTTTAAGCTGATCACCGTCCCACTTCAACCTTAAACAATATATTCTATGTGATTCGACATTTTATTTGTAAACAGGTTTAATTAAATTTTAACCCTAGAGAAAGCAGAGTATAGCGGTCTTGCCTTGTCTTCACGGTGCTGTGAAGTACCAGGGTATACCATTATACCCTCCCCCGTTAATTGAACTGTTTGGATCTATAATGCTGCAGAGTTGGTAAATTTTGAACCGTATCCCTTGTGACGGTGGCAATGCAGGTAGGGATCGACTAGTTCTTGGTCACCTGGTCGGACCTATAGTTTAACGTGGTATTCGAACCATGGCAGCTTATCTTCAGATAATCACTTCCTCGTCGGCGTTGTTTGTCTCTTGACAGAAACGTCGACGTCGTGACGAATTTTATATTAAGAGTAAAATTATTTAAGAAAAGCCGGGTCTGTGATCGACCCCCTTCGATTTGGCAGATTTTTTGTGGGCACATTACCCATCCGGGGAGTAGTCAAAAGCCAAAATATTACGTCCCAAAAAAAATTATTGGCTGAGCTATAGCTATTCTAAGTTTTTTTTCACAATTTTTACTTGAATTTGGGTATTTTCGATTACGCAGCGGGTTTTCGCACTATGTGGCTGAAAATGGGTTTCCTTATGTAAAATTGACCGAGGAACAAGACTATAGCCACAGATTTCACCTACGACCAATGCCTACAGAAATATTGACCAAAAACACTCGAAATTTACCAAAAAAGTCCCAAATCTTGGGCAAACTGTGAAAAAAAAAAATTTCACTATATTAGACCGCCATCTTGTAGAAAATAAACCAACGAATCCAATGAGCACACTCCCAGATTTTTAGCACGAACCGTTCAGGAGATCAGCGGCGTCAAAGTTAGACGTTTTCGTTTTTTCTATAAAAAATGACATTTTCTACCTTTTGGGACAATGTTCGACCTACAGGACTATTTTGCGACTCCTGACTCTCCAAATGGTGCATTGATAGGTTATTTTTATCGAAAGAGACTTATGAGGTGCTGGCTAGAATGATTTAATTTATTTTAATACGAAACCAAATAGTAATAAGTGCCTCTAACGAGGCCTTCTCAATATTCTAAGAGCGTACATTTTGTCCAGATCAGAGGAAGTCAAGTACATTCTATTTAGCTTCTCCTCAAGTGCGACTTCGCAGAGCACATACGGAAGTGGAATTGTCGCAGTGTTGATATCTTCTGGCCAGTTCAGCTCCTTAGCTGGCAACTTTGGAATCAGGAGAGATACATCAACTTCTGATTCATCGCTGTAGATGTCGGTGATCATAGCAATGTATCTGTTCTTTGCCAGCCTAACAACAACATACATTCCACTGGCAACACTCAAAGTTTCTGATGGTCTGGGAGTCTTGGTAAGGGCATGAATCAACGAAGGCTCATGAAACTGGTCATTCGAAATCTTCCAGCAAGCTACTGAATTGTCTGAAAAAAAGGGATGCAAAAAATAAATTGGAAACTTGAGAAAAAAATAGGTACATAAAGAGAGTCACATCAATTAACGTTTGATTCTTTTACCTGTGATCTGTGATTGGCTTTATGAAATGGAATATTCTCGTTCCAGGTACTGTCTCCAATTTTGGCATAATGTTTATTTGCATTTTCCTCAGATCTTCTACTTCAGACTTTGAAACAAACTGAAATATAAATTTACCGCTCATCTCTGCAGTACAAAATTCGAATAAGTCAAGCGCATTGATATTTTAGTTGTCCAGTGGTCTCTGCAAGCTGCATGTCTTGCCTTCCTTTTGACAGAGCCACCATCAGCATCACACTGTGATTTTCCGTGGCTGGTTGCATAATAAGTATGCGACACTTCAAACCCAAACTCTAATTCTTGAGTGCAAAGATTCTTGAAATACCCTTTGCTCTTATACTGGCTTGCAAAGCCATCAGTCGCATATTCAATTCGTCTGACGTGAGGGAGATTTTGTTTTACACATAATGTCGTTTTTTCTTGAAATTTATTCACTAGAGCACTAGAGGAACATCATGATCCAGATCATCTGAAATGAATATAATGCTCCTGTGTTGCAGTTCATTGCTGCTATCTTTGAAATAAATGACTGTGGGATGAACTGTTGCTTGTTTCGGTGACCAATGGTATGACTGCACAGCACACTAAGAGGGAGCTCAGCAAAGCGCACGTTTTCCAGCTTCTTTCACGTCCCGCTGCCCACATCGAGTGCCAATGGATGGCAGGGAACATCGCAAAATAGTCCTGTAGGTCGAACATTGTCCCACAAGGTAGAAAATGTCAATTTTTTATAGAAAAAACGAAAACGTCTAACTTTGACGCCGCGTATCTCCTGAACGGTTCGTCCTAAAAATCTGGGAGTGTGCTCATTGGATTCGTTCGTTCATTTTCTACAAGATGGCGGTCTAATATAGTGAAATAATTTTTTTTCACAGTTTGCCCAAGATTTGGGACTTTTTTGGTAAATTTCGAGTGTTTTTGGTCAATATTTCTGTAGATATTGGTCGTAGGTCAAATCTGTGACCATAGTCTTGTTCCTCGGTCAATTTTACATAAGGAAACCCATTTTCAGCCACGTAGTGCGAAAACCCGCTGCGTAATCGAAAATACCCAAATTCAAGTAAAAATTGTGAAAAAAAAACTTAGAATAGCTATAGCTCAGCCAATAAATTTTTTTGGGACGTAATATTCTGGCTTTTGACTACTCCCCGGATGGGTAATGTACCCACAAAAAATCAGCCAAATCGAAGGGGGTCGATCACAGACCCGGCTTTTCTAAATAATTTTACTCAAAGGCTTTCTTGGCAGATTATCCCGGAGGTTTGCTGTAGTAATGATCAAGAAAGACCACACAAGTTGAAGGAACTTGTTCTTTTCGTGAAGAACAAGGGATGCAGTTTTAGGTCGTGCCCAGGACCGCAGTGTAACAATCGGAACGATGACTTTTTTTAAGCACTCTATATAGTTTTAACATTAATAATTCTTATCTATATATTCTAGGAGTTGTCGGCGCTGTTGCTTTGTTTAGAACCTTCGTGACTGTTGGGAAGTCAACCGGGTTTGATACTTTAATAGACTAAATTCAACCCATATTCTGGATCATAAAGGATCATTAAACAATGACCGGATTTAAAACAAAACCACGCCGCAGATATCCGGGGTTTGAGGTTATCCTCCGATCGTCTCACAAATTTTAAATGAAAGAAAAGCGAAATTTCCTCATAAAAACTCGATAATTGGATTAAAATGTAAAGAATAATATTGTTAATTAAATTTTGTAATAATCGATTCTGGGAAAGTGGGACTTCCATTTCCATAAAAGTTTCCTATCTTATTAGTGTTAAGCGCCCTTAATTCGATTATCTTGCATTGATCAGATTACTAACTGCATTATTGCATTGGGATTTGAAGAAATCGATAGGGAAACTTTTAAAGACCATGACAGTCCTTAAATATTTTCCGTTGTTTGTATTAGATCCGGCACCTCATTTTTCAAAACCAAATGACGAATGAAACGATTGCAATAAAAATGCAGCACTAACTGTTGTGATAGCGAGTGAGTTTACGACACCCTTAGTACATTTTATTGTTCTTTTCCTTGGTTTTTACTTTCGACTACGGACCTTTTATGAGCGACTTCCACTAAAATACAAATAAAACGCTAAGCATCTTCAATCTCTTTTGAAAGCTGGAATTGAGGCGGCTGGACCACCTCTCTACGTGTTATTTGATTTATTGGGTGCGGCTTCTGACCCCCTATATCTTAATAGAAAACCTCCACCCTCAAATAGCAACGAACTCTTCTGGTATTCGTGCAGCAAACATTACACGTTTAAGTTTATACATCAAAAGCGCCCATGGTTATACACTTTCAGATAATTTATTTACTGAACTCAATTTTCAGTTGGTAGTTAATTTCGCTTCACAAATGTTCATTCGATTATAAAAGGTTGCCTTACAAAAAATTCCTTCAAACTGCACTGCACAAACTTTCGTTAGCAAAAAATTTTAATTGCCAAAGTTAATCACAAATTGTTTAAAAATTCGATTTCAAAGGACGCTCAAATATGCGAAATATGCAGAGGTGTATTACGAGTGTCTCTTGATGAAAACTATAAAGCTTCCGCTATAAAATGCGATAATAGAAATTATGTTCATTTAATTACGAGAACATTTTGGACGTAGTCTCAACTCGTAAAATATTTTCCTTATGACTACTAAACGACCTAAAACCGCGATATTGCATTCATGTTCTAAATACAAGCGAACCCCTTTTACTTATTTTCGATCGTAAAATGTCCAAAATACATACTAAAATTATTACGGTACCGTAGGGTGTTTAGACGCGATCATGCCCAGGGATGGACTGGCCCTCACGTTTTCTGAAGCCGACAATCCGAATGCCTCCTAATGACCTTCACGTATAGTCACAATCCCCCTAAATTCCCAATGTTACAATTAATAACTTAAAATAAAGACCGGCATCGGCACCTGGACGTTGCCAGTCCACCTCTGCGTGTTTTTTTTAGATTTTTACGAGCACCCTATTGCTTTGACTAAAATAAATTAAAAAGATGAACAGACAAATTAAAAACGTGTAAAAGAAAAGAAAATTTGTTTATGGCTTACGACGGCAGCCGTCGGGACAGTTTTATCTTATTCTTAATTTGACACAGGTGGGACTGGAAAGCTAACTTCAACTTTCTATGTTTATAGTAAAGTGAATAAGGAAACACGAGACTGTACAATTATGTTCATTTTAAATCAAGTGAAACTCCCAGTCTACTAGAAACAACAGAATTTCATTACAATTTTCATGGTATATAAATATCTCTCTTCCTCCTTTATAATCAAGATTAATACCACGTGTCCCATTTCGGTACTTACTCGCGTTAGTGAAATTATGAGTTAGTTCTTTACTGCTCTCGAGATACCGCACGACTTTCTGGGAATAGTTTTAAAAATAAGCCAAGTTTGTCGGTAATTAAAGTAACAACAGTTAGCGCTAAGTCACCGCTCCGGAAGAGCGATTGATTGTAAAGAGGATTGATTGGACGTAACCTAACTGTGAGAACAATTTCGGATATATACTTGAAACGACAATGTAAAATATGCTGGAAACTTTGTTGTTTTATCACATTTTGTCGAAAACATTGGAATTTATTCGGCCATAAACATTAGATCGATGTTATCTTAAACGTCGCTCCATTCGTCCAAGTCCCCCATATTCATAAAAAGCATACAACATAAACATGTATTATTACACAACTGTAAATCTTAAATCGTGATGTATTTTTTATTTTTGGCACAAAATATAGCGTTTTCTTTAACAGTCGATATATTTGTTTCGCGATAGCCGAAAATGCTGAAGAAGTTGAGCTAACCATAACCAAACGTCTCGTGCTACCGAAATGCGTTAAAGCCGCTGGCGCGAAAATAATTCACGAGTTTTTTTGATGCTGCTCATAAAAGAGCATCCGGTGTTGAATGGTGAACGTAAACACGTGTCCGTAGTTGGACATTGTTGACGAATAGCTTGTAGGAAGAAGTATTGTTTGCAAAGACCATTATTATATCAAACGGGAAACCACGCAGCAAGGAGCAAAGCATATACATTTATCATGGATTCATTCTTTTCTTCAAGTTTAAAGTCGATACATTTTATTTTAGATATCGATTTATATCGGGCCATCAGGCATTTCTCTCGTTTTATATTATTAATCATTCGGGGGGCTTCTAGAAAAAAAGTTCAACAAAAGTTATGAAAATTATTAATTAAGACCGAATTGCAATATTATTTAAATACTATGAGAAAGAAACTTTTTCATCATTAATCCTGAAGTATTACAAGGGTGTTCCACTTAACCTGATTCTAATATTTAATTGGGCAATTTTGGATATCCAACGTCACGGAAATGTAAGCAACGCATTTAATTTTTTTTTGTCAATTCACCCTCAGATATTGAACTAATTTTCAGTTAATTCGATGTTTTATCAATAATGCATTGTTTGTACAGCAGTTGCGGCTGCACAAACTGAACGCCACTTGCAAACCACGAACACATTCAGCGTTTTGAAACAGTTCAAATTTTAGATTAGATAATTCCGATTTAAATTCAAATTTCTCATCCGAAGATAAACTCTAAATCAAATTGTTTTAATTTGTGTATTTAGCAAAAATTATAAAACGATTTGCAAATATTTTGTTATCCTTTAACTGAAATGTTTAACCAGCAGGAGTCGTAGCGAAAATTTAATCGATTATGCTTTTTTTATCCCGTAAAGAGATGGGGGCAATTGGAAAAGTGTAGTAGACCGAAAAATTTATTTCGACACGCTTTTTGGTATCAAGTTAAAGCAAATATTATTTATTACGTAAACGCTCAGATCGTTGTTTCTTCCCCAGCCATCCCTAACCAATTATGAAAATTATTCGACGTAGAAGCCCCTCTTAGATTAATTTAAGTTAGATTATGCAATATTTAATTTAAGAAAAATTTTGGAAGGTCCTGTTTTACCTTGCACGAATTATTAAATTTTTTTTTTACAATTTAAACCTTCAGAGTTAATGAAATTTTATAGTAACTAGGATCGATTGCACCGACATCATTAAGGCCCGTACTAATAGTCGAGGCTTGAGGCCTGATCTAGGATTAAGCCTCAGATTTCCTTCAAATGCCTGTTATTGCTGTGAAACGGACTAAATTTCAGTGATCTGATTGGTAGAAATTCGGATTTATGAATCTAGGATTAATCCTCTGCCTATTAGTACGGGCATTAAAGATTTACCTTTACGTTGGCATTTAAATCAAAACTTCAGTGGACCTCGCAAAGTTATGTTAGCTTCATCGTAGCTTAAAAGCTACTTCGTTTTAATGAATAACCTACCGTGATTAGACTTTGTAATATTAAAATTAAAAAAATAATTTTAGTTAATTATTGGGGAATACTATAACCCTAAAACTCGGATTATGCATACGCCGCACCGTAATATCACTCAACATACTTAATAGTTCTGTCGGCGACTGAAAAGAAACTTTATAACGATAATGGAGAAGTTTAAATCCTCAAGATTAGCTTGAGATCATTTGCGACTCTACAAAGTGTAAACAGGTAAACAGATTACAGATAGGTTTTCATCCTTCGGTCTCGCTTGGTGACAATGCATTAAGGTCATAGTGGTCGGCCAACTTAGATGCCTTTAACCATCTGGTACGTGATTACCGAAGTTGTGCGGCCCAAAGGCCGCACTTAAAAAGATTATTACTATATACAATTGTTTGTATATAATTTGGTGTATAGAGCACTCCATCTCGGTTAATCCGATGAAGACGGAGCTAGTACTATTTACCAAGAAAAGAAAGCTAATGAGCATGGTAATGCCAAGCTTAATGGGAACTCCTCTGAAACTGGCTGACAATGTCAAGTATCTAGGCATAATACTTGACAAGAAGCTAAATTGGGGGAAACATCTACAAATTAAATTAAGGAAGGCGGGAATGGCATTCTGGCAGTGTCGAGGGCAATGGGGCGATCATGGGGACTTCCCCTAATCACCCTCTGGCTCTGCACAGCCGTTGTTCGACCTATGCTTTCCTACGGTGCACTTGTCTGGTGGCCTAGAACCAAGCAAGTAACAGCGGCGTCCTCCTTGCACCGGATTCAGAGAATAATCTGTCTGGCTGTAACTGGAGTGATGCGAACCGCCCCCACTTCGGCGCTTGAGGCCCTTCTCTGCCTCCCACCACTTGATCTTCATGTGCAGGAGATGGCGGTCAAGGCTGCCCTTAGGCTTCGTAGCTGGCGGCTATGGAATGATAGGAATGGAGCTGTGGGACATATGCGGATATAGAGGGACTACTCGGCGAGTGTACCCCTTCTGCATATAGAGTCTGACAGAATTCCCCCTAAATACGTATTCAACAGGAAATTCAAAATCCTGCTAAATCCACCAGCAACTGACGAGAATGACATTTGTTTATTCTCTGACGGTTCCAAAAATAATGTTGGATCAGGGGCAGGAATCTTTTCTGCCGAACTTAATCTGAACATGAGCATATCACTGGGCAAGTACACGTCGGTTTTCCAAGCGGAACTCATCGGTATATTGCACTGTGCAAAAACAGTCTGGGACAAAGGTATCCATGACAAAAACATTCAGATATTTACAGACAGCAGGGCAGTCCTTCTGGCACTTATGAGCCACAAGATCACCTCTGGGCCTGGTGCTTGAATGCATCCGGGCCCTGAATCAGATATCAAATCAGAATGTCCTTTCTCTTCACTGGGTTAAGGGACATCAAGGCAATGAAGGTAACGAGAAGGCAGATGGTCTGGCTAAAGCCGGCTCAAATTGTCATCCCTGCGGCCCTGAACCGATGATTGTGCCAACCGTCAAAACCCTAGATACCCTTCTAAAACATCATAACCTAGAACTGCATTCCAGAAGGTGGGCCAACGAAACTGAATGTAGACAAGCAAGGGCAGCGATAAAAGCACCCTCCAGTAAACATTCAAAATACTACTTGAAGTTGTCCAGAGTCAATCTACGGATAATTGCAGGGATATTAACTGGACACTGCAAACTGAACAAACACCTTAACACGCTGGGGATCGTAGATGAGCCAACGTGCCGGGGCTGTAATGAATCAGACGAAACAGCGGAGCATGTGCTCTGTCACTGCCCAGCTCTAGCGTCAAAAAGAGGTACCATGTTGGGGGACTTCAGGCCTGACATGGCCAGAATTAGGGGCATCTCGCCTGCCAGAATCCTGAAGTTCATCCTTCAGCTGGGATGGCTCGAGGAGTGAAGGGGCGGGGGCCACTAAAATGGAGGTAGTACAATGGGCCCGGTCTAGTGGCCTAAATGCGCGTGGGGTCTTCGACCCTACCCTCCTACCTAAAATTCCAGAATCCAATATACAATTGTTTGACCTTTCTTTGACTTATCACATGTTAAATATTGTGACTGTTCGAAATACAACCAAGTCAAATTATACTAAATATCTCTATTTGGGATTTATGATCTGGTAACACCGATTCAAATTTACCTGGATTATATATAGTATATTATGCTCCTGGATAATAGCAATTTTTGGATCTTCATATTGGTAATGCCTGAATTTAGTTTAGTACGTAGGAAATTGAACTCTTTAATTGGTGCATAGTAAGTCCATCGCTGACTTTTTGATGAGTGAGTGAGGACTACTAGCTATATATGCTGCTCCAATTCAATAGTGAGATATCTTATAGATATTTATCTGATAATATCTGACTGACTGAGATAATGATACAAAATCTTAATATGCAATAGTAAGACAGAACAATTCGTGTGCGCTATTACTATTGCTGAAATTACGATTAATTCATACCGGCTGAAATACTTCACTAAATAAACAATTTGTTTATTCAATAAAAACAACCTGTCAACTTAATATCAAATCAATATAAATAGATAGGACCTTAAAACCCACAACTGTATGTACAATTCTTAAAAATATCTCAGTATTGAATTGGAACAGAAACATTTATGTGCTAGACCAGGGATGAGCAACCCACGGCTCGCCACACTTTCTCGTGCGGCCCTTAAAAGATTTTACATTTCGACTCTTAAGGATAGGTTTATTTTGTTAATAAAGAGATAATTTGAGTTCATCATTCATTCAGTGTTTGTATAATCATAAGTTTCTTACATGCGGCTCGCATAACATTTTTAAATTTGTAGCTGGCCCTTGTAAAAGAAAATGTTTGCTCATCCCTGTAGTAGACGGTTACTATATAAGATAACGCCGGGTAGCATTGACACATCTTAACAAAACAAAATTTTTCACTCATAAAAAAATGAGTGACTGGCTTATAATACACCAATTAATAAGTTCAATTTGCTAAGTGATAAATTAAGGCATTGAATATGAAAATCCGTAAATTATTATTATCCAAGCGAATTTGAATCGAGGAACGATGGATACGAAATCCCGAAATAGGAGCGGTTTGCTGCATTTCGAAGTGCCGACAGATGAAAGCGAGGCCGAACAAAAATTACTATACGTATACTTATAGATAATAATTTCCCTCAGTGCGGCCTTTAAACCGCACAACCTTGGCAATCACGCACTGGATGGCTAGAAGCGTCCAGATTTTAAATTATGGCCTAATAAGTTTAGAATAAAAAACGATGAGTTTTTCAGGTATGGGCGTAATCCCGTTGAATGAGGCCGATGGCAGACAACTCTGCGGCCTGCAACACTCACAATGCTCCTGAATGAGGATTCTTTTTCGCGTCTATCGCAAAAATGTCGATTAGTTCTCAAAGTGTAAGTTTAAGTTCTGTATTTTTTATCGAAACATACAAAACCGAGCCTACGCCCGTGCAAAATTTCAGCTTTCCAGATGATCTCGAAGTGTTCAAAGTTTGTTTTCCGACTAGCAATCGGAAAATTATAGAAAAAAGTTTAAAAACAAACCGAGCCGTGTTAGTGTTTTGATACTGCACTGGGAAGTCATTACAGGATAAATTCATGTTATTTTATCATCGTTTCAATTCTTCTAAGTGCGGCTATTAGGCCGCGCAACCATAACAATTTAAAAGCGGCCGAATGGTTACATAAATAAAGAAATTGCATAAAACTGAAGGAAAATACTTAAAAATTGAAAACAATTTTAGAGGTCTGTACTATAATATGTGAGCTAGAAATACCAAATAATAATAAATTATAGGCTATGGATTATTATACTATAGTGGACTATGGGAAAATCCGGCCAGGCAAGGTGAAAAACAATCTTGTAAATAAATTATAAAAAAATTACCTTGGCCGAAGTTCTTCTCCGTGTGTTAGCCCAGACAAAAAAGTTGAAAAACTGGTTTGAGCTTTCAAAAATCTGGACATGCCGAAATTTTACAGACATATGTTTTTGACTGGTCAAATGAACCACCGTAAAGTCCCCTGTCGGCTTCTCCATAATTGGAGATTTCAGTTTCAGTAATAATTTGGTTAATTTAATTTTTAAAGAAAATTCTCATCAGATTAAAATTGTCTACAAAATAAAGGTTTCAAAATTTGCATAAATTATAAAATATATTATTCCTGAACTGAAAATCAATACTAGGAAGGTGAACTGTGTTTTATTTAAAAAAATTGGAACAATCATTTAAAAATGAATGAGTTTACTTGCAAAAAATTTGAGAAAAACCAAGTTTTCCATCCGAGCACTGATAAGCAGTGGATTAAATATTCATTGGCGTAGACTCAATAAATTACTAATTAACGATTGTAGGAAATCTTTACCTAACCAAACTTCGCGTTTAAAAATTCTCATAACAAACCGAATAATAGCTACATACGCGGTATTCCCAAATAAGTTCCCAAAACCCAACTCTGGTATCAACTTGAAAAAATAAAATATTCCAATTCCGTTGCAATATTGGCAATTTACATTACCGTTGGTGGCACCACCAGCAACAACCGCATGGCTGTGTTTGGACGTATATTTCGAAATTCAAAATCATTTTATGGTGAATGTTTCCAAAAACTTTAGTATGTAATTAAATTTATTGCAAAATGTTTTGTTAATTAGTTCACTTTATTATGCCTTGAGACTGAAGAATGTATTTTTATTTTCAGTTAATACGTCACTTGCTGATTTTAAATTCTCCCGCATGGTGGAGTTTTCTTAATGTAAATCGCGAATAATTTAAATCTTTGTTAAATCCTGAAATGACATTGGTACAATCTCCCCCTCAACCTTTCAAAAAATTTCAATAAAGCTAATTCATCACCTTAAGTGGTTATTAAAGCATATTTTTGTGGGGGTTCGACGATTCGTTCAATTTTTGTGTAACATAACTTCCCTTTTAAAGACAGCGGGTTAGTCTTGATTGGCACATTATGTTATTAAATTAATGCGGCTGGCTCCAGTGTGTAGCTTTTCATACACAAATTTGGTAGCAATATTGTGCTTCCCTTGATGCACCTCGGGGGATGCTGCGGTATAACGTCACTGCAACAACAACGTTGCGGTTATTTTTTTCTGCGAGCCAGCTTAATCGACAATTTTAGTTAAATTTCTCGAGGAGAAAAAGTGGAATGGACATGGAAGTGTGTTACGAATGTTTCAGCTTTGTAATTCGATGTTACAAAGAGTAACGGAATTCTGTTAAGTGGAGTTGTCAGCGGATTTGCATACAATGGTCATAAATTCATTGCACCTAATTGAATACGACAGGGGTGGCACGGGTGCGGTTGGTCGATGAAATTGATATATGCAAAATCTATCGGAAACAGGGCAACCATAAATGTATGTTATTAGAGCTTTGAGCGCACAAAAAGTTTAAATAAATTGAACCAATATTCTGAATAAGTTAGCGTCGAACGTCAAAAGCAGAAACTTAGACCCTCGTAACAATCAAGTAAATTTTCTCAAATCTGTGAAACGTGCTTTTCTTTTTCCTTAGTTGACCGTTGACTACTTGACAATTCTTTCCACATGTCACTTTGTATTCCGTGCCCTTAGAAAGCAATTCGCTCCCTCGTACACCGACAACTACGCATTTGAAGTCGCGTCCTAAATTTAAAACAAAAGAAATATTTGAATTTCGTTTGGACGACGAAAGCCGCTAACAAAGAGTTCGGAGGTTGGTGAATATTTCCACTCGAAATCTTGGACGTGATCAAGTAAATAAAACAAATATCTGGACTTTCGGATACCGAACGTAAGGGTGCAACTCAAATGAGTCAATATTGGACTTTTTTGTATTCCATGCCATACAAAACCAGGAATCAAAAATTTAAAGTATTGTCAGCACCTCTTTACCGCTTATTAAAATTATTCGCTCTGAAGAGCACAGGACAAAGAACCAACTTGTTTAATCATTGCAATCCGGCTTTTGTTTTTCGCTTTATTACAAAAATTTTCTATGTAGTTTTTAACATTCGTTAGTTTCGTCGATTCAAAGGGAGGGCGTGTGAGGCGTCCCTAAAACTTCCAATGCGGGATTCGAAACAGGAAACGTACAGTCTAGTCCGACCGACTGCGAGCTTTATTTTAAGCTTTTTCATCATCTTTTTATCAGTTACGCCACTGTTTATCGGTGAAAAGAAACAAATGAGTGTGTTTTTAGAATATTTCGAGTTACTTAGTCGCGTAATTTAGGAATCTTATCTATAAAAATAGTTGAACATATTTAAAAGCTTCTGGCTACAGACTAAATAAATCGACTTTATAATTTAACACAAGACCCAACATTTTGTAGAAAATAAAATGAAATTTTTATGTAACTTGATATAATTTTGAGTTAGTCAAAAACAGACAGCCTCGCCGTGGCTTTTAATATTCATATCCGTCTAATTAACTTGGTCGCTAATTTAGTTAAGTTGATTAGTGAAAATTGTGTTTTAAAAATTTTGATCACGATTAAAAGTTTTTAATCAAATCGGTCTGATGTACAAGGTAGGTACTTGCTTATTCATTCCAGGACTTGATCAAGAATAAAATTAAGAAAGATTTCCTTAACGACGTTACTTTTGTTTAAAGGGAAGTAAACAAGACTGGGTTTCAATTGCATTATATTGGAAATTTTCTTTTTAAACTTCTAGTGGAAGTGGAAACTCGAAAGTAATTTTACATTAAAATTTTGTTTGGAAAATCCTTGCAGCTACACACATGGTCGTACACACGACTCTTCTTGTAATCTTTATGGAATAAGAATGTTACGAAACAGGGCGACTTAAAACACGCACAAAACTTTTTAAATTTGAATACTTCCTTTATATTTTTTTGAAAACAAGTTGGAATAAACACGATCCCTATCATTCGGATGAACGGTTTTTAAAATACCTCTTTCTTTTTTCAAGTGCATTCGCTTCATATTTGAAAAACGTAATATAAAATCCTTTAACCGTTATTTATTTTTTACCGCTTCACGCCCTCCCCAATCTCGTATCGAGTAATAGTGATAATAGGAAATACTTTTTGAATAATTTAATTTTCTTCTATACAATGCATAGACGATCAACTTAGCAGAAGCCAGAAGTCAAAACAGCCTAGAAGAGTGCCTACAAAAAAGTAGTTGTGGGTTCGAGTTCTACATCCGCCTATATGTACTTAAGATTAATTATTTTCAGTATATTACTTAAAATTATTGTTTTCATAATTTATTCATTTTGTATAGTTATTGCATTCGATTGTGGATAAAAGTGCACGTGCCTTTGTGTCCTTTAGGGTAAGCCGCCACTGCTCAACACTAAACATAAACATGATTTATCAGCCAATTAAAATGACAAAGTCACTGTTCCATTAGGAGGGGGGTAGCTAAATAAAATTAACCGAAAGGGATTTTGCTAGGTTTTCTCCAGTGATTGCAGGAGAAACCAATGTTATTAGGTATTTGTTCATACAAATATGGGTTCATACCCAGGGCCGCGCCGAAGCCTGAATTAGATTTATCTATGTGTGTGTATCTTGACTGTAATGCTTTAAGCCACACAACTTGGGCAAACATGAATCCGTACAGCTTTAAAACACCTCTTCTGTACATCTATCTTCTCATAAAGCATCTCTAATCGGTTTACTTTTTGGTAACTAAATAAAAAGTTGCAGTGCGGCCTTTAGGCCGCACAACCATAATAATCATGCACTAGTATAAGAGTTATAAATAAATAAATGAGAAAATACTTAAAACGATATTAATGGTGAAACGGTATCCTAATTCCTTTTAGAATCCTAAACGGATTCTTTTGCGTATCTTTTTTGAATTTTTAAATGTAGGTACTACATAAAAATTATTATATCATATAAATATTATAAGATACTAGCTGAGATTTATAATAGCTGAGTATTATAAGATAATAAGCTGATATTTCTGATATTTCTGATAAGCTGATATTATATACTCAGATATAAGCTGAGTATTATAAGATACTAGATAAGATACATCTAGACCGTGTCGGATGTGGTTGTTCGGCCTTCGGCCTCACTCAAGGGTATCGCAGGCATACGTGTAGACCGTGGTTGTTCGGCCTTCGGCCTCACTACAAGGTTCTAAAGTAGCCTATGTTTTTCGTAGCGTTGTAAATAACTTCTACACCAAATTTGGTTAAGATTGGTCAAATAGAAACGTAATGCACGTGCACGCGTATTTGCATTGTCGATCGGTTGACAGTTTGACAGCATTCATTATTGTTTTTTAAGTTGATTTTGAGTAGCCTGCCTTCCTTTAAGGAATCTCGATAATCCATTCATGCGCGTCCCTATGGGACGCGCATGAATGGATTATAGAGATTCCTTAAAGGAAGGCAGGCTACTCAAAATCAACTTTCCTTTTCTTTGTGAATTTTTGCACTATTTCAATACAAAAGCATGCGCAGGAACCTGCATAATAACTGTGCCAAATTTGGTTCCGATCGGTCAAACGGTTTAGGAGTCTATAGGGAACATACATACCTACATACATCCATTTTTATATAATGCTATTAAAATTTCCTAATTAATTTGAACGGTAATTGAAAATATTTAACAAGGCAAAATATTTTGGAAAAAAATTCGGGAGATATCAAATTTTACGAAGCAAATTTTACATACTAAGCTAAATCTGTAGTTTTTTCGTTCATTTGGTTCCCAAACGTATACTTTGAAACGACCACAAACAATTTACAAAGTGCGATTTTCCCACAGTGCAGAGATAAGTAATGTGTGTCCGAGAAGTTGTACACGATTGTCTCGCAGGATAACGTAGAAGTCCAGGAATAGCAGTCAGTCCTGAGGGAGTACACGAACCAATTTCCGTCTGGTTCTACTTGATGAGGGTTTATATCTCTCTTGTACAAATGCTATTGTTGATAGTACAATTTCTACATTAGTATTTATTGCAAAATACATATGGCCCTGCATAGATAATTAATTGAATTTCCTAAATTTTCTCTATTTACTTAAAATTAAAATTTCTATTATCCGAAGCGATAACAATGAAACATTATGAAATAACTTCAAATTATACAAATCCCCGAATTGCTAATGCATTTTGGGGATAATAACAATAGTGGCTAAAGTGCAATTTATCGATTACTAAATGGAGTGCATAATTTTCCAATATACCTAACTCGATTCAATAGTTATAAATTCCCCTAGGAGTGCCATGTTTAAAAATAAATACATTATTAATCCATAATGTTAACCACCGACATAACATCATAAAAACGTTATTGGACCAATTATCATCCAGACAAAACACGAAAGGGTGTTCACTTTTTGGAATTTAAAAATTCCTTTCTCTAATGTTAGCACATTATTTTTAGTGTTTGTATAGAAATCCACTTTAACAATCATTGCTGGTAGGTAAATGGATAGTGATTTATTACAGTGGCGGCTCTAAAGGTAGAATTATTCCGTCACTCCTTTATGGCCCACGCTGAAAAAGTATAAAATCCTCGATTTTTTGCCATAAATATCAAAGGAAGAATTAAACATGTGTACCTGGGGGGTATTCCATACCCCCCAGACCCCCCGGATTCAAAGCGTGTTTTCTAAATAAATTATGTGCAGAATGAAAAACCTATGGATTTTTTGATAAAAGAAACCAATGATCAAAACTGTTCAATTTTCTTGGTTCCAAAATTTTTCGATCTAACCCACTTTTACTACGTCTATGAGAAGAATATGGGGAGGGCAATGGAAAAGATGAAGGGTTAGAAAAAATTGCGATGATAATAATAATATTTTCCACCCTGGGAAAAATTATAAAATTTTGGATTTCTTGCTATAAACAATTTGTTTAATCCCTTATAAGTTAGTCGAGAAGAGTTTTATTGTGGAAATAACGCAATTAATAAAGGCAATGTCTAGGTAGCCGGTACCGGTTACTACATTAAAAGCCGGTAGTTTATGTTCATTGGTCAATTTAAAGAAGGTGGTAACACCGGTACCCTAGATTATTTATTATTATTACATTGCCGGTAAAAAGTCACTAGATAAAATTTGAAATATAATAGTAATTATTTGACATTTTGCTCTAAAATGTAAACCTAAACCGAGATATTCACGAATATTCATAAAAATTCTCGTTTTCGCGCTTCAGACCGTGTAAAATGAGTACGTCTCTTAGACGTACTGGAGGAACTTAAAAGATCGGGAGGTCTGGTGTTCCCCAGAATCACCAAAATTTCCTTTACAAGGAAATGATAAAATAAATAAAATCTCGCACATTTATGTAAAAAATTGCAAACGCATGTAAAATATAACTAAAGATATCTAATAATTAATTATGAGTTCTTGGGCTTAACTGACACCATGGGATTAAATTTACAGATAAACTCAACTTGAGACTGAAGAACGTCATTACGACTAGCAAAGTCATCATAAATTGTTAATATACGACATAGGATTGCATAAAATTGATTCTCTTTCACCATTTTTTGTTGGTGTCGCTGAGTTAAGCTCCCGCCGAGTTACCCTTGTTCGTAAAGTACCGAATTCATGTGGTTCTCTTATATCTACTGAATTTCATTCTTAAAACCCTACCTGAATCTGAGTTTATGCACACAACGTAATGTGATGCAGAAAAAGTTCCGATTCTGATTGGCCCAACACAAAACATGAACACCGTTGCGTCATATTTTAACAAAAAATAAGGCATCTTTTATTATTTAACATTGTTGCTACAGATAAAACAACTTACAAAATATGAGATTTTGAATAGAAAAGTTGAAAAAGTAAAAATTTTTGCTTCGTTAATAATGAAGCTGTTTTTCTAGTCTTGCATTTTATAAAGCACTTTAAATAAATTTGTTCTTTGCTTCGGCTTTTTAATTTTAATTAATTTTCCTCAAAATTTATGTTGCCCGATTTAGAGTAAAATTGAAAGGAAACAAATTTAAATCAAATTACAAATATAATGAATATTTTATATTTTTTAAACGATACAACGATAACTTAAATCCTCGATTCCTTCTCCTAAATTTAAACGCCGCTAACCTAAAATGACTGTAATTAGCAAGAATTCCGAATAGCTGGCCCCCATGATGCTACGACACTGTATCCGAATGAACCCCCCCCTCAAAGCTCCCTGCCGGTTGTTCCCCCAATTAACTAGGGATTTTAGTTTCTCCGACGCAGTTTTTTGCCAATAACTCACTTAATTTAATGATTAAAGAAAATTTTCATCACACCAAAATTGAAGAACACAAAATTCTTTATAAAGTAACATATAAAATAACTCGTTTAATTTAATGTTTAAGGAAAAATCAATAGAAGAAAATGCAAAATGCGTTTTACTTTTAAAAAATTGAAATTGGAACAATCGTCATTTGAAGTGAATTCTGAAAAGTTTGTTTTGTATAGAATTATCATCACTTAAATTTTGGTCTGATGATAATTTTTCGTGAAAATGAAATTAAGGACGTTAAAGGCAAAAAAACCTCTTTGTAAAACTAAAAAAGAAGATGATTCTCTCGCTATTATGTAAATCGACGTGTATTTGTTTTAATTAAATTTATTCAAAAGCATAAATTAATTAAACTGGCTACTTTTGTTATGAAAATTCTGTATATACAGTGAATTCGAAAAGTTTGGAATAAATTCGATAAAATATTATAGAGGGGGATTTTCTCAGAAAATCGTGTTTTCTTATTAACAATTCAAAACATTTTTTAAATTGCAACCCTTCGTTTTCTTTCCGGATTTGGTTAGAACACAATTTTCTAAGTATGAAAATGTAAAAAAAAACTATAACTTATATAAAACTTGAAGAGAAAAGTTTTCGAGATAATCAGTCCTCAAGTTTTAAAAATGCATGATAAAATTTTAGAATATACTATTTATTTATCAAGAAGGTGCTTTTTTGTAACTTTGGGACTGATTACCTTGAAAATTTTTCTCTGCAAAGTCAAGGTATTTTTACATTTTCATACTCAGAAAATTGTGCTCTTGCCAAATTCGTAAAGAAAAAACAATTTACGATGACATTTATCAAAAACAAACCATGGCAGAAAAAGTGACCTTTATAAAAATAAGGTTAACGTTTCCGAGGATTTTCTGAGAAAATCCCTCTAAAATTTTTTTTTGAATTTGTACCAAATTTTACGAACTAATAATTGTATATGTTACCGATAATGTGGATAATGCAGTAAAAGTAAATAATTACTAGGGACTGCAGATATTTACTGGACTACTTAGGAAAAGTAGATAATTTACTTTTGATTCACAAAAAAGATCAACTCTTACTAGTGAGAGTCTACAACACCTAGCGAATGTATACTATTCCTACAAGAGGTCAGGAATAGTAGATTTTAGGGGTTTTAGTAGAATTTTAGGGGTGTGCATTCGAAAAGGAGGGTAATCCATCGTCAAATCCTACTCCTACGGGGCGCCGCTCCGCTCCGCTCCGCTCTGCACCCCTACGGAGCGGATTTGACTCTGGTTACTAGGCTAAACATACGAGAAGGCGCCATCCATCAAGAACACCGGGATCTATGCAACCGGAATGCGAGAGACCCTCGAAATAGCATTAAAAAGTATAGTTGCGGTATGGGGCAGTAAAAATATCACATTATGGGATTAGGTTTACATATTATTCCACATTTCCTAAACGGTATCAGTGACTGTATACATTCGCTAGTGAAAGTGTTTTTTTATGTTATTGTAAACTTTCACTGCCCATATTAGTGAGAGTATACCTTCACTAGAAATTGTATATATTTCCTAACAATCCACATTATCGGTGACATATATACCAGTGACGGCTTGTGGGGAGTGGGTGACGGGTTTCCGCCCTCCCTGAACGGAATAGCAATTCTGGCGATTTGAATGATGGAATGGATTTAACACACTTCGCTAAAAGGCGAAAAAACTTAATTTCAAGTTAAGAGCAGGTTAGTTACCCCCCCCCCCCCCCCGGAATTGAATACATAATATTATGTGAAATTAAATTTATCCCTCCCTCAGCCCCAATAAGAAGAAATAAATCCGTCTCTGGACTCTGGAGTCTCACTGAAGCCACGGTCTACTAATACTGACTAAAATTCTACTAATGGAAATAACTGATTTATGGGTGGGTGGGTTTTTGAACTCAGTTTTAACCAATTAAATTAGGGCCAATTTATCAATCTCCAGTTCAAGTTCCAGTTCGACTTATCTGACGGATCTTTTGATATAATACGTCTGAAATCGGAACACCTTGCCCTAAAACTTCTAACGCTTTCTTGCATTTTAACAAAACTTTGATCGCATAAACCGAAGCTTAGTATGTAAAATTTGCTTCGTAAAATTTGATATCTCCCGAATTTTTTTCCAAAATATTTTGCCTTGTTAAATATTTTCAATTACCGTTCAAATTAATTAGGAAATTTTAATAGCATTATATAAAAATGGATGTATGTAGGTATGTATGTTCCCTATAGACTCCTAAACCGTTTGACCGATCGGAACCAAATTTGGCACAGTTATTATGCAGGTTCCTGCGCATGCTTTTGTATTGAAATAGTGCAAAAATTCACAAAGAAAAGGAAAGTTAATTTTGAGTAGCCTGCCTTCCTTTAAGGAATCTCGATAATCCATTCATGCGCGTCCCTATGGGACGCGCATGAATGGATTATCGAGATTCCTTAAAGGAAGGCAGGCTACTCAAAATCAACTTAAAAAACAATAATGAATGCTGTCAAACTGTCAACCGATCGACAATGCAAATACGAGTGCACGTGCATTACGTTTCTATTTGACCAATCTTAACCAAATTTGGTGTAGAAGTTATTTACAACGCTACGAAAAACATAGGCTACTTTAGAACCTTGTAGTGAGGCCGAAGGCCGAACAACCACGGTCTACACGTATGCCTGCGATACCCTTGAGTGAGGCCGAAGGCCGAACAACCACATCCGACACGGTCTAGATGTATCTTATCTAGTATCTTATAATACTCAGCTTATATCTGAGTATATAAATTCAGCTTATCAGAAATATCAGAAATATCAGCTTAGTATCTTATAATACTCAGCTATTATAAATCTCAGCTAGTATCTTATAATATTTATATGATATAATAATTTTTATGTAGTACCTACATTTAAAATTTCAAAAAAAATACGAAAAAGAATCCGTTTAGGATTCTAAAAGGAATTAGGATACCGTTTCACCATTAATATCGTTTTAAGTATTTTCTCATTTATTTATTTATAACTCTTATACAAGTGCATGATTATTATGGTTGTGCGGCCTAAAGGCCGCACTGCAACTTTTTATTTAGTTACCAAAAAGTAAACCGATTAGAGATGCTTTATGAGAAGATAGATGTACAGAAGAGGTGTTTTAAAGCTGTACGGATTCATGTTTGCCCAAGTTGTGTGGCTTAAAGCATTACAGTCAAGATACACACACATAGATAAATCTAATTCAGGCTTTGGCGCGGCCCTGGGTTCATACAAATACCGAATAACATTGGTTTCTCCTGCAATCACTGGAGAAAACCTAGCAAAATCCCTTTCGGTTAATTTTATTTAGGGTTACTCTATCACTAACTCAGCCACTCGAAACAAAATTTCTTCTGCTACACACTAAAGAACACACTTATTTTAGCAAATTGTAATAATAAAAAATGTGAATGGGGATCAAACTTTTGAAAAAAATCGAATTTGAACTTAGCAAATTTAACGAGATTCAGTGGTAAAATTAACGAGATTCCCGCGCGTCGCTCATTCTATTGACAGTCCGTGCAGTTTTAATGACCCTAACACTTAGAGTATTATATATTCACACCCAGACCCCACCACATACTCCTCCTCCAGCAGAATCCCCCCAATTGTCCTCCGTACAAAGGACAACTGGCCGGCCATCAACAAAATGATTCGCGATCGGAAAATTGCCACCACCAAAATCCGCACGCTCGTGGACGGCATCTCAATCCAGCCGGCCACCGAGACAGACTACCGGGCCCTCAGCCGTTTACTTGAGGAAAAATCCCTCCCCTCGCACTCCTATTCTCTCCCTCAGGACAAACCACTTAAAGTGGTTATCCGAGGTCTTCCAATCACAATAACAGCCGCAGAAGTCAAAGAAGACCTTGAATATCAAGGCTTCAATATTCAATCAGTTTTTCAGATGCGCCAAGGTCGCGATAAAAAACCTATGCCATTATACCTTGTCCATCTAACCCATAACACAGATGGCAAGAAAATTTTCGACATGACATCAGTCCTGTCTATCAATACTCGTACCGAAACCCCCCACAAACGTACAGAGGTCGGTCAATGCCACCGTTGTCAACGGTTCGGGCATGCCCAAAACCTCTGCCGCGCCCCACCCAAATGCGTCAAATGCGCAGGGGATCATTTAACACCTTCCTGTCAAAAAATCCGAGAGGACCCGGCCACTTGCGCTAACTGCGGGGGAAACCACCCCGCAAACTACAAAGGTTGCGCCTCGTTCCCCAAGCCCAAGAGGCGAGAACTTTCAGCCCGCGAAGCATCTTCCCGCTTCGCTGGCCGCCCCACTTACAATTACCCCTCCTCTCAAGGCCCCAATCGACCATCCTATCTAGGAGTCGCTAGCCAACATGCCCCTCACAGGGAAGCAACACATGCCACCCCCACGCCCTCCACCTCCTACGAGGAGGCCCCCTCCCGACAAATGAGAGCAGTTCTTGATCTCCTTCAGAGAGAAAGAGTCAGCGACAAAGTCATTGACCATTTCAAATCAATCACGAACTTCAATGCCATTAGCAACGCATCCGTTAATGTCTAAACCCAGATTCCAACCCACCACTTTGCAGACGGCTTTTTGGAACGCCAACGGCCTTTCAGCCAAACGAAATGAACTTCTCGCGTTCGCGCACGATCACGACCTTGACGTAATCTTGGTCAACGAAACCCACTTCAGAGCTGGCCAACTGGCAAAACTCCCTTGCTATTCACTTTATAGGAACGACCGTGACGGACGCGGCGGCGGAACCGCAATTTACGTAAAATCATCCATCGAACACGTCGCAATACCGACCCCCGACCTAGAGTACCTTGAAGTCACTACGGTGAGCATCCACACCGCACATCACGGTTGGTTGCAAATCTCTTCCGTCTATAATCGCCCTCAGCAACGCATCCTCAAAGAGGACCTAGAAACCCTCCTTGAAGGCCCCGACGCGAAGATCATCGCCGGCGATTTCAATGCTAAACACTCCAACTGGTTGTGCAAACACACAAACCATGTAGGACGTGACCTACTTTCACTAGCAAACGAGCTGGACTTCGCGATCATCGCTCCCACCTCCCCTACCCACTTTTCTAACACAGGTACGCCGTCCATTCTGGACATAGCCATTTTCAAAGACGTACAACTCCAATACGACATCTCCACCAGAGAAGAGCTAAACTCAGATCACTACCCGGTCCTTCTGACACTCGGACCGCTGTCACCCCCAAAGGTCCCTCCCACGAGAACGACAACAGACTGGACCTCTTTCAAAGACACTCTGTCAAAAAACCTTGGACCAATCCCATTCTTTGAGTCCCCTACTGACCTAGACCAATTCATTGTCAATTTCCAAGACAACATCAAAAAATCCGTTGACGAAACTTCTTTTCAAGTCAACACCACGGACGTCAGAGACAAACTCACTCCCTCCCTCAAAGATCTTATCAGAGCCAAAAACCGAGCGAGGAAACTCGCCCGGCGAACTTGTAACCCTGATGACCAAAGGTCATACAACCGGCTCAAAGAGCAAGTAGACGTTAAAGTCAAAGAATTTCATGACAATGAATGGTTAGACACCATTAACTCCCTATCATTTAAAGACATGTCCGCATGGCGCATGGCCGCCGCCCTCCAGGGGAAAAAGAAGGTCACCATCCCAATTCTCTCCCGCCCTGACGGCACTATTGCCCGGAGCGATCTTGAAAAGGCTGAAATCTTCGCCGACAGCCTCCAAGCTCAATGCTCCCCCAACACCACAAGATTAGACCAAGACCATATCAATTCGGTCGAAAATTATGTCACCACCACCCTAAACACCTCCGATGACACACATATCACCCCCGCCTCTCTTCCGGAGGTCACCATTGCCATTAAACGCCTCAAAAAGAGGAAAGCCCCAGGTCCCGATGGCATCACCAATACTGCCCTCAAAGAACTTCCCCAAAAAGCCAAAGTTGCCATCACCGGCGTAATTAACGCATGTTTTCGACTCAACTACTACCCACAAATTTGGAAAACCGCTGACGTAGTGGTAATCCCCAAACCCGGTCAAAATCTCAAACTTCCGAAAAGCTATAGACCAATCAGCCTGCTCCCTTCTATTGGAAAAGTAGTTGAAAAAGTCATTCTCACCCGTCTCCAAGAAGCCATGTTCGATAACAGTATTATTCAAAACGAACAATTCGGCTTCCGTGCTGGACACAGCACGACCCACCAAGCCCTCCGATTAGTTGAGCACGTCACGCAGGCACTCAACAAAAAAGAATTCACCGGCCTAGTGCTACTCGACGTATCGAAAGCTTTCGATAAGGTCTGGCACGAAGGCCTCCTGTTCAAAATGCTTCAATCTAAAATTCAAATTCCACTAGTCCGACTTATTGCCTCCTACCTTCACGACAGAAAACTCCAAGTCAAACTCATGAACACTAGATCCACAAAGCGCCCCATCACCTCCGGGGTCCCCCAGGGTTCGATCCTTGCAGCTTCACTGTTTAACATCTTTATGAGCGACATTCCAACCCCCTCAGATCCCGCAACAAAAATTTCATTATATGCAGATGACACTGCAATATACACGTCCTCAATCCACCCGGACATAGCCACAACCCGCCTCCAGGAGGCGATCAACGATCTCGGGAGGTGGTACGAAACTTGGCGCATCGAGGTTAACTCGAGCAAAAGTTCCGCGATCATGTTTCGAAATCGTTGCAAGCCTCACAACTCCAGTGTCTGGATGTTTGAGGAGCAAATCCCCTGGAAAACCAAGGTCAAGTACCTTGGCGTTACCATGGACCGAAGTCTCAAATGGGACGCTCACATTTCCTCCGCAACCGGTAAAGCCAAATGCCTCTTCAATAGATTGTTCGTCCTCATGAACAGTAAAAGTACCATGTCCCCCGCTAACAAACTAAGATTATACAAAGCCATAATCCGCCCGACAATGATTTATGCCTCCCCTGTCTGGGGATACGCACGCCCTAGGGCCATAAATAAACTTCAAGTCATTCAAAACAAAAATCTCCGAGCTATTTTCAGCGCCCCCTATTACGTCACTAACAGGCGACTACATGCAGACGCCAAACTAGATCTTATTAACACTCTTAACCGCAAACATGCCACCAATCTTTACAACAAATCCAAATTTTCAGAAAACCCACTAGTAAATCAACTAGGTCAATACAACCCAGCCGACTTCTTCATTCCCCGTCCCAAATCACTCCTGACCACGGACAACTCCTGACCATAACTCACCCCCACACAGACTAATGTATGTTCACAGGTTTAACTTACACAAATTCTCTTCGAAAGTGAATTTATTCACTAGATTTGTGTAATTTTTCGATCAATTTCCACAAGCTTCGATAAATCACCCCCATAGTATCACTACAATCCCACTAGTCGCCAATTCTGACTAGTTCCAAGTAGAAGCCACTCACTTCGAGGTCATCAATAGAAATTATAATTTCTTTCTTCGAATTAGGGACTCTACTATATCGGCAAACGTAAAAAATTTCTTTTTCTTCACATATCTCATATTCACAGTCACAGCCCAGGTTTCTAACCAGTCAGTCCGCCAAGCGCCAATTCCCAGAGACCCACCGGTCTCTACAACTTCCAATGTCATTAATGTATTCTTTCAGATGAAGGAGAAGGCCGGCCATGCCGGGATGCTCCATCAAATACATATCAGGTAAAGGTAAAGGTAAAGGTTCGCACCGGCAGATGCAGCTCGTCTCTCGTACATGTAACATCGATTATTTTTTGTTTTTACGCGATTTTTTGGGGGTGAAACGTAATAGTTTACTGCCCCATACCGCAACTATACTTTTTAATGTTATTTCGAGGTTCTCTCACATCCCGGTTTTCTTGATGGGTGGCGCCTTCTCGTATGTTTAGCCTAGTAACCAGAGTCAAAACCGCCCTGGAGGGGTGCAGAGCGGAGCGGAGCGCAGCGGCGCCCCGAAAGGGTAGGTTTTGACGATGGATTACCCTCCTTATCGAATGCACACCCCAAAATTCGAAGGAAAAAACATTTTATTTTTCACTTTTTCGGCAATACACGGGTTAATTTCCATTTTTTGATTATATTTATTACTAATATCCACTAATCACACCCCCATCTATCCGAATTTCAAAGAAAAATTCAAATCGGAGCGAAAAAATTTTACGCATTTTCAAGGGACCACGGGCGAACGATGGGACATCGACCGGGGTCTGCCGCATACTCGATGCTAATTTCCCGTACTTTTCAAAAGTCGATATTGGGGTTGTTTTTACTCCGTTCACACTTTTTTTGTTTTAATAGACAAATATAAGCATGTTCTTTAGTGTGTAGCACTCGAAAATTTTTTTCGAGTGGCTGAGTTAGTTTAATAATCCCCTTATTTAGCTACCCCCCTCCTAATGGAACAGTGGAACATGGACTTTGTCATTTTAATTGGCTGATAAATCATGTTTATGTTTAGTGTTGAGCAGTGGCGGCTTACCCTAAAGGACACAAAGGCACGTGCACTTTTATCCACAATCGAATGCAAAACTATACAAAATGAATAAATTATGGAAACAATAATTTTAAGTAATATACTGAAAATAATTAATCTTAAGTACATAGTACTCGTATTAAGAAATTGCGAAGTTTAAAACAAACATTTTTAAATATTAAGATCAGACATGAAGTATAAACACAAACAGTAAAGAAAGTTTTCACTTTTTGGAATAAAAAAAATTATTTGCAAAAATTTGAACAAAATTTACGGTTGGTTAATCAAAGACGTCATGTCACGAAATGATAAAAAGGTAGGAGACCCCAAATCGTTTCCATTTCTTCCATTAGGAAGCCCCATAAAGCTGCCTAATTGATTTTTGTAAGTATTCCCTAAATCTCACAAATCTGTCGCTCGTGCCTATATCGATCATGCTGCTTAAAGAACACATAAATATATAAACCCCCGAGTTTTCGTGCTGGAGAAATTCCTTTTGTTAGAAAACAGAAATCAAGTTGTAGTTTATCCCTGCAGACAAAAATTTGAGCCGGTAAGTAAATAACTTAGAAGTATTGATTTCGTATTTTAATAACTGTAATGCGTCCATAAAGTTACAAAGTATGTACAAAATTTGTCTAAAGCGTGTGATAAACTTGACCCAAGTATAATAAATACTAAACTCAAGTCGCAATTCGGAGACCGGAGTTTAATAATCCAGTACTATTTTGTTTTACTGCTGCGGGGAACCGCAGCCGGACTCTCGCTTCGATGACTCCCTTGCCTTTCTATTTTACAGAGCTTTTAATTGTGATCCCCATGCCACAGGTTATTGGACGTCCAAAAATATAACTCAAAGTCCTAAGGGACACACAAAACTCCTATCTAATCAACAGTAAAAAACTAAACGCCCCAAAAAAATAAACTACCATTTTATTATTATATCGTTAATGAAATTGAAATTTATGCACCAATAATTTTTACACTAAGTTCCTTTTTGCTTTAATTTTTAAATTTACCATGCCGAAACCCAATTTTGCGGTACAAAAACAAAACTTGTCCGAAGTAGATTAAACTTCATGTTTTAAATAATAAATTTTTGAATTATGCAAATTAGCTTAACGTTCAACAATATGCGGACGGCCCTGCTTACTTCTCGATATGGCTTTTCATTTTTTCGCGATCATTTTCGTTTTGTTTGCGGTAATCAGGCAAATAAATGGAATTAAAATTTATGTCGAGCCGCTGAGTTACGAGTACGTACCTACGCCGGCTTTGGATTCAAAAATTTAATTATGGGTTTATTTCCGAATAACACAATGACTTACCACCGCCGGGGAGGCAATTATTAATAATATCCGAGACGGTGCTATCGGCCGACTACCAAATGAGACACATCAAATTTTAGCTTTTATGGTAATAGTCGCATCATATCGCGGTCGTCTTCCGTTATTAGATACTGACCGCAATCTACAGCTTCGAGCTATGTTCTTCATCAACCATATAATGTCACTCGCAATATTAAAGACAAAGTTAACTAACCGCACACCACCTTTTAAGCAACATCTTGAGTGTTGAGATGACATAAAATAAACAACAACTAAATGTTTCTTCCTGAGAGCTTCCATTATTGCAAAATGCTTCCATACTTATAAGAAAATGCGGAAATTTAATTATGGAACGGATGAAAACGCAAACAAAACAGGAAATTGATAAAGGTGCTCGCCAATGCGATGATCAGGTATAAGTAGATGAAGGCTGCATAGAGCATACGTATGTAGTACTTCACAAACTTACAGGCTACATCCTGAAATTTTTTCAAAGTTAAAAAGAGGAATGACAATGGAATTTTGTAGTCTGCATAAAAGTATTGACAAGTAGACTGCGTTGCGTGAATGCAAAATGTTCAAGTTTTCTAATAGAAATTTTTGAAAACCTAATCGAAGAGGCAACTTGACAATCAAATGAGCCTGGGTTCCGTGTCGAAAATATAAGTAAAATGCAGAAAAAAGTTAGCCTTTGTGAAAAATTCTGTCCTGAAAACGGTGAAAATTTAGTAGCCTTCCTAATTTGAAGTTTTCCCTTAGAATTGCCAATGAAAAAAAGGGAACAGTTTCAAATTTGGATATTATGTTGAAATGGGTAATGTAACGAAAATGTAAATTATAGCATCCGGCCGAATAAACAGCAGAAAACTAAGCAAAATTAAGCAAAACCTCGCGCCTTATTGCTTTTAACGCATCCCTCGACAAAACTAGTCTAGATAAAATAAAATAAAATTTTCACAGCGTAAAATTTCCTACAAAAAGTCGTTGTTGGTCGTTACAAAAAAGGGTTACTGTGCACTTAATCTAACCACTCGAAACTAAATTTCTTCTGCTACACACTAAAGAACACAGTCAATATAACAAATTCTCAAAATATGAACCGAGAATTTATTATCAAAATTTTGAAATAATCGAATTTGAACTTAGCTAATTTTCATGAAATTTGTGATGGATTAACGCGTCAGCCATTCTGTGCTCAGTCCGTGCGCTTAGATATACTCTAACACTTAGAATATTTCGCAGCGGCAGATGCAGCTCGACCGTCGTACATGCAACATCGATTATTTTTTGTTTTTAGGCGATTTTTAGGGGGTGAAACGTAATAGTATACTGCCCCATACCGCAACTATACTTTTTAATGCTATTTCGAGGGTCTCTCACATCCCGGTTGCATTTATCCCGGTTTTATTGATACGTGGCGCTTCTCGTATGTTTAGCCTAGTAATCAGAGTCAAAACCGCCCTGGAGGGGTGCAACCCGGAGCGGAGGGGCGCCCCGTAAGGGTAGATTTTGACGATGGATTACCCTCCTTATCGAATGCACACCCCAAAATTCGAAGGCAAAAAAATTTTAATTTTTTCACTTTTTCGGCAATACACGGGTTATTTTCCATTTTTCTGATTTTATTTATTACTAATATCCACTAATCACACCCCCATCTATCCGAATTTCAAAGAAAAATTCAAATCGGAGCGAAAAAATTTTACGCATTTTCGACGGAGCACGGGCGACTGATGCACATGATTCTATGACAGGTGACCACATGACAAGTGAACGCACGACAAGTGAACGCACGACATCCGAACACATGACAACTGACCCCACGGACAACTGAACACACGGACAACTGAACACACTGACAACTGAACACAATCTTAATTTTTAAATTTAAATATTTGTTATTTATTTTTATAATCATTGATCATTAGGAGTACACAATCGTAATGGATCTAGCTTTTTGGGGTAATTACTATTATTTTTGAGTCCATTCTCACTTTTTGCGTTTAACTTGGAAAAAAGTTCGAGGGAGCGGTAGATCCACCTCTTTGCGGCAGATTTAACTTTACGCGGAGATTTGTTTGTTTTTAATTGGTTTTCTAAAGAAATATCAAAAACTAACACTAACCTAACGGCAGATCCACCTCTTCGCGGCAGATCCACCTCTTCGCGGCAGATCTACCTCCTTGCGGCAGATTTAACTTTACGCGGAGATTTGTTTGTTTTTAATATGTTTTCTAAAGAAATATCAAAAACTAACACTAACCTAACGGCAGACCCACCTCTTCCCGGCAGATCCACCTCTTTGCGGCAGATTTAACTTTACGCGGAGATTTGTTTGTTTTTAATTAGTTTTCTAAAGAAATATCAAAAACTAACACTAACCTAACGGCAGACCCACCTCTTCCCGGCAGATCCACCTCTTTGCGGCAGATTTAACTTTACGCGGAGATTTGTTTGTTTTTAATTAGTTTTCTAAAGAAATATCAAAAACTAACACTAACCTAACGGCAGATCCACCTCTTCGCGGCAGATCCACCTCTTTGCGGCAGATTTAACTTTACGCGGAGATTTATTTGCTTTTAATTCGTTTTCTAAATAAATATCAAAAACTAACACTAACCTAACGGCAGACCCACCTCTTCCCGGCAGATCCACCTCTTTGCGGCAGATTTAACTTTACGCGGAGATTTGTTTGTTTTTAATTAGTTTTCTAAAGAAATATCAAAAACTAACACTAACCTAATGGCAGATCCACCTCTTTGCGGCAGATTTAACTTTACGCGGAGATTTATTTGTTTTTAATTCGTTTTCTATATAAATATCAAAAACTAACATTAACCTAACGGCAGATCCACCTCTTCGCGACAGATCCACCTTCTTGTGGCAGATTTAACTTTACGCGGAGATTTATTTGTTTTTAATTAGTTTTCTAAAGAAATATCAAAAACTAACACTAACCTAACGGCAGATCCACCTCTTCGCGGCAGATCCACCTCTTTGTGGCAGATTTAACTTTTCGCGGAGATTTCATTGTTTTTAGTCAATATTTATATGCATAATCAACTCGATCTCGAATTTAATTTCTACAAATTTTCATTTTTTGCAATTTATCACGTTAACTGATGTTACATGTAAACTTGGCGCTTCGCGCCTCGTCAAGGCGCTTGGCCCCCTTTCCCCAATTGGAGGTTTACCCCGTTACCTACAACAGCTAAAACATCCCTGTAGAGGATCCATACACCCCATCGGGATCTTTAACTCTTGGAAACTAAATCGGAAGTTTTTATTTTCGAAAATTGCTATTTTAACGGAATAAGCGTCTTCAGTGAGCATTTTCGTAGATAACCGATGTAATGAAAAAATTAATTTTCCTTTGTGCAAAAATTTTGCAAAATGAAGAAAGCTCTTCCAAAACTGTACAAAATCACAAACTCGACGGCTAAAAAGTATTGCGGGATGCGATATAAAATTTTCAAAAATTATCCCAATACTTTGTTGTAAGTATAAAGCATCCCCGTTAAAAATTTAACATTAATCCAACAATTCTTTCGGCACATTATGTGGGGACGTTGAAAAAAATTGAAATTTTTTTTCACGTACCGCTTGAATTCGCCAAATAAAACGGAAAGTGTTCAATAAAATTTTTCGAAAAACCAACTCGTTTCGTTTAAAATTGCGCGCAAATATTTATATATAAAACGGTCCGATTTCAAATCGAAATTTTTCAAAATTTGCGTTTTTGCAATTTGCCACCTTAATTGACGCCGCACGAAAAAAGTATACATTTCTAAAAATTCGCGCTAGAGAAATGCCACCCAATACCGTTTTTAAAATTAAAAATTGTTTCATAGTCGTCGCGCCACAACGACTTAAGGTCGAAATTTAGAAAATATTTCAAACGGCCCTAGCGTCCTTATTTACGAAGGGATTTTTAATTTTCCACTAGCATCGCAAGTAAACCCCGGGCCTAAACAATTTTACCTCTATAGCTGTTTTTCGTATCTCGCACCGCAAAGCTGTGAAATGAAAAACAAAATTTTCAAATTTTTTTTGAAGGGCCAAAAATCGAAATTTTAACGACGAAATCTCATTTGCCGAGTAATTCTAAGAATTTTTGTCGAAAAACATTTAGTAATATTATTCTTCCGCGACCCAAAAAAATGACCTCAAAGTTGACATTTTTTGAAAAAATCTGAAATTCGCATTTCTTTGTTGTGACATCGATGGCGAAAATGAACGAAAGTTGAGAGATCTCGTTGCAAAATTGTCGAGGAACAATGCAAAGTCGGTTTCAAACCTTATTAGCTAAAATGGACCATCCTTGTGGGGTGTCATTTTGACATTATTGATTTATTGATTTTCAATAATCATTTGAAAAAAAGAATTGAAAAACTATTGGCTATTTTTAATTAGCATGTAAAACAATAATTGTAAAATCGTAAACCTCAAATTTACTATTTCATTATTATAAAAATAAATAACAAATATTTAAATTTAAAAATTAAGATTGTGTTCAGTTGTCAGTGTGTTCAGTTGTCCGTGTGTTCAGTTGTCCGTGTGTTCAGTTGTCCGTGTGTTCAGTTGTCCGTGGGGTCAGTTGTCATGTGTTCGGATGTCGTGCGTTCACTTGTCGTGCGTTCACTTGTCATGTGGTCACCTGTCCGGTCACCGATGCACATAGACCCCGGTCGGCCGCCTAATCGATGCTACTTTTCCCTACTTTTCAAAAGTCGATATTTTGTGTTTTTTTCATCGGATTCTCGAAAATTTTTGTTTTAATAGACAAATATAAGCCTGTTCTTTAGTGTGTAGCTGAAGAAATTTTGTTTCAGCCGATTAGATTAACTGCACAGTCGCCCAAAAAAGTATTTGTATATGTGCAAAGTAACTTGTAACATAGTAACTCCTAAATTAATTCTTATTAATATAATTAAATTAAAGCAGTCTAAATTTATCTATGTAGCTGTAAGGCTAATCATAGGCCGCACAATCATCAATCAAAACATATACAGTGGGATTCAAATAAATTGGCACTTGCGTCAATCGCAAGTCCTAACCACTAGTAAAACAAGAAAGGCATCGTACTTCAAGCATATCTTTAATGTGACAAATATACTATTCTCCAACTGATTATGGAAGCTAAGATAGAGGGGAAACGAGGTCTCGGAAGGAAAAGATAATCTTGGCTAAAAAATCTGAGACATTTTTAAATAAAGCTAACAACGGCGACGTCCTAAATTACATGTGGAATATTTTTCTTAATCAGAATTTTGGACGTTGGTGCCAATTTACTAGAAAGCAATTTTATAATGGTTCGTCCGTGCCGGGAGGGGGTTACAATATGTGATCAAGTATGATCAGGGGGAAGGGGAGTTAGACAAAAGTGATGTCCGCATAAAAATCCCATTTTTGGAATTTCTAAGTAAATTGTGTTAAAATATTTTTGTTATATAATATTTTGTAGAAAAATTTATTTATTTTTTTTTATTTATTTATTACCCAAAATGAGGGGGCCACATTTGTCTAAAATCGAACTTTTAAACCTTTTAAACTAAAAAAGCTATTCATTAATTTATAATTTTTTTAAAATGTTTGTGGCTGTAATAGAAATGGGAATTAAACAAGCAAGAATTTAGATAAATTTTATTTTATCAACTTTTAAAAATATACAAACACATTTTCTTCAAAATGGGATTTTTATACGGACGTCACATTTGTCCAACCCCCCTCACCCTTGGTCACACTTGATCACATTTTGTAACCCCCCTTCCTCCCAGGCGTTGACGTCCTTTATAGCCCCCCTTAGGGCCGGTTGTAGAACGGAGGTTGAACTTCGAGTAAGGGTTAACCCAGGGATTTCTACCATTTGATTGGTTGATACAGAAAAACCCTGGGTTAACCCTTATTCGAGGTTATCATTTTTAATTTTTGGAATCAATTAATGCTTTATGATTAATTGTGAGATTTTTCTTTACCGGGTTTCAAAAAATTAATTTTTATCATGATAGAATGCCAAAAAATATTCATTTTACAAAAAAATAGTACAGAATTAAATTATAAACAATTTTATGTGCTTTCATTTATTACAAAACTATTTTTATCGTAATATAAGCCGAGAAAGAGATAATGTCCAAAAACCCACAGTCGTAACTATGTGGACTCGGCTGCCAAAGAACATAAATTTTCAAAAACATCAGAAAACTTTCCTTATAATATTTTACGGCGTAACGGTTGACTCCGCGATGAAAACTGAAGAGATCGAATTTTTATAGAATAGAATGATTGAACAGCACACGGAGGCTGAATATCGTCCGACAATTAGTTTAGAAGTTATGTTCAAAATAAGAATATAAACATGTTTTTTTTTGAAAAATTGTAAAAAATTTAATTTTTCGAAAAAAATTATTTTTTAATATGGGAAAGATCACTTTAGGATATCTGTATAAGGCACAATTTTTTTCATCTGTTCACTTCAATGCTTTCATATAGTAATTAAAGTATTAACGAAAAATGATAAGCTACGAATGCAAAATAAACATCATATTTTCGGAAGTTTCATACGGATCATATATTAAAGTTAGAAATATGCCACCTGCGACTTTTTTGTTGAAAATTTTACGCTCTACAAAACTGTCTACTTGCAATTTTGCCCTATCTTGAATAGTTTTCCCGATAGATGCGCTTTCAGCTGTTTCGGTACATTGCCTCTTTCAACATAATATCCATCTTTGAAGGTGTTCCAATTAATTGTCGTTAAGTACTGAACTTTTTGTTGTTTAGATACTACTGAAAGCTTCATCCGTTAACCAGCAATCATATTTATGCAGAATACGTAGCAAAATTTAACTCTAATCCTGATAAAGCTCACAAGGTGATCCCACTAGATCTGCTGCATCAACAAATAATGCATAAGGCAATGTAATATAGTTTAAATAGCAAGTTTGCAGCGGGTCAAAGTGACCCAGTTTGACCATAGCGTGACCCAACTTTTCTTACATTTTTCCACTTATAAATTAATTTCAATTCTGAAAGGTACTCGTGAGTCATAAAAGAATGACGAAGCGCTTATAATTTTTCAATCGTTAACAATGCAACAACAACATTGTGTACAAAGCACGATGTAATTTGTTTTAGAGTAACAACGCTTTCTAATAAGTGTCAACCTGCCATGTTTAATGGTCAGTGTGCTTACTGATAACTAACCCTCATGTTTGCATAATCTTCGAGAACTCAATAACTGCCCTTATCTAAATACGTAAGTACGCCATTCTAGTTAAACATACCAAAACCTAGAGGCGGTTTCTCAAATTAGTTGCATTTTATTAAAGACCGAATTGTTCGCATCAAATAGTTGGATGAAACTATTTCCTTCTCATTACTTCTTGCTTTCAGCTTTTTGTTTCAAATATTAATTTATTTCGAGAAAAATTTATATTTAATCTCCGTTATTGAGATGAAAATTCAGCACGACTTCATAAAACTTTTAAAACTGAACGAAAGATTCGATAAAAAATTAAGATTGATGAGTTTGGGTTTCGCACTACTTGTTGAGTCTGTCAATTAAAAAGCAATAAATTAAGTTGGCAAAAATCAAACCATAACCTTTCAAAATCAGCGAGTTTCACTTGGAAATTCTGTTCGACTGCCCTGCGGTCAGCACACGGCTGACCTCATACGATAAACGTGAACTTATGGTATACAAATTTTTAGAATATTAAAAATACCGTACATGAAAATAAGTACGTTTACTAATGAATTTTATAGAATAGAAAAAATTACCGCAGAAATGTAACGAAAAATTAAATGAAACGCTTAAACAAAAATTTAAATTAATACAAATGAAAGGATGGTTTTTTATAAAAGAGTTGGGTAGAGCAAAAAGCTGTCTACACGAAATATTTCTATATTAAAGTTTTATAGTTTAAACAAAATATACCCCTTTATGCTGTTTTGAGGATAAAACGGTGTGGTGTACGTGTAAAGCTGCGTACACATTAGAGCAATTTTGCGCGCACGAAAGCTGTGATAGCATTAAAAAGTTGTGTGCGTAATTTTTATTATAGTACTACGTACGCATTTATGTACACATTTTTGGTACCGGAAACGTTTTTCTTGCCCCGCAGAGCTGTCGTGCGCGTAAAAATGCTCTAATATGTACGCGCCTTAATGAGAGGAAAATCACGGTTCTATTTCTGGTCGCACCGGTTGCAATAATGTGATTAAAGTGGGCTATGAAGGCGACTGAAAACTACCCTATTTAAATCCAAATTTGATCGTTTTTGTACTGCATAATGTTTTGTAAGGTAGGAAGCAGAAAACTAGGAGAAACTTATAAGACCATATTTTGAAGTGGAAAATCTATTGGTGCAAGGAAAGGTGAAGCAAGATCCAGATCACCTCACAGAGATAAACAACCTAAAAAGAAATATAGCATCCAATCGTGCCAGAAAAGTTGCAGTGCGGCCCAAGGCCGCACAATCACATCAATCACGCACTAGAAGGTCATACGGCCACTCTGACCTTCTGATGAATCATCATCTGTGCCCACCTCCTTCTCTACCAGATCCAGATACTCTTAGTTTATCACCACGGTTAATTCATAGGCGCAACTAATTAGGGGGGGGGGGAAACCACTACAAAACAAATTGCCTGCAGCAAAAATTGGAATGACTAAATTACGATATGAAAAAAACTTGTAATTACAAACGGAAACATTCTTGCAATTTTTGCACACGAATTTGATATCGCAAAAACGCACCTAAGTTTTCGACATCAGCAATAGGTTCAAATTTAGCACAGAAAATGTTCAAAAATTTTATAATCGTTGATCATTTCTTATGCATTGTATGCCCAAAATAGTTATTGTGAAAATAAACTACATACAATTTTCAGTCAATACTGAAAAAAGATGATTTCATTTTTTATCAAAAAAAGTGATAAACGAAAATTGCAGAGAACTTAATTCTGTTCTATATACAGCATTTGGATAAAAAAATGTTTTCGAATTCCACGCAGAATTTTGTTTACATTAAATCTAAACCAATTGCATTTTGTCGCGCGATGGACCAAAAGACCGTTTAACTCGGTTACGAAAATTTGTGAATACGGGTATCATTTTAATTTTATACATTTCTGAATGAAAAAAATTCTGCATCAAAAAAACTATAAGATTTTTGGGCAAAAGTGGAAAAAAATGGTTGGGCCCCTCTGAAAATTTTGAGCCTAGGTGCGTTTATGGGTTAAGTGTGGGGACCTACTTTGATCCTGAACAACAACTAATCTATGGGTTTTAGCCATTCCCACCGCACCAGAATTCCCAAACAACACAAATAATAATTTTTACATAATCTTATCATTCCCGTCACGGGTTAAGTCTTTGACCTGTTCTGGCCCAACTTTTCCTCGGTCTTCCTACATCTCTACGTCCTTGGGATTTGTATATGTATACTCTTTCATGAGTTTTCTGGAGCTCTCCATTCTCTAGAGGTGCTCTTTCCATTTTGTTCGGTTGCCTACTATTCTGTCGTTTAAGATTTAGGTTATCTCTGATATCGTTGTTTCATATTCTGTTCGATCTTGCGACGTTTTTCATCCCTCATAATAATGAAAAAATGATCAATATGATGTAAAAAATCAGCAAATAAGTTTGAGGTTTGATGAATGCTTAGGGGTCGTCCACAAAGGACGTCCACGCCTGGGGGGAAGAGGGGGTTACAAAATGTGACCAAGTGTGACCGGGGGGGGGGGTTGAACAAATGTGTCATCCGCTAATTAATTTAAAAACGTTAATTTAAAAAAATTAAAAATTAATTAATAGGTTTTTTAGTTTAAAAGGTCAATTTTCGATTTTAGAAAAATCATGGGGGGTCTTTGATTTGTGACCATAATAGGACGTTCCTGGGGGGTAATTCCAAGATTGTGATCAACTGGGACAAGGGAGAAGGGGGGGTTGAAAAGTGGGAAAAAATGCGGACGCCTTTCATGGACGACCCTTTACAACAATACAATTAATTCGATCTCATCAATTCCTGTTCATAAAAATTGATGAATATTTTCATCATTGTGATGAATTTGTTGAAGTTTCGGAACCTAATGTGTATATTTTTCTCGTGCATGGATTGAAATAAGCGAAACCGTAAAGAATACATGCAGAAACTTAATCAAAGTTTTTCAAAATTTGTTTAGTGGGTTACAGATCGAACAGAAGAATGGGGAATTTTTTAATCGGCTAAAAAATGATGAATTTCCATCAATTTAATGAACTTTTTCATTGATATGAAGCCACTTTTTTTTCAGTGTGCGATGTGCTGGGTCAGTTGGCTAACTTTAAAATGTTGAATTATGACATTAAAATACTAAAAACTTGGGACAATCCCGGAGATTCTCATATCAAAAATGGACAAAAACGTACTCGACACCAGGGATCGTCAAACTTTTTTGATCATCAACCACTAATTCTCTTATCGATCCGCTCTATAAAAAATTGTTAAAAAAGAAAAATATTTTATGAATACATTGGTATTCATCGACCCCCTAGATCGGATTGATCCCTAATTATTAACCATTGGGCGCCGATATCGACCACTTTGGCGACCCCTGCTTCACAGAAACTATAGCCATCTTATAAGTGTGATTGACAAGGTTGCGCGGCCTAAAGGCCGCACTAGGGAGATTATTACTTTAAATGTAAGTCATAATTAATTATAAATTGTCACGTCATTTACTTTTAACATAAATCTGTGACGTGATTTTTCTACGATAAAAATTAAAATTCCGCGGTTTTCATGCTTATCTCATTTCTATAACGCATAACCAATAATAACCACTTAAAATTTCAGCTTTTTAGATAGCGAGAGTTTACGAGATATGGTGATAAATCGGTGAATAAATGAAATGACGTTACTAACCACTACCTGCCTTGCATTGCGTTCGTGGAACTGACGAGTATGTAAGCAATGTATGTATAGATCGAGGTGGACTCTATTAGGACATGGTAGAACCTACAGTCTAACGTGGAATCCAAACCGCAGAATCACTTGCTGTCTGAGTAATGGTCAGGAATTGCCATATTCCTCGTAGTTACGAGCTTGTTCTTTCCGAAAAAACAAGGGATGCAGTTTCATGTCGTGCTCAGGACCACCTTGTTCATACTCGAAACAATAAATTCATGTACTGAGTGAGCGCATGCGTAGTTGACCATAAGAGGCTACAGATTAAATTTATATAATGTGTTTGTAACGCTAAATGGATTCATTCCGTTAATTCGTCCGTGATAACCCGAAAACTAAATTTGCGCGATATATTAAAATTTTAAAATCCCGGATGTTAAATCCCCCCCCTCGGGCGTTTACTAATACCCTAAAAAAGAGGACATGTCCGGGTAACCAGGACGCATGGCAATTTCAGTGTCGAGTCATGGACGATTAAGATTCTGGACACACGACGCATGGTGGTGGTGCTGAAGGCGTATACTGCGCATTCCATGATTGAATTGTAATTTAAATGCGGTTAAGTTCATTATATAGTCAATATCTGTGATACTGCCGGATCTAATCATTAAATTGAATTAATTTTAATTTTGATAATTTTAATCATATTCAGTTCTCTTCAGTGCGGCCTTTAGGCCGCACAACTAAGACAATCATGAATCAGTGCAATGTATGTCAATGAAAGAAGAAAAATTACCTCTGCCTTAAATTTAAGAAGATCTAGCCTTCATAGCATTTTTCCGAAGGATTTCGGATTTCTGGTTCCATCCCTATAAACTTCAATTTGAGCAAAGATTAAACAGGAATAGTAAGACTGTTTTCACAAAAGGTGAGTTAGTTCCGCTGTGAACCGCTATATTGTTACTAAATTTCTAAGTACCCCTGTTTCGACCCCACTTCTAACAGTTCCTGCTACTGGACAGCCTGTAGATATTTCTAAAAAATTGTAATTTGTTCGATTCTGCTGGTAGATGGTTCGAATTTAAATTTAAAGAAAAATTGAATACGTCTGTTTATTATTAATTCTTTATTTAGTATCGAATTTTGAATTACTATGGTAAAAATGTCAACTTTACTATCCGGTATTAAATTCTGAAAAATAATTTCATTGTAAAACTGTCTTGGTAGCGAGCTTCGTAGTCAATAAAAACATAATTGACTATAAATATTCCGCATAAATCGCCTGTGGTACTTCTTTATTTTATATTTTCCTACATTTAAAGCAACTGTTTAGGTGTATTTTCTACTTAGCGCTTAGACCAACGCTAACTTAGGCAAATTCGAACTATAATTGGAGATAATACATTTAATTGCCCCACGTCTGAATTAACCCCACTCTCCCTACACGATTTTCAGAATTTTTTAAATTTTGTTAGAAATTTTTAGCAACTTTTCAAATAATATATGGAAAGGTTGGTTAAAAATGTTATCTTTAAAATGCAACGAAAAAATTATAATTGCAATCGACCCTATTCATTCCGCCGAGAATATTCGAAACGAATTCTAATAATTCGCCACAATTGTAAATATTTCAAACGCATTCGAATCCAATCGAAAATTTCCCCTTGCAGTGCGCGTAAGATGATTCCAGAGACCCCTTGGCTCGTTTGTATTCATCGGACATGTGTAATTAGGCTTGGATAACTCTCGTCTTCGGAGACATGCCTTCTGCTTTCCTACCTTTTGCTTACAACCTATCTAATTTGGAAGCAGCACTGTGATGAGTAAATTAAAAGGCTTGTATGATATTAAGGGCAGATTGCTCGAGGGAGTTTTCTCTTGTTTGGATAACGAGATAAGAGGTGACACTCGAGCTTCTCATTAACGTGGTTTTGACCATCGAGTGTCTTCTAATTTTATCGGGACGCAAATTCGTTCCCCTAATTTTCCGCAAAAGCTAATCTTCTTATTTTTTAATTAATTTTTAATTTAAAAAAAACTTAGGTGGGATATTAAAATTTTAGTTGGTGTTTACTTTTCAGATTTCGCAGCTTTTCATATTGAAATTTAAGGAAAAAAATTATAAAATAACATTGCTTTGCTGGCGGTTTAGCGGTGGGAAAAAAACTTGTAACCTGAATTTTTTGTGATGAAATGTGGAGCTTTAAGTCAACAAAAACATAAATCTTGTCTCGACGAAAAGATTTAGGTACAAACGCCGATATATTTAAGGTGACAAGTTTACACCGTGGTCCCCCTTCGGATTTATAAAAACAGCCGAGATCAAATACGAGGTGCGGACAAAAAAATTATAAACTTATCCTGGTAAGTACATTTCGATTTACTCGAATAGCGTTTCATTGAATTTAAATGTGGAAAAGGAGGAAAACGATGAGCGAATGGATGTCGCGCACTATAAAATTTAAGTGACAAACTTGGCAAGTTTATGGTATAAAAATAAACCAAAATTTATTCAAAAAACTTTATAGTTTAATTTCATAATTCGTTTATTTCCATAATTTATTCGGAAATTATAATCCGAATTCCCTTATTACATTTAAAATTCATTGCTTTATTCGTGCATAGGATTTCCTATTTGCACGAGACGAATATTTGATACTCAATACACAAAATATATTGCAAATGACGTGCCGACATGGTTCAAATTAGTTTTAGTTTCTGCAAGTTTGTTTGACTTCGGAGTTCATTACAATTATTACAATTGTATTTTGGAAAGTTTCGATAAGCAACTTTTTAGAGATAAATGCGAACCGCCCTCGTAACGTGAAAAAAGTGGAACGCTCTAATTTTTTATCAGCCTAAGGTAGTTTGAATTTTTTATTTTAACAGATTCTGGGCCCATAACTTACCCCGCTTTCATTTTCAATTACAGACGACGATTTATTCCAACAAAAACCGAATAAAATGTGAAGCAACATAAAAAATTTGAACTCACTTCTACAATAGGAAATAAAAACCTTTAAATGGCAATTTTCTTAAAATCTCCTCGAATGTATGTAATCCAGGTTTAATTTCCCCGACCAGAAATTTACATGCGAGTCAATATCGACTGGAAATTTTTCACTCGAACTTTCAATGTCGCATTGTTTTATCAACAATCAGAGTAAAAAGTTTTAAAATTTATGTAAATCTTATCACATTATTCCTCTTCCCTTCATCGGTTAGAGAAAGTGATAAGAAGATGTGACATTTGATCCGCAAAGTTATTCAAAGTTAGGCAAAAGCGATGGCAGATTGGAGAACGCATCCAATCCTGCATACCAACAACTTCGGACACTAACGAGAAACAAGGGGACTTGAGAAACAACTCGGAAAATCTGTAAGTATTCAGTTAAATTAACACCGATTCGTAAATTCCTCCGAACAAAGTTACTTCGATCCCGTTGCGTTATTAAATGAGCGACTTTGATCTCTAATAAGGAAAATAAAAGGAAAACAAAATAAATCTCGATCGCCCATGAGAATAGCTAAGAGGACGTAAATCGCGTGACTTGAAGATCAAGTGCTCACTCCAAGACATGTCTTTCAAAAGGGATGACAAACGAGGGAGCCAATATGCAGAGTGACCCCACGTACATGAATCGAATAACAAAACCAAAGTCAATTCTGCATTTTTAACTTTACATCACTCATCAGCTACATATTCACATATTTAAATTTACCGAAATTTTATTCAAATATTTCATTTACAGGTCAACTTGTTAAATAAGGTGCGAAAATTCACCACGCCAAAAATTGTTATTCAAAAATCCAAACTATTCAACATAAACATTGACTCGTGTATAACTTTTTAAATTAACTTTTCCTATCAATAAAATTTTACTTTTCAAGTTTTCCTATTCGAGTGCCTAACTTTTTGAAACAAGTTGGTCTAACATTTCGATATCAAATTTTAGTTGCGAAAACAAATTACACAAAAATACAAAATGTATTTTTATAATTTAAATGCTTCGTGAAGCTGTATTTTTACTGAAGGTTCCGACGTTGACGCTGACACGCATCTTAACAAATATTACAGAGCCAAAGGCGATTCAAATGGAGGGTAGTAATTTTGAGCGTCAGCGTCACCAACCTCGTGAGCTACAAATCCCGCTTTAGTTTAAGTTACAAAAGATCGTCAAGAAAAATCAATCAACGATCCAGCCTTAAATTTTGGAACGGTCGACAGACAGGACAATTTTCTTTCCGAATCGAGATTAATCCTCCCACTTGGAATTTATTTATGATATCATAAAAGAAGTGCTTACATTTTTTAAAGTCTTCTCTCGATTTCCCACCGAAGAGATCGTCTCCGTTTCAAAAGTTTCCCGAGTCACAAACAATGAAAAGCCTCATAACTTCACCACACAACACTAAACGAACCTCTGTTAACAAATGACAACAACTGACTGATAAAATTTTGCTTTCAAAGCATTTTACGTGATTCAAGGTGTTATTTAATGATAACACGTTTCTTCATGCTGTTATCGCGACTAAAAAAAATCAACAAACTAAAATTATTTTTATCACGTTTTCGCATGACTCGATCACTTTAAAATAATGAATTTTTAAAAAGTGGACATTTTTGATTCGGAAATTGATTTCGTTATCGCGACGAATAAAAAAAATTAAGTTTGATAAAAATAATGGGGTATCGTCTTTTTTAAATTTAGTAAATTGATTTTATTGCATGTATGGGTTGATTCATACCGGTGAGTCATTTTTGTGTTCGGTAAGAAATGGGTCAGTTGGTCTTGGAAAATTTTTCCACTGACAAAGGAAATAGTAAATTACGATTGTAAAAGCAGAGTACAAAAATGAATGATATAACGGAAGACAATTTAAAACGATTAACTGCTGTGACTCAAACTAACAAAAAAATTGTTCTGATTTTCAGGGGTGGACTGGCTACTTGGATGATGCACACAAAACCGCATTTGTTGACTCTATTAGGACCGGGTTTTTAGTTTTTGTTTAGTCTATGATGTTATAACTACTATTAGAAAATATGAGGTTAAATTCCCAGGTCCCACATCAGAAGTCAAGTTAAGCAATACTAATCGCGAATTTGGATGAGGATCGGTGACAAGAGAACTATTTGAGTCTCTCCTGGGTCATTTATCCTTTCGGATTACTACTTAATATTTATACAGTAGAATCCCGATTATCAGAGCAGAGAAGTTTTTAAAACTGCCTCTGTATGATGTACGTTACATTGACTTCATAATCTTAGTTGTATTCTTCATCTTAATTTAGGTATACGACCTGTGCATACTAAGTTTTTACTATTAATAATTCTTAAAGCATAATTGGGTTTACATCTGAGACGGCTTGCCAGACTAACCTTTGATATGCCTACGACCCTGTTGGGTAGTTTAACGGTAGCAATCATTCGCTCATTGAGACCGATGGCTTTACGTGCCCTCCGAAGAACGGAACGGTCAAGAAAATTTTACTCTAACCGGAATCGAAACCGAGAAGGCAGTGGCGGCTCGTGGGGTAAAACATTGGGTAGGCCAGTAGCTTGGTGGTGATAGATTGACTTTATTAAATTTATAATCAAAATATGAGCCTAATACATTTGGGTATGTGTCCGTCACGCTCAGGAACGCATCTCATTGGTTAATATAGTAAGAAACATAAAAAAAGAAATTTTTCAGTTTATGAAACATTTTAGTACCTACAACTAGAATTACAATATAAATTCGATTCTGCGATGAATGAAATCGATTGAGTGGTCTTTGCATGATGAGTATTCATAAAAATTTTATTAATATCGCCAATAAAGACAATTTTTATTTACTTTCAATAAAACCAAGAATTTTAAATTTTCGTATATAAAGAAATTAGAAAATGTATTGTTTATGGTTTCAATCTTGTTTAATTATTATAATTAAAAGTGCAGTGCTTGGATCGTAATATTCTTTAAAGGTTGCAATATCTCACTGCTTTATCTGTTTGCACTTCTTTTATTTGTTGTCTATTTTATTGCGTGCAGTAAAACGGTTTATCCGTGAATAAATTTATTATTATTATAATAATACTGACCTTTCGGTCATGCCAGAGTCGACTGGGGTTAAAACTACCTGCTCATAAGCTTTGTGGTAAGTATGAATACTATGTACATTTATTAAATACACAAGAACTGACTCTTTTACTTTTAAAAAAATTGAAGTTATTTTGGTTGCAGCAAGTTATAATTTTCAGTTCGTGAGAGTTTAGCTCTATCAGTGATGCGCAACCAGTACCGCACCCAAGCGCATATTAATCGGTTCTCCTGGTGTTTTTTTTATACACTCTCCACCCCTTCCAAATAAACCATTCGAAGTTATTCCAAAAATAATTTGAACAGGGTTCAAAACTTTACAAAATAAAAAGAATATTACAGAATACACGAGTGTATAGTTTTTATTTTATTAAAATATAAATTATTATAGGCCTTATTAGTAAGAGTACCTGACGTGATCAAAGAAGATCGAAACATCTAATTTGGATTAATTTAATTACGCTCCGCCTCCCTTAATTCATATTTATTGGTTGTACCGAATGTACCGTAAGTAACAGAAATTAATAATAGTACAGAACGAGTCTCCTGTAGACCATAATTTTAAAGCCCGGGGGGGGGGGTGTTATGGAATACCCCTCAGTATCGTATAATAAAATCAACGAAATATTGAAATACTACTTATGAAGAATAACATTTTTGATCTATGAGATGGAATCTACTTTTATCCAGATACTTGTACAGATTTTGAATCTATCTGAATGTCTGATGCTTAACGTAACTAACAAAAAAATAACAATACTGATCAGTGGCGGCTTGTCACTTCTTCCAATGGGAGGGGACAAAATTTAAATAAAATGGAAACCTATAAATTTGTTCATTTACCTACTTGGTACAAAATAGTTTCATTCTGAAAAAGCTATGCTTTCAACTATTACTTTAACCGGGGCGTCTGAAGGGGGGGGTATGGAATATCCCCCAGCATAAAAAGAAAAGTAAAGTAGTATCATAAAACATTATTTAATATTTTACCGCCTGATCATCAACTGCGGGAGAGGGGAGGGTATTCCAGACACCCGGTCACTGTAGCTTCCTATTTTTTTAGAACTTTATTTGCAGTGGCGGATCGTGACTTCTTTCAAGGAAAGGGCACAAAATTTAAAGAGAAGGGGAAATATATATTTACTGTATTTTAATTTACTTATTTACTTAAAATAACTTGTTTTGAAATTATTTTTGCATGGTTATTTCCAATTTTGGATAGCAGAGCGCATTCCAGCGTGCCGTTTAGACTAAACCGCTACTGCTCAACACGAAACATAAACATTCTTTTTCTTCTTCTTTCGTAGCGCTACAACCCCGGGTGGGTCTTGGCTGACTTAACAATTGCCCTCCACGTCTCGATCTTTCATCAGATTTAGTGCTTCATTGTATTGTAAGCCTAGTGTTTCCACATCAGATATGATATTATCCCTCCATCTTGTTCTCGGTCGTCCCACCGGTCTCTTACCACCTGGAGCACCATCCCATGCCAATCTGATTAGCCTACTATCTGGTTGTCTCTGATGGACGTGTCCGGCCCAACGCAGCCGTTGCGCCTTTATTTCCTGTACTATATCCGGATCGGTAAATATTTCTTTTAGCTCTCTATTTGTCCGTATCCGGTATTGCTCCTCTACGGGATCATCTAGCCAATCAGAACGGCAAGGTACAAGTTCTAATGTTCAATTATTTTATTGACATAAACGACATAATGGACTGTCCAACCAACATTAAATTTGTTTATTGAAGTGAATCATTGGGGGGGGGGGACGAATAAAATAAATCGAAAAGATTTTTATTGTTAATATTATTACACTGTTAAAAATGTAAAAAATGTTAAAAATAAAAACCTGTTTTATCATGTAAATTTACATGTAAAATTTTATAACTTTACAACTTTACGTAAACTTACATGATAAAACATACAGGTTTTCATTTTGTATTTTAAAATATAATCCAATATATTATTGTGTAAATTTACATGGTAAATCTTTGTAATTTTATAACTTTGCATAGATTTTCCATGCAAATTTATTACTTTACATAGATTTACCATGTAAATTTACATGATGTATATTTTTAAATTTTTAATAATGTAATTATTCGTGTGGACTCAGAACCCTTCGGTTGGTAAAAGTCATTATATTATTATCATCGACATAATATTTACTATGTCTAAATGTATCTGTGTGTATGCTTGTTACGTTAAATGAAATGAAATCATCCATAAAAACGTCCATGCCTGTGGGGGAGGGAGGGTTGGACAAATGTGACGTCCACATAAAAATCCCATTTTTAGGATAGCCAATTAAAGTTTACCTAAATTCTTGTTTAATTCCAATGTTTATACAGCCATAAAAATGAAAAATAATTAATGAATAGGTTTTTTAGTTTAAAAGGTCAAATTAGACTTAAACAAATGAGGGGGAAGTCTTTGATTTGTGACCGTAGGGCATTCCTGGAGGGGTCAACAATATTGTGACCAACTGTGACAAGGGGGTGTATTGAAAAGTGGGGAAAAATGCGGACGTCTTTTATGAACGACCCTAATCTGGTCCCTCGGTACGGCCTTGAGGCTGCACAACCTGGGCAATCACGAATTAGTGCGGCCTTAGAGCATCACTTTCTTCCTATCTATTTGTTCATATCGCATCCTCAGTGGTTTATCTTTGTTAGTACCTTTAAAAGGTTTCGTTGAACGAGTATAAAAGTAATTAATGAGAAAATAATTTATAACAAAATAATTAAAACGATATTAATATAAATATCATGTTCCACTAATGTGGATTTTGAAAAACTGAACATATTTTTAATGTGGGCTCTCAGGCATCAAAATAACGTGATTGGCATGGTTGTGCGGCCTATAAGCCGCACTGGTTTAGCAGTTTATAAACCAGACCGAAACATTTTTGGGTTGGTAACTATAATATAAATCAGTAAGAGATGAATTATGAACAAATAGATAGCAAGATTAAGTGGTGTATTAAGGCCGCCCTGATTCGTGATAGCCTATGTTATGCGTCCTAAAAGCCGCACTGAAGGAGGCCTTCGGCTTAACTTTTTTTTTATTTATTTGCGATATACATGCAGATAAATTTTGGTTTTTATATTTGTCGAGAATGGAAATGAGTAATAAATAAAGAAAGTTCAAAAAGATATCAACAGATGGCGCCCCTAAATTAGAAGTGGAAATAAATGGCTTGAGCAGCAATGCACACAAACAACTACATGAACTAAAAGAACATTGCTGTGCAATGGAACCCCCAATTGCAATCAGGGGTATAAAGGACTTCATTACAAAAGTTACAGTGTGCATTGAGGGTTGAACCTCATTCGTAATCCCATGTGGTACAAAGCAAATTAAAGACGTCACAACCACGAAATTCCAAGAATTGCATACATGTTTCGATTTCATTAATAACGTAAAGAAGGGAAAACTCTGGTTGCGAGTTTTACCCCCCCCCCCCAGGGACTTCTATTTTCAACATCAAAAGGTACAAATTGAAACAAGTTTGGGGGGGGGTAACACTCGCAACTATAGAAGGTTTTTTTATGTATACGCTGCTAATCAGATCGAAACATGTATGCAGTTCTTGGAATTCCCTGAGTGTGATGTTCAACCCTCAATTCACACTGATCCTTTTCAAATCAAGTTCTTTAAAACGCCGCGCCGATTGGAATTAGGGTTTTCATTGTACAGCAATGTATTTACTTTTAGTTCATGAAATCCTTTATTCGGCTTGTTGCTCAACCCATTTATTACGCCTTCTAATTTAGTAGCGCCATCTGTTGCTAACGTTTTGAACTCTACCATAGTATTTCCAAAACTCCCATAACCGGACGATAGAACCAGTCCAGCTCAGCGCTAGCACCCCGAGGCCACCAAATTCCCACAGCCAGCCTCAAGCACCCGCGAATGAAAAAAATGGAAAAAAATGGCAGGGAGATACCGAACCTACTTCCGTGCAGAAATATAAAAGATAAAGCCATTTGTAGAACACCTGGAAAACTAACACTCCTAATTGGTTTATTGATTTATTGGTTATTATAAACCTTAAGCTCGTCTTACATCAGGACATTTCTGGCGTCATTTCTGGCGTCATTTCTGACGCCATTTCTTGCTCCAAAAATAAAGCCTGTATTATATCAGGCCATTTCTTGCGTTGATTTTGCGCAGTAGGTAATTTTAGCAACTTACGTGAAACATTTTGTAGGCCAAATATATAGAACGTGTTCTATTTTGAGGCAATTTTGAATGCAATTTGCCTGCGAGCGTGCGCAGTAAGATTAAACGAACGATAATTTTTAGTGTTGATGTAAATTGTGAAAACTGTGCTACACATAAAAATTGAAATGGATAAAGAAAGAAAACATAATAGTATTAAAAAAATTACAAAAACAAAAAAATTTTTAAAAAAATTCAAATTTTCAAATGGTTATTAAATTTTCAAATTAGATTTTTTAATTTCAGTGAAAAACAAAAACATTTGCGATTATTTAAAAAAAAGTAACTTTTAGTAATAAAAGTAACTCATTCCTAGCCCTGCATTTGACAATTACTACCTTACTACCTGCGCATTCAATCTGTACTGCGCACGCTCACAGGCAAATTGTTCAAGAATAGAGCACGCGCTAAATATATTGCCTGCAATCCGAGCCAGGACATTTTCCAAGACATTTGCTGTTTTAAACTAGGCCATTTATATTGTTCAAGAAATGGCGCAAGAAATGACGCCAGAAATGTCCTGATGGAAGACAAGCTGTAAGTAGTTTTTGCGGTGACGTCGTATGCCCGAGAAAGATATCAAAAATAAATCGTCGAACATAATACGACCAAGTTGTCAAGAAAATTTCGACAAAGACTAAGTTGCGAGCCCAAGGGCCGAGTTAAATATGGCGACTGTAGTTTTAATAACCCAATGTAATTAAGGGGTTGTTAGCGAAAAGCGCTATTTAAAATTAATTAAAATAAAACTTGTTACTACTATTTTTCAAAAATAATTTCTAAGGCGATCTCGAAATGGTACTTCATAGTCAAAAAAATTATTTTTCTGATTTTTGTTTTAAATTTTCCTTCAATTTCAATATTTTAGTCACCGGGCCCATTTTTAGTTGTTGAATTATAAATTAATGCAGTGAAAATTAATACATCACAGATGTTAAAAATATTTTTTGAACCTTTCCTTATCTGTGCGTCATCATTGATATGAAAACTTCGAAAAATAAAAATTATGAATTAACTAAATTAATTGGCGAAAAATATTTAAGTTTATTTTACGTAAACGGAAATCTGAATTAGAGAGAATCAAATCGAAACCAAAAAATCAAAAATCGATCGGTAAAAATAACAAAGTCGCGCTGGAATTGTAGACGTAGGTGAAATTTTTGGGCCTCTTTAAAACGAAAAGACACCCAATCATTTTAAATATTTTATTTATTCAAAATTCAGTCAACGATTATTAAATTTGTTTTTTCAACCGGAATAATTTCTTGACGTCATTATGTCATTTTTTAGGCGAAGAAAGAAATTAAAAATTTACAACTTTCCAATTTTAAACACCGCAATGGTAAAAATTTAATAAAAAGTCCTACCTTTCTGATGCTATCGGCCAATCCTGCAGCACACCAACATCCAGTTCTGAAAATTTCTTTTGCTTCGTTCTAAAATATAAAAAATATTCAAGATTAGTTACAATCTATATAGATAAAAATGGATGTATGTGTGTATGTATGTATGTTCCCTATAGACTCCTAAACCGTTTGACCGATCGGAACCTATTATGTAGGTTCCTGCGCATGTTTTTGTATTAAAATAGAGCAAAAATTCTCAAAGGAAAGGAAAATTGATTTTGAGTAGCCTGCCTTCCTTTAAGGAATCTCGATAATCCATTCATGCGCGTCCCATAGGGACGCGCATGAATGGATTATCGAGATTCCTTAAAGGAAGGCAGGCTACTCAAAATCAACTTAAAAAACAATAATGAATGCTGTCAGTTGTCAACCGATCGACAATGCAAATACGCGTGCTCGTGCTTTACGTTTCTATTTGACCAATCTTAACCAAATTTGGTGTAGAAGTTATTTACAAGGCTACGAAAAACATAGGCTACTTTAGAACCTTGGAGTGAGGCCGAAGGCCGAACAACCACATCCGACACGGTCTAGATGGCTAATGGCGGCCGGTAGGCCGACTGTGCCAGCTAGTTTGACAATAATTTTAAAGTTGCAATTAAAACTTTTGAAAACAAATTAAGCAATTTAAAATTTTTACCTTCACACTTCCTTCCGGAAATGTTAATAAATGCTGATTTAACACTACAACACCCCCGCACATCATTTTAAAAAAAGTTAACACGCAATGACGCGATTGTCAAAACTAGCGATTTCGTTTGAAACTGCGTTGCTATTTGTTGCGATGCAAAAAACGAACAGGACACCGCAAAAATTTTATACACGCACCACACTTTCCTTGCTGTTCAAACGTTAATAAAACCGATAAAACCAAACATTTAAAATAATAAAAATTACTTAAAACGCAATGATGCTGTTGAAACCAAATTTAAATTCGATGTCATTTTGTTTTATCAAATTCTGCATCCCGAATATTTACGAGGTTTTAAAGCTAAATATCGCGTTTACTAACGTTAAAACATCAAAAATTTGTTCATCGATAATTAAATAACATGTACATAATTACAAAAATTTTGAAAATCGCCGCACTAAAATGGCTAAATTTTTAAAATTTTTACGAACCGATCAACACGCCACCAATAAATTGACTAATTGCACGCTGCAAGTTTGAACGTGTGATTTTGTTTTTCGACGCTAGGTCTTTATCACAAAACTATCTTTTTTAAAGTTTTTGTTTGGTAAATTAAAAATATTTATGAATTATAAATTTGTTTTTCTTTATAAAGGAATGTTAAACTTGGAAAACTTGTTAATAAAATTTATTATAAGGAAAATTAATATTAAGCTCATTTTCATTTTCTTTATTTGTTTTATTAAAATTTTTCGATTCTTTATAATATACGGGGTGCTTTAAAAATTTTAATTTGAAATATAATTTTTGTTGATAAGTTAAACGATCAGATTAATCGCGATGTTGAATCGTGGACTTTATTATCTTCATTCTTTTAGGGGCCGTTCATGTATTACGTAAGACGTTTAGGGGGGGGGGGGGTAGCTGACATCTTATTTTTTCTTACTCGGGGGCAGGGGGTACAAGACAATTTCTTACGTAAGATTTTATTTTTTTATTTAAATTTCAAAATTTGAAAATTATTTAATCTAATTTAGGTGCTGTTGGTATTAATGTTAATGTGAAACACAATACTATTAATTATTTATTTTTTAGACCGATTTTGGATTTTTTCGCAATTTTCTTAGGGGCCGTCCATTAATTACGTAAGGATGATTTTTATAATTTTGGACCCCCTCCCCCCCACGTAAGGGTACGTAAGATTGTGGAACCCCCCCACATCTTACGTAAGGATTATTTAAAAGAAAATTAATTTTGACCCCCCCTCTCCTCCCCTAATATTTATAAAATATGAATAATAATCTATATATATAAAAATGGATGTATGTGTGTATGTATGTTCCCTATAGACTCCTTAACCGTTTAACCGATCGGAATCAAATTTGGCACATTTATTATGTAGGTTCCTGCGCATGTTTTTGTATTGAAATAGTGCAAAAATTCGCAAAGGAAAGGAAAGTTGGTTTTGAGTAGCCTGCCTTCCTTTAAGGAATCTCGATAATCCATTCATGCGCGTCCCATAGGGACTCGCATCCCTATGGGACGCGCATGAATGGATTATCGAGATTCCTTAAAGGAAGGCAGGCTACTCAAAATCAACTTAAAAAACAATAATGAATGTTGTCAAACTGTCAACCGATCGACAATGCAAATACGCGTGCACGTGCTTTACGTTTCTATTTGACCAATCTTAACCAAATTTGGTGTAGAAGTTATTTACAACGCTGCGAAAAACATAGGCTACTTTAGAACCTTGGAGTGAGGCCGAAGAACCACGGTCTACACGTATGCCTGCGATACCCTTGAGTGAGGCCGAAGGGCGAACAACCACATCCGACACGGTCTAGATGGCTAAAGGCGGCCGGTAGGCCGACTGTGCCAGCTAGTATATTATACTATTATGCCACTATGTTTAATGATTTTTAAGGCGCTGATACACATGCTGCTTACTGGCACGAAAATCATGCTATTATGACGTAATTGTCGTAAAATTACGTCTATTATGACGTAAATGTCGTAAAATTACGTCATAATAGCATGCTTTTCGTGCCAGTAAGTAGCATGTGTATCAGCGCCTTTAAGTACTATATATTTCAATATATTTGATTTTTTATCAAATATTATATTTGATTTTTAAATTTAATTTAAAAAAAAATTTTAAGAATCTTACGTAAGGAATACGTCGGACCTCAACGTAAGGGTCCGTAAGATATTCAATACCCCCCTCCCCCTCCAAAACCCTTACGTAATTAATGGATGACCCCTTACACTATAAAGAAAATTATTGTTTGAATAACATTTTTTTTAATATAAAATAAACATAATAATTTATCTTCATTAATTTCACTTTTAATGTTTAATATCTTGCTTCTCATTGGGTAATAATTTTTCTTACGTAAGATTAGTGTGGGGGGGGGTATACATTTTCTTATTTTTCTTACTAGGGGGAGGGGGGAGTCCAAAAGTAGGAAAAACGTCTTACGTAATACATGAACGGCCCCTTATACAAAATTTAATTTTGTTGTTTAGTCTCAAAATGAGATTTGAGCTCATTCTAACAACAGAGAAAAATATAATATTATTTAAGGAGGTACAAACGTACTTTTTTCATATAAAAATATACAGGATGTCTCTATCAAAAGTTTCCATCCCAAAAATTTCCTAAACGAACAGAAATATTAATACAAAAATACTGTAATTGATTTATGTAGTGGATTACGAGAACCCTGATAACATTTTTTATAATAAAATAAATTTGAAAAATGTTCATTGGGCCAATTATGTACATTCCTCTAGTGTAAGTTGATTAGCAACCTCATGTTTTTGAATTTTGGATTTCAGGGGAGGGGGGACTTAGGCCACCATATCAGGCCCATTATACAACCTCTTTTTGTTGCTCACCCCCTGACTTCGCATGCCGACAGTGTCAGGGATGACCGCAACCGTTCGGACCACCACCTAACCCAAAACCCTAACAAATATTTTTTAGCTATAAATTAGCTGTCAGCCATTTAATAACTAAAAATGTCTGTTAGGCCCCTAAGAAAGGTAGGCACGACAAACAGCCGCTCGATGGTCAAACTGAGAAGTCGTATGATACCCTGCTCTGCATAGTAGATCAGGTCAAATCAGGAGGACCACCGGTTTTAAGCACCCTCTGAAGCACGGAGACGGAGAGAGGGTCATAGAAGAAATAAAAGTCCGAAAGAAAATTAGACTCTTCCTAGATTAAAGTGATTGCCTTTACGATCAGTGCATCAATACTTGATCGCTGTAACCACCAGGCCAATTGACCGCCTCAAGAGGCAACTATCAAGAAAAAGCTTTACGGAGTGGGAAAAATAATATGTAGATAGGTTTCGAATTTTTAAATCACTTTCCCTCGCCTCAGTCCTCCTCAACTTTAAAATTTTAAGTTCGAAAGTTGATAGCTTTGACGTTTCTCAATTTTATTACATTTTGGATTGTTTTTACAGAGCAAATTATGGTGTTGCATTTCTGATGCAGTTTCACCTAAGCAAGCCTAGTTTATTATTGTCGATCGATACGTAACTTATGACGTCAGATGTCACATGGTGATATGTTCACAATTTTGTCGTATTTTGTTCAAGCGAGCGGTCTTCTTAAGATTCTGGACAACTGGACAGGTTCAAATTGTATTTAGTATGTTTATCTAGAAGTGCTTTTATTGCTGCCTTTGTTATGTCTACATCCAATTATTTTTACCCATTTACGGTAAGCGAGATTTCTGTTCGGGGCAGCAAAGAAGCCTGATTTTGTGGATATATCTCTGAATACAATCAGGCACCAAACCAAAGGCAATCTTATAAGTCCGAAGCGCCACAAGTGCCACTGGGGGGGGGGGGGCAGTGATGATGATGATGTTGAAGCAGTTATACACGGAAAAATCTTTTGTGGTACGTCCCTTACTACTTTTCCTAACGATGACATTATACTAGGGGGGGGGTTCCATACTCCCCAGTACCCTAATTCCCACATACCATAATTCTATACCCCCTAGTCGTTATTTTTATTTTCTTTTCTGATTTGAGAATGACAAGAATTTGAAACACCTCCACCCCCGGAAGTTTGAGAATCGCATGCAAGGCTATCTTTCTTAAATGCTCGGAAGTATCCTTTAAGGGCAGGGGTGGGCTGGAGCCGGCTCGGTCCGGCTCGCGCGAGCCGGTTCTTAAAATTTTTGAAGCTCGGCGAGCCGTTTGTTAAATTACCCCTAAAACCAAAAAATAAGCCATTTTAACCCTGGATCCACAAGGTGGTGTCACCCGTGACACGGGATTTACATTTTTAAGTCTGTACTACCCCCGGAATATGACGCCACCTTGTTATTTACGTAATATAAATTTATTACACTCTTCTATATGATTTACCTTTTTTTTTTTGCTTCGAAATAATAGCGAGCCGGTTGTTCAAAATTTGGCAGCCCACCCCTGTTTAAGGGCTATCGATTAAAACTTCATTGTAATTAAATTATTCTGGAATTAAATAAGTAAAAATAAAACCATTAAATTTATATTTTTCGTTAAATTTTGTGCTTTGAAAAACATCACGAGCCGCCTTAAAATACCTACCAAGGGGGGGGGGTACTCAAAGTTTATGGGGAGGGTAATTTATTGCAACAACCATCTCTAGTGCACTTTAGGCCTCTCCTTCATCAAACGGAAGCTGGCCAAGTACGGATTGGTAAATAGTTTCTGAGAAGTAGACTCAAGAGTCATAAGCCTTCCCAAACAAGCGACATTTACGAAAGCTGACATAATCCGGAAAAGGATTACACCTAGGATGGTGCAAGTATATATCGTCCCCTTAGTGCTACAACTAGGTAACTCGAATTTTGGCTATTTTGAGTTAGCTACATGTATCCACCTAATTTTACCCACTTTATTTAGTGCTACAACTAAAAATGTTCTATTATGTTTCTAAATATCAAATATCCACTTGCTAAAAGTAGATAAGTGCCAGATCCCTTCAATGCTGTTATGCTACAAGTGGATAACTTGAGATACCTAGTTGTGCAAATTCCGAATGTTACGTATAGCAACGTATAGTACGTCCGCGACCTTCGCAAGACAGTTGAGATATCTATTTGTGCAATTGTGAAGTTTTATAGTTTTATTTTTTATAATAATTATGTATTTTCTTGATCTTATTTTGTATTACTATTATATATCTATTATTTATCAGTCGTTATGAATAAAACTTATTTTGAAACATACAAAGTTAAAATAAAATAAAAGAACTAGATAAGTCTGATCTTTCAAATTTTTATTAGTGCTATAATTAACTATGTAGATATCTTACTTATAATTAAAAATTTCCTAAACTATAAAACATTAGACTGTGAGGGTATTAAATACATTTAACTTACATAAGTACCTAGTTTCAAACGTTAAAACAAAAATAATTTTGAAGTTTAATACTTTTTTTTGCTATTGTAAACTTTAAACTCCATTTACTCAATATGAGTAATTTCAAGTTACCTAGTTGTTGCGGAAACTTTAACACCGACTGATACGCCCCTGTGCTAATTTAAATTTAGTGCTTGCAATTTCTGTCTTTACCGGTGGTGCCAACCCAAACTCAAGAAATTGGGTATAAATACGAGCACCAGTTTTGGAGAAGATCAGTTTAGAATGTAGATCGGTAAAGCCAGAAATTGTAAGTACTATATTGTTGTTATTATTATACTTTATTATTGATATTTGTTATTACTTGTAGAAATTTTCAACCCTATTTTTACGATCGAAGAATAAATACAAGTATTAGCTATTAGCCGTAACTCGTTTTAATTTTAAATACAAGTATTAGCTATTAGCCGTAACTCGTTAATTTCAAGAAAGAAAATCGTAAACGGTTAGAAATATTTCCGTCTATCGAAGTCGCATTTATAACATTTTGAAAATTTAATTTAGTATAACACGTGTTAAATTTGGGAAAACGTAATCCGGTTCAACACGTGTCGTAAGAAGTCGGGAAATCTAAGGTTATGTATCGTACGCCTAATAACAACAACATGGTAAACCAAAGCTGTAAAATATGCAAAAAGGAAGATTCAAATCACATGGTTCAATGTGACGACTGCGACGATTGGTTTCACTACGGTTGCGTAGGAGTGGATGACACTGTAGAACAAGTACCATGGTCCTGTGTATCATGCAGCAAACGACTCAACTACGACAAACTAGCAGATGCAGAAGCTGAAATAGCAGAGTTAAAGCGAAAAGTAACGGAATTGACGCTTGCCTCCACAAAAACAAAACAATCGAAAACATCACACAAAGCTTGTCGATCGGTCACGACGTTTCGGTCGAAACCAAAATCTGAGGCTAGTGGCAAATCTAAAGCATCCTCGATAAAACGGAAGGAACTAGCATTAAGGAAACTTGAAGCTGAACACCAGTTGGAATTGGAATACCTTAACAAGAAACTCGCTATCGAAGAGCAAGAACTCACCGCCGAGAGCGACGAAGATAGTGAAGATGAACGGGAAACTCAGGAAAACACCAAGCAGCGTACTGCATCCTGGGTCGGAAGACAACCTTCGCTGAACGTTTTTCAACAGCAACCACAGCAGAACCTCCCGATGGAAAGAAGAGATCAAACTGGCTTCTCCAATCTGAAGGAAATCGGTATGAGACAGATTATGGCGACTAATGCGTTAAAGTTCTATGGTAGCAGTGAAGAATGGCCGATGTTCATTTCCTGGTTTCGACGATCTACTGAGGAGTGCAACTTTTCGGATGACGAAAACCTTAATCGCCTCCAGCAATGTCTGCAAGGAGATGCCCTTAGACTGGTAAGAAGCTACCTATTTTATCCTGGCACGCTGAACGAGGTATTGAATGTTCTCAAAAACAAATATGGCCGTCCAGATCAAATATTGCAGTCTCTATCCGACCAACTCCGAGGGCATGGATACGTTACCCAAGAGAGAATAGATTCGATCCTCGACTTCTCAGTAGCAGTTCAACACGCAGTTGTCGCAATGAGAGCATCCGGTCTCTCCGACTATCTGAACAATCCGATACTGGTTCAAGAGCTCGTAGGTAAACTGTCTGGACCATTGAAGTTGTCATGGGCCGAATATAACTCGACCAATTCCCATCTGTTTAGACTAGACCTTTCTGTGTTTGCCGAGTGGTTGTCGCAATTGGCCACGAAAGTAGGAAGCGTAGCTACTTCAAGAACCGCCCCGGTAAGAAGACAGGATGATAGAAAAGTTGAAAACAGAACTCCACGCCAGCTAGACAGAAGAACGCTAAACTTCCATGCGGTGCACACTAACGAAAGAAACGAGGAAGCTCCTTCAACAGTAAGTGATTCCAACTGCGTGATTTGTCTTGACGGAAACCATCAAATCAGTAAGTGTCCAGTAATAATAGAATATACGATAGACGAGAGAAAGAGTGTTGTGCGAGAATATAAGTTATGTCGAAAGTGCTTAAGTTCCAAACACCATGTTACCCAATGCAAATCCGTGCAGGTATGTGGAACCGAAGGCTGCGTTTTTAAACACCATCCACTACTCCATGACACAAGAGTCCATTTCATACCGAAGTTGACTCCTAAGGTTGAAGAAGCCAGTCTGCTGTCCCATCATCGATCGGCAGCGACCCAGAAACTGTTCCGAATCGTTCCGGTGGTACTATATGGACCGAAAACGAATGTTCGAACGTTTGCTTTCCTGGATGAAGGCTCCACGACAACCATGATCGATGAGAAAATTGCTCAAACCTTGGGGCTCGAAGGCCCGCTGCAACCACTGCACCTACGATGGTCGGGAGAAACCACAAGGGATGAAATGGAAAGTAGGCAAGTCTCCCTTAGGATATCCGGCGACCATGCCGAAAGTAGAAGCTACGAATTAACTGATGTTCATACGGTTCAATCCCTAGATCTGCCTACACAAACCTTTAACTACGATCCGCTGACCTCTCGCTACAAGCATATGAAGAATCTTCCTATACTAAGCTACGAAAACGCCGAACCAAGGATTCTAATTGGTCTTAATAATTACACACTTTGTCTCCCGCTACAAGTTAAAGAAGGAGGGCCTAAAGAACCCATTGCGGCAAGAACACGACTGGGCTGGACTGTCTTTGGCTCGCATGAAACCACCAGAACATCCTGTGAAGTAGAGCTACACCATTTTCACGCTTGTGGCTGCGCGTCTGATAAAGAACTTCACGCCCAAATCAAGGAATTCTTCTCGACAGAAAACTTCGGGGTGAGGAAACCAGAAACGCCGTTGTTATCCGATGACGACCAACGAGCAACGGAAATTCTAGAAAGAACGATGACAAAGGAAAGCGGAAGATACACGACTGGCCTCCTGTGGCGTTACGAAGACATCAAACTTCCCGACAGCTACAGCATGGCCAAGCAACGGCTAAAGTGTCTGGAACACAAAATGAAAAAGAACCCTACACTGTCTGAAAACCTGAAACAGCAAATGAGAGAGTATATAGGCAAAGGGTACGCTCGTAAACTATCTCATAATGAAGTAATGAAGACCTCTTCAAAAACGTGGTACCTACCGATCTTCTCCGTAACCAATCCGAACAAGCCAGGAAAAGTCAGAATGGTGTGGGACGCCGCCGCAACTGTCAATGGTGTGTCCCTAAATTCGATGCTCCTGAAGGGACCTGATCTATTATGTTCGCTACCGGACATCCTATCTCGATTTCGTGAACGAAAGATAGCTATATGCGGCGATATAAAGGAAATGTATCACCAAGTCAAAATACGCAAAGAAGATCAGCAAGCGCAACGATTCCTATGGCGCAACGACACAACCAATGAAATAGAAGTATTCGCTATGTGCGTAATGACGTTTGGTGCGTCATGCTCTCCCAGTACCGCGCATTACGTGAAGAACAGGAACGCTCTGCAATTCATCGATAGCAACCCTAGAGCCGCACTGGCAATTCGAGAAAACCATTACGTCGATGACTGGCTGGATAGCTTCGATACCGAAGGGGAGGCCATCACGGTAACCCAAGACGTTATAAAGATCCACGCAGAGGCTGGGTTTCAAATTAGGAATTTTGTCTCCAACTCCACTCGTTTGATCCAAGCCGTGGGAACTGAATCATTAAATAAGAGTGTGAACCTGGACTGCAACCCAAACGGCGCGAAGGTCCTTGGAATGTGGTGGTCGACCGAAGATGATGCCTTCTTCTACTCGATGAACTTTGATCGAGTACCAGCGGAGATAATGGATGGAAGACGATGTCCTACTAAACGCGAGGTCCTGCGAACCCTGATGATGGTTTTTGACCCCCTCGGTCTGATTGCATGTTTCTTGGTGTACGTGAAAATCCTGCTACAAGAAATCTGGCGATCGTCTATTACCTGGGATCAACCAATTACTAAGGAACAGGAAAAGAAATGGATCATGTGGACGAGTACGCTGCCAACACTACGAGCGATTAGGATCCCAAGATGCTATATGAAAAACTCATCTACTAACATACAAATGCACATATTTGTAGACGCTTCGATCAACGCCTTTGCAGCTGCAGTATATTTTCGTTTTAAAGACGAGGAGGGTATCAAGAGCGTGCTTGTAACTGCCAAGACCAAAGTAGCGCCGCAACAACCTATGTCCATTCCACGACTTGAACTACAGGCAGCTGTATTAGGTGCCAGACTAGGTAAGTCAGTGGGCGCTAGCCACTCACTCCAACCGAGTCAAAGATTCTTCTGGTCCGACTCTACCGACGTGTTGTCATGGCTAAGGTCAAAGCATCGAAGGTATCGCCAATTTGTAGCATTTCGAGTTGGAGAAATTCTAGATCTGACCGATTTGAACGAGTGGCGTTGGGTCCCTACCCGAAACAATGTGGCCGATGAAGCCACCAAGTGGAAAGAACAGCCTAAGATAAATTCAGGATGTCGCTGGTTTACTGGACCTGAATTCCTGCAGTTACCAGAAAGCGAATGGCCAGTAGAGCGACTACCGTACCAGGAACATGAAACAGAAGAAGAAGCCGTAAGAACAATGGTGCACTCCGAACGGACAGTCTCAAATCTCATTCCGCAATACGAACGATTCTCCCAATGGAACCGATTCTTACGCGCGGAGGCGTGGACGCTAAGAATATTTTGGATGGCAAAAGGAATTCGCATACATGATGGTAAGGGAGAATTAGTAATCGACGAACTCCTACGGGCAGAAAGGGAAATTTTTCGCCATGTACAAGCAGAGTGCTACGAAAAGGACATATCCTCGCTAAGAAACGCCAATGGGAAGTCAGTCAACAAGTCGAGCTCAATTTTTAAACTGACTCCATTCCTGGACGAATTTGGAGTGCTTCGAGTAAAAGGGCGCGCAACGAACGTAATAGGCGCGACGTACGATGCTATGAATCCGGTTATCTTGCCTCGTAACCACCCGGTTACAGACCTCATTCTATGTCACTACCACTGTAAATACTTACACGAAAATTATGAGCAAGCTATAAACGAAGTACGACAAAAATTCTGTATCCCTCGACTACGACGCTGCATGCAAAAGACACGCTCAAACTGTCAAATGTGCAAAAACAGAAGGACGAAACCGAACCCACCCCAAATGGCCGAGCACCCGCATGCACGAGTGGCAACCTTCTACGCCCCCTTTTCATATGTAGGACTCGACTACTTTGGCCCTTTTGAGGTTGCAGTTGGTCGAAGAACAGAAAAACGCTGGGTGGCCCTGTTTACGTGTTTAACTGTGCGCGCTATTCACCTGGAGGTGGTTCACTCGTTGAGAAAAAACTCATGCTGGATGGCTATTCGCAACTTTGTTGCCAGGAGAGGAACGCCTGTTGAGATACGCTCTGATAACGGAACAAATTTTGTCGGAGTCGCAAATGAACTACGTGAGCTATACCAACAAATGTCCCCCGATGACTACAGACGCGAGTTTGGCCAAATAAGATGGTTGTTCAACCCCCCACTGGCTCCTCATATGGGCGGATGTTGGGAAAGGATGGTAAGATCAGTTAAAAAATCGTTACTTCAAACAGTGCCCACGAAAAGACCAAGTGACGAAACCTTTCGATGCTACTTGACCGAAACCGAGAACATGGTGAACTCCAGACGGCTCACTCACGTCTCATTGGATACCGAAGATCAAGAAGCCCTGACTCCCAACCACCTCCTACTGGGATCTTCCAGTGGTGCTAAACCGTTTATCGAGCTGTCCGAAGACAACCATCGACTACGTTCCGACTACGAGCTATCGCAGCAAATGGCAGACCAATTCTGGCGACGATGGATCAAGGAATATCTTCCTACTCTGACAAGAACTACGAAGTGGTTCGGTAAAACTAAGCCCATCGAAGTTGGTGATGTGGTGATCATAATGGACGATAAGCGTCGCGACACATGGAAGAAGGGGAAAGTGATCGACGTTATCAAAGGCAAAAATGATCAGGTTCGACGGGTCGTAGTTATGACGCCCAAAGGAACGTACACGAGAGCCGCTGCCAAAGTTGCCGTGCTGGATGTCAAGGGTAAACTGAAATCTGTTGACGACGTTCAGTGTACCGAAGGGGAGGATGTTGCGGAAACTTTAACACCGACTGATACGCCCCTGTGCTAATTTAAATTTAGTGCTTGCAATTTCTGTCTTTACCGGTGGTGCCAACCCAAACTCAAGAAATTGGGTATAAATACGAGCACCAGTTTTGGAGAAGATCAGTTTAGAATGTAGATCGGTAAAGCCAGAAATTGTAAGTACTATATTGTTGTTATTATTATACTTTATTATTGATATTTGTTATTACTTGTAGAAATTTTCAACCCTATTTTTACGATCGAAGAATAAATACAAGTATTAGCTATTAGCCGTAACTCGTTTTAATTTTAAATACAAGTATTAGCTATTAGCCGTAACTCGTTAATTTCAAGAAAGAAAATCGTAAACGGTTAGAAATATTTCCGTCTATCGAAGTCGCATTTATAACACTAGTTGTAGCACTAAGGCGACGATATGAGAGTAGCACCGATGCACTGTGGTGGTATCTATCAGAATAGGTCATAGTCGATCTATTGCCTAGAGAAAGAACAAATTTGAAGACCCATCTCGCAAGATCCAGGAAATGGAAGACCAATTTATCAGGTCATGGCGAGGAGATACCAGCAACCAACGATGCACCTGAATAATACTCGAAAGATCAGAAAGTGATAGTGGCGCCTGCTAAAAATTTACCGGATTGTGAAAAAGAAACTCTATGAAGTACAAAATATACGGGTGCGACCACTGGATAGGTAACAGATCAAAATCTGGACGCAAGATAATTGGCAGAAACCGATTTTATGCACGACGGAGTCGGACAACTCACTGGGATCAAATATTTTAGTATTTAGCAAGATGGTATGCTGAAAAATATGTTCCTCAACTTGGATTGGAACCCAGACGTATTAGCTGTGAATACGTGCGCTTAAACAACTGCGCTGCTGAGGCGATTTATTTATGTAGCGCTGAACTTCTATTTATCGTGAACTAATTCTAGGACCGCTACAAGTAGAAACCCAACTGATAGATGGCGTTATTTCATTAATTAATAGCTTATTTTTGAATAAATATGAAGTTTTTCAATTTATTTGAAATTAAATTATAAATTACATCAATAGATAACATTTTATCAGCAAAAAAGTAATAAATTGCAATTAGTAAACGTGTTTATAAATTTTTGAAAATTGAGCCAATGGTACCAAATGACAATGGATTTGATACATTTGTTTTGATTTTGGGGTTAGCCTAATTTTCCTAGCATGGGCTCATATAAAATATGCGGTTCTATATACAGGGCTGCCACTGACTACAGCATCCAAAAAAAGTGGCAAAAGTGGGCAGGAAAGAAAAAAAAAGTGGCAAAAAAGTGGCAATAATGACAGAAAATAGTGGCAAAAAGTGGCACAAAAATCCGTATTGATGCTGATTTTCGGGATTTCAGTCCCGAATTACTTAACTTTTGTACCGAATTAATTAACTTTTGGGTCAAAGATACCATGAACTACAACACTGATTGTATAATTATCTTTCGGGTCGTAAATAAAGAGAAAAATCTAGTAGTGATTAATTAACTTAGTGCCGTTTTATAACTAAAACCAAGTTTACGGTTTACTTACATTTGTACCGAAAATTATTGATTTTTGTGTGGAATAAACATTTAAACAAACATTATTGTTTACCGAATTTTTGGTGCCAAGCATTTAAATTAAACGCGATTAATACAGCATCGTTACCATTAACTTGGACAGCACATCTGATAACAACAGTTCGTTATCCTATAAATGTGGAATTCTTTTTTGGGCCATAATTAAGCCATGCACCTACTGGTATGCATTTGACTTCTTCAGCACGAAAGGAAGACAACTATAATTTGTAACCTCAAGGGCGTACCAAGGATTTGAGCTAGGGGGGGGCAGACCTCCCAATGATTCATGAACTCGAGGAATGTATGAGTGTTCCCCCTCCCCACTCCCACCACCCCACTAAGTTTGAGGAATGTTATTCTTTAGGAAAAAATGTTTAAATTCACCCATTATGAATTCACGTTTAAGTTTGAACATTTAATAGTTTATTCTTTGTTTATCAAATACTATTACCTACAGTATTGATAATATGAGTGCTATAATCAATTCTTGAATTTTGTAAAACCAATTGACGTTTGAACTAAAGGGTCTTTCAATAAGAGCGCTCGATCTTTAAAATTGAATAAAAAGACTTGTATGTGTGATATGGCGGATATCTTTATTTCGGATTGAATTATATTCAATGCCATTATGTTTTAAAAATAATATCGTTCAAATGGCCTCCGCGACTTCGTTTGTAAGTGTCGATCCGGGAGATCCAATTTTGGATGACTTTTCGACATAAAACGGGCTGGATAGCAGCAATGGCTTGAATTACGTTGTTCTCCAGGTCGAGAATTGTTGCTGGTTTATTGGCATAGGCCAGTGACTTAACAGAGCCCCAAAGAAAAAAGTCTAAGGGCGTTAAATCGCAAAATCTCGCAGGCCAATTAATGTCACCTTATTTTGAAATAGCGCGACCTGGAAACTTTTCCTTCAATAACTCCACCGTTTCACCCGCTGTGTGACACGTAGCGCCGTCTTGCTGGAACCACGTGTTCTCTAAGTCCGTATCATCCAATTCGGGCCAAAAAAAATTGGTTATCATTTCTCGATATCTGACGCCGTGAAAAACTGAGATGTTTCGGTATTCACGCACACTTTCAGCAACAACAGCAATATTCTCTTCCGACCGAACGTTCCGGCGACGCACAGGCACTGCTCGATTAGCAACTGAGCCGGTTTCCTCGAATTTCGCAATAAGTCGTTGAATTGAGCTCTCGGCAGGACGCCCATGTCGACCGAAAATTCCACGTAGCTCGCGGAACGTTTGGCGGACAGAGCACGAATTTATATAATACATTTTCACGATTTCGACGCGTTGTTGAAGCGTGTAGTTATCCATGATCAAATGGCAGCTATGGCAGAATACAAACGTCACAGAATGACAGCGCTGTCATATCAAGCATAACCACAATCGGCTGTGAAAGTTCAGGCGTGGCTATTGAAAGACCCTATATGAGCAACACTGAAAATTTGTTTAATATAACAAGAGGTGATATTATTAACCAAATTCATCTTAAAATAAATTATTAATAAGGTCAATAAGGACTAGGGAGAAAATATCACTCCGACACCGTATTGAGCCCTACTCCTCTCCTACTTTCTCCTGTCGCGTGATAATTCCTTTCGATGCTGTTACTTATTTAAAACAGATTAATTCAATTCTGTGTTAGTCGACTTGCAATAAAATAATTGAGCATGCTTAATCTTTGTCTAGGGGGGGCAGCTGCCCCCCCCTGCCCCTCTCTGGGTACGCCCTTGTGTAACCTTGTGTTATTTGTTTTGTCTTAATTTTCACTAAAATATTTTGATATTTTACCTTATTTACATTTAATTTTAAAAGCAGCGTCACGCAGCTAAAATTGCAGAATTATAAAAGACATGCATAGCGTAACTTCTTATTTAATAATTAACAACTAACTTTATGAATTTCCATATTTTATGCATTTGTATTATATATAGAGGTGATTTCTTTTGTCAAAAGCCCTACAATGCGCGAAGGAAGAGCTAAGAGGGCGAAATAGGTACATACTGTTGTGTCACCTCCCCTTTTTGTCGCTTTTATGGACAGAGGACGTGCGACAACAAATCGAAGAGCACCTACCTTCTATTTAAACTCTTGGCTCTCAGGGTGCCTAATCGTTAAGCTTTATTTGACTTGATCGGCGAAACACAAAAAAAGACACAACTCAAAATGAACAAATTTTAATAAACACATAAGATGAATCAAATGAACAAACGTTTCTTAAAATTAAAGACAAACAAACTAAAATCTAAATGTTTACTCAAATACCTGCGAGGTAAGCTTAGCTGGGCACTTGTTTCGACGCACCTTCGTAATTTGTCGTGGTTTCCAAATTCTCCTGGAAGCTTCTGTTACTCGTCGCCGTTCCAATACTCGAGGTAGAGTGGAATTGGCTCTATTCAGTCCAATCGCCCCAACTGTGGGGTTATTTGCTTTGTCGTGCGTGCTTAGCACTTGACTTCAAACTTCCAACTTCGGACTTTATTTTTTCGGAGCAAATAATTTTCGACTATCACTTGCTTGCAACTTTTTTCGAACGAACCTTTTTTTTTATCTTCCTTGTTTTTTTGTACCAAGGTGATCCTTTTTCATTTTTTTTTCTTGCCATCCAGATTTATCTTATTTGATTTGAAAACCTCGTTTCCTTGCCTTTTACCTCGCACTCGCATTTTAATTAATAATAACAAACTTAAATTTAAACAATGATTAACCCTAACAAATACAATTCTAAAAACACATAGCAACAAACAATAATTGTGTCTCTTTCGATGTATTGCTATAAAATAAGCGAATTGACACTCGTTCGCGGTAGACACAACATTTCGCCCCCTGCAAAGCTTCCACAAAGAGGTGTCCTCAAGAACCTGGCTTTTGGTAAGCCTCTTTGCATTCATACTTGTGTCCACTTTCATACATCGGTCTCATTCTCTCTTTATCTCGTGATTATTCATTAACATTCATTCACCACTATTTCCCTCTCTCAATTCAATCATTCTCTCTGGTACTCCCCTATTCATGACGACTTATTCTTCATTGTCTTCGCAATGGTATCTCCCCTTTTTATGACTTGCTCCCGATGAGCCTACGCCATCTTTTAATCTCCCCTTTTTATCGACTTATTGTTGACATGCCATCCAGGTCATGCCTGCGCGATTCTTTTCCCTTTTGTGTGACTTGCTCCAATAGCCTACGTCACTTGAATTTCCCCTTTTGTACGGGCATGCAATGCTACCGTAATTTCATTTCCCCCCCTTTTGTGCGTCGATGATGGTTTGTTTGAGTCCATTGTTGAGAAATTTTCCTCTAACATTTGATTGTCGGCATGACTTCACGCCCGAGGTATTGCTAGTTGGTGTTCGCGTTAATAGAATCATCCGGTTGCCCTCGTATTGGGTCCGTCACGTAGATTTAAAAATGTGCTGAGTTTCCTGTAATTCGCCCCCATGATGTTACCACAATTATTTGTCTGTCCGATTGACATTTAAAATCATTCTTGTCAATTAAATGTGTGACATTGACGTTTCAATGTTAAAACTTCCCTTTTCCCTTTTTCAAACTTGGCCTAAACATGATTTGATAAATTTTACCCACTTTTAATTAATATAATTTCTAAGCTGTGCCTAAAATGGATGTGATAAGTTTCACCCATTTTGAATATAATTTCTAAGTTGGTCCTAAACTGGATTGGATCCCCTTTTGTCCACCCAAATTTAGCTTGTCGTTGCATTTTCTCTCGTTTTAAAATGACTTAATTTCAAATTTTGGCCTAAAATTGATTTCTAAGTTTCCTCTACGGAAAATTCGCCCCCGTTGCGTGTACCATGGCTCGCGTTGTTGTAGCCACTGGTGCGCCGGTGCGAACAACCTCGATGCGGTTGATATCTTTGTTTTCCGGTTTACTTGCCGGTTGTTCATCGCGTTGGTTGTTACCATTTCGCCAGTTTTGGTGGCGTTGGCCATTATTCTGGTTACCCCAACGTCGCTGCGGACTTGGACCGTACCGTGGCCGTTCGCCCCCTCCCGCTCGCGCATCTTGTGTATCGTGCCGCGGATACCAATCTCGCTCTTCCCGACGTGCACTTTGAGGTAGGGAACTTTGTCTCGCCCCCTCCGACTTAAATTCGACACTTTCGTCGAACCGCTTGAGCAACTCCAGGAATCCCTCGATTGTCTCAATTTTCTCAATACCAATTCTGGCCTTGAGTTCCTTTTCAAAATGACCCCCCATGATCCGAACTAACAATACCTCTTCGTATTTTGGTTCTACCTGAAGGGCTTGGTTAATGAGTCGTAAGGCGTAATTCTCGCGTGTCTCATTGTTATTTTTGTATTTCCCCCCATTAATCGTTTCCTTCACCTTGTTTTGTTCAACGTCTCCCCAATATTTCCGCATAAACAGTACCTTAAATTCCTCGAAATTGGTGATGCTCTCCTCAATCATGCTGAACCATATTTCAGCATGTCCCTTCATGGTCGACCGGATTATGTTTTTCTGCCGAGTTTCGTCCTTGATTTTGGCAATGTGGTTACCTAAATTTTTTATAAAGATTTTTGGATTTATTTTCCCGTCGTCATAAAACTTGGTATACCTGTCGATATCCCAATCTCGGTAGCTGTGATTACGGAGTACCTCTACAATATCTCCCATTGATTTATCCACCCCGTTTACCTTTAAAGCCTTTACCTCTTCCCGTATTGCTGATAAATCGCTTCCTATTTCCGTGACCTCATCTGTCACTTTGACTTCCAGCTCATTAAGTTTGACATTCACTTGTTCAAACCGTCTGTTTGCCCCTTTCTCTAAACCTTTGAATCGTTTCTCACTTTCACCCTCGCATTCTTGAACATGAACATTGATGGTGTTCATCACCCCCAAAATTTCCGTATCAATTTTTGCATTTGTACGTTCACAATTTTCCTGCATGGTATTCATGTCTTGTTGCACTTCCGCAAATTTTGTTTCAAATTTTGCATCCTGAATGTCAAACTTGACATTTATGGCTGCAAAATTCTCATTCATGCTCACCTTGTTACCATCAATTTCTTGCCTTAAGCCAACAATATCTTGTCTTAAAGCTACAAATTTTTCCGTCAGATTAATATTATTGACGTCAAATTTGTCATTCATGCTATTAAATTTTTCAGTTATATTAATATTATTGACATCAAATTTGTCATTCATGCTATTAAATTTTTCCGTTATCATCCTAAACATTCTTTCCATCGGATCTTCTGGTATCAGCACCACGTGTACTTCCGGTACCTCGTGTTGCTCTGGGATCTCTACTTCCACATTCTCTCCGTCATCACTTTCACTCCCATGATCTCCACATTCTTTCATGCTCATACTTCGTGTATTCATGATTTATTTAGGACCTCTTTTGCTATCCACCTTTCAAGTCGTTCGTGTACGTGCCCCACGTTGGGCGCCACTTTTGTTGTGTCACCTCCCCTTTTTGTCGCTTTTATGGACAGAGGACGTGCGACAACAAATCGAAGAGCACCTACCTTCTATTTAAACTCTTGGCTCTCAGGGTGCCTAATCGTTAAGCTTTATTTGACTTGATCGGCGAAACACAAAAAAAGACACAACTCAAAATGAACAAATTTTAATAAACACATAAGATGAATCAAATGAACAAACGTTTCTTAAAATTAAAGACAAACAAACTAAAATCTAAATGTTTACTCAAATACCTGCGAGGTAAGCTTAGCTTGGCACTTGTTTCGACGCACCTTCGTAATTTGTCGTGGTTTCCAAATTCTCCTGGAAGCTTCTGTTACTCGTCGCCGTTCCAATACTCGAGGTAGAGTGGAATTGGCTCTATTCAGTCCAATCGCCCCAACTGTGGGGTTATTTGCTTTGTCGTGCGTGCTTAGCACTTGACTTCAAACTTCCAACTTCGGACTTTATTTTTTCGGAGCAAATAATTTTCGACTATCACTTGCTTGCAACTTTTTTCGAACGAACCTTTTTTTTTATCTTCCTTGTTTTTTTGTACCAAGGTGATCCTTTTTCATTTTTTTTTCTTGCCATCCAGATTTATCTTATTTGATTTGAAAACCTCGTTTCCTTGCCTTTTACCTCGCACTCGCATTTTAATTAATAATAACAAACTTAAATTTAAACAATGATTAACCCTAACAAATACAATTCTAAAAACACATAGCAACAAACAATAATTGTGTCTCTTTCGATGTATTGCTATAAAATAAGCGAATTGACACTCGTTCGCGGTAGACACAACAATACATATAAAATGCTACGTAAAAACATTAGCTTGACGCGAAAATTTAAAAAATGTAAATAAGGCCCTTAAAGAAGGCTGATTGTTATTTATATTATGAAACAATACTAATACCATTTCATAATAATAAAACGCGAAATTTGTGTAACTGTCAAAACGAAATCAAACGATTGTTTCTAGTTGGGCTTTTTAGTATTTGGACGCGTTTTCGTTATTGCGCTGATGTTTGTATAAGTTTTGAGCTTTGGTACGAACTCTACATAGGTACGTTATTAATTCTTTTAATAGATTTATGTTTGATATATTGAATGAATTTTATTTCGAAACCCTAGAATATTACCAAATAATTCTCTAAGCACTAAACGACGAACCACCCCCTCGAGAAAGAACAAGGGTCAACAATCCAACAGCCCCGTGAGTTAGCAAAGGAGCATTACATTCTATTTCAGGTCCCCAAAAAATTTGGCGGCTGAGGCTCTCGTAATAGGTGGTTTGAATTTTTCACTAATTTTACAACATTTTGTACTTGGTCACTCGAAAAAAATGTGTCATAGTGACTTTTTAACCAATGTTTTCTACTTTATATAGCGGTGGTTTGAAATTTTTTCCAATTTTCCAATAATTTGGACTTGTTAACTGGAAAAAAGTGTGCAAAAGTGGCATTTTCTTAAAAAAGTGGGCAAAAAGTGGCTTTTTTTAAAAAAGTGGCAAAAAGTGTGCAAAAGTGGCAGCCCTGTATATATCATTGGAATGCTAACTGCCACAGTGTTAAATGACGAAGACGTTTTTGACATTTGTGCTTAAATGAAAAAAAAGGTGCCAAGTTCCGAGATATTAAATGAGAAAGTATGCCATCACTCCATTTGGCGGAAAACGTCGTTAAAGAAAGAAGCTGCGGAAGCCTGTATCCCTTGATGCAATTTCGCCTAATTAGAGAATAAAAGTATGTAATTGGAAGTATGGGAATTTTATGAAGTACTTGAGAAGAAGATGAAGTCAATATGAATTAATTACCTATATAGGCCCGCAAGAGCGTCTAAATCTAGTAGTACATTTTTCAGAAGTTCAAGGTCATTCATTGAATAGGGAAGATGCATAATTTTTTTTTGATAATAATAATTTATTTCACAACAGGTAATACCCAATAACAGGAAATACAAAAACAAAATAAAATAACAATAAAACAACAATACAAAAATAAAATAACATTATTTACAAATGTGTTGCTGTCTTCAGGTGTTCATAGGCGGCGTTTCTGGTAGGGTTGGCATTGTCCGAGTATATATTGCAGAGACCCGATATGCTATTTGTGTTAGTGCACATGATATTGATAGGACACTTCCTCATTGTGTTCGTTCTGTAGTTGTTGACATAAAATAATTCATTACTACGACGAGCAGTTCTTGTTGGTAACAGTTGGATTTTGTTCAAGATGTCAGGGCAAGCAATTTTGCTATGAATTAGTCCATGCAAAAACAGCACAGATGCCACGTACCTGCGGTTGTAAAGGGATTCGAAGCTGAACTCTTTTAAAAGAGTATTGTGATCAAATCCTCGTTCGGGGTACTTACGATGGGTTTTCAAGTATAGCGTAGTTGGATCAAAAATAACTAAATATACTAATTAATGCTATTTATTTTTGTTTTGATAATAATTTAAAAAATATTTAAAAATCCGTCAATTTGAATTGAAGGAAACGACCGCGCTTATCGGGGTTATTGTTATTGTGCCGTGTGACGTCAAACCAATGGCGTTGCGTTTAAGGTCACGCGATTTATTTTAAATTATCATTGAATTTTAAAATGGATTATTTATAACAAAATACAATCAATAGAAGTTATTTTTGCTGATTTGATATTTAATATATAGGATTAATCGGAAAATACCGTTTTAAGAGCGCGCTGCGGAAAGAGAGAGAGGGAAGCAGTAGATATGATGTTGAAAGAAGCCTCTAATCTTTTGTAGAAATTTAAAAAATTTAAAAAAATTATTTGCGCCATATCTAAGGGAACCCTTGAACCCTTTGTGCATTAAGTTGATTTTATATAGTTTAAAACTCCACTAAGGGCACTTTTTGATTTACAAGTTTTGTACAAGTTTTCTATACTTGATGATCAAATCGCTCCAAAATCAGGTTTTGTCCTTATAATGATCTGCAGAAGGCAATAACGAAGTTTCATTAAGATCGGTTGTCATAAAAATTCAAAATTGTCCTTTTTCATAAATTAAATTAACCTATTTACTTTTAATTTAAAGCGCTCAAAATTGGTTATTGCCTTCAATAGTCTTTTCTTATTAATATAAAAAAAGAATTACATTGATACGACGTTTAGTTTTTTAAATTTCTACAAAAGATTAGAGGCTTCTTTCAACATCATTCCCTCTCTCTCTTTCCGCAGCGCGCTCTTAACTAAATTTTTTTATTCATGCATGTTCCCTATTATGCTTTTTTTTACAATTACCTTACCATTTTACTAATACTGAATTACTATCGATTTGTCAATCATATGTGCTATTATTAATTTTGTCTGCAATATCTAAAATGTAAGCTCACTCACTGCTTCCCTGGTTAAGGTACATCCCCCCCCCCCGTTCGCGAATTTAATTAATGAAATTAGTGTCAAATGTTTGATCCTCGTTTAAACCTTAATGAACTTCCCTTCAAATCGTTGAACCATATGCTATGCACGAAAACTTGGAGGGGGGGGGGCGTTGAAACGACAGCCCCCTATAGCAAATTTTTCATAACATTGGTGTCAATCTATCGAGAATTGTTCGAGTTCTAATGAGCTTCTATTCCCATCATTTGATTCCCACAAGTAAACAAGTTACGTTTAAAAGATTGTAAAATTGTCAATTTTACCAACATCTTCTTAAACAAAAACATTTCTATAGCCCAACGGTGGGCAACCTCCGGTCCGCGTAAAGTTCTAATCCGGCCCGCGAGATCTTTAGAAGAAATAATAAATAAATTTAATACGCGAAGCAAAATTCCCTTTAACGCGAATTAAGTTTTCGCGTATTATTAAAATAACTAGATGGCACAGTCGGCCTTCCGGCCGTCTTTAGCCATTTAGACCGTGTCGGATGTGGTTGTTCGGCCTCACTACAAGGTTCTAAAGTAGCCTATGTTTTTCGTAGCGTTGTAAATATCGTAACTTCTACACCAAATTTGGTTAAGATTGGTCAAATAGAAACGTAAAGCACGTGCACGCGTATTTGCATTGTCGATCGGTTGACAGCATTCATTATTGTTTTTTAAGTTGATTTTGAGTAGCCTGCCTTCCTTTAAGGAATCTCGATAATCCATTCATGCGCGTCCCATAGGGACGCGCATGAATGGATTATCGAGATTCCTTAAAGGAAGGCAGGCTACTCAAAATCAACTTTCCTTTCCTTTGCGAATTTTTTTCTTTGTAATTTGTTATAAATGATAAGAGAAATAAATATAGTACTTAATTAACTTTGTTATAAATATTGTTTTTATATTTTCAGAAAAAAATACAAGTAACAAAAATGTGTCCATTAACTATACTAAGGCCCGCGGACGAAACGTAAATATTATTCTAGCCCCTGTTATACAAAAGGTTGCCCACGCCTGCTATAGCCCCTTCCAAAATTATTCTGAAGTATTGAATTTTTGAAGAATTGAATTCTTTACAGCTCAATTCTTCATCGTTGGCAGCAATTTTGTGTCTACTATGTCTAAAGGAGGCTGTGTCTACAGCTCCCCCCCTAAAGTTTTCGCGATGCGCGTGGCTCAAAAATTTAGGCCTAATTTAAGAGTAAATCAGAATCATAATATGAATTACCTATACTGCATGCGACTTACCTCAAATGCTTATGAAGTTGGACGGTGTATACAAAATATTTCCTTGAAATTAAGCCCTTAATTAAATTATTTTTGTGAATTTAAAGAAGCTGTCTGCCAAAGATGGCAAAAACACTTTCCTCAAAAATAATTTATTTAAATGCGTTAACAAATCACGTCAGTTTTTTTATTGTTGAAGTGGTTGTCCTTAAAGGGAAAATCCTTAATTATTTGTAGTTCAGGTTGCTTTTATTGTCAGCGTGGCGCACTGTCGCTAAAAGATCGATTTTCATAGGCAAACACGGAAATTCTTAAATTTTTGAACGAGCCTAAATTATTTCGTAAAAATTTTAAATTGTAAAATAATATTTACTATCTCATTTAAATATAAATTTTTAACTTTTGGAATTAATAGTAAATATAAAATTAATTAATTAGAAATAAATTATTAAGGCCAGTAATATTTTCTCACCTTCATGTAAAATCAATCAATCATTAGTGAATTTTAGTACAAATAAATTAATGCTCTCAGGTAATCTTAAATGAAACTTCCTTTCCTTTAGCTTCATGAAAATTCGTCCTACAATTTTCTTTGGGAAAATTCTTGGGGCTAAAATTAAAAAAATTATAAAAATGAATTATAATGAAAAGAGTAGATTAGGGTACGTAACGACGTAAATTACCGTTGATTAACTCAATTCTTTTGTGCAAAGGTGGATCAGGTGCCGGTGGTGCTCTCGAGTTAAGTCCGCATTTTTCTGAAAGTTGAATCGATGTAGTTAATAGTAGAAAACGAAAAAAAAATAAAACACAAATAATACAGTAGTGGTTATATTTTATTATACTCTTAAAAATCTGTATCTCCTTTATTATTATTACTTTACATATAAAAAAGCCGTTAAAAGCTCGTTCAATTTATATCATAATATATTATATTATATATAATGATAGTTTCAATTTGCACGCGTATTAAAATGTAAAAAACATCACTCATACTTTTTAAAGCCTTACATGACATTGCCCTTCCAGCACGTACAAGTATAAAAAAATTTTGTTATAATTTTTATTCTTATTTAAACATTAACTTACAGCTAAACAATAATAATAATAATAATAAAGTAAAAAATATTATATTATAGTATATAAATAAATAACATTTCCTAAATTAATCATGACTCTCGCACCTTAACGTTTAAAGCTCGACAAATTTATTAAAAATTGTTTATAATAAAAACGTGGTGGTCTCGCAATGCCTTGCAAAGCAAGAATTTGTTTTTCATAGCCTAACAATATTTATTAATAAGGTAATTTTTTTACAGTGCACTGAAGAAAGATCCATGTTCTCATCAGCACTCCAGCAACATACAAATAGGTACTCTAGTAGTAGTTATATAATAATAAATTATATGATTTTATAATATTTTTGTGTTACAAAAAACCTACGTTACTAAATTTCGAAATTATCGCTTATCGGGCAATTTTGAAAAATTAATTTAGTAACGCACAATTTTGCACGTTTTATTACACACGTCCTGTTATTTTTTAAAAAAAGAAAAAAATCTACAGTCGAACCCGGTCCCAACGAACGGTTCGCGACAATCGGGTTAGACTGTACATTTTTTTTTATTAATACAAGAAATCTAAGTACAAAAAAAGTTGTTGCTTAAACCTCTGATATTGCTTGCATAAATATTTGATAATAGGTGGTTTTTTATAATAATAATAATAAAATGAGCGGATCAGAATGGGGCGGCAACTTTTTGTACTCATTCAGATATCACCAAAAATTTGTAACATTCAAATGATTATTGCGCAATTTTCGTTATTAGACGACCGGTTCTTTGTTGCACGAACAAATCAATTTTACAAGTTTAAAAATAAAATATTAAAGCAGTTTATATTATTATAATATTTTGACAACAGCCATAATCGAGGTACTTCGTTTTTCAAACATGGCACGATATAATCGTCTATTTTCTTTCATAAATATACATTTTTAGATTTATCTTTTAAATAAAGTATTTGCTGTGATAGAAAATTTTGTATTTGGAAATTAATTTATTCGTGCAACAAATAAATCCTGGTCGCGGGTGAAGAGGTCCCGAATACGCTGCCATCAGGTAACCTAAGGTGAGCGACGCTCGCCTTTAGTTCCAAACGAAGGCGTATTGTTAGGGTGGCACGCGAGTCGAGAGGAATCTCGACGGGCGGGCGGCCCAAGCGAGGAGACTTTTCACCATTGTACATTATAAGAACCCCTGATATAAACGATGCGCTATTTTGTGAATAAATAATCGTCCACCGCTCGAATGTAAGCAATAACAACGCGGCGCCAGCGACGCTCTGCTAAGGTAGTGTCGTCCGATTTCTAAAGTGGATTTGCAAGTAGGACGACAATGCAGATCGGCGTCCGTGCCAAAACCGCCCCAATCTTACACCCTACTACAGTAGTACACTATAAACAGACATCATAAACTACCCTCAACGCTCAACACTTTCCAATAATAGGTATAATAATATATGTGTAATTGAAAACAGCGAGGGAGCCATTCGACGGCCACATTTTCTTTTATAACGGCGGCCACTATCGGAACGGCGCCCGACAAAACAACTACAACACCAAAACGTCGTTATCCAGCACTATTCAAGGTAAATTTGTACTTCCGACATGGGAGAAACGAAAAGTACCATCGAGCGACCGGCTATGAATTAACATCGCAAGACGGAAGACTTTTCGGAAACGCAAAAGCGGGGAACGATCGTCACACAACCATGAGCCAACATATACACGAATTTTTTTTCTTAATCCTCTAAAATCACTAAAAACAGTATAAAACATTAATTTTTTTTCTTGTTGCAAAATCTTTTACTATTCTACTAATCGTATCACTCGAGATATTTTATTACTATTTTTAAAATCACACTTTTTACATGGAACCAATTTTTTTTAGAATTACACGAGCGCCCTAATTTTAGTCAATCCGAGAATAAAATGTGAAACAGCCTCATTTTGATAAACCAAGACAACAAACTATCAACGCGTGTTCGGTCGCGTTCACCAAGCGCCCACCCGAAATCTCGAAGTAATGAGGAGAGCGAGGGTGGGTGGTTTCGGGAACGCGAAGAACGTAAAAATTTTTTCGTTACGTTTAAAATGGACGCTAATGAACAGAGTGGCGAACGAGCCAAATTCGAATCGGCGAAGAAAACTTACTTTACGTTTAGTTCCATAATTTTTTTTTAATAATTAACGCCGTCACCTTAATATGCCGACCATACAAAAATATATTACTCCAAAAATAGCGGTTATACAATAATGCACTTTTGCCACGTACGAACTGCGCAATATTAAGTATAGCCAATAGTTTACATGCGTTTTCCTTACATCTAAAGGATTGTTTCCTCATGGTTGGTGATGAAGCACTAATTACAACTAGAGACAAAGCAACAAACACATATTGGATTATACACATCATATCTACTCGGAGCGAAGCTACACAGAGTTACGAACGATAGTGGTGCTCTAAATTACGACCCTTACCCTGATTACGTCAAAATTTAATATTGTGCAACGACAGCCTTATCAAAATGACGAAGACACAACCGATCGGAAGCAAAAATGTCTTCGAATCCATTCTATAACTAAAATTGAATGGATTTCAACGAAAAAGAAAAAAAAATTTCGAGGAAGGTTCCGCACCGTGTTGTGTCTTTAAAAAGTGAGGACGCTGCGCTCACCGCGACTTATCGACTTATATGTTATCGAATATTAACAACGGAAAATAATTTTTAACGAACGAGTCGAGCTCTGGCAGCCACCGGATTGGTCCTCGCACCAGCTGTGGTGCCCGCACTTCCTCCACAAAATGACTACGCTTATAATTCGTATTTTTAGATTTATGTAAAAAACGACTACAACTAGACTTATAGAGATAATTAATCGCCACATATAATACCAATTTGGAAATTTCTATATCGAATTCGTTTATGTACAAATTTTTGTTTGAAATATAAAAAACAGTCAATCGATCGACAAAAACGTTTAGACCGCGAAATATAGGCCTCGATAACAAGAAACAAAACGGGAAGACCTACCGATCTTTCTTATATCACTAAGCGGGTGCATGCACATATAAAAACTACAGTTACGTTCTAATTTACTAAAAAACTAAGATGTTGAGGTCTCGTTCGAGGAGTCAGGGTAATTGAGAAGAAATCCTCTCTTCACACACGCATAACAAATCTATAACCGGTCGATGTGTCGTACGAAGCAACAAAAGCCAGGCAGAAAGTGAAATAGTCTGTCAACTTTTAACAATTGGTTTATTAAAATGTATAATATTATAAAATTTGCAAAAGTAACGAACCGTTTTGTACTCGAAGCAATTTCAACTAGTTAAGGTCAATGATGGAGGTACGTACGACGGGACCAACTCGGGGAAAACCCGGTGCCCCGCCGTTGTTTAGGAAACCGACCGTCCCTACTACTTCACTAAGAATCAGCCATCTTATAATGGCACGATGCATGCACTCCGCGGGACAAATTTTGTCCCAAAATATTACGTTCACACCTATTACTAATTATTGGGACACAGCAACACTATGACTTATCTTATGACTTACAAGTTATTATTAAGTAGTAAGCAAATCGTATCAAAAAATCGTGGTGCGCCTCATCCGTAATAGTAATGGATGGCGCGATACGCGTCAGAAACTGTTCCAACTTAATAATAATACAAAGTTACCCATATGAAACATCAAAATAAAACGTATATTGACCCATGGTCCAAATTGGACATTGTACTAAATCACAAACTTTTTAACTAATAAAACATTTAAGTAAACACTAAATACTAATAAAACATAATAGATTTATAATAAGAACAGATAACTAAAAATCTAAGATTTTTCCGCGTCCCACGCTCGGTCGCTTGGTTAAAAGCTAAAAAATTCAATTTAAAGTGAGCCGAGGAGGCGGTAAAAATACACAACATAAACATCTTAAATGCGATATAAAATGCAATAACAACATAATAACAAATAAGAGAACTAAATGGTCTAGCGCGCGCGAGTCAGTTGCAAGCGGCAAAATTCGTCCAAACGCAAGCCTGCCAACTCTCGCCATAGCAGCCCCAAATCCAAGGACGAGTCCTCGGATAAGGGCGGCGTGGAGGAGCGGTGTTCGGCCTTGCGGGAAGCCGCGGGCTATGGCCACATTTGTAGAGATCGCACCACTTGACGAACATAACAAAATCCTAAAGGTTTCACGAAATGCGTGTCCAGCGTGCGGCAATGCGGACACGGCACCATGTGACTATAATCGCTGAAGAAATTTAAACGCTGTGTTGGGTGCAAGACGGGCTTGTAGCACGCATTACACTGCAACAAAAGTTTCGATTCAGTTACTTTCCTAAGAAGCGTAATACGGCAAAAAGCAGGTCAAAAATTTGTACAAAAAGATCTTACCTTGATTCGCTCCGTGCAGCATGGCATGGCGGCGAAAATATCATACGAGTACATGGTGCCCAATACCAAAGACGAGCCGTCCCATTGCAGGTTGCAGTAGCGACATTTTATGCCGCGTCCCGGTGCTCCTTCCAAACACGCCATACAGACGACCGTCAAAAACTGTGTGCGTCCTTCCACTTTTACTTCGAGGCAGCTTTTCGCGTGCTGCCGAGGACTCAAAAAGAAGGTTCCGTCCACGAGGGGATACCTATCGAAAACGAGCATCTGCTCTTCGCACAGTACACAACGAACCCTCGAGCGGCCTTGCGATGCCAACGTCGATAATATGAAGCAACGCGTGTCGTCGTTTCCGTGATTTCCTTCATCTTCGGTCTGAAATACAAGAAAATTGTTTGGATTAGACAAATGAAACTTTGTAAGGTGAAATGTTGCGGCTGCCAAGATGCTTTGATCTGTTTACTTTAAAGCATAATATCCGATTTGGAGGGAATGCGACCGGACGTAATATAGCAACTACCCAAATAGTTTCGGGGGATGAAACAAATACAATCGTTGTCCAAGATTCAATCGAAAAGTTTGTAAGTTAAAACGCCCGTATAAAAAAATTAACATTATCAAACAAACTAAATAAATTAACTTGAAGTTTGCGGGGGAGACCTCGGGGATAGTTTGCAAAACAAAGCTCGAGGTATAACATACATAGTTTGCATTAAAATAAGTTAGGTAGTTGCGAAACTAACGGACATTTAACTTAATTAACTAATAACAGCACGAAGTATGTGTAATATAATTGTTTAAAATTTGATTAAGGAAATGGAATGAGCCCGACTGAATGTACGAGGTTTTTAGCGGTTCATTCCTTGATGAGACGTCTCGTAAATAACGTATTGGCGCAGTCGAACCACATCGAACTACAATTTTGTTATAATGTATTTTTAAAATGCATCAACGTCATATACATTATTACCGCGGTCGACATTGCATTTCCACCCGTTGAACTTGCGGGTGTCATCTCATCTACAATGAAAACACGACAAAAGGGAAGTCTCAGATTTGTGTTCTTAAAAACGAATAAAAATATTTTTGATAAATATAAACCCAACTTACTCACTCTGGCGGTTTATAAAATAAATTTGTCTACCGAAAATAAATAAGAAATCTTAAAACAACCGCAAGCAAAATTTATCACGAAATACGTTTTTATTTGCGAAATGTTTTCGATTTTTACTTCGCCGCTCAAAAAACTTAATGTTGTGAAAACACAAGATGTGTGCCATTAGAAAAACAAAACAACTGATTTCTCAAAGGAAATATTTATGGTTGATTTACACGTTCACGTAAATTAAAATCACGACCGATCGGTACGTTTTTTGCTTATAACTCCCGAAACGTAACAGGTGGAAAAAAAAGTTGTGGATGGAAAATTAACGGAACGCAAAAGCGCGTATTTTTTGTCGAAGGTGTTTTAACTATAAACCCGACGGTTGAGAAGGTACGACTCGTCGAAACAAAAAATTTAAACCGTCAATTCGGTTATGCCCACCGCAAGTCAGCCGAAACAATTATGTCGTAGCGACTCCATGTACCTACTTAATATCGTATATAATTATTCATGTAGTGGTTCAAAACCGTTTAGAATTGTGAAGTTACGAGCGACGTTTGTAATCGAATTGAAAAATTCTAAACCGTCCACCAACTATGTACGTAATAAATTATTTATAAAATTTAATCGCATTAAAATAAATTTGATAGCTACGGTTAGTTTGATAGAAAGAAGTGAACTTTTGTGTCCAGCAGAATGAATACGCATTAGCATATTAGTTTATTGAATGCAAACATGTGAAGGGAAGATGTGCTCTCATTTTAATCCCGAGATTGATGTATTTTAAGTCCGGCTTTAGAGATAGGTCAGCCGGTGGTATTTTTGCCGTTGCAAATCGCGATAAATATCCTTCTTTAGCTTACGTATATCAGGATGGACTTTGAAGGCGATCCTGTTTGCTCAGTTTATATACGGGCGGTTTCCTTAAAATTGCGAGCGTTTTTCATGACCGGCAGGCAAGGCAAACGAGAGGAGTAATTTAAACAGTTTGTGCTTTTAACCATTTTAGGAAATCAGGGTTGGTACGTCCCATCGTTATCATTTATACAGATAAACGAGCTCGTTTTAATAGAGAGCTCACTCATCTGATAAAATGTTCGTGTAACTCATCGCGTGTTCACGCAAGCGTTATTTCATTTTACGATATTAAACTTTTGCTGGTTTTTATTAGTTTGTAAAAAAGCAGACGAGTGAAGTGTTTGCTTAAGCTTGAGGCTGCACAAAACAATTCGTTCCCTCATCGACGGTTCCAGAGACAATATTGATAAATCGTCATTGTTCGACGATCATAACTTTTTTTTACGAAACTTTCAAATTAAAATTTCGGCAATTTTTTTTGCCCGCTAATTCCCTAATAGGAAGTGTTAGATCCCGGAAGCTCATCAGCGTGAAGTCAGGCTTTGTCTCTAATCAAATATTAAAGGCATCGTTAATCCCACGCTACAATCCTGTTAAACGCTTTAGGACTTGGTAAGCGTTAGGAGGTGGACTGTAAAATTCAAATTACTTCTTTTTAAGCTTCTTACTTTATCTTGGAAAGTATTTATTTCTAGATTATCCTTTTGAGAAAAAACTTTCTATAAATTATTTATATGGTGTCATAAGTAAGCAACTCTTGTCTTCTCAAAAGGTTTAATGATGTAGCACGTTGTACAACCAACATTTTGTAGAGAAAAACGATCGTGTTAGACGTCTTGGAGCAAATTTATTAGACGTTCCTTTCTTTCTTATGGTTATTTTTTTGGTATTAATTTATTTAATTAAAATTTATTAATTCAATTTTGGATTATCCGGAAATACGATTCTGTTCTTGACAGCATTCGAAACTTATTGATCATAAATTAGCCAACTCGAAAGTTCTGGTTCGTCTTGAAAATTTTTCATTGTTTTCGCCATCTAATTGATTTTTTGTTACATAATTCGAAAACTTTTGATTAAATTAGTAAGGAATTATACCGAGTGCGTTCAAAGAATCCTCCGATCAATATTGCCTTGATGCCAGTCAGATTCTATCAATGCAGTAATAAGATACAACAATTCCGGATATAGAAATATTGACAATCGGATATCCGGTACGATTGGAAAAGCTACATTTCGTGCTGATCGTTTCTGACGCGAGATTAATTGAAAGATATATTAATAAACCCAACTGATGCTACAATTGCAACAACTCCGATATTGGTTTGCAAATTGTAAAATTCACATCGGTTTCTCTTCATTGTTCCAACTTTTGCTTTGTGACAGGCATCGTCCTTTTTACTATAACAAACATTCCCACCATCGACCGCGTCTAAAAAACACAAAAAAATCCAATACTTTTTACCGTCAACTAAAACGGAAGAAAAAAATTCCAAAGTGAATCGGACATCTTTACAAATCGAAATTTCCTGATTTACGCTTTTCGCGACTGCTTTCGGCATTTGTCTAACCTCTGAGTGAGTACACAACTTCACTCGTCATATTTTTCGATAGGAAAATCGATATGAAAATTGTGTCAATATCTTGGTATTTCCCTTAGCTTCGAGTAGGGTTTCTAGTGGATGTGTAATTGACGGACTCACGGAGAAATATAAACAGACGTTTTATTACAATTACAATTTCGACTTCCAGACGATGTAATCGATTATTATTGTAGATTTCCAATTACCTGTTCAGTCATTTTGAATAGCGTCACACCAAACCCCTTGATGGAAACAAAGCTTAAAGTTACACTAATAAATACCACAGGTAACAGATGTTCAATCGATCATAGCAGAAGTTCTCCTCCCAGGACTTATTATTCATACCTCCATTACACTATTTGTTTTTTTTATCACCGAATGACGAAACGGAAAATTAACTGCCAAGTCAAGAAAATTTGTACTTAATTTTAGAATAGAAGGAGCACTTTCCAAGGATCAAATTATTATCCTTCTTATTCCTTTCGCTCCAAGCTATTTACTTTATCTTAACAGTAATCCTAATCGCCTTTACAAAAATTTTCATTATTTTTATTTCACTAGCTTCTCAGTATCTTGAAGTACGAGACAAGCAAAAAAGTTTCAAGAAACTTAAGTTCCTTGTTCGGTCACTCGTCAACAGTGAGAGACAGAAAAAAAGTTTTGTACAAAAATATAGGAAGTTGAAATATACACAATTTTTATTTATGAAATTATTGTCCTAAAAGCAACGGTTTAGAAATAATCGTTTTTGTTACGTTTAATTTACGTGTATTGAGATTTACGGTTTTACTCGTAAATTAGGATATAGAAAAACCGTTTAAACCGAAAATGTAGGTAGATAGTTCGAAAATGCACCTTTTTGATGTACGTAATATAAAACCCAAAGTTTTTGGAATAATCGTGAATTTTGATTACGTATTATTTGAAACAAGTCACGAGCCACCTCTGTTATTTACGTATTACGGTTACGTATAACCTTTGATTGTATAACTCTAATGGCCAATTTCAGGAACGTTCGTTAAGAATTTAATCTATGAATAAAGTATAATTAACTGATCTATGATTAAATACACTAACGCCCGATTTCATACAACTTTTAACAAACCGTTAAATATAACTAACCAATACAAAACGTTTGTTAGTATTAACAAGCCAATAGAAATCATTGTTAACTTTGACGGAATGTTAAAGGTTTTATGAAACTGGGCATAATTGTTGTTATGGTTATAGTTTTTTTACACAGGTACAAGTTAAACAAAATCAACGTTGGCGAAACTAAATATAAATCTGCGATGCGAATTTTAATTCCCTCAAATTGGAATAAATAGAATAGTTTTACTCCGTTTTCGCAATTACCAAAATTTTCGAATAGAAAATGTAGGTAATTGAAAAATATGCAAATTTTATATTTTGAATTTTTGCCGTAAACCCAACCGTTTTTCAGAAATTAACAGTTGAAACTGAGTTTCGGTTACGTTTAATTTACGTGTATCGAGGTTAAGTTAGTATATAGTTCGTGAACTGGGATGTATAGAAAAAAAATTTAACAATATAGAAAATTGTCTGTATTCAATTCCGAAACTGTAAGTTTTGGTTACGTATTATTTACGTAGTATACGTAAAACTCTTAAACTACGATATGATGGAAAAATAAAATAAGAGTTTAAACAAACTTCTAAGTTCTCTAAAATTTAAATAAATGTAAAACCTTCGCCCGTTTTCCCATGTTTAGATAAGTTTTAATCAAAAAATTGAAAAAGTTTTGGAGTAATCGGCCGTTTAAACTATGGGTTTTGGGGTGAGGATTACCTAATGTTGGTCACTCCGAATGAGTTGAAACTTTGCAATCGCAAAGAGGAAGGTTTATATAGTATAATGACATAACTTTTATAAGCGAAGATATAATCAAAATTTCGAGTAAATCGATTTTGAAAATCGTTAATTTTACATGTTAATTAGTGAGATTCCGGGCGCATCAGCCATTCTATCGTCGGTCCGCGCACTGTGATATACTCTAACACTTAGAAAATTTCGCACCGGCAGATGCAGCTCGGCCGTCGTACATGCAACATCGATTATTTTTTGTTTTTAGGCGATTTTTAGGGGGTGAAACGTAATAGTTTACTGCCCCATACCGCGACTATACTTTTTAATGCTATTTTGAGGGTCTCTCGAATCCCGATTGCCTTAATCCCGGTGTTCTTGATCGGTGGCGCCTTCTCGTTTCTTTAGCCCTGCCGCGTAGCGGCTCTGAGCATGAAAAACCGCCCGGAGCCCCGGAGGGGCGTAGGGTAGGTTTTTTGTTGCTCGCAGTTCTGGCCAAGCCAACGTTTATTATGTTTATTTACCCCAAAATTAAAAATTTAATTTTTTCACTTTTTCGGCAATACACGGGTTATTTTCCATTTTTTTGATTTTATTTATTACTAATATCCACTAATCACACCCCCATCTATCCGAATTTCAAAGAAAAATTCAAATCGGAGCGAAAAAATTTTACGCATTTTCATCGAAGCACGGGCGACTGATGTCGCATCGACCCGGGTCGGAGGCATATCAGGTTACGTTCCCCGTACTTTTCAAATTGATTTTTCTCGAAATTTTGATTATATCTTCGCTTGTGAAAATTATGTCATTATTTATTTATTAACCTTCCTCTTTGCAGCGCCATTGTTTTTTTTTATTTTGGAGTGACCAACAATAGGTAATTCTGCCCTTAAATAGAAATCCTTTGTTCACTTTCACAATTTTGGGTATAACTCATAAACTGGGATAGACAGAATAAAATATTTTCAACATAAAATTGAGAAAATTAAGCATTTCTTGTAATCGGAATTTTAGCTGAAAGCCCAACGGTTCCAGTAAAATTGTACGTTTAATTTACGTGTATTGAATTTACGTTATAACTCGTAAACTGCGGTATATAGAAAAAACCGTTTTGAACAAAAAATGTAACGAGTTCAAAAGCAAGTATTTTTGATATTTCGTTCTTTTTCCGGCCAACTCGCAGTTTTGGAGAAATCAACCGTTAAAACTGCAAGTTTTCAATAAGTATAATTTAGTACGTATAACTCGTAAACTGTAATAGACAGAAACAAAAGTTTTAAACAAAAAATATGAAGAATTGAAAAGGGCGTATTTTTGATCATCTGTATTTTATCCGTAAAACGAACTGTTACGGAGTTACACAACCATGTGTACCATCTGGTACACAGATGGATCCAAAACGGAGACCAGTACTGGAGCAGGTATATGCGGGAGGAGAACCGGGGATGCTTTCAGCATTAACCTGGGTTGCTTCGCAACTGTTTTTCAGGCAGAATTAATTGCAATACTAGCCTGTGCTGAGGAAATGATAAGGAGGGTCTATGAAAATAAACGGATCTGTATCATGATTGACAGCCAGGCAGTACTAAAGGCCTTGGAAAATGTAGAAATACAATCCAAGGTAGTGAAACAATGCCTTGATACGCTGGTGTGTCTTGCGGACCGCAACAGTCTCACGCTGAGGTGGGTGCCGGGACACCGGGGCATAAAAGGAAATGAAAAGGCAGACCTTCTGGCTAAGAAAGCTGCAATACCCCCCTAATGGGTCCTGAACCTTCTTGCGGAATCGCATACGCGACCGCTAAGGAAGGGATCAGGGACATACTACGTAAAAAAACACCTCACCTACTGGGAGGGCCTCCCGGGACTGAGGCAATCGCGGATGTTTATCCGGGGCCCCTCGAGTGAGTCCAGGTGTAACAAAATTCTCAAGCTGAGTAGAAATCAATTGAGAAGAATAGTAGGACTTTTCACAGGACACTGCTGTCTCAAAAAACACCTCAATGATATGATGTTGGCTGACGATCCTACTTGTAGGATGTGTGGAGAGGAGGATGAAACCCCACGCCACATATTATGTGATTGTCCTGCTTTGGCACGAGGTAGACTGCGTCACTTTGGGCTTCCATATCCAGGAACTGGAGAGATAGCAAAAGCACCCTTCAGCTGTATACTTGACTTCGTTGAGGAGACACAGCTGCTGGAGTGAAAAAACTTGAACGAGGGGCACAATAAGCTTAAGCTTCAGTGCAGTGGGCGTCATAAACCACAACCCGTTAGAATAATAATTTAAAAAAAATACCAACCATTGAAACAGTTACTTTTAACAGTTTAGGGTTAGGAAAACCAAAAGTTTCAACGGCGTATAACTTCAAAACCTTTAGGTTTACGACAAAACCACTTGGAATAAAAATGTGTATTTTTGCAATCCCTATTTTTTTTGTTAAACACTAGTTTTTCTATCAAACACCGTTTAGAAGTTACACGCAAAAACAATTTTAGTCAGCTACCACTTCGTGTAAAAATATGAAAGGGGTGGGCTGATTTTGATGGTTCAACCGTTTTTGTGAAGATTAAAATTCAAATTAATTAATTAAACAGGAATTAAAAAGATTTAAAGTACAGCAACGTGTGAGTTAGGCAACCAATGCATCTCACGAGCATCAACATTTTCTAATGGTAAATAAACTTGATTAGCCAGGCTACTTTTAGTGATTTATCCCAACTCGGTTTTAAGCAAATCGAACAAAAGGGCCAATAAAAATTGAAAATAAAACTTGCAATTCGAAATTTTAAAGCCACTAAAAACTTGTAGACACAACCATTTATTTCAATAACTGCTAATAAACCTCTAAAAACGTTTCCTATTTTCATAGCATTCAATTTTAACTTACAAACAAAACCTTTTATGCAATAAATTTAAAATTTTATTACGCCGACTTTATGTAGAATATAAAATATTTTAAAATTAAAAAATATAAAATTTTTATGTTTTTAAATAAGATCCATAATAGATGTTGCTCCTATGGATTTAAAATTTGTTGAAAGAGAGGAATTTCGATATTTTCGCACTAAAATACCGAATGTAATTTTGGATTAAAGTACCGCGGATATGTTAAACACCACTATAAAAGTTATTTCAAAGTTTATGTATCTAGACGAGTTATATTACGATTGTTGGTTTATGTGCTTTTCACACTTGTTTCCATAGCAGGATTATAAACCAAGCAGGGGTGTGAATTTTTAAAAAATACAAATTTATAGGTGTAAAGAGGAACGTAAGCGTGATACGTACCATAAATTCTAATGCAAAATAAACAATACGAATTTAAGTACCCTCATCGCTCATGAAGATCGACGATCAAACAATGTTAGTAGTGAACCACCACCACCTTATAAAGTAATTTCCTGCATAAAAAACCGGCATGAAGCTGGTAGCGTTTTTGCTATTATTCAAAAAAGTGAGGTTAGAGGTTGTCGAAAACGAACCGAGACGATTACCGGTTCGATGTAATTTTTTCTACTGTCCATCGTGGACGATGATGTGGTATATCGAAAAATACCCCGGAGTCCAATTATATTAGAAAATGTCAGGACAATAATTGTCAAACAATTAAATTTTCGAGGTAAAATTCCGCTTCGTTCCGAATAACAAAAGAACGATAGCGGTGCGCTTGTTTTTTACCCTTTTATCAATAGATCAATGCAAAACAATGGCTTATGTAAAAATATTACAGTCGAGCCAGACCAATCCCCGAAGGACCCTCCAAGTCTACTTATTTATGTTCATAGACGACGACATCTCAAACTAATAAAAGGTGAGCTTCACGTGTTTACGAGCAAACCAGGCTAGCACATATCATGACGTAGAAGCTTATCGTTGTCGTATCTGACAAAATAAATAAAAACATTGAGAAAATACGACAGTCAACAATGTCTATATCGGAAAATTTCAGGATCCCGCAGAAAAAGCGAACAAATCAAGCAGTCAAAGTTATTCGTCGCATCCGATAAATAGTTTCTTCTGTCGACGACGAGGAGCAAACCGCAACCAAGACGGACGATTTTGAGGAAAATATTTAGGAATTTATTTTTGTACATTAGAAATATATTCCCGATAGCATAAGCGAATATTTGAAATAATTCAGTTCCGAATACGAGAAATAAGAGGTATTCAAACCGACCGCTGCGACGACGACTTGTTCTGCTTCCAACAGATTAAAATTAATTAAGATTCGATTATTAACATTGAACTTTTTCCCGACTAATGCGCATCGTTAATCAATGCGGGAGATGCACTTTCCGCAGAGAAAACTAATAAAATAAATTTATGGAGACAAATCTGGGGAATTGAGCAAGTTTGCGACGTTTCGTTTACATAGGACATTCGTTTTCCATAAGGAAAGCTCAAAGTTAAATGATACTGAAAGAAATAAATCTGCAACAAAAACAGTTGTTACAAAGAGAAATGACGACCCTCTCCAGTCAACTAATGGCAATTCAACTGCATTCACGCCAACAGCATATTTCTATGACCTGCCATGAACTCGGCGCATATCATTAACAACTACTTGGTTCGTTGTTTAATACAAGGACATTTATTTTAAAACTTAATATGTCACACTTTGCACTAACACTACAAAACTACATACGCAAACTCATAACTGAGGCTATTAATGCACTTGAATTTCTCAATTCAGATTTTCCTCGCGAGTTGTGACCGCGCCAACAAACAAAAACAAAATTACTGACGCTTTAATTACTCCAAAAAAAAAGTTAAATGATAAAATAAACGATCGATCTGATAACAAATTGCCCCGAAGTTGAAGGATGATACGAAATCGACGGAATCCTTAAAAGTTTTATTCGGAATTTGAAAGGAAAAACAGACAAAAAGATGGTCGGTTCGAAGGTCGGAAAATTCACTAAAAAAAACTCCCTCTGCGAGCTTAATTTTTCGTTAACTCTTTTTAAAAAAAAATTAATCTCTCCTGTAAGTTGGCTAACGAATAGGTAAATCGAAAGGAAAATTCAACGATCGTGTATTATAAATTTGCAGTGTTAAAAGCTCTTATTACGAGCTTAATTTCTTTGAGTGGCTACGCGATACAAATATTGAAGCTCGTAATACAAAATTAAGAGACCCTTAAAACTTTTATTAGATTTTGTTACAAATTTTTTCAAGAATAAAACTAGAGTTTTCTTCGGGAAATTTTAAGATTTTCTTACAAAGTATGACCAGCTTTTATAAAGAAATTATAGAAATGGGAGTTTTTTAATTTGTTTTGTTGCATTTAATGCCGGAAAAAATTATTGAAATTTAAAATATTGAAGTGGCTTGCTAAAGCTAGCCGTGATTTACCTGACATCCGAAGCACGGAGACGGTCAAGAAATTTTTACGCTAAAACCCGGAGTCGAACCGGAAAGCTCTACATTGGCATTTGATCGTAACTGTCTTTTAATATTAAAAATATTGATGTTTTTATATTATAAATTAAATAAATTTTATATATTTTTTAATAATAATAAAAACAGGTTCGCAAAACATGTTCAATTGCCGATAGCACAGGATGTCCTAAATTTATAATTATGTAAATTAATATATTAAAATGGTAGGAAATTTGTATACAAGAAAAAAACCTAAAAAGTCAAATTTTTTGCAATGTGGAGTTTTTTTTTAGAATTTCCTATTTTTGAAATAAATTACGAGTTTTATTTAAATTGGGGTAGGGCAGATTCGTTCATTTGAAAGTGGTGTTAACAAATTTTGGATAATTAAGTTTAGCGAAATGGTATGCTGAAAAAATTTCTCGCTCTGGGTTCGAACCCTGAGAATTCACGCGCTAAACCACTACATTAATTGAGATTGTACTCTCATCACAATTTGTCGAGCCCCGAGTATGACATACCCACCCCTATTTTTCAGCAATCCTGTCATTTGTAAATGTAAACTGCATTTGCCCTCCTGGCTCCATTTTTTGCTTATGAAATATTTTTAATATTAATACTCTTCATTGCCAAAAAGGTAACCCATGGAGAAGGGTTATGGAATACCCGCAGCATATCAAGATGGCAATTCTGCTCCCAATGTGCGGGGGGGGGGAGGTATTCCATACCCTCTTCCAGACCCACCGGCCTTTTAACTGTTCGTGGTTGATGTGATGTAAATTTGCGTTGTGCTTGAGCTTTGAATAAAACTCGACGCAGAAGGTTCAAATTCGTATATGTATGAATTTCGCCCTCTAAGCTCCTCCTCGCGCAGATTAGGGTTCTTAAGCTTTGAAACTATCTTAACTAGCGTCATTTGTTCCTTCCGATTGGGGGGGGGGGCGCTTAAATCAATTTAGTTTTGTAAATCTACTGTCGTTGTCGCTGTCGAACACCAGCAGCGTGGCGTTAAGCTTACACCGGCAGACTAGCGAGCGGGAAACCGTGGTTCTATACCTAGTCGCGCCGGATATACTGTTGTGATCTTCAAGCCCAATATAAATCTGTGGGCTATGGGGAAGGCAACGGGAAACCACCCCATTAAATTTCTTTCCCTAGTTAAGTCATCTTGACTTCGGTCAAGTTGATAACCAACGTTCGCTGAGCGGATACGGTACTTTAAGAAGAAGAAATCTACTGTGAAAGCACAGCGTGTAGCATAAAGCAAACATCGACAGGCTACGGACCGAGAAATCTCGGTTCTAAACCTAGCCGCGCTAATCTACACTGCTGTGTTGCACTCGCCAACCCGTCTGGCCAGCGTGGCGAGTTAAGGCTAACAACCCCCCATATGCAAATATGGGGGAGGCTTACATCCGACGATGGATGGCATAGCTGTTGATGTGATGTGATGTGAAATCTACTGCTTTGAAGGGGGTATGTATTTAACTAACCTACTCATCAACGGCGGATCATGATTTGCTATAATTGTCGGGGTGGGTGGGTGGGGGACAAGTTTTAATTTTAGACCCATTCTCCAAATTTCTAATATGCAGACATCTTCGTTCTTTTGGTAACGAGTATCTGGACCTTATCTTTTCAAGAGTATTTTCAATTATCTTTCTGATGGAGTAGTAAGGCTTCCCTTTGGCCTTATAGGCCAAAAAGATATTCGATGCATACAAAACTTATTTTGGAATCATCGATGGAAAAGTATCAGACAAGGAGAAAATCTGCAAGGATGCGTTCCTGCCTCTTCTATTTAATTTCGACTCCAAAATGATCTTCCAATAAGCATTAGAAGATTTGGAAAAGGCATCAGGGTCAATAATATCCATTACTTAGATGATAGGATGCTGTTAGCTCAGAGCATGGATGATCTCCAACAACTTCACAACATAGTAGGGGAACGTAGTAAAAATATGGGATCCAACATTATAAACAAAATTCATCATTGTCACCCGAGAACCAGAAGCATTCAGAAATTCTGCACTGATGTTTGGAAACAAATCGATAGAGCGAGTATACCTTGGAACATGGCTCCGAGGGGACTCAGAGTAGGGTGGGTACTTCTGTACGGGATGGAAGAAGTCTCCTAAGGTTCTCAAAATGAACAGAATAGAAGCTATTGAGATGTGCACCCTCCGCAGAATCCTCAAAATACCATGGACATCCAGAGTAACTAACGAGGAAGTCCTAAGACGAATGAATCAAGAAAAGAAAGACGTCAAACTTGGGACACACTGTGCGGCTTCCAAGGTATCGACTGTTGCAGCTGATTATTGAGGGGAAAATAGAGGGTAGGAAGGAAAAAATGTCATGGCTCCACAATATAAGACAGTGGACCGGTTTCAGAACAGTAGAAAATTATGAACAGGCAAGTAATGAAAAATGTGTTCACGAACATTTATTAGTGGATTTGCAGAAGAAAAAGAAGTCTTTCTTTCTTCGCCCTCTGTTACTTCCATGGGAATATTGCGTATTCTCGTATTTTTGTTTACCACAAGGTTGATCCATGGTTTTACCTTGGACCAGAACAGTTTTCGGTATTTCCTTCATTATGGACTTGGTTGCCTAAAGCTGTCCTACGCTCATCACTTCCAATTTTTATTCATTGATCGTTCTCTTTCGGAAAATTGGACCATTCTCAGCATTAGTTATCAAATCTTGGTTTATTTTCGTGCACTTCTAAAATTGCTTTGATTTCAATCTCAACCTTAGCTTGCAGGGGGTCTTTCTTTTCTTAACGTAACATTAAGCAGGTTTCTTCAAAATTAGCCCAATTACTTGGAGAGATTTTCGATTTTGAAGAGAGCAAACAATTCTTATTGAATCTAATTTGGAAAGCTGTGTCAAGAATCGGTTCGACCCAAAAAAAGTTGACCCCTGCTTTTGCGAAATTATTTCTTTTCAACATTTTGACCGTGAAAGTGAATCAGTTGCAAGTAGGAAGTAAAAATGGGTTATTGTGCAGTAGGAGAGGCGTATATTTTTGCATTCGAGATTAAAAAATATATCGAATGTGTCACAGCTTTACAATTCAATGACCAAGAAGAGTGTGTAGTGCTAAAAATGGCAAATCTAGTTGGCAGATTTGTTGAGGTCGATGGCCCTCGTCGTCGATGTATGTCGGTGCTTCAATGTCTAGTTTCATGGGCTAGGCACGCCGACCATAAGCTGCACATTGCACACGCCCTGCTGCAACACTTACGCCAATTATTAGAGAAATTGCTAGTTCATTATTCAAATGCAATATCATTCAATTCAGATTAATAGCACCGGTTTATCGCCAACGAATCCTCCACTTTATCATACTCATACTCGAACTACCAACATATTTTTTTAGCTTTCCTTCTTTCCAACCTCCGCACATTTTTATTATATAAAAATACTAAATTGTTATACCTACGAGCTAAATATATTACGCGATTTTTAATTAAAATTTTTTCCATTCCCCGGTAAGACTTCACTAATTTGTATGGAATCAATAAATTGTAAATTTAATCGTGTTAATTGCTTCGTTAAAAAAATAAACTGAGTTTCAGACCAAAGTTGCTTCGTAACTCCATTTCATTAAACTGAATAACAAACACACGAACTCAAAAATACGTTGCATTGAATTTACTTTTTTATTCAATCTATGATTTTAATAGCTCTAATCGATTGAATTGAACTACACTTTTTTGTGTTCGGGCGAAATTTGAATGATCGGTCCGTTTAGATTCGTGATTTAATAATGCCACTTTTCACGTATTGGAAAAATTTTGTCCAAACAGAGAAAAACAAACTTCCAGACCCATTTGTTCTCACAATCGTAGTGTTCGGACTTTTTTTTTGTTGTTAATCCGGGCTATTATCAAATTTAAAATAAAGTTTATATTCAATTAACGTTTCTAAAATAATTTTATCGTGGCCGGTAATTTGTCATAATTTGTGTCAATTAAATCGTTAATTTGTATTTATCGAAGCAAGCTGTAAAATAAACGGTTAAGTTCGTCAAGTAATTATATCTATATATTATATAAAAATGGATGTATGAGTGTATGTATGTTCCCTATACTGCCCTGCTAAGACAAGAGGTCTTAGGACAAATGGGACATTTTGATTTAGCACTAATGGATATTTTTCACATAGGACAATAATTTTAGGCGTATATTTATATGTTAGAGTTAAGAGAGGACATTCTAACTTAGTACAGCGATGGAAAACATGTCAAGTATTACATATATGCCATAAAGTGAAAAATACAAAATTTGCAGATAGGACCTCTTGTCTTAGCAGGGCATTATAGACTCCTAAACCGTTTGACCGTTCGGAACCAAATTTGACACAGTTAATATGTAGGTCCCTGCGCAATAATGAATGCTGTCAAACTGTCAACCGATCGACAATGCAAATACGCGTGCCCGTGCATTACGTTTCTATTTGACCAATCTTAACCAAATTTGGTGTAGAAGTTTTCTTCCTTGGAAGAAAATGTCACGAAAATGTACTAAGAGTCGAAAATTTGAACTATCTTAAAAAGGATATGAATTTATCCTATGGTAGCTTCCATAAAATTCTATATGATCACCTCTTCATGTATCACAAGTAAAGCGTCATTCACATCCACGTAACGTACGTTCCGGACATAGAATACGTAACGTAGAAAACGTAGTTTTTTATTTGCCATTCACATCCACTTAGTTTACTATGTTTTTACTATGTTTCCATAGAAACGAAAAGCACGGGCACCTGTATTTGCATTGGCTATCGGTTGACAGTTTGACAGCATTAATTTTTGTGACTTAACCTTAAAATTGAAAATACAGTAAAAGGGGTGTTGCCTAATAAAATGTAAGCATCTCCATTGGTCAAACATAAAAAACATAACGTACAAGTTGAAGTTGAACGAACTTTTTGTTACGTTACGTTATGTCTCCCATGTTTTTTCGAATATGAATAGTGCCATTTGAAACAATGCATTTCAACTTTCCTTACGTTACGTATTCTATGTCCGGAACGTACGTTACGTGGATGTGAATGACCCTTTAGTGTAAGATGGGTTCCACGTTTGCTGCCCCCTGTACAGAAGCAATTTCGAGCCCAAACTTTTAGGCAATTTTTTGGAACTGTGCGAGACTGATCCGAGAAAATTTTTAAAAAACATTGTAACAGGTGATGAAACATTCATCCAATAAGGAATGAGATTTAATACCGATGAAGAACTGATATATGCAGCGGAAACAATTTGTTTCGGTGGCTTGGAAAATTAAATTTAAAAAAGTACCAAGTGTCCGGATTTTCAAGGAGATCGTCCAAAAATAAAATTTATTTAATTAAAATATATTAATTCCTTATATTTTATATCAAACCTATTGAATTCCCCTCGTATTTTTAATATTTTTGTTATCTGATTGATTCCTTATTTTCGGTTATTTCATAAAATTTATTCCATTAATGGACATTAGTATCGCGATAAAAGCTAAAATAATGATAAATTGTCATCCACTAACTTTTTTTGATTTCTCCCTTCTGTTGTTTCACATAAAAGGACACAACGACTGTGATACGTCTTGAAAATCGACATTAGACATGTCTGCTTACTAACTTTCCTTTTAATGTTTTTTGTTTATTTTTTGCCAGGCCAAACTTTGTTTCATTATCGATATTGACAGATTTGTCACGGAGACTGCAAAAAATTGAGCTTATGAATGGAGCTTTTACATGGCAAATTAGTGCAACCGAGTGATAAATGTTCGAAATATGTGTCAGGTTTGTCACAAATCAAATGTTTAAAATTTGTTCATTTTGACATGTTACTACTCCAATATTTATCATCCAGTTTCAAACGGATATTTTAAACCACCTACGGTTTTTCAACTGCGATTTTAGAATTTCAAATTCCTTCAAAAATTGAACCTGATCGTTTCCTCTCCACATTCGGCGGATGCCTTTAAAAAATTTTATTGCTCAAGATGAAATTTAATGTTGATTGGGGGTGGAATCGGCCACTAAAAGAAACGTACCAAATGTTTTAGGATAAAAATCGCCCTAGATATTCCTAACTCAATAGCAATTTTTTATAATGAATTGTAGTCCTTTTTAAGGGTGGCTATTTTTATTATAAATTTTAGGACCGCTACAATACCCCCACGCTCATTGACAACCATGGCATTGGATTATATAAGAAATACCAACTCGAAACAAAATTAAACTTATGGGAATTTCTATGCTCATTTGTTCGAAGTAGGTTATTACTAGCTGGCACAGTCGGCCTACCGGCCGCCTTTAGCCATCTTGACCGTGTCGGATGTGGTTGTTTGGCCTCACTCCAAGGTTCTAAAGTAGCCTATGTTTTTCGTAGCGTTGTAAATAACTTTTACACCAAATTTGGTTAAGATTGGTCAAATAGAAACGTAAAGCACGTGCACGCGTATTTGCATTGGCGATCGGTTGACAGCTTGACAGCATTCATTATTGTTTTTTAAGTTGATTTTGAGTAGCCTGCCTTCCTTTAAGGAATCTCGATAATCCATTCATGCGCGTCCCTATGGGACGCGCATGAATGGATTATCGAGATTCCTTAAAGGAAGGCAGGCTACTCAAAATCAACTTTCCTTTCCGAATTTTTGCACTATTTTAATACAAAAACATGCGCAGGGACCTACATAATAATTGTGCCAAATTTGGTTTCGATCGGTCAAACGGTCTAGGAGTCTATAGGGAACATACATACATCCATTTTTATATATTAGATTATAAATTCTAAATAATAAATTTTGATAGCAGCATCTATATTTTTTACACACCTATGTATGCTCTTAAAGTAGATACTACTGGTAACTACTTAATTTAACTAAAATAACTTACTTGGCATAGAAACACCATATAAATTTCCATAACCTTAATATTGTTTGGAGTCGGTGTTTAGCAGGTTATCAAACTTGAAGGGGTAATGACGTCATACTAATATAATCTGTTGGAAAACTATGTACATTTTAGGGTTGTGGCGACCGTTGTAGAAAAAAGCGAATAATACCCAAAATACTTATCATCTTATGTCAGCTGTTTGATTGATAATTGCCAGAGAAAATGAAGTTTTGAAAAAGGAAGGTCAGAAAACGCACGTTCTTTCCATTTTTTATAAAACACTATTCGATCGGCAAACCTCACCGCGATGACAATATCGATAGCTGAAAGCAAAACTTGAGTGGATTCATTTATACTGGTGAGTTATAGCGCAATTATTATAAGTAAAATCTCTACAGAAGTGATGATACGATATTCACGAGAAATTAATGCACTTTAGATTAATTATTGAAAAGCGGGTTACTGTGCAGTTAATGTAACCACTCGAAACTAAATTTCTTCTGCTACACACTAAAGAACACAGTTAATATAACAAATTCTCAAAATATTAGGTAAGAATTTGTTATCAAAATTTTGAAATAATCGATTTTGAAAAGTACGGAAAAGTAGCAAGAGCATGGTGCAGAAGCGGTCGATGCCACTCTATCGCTCGGCCGGCGCGCATTTTGTTGACGGTACGTGCAGATAGATATACTCTTAAGCCCGCATTTCACTATAGCTTCTAGCAGCCGAGCTTCTAGTAGCCCAACATTTGTAATGCATTGACTCTTATGGAAGCAAACTCACTAGTAGACTGGTAGACTAGAAGCCTACGTAGGCTTCTAGTCTACCAGTAGGGGTAGGATTTGACGATGGATTACCCTCCTTTTCGAATGCACACCCCTAAAATTGGAAGGCAAAAAAAATTTATTTTTTTCACTTTTTTGGCAATACACGAGTTATTTTCCATTTTTTTGATTATATTTATTACTAATATCCACTAATCACACCCCCATCTATCCGAATTTCAAAGAAAAATTCAAATCGGACCGAAAAAATTTCACTCCATTTCAAGGGACTGTAACCCGATACATGTGCAGACCCCGGGTTCGACCGGCTACATGAATTTACTTTCCCTTCTTTTCAAAAGTCGATATTTTGGTTATTTTTCAAAATTTCTTCCAAGTTGTTTCTATAGCCTAATATAAGCCCATTCTTTAGTGTGTAGCTGAAGAAATTTTGTTTCGAGTGGTTACATTAACTGCACAGTCGCCGAAAAGCGAAGTAAAACTACTTCTGGAATCAGTTTCATTGCTTTCTCCAACCAAATCGTCATGTTTGGGGGAAGGGGTGTAGCGGTCTTGGAATTAGTAACAAGTGCAACAGATCCACGAGATATAAAATTAATTGTCTTCGTACATTGGTAGAGCAGGGTTAAATGTGTGTCACATACTATAAGAGAAAAACAAATTAAAGATGAGTTAAAGACTTTCCAAATTTATCAGAAAACTTTTATCAATTGCTATTTGTTCCATAGGTTCGGTTAACCAATTCGGACTCCATGCATAATTTATTGTAGGGGAGGAAGTATCGGAGGTCCCGCAGGAATAGTTCTGGTCACCTCCATTCATTTTTAACGGATGAAGATAATCCGAAAGCATCGCGTTTCGACTTTTTTTAGCACAGAAGTTGATAAACATTGCCGGATTAGGCACCATAAATTTTGTAGTAATTAACGACGGCGATTCCCAATAAACTAAATGGTGATAAAATCGTAAAAAGCAAGGCGAGCAAGATTTTGCCCCCGATACGTCGGTTTACCCTATTTATATGCTCAAGCAACAACGTTTTACTTGTTCCATACATAAAGTTTAAAATCGATTGTTTACAATACACACAAAATCCCCAATTGAAATTGTTATTTGTTGTACAACAAAATCGACATCGTGAAGTTACCTCATCATTTTCGATAAGAACGACAGTGGAACGCACCTTTTTATGTAATACAAACATGGAAGATGTTTGTACATCTGTACTTTAAGATTCGGATTATAAACACAATTTTCTCTTAAAATATTATAAATTGATTTTGTAACCAAAGGGAAATGATGGAGAAGAGGAGGCGGAGGAGTAAATTATATTTGTGATGCGAAAATTCGTTAAATCGAATAAATATTAAATTGAGGTTGAGTGAATGTCTGCCCTTCGACAATAATAAATTTATGAAGTAGTTTGGCTGTTGCTCGCTTTTTGACATTGGCCCAAAACGAAATAGACATCGACGAATACCAGAAAAACCGTTCATAATTCACAATATACAACAGAAGCCCATAATTCAGTAATATTGTCCATTAACTATGTATCATCAGTCTGCGCTTTTCGCTGTCTGCGTCCTACTTAATCAAAATCCTCTTATTTCCATTTCCATCCATCAGAAAGAGACAAATCAGCGAACTACTTATGTAAGAAATCACATCCGATCAATGAACCGTTTTCATAATTTATTTGTATCCATTTTTGGATCTTGCGAGGTGTGGTGCTGCAGCTTTTATTTCGCTCGTTTTCGAAAAGGTATACTTGCAGTTCGTCGACTTCCAAGCAACAAAAGGGTTTTGTCCAAACTTTACAGGACAAATGTAATAAAATTCTATCTACATTTATCTTTTTGTAAATTTCACAAACTTCCATTTCAATTCAAAAAATAAATAAAATACTTGGCACAAAAAGTTGGAGCTCTAAAAAGAAGCAAAAACGTCCGATTCTTAATGTACTTACTTAAGTATAAAAAAGCTCACAGCAGAAATTATGGAAATAATTCGAAATGTAAACCCTAAGAGTTGAAATCAATTCAATTTTCATGTTTCATTAAGCTTCGTCCATAGTTAACTTTTTTTTCTCTCTAAATTGCTTCCAATTTAAGCATGAATTTTTTCAATTTTTACTAAATGGAGCGATCATCACCACATTAGTCTCTCATATTCACCCGTCTACGCCATAAGCCGTGCTTTACAAAGAGTTAATTAAATTGTCGCTTATAAGCTCGTACATGTTGCTCCACTATAATGAGTTAGTGGAGACAATTTTAAATTAAAAATGATAAATTGTTTTATATTTAACAGCACTGCGTTACACGAAGCAGCTGTCACCGTTTCTTTCCAGTATTTTTCATTTCATTATCAAATTATTCAATTGCTCACGTAAAAACGAAATTAACAAGCAAAAGCGACATACACACGCTGATCTTAATCGATACCAACGAGCACAAAAGGTAACTGTTTATGACAGCCAATGCAATAACACAATGGATGACGTCGAGATTCAAAAAAAAAACTGTAGGTACTCAAAAACTTGATCAAGTTTCATTATCGTTTTCAAATCATCCGATTGCAGTAACTTGAACTGTTAATAAAATTGGATTTCAGGTACTTCTCGCGACGATTGATTTCTAGGGGAAGGAGTTACAAACAAATAATGCGATCACGTGAACGTTACGCTGTGACACTGAACTTCAAACCGGCAGCAAGCGCCAGACCAACTCCGCTTCTTCTTGGCACGCGTTACTAATCCATTTTTACTCGAGATTAAATAAGTTAACTTCGATTTGTTGTCATGGATTTGGAGTTCGACATCGTTCAAATCAACGGGTTAATTATTACGCTCCCCCCTTGCGGTTCATTAATTTTTTTAACGGGAGGGTACTAAATTAAAAAAAGGCCAGTATTTCATTTACTAATTTACCTATCTGATAACTTTTCCGCGTAAGAGTACTAACAGCCTAATGGGGGGACCCCTGTTTCACTACCACTTTAAGGGTTACTTTCGAGGGTTAAACATGTATTTTCCGCATTTTTTTTGTGCATTTCTATTATGTAAACCTTCAGTGCGCCCACCCCTCGATCAAGTTTCATTGCATGAACCACGAACCAATAATTCAAATCGTTGATGACATAAAATCAACTGCGTTTCAATGACCCATAACTCGAAAACCGGTTGATTTGCGACAAAACTGTTTATAAAAGAAAACTTAAAGTTTTTAATTCTCCACTTTTTATATTCCCAAATTTTTTGTGCAACTAGCACGGTTGAGAGTTATGTGGAAAAATGCAAGAATTTATCCTGGTACAACTCGAATTTCATATTAATTAGTAATTCGGTTAGCGTCTGAACAAAAATTAACATGCAACCCGATCACGAAAGCAATCTTTCTGAAATCAATCGCGTTATCTAGCTTGCACGATTTAAAAATTAATTACTCGGTTAGTGCCTGAAGATGGATAAATGCAATCACGAAAGCAACGGAAATGTTAAAACATAAATTTTGGAGTTGTTCGCGTTTCAATGACACATAACTTCGAAACTGGTAACTCAACGACAAAAATGTTCCCCGTAGAAAATGTAGAATATTTAATTTTCTGCATTTTATAATTTAAAACTATTTGTCTAACTTGTACGGTTTAAGAGTTATGTCTAAAAATGTGAAATTCGAACATAAACTTGATGAATTTTTAATGAGACGTTTTAATGGCGCATAACTCCAAAACCGTTAAGTTGACAACAAAAATGTTGATAATGAAAAATATGCAATATTTAAATCCCGACGTTTTTTAATCCAAGTATTTTTATCTGTTTTGGACGGTTTTCGAGATATGTATGTGTAAAAATCGATCGTACGAGAGAACTTGGGAAAGCAGAAATTATCGATTCCGTTAGAACAGGAATGTGCGTCTGAAGATGAAACGAAGGTCAAAATCAATCGCGATAGCAATGGAAACTTGGCACAGATTTTCGTTTCAGTTTACAAACCATGGAGTATTAATTGGCACATAACTCCAAAACCGATAAAAATTTTTAATAAAAAACGTGTAGGTTTTAATTAATTTTTTTTTCTCCAACACGGATTAAACGTAAAAATTGATCGTATCGGAGCTTTAATTTCAGAGAACTCGAAAAATTTATAATTATTGGAGATGAATAAATGGCGTCAAAACCAATCGCAAGAAAATTAGAATTTCGAGTTGTTTTTAGAACGATCGCGTTTTAATAGCCAATAACTGGAAAACCGCTAAGTTTACGACAAAAAAGCTTAGGATCGATAAGATGTAGAATTTAATTATCTACATTTTTTAATTAAAACTTTTTTTCGCATCCCGCATAGTTTCATAATACAGCGCGAGTATTTAATCAAATGCGTGTAATAAGTGAAAACTTTGCATGACTTTTGATTTTTTGTTTGTTTCAATTTGAAGTAACTTTAAGCTGGCGTGGATATCAGTTTCAGGAAAAACGATGTCATTTTATACATTTGGTAAAGTGTTGGTTTAGAACAATAGGATGGTGTGCCTGTAAAAGGAGTTCCATAGAGCATTGTGTAAGCGCCAGACCGTGTCGGTTATAGATAAGTTGGTACCGTCACAACACTTCTTAATATCAGATCGTGGCACGCTCAACTTAACAATGCGGTACACAAACTCTCAAATATCTCCAAAAAATCTAATAAAGTTGTACTTCTTTTTCGTTTATGAAATGAAAATTGTACACCATCCACCTGTCTACTCAAAATAACGCAATAAGTTTCGTGTTACAGTGAAAATTACTTGCTGGAAGCAGTCGTATCATAATTTCCAGACATCACGTGTCCAACATTTTCCGACATAAAACATAATGCAATTGTAAAATAAGTGTACAAACTGAATTTTCATGACAGTAACATCCAGTTATTCGTTAGTTTTAAAACTACAAATGTACCCATGAACATCAAATCTAAAATAATTATTAAAGAAAATTTGCTTTTCCAACAAAAAAGCTTTTTAATTACGATTTTCATTAACATCTTGTCACATGGATGCTTTAATTTAATTGTAATTTTAAAGAGTTTGTTTTAAGGAAATTAATGAAGTTTTCTTACTTCTCTCGAAATAATAGCGTCTTTTGTTTTTCTTCGGTTGATTTTTCCCGAATGGTGTTTATCCTCGAAAAATTTCTCGAGTTACTTCGATATCTTCCAATTTGAATTTGTACCTTGTAATTTCACTACCAACTTCATGCTTCTTAGCTACAACGCTCTCCAGTTTCCATCTCGACTACTTACTCGGCATTTTAAAAGTTTTTCAATGTGAAAATTGGTGACCCGGAATAAATTTGATCTAGTTGAAATTTACAAAAATGATAGTGCATTTTAAAATTCAAGAAAAACGCCAAAATTAATTTGTTTGTTCCAGTGGTAGTCAATTATGGAAGAAAATATAAATGACAAAAGCACTTAAACTTTTAGGGTTCAAACAAGACAAGCCCTTGTAATATAACGAAGTAACGTATTCTGATGTTGTATCTTGTATCTCGTTACACGGTTACAGTGGCTGATTCCGGTACACAACTTTGCTCTTACACAATACGACGGGTATTGTTAAACCCTCACTTTCGGATTGCAACAGACGTATTGAATTGCGCACGAATATGTTTAAATTTAGAAAAATCCAAAAAACGACAAATTAAGCGTTTAGGGCGAACTTGCTCTTGGGAGCCGATTTCCAATTAAAAATATAAGCAAACAAATTTGTCTGATTGGTAAATAATGCCGAAGTGGCTTCCAAGTGTTTACATTGTCGAGTTTGTTTAGAATTTCAGATATGCTGCTCTCCGATTCGCCCGCCACTTTTTCCATATCAAAACGAATTAATTAATCGAACTGGAAGAGAAGAGATGGTTGCAAGGCGATGCATTTAATTGATTAAGCCATGAACTAATAGTAAGTGCAAGTAAACGTATCGTCTGGACGATGGAAGTAATTTCAGGAACTAATTATATCGCGATTGATACAAGACATGAGTATAAAACCGCAGAGCTTCCATCTCTCTCGTTGCTATTAGGTAAGTACATACCAGCCAAATCTCTCTACATTCTATAACATGAAAATTTAGATATTTAATAATGATAATAAATTTAATTATTCACTTGCGAAATTATTACCAAATTCATTAAATATTCAAGTAAGCGTATGTGATTCATTATAAGGTACCTAATCCTTGCACGCTACAAGGATTATAAAACAAATTTAATAATACTTGTTATAATTTGAAGATTTTGGTCGAATTACTGCACGAGACTAGGATTAAATTTGAGATAACTTCATCTGTTGATAAAGTTCTTTCGGTAATAATGGCAGTTTTTCAATAATTTAAAATCCGGCTGAGCTGCCCAGCTAATCAAACATGTTTTGGTGATTACAACTGTGTAAATTTTGGGGCCATAAAATTTTATAGCTATAAAATCGAGTATTTATTTGAAAAAGTTGATATAAAAAAACTCTGATGCGATGAACGATACGTTCATTATTTGAGGCCCCCCCCCCCCCGGTCAAAATTTCAGCGGGTTTTACAAACTGCCTACATGAAAGTAAAAATATAAGAAACCCTTGTTCTTAAATACAAAACTTGTTTCGATCGATACGAACACAGGGAACACTTCCAAAAATCAGTTTTGCTTCGCGTAGACCTTTTCTTATCGTAGTGCTAAATCACATCTTACATCAAACTACGAATTTTTATTGGGTTATGTACCGACTATTTCGTACTGTATTATCGTGATTAATTTTTTAAAAATATATTTTAATCTATAAGTGAATTTTTCGTGGCCTACTCAAAATTCCCCCGCCCAAGCCATTTTTCACTCAGGGCTCTCATGAAAATTGTTATGGTCAAAGAAAACTACATATTGGCGATTTACCCTACCGTTGGTGGCGCCACTAGAATGTAAACAATGGCCGACAAGCTACGTATTCGTGAAATAAATTTGAAAGTAAACACAACAATTTACATTATTTACTCGTCTATTATTCATAATATCACACAGTAACAATTTCTTTAAATTATAAACACACGTTTTAAACGTTAACAACTGACAACTGATCGCATGTTATACGTAGCATTCTAACTTAAAATTCTACCGCATGGTGGCGTATTGCTAAATGTAAATCGCCAATAGAGGGACAGCTCTTGTGGAACTACTTATTAAAAATAATATTTTATAATTTTCAGTTCTAGAGATAGCTTTTTCGCGCCATCTGATGGACAGGGTTATCACTAAGTTATTGTTATGCAAAGGAAGGGAAAGTTGATTTTGAGTAGCCTGCCTTCCTTTAAGGAAGGTAGGCTACTCAAAATCAACTTTAAAAACAATAATGAATGCTGTCAAACTGTTAACCGATCGACAATGCAAATACGCGTGCACGTGCTTTACGTTTCTATTTGACCAATCTTAACCAACCAACCATCTTACATCAAACTACGAATTTTTATTGGGTTATGTACCGACTATTTCGTCCTCTATTATCGTGATTAATTTTTTAAAAATATATTTTAATCTATAAGTGGATTTTTCGTGGCCTACTCAAAATTCCCCCGCCCAAGCCATTTTTCACTCAGAGCTCTCATGAAAATTGTTACGGTCAAAGAAAACTACATATAGAGGGACAGCTCTTGTGGAACTACTTATTAAAAATATTTTATAATTTTCAGTTCTAGAGATAGCTTTTTCGCGCCATCTGATGGACAGGGTTATCACTAAGTTATTGTTATGCTAAACTTTACAATAGCTGATAACCACATAACAATAACAACTTAGGAATAACCCTACCTCACCAAGTGACGTGCAAAAGTCATCTATCGAACTGAAAAATATGCAAAATATTTATTTTAATTTATAACATGCATGGCCCAAGTTGAGTATTACTGCTTTACTTCAAGAGCGTAGTTTGATTCAAAATGTTACAAATGCCTCTCTACATAAACAAGAACAAACAAGCAATCAATAGAATCTGTGCGAATTAAGTCAAATTTAAAGATGATATAAAAATTATGCTGAGTCCCTATTGGTCTATAGGGGACCTCCGTTACATCGATTGTCTGAAGACAAGGGGGTTATTACGGAAATAATTAAGGGCAAGCTGGAATACATTTTTTGAACTCTATTTGGATCTCTAAAACAAACGCTTTCTACTTTTGGATTATTCGTGATTATCTCGGTTTGGGTTCACTTTAAAACAAAATATTAAGTATAATAACCTCCATTTATTTAAGCCATTTATTTATTTAGAGACGGTCATAACTTAAGAGGTTAAATGCATCTAATGGTAATGCGAAATGCACGGAAAGAATCCGGGCAGAGTAAGAACTTCATTTTCAGACCGTCTCTCCTCGGAAGGGAATGGTAAACCACTGAAGTAATCTGCCATAAGTGCCCGTCTCGAAATGAAGGGTATTTCACTTCCTGTGGTTCGGGGTCCACGTTAAACAAGTAGGTCCTCTATGTATGTGAAAATAATTCGAACGCACATCACATGCATATACTGAAGAAGATTTATGCCAAAATTATCTTTTTATTAATTTATCCACATATCTGTGGGCCTAGTACATATAAAGCTAAATTGATCCGTTAATCACCTCTTCAGTGCGGCCTTAAGGCCGCACAACCATGGCAATCCCGTTCTAGATAGCTGATTATATTAAAAAAGCTTCTATTTTAGATTCAGAATTACTTATTTATATAGAAATTATTTTTTTATTTATGTATTCAGTACTTTCCTACTATAGTATGAGGTTATTGTATTTGTGCGGCGTAAAGGCCGCACTGAAATTTTTTTCAAGTTGATCACAAAAATAAACCAAAAAATGAGAGATGCTTTATGAACCACTTCTAAGCCACTTATGATTCTTGATTGCCCATAGGTTGTACAGCCTAAAGACCGGAGTTAAAAAACTTGGATGAAACCCTTTCAGTTGATTTTATTCCCTCCCCCAAGCGATTCGTTAAAACAACAAATACTCGCTGGACAGGACGACAGTATGTAGTGCATAATATATAGAAATAAATGGGACATTAAATTTTGTTAATTTTTCGTGTTAATACACTTACTGCTAACCGTAAAATGTACAAGGGCATGTGGCTCCCCTATCCAAAATCGGAAGCAACAACTATCAAAAAATAATAATTTTGAATACTCGTAAATAAGTAAATCAAAATATTTTTATTTACACTTTGTGTGGTGCCATTGAGAAATGTTACGAATTGATATTGCAAATGAAGTCATAAAAAATTGTGGTTGTTGCGACCGGGGGGGTCTGGAATACCCCCCCCCCCCCAGCACATGGTGATTAGAATGGCCATCTTGATATTCTGGGGGTATTCCATAAATCCCCCCCCCCCCGGATTATTAAATTGACAAGGAAGAGTATTAATATTTTTATTATTTTTTAATTTCAATTTTGGGCCCTCCCATTGAAAGAAGTCACGTGCCATCACAGGACCCAAGTTTCTCTCTAAATCTCTGCTTAGAGTATAACGTTATAGCCCTTATAGGGCAATAGCTATAAGCTTTCGAAGTTGATCGTTTTTTACTATTTTTAGAAGGATGGTTTTTGGTTTTTGGAACGAAATCCTCTATAATTTTCGCATCTTTTATTCGTAGAATTCTTAGCATTCAAAAAAACTAAATTTTACAATTTTCAACAAAATTTTTAAGAAAATTAGGGATTTCTGGAAAGTCCACCATTTTAAACTGGGTAATTTATGTAGAATTTTATTCTCTATATTTCAAATGTGGTTTCCTTTGCAGCTCAGATGCACCGAAATTGAGTTATTCACAAAAAATGTCAAGAGACAAAAAAGGTTAAAAAAAACGATGAACTTGGGAAGCTCACACCTCTAGGATTCCATTAGAACTAGCAAGTTGTTCTAAATGAGGATTTATAGAAGATAATTGAGGTAGTTTTACTGATCTGTAAGCCACTTTTGCATCAAATGAACAAGAAAAATAATTTATATAGAAATCTGAAAATACGCTTTTTGGGAAAAAATCTTGGAAGGCTATACGAGTATATAACTACAAAAGTAATGATATTTCTTCCTAAAGAGAAAAAAATATATAGGGCTCCCCCTACCAACATTTACCAGAACAGAATCCACCCCTAATATCTACTTACAATATTGAAAGTACTATATTCATTATGGTATCATTCAATTTAATTAGAATTAATAGTCAGTATATTTGTCACCTTCTGACTGTACAATCAACATGAATCGACAGTCTAACGTGGAATCCTAACCACGGTACAAATAATTTCGGAGCACCAATAAATCAAATATTAAAAACCACCGTTGAACCAGTTTTCGATCCCTAACCATAAGTTTTCAATATAGCCAAATGCCAACATTGGCTAAAAACAAACAAATCATAGTAATCAAGTTTCATTGTATACCTACACTGTGCAATAAAAGTGTCTACAAATTTTTACAGTAACATTTGGTTGCTGTAAAGTGATTTATGTCGACCAATAACAAAATTCAATTACACATGTGATGTGGTGGGTATACACAACTCGATCGTGACATATTGGGGAGTAACCATATTAACTCAAAATGTATGTAAACGACAGCTAATTATAAAACTCAATTTGAAAATTATACCATTTTTATGAGCCACGTAGTATCCACGTAACATTAAAATTCGGGAAGACAACGACAGTTACGACATCCAGAAATAGCATAGGTGTAACTGGCTTCTGTTAGTAGAATCAATTACGATCACACACAAAAAAACGAGGCATCTTAGGAGGATTACCTAATGATCGTAAACAAACATCGTGTCTACGTGATGTTAAACATGTTGAGGTTTGGCTGTTATACTGTGGAAGATTTTTGAAGTGGAGCAAATATTGGGTAACTACATCATGCGATTTAAAAAAGTCCTGCTAATTTGAGGTTAAGTTTCCTTAAAAAAAAAATAGATCAGAAGTGAGAAGAGAAAAAAAAATTTTAATATTTGAACTATTTAAATGAAATTTCTGCCAAGTTAAATATTATGTAAGATAAATAAAAAAAAAGTGAAGTTAGTAGTTGAAATATCGCAATACTAGGTCAGTAACCTTGCCATTATGTTAACTACATACATACATCGTACTGTTATGTCTACCAAATACACACAACAGCTTTGCAGTTATTTGTTGAATTTTACAAATATCTAGACGACGTTATCGAAGTTATACAATACAACTCCATTGTAGTCGAGTGTTTCAAAATGGAACAGTGTGTATATACCTCTCTTAAAGGCTTGTCGGTTGCACAACAGTGCAAATCCAACACGAAATCCAAACTCGTTTTAAATAAATGCAATTTCTCTTTGTAAAAATAAATCTTTTGATTGACAAGCAAGTGGGCTTGAAACGCGATGTAGCTCGAAAACCACCAAACCAGAAAACATCCCACCGAAACAATTCGGCAAACATTACACGAAAGATCCCTTTCGGAAGAAGTGATCCCCAAATTTGTTTAATCATCGTCTGTGGCAAAAACCACTAATAAAGACACTCGTTTGAGAGTTTAATTTAAAGCCGGGCTAGATGAAAGTTTTTAGGCTATAAAAGCAAATCTAACGATGAGGCACATCGTGAAACCACCGGAAACCAAATCAAGAGTCGTAATTAAAGCAAAGTTGAATCGAGAAAATTTGCATAGGAACGACAGTAAGTCTTAACAGTCATACTCTTGCCAAGACGTGATAGAACATTTTTATGTGTTATTTCGTCTTGTTAATGTGATGACCCCTTCTACTCCCTCACTAAATTAACGGGCTTTACAGAAGGGTTTACAGCATCATTTCTCTTAAGATTTATTAACACGAGGAGAAAGTCTTTTGCCGTAAGTTTTATAAATTATTCTATGGTTTACGTGCGGACGTTAAAAAAAATTTAATCGATGGAATTTTAAAACAACAAACTTTGTGCACCAGGCTGACGTCGCACACATTTTGTGGCGTCCTCTAATAGAGACATTAAGACATTAATTACAATTTAATCGTCTAGAGAACTTAAACCGTAACTTGAGGACAAAATCTACTAACATATTTCGTTGTATTATTCGCTCGAATAAACACAGACTTTCCAAAAAGCGAAGGGAAGCACGATAAAAACAATCTCGATGACAGTAAGATATCCAGACAAAACTTCTTACTGGATCTATTTTGATGTTCCCACAATGCATCAAAAACTAGAAAAACTCATTTATTTCACTGTAAGAATTTTCACAACGAAAAATGGAAACGTAAATAAATTATTTTCGATTTTTTTCGCCGCTTCCCACTGGGTCGGTCGTTATGACGCCAATATCATCGAAGGGTTGGATCGGAAACCTTTCGCACGTACAGGAAAACCAAAAAAACAGATTGCTCGTAATTAATGAATTTCCGAATCGTTTACGTGCAATTACAACAAAAAACTGTCCGATCTGCAGTCATTTTCTTTACTATACGAGGTGGATTCGTAAAAATGATAGAACCTTGCGTAATGGGAACATGAATTTTGTATCGCAATTTCCACTTTCTAGAAGCTAAAATATTGCATTTAATAAATTTGTAATTAATAGAAACGTAAATGTAATAAGAAAATGTTAACGAAACACGTTTTACTTGTAAAATATGGTAGTTTATAGCATCAAGAGATGACAAATTACAGAAGAAACAGGATAAGTAAATTTAACGGTTACAAAACTTTGCAAAGCGTTCAACAATTGGAAATTACTAACTCGACATAAATTTATCTTCTTACAAATTTGTAATTGTAGTTGTAAGACAGTGACAAAAAAACATTATGTTTTGACAAAAAAACACGCCAAAATTCGTAATACGAAGCGGATTTCATTAAAAAGGAAAATTAATTAGATTTTCCAACTACTCGAAATAATTGGTAAAATTTGCTACTAACAAATAATTACAATGTTCATGTTTAATTGTTTTTATGTGAAAATGTAGCATCAGCTTCAAAAAGATATTATACCTTGTAAATCGTAATATCTGCTCTTTTACAGACTTTTTCCTTTTTTGGTTATTAAATATCAACGTTGAAGAAGACTTAGATAAAACAAAAACTGACATTAACTTGTAATATTCTAAATTGTTCTAGCTCGACGAGATATATTAAAATTTTAAATATTTCTCTAACAAACGTAGTAAAATGTTATCAAAATATTAAATTGCTTGCTATACTGCCAGTTTAAGGAAAGAAAAAGTTCAAAAAACTTATGTTTGGTATTACAACAGCCACATACCGACGGTGGCTAAGGTACGATACCCTATTGAGGAACTAGTCTTAAACTTAGCCGTTTACGGACCGGCAGATGCAGCTCGTCTCTCCTACATGTAACATCGATTATTTTTTGTTTTTACGCGATTTTTTGAGGGTGAAACGTAAAAGATAACTGCCCCATACCGCGACTATACTTTTTAATGCTATCCCGGTTTCATTTATCCCGGTTTTCTTGATGGGTGGCGCTTCTTGTATGTTTAGCCTAGTAACCAGAGTCAAAACCGCTCTGGAGCGCGGAGCGGCGCCCCGGAAGAGTAGGTTTTGACGATGGATAACCCTCCCTATCGAATGCACACCCCAAAAATCGAAGAAAAAAAAATTTAATTTTTTCACTTTTTCGGCAATACACAGGTTATTTTCCATTTTTTGATAATATTTATTACTAATATCTACTAATCACACCCCCACCTTCCCGAATTTCAAAGAAAATTTAAAATCGGAGCGAAAAAATTTCACTCGATTTCAAGGAACGACGGGCGAACGATGTGACGACGACCCGGTGTGTGCCAGTGGCCGCTTGAAATGCAACTTTCCCATTTTCACACTTTTTTCGGATTTTTTTATGATCACCTCCGCGACGACAAAAGTTATACATTCGGATCAAAACATACCCAAAAAGGCCGTAAATTACCCAAAATTTTGTTAAATTACATGTTAGGGGCGTGTCCGTAGTTCTCGAAACCACGCAAAAAATAGGCCGACAACCTATCCCGGCCACCGCATAGTGTTTTTACTTAAATTAACTCAATAATCCTTTTATTACATTGTAGCTAATGACTTTTTGGTTCGAAATATCAAGCCATTTCTATAGGGAAATTTCAATTTCGCGATCACCATTGGGGTTCCCGACTCCCGACGGTCACGTTAAGCGGCCTACTGATAGGTTATTGTATGTGGATGGTAGAATCGGTACGAGTTAAAACGCATTAACTCACGTAGGAGCGTTCAGGTAAGGAACGCTAAGAAAGTAGGAACGCTAAAGAAAGTAGGAACGCTCCTACCTGAGTTAATGCGTTTTAAAACTCTTACCGATTCTACCATCCACATACAATACCCTATGTGAATGCCGCTTTAGGCTCGCAAAAAAGGAACTAGTTTTCGAACTGCTTAAAAAATCCGTCAACTAGGATTCGTACAAACCGCAATGACGTAACACCACGTTCCATTATTTTCATTGGCTTAACACAAACTATAGACGCAGTTAAGCCAATCATAATCGTGGAATGTTGCGTCACGGTCTATCCACAAACCGACGTATGACGACCAAGATATTCCATAGAACAACGGTGGGCAACCTCCGGCCCGCGGGCCAACTCCGGTCCGCGTAAAGTTCTAATCCGGCCCGCGAGATCTTTAGAAGAAATAATAAATAAATATTTTCAAAAACAAAATGTTTAAAGAAAAGGATTAGGTTAGTACCTAACATAAGGAAAAAGGAGAGATCGACAGTTTAATTTTCGATATAATTCGTCTTATTTAAATTAAATTAAAAAGTATTGTAAAAAGTAAATTGAAAAGTACACTAGACCCTCCATGTACGCGAGTTCGATGTACGCGAATTCAGAATAACGCGAATTAGATTTTGATACCTGAATTTTTTATACGCGAAGCAAAATTCCCTTTAACGCGAATTAAGTTTTCGCGTATTATTAAAACAACTAGGTGGCACAGTTGGCCTACCGGCCGCCTTTAGCCATCTAGACCGTGTCGGATGTGGTTGTTCGGCCTTCGGCCTCACTACAAGGTTCTAAAGTAGCCTATGTTTTTAGCAGCGTTGTAAATATCGTAACTTCTACACCAAATTTGGTTAAGATTGGTCAAATAGAAACGTAAAGCACGTGCACGCGTATTTACATTGTCGATCGGTTCACAGCTTGACAGCATTCATTATTGTTTTTTAAGTTGATTTTGAGTAGCCTGCCTTCCTTTAAGGAATCGAGATTCCTTAAAGGAAGGCAGGCTACTCAAAATCAACTTTCCTTTCCTTTGCGAATTTTTTTCTTTGTAATTTATTATAAATGATAAGAGAAATAAATATAGTACTTAATTAACTTTGTTATAAATATTATTGTTTTTATATTTTCAGAAAAAAATACAAGTAACAAAAATGTGTCCATTAATATACTAAGGCCCGCGGACGAAACGTAAATATTATTCTGGCCCCTGTTATACAAAAGGTTGCCCACTCCTGCCATAGAATATTATTGTTTAACATTTTTGGTAAGGATAAAAAGACCTACAAAATATAAGATTTATAATGAAAACTCTGAAAACAGGAATTTTATGTTCGATTAATAATGGAAGCTTCGTTTCTCAAAACCTCGCATTTTAAACAAGAATTTTTCTTAGTTTTTATGAAATTTTAATTGTTTTCCTCTCAATATGCCGTCAATTTAGACCTAAAATTGACAAAGAAATTCCCAATTTCAATTAGAATGCTAAGCTTATCGTTCGGTAAAATCTCCGGAAGTTAATTTTTAAAAAATGAAAAAAATACTAAATTGTAATATTAAAATCTTCTTTTAAATTTCCCGCTCCCTAATTAGCTAAATTAACTTCGCCCTGATTCGAACCTAACAATTTCTAAACGCAAAAAGGTGGCCACTTTATAAAAAAATCCTAGACGGGTTCGTCTAGCTTCCTTCCGCACGTCGTGATTTACATAACACCCTGTATCTAAATATATAAAAGAGAAGATCTGTTTGTTTGCGTGTTTGTTTGTTCACCATACGTTCCTAGACCCGTGGACCGATCTCGACCAAATTTTGCACAGTTATTTTGTAGCTCCAGGCGCAGTTTTTTTTTATAAAATGGAGAAGAAATTCGCTCGGGGAAAAAAGTTATTCGCTTTTTTCGAAAATCAAATCACAAGTTTGACAAAAAATTTAATTTGTCAAATAATTAATCTGACATACAGTCAGTGGCGGGGAAAAAAGTTATTCGCTTTTTTCGAAAATCAAATTCGAAAAATGCAAACCACTAACAAAAAACTACTAACAAAAAACCACTAACAAATTAATCTGAAAATACTGTCAACAGATGGCGGGGATGGAAAAATGGGCGAAAAGGACGTAAGATTCTCTGGTAAGGATTGTTTTTTTTGTGCGTTTTAACTTTATTCGCGTATAGACGAGTCGGGTACGATAATTCGGTTGCGCAAGTAAAAACATTGGGGTAGAAATAAGAATAATTTTGTAAAATTTGATTTGTTTTATTATGATTACAATCAACGTTTGTTTCCATTTTATTTATGTTTAATAAATACAAATATTTTTCATTGGTATCGAATGAGTTTGAATTTCAATTTTTGCAGTAAAGATCAGGAAGGAAAACAGATACAATTCTGGGTAATCTCTTTTCATCAATTAATCTTTATAAGAAAGATTTTAAGTAAGTAGACACATGAGCGTTGCAATTGAGTATAGGAACTCGCCTCTTGACCCTGAAAGATCTCTTGAGCTAGCTGGCGCATTTTAATGGGTGCCACCGTAATTTTGTGAATAACAATTTACAAGTTTACAGGATTACATGGCAATATGTATGTATGTATGACAGATGACGGATGACAGATGACGGATGACGGATGACAGATGACAGATGACGGATGACAGATGACCGATGACGGATGACAGATGACAGATAAAGGCCGAACAACTATGGCCTTCACGGATCTATTATTGTCCGCCCTGTGAGGCCGAAGGCCGAACAACTTTGGCCTTCACGGATCTATTATGGTCCGGTCTGTGAGGCCGAAGGCCGAACAACTATGGCCTTCACGGATCTATTATGGTCCTCCCCCTGTGAGGCCGAAGGCCGAACAACTATGGCCTACTCGGATCTATTCTGGGTCTAGATGGCTAAGGGCGGCGGATGCCGCCCGTGCCAGCTAGTATTATATAATTTAAAGATGTTTTATGCTTAAAACAATGCAAACTAACCATTTTTATTACAAGTTATTCACTTTTATAAGGCCAATATTCGGTAAACAAATTTTTCTGCTTTTATCTCGCATTAAAGAGCTCTCGGCCAGTTAAATATAAAATAACTAAATTTAACTGTTGTAAAACTGTTGGATTCAATATATTGATATCCATTAATAATGAAATTAAAAAATTAACTATTGTAATTAATAATAAAATAAATTAACCAGTCAATTAATTAAACTATTAAAAAATTATAATCTTTTTATAATCTCTTAGCAATGTTTATGTTCATTGATAGTTTAAGAAAAGAAAATAATTTAATTTTGTAAAACTTAATTAACCGGTTAATTAACATAAAATATGTGTAGGTATATGACTAGCAATCGCAGGCGGCCGTTCAGTCATTTTTACCCATCTTACTACGTGATTGCCAAAGTTGTGCGGCGTAAAGGCCGCATTGGGGGATTATTACCAATAAGTGTAGGCTGAAATTGTTCGGCTTCTTCGATTTTGCGTCTTACATGAAATATTATGACCAGTAAAATTACGTGGTAACCCATTTTATTTGATCTTAAGCAAATAAATAATGATGTAATATTTCAACTTTACAAACAATGGGGTTTTCGAGATATCGTAATGAAGGAGAGAGCATTATGTAATTAAAACCGGCTTAATTAAGGTAAAGCATATCTAGATTGAATAAAATTCAAACAAACAATTATTATGTACTTTTCTTGCAAAAAGGGTTACTCTTAACAAAATTTTATGTAAGAATACAAGAGGATAGCAATTGAAAATAAAATTATTAATGTTTTCAGGCTTCAACTGTTGCTTCCATAAAATCTTTCCGTTAGACTCGATTGCAACAGGCGCAATATTTAAAATTTTTAATATAATTATCATTACAGAGTTACACAGGGTTCGGAGAGATATTTCAAGTTAAAATTCCCCGATTTTCCCTCGAATTCTAACATCAGAAATTAACAATTACAGAAGCAAAACGTGCAATATAGTAATGGGGGGGGGGGGGGGGGGCAATAGACAACGGTTTTATTGAGGAAATAATTGGGGCAAGCTAGAATAAATTTCATTATTTTTATTTGGACCACCAACGGTGCAAGACAAACTAAATTTGCATTTTAGCAACCCCGGATTTAGCCGCCATATTGGTTTGGCACCTAGTCGCAAGTTGAGGATTTACAAGAACATCGTCCGTCCAACCATTACCTATGCCACCCCGGCTTGGGCTTTTGCATCCAATTATCAAATGATCCGGATTAAGGCCATCCAAAATAACTGCCCAAGAAATATTTTGAAGGCCCCCTGAGTTGTGATAAACCATCAACTCCACGCAGATACCAAATTGGAAACCCTGGACGACTTCATCCGCAAGATCACCGAGAAGCTCTACTTGAGGAGCAGTGACTATCTTCCATCTTGTTCTCTCCATTCTTTCCATCTGTAATCCATCTTGTTCTCTCCATTCTTTCCATCTGTAATCCATCTTTCTCATAAAATCCTACCCATTTGAGCTGTATGTGTGTAACTCTGAAATTATTTCTGTTTTATATTGTAACCTCCTCTCCGAGAGGTTTTTCTCCATTTTTCGAAAGTTTCGTTTTCGAGGTTTCAGTTAGAATCCATGCTTTTGGAGTAAATTAGACGAGAAATTAGGTTCCCTGTAAGATTGTACTGACTGTATGTCTTTCATGCTTGATAAAATTTTGGTTTTAAGGTGTTAATTTTCAATCCTATTGTTAAGGCTCTCTTATTGTGTCCAAGTCACGGAATAAATGAAAGTGATCCGTGAAGAGCAAACAACTGAAGTATATTAACTACCGCTTTTGTACCGCTAATACAACTTCCGGTATTCTTTTTGTCTGCGTCTATTGCCCATAGAAATTGTGTAACAGACACAGGGGACCTACAGTTTGAAGTAGATTTTTACCTCACTCTACCCGACGTATACTCGGATCAATGGCAATAACAAAACAGAACCAATCAGAGCGATAGTTTCTGATGAGAAATGTATGCTTCGGCATATAATAATTGGTACTAGTAAATTATATTTTTGAATTATTAAGTTGTTATGGCAAACTGCGTTGTCGCGACTGTTGTTATTGGATGATGTGGGCGAAATTCGCAGCTTTTGTTTGCGCACTTTGTGAAAAATAAAAACCGTCAGATAATAAGTTAAGAAGTGTGACACGATTTCCCCTACACTGCGTTACCATTTTTAAATGCATATTAGTGACGGTACTTAAAACGTTTATTGTTAAATTGCAAAATTTTACATAATGTGAAATTTCTGTTGTAATAAATTAAGATTTAATCGTCTCGTTTTATAAATAGCACCAAAAAGTGACACTGGTCATCAACCTTAACATTACGGAAAATCCGAAAAACAATGGGGAAAGTATAACAAAATTGTAAGTAATTTACCCGGTACGGTAACGATCTTTTAAAATTGTATTCCATTGCTAGGTAAATTTAGTAACGACGTGTTATGTCACGATAAAATCGACCAGCAGCAGCTCGTTATCGTCAAAAAACAAAAGCGAAAATTTAATTTTCTTGTTACAATTTTTGAGATACTAATCTCCATAATTAAAATTCAAATCCGAAGTGTTTCAATTATAAAGCGGTCTTGTGGAAAACAAAATTTATATGCTCGACTTTCACTACTTATAAAGGCCGGTTAGTGGCGAACGGTAATTTTGCATCGAAAGGCCAGGCTTTACGGGAAATTTACGCTACTTCGTTAGGAAAACGAATAAATTTGAGAATAATGGCGCTAATAAACGTCGCAAAAATGTATGAGCTGGGGGATTTTTTGAAGTATTATTTTACATTTTGCTTCACAAAATGTATGCGTCTTGACGGCTGCCGTCAACTTTACTCTTGAAGCAGAAAACGAAAAGTGGATATTTGATATCAAAAAAACTTCGTAGTTGTGGCCCTCAGGCAACATTTGGTTGAGACTTGCTAATTATAATGATAAAAAACTAACAAGTCGAACTTTTGCGAAAAATAAAATTTACAGATCGTTTAGAACACGAGTGGCATAATTTTTCGTGTACCGTTAATTAAGTTAACTAATTGGGAAGCGGTCGATACATTTTTTTAGAAGCGTATAATTCGTGTTGCACGTAAAATATTCACCTGGAAAACATCAACAGTTTCCAAAATAATAAACGTAACTCCTAATTTTTTAGGTTGCCCAATAGCAATTGCTATAAATAAGTAGTCAATGACCGCATACTTGAAAGTTACTGATAAACAACATTCGATAGCACAACCCAGGCCAAGATTTAAAAAAAAGCAACTTCTAGCCAATAGCATTCATAAAACTACTATAATTATATTTTTAAAACGTTTGAATGCAACTGGAAACTCGAACAAGATGCTGAACAATATTATGTAAGTGAAACAGTAAAACGATTTTGCTGGATGGTAGTAATCATACAATTCTGAATCACTCTGTAATTACCAATTTAATTTATTCATAGATGTGATTCACAAATTGAATTGTTTAACACGTTTGATTAAAAAAGCATAGTAAATTGGCACACAAAAACATTAAACTGATAACAAAAATGGCGCGAATTGAAACGGGGGCCATTTTTGTTTTTAAACGCTACGCTTTTAAATTTCGAACCCCCCGCTAGGGGGCGCCGTTGTTTTTGTTTAGAATTGCGATATAATAATTGAATTATGTACCCCTTTTACCATCTTATTTATAGCACCATTCCTCATGATAGAAGCACTTTAAATCTTACCCCTTCTATCTCTCCCCTAAAATTATGCGTCTTTCCTCCTGTTGATATTAACTTTGCCTTTTGTTTCATAACAATTACATTTACATACTTGCTGTATTATTTATGATTAGAATTTTGCAATTGTGGTACACACCCGGGTGAGTTTAGGGGTATCGCGTTTAAATTGTGAGTGACGAAAATAGTGTATGTAATTACCTGTTTACCCAACATCGATTCGAATTTTCGCGAAGAAATAAATGAAATTAGGTTTTCTTATAAAATGCCCTTTCAAGTTTGATACGTACAAATTGAAAACTTCAGTGTATACTTTCTTTTTACCTCTGATTAAATGTCCACTCTGTCGATGTTACTATTAAGAACTCTCTCTAGAATTGAACGATAACCTCATTTAACGCCTTTTCTATGTGGTTAAAGAAATAGTACAGACATCGTCTTTTGATAAAACACTTTTAGAGTAAACGATAATATAAGAAAAGAAACGAGATTCTTGACTGTGTTCGCTCGTCTCTCCCATTCCATTAAAATTTACAAATTGTGATTACGATATCATAGCCGGATTGCAATCTTAATTTCCAGGTGTCGTAAGACGAAATCTTATTAGCAAATAAGATGTAAAAGCGAAACGTTGTAAATCTTTTCACGTACCAAAACTTATTCGGATGGAAGCTTCCGAAACGACTTCGCGTCTGCACCGCTCTATTACAATAACCAACTGTAATGTAAGAACTATGTATAATGGCTAAAACATGAATATTGCCATTGTCTGTTCATGATTCGCTCAAAAATCGTGTTTTAGCTTGTTTACAAATTAAAACAAGCAGAAAAACCGTCCATCCCGATGTCTGCAACTTATGAAGAATTAATTAAAATTGTTCTCAATTGGTAAAATTCAAACTACTTCAAGATAACGCTTTACAGTCATAAGCTTTCAATTTCGTTGTTATTCCGAGCGATTTTAGTTTAATCACAACTTGAACAGAGCTTTAGCACTTTTGTTATATTTGACGAGATCAGTTTTAATTACAAGCTTTACATACATTTTAACCATCTCACAGTTAAACCTTAATTTACAATTAGCATATACCGGAGTCGAGTTGTCAGTTGCGCCATTATCGCACTTAACGGCGATGATAAAAATTAACTCGGCAACTTTCCGCTTTAATTTTTAAAAGAAAAAAGAGGATGGTAAGTGGCGCGCTTTTACATGTCATATCGTATCGCGATTAATCGTAATCATTTGCAACATTTGATTTATGATCGGATGACATTTCGGTGCAATGATTTATAGTGCACGGGCCCTGATATGATATTACGTATCGCGCATATGGTGGAAATTAGTTTAACAATTAAAATTTCACTCGCCCACCGCTTTTTGTCAAGGGGTCATCCATTAATTACGTATGGTTTTTTTTTGGGGGAGGGGGGTATTGGACATCTTACGGACCCTTACGTAGGGGGGGGGACTCCTAAACCGTTTGCCCGATCGGAATCAAATATGGAAGAGTTATTATGTAGGTCCCTGCGCATGTTTTTGTATTGAAATAGTGCAAAAATTCGCAAAGGAAAGGAAAGTTGATTTTGAGTAGCCTGCCTTCCTTTAAGGAATCTCGATAATCCATTCATGCGCGTCCCATAGGGACGCGCATGAATGGATTATCGAGATTCCATAAAGGAAGGCAGGCTACTCAAAATCAACTTAAAAAACAATAATGAATGCTGTCACACTGTCAACCTATCGACAATGCAAATACGCGTGCACGTGCTTTACGTTTCTATTTGACCAATCTTAACCAAATTTGATGTAGAAGTTATTTACAATCCTACGAAAAACATAGGCTACTTTAGTACCTTGGAACGAGGCCAAAGGCCGAAAAACCACGGTCTACACGTGTGCCTGTGATACCCTTGAGTGAGGCCGAAGGCCGAACAACCACATCCGACACGGTCTAGATGGCTAAAGGCGGCCGTTAGGCCGACTGTGCCAGCTAGTATAATATATTATTATTCATCTTTTATAAATATAAGGGGTGGAGAGGGGGTCAAAATTAATTTTCTTTTAAATAATTCTTACGTAAGATGTGGGGGGGGGGGGGGTTGCCACAATCTTACGTACCCTTACGTGGCGGGAGGAAGGGGTCCAAAATTACAAAAATCATCCTTACGTAATTAATGGACGGCCCCCAAACGGTTGACGTCTAAGCATCTGAAGTTCGAACTCAAAAATCAAAACTTCCGGTTAACCCGAAAAGGAAGCGGAGCTCGTAAATCTGGAGTCATAATAACTTTCGTAGAGAATTAATAAGAGAGGTCACTATAATATCTGAATAAGCATTAAAGGTTATTAAGTAAAATTAACTATCAATTTATACGACTCCACTAAAACAATTTATTATTCACGATGCAGTAAGAAAGTTGTAAGTGCCTAATCCGAAAACTTGAGTAGTAGTTTTGAGCTCAGGTGTTTCTTGGATATTATTACAATAAAGTACATGGCTTTAGTTCAAAGACAGATAGAGTAAACTTTATTACCGACTCGTATACGAACTGTATTAAATTGTTCTTCTTCCCAAGAAAACTCAAATATTCATTTGATCCATACAAATGAATAGAACATTTAATAAAGCCAAAATAGGACGATTATGGCAGCACGTAACGAATTTAGGAAGCTAATATAACACGATAGACTCTCATAATCGTAACGGAACAGGTTGCGATAATGTGGTGCTTTTGCGGAAGTGAAAGGAGATGAGGGAATGAATATAACGTCGAGATTTTTATGGCCACTTGCTGCAAATATTGGAACGATTCGCGCTTTGCAAGTTATTTTCGGGAGCGAATGGGTCAATTTTAAAGCAAGTGTTGTGTTCTTGAATTAGTCATTTTTTAAATTGACTACAAGCGAGGCCAATTTAAATTGTCAAATAAAAATAATAGAATAATAACCAGTGGCTTAAATTGCATATTGCAAAAAAGGAGTTTGGTACCATAAACAAAAATTATCTTCATTAAAAAATAGAGCTTTCAGTGGTTCACCAATTAAGATTTATTTGATTTAATGGGAGGCAAAGTTTATTTACCAAAGTTTATTTACCAAAGTTTTAATTGAATTCTACGCTACGATCGGTTCGAGCTTGCAAAAACACGTACCGACCAATCGGATCGCTCGGTGCAACAACTTTTACCACGCCCTCGCGTACCGTGCAAGCTTGATCGCACTATACCGGAGGTATTATTATATCGTCTTCGCAAATCTTGTTCTTCTAGATTCCACGACTATCAAGTTTTTTTATCGCAAAAAACTATGAAGTAATTGAACTTTATATAATATGTAATATATCGAGTTAATTAACTAATTACAATATTACACAGCAATTGCATGCTTAAAAACAAGCAATTAAATCTAAAATTATAAATATTTCCAACCATAATAATATGTACTATAAGCAAAAATTGTTTATTACTATTGTAAACTTACCCATGAAGGGAACGGTATGAGGAAAATAAAAACTCACCTAAAACAAAAATTTTAAATTAGACTTGCAAATCAAATTTGTCCAAACCGATGGTTCTCAAACTGTTTTGGAATGGTACCTGTTGAGAACCACTCGGTTAGACCGTTAAATGGTATTATTATTATTATGTTTTACAAAGTCAGTAGTACACGTCGGAATGGCATTTTAGTATTGCAAACATTCCGCGTAATTAAAAATAACTGCATTATAGTTATTGGCAAAATCCTAAACGCGGTCATTCACACGTAAATTTGAAATTCTCGAAAGATTAATCAAAATGTCGTGGGTGACGAGATAATCTTCTAAACTTAGAACGACGATTTGAAGGTCCGAGAGGAGTGCAGGAGGTGGATTCGTTTCGTCGAGTTGTAGCAGTAGGGAATGGTAGCAATATGGAGCAGTGTGTCTGTGGTTAGGGCCCCGTTTGGGGCTCGCAGATCAATACTGCACGCACGCACATTTCCCCATGCGTCACCTCATCCTAAAACATCACCCGACCTACCAGAGAGCGAGCTGATTCATCGTGCACCCTCTCAATTATTTTCTCCACGTTGAAAACGAAAATTAAATTTGAGAACATTTAAAACGTTCGTCATGCGTGCATTTCATCAAATTGATAAATATAATTGCATATACACACATCCATAATTTCAGTACCAGCAACAAGTTTTAAATCAGTTAAATTTAACATAACAAAAATCCCATCCTTCTGACAAAAAGCGTCGTAAAACAACAAACTACTTCATGCTACATTGATAATGCAGTAAAACTTGGATTTTTATTTTCAGCACGAGAAACACTTCCAAACATTCCGTTTATTCAAATATAAATTTTAAAAGCAACAAATGTTTAAAGAAGCCTGATCCGGGATCACTCCCTTGTGGTACGCCCGTTAGTTTAAATTTAACTGCGTTCGGTAACAACGGGACAGCCTAAGAAAAATGTAATCGTTAAATTCGAGACAATTCGTTGGTATTATCTTTTTCGGCTTTGACTTCAGCAACAACAAAAACTGAAAAAGCTGCAACGGTTTCCATTACGAGATTGATATTTTGCTTTTAGCGTTCCATTCATATCAATCATTCCATAAAAGTTGCATTTGTCTGAAATTGTTTCTGTTCAAAATCTTGAGAAACCCGCACGGAAACAATTACAAAGCGATAAACCGACAAAAGGAACAAAACAGCGAGTTTGTGCTTCATGTCATGTGTCAAATAAGTTGTATACACAGACTGGGAGCAATGCATATGTACGGTTAGATGTGTAAGAAAGGAAATAAACCTCATGGTTGGTGTATGATAAATTGCTTTCTATGTTGCTTTGCACGTACAACACCGCACGACAAACTTAAATAAATTGACGGTTTACAGCAACTCGAAAAAACATAGTGGTATTTTCGGGGATTCCCCGAGTGAAAACATCGTTTGTCGGAAAGTATTGTCGCCGACGACTAAAAGTTGTATAACACAGTTCTGCGTAGGAAAAGTATCTGGCTCCAACATTTAATCATTCGGACTGGCATTTAACTGCAGCCCCCCCCCCATATTCACTTGAGCGCCTTTACAGTTAATTCAACGCAGATGGCTTAACACGTGCATGCACAGATAGTACGTTATGGTTCGAACCCAGGTCAAAGAGCATATTTTGAACTACGAATATACCCAGAGGATCTGATGATCTGGTATTACACCATCAAGATAGTAGAAGACCCAAGAAGTAACCAGCACCTTACATACTGGAGAGACTTTCCTGGACTGACCGAGACGGTAAGACCCCGTTATACAGACTATGATTTTAAAAATTCTCTATAAACATTCGGAAAGATGAAGGTGTATATAATAGAAATTAAAAAAAATTCGGAATATTCATGTTTAACCCTCTAAAACAATCCTTGAAGTTGATTGAAAATTGTCAATTTTCGAGAGCTCAATCAATCAGAAGCTCGCATGCGATTTGCTGCGGACTACCTCAAGCATTCAGCTGACAGTTTTGTCAATTGACTTCAGAAGTTCATCGTTCATTTTATATTCAATTTTAAATTTTCGTCTTTTAGATCTGTCGTCCTCGGGGATATTTTTTCCAAGTTGAACGTTAAAAAGTTACGATACAAAAATAATAATCGGCAATTGTTCAACTATTTATTATCAAGTCGGGTTAGGGAGTGACCTATGAGTACTAACTGCCCATGAGAGCCCCTGTTAATAGCTGTTTTTGCAGGTTAAACATGAATATTCCGGAAAAAAAATTTAATTTCTATTATAAAAATCTTCCGAGAATTTTTCAAATCGGAGTGCGGAATTACGTGGTATCCCCGATTGAGACAATTGGGGATATGTATTCCGAATTCTCTGGCCATGAGAAGAGAAAAGAAATTGTACAGAAAACATCAAGAACGTAAGTGAAAAACCATAGGGTAATCGAAATGTTTGAAAAAAATCCTCAACAATCTCGATAACAACCAAATTTAATTAATGAAAATTTAAAGTTAGGTAATTTTTTTTTGTAAAGAAATTCTCAAGTTTTCTCAGCTACTCCACAGGCTTTTCGTACTTCCAGACTCCTAGCATTGATCACACGGACTATAGGGTAGCCAAATGCAAAAGTAAGTCAAAACTGAGACTTTTTTCTTCAGAAAAACGGGGGGGGGGTAAATTTACATATTTATGGCACGTAAAAAATGTATAAAAGTAACAAATCTGCAAGTGCTTATAAATATTGACGTGATTGCCATAGTTCTGATTTGTGATTATATAGGTGGTGCCAAATGTGGGGGGAGGCTGGACAAATTTGACGTTCGCATAAAAATCCCATTTTTGGGATTTGTAAGAAAATTGTGTTTGAAGCGAGGGGAGGTCTTTTACTTGTGACCAGAGGACGTTCCTGGGGGTGGGTCCGAAGATTGTGACATGGGGTGGAAGGGGGGTTGAAGGGTCGGAGAAAATTGCGGACGTCCTTTATGGATGAATCCATATGGCTATAAAAATTAAATTCTAAATTCGACAGAGCCGGTTAGGGGTTGTCCTTAAAGGACGCCCACGCGTAGGGGGAGAGGGGTTGGACAAATGTGACGAAATTCCATTTTTTGAATTTGAATATTTAAAAGTTTATCAATTAAAGTTCATCTAAATTCTTGCTTGTTTAATTCAAGTTTAATTAAAAAATTAAAAATTAATGAATAGGTTTTATAGTAAGATCAAATTCGATTTTAGACAAATGAGGGGGGAGTCTTCGCTTCGTGACCATGACGTTTCTGAGGGGAAGGTCCAAAGATTGCGACCATTTGTGACAAGGAGGGAGAGTCATCTACCGAACTGAAAATATACAAAATTCCATATTTTGTAATTTCATAAGAGCTGTGCTTAGAGCCTACTTAAAACAGTAGGTCCCCTAACCATGTTAAAAACAATTCGAAATCATATTGTAAGGGTTTTTACAGTTATCACATTAAGTCAATAGAAATACAGCCATAAAAGTCCAATCCTGAATTTCAGTTTCCTTTATTCTAACCTCATCCTTCTCTTATGACAGTTCTATTGCTGAACGCCTATTCCGCATGATTAATTTATTGAAAACATCGAAACCAAAATATACTGTAATAGTGGAAGTATTTTTCTGCCTGAAACGTCAAATTGATCCGATCATTCGTCGATTGGATCGCATCAGTGCGGCCTTTAGGCCGCACAACCTAGGCAATCTCGGACTACTATTACAATTTTACAAATTAAAATAGCCTAAACTGATCTATGCTTGTGTCTAACACGAAATTGATTCGTTGAGCCGATGATTCGCCCCCTTTCGGTTCCGGACAACTTAGGCAATTACGTATTAAGAGATGTCGGATCACTTCCGGTACCAGCTAATAATAACAACAAGCATATCTGATAGAATGATGATGTGGCGAGCGTTGAAGAAAGACAAACAAATCGTCGCAACATCGAAGTTAGTTCAATGTGGGGTTCGAATCTAGATCGAGGAAATACTTTTAAGTATCAACATTTGGAAACATTTGAAAATTACTATTTGGTAAGCATTCGTATTGTAAGACGAAAAACGTCGAGTTTTATAATAAATAATTTAACGGTACGTGAAGGAATACCAACAAAAAATAATAAAATATGTACGGTCTGTCCATACATTCACTCATTTGCACGTATTTCCAATTCCTCATCCATTCCTTGCATTTTACATTGCAGCACCTCACGTTCAAGTATTTCTTCATTTATATGCAACCATCTCGTGAATTAACCAATAAAGTAGAGAAACCAACAATAATGAATCGCAAGTTTTAGAGCAAACAAAATTTTGCTAGGATTATTTAGATCGAGTTGTAAAATATGTACAAAAATGTTGCGAAAACAAACAGACAATGAACAAGAATTTATGACAGCAGCTGCCATTTTGTTAGAATTCACATATGCGAGAATTATTAAAATATCCATTTTTTTATGGCACAGTTAACTTTTATAGCTTTAGTTTCTCGTAGTTCTGTGAGCAATGGCCCGTTTCGTTTTCAAATTATTATACAGTTTCGTGTGATGTAAATTCGAAACACTCACTAAACTTGGAAACAATGGGCGACCGAATACATTTCAAACTAACCTTCCAAATTTGTCAATAGCGATAATAAAAAGGTCGTCATTTGCGTAACAGGACAATTAAACAATTAAATTAAATTGCGATAATTGGTTTCACGAATTAGCAGAGGAGTAGATTAGGATTTATGATGATGGAAGACGAAAAGTTTGTTTTCGCCAATTAAAGGAGAACGTGTTAATTTCGGGATACATAACCGGCATAAATAAGCAATGTTTATATAAATTTTGTTTATCACAATCTAAATTTAAAGTGACAACACATTTGAAATTCAAATGCTATTCAAATTAATCATTTTTACCTTCATCGCACTGCGAACGCTTTTCGAGAATGCATAAACCAAAATCTCTCATTGAATAAGCAAAATATGGTCGTTATGACGCACAAATTTACATGCGAGACATATAAATTCATTACAAACAATAAAACCTCTTCATTTGACGCGAATGATACCTAGTATGTACCAACCTCCAGGACCGAGCTCAAGAGGACTCTCATTAAACATTTTTAAAATCGTCCTTTTGTTCGAAAACAGCTACCAAAAATAATAACGGAAACGACACGATGCATAACAAAGTTATTACATTGTTATCGCATGTGATGTTGCCAAATATTGCATAAGTTTAAGCATAATTAATAAGTTGACATAATATACTTTACAAGTATAATGTCTGTAAACTACGTCATTTTGGTCTAAGAAAATTACGATGGTTTAAAATAATTTTACCCTTCACAACACACGAAATGTTCGTAGTTCAGGATTACCTAAACGAAGCCACTTTCGAGGGCTCTACAACAAACCACTGCTTAACAATTGCTCGAAAAAAGGTACTAATGATGTAATTTTGTCCTTTTTTTTTCGATTTTTTAAGGATAATTATCCTTTAAGGATAGTGAAAATTGATATTTATCGTAATAACAATTTCCATTAGTTTCTTCAAGCGATTTTGTGCATTTTTTAGGTTAAACTAAAAATACAGATACGATATAAGAAACATATTGTTAATCAATTGTGTTAAGCAGAGGGTTGGTTAGTATTTATCGTTGTAAGTCTTTTAGAACACGAGTATGCAAATGAAGCTGAGAACTGGACTCGACAAATCCCTAGCCTAACGCTGCGTTTAAGGATTACTGGGATAAGAAACCCAGAACGTGTTAAAACGTTCACCAAATAAACCGAGCTAAAACATGGAAAATTCCCTTATGTCTAGTTTATAAGTACTAATTAATTTTTCTTAATAAATAATATAAAGTCGATATTAAAATTTCGAAGTACGGTAGTCGCTTTCAGCATCAAATAAAGGCGAAGTGAAACGCCTTTTATGTTTTAATAGAAAACTTTTTCAGAGTCTGAACGATGACTTTTACGGATCTCATTTCCTATCGATGATTACTAATATCTGCATCCGACCCGGAGGGAATATTGTTGAGTCTCAAATATTATTTTGCGACGAAGCACATGCAACTTAGCGAATATTACTTTATAACAATTCGAGGGAGAAATTCCCTCCATCCCATTCTAGTTATTTCGAATTACAATTAGAAAATAACCTGCAGGTGCCGCCTTAATTTCTTTTAATTTTGTTTCACGATCATTGGTTCGCGCTAGTGGTGCAGGTGAATTTAAAATAAAAAGTTGGCAGTTAGCAGGTTGTGCAATTATGTTTAATGTCCCAGAGGTTGGCTAGCATGTTTCTCCTAGCAATTACGATAAAGCAACTCTTATCCGTGCGTTTAATTCCAATGCGACCTAAAGCCCATTTGGAAATGAACCGCGGCTAAATCCTAAAGCTCACTCAATCTAACCACAAGAAATACTTTGACGTATCAACCAAATTAAGTAATTACTTTGATTGTACAACTAAAAGTAATTAAACCATCCTCGTTGCTTAAAAAATAAACTACTTAATCCCTAGTGAAAGTGTCCGATTTAATTCTTTGTCACGACTTACGTAGGGGGTGCAAAATACAGGGTGTTCGGATAATACTGTTTTGGATATAATTTCCAATTTTTAGGCTGGAGTCTCACTACAACCACCTAATAAAATTTAACTAATTGAATTGGTTAGAACAGAGTTCAAAAGACTCACCCACCCATAAATTAGTTATTTAGTCGGTGGATTCAGTGAGACTCCAGCCTTAAAAGAAACTAAAGATCAGGAAGACGACCACACTTTTACGTTATTCCTACAATTAAAATCTACTCTGCAATTTTCTCGGTTCTAACTATTTTCGACCTAATCTACTTTACTACGTCTATGAGAAGAATGGGGAGAGGAATATAAAGGATGGATGTTTAGAAAAAATTGAGATAACAGATAAAACTACCAAAAATAGATTTTCAATTACTTTTTTATGTTGATGTAGTAAAATATTATTTTGTGCTACGTATTAAATTGTAATTGACAAGGAGTAATATCGCAAATATTGACATAAACCAGTGTCGGAAACTCTAGGGGACACCTTAAAAATTGTTCCGCCACCCTATCGCCCATCCTAGAAACAAATCGAAAATTTTGGATTTCTCACTAGAAACAAATTGTTTAATCCATTTATATTAGGCCAATCGAGAAGTTTTTATTGCGGAAACAACAAAATTAATAAGTAAAGAATGGCAAATGCATACCGCACGCTTTGAAGGATGCAGTGCCACCCTAACCACAGGGCTAAATGAGCTATAGCCTTTTGGGGCTTCAGAATCGTCGAAATCGTATGAATTTTTCGCTTGAAAAAAAACGAAGGAGCAAAGTCATGATCCACTTCTGCATCCACTTCTGTTGTTTGTCTACAATATTCATACACAATAAATTGGTAACGTGCAAAGAAATTTTTTCTTAGCTTTGAAGGAATGCACATTAAGAAAATTCGTTTGCCAATAACAATAACACATAATAATTTTACGTCATTTTATAGACTTGACATAAAATGCTTGTAAATAAAATTTTGTTGAATGTTAAAAAATATATGTACATTTTAGCAAAAATTTTCTCGTCTGAAAAGTGATCTCAATACCCGATTGATCTCATTATCGGTGATCATAATAAGCGACGTTTACTGTGTTTGAAGTGCCTACAAGTAGACCACAATTCTAGAGATCAGGGGGTCTGTAACCCCCCCCCCCCTACGGTACACACGTTTGTATCCTTCGCTGATTCCGTGACCATCTTTTCAATTATTGAAGAGTAATGGAAGAGTGGAACCTGGGGGGGGAGGGGGGTAAGTAACCTTTTCCCACGCGTTTTCCAATATGGCGGCCACCAAATCTGGAGTCTAGACCAGTAGTTCTAAACCATTTTGAAGTCACGGAACACTTTTTGTTTATAAGATTACATATTTTCGGAATACTAAAATTAATAATTTAAATTGGTGGGCATGTATTTTTGAATGTCCGAAGTACATTTTACCCCCCTCCCCCCCCGCCCGCCGAGTGCTGTTTTGACTATAACTCGCTTGATTTCATCTTGACTAAACTAGTATGTTTTTAAAAAGTCCAAATAATGATAATCAAATGAATTCCAGTTTGCCTTTAAATTCTAGAACCCCTCGTCGATTGATCCAATATTCGAAATACCTTAGCAATTTATTGTTCAATCAGGTTAAAACTAAGTTGGCCACGGCCCATTTCTTAAAATAATTGTCTCATTTCGCCCTACTAAATATGTTCTTTACCCAAGTGAGCCCATCCTCTAAAAAATCCTATTGCCGCCACCGATATAAGCATAAAACGTCAATATTTTGTCAACATTGTTAACTAACAAGATTGTCGTAAATAGCACCGATTATGTACAACCACGGTTTGTTTTCTCAACATAAATTTTGCCATTCGAATGCTGTTCAGAAACTCCGTAAAATTGAAACTCGACCTTAGTTGAAGATTTTGACAAAATTTAAATTGTTTTGAAAATCAGAAACTAATTGGGGCTGGTTTCTTATGATAGGATCATGGCTTCTTATAGCGAGCTGCCAATACTGGCCATACGGAAACATATGTACAGAGATCCCAAGTTTAACGTGGGGCCCGAACCACAGCACAAATAATTCAACCGTGGAATATAAATATTATTGGCACCCAGGAGATTTTCTAGTGCCCTACATTGGCTATCGAATTCTGGATCAAGCCTACATTTGATTGTGATCCACCGAAAGTGGGTTAATCTGTTATATCATCTCATCTTAACTCTCTATTGCACTTTTTTGAAAACCTACTTTGAGGCCAATTTTCCGTGGTTTTAATTTTTGAATAAACTAAAACAGTAAAAACTTAAAACTAAGAATTATTATTATTAACTAAAGATTATGGACCTTATCGAGTCTTATTGAGAATAAAAAATATTGTTTGTTGTCTTCGGTTGATATTCGTAATTGCAGTTATTATCAGACCAATTTTTTTCCTGTTTTGTTCTTGAGAACAATTTCTCAATTGAAGATCTTAATTTAAAATTCCTAGTTTCAAGATAAGCAACTTGAAATTAATACCTCGATATTTGGATCTTCAAAATTTCAAGTTATAATAACTTCAAATTCAGATCTGCAATTTTCAGGTTCCTAAAATCAAGAGACCCGCCTTGGAAGCGGTCATCAACCACATTGAGGAGAATGCAGCTATGATATCCTGGCATGATATACAATGAGTGAAAATCAAATTCCCTGAGCTGCAAGATGGAGAGGCACTCGGATGTGCCTGCCAAGGTCGAAGGAAATACAGGATAACGATATTCAAGATTCAAACATTTTCTTATTAAATTTTCAACCATTCAACAATGAGAAAGAATCGCAGAAAATGTAACAAAGGTCCCCAGAATTTTAACTATATCGAATATCAAAGGGGCAAAAAAATGATTCCAATTTGGAAATTCTATTGTACAAAATGAAAACTTCTTGATAATTGTGAAGAGTTTTCAGCTACAGAAATGTTCCTGTTGGTAAATTTCCTTTCCAAATCCTTTTATACTTTCAGGTTTTTATCTTTTACATTTTTTCCCCTAATACTCATTCACGGCCCATAATTTTCTCGCTCGGATGTTCTCATTTTCTGTGTTAACTCCAATTAAAAAATCGCATCTAAATTCGTTGTGCAATTTAGCAGTAGAAAAAGAGTAATTTCGAATCAAATAATTTCAGTTTTAATTACCCCGTTGCAAACTGTTTAATTTAAGCCACGTAAAAAGCACAAATTGCATCCACAATGCGCGTTTGCAAAAACTTTATAAATAAAATAATAGTTTAGTAAATAAATAGTCGCAAGATTAAAATGTGCAAATTTCTTCTATTCGGTGGTAAAAGAACCCTAAAGATTAAGCTTAATTGTAAGTTAAATTTGCGATTAATAATCCACGACTCTCATCTACTACAAATCTAGGCACAAAATAAACTCGAGAGAGAATTGGAAGAAAAAGTTTGCAGCCAAGATTAAGCTCGTAACTTGCAAATTACTGCGACTGTTCGAGATTATCTCTTATTTATATGTCGAATGCCACTTAGTCGTGCTTATTCTTTGTAAAGCTTTTATGCAAATAATGAATATAGAAACAAGCAGGACAAAAACTTCGCATGAGTTGCGTTTCAATACCGAGCACACAAATTTCATCAACATTTTTCAAGATTCTTCAATTAAAAGAATCAAACTCAAAAAGAATTTATAATTGGTACTAAGTGAGCTTTTAAATAATTAATTCAATCAAGAACATGGGGGGGATTTTATTAATACGGGCACGCCGAAACAATTCGTCCCTCGACTTATTTGGCTACATTTTAAATTTGTTATTTTCTACCAATTACACCAACAGACCGCGATTAATCAATTTTTCAACACCATTTCGATGGAAAGTTGTTCAACAAAGAAAAGAGAAACGGGTCCTTTAAGGAAACTCATAATTTTTAAACAAACTGCTCTTGGTCGCCATTCCAAAGAATTATGCGACAAAGCTTTCTTTTCTATTCAAAATAATACTAATGGCTAAAAAATGCGAAAAATAAATTAGAGCTAATGTCTCCGACACTCAAAATTTATACATCACTCGGAAAAAGAAACTCGCTTTCCCAGTTAGAAAAATAACCAAGAATACGGTGGTTATTTCTGCACGGGCGTGAAAAACAATTACATAGTCAACAAAACGATGAAGTGTACAGAAAATAAAACGGCCACTATTATTTCGTAACGGCAGAAAACTATTTTTCCGAGTGTACCTACCTACCCAATTTTATTTTTTTTTAAATTTGCATTGAGAGATAATTAAATTAGGGTCAACAATTCTGGTTTTGCTAGCATCCTATTCATTACCCCTTTATACAAACACTGGTTGCATAAATAACTAATTAGGGAAAAAATGTTAAAATGAAACGGTGCTCGCGAGCTTTTCATACAAGAACCCTTCGGCTTTCAGAGTATATTTTCGAGATTCTCATGTTTTGATGAACTTCAAACGATAATTTTTTTGAGGATTACTTCTACTAGCTGACGTAGGCAGATATCGAAGGGGGGTCGTTTAAGTGCTAAAAATTAAGTTGTTTAAATTTGTACTTATCGAACATCAGCAGTTTTCATTAATCCCGTATTAATGGAAGAGAGGAACTTTCGACGAAGAACCTGGCAAAACGGAAACAAGCGCTTCATTGTTAAATGAATTCTGCCAACAGCAATATCAGCAAAGCAGTCGCCCATTCTTGTATTAAATATTGAGTTTCACGAAAAGCCAACTCGATTGTTCAGACTTTGATCGAACAATGAACACGTCCATAAATTTTCCATCAAGCCCATAAGTGAAATGTTAATAATTGAAAGTCAGCTAAGGTACGAAACTAATTAATTAACCATCGAAACGTGCAGCTCTAGTGGAAAATGCAATAAAATAATATCTAACGGCTGATTGCTTCCAATTGAAAATCGATACAAAAAATGAGACGTGTGTTTCCCAGTTCAGCTTTATTGTAATCCTATTAGGGCAAAAACAAATCGCTTCCAATTCAATAAGCGGTCGATATTATTTCGGTTTTCCTATAATTAATTTTATTTTATATAAATTTAATTTTAAAAAATGAAATAAAACGTGGATTTGTTTGGTAGTGAAATTCAGGATAATTTACAGGCCGAGTATAAAAGGCAGCACGCAATAGAAACAAGCTTAGGGTTGCATGAAAATGTGCGAGGGTGAAACGTGAAATGCGTTACGCGCACAAGCACGATGGGTTTAGAGTGCGTACCTAACACGCAGTAGGATGGGGTAGGCCATTGCTAGCAAATTTCACCCTGCAGAAAAACTCGCGTTCGTATCCATCATGTTCAGGGTGTTGCATTAAAAAATTGTTCTGTTGCTATGTGGATCCTGCATTTGCATGGATTTCCATAAAGAGAATCAGGGTTAATGTATTGATTAGTTCAAAGGGGGGAGATACGTTAATACTCCAGCGTGGGCTTTATTTTACAAGGTGGGGTTGTGTAACAGCATTCTACAACTGCAATCGGCCAATATATAAAACAAACTAAAAACATTTAATAGTTGCCCAATCGAATCGTGAAAAACTGGAAATCTTGGCGTATGAAAACGTAACTGGATATCGCCATCCGACTAATGGGTTATAGCAACCCTCTGGGTACGCAGTTACGTAGGTCAAGGTCGGCAGGATTGGCAATACTCAAAGAAAACTGGTTTTCTAAGAACCACTTCTTCGGATACAAACAACTGCCTTCTTTAGAAAAACTTTTATCGCAGCAAAAAGCACACACGTTTAAAATTCCGGTAAGACGTTTCTCGGATCCGCAAAAAAATCACGCGAGCGGAGCAGCGGTACTGACGAGTTTGTAGGTAGGGCAAAATGTTGAGAGTCGAGGCGCTAATCCATCGAGATGAAACTATAATTGAAATAAAGCAAGACGATTAAATTTAAAAAGTGCCATCCATCCTCGCGGCAATGAAAATCACCATCCAACCCCTATTACACACACACAAAAGTGTCCAGGTGCAATTATTTTAAATTACTTGCTGCGGAATGGAATCAAAATTAATATTTATGTTCGTGATTAAAAGTTTCACCATTTGCGTGTGCTTTATATATTATTTACTAAACTAAAGTAACGAGTTTGCCAGACATTATCGAATGATATTTATAGTAGCAAGGGTAGGTCAGTCCACCCCGACCTCACCAAGCATATAAAAATAACCGGATACGCTGCGCTGATGTTGGCACCGCATTGACACACCAGCCGACGTCGACGTCGTTTGTTTGTAAATCGAAAACCCAAAAAACCGATAACAAACATCCATTATTTATTCAAAATATTTATGAAAATGCTGGTAGGATGAACAAAAAAAATCGAGGGAGAGAAAATCGTCAAGCGATTTGCAGGAAAACCTCGGGTGGTTTTAAAATGAATTTATTTAAGGATTTTCAAGATTCTTTCAGTTGTTCTGATAGTCACGTATCTTTTCATCACGCGACAGCTAAAAGACAATCCCGAACACGGGGATTGGGATTGGATCACGTTTAAGAAATCTAGGCACGTTTAAAGCAGATATCTGTTGCAAGGGTTAGTCTGTGGTTTATTTTTGGCTTAACAGTTCTATTAATTTAACAAAAATAAACAAATCCAGATAATTGCGAGTTGAAAAGTTTCAATTTTTCGGAACACTGCTTTTGATTATTGCTGAAGGTTTCGGTGTAGCGTTGGGTGGAACGACCACCCCTAACGAATTAAAAAATTAATGAATATGATAAATGATTTGGCGATATCGAAAAATAAAAGTATGAAATAAATAAAAGAACTAGGAGCCTAAAATCAATTTAAATCTTGTTTTTCGAGTAAATCAGGTTTCCACGAACTTTTTGAACTTTGACTAGTAATAACACAGACACCAAACGATTTAAAGAAAAATGTGTGTCTAGATATTTTTAGCATAAATAATTATCTGCCTAAAGAGCTAAGAAAAAATAAAATCGGAGAACTTTTGTAGAAGTTATCGAAATTAGACCGATTGGAGTCGTTAATAATATTCTTTTGTTTACAAGATTTCAGAAAATTGTGGACAACTAAAGAAAAATTAAAGCTTTAATAATTTAAAAATAATTTTCTGGTAATATCCTAACAATATAGGTAAATTAAATAACTCCAAAACTGTGCGTCGAAAATTAATCTCTTCCTTGGAAAATATAGGGTTTATAATTATCTAATTTTTTAACTTCAGGAGCTAATGGCGCATGAACTTAAGCCATTTGAAGGAAAACTATACTGGACAGCATTTTCAGATTGGGCGATTGTCTATCCAAAAAACCCGGAAAATTTTAAATCGGGAAACTTTTGTAGAAGTTGTTAATATCACGAGTTGTTTGTGTAATCGTTATTGCTCAAAAGATTTTAATTTTCACTTTTCTGATCATTTTGGCCCGTAAATTTATAATATCAAGTATAAAAATTATACAAAAATAAATGTGATCTTTTGAAACGTGAATAAATTTTACAATTTTAACTAATTTGCTAACTTTGACTGAACATTTGAAGGGAAAATATACTGAAAAACATTTTTAGATTCGGTAATTATCTATCCAAAAAGCTTGGAAAATTTAAATCGAGTATAACTTTTGTAGAAGTTTTTGTGATTTTTTTGAATGAAATCGCCCTTTTTGTATGAATAGTTCGAGATCCGACATTATTAACATTCCCTTGTCCGTTTCAATTTGCAAATTCCTGCCATCCTCTTCTAAGTCCCGTCCCCTTCTTCCAATTCTAGGTCTTCATTCCAACATTTTTCGTATCCATCAATCAATCATCCCTTCAAAGCCAACTTACCCCAATCGTGCTTCAGGATATAAAAATCATATTTGTCAGACCGAAACTTTTGGTGACTTTTAAACTTTTCTGGTGGAAAACCACTCGGGCGTACCACAAGGTAATATACTTGGACCTCTCTTGTACAACGATATCGGTGTGTTTAGATGAATATTTGTCAAATATCACCAAAGCAGTTGGTGATCAGACGGTATAAAATTTTTAAAAACGCGTTATGATACTGCTTTACTTCTCTGCTGGGGGGTATTCCATATCCCTTATTAAATAAAATTTGGTACCCTTCCATTGAAAGAAGTTATTATACGAGCCGCCACTGCCATTGGGCAATTTTTCATTGTATCATTTCTTTTTGTCAATACTATTGCTTATTATTCTGTAAGATAGATCGTAGTCAAGCCATGGAAGCCAATTAAAATATATAATATCTATCATCCCTGGAGGCATCACATCTTTCACTCCAGCCTGTCGCCTTATCGGCTTGGTTTCTTTTATACTTTTAAAGATATTTATACTATATTCCTTTCTATAATCCTCTGTGCTACTTTAAGCTTTTCTAGGGCTCCAGTTTCTGACAACCGTACGTCAAGACCTGAAGGACACGCTTGGTTACATACAGGATTGTAGTATAAATACATCAATATGCTAAAAGCTGTTCAATCCAGATCCTAAATTTTCGCGATTCTTCGGGTGCCATATTGTTCCATCTTTCGACAAACGCCTTCCCATACCTACTCTCATCTGCGTCAAGTATGGAGGACCTACTGTTAGTTTCGCGACGTTTAAGTTAGAGAAGGGTTTCAGTATTTAGACCCAAGGGCTGTGGGGTAATAGCATTTTCACTTCAAAATTTTACATTTTAAACAAACGGCATTCGGAAAGACTACCTCTGAAAGCCCACTTGACCGAACGAATAGGGTTTTAAATATAGGAAGGTTTGGCGTCTAGGCATGTACACTCAAACACCACAAAATTTTCCATTACACCGAATTACACAATAAACATACAAGTGACCTCAGAACAGGAGATAATTCGGGAAGTTTACTACTTGAAGCTTGCTCATCGTATTTCGCAATTTAGCAAATGATACGTGATTCAGCTCACGCAAAAAAATATTTCATGTTTACAAAGCATTGTGGTTTTTCGCGAAAAAAATATATGTGTTAATTTTAGATTTCACACGACTTGTTACTTTTTAAAATTTTCGAAATTGACGCAATAAAAAGTTGATTAAATTTAACGTCTATATATAAGGGAAATTTTATTAGTTTGGAAAGTTCTAAAATTCGTGTAAAATTCAAAAAATAACAAAACGACTGGGTAATTTCTTTATTAAATTTTATTAACTTCCATAAACTCGGCGAGGTAATAAAAAGTGCAATTCTGAAATAGTTGAATGAGTGTACCTGTTTAATTTCACATAATAAAAACTTTAAAATTAAAATTTGTTTCGGAACTGTCGGGTATTTAATTAAAATATCGATCAAATTACTTAATCTCGGCAATGCAGAAAATTCGTATTTTATAATATAAAAATAAATAGCAAATCCGAAACAAAAAAGCAGAGCAGACAGGGGAAATAGCAAAAACACAGAAAACCATAATTACAACAAAAAGTTGTATCTAATACAAAAATTATAAATTACAGCAGGAATTATAATGATATAAATGGACGGAGTAGCGGAGTTTATGGGCAATAAAAAGAGAGCAAAACGTTAAATTGATTATTAATTTAAGAAAAAAAAGAATAAACATGTTGGGTACCGTTTAGACGTGGCTAATAATGGATGCAATAAAGAATTCTTTGAAAGAAAGAATAAGAGGCCCGGCTATCGACCATATAAGAAGTGAAAACCGACAGCAAACTTGAAGACCAACTTACGACTACTGTCCATTAAAAGTGTACAGTTAAGAACTGGAATTGCAGTATCTCGAACCATAGAGTCGACATAATAAATTGTATCGATTGTTTAACCGTAGATTAAAATGCTCTTCGAGATGATTAACTCGAAAGAGAGATAAAACAAAAAATCGGACATCACCAACCAAGATTCCTGCTTGTTTAAATAATCTAGATCCACGATGACTCTCCTTACGTCTATCTAAAGACCTAAAACTTAATAAGGTGTATCAACTCGCAATAAACTTTAGTTTCTAAACCATTTGAATATAAATAAATATCCACCATACTTGGGTTCGAATTCCACGTCAAACTATGTGTTTACACTGTTCTAAATTTAGTTTCATTAATTACTCATACATGAACCGAGCTCATTCTGATTCCAGATAATGTTAAAAGTGTCTGCTGTTACTTAATTATAAAAGCGCCCCAGGCGATTGTTTTATTTTTAAATCAAGCAGATGTAAAAACGATCAAGGCAAGTAGTTTGGTTATAATAGGTGAGAAATCGAAAGACGGCTTTTGTGCCGTGGTTAGAATTAACGTTAAACTTAAATCAGGACTGCTAATATGGAATTCGGTCTTTTATAAGGAATGTAAGGAATAAATAAACCTATTTATGAGTTTCAAAAAAGGATCTCTTTTTACACAAAAAAGCAACTCTTCTTACACAAATAAGCAACTCTTTTTATACCAAAAAGCAATACAAATAATTATTAGATACGATAAGTGGCGGTTGATACGGAGAGGGCGACGAGGCGCCGCCCTCCCATAACAGAATAATTGGATCTCAACACTTGACTAAAAAGTTCAAAGTTTCATTTATAGTCACCCCCCCCCTTATAGCAAACCACAAGCATCCACAGATAAGCAGGTTTGTGAAACAAACCCCCCCCCCCAAGGTAATAGATTTCCGAAATTGCAATGTTATTTACTTCCTACCCCCACATTCCAATTAAAATTTTAATTCAATATTTACTTCACAAATTAATTACTAAAACATAATATTTGGCCTAAGTTATTGAAGTTCAAATTACAAGTCTTACAACGATAAATACTTGTGATGCTTAAGAACCAAATTTAAAAAAAACGCTACTGCAAATGAAGTTCTAAAAAATGGGAATTGGTAGACTGGGGAGTCTAGGGAGGAAAACTCAGCAGTTGGTGATCAGGAGGTAAAATATTAAAAATTGTTTTCTGCTTTACTGTTCTTCTGAGGTGTATTTCATAACCCCCGGGGGGGTCTAATATAATAGAAGTTATAAAAAAAAGCTTTTTTGTAACATTATTTTGTAACAAATAAGCAAATTTATATGTTTCCTTTTTATTTAAATTTTGTGCCCTTCCATTGGAAGATATTGGAAGTAACGAGCCGCCACTGCATACAATAGCAACATAAAAGATAGGATAAAACAGATAAGAAATTTTCTTGTTCCATTTTGTAAATAAAAATATAAAACTCCCTTTTAGATAGTTGGGGTTTAAGAGGGATTGAGATCTTACAATAAATAATATAACTGACATGAAACAAAATTGAGAGTGGAAACCAACAGTTTGTTTTGTACATCAAACAAACTCGACCTAAATTTTGATGTTTCGAATTTTTTTTATACCTACTCGGTTCTTATAATTGATTTTTAGGGGAAGTAGTAAAAGAAAAAGCCGATGAGATATAATTTTCCCGTCTTGGACGCTCATGTACGGATTAACAAGTTTACAGGACGTAGTCCTAAAATCACAAGGAAGAAGAGCCAATAGAGTCATCAACTCGACCAATTTTTTGCAATTATATCTTTATTATACTTTTGGCTACCTGCATACCAAATTTTAGATTGGGCACGCTTTTGGTTTTTTCGATTTATGACGACCACGATCATTCATTTCGATGTCACTCGTACACCAAAAGCTTGCCCATTCTAAAATTTGGTATGCAAGTAGCCAAAAGTATAATAAAGATTTTTTTTGAGAATTTAAAATTACTTCGTTCTTGCGGGAGGGAACTCAAAGTCAACATTTGATCAGGGCCCCCATTTTGTGACCTTAATTATTTACACAAAAAAAACTCACCAAAATGGCCTATTCAATATCTTCATTTCACAAAAAAATTCGTGTCTCTAAGTGGTACGGTTCGGGCAGTAGAAATTATTTATCGAAGCTCTTAACAAGCCAAATTTGAATTATTTTGGAGGGCTGTACAATGTAATCGGGCCACTTTAGGGCCAAACAAAAAAATACGCGTCCGTTTATTTGGACTAACTTAGAAATATACCAAATTTGAACAAAATTGAAGAGGGTCATGAAAAAAAATACTTTGATTTGACCAAGATTTGACATGGAATAACCAATAGCTGATTCGACAAAAACAGCTACTTTAAAGCTAATTTGTTGCATAAGTTGCTAATGCACTGGATAACTTTGTCTGTACCAGCAAATTTACAACTTACAAGCTACGATGGCTTAGTTGGTAAGTAACTGTGGATTGCCCAGCTAAGAAAGTAATTTTAGCCACTCAGGACGGTCGTGACCGCAAAAATCCCGCAACTAAATCCTGTTTACAGAAATCCGTTCTGTACATTATCTAAATACGCAACAGCTCGAATATAAATATTAAACGTTTGCGTTCCTTATCTACCAAAAAACAAGTTGTTTGTTTATACAATGAAAAATAAGATCAAAATGTATTTAAAAAAATCTGATGTGGCCAGCACATGACTTCCCTATAAGGAATCATTCCATTATCGTTCATCTAAAGATTCGCAGAAATATTATTTAAATTTTTATTTTATTATTTAATTAAATTATTAAATTTAGTCCTTCAAGTAAAGTGCTACTTCCGGTTTAGGGATTTCCTCCAAAATCACATGGTGCTTTAGTATACTGATTAAAGTGTTAAATATGAAATTTGGTTACTAGATAACAATTCGTTCCTGAGATATTTAAGAAAAACCATTTCGTCCTTCAAGTGAAGTGCTACTTCCGGTTTAAGGATTTCCTCCAAAATCAAATGGTGCCTTTGTATACCGATTAAAGTGTTAAATATGAAATTTGGTTCCTATATAACAATTTGTTCCTGAGATATTGAAGAAAAACCATTTCGTCCTTCAAGTAAAGTGCTACTTCCGGTTTAGGGATTTCCTCCAAAATCACATGGTGCTTTAGTATACTGATTAAAGTGTTAAATATGAAATTTGGTTACTAGATAACAATTCGTTCCTGAGATATTTAAGAAAAACCATTTCGTCCTTCAAGTGAAGTGCTACTTCCGGTTTAAGGATTTCCTCCAAAATCAAATGGTGCCTTTGTATACCGATTAAAGTGTTAAATATGAAATTTGGTTACTATATAACAATTTGTTCCTGAGATATTGAAGAAAAACCATTTCGTCTTTCAAGTAAAGTGCTACTTCCGGTTTAGGGATTTCCTCCAAAATCACATGGTGCTTTAGTATACTGATTAAAGTATTAAATATGAAATTTGGTTACTAGATAACAATTCGTTCCTGAGTTATTTAAGAAAAACCATTTCGTCCTTCAAGTGAAGTGCTACTTCCGGTTTAAGGATTTCCTCCAAAATCAAATGGTGCCTTTGTATACCGATTAAAGTGTTAAATACGAAATTTGGTTACTATATAACAATTCGTTCCAGAGATACAGAACTTACAGACATTTTGCGTTACATACATCCATACAGACATACATACATACATACATACATACATACATACATACACACATACATACATACATACATACATACATACAGACATCATTGCGAAAGTAGTCAAAACGGATTCAGAAATGCTCAAAACGGATATTTCCGTTAAAATATCGACATCGAATTTTTTCATGATTACAATACTTCCTTATAGGGAAGTAAAAAACATTCAATGTAAATAAAAAGCAATTTGCGTTAATTCAAAGGCTGACGAGCTAAGATTTCATAAATTAAAAGTAATTTGTCGAATTTATTAATAAAAAATTTGTCAAAGACATTGGCGAAATACTTCAAGGATTCGACATCTTGAAGAGTCCTTACATTGTAATTTTTACAAATAGAAAAGTGATTCGAATAGTAATAACTCTCGGAATATAATGAAAGAATACAAAGTACCTCATTATTAAAATTTTTGCTAGTTATTGATTAGAAATTTTAATGCTGCAAAATTGCTTGTTGGCCAACCAGATAAACTTAAACTGTTGGCAATGAAGAAGCCTCAACTTTTTAAATTCATAAACATCATTAAAGTTATTAAATTAATGTTGTAATCGCATGGCTATTTTTACAAAGTGAATACATTGTGTGTACCGGGTCAATTGCAAAGTCATAAACACAACTAATTATCATTTTGACATTTAAATTCTAAGTAGGTAAACTTGAGCCATGATTAAAATTTGTTTTTCGAATTAAAATAGAAGCCTCGACATTTAACACCTAAACTGATGAGACAACCCGTGAGAAAAAAGGTCGGCGTTTCGGCGTAGCAACAAACCACATAAATTGGAATTTTTTACAGAAATTGGATTAGATGCAAAATTTAGGATCGTCTCCTCGGGCGATCGTTTAAGATTTCAAATAACAACAAAATCCATACCGGCAGATTTGTTCAAATTTTGTTTATTTCGCATAAATTAAATCAATGCGGCTTACCTTGATTTGGTACGAGTTGAGCCTATTCAATGGTAACGAGTTGAAAGAACTAAAGTCCAACCTCCGCGTAAATATTCCATTTGCACCTCCTCCAATACTAAAACAAAAAATAAATTAATATTTTGAATAATTTTATATTATCCTGTAAAAAAAAGTTTAAAAAACGGTTTCCCGTTGGTTACAGTAAACGTTGTAGTGCAGAATAGACGGTCTAAAAATTATCTGTTCCTGTGGTTTGGAATCCACGTTGAACTGTAGGTCCCCTTTATAGGCAGGGAAAACGGGAACTGTACAAAAGGTACAAAACTAAAAATTATATTTGTCCATCTTTTATAATACAAGTTATCCTCGTATAATATATTCAAAAAGAGTGAAAGAGCTAAAACAAGTACCGTGCTATACGAGGGTTACCTGTATGTATCATAAAATTACAAGACATTTTTTATGTACTTACATTTTTCACAGCAAAACGGTGAAATGTAACTTGACAAATTACAGCAAATGTGCAACATTTTTACAGCCTGAAGAGTCAAGCGAAACTTGTATGTTATGTCCTACGACAAGTCCGAAAAAAATCATGTTTTTTCAGTGCACTTTCGAGTTTCAATTGTTTACTTTGTGGTAATACATTGTAAGTGATCTTTTTCCATTATATTTTACAATCCACTACTCTGCGTTCATAAATGATGAATGACATCATGTTACCACCCACCTGCATGCATGCATATAATATATTATATAAAAGATCTAAATATAATAATCTAATATAACTTGCTGGCAAAGGCGGCCTATTGTCCACCTTTGCCCATCTAGACCGTGTCGAATTTGGTTGTTGGCCGCAGCCTCCAGGAGAGTGGCAGATCTTCACTCTAAGAGACCGTTAACGAAAGAACCATATCAGACACGTTCTAGCAAAGGAGGTCGGTAGTAAGCACCCCATCCCAGTTAAAAGATTCCCGAAATTAAATTAAATTAATCCCCCCCCCTCAACGGAAAAAACAAATGCATACAATATGACGCTAGCACTCGGCTGTAAGCTCATTAATTTTATCGCACATGTAGTATATAAGGTGTTCCGCAAGGTGACTTCATTAGAATAAATTAAATAAGAATTCTGATGTGATTCTGAATTAAGTTTTCATATTCACTTTATTTTCACATGCTATATACTATTTATAATATAATAAAATATAATATTTCGAAAACGACAGGCACAATTATAATAAATATAAATCATAAGGATATTAAATTAAAAATTAACAGCTAGTCAACGTTAAAAATTAAATTTTTTTCAGAAGCTTTCAGCAGTAGTTTATTACTTTTTAATTTTCAATTTAATATTAATTTAACAAGTTATTGATTAAAACATAATACAAAACTTGTCTGCTAAATTTCAGCTTGCTCAAATTTTTTTGTCCAGGCCTGGACCATAATGAAAATTTTTAAAAATCTGTGTTATCGAAAATTAAATGCTTTCCAATTTTATTGTGTCGTTAATTATCCGTAAAATTACATCGGAGAGCTACAACCCCCAATTGTCAAATCCCAAAAGCAGACGGTGGATTTTTGGGGACTCGCTCGGATACTCAAATATTAAATAAGTATGTGTTCCAAATTTCAGCTTTTCCGAATATTCTGCAAGTTGTAACCATTTTTATGGCTTCCTTGCTTGCACTATAAAGTCGTAAAACTAATTAACAATATGTACATAAGTATGAACAACCTTGATTAAAAATCATGTAGATTGATTATAATAAAATAATACATTTTAACAAATCATAATTTCGCGGAACACCGGTGAAGAACCACTGGTTTAGAAACTCCGGATTTGGCCGACATATTGGAAAAACCACACAAGAAGTGACATTTTAACAGACTGAGAGGCACAAGATTGCAAATTTTTGTTTTATTCCTTCTCAGTCCTTTTACCCTAATGAGGGTTTGGTGACCCATCTCGTTCTATCTCTTTCTATGCATATGATGTGCGTTCAAATTGTTTTCACATACATAGAGGACCTACTTGTTTAACGTGGGCTCCGAACCACGGGAAGTGTACTACACTTCATTTCGAGATGGATTTTCTTGGCAGATTACCTCGGTGGTTTGCCATTGCCTGCTGAGGAGAGACGGTCAGAATAAAGTTCTTACTGTGCCCGGATTCGATCCGAGCGTTTCGCATTAGCAGTAGACCCACTTAACTGCCAAACTATGACCGCCTCTATGGGGTATGGAATACCCCCCAGACCCTCCAATTTCGAGAGTTTTAATCTATATACGAGTATAAGGCACTTTGTATACTTATTATAATATTATCTATTAGAATAAATCGTCTTCATTTACCACATAAAGAAAAATGCACAAGGCAGACAACTGTATTTAGAAACACGGACTCTGACCGGGGGGTCTGGGGGGGTATGGAATACCCCCCAGGTACACATTCTTCTCTTTTCATTTCTTTTACATCGATTTTCGATTCTGAAAGGCTTACAGTTGTAAATTTTTCTTTTATAATTTCGGTGTTGTGGTCAACCCACTGAGGGTTAAAAAAACACAAGTAAAGAAAAGTCTACCCAAGATGGAAGTGGATCTCCACAGGAAATAAAAAGTTGAGCCCAGTAAGTAACAGAACAACAAGTCTTCCCTAAAGTGGATGCCGGAGACCAAACCATGACAGTAATTGAATGCTCCTGTACAATTCCCAAATCGAGTGATCAAATCTGAAGAAATTCTATGATATCAAAACTAAAAAAAAAAGTTCTCGAGTTCTAAAAAGATATAGAGTTCATTATCAAATAAAATGTGTAAGTCAATAACGGAAAGATGGAATAATCAAAGGTCATTTAACGGACCAAAGCCTAAAAAGTGAAGAAGTGAACAATCTGGAATACCAGGAGCCCAAAAGTTTAGCCAAGTAAAGCAGTATGCCATACCATAACCCCCTCCCCCAATCTCTGCAGCCAACAATTATTTTCATTTGCAGTGACGGTTCTTAAAATGTTTCAATGGAATAGCGTAAATTTATTAAAAAAAGGAAAACTATAAATTTACCGCAATTTTGTCCAATTCCATAGTAACCATCAGAAGGAGGCAATCGTGTTTAAAAAAGTAAAGAAGTAAAACAATAAATTTTACTCATAACACTACTGGAAAAACTACAAAAAAAAAGGGAAGAGGTTTTCATTGAAGATAACTAACGGCCACTTGAAGCGAATAATGCAGTGCAAGTACCGCTTCCTCTCTTCCTGATGATGACCAAGGTAATCATGGTTTTTGTTTGCAAAAAAATGTAAACAGTTGTAGCGCATTTTTTTTCAAATTAATTATTAGGTATGGTATCCTTTTTTACCCGTTCGGCTTAATGTGGTTTTATGTAGGTGACCTTCATAGTGCAGCTAATTTTTTAGTGGACGCGCCGAAGCTTAACAGAGTCTTGCTGACCTTGGCTCACCATGTATAACTTGAGTTTTATTAGCGAATTTTGGGTTAGGCTTGGCCGACTGCGTTTTTAATTGTGAATCATTTAACAAATAGGCAATTTATAAAAATCGTTTCAATTTGTCGTTAAAGGAAACACAATAGAAAAATAGTCTGAATTTTTATGTAAATTCGAAATGGAAGAACTTTTTTCCAAACACAATGTAAACGAGTAACTGAAAATATAAACATTTTGTGCATGTCAGAACACAATGGACAGCACAAACGACACAACATATTTTGAATTTCAATTTACAAGCTTCGACTATGAGTTGTGCAAGATGCGAAGTTGACATTTGACAACGATCAATGTAAATTCAATCGGCGGATTTCTGGAATATTTCTACATGAAGCAGTCGTTCAGAAAAGCGGATGATATAATTTAAATTACAAGCGAGGTAGAAGTTTGCATTGTACCATCGTACTTTCCAATACTCACGGATATTTGAGAAACTGCCTCGCAACTAAAATGGAAAATGAAAGATATTACATTTTCAATATCTCCCTCTTCTCAGCTAATGTGAACGAGAAGTTACTTGGCAAAAAATAAACCCAAACAAATCGACAAATTTCATTTCAAAAATTCGTTTTTCAAAACTGAAAAAAAAATTGTAATTACTTTTTAATGCCGTAATTTATCAAAAAGACAACTACATTTCGTTTTAAAAAATCGAAAACATCATTAAAAAAAACATTTTAATTGGCAAATGTTCGGCTATATATAGTATTTTTGTAAACAAAAATTTAGTTCATTGAACGTTTAAATACTTCCCCATAATTATTTTGGCTGTAGTGGAGTTAAGCAATTTAGTCCGCACATTTTTGTATTAGTTCACCAAAATATCAATTTACCACCCCCGGCAGACAAATCGAAAATTAAATTTAATGTTTTGGCTAGTAGAGACATTTCAATTAATGGATATTTCATTACATTTTATCGGTTAATTGCTTTTTGTTTAGCAAATTGGGGTCACATTATTTCCAAACAAAACAAAATTTAAATTTCATGTTTGGGCTAATATTTGACGACCCAAATTAAAATTTTGGATTTATTTTCTTTTTAGATCATCAACAAAAAAAGTTAAAGAAAAATTTTGATACCTCTTGTAGTAGTTTTTGAGAACTCAGGCAGCCCGCATATTTGGTAAAATTGCCAAGTTGATGTTTGGTTAAAAATGGAGGAATAAGCGTTTCGTGCGGTATAAATATGTTGCGTAGTAAATAATTGCCTTAAATGGTAAATAAAATTCCACGCCTGGATAATCAACAGGTTCGTCGAGAAAATCGAGTAAAATCAATAAAATAATTAAGGATTTTGGTGCCGACGTAAAATAAACCAATTCGTCCTTAAGGTTTCCTTTCATTAAATCACAGTTATCGTAATCGCTTATTTAACGTTTTAAAATTGTTTGTCCAAATTTGTGCAGGCGTATATATAATTAGAATTGTCCTTGGCCTTAGCCTTGGTTATATTCCGATGCCACGGCGAGTTAGCAAAACGAACATCAGCGCTTAGTTGGTTCCCCTACGTGTGACCTTTACGAATTTTATATACAAGAATCGCTAGATTGAAGCAATGTCAAGGTTGAGAAAGTTTAAATTAATAAGTAGGTGTAGTTAAATAGTACAGGATTGCCATTCGGTTAAGCGATAGACGGAGAACGTATTTACGATAAAGTATTCATGACATAATTAAAACCTATAAATAGAAAATAACATGTAAACAAACATATAGATAAATATTTCCTGTTTTGGAGAAGGGCGATTCAAGAACTCGCTTTTTATTTGTGCAAAACACCAAATTTAGAATTTAAAAAAAATCAGGAGGTCAAAACAATGTATCCGAATTCCAATCTGCTGATGTTCACAACAATTTCGTCTCAAGTGGGAAAATTTTTAAAATATCGCAAAAGAAAACTGGTCGTAAACGAGGCAAAAAACGGAAGCACGATTACATAACGCGATTGGTAATTGTCAATTTGGACAGGTCAGCAATAGGGAGTTACCCGACCAATAAACAAGCAGCCGGTACCTAGTACTTCATGAAAGCTAAATTACACAGGTTAAGTTTTACAGTGCTTTAAGCACTTGGTGTTAATGTAGGCAAGTTACCGTGATTTAAGTCTGTGGACTGCAACTTATTCATTGCTGACGTCAATTTAAGAACATAAATCTATGGATCTAAATTAATAAGACACAAAATTAATAATATGTACTTATGTAGTTGCAAATTGTAACAAGGCAGTTAACTTTTTAATACAGATAAACCAGTTTGCTTAAGTAATGCAATTATTATTGTTATGATTTCAATAACAAAAATAATCGGCACCCACAAAATTCTAATAATTTTTAATACATCGACTAACAGTGGCATTCGTTAAAAATTTAATCAACGCCACCACGATAGCGAAGTGGAGATTGAAAAAGTCACACGATGAGTTAACGTTATCATTATTTAAAATATGATCGTCATAATTGGGTTTGTCGAAATTCGGGAGTCACAAATATTTTTTACGACGCCAGCGCATTGTACCTACAAGGTGAACTAAGGTCAACTAGCCAAAACGTATAAGTTGTACTTAATAGGTTCAATGGGTGCTACCCGAACTGCACCACGGCTTATCAGGGGTCATTTCTTGTACCCAGGTAAATGTAATCCCTTGACCGAACTGCACCACGGTCAAATGTCGTTCCGTAATCGCTTTACCGAATTGCACCACGAGCAAACCGAGCAGGTATCACAAGCAAACAGATAATATAAAGAAATAAATACACAAATATCTAAATTCTTTGCAATTTAAATTTCGAGTTTAATATATTAATTCATATTATATTATACAGGGTCGGAGCAGGTATTAATAAAATAATAACCCAAAACAGTGAAAAAATTAAATTTTGTTTGCCTTCGAATTTTGGGGTGTGTTCCGGGGCGCCCCTCCGCTCCGCTCCGGGTTGCACCCCTCCAGAGCGGTTTTGACTCTGGTTACTAGGCTAAACATACGAGAAGCGCCACCGATCAAGAAAACCGGGATAAATGCAACCGGGATGTGAGAGACCCTCGAAATAGCATTAAAAAGTATAGTCGCGGTATGCGGCAGTTATCTATTACGTTTAACCCCCAAAAAATCGCGTAAAAACAAATAATAATCGATGTTACATGTAGGAGGCATCAGGTTAAACTCCAGCATTGTGCTTTAACTTTTAACAATAAAACCACCTTACCTAAAATATTACAATAGAGGTGGTGCAATTCGGACGACCGACCCTTGGTGAGGTGTTTACCTGAAATTACGGTGGTGCAATTCGGGTAGAAGATTTGTGAACTAATCTTTTCGTGGTGCAATTCGGGTGCACCGGATTTGCATCACGGCAATGTGTTTAACATTTTGTATTATTTCTCTAGTATATTTGTTAATTTTATTTTCTATATAACGGTGAATAAACTTATTATTTTCGTCCAGATTGTGCGAGCAGGATTCAAATTAACGCATCCCATGGATGACTAGGTAGAAAACAAGATCAAGTACGACATAACTTATTGATTGCGTCGTATAATTTGACAGGATATTTTTGTGATTATTTATATAACATGATGCTATTGTAATATTTAATATAAATTTGTTTATTCCAATTCAAAAAGGATTCTTTACTACTACGTTATTACATAAAATTAATTAAAGATATAATATTAAAATCTGGAGCTCAACAGTCTGAATCAAATTTATACCAATATTTTCAACGCGAGAAGGAAAGTGGTGAAAATTTTATTCCACATCAGTGGTAGAATATAAATTACCATTGTTATAGATTGCATCAAGGGTACTACATATTAAAAAATGAGTTGATAATATTCTGATGTAGGGGACCTACTGTTTAACATTGGTTCCACCATTTACCTTATTGGGAGAAGGTTTTACCGCATCAAATTGGCAAACCTTGTGGAAGTTGTGGAAACACCTGTCGTAGTTAACAAGATCATCAACAGATGGCGCTACATAATTTGAAGTTCAAAGTTTTGATTAAAATAACGAAAACAACTGAAAACTTGCCTTGTAATTCTTCATTAATACCACGTATCTAAGAGGTTGGGATTGGTATTCAAGCCATTTATTCTGCTTTCTAATTATAATGTAGTGGGGCGCCATCTGTTATAGATATAGGCGATGATTCCTGTTTCGGTACCCATATTTTTTTTGCTGTCCCACGGTTCTCTTTCCTGGAGGTTTATAGTTTCGTGCTGTTAGTGGTAGCCCAACAGTGTCCATTCGTACATTCTCTAATGGCTGCGCTTCTTATTCTGTCTGCCCTTGTACGCTCTAAAAATCTCATTTCCTTGCCCTGTTTCTTACTGTTACATTTATATGTTGGGATCTACATCTGTCGATAGATAACATTTGAACTCCACGAGGCGTTTCTAGAACTCCCATAAGGTTTGTCTATTTGATACTACAGAATCAAAGATTTAAAATAGGCCGGTTACACCTCAATGCTTTGCCATCGTCTTCTGAGGGAAGACAAATTTATTAAATAGCATAAAAAATTTATTGCTGAAGAAAATAAGGCCAATGCTAAAATATGAAGAATTTGGATCGTGACGAAGAAGAGATTGCAGTGGTTCTAAAAATATACCTGGTTAAATAAAGAGGTACCATGAAAAGGAGTAAACTAGCATTTTAACTCACAAGACCTCTCAGATAAGGGAAATCTACCATAGATGCGATAGATAGGTTAAAGAAGTTTGCTGGGGTTGCCAACACTGGCACCCGGCGTATGAGGAAGTGATGTGTGGAGGTGACGCTTGACGTTAAAATTGCCTTCAACTCGGGCCGGTTGGAGGCACACCCTTGACGAGCTGAGGGCAAAAGAAATGTCTCCCTATCTTCTACAAATGGCCCAAAATTATTTAAGAGACAGACAGCTCCAAATAGCGGAAGACTTGCTGAAGGAAACAAGAAAAGTGACCAATGGAGTGCCTCAGAGATCAGCACTCGGCCTCTTACTCTGAAAAGTCATGTACGACGGGGTGCAGAGGTGATGGTGATTCTGGAGACAGAAACCTAGACGAATTGGAGGCCAGAAGGCCGTCATGCTGTGTGGAAGACGAAAAGGTGAAGTCACCCTCAAACTAGGCAACGCAACCATAACCAAAAGTCGTACAAAAGTACGAGTGGGGTTTAGCACAAAACGCACAAAAAAAGATTTGTGATAACACGCCACAATGGTACTTTATTTAACGGAAGATGTATCCAAAACCGAAAACCATAAATTGCAAAATTTGTAATTTGAAAATATTTACAATACATGAATCACCTGGTTTTCCAAACAAAACATCCGACTATTATTTGAAAAATTACATAGCAGATGGAAAAAGATTCTTCTCCGGAGTGCATAAACAAACTCTTTTGATGTGTTAAAAATAATGAACCCCCTTCCACCCTCGTCGATTTGGCAAAAACAAAAATCTTTTAGGCAAAAATTGCGGAGCACTCGCCAATATGTCAACATGAGACGACCTTTTGATAAGCCCCTTCATAACACATAAAAATTAGAAGATAAATTTTCAGACTCTTGTAAACAAATCCAAAAATAGCTATTATTTCAAAAATTATATTTTTAAGCCAGATAAAAATATGGGCAATTTCTAAAAAAGTTGAAATCAAAACATAAAACAGGAGTGGTTACAAAAAAAAACACTTTGTTTATAAAGTATTTATTTTTATCTTGTAGGTATGCACCCGCTTGTGTGGTCTACTTTTTAATTTTAAGTTGGTGAAAAGTTTTCACTCAGAGAAAAAAATTTAACGTCAACGCAATCAATAAACACTTGCAGGGTTTACAATGCATAATGGTATTCAATTATTCCTCCTACTTATATAATATTCGAATTCATGGCATGTTTACCTGTTTATACATCTACTGCAAGGATTTAGCGAAATGAGACTGGGAATGAATATGAAAATAGAAACGAGAAGTACAACAATGTCTGTTAAAATTCAAATTTGACAAGTTATTCGTATTAATTAAGGAGGGAATCTGAGCTGCTGCGCTCTCCAATTAACTTTTTCTAAAGGAAAAGTTTGTAGATCAGCAGCAGCATTTTGTTAAACATTTTTGAAAGACGACGAGTAATTGAATATTTCAAAGATACTTTTATTGGAGGAGTTTCTTACAAGATTTAAGAACCAAATAAAAAACAAGTATGTATTTCGCTTTAACTACATTGGCTTTATGAAGGAAATTTACCATTATTACTTGTTTACCAGGAGCATAAAAATCATCTCCCAACGCAAGCCTCATCGTGCGCCGCTTCTAAATTTATGTACTTTTTATTTATTACCCACCGATAAAAAAAAAACTCGAGGAAATTACAACAACCAATTGTAACGCAATTTTGTCCCGAAAATCCTAGTTATTTCCACAAAGGGAATAATATCACTGTGTGTGGTTTAATTATTAGTGTTTATTTTAAATTCCAAAGTTACCCCTTTTTAAAGCCGTATCCATTACGTATTTTCTTTAATAAGGTTTTTTACGCTCCGCGTAACGCGTTAATGAAACCGAGTTGTGCAATTTTGTTATTTTAAAGTGCGTTTAACAAAGTTAATCTCCATTTTGCGCCATTTTATGTTACTCCAGCGCTAAAAACACCACCAAACTGAAATTTGCCCCAAATTTAATTAGAAAGTAGAGATTATTTTTAAAATGTGCAATACGCTTTTAAGAGCGACCCGCGATTGGTCAGTTTGTTTACACCGGACTAGGGGGGAGATTCCACGATGGTCTCGAAAAGTGCACGTCAGGAATATGAAGGAATTCCGAGTTTGTCTAGCGAGCAAAATAATAAAAACACCTTTAAAAGTCAGGGAAAGTGTTGATATCTAATCTGGTGATGCGATAAAAATAACTACGTCTATTCAATTTTACGCTTGTTCACCATAATATATCTTAGTGAAGTAAGCATTTGTTAAATTAATTTTACGCGAACACTTCAAAAAATCACTTCGACTTATGGATAAACGGTGCTGTTGAAAGTGGGAACTTCGAAATAGCTAAATGGAAGTTTTATACAATTAAATTTTGTTTATTACGCCAAGTTATCTCATTTTTTCAAATCGAGGACAAGGTTTATGAATTTGCAGTTATTTATAATTTTTATCATTGTCGATAAGCCTATCTTAATCAAAAGTGAGAGAGCGTTGTTTACTAAAAAAAAATATAAATACATTTGAAGAATTTATAACCTTGTTTTTTTTGACCTCCATTGAATGAATTCGCTCCAATGAGATCGGTCCATATTCAAGTGGAATTCTGAATAGGCTTGTATTACGAAATCTTGCTCAGAGATAACCCGATATCGTACGCGGAACGCTAATGGGTCATACCCCGAATTTTTCTCGAGATGATTTTGTCGCGTAACTTGGGTGGGTATTACATTTTACACGTATTGCATTGAAGATGTAATGAATGAATTGTTTTTCAAATTTAAAAAATTTTACTGGGCGGGGGGGGGGGTTTAGAGTAGACGAAATTGTGCCGAAAAAGTTGGGACTATTAAATTAACATTAACGTAACGATTTACCCATACCCCATTTAAAAATTATCTCTTCCGTTGTTTACCTTCTTGACGGAATAATCGTGGATTCATTTCTTCTATGCATTTATGCATGTCAATATGCGTTCATCATCATCAACATGCGAACATCTAAGAGAAGCGTGGGAAGACCCCAAAAGAGATGGTTAGACGACGTGAAGCGAATAGCGGGACGGGACTGGTTTCAGAAGGCAGCGGTTAGGAAGGCATGGAGAGGAATGAGAGAGAAAGGCCTACATTAAGGGGTGGATAAATACAGGCTAAGAAGAAGAAGATATGCGTTCGAAGTATTTTCATTTCAAGATGGATTCTCATTGCAGATTACCTTAGTGGTTTGACTTCCCAGGAGAGAAAAGGTCAAAATAAAGTTCTTACCTCCTGTCCGAATTCGAACCGCGCATTTCGCATTAGCAGTAGACGCACTTAATCGCTAAGCTATGACCGTCTCAAAAATTATATACCCACTTAAAAGAATAATGGTAAAATATTCCCATCGATGGATAACTTTTGCAATTTTAGAGCAAGCTGTCGGGAAGGTTACATAATGCAAACTGTGGTGGATAAAATCGTCTATTCTCGTGGTTTGGAATTCACGTCATACTATATAGGTCTGGTTACAATAATCATCCGTCATATACGTCATCTTTTACATATTTCGTGCCCTTTAAGAGTTAACCGACATCGTCATAATAAAGATAAGAAATGAATGAACCAGAGGTCACTTTTAGACTCGGAAAAACTGATACCCCTGATTGATTCATTCATTTATGCCAATATTGAATATTTTTACGTCGTGTAGTCAAAGAAACGCCGCAAAAAACAACGTAGTCCGGAAACTTTTGTTAAAGATGTAAATGCGAGGTCGAAGACCGAGCTAATTATTGCAGTCATACGTCGCCAGTCTCGACTCCTTACTACCTAGTCCTAGTATATACTGTTCCCGAATTTGTCAACATTAAAAAAATTTTGTGTGCAAGGAATAAATATGATTGAATGTCGTACTTGGAATATATCCCCTCCTTTGCTCTAGCATTTGGGTTACCCCTTCTCTTATGCTGTCTCATTTTGGATTACCCTCCTCTCTTGCATCCACAACTGAATTCCCCTCTTTTACTCCAAGTGGCACTTTACTCCCTGAAAATCAGGATGTAAGTGGTCACTTTACTCCCGGAAGTGTAAAACGCAAGGCAAGTGCTATCCTTAAGGGATCGGCAAGTTCGATTAAATGGGGGGGGGTCTTCGATTTGTGACCATAGCATGTTACTGGGGGGTCCGAAGATTGCGATCAATTGCGATCAACTGGTATGGGGAGGGCGATCGGGCGCCGCCTTAGCAAAATAGAATAGCACCTTTTTAATGCCAATGCACCACTCGAGCCACGTCACTTGGATCATAAACGGTGGTCTTTTAAAGCACTATCCTAAGAAGTTCAAAATATGATTTGTAGCCTCCCTCCCCTCCTCATATTAAACCACGAACACCTACTGATGAGTAGGCTAGTTAAATAATCCGTCCCAATTAATAGATTCCCAAATTAAATTGTTTTAGCCCCCCCCCCCCCCAATCAGATGAAATGATATGACTAGCGCTCCGCTGAAAGCTCATTTTATGCACCTATAATGCATAAAAGTTCCGCAAGGTGACTTTGTTACATGGGCTACCGACCAAAGATATTTGGTAGTGTTTTTTACGTAAATACGATCTGAACATAGCAAAGGACATCCTAAGGATTGTATTTACGTAAAAAAAACAACAAATTATTTTTGTCGGTACCCCATTAAATAAAACTTCTGATGTGATTTAGAATCAAATTTAGAAAACGGCAGGCACAACATGTTTACTCCAAATGGTCCAAGTCGCAGTGTCCTAAGGATTCTGCGGGGGGGGGGCAATGACTTGATGATCATTTTGGAGTAATTCCAAAATTTTAAAGTGGCTCCTCTAATGGTATAAAAGCAATTGGGTTGCCCTTCTATTTGAAGTGCTTCTATTATGAATGTTTTATTGGAGAGGTCAAGGCGAATAATAATAAGATAGAATTGAAAGGGTAAAAGTTTCCATTTACTACTGAAAATAAAGCATAATTTTCAAACAAAAAATTGTTGATCTAAATTTGCCGCAAAAAAAATCACGAGATGTAAACATGCAATTGACCTTATGACGTTTTAGCACGGATCACAGCGATCAATTATAATATAGTAGTACTTATAATTTTAGCATGTAATGTAAACCACACTCGAAATCGGAAGTAAAAAAAAAATAACAAATTGAAAATAGTTTTAAATTGCGAAACTATGTCCTCCGTGGACGCCGGTATTGATAAGACAACCGTGATAACCACAACACAACCTACCACAACAGCGTTCCCCTTAGTTACTTACATCGAACTTTACGACACTTTTAGTCATTGAAAAATGATACTGTGTATAAAGTGGTTAATAAACTCACTCGATTAATTCAAGGTTTGTGTACGATTCTTCTCGATACGATGGAAAAATGCGTGACACTTTATTAATGGCGAGAAGGACGAGAATATAAAATAAAAGGAGAAAATTATATAAAATGATATTGACATTCGATTAGCTAATTATAAAAGCAACTCTCTCGTTTTACTGCCCATCTCGGAAATTAGATCATACAAATCAGGAATGGGATGACTCGCGCGCCAAATTTAAAACGAGAAAAACAAATTGTCCAGTTTTGTTATTACCGAAAAGTTTTCGACGCCCCCGGTCGGTTTATAGGTTTGTTTCTGAAGTGACAAAGTTACGAGCAAGTTTATATACTTGGAGCAACTTCAAAAGGAATGTACGCTACACACCTTTTCTTTTATTTTCAATTCTCAACTTGAATAACAATAAGTCGTTCCACCTCGTCCATTCATCAAAACTTTTAATAACCATTCGGTTTTTTTGGGGAGAAGTTGCGATATCGGAATATATTTGCTTTTGTTTGTTCCAACAGGATGCACGCGAATAAATCGGTCAAAAACCTTCTGACCCCCCCCCCCCTGAGAATTGCAAATCACCAGAAGGTAGGTCAGATTATTTTAACCAAATAAATAATTATTTGATGTTATAAAATTCGAATGGCATCCCCTCAAATTATCAAAACAATGTTTACTCACTCAAATTTTGCTATCGTATTTTTGGGCGAATAAAAATAAGCCTTGTGTAATATTTGCTTATTAACTTGAATGTTATCAAACCAGATAAACGCTGTAAACACATTTTCAGTGCATTGACTGTAGATTAAAAGGATATTATTTGCAAGTGAAGGAGAAATTTTGCAATATTGTTTACTTTTACATAGTAGTTATATAAAAAATTTAAAATTTTTAAAATATTTTCGGGACGGCCCAAAAAAATGACAACATATTATTTCTTTTACCTGAACTCGTTTAAAGAACAAAAATAGATGTATTTTTAAAATATGCCAAGTATTTTATTTGTTATTTGGCTGCAAAATAAAAAAGTTCACCTTCAAAAAAACATTTTTATTTGTTTAGATAAAATGATATCATCGGTTTATGTAATTGAACGAGTAAATAGCCCAAATTGTTATTGCATTTTATGTGCAAAATTTATATAACACGAAAATAATCTTAATACTATTAAATATTTGACGATATGAAAATAGCAATTCAATGACAAACGAAAGGTTGTTGTGCGGGTCGCCTTAATTGATGAAAAATACGAAAAATATTATGAAGGAAGCGGAACCCACACAAAAATAAAATATATTTTTATGTTTTATCAACAACTGAAAACGAAAGCCCAAATAAAATTAAATTGTTTCGAATTTATCGTTTTACAATTCCTGCTTGTTAGTTGCTTCTTTGCATCCGATAGCAACTTAAAAGGAAGATGGGCTATCATTTTGAATTCAACGAGACGGAATTATTCGATTTACCTTCACTTTATTTGTTTTCCAAGTTGTCTCCAGTGTAAAAAGTCTTTTACATGCGAGTTACTGTATAAATAAGTTTCCAACTTACATTATTATTATTCCCGATAATACAAAACTTGATAACAACTAATACAAAATCATTAACATTTTTATTAATCACATTAAACACTTTGTTGCTATTTGCAGTGCTCGAAAGTTTATCCGTTTCCTGAGAAATCTCGGCTCGGATGTTATAAATTATGTAAAACAGATTAAAAATTGAAAGAAATGTCGTGGTGGTATAGTGAGCAACTAAAATCCAAAAATAAAATTGCAAATAAAAGTAAAACGAAAAGGGGAAGAATTTTTCCCTCTGGAACCAGAAATATGAGTTACAAACGCCTTTGAATAATAATTCAGTAAAATTTAGTAAGCTTAAGTTTTTCGCTTACAAAAGGGCAAATTGATAATAAATAAGGGTGCAGGTAAATTTCCAATCTGCATGTATGAACCGGCTAGCGACGTTTTGTCCCTACAAATTGAAGAAATTTTTTTCTTGTTTGGTCAGAAAAAGTACACCCAAGTGGATTTGAAAGTTAAATATTCAGTCACCTTAATCATGCAACCTGGCAGTATATGTACATGTTTGATCCGCGCGTGAACTGAAAACCTGAAATGTATACGAGGGGCAGTGCCCAATAAATTAGGGGAAATGCACATTACTAAACAGCATTATTGCCGTAATAGTGGTTCAACAATCAAGTTGATGTTATTGTTCTGTAATTAGAGTGACCAGATGTACTGAATTTTTTAGCGCAGGACCAATTCCGGAAGAAAAAGATTGATGCATCGGGGGAATCACCGTAGTGAACAGCCTGAAATTTCAAGAAGTTCCAAACCGAGTACCTCCATTTGTTCGGGAACACCCGTAAAAATGAAACTGTTTGACGATTTATTTATTTTTAGTTTTATTACATGACAGCGATTTCGGCATTACCTCAGAAGGGAAACTCGGTTTTGTGATCTTCTTTGTTTTATCATAGGCTATTTCTTAATTTAATCCCAAGGGGTCTCATTAAATTTAATCCCACGATCTCATAAAATTCGCATGACTCGCGACAGTCTTGCAGGTGTCGCTTTTTTAATTTAACTTTGACTGTTTTGCATTAAATTTGTACATCCAGTAATTTATGAAGTAATTTTTTCACGAATACCAATTTGTCAGTTAGGACGTTTTAACTAAGGACGGAAGCATTTTTGATTAACAGCCTGTTTACACAAAACGTAATGCATTAACAGCTCCTCGCCTTAATCATTAATTCTGAACTTTAATAAACTCAAGATTTGTGATCCATCACTCAAGAATGTCGATCACCACCGTTGAAGATAGCAAGCTGATTCATCAAATCTACAACTGCATAATTGAATCAGCAAATTACAATATTACTTCATAACGCATTTGATAATACGACTTGTACTTTAATATAGTATATTACACATCTAGAGACAGAAGCGATTAAGAAGCACTTCTCTCGAGTTGTTTTTATTATACTACTATTTTATGCAATACTGACAAAGTGAGCGTTCGGTGATATGCCAGAATAAACAGAGTCAAATTATCCAATGCCATTATTGGTCCCAGTATTTCCAACCTAACAAAGGAAGAATTAAGATTTTACTCCATTGGTACCACAAGAGTTTAATCGGAATTTAAGAGAATTCTAGAATGTATTTGTGAGCAGAGATCGCCAAGTTATTCTTAGCCGACTAAAGATCGATGTTTAACCTTCAGTTAAATTCCAGATAACTAACCGGCAGTTAAAGACATTACGATGCGAATTGTTGCTATAGTCCATCCGTTTTGAATGAAATTTGCTATATTTAAATGTTAACCAATCACCGATACAGTTGGAGGCCGCACCTCTGCATACTTAAAACGGATGGACTACAGCAACCAACAACGTTAACCAACAGTTTAGTTGCCTGGACCTAAAAACATCGTACTTTTAGTCCGTTTTATCGATTTTAGACGAAGTTGAAGTGTTTCGATATTTTAATCCCCTGAAATCGTTTATGCGAACAAGATTTTAAGAGCACTTAAGGCGAAATTCTTATAAGCGATAATATAAATAATCAAACGTAATGTTTAATAGTAAAACAAAACATAAATGTTAGATTATCTAATCTATTGGAAAGTTTCAGTTTACAAGCTACAAAAGCAACATTTATTAAATCCCCTAAGTTTCTCTACTGCAGCCGTTTAAGGAACGTTTTCGTCGTTTTCTGATGGTGATATTATCTATATAAAACCCCGATACTTGGCACTCTCAGGAGGCATCATCTTTTGTTTTTACAATACACCTGAGAGTCTGGCACATCGATGCTTCTGTTTTTGATAATAATCCGGATACAAAATAATAAAAAACGAGTCGACGTGAAGCTCCACTTTTTGCGAGTTAAAATTAACGTAACGGGGGAAAATGTCGCAGGTTGACATTTATAAGACATGCCACAGAGTAAGTTTCGAGTAATTTTCAAGACTAACGGCGGCTGAGGTTTTAAGTTGCAAGAAGTTATTTAAACAGACACGTCTAACCTGAAGTTTCAAACTTGCGAGATGTTATTTTTGACTAAAACAAGTAGTTTTGCATTTGAAAAAATGCCTCGAGATTCGAGATCCCTGGCTCTCGAGGCTTTCGACGAAGCTTTCGGCGACGCGATCGAGTATCGCTTGCAATTTGAACGGCAAAACTCAATTTAGACCGGATCAAGCGGAATTAACAATCGCATTAACATTGAAATTGCATATAAATAGAAAAGTAGAAACTGACGGGTAAATGATCGTGTTCTATTCATTATCTAACAAGGCCAAATTTACAACCAGTAGTATCGTTTGTAAGCGTCAATTACGAGTTATTACAATTTGCTATAAAAATTGTTATTAAAAAGATATCAATTCCTGACCACTCCAACGTGCAGCCAAGTTAATAACAATAAAATTAATACATTAATTATGTACACGCACGTAGGTTGGCACCGTCTTTGTCTCGAAACAGGAAATTTATAAACGAATCTCTGGTGTGGATACAAATTGGGATCTACAGACCATAGAAATTTCTCATTGTTTTGTTCACTTTACTACTTGCAAAATATTAATGCAACATTTCTTATACTACACCTATGAATTATTAATGCAAAAAATAAAAAATTCAATAATGTAGACTCGTAATGCTTCATAATTTTCTCCATACAAGTAGAATAATAAATTATAGTCGAAGAAGCGATAACAAAAATAATATTATAATGTCGATGTTACGATTTTATAAAAAATTGATTTATAGACGCACGATGTCGAAGAAAATTTAAATAATGTAAAAGTTGTACAAGGCTATGGTAATAAAATTGGTTATCTTGTTCAAAATGTTAATGTTTGGGTCATTTACTACCAGAGTGAGTTTGGTATAGGGTTAATAAGGACGGACTGGTCACGTCGAGAATGCGGATCATTATCACAAGTATTCATCTGCACGGCGAACGGATAGTCTTGGTATTTAAAATTTTCGTGTATTGTTTACAAGAAATTTTTACCTTGGAATGGTCATAACACCGAAAATATTGATTTTTTGGTGCAATTGCTTCAGTTCCTTTTTAAAGAGCGTGAAATTATCTACAAACGAGATTATAACTCTTTATTGCCTAAAATCAACGGATTTCGAGTAATGAATCAAATTAAATCGAGAATTGTTTAAAAAATTCGAAGTTCATAGTTTCAGTTTTTCATGCAAACTTGTAATTTAACGAAAAGTTTTACACAAAAATTAAAGTCCCTTCCGCGATAACAAATTTAACGAGCTACAACTTTACTCTAGTCCACCGGTGGGCAACCTCCGGCCCGCGGGCCAATTCCGGTCCGCGTAAAGTTCTAATCCGGCCCGCGAGATCTTTAGAAGAAATAATAAATAAATATTTTCAAAAACAAAAATTTTAAAGAAAAGGATTAGGTTAGTACCTAACATAAGGAAAAAGGAGAGATCTACAGTTTAATTTTCGATACAATTCGTCTTATTTAAATTAAATTAAAAAGTATTGTAAAAAGTAAATTGAAAAGTACACTAGACCCTCCATGTACGCGAGTTCGATGTACGCGAATTCAGAATAACGCGAATTAGATTTTGATACCTGAATTTTTTATACGCGAAGCAAAATTCCCTTTAACGCGAATTAAGTGTTCGCGTATTATTAAAATAACTATGTGGCACAGTCGGCCTACCGGCCGCCTTTACCTCCATCAAGTTAGCTCCCCTTTAATCGAATTTTTAACTTTTTCTTATGCCAAACGTTTAGTAATCGTTAGATAAGATTTGGTAGTTCGATTAAAAGTTTTGGTAGTTCTTTGTTTTTTCGTAATTAACCAATCAAATTTTTTTATCAAGTTAGCCCCCCTTCAATCGATTTTATAACTTTTATTTAGCTCATTTGATCAATTATAATACGCAGAGGTTTGGCACCCCAATAAAAAGTTTTGGTAGTTTCTAATTTGGTGGTAAATAATTTATTAAGTTGGAAGTTTACTTATACGCACGCGCTAAACTTCACGTGTATAAAACAATAATTGTTTATTGCCAATTTGGCCTAATTTAAACCATTTTTTAACCTTTTTTTAATGCCAAGCGATAGGTCATCATCATGAAAGGTTTATTAGTTCGATTAACAGTTTTGGTAGTTCTTTGTTTTTTCGTAATTAGTTAACTAATCAAATTTTTTTGTCAAGTTAGCCCCCTTCAATCGATTTTTCAACTTTTGTTTAGCTCATTTGATAGATTATAATATGTAGAAGTATGGTAGCCCTATCAAAAGTTTTCGTAGTCACTAATATGGTCAAATAAATAATTTTTTGAAGTTTTTCTTATGCGATATAAGTACATACAATGTATAGCGCAGATTGTATTTCTTATAATCTTATTAAATCATCTTATTAGAATGCAGTGCAAACTTCTTGTATAATGCATATCGTTACATTTTTCATGTTTGTTGTATAAATTAATGATTCATCTTATTTACGATATATTTTTTTTGAGTCATCAAACATGAAAAGTGAACAACTGCTTGCGCTGCACTCCAATTTGAGTAAAATAAATGCTATTACTGTATCCACGGCGTCTCGCGACTTGTTTGTCTGTTGTTTGAAAGCTTGATAAAGAATCACATCAGTATTGTTATTAATAAATTACATGGTTTCTCATTAACTCAACCAATCCTAAGCTCGCATTAAATTATCAGGTGATTTACAACATCATCTGTACGTATATTTTAAATGTGGGATTCCCCTAAATGTGGATTTTAAATATATGTACATTTGATGTTAAAACTTAAATTAATTAATTACGACCAAATTTGGCACTACCAAAACTCTTGATATGACTATACCCGAACTATACCAAACCTCTACACATTATAATCGATCAAATGAGCTAAAAAAAAGTTGAAAATCGTTTGAAGAGGGGCTAACTTGACAAAAAATTTGATTAGTTAATAAGGCAAAAACGAAAAAATACCAAAACTTTTAATCGGACTACCAAACCTTACGTATCGATTACCAATCGTTTGGCATTAAAAAAAAGTTACAAATGGTTTAAATTAGGCCAAATGGCAATAAATTATTATTGTTCTATGCACGTGAAATTTAGCGCATGCGCATAAGTAAACTTCCAACTTAATTAATTATTTACGACAAAATTCGGGACTACCAAAACTTTTTATAGGACTACCAAACCTCTACACATTATAATCGATCAAATGAGCTAAAAAAAAAGTTGAAAAATCGATTGAAGGGGGCTATCTTGACAAAAAAATTTGATTAGTTAATTACGAAAAAACAAAGAACTACCAAAACTTTTAATCGAACTACCAAACCTTACCTAGATTACCAAACGTTTGGCATAAGAAAAAGTTAAAAATTCGATTAAAGGGGGGCTAACTTGATGGAGGTGCCGCCTTTAGCCATCTACACCGTGGCGGATGTGGTTGTTCGGCCTCACTACAAGGTTTTAAAGTAGCCTGTGTTTTTCGTAGCGTTGTAAATATCGTAACTTCTACACCAAATTTGGTTAAGATTGGTCAAATAGAAACGTAAAGCACGTGCACGCGTATTTGCATTGTCGATCAGTTGACAGCTTGACAGCATTCATTATTGTTTTCTAAGTTGATTTTGAGTAGCCTGCCTTCCTTTAAGGAATCTCGATAATCCATTCATGCGCGTCCCATAGGGACGCGCATGAATGGATTATCGAGATTCCTTAAAGGAAGGCAGGCTACTCAAAATCAACTTTCCTTTGCGAATTTTTTTCTTTGTAATTTGTTATAAATGATAAGAGAAATAAATATAGTACTTAATTAACTTTGTTATAAATATTATTGTTTTTATATTTTCAGAAAAAAATACAAGTAACAAAAATGTGTCCATTAACTATACTAAGGCCCGCGAACGAAACGTAAATATTATTCTGGCCCCTGTTATACAAAAGGTTGCCCACCCCTGCTCTAGTCAACTATTTTGAAAAGCAACATTTCATAGAAAAAATTGAAATTCGATTTAAAAAAAAGTAGTTTTTAAATAAATACACTGCAAAAACGGCCTTGGAATGGTCATAACACCGAAAATATTGAGTTTTTGGTGTTATTACTTCAGTGCATTTTTAAAAAACGTGAAATGATCTACAAACGAGATTATAACTCTTTCTTACCTAAAATCAGCGGATTTCGAGTGATGAATCATTAAGTCGAGAAATGTTTATAAAAATTCGAAGTTCATATTTTTGGTTTTTCTTGCAAGCTTGTGTTTTTTAACTAAAAGTTTTACCCAAAAATTAACATCCCTTTCGCGATAGCAAATTTAACGAGCTACAACTTTTTTGAAAAACCAATCGATTTCATAGAAAAATTGAAATTCGATTGGAAAAATGATTGGAAAAAAAGAGTCATAGCAAATACAAGTCGAAAATTAATAAATTAGGGGTTTTATATCAACGAAAGGAGTCGACTAAACACTATTTTATCAAGTGGGAACTGTGAATTTGAGGTAAAAAAATTGCGATATTAGCGGTTGCAGTTTTTCTGTGCAATGGATTGGTTTTTCTAACCAAAGGTGTAATCTGTCAAATTTGTTTAAAATTTACAAAATTTGCAAAAAAGGAAAAATCAAAAATTTGAATTACATTTCGTTGCTTAATTTAATCCATAACTCCAAAGCCGTTGATCTTAGACAAAAAAAGGTTAGATCCTGGTTCGTTCATAATTTCACGCTCTTTAAAAAAAGCACACCATCGACACTAAAAAATCAATAACTTCGCAGCTATGGTCATTGGAAGGAATAAATTAAAAAAATTGTTTTAAAAAGGAGTATTTTTCTAAGAAAAGCGTTTTTATTATTATATTATTAATTAAGAGCGTTGTATAATATTGTTCAGTTGACTGAAATAACACATCGCTGAAAGCTCGTCAGAATAATTTTAATTCTGCTATTTAACTTTTTCAACTTTATTTCACAAATACCACAAACAGATTTTCTACTGGTCCAGTGGTTCTTTTCTTACTTTATTCTAAATAATGGTACAAAAGAATTTTGCGAAGATGTCCCGGTATCAAAATGTCTTAAAACAAAAAGCACAACGAATTAAGAAAACCGCGCCTCGGGTGATTTTCATAAGTAACATGAAATATTTATCGGATTTTATGTTAAAAATGTATTGTTTATTTTTGCATTATAATTAATCCAAGGCCAGGTTGAGGTGATCGACCTGACCCCATAATAGTTAAACAATGTATATTTTAACTTACGTTACAACGAATTTATAAACAAATTAATATGTATTTTTTGGGATACAAATTATAACGATTGGAAAACTACAGATAATAACAAAATTTCAATCAACCTTGAAAACAACGATTTGTTATTGTTGATAATTATTCCGAGGTTTTAAATTTCATAATGAGTTTTGAAACTAAAACAAGAGAAAATCCATAGTCTCGAAAACAGCACAATAAGTATTTCAAAATAAAAGTAATAAAAATAATTCAATCAGCCAAGTCCGAGCCCAAGTTATGAATCTGACTAATCAAAGAAATTTCAACAAAATTACAAGAGACGTTTTCAAAATTCGCAAAAAACTGAAAGTACCACCTCATGGCAATATTTTGAAGCCGGACCGCCCCCGAAGAGTTGCCAGAGCTGCATTTGGACTAGGAGAACCGTCAGATCGCTGAAAAAATGACTAGAAAAATAGACTTCTCCGAAAGACAAACAAACGTTAATGGCTCTAAATGGATTTTTTGCTAATTGTTTTTCCGACTTTTCGCAAAACGTATTCTAAACACCAAAGCTATTTATTAGTTGTCAGAGGGCATTTCCGAGCTTTTCTCGGTCTAATTTTTTGTTCCAAATGAAACCACTTCCAGAGTTCCATATACCGAAAAAGACTACGTTTGGCACTTTATAAATGACCCAAGTGTAAATAAGACATAAATCGTCGATTGTAATAAACAAGGTGTGCAGAAAGAAATACGTGGGACGACTGGTCTTATGATACGTTACAACCAAAATCTTGTCATATAAAAAAAATTGACGTGGGCGCCTTACGTGACCACAACTGTGATTTAATCGTCTTTTAAAATGGCTACGCAAGAGTTCTAGAAAAATTACATCGCAGCATCCAGCCTACGTGCTAAAATGCATTTTTAAAATAAGAAGGAAAAACAATATTAAATGACCAAGATCACGTTACCGATCCTTGGCGAGGTCAGCAGATGATGTCGATTTTTTATTTTTAATCCTATCAAATTTTCCGCTCTTGAAAAACATGTGATATTTTGCGCGATAAAAACAGTATCGCCACTTAATTTTAATCTAAAGGAAATTGAACCAAAAACAAAAATTTGCAGAGTGCCTCCTCCACCACTCCGCTGCTTGTAAATTGATTCAATTTTATAATTCAAACGACGTCCACAACAAATCCAAGTTTTCTTGATTAGAAATCCGTTTTTGGAAAGTTGCCACATGTGAGTGAACGATGGTTACTCGCAATGCCAGAAAAATACTTTCGTAAATTTTTGTGGAAGAAAAACAACATAATTTTTGATAAAAAAAATGAAGTAAGGATTACACAATGCAATCTACAGATTACGATGTAATTACGAAATTGTAAAAAAATAACACTTTAATTGAATTATCTGCGAGACACAAGGACTCGAACAATAAGTTCAATAAATTTTGAACAAGTTGACTAAGCTCTAAGTAACTGTAATTATAGCAGTCTGGTAATTACGAGGTAAATCACAAGATTTTCTCCGAGTAAATAAACGTCTCCATATTCCAGCATCTCGGAGTATTATATCCCAAATTAATTGCAGGGACCGAATTATTAAATGCGACGACGATAAAAATCAGATTTGCAAAATTCACGCTCGTTTGTCTAAAGTGACACTTGATTAAGTTAGTCGAGCCTCCCTAATCAGTAATTAAGGGCTGATGTAGCTGGAAGCACAACCCACATAACTCCGTTGTGGAAGATACACGTTGCTGTCGTTACCAAGTAGATTTACGAACCTAATCAGCGGGGATGCCTTCGCCAACTTACTGATAGGATTTACCCTCGTTAATTACTTCAAATGCAACCGTTTACTAACAGGTCACCGGGCCGACAAATCGCAAATTAACAATTCATCGATTTTAAATTAAAAATCCGAATTGGGCACTCGCAAAAAATGTTGCGAAAGGACGCACGGGGCGAAAGACATCCGACGTAAGGGGTTGAAAATTCAAGTGTCGAGCTCATGGAAATCGATAGGCGCGTCTTTCTTTATCTTGACCTACCAGATTCAACCATGACTCGGCCGTTTTGCCTTTACTACGAAACTACAAACTTTCATTGATAATTTATTTGTTGAATGCGGGTACGTTTTCGGTTATTAACTATTTTGTGCGTGTCGATAATAGTAAAATTAGGACTTACCGAAATTTTTCAGCGAATTCGAAGCCCAGTTTCTTTTTCGACGTTGCGTGTACGGGCGATACGCTGGGTTCGCTGAGGGTGGCCGGTGGCGAGGAAGAACCTGTGCTGGAGGACAGGCTTCCGGCCCGTCCGCGGGTTTCGGTTATGATAGTGGGATGGTATGTGTTGATCGCTAACGACGGTCTCACGTTGCGATTTCTGCGTTTTTTCTTCTTGCCGGATTCGATCTCTTCTATGCGACCGAAGATGTTGCTGGTAGGTGGTGGCGGCATCCAATCGAGATCTTTTTTAAGATGGCCACGATTACACTTGCAGCCGCAGGCTTTATATGCTAAATCGTATCCTTTTTTGGTCCACAAATTTTGATGCCTCTGGCGTTCGCTCCATGAACGTGCCCTGCCACAGGTCTTGAGGTAGGCCAAGACCGTCTGCTCCCAGGCGTCAAAACACTCGCGGTGCATATAGCGTCCTGTGGTACACGCTTCGTTGTTACAGGTGACCCTCACAGTATCCCTCAGGTCGTCTAAAGAAATTAACATGGGGTCGTTATTGTTGGGGTTCATCTGGTTCTGTTGGACGCGCAGACACTCCCCCATGGGTACGCAGCAACGCGTCACGCCGCTTTCCTCGAGATCGATACCGATTAGGCCTTGAACTTGGCCGTTATGCCGGCGCGGGGCCATGCCGGTTGGTAAACTAATGGTCGCTTCTTCGGAGCGCGTTATTAAAAAATTAATTTTGACGCAAAAAATTACAATAAAATGCAAAAAATGTCTTAAAAAGTTGTTAAACTACAGCGGTCGTATCGAAAAAAGTATTGTTGACCTTGGTATACGCGTCTTCCGAGCAGCTCTCTCGGTAACCTACTGCATGTGTTGTTCACAACACGCACCGCCGGGGAAAGTGCTCAGGGGGGAGTCCCGAAAGCGAAAGGTAGGGGCAAGAGTGGGGATCCGCAGCTTTTCACTTTCCGTTTCCGTGGCCGACGCAAGCGCCGGTTTCGCTCTCGACAGCCCTGACCGGCGTCGGTGCTACCACTTTCGTTGTTTGTCGTTACATCATTATTGTTGCAACCGGTAAAACATGTTGCCATTAAATAAATATTTACTTATTTAGGTTTATTCTTTTTCGGAGCACTGCACTAAACTTTTCTATTCAATTTATTTTGCCGCTACAACTTTTCCAACTTGTAATCCTTATTTTATTCGTTTCAAAATTTGTTATAAATTAATTATTGTCACTTCTTCAGAAACGGCACTTTTTAACCAATTAAAAAAGTTTTAAATGAAATTGCCGTCTCTGGAGTGCAGTTGGTTTTCGAATTTTGGAAAGGGGGTGTTAACATAAGAACTTAATTATAAGATAAGGGACACCTCGTCCTTAATCTTCTCTTCTTAACACAAAACCTGTACGCCGTTGAAGTACATTAGTCGCTATTTACGACTATTAGAATACAAAGACATACTCGGCTCCTACTTGCATGACCTTCCAGATATACGACCCTTATTTATTATGGAGACCCAACTTGTTTGTACTCGCAAGATAAAACGACGTCACTTAAATTAGCTTCGCGATTATCTTGTTAATTGTAAACAGTTTATTTTGGAAATTGTCTTCAAGTTGCGAGCGCTCATTTAAAACTGGACCGCCACTTACGGTTACGGTGGTCCTTGTTTTGGTTACATGAATATTTATTGTTCCATATTTGGAAGTTTCGCTACCTCTGACTGACAACTTAAAATATTACGGCGTAATTTAAAAAATTATTATGCATGAAGGTTTGCGTAACCAACACTTTCAAGCAGAAATTGCATCAGGGTTCGTTCGCTTTTACCGCCTCATCGTACACGTGAATTGTGCATCCCAACGTCAAGCGTAAACCTACATCGACGTTCATCCTCAAATTATGTCTCGAATATACAGATGCAAATAATTCGAATATACAAATTCGAATTATTGATCAAATTGGATTGCAAAAACGAAACCGCAAGCTCGTGAAAAATTTGATTAGTTAAATGTAGCTGTTCAAATTAAGTCGATGCGCGCATATCCTCTTACTCTTCCATTTAGCCGAATTATCAACATCAAACTGCATTTTAATCACGACTGGATGTTCGAAATCTGGACACAGCTCACTTCCGCTACCGATTTTACTGAAACTTTTTATATGTCATTCTTTCAAATCGCGCGATAGGATTGAAATTTGTCAAAAATCGCCTGCGGTGCTGATAATAATTATATTGTAGACAATGAACTGCCTTTTTGGGGAAGTTTTGCACCAGCCAAAGGAAGGCAGTCAAAATTTTGTATTCGTTTGTTTATTGTAACTACAGTGCAACCTCGACAATTTGAATCGACTTTATTTTAAAAGTCCTCAAATTAAACACAAAATTAATTTTCAGTTTGTGAACGTCTTGCGTCATTTTCCGATTCCTCCCTGTCTGCTCGTTGAAAATGTGTGACAAGCACGGTACTTTTGTTCATTTCTATTTTTCACATTCGTTTAAAAAAACTCCAAGTCATCACTTTAAAATTTAGTTGTAACATTTTTAAAGTTATTTGGAAAGGCACCTGCTATTTTTAAAAAATTGTTTTTCAAATTACAAGGTATGATTAATTTTAAAAAGCATCTACCGCACCCCGGATATCCTACCCTTAAGTGGTTCAAGTTCGTTATCTTCAAAGCAAAGAAATGGTTGACAACAATTATCAATGCATCTGTGATAGATCCACTAAACATAAAAGTAATCTATCGGTAGCGCTGTTGTTTATACCTACTTTAAAGTCAGTATCAGTTGCGGCTTGCCCTAAAGGGCACACTGGCGCCTGCCCTCCCATCCAAAACTGAAAACAACCAGTATCCAAAACTAATTATTAGGAAAAATAATGGTTTTTACGCATTGTAATTATTATTTTTAGCATTTGTGGCTGACCTGCGTTGACGCACGAAATTAGTCGGCTACAATAAATTATTCTTTGCAAAGTATTTTTCTGTTGTATTGCCCAACGTCATCCTGTAATGTTATGTAGTCCTAACGGCTTATTCAACTTTAACATTCATAAGAATTTTAATACTATTCGACCAGGCCGCAGAGTCTTGGTTTACTATTCGACTACCTTGGTAACTTGTAGCCTTATACCAACTTCTACAGATTATCGCTTTGGATAATATAAGCAATTTTGTTCGGTTTTGTCCAATAAACTCTGAGCATCCTTTCCCCATATCACATTTCAAAGTTGTTGATGCATTAACAATCTGCAGTGTGAACTGTGCAAGTCCCGGATACTTGGTATGTCAAGGGTTAAATTCAGATGAGAATACATCATCACCATGCTCGATTGGTGAATCCGATAGCATTTCAACATCGAAGGACGTCGTTGTCGCCTAAAGGCCGCATTTGAACTTGCGACCTTTTCAGGGTTTCAGTAAAAGGACGCCTAAACATCTTAGGATGCCCTTCACTGCATGTCTGATACTCGAAAACAAGATGCAGTATCGATACATTTTGAAGTCTGATATGGGAGAGGGGGGGGGCATGTGGCGATTCTGGGAACAAGACCGGATTATGCTTTTCATAAACAGTAGAAATATTCATTATCATCAATTAAACTCGATAAACGAAAGATTTTTAATTAATTTTATCCTTCGTAGGCTCTTCTAAGTTTGGAAGTCCTAAACCGGAGATTCTCATCCTTTTTATTCCGTAAAGCTCATTCAAGACCATCGATGTAGTGCAGTGCCACTTATTACTTATAGTAATACTTAATTTCATACTTAATTGTCTCTAATTCTGCAAAGTAACAAACTTAGTACGTTTGCGCAGTGCATACTGTGTTCTGCGCAAAATTAGAAACAATTTTATTAGATACAATTACTTTTGATACAAAAATAAAATCTTTACAACAGAAGTGCTCAATGTTCTATCGGGGTCACCAATTTAGCAAAATGGTATGCTGAAAAATATATTCCTAAACTTTAATTCGAATCAAGGCGTATTAGCTGCTGTATCAACAACTGCGCTGCCGAGGCAATTAGTTCTTGTGTTACTTTGAAAATATTAATACTCTTCATTGTCAAAAAAATAATCCATGTGGGGTGCGAGTTATGGAATACCCCCAGATCCCCCGTTCTTTGCAGCAATCAATTATTTACAATTTCCTTAAAATAATCAATAAATTCGTGGTTAATGTAGTGAAAATGGATATTTATCATATCTGTATTTTTAGTTTAACCAAAAAACCCTAAAAGAAGGCACAAATTTTCGCAAGGAAATTATACCACAAAATATAAACGCAAACGTTTTCCTCACATGGTGACATCTGCAGGCGTAAAGGAGATGTCCCAGTGATGACAAGATGTCACAGAAAACGTGATTTGTGTACTTTTTAAGTTAAACTAAAAATTCAGATATGATTTTATAACTCAATTGGTAATATCGACTCGTGACATTTTCCAATGGGAGGACTCAAATGTGAAGGAAAGGGGAAAATATAAATTTATTGTATTTTTATTTACTTATTTATTATTATTATTTTTTGATAGCTGTTATTTCCGATTTTAGGCCTGAAGGCCGCACTGGAGAGGAGATTAAGAGATCAATTTATCGTTATATGCACACAGAGATAGAAAATTAATAAAAACATCAATACTACAATACAAAAGAAATCAATACTACCAATAAAATTATAAATTGACAATTAGCAACACCCTGTATAGGTACTAGCTTCATTTGTTTCTTCCAATTGGGGGGGGGGCTTAAATCAATTTAATTTCGTCAATCTACTCCCTTGAGGAAGGTTACTTAATTAACCTAATAATAATCCTCTGCGACGGTTAAAATTCCTCAAGAATTTTTCCCAAATGTGACGTTAAAATTAATTTCTAACCAAAGGGGTGTTAATTAAAACGACGAAAAAAAGATGGAATAGGCGCCACTCGATTTCGGTTAAAAAGGAAGACGTCGTTATGAAAGATTAGACAACTCGATTAAAGGGGAAATCGAGAAATCACGAGCTATCTTTGTAAATCTTGCCGGCTAGCTTGGAAGATAATTAATTAAACAAAAAAAACCAGCAATGAGTCCAGGGCATACGGAAAATTTTGAACAACGAAGAATTTTTTTTGTAAACGAAAATAATAATTACTCAATTATAAAGCGCAAATATCTTACGCGCAGTCCCGCAAAGAATTAACAAAATAATGGCGGACCACACAAAAATGTTATCAACCATATGTTGATTATCAACCGAAACCACGGAATATTTATACAAAATGTACAAATTTTGAGAATCAAATCAATCAAATAATTAATAGTTATTACAATAAATTACCATCCAAAAAAAAATGATACCTCAAATTTCGTTGATCTGCGGCATATGCAAAATCTGTCCAGCTTCTAATCCCATAAAGGCGGAAGAGAACTCCGATAAAGTAACTCCAAAAAATTGAGTTTCTCGACCTACGGATTCGAGAAGATAATCCCAGTTTGCCACTGGATGGTAACAACTAACCAATTCTTCTCGAAAATCCGGCTTCAACAAAATTTCGCACAGCACACACACAACTACCTCGCACCAGATTCCACGTATCACCTCCAGTCCCGCGAACCGACTCCTGCGCATTTCTCGCTCGTACCAACGGTCACTGGTTCCAAACCCAAAGAATTCGGCGGCAAATTTCAAACCGTTACACTCCCCCTTTACTTGGAAAGAGGTAAAGTTTCTATAAAACGAGAAAACCAACGATACGGGAAATAGACTAGGAACTTTACCGATGGTGAAGATGTAAAGCTGTCCAGATGTTCGGACCTTCGATACGGGAGGTAAGACAAAACAACAACAAAAAATAATTCGGGACGATAAAAGAGAAAAATATATACAAAGAAAGATATATACAAACGATAAAACAAAAAAACTATATATACTCGTCGTCTATATGGGGTTTCAGATCTTGTATGTGCCAGATGCCTGTTGAATTGCCGTGGTCGTCCTCGAGTTCATACGTGACACTACCGGTTTTCTTTTTGACCCTGTAAGGCCCAACAAAAGTAGGTGCTAGCTTGGCCGAAAAGAACTTGGAGGCATCGGAGTGACCCTTATTCCTCCGCCAAACCAATTGACCAACAACAAACTGCGCAGGTCTACGGCGTAGGTCGTAGACGCGTTTGTTGCGGTCGTGTGCCACGCGCAACCTATCACTGATCTTTTCGAACATTTTTCGAAAACCGGCAGAACGCTTGTGAATTTCGTCCTCATGATGTTGTTGTTCGGGGTGTAGATGGTGGTCACCCGAACTGACATACTCTCGTCCGAAGTTTACGAAATAGGGGCTAAAATCGATAGTCTCGTGTCTCGACGTACGGATGGCGCACGCTATCGCAGCTAAGTACGTATCCCAACGGCGGTGGTTGTCCTTCACGTAAGAGGACAGCATGGTTTTCACCACCTTGTTCACCCTTTCCGTGGGGTCGGCTCTAGGGTAGTACAAAGCTGTGTACTGTATCTTAGCACGATACCGCTCGCAAAGCTGACGAAACTCGTTACTGCGCATTTGCACGCCGTTATCGCAGATGATAGTCTCCGGTACGCCGTACACTAAAAAGACACCCTCTTCCACATTCTTGGCTAGTGACCGTGCGGTAGCGGTACGAACTGCAAATAGTAGGACATATTTGCTAAAATAGTCGGTCACTACCAAGATGTGGGTGTAACCAGACGAGGAACGAGGTAAGGGACCAACGAAATCCAACGAGATGGATTGCCAAGGGCGTGTGACCTCGGGGCTAGAACCCATTAACCCGGCAGGGGCTTTCTGTTCGGGCTTCTGCTCCGCACAAACTCGACAAGATCTGACGTACCTGGCCACATCGTTCTTCATCTTTGGCCAGTAGTACCTATGATGCAACCTCCAGTAGGTTTTGTATATACCCGCATGACCTGCGGTAGGCTCATCATGGCACTGACGTAGAAAAACCCGACGACCTTCCTTGGGGACAACCACTTTCCAGTTTTCCGCCTCCTGACTCAACTCAGGGATACGGACCTTGACATATTTAAAAAGGCGATTGTCCTCCAATCTCCACTGGGGGTACCTGTTCGGGTGTTCCTCAACCCGTTGTCGCATTCTCAAATACCAGGCATCCTCTGTGCCACTAAAATCGTCGACCGGAGGGGCCACTTGAATAGGTGCCACCGGCACGGAACGCGACAAAAAATCAGGCACGACGTGGTCTTTCCCCTTTCGATGGACGATGGTATAATCGAAAGGTTGGAGACGCAACGCCCACCTAGCCAACTTACCAGTTGGGTCCTTCAAATTATTCAACCAGATTAGGGAGGCATGGTCGGTGATGACCGTAAAGTGGGTACCCTCAAGATAATGGCGCAACTTTTCAATTGCCCAGATAACGCTCAAGCATTCTCGCTCTGTGGTGGAATATTTCTGCTCTGGTTTAGTTAGCGATCTAGAGAGGAAGCAAAGCACCTTCTCTACACCGTCGAAGCTCTGTGTGAGTACTGCGCCGAGGCCGTAGGCTGAGGCGTCGCACTGCAGGGTGAAAGGCTGAGCGAAATCGGGACAGGTCAATATTGGAGCTGTAACGAGGCAGCTCTTAAGATGGTTAAAGGCCTGCTCACAACAATTATCCCACTTGAAAGGCACTCTCTTTTGAATCAACCGGGTCATGGGCGCAATGATGGTTGAAAAATTCGGCACGAACCGCCGATACCAACTGGCCATGCCCAGGAACCTCCTAATCTCGGTAGGGTTAGCGGGAGACGGGGCATTCATAATCGCCTCGACTTTTTCCACATCGGTCCGTAGACCGTTCGAATCGACTACATACCCTAGATATTTTAACGACGGACGACAAAATTTACATTTTTCCTGACTTAAAGTTAAGCCAGCGGCAGTAAGCCTATCAAAAACTTTTCGCAAAATATCTAGGTGGGAGGCAAAGTCGGGGGAAATAACGATAATATCGTCCAAGTAAACATGGACGAAGGGTTCGAGGTCGACACCCAGTACCGTGTCAATTAGCCTCTGCCAGCTGGCAGGTGCGTTCGTTAGACCAAATGGCATCTTTTTAAACTGGTACAAACCTCTACCTGGCACGGTGAAAGCAGTGTACTCTCGTGAAGATGGACTCACAGAGATTTGCCAGTAGGCGCTCTTAATATCGAGGCTGCTTATGTACTTGGCTCCTCTTAACCTATCTAGGATGGCAGAGATATAGGGAAGTGGGTATGCGTCTTTCTCCGTTACGGCATTCAGTGCTCGATAATCAACACAAAAGCGGTACTCTTTGCCACCTGACTTTGGAACCAAGATAACTGGAAATGACCAAGAACTTTTTGACGGTTCTATGACGTCCATTTCCAGCATTTTCTGAACCTCGTCGTCAAGGATCTTTTGCTTAAAAGGCGGGACTGGATAGTAACGTCTCTTAATTGGTTTGACATCGGGTTTGATGTTAATTTTATGCTCGGCTACAGTAGTGCAACCGAGACCGGTACCCATTTCAGAAAATTTCTCCTCGAGTAACTTATTTAGCAGAGAAGTTTGCTCAGAAGAGAGAGTTGATAATTCTCCTAAAGCCGAAACGGAAGATAGAGCAATAGAATCGCCAAAATGCCAAACATCTCGATGTAAATCCGGGACTACATCCATCTCTCTCCAGAAGTCCATACCTAATATGAGCTTCGATGACAGATTCTCCAACACATAAACATCAATGACCCTGACTCGTCCCATTAAACACATAGGGACCTTCAACATCCCAATGGTCCGACAGTCCTGACCATTAGCTACTACACACGATAAATTTTTGGAAGTATCCAACTTTAAACCTAAACCTAAAAATGTAGCCAGGCCAGACTGACCGACCACAGTAAGTGAACTACCCGAGTCCAAGAGTCCTAACATAACTCGACCAAAAACTGTGACCTTTAAGTGTGGTCTTCTGTCATCGTTGTCGCCATGTGAGAGGATGTAATCCAACAGGATCTTTTGTTTGGTCGGATTAAAGGAACGAGACACTAACCGACCAGTTAGTGGCTCGCGTTTCGGTTTTCCGAACACGTAGGACATGAAGCAACGGTAAATCCTACTCTACCACAGCGGAAACACAAAACTCGCTTTTGTTGCCTGCAGGACGACCGTTGATGGCCTGGTCGCCCGCAATTCCAACACCTACTATCTATCGAGGAAGGAGTATTAGTCGTCGAAGCACCGTGGGTGGCCTGGTCTGAAATAACGTTTATTCGGCCAGATTGGTTACTGGAACACCTTTTATAGACAGACTCAGGTTCCACTGTGAAACCTTTTACCCCCGAAGGTGGGCAATAGAATCGTGCGCGGTATTCGCTTTCCTCTACCATTCGACCACAATCGATCAGTTGTTCAATCGTGTTGATGGTTAGACATGCCATACCTCGCTGGATGTGTGGAAGCAAGTTTCCCCTAATCGTGTCGACTCTGATATTTTCAGAGGGAATATTCGACAGTTTACGGTACAAGTTCTCCATGACAGAAATAAACAACACTAATTTCTCGTCGGAGCCTTGTGTTCTTTTTTTAATCTCTGACTCGAGACGCGACTCGTAGCCAGGCGGTAAAAATGATTTCCTTAGTTGAAAAACTAGGTCATCCCAATCTTTAAATAAATGTTTGCGGGGTCGAAACCAAGTTCGAGCATCCCCTTTAAATAGTTCGATAGCAGATTGGAAGAGCTGGGCTTTTGAAACACCCCGTGACTCACGAAGCTCTTCAATATTTTCTAAAAAGGTAGTTACACTACTAGTTCCGTCGAACTGGACGTTCCAACGACAAATAGGTGGAATTTTCCCAAAATTTTGTGGTGTTGGGTCGGTAAATTGTTTAGCCTCTTTAGGAGAACTAAAACTAGTATCACGATTTTCCTGACGGTCATTGAAAGAGACTCGCCGGGCGGTAGAATTATGTACGGTACTCATATCAACTGAGCTCAAACGCCTTATAATCGATTCGACGTTTTGATGTAATTGTTCGTCTGGAACAGGTTGGGTTTGAATAACTGAGGCAGCACGAGAACCGTTAGGTAAATTCGTGTTTAATTCAAGATCAATCAGCCGAGAATTTGTCACCCTGGGCAAAGGTGGTGTAAAATGTGCTCTGGGGACCGAAAAATCAAGAGGTGGACTCATGACGTCCATCTCGGAGGGAATAGGTTCATCCAGGATCGAATCAGAGAGTGATATTAAATCGACTTCCTGATCGTCCGAAATATTTTCAGCACTACATGCGAGAGTGAGGTTCGTTAATAATTCGCCTACTATTGTAGAAAGACGATTTACCTCGGACTGAAAATCTGGGGAGAAAATATTCACCAAGCGACGCTGGACGTGCAAGAGACGTGCTCTTATTCGTTCTTCGTCATTTTTGATGTTTGCTCGATCGAGCGCTTGAATTTCCTTAGCCAATTCAGATAATTTGGTAGACGAAATACCTAATTCGGTGTTTACATCACCCACAAAACGAATAATTTGCGCATTCTTTCGAATGGCATCCCTTAACAAAGAACGCTTTTTGCTCACTGTGAGGCTTTCCGCCTCAATCCCTCTCACTTCTAATTCATAGGAGAGTTCATCTCCTAATAATCTATCCACTTTCATGATGGATGAGATTCGAAAAAAACACAATAAGAAAATTTTCAAAAAAATTTCAACTTGAAATTTCCCTTCCCCCTCCAAAAAAAATGGTACAGGGTAGAAAAACCAAAAACAGAAACTACTTAAGAAAGTAATTAGCAGTTTTCAACAAAAATATTTTTTTTCTACGACTCGAGAACCAAATTAATAGGTATTAAAATTTTACCTTATTAATATTTTACCAGCGCAGTAGAAAATTTTTGAATGCCAATAAAAAAAATTTTATAACATATCCAAAAAAACTCGTAAAATAATCCCAAAACAATTCATAAACAAAAAAATAATACGAATACAAGATTCGAACGTAAAGTAACTGTGGCGGAGCCCTGTGGTATAACCACTAGAGTACACAAGCTCATATAAAACAAAACGTTTTTAAACTAATAAAATTAGCAAAATTTTACCAAAAACACCATAGTATTAAAAAACAGGTACACAAATATTATAACCACTAATTAGCTAAGCCAAAATTAACTAATTAGCCAAAAAAAATACAATTTTCATAAAGCAAATTGCGAAAAAAAATAAAACACAGTTAATAATTTATTTACAGTAATAAAAATGCAACAAATAAGGTTGTATTTACTTAATACACAAAAAAAATTAAACCTAGAGAACAACAAAATAAGTAAATATCACTAAATATTAAAAATAAGATAAAAAAAAATTGTTGCAACTGTAAGGTGAACCCAGAAAATTTGTGTAATAATATAAGGTAATATCGGTTGACCTCACAGAGCCGCTACGATATATAAATTTATCTGTACACAAAAAACCATAAAACGATTACAAATTGTAATCCAAGAAAAAATAAAATAAATGTTAAATTTTTCACATAAAATATGTAACGAATTAAAAAAAAACCAAGAAAATCAAAAATAAAGTTCACTTCAAAATATAATCTACGTTGTTCAAAACAATTTTCGTTGGGCGCCAAGATGAAACGCTAACCAACTAAATTACGATAAATGTTGCTGCAATTTCGCGAAGTTCGCAATTCGAACCCACAATTTCCGCAACGTAACTCAACCAGCGATCACACCAAACCACGTTGGTCGCCACTTGTAACGCTTAAAATTCCTCACGAACTTTAGCGTGAATAATTGATGTTACAATAATTTCTATCCAATAGGTGTTAATTAAAACGACGAAAAAAAGATGGAATAGGCGCCACTCGATTTCGGTTAAAAAGGAAGACGTCGTTATGAAAGATTAGACAACTCGATTAAAGGGGAAATCGAGAAATCACGAGCTATCTTTGTAAATCTTGCCGGCTAGCTTGGAAGATAATTAATTAAACAAAAAAAACCAGCAATGAGTCCAGGGCATACGGAAAATTTTGAACAACGAAGAATTTTTTTTGTAAACGAAAATAATAATTACTCAATTATAAAGCGCAAATATCTTACGCGCAGTCCCGCAAAGAATTAACAAAATAATGGCGGACCACACAAAAATGTTATCAACCATATGTTGATTATCAACCGAAACCACGGAATATTTATACAAAATGTACAAATTTTGAGAATCAAATCAATCAAATAATTAATAGTTATTACAATAAATTACCATCCAAAAAAAAATGATACCTCAAATTTCGTTGATCTGCGGCATATGCAAAATCTGTCCAGCTTCTAATCCCATAAAGGCGGAAGAGAACTCCGATAAAGTAACTCCAAAAAATTGAGTTTCTCGACCTACGGATTCGAGAAGATAATCCCAGTTTGCCACTGGATGGTAACAACTAACCAATTCTTCTCGAAAATCCGGCTTCAACAAAATTTCGCACAGCACACACACAACTACCTCGCACCAGATTCCACGTATCACCTCCAGTCCCGCGAACCGACTCCTGCGCATTTCTCGCTCGTACCAACGGTCACTGGTTCCAAACCCAAAGAATTCGGCGGCAAATTTCAAACCGTTACACCTCAGCGGCGGCTCATGGATTGCTATAATTGAGAGGGGGGTGCATATTACATTTTTCACTTTTTGTATAGGTAGTCAAACGTTTTAATTCTGTGCATCCGTTTACAGTTCAAGCGAAGTCGGATTGCCCGATATTCTGCGGCGTAATTACATTCGCATTAAACATTTTTCTGGGTTGCTAGTCCGTCTTGGGAGGGCGGCGCTCTACCGCCCTCCCCGTGCCAGCCGCCACTGGTTTTAGGTCGTACCCAGGACCTGATACTGTGCCCAACACTGCATTATTTGCACAACTTTAGGATTCGAATCCAGATCGGGATATCAAATTGAAAATAAGGACAGAAAGAATATTCAAAACTTAACTTTTAAAATAAAATAAGCAGCGAAAGAAGTTTAACCCCAATCTTTTTTCAATTATTAAAAACTTTTAGACATCTTGCTTGTTTGACAACTTTTTACTAAAAGTTTTCAGAAGATTTCTTAAAACCGCCATCGATTATTTAAGATTCCGTGTTATTTTTGTTTTCTGAAAGAGGTTTTAGAATTTATTCACAATTTTGTCCAAAAATTTTTAGTAACAATCAGCATCGATCATCAAGTAATAATCAAATTGAAAATTTTATCCAACTTGCCTGCAGAGGACGCCAGTATCGTTTATATTGTTTATTACAGATAACTGTCTTATTAAAATAATTCGCTCAACGAGAGACTATCGAGTGAAGTCATTTTTATACGTGCCAGAATTGGAATTAGGGTGCATTGAAAAATAACAAACCGTCAGCAGCACTTTTAGATTAACTGTAAAGCAAAACATCCAAAGTTTTTCCTGCTGTACAGCACTGATGAGATCTAATAAGATCGAAACATAAACATCGTTCATGTTGCTGTGGGAATATTTTCGTTGTGACTTCTTCAAATTGTCTAAATATGTTATTAGATCCCTCTGCTGCCTAAATTATTCACCTATAAAGGAGAAAATTGTTCATTTAGGTGGAAAATTCGGTCAATTGAGAAATCAAAATCTTTCACGTCCAATACTAATTCTCCCCCGGTTTATGTAAATATCTGAGCGTGTTTTCCTTGTTTTACTCCCAGGAATCGTGGATGTTTAAAAAATTTAGTTTACAACCGCTACACAGGCGGGTGCAACTTTTCACCAGTCATTTAACAGAAAATTGCTTAATAAATCCCGGTGCGTTTTAAACTTCGATGTCAATCGAACCACGCTTGAATGTAGAAAAAGTTCAGCAAATCGACAGTGAAAATTTAAATTAAAAAGTTATTAGGTTGCGAAAATTTCATGAAAATAGTTACCTTCATAGAAGGTCAAAGTTGACTGCAAAATCAAATCGAAAATTATCGACTGTGATAAATTATTGATATTATTATGGAATATCGGAAAGCTGAAAAAGCCTTCCTGCCAAGCGAGGAACGAGGAAGGAATATTCCTGCTCGTGAAATTATGTAAATGATGTTCTGTGCATGGTGAGAAACTGACCGTAAGATTTCGCATCAAATGCAGTAACAAAGCAAGGAAATAAAAAATGAAAGAAAAATAAGAACCATTAAAATTTGGCTTCCTGTTTATTAGATTATCGCGATGCGTCATACCTAGTCAGTTAATATTCATAAAAAAAAATCAACAAATATTCATAACGGTATACAAAAGCCCAACAATTCAAGGACAAAGGACAGGTGCGGGAAGTGCGACTTATTTCAGCACAATTTGTACGGGGCGTCGTGTCACCTTTCAGGACGGGAATTTCGAGTTACCTGGAACTTCCGTTAGAAGTGACCTCGATTAATTTACTAAAGAAGTTGGTCGAATCACGGAAAATTATTGTAATTTCGAGAGAAATGTGAAATCGGGATTATGAAATTCTTGACTTATTTTGAGATGCTAATTAATTTCGTGTGGGTAAATTTAAAATTGCTGCATGTTATTTTTGGTTTTCTTTATTGTTTTTACACAAACTTATACAAGTGTCTTCTGGAGAACATCTGTAGGATATTTGACTAACATTAATAGATTTTTTCCAAGTCGAACTACGTAACAAACCCAAAAAAACACTTGAAATGAAAAGTGAGTAAATAAACTTGGCGTCCAAACAAATGTCTTATCGCAATTATTTAATTAATTAATTGAATTGTTAATTGAGAATTCTCTCGGTAGGCATACCCAAGGCAACAAAGTGAATCATAACTATTCCTAGAATTTCTTATTCAATTCCAAGTATATTGATTGTAATTCACGTGAAAATGGTTAAAACGCTAAATAAATAATTTATTGAACTTTGGAATTACAAACAATAAAAATAAGTAACAATTGTATAAAACTGCAATTAAATTGTTAACAGAAGTATAAATAACTTGACTGCCTTTTTTACAGGAACATCGTTCCATAAATAATATTTTTAAAAGCACAACAAATTAATTATAAAATTACTTAATTAAAACAGTTTAAAATTTTTGCATTAATTAAACTTTGATCCTCAATGCGGAAAGTAAACATTAAAATGCAAATTATGTATTTCAAGTATTGCATAAAATAACCAACCGAAAACATCGGGAAAGTGGTGGAAAAACTTTCGAGTGAATTAGAAATTTTGAGTAAGTATTTTGAGTTGAACCCTAAAATTAAGTTACAACTTCTCAACTTATCTCACCTGCTTATAAATTGCTACCAAATTAATTTAGCCTTTAAAATTTCTACCACTTTGCTTTTAATTTGTTTACAAAGTTCGTAACTTGGAAAAATTCGACTTCATACAAACGATATAATTTTTCAATTTTCATTTGCTAGCCTAATTTTCTGGCTATGAAAAATGCTATGGAAAATGACTTTGTGTTATCTCTTCTCTTGTTCTGTAATTATTAATGTCCCAATTTTGTAATAAACAAACCAATTATCCAATTATCATTATCGGTATTTCAGATTTTCGTTCAGAAAGTATGCATAATTTGTTTCGTTTTTATTTCCTGCCAATTATTCTTCGGGGTTGAATAAGAAAATATAAAAAAAATTGAACACTTTTCCGATTTGTGATAAGTTTTTGAAGAGAAACTTGATTTTCCAAAGACACGGAAAAATCAGATAAAATGTAGGGAAGGGAGTGGTTTAGAACCAAAAGTTTGAAAAGGTCCCTTTTAGGATTCAAGGACCCGTCGAAGTGGAAATCAGTCGTGCTCTTTTTTATCATTTTTATACAGAGATTGCATCTCTCTCTGTCAGCTTCCTAAGGACATGGTGGCATCATGACGGCAGTACCTTCATGGAGCTACCCTTCCCCCCCCCCGCCCCGGGTCATGTGCTGCGTGAATCGCTATAAGTAGGATTTGTCCAGCTAGGGCTTTGTTCTGGTCTATCCATCTTGTGGAGGATTTTCCTCTCGAACGCGTTCCTTCGATTTTTTTTCATTGTTTCTGGTCTTCGTGCAATGTAGCCAAAATATAGTAAGAAGGACTTGGCTGATCTTAGTTGATAATCGCGTTTTGGCCTTTAGATCACTCAGCTATTAGCGTGTCACTTACAGTGGCGGCTGGCACGGGGAGTGCGTCGGGGCGCCGCGCTCCTAAACCAGAATATCAATTCGAAATAATGTTGTTTAATTAAGTTACGTGGTTGAACCATTTAAAGAAGTTACAAGCAGGTAATTCTAACAACTACATACATGTTTACATCTTATCAGTAGCGTACAGAAGAAAAATCTTTTATTGTGAGTACCTCCATCCCCAAAAAAAACCTCCTCCCGGATTCTATTTACACTTTTGATTGTTGACTTGAGCATTTCATTTGCAATAGGAAACCCATCAGTCGTTCATTGATTATATAATGAGGGATTTAGGCCATTCATCTGTAGTTATTACAGTCTGTTGGTAAACCTTTCTTGTTTAAGGAAATTAATGTTAATTCGCACCATTCTTCCGGCCATTTTCCGGTTTGCCATATAATTTCACAGAACGAGTGTATCACTTTTATTCCAGTCCCTCCCATCGCCTCGATGAGCTCTCCTATAATTCCGTCTACTCCAACCGCCTTTCAGCCTTTTTAATTTATTTACTACTTTCTCTACGACCTTAGGATGCGAGTTTATCAGACAAGCATTTATTGTGATCATTATCAACCTTTTAATAATGCATTTGAAGCTTTCCACATGAGTGATTCCATTAGAAGTTATTTTATTTCCAACTAATGGAAATAACTGATTTATGGGTGGGTGAGTTTTTGAAGCCATTGAATTAGTTAAATCTTATTCAGTGACGGTAGGTTGTTGTAGTGAGACTCCAGTCTAAGAGTTTTGTATTGGTCAGGGGGGAAACCTTGTTATTGCTTCCGAAAAAATTGCCTTCTTCATTTCGCAGCTTTTATCATAAGAAGCTGCTGGTCTACCCAATGCTTTACCCCACGAGCCGCCCGCTGCTTTAAGCCTATCAGGTACCAGTAAAATTTTCACCAGGCCTAGTGTCCTACCACAGGTCCTACTATAAAGTCACCCCCCCCCCCCCGCCAAATCTCACAATGCACATCTCTAGAATCATTGCACTTTATTACGTTTAGAGTAACTGCGCAGTTCACAACAAGAGTTCTGGAGGTATTTAACTGCACAAATGACTGGCATTCACAATTGCAAGTTGAAGAATAGGACTATTACTTTAAATAACACATAAAAACCGAGTTACACGAGACATTAGATGTCACCATTAATTTTATTTGTTTTCAAAATAAAAAAAAACAATCCCACAATTTTGGAATGAGTACAAAATCGAAGTCATTACACTTTTTACAAATAAAATCTTAAATAAAGCAGTACATCTGCACTTTTAGTCATCGTTCGAAATAATCATAACAAAATAAAATGTAAAAAATTAGACATCAGCAAAAATGTTTTATTCCTGTTGTTCGGCGAGTTATTCAATTACAGTGAAACGCGGTCGTTAAAAATGTCAAGTTCCACAAATTTTCCGATCAACGGCATAGCAAAATTTGCGTTGGGTAATTAATTAAGAAAATTAATATTTAGTTTTTAAAACATTCCTACTTGTTTTTTTCGGCTATAAGGGGGCCATGTTTAGGTGGACTATCTTAAAATGTGTTGATATGATTCTCGATCACAGTTGTTTGTTAAGTTTGTTTAAAAAGGGGTCATACAACTGGAAAGTGCAATAATTTAGCGAAGTTTTGGTCGATATAAATGATATAATGTTCGAATGAGACAATAATCTAAATTAAAAGTCATAAATAATTTTTTATTCAAATTTAGTTATCTAAGTGGATTTAAAATGTGTAATAATAAATAACATGACCAGAGTCAACAATAAAAATAACATGTGTTTATATATGGCGCAATAAGTTCACCGCAATTTATCAGGAATAGTTTATTAGCCAAAAATAAACCGAACGACTGATTAATTTCTATTATGTTAGACAAACCTGGAATAATTAGTACTATTTAATGTAGATAATACTGTTTACTAATTATAAATCGTATCGGCGTTAAAAAGTTATATTACGTAAATCTTAAGTAACCAAAACATGAACGTTTGGGTGTTTCTTTGTTTTCAACCGGCGCGGGTAATGGCTTTAAATTTTAATGCTTTTTAGCAGTAAACAAATTTTAGACCGTCCCTAGTTTGCTAATTATAGTCAAGGTCAAGGTTAAATTTTGATGAAAACAATTATCGCATTTATTTTTTCCACTGTCGAGATTACGGTGCAAAATTGCTATTTTATAATCGATTGCATGTTGTTTTTCTGTCCAAATTTTTCAAACTATTTTAATTTTTTAATTTCGCGAATTTGCTTTTATATTTTCTCTAGAAGTAAGTTTTATCATGTTTTTGTGTGCCGTTATTGCAAATTTACAAAAATTTCGAGACCGAGTTTCGCACTAATAAATTGGATTGACTCAATTTTGGCCGGAAACGAGCACGGAAAGTAGGCGTTTACCTACATGAGTAATCGTCTATTACTTAAATTAAGTCACGAAATGTCCATATCCTACCTTTTTTTATTGTTACTACTTTAATTACACGCAATTTCTAAATCAAAATTTGTTTATTCTTCTTTTTTTATCGCATTGCGCATAAACTATTTTAGTCTCGATTTTAGTGGTGGTTGTTACTGGTAATTTAGGTTATTGTACAACTTAACGTGGAATCCAAACCAAAGATTATTGATATAGAGGACATGGGCCTTATGTTTGTTAAAAATTGTGTCAAATATTTTGCATACCTGACTTTTTTATGTTATGGTTTTCAGAAGTCAACTAGCTGCAGTAGACTATCCGTCCAATCAGTTGGAAATGCTGGTACAAAGTAGAAATTCCAGGTTCTTCCGTGAGCAGTGGCACTCTTCCTCGGCATTAAGGAAATATCGTTAGTTGTTTATAGGATTGACCAAGTGCGCAATTGAAAAATATTTGTTTGGATTCGATCACTGACCTTAACTGCCGACTTTGCTAACTGAAAAACAAACAATAGTTATAGATGATCTTTTTAGCAGCATAATAAAAAATAAAGGATTTAAAAAATATTTAAAAAATTTACGGAAAGAATGGAATTTCACTCTTGGAAGTTTAAAACCTTAAATGGTAAGAGGTTGTTTTTGAACGCGTTGTATTTTGCGTTGAACATTTGCATAGCGTTTTCTATCTTGGCAGCTCTTAGATCTTTATTTCTCATAAGGTTTCTCATAATTTCTCATAAGGTTGTATATCTTTTTCAAATTTGATTGACCCAACTTAACCGAAAATAAAGATCTAAGAGCTGCCAAGATAGAAAACGCTATGCAAATTTATTTTTCTCCGAAAAGTAGACCAACCACAAAGAAAACTTGAGTTGTTTTTCTAACCAATCAGGGCACTTATTTTTTACTTCCCGCCCTAGGGCGCTAGATGGCTATCTACTTTTCGTATTAATAATGAAAATGATATTCAATATCTGTATTTTTAGTTTAACCTACAAATTGCACAAAAACGCTTTTCGGAAGCTAAAGAAGAAGAAGAAGAAGAATGAGTGCCTATATGAGTATTACAAGAATCACAAAATGCCCACGTGTACACCACAATTCTAGTGATCTAGAATTAGATTCTAGAGGGGTATGGAAGACCCCCTGTCACATTTAAATTGTAAACGAAAAATTTACAACCTTATCATCATCAGTATCAAGTGATTAAGAGAAGAAATTTTTTTTTAAATCCAAAAATAAGATTACGACAAAATCAAACATGTTTACCTGGGGGTATTCCATACCTCCCAGACCCCCCGGTTCAAATAGTGTTTCTAATTACTTCACTGGAAACAAATTTTAATTTTAGATTTCTTGTTTATTCCATTTGAAAGCTAATCGACAAGAGTTTTATTGAGGAAATTATTTTGAGTACATAATTATTTAACGGCGATAATGTAACCTTAAAACTGTTTTAATGATATTATTAGTGTAATAATAACAATAAAACATGGGAAAAAAAGTTGTTGGTTTTTTATTTATAAATGAATTACTGATAAATTATTTATAATTTAAATATTTAATTATTGATACATTTAATGTTTAATTTCAAGTTTAAAGGAACTCATAATCAAAATTAAAATTTCAAATTTGAATCAATTAATGAACTGTCCCTAATGAATATTACATTACGCTAAAGCTAAAAACCGAAACGTTCCATTCCGAACTAGGAATTACCTAGTATTATACTTTATTATGTTTTTATAATAGCTTTTATTTATCTGCTTACAACGCTAAATTAATCCGTTCCCCTCCAGTGCGGCCTTCAGGCCGAACAACAAAGGTGATATAATAGGTTTCATTATTTTTATTATAAAATAACAGTAGTATTCATTTACCTTCCTGTAACCCTTAGTTGTTTTATTGATCCGTCCCCTCCCCAGTCCGCCTTTAAGACTCACATCCAAGTTAATCACCTACTAGTAACCTAATAAGTAAAAAATAGTAACCAATTTTAAATCGTACTCAGAGTGAAATTACAAAATTTTCAAATTCAATAGACAAGTAAAAACAGAGGTATATTAAGTAATCCATGTACACCCCTGTCCAATAAATAAAAAATCCTCAAGTCTCACCACATAACCTCTCCACACTTAAGATACCACCTCAGTCAAGATTCAAAATAAATTAAAAATTATGTGTCAAAGTAATTTGATTCAAAAGAAGCTTTAATCGACAATCCAACTGCGAACATTAAGGCTGAAGTCTCACTGAAGCCACCGTCAACCACTGACTAAAATTCAACTAATGGAAATAACTGATTAACAGGTGGGAAGGTCTTATTTGTACCAGGTTTTAAATTGAATTAGTTAAATTTTATTAAGTGGCAGTAGGTGGTTGTAGTGTGATACCAGCCTTAAATGCAGTGTTTCCCATATATTTGAATTACTGACATTTTCAAAGTTGTTTCCGGTTTTTGATGGCGATTATCCCATCTTTTACGTTAATCTATTTAAACAATCCTCAACCTGAAATCCTGAAAAAGCATAAATTCTGCGGTTAAACCCCACGGCTGCTTACAGAGGGTTGGAGAATAATTGTTTTAGCATTAGGATTTAGTTCTACCTTCACCTCGGAGGTCCATTCGGCTTCGCTCACTGTCAATAAAACCGAACTTGTGAAGAACGCGATAGAAATTAAAAAATGGCGCCTATTTGCACTGTAATTTGACCATCATAACTGTGAACTGGACACTGACATTAACTTAAAATTTTTAATTCAAGGTTAATTAATTTTAAATAAACTAAATATTTGTTAATATGCAAATGAGTTATTTTGTTATTGTATACTTTGAATAAATAAATATAAAAGGTACATTTAAATTGTAAATTAAACTGTTAATTTTTAAATTATTTAAAATATTCGAAGCGAAGACTTCCAATTAATTTTATTATTTATAACATTGAGCATTGCAAAAAATTTATTTGATATAGGTAAATAATATTAGTTTGCCCATTCGCTTTTTGTTCTCGATTAATTATTTAGATTTAATTAAACTTGGAGAAAAAATTCTGTTGTGCTGGTAATTAATGGAATTTGGAATGGAAACAAATTATGACTCATGTGGTCAAAAAAGGAAAAAAATGTGGTAAGTCGATCAAGTAATTTTATGAATATCATCTGGCGCCCTGCCAGCAACACCAGCATCTTTATTTTGTAGGTAGCTCTGCACGACATCACCTGAGTAAAAGAATTCACGATAAATGCTGACGGTCCTTAACAACAAGGGCCTTCTTCGGGACCATTGGGGTTACTGTAAAAAATGTAATCGGCCCTACAGTTTTTGAGTAATTGATTTCAAAAAATGTTAAAATTTTTATTTTTTTAAATATATTTTTTGGCAGACCTTATAGATATAGAGCTACTGCTAACGAAATCAATTAAATATGACGGTTAGTTCTTAAGCATCCTCGCAGGTTTGAGTAGTTCTGATGAAGTTCCTAATTATAAATTATATTTTAAATATTAATTATAGTGTTAAATATTAATAACAAGCTCATAAAAGACAATAAAATTCAAGTTGTTTGTTTCAGAATAATTGAAATTAAAAAAAGTCATAGCATCAAATTACGTTGATATAAAAACGTACAAATAACTATAAACAAAACATAATAATAGAGATAAGGTTAATTATTTTAATCTCGCGCCAGCCTTTAGCAATGCATATTATGTTCCCTTGGTTGACCCGATAATCTTATCTCTGTATTATGTGTCGTCTTTATATCAACGTAATTTGATGCTATGACTTTTTTTAATTTCAATTATTCTGAAACAAACTATACCTAAGCTTTCAGTAATAGGTCGTTGCCTTCTTCAGATATTATTAACTTTATGAAATAATTTGAATTTTATTGTGTTTGATTAGCTTGTTAATTTGTAAATTATTATAATATGTAATAATTTTAATGCTATAAATTAAAAATATACATTATAATTATTATGAGATTAATTATAATTTATAAAAACTATAAATTTAAAAATTAGTGTATGCAAATTAAAAAATTTGCTCAAAACTATTTCGGAGCAGTTCCGGTGTTGACTTCGGCGACATCAAAATAGAGTAATAAAATTTGAAAAGAATTTTAATTCAATGAATTTCTAAGAAATTTCATTGCTTCGATAATTGTAAGAATGTTTATTCCTCAGGAATTTGGAGTTTAAATTAAAAAAAAATCCTGTTCAATCGAAAGAAAACAGAAAAATTTACGAGGAAATTGAGAAGAAAAGAAAATATCCAGATACGACATAAAAGTCTTATTGGGAAATTTTAACGCGAAAATGGGTCAAGGACAAGAATATCAGCCGACCATAGAAAGACATAGATGGTAAACTCCTGATAGATTGCGCAATCGGAAGAAACACGGTAATAAAGGGTACCGAAGTGGAAATGCGAAAAATCAAATTGACCACATAATCATAGAATAGAGATGTAAGGATGAAATGTAAGAAGATGGGCCATTATTCTTTTCCCACTATTAATTTGGGTAAGAATACTGAAACGCCCAGATATAGAGCAAGATTACAAATCAGAGACGAACAGACAAGAATAAAATATAAGGAATCGATGCCAGAAAACGTGATAATAGAAAAATAAGAAACCTGCAGGAAATAAATAAATAGGGGAGGTGAAACAAAGAGGAAAAGAGTGGTACTGTAACGTTCACTTTTGACTCGCCTTGTATATTGTTTCAATTTTCAATTACCAAAACTCTAACAAGCGGTCAAAAGCATTGCATTACATGCATTGCCACCAATGCCTTTTATAAAGCTAAAATTCCTATAAGTAACAAAATAAACAGGTGGGTTCCTTGCTGATTTCTCAATAAACTAATTCGAATTTCAAACGTTCTTAATACTAAACTTTACTAAGCCTTACAAAAAGGAAAGGGCTAAACGAGTGACGGGTCCGAAAGTAGTAATCATACAAACCTTCCCCTGCAGAAGGAAAGCTACACCGAACAAAAAGACTTGAGCACTGTTTAAATAATTTTCAACCACTTAATTGAATTTATAGGGATAAAACGATTCAAATCTCCAGGCTCTGCTCCAGTGGGGTTTGGGTGACATTCTCGATCGCCTGGTGCGAGTGTTCAGAGCATGCATTGCGCATGGCTACACACCGAGGGGGTGGCGTGGAGTTAAAGTCATCTTCATACCCAAACCAGGCAGGAGCGATTACTCACTGGCCAAATCTTTTAGACCAATTAGTTTGTCCTCGTTTTTCCTTAAAGCGCTGGAGAAACTATGTGATAGGAAGAGCCGTGATATGAGTCTGAGTCTCAGACCATTACACGCGCATCAACATGCATAGATCTACTGAGACTGCGCTCCATATGGTAGTGGAGCGCGTCGAAAGATCGCTGAACCATAAAGAGTCCACCCTAGGAGCGTTTATTGATATCGAGGGAGCGTTTGACAAAACTACCTTCGACAGTATAAGTGAAGCATTGCACCGACACGGAGTCCCCGCTACCATTGTAAGATGGATAAGTTTTGCACTAAGGTGGAGGGCCGTGGAGGTGGGTGTCGGAGTCATAAACATCAAGGGCATTGTAACTAAAGGCTGTCCCCAAAGAGGGGTACTCTCTCCGCTACTGTGGGTCATGGTGGCGGATAGCCTTCTGCAACGCCTGAATGAAAAAGGTTTTTATACCATAGGATATGCAGATGACTTCACCATCCTGCTAAACGGGAAATTTGAGAACATAATTTGCCAGCGTATGCAAAAAGCTCTCAAAATAATACAAGATTGGTGTATAGAGCACTCCCTCTCGGATAATTCGATGAAGACGGAGTTAATACTATTTACCAAGAAAAGAAAGCTAATGAGCATGGTAATGCCAAGCTTAATGGGAACTCCTCTGAAACTGGCTGACAATGTCAAGTATCTAGGCATAACACTTGACAAGAAGCTAAATTGGGGGAAACATCTACAAATTAAATTAAGGAAGGCGGGAATGGCATTCTGGCAGTGTCGAAGGGCAATCAATGGGACGATCATGGGGACTTTCCCCTAAGATCACCCTCTGGCTCTACACAGCCGTTGTTCGACCTATGCTTTCCTACGGTGCACTTGTCTGGTGGCCTAGAACCAAGCAAGTAACAGCGGCGTCCTCCTTGCACCGGATTCAGAGAATAATCTGTCTGGCTGTAACTGGAGTGATGCGAACCGCCCCCACTGCGGCGCTTGAGGCCCTTCTCTGCCTCCCACCACTTGATCTTCATGTGCAGGAGATGGCGGTCAAGGCTGCCCTTAGGCTTCGTAGCTGGCGGCTATGGAATGATAGGAATGGGAGCTGTGGGACATATGCGGATATTGAGGGACTACTCGGCGAGTGTACCCCTTCTGCATATAGAGTCTGACAGAATTCCCCCTAAATACGTATTCAACAGGAAATTCAAAATCCTGCTAAATCCACCAGCAACTGACGAGAATGACATTTGTTTATTCTCTGACGGTTCCAAAAATAATGTTGGATCAGGGGCAGGAATCTTTTCTGCCGAACTTGATCTGAACATGAGCATATCACTGGGCAAGTACACGTCGGTTTTCCAAGCGGAACTCATCGGTATATTGCACTGTGCAAAAACAGTCCGGGACAAAGGTATCCATGACAAAAACATTCAGATATTTACAGACAGCAGGGCAGTCCTTCTGGCACTTATGAGCCACAAGATCACCTCTGGCCTGGTGCTTGAATGCATCCGGGCCCTGAACCAGATATCAAATCAGAATGTCCTTTCTCTTCACTGGGTTAAGGGACACCAAGGCAATGAAGGTAACGAGAAGGCAGATGGTCTGGCTAAAGCCGGCTCAAATTGTCATCCCTGCGGCCCTGAACCGATGATTGTTCCAACCGTCAAAACCCTAGATACCCTTCTAAAACATCATACCCTAGAACTGCATTCCAGCAGGTGGGCCAACGAAACTGAATGTAGACAAGCACGGGCAGCGATAAAAGTACCCTCCAGTAAACATTCAAAATACTACTTGAAGTTGTCCAGAGTCAATCTACGGATAATTGCTGGGATATTAACTGGACACTGCAAACTGAACAAACACCTTAACACGCTGGGAATCGTAGATGAGCCAACGTGCCGGGGCTGTAATGAATCAGACGAAACAGCGGAGCATGTGCTCTGTCACTGCCCAGCTCTAGCGTCAAAAAGAGGTACCATGTTGGGGGACTTCTGGCCTGACATGGCCAGAATTAGGGGCATCTCGCCTGCCAGAATCCTGGAGTTCATCCTTCAGCTGGGATGGCTCGAGGAGTGAAGGGGCGGGGGCCACTAAAATGGAGGTAGTACAATGGGCCCGGTCTAGTGGCCTAAGTGCACGTGGGGTCTTCGAACCTACCCTCCTACCTAAAATCCAGGATCCAGAATCCTTATTTTCATAGGAAGACCACTACTGGAATGGAAAGTGGATGTGATCGAAGATAATATACAACGTCTACAGGTTTCACATCGGAGAGACAAAGTAAGAAATAGGAAGGAACGGAAAAAGATAGTAAACGAAGCCATGGGCCTGCAAGGCCTTTAATGCTATTTATTATACTTGCATATGCGAGGCAGTGAGAGGGAAAGTGGAGTAACCCCAAAATTAAAAAAAAGAGTTAATGATACCAAACGACATTGTATCAAATCCATTGACGTTTGGTATCATTGACTAATTTTCAAAAAATTTGTGGGTTAGTCCACTTTCCCTCTCACTGCCTATATGTAAATTAAAAAATTAATGTAAGCAAATTAAAAAAATTTGCTTGAAACAATTTCGGACCATTTCCGCTTGTTGACTTCGACGACATCAAAATAGAGTAATAAAATTGGAAAAGAATTTTAATTCAATCAATTTGTAAGAAATTTCATTGCTTCGATACTTTTATGCAGGATGTTTATTATAATAAACCCTCAAGAATTTAGAGTTTGTAAATAAAAATATCCTGTTCAATCGAAAAGACATGTTTTGTACGATTACCGGAAAACTAAATAAATATGCATGGAAATTCATGGCTAGCAGTATGAAATATGAGGTCGGAAAAGCTACGAAGGGAAAACCAATGTTCTTAAACTCGATTTTGAATTTAAAATCGTATTATTGAGATCAATCATTGAATAAAGTCGGATTTGGTGCAGATATTGAACAATACGTTATACAAATATCCTGTCAAATTTAACAACACAAATTTTTCATGTTCGTCTAAAATATCTTCTTCATATTGCATGAACTCAGATCTCCACTATTTGTAAAGAAAAATTGCGCGTACTTTTGAAAGAAAGCCTTAATTATTCAAACTACAATAAACGGGTATATAAAAGCAAGCATCTTATAATTTGAATAAGAATTACGACACCTGGTTTAAGATTTCTATGGGTGCAATTTGGATGACTGAATGGACACGTTAAATTTGAATCGCATAATAAAATTTCCAAATCCAAGGACATCGTCTTAATAATAATATGGGTCACGTATATCCTTTTGTCAGTTTCATCGGTGCGCAATAAAGCTCTAATCAACGATTTTGTGGCCACCTTTCAGCACGTCGATTCAATTTTACCACCGAATAAAACATAACAATGCTGCGGGGAAGTACACACAGGACATTTTTTTGTACACTCCGTATATGGAACGGCACTAGAAAAGCTCTTGAATTATTGCTGATCCTTATAAGATGATTAATATTGCGTATTTAACGTAATTGCTTACATTATGTGGAATTATGTCATTATTATTATGTATATGGAGAATCATAACAAATTGGCTATTCAATTTATTTATACGTGTGTATATGGTCTAAGCAGATAAATAAATTGCAAATTAAAATTTGAAATAATGCAACACGGAACTATTTTTAGTCAACGAAAATTATATATTTTTTCCCAAAAATGGATCCACCGCTTAAGAATCCGTAATTGGGTTATGCAAACAGGTGAGATAATGGATATACCTTTGCTGATGACGGAAATATAAACATTATTGTAAACATATGGTTGCATGGACTGGTAAACCGCTGATCAAGATCATTGAACCAAATCTATTCCTGGTGGCAGTTGTAGTAATAAAAAGTGCAATTTGTCTACCTGTTCCTATTGTGTACTCTTACTACATACAGTAAAAGCAAAGTCAAATGCCAGGGCTGCTCATTAATTTTAAGTCTTCCGTGACCACAAAAAAATGGACGACTGCATATCGCATCAAAGGAACCTTGGAGAAGAACGGCATCTCCAAGCAACTTGGCGAATATTTCGGAAACATTTGTTGTTCGTTACCAGCCGGTGCGCTAAAAAGTACCTACAGGAAGTTCGTAAGATCAAAAATTTATTGTTAAGCTTATTGAATATCACTTTTGCGGTTCTGGTTTCAAATTTGTCGGTCCAATTAGCAATTTCAATGAGGAACCAGTTAACAACAACTATTCATAGTTTATTTGCAGTATTTTGCAATGGTTCATTGTCCCAAGTTAACTTAAATTGCGTAGTACTTTTCTATTCAAGGCCAAATTACTCAAGCGCTTTAAATTTGGCCACAAGTGAAATCATAGTCAACCTACCAACAATAAAAATCTTGGACGGTTATTACCAATATGTATTATATCATCGAATACGTGTCAGGATCATTCATCGATAACTGGTGCGGTACCATATCGAACGATTGACTTAATAATTTGTTTGTAAAATTCAAAAATAAAATCCTGTTTATCCAGTTTCTGCATCGCCATTTGTATCTGCAAAAACAAGTTCGTATGAACTCGCGTCTCGTCTGATGCAGCTGAATACATTCACGTTTCTCGTATCGAAGAATTTTTATTTAATTCATAATTAAGCATAACATTTATTTGAATTTTAGGCGCAACAAAGTATCGGACTCTTGCAACTTTTTAAACTTGCCAATTATGCAACGCGGATACACGTAGTCCATCTAGTATAAATAATGGATTATTATTGGTTGGCCAAGAATGAAAAGAAGATTAAAAAAATTGCAAACAAACGCACAAAAAAATTAAGGAACCCGTTAACCTTGGATTCTTCTTTTTTACATAACAGGACCCTGATGTGCACACCTCTAAACTTACGTAAACAATAACTTTATCAAATCTCAGCTCAGAATCAACAAACTGACGTATCAATTTGTAAAAACCGCAAACTCAATAATAAAATTATTAAACTTTATATTTCTTTAAATGGCAGGGATATTTAAATAGTTTGATCTTGAAAATTCGGTGAAATATTGCAGTTTTCGGATAGGAGTGCTCTAATGCTTCAATTAACCTTATAATAAATATTCGATATCGTAAATAAGAAGTAGTAATGTTTCATTATGGTAATACAAATAAATCATCATAATGGATCAGCTATAAAAGGCTCCTACACACGGTCATGCCACGATTCGCGAACCGGTTTCGGTAATAAGTCGTAGTGCACTGCTAGGCTGGTATATACAACCACATACAACCATGCTCGTGTGAATTCGTTCCTAATGGTTGTTGTAGTTGTCTCAGTAGACTTACTTCGCATGCGCCAGTCATCCAGGTGAGTTGTCAAGCCTAACATCAATCACGATCAACTTGACAAGATGCACACACGATCAGTTTGGCATGCATAGTTCGCTGAAACTTGACATGACCGTGTGTAGGGGGCTTTCTAGGAGATGCAAGGCTCCGAAGCACCAGAGTTGAACATGCTCAGTGACGGATCTAGTGATTTTGTCACGGGGCCCTTTTGTAGTTGTATTCAGTATACGGTGTAAATTAATACTGAAAGAATACCAAAAAAATTCAGGCATAACCTAAAATTATTTCTAAATGTAAATTGTTTTTTAGCTACATGAGATCTTTGTGAAATAAAGTTTGTCAAAGTGACAGTTCTTTAACATTTGTGTTCAGAAAGGTTTACCATTTAATCATGAATAAATTAGCACTTGAACAACGCTACCAAATTGTGGAAATTTATTTTTAAAGTCAGAGTTCCGTTCGTGAAACGTATAAAACTCTTCGCCCATTTTATGGTCGACATAATCGACCTTCCGAACAGGCTATTGGTGCGGCGATGGATAAAATTCGTACCACTTCTTCATTGCATGATGTAAGACCACCAACAAGACAAAGAAATGTGCGTGCCGAAGAAACTATCGCTTCTGTGACTGACAGTGTACAAGAGAACCCAACATTTCAATTCGCCATCGTGCTCAACAACTTGGGCTTTGTCCGTCCACTATATAGACAATTTTACATCAAGATCTTGGTTTACATCTTTACAACATCCAGTTGGTTCAAGAATTGAAGCCTAATGATCATCAATTGCGTCGTGCGTTCTCAGATTGGGCTCACAACCTATTGGAAGTAGATCCATTTTTTTACCGTCAAATTTTGTTCAGTGACGAGGCACATTTCTGGTTGAATGGGTATGTGAACAGGCAAAATTGCCGTATATGGACTGAGACCAATCCAGAACATTATCTTAAGACTACATTGCATCCATTAAAATTGGCTGTTTGGTGTGGAATATACGCCAACGGCATTATCGGTCCATATTTCTTTCGAAATGAGGAAGGAGCTACCGTTACGGTGAATGGTGTGTAATATCGACACATGCTCAATACATTTTTGTTTCCAAAAATCCAAGAGTTAAACATCGACAACTTATGGTTCCAACAGGATGGTGCTACGTGCCACACAGCCACCGAAACCATCGATTTATTAAAAGGACATTTTGGTGACAGCATTATTTCAAGAAATGGTCCTATCAATTGGCTTCCAAGTTCATGTGATTTGACGCCTCCAGATTATTTTCTTTGGGGGTATATTAAATCCATGGTTTATGCTAACAAACCAACAACTCTGGAAGCATTGCAGGTCAATATTCAGCAAGCCATTTGGCCAGAAATATTGGAAAAGGTGGGCAAAAATTGGTCTGATCGGATGTGCTTCGTAGCGATTAGTCGAGATCGTCCCATGCCGGAAATCATTTTCAAATCATAAATGACATTAAATTTACTTTCATAAAAAAATAATTAAAAAACATTCCATCAATTCTTTAATGTTTTATTTGAGGCCGTGAGCGCAAGAGTGGTGTAACCCTCAAATTGCCAAAATTGGGTTTTTTGGTGTAATGCCTCTGTCTTAGTAATACCTTTGAAATAAAATCGATGTAACCAACATTATTGTAATATTCTAATAAATGGAAGCCATACAATGTTTTTGCATTCCATAAATGTAATGCATATTTCAAAGCTTTTAGTGGTGAATATCTGCAATAGTTATATTTGATGGTTACACCACTCTTGCGCTCACGGCCTCATTTCAATTTGAAGTTCTCATGCAGCTAAAAACACACCGTATATAATAAATGATCCATTTATAAGGAAACGTTGTAGTTATAGGCCTTTCATACTTAAACCTAATATTTTTCAAGTTAGGACCGTATGACACGATACTTATTTTCATCCTTAATTGTATCCGTCGTTGTCGTTGTAATTTGTCGTTGTCCAGACAACGACAAAGACAAAAGTCCGCAGTGCATAAGTGCATATCTTACATTACATTCTTACGTTGTATTCCGTTATGTTACTTTTTTAGTATAAACCGACCATAAGAAAGAAAATAAGGACCCCTTAGTTTAGTACTTTTTCTTGCATTTTCCGAACGAAAGTTGATGGAAATATAGGAGAAAACACGATCTTGTGTGATGTTTTATTCAAATTATTAGTCCAATATTTTGTCCTATTGTTGTGCTTATAGTTTAAAAACTAACAATAAATTTTCGTAACCTTTACCAAGCGCGTAGAGCGTAGACCATTTTTTACTTGCTTTACTTCATGTGAATATGCTATAAATTTTTTTGATTTTAATTTATTAAGTTTTAAAATTAATTTTAAACAAAACAAAACTATTAACAGAATTAAATGAATTATTACCATATTAATAGTTATTTATAGTTATTATTATCACATCCATGTAAAATAATAATGTACATGGAAGATGCTATTTATAAAGAAAACAATGCTTACAAAAAAACAAGAAGAAAAATAAGAGAGAATAAGAAGATATAAAAAATAATATTTGTTTAATTCTGTATTTTTTAGTTAATGGCTTTGTTTAATAAATTAATGTTTATTTATAGATTTCTTACGAAACCTTTTTAATTAATTTATTTATTAAAGTTTTTTTGTTACCTTCTATAGTATTTTTATGCAAGAAACTGCATAATATTTTGTTAAAAAGTTATAACTCTTTTTAATAATACTTTTTACATAATACATAATACAGTTAAAGCTCCTTATTCACGGTTTCGTTATTCGCGTTTTCAGTATTCGCGGATTTAAAAAATGCAACCACTTCTTGTATTCGCGGTTGAAAATTTCGTTATTCGCGGATCAAAAACTAACAATATACAATGTTTGTACTACTTCAAAGATTTATAATTAAAATTACAATTTCGCACTTTTAAAATGATATCTTCTGTGTATTTTATCTAAAAGAATTCAGACACTTGCATTGCAAAATTGTGTTGGAACATAATTACATACTTACGAGAAATGATATCATACATTTTTGCTAAAGAAATGCTTATTATTAACAAATCTAAAAGTGATTCGCAAGATATTCAATTACAAATTAACACCACTCACCTATCAAAACAAACAAGTAGGCGTCCAAGTATTTATAAAGAGAAAATATTATTGTGGCTAAACCTAACGTTCTTGGACAAAAGCAAAATTTTTACCGACAAGGTGCTATCATTTGATATAAGCTGTCTTGGCCGCTATCGTACTTGTTGAATTGTTCAACTTGCCATTCGTTGCATGAACTTTGATTAAATAATACGTGTCTCTTGCATTTATTTTGATATATTTCTATTTTATTTTCTAACCTTGGAACGTATCCCCTATATTCCCATACAAATTACCATTCCATATTCACGGTTTCTGTATTCGCGGCATTGTTATGGAACGTATCCCCCGCGAATAAGGAACTTTAACTGTACATAATACTAATTTAATAATTTTAATACATACTGGCTGAGCCGAAAACTTTTTGATCTCTTTTTAATAAATTTATAACAGAGTAATAAATTTATTTGAAAATTAGTAACTCAAAGACTATGAAGTTTACCTATATAACACCGTAAGTAAAAATAGAAGAAAATGGAACAGCAGTGGCGGCTGTAGCGGTGGGGATAGGGGCTTCCTTAAAAATTAATCCGCCACCCTATAGTCAACCCTGGGAAAAATGTAATATTTTTGATTTCTGAAGAAGGCCGCACTGAAAGAACGGATCTTTGGCTAAATTTTGTGTTACAGACCGACATATACGCAGCAAATTTAGGCAGTTTTAATATAATTATGTCGAGAATGATGATGATTTAGGCTTTCGCCGTCCTAGATGGCGCTATTAAATGAAAAGGCGAAATAAATGGCTTGAGCTCCAATACCTACAAAAAAATAATATTGCGACAAAATCAACGAATAATTAAATGTGTACCTGGGGGGTATTCTATACCCCCCAGACCCCCCGGTCGCAGATAGTGTTTTATCAATACTTGAATCATTTTGAGACACCCTTTATAAGAAATTTGTTTATTCCATTTACCTATAATCAGTCGACAAGAGTTTCATTGTGGAAATAACGAAATTAATCAAATCACCGTGTGCCCTTGACCACAAAATCAGGCTTAATATACTATTTTCGAGTTTTAATGGTCCACCGTCCTTCCTGCATCGTGAGTTTCCCTCTATATGTTCACAGCAAACTCTCGGATCTTGGAGGGCTTTCTTCTTTCGTCTTCTTTTTGACGTAAGGACTTGGCAGTAACCGAGCTCATTCATTTCTGACCTATAAGTTCCACTGTAGGTGTGCATTTATTTTATTCGCAGTGTACAAAATCAATAAAATTGTTCTCAGATTGATTTGAGAGAGTTGCAAATGTATTTCCGTTATTACTTACTAAGCTAATTAATTTTTCCATCTTCTAGCACGGTGTTCTGATTTGGTTCTTTTATGTGGACGTTAAAGGCTTTCCAATTGACGTAATGAACGGCTGAAGACCACGGGGGACTTATTGGTGCAAATCTCCATCAGTTTTTTAGTTTCCTTCACTATTAAGAGCATTACATAAGGAGATGTCTTCACCTGCTCAACTGTCTGTTATTAACAGAATTTATTTCTCTTGAACGAGATATCAAACGTACTGTAAAATAGCACCGATATTCAACAAAGGTAGCACCTTGCCTCGAAACAGACAAGCAGACTTTGAAAACTGCCACTGATAGAGCAAGGACGTTGTAGTTACCAGTTTGGCACTGGACCAGAAAGACAGTGGCGCTGGGACCTAATTATGATGGCTTAGAGTCAGATGGCATTCCTTAGAGAGCAGCTCTATGACCTGCTCATTGCACTATACGACACTAACTAAAAAAGACGTCTACAACCATTTTAATTGAGTTCTAGGTAACTAAAAGAGTTTGCTCAGTGCACTATTCAATAATTTAAAATTCTGAGAGCCATCTGCATCTCATTGTATATAGCATCTTCTCAAATTTTCCATTGTAAAAACGACTGTCCAAATCACCAACTCCAGTTTTCAAACTAGAATATCTGGAGTCTGTATTAGCAGACATTACTTGCTCTCTCTCTATCTCCTCGATGTTCCGCTGTTTAATGAATACCTTGAACTGCCATCTATTAACACAATTCAAACAAACTATGTACATATTTTAGTATTTTACATCTCATGCGAATTGTTCTGCAACAGTGCACAACGAAGGTAGATCACACTTTGTCTTTTTATTGCAAATTCGTAATGTTCGACCTTGGAATTTTGCAAAAATATCTTAATTCTAGCACTGCATGTCTTTTCCTTGACGTACAAAGCTAATTAAGTTCCTGGTTCTCACACTCGCGACGCTTTGCTAATTCAATTGTTTTGGAGAGAATGAAGATACATAAATCTTTCGTTACACTAAAAACTCGAGTTTTCTTTGTTATGTAAATATTTTTCGGGCTACGATAATTAAAACACGCCTACGATATTGGGATAAGATTATACACCTATAGTGGAACCAGATAGTTACGCGATTAGCCAAAAAGTTTATATGTTTCTGTTGACTTTTTCTAGGATTAAGTTCACCTTAAGGCAATCTCACCCCAACAGATAACGAAAAGGTAAATCATTCGAAAACTAACAGGATTTTGGAAGATTCGATGTTGAAATTATTCATTCGATTGCAAAACTATTGAACCAATAATACTTTTGCAAAGGGCAGATGTTGGATGTAATCAGGCAAATGTGTATGAAATTAATTTTGTCAACAATAAGCAGCTCGGAAATGTTATTAAATTTAATAATAATAATTAATTTCAGTTTATTCGTGAGGATAAAAGATTTTTCTCGTTTCAGTCTACTACAATCGAACGAAGACAGGTAGGCAAGTAATTAGAATGACAATCAAAGTACGTAAACATTGGAGCGTGTGATTTAATTAACATTAAAAAAGAAATGCACTAACCAGATTTATATTAATTAGAAACATTACATCGTTCTAATTGCGTTTGACGTGGAAAGGCAAATCGACAAACGGAGCATTAACATAATTATTTTTAACGCATGCAAATGACAGGTCAGGAATATATCCGTTAATGATAGGCCTTAACACCACTTTTTTAGAGAAAACAAATTGATGAATATAAAGCCTTGCACGCACCGCATAATTATTATCGTCGAAGGTGTTGTAGGTACGACTTTAATAAAATAATTGCTCGTTTTAATCTGTTTAATGAAAGCAAATCACCACCGTGTAAAATTGCAATTAGCAAAATTAATAAACATCTTGCCGGACACAATAATCGATATTCGAACTAAAACCTGCTGGAAACAAATATCTTTTCATTTTATAAATTCCAAAGCAAATAAAGGCAAGCTCGCTTATATATTTTTAAATTATTTACAAAGCGCATTTACTCACGGAGCGATCATTCAATCCACCCTCTTTCTGGGGAGGTATGATATTTGTTCCCATCAAGTAGGGGTCTGTTTGCGCGGGGAATTTAAAAAGAAAAAAAGCTCATTTTAGTTAAGTGTAGAACCGTTCCATTCACTACACTGCCAGGTATTTATACGAGAGCACTTGAACTACTTGTTCTATTTCAAGTGGTCGTTATTCAAGAAAGAGACTACTACGTACCTAATTTAAATACTTTAACAAATGCCGAAGAGGGAATTGCAAAATTTATTTAAATTCGGCGATTAAGTGCTAAAATTCCGTGAATGGAAGGGCAGTGGGCCCGATAATACCCCCCGAGGAACGCCACACGAATACTGCATTCATTAGACCATTTTTTGTTCAATTACGAGAATTCGATTACTTCCAGACCGAGTAAACAAAAACCCTATTAAGAACCAATATTGATACATTAAAATTTATAAATTTCAAACAATGTAAAATCAGATAATACCAAAAAATCCATTAACAATCCACACCTCAATAACCACGTTCGATCCAATTTAAGAAGTAAAGAGTTAAAATTAATGAGATTTCCTATTAAGCGTGTAATTTTTAAATTATAACGGGCATCCCTTTTACCTATTAGTCGCAATTTCCAGTCAAAATTATCAAAGATTGATAGCTTTCCTCTTAAAAAAATTTTAATTTAGCGACGATACTTTAAGTGATATTAAAAAATGCTACCCAGCATTCGGACACTTGAAAGGGAAGTAATCAGTTTTAATTATTTCGAAATTATTCATCCGACCGTTTTTAAATAAATTAAGTGGATCGACTAATTCGTCAAGGACAAATTACATTTTTTATTAAAAATCGTAAAAAAATTTTAAAGGATTTTATTCGCGTATTTTACCTAATTGCGGGAATTATGAGCACTTACGTGCATGCGTAGCGGGCTACAAGGTGGCGAAAATTACAATTTGTGGTTTATAAAATCTTTTCAAAAATGATTCACAAAGAAATTTCGATTAATAGTTACTCAAATTTAATTATTAGCATTATTTTTGGGTTGTCGAACTAAGTAGCTTACAATGGCATTTTGTGTTCCTCTTTGGTTTACTCAGTGGCGTAACTACCGGTTATTAGTTACGCTACTGGTTTTAATCCATCAGTTGGCGGAGAAACAGTGGTGGATCTCGGATCTTCATAGAAGTTAATGAAGCGCAGTGGGGCTTCAGAGCTGATGCTATTAAATCAAATACTACTTTAATTGATTTTTAAGTTGAATATCTCTTTTCGGGGCTGTTATTAGTATCTAAAAAATTCATATTTAGGAAATCTGATTTTTTCCTCAATCAGGCAATGACGCGCATGAATGGACTAACGAGATTTAAATACCATTAATTGATTTACAGGGTTTGTCCGAAAAGGAATGTCAGTGAGTCGATTAGAAGACATTTATTGATCCGATCGGTACACTACATTAAAAGGTTTCAAAATAGGCTCCTCCTGCGTCAATACATCGCTTCCGGCGAGATTTCCAGGCATCAAAGGCCCGGAATGTCCTTTAAGAGTCTTGGTGCAAGCCCCTTTGACTTTGTCAACTGTCCCGAAATGATGTGCTTTCATAGGAGTCTTCAAGCGCGGGAACAAGAAGAAGTCGGGGAGAGCTACGATAGAACTGTAGGGCGGCTGAGGAATCGCTGGGACCTTTGAATCGGCCAGGAAACGGCCGATCCTTTCCTCAATCGACCGCTGGATCGCGGCTTGCACGGGAGAAGAAAACGAGGTTTTCGGAATTGCCTGTCCTTACTCACCGGATGCTCAGAGACGACTGAGCGATCGCTCGTGCATAAACTGACGCCTCCCTCCACCGATCCGCACCGCTCCGAACGCGCTGCGACGTGCACACTGACATTACTTTTCGGACAAACCCTGTATACGCTGGATATTTCATTTCAGGGCTATTAGCAGTATTGGAAAGATTTATAGATAGATTCTTGAATATGTTTTAGGCTTCTATACAAAGTATAACAAGAAGCCTTATGATCTGGCTCCGTGTCTGTCCGTCCGTCCGCATAATTCAAATCTAATCAGAATTTATATATATTAAGATAGGTTACAAAAATATCCTGTGCTTTAAGATTGTAATTTTCAACCTATATAGTAGACTTAATCCGATGATCTGACCGATCAACGGATCAAGGTACGTATCAACGGATCAATGTATCAACGGATTAAGTTATCAAATTAACGAATAAAATTTATTGTCATATTTTATCTACTATATTTTTCTGAAAAAAAACGTAAAAAAAGGCTTCTATATACAAAGTACAGCAAGAAGCCTTATTTTAAGTTGATTTTGAGTAGCCTGCCTTCCTTTAAGGAATCTCGATAATCCATTCATGCGCGTCCCATAGGGACGCGCATGAATGGATTATCGAGATTCCTTAAAGGAAGGCAGGCTACTCAAAATCAACTTTCCTTTCCTTTGCGAATTTTTGCACTATTTCAATACAAAAACATGCGCAGGGACCTACATAATAACTGTGTCAAATTTGGTTCCGATCGGTCAAACGGTCTAGGAGTCTATAGAGAACATAGTACTACACGGAGTAGGTCAACTCGGCAAAAGGTACAAGGGATAGGTTAATCCTACCGGTCAACTGGGCAAATGAAAACCAGAGGCCGTTTTAATTATGGGTCAGCTCGGCAAACGCGCTGAATAATGCTATTTCGAGGGTCTCTCACATCCCGGTTGCATTTATCCCGGTTTCCTTGATCTGTCGCGCCTCTCGTATGTTTAGCGCCCGCCGCGTAGCGGCTCGGAGCACGAAAAACCGCCCGGAGATGCGGAGCATCGGAGGGTAGGTTTTTTGATGCTCACAGTTCTGGCCAAGCCAAAATTTATTACTTTGCCGAGTTGGTCTATGTATTTCCAGGTAGAAAATTTGGACCCGGATTAAATATCTGACCATTTGCCGAGCTGACCTACACCCGTACTACATACATCCATTTTTATATAATATAGTAAATGATAATTACCAACCGCAAAAAATTTAATTAGTGCAGATTATCTGGATCCTTCTATATCTTGTATAGAGCTGTATAGAAAGCCTAGGATCTGCCGCAAAAAGCGAGATCCACCTTGTTTATTAAAAAAATCGGACCTTTTCCATCAGATACCGATGAGCATGAATGGATTAACGAGATTCGAATACAGTTGATAAACATTTTCTTTAATAAAATATATAATAAACCTTTAATAATAATAAGATAGATATAATTTTTCATATTTTTTCTTAACCGAGATACACTTTTTTGGGATCACCCTGTATGAACTGCTTCCAAAAATAAATCTGCGCGCCGATATAACGGGGGCATTTGACGATACACGTCAAAAGACAGATATTGATGAGTTTCTTTCTAGCTGGATTTCTCTCATTTGTAACTAAAACAGGGGTGCCATAGCATATTTAGCTTCGGACCCCAAAAAAGCAAAATATCCATTGGATGAGTCTTTTATTCTATCCCAATTATACGGTGGGTAAGCAAACGTTCATTAATAACTACAAGCAGTTACGTGAACGTGTGTAGCGGACTTAAGCTGGCGAATATTCCAATTTATATGTTGATAAATTTAGAAAAACTAACCGCAACGAAAAATCAGTTAGTTACTGTGGTAATGCGATTTTAAAGTTAGCGAATGATATAAGGGCGTAATTTTAACGTATTTTGGCGTTAAAATTCGAATCTGATATTTTTGTAAGTCGATCACAAATTTATGACCGTGGCGCGCATTTAAAATCATATCGTAAATTTTTCAAATGCACCGCTGGCTGTGGAAAATAAAGCAAAAACAAACTTGTTTTCGTGTACTCTAAAACTCGCTGTATTGTTAAAATCTGATTTATTTTTTTGTTTAACTTTTAGAACCGACAAGTAAATAAAGAATTTTAAAATCTATATTGCCGGTAGTTAAAATGAAAAATTTCGGTAACAATAAAAATTCGCGTTAGTGTATCCAACACGAATAGTCGAACACAAAGCCATATATTTCAAGAAATAGCAGGAGTTGGAAGATTTAAACAGCTTTTCTATTTTAAAAACAAAATTCTGGTTTTACGATACGGATAAAATCGGGAGTGATGTTTTAATCCGTTCTAAAAGTTGGAAAAACAATAATTTTGTTCCTATAAATTTGCTAAAAAATTCAATTCGGTTTGCAATTGAGAAGGTTTCTTGTGTAATCTCTCGTTGGCGAAACGGAATAAGCTGGAAAATTCGTTCAAGCGCAAGGAGATATCACGCTGTGTGTATGGGTCAAAGTTTGAGAGTTTGTATACGTTTGGCTTTTATTCGCGCAAAGGGGAGAAATTTCCTAAGGGACATATCATATTGTAAGGTCCCGATTATTCATCTTACGCATACCATCTGCCAAAAGGAGTGATCAAAAAGGAAAACGAAATCTCAATAAGAAGCAACAGGCTCGACGAGTAACTTTTAAATTGTCTCGTAAGTCATCCACTTTGTTCACTCCGCATCTCTCAAAATTCAATTTTCTGTGTCGAAAAACTACGAGATGTAAATAAAAATGACAAAATGCTTATAAAACTATTTCTTTTGTCAGCAACGAATGATATCATTCCAGATTTGTCAGCTGCAGTTTTAAAAGACTGATTTTCTTAGAACTGCTGCTCGACACAAATATAAACTTTACGGGTATCCAAATAGCATGAAGACTTTCTGCAGTTGGGGCTTTTATTATTAGCAACTACCTTCTTGTGAGTCACTTTAAAGCGAAGCGGACACCAAGTTTAAAGCTAAACTCGAACTTAGGATAATAAACTTTTTATTATCCTAAAGCAATTTATTCCGCCTTCCAGTTTAGTATCGCCATCTTTTGATCATTTTTTAAACTATGACAGGTGAAATCCAAAATTTCCAAAAATTCCATAAGGTTTGCCTATCTGAGATACGAATTTTAATTGGGCGAATCTATACTATAATAAGGAGAACAATAACTTTCTGTGCTTATGGTACTTAATAATTTCCCTATACACAAGATAATCACGATAAAATAGGGAAGAAAACAAAAAAGCCTAACCGTGCTAGTGATTTGATATGAAGTCATTACCGAATAAATTCATTCAATATTGAGGTGAAAAGCCGAGCAACTACGGCTTACACTTATGATGTTCTGTGTGTGATACAATTATAGTAATATGTGACAGTGGCGGCTGGTACGTGGAGGGCGACGGGACACTTTTATTTACTTGTTTATTCAAAATTATTACTTTTTCACAGTTGCTTTTTCCATTTTGGATAGGGGGTATATGCGCCCATTCAATTTAGTTATTAGATATTTGTATTAGTTGTACGCAGTACCCGAGTCATTGATTTTATATATCAATGCCCGAGTGGATGATCCGCTCTCTCAGTGCGGCCTTTAGGCCGCACAACCTGGGCAATCACGAATTAGTGCGGCCTTAAACGCCGCATATTGCTCATAATAAATATCTCATTTAGTTAGCTTTTAGCTACGAACGTGAAAAAGTTACGGTGAGGCCTTTAGGATGCACAACTATGATAATGATGAGATGAAAAGCATTGGATAAATAAATGAGAAAATAATTTATATTAAAATAATTCTGAATCCAAAACGATTTCTTACGTAATTGCAAGGAAATCCAACGCTGTTATTAGGTATTTGTGCTTCTGTTGGTGGTAGACACCACTCGCACTGATGATTGGGACCCTCGTCATTCTGATTCCAACCCTTAGGGTTAGCCGCCCCTGTATCAACATGAAGAAAAAACATAATCTAACGTCCCATTTATTTTTTTACATGCATGACATCCTGCCGTCCTGTCTGGTCAGTATTAAATACTAATGTTTATGTAAGTTAATCGCTTGGGGGGAGGGGGTGAATAAAATAAACTGAAAGGGTTTCTTCAAAGTTCTTCTGAAATAGTAGGGGAAACCGACGTTATTAGGTACTTGTCTGAACTTAGGACTGTCTCAAGCGAGAATATCAGTGGGTTCATTTTTTGTCACCAACTTCAAAAAGCTGCAGTGCGGCCTTTAGGCCGCAAAATCATAATAGACTCGTACTAGTAGAAAAGTAATGAATAAATAAAGTGGAAAAGAATTCATACAAAAATAATTAATTCTGAATCCAAAAAATAATTTTTTTTATATTGCTAGCCATTTAGAACTAGGGTTGCCAGACGTCGCGTTTGGTAAATGTCGCAGTTTGCTGGAGAAGACAGAGCCTAAGTTGCACTCTACCCAAGAGAAAGTATAAAAATTGCAACAAAAAAAGCAAAAGAGTTTAGATTTTAATAAACTGCCATCATCGGACTAAGTATTAAAAATTTGCAATTAACATCAATTATGGAAATACATTAAGATTGATAAGATTAATCTTTGAAATTGGGAGGAGCCTAAATTAGACGCCCATCGTAAACGCTGAAAATTGATCGCAATTGAGCAATAAAAATCACAATAAATCGCGGCATCTCATCCACCTATAGCCCCCACCCCCTGTTCCAGAGCGTGATTGCCTTGGTTGTGCGGCTTAAGGCCGCACTGGAGAGGAGATTAACGGATCAATTTAGTATTTTAGACACACAGATAGATAAATAAATTAATAAAAAGATAACTTGAGCTTAAATAAATTAAGGCTATTAAATTAAGTTTTAATAATCAACTCATGAAATTAATATTAAAATAAAATTTAAAAATTGACAATCTAGCCAACCTGTGTAGTTGCTAGCGTCATTTGTTTGTTCCGATTTGTGTTTGGGGGGGGGCTTAATACAATTCAATTTTCTTGTTTAACTGACTTGATTATCAACGGCGACTCGTGGTTTGCTATAATTAGAGGGGGGGGGGGATCAAATTAAATTTTTTATTTTTTAGTAAAATGTTTAAAATCCGTGCCGCACACCTTTTCTGGTTCCGCACGGCTTTTGTGCGCGTAAAAATGCTTAGATAGGGACACAGCTTTATGGTTGTAGTGTGAGTTGAAAGTTGACAGTGACGACTCTAAGCGGGGCAGAGCTTCCAGGAGCCCAGATTTTAATTTTAATTGGGGTTAACTAAAAGCGCCTACTTTCATAAAAATATAGCTATAAAATAAGTTATAAGTTAGCTTAGCAACCGGTGTCCGCCGAGCTTCAAAGTTATAAAACTTCTTTGTCGTGGTAACTGAATTACAAAATTTTCCAGTACAAAAAAATTAAAACGCTTTTAAATTTCATCATCTAAAAGCTTCCATATTTGCCCGAAATCCTCATCGGTCTGTCGGATTCGTGTTTTAATTCAAAAATATGGTTTTATTGTCCTTCCATATCGCGTACGAATGAGAAACGCAGAGCACAAAAGAACCTTTGGTTAATATTTTTAAAAGCCCTCCAAAATTACCTTAATTAGAGTTTTGCGCGTTCAAATTGGCGATGGAACGTTAAAATATATTTTTGGTTTTATCGAAAGTTTGGATGAGGTTAAAAAGTAAATCATATATTGCAAAGAGGGTAAAACAGAAAGGGATTAAAATGGCTTAAAAGAACACTCGGTTGCTACGTCGCCGTTGAAAGAAGAGACTCTGCTAGGGGAGTCCGAGGGCGTTGAAAAACTAGGGCAGTAGGTGGGTACATGTCGAAAGCAACAGGGGTGAGCTTTGCTTTGAATAAAAGTGCTATTACTATTATGACAAATTTTTTATGTTTGTTAAATTTAAAAGTACCACCGCACGTTGCGATAAAAATTATAATTATTTTATGTTAACCCTTCAAGTTTCATCAGCCTCATGAAGTAATTTCGTGATGGAAATCTGGACAAGTAAAACTATTATACGCTGTTTATGGTGCACTGACAACCCTTTCACTTTCAGCACGCAGTCCCGGACTCGCGTAACGTGCTAATAACACGCGAACTCCGGAAAACTTTTAAGTAACAAATATTCCAGAAGTGCCATAAACGCCGCTCGCACATCAATTTTTTTCATTAGTGCTAGTATTATTTTACAATTACATCAATAACGCAAAAGTGTTACAAAAAACCGCATAATTTTAGTGTGCAAAAATTTGTATCGCCACGATACATTTTTTTTTCTTTTTAGAAAAAAGCAAAGTTCAAACTTTACAATGTGGGTGGGTTTGATGAGATATGCTCTTACATGTATTGATGTGAGAGTACACGCAATATCTAGGTGTAAAGGTAAGACAAAAAACCAATCGGTGTTTAGACAAAGTAAGTCAAGGACTAAACGGCAACATTCTTGCGGCGCAGAGAAGACAAAAAACCACATGAAACCACAAGGTAAGTTAAAAATAACATTTTCACATAATTACAAGTTACAAGTACTATTATTGCACTGGCCAATTAATAAAATCTTCGTTTTCTCTTTTTACTTCCGGCGAGGGAATTAAGCTTCTTAAAATAATTTGAAATGGTTTCGTCACACAAATTATGAAGAGCAATGTAAAAAAAACCATCAAAACTAATGACACAGTTCATAAAATTTATCTGACCACTCAGAATTAATAGACATTTCAAAGACATTCCTAATTCTCAAACTCATTTTAGGTTACTGAAAAAGTTTCAAGTGGAAACGTTTTCAATTTTATCGATCCAGCTTAGCTGTTCAATAGGTTCTTTGTTGGATAAATAAAATTTGCATTTATTTTAAGATCCGCATCGTAGGAGAAGTATCTGATTAATTTTTAATATAAGAATGGTGTCGGATTTGTTTCATTTTTTTGACTTGAAGTGTTGAATTACTAAAACCGACTTGATCTCTCGATCCGTCCCAACCTAACCTCCGATGACGAAATTCGTAAATTATCCGACGCAGAGAAAAGAAAAATTGTTTTTATACCTCGTTCGAGTAATGAATTGTTTAAGGTCGAAACTTGGCGAATATCATTTTTGCCACATTAGTCTGCGTGCAGACTGATAAAGTAAAAACGCTTTAAAACAAAACGTTTTTGCTCCAGTCAGTCGAAATCTGTTTTTTAAATGCTTTAGGCTGATCGCAGACTGATCAAGCAAAAACGTTGTGAGACATAACGGTTTTGTTTAATTGTGCTGAGAACTGTTTTCTACTTGTATTAAATATGATCCAACACAACTTGCTAACAAACAAAACAAACAAAATGCCGGGACTAAACTGCTGTTTAGTCCCTTTTGTCGAAGATTAAAGTTTAACTTTAAACCTCAAAGGTTTTAAAGTGAATTTAAATCCCAATAGACTTAAGTAAAAATAAATGCATTTTTTCCATGATGACCGCATGCAACTTGATTGTTAAGAATCGTCAACTGACATTTATTTTGTGAGGGTTATGTTGAAACGAAAGCATTAAATAAATATTAATTGCAGTTTAAGTCCCGGAAATGCATAAAAAAATTAGGACTTCAGTGAATTGTTGATACCTCGTGTGAGTTTTTGCCCTCGACTTCGCCTCGGGCGAAACTTCACACTCAGGATTAATAATGCACTTAATCCCCATAAATTCGGGGTTAAACTGCTATTTAAGTTCCCTTTTTCGAAGACTAAAATTTAACTTTAATTATAAATTGATAAAATGGTGTCACGAAAAACTTCATTGGTTATATTTTAACTTTAAATCTCAAGGGATTTAAAGTAAATCATAAGGGACTTAAGTAAAAACAAATTGTTTTGTTTGATCGTTAAAAAACGTCAAGCTGAAATTTATTTTGAGAGGATTATGTTGAAATTACAGCATTAAAAAGTTATGAATTGCAGTTTAAGTCCAGGAAATGCACAAAATAATGTATATACTACTATAAAAGCAAAAACAACCATAAATTTCCATCAAGTCAAATAATAAACTTATAAACAGTGGTGGTTCGTGTCATGATGGTGGTTATTCTAGTCAACAATAATTAGAAGTGAAAATAGAAAGCGAAGGGGGGGTTTGGGAGTGTGGAATACTCCGCAGTGTATTAACAGAGCCCCCGGTCAGGGTAAAATATAAAAAGAGGAAAAATATAAATTTCGATATCAGAAAAACATAGTAGGTGTTCCACTGTCGCATTTGTATCTTGACATGCACAACATACTGTCGTTCTCTTCAGGCAGCATCACTTGTTTATTTAAGTTAATCGGTTGGGGGATTGGGGTGGGGAATAAACTAAACAGAAAAGGGTTTATCACCGATTTCTTACATTATTGCAAAGAAATCCGACGTTATTAGTAGGTATTTGTGCTTATGATAGTGGTACACAATATCCGGGTTTATGATCCGGTCGTTCAGTGCGGCCTTTAGGCCGCACGACTTGGGAAATCACAAATTTATTGGTTTAATTTTTGATTACCATCCTGAAAAAGTTTTGGGCTGCACAACCGTCATAATCACACACTAGCAAAGAAGCAATGAATAATAAGCAAAAAATAATAACAAAAAATGTTCCAGGGGTTTCTACCCTGGGTGCTACCCGAACTGCACCACGGCTTATCAGGGGTCATTTCTTGTACCCAGGTAAATGTAATCCCTTGACCGAACTGCACCACGGTCAAATGTCGTTCCGTAATCGCTTTACCGAATTGCACCACGAGCAAACCGAGCAGGTATCACAAGCAAACAGATAATATAAAGAAATAAATACACAAATATCTAAATTCTTAAATTTCGAGTTTAATATATTAATTCATATTATATTTTACAGGGTCGGAGCAGGTATTAATAAAATAATAACCCAAAACAGTGAAAAAATTAAATTGTTTTTGCCTTCGAATTTTGGGGTGTGCATTCGATAGGGAGGGTAATCCATCGTCAAAACCTACTCTTCCGGGGCGCCCCTCCGCTCCGCTCCGGGTTGCACCCCTCCAGAGCGGTTTTGACTCTGGTTACTAGGCTAAACATACGAGAAGCGCCACCGATCAAGAAAACCGGGATAAATAAAAACCGGGATGTGAGAGACCCTCGAAATAGCATTAAAAAGTATAGTTGCGGTATGGGGCAGTAAACTATTACGTTTCACCCCCAAAAAATCGCGTAAAAACAAAAAATAATCGATGTTACATGTAGGAGGCATCAGGTTAAACTCCAGCATTGTGCTTTAACTTTTAACAATAAAACCACCTTACCTAAAATATTACAATAGAGGTGGTGCAATTCGGACGACCGACCCTTGGTGAGGTGTTTACCTGAAATTACGGTGGTGCAATTCGGGTAGGAGATTTGTGAACTAATCTTTTCGTGGTGCAATTCGGGTGCACCGCTACCCTGTACCCTCTAACTGTTTTTAAATTTACCTGTATGAGTGCAAATTGCATTGTAAATATACTTAAATGAAAGTATATTTTTCAAATTTAATGCAAAATTATTTAATATTTTAGAATTTCTATTCTCAAGTGAATTTATTTTTCCGTGCTAAGTCTTGGGGGGGGGGATAGAGCCCCTGTATCCCACCCCCCATAAATCCGTCACCGATTATTGGTTTCATTCATTTGGTCAGATTGGTTATCAATTTGTCATTAGTTGCCTGTGAGCAGATCTTTCGGTTGTGTCACTGTTTTGTACTTCTGATGAAACTTGCTGCCATTTGCCATCGTTAAAATGAAATACTAATAAATAATATTATAGATGATAGATTCAGGACAATCTTCGAAATAAGATTTTGAGAGGATTTCAGATCTTTTTCATTAGCCGAAAAAATTGCCCGAGCTTGCAAAAAATGCGGGCAAGCAGAAATTTGGTAGACGTATTATGTAAGTACTATTTGAATATCCGAATGAAGCCCCCACCCCAAAATTTGCTCAAATCTTATGACGATTTCTCTCGTTATTGGTAATTATCAACCGACGTTGAAGGAACTAAAATTACCGATTGGGGGAGAAGCCAACATAGGATATTAGGAGAATTGGGGGGGGGGGGGTCATTTGGACACTCACATACACCTGTCGTTTTAGCTTGTCCAGATCTTTTGCAAGCTAAAAATGTTCATTACCTATCCAAATCTATCCAAATTTAGAGGAAAATTCGCATAGGCTGCATTGCTGGTTATATGTATTTTTAATTTTCCCACGCAGGAATTTTCCCAGTGCTATTGCGCCTTTGCATCTTCAAAATTACTTCATGGTCACGACAAAATTGTGTCTAAAAAGGGGAGGGGGGGGGGGCGTAAATGAAAAAGTTTGTGAAGCACTGATGTAGAAACAAGATTCACGTCAATGCTAATTAATTATTTTATAAGTTTGTTTGTGAACTTGTAACCGTCGTTCTTCGAGAAGCCTTCAATAAAGTGCGCCCTCGCACGAAAATTAAAATTTACAGAGCAGGTCATAAATTACTTAATTAATAGGTAATTAATATTTTAAGTAACTTAAAAAATATCAACACGGTCATGCACCATAAACATGTACTCGATTATAAATAATAATTATTACTGTCAACATTTATCGAATTATATTGCTTTCACCATCAACAGTTTTTCTGTTGGAGAATAATTTTTTTTTATTTTTTCTGGTATCATAATAAAAAGTTTGGTGTCATATTGGCATTTCTCCACTAAAATGGAGTAGAAAACTTTTGCAAATTCCTGTAAGTTACCGATTATTTGTACAAATATAACAAAGATCGATTGATGGAAGGGACGAAAAAATAGAATTACATAATATACATAACAAACACGAGAGCAAAGTGTAAAAATTACTTGAACACTAAAAAAACATGCCGAAAAATGAATATAGGATATGAGAGAGAAAGTGTTCCAGAATAAACACCTTTTCTAGGGGGAAAAAAGGAATGTGGAGAGCTGAAAAATTATCAAAACTATACGACGAGAAAAGAAGAGAGATATAATTTCACCGATTGCCCAAAAAAATGGGAAGAACATTTTAAGAACCCCCTTACAGAAAATAGAGCAGAATTTAAAGAAATGAAAGATGGCAATTCTCAAGTTCAAATTTTAACAATAGGCTCACCAATGATGCTAACGGTATAAGAAGTTAATGCAGTATGTTTGTGGTGCGTCTCAAAAAATAGATGAGCGACTGGACCAGGGACGATGACTACAATCTCTATTCGTGAATATGTCTGGGATGTGACGTACATCCCAGGTTAGAAGATTCAAACTATAGGAGCAGCAGAATCTGGGCCGTCGGCGTCGTATAAAAAAATAATCAAATATTCCATCTTAAAATCCAATACCAAAGTACCATGCACTTTTGAATCATATGTTTGAATAAACAACAGCATGTTGCGAAAAATACTTTAGATTAAAACTGAGACTTAGACACAATATAAAACAACAGTTCAGAAGAGTCAAAATAAGTTGGGTAACAAGAGATAAGGTCTTACAAAATTACTCCTATTGTAATCAGTTCCTTTTTTTTGACGCTCTATTAATAATGCTTTCTGATAAAAGTAGTTCAAGTAAACATTCTACCTAATGGCTAATTAGTTGATGCAAAAAGTACATCAGAATCAAATAAGCGAGAACATTTTGACGCGAGACTGTTTTCAAAATTTCACAACGACGAGCGGTTTTTTATGCACAAAATTTTCTACGGTAGCAAAACAAACTAAAGATGTTAAGTAACTTTAATTACAATGCTGTACGTCGTAAGCGCAATCTCTTTGTAAAAAGCAAATCTTACCTGCATACAGAATATTTTAACTTTTAGTAACTATGTTGATGCATATTTAAAGCTTAAATTTACCTAGACGTCTTCACCGATTTGTTATTTTTAACTTAAACGTTAAAAAAAAACCTCAAAAAGATACTTTTAAGATTTCTTAAAATAAAAAATGCACAAGATATAAACGAAATTTTCTTAAAAAACTAAACTCGGGTCCCGATCGGCTAGCAGTGCAATTCCAATAATACCAAATTTTTTCAATATTAATTACCTACAGCTGCGAGCATAACAAATTTGGCCATTAGAGGAGTAATAATTTTTTGACTGTCGTAAAATATATTTTTGAAAGTCGTAAAATAAAATTTGAAGACTCGTAAAAATTAAAAAATTAATTAGTGCAAACGATGGTTTTTTGTATATTAAACTAAATTAATGAAGGACCATTGTGAGACTCTCTCAAGTAAGTAAACAAATTATTTTAGCTTTTAATAATAATGTAAATTTAACGAAGGTTTTCGCTTTTATTCCAAGTCGGATGAAAAAGCGTAGTAAAAGCGAAAATATTTCAATTTATGTAATGGTGGTCATCCATCCCCTTTTACGTGTTTGCAATAAAATTGTAGTGTTATTGAAATATGCATATTATATAAAGCCGTCCGACGTCCACTACATGATTACGATTTGGAAGGAAAATATAAATTTTGAACGAAATTTTTATACAAACACACAATATGGACCAAATCGATCAATGTTTGCTGAACACAACGTTATATTTTTAACACACCCCTCTTTAAATGACCTCATCAGTTTTCAACCCGTTGGTTCTGATTGAAGTGCATGAATCAACTCTCATTGTTGATGGCCTCTGTGCCATTGGTGAGTTTCATCGACCCCCCTGAAAGCAATCACTGCTTCACAAAGATACGACCATTTTGTTGCTGCAATTTGTTAATTTACGCGAATCGATAAGATAAAATTATGGGCTAACATTTTAATTAATTCGTTCATTTAAACTCACCATGCGTTTAGGATCTACGTTAAATTTCAAGAAAAATTTTATTTTAGCAGAAAAATTTTTATCAACCGCTACATAATCTAACAATTACTAAATTGTGCTCTTAAGAGCTTTATAGTGACCGAGTCTCGAGAGAGCTGTCTTTTTAATTAGTAAATTCGGAATTAAAAAAACATTGATTTTTAGCAATTTTTTAAATTTGTCTAAAAATTTGGAAGCTAGCAATTTTTACCTATTAGTACATAATAAAACCTACAGTTCAACGTGGAATTCAAATCATGGGCATTTTTAAGGTGGGCTCCTGCACAGTCAAGCCCAACCCTAAGGTCACCACTGGATGGAAAGGAAGGAAGGGGCAATTCTGGATCTGGTAACAGTTTTATAATTCTGATGTTTTTTGACATGTGTCAAGTAGAAGGGCTACCATTTATAATATCTTCAATTTCAATCGAAAATCACACGAAAATAATTAAAATCTACTACGAAAATGGTGGATCTGTAAAAATTACATATTGCAAAATTTCGGATATTTTCGCTCGGTATAATCGCATTTCCGAGACCGCAAATAAAAATTTGGTGGTTAAATTTGGGTCTACTGGTTCGGTTCATAACATACCAACAACAACGCTTGGTCGTCCGGGTCCTTCAGCTGAAAATATGGCTGTAAGTAAAATCAGGCCCGGCTTAAGAGGGTAGGTAGGTAAGATGGACTCCAGTCCAAGGCGCTTTCTTATAGGGGATGCCAAATCGTGCTTTACAATTTAAATAATGAAGTTAACAAAAAATTACCCCTCATATTCCAAACTTCAAGGAACACAACTGGGGATTTTATTAGTCCTGCTCACGTAGTTTTCTTAATTTAACTTTTACGAAAAATTTTCATCAGATTAAAATTGAAGAGCGTTAAATTCCCTACAACTATATTTTCCAAACGGTTTGGTGACGGAACCCTTTCATAATATTTAAAACTTTCCGGAAAGCTTGGAGTAGAAAATTATCTAAAAATAAATAGAGAATGTCCGATTAGCGTGTGATAGCGTGCGGTTACAACGGTTTTGGGGCCTGAATGCCGCACCGGATCGGTTTATAACAAACTATAAAATTAATTCATGCTAAGTGCTTTAGGCAAGGACAGAATTTCTTAATTCTGCTTCAAGATAAGACAAGCTTGTGGTGTGTAATTGCCATGGTTGTGCGGCGTAAAGGCCGCACTGGAACTTTTTTTAGATTGGTAACTAAAATAATTAAGCGATTATAAATAATGTGCTAGGAACGAACAAAAGAATGCAGACTTTCTACATAAGATAATGTGATTCTCATTCGTCTGAAACTACGTCTCATGTCTTTTTCGATTAAGTCGAAAAAGTAATCAGAAAAACTTAAAATTTTTCATTTAGTTGGCTGTTTAAACCAGATTGTTTAAACTAATTTCTATTAAATTTTCGAAATCCACAGAAAACACTCTGTATGGTTTATATTGAATAAGTGGATTTTGAACGAATCTACATAATATTATGTATTTTTTAATTTTTAAATTAAAAATTTTTATTTTTGAAGGATTGAAAATACTGATCTATAGATCTACAAGATGATCTGCAATGCCATATTTTTATTTCCTTAGTTGTATAATTTTTTTGACGGAACCGTTGGTTTTATTGTTGGAACCCTAAGGGTTCCGCTGAGCCTACTTTGGAGACCGCTGCTCTACAATATAGTTTTTAAAAATTTCCTTCTGGAATCAATTCCAAAATCAGCTTTATTTAAAAAAAATGAAATTGGTAAAAAATAATTCATCTTAATCACCAAAAGTGATTTCGAAAATATCTGTTTTATAGAGAATTTTGGGCTCTTCAATTTTGGTTCGATTATAATTTTTCGTAAAAATGAAATTAAGCGAATTATAAACGAAAAACCACGTTGGAAGAACTAAATAAATTAGCAATTGAGGGAGTAGTCGACAGGTGAATTTTTGTGAACGGGGTCATTCGGACATTCGGCCAAATTTCAGCTTTCCCAGATTTTTCACTAGCTAAAATTGTTGCTTACCTGGACTATTAATTAACTAGTTAATTTTTAAAGTTTATTTTAATATTGAATTCAATGGTTAAAAAATCATATATTTAATCAATCAATTGGTCGCCTAGATCGTGTGATTTAGCACCGTTAAACTATTTCTTGCGATAATCCACAACCTATTGAAGACTTGAGAATCTTGGAAAGTCTTGAGGTACGAGTAGAGCCCCGATTATACAAAAATGTTATCGACGCCTGTATACGTGGTCTTGGTGGATATTTGTTCGATATTACTTTTTATTCATAAATTGTAGACTTTCTACATTATACATAATAGACGGTATTCTGGATCCAAACGGTTATGGATAAACGAGTGGTAAACGAAATTTTACAGGCGAACACGGGTGGTGTACATACAACAAGAAATACGGAACGTTCATCCAAAATGTGTGTTTTATTTATAATTTGAAAATAAAGTCCGCGTTGAAAAGCTCTCGACTGTAGGAAATAAGTCTAACAATAATTAATGTACTTAAATATTTCAAAACGATCTTATTTAACCATTATTTGAAGATATTCGTTTTATGTTGCTGTCATCAATTTAAGTCGTCCCTGCATTTTTCATACTTTTTGTTCGGTTGCTTAACCTCTACAAAATCTTGTACTGAGTTTATATAAACAAAGTACTTGTTGTCAAATGCTGCCAATATGATGAGTGGATGAGTCTCAATAAGTTCTTGAATAGAGATAATTCAAGTATCTAATCACCGTACCTCAGATTGCAAAAATAATATTATTATTTCGTCGTCGAGTCCTGCCTATTCTTTTATTACAAAAAAGGCACAACTCCGGCTAATGGTGTTAGCTTTTCAGAGCCTGCTGGAATCCGGATTAATTTGCATTTAGTGGATGCAATTGTGCCTGACGGACGCACATTTGTACAATCTTGTCAATCTCAACCCTGTTAACTTTATAAAATGTTCGGCTGTTCCTGCAAATAATTGTTCTCATCATAGGGTGCTGATCTCCTCAACAAAAACGGAAATATTGGGGCCAGTCCATTCCTGTTGTTATATTTTTGTATCCAACAAAAAGAGACCCTCAAGCGTGATAAACGAACAAGAGAATTTTGTTAAAGTGTCTGTTATTACCGTGGTAATTATCCTGATGCTTTGACTATTATTTGAAAATCTTTAGATTGCCACCACAAAAGAAAAAATCTATCCAAAGAAAGAGAATTTTTGTTTATTTGTCGCCACAAAAGAATTACTAATTTTCATAGCATCTGGCGAATTAACATGAGAGCTGGTTCGTACATAAATATGGCGTTCGTATATCGAATTGCGCAAATAAAAAAATTCAATGCAAACTTCCAAGGACATAGCATTATCGTAAGGTTAAGTGTATTTGAATGCAAAATTTAAGCAAATATTTGATAATTTAATTTATACAAAAACAATAAAGAACCAGTAGAACGCCAGTAAATCACTCTCGCTGTGTACGTCCTCAAGAATTTTTAAATTCGGCAGGTCAACAAGGTGAGGTCATTTTATTTAAACTTTTCGTCAAAAAAAAATTGGAAGGAGCAGCCATCTCTGAAGAAAAACGCAACTTAGTAACAGATAACTTTTTCTAAAGTATATTTGAGTTGATAAGGTACAAAACACTTATTTTTATACTCGTAAATAATTTTTAATGTGTCATTAAAAATAAATTTGATATTTTCATCCAGAGATATTAACTACTTATGTACTACATCGAATAAATCATTCTGCAAGTTTCGTAATGGAACATAATGGTTCTTCTTCTGTTACATTTCTTTCAAGCTGCTTTACAATGTACGCTTTATTTTTTAATACTACGCTGATTATTGTGACCTTTTTTTAAATGTGCATATTATGTGGAGGTTGCCCCTTTTGGCCTTAACCATTCTCTAAGACTAAAGGTTATCCGAAGGGAGCTCGTAATATCAACACAATTTAAGAAGTGATGGATTTATGCAAATACCAATTAGCTCAATTATTATTAATTTTAATTAAAGGACGATAAAAATATTGTATGGGATTGACTAACAAAACTAAGTAACTTGAAGCCCACTTAAATTTTAATTAAAAAAAGTAGGTCAGTTCTGCAAGTGCTTTTTTTTATTTTATGGGTTTAATTTAGGATGACATTTTTTTTAGATAATTAAAAGAATTTGTTTTCATAAGAAACCCTCTTTAGCGTTTTTCCTACAAAAAATTCTTTTTGTTTTGGTTTTCAGTTAAAAGTTAATACGTTCGAAAACATTTTTGTACCTATTTACATTATAATTATGTAAATTTTCAAAATAAATAAAAAATTTTCAGAATGTTATATATGAACTTTAATTTTATAAAATAAATGTTTCGAAAAATTGTAAAAGGATTTTCCCAACTATTGCCCATTTCAGAAGTGCAAAACATTGTTTGTATTTTCAGGTCATTCAGGATAGTTTAAAAATTTTAAGAATTCACAGAAAAAAAATTTTGTAAAGAAGTTATTTTCTTTTAAAAAAGGCAGCAGCAATATTTTTCATTTATCTGATCGAAAAAGAGTTTTTGTATTGGATGGTCACTGCAATAGATCGATCTTAATCAAAAAACAATTCGAAATTGCATAAATAAGAAAAATTATATTAAAACAAAAAAAGACATCAATTAGTAGGGGTCTGGGAGTTCAAAATTAATGAAAATTGGAAAGCTCCATTGTTTCCATTTTAAAAAATTTATCAGGCAAAGCTCGAAAACAATGCTCTTATATCTGAAAAGTCAAAAGAACAGTGAAAATTAAAAAAAAGTAAATTTATATCTTCTTCTTCCTTTAAATTTTATGCCCTCCATTGAAAAGTCGCGAGTCACACCATTCGTAATTAAGCGAACGCCACCATGCGGGAGAATTTCTAATTAGTCAGGGACGTATTAAATGAAAATAAAAATACGTTCTTCAGGCTCAAGACTTAACAAAATGAACTAAACAACATAACATATTACAATAAATTTAATAACACATTAAAAACTTCTGTAAACCTTTACCATAAAATGACTTCGAATTTTGAGATATACGTATGGTGACCATATTATTTTTGTGAAAAAAAAGTACATTTCGGCGAAACACGGTAAATACCTAAAAAAAGGTCAACGGCGCACAGTGTGGTGGAGGCGGACAAATAGTGATTTTTAAAGTAATTCATTTGGTCTGTTTAATAATAGTTTCTTGCTAGGAACATCCCAAGGATTCAGGAACACAAAAAAAATCATAAAAAATGCGCTTGGAAAGTGTCGAAAAATGGGGCAAAGTCAACCTTTTTTATGTACATAAATATGTACCGTATACATATAGGTACTTTAACTTTGCTTAAAAACGGAAATACATTGATTTTTTTCAGTTTTCAAGTTGAAATATTATTTCTGTTTCTCGTTACTAGCACACAAGTGCCAAAACAAAACAAAGAATTACATTTTTAACGGTTTGTAGACCTAATTTCGACTTAAAAACTCGATTTTTTTAAATGTTAACTTCTCTTAAACTTGTAGTTGTGTGAGAACGCATGAGACACACCGAAAATTTTTTTGTGGTACGATATCATTGGTATCTCTAGTACTTGCCCTCCAAATTTCAGCTGCAGATACTTGCAGATGCGAACACAAGAGCGTTTTTACTGAGACTTGTCCAATTTTTACCGAAGGTATTATTGGATTAACAAATTAATAAATTTTTCCCAAATGCCCATGTAAACAATACATAAGCAGAACGGACGATACAGAAAGATATTAAAAACAATTGAAAACTATTTTAAAATGACGAACTTTAGCATTTCGAATCGTGGCTTATGCAATATTCTGTGGGAAAACACAAAAATTATTGTTTTCTTCTATTCTATTAAGGACTAGCTGGCACAGTCGGCCTACTGGCCGCCTTTAGCCATCTAGACCGTGTCGGATGTGGTTGTTCGGCCTTCTGCCTCACTCCAAGGTACTAAAGTAGCCTATGTTTTTCGTAGCGTTGTAAATAACTTCTACACCAAATTTGTTTAAGATTGGTCAAATAGAAACGTAAAGCACGTGCACGCGTATTTGCATTGTCGATCGGTTGACAGCTTGACAGCATTCATTATTTTTTTTTAAGTTGATTTTGAGTAGCCTGCCTTCCTTTAAGGAAGGCAGGCTACTCAAAATCAACTTTCCTTTCCTTTGCGAATTTTTTTCTTTGTAATTTATTATAAATGATAAGAGAAATAAATATAGTACTTAATTAACTTAGTTATAAATATTATTGTTTTTATATTTTCAGAAAAAAATACAAGTAACAAAAATGTGTCCATTAATATACTAAGGCCCGCGGACGAAACGTAAATATTATGGGACGCGCATGAATGGATTATCGAGATTCCTTAAAGGAAGGCAGGCTACTCAAAATCAACTTTCCTTTCCTTTGAGAATTTTTGCACTATTTCAATACAAAAACATGCGCAGGGACCTACATAATAACTGTGCCAAATTTGGTTCCGATCGGTCAAACGGTTTAGGAGTCTATAGGGAACATACATACATACACACATACATCCATTTTTATATATATTAAGGATTAAGGATTAAGGACAAGGATTAAGGATATAGTAAGACAACTTCCAGATTTTTTTGCCCTAAAATTGAAGGCTCAGCAACCATTTGTCCACAAAAACCCCATTTCACCACACTGTGCGGCGTACCTAAATATACGACGATTATGATTGATGACCTTTTTTTTTCTGGGGTTGCACTGAAGGAAATAACCATGAGGTTTGGGGCAGCGTCGGGTGGCACCCCCCTCCCCCCCCCCCGGCGGGTGTACAAAAAATAAGTACATTTGTAAGTACTTGGAGAAGTTTTTAAGTACATAGGACTTCGTTCTAAAAAAGAGTACTGCCCTACTAAAATAAGTACATATGGTCACCATAGATATACGTCAAAACACAGCCATATTGCAAATAAATAAATAAATAAAATAATTGCAAATAAAATTCTAAAAAATTAACAGCTGTAGAGACCGCGGGGGTTTGAAGATATGGATTTGGAATTTTTCGTAAAGCCTAATAAAAGTCGTACGTTACCAACATAATATTACATTAATAATAGATTACAGTATAAAATTAGTAGGTTGCAACTTGTATTGTGTATTATTCAATTCAAAAAGAAATAATTTTGAGGTTACCAGTTAAATAAATGAGCAGTTCATTTATTTAAAATTCAACGTTAACATCTTTCAGTTTTATCAGTAATTGTAATTTCATGAAAAGATATTTATAATAAGAGTCCTTTATAAACAATTTTATTACATTACCCAACATTATGACATTGACAGATAATTCATATTGTAGTAAAGATAGAAAGTTATATTACAATGAAAAGAAAAGAACTTATTTGACTAGTGATTTTAAGCTTAATTCATATTATTTACCAATTACGCAGGTGCCAATTTATTTGAACCAAACTGTATATTGTAAAATTCAAAATTCTGTCGTGGCACATTTTGAATTTTCACTCACAAATCTCTTTTAATTGTTTATTAATTGTAATAAAATAAAATTTTATTACTTAGTTGTTTTTTCATATTTTTTAATTTTCAGCGATATTCTCCTTTTTCAGGATTTGAAACTGAAGATTCAAAATGGCGCTATATTTCATTATCAAACACCGGTTTTTCAATTTTTCTAATTATTTTCTCAAGTCTTTAACAAAAATTAAATTTCTTCAACCACCCGCCTTTATTTCCTAGTTCATTTTTTCAAAGAAATATTATTTGTCCGACCCTGTCACAAAGGGTAAATAAAGCGTACATATTTTTTATATCAAACTTAGAGGTCGTCCATAAAGGACGTCCACGCCTGTGGGGGTGGAGGAGGGGTTAATAAATGTGACCAAGTGTGATCAGGGGGAAGGGGGATTGAACAAATGTGACGTCCGCATAAATCCATTTTTGGGATTTCTAACAATACTGTGTTTGAATATTTTTTATGTAATATTTTGTAAAAAAAATGTATTTACTCCTTCAATTCCAAATGTCGTGCAAACAATGCCGTATTAAGTTGGATTTTAAACATGAAGGGGGTCCGAAGATTGTGACCAGCTGTGACAAGGGAGGGGAGAGGGGTGAAAAGTCGGAAAAAATTGCGGACGTCCTTTATGGATAACCCATTACAGTTAAAATTCAAATACGAGGGTCAAGCTGAATTTATTGAGAATAAAAAACACGGTTAATATTTTCTAGGATTTTATTTTAAATATGCTCAAAGTAATTCCCTCCAACAATGATACACTTGGCAATTCTTTCTTTCCATTGCTTAAAAGCTCCCAACCAATCTTCTTTCGGAACACCTTCAAAATAAGTATGAACTGCGGTATCAATCTCTTCTTTAGACGAAAACCTTCTGCCCCGCAAACTTTTTTTAAGCCTAGAAAATAGCCAAAAGTCGCACATTGCTAAATCAGGTGAGTACGGCGGATGTTCTATGACTTTTATATTTTTTTCAGCCAAAAACTGGCGAGTTATAGCTGCCGAATGGGATGATGCATTATCATGGTGGAGCATAATTCCCTTGGCTGGAACTCTACTGAACACATCAGGTAAACATTTTTCAGTGTACCATTTAGCTGTAACTGTCTTTTGTCCATCTAGCTTAATGGCATTTACTAGGCCCGTACTTCTGAAGAATACCGCATACATAACTTTTTTCATAGCTCGCTGTTTCTTGATCATTGTTGGAGTTTCCTCATCTTCGTGAATCCATACACGACTCTCTTGACGAGTAGGTATGTCGAAAAAGGAAATATAAGTTTCGTCACCTGTCACGATTTTGGAATAAATTTGGTGTCCGCCATTATTTAACAAATTTAGAGTTTCATGGCAAATTCTTACACGCTCTGCTTTTTGGAAATCAGAAAGGTGATGCGGCACAAAACGACGGACCACTTTTTTTAAATGCAGGTGATCGTGTATGATTGTTTTAACAGCTGAGGATCCAATCTTGAGTTGATGCTCTATTACCCCATAAGTGGATTTATTGTCCTCTTTAATTATTTTTTTAACAGCAGCAATGTTTTTGTCGGTAACAGCGGTAGAAGGACGTCCTGCTCCTTTTTGATGCTAAACGGAATTCCTTTCGCGTTAAAATTCCTTATACCATCGGTAAATTGTAGCCAAGGAAGGTGCTTGTTCACTAAAAGTTGAATCTAAACTCTCTTTGCACTCGTAAGCGCTTAAATCTTTTTTAAAATCATAATAAATCATGATTCGAAAAAGCTCTCTTGTTAATTCCATGTTTTCACTTGCAATGTCACTTTAAAAAATTAGTAACTTGAGTTATAACAAACGTATTTTCAACTTCTAAACTTCAAATGACAGATAAAGAGTTTCTCTAAATAATACCGTATGTTTTATTTTTAACAACTTACTAGATCTATTTTATTCTCAATGAATTCAGCTTGACCCTCGTATTTTAGCATTTCGTTAAGTTTTCCGTACATTTTAAATTTATGAAATTGAAACCGTTGTAGATTACAACTAAAATCGCGAATTAGGTCGAAACAGTAAAAAGTGTATTTTATTAAAGCGTTAGAATTTTATAAATTTTCTAGCCTGCTTTTTATTTGATATAGAATCTGGATACGGCCCTGATTTTTTTTTCAGTGGGTGCGTTGTAGAATAATTTTAAATTACGCGATTAAAACTTGAAATCTTACAACTAACCAGAAAGCTGCGAGCGCTGAAAATATACTTCGAAAAAATTTTGATAAAACTATGATTTCGAAAAAATGTATCGTTTTAGTTATAAAAAAATGTATACTGGTGATTAATAATTTACCAAAACAATTATTTTTTTGTTGAAATTTTATATAAATTCACACAAAGCGGTTTTTTTTAAACTGCTTTGTTTTATTGCGTTCGGTTTAAATATTTTATGTTGATTGTAGTTTTAAAGTCCTGAAAAATATTAAAAGTTAAAGAAATAAAAACTTTTTAAATTTTTCACTCCTAAAAATTCATTAGGAAAACTTCTTTTTCTGTTGAGCGGTGTGAATAAAAATTAGCTGAAACTGAAATTTTTAAAAAAATACTTATGAAGTCTCAATTTAAGTAAGAGATTTCTCTTCATTTTTTTTTAATTTCCAAGGATTATTTTAAAACTGTATATTTAATGAATTTTATTAGTACGATTTTTACTGAAAATTTGTTCGTTCTCGCAAAAATTAAATAGAAAAGTTGTGCATAATTGAAAAACTACCGCGGAAAATTGTTATTTCTATTGAAGTTTCAATAATTTAAAAGCACAAAAAAAATGTAAAACTGCGAAGTTTTTTTCAGTAAACTATAATAGAATACCTATTCAAATAAATTGTGAGATTCAATTTAATTGGAAATTGGGAGCTTTTGTACCTAATGAAAACTCGTTTTCTTTTTTCTTTCTATTGATTTAAGTTTAAAATTTTTTATTCTCTACCTATTAAGCAAAGAGCAGTAGAGTTAAAGCTCTATTGCGTAGATTTTTATTTGCAACCTTAATTTGCCAATTCGAACTATAGAAAATAAAAGTTTTTATATAAAATTGTGAATACCTCTTCTTTCTGACTGAAACTATTTAAGGACAATTATCACAGAAACGTGTAATTTCCAGTTTCTTCCTGAAAGTGTCCTTTTATCTATTTAAGTGAGAACAAACTTGAAAAAATTAAATATTATAGAATTTTATTCAGATCAATTGTGTTGAGGTCTGTAGAAGCGACAGATTGACAAGCACTTTAATCGGTGCTTAACCATACAACTAAGGAGGCACTTAAAACTGCCAATCTGGTCTTTCACTTTTCACCCCTTATCTAGGTGTTTGTAAGGACAGCACGAACGTGCGGTTTTTAAGAACAACCCGATTTTGTTTTTAATTTGGAAACATAAATAAGCAATTGGAGGTTCATAGAAGCAAAAGAAGGTTAAAAACACTTCAGATTTAGTGCTAGGAGTCATTCCTCATAATTTATGGTGCAAATGTATAAATTAAAAAGTAAAAGTTCATATTTTAACCAAAGGAAAAAATTAATAACCGTTGATAAATTAAAATCCTGTCAGAAAGTGTTTCAATTTAAATTATTACCCAAGGAGGGTGTGCAACCCTTTAAAAATCGTACATAAATTATACGTCCGACTTGGATAATTACAAAAATTTTAATTATTGCAAAAAAATTATTCCGATTAATTTATTTTTACAAGGACTTGATTGCTACAACTTAGGCAACCTTCGCACACGTTTGTTGTGTGTGCAACATAATATTGGATATTTTTTTAGGAAGAACTCGAAATGACTGAATTCTTCTTAATATACTTATCTGATTAAACAGTTGTAGAATTTTCCAGTAGAATTAAATCGGTGAGTTAGGGGAACGTAACCCCTTTTTACAATTTCCTGCGTATCTTCAGCATCTAGGAGAAAAGAGGAAGAGGAATATTCTAAATACGTGAATACGAATTACTTATGCAGGATTAGTCGTAGTTCTGGTTTCCAGGGAGGATAGTTGTGTTTATGAATGGTTTCTCCATATGCATGATAAGCTCTACCGTAAAGACCTATTCAATCAAGTCCCGATGTTATTTGAGGTGTGGACGGGTAGGCGTCTTTGTTACTAGCAGCTCATAAAGCTGGTCGTGCTGAGATTTAAGAGGTCATCAAAGTTGTGTTATAGCTCAAGTAATCTCGAAAAAGCAAGTAATAAAATAAAAAAATAACTTGTTAAGTTCTATTCCGACTATTGCAGCAAGCTTTTTAATATATCGTAACTGAAACTATACGTGAGTTTTAGGATATCGAGCAGATTTTCGTACGAGTCAAAAAATCATAACGTACATCGTAAAATTCTTTTGCTAGTAATGGAAATCAAAGTTATGACAACTTGTAGGGGCACGATAAGAAAACTATTATTATGACTAAGTTTAGCTTCCAACCCGTGTTATTTTTCAATTTATTGGTTATAAAATTGAACGGAAAGCGAAAATTGCTACACCCCGCTTGCTCGTTATCGATACGATTCAATATGATTTTCGACGCGTTACATACACTTATCTTATCTAAACGATTTTCATATGCACTTTCTAATCTCCATAATCCATTCCCATATCCAAAAATTTATTCTTTCTAATTTCCAGCTTTATCCTCCCTCGCCCCGGTATTATCGCGAAACACTTAATTTGAATTTTTCTACGAGAAAGGAAGTCCTTAACGAAACTACTTAAAGAAGAAAATCATCTTTTCCTATTTTTATGAACAGAATAAAGAAACTCAATTACGTCAATCAGCTTTTAGATTTTCCACCAATCAGTCCATCATAATTAGATACGTAACAATAGGGCATGTCCAGTGAATCTCATCTAATTGATGTGTATCTCCTCGCTTAGCAACGGTCACCTGCAGTCAGGAAGGATCAAAAGTTCTCCAAACACAATGCAATCATCGTAGGGGGAAGTCGAAAAGAAATTGAGATTTCCAATCGACAGCAATAACACATCAAAGCTCGCGGCTCGGATTTATTAAGGGAATATTTTGCGCTCCTTTGGCTGTAATATTTCGGTCTTTACATTGTACGAATTAATATGCACGGATTAATTCTAGGAATTTTATATAACAGTCGAACAGTGGAAATTCTGGTAGATTATTAACTAAAAAACTTTAAATATGAAAAATTCTTTGCAGATTACGGTCGTTGAAAAATTCAAACGGTGCAGAAGGAGCTCGACTTGTTTACGGATTTTTTCAAATCAATGAACTTTTATTGAATTTCATATCGAATTCCTAATGGAGTTGTAATCTTTTCATCAAGTATGTGACTTGTGTGGGTTCAACTTTGGCACTTTATACGACTAGTCACAGTCTTCTATCTGTCCAATTGGAGCAAAGCAATTCGCGCGAGCAAACATCACGAGTTTAAGTAATTGCGAATTACAGTTGATCTAATTTTAAAGCACTGATCCAACTAATAAGGCGTATTATAAAATTTATTGCACCGTAACCCTCACATAGTGGGCGGTTTTTTCCATTATGCTATGCTCACGAAACATTGACGAAATAATATTAAATTATATTGAAACGAAATTGAATTACATTTCTAAGATTCACATTTGCATCAAATCAGTGGCGGTTTGTCTTAAAGGGTACAAAGGCACGTGTCCTCCCATTCAGAACCGAAAAAAACAACTATCCAAAAATAATAAGTTATAAAAATAACTTAAATATAAAATATAAATAGTATAAAAAATAAAAATAAATAAAAATACGGTAACTTTATATTTTTCCATACCCCCGCCCAAATCTCCCGGGTTTCTATTATTTTCACTTTCTATTGTTGACTTGAGTATTTAATTTGACAATCAATAGTTTTAATATTTTGAAAGTAACACAAGAAGTTGCCGCTGGACTACTGGAGTAGTCGTAGACACTCTATACTAATGCTCTCTGTGAAGTTTAGTAAAACTTTTAGTTTCATTGATTGTTATATACTAAAAGGATAGTGGGGTGCGACTAGGAATAACAGGACTGAGCTGTATATTCTTTCATCGGGTCGTATTATCAGAGGATTATGTTGCTAGAAAATTTAGGATTGCAATGTCCGAGGAGGTGCACGCGTTATTTATTAATAAAGGTCATGGCGGTATTTATGAAATTATGAAGAAAATTACAAAATTCGTATGGTTTCCCTTTGCTCTTGCATGTAGGTTTGATTCGCGATTGTGTCCTCTTGTAACCTTAAACAGAAACTAAAAATATAGGGAAGTCGCAGAGAGCTTTTAATAAGGGGGGGAGGGGGTTTACAAGATCACCGTATGTCTTTGGGCAGATACGAACTATGGCGTGGTTAATCCACAATCGGATTAAAAATAGATTAAAACTTTTTTCATAGTAACAAGAGGTTGTCCATAAAGGACGTCCATGCCTGGGGGAGGGGGGGTTACAATATGTTACCAAGTGTGACCAGGGGGGTTGCACAAATGTGATAATAAAACCAGTGAAATGTAAAGAAAACCTATTTTAGCCCCTATAGCTTCCGAAGTACAACAGCCGTTTATGCAATCTAATTTTTACAGTATTTTGCCCAAAAAATCGTAGTTTTCAGTTTGATCTTTTAATAAAATTCAACACTAGATGCAAGATGTAGCAAATATTAAAGGTTGGATGAAGGTATCTTCTTGCTAAAACGAAACAATTTAAGTGTCGACCAGTTTCGGTTTATTAAACCAGCATCAGGATATTACAATTTGACATTATTTTGGTGTTGTATTCTTGGTTTCATACATTTTTGCACAATTTTTATGCAATTTTTATGATTTATAGAATTTTTCAATCTGACTCTGTGTCCTGATGGTAGCTTAATAAACCGAAACTGGTCAACACTCAGACTATTTTATTTTGGCAAGGAGACAGTGGCGTACCTAGACCACTTGGGGCCCGGGGCGGATTTATTTTTTAGGCCCCCCCTCACCCTCAAAAAAGGTCATTTATCACTTTTTAATGTGGCTAGCCTTTTCTTTGCCTTAATCTAAGCGTCTTCCATAAGCTATTGCCCTGTGCAGAGAAATAATAGATAGAATACCTAAGGGAACAAACTCGTGCAGTCCGAGGTCATCAATTATCATTACTGTTAAAAATGTTAAACTGATAAAAAGTTTTATCGTAAGAGCCCGAATTCGAACAATTGAATCTACGACGTTCAGCACGACGCAATGCAGCTCCGAAACCGACGCTCTCTGAACGACTGAGCCACGAACGAGCTCGCTCACTTGAGAAACATGGAATTATTTATTTTTGGGTGGGGCCCCCTTAGTAAAGGGGCCCTCCGCCCCCCCCTAGGTACGCCACTGCAAGGAGATACTTATATCCAACTTTTAATACTCGAGCTTATAAGTTGTTTTTGACCCCTTTCTTGAAAATACTTTTCGAAATTTCCACGATTTTAGGGCATCCCACGGGAAAAAACCTTTTAGTTGCAATTAAAACTAAATTAAAATTCTGCATAAAAATAAAAGGAAATAGTTTTGGAAATACTAAGTCCTCTGCAATTTTTATTTATCACAAATCATTTATTTATCAGAAATGAAACTATTTCAAAAATACTAAATTTTCATCACAATCTTCAGCGAATATTGAAAGGAAATTATAGTTTTTTGGAAAGCCACATCTGCAAAACTATTCTGGTTACATTTAATTTAATGTAATAATTTACATAGGTATAGAATTTAATTCTATACACTCTAATATAAGTTTAGTCCCTTTTCTCTTAGGACGTACCGAAATTGAGTTATTTGCAAAAATATAAAAATTTGCCCCTTGCGGGGTTTATAAACAAATCTAAAGAAGAAACGTCTTCATCGAAATTTGAACACTGGCACGTTTTTTGGGGCAAAAATTGAAAACGGACGGAATTGGATTTCTGAAACTACGTAATGCCTTGATTAATAGAGATCTGGATGGGATCAGTAATTTGTATAATGCGGTTATTGCAACTCTTGCTTTGAATAAGCAGTTGTTGTAGTGCATAGAGTTCGGCTTCGGACCATCATAGTGTGTCATAATACATTTATAGGCTTGATTTCCAGTCGCTAATAAATTATCTGTACCGTGGTTCGGATTCCACGCTAATCTGTAGGTCCGAGTTGACATCTAGTCTGTAAGTGAAAACTACTGACTTCAAATTCAATTTTACGTGTTTATCCTGATTGTGAAATAGTTTTCTATCCTTCGTTGACGTAATGTGGGGTCCCACCAAAGTCCACGATTGAGGATTACCATCAAGTACTTGGAGGTGTCCCTTTATGGGATATTGGTGCCAAATATCGTCATATTATGGTGGATGTCTTCGCGATTTTTGGATCAAATTTCCGTTGATTTCTACCGTTGTGTGTAGAACGATGCAGCGAGAATAAAATTGTTTAATTTTTGATTGAGTTTAGCGCAATTCATCAAGATGGAACCTAATAACTTCAAGATCGTCGTCACCCGTCTCGACACGGCGCTTGCCTGCCATGAAGACTAGTTTAAGTAATTTTCTGTATATCGTGGTATTATCTGCGTATAGGCCTAATCAGGTTTACCTATTGCTGTGAATCTTTTATAGTAGAATTGCACGCCTCGGTTTTGTTTAGGGCGCCACTTTCAAATGTGAAAGAAAAATTTTTAAATTGTGAAATTGAAATTTTCGAGTGTGCAATTTCACCAAAAAGCTCACCACACCCTTGTCCCTTTAGTTTAGCTCAGCCTTGAGATTCCCTCAGAGTAGGTATGGTAGGTTCAGTTCAATTAAGGGATGTTTATTGAAATCCAATTAAAATCTTTTTAAAATGCTGAAATTGTTGGTTGAATAAAATATTTTAAGTGATCAAGAAGATAAAAATGATTCACGTTGTTCTTTGATTGATCTTAAAAATTGGAATACTTCACTGTTGTTGCTGTTGAGTCAATAAAAGATTGCATTTAAATCAGAAATGGTTTATATTAATCAAATAAATTCGCAATGTCAAAATTCAAAAATAACAAACAAATGCAGATAAAATTATCTGTTGGCAAAAAGTACACAATTATAAAAATATCAAAATATCGCAGTAAGATGCTGTTCCACTTCTTCCTTCCAAGTGCTTGAATAAAATTCAAGTTTTCCGTTTTCCATTAACGGGTTAAATGTTTTGTAATAAAATTTGTTTGTCGTCGAAAATGTAAATAATAAAAAAATGTTTGGTTGATGAAGTTTGCAAATAGGATAGCGAGTTACCTCACGTCCTTTTAATTAAAATGCTTAAGGCCAAATATTAATAGAAATCATAAGTTTTTCAAATACCTTTTTTGAATATCCTGCTTATTTAAAAAGCATGCGCACAGAACACTATTAACAATCGCGGCGCACTCCGTTGTGATACACTCAGCTGACGTCGTAATCTCGTGTTGTTGAATTGTTGCTCCCGTAGATTGTGCTTAAACGGTGTTGATCATTCAAATTGAATCGCTAATTGTTGATGTTCACTAGATAGAATAACGGTAAGTTGTTTAGAATATTCAACTCCAGGATATTTGAGTTGTGAGTCGAAATAAACACATTTGGTAGTGCTCAGATGTCATAACTAATTGTAGCCATTTTTAGATGATGTCATACCATCAAACTTTAACAAATATTCGCTATGTTTGACATCTGGATGATTTTAATCTTGAGTTGTCCACTTTTGAACCACACACGTCCACTCGTTTCGACTTGTAAATTTCAACTGACCATTTGATGCGCACTTTTCCAAAATTGGTCTATTTTCATTATCAGTAAGTCAATTTACCATCTTCAGAAAATTTTACATTAACCAAATCTCTTTAATTTTTCAGGGTGTCTTCCATATTTTGGCGGATGAATTCTCCAATGATTTCCAGACGTTTTGTTATACAGTAGCCGATTTGTACGCACTTTTTGGATAGATTTTTGAACACTTCTTATCACGAAAATTTGTTATCGCATTTCAAACGATTTTGAGCAGTATTGACCTTTTTGTTGATTCACAGAATCAAATTATAACCTTTACATAGAGCGAATTATTTAACACCTTTGCATGTAATCAGTTTTACACATAATAAGTTATTCATAAAGTAAATTCAATTTTTGTAGTACAAAATTATTGGTTATGTTACACTGATAACAGTGATAACAGTATTCAGTGAAATTTATTATTTCTGATCTAAATGTCTTTTTTTTATGAAATTTTGATGTGGTCATATCCTTAATGAATTCATTTAACAGCTTTTTATCTAGTGTTCCAATCTTTAGAGATCTTTATTTGCTCATAATATTGAAAAATAGTGTGAATTGTTTATCTCTTCAATCTGTGTTGTTTTAAATAGGTCAAATTTATTTATTATTTTAAATTGAGTTGGAAATTCAATATTTTGCATTGGCTCGGTAGCTTGGATCACAGCACTATGTATGTCGAAGGGCGGGAAATCATGCTGGGGGAGAGTACAAAGTTTTGGGTTACTACAATATTACAAATATTTAGAGAAATTGCAACATTTTATAATATTTATATTTCTTACTTTTACAAAAATATTAAGAAAACCCATTTCTGTTATTAAAGTTATTAAAAGTCAGTGTAAGTAACCAATGTTTTATATTGTAAATTTACATTGTGAATCTATTATGTAAAAATATAACTATAAATCATGTAAATTTACATTATAAAACTCCGGTAATTTACTCTGATTTTGTCGCCATTCCCTCGTTAACCAAAGGACGTAGAGGGTCATCAAAGGTATCAATGGAAAGACAACTTTTCAGTGCACACCTGGGTAAATAAATAAATTTATATTTTTCCTTTTAGGCTTCTATACAAAATATAGAAATAAGCCTTATGATCTGGCTCCGTGTCTGTCCATCCGCATAATTCAAAGCCAATCAACGTTTCAAATTGTATTAAATTTTTATATATTATTGTTGACCTTTTTGTTAAATTATAATATATTGCGATGTGCCGTTCCTCAAAGACGGGGCCACATGCAAATTTAAATGAATATTGAAATATATAATTTTGAATTATTTCGGCTAGCTCAAATTTAATGGTTTTACCTTTATTTTGCATGAAATCTCTCAATCACAGTAGCAGATTCCTCGAGGGTTGGTTCTTTGCTTATACTGAAAAATAAATCTAGTGGAGGAAAATTCATTCCTCAATGATACGCAAAAGTATGTGAAAATATAAATAATTTATTTTATTAATCATGAACACAAATATAAATAAATGAACCCCAAACTTATACTAAAATTATTGTACTTGAACATTTAACAAATAAATCTCCTAAAATTAAAGAAATAAAGTTTTATTGCCGCGTTTATTTGTCGCTGTTAGTTTCAATTTTTTAAACCGTTCACTAATACCGCGCGAAAAGTTAAATAAGTTTTGATTTTTTATCTTACCGCACACAGATGGCAGTATACTTCTTTCCAATTCCTCTGCACATCAAGACTGCAGTGCTTGCATTTATCTTGAAATTTCTTGTGATCACCACGTGTAATTTTCCACTTAGTGCTTCAATTTTATCGATTGAAATCTTGCTTCCAATAATTTCCATTCACTTTAACACTTTATTATAAGGTAAGTACCTGATTTTAATTTTTATCAATTTTAATCTCGCAGAATTTTTATATCAATTCTAATAATCTCTTAACGATCTCGTTCTTTCAGATTGCCACACTTTGAGTTGGATTAAACCCAAAATTATCACTTTATAACGAGAGCACACAAAACCTCCGTTATTCAACGCACTTGCGTTTTCGACTCTGTTTTTATTAATTAATATCGTTTCCAAGGTTTTGCTACGATTTTCAAATTTCGTCACTCTTTGATAATTCCTTTTTAATGTGAGTATCTCGTTCTTTGATAATGCTTTATTATTTTAAAAATGTCATTTAATTAATATTCATTTCTGTTTCAGCGTTGTCATCACAACACATCGTTTGGTCCGGCTACGCGTGAACGTTTGTCTCGGATGACGAAACGCTGCATCTGTCTTTATCGTTCATCACTAATTACGTAAACTCATTGTTTATTACCTCACTTACTTAAAATTTACCTATTCTTTACAATTCTAAAATTATTATACATTAAACAAATTTTTCTTTGAATATTAAAAACATCATTTGTAGTTAATAATTTTTGTTCATATCATTGTTGAATGAATCCTCCCTCTCACTTATTTTGCGAATAAACTGACTTTATCAGAGCTTTAACCTTGCCTGTTGGAATTTTTGTTTGTTATTAAGAAACTTCATGCAATTTGTAATTTTTAAGAGTGCTTATTTAATTTCAAAATTATTGGTATTTTGAATAAATATATAGTTACAATATATAATATATAGTTACACTACAATATATAGTTTCAATTATTAAACCAACGTTTCGGGCCGTTTATTTTGGCCCATTTTCAAGGTTAAAAATTAATTAAATTAGTTCTTCTTCTTCTTCCGGTGCCTATTAAATTAGTTAAATTATTAAAATATAAATTATAAATTATAGCGCTTTTTTTGAAATTATTTGACAATGTCAAATTAATAACAATTCAATTCAATTAAAATTGTTATTAATTTGACATTGTTAAAAATTTCAAAAAAAGCGCTATAATTTTATAATTTATATTTTAATAATTTAACTAAATTAATTAATTTTTAACCTTGAAAATGGACCAAAATAAACGGCCCGAAACGTTGGTTTAATAATTAAAACTTTAAATAGACCTCTATACCCGACGAATAATACGAGTATCTTATAGTTTCAAATTGTGTTGGGAAACACTCTGTATATTATATAGAGGCCTAAGAACTGGGTACCCAGTGCGCTATTTTTTATTAGTAGAATACGTTAGATTTATTAGTGGAATGCGTTAGAAAATTTTCAGAAAAGCCTCATGATCTGGCACCGTGTCCGTCTGTCTGTCCGCATGTTTCAGATTCGATCAGAAAGCTCTAGCACCAGCTTGATCTAATCGCAAGTTGAGTTACAGCGCGGAACTTCAAAAAATAAAAAAGAAAGAAGAAGTTTGTTCTACCTCGGAGCCAATCAGAACGCTCCAAATTATGTTCTATGAAGTTGCTAATGATTCAATTTTTATTATTTTTATTTTAACTACAGCAGTGGCTTGATGTGATTGGTGAAGTTAAGTTGTAAATAAAAGACAAAGAAGAGGATTGATCCACCTCAAAAAATGGACCGTACATTACAGAGAAGTAAAGTTCCGGATGGAATGGAAAAGTTTGATTATTATTATTAATTATAATATAGTAAATGATAAATTTATTTAGTGCAAATAATCTGATATTACATTATATGGCGACCAAAAATAACTAGCAAACAACAACTTTTCGCAGCAGAAAGGTAGCTGTATAGAAGTCTAGGAACTGCCGCTAAAGCGAGTTCCACCTTATATTTTGTGCCCTCCCATTGAAAGAAGCCACGAGCCGCCACTGAATCTAGATGGACCCGGGAGGGGGGGGGGAGGTTGCTAATGTGTTCGGGTTTATAGAGTAGGAGTCAGCAGGGAGTTTAATTTTCAACACGTTTTCAATTTCCACTATTAAAATAATATCCATTGAGCGCATTCCACTGGAACGGCTTAAATGTAGCACGCAACAGTAAGTGGAACGCGCTCAACTTAATACAATTTTTCAATAACTTAAAAGTACAATACAATTTTTTAATAATACCTACTACGATATTAAAAAATGGAATGAAAGCAATTAGAAAGACGAGAAAATAAAAATAAGAATTTTTCTATTAAATCAGAGAGCTAGTATTAAATCAGATAAGTAGTAAATAAAAAATGTCACCTAAATCGAGTACAATCTACGTTTTCAATCACATTCCTGGCGTTCTTGGGAAACTTATTAAAAGATTGCTTTATCAGCAAGACAATACAGGAGCAACCCTATCTGAAAGGTCCTGCTGCGTCTTCTTAGTCATCTCCAGGCACATGACGGATGGTGGGACTTTAATTAAACGGGGAATTAATCGAGACTTGCCGTACTAATTAATAAACCAGAATCTTATTGCGATTTCGTATTGTGTGATTGCCTGTTCTACTACTTGCGGTTACCTTAAAAACTCATCTCTCGAGAACTAATTTAATTTATAGCGATGTGTTTGAAGTTTCGATTAGTTGATTTCAATTTAGGAACTCTGTGACGAGCAAACATAAATAACTTAAACGCAATATTCCTAATTACAAATTTTATAAGTGTAATCGTAAAAATTTCGCTTCGACCTAGCGCTTTGCAGAATTGAACATAATAGCCAACAATTTACAACAACCGAACGGAATTGAATTCGTCAGGTTGCATGTGCCAGGAAAATAATCGTGAACGAAGCAAGCAAAATGAGAAAAATTCGTTTAATTCTTGAAATTTAATAGGAAGTAAACATAAATCTAACATGTTTTTAGATCCACGTATCAGGTGTTAGTATGTTTTATCCACATCGGTTTACAACGAAATAAACACTTTACGACTAGAGGCAGGAGCGGTTAAACACCAGTGACGTGTCGCTATCTGCAATTAAACGAGAACTCCCTATTTATATTTATGCGAGCATTAATTTCACTACATGTTTCACCCGACGTGTAGGTCGCTATTAAATCTGCTATTTTGGAATTTTACTATTATAAATAAAAAGAGCCCCCTAATTTCGCCAAAATTAAAGCGAGCCGACGCATATTTTCGAAACAATTAACAAAAAAAAGCAATTAAAAATCAATTAATTGTTATTAGGAAAATGCTGCGCTTATCTGGGGAGTTTGTGTTCTGCAATAGCACAAAGCTCTCCGCTTCGTTAAATAAATAAACTGGGTAGCGCGCTTTATAGCCGCAAATTTTCACTTTTTGGTGATTCGTCATTAAGGGCATAAAATTTCCATATTTTCACTTACAACTTTATTACGCCGTTACAATTGTGGACTAAAAAATACGTTACGACCAAAAACATAATAATAACCTTGTTAGTTTTATTACGTTAAACTTTATGCCCATGAAATCATAAAAAATATTTCTTCAGTCGTATTAAAAATGTTTTAACGACGAGGGATGAAAAATGCAGGATAAACGCTTAGATAAATTGAGCGATATTGAATTTTTTAATAAAAACATTTTGCGACCCTGTAAAATGGCGAATTTTCCGAAACTATCTCATCAAATATTTGCGACTTTATTTTAAGGTCCCACCCCCTCACACACACACAGGAATCCTGTTTTATTACTTTAATTTTCAGAAACGCTATCGCAAACATTGATGCTTCCTATATCGCAGCAAGTCTTTAAGGGCAGGAGGAAACAGGACGTGAAGATTTTAAGACGTGCAGTAAGTTTTAAACAAACGGATTTGCAGATAGGAATTTAAAGGCGCACTTAAATACAGAACATCAAACAAAGCTTTCGCTTAAATCTCAGTATAGTATGTATGTGTGCACTTAGAGCGAATTCAATTTAAATCGCAATAACAAACTCATAACCAGGTATCGGGGAGGTGGCTATGAACAAGCCACGTAATTTTCTTAAGTGGTAATAAAGTTATTTTAGATTAATAGGTCCTACGTTAGCTAAAGGGTTAACGTTTCCTTTAATTTTCGACAGGGTGAATTCTTGCAAGATTTCATTAGCGCAGAAAATATTTTCTAAAACTTCGTTTACTCGAACGTTTAAATTTTCTACTCTATTATGAACGGTATTTCATCAACGAGCGAAAATGTAAAAAAATTGAAAAAAAAACTCACCGCAAACTTTGGTAGAAGTTGTAGCTGTACTTAATTAGCAAAACCTGAAACAAAAATAAAAGTTAGATAGTTTACAGCGGCGTGGTTAACAAATTTACATTTACATAACGTTACGAGGTTCGTTCAAAGAAAAAGTGTAACAAAAATATGTGGGTAGTAGGTACTGCTGAAACGTGTTCAATAACTTAATAGCAGCATTCAATAGGCTAGTGGCTTAATAAGTGTTACGTATTGGTAGGTACGAGGGGAGATTTTTAAGTTTGTGGAATGAGACAGAAAGAGGCGGCTTTTTCTTTTTCCTTGTTTATTTCAATGTCCTTTTTCATTTTCAAGTATACACTAAAAATTGTCTGCATTTATTATATCAAATAGTTAATTGGCAATCAATAAAATGGCAAGTGCTTCTGTGAGTATTTTTTAAAATGTCAAATATCGAGTTACACACGGTTATGAAATTCCGTACAAAACAAGGACAAAATGTTAAAACCATTGAAATGAAATGGAGGCAGTTTATGGTGGGTGACACTGGCCATGGCAAAACTATGATTTATAAGTGGTACAAATTATTTAAGCAAGGTAGAGTCACTTGAAGATGACCATCAGCGCTCTGGCAGGCCAAGTGACGTTATAACACATGAAGTGGTCATAAAAGTTGATGCCGTGAGAGAAAATGATCGCCTTAAAGTAAAGGAAGTTGCGAAAATGTTCAGGATATCAGAATCGACAACTTTGAAGATTATCAAAGATCATCTGGGCATGCCAAAGGTCAGCGCGAGATGGGTGCCTAGAATGCTCATACCGCATCAAAAACAATACCGTGTTGAATGTTGTAAGGAGTTTTTAACGCTGTGTGGTGATGATCCAACAGCTGTTATCATTCGAATTGTCACAGGAGATGAAACTTGGGGTCATTCTTATGATCCTGAATCGAAGCAGGAATCTATACAGTGACATTTAAAGGGTGGTCCGGCACGAAAGAAATTTAAAGATGTGCTTTCTGCTGGAAAAGTGATGGCAACAATCGTTTGGAATTTTGAGGGAATTATTTTAATAGATTATAAAAATAAAGGTACCACCATAACAGGCGCATACTACTCTGGTATTTTACATCGATTAAAAGAAAGAATTAAATAAAAAGAAAAGGGAAATTGATCAAAAGTGTACTTTTACTACAAGATAATGCACTTGTTCACAAGGCAAAAATTGCGATGAGTGCCATGACGTCATGCGGTTTCAAAGAAGTTGTTGATCTACCCTACAGTTTAGATTTGGCCCCAAGTGACAACAAACAACCGGGATATAATGCACTGAAGAAATGAAGAATAATAAATCACCTGGAGATGACTATGTGGTCATAGAAGCCATCAAACTGACTGGAGAGACATTGAAAATTATTAAATCGTTGTTCAATATGTGCATATGGTGTAGCGTGACTCCAGAAAAATGGATTAATGCGGGGATAGTTCTCCTTTATAAAATAGATGACACGACTGCTCTGAGAAATTATAGGCCAATTAACCTTCTTTCCCATCTGTATAAACTATTTATCAAAATAATAGCAAAACTTCTGAAGTCAAAACTAGAATTTTACCAACCCAAGGAACAGCCAGGTTTCATAAAGGGTTTTGGAACTAACGATCATCTACAGACTACCAATATTCAAAACTCATCGAGTACATATACACACAACATCACAGCAAGTGTTGAACTTCATAAGATGATGACAAAGAAAATCAGAGTTGGAAGGGGAGTTCGGCAGGGCGACACAATTTCACCTTCTTCTTCTTCAAGTGCCATATCCGGTCTCCCGGACGTTGGCGACCTCTCTCCTATGTATGTGTTGTGCGTTTGAAGTATTATCACACACATAGGGGACCTACTGTTTAACGCGGGCTCCGAACCGCGGGAAGTGTATACACTTCATCTCCAGAGAGGCTGTTCCAGGCAGATTACACCTCGGTGGTTTGCAATTGAATAAAGTTTTTACTGAGCCCGGAGTCGAACCAGGCATTCAGCTTTAGCAGCAACGCACTTAACTGCTTTAGCTGACGACCGTCTCATTTTCCGACAATTTCACCACAGTTGGTTAATGTGGTTCTGGAGTAGTCTTTAGATCACTTGTGTGGGAAGGGATGGGTGTGATAAAGGACGGAGAAATACTCAGCCATCTTAGATTCACGGAAGACATTGTACTCATCTCGGATAACATTGGAGATGCCATAGGAATGCTTCAACAACTTCAATAAGCACCAAAAAGCGTTGATCTTAAGATAACCATAAATATAACAAAACTGATGACAATTCTTCTTCTAGGTGGGAAGGTGGAAATATATGGATGATCTCAGAGGTTGAGGGTGGCCCAGGAGCCCCATGTTGGGAATAACCAGAAGAGATGAAATACCCAACGCCGTCAAACGTCAGCGAACAGGATTGGCGGATATTATTAAAATAATGGCGAAGGTGGACGAAGAAGGTGCTGGAGTGGAGACCGAGAGAAGTAGAGGCAGGCCATCGACTTATTGGAGGGACGACATTATAAAAGAATAACCACAAATTGGATATGCAGGGCTCAAGAAAGTTCAGAGTGGAAGATTTTAGAGGAGGTCTACATCATCCAGTGGACAAGGGTGGCTACGTGATGATGATTTTATTTTTTAAAATTTGTATTTGTGTGCTGTAAGGCTTTTTTTTGTCAACGAATACAGACAAATGTGTGCACCGATTCGGTTGAAGATCTGATTACAATTTGGTTGAAAACCCTCCATTTTCCCATTTTTTTAGAACAATAAAAATTGCTAAAGAACAGCGCTGTTTCCTAGTGGAACATAGAAGAATGAAAATGGCACCATGCGAAAAAAGAATAATTAAAAAATTTCCTAAAAAATTAATATGAGTTGGCTTGAATAAACAATTGCAAATTAAATTTGGTAATTTAGATCTGTCAAAATGATTTGTATTGTTTTGCGTGCATACATAGTATAATTTATTATTTTAAGAAATTTTCATGAATATATAGATTAACTAATACAAAATCAATTTTTTTAATTACTTATCAAAAAATTAATTCTGACGTTTTACGATCGTAGTTAAAATTTGATTGCATAGACAGTGATGCCCCGCAAATTTCTTATTTTTTGTGGCGAACGACATTTTAAAAATATTTTACGATGTCAACATGTTATTTTATTGTTAAAATACAAAAATTAAATGGTTACAATGAATAAACAACCGCCAACAAATTATGAAATAAATTTGGTAATTTTGATATCCAAGTGATTTATGTATTTTATTTATATTTATGTATGTTATATAGTGATTTCTATACACATTTATAGTGTATTGTTTTAATGAATTTCTAAAGAATAAACCAATGTAATTAATATAAAATGAAGTTGAATTTAGTAAATGGGAAAATAATATGTTGTCACGTCTGATTTTAATTTTATAATCCTATCAGCTCCGATAAACTTCAGGAATTCGAAGGTAAACATTTTGAGAAATTCTTTAGAATTATTGGGAAGTCTAAGGAATTCTTCACTTTGGGAATTCTTATGTACACTTAATTATTTAAAAAAATACATTTTTTCGTGCGAATTCCATGAATAAAAGTGACAGTCGTAGAAGGCTATTATTATCAGTGGCGGCTTGCCCTAGATGGAACAAAGGCAGGCGTCCTCTCATCTACCTAAAGCCAAATATACGACCATGAAAAAATAATTATAAAAACACTTTTTTCATACTTTCAAGCCTTGCACTGCAAATAAAGTTATAAAAAAAATTTGTGGTTTCAGTGACCGGGGGGGTATGGAAAACACCTCAGTACATTACGTCACAAATTAGGATGATAGTCGTAAATTGGGTAGTCATAATCATTTCTGAGCATACCTAATTGTTGTGTTTTTATTCTTCCTTTTCCTCTTTCAAGTGCCTCGCCCGGTATTCCTAATGTTATTGACTTCCTTTGTTATGTCTAAACTGTGCTTACGAAGTTATCACATCATACGTAGGGAACCTACAGTTTAAAATTATATTTTCGTTCCTAATTTTCTAATCTCGTTTAAAAGAAAAATAAAACGAAAAAGAAACAACAAATTATTGTTCGAAATTCTAAATATTCTAAACTTTTTTAAAAAACTTGCAGGTTGTTTTAGTTTATTCAAGTAATCGTGTAGCATTAGAAAAACCATTTTATGCTTTTTGAATACGAAAATTGCGTTTTTAGAAAATTTATGCGGATGATTAGAGGAAAATAGAGAAAACCCGCAAGTTGTGCATCTGTCAGAGCCTGATTAGATTCGTCGAGTCCACCTGCGGAGTCTTTGGAAACGTAATCTGATTGTTTATTCGCAATATGTGAAGGAGCCCGAAGGCTTTCAAAGGTTTATTCGACCGGAAGACATTGATAATACTACACAGTAGGGAAACGACTTGATATAGAAAATGTCCTTGTTGAAATGCAATCATATCGTTCGGACGTCCATCCACTACGATACGCGGTGAAACTTTCTTTTGACAAAGAACCGACCCCCTGGATTTCCTAAATTAAAAATACTCATGTTGTCGTAAACAAACGACGCGTTATTATTTAGGCAATCGATACCGTAATTTATTATTCACAGAGCAAATGGATTTTGAGGAGAATAAGCGCCATTTACAAATTTTTGTACTAAATCCGCTTTCAGAATTCGCATTATGTTACATTTTTTATTAAGAGTGACAATGAAAGTCGTTGTTAAAAAATGCAGCTTTAGTAAAGTAATCAGGAGTGACGATGCGACGAATTTAGTCGTTATTGTGCCCCTTAAAGATAAAATATCTGCAAACGCCTCCTATCGCAGGAAATAATTAAACTTTATTGGAATTGGAGCACAGGAACTGAGGGTTGCCATATCAAATCACATATAAATAATAAGTAGTATCGATTCGAATTCTTCATCTTTAGAAAAAAAGAACTTTTAATCATGATAAAATTTTAGAAAGCGCCCCATTAAAACGAAATTAATCAGACAAATCCGTGGCGCGAGGTAAAATTATAATAAATCTAAACAATCCTTCCATACTGTCACCCCATAATTACAACTGTTTGTAAAACTGGTAGGGCAAAAATAATATATGATGAAACAATGTCCAGAACAAAGAATGACGAGAGTGTAGGATTTCTGGCCCCAGAGTTCCGTAGATGGGGTGTCCTCATTAGGGCACGAGCGTTAAGCCGCTCACTAGGGCAGTCGTCCCTTTTCGACGTGGGGACCTCATACTTTGCATGTCATCGCAAAAAGCGTTTTACTACGTATTTAATTTTTGCATGATTTATTATTTCGCTTTTGAGTAGTTAATTAGAAAGAATGGTCGAGTTTTGTTCGTTCGATCCAAAGCCATGCATTCATTGCTCAGAGATCCATTCGACCAAATTGCGAAAATAAACAAGAAACAAAGCAGAGTGGTGCAAAATTTTAAATAAATTATTGCGGGAGTTAATATTTTACTAAAATTAAATTAAGTTTTTCTTATTCGGATTTTCCTTTGTGATTTTAAAACTTTTTTGCTAACAAAGCTTATCGAATCAATTTGGGTGTATAAACCATACATTTTAAGTCAATCAAAATTCATGTTTTAGTCTAGAAATATCAAAATGGCATCACGAATACACCTAAATCAAATATTCAAAACGATTCGTATTGAATATTTGGATAATCTAAAATGCGAGGATCGCATGCTAAACGAGGATTGCTTACAATCGGTGTATAATGCAACGCCATTCTAGAATTTAAAATGCGCAAAAGGGGAGATAACTACCTATAATTCCATCATGGAACCAATTTTATACACGAAATTCAAACTTTTTTGTGTCGAAACGCAAATTGTATTTTACTTGCCAACCGCTAAATTTCTTCATTATCCTTCATGGTTGTTATAGAAAATATGCCAAAATCAGTCTTCCAATATAATGAAAGGATAAATACAGGAATAAGTGCATTAACAGTGGACTACCCTTGAACCGAGCAAATAAAAGCGCTGGCTCTCATTTAGCATGGTGCACGTCGTTGGCGGGTAATCGCAATTTTAGCATAATAAAAAGAGAAGAAAGGTGGAATGAAACTCACAGAAAAGTAAATTCTATAGAATAGCGCACATCGAAGGACCCTTTCGAAAAGCAATAAATGTTTACATTTGAGAACCAGTAGGATAACATAATAATAGCTTGTCGAGCGATATGACCGATTTCAATACAACCCGCAGCGAAACGCTGCTGCAGCGGACAGCAGGAAATTCGTTTCTGATGTACGTCGTCGCTCCATTCCCGAAAAGCTTCTTAATCTACAATTGGCCACTAAAACTTTACAATGCACAGAATAAAATTTTATTTTTCTACCAAGCCGAACGCGCTATTTTAAAAAACCTACCGGAGCCGCTAATTTGAGAGGATTACGCTTTGAGCCAGACAGTACAGATTTTGTAATTTCGATAATGACCTTGATAACAGCAAAATATGGCGTTTTTGCAAATCCTCGGGCATTTATTCCTCCAACGGGAATTAAACAAGGATTTAATCCGCATAGGGGACACGCAGATAAAGGGGTTCATTTTTCTCGTAATTTTATTATGCCAGCTCCACTCCATTCTAATTGTTCCTCTCATACTGTAAGTTAACATTCTCTCTGCACAGTTTTGTTATTCGAAATTCATATTATACTACAAGCTGTTACATTACCCCTTTAGACACAACGCATCTTGACATTTATTTCACATTTGCATAGAATCAATTAAAACTCAAGAGTACGTATTGGTTTGTTCGAAGGGTTTCGATTCAAATTTATAAATGAGAAACTTATCCGGCGAGGCGTACTTTTGGGAAACTTCTCTATCTAACCGCGTTTTTCCTTATTGATAACGTTTAATATATGGGGGACCTACTGTTTAACGTCGATTCCGAACGACTAAAATGTTATGGAGAAAAGTTATTTGGTATTTTACTTATTTCATTAGCTTTAATACATTTTTATTTTGAGCTGGTATTTTCGTTGTTAACTTCAGTGAACCTTATTTGAGATTTTTTTTAGTTCAAATTTCTTTTATTTTATTCGTGCGAACCACGAAGTCGAATCAGGTATTCAGAATTAGCAGCAACGCATTTAACCGCTTAAGCTGATGACCATCTCTTCAAAGTAACTCAAGAGTATATTATTTTCCTATTTCTTTCAATTTTGTGCTCTCCTTTTGAAAAAGGTTATGAGCCGCCTTGAGGTAAGTGTATTTTTACTTCTCAAACGCGAGCTGAATCAATTTTATAGTTATACCATTTCATGATTTAAGACATCTGTAAAGAAGAAGTCTCTAGTATTGTTCTCTGAAGCTGCCTGTAGCAGTTATTTAATATTGTAGTCGCTTTGCTTCGCCATTTTTACTGAGTCAAGATCTTATAATCTGGTGAGTTTATTAAAATTCTCCCGTATTTAATATAATAGATTGAATATATTACAGTAACGTATAAGTCTAAAGTAGCTGGACAAATTTCAATCGCATCAAATCATTAGTTATAATCTAGCAATCCTTTTGTTTTTTTTACTGTACCTTCTTTCATTTGTTTAATGTCAATTGAAGTAGTTTAGTTTGAATTGTCAATATGAAAGTGTGCGAACAGAATTTTTTGCGTAAACGCGTTTTCAAAATGCTTGGCCAGCAAAATAAAAGTCATGTTTTACATCATTTTATAAATGAAGGCTTCAGTCGAAGTACCATTTATTCGATAATTTCGAGATGTAATAACAATATTGGTCCTGAAAATAAAAAAAAAACCGGAAGAAAATCAATTCTAAAAAAATCTCGGCTAAGTTCCTTGAAGAAAGCTGCTGAAAACAAAATTGGAGTGAGTACTCGCATACTATCCAGAAAATTTAAAGTTTCACAAACTACAATTTGCCGAAATTTGAAAAAATTAAATGTGAAAAGGTATAAGAGAAACGTTAAACCAAAATATACCGATAAACAATTAGTGGAAATACCCGGAAAGTGCCGTCTTCTGAGACAACATTTTTTATCAGGCGATACAGTGATCATTATGGACGATGAAAAGTACTTCACTTTTGCGAACAGTTGTGATGTTGCAAATAAAGGATTTTATACCACCGATAAAAATACAGTTCCTGATAATGTAAAGTTCATAAGAAAATCAAAATTCGAACCAAAAGTGTTAGCGTGGTGTGCGATATCAGTTAAAGGCATATCAAATTTTTTTATTCAAACCCAAGTTGGTATTGCTGTTAACACAGACACTTATATAAAAAATTGTTTACCAAAAATGGTTAATTTTGTTAAAAGAAACCATAAAAATGATAAAATCATCTTTTGGCCAGATCTGGCTTCTTGCCATTATGCAAAAAAAACCTTAAATTGGTTAGAAGGTCAAAATATACCGTTTGTGCCAAAATATGCGAATCCCCCAAATATTCCGGCAGCTCGTCCGATTGAAACTTTCTGGTCAATTTTATCGCAATCAGTTTATAAGAATGGTTGGGAAGCAACATCAGCCGAACAATTGAAAAAACGAATTATGTCCTGTGCCAAAAAAATTGATCTGAAAATGCTCCGGCATATGATGGAAGGTGTTAAAAGAAAAGTGCGAACAATTGAAGAAAATGGACCATTATGTTTTTAAAGTTTTTTTTTGTGTTCCCAATATATTGTGCTTTATTAATAATTAATTAATTTTAAATTTTCTATAACCAACTTTTTTTTATTATCGTTTGAATTCTGTCCAGCTACTTTAGACTCACAGGTTATATCAGTACGCGATTGCCATGGTTGTGCAGCCTGAAGGCCGCACTCGAGGTTTTTAGGTTAGCAACTAAACACTGAAACAATGAGCGTTACGTTACAAGCAGAAATGGTTTTATACAATGAGCTCGTAAAGTTTGGAACAAATTCGATAAAATATTTTAGGGGGATTTTCTCAGAAAATCTTGGACCCGTCCGTCATCCTTACTTTTTAAGTGTCACTTTTTTCTGTCATCGACATTTTTATATCGTTGTTTTTTGAGCTATGACATGACGTCATTGTAAATTTTTTTTAAAATGCAAGCCTTATTTTCCTTTAAGGATTTCGAATACAAAATACACAATAACACCTAATGTTAAGTGGGTAAATAAAGTAAATAAAAATACAGAAAATTTATATTGTCCTTTTTCTTTAAATTCGGTGTCCTCCCATTGAAACAAGTCACGAACCGTCACTGCTTAAAAACGACCCAAAACTTCCCTAAAACTCCTATCGGCTTGTGAATTTCAGAATTCACTTCAGATGATGCAGATAAAATATAAAAAAAATCTCAAAAACTTGGTTGCAATTTCAATCTTTTACAATAAAATATACTTCGCTTTTCTTGGATTGATTTTTATTTCAATAATAATTAGACGTCTGAAAATTTTGAACAAGAATTTTTCGAGAAAATGAAATTAAGTGAGTTATACGCAAAATAAAATGTTGGGGATAACATCGCCATTTAGGGAATTTTAGGAAAATTTTGAGAGATTCATTAATACACATGTCTGACAAATTTCAACTTGTCCGGATTTTTTTGCAAGCCCTAAGCAATTTTCGCTTTCCGTGCCAGGACTATATTTTGAATAAAATTCTCTTGCGTGTCATCTTTATCAAAGTTGATATAAGAATTTTATGGTCGTCAGTTTAATCACAACACTCGTAATTGTTCGCAAAAATGAAATTCAGAGAGTTGTAGGCTGAAAACTACGTTGGAGGAAATAAAATCCCCAATTAGGGGAAAAGCTGCAGGCAATTTTAGGGAACTATTGGGGGTTCATTCGGACAGTAAAATACACATGTCTGCTAAATTTAGTTTTCCCAGATTTTTTGAAAGTTAAAAATGCTTCTTGCCTGTAACAAATTCTAAAGGGTGAAATTTCAGCCTTCATTCTTAGCTTAGTGCATTTTTTCGACATTTTTGTGCGTACAATATTTCTGCTTGTAGCCAAATTTTAAATTCCAAATTTCTGTTAATTAATACCATCATTATAGTTTAAACCGAGGGGGGGGGGGTAAGACAAATAATTTTTTGATAACCTGATGATTAAACGTAGATTGGTGACCTATCAACCAACCTTGTCAATTGTCCTTTTGAAAACCATAATAGTTATTTATTTATTTACTGATGCTGTCATCTAGCAAAAATAGCAGCCCATTTAAATGGTAATCTGCATGACGATATAATTATCACTCTTATCAATACTCCGCGTCATAGAATGCTCGGCGGTTTATAGGTGCTTTTTCAGAAAACTGTCTTTATTTTTTACTGTTCCTTCAAATTAATTTTCTTATCTGGTTCACTTCCTGGTGATGCAATGATACATTTCCATACCAGAATTTTGTGACCAGTCTGCTTTGCTCGACATGACTTTGTGTAGTAGTGTATTTTTAAATAGGTAAATAATTTGACAAATCTAAATTTGCTGTACTGGTTAATGTTGCAATATTTAAATATTAATGTTGGAATGCCGCAGGCACTCCACCGAGACCGGTATATTTAGATAAAGATTGCTCTACTTTTTGTTTTTTTTAACGTGATCAAAATTTTGGTACCTTTCATATTACATCCAGGGGGCGTAGCTCAGATGGTAGAGCGCTCGCTTAGCATGCGAGAGGTACCGGGATCGATGCCCGGCGCCTCCAAATTTTTTAATAAAAGAAACAGCTGAAATTTACATAACATTATTTGTTTTCTTGCCTTATCGCACAAATTTTGACCAGTGATGCACATCATTTTCTTATTCTAAAAATTTTATATCATAGGTCGTAACCTGCAGGAACGATAAATTCAATATGAGTAAACACAGCAACCAACCAAAATATTTTAAAGTGGTCTGCTAAATTATGTCACATTTGATTACTTTAGCCATTCTTTTGATTATTCCTGTTTTTTACGCTCGACAATCACCTTCAGGATTAAGGCATTCAAGTAAGTAATCGTAGAAAAAAATTCAAATAATATAAAGCGTTTTTTCCAGGATTAGCGACGCTGTGCGTAACACCCAATAACGATACCGGAGTATGCGTAGAAATTCAAAAATGCACCAAATTTTTGAACTCTGTTGAGACAAACCGGGATTTTATAAATAATTCGTGGTGTGGTCCAAAAACCCGAAATCCTAATCAAATAAAAATATGTTGTGGAAAGCACACAAATTACGTAAAACGAGGTTGGTAACTATTTGAATTACAGATTTAAAATTATCATTACGATAATTGCGTACTAGAGAATGTGGGGAAATTCAGTATTTTATTACAACATTTCTTCTAGGTAAACCTTCAATCGTACGTCCTCAACATGTCAAAACGAACCCGTTTCCAAAAATCTGCGGTAACCAAACTTTCATGTCAGTGTCGAGAGTAATCGGTGGAATCGAATCTTCTTTAGGGGAATACCCATGGTTAGCGAGGCTAAAACACAGGAGAAAAAATGGACTGGAAACTTTCGGCTGTGTGGGTTTTCTGGTTTCCGAAAAGTTCGTGGTAACGGCCGCGCATTGCGTGCGCTCCAAAAACATTGAACCCTTAGGCCCGCTGTAAGTAGCAAAAAATGGGAAGTTCTTGTTTTAGTCAAGTTTTTAGATATCAGGTGCAGTTAGGAGAACATGACACGGAAAGAGACCCAGATTGCGTATTTCTTGGAAAAAAGAAAATTTGTAGTGAAAGTCCACAACTCCTGAGAACTGCAAAACCGATTGTGCATCCCGATTATTTAGAAAATAGCGTTCAACATTACCACGATGTGGCGGTTATACCGCTAAAGGAAGCGGCACGTTTTTCTCGTAAGCAAAATAATTGCAGGAAGGATGTGAGGTAATAAATAATAATATTGTGGTTTTATAGGATACGTCAATCCTATTTGTTTGTCTAACAAACATTTCAATGAAACGGAATTCTGGATTTCTGGATGGGGAAAAACAGAAACAAGTAATTTCGTTTTGTAAAATTAATAAAGAAATGTACATAATTTGATCATCTTTTAATAGGACGAAGCAATCCGACTAAGTTAAAGGTTTCGTTGCAAAAAACGGATAGGGGTGAATGCATTGAGAACTATGAAAGAGTAGGAGTTACAGTTTTGGAGTCGCAAACTTGCGCAGGGGGTGAAGAAGGACGCGATTCTTGTGCTGGTGATTCTGGAGGTCCCTTAATGGCACGAAATGGTATGCAACCTTGGCATGCAGTTGGAATCGTTAGTTTTGGTTTAGGTTGCGGTTTGGAAGGGTGGCCTGGAATTTACACCGATGTGCCTTATTATTATCCTTGGATTAAAAAAGTGATGAATCGTTACTTGAGAAAACATAACCGAGATATTGACAATTAATTAATTTGATATATTATTTATAAAATGTAATTTATTTTTTTAATAAATTTAACAATAAAAATAATATTTTGAGGTAATTTTTAATATAGTTTAGAACTGAAATACCTTGAAATAATCGATGGATTCCTGGTTAATGTAGTGAAAATTGACATCAATTATATCTGTATTTTTAGCATATCATAAAAAATGCCCAAAATGCTTTTTCACAAGTAAAGTGCAAGGGGAAAATTTAATTTGCAAATGTTTTCGTCACACGTGGCAACGAAACAGCAATAACGATAGAAGAACAGAGGTGAGAGCAAAGATACAAGCCGGAAATAGAGCATATTATGCAAACAGAGTTTGTTTGAGAGATGAAGGAATAATAGCCAGAAAAACAAAGATCAAAATCAATAAATCATTGATAAGACCAGTACTCACATACACGTCGGAGTCCTGTGTATGACGCGAAGAGATGAGAGTTTTTGAGAGAAGAATCCTGCGAACTATTTTGGGCCCATAAAAAGTGGGCGGGGGAATGGAAACCGAGAATTAATTTTGAACTCCGTGAAGAAATGGAGGGAGAAGATGTTGTAAAATTCATAAAGGCTCAAAGGATAAAATGGATGGGTCACTTAATGGGAGAGGTAAAATGCAGTTGGAATCGTTAGGAGATAACAAGGATGGATGACTATCTGGAAACCGATCATGAGCCGACATAGAGGAAGGCCGAAGATGCGATGGTGGGATTGTGTGACGTAGGACCTGAGAAACATGGGGAAGAGTGAATGGAAACAGTGGGTTAATGACAGAGGTAAATGGAGAGACATAATCAATGAAGCGAGAACACATCGCAATTTATAGATATAACTTCCCATTCCCATCCCATTCATAAACAACGATCTTGTAAGTCCAATAGGACAGCTCAATTCCTTAAACAGAATGTAAAGTTATTTAAATAAAATAAAAATTCAATAGAAAACCTCAGCTTTGTTAAGCATTAGCCTTTGTTAAATATCTTTCATTAATAAGATATCCTCCTCTTTAAATACACAAATCAACCCCCCCCCCCAAGAAAAACCTGCCATACTCCATCTCCAACTCTCCCAACATAAACTAATTTTTCTAGTAATAAAATGTTTGTAAATTATACCTTAGTTTAACTTATTAGTTGTGAAAATTTGTATTTTATGGTTCTGATAAGTGTTTTTTGCATGTTTTAGGTAATACTACAAATACAGATATGATTACAACACCTTGTCGAAAGTGTAGTTTAATTCGGTATTCTTAAAATATTTCTGTAAAGATTCTTCTTACTACAGTTGACTCGCGATAATCCGACAGTTACGGGACCGAGGGGGTGTCGGATTACCCAAGGTTGATTTTTTAAAACTGAATTTTGACTTCTAAGGCAAGAAAATTTAAGTTGAATAAAACAAAATGAATAATATAATTTATTACATATTTAGGGGATAATTACCTATCACCTGTCACCCGAAATCGCCCCAAAATATTTTTTTTAGCAAAAGGAACCTTATTAGAGTGTCCTGTAAAAATTTCGCCCGAGAAAGTATAGTCAAAATTTTTAGAAAAATCGATTTGAAAAGTAGGGAAAATTTTTTTTGCCTTCTAATTTTTGGCTTGGCCAGAGCTGTGAGCATCAAAAAACCTACCCTCCGATGCTCCGCATCTCCGGGCGGTTTTTCGTGCTCAGAGCCGCTACGCGGCGGAGCTAAACATACGAGAACGCGCCACCAATCAAGCAAACCGGGATGAAGGCAAAAATACTCCAAGTCTTAAATGAGTGATGCGCGGGAATCTCGTTAATTTTACATGTAAATTAGCAAACTTCAAAATCGATTTACTCAAAATGTTGATAATACATTCTCAAAATTTTTGTGCAGGAGGGGCCTATATAAACCTTCCTCTTTGCGATTGCAAAGTTTCAACTCATTCGGAGTGACAGGTGTTAGGACATCCTCACCCATATTTATAACATAAAACAATACAAATTGCAGCAATTACCTATGTACCGACAGTACATATTTACGGCTTAAAAAAATCTTTAATCGTTTTCTGTTTCTTTCTACGTAAAGAGTAAGATCCGACGCGGTGTCGGACTACCGAGCGTGTTGGACTGTCAAATGTCGGATTACCGCGAGTCAACTGTATTTTTTTAAATTCGACAGACAAAAACTGCTGAGTAGAGATAGGATCTCTTTCTCTCTATTTTCGCTCTTCTCTTTGCTGTCAGTTTCCAAATTCTCCATAGTCTGTTCCCTCTCGATTTCTCCACAGATTCAATATCTGCATCCGATTCGTTTGAAATTTTTCGGTTTTCATATTTTTTAAGGCTGAATAATGAACCGTTTTCAGTGTGTACAGCTACTTCTTCAGAAATACTGTATGTAGATCGTACTATGCTGTGGCATTATGGTGCTTTAGAAAATTGCTCTCGTCATCGTCAACTTAGTGGTGGCTTGAGGCGCTTTCAATATTTGTCATGATGTGAGACACGATGGTCACCCTGACATCCATAGGCATTCGAATGTTACCATGGATGGGTCGAGTTCAATTTTCTTTACCGTCTCCGTGCTTTAGAGGGCATGTAAAGTAGTCATTACCATTGGGTTAATGATTGTTACCATTATAATTTATTAAAATGAAAGGCCAAAGGCATATTGAAGGTCAGCTTATAGCAAGCTATCTTATGTCAGATATAAAACAATTAAGCTCAAGAACTAATTGTAAAAAATTAGAAAATAAAGTTAACGACCTAATTAAGATCCCCAATATTAGAACCGATTCATTTTTTATATTCACGGAGATAGGTTCCGATATCAACCATAAAAATCTAATTGCAAGTTAACAAAATCAGCATCGATGAGTTTTGGATTGCTGGTTCCATTAGAAACGTATTGTCTTCATGCTACTGCAGAGTACTAGGGAAAGGCGCTACTACGACATTACGAGTATATTATACGTACATACAGTGGCGGCTCGTGACTTGTTTCAATGGGAGGGCACCAAATTTAAAGAAAGAAAATTATAAATTTCCTGTATTTTTATTTACTTTTACCTATTTAAAATTATGATTTTTATAGTTGTTTCCGATTTTGGTTAGGAGGGCATGTTGCCTTCTTCCCGTAAGCCGCCACTGCTCAACCAAATCATATCATAAACATCATCTAGGCAATCAGAATGACAAAGTACAAGTTCTACAATGTCTCATTTGTACTGGGCTGTCCAGTCAGAATTTTTTATGTACGTTAACTGCTTGGGCGCGAGTTCAAATAAAGAACATTTTTACCGTCAAAAAATCTATTGTTTTTCTTATCAGCAACACTCAAATTCAGAGTGCTACTTGCTCGGAGCGATGTTGATCAAATGTGCAATGTCACAATCTTTGAAACGCTTTCACTTTTTTACCTTTGCGGTACAATCGATATTGTTTTGTTGTTCTAGGATAGTTTTGGGTGTGTGGTTCTTCATGTAGTTCCGGAGTTTGCAATCTTCCCGTAACTGTTTTTGGCTTAATTCTGGATTAACTCTTCGATGATCCATAAATAAAAGCGATAAACTAAGTTGAATTTAAGGAATGAATTGTATAAAACACAAATTTTATTTATCCGTTTGTTCCTAGCGTATCTCCGATGGGTTCATTTTTAGTTACCAATCTTAAAAAGTTCCAGCGCGGCCTTTAGGCCGCACAATAATGGCAATAACCTGCCATAAAATCATGGTGGTCAGGCTGCTAGGCTATCAAAGGTCGTCATGACCTATAGTTAATACATAATATATTAATTTGCCATCTTTTAGGGGAGTTTATTTATTAGTATTCTTCCCAGCTCTCTTGGTTTTCACTCCATCTGTCGCCTTCCAACTTTTTAGCGTGATTTCCACTTTCATTTCCATTTTAGCACTTTTACACTCTTAGTGACATCAGAAATGTTTCTCTTATTAGTTAGTCAATGTCTTAGCAACATACTCGAGTAATGCTAAGATACTTTTGTTGAAGAGGTTAGTTGTCAATTTCTGGTAAATTTTGTTGTTGTGGACAATACTTGACTACATAAAATATATTTCATTCAATGTTCAAATGCAATGAAGCACCATATAAGGACACCTTATTACGGTTATGTGAGCGGCTCCATTGTAATCGTCGATTAATATTTGAATTGATTTGTCCCTGATAACTTTTTCCAGGAAATAAAATTTATTACGCATAATTAATGAAATGCATTTTTAAATTTCGCGTTAAACGATAAAAATCAAAAAATAAAAACATTGCGAGATAAGCATTATCTATTACTGATTTAAGGTTAGGACTTTGAAATTAAAATTCCCGAGTTCTTAATATATTAGCGAATATTGGATATTCAGAGAAACTGTAAACAAAAAGTAATATTTATCAATTTAGAAATGCGTTGCACAGTAGTATAAGTTGCATGACGTGTTAATCAAATTTCCCAGCATCGGTCAAGTTTATGAATATAAGCAATATAAGTTATCTACACTGGTTTCTGTCTTTCGATATAAAGCTAGGAACTTCACGAGCAACAAGTTTTAGTAGTAATCCGTTCTTGGTGTAAAATTCAAAATGATGCTCTACTACGTTCTTGCTTTGTGTGGATTAATAATTTCAACCGCTAATGGCCGTAAGTAAAATGTTATTCTTTCAAATTTCAAAAAATCAATATAAAATTTAAGTCAATAATTGAATTAACAATACTTTGATAAATCAAGATAGTGAACTTGCGTCATGTCGATAGGCCATGATGGTCATCGTAAAGTTTATAATGTCAAGAACAAAAGTTTGTAGTAAACACAGAACAAATCAATTTTTACTTTTTTACGAAAAAAGAGTCACGTGATGAACCAAGGACACGAAAATTTAATATGAGTTTTTTTCGAATTCAAAGACGGGTTTCGCGGGTGTCATCTGAAGTGATCAAGGTCTTGAAGATTACATTTCTGGTAAACAAAAATAAGTTATCGGTTATTAATTTTCGTGACAATAAAATGTGAACGTTAGGAGGATATTAATTTCTATTCATTGCTGACCACTCAAAAAACTAATTAAACATTGATAATCTAAATAATAATAATCAAAAAATAATTTTCAGAACGCGGCAGCACTTGCCAAACCCCAAATAATGAAACTGCTCGATGCGTTTCAATTCAATCATGCGACATATTAGCCAAATTGGTAACCACTAGACAACCTCTCGACGTGCAATTTTTACGTGCATCCCAGTGCGGTTACTCCGATGGACCATTGGTTTGCTGTGGTACTGCTGATGGTTACAGAACCGTCACTAACAGATTACCCGGAGGTTCCCAAACCTTCAGACCAAATCCCTTAATACCTGATAGAAGTTCATGTGGCTTTCAGGTAATTCGCACACTAGAACAATATGGAAGACTTTCTCCCACAAAGCAACGATATTAATGTAAAATTTTCAGGAAGGCGAGAACCGTATCTTGGGAGGTACCGAAACCGATTTGCTCGAATTTCCATGGATGGCTCTCTTGCAATACCGTAAACATTCTGGTGGTTACATTTTTTCATGCGGAGGGGCCCTTATTAATAAGCGATACATCCTAACAGCTGCACATTGCGTTAAGGGTGCAATTAACCAGAAAGTGGGAACACTGTAAGTTTCAGGGAACATTAAATTGGAAAAAATTCTAATAAATGTTTTTTAGCGTGAGCGTTCGTTTGGGCGAATTTGACACGTCGACTGACATAGATTGCATACCACCAGGAAGTCGTGACTGCAACCGGGAAGCAATAGATTACGATGTTGAAGAAGCTTTCGGTCATGAAGATTATGATGACAATTCTAGGAGCAGGTACCACGATATCGGGTTGATAAGATTAGCGCAAAATGTCCAATTTAATGGTTAGTATACGATAAAGTTAAATGTAGATTCATTCCAAAGATTTTGAAACTTTACATAGGTACATATTTCCGTTGCACACCCGATACAGTCTCTGCTTTGGAACCTGAATTTCCATTTTGAACGTAAACTGACGTTTTTTTCTTTTACAGAACAAATTAAACCAATTTGTTTACCGGCATCGTCAACAGAACGGTCGGCAGTTGGAGCTACCGCATATGCTGCCGGTTGGGGTCGCACTGAAACCGCAAATTACAGCCCCAAAAAATTGAAAGTAGGACTACCCATTGTTTCCAATACTAACTGCGGCAATACATTCCGAGTCGCTCAAGTCGATGTGGCTGATACTCAAATATGTGCAGGAGGAGTCGCCGCTCAGGATTCGTGCAATGGAGATAGTGGAGGCCCCCTTATGGTAACTGCCAGAAACGAAAGTGCCCAATGGATCGCCGAAGGAGTTGTTTCGTTTGGAACAACTTGCGGAACGAAATTTTGGCCAGGAATATATACCCGAGTATCACAGTATTTACCGTGGATTCATCAACACGTTAGAGCTTGAAGAGATAAATTCCGTTCATCATCACCGGTTATCAATATTAATTTTCATTTTAGAAACGTAGTTTTGTTTATTTTTAAGTTTTGTGCCATTGTAAAATATTTAAAATTTTTAAATTAGTCTAAAACAATGTACAACATTTTCAAAATTGCTAGTTTACAATAAACTGATAGCAGTTTTTCAACAATTGAGGCTGTTTTATTTTGATGCCGTTTTACACTCGCAAGCCAGGTCAAAGGCAAAGAGGTTGTTGTTGTCCTGGTGTTTAGTACGATCAATTACGTTCAAATTTGGGAAAAGTCCATTCTTCTTTCTATGACCGTCCTCCTATTTCGGAGGGCACGTAAAGGCAACGGTGGTTCCATTGATTTGACCTGATCTGATACCTATGTCAAAACAGGTTAATAAAATGTCCTCCCACATTTTGTTGGGATGTGACAACACATTACTTTTCCATTAATTAGATTCTACTTCATATTATTTATATTAAATATTAATAAAAAAACCAAAGCAGATTTATAAGTATAAATCCCGAGGCAGGAGAAGTATTGGTCGCCCTAAGAAGAGATGGAGAGACCAATGAAAGAGTGACGTAACGGACAACAAGTCTAACACGTGAAGATGATGATGAATAAAAAAAAACTATAAAATACACAAATCACTTTGACATATAAAAATTACAAGAAAAGCCCAAAACTATCACGGCGCCAGATGCAGATGCTTCAACATCTGCAGCAAGCACCTGTGTAGATACACCCCACTCTGCCCAGAGAGGGCAGCAGGGTAGCTCCGGTACACGCCCCAAAGTGCCCAATACGGGCAATAGGGGAAGTGGGCCGGGCACTGCTGCAAACGCTGAAAAACCGCTGAAGAAAGTAAGCGGTAAGATAGAACGCCCAAAGTCGGAGCAGAAAGGGGCGAGAAAAGAGCCCCCAAAGTGAAGTGTATCCAAATAAACCTCCAGCACTCAAAGGCATCCTCGAGTGCCTTATACTGGAGGTTTATAAAGATGCAAATCTCCATAGGGCTAATACAAGAGCCCTGGATAAATGGAGACAAAATCAAGGGACTCCCTGAAAGGACAGCTAATGTCCTTGCCGATTACAGGTATGGAAATACAAGAGCAGCACTATTGCTCAGAAAAGATATTAACTTTGTTCCCATTCCAGAATTCAACACCAGGGACCTGGCATCCGACGTGGTCGAACTTACAACGGAGGGGGGCAAGAGGAGTATAATAATAGCCCCGGCCTACTTTCCAGGAGATGAGACCAAGGTTCCACCAGAGGAAGTACAACGCCTCATAAGCTGGTGTCAAAAAGGGAACAAACACCTACTTCTGGGCTGCGATGCAAATGCGCACAATGAGATCTGGGGCAGCACGGACACTAACAACAGAGGTAAGGATTTACTTGAATATATTTGTTCTAACAATCTAGACATTATAAACAAAGGTAAAAAACCAACCTTTATAAACGCGATTCGCCAAGAGGTTCTTGACCTCACATTGGCCACTGTGTTCATAAGTCAAATTCTAAAAAATTGGAAAGTGATGGCGGAGGCATCCTTCTCAGATCACGCCTCGATTACATTCGATATAGAGAGCAAAAAAGTGGAAGTAGTGAAATGTAGGGTGCCCAAAAAGACGGACTGGGACCTCTACAAAGAGGTACTAAGGACCGAGCTAGAAGGCATCCAATACGAAGTAGCTACCACAGAGGAATTAGAAACAGCCTCTAACCACATAAGTCAGTGTATAATTAACTCTTATGAGACCAGTTGTCCACTGAAGAAAAGAACTGTCTCTCGAGACGTACCTTGGTGGAAAGCAGAACTGGAGAGACTAAAGGTCACAGCCAGGAAAGCATTCAATAAGGCCAAAAGAACAGGCCTATGGGAATACTATAGAGAAGCCCTCACAAAGTACAATATAGAATTGAGGAAATCCAAAAGACAGTCATGGATGCGCTTCTGCGAGGGGATCGATAAAACGGCCCCAGCAGCGCGCATTCAGAAGGCTCTGTCTAAAGACCACTCAAATACTATTGGACTTATAAAACAGTCCAACGGTGCTTATACTGAGAACATCGGGGAAAGTTTAAATGTGTTGCTAAAAACACACTTTCCTGGATCCACGGTAATGGCGACAACAAACCAGATGCACGAAATATCCCCAACTAATGGAAATCTACATTTCAGCAGGGATAGCAGAAGGTTAGCAAGAAAAATCTTTACTTTGGAAAAAGTAAAATGGGCAATAAATAGTTTTCAGCCCTACAAATCACCTGGATGGGACGGAATCTTTCCGGCCCTACTCCAATAAGGAATAGATTTGATCGCTCCATGCATAACAGCAATATTCAAAGCTAGTTATGCAATGGGATATATACCCACATCATGGAGGAGGGTGAAAGTGGTATTTATACCAAAAGCGGGCTGAAGGCCTCCTGAAGAGGCTAAATCTTATCGCCCAATCAGCCTATCCTCCTTTCTCCTCAAAACGATGGAGAAAATAGTTGATAACTATATAAGAAGCGAATCCCTCAAAAGGATGCCGCTTCATAGAAATCAATTTGTCTACCAACCAGGCAAAGGTACGGTGGATGCACTTCACCACCTTGTAAGAGAGATTGAAAAATCTCTCAAAACAAAAGAAAATGCGGTCGGAATATTTATAGATATAGAGGGTTCCTTTGATAACACCTCAAATAAATCTATAAAAACAGCCGCCGTAAGACACAGCATTGAGGCACCCACGATAACTTGGATAGAATCAATGCTGGAAAACCGAATAGTAACGGCTTCCTTAGGAGGGGAGGAAATCTCGGTGGCCGTAGCAAGGGGATGCCCACAAGGTGGGGTGCTATCACCTCTTCTGTGGTCCATCGTGGTAGACGACCTACTGAAGAAATTAACTGACGATGGATTTTGCGTACTAGGATATGCGGACGACATTGTCATTATAATCAGGGGCAAACATGAAGGCATAATTTCAAACCTAATACAAACAGCCCTAAACAAAATAAAAGAATGGTGTGAAAAGGAAGAACTTACAGTGAATCCTTCAAAAACCATTATAGTTCCATTCACAAAGCGTAGAAAGATAAACCTAAAAGCTCCACAGCTACAGGGTCTATCGATACCTTTTTCAGGAGAGGTAAAATATCTGGGGGTAACCCTGGATACAAAACTCACCTGGAAGCCACACATGGATAAAATTCTTTCCAAAGCAACAGGAGCCTTTTGGGCTTGTCGCAAACTTTTTGGAAGGACCTGGGGACTAAGACCAAAAATGATCTATTGGTCATATACATCAATAATTAGACCCATTGTCACATACGCATCGCTCGTGTGGTGGACAAAAACTAACGAAATCACGACACAAAGCAGGTTGCAGAAATTCCAAAGGCTAGCGTGTCTGGGTATAACAGGGGCTATGCGCACAACCCCAACCGCGGCTATGGAGGCATTCTTAGATCTGCCACCTCTTCACCTACGAGTGAAAAGGGAAGCCATACAAGCTGCCATAAAAATTACCCAAGTCAAGAAATTCAAACCAGGAGACAAGACAGGTCACCTAAAGATCCTGGACTTCTTATAGCCAGATCTGTTTGAAAAACCTTCGGATATCATTCCGAAAATCTTTGATTTTGAAACACCGTTTGAGGTCATCATTCAAGACCGAAGCACGGCTAGATGTCAAAAAATACAAGTGGATACAAAATCCTCCAACTGGTACACAGATGGATCAAAAACTGAACAGGGAACAGGCATAGGTATATATGGCCCAAAATATGAGGCATCTATAGCCTTAGGAACCTATCCCACAATTATGCAAGCTGAAATACTTGCAATTGCACTATGTGCCCATGAATGCCTGCGAAGGAACATTAAGGGCAAAAAAGTCAATATAATGTCTGACAGCCAAGCTGCGATAAAGGCACTCAAAGCAAATAGCTTTGAGTCTTTGTCCACATGGGAATGCAGACAATCCCTCAAGAAACTGGCCAAGGGCAATAAAATTGCCCTCCACTGGGTGCCGGGTCATGAGGGAATTGAGGGTAATGAGATAGCCGATAAACTGGCTAGATCAGGCTCAAGGGCTGCCCCGACTGGGCCCGAACCATTCTGTGGATTGTCCAAGACACACAGGGGGTTGGAGGTCCGGAAGTGGGAAGCAGAGAATAAAAAAACCCTGTGGCATAGTACACCAGGTCAAAAACAGGCGAAGAAATTTATAGAGTATTCGACTGCAGAGGCTAAAAAGCTTCTTCTACTATCAAAGAATGAAATCAGGCTCATCACGGGGTTGCTCACCGGACATTGTCAGGTGAGATATCACCTCAAGAAAATGGGAATGGAGGACGATGACATATGCAGACTCTGTGAATCGGAAACTGAATCGGCCGAACACATTCTCTGTAGCTGTGATGCCTTAGCCCGTTCCAGGCTAAAATATCCGTGACCGTCCACTGGACCGACTTTCAACCGACCGACTTTCAACCGACCGACTTTTAACGGACCGACTATTTTTTCGACAGACTATCGATACTAATACCCGAAGGTGATCACTACAAGAATGATTTCCAATTTGATTATTTGTCACATCATATAGTTTCATTTTACAGCCATGACAACTGTGAGGTGTCTAGGAATCCTTCGGGAAACCTGGCCTCAATCGTTTATCTTTCTTATTAAGCAATATCGTGAGTTTTTGGTTAAAGCGTCGTTGGGGAGGGGGAGTTCTGACCTTGGCAGATCCATAACTCTGTTGGTTTGGTTGCCGTGGAAATAATAGGGAGGGAACGATTGAGGCCAGGTTTCCCGAAGGATTCCTAGATACCTGTCGCTATGGCATTTCCACGAAAACCAAACCAACAGAGTTATGGATCTGTCAAGGTTAGAACTCCCCCCCCCCCCAACGACGCTTTAACCAAAAACTCACGATATTGCTTAATAAGAAAGATAAACGATTGAGGCCAGGTTTCCCGAAGGATTCCTAGACACCTCACAGATGTCATGGCTGTAAAATGAAACTATATGATGTGACAAATAGTCAAATTGGAAATCATTCTTGTAGTGATCACCTTCGGGTAGTATCGATAGTCGGTCGAAAAAATAGTCGGTCCGTTAAAAGTCGGTCCGTTAAAAGTCGGTCCGTTAAAAGTAGGTCGGTTGAAAGTCGGTCGGTTGAAAGTCGGTCCGTTGAAAGGCGGTCGAAAAAATAGTAGTCCAGTCATTATATCCAAAAAACCGACCCTACCCGTGAATAATTAGTTCTTGGATTTTTTTTCGTAGGTCCCTCGGGGGGGTCGCTGGGAGTGTAAATTCAAAAAGTAGACTGAATCAGGCTCCTGCGTATATTCGAAAAATGGTTTTTTCCAAAAAAACGGTTTTCCTTGAATAACTCGGCCATTTTTGATTTTACAGTAAAACCGTGAGGACAAAAATTGTAGGAAATTTGATTCTCTACAAGTTTGGTCCTCACAATTTTTCTTCTAGGATCGATATTTTGGAAATTAAATTTGAAAAAAGCGACAAATTAAAAATATTTTCATTATCTCGTTTATTTTCAACTTTACGGCATAAATGAAGAGGACTAAACTTGTAGAGAATCAAATTCTGAACAATTTTTCTTCCCACCTTTTTTCCCCCAAAATCGATATTTTGGAAATTAAACCTGAAAAACGCGACAAATTCAAAATATTATCATTATCTCCTATGTTCCACGTTTTACGGCATAAATGAAGAGAAACAAAGTTGTAGAGAATGAAATTCTGAACAATTTTTGTTCGAACTTTTTTTTGCACCAAAACGATATTTTTTGAATTGGACCTAAAAAAAAAAAAGCGACAAATTCGAAATATTATTATTGATCATTTCGAGGTGACGTCACGACAGGTATGCCCCCCCCCCGACAAAATGGCCGCGCCCTGTCAAATCTCGTAATTGATTTTTATTTTAAGGTTATGATTATGAAGTTTACACCTCATAATCATAACCTTAAATCACAATTTATCATTTCGAGGTGACGTCCCGACAGGTATGCCCCCCCGACAAAATGGCCGCGCCCTGTCAAAGCCACGTGACTCAAAATGATCAATTATTAATTTGTCGCGTTTTTCAGGTTTAATTTCCAAAATATCGATTTTGGGGGAAAAAAGGTGGGAAGCAAAATTGTTCAGAATTTGATTCTCTACAAGTTTAGTCCTCTTCATTTATGCCGTAAAGTTGAAAATAAACGAGATAATAAAAATATTTTTAATTTGTCGCTTTTTTCAAATTTAATTTCCAAAATATCAATCCTAGAAGAAAAATTGTGAGGACCAAACTTGTAGAGAATCAAATTTCCTACAATTTTTGTCCTCACGGTTTTACTGTAAAATCAAAAATTGCCGAGTTATTCAAGAAAAACCGTTTTTTTGAAAAAAAAACCATGTTTCGAATATACGCAGGAGCCTGATTCAGTCTACTTTTTGAATTTACACTCCCAGTGACCCCCCCGAGGGACCTGCGAAAAAAAAATCCAAGAACTAATTATTCACGGGTCAAAATCTATAATGACTGGACTATAGTCGGTCCGTTAAAAGTCGGTCGGTTGAAAGTCGGTCGGTTGAATGTCGGTCCGTTGAAAGTCGGTCGGTTGAAAGTCGGTCGGTTCAAGCTGAGTCGGTCGGTTGAAAGTCGGTCCAGTGGACGGGAACCAAAATATCTGGGATAGACGCAATTAACACACAAAGAGGTGCAACGAAAACCTCTCAGGAGTATTCTATGTTTTTCTAGCAAAATTGAATTCCTGAATACCTAATTAGCAGGGTAATGAACAAAAGATCAATACTGGTCGCAGTTCTAAAAGGCTCTTGCGGCCAATCGACCCCTAAGTACAATACAGTACAATACAAATGAATGACGTGTTAATCAAATTGCCCAGCATCGGTCAAGTTTATGAATATAAGCAATATAAGTTATCTACACTGGTTTCTGTCTTTCGATATAAAGCTAGGAAATTCACGAGCAACAAGTTTTAGTAGTAATCCGTTCTTGGTGTAAAATTCAAAATGATGCTCTACTACGTTCTTGCTTTGTGTGGATTAATAATTTCAACCGCTAATGGCCGTAAGTAAAATGTTATTCTTTCAAATTTCAAAAAATCAATATAAAATTTAAGTCAATAATTGAATTAACAATACTTTGATAAATCAAGATAGTGAACTTGCGTCATGTCGATTGGCCATGATGGTCATCGTAAAGTTTATAATGTCAAGAACAAAAGTTTGTAGTAAACACAGAACAAATCAATTTTTACTTTTTTACGAAAAAAGAGTCACGTGATGAACCAAGGACACGAAAATGTAATATGAGTTTTTTCGAATTCAAAGACGGGTTTCGCGGGTGTCATCTGAAGTGATCAAGGTCTTGAAGATTACATTTCTAGTAAACAAAAATAAGTTATCGGTTATTAATTTTCGTGACAATAAAATGTGAACGTTAGGAGGATATTAATTTCTATTCATTGCTGACCACTCAAAAATCTAATTAAACATTGATAATCTAAATAATAATAATCAAAAAATAATTTTTAGAACGCGGCAGAACTTGCCAAACCCCAAATAATGAAACTGCTCGATGCGTTTCAATTCAATCATGCGACGTATTATACAAATTGGTAACCACTAGACTACCTCACGACGTGCAATTTTTACGTGCATCCCACTGCGGTTACTACGATGGACCATTGGTTTGCTGTGGTACTGCTGATGGTTACAGAACCGTCACTAACAGATTACCCGGAGGTTCCCAAACCTTCAGACCAAATCCCTTAATACCTGATAGAAGTTCATGTGGCTTTCAGGTAATTCGCACACTAGAACAATATGGAAGACTTTCTCCCACAAAGCAACGATATTAATGTAAAATTTTCAGGAAGGCGAGAACCGTATCTTGGGAGGTACCGAAACCGATTTGCTCGAATTTCCATGGATGGCTCTCTTGCGATACCGTAAACATTCTGGAGGTTACATGTTTTCATGCGGAGGGGCCCTTATTAATGAGCGATACATCCTAACAGCTGCACATTGCGTTAAGGGTGCAATTAACCAGAAAGTGGGAACACTGTAAGTTTCAGGGAATATTAAATTGGAAAAAATTCTAATAAATGTTTTTTAGAGTGAGCGTTCGTTTGGGCGAATTTGACACGTCGACTGACATAGATTGCATACCACCAGGAAGTCGTGACTGCAACCGGGAAGCAATAGATTACGATGTTGAAGAAGCTTTCGGTCATGAAGATTATGATGACAGTTCTAAGAGCAGGTACCACGATATCGGGTTGATAAGATTAGCGCAAAATGTCCAATTTAATGGTTAGTATACGATAAAGTTAATTGTAGACTCATTCCAAAGATTTTGAAACTTTACATAGGTACATATTTCCGTTGCACACCCGATACAGTCTCTGCTTTGGAACCGGAATTTCCATTTTGAACGTAAACTGACGTTTTTTTCTTTTACAGAACAAATTAAACCAATTTGTTTACCGGCATCGTCAACAGAACGGTCGGCAGTTGGAGCTACCGCATATGCTGCCGGTTGGGGTCGCACTGAAACCGCAAATTACAGCCCCAAAAAATTGAAAGTAGGACTACCCATTGTTTCCAATACTAACTGCGGCAATACATTCCGAGTCGCTGAAGTCGATGTGGCTGATACTCAAATATGTGCCGGAGGACGCGCCGCTCAGGATTCGTGCAATGGAGATAGTGGAGGCCCCCTTATGGTAACTGCCAGAAACGAAAGTGCCCAATGGATCGCCGAAGGAGTTGTTTCGTTTGGAACAACTTGCGGAAAGAAATTTTGGCCAGGAATATATACCCGAGTATCGCAGTATTTACCGTGGATTCATCAACACGTTAGAGCTTGAAGAGATAAATTCCGTTCATCATCACCGGTTATCAATATTAATTTTTATTTTAGAAACGCAGTTTTGTTTATTTTTAATTTTTGTGCCATTGTAAAATATTTAAAATTTTTAAATTAGTCCAACAATGTACAACATTTTCAAAATTGCTAGTTTACAATAAACTGATAGCAGTTTTTCAACAATTGAGGTTGTTTTATTTTGATGCCGTTTTACACTCGCAAGCCAGGTCAAAGGCAAAGAGGTTGTTGTTGTCCTGGTGTTTAGTACGATCAATTACGTTCAAATTTGGGAAGAGTCCGATCTTCTTTCTATGGCCGTCTTCGTATTTCGGAGGGCACGTAAAGGCAACGGTGGTTCCATTGATTTGACCTGATCTGATACCTATGTCAAAACAGGTTAATAAAATGTCCTCCCACATTTTGTTGGGATGTGACAACACATTACTTTTCCATTAATTAGATTCTACTTCATATTATTAATATTAAATATTAATAAAAAAAACAAAGCAGATTTATAAGTATAAATCCCGAGGCAGGAGAAGTATTGGTCGCCCTAAGAAGAGATGGAGAGACCAATGAAAGAGTGACGTAACGGACAACAAGTCTAACACGTGAAGATGATGATGAATAAAAAAAACTCTATAAAATACACAAATCACTTTGACATATAAAAATTACCAAATTTAATTTGTAATTTGTTGCATGTTGTTCACATGGGTTTCTTGTTTATCTTCTGTTCTTTAATTTTCTATAATTTTCTCTTGGTTTTCTGTTATTTATATGGACTTCCGTCATCACTCTGTTTATCCATTGTTATTGTCTGTTTTCTTTTTCCTTTTATTATTCTTTATCATCTGTTGCTTGGAAATTAATCCATTTCAATCTTGCTTCTCTCTTTAATTCTGCTATTGCTTCACATTCTCCATCAAACCACTCTTTCTCAATCTGTTTTTCAATCTTTCCAATTGTTTCTTCTGCTGCTTTCATGATGCTGTTTTTAATATTTTCTCATTCTTTGTCTATATTCTGACTTCTATGTTTGTGATTCATCTCTTCTTGCAACACTTGAGCATTCTTTCGTTGGTTTTTCTCATTGGTCAACTTTTCAATTACCAATCACGTTGTCTGTCGTATCCTCTTATTCTCTTATATCGTTCTCGATCTCGTGCCCTATGTAATCTGGCATAGCATATTTTAAACTGTTTTGTTGGTGCTATGATGGTAGGGGGGGGGGAAAGAAAGAAATTATGGATTTTGATAAATTTACATTATTGGTATAAGGCGATTATTCCGGATATGATTAGTTGACTGAGAGTGCGATAATCCTGAATATAGATTGATTACAAATTATTTAGTAATATTAAGTGGAGGGTTATTGAAGTCTTTTTGGGAAGTAAATTAATGAACGAGATCAGTGAGTAAAGTGAATTCAAGGGACACAATACCACGATGGTCCCGTCAAGAAGACTGAAACCCTCAATAATAATGTAAGACCTATTTGTAAGTAGCAGTTTTAAGATGTACCTACATATTTGGAGGTGTAAATAAATATTTAATAGATAAAGATCCCGCACGATACGGTCGTGACAGTATGATTAAACGATTTAAACTTTTTTCCTTGTGTTTTATTCTATAAGTTTAATAATGTTCTTCGCTGCGCCAAAACTGAAGTGCACCACGTACCATTTCGACCAACGCCACTGCAGCTACCTGATAAGCTAGCCTCCATGTTCGAGTAGTGTTTGAATCAGATAAAGTTATAAAATTAAAGAATCTAAATCTACAAGAATATAAATAGCGTAAACGAATTCTTGTGAGATTTAGTTTAAGAGGTTGTCGCATAGCTGAGCCGGTGGTTATAAGTACTTACAAATTCGGGGTTGATTTGTAGTTGGGAAAAAAATATGAAGAGTTAAACCATTTGGACACATATATCAAGATTTTTTTTTAAATCAGGGTTCCTTATAACGTGCTATTCCCATGGTTTTTCAATAAACTTCATATTATATATAAAAGTTTGTTAAATAAAGAGATGATCGGAGAACAATAATTTATACTAACTTTCTTTTTGAGTTTGATGTAAAATATCTAATTATTTCTTAAGATATTCAATAATCATCTTCTGTTTCCACAGCAATGGCTTGTTGTGATCGCTGGTTCAGTTACAGCGCGAAAATTGTAGGTTCGAATCGCGGAGTTTACGGAATTTCTTAGCGCGGTCCTCCGGTGACCATCAACACTCCGTGGATAAATTAAGTTTAAAGTAAAAGAGAAAACCTCAAAAAAAGAATCTTTTGTTTCAAAATTTTGAAGGAAGAAAAAATAATTTTAGAGTAAAACTTTGGGAGATTTTGGGATGTGCTTTCGTAAAAAGATTTATTTTACACAATTTAATTTTTCAGTTATTATTTCAATATTTTATAAGGAATGAAAATCATTTTATAGTACCGATTTGATAGAAAATTACTCAAAGTAGTGACCAAAGCAAATATCGTCATAAAATTGTAAGGCTTGGTTATGAGTGATTTTGCTGATAGTTGAAGTCTTAAAACTTCGAGACTGGTTTGTAATTGTGGGGAAAATTAAAAAATCCTAAATAAGTTTATTGGTATGAATGCAGTGGATAAAAATCATTAAAGGAATTTGTAAGCGTTTTATTTCTTTTCTTAAAGGAATTATCGCCATGTCGTTGGATTTTTCTACTCTATTCAGTCTATTCTATCGTAATCGATTTTCTTCTCTTTGTTGCTCTTTACATTCTTTACAACCGTCTGTGTCTTGACCTCTTCTACGACCCTTCTCCATCGTTGTCTATCTAGAGCTCTCGTTCTTCAATCCTTGATCTTCATAATTCTTCAGTCCTTTTCATTGCACATTTGATTACTCCATTCTTTTTATGTTACTATGGATCTTATTAGGTTTTTATATATTTTTATCTTCGCCTTTTTTTGTATGTGTTTATTCATAATTAACTTCTTGTTACTATAAAACGCTCCGTTTCGGAGGGGGATCGGATTAAAACAATTTAATTTCGCGAATCTAATATCTGGAAGCCGGGTTGTTTAACTAACCTGCTCATCATTGGGGACTCGTGGTTTGCAATAAAGGGGGGGGGGGGGGGTAACTAAAATTACATTTTTCAATTTTTAGTAAAGTGTTTTAAATCTGTGCCACCGTTTATGGTCCAAATAACGTTGAATTGTCCAGCATTAAAAATGTTATTCTTTATTCTGAGTTGCTATTCTGATTTGTTTGGGAGGGCGGCGCCCTGTCGCCCTTCCCGTACCAGCCCTCACTATTGTTTGCTTGCATTCTTTTTTGCTTGCTTGCAAGTATAATCGAGTATTCCTATTTCTTCCATTGCTTCATTTCTTCTGCTATAACATCTAACAAATTTTTAGTTTTCGATTCGTTTACCTTAAGTCCTGCTTTTTGCTTCTTTTTCCATCTTCATTCATTCTGCTTAAGCAGAAAAATTGAAGGATAATTTTAGCATTAAGTTAAAATAGATATTAAAATTATTACGATCAAATAATGAAGAAAAAGTAATTTCCATCTAACTTTTACGGGTAGAATCATGGTTAACGCCGAAACATGTAATACGTACTTATAAGGTTTCTTATGTTTTTCTTACTACTTTTCTATTTGATGCTGATTCTGAATACGACCCTGACCGTCGATGGTTTTTGCGATGTTGCTATTGCAAAAACATATCTCAAGTAGATTAAAATGAGCTATTCCACAATTATAATTTAAGATTACTCAAATTTAATTTATAAACATTACAAAGCAAATTAATAACAAGCCGAGATAAAGAATAAATTATGATCAATTTTTTGAAAAAGTGCAGAAATGTTGTATTAGAAATACCAAATTTCAGACCGTTACCGAGAATCGAATAATTAGGGAAAATTTAAATAACGAGTTACATTGTTTATTAATCTAGAAATGCTTTATATGTATGGTATAAGTTGCATAACTTTTTCAACAAATTTCCCAGCATCGATCAAGTTTGTTATTGTTGATTAACGCTCATCGAGTAAATTATCGCCACTGGCTTACCAGCCATTGGCTTTGTCTTTCGAATGACAAACTTGAACTTCAAGAAAAACAAGTTTTAGTTATAATCTGTTCATGGTGAAAAACTAAAAATGATGCTCTACTTCGTTCTAACTTGGTGTGGATTAATAATTTCAACCGCTAATGGACGTAAGCAAAATTTACTCTTTTAAATTTGAATTTATTTGGTATGCAAGTAGTTGCTAGTGGTATAAAGGTATAAATATAATTATTATTTGTGCATACGTGTGATGTTTGCACAATGGAGCATCAGCCTAGTTGTGTAATCACCCAAAGATGAAAATTATAATACACTATTAGATAATATGTTGCATACAAGATTTTATCTTCTACTAACGGAAATCGTTGACTTTTATTTGAATTGGCATTTTTCATTTATATCGGTTACATATCAATACATTTATTGTTCACAATTCTAAAATCTAGATCATGATTGGAAATATAGTACATACATATACCACTAATAACAAAATAACTTTTAGAAACCGCTTGGGCTTGTTTAACGCCAAATAATGAAGGTGCAAAATGCGTTTCAATCCGTAACTGCAACATATTAGCCAAATTGGTAACCACTAGACTACCTCACGACGTGGAATTTTTACGGGCATCTCAGTGCGGTTACTCCAATGGACCATTAGTTTGTTGTGGTACTGCGAATGGTTACAGAAACGTCACAGAACTCGCTCCCGGAGGAAAATCAGAGCAAACGTTTAACCGATCCTCTTTACTACCCGATAGAAGTTCATGTGGATTTCAGGTAGTTCTTTAAATAAGTTATTCGCATAGTAGAACAACATGGGCAAGTTGCTGCGACAAAAAAAAACGATATTTTCAGGAAGGCGAGAACCGTATCTTAGGAGGTTTACAAACGGATTTGCTTGAATTTCCATGGTTGGCTCTTTTGCAATATCGTAAAAATGATGGTAGTTACACATTTTCGTGTAGCGGGGTCCTTATTAATGAGCGCTACATCCTGACAGCTGCACATTGCGTTATTGGTAGAATTACCGAAAAAATAGGTACATTGTAAGTTTGTCAAAGGATACGTTAAATATGGAAAAGTTTTAATAAAACGTTTTTTAGAGCTGGAGTTCGCTTGGGCGAATATGATACTGCGACTGATATAGATTGCATACCACCAGGAGGTGATGTTTGCAATCGCGCACCCATAGATGTGGAAGTTGAAGCAAGTTTCGCCCATCAAGACTATGATGATAACTCCATGAATAGATACCACGATATTGCGTTGATAAGATTAGCACAAAATGTACAATTGAATGGTGAGTAAATCACGTCTCAAAACATAACACATACAATGTACAGTTGCTTAACGTAAACGTATTTTTTCATTTATAGAACAAATTAAAGCGATTTGTTTACCAACATCGTCAACAGAACGATCGGTCCCCGGAACTATGGGTTACGTCGCTGGTTGGGGACGCACTGAGAGGTCAAATTATAGCACCAAAAAATTGAAAGTAGGGTTGCCCATTGTTCCCAATCATAACTGCACATATACATACATAAATGCTAACGTTGAGGTGGTTGATACCCAACTGTGTGCCGGAGGACTCGCCGCTCAGGATTCGTGCAATGGAGATAGTGGAGGCCCCCTTATGGTAACTGCCAGAAACGAAAGTGCCCAATGGATAGCAGAAGGAGTTGTTTCTTTCGGCACAACCTGTGGCACGAAAGATTGGCCTGGAATATACACTCGAGTATCCGAATATCTACCGTGGATTTATGACAACGTCAAAGTTTGAACATATAACTTCCGTTCATTATCATCGGTTACCATTGAGTTTGTTTAGTTCATTTTTGTACCATTGTGAAATTTTTAACATTTGAGAAATTCCACAATCATACCGGGATTTTGTAGTTAACTATGTACAGATATTTTTGAAATTTTAGTTTACAATAAACATATAACGTTTTTAATAATTGAGGCTTATGGCTTTTTTTATTTTACAGTCATGTCGGCATGTCATCGAACTCAACTGGTGCAAAAAAATCAAAATAGGCAGGAGTTGATGAGATCTGCAGAACTAAAAAAATTCTAGTTGGTTTAGGTTTGTAATTTCGCCGAGATGAAAATTTGACACTCAACGAGCAGAACAGCGATTGAGTTCTGCTTTTCGTATTATAGTAAAACTCCGGTTATCCGATCTTCCGCGTTAACCGAGTCGAACTTCTGTTTCGAGTCGAGTTTAATGTGGTTTTCGAAGAATTTTTGTTGCTTCCGTTTGGGACGATCCAGTATACGAATTAATTTGGGAAGATTGTTTTTCCAAACCATTTTGTGGATCTTATTCGTTTCAGGTATTTATATTTGGATTTTTCCGTTGGTTTGATTTTCCTCGTTGCCGAAGTGGATCCATTGTCCGAACTTCATTTGAAGGATTGTTTTGTCCAATTGGCAAGTGCAAATCTGTTAATAACTCCACAAATTACATTTATCTACCAACTCAGAAATTTATACCCAACAACATCTGGAGGTTTTCAGTGATATGCGATTGTCGCTGACCCTTAATGGGTTAATTTAAATGTTGAAGTCTTGTTCTAGTTTCGCGAATGTTCGATTTTTATGATCTGTTTGTAGTCCAGTCACTGGAGACATAAAAAGGGGCTTTCGCTACAAAAGGTCAAGGAAAGTTCTAATTTGGTGGGTTTGTACAGTTTGATATCCTAATTAATATTCCGAGTTTGCGACCTTGAGCGACCGCCGCTCGCGCCGCCATATTGGAAAAATAGTACCAAAAATCAGTTTTTCGAAAATATCTCCTCTCCAGTGCCACCTAGGTCAAAAATAGTTATTAGAAAAATTATAGAGCATGCAATTTCCTGCAACTTTTGTATAAAACATTTTTCAATCAGATGAATAGTTCACGAGTTACAGCGGAGTTAAACTCAGCAAATTTCTACAACTCGCAAAATAGCTACATTTTTATAGAAATTTTCGTAAATACCATTTACTTATTACGTACTACCGTTTTTTTACTCATATCCGCACCACCATGAGGTAGAGTAAGAGGCGCGTTTTTTTAAATGTGGTATCCCCAGTAGGCCTAATCCACGATTCGTTATTTACCGATGTCTTTTCTTCCGTTTCGATGCCCTAGATGTTCCAGGCTCACTTATATCAATACATTCTTGCAAATTTCTTCCGTCCTCTTCCAAGTTTTCATCTTCGTTGTCTTCTTCGACTTCCTGTGCCAATAATTTTTCAACGTTCAGGTCTCCATTCTCGTCATCGTCGTCGTCTTCTTCTTCAGAGCCCATTAAAATATCTGCGCTGTTTTCACACGCGTCTCCGTGGCAGCATGTGCAGATAACAGAACACTTCAAGCCTGTTTTCCTACACCCACATGCTCGACCGCACCCCTTCTTGCACTTGCACGAAATAAATTTCAGGAGTGCTTCGGGTGCTGGATCTTTTGTTGTTTTCACTGGAGTAAGCCCAATCTTGCTCCTTTCCCAACCCCATTGCTCTGGACTCTCGTGTATATCATTCCAAGCCTGAACTTGGTGGTAGGTCCGAAGGGAATGTTGCCGTGAAGCTTCCCTTGTAGGGGGTAATGCAGCAAGACTGAATTTAATCTTCGTAACGGATCTTGCGAAATTTTCATAACGTAGGGAGCCCAAAGTAATAGTGTTTTTTTTGGAAACGCTGTAAAGAGCAATAAAAAAGCTTTCTCCCGCAGCAGTAATGACTTCGGGATCTGCGTTTCGCTCTTTGAAAGCTTGTATAGTTCGGCTTAAATATTCGTTCTTTTCAAGTGTTTTTATAAACTTAATTTTTCCTACGTTGAAAACAGCAGAAGTAGTGTCGCACCCGCTGAACGCATATAAGAACAATATGTTTTCCGCCACTATTTCTCCGTACTGTAGACTTCGAGGAGAGTAAATTTTTTCAACCATTTTTCCTCTGCCTGGTTTGCGAAGGTAAACGTTTGGGTGAGATCTCGCCAGTGCTGTTAGCAGGACGAGAAGGTCTATATCTTCTCCTACTATAACTACGGAATCAAACGATGCGGACATACTGATCGCCGTGTTAACAATCAATGTGTCAGCATCTTCTGTAGCCTGTTTTACTGTGAAATTCAAATTCTCGAATTTCTTCTTTAGCATCGAAATCAAGCGAATTTTATTTGTTTCGTTTGATAAAAATCTTTCTTGCGATTCAGTTGGAACAATCGACTCGTCGAGATGTACGTCGGCGAAAGTTTGTTTATTTGAACGGCGAAGTCTTTCGGCACTCTTTCGGCCTCACGCGAGTTCTCGACGAACTACGCTCTTGACCGAACAGAGGGGATAGCAGACCCTCGGTGAATACAAAAGACCCAAGGGTCTTTTGTATTCACCCCAACCGAAAGAATTTCTGACCTGCTCTGTTCTGAAGTCCTCTTCGCTAATATTCCTTTAATCCTGAAAGAAAATCATGCAATGTAATCTAAAATTTATGTAAATACCGTCAATTTATTATGCGGAAATGAGTAAAAAACGGTAGTACGTATTAAGTAAATGGTATTTACGAAAATTTCGAGAAAAAATGTAGCTATTTTGCGAATTGTAGAAATTTGCTGAGTTTGACTCCGCTGTAACTCCTGAACAATTCATTTGATTGAAAAATATTTTATACAAAAGTTGCAGGAAATTACATGCTCTATAATTTTTCTAATAACTATTTTTGACCTAGGTGGCACTGGAGAGGAGATATTTTCGAAAAACTGATTTTTGGTACCATTTTTCCAATATGGCGGCGCGAGCGGCGGTCGCTCAAGGTCGCAAACTCGGAATATTAATTAGGATACCAAACTGTACAAATCTACCAAATTAGAACTTTCCTTGACCTTTTGTAAGTCAGAACCTACCCATTGCCTGGACTATTGTGTCGTTTTTATTTTTACCTTTGATTGTGTGTGATTTTTCCGTGAATATCTTGGGTCTGTCGCTTACCTTTTCTTGATTTGATTGGGAAGCTTTGCCTAGACTTTTATTTGTTTGCAGATTTCTGCATAGAATTGATATAGGCATTATCTATTGCATGCTAAACACGCGTGCAGATAAACATTTCAACAACTTCACTGCATCCAATGACCATTTGATAAATTATTATTAACGTAATTTTTGAAAAGAGATAAGGGTTAGATAGGAAGAAGGTCACGATTAACGACAAAAGTGCATACAGTTGTGAAAAGTTTTATCGGGACTTCTTATTAGTTACTTATTCGGAAGTTCGCAGTGGATGCACTTGAATTATTATATTCTAACCATTTGATGGGATTTAGCGACACTCGGACGTTCCCTTAAGTGATTTGAGAAAAAGTTCTTGATGGTACTATTTTACTTCTGTACAACGCTAGTCGATTAATTAATGCAATCACCACCTGACATCGCAATCTTTTCTCCTTCCAGCAACGACCATCTGATTGCTCACATAATATTTGGTTATTATTAGCTTATTTTGATCAAAGTTGGTCAGAGACGATTCGATACTCTTTTGGTTATTTTTGGTAATTGTCCCATTGCTTTTGGTTATTGCAATTGGGAACCACATTTTTGTAGTTTCTGATTTTACGGTGAGCAAGATGGTAATTTTAAACTACGTGGCGCTCATTCTACTACCTACTCCGTCTTGCTCTTCAGAGCATTTCTTCAGCGCCCCCTGCATTACCCCGAAAACATCTATCAAGAAGAAGTGGCTCATTTATTTTGTCTTTTGCCCTCTAAGGCTAGCCGTATTATTTTCTTCCATGCATAGCAATATCAGTAAAATAAAGAATCCCAAATGGGTAGAATGATTTGCATGGAAAGACAAAATAAAATAGGGCAAAGAAATTTAAAAAATTCCGTCTAGTTTAAGAATTGCATGTGAGCAGAATTTGCGTTAAGCAAATTTTGATCATGCGGTTAACTGGAACCTCACGATCAAAAACCACCCCTTTCAGTTATTTCATGACATACTTGACCTAGTCAAGTATGTTCAGGTATGAGGAAGCAATTCAAATTAAATAACATTTATTAATTACTTGTGTGGCACGAAAAATAAGTAATAGATATTAGGGCAGCAGACGAGTGCTCTCTAACACTCCCGCCTTAGCGGGATTTACTCCAATCGAGCTAAGGATAAAGGAGGTGGCAAGGATAGAGCAAGTGAAAATGGATGGTACTTTTGATCGACTTCCGGACGACGTCGTCTTGCAAAATCGTACGTCGCCAGCGGAGATGTTACATCCCCGCTACAGACAAACGATCAGTTTCGTAAAAGCAAACGACTCGCTGGAAGTCGATCGAATATGCGACCAGGTCGATGTTGCTATATTTACCGATGGCAGCAAGCAGGAAGGTGGGGAGGTCGGCGCGGCAATCGTCATATACCACCGTAAGGCTCGGCAAGAGACCCACAAGTACCGGTTAAACGGTACTTGTAGCGTGTTTCAAGCCGAGTTATATGCGATTGACGCCGCCCTGACTTGGATCTCCCCCAGGAGGTTACACTCAGTGTGTATTTTCTCCGACAGCCTTTCTTCGCTTGTTACCATCGCTAATAGGAGTAGCACCGTACCTTTGGTCACCTCCATCCATCGTTCACTGCTCAAACTGAAGGACCAAACGATCATCAGGTTTGCATGGGTAAAGGCTCATTGCGGCATTGAAGGGAACGAGGTTGCAGACCAATGTGTCAAAGACGCGGCAGTTTCACACAGTCGCATGGCATACAACCAGTTCCCTCTTAGCTATGCAAGAAGGGCGATTCGTCTTGAGGCGGCATGTACTTGGGATACCGAGTACAGAAATGCCGTCCAAGGTTCGACCACCCGGCAGCATTTACCTTCGCTACATGATGTTCGCTTGTTCCGAAGTGCCGTTGATACCTCCTTTGAAATGACGCAGGTATTGACGGGTTACTCGTTTGCGCGCGAGTATCTATACAGATTCAAGATCAGTCCTGTTGACGTGTGCCCCTGCGATTCAAAAAGTAGGCAGACTCTGTATCATATATTGTCTTCCTGCCCGAAATACGTCCAACAACGCCACTCCTACACTTCCCATTGCTCTTTACTAAATATTTAACCATACATCATTTCAGAAATTATCGTTAATAAATCCATAACCAAAATTTTTATTACCTTTTGTAAGTCAATTATCAACACCCTAAAACAATTTAACCCCCCCCCCCGTTAGTCTGTCTAAAATGGATTTATGCCACACCAATATTTATCAATAAATCTGTTAAACTTCATTCAATTCATTCCAATTTTAATTTTGCTATTACTTACCCGCTGTTCATTTGTCTAATTTCTATATATAATTAAATATTTAATTCTTATATTGTTAAACTCATCTACATTAATACTCATCACCATTTATCAGCACCATTCTAGTTGTGCCAATTTATTGTTAAGTTTTTATTGTTTATATTGTTTATATGTATCGTACTATGTATCACATTGCATGAATATACTTCCTCTCGAGGAAACAGGGAAAAAAACAAATCGCATTAATCAAGTTTTCAGAATATTAGCAAGTATTGAATAATTTTTTTTTTTTTTTTTAGCTCAACGCAGGGAGGAGAAATCTCGTGCGAGACACCCACTTAATCGAAGTGGATAGTGTCAGACTTCACTGACTAAAACTCCCCCCTACCAAGCACCCGGGTTTCGCCGTCAGGCATTTCTTCCGGGATGCTCGGTCCGAGATGTCGGGATCTTCGACATCTCCCGCCCTAGATGTTCGGGCAGATGCGTTGGGTCTGCAGTATCGTGTGCAGACCCGCCTTTTTCGTTTGGGCCTCCAAGTTCCTCTCATGAATGGCTTCCTGGTTGCTCAGTCAGGTAGGGGGCATTGCGATGGAATTCGATGAAACGTGTGCTCTTTCGCATGCCTCTCTTCTACCTGTCCGAGTTTTCTTTTTTTTTTTTTCCCTTTTCTCCTTTCCCTTTCCTTTCCTCCTCGTTGGTTGGCCTCCTGGTCTGACGGTCGGGTAGGGGGCATTGCGATGGAATTCGATGTTACGTGTGCTCTTTCGCATTCCACTCTTCCACCCGACCGCGATTGGCCTCGGGTCACTGATCTTCAGTGTCGGAATCCTCCCCCGCATGGGCAGCAGCAGCGGCGGCCCGTTGTTCGGCTCTTCCTGCTGCCTCCTTACACCTCAGGATGTTTGAGATGAGGGTGTTTATCCGCTGCCACTGGGCCTCGTCGACGAGCATTGCTTCGACCAGGTCTTCGGGAGTCATTGTGTACCCCAGTGCAAGCGAGACCATTGTTCGCTCGCGCTCCCATCTCCAGCACTGGAAGAGGGAGTGTTCCGCGGTATCGATTTCCTCGCAGAACCTGCACATGGGGCTTCCCAATATGCCAAATCGGTGCAGGTAGTACGCAAAGCAGCCGTGCCCTGACAGCATTTGTGTGAGGTGGTAGCTCACCTGTCCATGCCGCCTCTCGACCCATCTCTTGATGTTGGGGATGAGTCTGCGGGTCCACAAGCCGCAAGTTGCCTCCTCCCACCTGGCCTGCCAACTTTCGGCCACCTCGCATCCGGCACCCCCCACTCCGTCGTAGATTCTGCTCCTTGCTAGTGCGAGGAGGTCGATGGGGGGCATCGACGCCAGAACGAGGGCCGCGTCGAGCGAGACCGTCCTGTAAGCGCAGGAAACGCGCAGCGCCATTCTGCGCTGGACGCTCAGCAGTCTCTGCGCGTTCCTTTTAACCCTCAACGCCTCGTGCCATACAGGTGCCGCATACAGTATGATCGACTGCGTCACGAGGGCTAGGGTTAAGTATTGAATAATTAGGAAAATTTTAAATAACGACTCAAATTTTTAATAAATAAATGCGTTTCTCGCCTCTGGATTCTCAGCCATAGGTTTCGTCTTTTTATATAAAACTAAAAACTACAAGAAGCACAAATTTTAGTTATATTTCGTTTTGGAATTAAAATTTAAAATGATACTACGTTCTTATTATGCGTGATGGATTAATAATTACTTTACTCACTAATGGACCTAAGTAAAATGTAAAATAATAGTTATATTAAATATGATGAAGGCATTATTACTCTATGTGTTGCATACAAAATTTTATCTACTACTACCGTTCATAACCTAAAAATGAAAATTGATGAATTTTATTTGCGTTTCACAAAAGTCAAATGATAGTCACTTGATATGAAAGAACAAACCAAGTTAGAAGTTTCAAATTATTTTAGATAAAATTCTGTATTCAAGACGTCGATGCACTTTATTGCTTAGTTTATTTGAGTAAAAACCAGTGAGGTAATAAAATTTTTATGCATTATCTAACTGAAATAAGTTGGAAAGTTATTCAAAGGTGTAAATAACAGCAATATAAAAAATTAAGCCAATCACAATAATGGAATGGAAAAGAAAACCAGAACATAAACCAAGTTTCTGATTTTGCATTAGGGCATGGTAATTATCGTAAAGTTTGTATTGTCAATTACAGCGCTGTTCGTGGTAAACACAGAACAAAAAAAAAGAGTCAGTTAATCCCCAAAAAAAGCGAAAATATATTCGTTTGTTTACAAACCCAAAGACAGGTTTTACCAGTGCATTCTTAGTGTGACTAATCAAGGTCTTTCAGATAAATTTATAATTGTTTTTAAATGTGAAGGGTCGCATACATTGATCTTATAATATTTACTAGATAAATACGTCTTAAAGGCGACCGAATACAATCTTAATATTTTATGTGTTTTAAAAGTTTTGTATAATAAAAGTTAGCTCAGCAGACCTAGTAGATACATGGCGTGGTTCGTCACTACTTCATATTTCTTGCCATACTTTCTCAAATGCCAATATTCGGCGTTCATAATCCGTTCTGTACTTCCATTTTTCACCTATTCTACTCTGCGTCACTCCATCTGCAAATAAAAAAAAGTTTTAATATAAAACGAAAAGTTTTGATGCGGTTATAGTACGTATAGACAAGAATTTTCTATTTAAAACAAGGTTTTACAGTTTCTATTCAAGAATGGTGAAGTTTTAACAAACTCAAGAGTTCTATAATCTAAATGCTGCTACATACCCTCAACCAAATCGGCCGACTTGTTTAAGGGTGACTAGCAGAAGTTGGGCTTGAATGGAAGTTGGACGAAACGAATTGCTATATGATCTATTTATGTTTTTCTATAAGTCGTCGACTAAGTCTGAACGTGTGGAGGTGTAAGTTTACAACAGACTTTTCATTAGATTTCTTATCAAGTCAAGTCGGCCGACTTGCTTGAGTGTATGTGGCAGGGAATTACACCTAGAACTTTCCCATATAGAAATACTAATCTCAAAGAATTATAAAATGGGACCCAATGCCACAACTACCTCAAGCTCACCGTGCTTGACGATATAATATGAGGACGAACGACGAGCAACTAAATCCGTCACGTATCAGGCCTACTACTTTTTAATAATTATTTAATTTAATTTTAAATAATTAACTAAAATAAATAATTATTCTTATTTCTGTGCAAAGATCAGAAATTCAAGTTTTAAAAATATTAGCGAATGTTGAATAGTGAAGGAATTTTTAAATAACAAGTTAATTTTATTAATATGGAAATACTTTGCACGGTCCAGCAAGTTGCAAGTTGCAACATTGCTAAGTTTGTAAATATAGTAAGTCGTCGACATTGATTTACCACTTGAAAAAATTAAGTTTTAGTTGTAATCTGTTCTTGGTGAAAAATTTAAAATGATGCTCTATTTCATTCTTATTTTGTGTGGATTAATAATTTCAACTGCCAATGAACGTAAGTTGCATTTTATTATTTTAAATTTAGGTTAATATTTATCGTAATGGTGGCAAGTTGGTATCAAATCGCGTAATTCAGTTACTACTCGTTTTCGACTGAATCTTTTAAAGAGGCATTTCAACATTAAATTAAAAACTGTAGGGTAAAAGGGTAAGGGATTGTGATTGTCGAGTCGAGGATTCTAAGTTTCCTTTAAGTTACAAAAAAAGTCTTGCTATAAATTTAAATCCATCACAGTACTCTCTCTCTCTCTGTTTTTCAGCTATCTTCGCTCACTGCTAGACATAGACTTCCTTCTCTAATACATATTCGTACTTCATCGCTAAGGCTGAATATGGGTTGGTAGGGAACCAGAGACGGTCATAGCTTTGGCAGTTAAATGCATCTACTGCTAATGCGAAACGCTCGGATCCGCGTTTCACCGAGGTAATCTGCCATGAGGATTCATCTCAAAATGAAGTGTATTACACTTCCCGTGGTTCGGAGCTCACGTTAAACAATTAGGTCCTCTATGTATGCGAGAACACATTGAACGCATGTCACACGCATAGAAGATATAAATCACGATGTTTCTGTCAAGAAGCTAACCTTGATGAACCTCGACAGTTTCCAGTTTAAAGGATTTTTATTACCAACATGTGATTCGATAAGTTTTTAATGAGACCACAGTCTAAACAAAAATTTAGTTTGAGTACTTTCTCGTTTTCAGTTATCCGAACTATGCTCGGAACAGTGAAGTTTATAAGGTTGGAGCCTCACTACAACCACCTACAATTTAACTAAGTAATTAAATTGGTTAAAACCGTGTTCAAAGACGCACCCACCCATAAATCATCAGTTGAAATTTAGTCAGTGGTTGACGATAGCTTCAATGAGACCCAGCCTAACGAATTGCTAGTCATAATATCCTCGTACAGTACCTCCAAGTCAATGAGTAATAAAGTTGCAAATATATTTTGTGCACAGTGGGAGGAAATTTCGGTGCATTGAAAAATCAATTTTAAATAATGAATAATTTTTAGAAAGTGGAAGGGCTTGCGTAACGTCCAATGGTGAAAATGCCCAATGCGTTTCAATTGATAATTGCAAAAAACAAACTGTAGATAAGATAGATATATCGAAGCCAGTAAATATAAAGGATATATTATTATCCTTATTTGGAACACAGAAACAACCGATAGACGGACGGTTTTCGAGAACATCCCAGTGTGGTTACTCTTATGTACCATTAGTTTGTTGTGTTACTGCTGATACCAACAGAACCGCCATACAAATTTCTACCAGAGGATCCCAAGATCCGCAGACGTTTATACGAAACCCCTTACTGCCTGATAGAAGTTCATGTGGATTTCAGGTAGGTACGAGTTGCCTCAACTAAAAAAGTATACCAATATTATAAAATTTTCAGGAAGATGGTGACTGCTGTATCGTGTCAGGTATCAATACCGATTTGCTCGAATTTCCATGGATGGCTCTCCTGATATATCGTACAATTGATGGCAATTACACATTTTCATGTGGCGGGGTCCTTATTAATGAGCGATACGTCCTAACAGCAGCACATTGCATTAAGGGTGCAATTAATCAAGCAGTGGAAAAATTTTAATGAATAGTTTTCAGAATTGCCGTTCGTTTGGGAGAATTTGACGTAGAATTTGATGTAGATTGCTTACCACGTGAAAGTCGTGATTGCAACCGCAAACATGTAGATTTTGAAGTTGAAGAAGCTATCGCTCATCAAGGCTATGAGGATAATTCTACGAGCAGGCACCACGATATTGCGTTGATAAGATTAGCGGAAAATGTTCAAATGAACGGTGAGTTGAATGAAATGTTGTCGATTACATTTGTTCGTTGCATAAACATAAACGTATTTTGTTCGCTACTACTTAAGTAAGTGACACATTACATATCTGTTGGCAGCCGTCGCGTCGTAGGATCACGTTACCACCCACTTATCAATTTCTCCTGCTTGTTATTTTACAACCGGTAAAATCTTAGTCGAGAGAAATTAAAAACTAGGAATGTGCAATGATAGCAACTTATAGACTCCGTTTAACATTAAATGTAATCATTTTAATGATGTCAGTTTTAAATGGAATTGCGCTGAACTTGCTCTTTTAATTCACTTAAATAGTAGCAAACAAAATATCTTACTAACTCTCAGGTGGTAGTTGATTAAATCAATCCTACTGCCCTCGTGAAGTAATATACTATTAAACGTTTTCTCCTTTACAGAACAAGTTAAACCAATTTGTTTGCCAACATCGTCATCAGAACGGTCGGAAACGGAAAGTGTCGCATATGCTGCTGGTTGGGGTCGCACCGAAAGCAAAAATTACAGCTCCAAAAAATTAAAAGAGAAACTACAAATTATTGCCAATCGCGACTGCGTTCGCTCAATCTTAAACGCCGAAGTCAAAGTTGGTGATACTCAGATGTGTGCCGGAAGACAAGAACACCGGGATTCGTGTATTGGAGATAGTGGAGGTCCCCTTATGGTAACGGCTAGAAACGATACTGGCCAATGGATTGTAGAAGGAGTTGCTTCTTTTGATACAACTTGTCGGCCGCGATATCTGCCAGGGATATACACCCGAGTGTCAGAATATTTATCGTGGATTCATGAAAACGTTCGAGCTTGAAGATACATAGTTCTGTTCTTCGTCGCCGATTGTCAATTAAATATTAATATATTTAAATTTTCATAAAATCATCGAATATGATTATTTTTTTTGCAATGGTTACACTTAAAACTCGGTATTGTGATGACTTTGACGGGACGCATGACCTTCTTTGTTCTCTCATAGAGTATATTTCTTAAATTAATCCCACGGTCTCATAATATTTCTCGCATCATATATGACTCGACAGTTTTACAACCGTTGCACAAAATAGTATAAACAACTTGAGACAGAAGTGCCTCTTAATATCCTGTGCGAAAGGGATGCCCGAGACGGCGGGGAGCTAGCGTTCCCCGCTGTCGTGTGCATCCCTTTCGCATGCGAGATTAAAAGTATCACTTCTGTCTCTTGTTTAAAATACTCTTTATGTAGTTCGTATAAATATAAAATTCCGGAATAAAAGAAACTGAAATTTTTATTTTCCACAGCAAAGCCTTCCCTGGTGATTTTGAAATCGTAATAAAAAGTGTAGTTTTATCGTAATGTGTGATTATTTATAGAAACGTTGACCTAGAAGCGTTAGTTCTTGTATACATTCGTTTATTCAAAGTAATCATGCGTTTTGTGGTAAAAATTTTAATATTTGTAACGCTTTTTCATGCAAAAGTTTTCGGATTACAGCGTAAGATGAAATTTTTGTGATGAACAACTATTTCAAGAACAATTTCAGGTATTTTTCAATGCATGGAAGGATTTACGTGTATTCCTTTATCCGAATGTTCTGAAATTCAAGCTTTAGTGGAAGACGATAGCTTATTGGATTATGCCAAGACATTAGTGTGTGGATATTTTCATGAACCGTATGTTTGTTGCAACAGTAAGTTACTGGTATTAAAAAATTTCGATATAAAAGTTTTTTCTAACTTAGGGGATTGCTACACTCCCAATGGAAGTTATGGAAAAGTAACGTTTTTGGCAAACTGCATTCATTTGAAAACTAATCAATATAGTGATGATCCCAAGAAAAGAAAATTTCTTGCAGAGTCCTACCTTAACGACAGTCACGTTTGTTGTAATAAAAATGAAAACGAGTACAAATTTGTACCATTAGCTCCTACAAGTAAGTTACTTCCCACGTTCTCTACGAACCGCACGATAACATCCTGTACAGCACATACGAGTACCAACATTCTTTACAGACCTAGAGCACTATACGAAATGAGAGGAACCCGCTGGAGAGTTTCTAAGCGTACAGGGCCATCTAAATTACAGTATAGAAAACTACACCGTGATATATTGTAATTTTTAAGAATATTCTTGGAGATGGTAAGTTAATTTATGGTTTTCTTTTACTAGTATGAGTCTGAAGAGATGAATTCATGTTTTGACTACTAGTATCTATCATTTATGACTTTTTTCTAAAACTATTTTGTGTTTCTAAGAAAATATCTAAGAAAACACCAATGAAAGGGTAATTTGCACCAAACACGATAGATCATTCTCTATAGGTTCTAGGGCTGCAAAGAATGAAGTATATTAATAATATAATACAGAACTTTCTGGAAAATCTTCTAAAATTAAAAGTTAAAGATTTTAGCACATCAACATATCAACCAAAACCTTTGAACTTAACCTGTTTAACTCCAAATGGCTACACCGGACGTTGTACGAACATCGATCAATGCGTGGCGTACCAAATTGCAAGCACAGGAACTGACGAGGAATTCCGTTTTATCAACGATTCGTTTTGCGGTTATTGGTCAGAACCGATGGTATGTTGTAGCGATGACGTCGGATACGATGAAAAATTTGCTCATAATGTTCCCAAAATCGAAAACTGTGGATTTTGGAACGACACCTCCACGTTTCCACCTTGGTTGGCTGTCATCAACTCCCAAAATAAACTAAGCTTCTGTGTCGGTGCTCTAATTAATGCAGAATTTGTTTTAACTACGTCTCAGTGTGCAGAAGATTTAGAAAATTTGTAAAGATAAATTTTATCGAGGTAACTTGCAGCACCAAAATTTTTGTTTCGTTTTAGGTATATAAAATTTGGAAGCTGCATTGAAGATGAACGCGAAAGTTGTAAGTTTTGGGTTAGAGAATCGAAGGTGTTTCCGATACACAATTATTTATTCACGGAAGATACCGGAGTCGTTTTGTTGAAACTGAATCGTCCTGCAACAGCTCAAAATGGTAAGAAGATTTTCGAAACGTAATTATTTTATGAATTTGTTTAAATTTCAGGTATTCACCCTATTTGTTTACCTACCGAAGAATTAGGGGAACCATCTAACATCGATGTTATAGGCATAAGGAGGACTTATTTTAATAATTTGAATACTATCATATTTCCATATTTTACCATTTCAAATGACGATTGTCATGAGATTATGGACACATATTTGGAAAATATTATTTGTTTTAGAAACGTATATTTGTGCAAAGTTAGAAAAAATCTTCTTGAAAATTTTATACTTAGAACTGAACAGGGTAAATGGTACATCCAAGGTTTGTTCCCTATGGAAACCTGCTATGGTCCTTCTAACGATTACACGATTGGAATTTATGTTTATAAGTTTATGAAATGGATTAAAAGTAATATGGGATAATAAAAATTTGAGTCCCTAGAAGGAGTTTCAATTTTTTTTTTAATTTTAAATAATCTGGGGGCGGGTCAATAAATCAGTTGTTCTTGGGTTGTTTTCATTTTTGACTTGTAAAACCGCTTATTGCTATTTTAATGTAACATTGGAGATATGAAAATTTTCTACAAGCTTTTCTTACGCTAGCCGAAACGCAAAACGAAAACATTCCAAAAATTGAATAGTTGTTCAAAAAAATCAAGTTTCTTTCATTATTTAGTTTTAGCTACGCCTAAGCCAATCCTAAGCTAAGCCTAAGCTAACCCTAATCTAACTTAACAAGTAATCTAACTTAACCACACTGAATAATAAACCGCGTTTCCCTAAATCGCTTAGAATAAATCAATTTTATCGTTATGAATCTAAAACCGATCCGTTGCGGCCTTCAGGCCCCAAAACCTCCGTAATCACACGCTATTAGAACCTTCTAATAGTTGCCAGATATATTATAATATTATAACTAATTAATCGAACCTTCTCTGTTTTTTTTTGATATTTTTGTACTCCTGGCGTTCCGAAAGGTTTTAAATATTATTTTGATGCTCTTCAATTTTAATCTGATGCAAATTTGCCGAAATAAAATTTGCCTTTTATAGTTGCTTATAAAAGTCCATATCCTCGATCTTGGATGTTATTCATAACAAGTTTTTCGAGTTGCAATGACCACTCTGCTGCTATTGATTGCAATTTTAGTGTTCTATGATGTGCCTTTAGTAATTTCATTAGGTAAGTAGAGATAATTAGATAATGTATTATTATCATCCCGCGGATGCAATTCCGAAAATTAAAACAACTAAAAAATGTATTCAAGTATTCAATTCAAACGAAAAAGGTTCATACATTTGTATTTAAGAAAATATCCAGTGATTTTTAACTGAAAAATAAGTATCCAGTACAATTAAGATTTGATTAAAATTTACTTTACATTGTAATCATAATTTTCATAGGTATTTTTTTTAAAAGGTGAGCGAATGGCTGAAATGCTAGCGTGTTCGCTTTCAAGCCAATATTCACGGGTTCAAATCCTGTAAGGTACCTACTATCTATAGAAGAAATTTTCGCTCACCAAATGTCTCTCTGCTGGCCCCAGATAACATTATTTATGGCTAAAAAACTTCCCTGATGGAGTAGGCGGTGTAAAAATCGTCTATTCCCGTGGTTCGGAATCCACGTTAAGCTGTAGGTCCTCTGTGCTCGTCACACATTTTCAACACGCAACGAGCAGAGACAGGGAGGTATCGGGAAAATGTCGCAAGACGTTCATAACCGAATATAGATAGAAAAAAGGATTAGTATTCTCTTTGTTTATATTTTATTCGTAGTAATTCATAATCACCAGGCACCTCATATTCTATGTTTAAGTACATTATATTGTTTAGACTCATAGCGACTACATGAACTTTATTTATTATATTTATGAACGACATTCATTGTGATTATGAACCAATTCATAAATATTATGAAAAATCAACTTTGATATTTCAAGATATTCACAGATATTGATAAAAATATTAAACATACATTCATTTCAGTTGAAGGTGATCCATGTGTGACCCCGAACAATGAGACAGCAATTTGTATAGAAATAACTGCATGTCCAGTGATTATCAATCAACTTATGATACCATCCAGCGAAGTTATAAGTTTTGCTCAGCAATCCCAATGTGGATATTCCAACCAACCATTGGTTTGTTGTGGAACTTCATGTCTACCCATATCGACTTCAATTATTCAACATCAGTTACTACCTGGTCGATATGTATGTGGATACACCTACAACGATGATTACTTAATTACAGGAGAAGAAACGCGATTAACAGAATTTCCATGGGTGGTTCTACTGTCGTACAGCGATGAAAATGTGCAAATATATAGCAAAAATATGGTTAATACCAGTAATAAGATTTTGTTTAACGTATAATCTACGTAAGCTTTCTAGCTTTCGTTTAAAATTGCATAATAAGAAAATTAATAAACTGTTTATGTTTACAAGACTATTAATTAATAGTGTTTATAAGTGTTAATTAATACACTTTCGTGAGTTTTTTGGACTTGCGTACGCAATTGTTCTCACAAACTATAATTTTGTAAAAATAATTAATTTTACTGTTCAAAATCATCTATTTTTAAATTACCTTGGGAGCCACCATAAAAACACGAGCCACTCAATACTCTCAATATTATTTATTATAATATGTGATAAGTTCGTTGATTTTCGGAAATATTAATATAATTTTAAATGAATCTTGTACAGTTTATAAAGGAAACCAGTCTGCATATCTAATCTAGAAGTAATTTACCAAGTACTTGGTAAATCGATTTTAAATATCATAGTTCACTTAATCGTCAACATTAGCATTACGGGAAAAACGTTGTTTCTTTAGCTAACGCGAATTCTGATCGGAAAGAAAAATATTACCACCGATACTCCTATAGCATCGCTCTTGGTTGTCATTCATAACGAGCTTTTCGAGTTAAAATGATCATTCCGTTGTTATTGAGTGCGATTTTAGTGTTCCATAATTTACCTTCAGTACTTTCGTTAGGTAAATAAATCATTAAAATTACTAAAATATCGCTAATGTTATTTTTAAAAATATTAAATATGTAAAATTAATTCTTACAATAAAACGTATTGATACAAAAACACTTCAAGGATGTTAAATTAGCATCAAATGGTCATTTGGCATTGAATTTAGAAGATATTTTAATATTGCTATTGTTTAAAAAGGTACATATATTTTAGTTGAAGGTGAGAGTTGTACAACGCCAAACGGAGAGCGGGCACTTTGTACACGCATACGTGCATGTCCAGTGATTGGAAATGCAATTGGAAATAAACCATCAAGCGAAACAAGAAGATTTGCCCAGCAATCACAATGTGGACGTACCACCGAACCGTTGGTTTGTTGCGGAAGTTCGTCCATTTTTCTTCTTCCTCCAGTTTATACACACCGATTATTGCCAAAACCAAATGAATGTGGAGTAGACCTCACGACTGATAAGATAATTTTGGGAGAAGAAACAGGATTAGGAGAATTTCCATGGATGGCTTTGCTATCATATAAAAACTTCGGTGACACTCACAAATATTTCGCATGCGGCGGATCTTTAATAAATAAAAGATATGTGTTGACTGCGGCACACTGTATTTTAAAACTAAACAACCGAGAATTGTAATGATTTCCCAAATTAATAATTTCAATTTGTTACATTATGTCATATTTTTAGAGTCGACGTGAGATTAGGCGAACATAACATTGGAACAGACCCTGATTGCAAAGGCCAAATTGGTTATGAAGTCTGCAATCCTCCCGCAATGAACTATGGAATAGAATCTGCGATACCACATCTTGATTACAATAGTAGACGTAAAGTTAACGATATTGCCCTCTTAAGATTGAATCGCGACGTTGTATTTGCTGGTATATTCTGTTACGTTTACACCTTGATATATTAAAATACCAGTTTTATGTTTTTAGATCACATTCAACCAGTGTGTTTACCAGCAGAGTCATCTCCAATGCAGATTGGTAACAATGTGACTGTAGCTGGATGGGGAGAAACTGAAACAGGTTAAATATAAGCAATATCAATATTACAGTGTCACTGAATTGTATATTTCAGATACTGATTCGAAAGTAAAGCTTAAGGCAAAATTGGTTGTCTTATCTCAAACTGCGTGCTTAGATCAGTTTAACGAGGGTCAAGTAGTCATCACCGATCAGCATTTATGTGCCCAGGGATTCTGCGAAAACTTCGAAAAAACGCGAAAAATATTATGTACCGATACATGTAGAGGTGATTCGGGAGGTCCATCTGTACGAAAAATTCCTAACACTTCGCAATGGGTGATAGAGGGAATTACATCTTATGGTGCTAAAATTTGTGGTCAGAAAAGTAATCCTGCAGTATATACACGAGTTTCAAAATATGTTAAATGGATTGGCGATAATATAAGAGATTAATTAAAGTCAAAACCCATAGTTCAATTTTTAAGAAACACTTGTAATAGTAAATAAAGCTTCTGAGCATATCTCGTTTTTTAATAAGATATTGAAATGTTATTTTTTCTCCAGAACAGCAGTAAAAATAAGCTGTTCCGGTACAAACTACGTAATCTTGGTAATTTGATATAATCCTGCTGTAAAGTTACATTTACTCCAGCAATTATCACTTTTTCCACACTTTACACTTATGTTATCTCTGGTTACATATTTTACGTCGATGTTATTTAATTAACATTAAGGTTACTACTAAATTTTGGGCCCACTTTGTGTTTAACATTCTACATGCGATACCCGGTGTTAATTGCACCGAATCTGTTTGGTGTAATCACTTTATCCAAGCGAAGAATCTTGGATATTTTTTGGAGCGAATGGACTGTATCTTGATTTGTTGAATTAAACACGGTTCTTTCCTTTTTTTCAACTGTATATTTTTGTAACCTTTATAATGTAGATAACGTTTTTCTTTAATTGACAAGATAATATTGTGACTTGTTTTTAGGTAATTGATGTGACTACGTTTTTTTTTTAACTTTTTTGTTGCCTCACAACCGAACCAAAAAACGGTCGCAAAACAAAATGAAACGCAAAATGTTTGCAATTCTGAACATACCGGCCGGGTTGAAATGTGAAGCATTTAAAGAATAACGTGAAAGTTACAATATAAGATGGTTGTACATTGAGACAAACTTATAGCTAATGGCATAGTAATAAAAATTAAATTGACAGTCAAGTGAAGTAAAAAAAATTCATTTTTTTAAAAAATGGAAAATTAAATGTTGCTAAAACAAAAATGAATAAATAATGTTCTCTTCACTACTGTAAGCAAACACAAGTGTTGCACTTTGTATTATTAGTTCTGGTCAGCACTAGGCAGCGGGCAGATTTTCGCGAAAGCTCTTTTTATGAGCCCACTAGCAGTTTGTACAGTCGCGACACGATTAATCCCGTCCGAACCGGGATGTAATGCTACAATTCTTCCTAATTTCCATTTTAATGGCGGTAAATGCTGGTCCTTTATCAGCACTAGAGTGCCTGCTGTCAGATCTCTATGATGCGTCTTCCATTTAACTCGCTGCTGGAGTTCAGAAATGTATTCCAGGCTCCATCGCTTCCAAAAATGTTGCTGGAATCTTTGTATGCGTTGAAACGAGTCGAGCCGATTCTCATTTAGCATCGTAACGTCTGGATCGGGCAATGACGAAAGGGTACGCCCAATTAAGAAGTGCCCGGGTGTTAAAGGCTGCAGGTCACTTGGGTCCGCAGTTAAGGCAGAGAGGGGACGGGAATTGAGGACAGCTTCTACCTGGTATAGAAAAGTGCAAAGTTCCTCATAAACTAAGATTTGTTCACCTATTACCCGTTTAATATGAAACTTACAAGATTTAACACCTGCTTCCCATAATCCTCCGAAGTGGGGACTATAAGCAGGAATGAAATGCCAAGTAATTTGGTCAATGCTGACTATAGTAGGAATAGATGATTCCTGGGTTTTCAAGAATTTACCAAGCTCAAACAGTTCATGTTTGGCTCCAATAAAATTAGTGCCATTATCAGAGTAGACATGCGATGGCATACCTCGTCTTGATACGAAGCGTCTGAAGGACATAATGAAGGATTCCGTAGAGAGACTGGTGACCAGTTCCAGGTGAATTGCCTTGGTGGCAAAGCAAACATACACACAGATATAATAAGCCTTTAAATTTTTGGCTCCGCGACCTTTACGATCTTTTAAATTGATAGGGCCAGCGTAGTCAACTCCAACATGTTGGAATGGAAAAGATTCCTCTGCACGGGCAGAAGGCAATTCACCCATGATGGGCTTCGTAATGGATGGAGAAAATCTGAAGCATCTAACACATTTGTGTACGATTTGTTTCACCAAATTTCTACCCGAGGTGAACCAGAATTTGTCACGTAGGGTAGATAAAAGGAGCTGGGGTCCTGCATGAAGCATTCTAATGTGCTCACGTCTAACTATTAATTTGGCTAAGTGATGCTTGCCGTCAATAATTATTGGATGTCTTTTATCAAATGAGTATTTAGTGTTTTTAAGTCTGCCTCCTACTCGAATTAATCCTTCTTCGTCTACGAAGGGATTGAGATTTATCAAAGGAGATGATGATGTGATCGGTTTTTTCTGTGATAGTAAATTAAATTCAATACTGAACGATTCTAACTGAGATAATTTTATCAACCTTTTGAGTGATACCTTTAATTCTTGAGGAGTAAGAGGTCCATATAATTTAGTTTTAGATAATAAGCAGTTATTACCGAAACGCAGACATACTGCGATTGCTCTTTCAAGACAATGTAGATTAGAGTAGTTTATAAACTCAATGAAATTTTTGTTTAAACTAATGAGAGCCTTTATGTCCTTTTTGTATTCTGGAAGTTTACTAGAACAAAATTGTGGATTAGGCCAAGAAGGTTCTTCTTCCTGAAGCCAAGTTGGTCCATGCCACCACAAAGTCGATTTCTTAAGCATTTGAGGAGTGGCTCCCCTGGACAACAAGTCGGCGGGGTTAAAATTGGTAGGGACGTGCCTCCAAGAAGAGTTAGCGGTGAGATTTTGTATGTCAGCTACGCGGTTGCATACAAATGTTTTTAATAAGTTGGGACTAGTTTTAAGCCATCCCAATACTATTGTTGAGTCAGACCAGAGAAAGCAGGACGAATTTTGATAATTTATTGATTTTAATACCTTATGAATTAATTTACTTAAAAGCAGAGCACCACATAATTCTAATTTTGATACAGTTATGGGTTTTAAGGGAGCAACCCTTGATTTAGAGCATAACAAATTTATGAAATTTTTATTGTTTGAATCGGTAGATCTAATATACACGCAGGCGCCGTAGCCTTCGAGTGAGGCATCGCAGAAACCGTGCACTTGTATAAGTGTGGGCTCAGCACATTTGACGTGCCTAGGAATTTTTAATTCATTTAGGCCTATTAGGTCCGATTTGTAAATTAACCAAGGTCTTTCTATTTCATTTGGGACTGGATCGTCCCATGCAAGCTTTTCCAGCCATAGTTTTTGCATGAATAATTTTGCAATAAAGGTGCAAGGCGATAAAAGACCAAGTGGGTCGAAAATCTGAGAAATGTCAGATAACATCTGACGTTTGGTTATTTTGTCGGAATGTCGATTAGAAATGAAAAACATAAAATGGTCATCTTGGAAAGACCAAATGAGGCCGAGTGTGCGCGATTGTTCATGATCGCCAAACTCATGTACACCTGGGTGGACGTCATTGTGGTGTATGCCGGTAAGAATGTTCGGATCATTGGAAATCCACTTCCTTAAATTAAAACAACCTGATTTTAAAATAATTGATAATTGTGAGCATAGCTGACGCGCTTCTTCTATGCTTGACGCAGCGGAGAGCAAATCGTCAACATAGAAGTCATTTTTGATACTTTTTGAAATTTTAGGTGATGTTTTTTCACATTCATAACCTAATTGGGTGAGAGATCTGATTGCTAGGTAAGAAGCCGAAGCGGTACCGTAGGTAACAGTGTTGAGATCATAGTGCTCAATGGGATCTTCGGGAGAAAATCGCCATAAAATCCTTTGGAGTGATCTTTGAGCAGGTTGAACCTCAACTTGCCGATACATTTTTTCAACGTCGGCTGATATCGCATACGAATGCTGCCTAAATCTTATGAGAATAGTAAACAGGTCTTGCTGGATGGTAGGTCCTACCATCTGAATGCTGTTTAACGAATGACCGGTAGTGGTCGGAGACGAACCATTGAATACCACCCGTAGTTTGGTGGTCAGGCTATTGATCTTGTGAACTCCGTGATGCGGAAGATAATAACAGATTTTTACTGTTGGATCAGCAAGCGACATGTGACCCAAGTCAATATATTCGCGCATAAAGTCACAATATGCCCTTTGAAGTGTTTCGTTGACGATTAGTCTCTTTTCAAGTGATAAAAATTGTTTTCTTGCAACGAAAAGAGAGTCGCCTAGAATTTGAGGTGATTCCTTGAATGGAATAGATACAATAAATCTCCCTTTCGCGTCTCGTGTTGTAGTTTTTTTGAAGTGAGACTCGCAATTGTTTTCTTCGCTTGAGAAAACTCTTTCGGTGGGATATGTATCTATTTCCCAGAAACGGGCTAGCTGGTGTTCGATGTCACTTGCAATGTTGAAATGACATTGCACCTGCGCATTGGTGTTAAAACCTGTAGGTCCAGCTATGACCCAACCTAATTTGGTATTTTAGAGTATGGGCAATCCGGGGCCTAACCGAACTTGTCCAATACACATGAGTTCAAAGAATATAGGTGATCCTACCAAAAGATCAATATTTCCTGGTTTATCAAATGACGCATCTGATAAACGGATGTTTGAAGGTATTTGAATAGCGTTACGTTCTACGCTAAAGCTGGGTAAAGTACCCGTTATCTCGTCGATGACCAGGTGTCGCAACTTTACGTACTATTGACAAGGCAGCCTCTTATGCCTTCGATGTTAAGGCGGCGTAGCTTGATTCTTTCCGAAATACAGACCGAGAGCTTGGGAGATTATAGCAATCTTCGTGGGTTCGTACGCTAATTATGTACTTCCAAAGTATTCTGCAGTGCCCAGCTGAAAATAAAAGTGCTCAGCAGGCGCCAGGCCTGAATAAAACTCACAGTTAGAATGAAGGGATGTTTATTCAGAACCAGGAAAAAAATAGAATCTAGTTAAGCAATTTCTACACAGGTTACAATGGTGAGAGTGCCTCTCACGGACCATAAAGGTCCCAAACAAAAATATCGCTGAAGGCTAAATTAACAAGTCTGGACTGAAGGTCCTTTAACTATTTTGAAGCAAGGCCCCAGCATAAACAAATTGCTACTGGCAATAGCCCAAAATGCTATGGAGTGCGGTAAATAAAGCAAAGCTTAATGTTGTCAAATACAAGTTGATAATGGATACAAATGTGCAACTTACCCTGCTGCTGGATTAATGAAATAAACGTCTGGACCTTGGTGCAAACTGCAACTCCGTGACAGAGCCCTATCTCGGATTCCCAGTATAATGGCCACTTATTGATGAAAATTCGCTACAACAGTAAGCACACACAAGCAAACAAAACCAACAAATATCCGACTAAGCTTATTGATGTAAATAATCAGTAGCAAAAGTAGATACTACAGCCTTACTCAAAATATCAAAAAAATACAGCCAACTGACAATTATTACTAAATGGAAAATTTCCCAGAGTTGATCCAGTTGATAATAAAACAGAGATAGTTTGTTAATTGGCACTATCTTCCAATCTTGATTCCAATAACGGAAGCCACTTTCCAAAAATATGGGAAATCAAATGGTATTTATTACCTAGATAATATGGTATCAACAGCCCAAGGTGTTCTTATCAGCAATACCGACTTCGAAATTTCCAACGTATTTAAAATTGTCAAAATTTTCCAAAATAGACGGTAAATATAGTTAGTAGGCTATTCCACATTCACTCAGATAACGGTAGCTAGACTATTTAGCTTCCTAATAAGGATTCGGGCCTAATCTGCGGTTAATCACTCGAAATATTTGTCAAAAATATTGTTTTCTAAAAATGCGTGCTATCGCTATGCTAACCAAACCAAAAAGCCTCGAGTCGCCGTGTTCCTCTTATCTCCTATCCGCTTTTATACCGAGTGCGTTATAATTACTCGGACGGAATAATTGAAATGATGGAAAGAAAAACTATTTATGGAGATAGATATGGAGAATTGAATTACTGAGTATGTAACGACAAAAGTAACGTTACACATCCCCTCCAGTAAACTATGAACCGGGGTCGGTTCAGTATCAAAAAGTTAAACGCCGCAGTTATGGCTACCCTGTAATGAACTTAGATAAATGTCATATAGCTAGTATCTAGTGATTGACTATAGATGGATATCGTATTTGCATGAAATTCGTCCCTATAAGATCGAAAACTAGGAACACAGGATGGTATATTTGTATTTTGTTAATTTCAATTGCCTTACTTAGATGTTAGATATGGAGTATAAGTAGTTCGACTCCAATGTAGATAATAATAGAGTATTGGTCTAAGCTGAAGATAGACGAAATGGTTATTACGGATGCATAATGCGTACTCAAAAACAAGATGCAACCCCCCCATTGTGTGTAATGAAGTAACTTGTCCCTCAGGCGATTGATTCTATAATTTACATTTTCCGGTAAAGTCACTAACAATCCATTTGATTGCCAGCGAACACCTGAATTGAAAATGTGTGAAAAAAAATATCGAGTTTATGAAAACATGAATCATGATTTCTCAAATCCCAAAATGGCAATAACTCCTAAAAAACCCAGGAAAACTCCAGTTCCTTTACAAGTGTACTTGCATCGTTTAATTAACGATATCGGATTAAATAGCTTCCTTGGAAGTCATAAATGGTTTGGCAAACGCTATAAAAGAAAATCCTTACCAGCCTCAAGCGCCAAACACAATTACAAAATTCAGTAAATTTTTGCCTTGCTCTAAGGCAGCTAATGAAAATAAAAAATTGGTGGGATCTGGTAATCCAATCTATCTAAATAGATATACACCCGACAGTGAATCAAATGAAAATTTTACTTTAATCGTAAAAATTGTATAACCCTATAAGAGGAGATCAACTCACTTCACACACACCATTGGCTTAATTGGTAAGATTAATTTGTCTCATTTAGATCTGGAGAAGCTTTCAGATCTTTCACGTGGAACACCCCGAGGGATTTGCCTTGGTTGTCATTTAGTCGATAAGTTAGCGAACCGGTGACCTCGGCAACCTTACATTTAAGGTATTTTGGTGCTAACTTTTTAGATAGATGGTCAGCTGCACTCGATAACACGAAGTTACGCTTCCACACAGTATCGCCTCGCTTGAACGATAACGGTCTTTTTCGTAGATTATATCGGACTCTATTACGCTCGTATGCTACTTGCAATCTTTTAACTACTGTTTGGTGTAGCTCACTGATGTTATTAACATCAGAAATTAAGCGCTCACGGTCACCCACCTGAAATTCACCTGGTTCCGCCTGAATTATTTTACCATAGTAGGTACCATTATTAGGAACAGACCTACCCAGATTTAAAAAGGATGGCGTAAACCCTGTGACTTCGTGCACTGCATTCCTAATGGCGTGAGCAATCTTGTACACGTGTAGATCCCAAGATCGGTGGTCGTTTTCTACGAATGAACGCAGACAAGTGCCTATTACACGATTGGAACGCTCGACGAAATTAATTTGCGGGTGGTAATTTGCATTATACCACGTCTTTTGAACCTGGTATTCCGCCATTAGGTTTTTAAAAAGTTTACCGGTAAACTGGGTCCCATTGTCACACATGACAATTTGTGGCACACCAAACAGTAAAAAGGTTTCTTCTATTTTCTGCACAATGGAAGGAGCTGTGGCTTGTCTTAATGGGTGCACGATCACGAATTTCGTAAACCAATCTGAGATTACCAAAATGTAAGAATTTCCCTTTTTAGTACGCGGAAAAGGACCCATTAAATCTATAGATAAAATCTGGAATGGATACTCCACTCGCTTAGATTTTCCCATCAAGCCAGGGCGCAATTGGTTAGAAGCTTTACTGGCAAGGCAAACTTCACATTTCAGGACATAACGCGTAATATCCGATTTCATTCTAGGCCAATAATAAAGTTCGGCGATCTTGTGGAACGTTTTAAAAGCGCCTAAATGCCCACTCAACGGATTGTCGTGGCAATCCTGTAAGATTTCGCGACGACGAGACTTTGGTACCAATAATTTCCATTCCACTAAATTTGAAACGATATTATGTTTGTTTGGAACAAACTTGTAAACATATCCGTCTTCAATTTTAAAATTCGGATAGCGATCAGGGTGAGAATGAATTTTATCAATTACACGTTGGTACCATATACTTTTGTCTTCGGGTTTTAACGAAATCGCGTGTATGTTCATCGGGGCTCGAGAAAGAGCATCGGCCACAACATTGAGTTTACCCTTCCGATGAACGATATCAAAATCATATTGGTTCAGTCTAACTGACCAACGGGCTAATCTTCCTAAAGGAGATTGAATAGAACCAAGCCAACGGAGAGCCTGATTATCAGTTATGACAGTAAACTTAGTTCCCTCAATGTATGGTCGATACTTCTCGATTCCGAACAAAATTGCTAGGCACTCTTTCTCCATGGCATGGTAATTGCGTTCGTGTTTAATAAGTGTTCGACTGGCATAAGCAATCACCTTTTCATGTTCCCCCTTCCCTTGTATGAGGATAGCACCCAGACCGGCATCTGAGGCATCCGTCTGAATGTAGAAGGGTTGCGTAAAATCTGGACTACTCAAAATTGGAGCTGTTATCAATTTATTTTTTAAAGTACGGAATGCACATTCGGCGTCTTCATCCCACAACACACGTTGACGCTTGTCTTTACCCTTAAGAAGTTTTAAAATTGGTGCAGCAATCGTGGAAAAGTTTGGGATGAACCTTCTATACCACCCTGCCATACCAAGGAAGCGTTTTATTTCCGTGGAAGTTTTAGGAGTCGGATAACACACTATGGCCTCCACTTTACTGGGGTCTGTCCTAAGACCTTTAGCATCGACGACAAAACCAAGATATCTCAATGAGTCCCGGCAAAACTCACACTTGTCTAAATTAATGGTCAGACCTGCCTTTTTCAAGCGTTCATAAACCTGAGTAAGAAGGACTAAATGTTCATCGAATGTTTTTGACACAATAATTATGTCATCAAGATAGACAAACACATTTTCGAACTCAGGGCCGAAGATACTATCCATCAGACGTTGCAATGTCTGAGGGCTATTATTTAGACCAAACGGTAGCACATTGAACTCAAAGAGTCCACGCCTAGGTACGGTGAAAGCTGTTTTCTCACAAGAACTTGCGGAAAGAGGTATTTGCCAAAATGCCTTTCTCAAATCTATGGAAGACAGGTAGCGAGCATCTCGCAAACGATCTAATATATCGCTGATATATGGAAGAGGGTAAGCATCCGGCTTAGTGACAGTGTTAAGACGTCGGCCGTCGAAGCAAAAACGGGTATCTCCATTTTTCTTTTTAACGAGAACAATGGGACTATTCCACGCTGAAAACGATGGCTTAATCACGTTCAACCGTAACATCTCGTCCACCTCAGCATTAACCTTCTCCAACATGGCAGGAGATAAGGGAAAATGTCGTTGCTTAATAGGTAATGCATCTCCGGTGTTAATTTCATGAGCTACCAGTTTAGTTCGGCCTAATATAGACGGAGCAATGGATTTAAATTTATTTATAACCTGCTCAAGTTTCTGTACTTGGTCTAAGGTCAGATCTGCACGGGATTGAATAATTTTAGACGTGGTTAACTCGTTAACCTCCTTAGGGACTATATAACTATCTGTTTCAAAGTCAGTTTTTAATTTAAACAACTTACAGAAATCATAACCTAAAATGAGAATATTTTCTATGGAATCAGTAACTATAGCAGAAACAGTCTTAGTGATGCCTTCAATGGTCAATGGCAATAGGACAGTACCTTTGACACTCTGAAGTGTACCATCCGCTGATTGCAGTGGTACTCTTTGGGTATTATCTAAAGTCAAATTAAGAGTTTTTAATAAATATAGCCCTTCACGACCTAACACGGTTTGATTGGCTCCAGGATCCATAAAACCTAAAACTCTTTCTCCCATAATATCTACAAAGAGGTATGCCCTATTATCGAAAGGTTTATGTGTGAATAGTGAATTAACCTTTGTAGGATTAGATTTAAAAAATGTGTGGACCTGAGATAACCAGTGCTGCCATTCCGGACTATCAGCCTTAATACGAAAAGGACTGGGAGGTAAGCGGCTGTTGCTTACTCCCGCCTTGTGGCGTTTTTTTGACACTTGGGACAGGTTGCATACGTAGCATTGTGTGTTCCGCAAATATAGCAAAATATAGTTCGTTCTGCCTCACAAGTTTGATAAATGTGGCCCGCTTGTCTACAATTAAAGCATTTGGTATTCGCGCTAATGGATTTACCAAATGTACGGGACTTATAAGCATGAGTATTGGTTTGTAATGAATTAATTACTCGTGCATTATGAGAAGGCACTGCATGAGAATAGTTATTCGGATTCGCTTGCATGAAAGGTGTCGTAAAGATTTGCTTTGGGCCACCGGCATAATTATGAGGGACGGCTAAGTCAGGCTCCAAAGGATTAAGCGTGGGTCTATGTAATCTAAAAAGTTCTGCTCGCCTTTCTGCCTCTTCTATACTTTTACAAGCTGATAAAATTGACTTAATTGAATGAAATTCCTGAAAAATTAATTTATCGCTATATCTCGGTTGAAGATTTTGTAAAATGGTGCGAATTTGTTTTGGTACCGAAGGCTTTTCACTTAATCTACCCATTAAATTTTGCAGATATGCAATAAAAATAAGAGGCGGTTCTCTTTGCCCCTGCTTCCGACTCCTAATCTCATCCCATAGTGATTCATCATAATTACGAGGTAAATACGTATATTTAAGCAAGGACACCAGCTCTTGCCAAGTGCTAACCAAGGCTCTATTTGCTCGGAACCATACTAGAGCACTGCCTTCGAAAAGGTCATATGCGCTGTCAAATAAGATATTATCAGGAACCCTTCGCGAAATTTTTAATTCTTCCACCCGTTCACAAAATTCGTTAACTCCAAGTACTGCCAGGTTACCAGTGAACTTCAAATTCCACTTACTGACCGTGTCCGGTTTACAACCGTAGGAGTGGGTATTAGCGCTAGGTGACAGATAATGATGGTCTTTGGCGATATTCGGCGCGTTCTTAGGACTAGACATACCAATAGGTCCCGTTCCAAGGTAAGCAGCTGAAGGCTGACTGATGACCTGCTTTGACTGATGGTCAATCATAGGGTTATAAAAATGATTCGAAGGTAATGGGTTGTCTTCCGCAGACAAATCAGGAGGATTAGCACAAGCGGCATTGTTAGGTGATAACAAGCCACCTGCACTCGCAATAATCTGATCATTATTAGGTTGGTTACCTAGTCTAATTCGTGATTCCGATAAAGCTAGGGTAAGATCATTTTCTGCCGTGATCGGAGAATTTAAAGCTATCTCGATATCATCGAGCAATTTAACAATTATTTCCTGTGTTCCTTTGATGACAACGATATCTTCCTTAGTAGAAGATTCGTCTTGTAAATAATACCCTAACCGTGTTAATAGATGCGTAAGACGGGCTGTTAGAACCTCACCCCCGTTCGTGGTGGGTTGTTTTTTGAAAATTTCAACCTTATCGGTTAGTGTCTGAAGCTTCCCATCGCATATTATTAGCTGATCACCTATATTAATTTTCACTTTAGGGTAGGTGGTAGTTATTCTGGGGTCTAAATTGGCCTCCCTTATTGCTTCACGAAGCATTGCTCTTAAAGTATCAACCCCTGCATTATCAGTATTTTTACCGCGTACTGACAATTCCCACTTCAATTCATCTGATTTCAAACGATTAATATGTTTCGAAATCATCTTTAAAATCTATATTTGTCACAATTAATTTGATAAATATTGGTATCACCACTATAACTGTATGAAAATGCAATAACCGAGAGGGGATAGAAAGAAGAAATAGATTTTGCTGAGCACTGTAGTCGTAAAGCAGAATTTGAATAAATGAAGCAAATATGTTGTTATTAAAATCGTATAAATCAAAAAGTAAAAAGCGTACAATTTCTTTAACTGAAATTCTAAAAAAATGGCTCCTTAGTTGGGCGTCAAACTTTTGTCGCAACTTTACGTACTATTGACAAGGCAGCCTCTTATGCCTTCGATGTTAAGGCGGCGTAGCTTGATTCTTTCCGAAATACAGACCGAGAGCTTGGGAGATTATAGCAATCTTCGTGGGTTCGTACGCTAATTATGTACTTCCAAAGTATTCTGCAGTGCCCAGCTGAAAATAAAAGTGCTCAGCAGGCGCCAGGCCTGAATAAAACTCACAGTTAGAATGAAGGGATGTTTATTCAGAACCAGGAAAAAAATAGAATCTCGTTAAGCAATTTCTACACAGGTTACAATGGTGAGAGTGCCTCTCACGGACCATAAAGGTCCCAAACAAAAATATCGCTGAAGGCTAAATTAACAAGTCTGGACTGAAGGTACTTTAACTATTTTGAAGCAAGGCCCCAGCATAAACAAATTGCTACTGGCAATAGCCCAAAATGCTATGGAGTGCGGTAAATAAAGCAAAGCTTAATGTTGTCAAATACAAGTTGATAATGGATACAAATGTGCAACTTACCCTGCTGCTGGATTAATGAAATAAACGTCTGGACCTTGGTGCAAACTGCAACTCCGTGACAGAGCCCTATCTCGGATTCCCAGTATAATGGCCACTTATTGATGAAAATTCGCTACAACAGTAAGCACACACAAGCAAACAAAACCAACAAATATCCGACTAAGCTTATTGATGTAAATAATCAGTAGCAAAAGTAGATACTACAGCCTTACTCAAAATATCAAAAAAATACAGCCAACTGACAATTATTACTAAATGGAAAATTTCCCAGAGTTGATCCAGTTGATAATAAAACAGAGATAGTTTGACAATTGGCACTATCTTCCAATCTTGATTCCAATAACGGAAGCCACTTTCCAAAAATATGGGAAATCAAATGGTATTTATTACCTAGATAATATGGTATCAACAGCCCAAGGTGTTCTTATCAGCAATACCGACTTCGAAATTTCCAACGTATTTAAAATTGTCAAAATTTTCCAAAATAGACGGTAAATATAGTTAGTAGGCTATTCCACATTCACTCAGATAACGGTAGCTAGACTATTTAGCTTCCTAATAAGGATTCGGGCCTAATCTGCGGTTAATCACTCGAAATATTTGTCAAAAATATTGTTTTCTAAAAATGCGTGCTATCGCTATGCTAACCAAACCAAAAAGCCTCGAGTCGCCGTGTTCCTCTTATCTCCTATCCGCTTTTATACCGAGTGCGTTATAATTACTCGGACGGAATAATTGAAATGATGGAAAGAAAAACTATTTATGGAGATAGATATGGAGAATTGAATTACTGAGTATGTAACGACAAAAGTAACGTTACACAGGCATGAAAGTTTTATTTTAAATTCAGAGTGATGAGCCTGTAACTCGACATCACATCTCGATTTGATGTGTGTGTTTGCATTGTTTAATCCAGACACAGAAATGTTAGCATTGAATATCGGTAAATTGAGTTTTTTTACATACATCGAGTTTTATGAAGTTGCTTTGAGACCCAGAGTCAAGCAGAAGGCGTATATTTTGGACTTTCCTAAATGATCAGGGGTCTTAGCCGTAGCGGTAGGCAATAGAATTTGCGTTGTGCTTGTGCAAAAAGCGGAAAGAATTTGACTTGGTTCCTCTGGTGGGGCAACCGTAGCAATGTTTGCAACTGAAGGCACCGTACTAGAGGTGTTCTGCCGATTTAAGTGAAGGAGCGTGTGGTGCCTAGCTTTACATACCCTACATGAATACTTGGATTTGCATTGGCTCTTAACATGGCTTGTGGACAAGCAATTGAAACATAATTTTAGTTCTGTGACCTTGTCTGATCTGGCTCTTTGACTTAATTTTATAAATTCTTCGCACTGATTTATGTAATGACTCTGATTGCACATTATGCATGTAGCAGCGCTAATTACGAATGATTTTACCTTTGATTTATATTTAATTGTTGGTTCTGTGTCTCGTTTTGACTGACGTCTTTCAAGACCTTCTAGGAGATTTGCGTGGTTATTTAAAAATTCTTTGAATTCCTCTAAAGTAGGTAAAAGAGATGCACTTTTGTTAAAACATACTTCCCACTCCCTCACGGTGGTATCGTCTAATTTGTTTAATACCAAATAAATTACAACATATTCGAACAGTTGTTCGTTTGTAGCAAGCGATTTGACTGCGGAAATATGCTTAAACAAAATGTCATTTGTTTTCCTCAGACCTACAGAAGATTCTTTATTTTGTGTTTCAAAATTGAGTATATGATCTAAATGGTTTTTGATTATTTGCTTTGGCTGGTCAAAGCGAGCAATTAATGCCTTCCACGCAACCAGGTAATTGGATGCTGTGAATTCCAGCGAACCAATGACTGCTGACGCATCGTGCGTCAAAGATGATTTTAGATAATGAAGTTTTTGAGTTTCGCTCAAGTCCTCATTTTCATGTATTAAATTTAAAAATATGGCTTTGAATTCTAACCATGATTCTATATTTCCGTTAAATTTGACTAGGCTGATTTTTAGCAAATTAATGTAGTGCTTAGCACGTTCATTTCTGCCACAAGATTTATTGCTTATATCTGTGTGTACTGAACCTGCTTCACTAGGAGTAGGAGATGACTCCCTGCTTTGTTTTGAATTTGGCAAAATGCCTTCTCGCAAATCTACAGTTCATTTCTGCATGTGCTTACGAATCATGATTTTTGCAATGCTCGTGTATTCATAAAATGAATTTTCAAATCGAATGAGCTGTTCTTCAGCTTCGTTCGATTCCTGTACGGTAATGATTTGAGCATGAATCCTTTCGAATTTGCTTAGGATATCTGAAATTACTGTTAGTCTTTCCTGCAATTCACAAATGTGTTCAGACGTAACTTCCTGAACTTGTTCATTTAACTTTGTTATGAATGTTATGAATCTGGTTAGATGGCCTTTCAAGAGACCCCTCTCACGGTTTAATGATTCCATGATTGAAAGTTTTTGTTATCACAGTCGTGATGAAATGTAATTGAATTATTGAAATTAAAATTACCCTTAAAATGTGAAATCTTAGTAATAGGTGATTTAGATATTTGGAACCCCACACTTATCAATAACACGTAAAAGCTGTGTGTGTCAGCTGTTTGCTCCGTTGTACAGGAACAATGGCGTTTCTTTGGAGCCAAATAAATTTGATCAATTTACCTTGTGGTGAATCTTGATTGTAATCCACTGAATCCGTGTCGAAGGATCAATGTTAATTGCACCGAATCTGTTTGGTGTAATCACTTTATCCAAGCGAAGAATCTTGGATATTTTTTGGAGCGAATGGACTGTATCTTGTTTTGTTGAATTAAACACGGTTCTTTCCTTTTTTTCAACTGTATATTTTTGTAACCTTTATAATGTTGATAACGTTTTTCTTTAATTGACAAGATAATATTGTGACTTGTTTTTAGGTAATTGATGTGACTACGTTTTTTTTTTAACTTTTTTGTTGCCTCACAACCGAACCAAAAAACGGTCGCAAAACAAAATGAAACGCAAAATGTTTGCAATTCTGAACACCCGGTACGATTGAAAAATCGACCATCCTTCTTCTGAGATCTGGATTTGGATTTTTTGAAGAGGGCAGATTTCACCATATGCACTCAGGCCACAATTCGGGGCCATTATGCTACCTCCAGGTGGCCCATCGCCCTCCTACGTCTCAAGCCATCCTACATTTAGGATGTACTCAAGTATCTTCGAGGGCAACGTGCCACTGATACTGGCCATGCTAGGCCAGCAGTCCCCCAGCATGGATCCTCTTCTCGAAGCAAGGGCAAGGCAGCTGCAAAGCAGGTTTCATCTGCTAAGTTTCAGCCTCGACAAGTAGGGCTGTCTACCAGTCCCATCGTGTGAACATGTTTATTTAGTTTGCAGTGTCCCGTCAGAACTCCTGCAATAATCCGTAGTTTTTCTCGAGCTTACACAAGGGCCCACGTATTGCTGCCCTTGCTTGTCGGCAACCTTTGGTATTTTTCTATCTGCTGGGATGCAGTTTAAGGGTCTCTGCTGTAAGAAGGGTGTTGAAGAGCTCAAAATGGTCGGCGTTATGAATGGCTCAGGCCCATAGGGCAATTTAACAGAGCCAATCCCCGCCACAGCATCTGCTCTTTCATTGCCTTCATTTCCTTGGTGCCCTTTGTCTTCTGAGATAGACGAACGTACAGTTGATAATTTTAAATTGATCGTCATTACTTTAACGCTAATTTATGAAAGTGAAATTTAGTAGTTTTGTATTTACGTAAATAATTGAGTTCACCTAAAATCGTGGAGTGATTAATTAAATTTAAAAAGTGCAAGGGCATTGTTTCAGTAAGAAGATTAATAAACTACTTAGAAATTACATGTGTGATTTAACATTCCGAAGATGAACGTCCACGTTGAATGGGGAGCCAAGCATAGAGAGACGCAATTAGGTCGAGGTTACGCACGAGATTTTGGCGTTTAACGTAGGGTCCAAATAGGGATAACTGATTTAACTGTGCGACGTGTGCTAGATTTGGATAATTATACGAGTCCAAATTTTTGTAAAAGACTGAAAATTTGTGGAAGAAGTGAAAATTTAACACAAGGCAATTTTGAAGGTTATATTTAATCGAGAGAAAATTTACACATGTGAACAATGATATCTGATTTCTGTGGATTTCCACACTGATAAGAAAAATTACCATAAATTAATTGTTAGAAATACAGCAAACGACAACGAAACAGCTTAAATTTATACAGTGGTGCTGCTTCAAAATTTTTGATTTAACTATTTTTCCATTCAGCCATTATATTTGGACTGAACCTGAAGGAAGTGTAGTGATATTAACAAAGGATATTAGCAAGTACTTCTCAAAATTTTGCTTCAGTTGCTTCAATTATTAAGACTCTCTATGGCATAAGCAAATAATAAGTATGTACATACCTGACATAAAGCTCCGGATATCATTGATGAACAATGTGAACTAAAAAGAAACATCAGTTTGTTGATACTCGAGTAAAAGAGGACAGAACGTTATGGATTCTAAAGGGCTCGCCACATAGCCTGTGCTGTGCTATGCCAATGTCAAACATTGAAGTAGAAACATAGGGTTTCAATAGTGACGTTCACATAGTTATGAGTTGCTATGCTATTTTGCGCATGACCATGACATTGTTCAACGTTTGTGTTGACATAACACAGAGCATAGCATAGCACAGCACAGGCTATGTGGCGAGCCCTTAACTCTATGACGTTCTGTACCTGTGTTCTGTACCTTCTTGCAAGGAATTACAAAAGCATTCTTTGATGTACCGATTTCAGTCGGATCTCTCCGTACAGAACTCTTTGGTGTGGCCGAATCGCATACAGTCGAAGCATTGACGAATGTTTACAAATTCCTCAATGTGTATGCCACTGTAGTGCACATCAAACTGCAGGGTTAGTTTAAGGCTTAGCATAGCTTGAGATTAAGCAGTTAAGCAGTATAGGTCCCCTATGTACATATATATGTGATAATACTTCAAACGCACAACACATGCATACACATGGAATCAGGCACGGCAGTCTATGAAGAAGAATGGTTTTCTCACGCAAACCACAATATTTAATCAACACATGAAATTAACTTTTTTCCATGTTTGCCAAAATACGCGAGGTTGTACGAGTATGTTTCCAATAGCTGTCAAAACTGAATTAAATGACAGATTTGTTTGAAAATTTTAGCTTGGCGTACTAAAATAATAAGGTACTAAAATACTTGTCCTATAGTATTTTCCATTGAGTCACCATCTATTAGATTTTTCAGGAACTTATTGAACGACCCTTATCGAACTTATTGTTGACTTATTGAACGAACGATTAATGAAATTTGGAAATAACTGGTAGAAATCCAGTTGGGTGGGGGAAATCATATAATATATTCATAATATTCATTTCTATCATATTTCACCATGGTGGTTTGTCATTGCCTTCCTTGGGAAAATGGTTAGATTAGATTATAAAGATGTCTTTAATGGGCATGGTAAAAAGATATGCACAGGAGATTTGATCATACGACCAACCATGCTGAATTTATATCATCGACATGCTTTAAAGAATTTCAAAGAAGAAAGATACTGGAGGTGTCTACTTTTTGCTCGATGTCAATAGGTAGGTCTAAGAAACAGGATGTGAATAAAGGATCAACCAGAGGTTGCTTATTTGCAGGCACAATCTTGTTCAGCACGTTTGTGTATCCTATGAGCCATCTGGACCATGAACCTTTCAAAAATTCCAAGACTTGGGTACTCCCGAAGAATATTCTAACGAAGATCATATCGATGAAGCTTACAACAATTATTGTGACTGGCTTTGTCTTCCTATTGCTCCCAAATTGTATGAAGCTCTTTCGCTGAAAGTTTTCTCAGGATATTTTCTCCCTTAAATTCTTTACTTTTAGATTAATCCAAATATTTTTTTTTACATTTGGATTTTCCTTCAAGGTTTTGTTTAAATTGCTCACATGCAAATATATAGCAAAAATATGGTTAATACCAGTAATAAGATTTTGTTTAACGTATATCTACGTAAGCTTTCTAGCTTTCGTTTAAAATTGCATAATAAGAAAATTAATAAACTGTTTATGTTTACAAGACTATTAATTAATAGTGTTTATAAGTGTTAATTAATACACTTTCGTGAGTTTTTTTGGACTTGCGTACATAATTGTTCTCACAAACTATAATTTTGTAAAAATAATTAATTTTACTGTTCAAAATGATCTATTTTTAAATTACCTTGGAAGCCACCGGGAGCCACCATAAAAACACGAGCCACTCAATATTATTTATTATAATATGTGATAAACTCGTTGATTTTCGGAAATATTAGGTAATGGAATTTTAAAAGAATCTTGTACAGTTTATCAAGAAAACCAGTCTGCATATCTAATCTAGAAGTACAAATACTTGGTAAATCGATTTTAAATATCATAGTTCACTTAATCGTCAACATTAGCATTACGGGAAAAACGTTGTTTCTTTAACTAACGCGAATTCTGATCGGAAAGAAAAATATTACCGCCGATACTCCTATAGCATCGCTCTTGGTTGTCATTCATAACGAGTTTTTCGAGTTAAAATGATCATTCCGTTGTTATTGAGTGCGATTTTAGTGTTCCATAATTTACCTTCAGTACTTTCGTTAGGTAAATAAATCATTAAAATTACTAAAATATCGCTAATGTTATTTTTAAAAATATTAAATATGTAGAATTAATTCTTAAAATAAAACGTATTGATACAAAAACACTTAGCATCTAACATTTAACATCAAGGATGTTAAATTAGCATCAAATGTTCATTTGGCATTGTATTTAGAAGATATTTTAATATTGCTATTGTTTAAAAAGGTATATTTTAGTTGAAGGTGAGAGTTGTACAACGCCAAACGGCGAGGGGGCACTTTGTACACGCATACGTGAATGTCCAGTGATTGGAAATGCAATTGGAAATAAACCATCAAGCGAAACAAGAAGATTTGCCAAGGAATCACTATGTGGACGTACCACCGAACCGTTGGTTTGTTGCGGAAGTTCGTCCGTTTTTCTTCTTCCTCCAGTTTATACACACCGATTATTGCCAAAACCAAATGAATGTGGAGTAGACCTCACGACTGATAAGATAATTTTGGGAGAAGAAACAGGATTAGCCGAATTTCCATGGATGGCTTTGCTATCATATAAAGACTTCGGTGAAACTCACAAATATTTCGCATGCGGCGGATCTTTAATAAATAAAAGATATGTGTTGACTGCGGCACACTGTATTTATAAACTAAGAAGCCGAGAATTGTAATGATTTCCCAAATTAATAATTTCAATTTGTTACATTATGTCATATTTTTAGAGTCGACGTGAGATTAGGCGAACATAACATAGGAACAGACCGTGATTGCACAGGCAAAATTGGTTATGAAGTCTGCAATCCTCCCGCAATGAACTATGGAATAGAATCTACGATACCACATCCTGATTACCTTCAGAGACGTAAAGTTCACGATATTGCACTCTTAAGATTGAATCGCGACGTTGTATTTGCTGGTATATTCTGCTACGTTTACACCTTGATATATTAAAATACCAGTTTTATGTTTTTAGATCACATTCAACCAGTGTGTTTACCAGCAGAGTCATCTCCAATGCAGATTGGTAACAATGTGACTGTAGCTGGATGGGGAGAAACTGAAACAGGTTAAATATAAGCAATATCAATATTACAGTGTCACTGAATTGTATATTTCAGATACTGATTCGAAAGTAAAGCTTAAGGCAAAATTGGTTGTCTTATCTCAAACTGCGTGCTTAGATCAGTTTAACGCGGGTCAAGTAGTCATCACCGATACGCAGTTATGTGCCCAGGGATTCTGCGAAACCTTCGGAAAAACGCGAAAAATATGTACCGATACATGTAGAGGTGATTCGGGAGGTCCATCTGTACGAAAAATTCCTAACACTTCGCAATGGGTGATAGAGGGAATTACATCTTTTGGTGCTTCAATTTGTGGTCAGAAAAGTAATCCTGCAGTATATACACGAGTTTCAAAATATGTTAAATGGATTGGCGATAATATAAGAGATTAATTAAAGTCAAAACACATACTTCAATTTTTAAGAAACACTTGTAATAGTAAATAAAGCTTCAGAGCATATCTCGTTTTTTAATAAGATATTGAAATGTTATTTTTTCTCCAGAACAGCAGTAAAAATAAGCTGTTCCGGTACAAACTACGTAATCTTGGTAATTTGATATAATCCTGCTGTAAAGTTACATTTACTCCCGCAATTATCACTTTTTCCACACTTTACACTTATGTTATCTCTGGTTACATATTTTACGTCGATGTTATTTAATTAACATTAAGGTTACTACTAAATTTTGGGCCCACTTTGTGTTTAACATTCTACATGCGATACCCGGTACGATTGAAAAATCGACCATCCTTCTTCTGAGATCTGGATTTGGATTGTTTGAAGAGGGCAGATTTCACCATATGCACTCAGGCCGCAATTCGGCCATTACGTATGCTACCTCCAGGTGGCCCATCGCCCCCCTACGTCTCAAGCCATCCCACATTTAGGATGTACTCAAGTATCTTCGAGGGCAACGTGCCACTGATACTGGCCATGCTAGGCCAGCAGTCCCCCAGCATGGATCCTCTTCTCGAAACAAGGGCAGGGCAGCTGCAAAGCAGGTTTCATCTGCTAAGTTTCAGCCTCGACAAGTAGGGCTGTCGACCAGTCCCATCGTGTGAAGATGTTTATTTAGTTTGCAGTGTCCCGTCAGGACTCCTGCAATAATCCGTAGTGTGCATATTAACACATATTCATGCTTTTTAAAACAGCTACTTGTTATTAAGATTAACTTCTAGATACTGGGTGTTATACTATATGAAGTACTCAAAAATACAATTTAGAAGAGTTTTTATTATTAAAATGTACAGTACATTTACGAATACAATGTTTTTACATAATTATACATTATGTTATTAAGTACAAAAAATATACAAATATAAATAACAACCAATACATAACAATTCACATTATTTACCCAAAAAATCTTACAACATAAAATAAAAATTATGAAGTTGACCGTTGGAGACAATAATTATAATATTTTTATTTAACTATGCAAATAATAGTATCCACTTTTTATTTCTCTAGTTTTCCAGGAATTAAAACTGTTATTGGATCATTTTGTACTTTGTCGGTGTCGACTGATTACTTCTTGTCGGTAACCTTTGACTTTGCATTATTTACCTCAATCTATGTAGCACAATCACTTAAATTATTACAAAATTCACTCATCACTCATGAAATCATAGAAAAACGCTGTTTCTTTAACTAACGCGAATTCTGATCGGAAAGAAAAATATTACCACCATATTATTATTACCATTGAAGATTACAATCTTCAAAAATTCAAAAAAGCTCCCAAAATTGGCAAAATTTGCTGATATATTTGTACCCCAAAATTTAATAGTAGTCAACTCCTTCTGGCCTCTATTTTAATTTTGATTTTATACTGCCAAACATTATTTTGAAAAATTCAATTTTGCATTCCATATTTTTAATTTATTTTTAGCAACCGAACCCATGCAGATCCCATGATAAAATTTGGCACACATACTCAGCACAATTGCACACACAAACAGTAAAAAAATAAACAAAAAAACATAATCATTTTTAAATAGGGGTGGAAATAGGGTTAATATTATAAAATTAATCCAGTTAGGGGTTGAAAAATTAAAATGTGATTGAATATTTGGATAGAACGTTCATTTACCTTTACAGAACATTTTTTATTTTTAAATTTAGACCACCGTGGACGAAGTTACAGCCGTTTTCCTACAAGTCTACACACCAACTTTTTGACATTTTGAACGACCAAAACAACGAAACGAATGACCTTTTGGACAAATCCTTAAATTTGTATTTTTTATTTCTTACTAAGATGGTGTGTACCAATTTTCGTCAAATTTGGTGGGGTCAGGTAAATTCTTCAGTTGATTTGAGATGGAATGACCAATGACCCATGGCATCGCTCTTGGTTGTCATTCATAACGAGTTTTTCGAGTTAAAATGATCATTCCGTTGTTATTGAGTGCGATTTTAGTGTTCCATAATTTACCTTTAGTACTTTCGTTAGGTAAATAAATCATTAAAATTACTAAAATATCGCTAATATTATTTTTAAAAATATTAAATATTTTATGTAAAATTAATTCTTAAAATAAAACGTATTGATACAAAAACACTTCAAGGATGTTAAATTAGCATGAAATGGTCATTTGGCATTGTATTTAGAAGATATTTTAATATTGCTATTGTTTAAAAAGGTATATTTTAGTTGAAGGTGCGAGTTGTACAACGCCAAACGGCGAGGGGGCACTTTGTACACGCATACGTGAATGTCCAGTGATTGGAAATGCAATTGGAAATAAACCATCAAGCGAAACAAGAAGATTTGCCAAGGAATCACTATGTGGACGTACCACCGAACCGTTGGTTTGTTGCGGAAGTTCGTCCGTTTTTCTTCTTCCTCCAGTTTATACACACCGATTATTGCCAAAACCAAATGAATGTGGATTAGACACCACGACTCATAGGGTAGTTTTGGGAGAAGAAACAGGATTAAGAGAATTTGCATGGACGGCTTTGCTATCATATAAAGACTTCGGTGAAACTCACAAATATTTCGCATGCGGCGGATCTTTAATAAATAAAAGATATGTGTTGACTGCGGCACACTGTATTTATAAACTAAAAAAACGAGAATTGTAATGATTTCCCAAATTAATAATTTCAATTTGTTACATTATGTCATATTTTTAGAGTCGACGTGAGATTAGGCGAACATAACATTGGAACAGACCCTGATTGCAACGGCCAATATGGTTATCAAGTCTGCAATCCTCCCGCAATGAACTATGGAATAGAATCTGCGATACCACATCCTGATTACAATAGTAGACGTAAAGTTAACGATATTGCACTCTTAAGATTGAATCGCGACGTTGTATTTGCTAGTATATTCTGCTACGTTTACACCTTGATATATTAAAATACCAGTTTTATGTTTTTAGTTCATATTCAACCAGTGTGTTTACCAGCAGAGTCATCTCCAATGCAGATTGGTAACAATATGATTGTAGCTGGATGGGGAGAAACTGAAAGAGGTTAAATATAAACAATATCAATATTACAGTGTCACTGAATTGTATATTTCAGATACTGATTCGAAAGTAAAGCTTAAGGCAAAATTGGTTGTCTTATCTCAAACTGCGTGCTTAGATCAGTTTAACGCGGGTCAAGTAGTCATCACCGATACGCAGTTATGTGCCCAGGGATTCTGCGAAACCTTCGGAAAAACGCAAAAAATATGTGGCGATACATGTAGAGGTGATTCGGGAGGTCCAAATGTACGAAAAATTCTTAACACTGAAAAAAAAACTTTGCAATCGGTGCTAGAGGGAATTACATCTTTTGGTGCTTCAATTTGTGGTCAGAAAAGTAATCCTGCAGTATATACACGAGTTTCAAAATATGTTAAATGGATTGGCGATAATATAAGAGCTTAATTAAAGTCAAAACCCATACTTTTGTTTTTAAGAAACACTTTTAATAGTAAATAAAGCTTCTGAGTATATCTCGTTTTTTAATAAGATATTGAAATGTTATTTTTTCTCCAGAACAGCAGTAAAAATAAGCTGTTCCGGTACAAACTACGTAATCTTGGTAATTTGATATAATCCTGCTGTAAAGTAACATTTACTCCCGCAATTATCACTTTTTCACACTTTTTCACACTTTATGCTCATGTTATCTCTCGTTACATATTTTACGTCGATGTTATTTAATTAACATTAAGGTTACTACTAAATTTTGGGCCCACTTTGTGTTTAACATTCTACATGCGATATCCGGTACAATTGAAAAATCGACCATCCTTCTTCTGAGATCTGAATTGTGTGAGGAGGGCAGATTTCACCGCATGCACTCAGGCCACAATTCGGCCCATCGCCCCCCTACGTCTTAAGCCATCCCACATTTAGGATGTACTCGAGTATCTTCGAGGGCAACGTGCCACTGATACTGGCCATGCTAGGCCAACAGTCCCCCAGCATGGATCCTCTTCTCGAAGCAAGGGCAGGGCAGCTGCAAAGCAGGTTTCATCTGCTAAGTCACAGCCTCGACAAGTAGGGCTGTCTACCAGTCCCATCGTGTGAAGATGTTTATTTAGTTTGCAGTGTCCCGTCAGGACTCCTGCAATAATCCGTAGTTTTTCTCGTGATAGCTGCAAGTAGTATTTGTGGTGCTTACACAAGGGCCCACGTATTGCTGCCCTTGCTTGTCGGCGACCTTTGGTATTTTTCTATCTGCTGGTATGCAGTTTAAGGGTCTCTCCTGTAAGAAGGGTGTTGAAGAGCTCAAAATGGTCGGCGTTATGAATGGCTCAGGCCCATAGGGCAATTTAACAGAGCCAATCCCCGCCACAGCATCTGCTCTTTCATTGCCTTCATTTCCTTGGTGCCCTTTGTCTTCTGAGATAGACGAACGTACAGTTGATAATTTTAAATTGACCGTTATTACTTTAACGCTAATTTATGAAAGTGAAATTTAGTAGTTTTGTATTTACGTAAATAATTGAGTTCACTTAAAATCGTGGAGTGATTAATTAAATTTAAAAATGCAAGGGCATTGTTTCAGTAAAAAGATTAATAAACTACTTAAAAATTACATGTGTGATTTAACATTCCGAAGAAGAACGTCCACGTTGAATGGGGAGCCAAGCATAGAGAGACGCAATTACGTCGACGTTACGCAGGAGATTTTTGCGTTTAACGTATTAGGGTTACGCTAATTTTTGTAAGAATTGGTCCAAATTGGGATAACTGATTTAACTGTGCGACGTGTGCTAGATTTTGATAATTATACGAGTCCAAGTTTTTGTAAAAGACTGAAAATTTGTGGAAGAAGTGAAAATTTAACACAAGGCAATTTTGAAGGTTATATTTAATCGAGAGAAAATTTACACATGTGAACAATGATATCTGATTTCTGTGGATTTCCACACTGATAAGAAAAATTACCATAAATTAATTGTTAGAAATACAGCAAACGACAACGAAACAGCTTAAATTTATACAGTGGTGCTGCTTCAAAATTTTTGATTTAACTATTTTTCCATTCAGCCATTATATTTGGACTGAACCTGAAGGAAGTGTAGTGATATTAACAAAGGATATTAGCAAGTACTTCTCAAAATTTTGCTTCAGTTGCTTCAATTATTAAGACTCTCTATGGCATAAGCAAATAATAAGTATGTACATACCTGACATAAAGCTCCGGATATCATTGATGAACAATGTGAACTAAAAAGAAACATCAGTTTGTTGATACTCGAGTAAAAGAGGACAGAACGTTATGGATTCTAACTCTATGACGTTCTGTACCTGTGTTCTGTACCTTCTTCCAAGGAATTACAAAAGCATTCTTTGATGTACCGATTTCAGTCAGATCTAAACGACCCCATGATTTTCGTAACACGTGCGACTTCTATCGGCGAGTTCGTGGTCACAATGGCGAGCCCCAGTACAAGTACGCTTACGAGTAATCTAGAGTAAACTTTTACATCACTATCGTTCTATTTACTTCTACCGCTGAACTAATAAGACCTTTTCGATAGTCATTACTGATAATCAGTTTTGTGCGGGTGGATCTTGAAAAAATTGATTATGCAAAAGTATAAGATTGATTAAATTAAATAATTTAATTTTTCAAAATTATTTACATAATTAAAATTAAAACGATTTAATAAATTATTTAAGCATCAAGATAAGAAGTAATATGGATGTATAAAGATTACATCATTTGTTGTTTTTGTAATAATAAAATATGTAGCGTAAATTAACTCATAATATTCGAAACGGTTTAAAATTAATTTAAATATTAATTAAAATTTAAACTTTCATATTAAACAAATTTTTGTTTCGTTCGTGGTCTTGTCACTTTCTTGATTTTTCTTGAAATTTTATGGGTCTTTCTAACCATAAATTGTTAAAGTCTTTCGGAATGTCACGCTATAGACGTGAAAATATATAAATTGCAATAACTCCTTCCCCCCTACCTTTTTATGCATCAAAAACTATAAGAATTAATATCAAGATTAGTCTCGTTAATATGATCAAGGTAGCGGTTTTGTTAGCGTTTCTCTCATCAAGTTTTGTTCATTCTTTAAGTAAAAGCCATTTATAAACCTTTAAAAATATTTTTAAAATCGCTCTTTTAGATTTGCCTGTGGGATCAACATGTACGACCCCTAATGGAGAACAAGCAACATGCATTCCAGTAAATACTTGCCAAGTTATTATAACCGCTTTGTACACACGTAATGCAACTGCTACAAGATTTGCACAAGTATCCCAATGTGGATACCAAACCGGCCAAGGTCCCCTAGTTTGTTGTGGATCCACAGCTTACTTCGAAACCCGTTCGGATAATTCAGACAACACAAATTCTTTGCTTCCCGACAGAAGCTTGTGTGGTTACGAAGAAGAATCCGATCGGATATACGGTGGAGAAATCACCTTAATTGGTGAGCACCCGTGGATAGTTTTGCTGGGTTACATCGACGATGGAGGTTCCAATTTAGGCTTTCAATGTGGAGGAACTTTGATCAACAACAGATACGTTTTGACTGCAGCACATTGTGTTCTTACTTCAGGGAAAACTTTGTAAGAAAAATTCTTAATAAAAGTCTGAAAATTTTTTCCACTGTTCTTTTAGAGACAACATTCGGTTAGGAGAGTGGCGTATTTCGACTCAAGATGATTGCAGCGAACCAAATTTGGCCAATCCCGTTTGTGCTGATCCAATTATCGATGTTAAAATTGAGAAACAAATTGTTCATCCGCAATACGAGTCAAATACAGCTAGCAACGATATAGCTTTATTGCGATTAGATAGAAAGATCCAGTATTCGGGTATTTAACAAAATCACGTTGGAAAGAAAAATTTGTTAGTAATTAATTGTATTTGTAGGTTATGTGCGTCCTATTTGTTTACCTACGCCCGATGCCAGGAGACCGGCAGTGGGAGCTAATTTAACCGTAGCCGGATGGGGAGCCACCGAAAACGGTAACACTATCAATTTAATTTACTTTCTGTATTCTTATGTTCATTTTAGGATCCGATTCGGATTATAAACTAAAGGTGAACGTTCCAGTCGTTGACCATCAAACCTGTACTTTACAAATGCGCAAGAGACGTCCGGTTACCGAAAATCAACTGTGTGCCGGTGGGGTTAAGGACAAAGATTCATGTCAAGGAGATTCGGGAGGACCACTCATGGGAACTCTCCACAATAAAGCCAACAAAAAACAGTGGTACCAAGAAGGTGTTGTATCTTGGGGAGTTGCATGTGGATTCAAGGGATTTCCTGGAGTGTACACGCGAGTTTCCAAGTATGTTAATTGGATAACAAGTAACATAGCGCAGTAAATAAAATTAGTAACAAACAAGTTTATCCTTGATATTAATTTTTAAGAAAATTGGTTAATTAAAATTGTTAAATATTATGTGTAATTTTTTATAAACAGTAATAATAGAGTATATATTTTTAATAAAAATATAAAATTAAAAATCGCAGATATTGAATTTAATTTTATGTCGTAATGGTCACTAGGTCAAATATGCATGGTCGAGGTAATCTTTCGGTAAGGTAAGGATTCGGAGTTGAACAGTAGGTTCCCTAATCATATAAAAAAGCTTCAAACGCACATTATAGTCATAGGAGAGAGGATCCTGATTCCTTGGCCATGAGCTTAGAGGATACCATGAGAGAGAGAAACAGTCGAGAAAATGCAGTATCAAAACTGTGCGCGATAAAGTTCGATTCGCATTTTCTTCTGATGAACTGGTTTTTTTTTTAGTAAATTACATTTCCTAATGAGTTTTAATCTCGTATTAATAATATTTAATTGACCTTGAGCCATTCATTTTCAAAAGATAAATCTAGAAATTTATCATGATATAATAATATACTACAATCATTAAATATGTGGTTATACAACACAGTGGTCTTCACGCAAGTGTTTTTGTTTGTTGTCGTACTCTGTGAAGGTAAGCAAATTAATAACCGTAATTTTCTAATTGTTTTCCAAACACTTGTTCGAATTTTTCTAAATATAAAAAAGCTAAAGAGAAATAAATTAAAAATATAATTTAAATGTTAGGTTGGCCAAAGAAATTGCAAAATGTAGGATTTTCCAAGTACGTAAATGTAAATTAAATCTTAAGAAATAATTGAGCAAAAATATGCGTATGTATTTTCTGGAATTTATCACTTTGTAACAAAAATTGTTTATACATTTTCTCGATTTTTTCATAAATACTTTTAAAGGTCAATTTGATATATTTTTTTTAGTAAAAAATGCTCCATGTGTTACTCCAAACGGTGAAAATGCAACATGCGTATCGCTACTGTCATGCAAAATCTTACTTGAAGCAATATTAGAGGTAGATGTAAACAAAGAAGGAAGAGAATTTGCAAAACAATCTCAGTGTGGTCACGACAAGCGCCCTTTAGTCTGTTGTGGTTCAGCCTCCACGTTTAAAAATGACATCAACTCGCCCGAAAGTAAACTCTTGCCGGATAAACAAAACTGCGGATATTTTTCTGAAAGCGACCGGATAACGGGAGGTGAAATAACTAAATTCAATGAGTTTCCTTGGACAGTGTTATTGGGCTACAAAAACACCCTCGACGACTCCTTCGCAGGATTTAAATGTGGAGGAACGTTAATAAATGATCGCTACGTGTTAACCGCAGCTCACTGCCTTACCGTTGCGCTTCATTCTGACTTTGTTCCGTAGGTATTACTTCGGGAATAATTAAATTTTGCTATAAAATTTTTTCTAGCCAAATTATTCGACTTGGAGAATGGAATATATCAAGTGAGAATGATTGTGACACTATAATGTCTCTAAATAGTTATTGTGCCGATCCTGTGATTGATTTAGAAATCGAATCAATGATGATTCATCCAAATTATTCCAGAAGAATTGGAAGTAACGATATAGCGTTGGTTAAACTCAACGAAACCGTTAAGTTTTCAGGTATAAAATTATAAAAAATGTTGAAACAAATCTATCGAGATGTTTTTATCAGAGTTTGTTCAACCAATTTGCTTGATATCCGGTGACGATCCCGGATTAAAACATGGAGAACATTTGGTTACGACAGGATGGGGCGTTACCGAAAATGGTAAGGATGATATTTGAATATATTTTTTATACTTAATTATTTTTTATAGGTACGGTTTCCGATATTAAGTTGAAAGTGAGGGTTCCGGTTGTTTCCGAAGAAGAATGTCGCAATAAGTATGCTCTCCTAAGAAGCACTATCCTGGATACCCATATCTGTGCTGGTGGTGAACGTGGAAAAGATGCATGTAGAGGTGATTCTGGTGGTCCTTTAATGAAGACCGTAATTAATTCTATTAATAAAGCAAATCAATGGTTTCTTGAAGGCATTGTTTCTTCTGGTGCCGGTTGTGGGAACCATGGAATACCTGGGATTTACACAAAAGTGTCAAAATATGTCGATTGGATTATAAGCAATTTGGGTGATCCCAATAGTTTATGATTTAGTTAGATAATATTCCTATTATCTGCCTATTTTTTGAAATTTTGAAAGTTTCTTGTCTCGTAGTTTTTCCATGTAAAATAACCAAGTGCGACAAAAAAATTTCATCATAAGTTAAAAATTAATTAATTTCCACTTATTCATGTTTATCGTTTGTTTTGTGTATTTATGTAAAATAAATGGAAACATTAATTTTGTTAATTATTTTGTATTGAAAGGTCAAGCGACAATAATTATTTCTACAAAAATTCCGTGGTTAAAAATTTCCTACTTATTGTCAAGACTGAATTTAACAGGTTGCAGGGTGGTCAATGTCAATCAAGGCAATCGAGGTCCCGATGATAAGTCGTTGCTTTGTTCAATAAGATAAAATGAGTCTGCTAGCACAAACTTTTATTTTAGCACTCCTAGTGAAAATAATCTTCAGCAGTGGTAAGTACAAATATTGATAATAATTTTAGATGAATAATTCAGCAATAATAATATTCTACGAAGTAGATATGTATGTACATAGCACGTACGTAATTACAAGAGAACATCAATAGGCAGGACCGTCTTAAGAATCAACGTCAAATGAACAAAGATCACAAATCATACAATTCAAAAACTTTTAACGAATGACATGTTTCGATCTCATTCGCGATTTTAGAAATATTAGCCATATGAAAATTGCAAATTTATTATGATTTTGCATGTAAAGTTCTGTATTTATAAGGGGTGTATGACAAAATGCAATTTATTTTACAAGAAACAGTACAATTTCTGCACAAAGACGAGCTTAGAACGTTTACGCACAGGAAATTATATCGTTTCTTGTACAAATGTCAAATTTTCAAAAAATGAAATTATATAATCTATTTGTTACATACATTCCCAAACCACAGTGCTCTAATTTTCACGATTATTATTTAGGTGTTGGTAGCCCTTGTGTAACACCAAACGGCGAAAATGCCAGATGCGTCACTTTGGATTCTTGTGCTGTTATAATGGAAGCAATAAAAGGAGGAGACGAAACCGCTCTAAATTTTTACCATCGATCAACATGCGATACCGCTGATGTAGTGTGCTGCGGCTCTGTTGCTTCTCCAAACAATTCAGAAGCAAGTAACGTGCTGCCCAACAAGGGAACGTGTGGTGTGAGATACGTGGATAACAGAATCACCCATGGAGAAATAACTAGACTTAAGGAATTTCCGTGGATGGCACTTTTGGGATACGTTCAGAAAACTGACTCAAACGTTAAATTTAATTGTGGTGGGTCGTTAATTAATACCAGATATGTTTTAACAGCCGCTCATTGCATTCCAAAATCTAAATCATCAAACCGAATATTGTAATATGAAATGAATAATTTTCTGAAGGTGGGACTAACCTATTTTTTTCAGGTCCATTGTTCGATTGGGCGAATGGAGGATTTCGACAGCAGTCGATTGCGAAAACGTAGGAAGGCCAAACGAAGTGTGTTCTGAGAGCGTTGTGGATATTGGAATCGAAACCCAAATTTCCCATCCCAATTATAGCAGACGTACGCAAAATAATGATATCGGATTGCTGCGGTTGGCAAAAGATGTTAAATATACTGGTAAGTACTTGCTGTATTAACCCAACGTTTTTTGTTAAGTTTTATATATTTCAGAATCGGTCGTTCCTATTTGTATACCAAATGCCGATAAACCGACACTATTTGTTGGCAACACTTTGGAAATAGCCGGTTGGGGGGCGCTCGAAAATGGTAAGGAAATCTTTTAGTTTAATTGGACTTGAATTTAAAGTTTTATTCTTAGGTTCACTATCAGATTATTTGCTGAAAGCAAAGGTGGATATCGTTTCTACTGAAAAATGCCTCGAAAAAGTTCGGTTAGGTGGTGATGTGACCGAAAACCAAGTGTGTGCGGGTGGAAAAAATGGATTTGATTCCTGTAAAGGTGATTCTGGCGGACCATTGATGAGAGCGATTGGAGAAACAGAAATGCATTGGTATCAGGAAGGAATTGTCTCTTGGGGAGTTGGATGTGGTAGAGAAAATTTTCCTGGAGTTTACACTCGAGTATCTATGTATCGTACTTGGATTTTAAATAATATTTTCTAACCGAGCAGTATTTTTATCCTGCAAAGTCTCAATACTTTTAATAAAAATGTACCAAACTAATTTTTGTATTAATACGTATTAATTAAATGGGATTATAACATCTTCTGAGAACTAATATCCATGCCTTCCGGCACTCTACTGATCTTTTGGTAACTCACTTCTCCTATCCGCACCTTGTTTGGCCTTCTTTTCCTTTTTGTCTGGTGGAAATCAATTTTTCTCTCTCGAGCTTTATATAATTTCCTCGTTTCTCACTTTATCTTTGCGTGGTATCCCGAATTCGTCCAACTCCATAACGCTATTTTTATTTCATCGACTAATTCTCCAGATTTCAGATACATAATTACCTACATCAAAACATCTACATATAAATAATAGCCTTAATTTGTGTATATGTGTATAGGTATTTATTTTGGTAGAGCTTCTTCTTCATAATTTTTAGTATGGTATTACAATTTGTTATTGCAATTATTATTAACATCTCAAGGTATTTCTTTTCCATAAATTCAAAGCATGAGTTACTTTAGGGACACCCTCCTCGTGGATTTTTATTTTATTTATGTTGTGCCGATATTTTTTAATCAAAATTAATCTGGTTGTGTTTCACAATTGCAAGATGTCGCTTGAGATTTTAACTTTCGCAATATTTTCAATACTAAATAAGTAACAAGAGTTGGCAGTTGTAACAATCCGGTTTACTAATCACGAAGACCTTCACGGTTCGATATTATTATAACCACATTAACTAAATGAAGAAAATAAATGGAAATATGACAACGATGTTTCGTGTATTTATCGGGGTGCTCGTATTTTGTTCAGTAGTTTACGGTGCAGGTATGTACTTAATTATTTAATCCATCTACCGTATCGTTCTTAAAGATTATTTATCAACTAATTTTTATATCTTTAAATTTACTTTTTCAGAAAGAAACTCAACATGCATAACTCCAAACAACGAAACCGCCAAATGTGTTTCATTTTTCTCTTGTACTACCATTCGCGATTCTCCTCACCATAGTAACCCAGATTTCCTCGAATTTGCACGAAAATCGCAATGCGGATTCGACAGCGAGCCTTTAGTGTGCTGCGGGACTGAAGGGTTCTCACCAACGACAGAACCGCCGAAGAAGAAAGTTCACGTAAATCTGGACGTGGTTTTAGTCAACACGTTACCAAATCGAACAGTGTGTGGAGTGGAACGAGAAAGTCCACGATTAAAAGGAGGAAGAGAAACCCACATCGACGAATTCCCGTGGATGGCCCTAATTCATTACAAAAACAGTAATGATGGAAGTGACGTCGGATTTCAATGTGGAGGAACTCTTATAAACAACAAATTCGTGCTAACCGCTGCTCATTGCATCTCAACTTCGCCGGAATATTTAACAGCGTAAACGTGTTCGGTAAATTATCGCATACACAAATTAACTTTCTTCACTTTTAGAGACAGCGTTCGTTTGGGAGAATGGCAAATTTCAACTGAAGAGGATTGCATTAGATCTGTCGCAATTGAAAACTGTGCTGATCCAGTTGTGGATGTAAAAGTTAAGGAAAGGATTCCCCATTCTTACTATGACAGCAGCAATGGAAACAACGATATTGGGCTTCTTTTGTTAGATCGAGTTGTTAGTTATACTGGTAAAAATTTGAATTCCGTTAACACTTTGTACATTTATAATTTAAAATTCAGGCTTTATTCGACCGATTTGCCTTCCACCATTTGATTTATTAGCACCAGAAGTGGGATCTATAATGACGGTATGCGGATGGGGAGCAACCGAGGAGGGTAACTTTTTCGTATTATTTTCAATCCGTTTGGGACCTTTGTAATATTTTAGGAAGTCCATCGGACAGAAAACTAAAAATCCCAGTTCCAATCGTAGACAATGCCGTTTGTCGCAGGTACATATCAAATTATACCAAAATTTCGGCAAATCAAATTTGTGCTGGGGGAGAACGTGGGGTAGATACTTGTCAAGGAGATTCAGGCGGTCCACTAATGAAAACGTATTTCGATGAAACATCCCAGTGGTATCAAGAAGGTATAGTTTCTCGAGGACTGGGATGCGGTAGGGAAGGAGTTCCTGGCATTTATACGCGAGTTTCAAGATACACCGTTTGGATTATTAATATGATTGCCGATTATGAATAACTTATGTCATAATAAATTTTTAAATTACTATTCTTTGTGTTGATAATCTAACTTGTCCTTGAATATACATCTTATGTCAATAATATTGAAGAAATTGGTGTGAATAAATGAATTAGTAGGGGTTTTCCTAGCCAAGTGATTAACAGTTATAATGGAGTTAGTTATCGTATGTCGTCATAACATGCAGATTGTGTAAAACCGGTTTTTCAAAATTCTTGATTTTTTTTATTATGAAACAAATGGTAGATAAATTAGGTACGCAGAGTTGTAATCACATACAATGAGTTTGACGTCACGACGATCTGAATTTAGTGCAGGCATCCTTCGATTACCTTGGAGCTCTAGCCGCAAATAACAGCCTGATTCAAAACGTAGATTATAGCGGTAATAATTTGAATTATTGCTTGGAAAATGTTATAATAATAATTTCCTTTCGAATAGAGAAAGGACGTTACATTATTCATAATGTTTTAAATTGGTTTACTATAAGTTACAGCGTAATAATTAGTGGCGAGAAGGACGATAGTTGTCTTTGAGTCTTTGTTAGGATAACACGCTGTTATTGTAAAATTTAACCTTTAGAGCAGTGATTCTCAACCTTTTTTTTGTTGCGGCACACTTTTAACGATTTCAAAATTTGGCGGCACACAAAGAAAATGGCAAGTTTAAAAATTATATATCTTATAATATAATTTTTATGCTTTTATATATTTTATATTATATATTTTAGATATATAATATATACATAATTATATATCTAAAATTTGGCGGCACACTTTTAGAATTTCGCGGCACACAAAAGTGCCGCGGCACAGTGGTTGAGAATCACTGCTTTAGAGGATAGCAAGGTGAAACAATATTCTTTTATGATTATTCTATGTTAATTTTATGTTTATATTCATTATCATTTTAAAAATATTGTCGAAATTCGTTAAATCAGTCTCATAGGATTACTAATGCATAAGTTTGCTTGGAATAATGTCCAAAATAGTAAGAATAATTACAATCAGTCCGGCTAGTGGTAAAAACAATGTATTATGAGTAATTTTTTTGTCAAGATAATAACCGTAATATTCGTAATAACCGCCTTGACAATATAAAGGTTATGTATAAGTACATCAATAATATTAATTATCTAGGGAAGAACCCATCAGTGCATTTTTGAAAAATAATAATAATAATTTTTTGACGCTTTACTTATGCACTAATGTTTGTACGTGTTTTTTAATACAACTTGGACTGATTTGCATTAAATTCGTACATCCAATAATTTATATCAAATTTTTTCATAAATGTGACTACCCGCTATTAGTAATCTTTTGTTACATTTTTTATGCATCGCGGGTTTTTATGTCTGCATTTTATTTATAATAACGTTAATTTAGCAAGGAATTGCGTCATTCGACTGCAATGGCTTATTCATATCAGCGCGTAGGCGTTAAATGTTCTGCCTATGCACTTGTTTAAATGTACTTTCACAATTGCATTGCTGTTATCTTTTCACTCAAATTTACTTACTATTACTTTCCAACAGTTATTTCCAAATTTAATTTTCGGATTTTATTGTCAGCGTTGCATAAAATAATAGCATAAACAACTCGAGACAGAAGTGCCTCTTAATCTCTTGTGCGAATGGGATTACCTTAACAGCGGTTAAAAGTGTAACTTCTGTCTCTTGATGTTTAACAAACTATTAATTTCATCTTAGCATTAGTTACTTCACAGTTTATGAATTTTTGCGATATTTTTTTATCAAATTCTATTTTGTTCTATTTTGAGTGGATGGTCAAATCTTGGTGGAGAATGTTGATCACTAATATCATATCCTTATTAGTGATACTATTCTAGCAACAGTGGGCTTCTTTTGCTGGATGGAATTGTTTGCTGTACCGATAATTTAAATTTTAATTCCGTAACACCTTGTACGTTTATTACTAAATATTCAGATTTGATTTGCCTTCCACCGTTTGATTTACGACTTAGATTTTATTAACACCAGAAGTAATGATCGTGTATGGATGGGGAGCAACCGAGTAGGATAAATTTGAATTCGTCTGATGACGTGTCAAGGCGATTGAGATAGTCCACTAATTAAAACATTATTTCGATGAAACATCCTAATTATATTAAGGAGGTATGGTTTCTCGGGGAGTCAGATGTGGTTGGGAAGGAGTTCCCAGTTCCCAGCATTTACACGCGAGTTGCAAGATATAGCGTTTGGATTATTAACACCATTTCCGATTACGAATAAAAAATTTATTATTTTTTGAAGTAAACTTTTGTTTGCTTATTAGTTTACATTATCGTGCCATTTACTTCTAAATAACTTTGGTTCGAATAAATTAAACAGCAGGGATTTTCCCAGCAAAGTGATTAACAATAGTCAATCTTGTTATCGTCTATCATCATTGCATGGTAGTTGCTTTAAAACCGGATTTTCGGTATTCTTGACCTTTTAATACGTTTGTAGATTATTTTTACTCTTCAAATACAATTATTATGTTGTTACAAATTGCGTCTATTTTGTGCTTTCTAAGTTATTACTGTCAAGGTGAGTCGAAAATTTTTAATTAATTTGTAAATTTGCGAATTCCAATAATTGATAAAGTTTAAGGTTCAATTATGTAAATTACTGATATTTACATTTTCATATTTTTCTAAAAATTTGGTTATAAAATAGCGATTTCAAGCAGTATCGTTTCGTGTTATTCTCCCTCGTGTGGATTAATAGTAGTTAACTAATTTATTGCCGAATTAAGGCGAAGAGTTCACAATAAGTAAACGAGTCCTCTTTGTTGACTAATTGCGGAGTTAACTCAAAAAGTCTATAATATCCAGTCACAGCAGGCACTAAAGGCAAGTTTAATAATTTTCAGGCCAGTCATCAAATGAAATATTATATACAAGCAATCCAATAATTGAAACCGTGACGAGTCCAACGACTTCCACTACAACAACCTCCGCTACTACTACCACCACAACAACCACTGCAGCGCCCGTGACGTACAACGAACTAAACTTGTTTACGAGCAATCCAATTCTTATAGAATCTAACGATTTACCGGATGTTGTTCCATTGTTGACCAACAACACCGCTTTGAATACGTCGGTTCAATTTTTAACTACAGAACCTCCCCCAGAAACCCATTCTCCAGAAATCACCTTTTCAGTAACACCTTCTCTTTTACCACTAGAACCTATAACAATCGGCGAACGAAATCAATCCGGAACTATCAGTGAATCAGAGCAACCGATAACCTTTCCTGCTCCAGAACCACCCACAACTTTTCCTGAAACCCAACCGCCTTCAACCCAAAGACCTACAATTTATGGTGAATCCGAAATAGAAAGAGCGACCGAATTAATACCTTCAGCAACTCTTCCTGCTGCTACCACCAAACAATTAATCGAACTCGCGATCCACTACATATTGCCCAGCAACAGAAGATGCGGGAGGCAAAACGAACGCACGAGTTGGTTTAACGGATCTATTTGCAATATAGATGAGTTTCCGTGGACGGTGTTGCTCAGGTACGACTACAAACGTTATCACGACGCTGGATTCAGATGCACGGGCACTTTAATAAGTAGACGATATGTCATTACAGCAGCCTACTGTGTGGCAACTCGAGGTGAAATTACGGGACCGTAAGTACATTCCCTTATTTGTTTCAAATGTGCAAAGTTTCAATTACAGGAAGACCGCAGTTTTGGGAGAATATAAAATTTCGTCTCCAATAGACTGCATTTACAACTCTTATAGAGAAGAATGTGCTGACAAAGTCGTCGAAGTGCCGATCGTAAAGCATTTTCTACATCCGCAGTACAATTTTAACTACGGTAACAACAATTTAGCGTTGTTGCGTTTGCAAAGCAACGTCGATTTTTCAAGTATTAAATTTTTCCAAACATTTTTGACCACCAAATGTACAACTTGAATTTTTAGGGTTTATTGCACCGCTTTGTCTCCCAACTCAAACCTTGAAACCTCCCACAGTGGGAAAAATTTTAGTTACTTCGGGCTGGGGAGCTACTGAAAACGGTACGAATTTAAAATGGTGGAATTTCCACTAAAACTAAATTTTCAGGTGTCGAAGTTGACGTCAAAACCAGGACCGACATTCCAGTACTTTCAGATTCTCAATGTTCAGTCAAGCTATTTCGTCAAATGTATGTATCCGAACAGCAAGTTTGTATAGGAACAGATTTACAGAAGCACATCTGCAGAGCAGATTACGGAGGTCCTGTTATGTCTGCCGATAGAAATGGAAAGCCGCAGTGGTTTTTGGAAGGAATTATTTCGGGTGGTTTTGGATTTGGAAGTAACGGTCTTCCGAATATTTATACGCGAATTTCTCCTTATGTTGAGTGGATTTTAAGTACAATGGCTCAAGATGCATATAATGCGATCTAATATTAATTTATTGTTTTTTTGTACCTGGGCGATTCTCTGTAAAGACGTTTTCAGCCCATACATAGCTGTCCGGTCATGTGAATATTCTTCCTTTCAAGAAAAAACCTACTAAGGTCTAGAAAAGTAACAGTTTCATAATAAATAATAAAAAGCCCATTTAATTTATCGCTAATTTTTGAGATATTAGCATATTTCTGCAAAATTATTACAGGGGACTGTTCGGTATGGCAGGGGACTGTTGCAAATACATCAAAACTGCATAATACATGGTTATAATCATTTATTTTCATATGCCACATACGATCGACATTCCTATAATTATATTGCTTTAGTTTCGAGTAAAAATAAACTAAAAATTTAAACCTCACTTCTGAAATAACAACGCCTATCTGTCCGGGCACCGCTTTTGTGAATATTTGTTTATCTTCGATACGTTTTAACTTCGAATAATTTTCTTTGAGCTGTTTATTAAGGACGTCGCCGAACAATGCCTTTTTGACCACTTCTTCTTTACCATCCGGTTTAGTTAACATCTTCTGCATTTTAGTATTTGGTGTATCTTCAATACTCTTTCTTGTTTTGCTCTCAAGTCTAGTCAATCTTTTCCTGTATTTCTCAAGTTTTTTCTGCAACATTGCAATCTTTTCATTTTTCTCTTTGTCTTTTTTCTCTCTTAGCTCTTTTGCCTTTCTCCTTCGCTGCATATTTGCCCTCCTGACTGTGGGACTTGGAGCTGGAGAGTGCCGTATTGGCACTGGTATAATGACTTTAGAATCTGAGGATGGTGTATTTTCACGTAAAAAGTTTCTGGTAATAGAGTTTAGTTGCTTTTTTTTGTTTCGATAAACAGCACAGTTTTTTTCCAATTCTTGAGGGCAGCTCTGTGCTCACGTGGAGTCATATCTTTGACAATTTTTCGCTGACCTTTTTCCTTTTTTTTTCTGGTATTTTAACCTCTCCTTTTCTTTCATCTCTTCCCTCTTTTCAGGATCATTTTTTCTACGTTGATACCTCAGACGTTCCGCATCTCTCTTCTTCTGTAATAATTGTTCTCTGGATAAGTTTTGCTTTTTAGGAGGCATTCTTACACAATCACAACAAGCCTGCAACAAATTGTTATGACTTTTAGAGTATTATTAGCTGAACTCACTTCAACAGAGAGACTGTTGTCAAATATGCACAGTCCCCTGGAATGAAAGACAGTCCCCTGCCACATTACAAAACAGGGGACTGTTGCCAGGGGACTGTGTATTTTGACGAAATCGTGAAATATCAAGCAAACTATCATAATGTACTTAATTCTGTGAGTTTTCTATAAATATGTACATAAATTGTAATAAAATTATATAGAATATATCCAGTTTAACAAACAAACTACAAATATAATAATTACCAGTGGACTGTTTGTCGTAGCAGCCCTGACACGTGCTCCCGCCTCAAACGATGCACTGACACTGAATAAAAGGACGGCACAGTGCGATTAGCGCTAGTGACACGAACTTTAGACTAGTTACGTTCCTGTATAGGCAGGGCAATATGAAAGGTACAGGGGAAAAAATTTATTCTCGTTATTGAATTTTTGCCAGGGGACTGTGCTTCAAAAGCCCGGACAAGATTCGATGAAATGAATGAAATGAAATAAATCGATTTTAGATGGTATTTATTTAATAAGGAAATACGTTGATTAATTGTGTTTTAAAGCATTACGCACAAGATTCTACATTATAAATAAATATCTTAAAATTAAACCTCAAAGTGTTGATTCTGGAAATGGGACAACACAGGGGACTGTTTTTATGCTAGTTTGGGAATTTTTTGAGATAAAACTATAATTTAACCCGTTGTAACTACAAGTGCACTAAAGAGGAATATTTTTATGCTTGCGTTCTGAGATATTTCATTTATGATACAATAATACTTTTTGGAAAAGGTGGTGTGGACAGGCATTTATGTGTTTACAGAGAATCGCCCACCTATTAATATTAATAATTAAATAAAAATAGAATAAAACGAATGTGATGATCCGTGTTTTCTTGATTAGCTGCTGCGTTTTCTTCAGCGCTACCTCCGCAATCCTTAGCGTTTAAGCTAAGCTAAATAAAAAATTATTGTTTTGAAAGCTTACCAAAATTACTTAATTCACAGAAGTAATAAATGTATTGATGTTCGAGGAGATTATATTGAAAAATAAAATTATAAAAAAAATATACTTATACGTTTGGTGGAAGGTGTAAGAAGAACTTCTGTCTATTTGGGTTAAATGTTGTGTGTAAGAGTTGGCGGAAAGTACGCTTAAATATCATCCTTTGATTAATTATAAGAAAATAAAATATTTGTATATCAATAAAAGTTTTATTATGGAATATAATATTTTACTGTGAAGATAACCTCGACGAACATTTGTGTTGATAACGAAAGAGATTCGTATAAAATTGACAATTTCCGAATGGCAGCAATCAATTTACTTTCTTAAAGTTAATTGACTTGTATTGATGAACAGCGGCTTCTCGTGTTTTTTGACCTTGGCTTAGATAGCGTAACTGATTTATTGTGGTTTTTCAATTGATTGGAGGCAACATTAGGAGATTCGCATTATAACTTCCTTTGAATTTGGAAATAGTAAGAAATTTTACAAACCTAAAAATTTATTTAAACTATTTTTAAATTTTGAAGTTAAACAAAAAAAGCTACATTCGTAATGGGCGCCATTAAAATACAGGTTTGATTGAGAAGGTAACAAATTTATCGTAGAGTTTAGTATATCTACAACCATTTAACTCTCAGTGGTGTACAATTGCAGTGGTTGCAAAGTTATGTGTGTTAATTTTTGTGTTTTTCTTGTGTTGGCAGGTTGTGGTCTCGTTTTAGGTATTTTGTATTGCAATTTAATTTTTACGCTTAATTATCCACAAAAATTACAGGTATTAACGAAACTTGCGTGACCCCAACAAATGAAACAGGAAAATGCATTCCAGTCAGTTCTTGTCAAGTTATAGCAGACGCATTAGATTATTTAGAAGAGGACGCAATTGAATTTGCCAAAATTTCGCTGTGTGGATATTTGGAAGAACCGTTGGTTTGTTGCGGTTCAGTTGGTCGTTTTCCCAAACCTTCTACGCCCGCTGAAATCACAACCACGATTTTCCCACCTTCCCAAATTGTCGAACCTCTCGACCATCCTAATTTACCCGACGCGACGATATGTGGAATCCAGAAAAACCAAGTTAAAATAGTGGGTGGACGACAAACCCAAATTGAAGAATTTCCATGGATGGCGGTGTTGAAATACACTAATTTGAATGGATCCTTTGCAGGTTTTCGGTGCAGTGGTACTTTGATCAATGACAGATTCGTTTTAACTGCAGCGCAATGTTTGTTTATTCCAACTTTGAATTTGTAAGTAAAAACTCGGAATAAAAAAGTAACTGAGATGAAATTGTTATTAGAACAGAAGTTCGACTTGGAGAGTGGGACTTTCGCACCGATCCAGACTGTACTGACAACATTAAAACATACTGCTCGAGTTTTCAGGATGTGAAAATTATCGAACCGATTCCTCACTCTTTTTATAACCGAAGAAATGGTAACAACGATATCGCGTTGCTACGTTTAGAGAAGAGAATTAAATATACTGGTAAGTTAATAACTAACCATAGCAGTTGATGATCCAATCTGATTCGATTCCATTTTAGATTTTATCCGTCCTATTTGTTTACCACCTACGGAACTTGAAGTGCCTGAAATTGGGAGTAAAATGAAAATTTGCGGATGGGGTGTAACAGAAACGGAAGAATTATCAAACGTAAAATTGAAAGCAGAGGTGCCGGTTCTGAATAATTCGGCTTGTTTGTTGATTTATCCAGATACGACGTACGTGAGTGCAAATCAAATTTGTGCTGGTGGTGAAGAAGGTGTGGATGCGTGTAGGGGTGATTCTGGTGGTCCTCTTATGCAACGTTACTATTATAGTCAAGAAATGCAAGCAGAACAATGGTATCAAGAAGGAATCATTTACAGGGGATTAGGTTGTGGTGGAAAAGATATGCCTAGCCTTTATACAAGAATAACAAGATACACTTCTTGGATTTTAAATAATATCGGGACCTCTTAAGTAGTGCAATATTAATAACTTGTAAAAATATTGTTTTGTAATAAAAACAAACAATTAGAACAAGTAAATTGAATTTACTTTTTGATTTGAGTTCAATATATTCATTATTTTCTTCATCTTTTACTAAGCTCACCATGTCCGCTATGTTGCATTGTTCATGTTCTATGATGACTTGGTTTCTCACTGTTTTTTTTCCAACATTGTTCTTTTTTGTATTAGCGTGCGCTTCCAAAATTAAACTAGTTTGCTCAAGGAAGTGAATCCTTCAAGAGAGGGAGCTTTTAAACTTCAAAGTTTGTATCTAAGCAAACTTTTCTAAAATTTGATTTTTGATTTTCCCTTGAAAGTTCCAGTAATATTTGCCCCGGATAGTGCACATCATCACAAGCGTCTATTATAATATGTTTGAAAAAGCAGATGATGTATTGATTGCTTCTATTTTTCTAAAGGTAATATTGGGTATAAGCTTTTTCATATGGAATATTGTTTTCAGCCGTTTCAATAGAAGTTTCTCAACCTTGGAAATTATAGGAAGCAAGCTTATGGGTCTTGATGGTACTTGTTCTGCATTCTTTTCCGCCTTGAGAATCATGATCACTTGTGCCACCTTCCTCTGGAGCAGAAAATTGGAAAATTACAGAGAGCAAGCTTATGGGTCTGTAAGATGTTACTTGTTCTGGATTCTTTCCCGGTTTGGGGTATCATGATCACTTGTACCACCTTGCACTGGAGTGGAAAGTAGTTTAATCTTAGTACTTATTATATTGTGTAATTCTCTTATTGTAAATTTTTTAACTGGAAAATCCATTTGGTGAGGTGCTTCAAGAAATGTAACAATTTTGCTTTCTACATCGGTGCCTACTTCAGAAGTAAATGGTTTCAAGACATTTTCTAGGTGTTCGGCAAATGTTTTCGCTTTTTCTATATCAGTTCTGGCCCATTTTCCATTCTCGAGTTTAATGGGAGGAAAGTGAGACTGAGGCTGTTTTATTTTTCTTGTCGCTTTCCATAAAGAATATTCCGAATAATAATACTTATAGTATCTTAAAATTAACCTGGTTTAGTTCAAAAGATTATCAACAGATAATTAGCATAATAAATTGAAAAGTAGTACAATTATTGTATTCGCGATTTACATTAAGCAAACGCCACCATACGGAAGAATTTCAAATTATAGTGAAAGACGTATTTGTTCTTTAGGCTTAAGATATAAAAAGGTGAACTAATTAATAAAACATATTACAATAAATTAAACAACACGCCGAAACTTTTAGCATAAAATGACTTCGAATTTAGAGATAAACGTCGAACGCAGTCATGTTGTTGCTGGTGGCGCCACCAACGGTTATGAAAATATTGCGTGGATTATGTAGTATTAACGTTAGTTATTTATGGTCTGTTATGGAAAATATTTAATTGTTTTTACGTTTATTTCAATGACTTTTTCTTTGTTTCTTCTGATTTTATTAAGATAGAAGAGCACGTAAAACGGTCCCCGGATTTGCAAATTTCATTTCAGAACTATGTACATCGTTAGATCGGTCGGTAGGTTAGTGTTAGGAAACGATATTTTTTTTAGCAAAGTGTACCTGTAAAATCTAGATCCCGTTTTTAAAGATCATTTCAAGTTCAACTGTAAGTGAAGATAATAAATTCACTCAATGAAAACAAAAAGAAACCTTGGATTTTTTTTGAAAAACAATAATAGATACATAAATTGGAAATAAATATTGATAATGTAATTACCGTTATGTTATAATGATTGTCATTTATCTTTTTCTAAAATATTCCACGTTTTTCATGACTGCGCCCCCCTTTCTAATTTTTATTACCTTTTTAAAAATGTTTTTCCGAGCTTGTTCAGTAGATTGAGTTACAGAGTTCGTATTGTTACTGAAACTTGAAAAACAAGACTAAAATTAAACATGAATATTTAAAAATTAAAAAATTTGACATCTAAAAGAGAGTGAAAAATGAATATGTGATTAAAACAATGTAATTTTATTAAAAATTATATTAATTAAAAAAATTTGTTTACAGGAAAAATTCTTTTGAGATGATGAGAAGCAAAGGAATGGACAACTTGCTTTCAACATGAAATCGAATTAATGATTCGATAAGAATGACTGCCAATGTATCATGGAAGTGGATAAGATGGAGATGAACAAATACGAACTATTGGAATTATTGGTTTGATTGAAGATTGTTTTTGATAAAATGTTTGCAATGAACACTTCAAGATGATTTTGATATACGTTAAAATTAGTAAATGAATGCGAGATTTAATTTTAATATTGACAATTTCGTTCATAATAATTCAACCAATAGGATGTTAGAATCTCATCAATTTGAACCAATCCAGACCACGGTGGTGTATTGTCGCGGCAATACGACCACCGTGGTCTGTATTGTCAAGTAACGATGGAAACTACCATACTATAAATTATTTGTTGTCAGAAAAAATTAAAATTTTATTTACGAAATTGTCAAACGAATTCCACACGATACTAATTTGATAGTCTCTTGTGGTATTATATGTGAAAATTTTTGAAATATTTTTGAAGCGATTTTTATTTAAAATAGTCTTATTAGATTGTAAATACTGTGATAAAAATTTTAAATGATTTGAATTAGTAAACTAAAAGTGGAATGTAATTTTGCAAAGGATGAAGATTGAAAATTGATGGAACGGGATATGTTAAATTTTCGAAACGAATGAAATATGAAATTTGTAATAATTAAAGATTAATAGTTAGGATACTGTAAGTCAAATAGTTTATTGCTGATTTAAAAATCAATGCAATTTAACCTGTTATTGATAAAATTTTTAAATTAATTTTTATGATTTTGTAAATATTAATGTTTTAAGCAAAAATTTGTAAACATGTTTTTTTAAGAACTTTTGAAAATTGGAATTTCATTTATAAAGTTAAGGATAGGGTTTGTTATTGTGAAGATGTAAAGGGGTAGAAAAACCACGAATTTGCAGAATTTTCGTAGATAAATCTTGAAGGATTTACATGCTCGAATCTGGAAGGGTAACTGTCGTGTTTTTTAAAAATAAAATTTACTGAAATTCGAGTCGAATGGCGTGGAGTTAGTTCATGAGCCTTCATTGAACAAAGCGCGTTAGAATTTGTACGGAAGTTTTTTTTTTAAATAAAGGATTGGAAAATATGCGAAAAAAATAGGTACATTTTATGTTTGAAAAATGATGGTGTACCTTTGTGCGACGCACGAAATAAAACCATTGGTTGCAATAAAACCATTAGGGTAAATGTGTATAATATATAAGAGTACGCACTTAGTGAATAAAGTTCAATACCTCTTCGATTTTCTATACAAAGGCCGTCTTTTATGTATTATCGTCGAACTTGATCATTGCAGAATATGTTTTCATGGTGTTACATATCCAAATGTTACATAAATATGAAATATTCAAGTTTTTCTGCACATCTGCAAATGCGTACTCTTATGCACTGGTGTGTATAAGAGTACGCGTGATTATGTTTAAGAGTACGCACACTATTACAATTCAATATTTCACTAATTTTAAGAATAACAAATAGGAGTAATTTTAATAAATAATGGACGGAGAAATAAATTCTTATTATTTCAGCTTCTTATTAGCTCGGCTTCCAAATTAGCAGGAATATCACTTGTAAACCTACCCAGTGACTGTGGGACGTTTCCACATTCTAATTGTTGCTTAGTTTATTCCGTACTCCTATGTAGCACCATATTGCGTACTCTTACACACATACGTGAAAATTAATATTATTGATTATAATTCTGGCAAAAAATAAGTTTTTAACCGTTTTCAGGTGACTGCAGATGAAGTAAATCATGCAGTATCTAAATTCAATATTTTTAAAGTCAAAGCAGTAATTCTTACCTTCACAAACACAAAAAATTTGAACACAGAAAATTACAGTGCACGTCAACGAAAATTTCTAACCTGTATATCTTTCAAACCACATGGATAATTGCAGATTTCGCGTTTGAGTGTGTCATAAGATGCAATTTCGATTGTAATTAATTCATTGCAATTAACAACAGGTGGTGGTCTAATGAAATATCAGTGGTGCGTACTCTTATACATATGCGTACTCTTATACACATTTACCCTATATTAATAATATAAATTAAAGTATTTCACATCATGAATGTTATTTCTTTAAAATTGAATATTTTCAATGTAATTTCTGTTATTTCAGTGCATTGTTTATGTTTCTTGTCAAATATAGTCCGCTAGTTGTCAACAGCACTTATTCCTAACGCAAAATAGTCACCTAAAGAGCTTTACAATCCTTTTCATAGAGTGAATTACTTCCTATCTTCCACCATCTTATCGTACATAGTTTTGTGTAACTTAACATGGTTCATTATCTTTCTCTCTCTATACTCTCTAGTTAATTAATCACTTGATCTTGTAATATAATTCTCGACTTCCATCCTACTCAGATCTTTCGCCACCCCGGGACCCACCTTACTTTGGGTCTTCCTCTCATTCTATTCTGTGTTGATCTTCACTCAGTAATGTGTCTCATCACACCTTCTGTTTCCTTTTCATAATATGTCCAAGCCATCTTATTTTCTAATTTCATAGCTGATATTTCATAGCTGTCTGAGCTGATATTTGCTGATTTTGTTTCGCTTTCATCTTCTTCTTCAGAAAAATCTTCCGTGCAAAAACTCTTAAGTAGTTCTTCTCCTCTTATGGTCAGACACAATACCTCTGCTGCATACATACATCACAACCGGTCTCATTAGTGCCTTATTTGCTAAATTACATAATCTCTGTCCATCATCATTTCTTTCGTTGTGTATTATATATTTTGCTGCGACCCTCTTCAATCGGTTCTCTTTTCTATCTATGCATTGAAGTCTCCAATTTTATTATTAATGTATCATGGCTAGATGCTCTTTCAGTCAATACTTTCAATTCTGTAGAAAACATCATTATCACCTTCATATCCATCTTGAATTATATCATTAAATAAGCCAAACTTCCATTAACGGTTTAAATAATTGTAGGTATAACCTTATCTAACAATTTAAAGAATTCACAACCAAAACATTCCAATTTATGCGCCTGAATTGGAATTAGGGCTTCCATTGTATAGCAATGTACTTTTAGTTTACAACCTTATCTTTTATCAATTTTGAAATAAAAAATCCCACTGCACTTCTTCTTCCCTGTTAACTCTTTCGAATACAAAAATTTATAATTTTTAACATCTGTTTCAATCTGTCATCTACATATTATATCGGCTTTCCTGTATAGGAAATTTTTTTTGCCTCATATACCTACATATTTTTCATCGCCTCTTTTGTCATCATTGTGCTGTTCCATTTCATTTATCTAGGTCACTTTAAGTTTTTCATTCGTTAGACTTCTGGGATTGTCTAATTTTTCGAGTAGGATTGCTCCTTCTCCATTACCAGACCTTTTCCCTTCCATTATTATCTTTTTGTATTCCACCTTAACCCTTCCTCTTGGCTCATATTTCTTATCTCTTGTTGTCAATATTGATTCTCGTTTCTCCAAAATTTTTCTTCTTAGTAATTATGTCCTGCTTCTTTTACCACGATTCAACCGGTCAGTAATGTTAAAACTGTTGACCAGTTTTACATTAATTTACAATTTTCTTTCGAAAATTCTCTCTAATTCCCTCTTTGTGTTGTTTTAGAAGTATTAACCCTTGTACGATAATATTATTCTTCCTCTGCTATTTTTCCAACTTCGCTAGTGGCTTTTAGAGCTTCAATTATTTTCACTAATTCCTGTTTCTCTTTTTGCTCCTTTTGCTTATTCTTTGCAAAAACATCTTTCATTTTCTGTTTAATAATGATCCGCAATGCCAACAAAAACTACCAAGTTCTAACAACATATAACCCAACATCCCCAGCATAAATCAAAACATAAAATTCAAAGAATTAATAATAAAATTAAAGGAGTTAATAGATACGATACACAAGCTAATAATTTCAAGTGAAAAAATATAAATAATGTTGAAAAACTAAAATGGTATTTCCAGATTGTTTTTAAACGTCCCAATCAATTCGGCAGTTCCATGAATTCAGGAGTTCTAACGTCTTTGGCTCAACCCCCTTTCTACTTCAAATTATATTGCTAAATGTTAAATCTCAAAAATATTTAAAAATGGTTGAAAATCTAACATTTAGAGACATTCCCATCGATTACCCTAAGCAATCGAAGTTTTGTTCAGGCAAAAGACACCAAATATCAATAATAATGGTCGAAATGAGAACAACTTGAGGATAACACGAATAAATTCAACTTTTATTTTTCATTTTATAACTGATCAGTTTTACTTCTAATGAGTTAGCTCTAGAATCATCAGTGGATTGAAAATTAATGAATTACATTAGGATTGGTGATTTCACGTTTTAAATCCCTATGTTACTACTGGACAATTTCATACCCGGTATGTTTAATATTTAAATAAGTACTGAAAGATGTGAAATCTCAGAAAAACATTAATTTGGGATTCCTAATAATTTACTATCGAGTAAATATAAATAAAAATGAACAGGGTTTGGTTTCCCAGAAAAATTAGGTAAGTGGAAAGAGGCAACCAATCCAACGCGGAAGGAGTAAATCATATTATAATAAATAATCATGTTAGACTGTGTATGGTCCTCATGGATTTTACGTGCCAGACGTAACAATAACTAGTTTTATAAATAAATGAATATCATAAATAATATAATCCATTATTTCCAATGCAATAATATTAAATAATGTAATTTCTATAGATATCACGTATTTTTATTAGTATTATTAGCGTTTTAATTTGTTCTTGAAAAAAATTTCCTTGTAATTTTGGATAACTCCTAAATGTCAAGTTATGAAAAATTGTATTAATAATTAACCTTGATATTGAAATTATTACTAACAAAATTAATTAGCATCTTGCAATGTAGCATTCTTCTGTTGGAAATTTAATTTTTTTTTAATGAATCATAACATGGGAATTAATATGTATTGGCGGTTTAGAACCATCATTAGTTAAAAATATATAAAAAGAGAAAGAAACTCTTTAGCTCAGAAAGTTCGCTTGTGCATATTTATTAAATTGTCTTAAAAAGCATCAACTTTTCCGAGTTTGTTTAGTCGATCGAGTGACTTACAGCGTTTGTGGTGTGAAAATTGAAATGCTCAACATTTTTGCTGTTTGTGTTTTGTTGTGTATTTTAGGTAAGTCTTTACAAAGGTAATGGTAATTCGTATAGTATGGATATTTTTTAACAGAAAATGTAGAATATGGAAATGCTTACGGCGAATCACATCTTTGTGTTGAAATACAAAACTGTCCCAAAATATACGACTTATTCAAGGATCCGTCACAACAGGATAGGGCTAAGGCCGCAGTAAACTCGCAGCGTTGTGGAAGTAGAGGAAATATACCAAAGGTTTGGTGTCAAGAAGAATGGAAAGCATGTCAGATTCCTGATGGACTTTCAGGTAAATTATAATAATTTTATGGACACAAAGGACACATTTTATATAAATTTTTATTGCAGGTTTTTGTAAACCAGTAGAAAAATGTGGTCCAGTCTCTAAAATTGCAGATAATAGTACACTAGTTCAGGCCAATAAGGAATATCTTCTACGTTTAAAATGCTTTATAGGTGGAGTACCTTACTCAGTTTGCTGTCCTTCAAACGAAGATGAATTTACAAAACGCGTAATTAAAAATTCATTACCAGATCTTAGTAATAATGAATGTGGTTACCATGAATCCTTCAAAGTTTATGGCGGACAAGCAACTGAATTAAACGAATTTCCTTGGACAGCTCGTCTACATTATGAAGGAAATTCTGATAACAAAGCAGTCAAATGCACTGGCTCCTTAATAAATAGCCAATATATAATTACTGCAGCACATTGCGCTGATAGAGATGTATATCGGAAGTTAGGAAAGTTGTAAGTAATTATTTCATAAAAATTATATCCAATAGAACACCGATTATCCGATCTACTGCGTTAACCGACCCGAACCTCTTAGAGGAATTCTCCATGTTTTTCGAGGTGGCAATATAAAATCCGCTTCATCTGGGCTTTGTCGACTACGTGAACTTTTCCTTATTGAGAAGATGACATAATGGGGGGGGGGGGTGTTTTTTTATGCTGATATTAATAAGATAATAATGATACCACGATAAATGTTATTATTAAATAAAAATTTTGTTTGTAGAGATCGTGTAACGCTTGGCGAATATAACATCGAAACCGAAAGGGATTGTATTGGTAATACTTGTTCAGATCCTCCTGTTATAGCTGCAGTTGAAAGCGTTACCGTCCATCCAGGTTGGTACACCAAAGCGAAGCGATCAGAAATTAACGATGACATTGCTGTCATAAGATTAGCTAAACCCGTTAAATTTAGTGAATTTATTAAGCCCATATGTCTTCCAGAAAAAAATTCTGAGATTCCCAACAATCAGGAATTAATTGTTACTGGATGGGGAAAAACAGAACAAGGTAAAAATTGTTTCAAGTAAAAGAACCCATAACACTTGCTCAGTAACCCTCTAAATACCCAACAAAAGTGTTTAAACCCATTCCATTAATTGCATTATTATAATTAACATGAAATATACTTTTAGAGGAAACAAGCATCGTTAAACAGAAAGCTAATGTTCATTTATCATCCAAGAATGTTTGCATTCAAAAATATCGAGATGGATATCCAATAAATGTTCCAGATGGCGCATTTTGTGCAGAAGGAAAAAGAGGCATCGATACTTGTAATGGTGATTCCGGCGGTCCGATAATGCAAGTAGATTTTAATGCACGTGGCACCAGAGTTTTATTCCTCGCTGGAATAACTTCATTTGGACATAATAATCCGTGTGGAGAAGGTTATTATCCTGGTATTTACACTTACGTATCTAAATACATCGATTGGATAAAGAAAACAATGCAACCTTGATGCTTCTGAGAAAAATGCAGTTATAGATTATGTAGATATTTATTTGTAAATAATATTCGGACTATCGCTTTAAAAGAGAGATTTAACAATACACATTAATAATTGATTAACGTTTTTTTTTCACAACTAAATGTATTTCTAAAATCGATATTTTCCAATGAAAGTTCTGTTATTTCGGGCTGTTATTTCGGCCGCATTGCTAATGTTTCTTGCCAGTTGTCCTCTAGTTGTTCCCCACGACGTATACGAATCTAGTTTTCTGGCTGCTTCACCCGTTCGAATTCCTTCCAGCAGGTCCGTAATTTCGGGACCCCTTTTACGCTCCGAATCGGCCGCGGCTCTGTACTTATTTTGCAACACAAATTTTTTTTCGTCTTGTGCTCGTAAGGCACCATTTTTCTTCAAAGAGAAATAAATTTGTTCGAACACACCGCTGGTACGTATCATGGACTCGCGTGCCGCTAGTCCTTGCAGTCTGTCTTTCTCCTCCGATTCAATTATCAGTTGGGGTTTGAACGAACTCGCAATAGCAAGTGGAATTGGAGGCAAAGCATGCCGTGTGATGGGTCGTGACGGATCTGGTCTTTTAAGTAAAAGTGGTTTAAGAGGTGTGACTCTTTTGGCAGCTTCCATTTTTGCTCTCAGTATCATTTCGTCTCTAAGTGCAGTTTGGGCGGATTCTCGAGCACGACTACACGCGGTATCGCAATACAAAGAACCCTGACCTTGATGGTAGAATTTTACGTAGTGGTGCTCGGTATGCGGTATGGGGAAAACTAACCTGAAATTACCTTTATGAGCTACTTCAAATTTGTAATACTCTGTAAAACATTTGGGTTCGGAAGTTGATGGAAGATCTTTGTTCGATCCATGCAGTAATCTCTCGCGAATCCGTTTTTTGTCTTCTCGTATTATCTTTCTTTTATCGCACTTTTGTAAATTTATCATTCTAAACATATCTTCTAGCATTGTTTCTTTAACAGTGCAATCCAGTTCTGTATCGGTGTGAAAACTAGGAGAATGGTTTACCTCCAAAACTTGGGGATTTAGTCGTTTGTCCAAAAGAATGTCTATTCCCAGAAGCTCGCAACAAGCAGGAACGATGTCGTGATTTGGGAAACAAGCAATGTAACTGTGCTTCAGTACTGGCCAAGAGCTTAAAATGGTTTTGACTATGACGTCATCAATTCGCCGCCAAAGTTTATCTACGTCGTGTCCTAAACTGCGCAAGTATCCATACAACCAAGATAGTTTTCTCTTACTACCTCCTTCAGAATCGAGATTGTACGTGCGACTGTGTTTATTTACGGCATAATTTGTCAAGTGCATAAATACATTGGTTATATTTACCCCGGTAGGTTCTTTATATCGACTTGTAGCGAATCTAACCAATCCTTCCCTGTACACGTATATCCTTAAGGGATCGCAAGACGTGATCAAAGTGTAGATTCGCAAGTCAAATTTGTACCCATCGATGAGAAATGGATGATTGACGTACACCTGGCAAACCATCCGATCGGAAGGCTTGACATCTTTTAAAGTCTTGGTGATGAAAATTCCTCTGCCTTGGCTTCCAGCATCTGGTTTCATAATAAAAGTTTTATTTTTTCTAAGTCGGCTGTAAGATAGTGCTTCTCCAAGATCTGGTGGCAAACACCAAGTTTTCGGAAAGAAGGTATAATCTTTCGGAAACAGCCGCTGCATTCTGGTCAAGTTTCTGGCCAACAAATCCTTACGGCAAATTTCTAGCATTCCGGGAAAATGATTAATTCGCTGATAACGTTTCATTTCTTTACATCGTTCGATAGAAATTGATAAATCGGTCCAATATAAATTCCAACTGTCGTTTTCGCCGACTTCTCTAAAACCAAATTTTGATGACGTCCTTCTAACAACATCGTAGCGACAATTTGTGAGGCACACGGATATAATTTTGCTTTTCTTTGGCTTAGGGGGCGGTTCGGTTTGCACAACAGTGATCGCAGTATCATTTCTGAGGGTCGTGGTTGCATTCGGAAATGCAATCTTGACTAGCTTTTCATCTTTCTCGTCACTGTCGCTGCTGGTGTCAGACGAATCGCTGCTTGACATTATAGGGAAACTGGTTATTAAAGGGTCACCCGTCACAAATGCGCCTTTACTATTGCAGCAGCCGCTACGTGCATATCACTTTTTGTAAGAAAGAAAAATAATAAATTTTGGTGTATTTTTGACAAGTACTAAAAGAAAAACCTTGACAGAATTGTAACGCACTTGTTTTATGTCACTGGCAATAATTTATAACAACATTATTTTTTCAATAAACAATTCGCATCACACATAATAGTGTGCGGATTTTTATGAAAAAAATCCGGTAAATTTAAAAAGGCGGAAATGCCTTTTACAAATAGCCTCGACTTTGTGTAGTAAGTATGCCCTTCGCATTTACTTCTTCCCTCTTTTTTATAAAAGCAAGAATCATTCCGGTCCCGTTTATCCAAAATGAGAAATAAAAGAAAAATATAAGAAAAAATTTTGCAACAAAAAATTGCAACCTTGTGCTCGTATTTCCAATTGCAATGTATTAAAGATTGGTTGGACCAATTATTTGCTTACACGCGATAAGTTGTTTAATTAAATAAACCAGCTCATAACCAGCAACTTCTTAGTTGAAAATTTCCACTTCGCAGATTAACAACAATCTTTCGATATTATTTAAAAGAAATTTTATTATCTTAAATATATAATTCTGGGAACTCCACAATTAATTTATATTATTATTTTTAAAAAAATTTGCATCAAGATGACATTTAATTGGGAATTTCAATAACTTCTGAAGGTGAGCGAGCTGTTGAATTAAACAATGCTGGAAGCATTTTTAGTATTTATAGTGTGTTGCCTAGCGACGACAAACAGTGGTATGTTAATTACAAACTAGTATAATTTAAAAAAATTTTGAACACCGCTTCTCCTTCCAATTTTAGAATCATGTGTTACTCCCAATTCCACCTCCGGAATTTGCATCGATATTAACGATTGTCAAAATTTGTTAGAACTGAAAAACGCACAACCGATTGGTAAAGAAAGTGCAAAATTTCTTTTAGATTCGCGATGTGGATCTGAAGGTGTCGCAACGAAGGTTTGCTGCCAGGAGAGGAACCAAACCGGTAAATTTATAAAACGCACAAGAGAAAGTAAACAACTCTTTGTTCCTACCTTCGCCAGTAGATTTCGTGGCGAAACTAAAGAAATCGACTGTGGGACTCAATATTCCGTCAATAAAATTTTCGATGGTACGGCGACTAAATTGGAAGAGTTTCCTTGGATGGCTTTGCTTGCTTATCAATCAGGTAAAAGTTAAATTTTATGGTAACCGAACTAAAACTTTTCTTTAGATGACGGTGTTGTGAAGGTGGCTTGTGGAGGTGTGCTCATAAATCAGAATTATGTTTTGACAGCAGCCCATTGCGTGGTAGGAGTCGAAAAGTTGGGAACACTGTAAGTGTCAATGTTTAAAAAGTAGCCAAGTTACAGCTAAAAGATAATTTACATTAAGCTAATACAAGCTTCTCTTTACCGCACAAAAGTAGCTTAAGTTATTTGTAAAATAGCTTGAGTTAATTTTTTTTGTCTACAAAGATATTTGAGTTTCGAACCTATATTGGCAATTTCTTTATATTGAAAACTGATGTTGGTTAAACCTAAGTAGAACCTAAGCAATAGTTTTAGCTGGACATTGACTGCATACTTGCTTTAGTTATTTGACTACCACATGCCCTTATTTTATTATTGAAATATTGGTAATTAATTAAAAATTTCGATTTTCTCAATTTATTGTTAGATACAAATATTAAAACTAACTACTATAATGCAAATTTGAATAAAAATCAAACGGTTGCTTGGATTGAATTAACTTTTGAACTTTGGACGTTTATTCAATTTTGTCACAAACTAGTTTCTGGATTTTTGATACCGTTGTAGGAAACTGTCAATCCACGATTATGTAATTTTTAGAACATTCTTCAACTTCAACATTCACAAATTTATCCCTGGTTCTGGATCTGAACTTGATGTCGAAAACTCAGGGGCATTTTTCGGATACCAAACTGAAGTAGTATTAAAAATCACATTTCCAAGTTAGCATTTCCAAGCAAAAGTTTGTAATGGCTATGATCATGTCGTTCTTCGTCGCAAAAAGTGGGTCTACATTTAAATAAATTAGAAATGCGAATGTTTTTGCTTAAACAGCCGTTCAATTTTCGACATCATGAAAACTACCCGGAACAGGGAAAATTTGTTGAAGACGATCCCAAAAAATTAGCAAGTCATGGATTGGCTGCTTCCTATACATTCTATGCCTAAAATAGATAGTAGCAAAATTAAACTATTACATAAAATTCTGAGTAGAAAGTAACAAGAACTAATGCTCTAGCCCTTATAGTTTCCAAGATAAGCCCTTCAAAACATCCCGTTTTTTTCGATTTTCCCCAGAATAACGCAGTTTTCAAATTTCGATGTAAACTGTTTTCCTATTTATCTAAGGCAAAAACGTTGTGAGACAAAACATTTTCGTTTGATTGTGTTGAAAACTGTTTTCTATTATGTATTAAAATATGATCCAATACACACTGATCAAACCAAACTTGCTAACAAACTTGTTTGATCAGTGTGTGTTGGATCATATTTAATACATTCATGTCAAAAACAGTTTTCAACACAATCAAATAAAAACGTTGTGTCTCACAACGTTTTTGCTTGATCAGTCTGCGATCAACCTAACGCAACAGTAAAATAATAAAAATAGGTGGGTGAAACTCAAATCAATTCTCTGTAAATCTCGGCAAAGAACTACACCTACTTTCTATCCCAAATAGGGCCCTATTCTTAGTGCTTGTTCACAATGAACGTAAGACATAAGAAATACATAATACGTAAAATTTACATAGAGCCTAATTTTAATACATACATAACATTAAAAACATAATTATGATAAGATTATGGTCGTAGGTAAAATTACATAAAGTTAAAATAGTTTCAACTTTATGTATTACAATAATTATGCTTTGTAAATTTTACGTCTTATGTATTTCTTATGTCTTACGTTCATTGTGAACAAGCACTAAGGCTTTCAAAGTTAACCATTTTATACGTCAATTCTGTCATTCCTTTATTTCTTAAGGCCTTGAAATTTTAAAGAAGGGCGGTGCTAAAATATAATTGTTGATTTTCGTAGGCTAGATAAGACAAACTTAGAGATTTTTCAGGTTGATTCTATAATCGAATTACAGAAAAAAGTTAGAATCGGCACATTAGGCCATTATTTTGAAATAAAATAAAAGTTATTACAATTCTGGTATATTTACACGCTATAATTTAACGCAGTCGCGTTATATGCTTCTAATTTGCTAAACGACGCGATGTTTCTACTACGTATTAGTGCAATCCCAATAATTTTTGCAGTAAATTCCGAGGGGTAAAAATTCCTAAAAGGGAGGTAAAACAGATTACTAAAAATTTGTCTTTCAAGGCATTTCCAACTTGCCAAGAATTGACAGGATTACTATTAAAGATTCCTTCTAGTGATTTCAAGGAATTCCAAATAAAGAATTCCAGAGATTTCCACAAACACTGGGATTCAATTTAGAGAGGGACGATTCCAATGAGTTTCAAGAATTTTCAATTAATTTAGGTCCATCTCCCCAGCCCCGCCCATTGCGAATTTTGGAGAAATGGACCTAATCAATTTGAAGGATCTCGGAGGAATTCCACTCATTTTCGACTAATTCCAAATAAATGTTTGCAACTTTTTTAGGGATATTTACTCCTCGTTAAGATCTATGTATTCAAGTTTCAGGGCAAGTTTATGTTCTATTAAAAATTAAGGTTAAGAAAGAAATTAAAAAAAAACATCATATTACACGCACCACATTTCAAAAACCAAAAATTGCATGGTAACTTAGTGACAATCAATCAAACTAAAGATTTGCCAAAGTCCTCTCTAGAAAGCGATAATGTCGTATTATACGTAATTTATTGTTTTCTGCATTAATTTTATATTTTTTAATAACTTTTAGTCCAGGCAGCAAAACCGAAAAAATAGCTCGAGCTTACAAAAATGTGAACAAGCCGAAATTTAGTAAACATGAGTATTGTCCGAACGAACTTCCCCAAAAGTACCTTAAAATTCCCTGGCGGTTTTTCCCCCAATTGATGATTCTAATCCAACTTGGTCTTTCCTTTATAACTTGCTTAATTTCAGTTGTATATAAAATTTTTATAAAGATAAAAATTGAGGAGCATAAAATTCTAGACAAAAAATAGTTTTTTAGGTTGTAAATTAAAAAAAATTATTTTCTTTTCATAAGCTTACGGCAGTGTTTACTACTATTATCTTACGAAGCAAATAATTGTGGTTTATTGTTTAATTAACTACCTAATTTTTGAAATGCGTTTTATTTAAAAAAATTTTAGAATATTAGAAAAAGTTTTTCAATCATTTTCTGAAATATTTAATTTGTTGAGAATTTTGTGCTCTTCGATTTTGATTTAATGATAACTTTCCCTAAAAATGAAATCAAACGTGATACCAAAACCACGTCGGATGAACTAACATTACCTGCAATTGGAGGAGAAACCAACAGGTGATTTTTCAGATACTCAAACACATAACGCCTGTAAAATTTTTGCTTGCCCGCAATTTTTGCAAGCAAAAGCATTCCTTGCTTGGACAATCGTCCTGTTTTAGTTGAATTATATTTTGAACACTTCATTCCAATAGACAACATAATACATTTCTTCGTATGGCATATAGCATTAACTGTGATGTGAAAGCTGATAGCCTTAGATAATTTTTTCAAGAAAAAATAGCTGAGCTATTAACCAACTATGGTCTTATAATAATTTTAGGGTGGCAGCGAGGTTTGGAGAATATGACACTCAATCCGAAATCGATTGTGATCCGGAAGATGAAGATTATTGCGCTCCTCCGCCTGTGGACGTTCTGGTCGAATCTATCCATCCGCATCCAGATTACCAAGCAATCAATGTAAATCGTTACCACGACATTGCTCTTATAAGACTTCAACGTCCGGTTAATTTCACAAGTATGCTGATGTAGAAATCAAAATTATATTTACAGCTAACTTTTTTAGGGTTTATTCAACCAATTTGTTTGGCAAACACCACAATCGACGAATCGGCTGGTGAATCCGGAACCCTTTTAACAGTAACTGGATGGGGCAAAACGGAAACTAAAGGTAATTTTGATAATTTTGTAACAATTTAAATGAAAAAATTTACAGATACTGGTAGCGCTGTAAAATTGAAAACCAGGGTACCGTCAATCACTGCAAGTAACTGCAAAGTTTCATATAACATGCTAGGTATCGCCGTTAACGACAATCAACTGTGTGCAGGAGGTGGTAAACAGGATTCGTGCGAAGGCGATTCTGGGGGACCGTTAATGTGGGAAAATGAAAACGAATCGAGGTGGTACTCAATCGGTATAATCTCTTTTGGTGCAACTCCCTGCGCAGCACCAGGAATACCAGCGGTGTACACGAGAATCGTGTCCTACTTGAATTGGATCAACGGCATCATGAAGCCGTAACGATTTTCGATTTAAATTAGGAACAATTTTTGAATAGAATTCAGAATCTATAATGTTTTAGGAAATATAAAAGCGTGAATAAAGCAAGTCGTAAAATAGTGACTGGTTTTAAGGGCGCATATTAAATACGGCACGGCTTCAATATTTTTACAGCCTATAAAGCGGTTCAAGCGGTAACTTCACAAAGACGTAATGTGACAAAGTGACATCGTAAAACTGTACGGAGAATAGCAAAACTTGCATAACAATCGTAACAGAGGAAACATAAACGCACTAATAGTAATAATTTCCTTTTATTTTCGATAACGTAAAAATTCAACCGTTTTCTACACCCGACTTATTTGAGCCGAAAAGAAATGAATGAGACTCACCTATCGTTGGAGCCGCGAGGGTCGTCAAATCTGTAACAAAGAAAATTTTATTAGTTTTAATTAAAATTTTGAATATATTTCAAAACCCTTTCACATTTGACCACTCGGTTCTCTTAAGGTACTATGGTTACCTGTGAAGCGGTATCAAAAATCGTTCGGCCATTGCTCAAACGCAATTAATATTACGAAACTGTGGGTTACCTTTGACATAATTACAAAGCAAACTACATTTGTAATTTGGCGTTCCTCACAAAAGATTTCATATTAATTTAAACCCTCGCCCAACCATGTACAAATCGTACACTTGAAAGTTGTTATTTCGATTGTAAATTGTCTATCAATCAAGTAAAACTTTTAAAATTTACAATTAATTATATTTTCAAAAATTCCTAATAAACGTGTTTCCGGCAAATAAGCACTCATCGGTTTGGTACTTCATTTAAAAAAGAAAAGATCGAATTTACACTTCAATTTAATAAACGAAATAAATCATGATTAAAAGTTGTTCTGTTTGCTCGTTTAAAAGTAATCGTTTCATCCCGTTGATTCGTCTTAATGAATAACTGACAATTTCAGTAAATCTTAATTTGAAAATAATTACGGATGATAATTTCATTGGAAAAGGTGTGTAAAAGACAGACAGAATACTCGAATTCGCAAGCAAATAGCGAGTCCTTTTGGTGGTGAGTGCCCCTGACGTCTTTAGCTTTTCTACTAATTGCAGTCCGTGTCGCTGACAACTGCTAGGGTGCTAACTCTTAACTATTAAAACCTTCGAACTTGCTTGCCATTTCTTTCTAACAACTTCACACGAGAAAATCCATCTACTTACTTTGTAGTTTGTTGTCTTCCCTTTTTTTTTGTTATATACTTTTAGATTTCAAAAACGCTGACGCAAAAGTGTTTTCATAATACGAAACTGCTTTCGGTTTTTCAATATTGAGCTAATATTTGGAGGCAAACGCCTCCGAATCTTTTGATGTGGCTTTGTTAAATTTGCCTGTCGCCATAAAGCTTTTAAGTTGTGAAATATTAAAATTATGAAAAAGGCCAAGAGGTCGAAGATCGGAGAAACCCTTTTGCTTGAAGCTGAATAACAAATGAAACACGAAAATTTTATATAAAATCAATTCAGCCAAGTAGGCATATTCAAAAATTTAGTTGATTACTAATTTTAAGTAAAAATTTAAACTATTAAGAAATTATATGAATCAACTATTTTGTTTAATTTCGTGCGTATTGCGGAACGCTATTATTTATAGGCATCCTGAGCTTTTCCTTTTGCTGGAATGCCCTGAAGACTGACTTCACGAATGGGGTAGGTATTTATAAATCAGAGAGAGAAAGTGAAATTCTTCAGTTAAAAATCAATTTAAATGATTTTAAACTATGTCAGTGGCTTGGTGTGATCCCTGATTGAGTTTTAGACAAAAATTATGGGTTGGAACGTAATGGATCTATTAGTTGTTCACAGTGACAGCTCGAAACTTCTTTCAATGGGAGGTAATTTGCAGGTAAGGCCTTTATCCTTCCGAATGGTAGTCAATTAGAAAATTCGTCTATACTCAACGACCAATACCATCAGAACACCTAACTTCAGCTGCTCAGCTTCTTCTTCTTCTTCACGTTTTGGGCTTTGGTCTGTTATGTAACCTCTGCTCCTTCCATCTCTTTTTGGGTCTTATTTCGCCTTTCTGCCTGTTTTTATAGGTATAATTGATTTAGGAATTGCTCGTTTGTCATTGTCGGTTTATATTAAAAAAGTAGTAATCTATATCATTTTTCCCCATTTCCTAAGAGCATCGTCGATGTATGTACTATAATATTGAATAAAACAGGCGATAAGCTACATCATTGCTTTAGTCCACTTTTTACCCTTAGTATATATTCTGTGTCGTTTTCGCTTCCAGCTATGCCCAGCTTTATCAACAATTTCGAGTTTGCGCTGAAAATGCTCTCTCATTTTCTATCTCTTTGGCTAAACAAGTATTTGAACCAATGAAGCAAACGATCTATGAGCCAAAGTCAAATTGTTTACTCTCATATAAACACATATCAAAATATAAATTATAGCTTGGGTTATCGACCAGTGTCTGTTTACCTTTAACCTTTAGCTCAACGATTTGCGATCGTTACGGCAGTCGTGTGCTTTATTTGATAAAAACATTATAAATAAAATTAAAATTTGCTCGCTTTTTAGTTCAATATTAAACTAGGAGCCGAGCTAAACTAGCACTTTAGATTTACACGAAAATGCAAAAAAACAGTCACATTTGTTAGTCCTGTGAAGTTCAAACTAAATCAATTTAACCCCGGAATCCGGAAAATGCAATGCTATAAATATACTAAACTGAAGAATCACCCTAATCAAACTTATTAACCAACACTTTAATTTCGTTGTTAAGTTATAGATTACCTGTGTACTTCGGCTTACTCAAACGATAATAACTTTCAGAAAAATTATTTTATTTTTGCCAAGTTTTGAATAGAAAATTGTTAACCTTTTTCTTTAAAATGCATTTTTCAAACTGGAAGTTTTTATTTAACTGTTAATTTGTTACAAAATTGTATTTAAATTGAGATTTTTGTGTTAACACAATACTCCAAAACTGTATACCGTAGAATAAAAGCTAATTAACTTTTTTGGCATTATATCATCTGCAGCAGAAAAATTGAGATTTTTAAAAAATGAATATTTAAGGGAAGTTTTCAAACTTCCGGTACTTTGACAAGTAATACGTCAAAACCCGTAAATTTAAAGGGGAAAATATTCAGCCGTATTTATTAGTTTAAAAAATTACCGGTACGATGAGCTAAAAATCGCTAAAATCGGTTAACTCGCGTAAAAGTTATTGAAATTTGAGTGGTCAAGATACATCAGATAATTTGAAAAGAAATGAAGTTGGTTTAACGGTTCATTTGAGGATTGAACGAGGAAACTTGCTGCAAGCTTAAATAACGTTCGTAAATATCAATAGAAAAGTTATAATTTACCCTAATACAAAAAAATATCATAAAGGCAAGATTAAAAGATATGAAAAGTACCGGTCTATGATATCTTGTCATATTTGGATTTATTTTTGACGAACCCTTCGTGACAGGATTAATTCAGGATTACTAGGTATGAAAGCGAGATCCTCGACATACTAAATGTAAATATTATTTTCCCTTCATAATTAAAAAATATGAAATGATAATTTTTTTCGAGTTGGAATTTGTTGATAACAAAGAAACGCAAGAAGGGTCGCTTGTGATTGTTATACTTGTTAGGGTTTAGATATCAATTTTTTCTTTGTGCCACCCGAATTGACCATTCTTCTTCAGGTGCACGCATATTTTCGATGTCCGAAATAGGTGCCTGTGTAATTGCTTAGATAAAATGCACGCATTGCGATGCTAATGTGAACTGTTTTGAGCAACTATTAAGGGGGTATTTAACGTTGCGTGAAGCTCTTTTGTCGATTGTCATTTATATGAGGAGACAATTTTGCATATAAATACATTTCCCTATACAACAGATGTATTCATGTGTCTTTTAAGATATTTCGCCTCACTTAATTTATCTCTCGCGAGATTAATAATTATTAATTGTAAAATTTTGCCAATTTTGCCCAACATTTTCGATAAACGACAAAACCGTTTAATTAAGTTTACGTGTGTTAGTTAGCATGAAATTTTGCTTAACAACTTCCCAATTTTAGATTAGTTTATCCCTAGGAGACGAAACGACTGCGTTTGATGTTAGAAGGGGCGGACTGGCGCAAAAATTCCGAATTTGCTATTTTTATAGGCAAATTTTGAAAAATTCTATTTTGACCATAGAAAATGTTTTTAAAATATATATTATAGATAATTTTATGCTCTTCAACTTTGATTAATGATAATTTTTCGCAAAAGTGTAAATACGTGAGCTATAAGCGAAAAACCACACTTCAGGGGCTAAAATCCTCATTTGAGGGAAACGCCGGCTTGGGATTTTTAGTAGACATTTTGGGGATTTATTAGCACACTTCAATATACAACTTTGCCAAATTTCAGCTTGCCCGAACCTTCTGTAAGTTCAAACCAAAATTTCGGTTTCGTTACTTGGAAGATACTATAACTTGGGCAAATTTTGAAAAAATCTATTTTTCTCTTCATTTTCCAACCTTTGCCACAATTTCAATTAATTTATTATTAAAAGCATTCCCGTGACTGAAAACATTTCTCTCTCTGCAAGGAATCAATATTGTGCCATTTTAAGGGTGGGTCGTGTTTTCGGTCAATTATTTAAGTATTAGTGTGCCATGGAAAAATTTGAAAAAAATCTATATTATAGAGAATTTTATATTCTTCAATTATGGTCCGATCATAATTTTTCATGCAAGCATAAATAAGCGAGTTATCGGAAAGAAATCGCATTGGGGGAGCTAAAACCCCCGATTGTAGCGGACGCCGACGTGGGATTTTAGAGGACTCTTGGGGAGTTCATTAGAACACTCCAATGTACATCTCTGCCAAAATTCAGCTTGCCCGGATTTTTTGCAAGCTCGAGCCAATTTTTCGGCATCGTTTTGCCTGGACTACATGTAAATTAACAATACAAATAGCTTTTTACTTTGATTTTTAACAGCATCTCGGAATCGAGATCATAATAAATTTTAAAAGTGTAAATTTTTATAAAAAAAATAAATTATGACTACCGGATAAATCCGGAAAATCCGGGAGTCCCGGATAAATCCGGGGGGAATCCGGGTAAAACCGGAATAAATCTGGGGTAAATGACGACGATCATGGCCTGAATGTTAGCGTTAACGGAGAGTTAACTCCGGGTACAGTTTAAAATGTCTTGTCCATCTGCGTGTTTCGGAGGCAAGATAGAGAGAAAATAACAATAAAAAAATGAACAAAGTCGTTCTTTGCAACCAACCGAAAACTGCCACCAAAACTAAACTCCCAATTCAAAAATGAAAATAAAAATATAAACATAATAAATGAATGATTCCACTTTCCTCAAGTAATTTATTAAATTTAATATAATATTAGTTTTGATCTTTATCAGGATATTCGTTACAAGCACTACAATTGGCAACACAATATAACAAATTTTTTAAAAAAACTAACGTAATAATCCTTATTATTAACGAAAATGTCCTTAATTGTGTTAGGCCCAGTTGTTCAGTTACAGGTTAACATATTATTCGTTAACTAACCTAGGTTACAGTTTAACCACAAAAATAATCATGTTTTAGATTTTTAGGAACTTAGCTGAATTTTGTGAACACGGTTAATTATTCGAAAAATTACGTAATGTTGGCAGGTAGGGAAATAATTTTGTAAAACGTCATATGAAAATTAAACGTCATATATAGAAATTTTTTTTAAAATATATATTACAGATAATTTTATGCTCTTCAACTTTGTTTAATGATACTTTTTCGTCAAAGTGTAAATACGTGAGCTACGAGTATAAGCGAAAAACCACACTTCGGGGGCTATAATCCTCATTTGAGGGAAGCGCCGGCTTGGGATTTTTAGGAGACATTTTGGGGATTTATTAGCACACTTCAATATACAACTTTGCCAAATTTCAGCTTGCCCAAACCTTCTGTAAATTCAAATCAAAATTTCGGTTTCGTTACTCGGAAGATACTATAACTTGGGCAAATTTTGAAAAAATCTATTTTTCTCTTCATTTTCCAACCTTTGCCACAATTTCAATTAATTTATTATTAAAAGCATTTCCCGTGACTGAAAACATTTCTCTCTCTGCAAGGAAATCAATTGTGCCATTTTAAGGGTGGGTCGTGTTTTCGGTCAATTATTTAAGTATTAGTGTGCCATGGCAAAATTTGAAAAAAAATCTATATTATACCAATAAATTATACTCTTCAATTATGGTCTGATCATAATTTTTCACAAGCATAAATAGGCGAGTTATCGGCAAAAAATCGCGTTGGGGGAGCTGAAACCCCCGATTGCAGCGGACGCCGGCGTGGGATTTTAGGGGACTCTTGGGGGGTTCATTAGAACACTCCAATGTATATCTCTGCCAAAATTCAGCTTGCCCGGATTTTTTGCAAGCTCGAGCCAATTTTTCGGCTTCGTTGCCTGACTTTGTTCACAATTCAATTATTAGTCATTTTTAAGAACTCTACCTCGCAGTTGAAAGCATTTTTCGCACTGTCTCTTTGTTCACGGAAAAAAAGAACCTATTTATACAATTTCGGTTACATGTTGACCATTTATGTATTTTAGCAACGCATTTAAGTGCGTGAAACTTTTTTAATTTGATGAGTTTTCTCCAGCAGTGCAACGCAATTGTTATTTTATAATTTTAGTGTTGGGCTCTTCCTTCAGAGAAATTTATAAATCTTTATATTATTTATGTTGCAATAGGACCGTCAGGATCGAGAAAATTTTATAATATTTACGTCCTAAAAATAGCTGGGCGAATCCGTCTCTGAATATTGCTAATATTTTAATTAAAACCAGCAATAATATTTAAAAAAATTGGTTTAATTTTCCGAAGAAGTGTAAAATCGATAATGCGATTAGGGCACGGAGGATTGGTCATTAACGTTTCTAGATGCGTCATTACTCTTGAGGACTCACTTCAATCTGCAATCATCGTTATCCGTATTGTTCTGTCAAAAGAGTGAGTCCCGCTGATTGAAGTTGGCAAACCACGACGGACAAAGAACAATGCTCAACATGTCAGCCAGAGCATTAGTTGCAGTTATAAATGTCAGATCGGGATGACATGTGACTTCGCTTATTGTTCCTGTCATTGCTCCAAATCTTCTGTATCTGGGATGATATTAATATATTTTTTTGTCTCCGGTATTCATATATATGTGAAAAATCCATTACTGTCAGTGACATTATGACCGCGTGGTTTGTTATAGAAATAGACGACGCTTCCTCTTCCCTTACCACTTCCGTTTGTTTGTTAATTGATCATTTGTCTTGCGTTTTTAGATGAACGTATATGAATTACTAACCGAAATGACTAGGAGGGTTGTAGTCGAGAAAATATTATTTGTTCCAACTTTCGCATTTATCCCACCCCTAGTTTTGTTCTTCGACAACACTCTTCACTATGTCACACTTAATCGAATTTTCTCTTTTTATCTATTTCCCATTAGTGACCCGAAACAAGTCCCTCTCAACATCCGACACAAATCAACCATCTACGAACTGCTTTTAGTTATCTCTTTGTTCCCGTTTCAATTTTTGAACGGCGGAAAAAATAAATAACCTGTAATGAGACTTCGGAGTTCGGACCGCGAAACCACACAATTATCTTAAGCGCATTTTTCATTAATCACGTTGTTAAATCTTATTCCACCGTTTCCTTGTTACAATCTTAACCAAGATACATGATCTGTTCGGATTTTCACTATAACTTCCCCTTCATTAATTTTTATACATTATTTTCTAAACAGGAAGCGATGTTATTAAATTTTCTCGACTTATAATGAAAGCTCACCATAAATAACAATCCAATTGAAATACTTGAATTACATTTCAAATGAAACTTGTTCATTGCATTTGCTTGAAAAAAGGAGAAATTTAGAAACTCATCAATAAGTAATAGAATGGAAGGTTCGCCCTAAACCGCAGACTAGTGCATTCTGGGAATTCAGAAACTTTGAAACTGCTGCAAGTAAAAACTTTAGAGCTTTAGCTGACCGTCGTCAATGTGGGTCCATCAAATTGCAAAGAGCACTAAAATTGTGATTTTAATGCAACGACGAAAACAAGAAGAAAAAATGTTCTTTCCAATGTTACGAACATCCCGTAGTAACTGGTCAACAAGAAATATTAGTAGGTTGAAGGATTCAGCGCAAATGCTGATATGAAATAACAAACACTCGAAAGCTTTAGTGGCATAAGTTGTACATAACTTAAAAGCTAGGTAAGTGGATTTAGTGCAAAACTTTGAAGATCTATAAATTAATGCAAAACTAGAGCATTTACCAGGAAAGTTTTAACAATTATTCAGGCATGCAAATTTTGATAAAATACTTGAGTAAGCGAGTGCTTAAGAGCACCACGCTACATTTGCTTAAGAAGAGTCTTCTGCAAGGTGAGTTTGCATGGCTGATTCGATGTTGTATGCGTGTACGAACCTCTTATTCAAAACCCTACCCGAATTAATTGTCAAGAGTTCGTGCATATCATTTCCACAACACTTATTTCGTTAAATTGAAGTCATCGCTATATATTTTATTATTGAATATTGAAATTTTTAGAAATTCGTCTTATTATAAGCGCTCTTTCCATCTTTGGCATTGTTACGAGAAAGTATTTGATTTGTAAACAAGTATTCCGCGATATAACGACCAATTACGTGACGAGCTTGACGGGCTTATTGTTATGCCGATGAATATAGTGAATATCGAATTGCATCAAGTTTGGAGGGTTATTCAGAATATTTCTCGGTGCGGTCTAGTTGTTACAGTAACGAGCTTGATTATTTGCATTCGCGCTGTCCTAACACAAAATAATAAGATGTAAGCCCACGAGGAACGACGTGGAATTGAGGATAAAAATAATATCTAAAATGTAATATGAGGTAGATCAAAGGCTCCCGGACACAAAAGCGGGACTGTTCATATGTGATGTTGCGTCCCTAAAATTTGATGCTTTAGAAATAGGAAAAAGCCGCCCTTCCGTGGAGCACAGGTCATCTGCTAATTCCGACTATAATTGGTCTTATTCGTCACAAAGAGGTTTAAATTTGATGGGACGCAGGTAAAACAAAATTTTGTTAGGAAAAGGAAATTCGTATTCACGAAAATATTTGCAAATCGAATCCGATTATTTATGTACGACAGCATTTTCGATACAGTTTCGAGTGTTTATATTGAATAAGTTGGCACCATATCGACGACGACGACGACACCCTTACGCTCACGGTATCTTGCCCCTATTTTTAAAAATTTTCATTATAAATTTAAGTCCATCAAAAATTCCAAAGTGAAATCTATTTCGTTTCGCGAATAATATTAGGTATTCAAATGGAAAAATGTATGAACTTCTTTGCGTTTATAACCAAACGAGCGTTCACAAAACAAAGTTGATCTTGAATAAAAGCGCCATAGAAAGTGAACATTTCTACGATGAGCAAACTGTCATCGCCCGACAGATCGTATAACTTTTTAGTAAATTTTGTCGACGTAAAAGATTTTGAATGCAAAATCTGGCGTCGTCAGCCTCAGCCGGCAGATATCATCATTCGTAAGCATTATTATTTAAATCTGAACTCGTTTATTTGGTTTCGTTTAAATTTAACATAATGTGTGTTTCAAATACTTTTTCATTTGTTAGATTACATCAATTTTTTACTTTGTACGCTTGGTTAAATTGCTCTTTGTAGAAGTTTGTTATGAGTTCTGATACCAGAGTTCATAATTCATCCAAATTAACCACGCTCATGTTTGCACTTTACGAAAGACCGCAGTAAAAAAACGTCTTTATTACGTTTATTCCACGTGTACTCGTAGAAGTAGGTACAGTTAAACTTATGTTAGGCCCAGTAGGTTTCTCTACCAATCATCCCCTGGTGTTAAATTTTTTTTTGTTATTTTACAATGGAATGAAAAAATAAAAGTGTTATAAATTAGTTAGCAATGTAACCAAAGTTGTTAAATTAGTAGTAGTAGAACTAAGTAAATTATTTTGTAAATCTAATTGATAAGATTAATTAATTGAGGTACTATAATATAATTCCGAATATTTGCGAACAGGGGTATATTATCTTACAGTTTATGGAATTTCATCAGTTCAATTGAGTATTAAATGGTATTAAACAAATTATTATCGGACATTTGAATAAGTTATATATACATTGAGTTTTACATTATGTTTAATTTATTTATGACCTGTATACTATACATAAATATTATATACATACTATGTCAGACGCAATTGAAATAAACCCCGAGATCAAATTAATTCACAATTTATTAATTAAATGAAAGAAATCAAGAAATATGGCTTAAATTTCGCCATGGAAAGCGGCAAAGAAACTAAAACAAATATTTCCATCTGTCCCTCCAATAAGAAAACAAAACGGAACCTGGGCTAGGAGCAATCACGAAAAGGCAGAGACCTTTGCGCTACATCTGGACGAGTGATTCAACCATTTCCTGTGAAGGATCCGAAAATTCAGGAGAATATACACATGTAGTGTTATAGAGAACTTGTTATATGCCCTTGTTGAGAAGGGCAGAAACCAAAAAAAAACAAGAAAGCGACTCAACCCAAGACAAAGGCACCCAGGTTAAATATGTGGAGATGATCAAACTGCTCAAGGCTAAGCTGAGCATCGAAGTCGCCTCCATCATAAAAAGTACCAAGCTGACAAAGGCGGGCAACGCAATCATAATAATCTAGAACAAAGACGACGTGCCGACCAAGATCTTGAAGGAGGTAAGGGAGGCCGTCAAAGAAAATTAAGTTAGTGCAAACAAGCGATGAGGTTGTTCTAGGACTCAGAGTCATCACCGGAATTGAAGGAATCATAAATCTTCAACCCCTGACGCACTCCAGAGATGGAAACAAGACAGCAGTCGTCAAAACAGACCCAAATAATGCGGAAAAGCTAATTGCCGCAACCAAAATTACCATTGGCTAATTATGAAGGTTTCCCTCTCCCCTGCATTGAATGAGAAAATAAAAGCGTGTATGTATGTACTTTGCAAATAGTAATTAGTAATATATGCTGTAGTAAGGGATAAGTAGCGAAGAGTAGTAGCTGAGAGTAGAGCAGTAGCATACTATGGACAGAATCAAAATTGTCAATAAAGATGATAATAAATCAAGCAATACTCGTAGTGTTTAAATTATTATATACATTTTCCTTCGGTATTACATGGAATTTCTAGATGCATTACATGGCGAATATAAATCAAAGCTTTAACGGCTTTACATGGCGATCTTACCAAGATTACATGTATTTAAATGGTTTTACAAGTCGATCTACGAGTATCAAATAGACCTAAGAAAATCAAAAATTGTGTAAATACGCGGTAATTTTGTGATTTTTTTGTTCACTTCGATTGTACACAGCAATCAAAGAAACTCCCAAATTTTACAATTTCCCTCACAGAATGTTGCAAAGTTTTCATTTACATTTCTTCAGTAAATTTTATTACTTTTCTCTTATTGATATTTCCACATTTCCTATTGTCATTTAAGTTCCACGTGAATATTGCTTGCGTTATTATTTTTCTCATATACGTATAGAAGAGATGAAAGATTAAATAAGTTGTTCGATTTCGTTTAACACACAAGAATTTCAAGTAATTTGTGGAGGCGATTCGTATAAATGTTATATAATATTTTTCATATTTGAAAAATAACCTGACAATTTGTTTTTTGTCCAGAGGCGGACAGGCAATTTTTATCATCGCGTTCTCAGATAACCGGGCCATTTTTATACGAAGGTTTATTATATTAACATTATTTGGAAAAATAATAATATTAATGATTTATTATTCCTTTAATTATTTTGAATCAAATCAAAGTAATTTTGATCGCTTAAGCCAGCTAGTAATAATAAAAAATATCTTCGCAGTTCTTCAAGTACAATAATTATCCTCGCAATTCCCTCAGTCGGACCAAAAGATGAAAACTACGGCCTTATGGTTGTAGGTCTCGCCAAGTGCGGCCGTTAGGCCGCACAACCAACACAATCACGTTCTAAATGGCTAAAAGCAAGATGATAGCCCATAGCCCACAGAACAAGTATCAAGCGTGACTATGGTTTTCCTAAGTCGGGGGTTTCCCCTCGCTATTCTACCGGTGTATGCTTGCAGCAAAGCTGGTCAACATCTTACCGTACTTGAAATAAATTCAATATGGTTTTTATAGAAAGTGTCAGCATACGTCTTAAGTCGAATCTTAAAATTTCGAGCTTCTGATTAGAAGGGCAAAAATGAATATTAGTACATAACAGTTCCGACTGGACCCAATGATGGTGTACCGGGCTTAACCCGATAACCCTTGATATACACACATATATCATAATAACAAAAACGTAATAATATATTTTATATACTATGTCCATTAATTACTACGAGAATGAGCAACAATGCTCCTATAGGGAGCTGCAAACTATAGTTAACTGTACTGCGTGCTTCCCCGCACACGCTATCCCAACTAAAATATGTAGGTAGGTACATAATATAAAACTGGAAAGTTTTGATGATAAAATTGTATAATTAATAGAAGCGGCACTTTTGAGCTAATAAAACCGTTGGAAAAATAAGAAAATAAATTTGGAACTATTCCGCAAAATCAACATTAATTTGAATAATTTATTAATATACGGTACATTAAGAAGATAAGGACATAGGTATAATAATCACCTTTAGCGATTGATTTACTTTTAAATGATTTTAAAACATTGCGTCCATCGACATGAGTATGTGACCGATTTAAAAATTTTGAATTTTTGTTTCTCAACTTGATTAAATATTATGTCTACTTATTTTACATAAATACTATCTATATATAATTATCTTCTCTCCCTCTGCTATCATTTGAAGTTGAAGTTAATTACATACTATAAATTGTTTCAAATTTTATTGTGACAAGCATAGTAAATTCTTATTAAACAATAACAAATTAATGTAAATTTTTTAAAATAAAATACAAATTCACTATTCAGTTCGTATGCTTTACATTAAATTTGTTGCTTTTGTATAACTTTAACATTAAATTAACTTCAACTATAGATAATAGTTAAACAACAAGTAGCAAAATGTGAGTGTTTTCAAAGTGAATTTACATAAACTGCAAGTGAACTTCGGGGAACAAATTTTGTTAAATTTTATTAGTTCAATTAAATAATTTAGCAAATCGTACCATTAATATCTAATGTATAATAAATAAAAAGTTGTTTCTTTGTAACTAATTCTGTTTTTGTCGAAGATCGATGACAGTTTGTGTAAATTCCCGTACGAAGTTCCTTGGCAGTTTATGTAAACCCCTTGTAAAAAATTGCGTTATGCAATTCAAACAGGTCATCACTGTCAATTACTAATATCGTATAATGGGTATTAATTAAACACGATCGAGAAAAAAGTACATCTTTTCACGATTTTAAAGTATTAGTTAAAAAAAACAACCGCGTATCAATATTAAAAATTACAAGCAAAAAGTATTCATTTCAATTGAAAACATGTATACAGTGAGTATTAAAAGTATTCGTCACCTAATATATTTTGAATTAAAAACGATATAACTTTTCTACATTACAATAAGTGATTTAAAAAATTAAAAAATCCGTTTATGATTTTAACATTTTTCTATTTAAAAAATTTCGGACACATTCGTTTAAAAACTGGAAAAAGGAAGATAACATACTTTCCCACATGTAAAAAGTATTCGACATCATAGTATAAATTGTGAAAAAAGCAATGACTGTTTATCATTAAAAATTTAATACTTTCTGTAAGCTAATATAGGCACGTGATTGTAAGTATACTTTAAGATGTAATTTTTTATTGGAATTTTATTTAAATGGGGAGAAAAATTGTTATAAATTTACATAATAAATTATAATCAGCCAAAAACAATTTGAAAATAATTAATAGACCATGTATAGCAGTGCATAAAATTATGGAAAAGTATTTTCTCACAAAAGGTTTTTAAAATAAGCTGCGTAAAGGGCTTTCTCAAAAGCTAAGTTGATAGTGATTCTCATTCAATTATTATAAAAATCAAAAACCTTAAATTTAGTGGCGTGAAAATGGCACATGAGCATGGCACATAATATGCGATCACCTTGACAAAAATCTAAGCCCGAATATTTATGGGCAATTATAAATGCTAAAGACAAACCCACTAAATATTAAAAACTTCTTCATGTGCGTTTTTGAATTTTTTTAGTTGGGTTGTCGAATACTTAATACGCTTATATAAATGTGTTTGTTTCGTATTTTATTATTTAAGCGATTGTGTTTGAATTCTTTTAAATATAAAAAGTTCAATTGTGAAAAGATATTTTTATAGTTTATATTGAATTTTTTATTTTAGTAATAACAAGTAATATGTTAGGTGACTAATACATCGTACACTCGCTATATTTTTGAGAAAATACTTCAATTTGAATTATTATAACAGTTCAATATTGAGTTCATTGAAAAGACTTGATGATGCAACAATATTCAATTGACAACATTCAACAGAATTTTAAACTACCTCCACTAGAGGATACTGGACATATTAATTTGTAAAATTTTAAATATGGTATTGCTACTTTTGTCAAAAATCATCTATAGGATGTTGTTGTCGTTTCGAAATCCGATGTCCAGAATATAGAAATTCCAGTAGTCAAAATGAATGGAGAGAATAAACCACCTCTAAATATTGGACGGATCCTGCCACATCTCAATGAACCAAAAAATGGTAGAGCATGCGGAGTGTAACCTGTATATTTCAGGAATTTTTAAAAATTTTATCGATCAATGCCAGAAATTGGCTTAGTAGGTAGTATATCAATCATTGCTTCATACTGATAAAATTTATCAGAATGGAGAAAAACGGAAATTACGGCAATTTTCAAGCCTGGTAAACCAAAAGATTGTGATGAGAGTTACAGAACCATCTCCCTTCTATGCTTAGGTGACAAAATGTTGGAGAGAATAATTTGCAACACAATTTTTCCAGTATTAACCACCTTTTCACTGAATTCGCAAAAGATGGTTTTCAAGATAAGAAGAAAACTGTTGTAATCTTTGTAGATTTAAGTGCTGCTTTCGATACAGTGTAGAAGACTGGACTATTATAGAAGTTATTTAAAACTCTAAAATGTAAAATGAAGATCAATTTGACATCTACTTTATTATCGGATTGATTATTGAGAATTCACTTAATTGGATAATAGAACAATTATAGGAAACTTAAAAATTGTCTAATTTTCGTTTTTCACTGATAGTTCTTGATGCAAGCGGAATTAAAAAAAATTTATTTTGCAGAATCTGAACCTTTAATTAAGAGATATAGAATATAATAGGAATAATTCAATATTCAAAATTGCTCGATTAAAGTATAAAAAAAATTAAAAGAAAAGTGCGGTCGCTCAAAGAAGATTATATTATATCATCAGTGTTATAAAAATGTATTCGATAAAAGTGAAATGAAATTGAAGAATTTATTAATATAAAAAGCGAAGCAACGTATAAATTTGGATACCATAAAAATTTGTGGAACAGCTGGTGGACGAATGAGTATTTTTGGTAATTGGATAATTGGCGCAATTAAAGGATGGTCAAAATTGGAAAACAGCTGACTAAGAAATTTTGAAAATTGGGGAAGATAGAAGAAACAACAACGGCGTTTTATTTAAGCTATTTGAACTGTAAAAAAATCCTGCAGGTACGAACAAATTATTATAAAAATTTTTTGTCACATTTCATGTTAGCCAAAATTTTACAATCGCAAACATTTCAAAATTTGTATAACGATATTTGTAAAGCTTTTCATCAAACATAATAAAGTTTAATTTTCAAATAAAATATCTGTTTCAACTGGATTAATTCAATTTCATTTTTTATATTTTAAAATTATCATAGAAATATATGTCGGGGTGTATTCCATACCACCAGACCCTCCGGATTGCCCAATCGAACCAAAGAGTTAGCGGAGCCACAGACTCGATCATGCTTTACGATGCCCTAATTTGGACACAAATAAAGATATAAAAAAAAATTTAATGCAAGAAATTTAGAAGGAAAAATTATTTATACTTTTGAGTTCGCCTATATAAAGCTTTTAACTGGAAAAACTTGCTTTTTAGATTTTTTTAATTAAAATTGAAAAAATTTCTAATTTAACGGAAAATGGCCGGTGGCGAAACTGCGACGACGAAATGGCCGACGGCGAAACGGTGACAAGGGAACGGCAAAATTCGTGCGGCGAAGCGGTGACCACTTGGCGAACTGGCAATTTGATTATAATATGTTATGTTATTTAAATTAATGGTCACGACGCTGTTGATTGTGCATAACCTAGTATACACCCTTCGGTGAAAAGCTTAAGGAATCTAAGGGGTCGTCCATAAAGGACATCCAAGCCTGGGGGGGGGGGAGTTTACAAAATGTGACCAATTGTGGCCATGGGGGGGGGGGGCAAATGTGACGTCCGCATAAAAATTCCATTTTTGGGATTTCTAAAAAAATTTAATTACTCTTTCAATTCCAAATGTGCCAAGTTCAATTTTAGACAAATGAGTTTGTTTTAATTTGTAACCATAGGACGTTCCGGAGGGGGGGAGGTGCGAAGATTGTGACAAGGTCCTTTACGGACTACCCCTAACCACCCTGACTGCTAGAGAAATAGACTTCATTTAAAAAAATGAACAAACTCGAAAATATCGAATGAAATTTTTTGATTTTGAGCTGTGCCGTGGAAGTCCTCCGTCAACAGGCACGTTGCTCCCTGCATGAAAATCTAGGCAATGGCTCATCCGAAAATAAAAAGATACACATATATGAGCGTATTAATGAATAGTGTGGCCACCTTTCTACGTTCACATTGTTTTGGGGAAATAGCAATGACTAAACAAAAATCCGGTTTTTACACAAATTTTAAACGAAAAACATTTAATCATAAGAAAACTAGTAAACTTATCATACAAAACGTACGCCAAATTGTAGATAATGTATCTGAGAGTATGGTGTCCAAATTGCAAGTCAATCTATTCAATAGTTTTCGAGATACAGTTGCAGTCACGTCGAAAAATATAGTTTAGAGTTAAATGCTAAATATTGTAAGTTTGTAACTTCTACCTAGAAACACAAATAACTTCTTTAATTTTTTGAATTTTAATGCTAAATACCGCTTAAATTGTTCGAAAAACGCTGAAGCTTACAACAGTAAATTAAAAGAAAACAAGCTTCAAAAACTTCTAGGGTGGCCAGACCCTTTATTACCACCGTGGGCTATAATAGCTAACCTCGGCACTTCGCACCTCGGTAATATAATATCTTAACCCACGTCTGTAATAAAGCATAATATTTCACCTCGATAATCTACATAGTATATAATATTTTTATTCCAAATTTTTAGTATATTAAACAAAACCTAAATCCCCCCACCTTTCACTTAAAAGCGTTTTCTAAAAAAAATTTCGTTAAGCGTTAATAATTGTAACTGTAGGGGATTAAATGCGTCGAACTGAATTTACTATTAAAAATTGTTTTGCCAAAACATAATTTAGCCTTTAATAATAACTTGTCGTAATAACCAATAAAGTAGCTGATGAAGCAAAACATCCCCTATTTAATAACTAATGTCGAACATCCCTTACAGCTCGTGTTATTGAAGTGGAAGCAGTACGGGTATAGTAAAACAATAACTACAGGGAGTACAGGGTAGTTTAAGATTATTAAAATGATTATTTGATTGGGTAGCTGCAGTTGTAATAATAAAACTTAATTTTTAAAATAAAATTTCCCTAATTCTTATCCTACTTAATAAGAGAATTAAGTTTAAAATATTATAAAAGTTATTCTTTGGTAGCTGAGGATTAGTGTGGATATTACTAATTGGAGCTTATTATTTTTGCTTCTAATGACTGTTCTTTCGTTTTAATTGCGTTCGTTTGGAGGAAAAGATAATATTTTTATTGCAATAAATGATAAACGACGACTCGCGATAACAAATTGTGACAATAACATTGCAAAATAAAAATTATGCCGTATAGCCAGAAGGTAATCTGAAGTTAATAAAACGAGCGTCCGGTTACGAGCAGATAGTAACATCGCTGATAGCGGAGTTAATAGTGAGTTAGGACCAGGACTACACCCCCACGAGCCTCGTTACGAGTTTTTAATTCCGTTCTCTTTATTACTGGCCCAAAAATTCGTTTCGAACAATCATTAATACGTGTCACTACACATTCGCTTTTTCCGTCCTAGCGAATCTTGCATCCCCCTTCCGCCCGACCGATCGACCGGGGAAGAACAGAAACAAACAATTTTCGCCTATTTATTTTTTAATAAAAGTCGTTATAAAGTAGAATCAAACGATTTTGGTTAATTTTGGGATACTAAACGACCGAAAATTTCAATAACCATATAGGCGGATGTGGGTCGCAAGTTTATTACTTTTAAAATGAGTTTGCATTCATACATTTTAATTTGACTGCGCTCCGAAGTGATTAATAGGAAAAAACAATATAGAACGCGGTGACGTACAATTTGAAGACCCTTCGCTCAAAATTCAATATTAATAATTGAACATTTATAACGCGACAAAAAATGAGAAAAACGAAAAGTAGTCTTAATGAAAGGCATTTTGAATGGCCATTTTATGTGTCTCATTAATAATTATTGTTGCTAAAAGCATCGCCGTTAAATCGGTTTAGTTCCATGCAATATTTATTTTATTTGCCGAGGTCGTTCATTGTGACCCTTTAGACTTCAACCCCAATGACAGAGTCCAGCTGAACAGTCAACTCCAGCTTCGGTAATACTTCTATATGTACACACTCTGTTCGTAGGAGCTGCTGCACCATAATGGTGCAAAATGGAGCTCTCTAATTTACAATGAGATTCATGTTCGTAATTAGCTGGCAAGTATTATTAGTAATGGACATCGGATAGTGACCGTATGCATTTGCTTTATAGGTTTTACCATCTAAAAACAACCAAAACGACGAGTTTTTGCACTGCGATCCGTATTCGTATAGCCAATAATGAGGTTTTCATTTTTCTGAACTTGCAGGACGATTATACATACGTTTGAAGTGCCTACCTCCGATATTAGTATATAGCCAAAAGCGTATTGTTCGCATTCGCACTCAAATTGAGCCGATGATACCATAATTCAAGGCTGTATTGTATGCAAATGAGTGAGGGTGGAAAACGTGAATTCTCCGCTATATCTATTAGCGTCCGACAAATCTCCCTCTTGTCCATCCATCTATCCCTTTTGATAGAGCATTTTAATCTAAACGAACGAACGCGTAGGCAGGTATAATTTTCCTCAACTCAAGCTTTTCCTAATTACGTGACTGATTTGACAAAGATAACAGAGTAATGTCCTTCAACTCCATTAGACAATGTCGTCATTAAGCGACAAATAGTTTAAAGCTTATTAAAGTTGGAGAATCAGTCGTAATTAATTCGGCCATTGAAAACATGCTAAGCTGGACACGACACCGAATTGCTTTTAGATTATCTAACTGAATTCGCTATTCAAAATGTGATTTTCCTGGTGCCCTAGCTCTCATTGTAAATTTTCTCTAGGAAAACCTTTCATCAAGTCCAGATAATTAAATTAAACTCAATTTTTTCAAAACGATCACAAAAGGGGCGACTATTAGTTAAGGAAATCGAATGAAAAGTAACCGGAAACCCTAAATTCAGATTAAATAATTCTAATTTAAATTTCAGAAAAGCTTCGAAAATAATCCTCCTGGAGTTTATTTATTCTTTACCTTTTATATATTTAACAACATCGGTCGTGTAGAAGCAGACTAAATTTTGTAATCTGCTTTAGAAAATTTTCAATTTGTCGAAGGCAAAGTTTGGAAAGTACTACGTTAGAGGGAGAGATTAGTAAAATTAATTTCATATTTTTTAATACGCACTAAAAGTTGTTATGGTGACGACTACCCCCTCCTGTATATCCCCGTCTTTGGACAATGCAAGAGAAAACATGAATCGAAACACAATAACGAAAGTTCAATTTTATTTATTACATTTTTTTGATTTGTTATTCTATTTACTTCTAAGGATTTCCTACATCTTCTTTTAAAAGATAAATAAGTTACGTTCTCTTTTTCATGCAAAGGAAAATTTTTACGTAAACAATAATTTTATTTTTGTACTTTCATTCATACAACTTTTTAATTAAAAAGAAAAAATTTTAGCACAAAACGACGAGCATAATAGGTTTGTTTTAATAAATTTTAAAAACTAATTTAAATCAGATTTCTTTGATGTTCACTGATGAGTGAATTACATGCTTTTTTTATTATTATTTATCATTTTGTTTACGCGCGCACAAAGGATTTTAAGTAACATTTTTTTATTAAAAAATAATCAAAATCGCTTTAAAAAGATGTCGATACAAAATGTTAAGGTTTACGTTGTTTTATTTAATTACTTTCACGCCCCTCAGGTGGCGCTCCCCACCTACGAATAAAAAACCCCCCAAATTAAATTGATTCTCTTTCGAGAAATTATTTCCACACAAATTTTCGGAGGTGCGGTCTTCATAAAACGCAATAAATTGTTATCCAGGAAGTTAATTAAAGAGCAATTACCTTAAATAATAAAATCAGTTCATAAAGTATAATTTGTAATTAGGGGCGAGCTAATAAAAAAGTAAATCAAGCTGAAAATCCTATTAAATCTACTTATTTAAACATTTAATTACATCTAAGAGCTCTGTTCCTTCGCTGCGGTTCTGAAAGTTGTTCACGAATAAAATTAAAAGTTTTTCTGAATATTTAATTCGTTTAAATATTTTGATTACTTTTGCACCAGATCATTATTTAGAATGTTGTCTCGAGATTTATATGTAATTTTACGAAGGTACACGTGTTTCGTAAAACGTCTGAGAATTTCAAGGGGATGCGTAATGCATAGAAAAATTATAGAGAAATTTAACACCCTTTTAAAAAGCATTCATAGCATAATTCCTTGATTATTACATTTGAACGGTTCTATTTAACTCTACTAGAACCACTCTATGCATAATTAAACCAGTTTTATTTAAAAAAAAATTAATAATAAGAATTGGTCATAAATAACTCACCAAAAGTCATTGTGTCGTAGCCAAACGAGGAGGAAAACCTGAAAAGAAGAAAAAATGTAATTTGAAATAATCTTTGTATTAACACAAACACAGGATATAATACTTCTTTACATTGCAAAGAATGGTTTTTATTCTCATATCAAAAAGAAGGAAGTACCTATGTTAACAGGGGGATAAGAATTTCAAGTCATTGCGGAAATACTAGCACAATGAAAGTGCCTCAAGCTTCAGGATAATCAACCCTAATGTCAAAACTTCAATAAACAAATATGCTACCAGCTATAATTTTTTTTTCATTTTCTAAAATTTACATTTTCTGTAATTTGTGTGAAAATTTTTCGCGAGATATTTTAAAAAAAGTCGAAAAGAACCAGTCGTGATTTAAAAAATTTGCTGAACGATCACGAAAAATTATGTTATGCGGAAATGATGAATGTGGTAAGTTATTTTTTAACTTCAAATGTAATGAAAAATTTCCCTAAGACATTTGCAAGTTTTCTTTTACTTTTACGGTACCGGAGCTCTAAGCTAATATTGTTCGTTCTTTCTACTCTTTAAAAGACGTTCAGGTCTTTTAAAATTTGGTGGTCTAAAGAAAAGGTTTTGTTATTTTTAAATTATTTCCATTTAATAGAGGTAGAGCTTGATATATATGGAACTTCAGGATTTGTATTGTCTCATAAAAAAATAACAATAAATTATTGGGAATGCCGAGTATCTTTTTTTGCGGTAGGGAGTACTCTTCTCGCGACGCCTGGAATTTTTGCCTATGTTAGGACTTAGTGACACTGTCTTGATGTTAGGATTAGTCTAGTTCGCGATTTCCCGGTTTGCCCTTGCGGGACTTTTTTTGCATCTACGTTTTTGTTTGTTGCTGTGAGTTGTTATGTGTTGTGATGTTAGGTGGCGGCAGCAGTTTCAGCTTGCCGCTCTAGTTCTTCTTTTTCCTTGGTGGACATAATGGACTTGATCATGTTTGCCACTTCGCACCACTCGTCATCACCTTTTAGCATCACTGATATCAGGCTTTTCGGATTCAGCTTGGCATCGAGTTGTAGTTCGATGGATGCTCTTATTTCGGCCCAATCGTTGCACAGGAAAATGGTGTGCTCGGCTGTGCCACTGGCTGGTCAATAGGTGCAAGTGTCCACTTCTACCTTGCCTATCCTGGCTAGTAGGCGTTAAAACAACCATGGCCAATGAGGGCTTGAGTCAGGTGAAAATTTACCTCGCTGTGTGATTTAGAGATCCACGGTTTGATAGTTGGGATGAGGAGTCTGCTCAAGACTTCCTTGGTAGATACGTTCTATCTCTCCTGCCAAGCCCCTTCCGTTTCAAGCCGATGTTTGGTCTTATCGGAGTGGAGCATACCCTCTCCACCTTTGCCAGCTTTTTCATATGTAGGTACCTGTACTGGCATGGCGCCAACCAATACTGGTAAGCCGTACAGCGGGATCGAGTAGACGCCTGTACACGTCGCTTCATTAATTTCGGGCCTTGCAGATTGGGCATGAGCCTAGACAGAGCGGTGTGTACCGAGAACTTTCGTCATTTGTCATTGTCTTGAGCTCGTTTTGGATTTCAATGCGATAATTCCACATTTTAAAGGCGTCGGGCTTTACCTTCCTTCGTCCTGATGAAAAAACCGCTGCAGTATTCTATAAGACCAGTGTAAGAGCTCTGGTCTGGACCAACGCGGTTATTTGGATGATGGCCTCGTCGACCCTCTGCATGAGAGTTTCTTCTTTTTGGGCTGCCGCCACGAGTGTCAAGTCGTGGTCCAATCCTCCGTCGTACATGACATCCCAAAGTGTTGACCCCAAGACTGACCCATGTGGGACACCACTCGTCACACTATGGTGTCTTTCAGGTTCTCATGGGGTAGCTCATGCTGATGTTTGCTGTTGTGATATTGATGTCTCTTTTTTCCAACTCGGCAACAATGTTCTACCATTGGACCAAGTTGAAAGCGCTGCGAACATCCAGGATGGTCATGCACATAGCTCAGAGCATTGTCATGGCAGCATAGACGGTGAATTTACACTTTCTGAATCCATATTGGTTTCGATTCAGGACAACCACTCTCGTCGAACTGCTCTTCCAAACTTGTTCAATATCAGCCGCCCGTAAAGTTTTCCCGCTGCATCCAGTAGGCAGATGGGTCGATATGAGCTCGGAAGCTCTGGAGGTTTGTTACCCTATTTGAATAGCCACCAGGGCCGCTCTCTTCCATTGTTGTCATTTCGAAATTAGTTGCCAGAGCTAAATTAATTGCAATGACAACTCAAGAACTAACACAACTGTAAGATGTCATTTATGACCCTTTTATAACTCAATACTCAATTAATTGAGAACCAAACTACATTATAAAAATTGCAATGATCAAACTAACATTCCCTAGCATTTCCCAGTTTCTGATATAAGTCTAATAATTGCGTTTTGGGGTCTCCTTGACGCTAGAGCCGTTCCCTCTAGATGTACAGTTGTATCGCACATAGGAAACCTACAGTTTAATGTAGACTCCCGAACAACATCAAATACCGTACCGCACCGTACCTTTGGTCACCTCCATCCATCGTTCGCTGCTCAAACTGAAGGACCAAACGATCATCAGGTTTGCATGGGTAAAGGCTCATTGCGGCATTGAAGGGAACGAGGTTGCAGACCAATGTGCCAAAGATGCGGCTGTTTCACACAGTCGCATGGCATACAACCAGTTCCCTCTTAGCTATGCAAGAAGGGTGATTCGTCTTGAGGCGGCATGTACTTGGGATACCGAGTACAGAAATGCCGTCCAAGGTTCGACCACCCGGCAGCATTTACCTACGCTACATGATGTTCGCTTGTTCCGAAGTGCCGTTGATACCTCCTTTGAAATGACGCAGGTATTGACGGGTCACTCGTTTGCGCGCGAGTATCTATACAGATTCAAGATCAGTCCTGTTGACGTGTGCCCCTGCGATTCAAAAAGTAGGCAGACTCTGCATCATTTATTGTCTTCCTGCCCGAAATACGTCCAACAACGCCATACCTACACTTCACATTGTTCCTTTTTAAATATTTCACCTTTTACAATTTCTGAAATCATATCAAATAAATTCATCACCCAAATTTTTATAACTTTCTGTAAATCAATTATCAACACTCTAAAACAATTTAACACCCCCCCTTAGTCTGTCTAAAATGGATTTATGCCCCACTGATGTTACATAAATAAAAAAAAAACTGTTAAACTAACCAAACCCAGTTCAAATTTAAATTTAAATTAAAATTCAAACAACTTCAAATTTATCTTAAATTTTAATTTTTGTCTTTTACCCGCTGCCGTTGTAATGCTCGTTTGTCTTTCTAGTTATAATTTAATATTTATCCAGTTATTAATTATCATATTTAATTCATCAACATTAATTTCACCAACATTCATCACCACCATTTTAGTTTAATCAATTATTGTTAAGTTTTAAGTTTTTTTATTGTTAAGATTGTATCGAATTGCATGAATATACTCTCTCTCTCTTGAGAGAAAAACAGGAAAAAAAAAACATCAAATATGTAGAATACAATGGTTAGCAGCCATTATTAACACATTAACTATATAAAAGAACCACCTTGCGTATACAGACCCTAAAAAAACATTCTTAAACCCAGTATAACGTTTCGAACTTGAATTAGATCATTACTTCACCCATCCAAAATCATATTGAAACACTTCTAATAGCTGCAAGTTGAGTATCTTTCCAAATTTATAATCAAGGGTGTTTTTAAAACTCATAGTCTTCTTCGATGTCCTCAGTCAGATGACTGGTTTAAAGTAGCTTTCCCATTCCTCTCGGTCGGAAGCCAAACTCTGTATCTTTTGTTAGTTTTCGTTTCCTGCGTCCTTCATTATTTGAGTACCTTAGGCGGGGTCTTCCTCTGATATTCTTGCCTTTGACTTTACCTTCCAAGGTAGTCTTCAGGAACCCCTTCCTTCTCAGTATGTACCCAATCACTTGATGTTTTCTACTGGCTATCTGTTTCCACAACTCTCACCCTTCTCCCATCCGTCGCAAAACTTCTTCATTTGTCGTAATTTCTACCCAGCCAATGGTTCACGTCTTACATCCATACAGCGCTGCACTCCATATGTATTATACCTTATAAAAAGATTTTTTGACTGTATCAGAATTCTGTTAGCTGTTGTTAGTTGCTCTTTGTTATGTATATAATGCTCTATTTTCTTGAACTATTCTGCTTATTATTTCTCTACTGCTTCTTCCATTTATTTTATTTATCTTTATATTGTATCCCATTTGCAGTACCTTGTCCATATCTTCAAGAGACCGTGTCAACCCCGCTTTTAATTCTTCAATAGAAATAAATATGTCGTCCACGTTTTCTGTTTCCTTCCGCATCGGTCTTCCTCTTAAAACGCATTCAAAACTTTATCAGCAGGATTATTCGCTGAGTTATTTGGTTAGGTTAGATTTTGAAATATTTGCCAAGACAACAAAGGTTGCGTATCTTTCCCAAATTATAATCAAAATTTTTCAAAAATAACCAATGCACAGCAAGGTTCTAGTTTTCCTCCGATTGGTCTAACATTATTAATATTTGCTCCCCTTATTATTAACATCTAATAATTCGTTTTTTATATATTTTTATTACACCAAATTGTAATTTATTGGTTCAGTGGTAAGTAATTTTGTTAAAAGACAGCATCTTTATGTTCAAAGGTATGAAATATTATTTTCATGAAAAAGCCTGTAAAACTTCCCCTTAAAAAGATCAAGTCCAGCTTAATCTTGTTTTTCTATCTTGGCAAATCCAATAAAATGCTTAACGCACTGAACTTTAACGAATATTAACGTTATACAAGAGAAAATCATAATTTAAAAAGGGCAAACAAAAAACCACCTTCGTTAATTGGTAACTGAAAGTTTTACAAGTTTTAGCAGACTAATTTGAAAGTAATAATTGCCGTTCGAATAATACAAATGAAATTTTAAAATTATTCTAATTCACGTCGTAACGGAATTTTTATATTTTACAATAAAGAATTAATAAATGCTAATGTTTAGGAAAATAAAGGGATAGAGTTTCATACTTCTATTCAGACGGGTTTTTATATTATGGAATATTAAAGAATTCAAAGCGCGAATGGATTCACGCTACAACTTTTAATTAAAGCTGTAAAAAAACGACAATGCTACAGAAAACTACCAGCTAATATAAAAGTTGCATAAAATATTTTAGTAGTATTTTTCGCGAGATGAGTTGGTTGTTTATAAAAAATTATGTTTGTCAGTTTCGCAGGCCATTCAATGGAGGTAATTTAATAATGCATTATAAATCTCCACATCTTAGCGGTTCCCTACGGCAACCCCACAGAGAAAGCTGTTGTTTTAACATCTCGACTCGCTTCAACCACAGAATGATGAAGGTGTTTACACGAGTCCATCACCGAGGGGTCGATGATTAGTAAGTGGTTGATTATAATGAATGCCCTAGGCGTCCTCTTGGGACGCTCCGCTAGAGGAAAACCGCGAGTCGGACGCCGACTACTGCGTCTAATTTCATAATTACGCCGCATTAATATCTTAAGATGTTACTTAGGATACGGTAATCTTGGGATCAAAACTCAATTGCTATTGTCGAAAAGCTAAAACACAAGTAGGCTACGCTGCTGCTGCTGCTGGCACGGGCTTGTATATTTAATTAAGATTCGAGTGAGTCAAAATTTCGTAGATATTTGCATTAACGATGCTACTGTAACAAATTTGATCGAAGAGAAGCGATGATGGGTTTCTGAAGATGAGTACATTATCCCTACTTAATGAATCAAGGGCAGCACAAACGCGTATGGGGTTCTAAGAACCCTTTCAAGAGAATCTCATTTGGATTTACTAATTGTACATATAATTGGGAGATATTTCATTAATTGTAAAAACTCAACATGCCGCTTCGTATCTTGCCTAGGTTTCATTAAAAATTATTAATATCATTGTGGTTTTATGTCGTAGATTACAATAGAAAATTTAATAAAACTTCAAATTACACTCACATTGTTAACGTTGTCTATTTTCTTTTGTGGACGTCGTAAACAAAATAAAATTAGATACGGTGCAACCACAAAAACGCGGTCATCGCGACGATCTAAATTAGTGCAAACGGCAGGGGTTGCACCGTATCCACAAATTTATTATATTTAATTTTCTATTTTTGGAAAGCTTTCAAATTGCTTTTGTTTCGATATATTCGAGGATGCGAGCAGTATTGAATAAAGTGAAGAACGATAAAAATATACAATTCATAACGGGAAAAAAGTATGTGGAAAGGAGACAATATGCGATGTATTATATTGAAAATATAAAATAGAGAAATAAAAAAAATCGCAATAAGAAACACTTGTAGGATGTTAAAACAGCAATAAAACTGATGCAGATGGGCCTATCGAATAGTTCCAGAAAGTGTGGATTGAATAATTTTGACAACGATATAGAAATGTCAGTGTCAGCAACCCCCGCGATTGCGTTCGGTCCCTTTAGCCGATGCAGCATCGCGACGCTTTACGTCATTGCACCACTGCAGCAGTTTCACTGCAGAATCAACGGTAACTCTTAAGAATATTTCACTTTACTAACGTTAGAATGGCTTTCCTTACAATAACTTTAAATAGCGCGGCAATAAAATAAATTAACATAATTTAACCGAATAATTTTCACTTTAAAGATGGGATATTCATGATTGATCAAACAAGTATGAATACTGCGATTCTTAATTGCAGAATTAACAGTCGAAATGTATCGATAAATTAAATAAACTATAATAATATACATCCGGAATTAGTTCTACGGTTAAGCCGAAGACTTTCAGCCTTCTTCTTCAGGGTTATTGTCATTTACTCCTGAATCCACAGCCTTTTTCTCTCACCACACTCTCCTCCGCGCTAATGTTGAGCATGGAGGAGCTACAGTTTAACGATATAAAAAAAGTAAAGCAAGCAGTTTATTACGTAGACCGTCAAGAAAGGAGCTCGCTATTGTTTCGCATGACAGGTCGATACAAAATCGGTTCTTTTTATAACCCAAATAATTTCCTATGAGCGTTTTGTTATTATTTTCGTGTACATCTCACTTTTAACATTCAACTTACTACCTCTTCGTGCCCGTTCTACCTTTTCGCGCAGATGTATTTGTTTTTAGTTTTTTTTTTAATAATTAAATACAGGTAAAGTGAACGATGAAATTCAGAGGTGAAAATTTTTTTTACAATTAAAACATTTCTTTGATGATTGGTATAAACAACTTAAGTCAATAATTGCCGTTTCTGGGTTATTGTAGTATAATAATTATGAGAATAAAAGTTCTCGGCTCTAGCCAGTATGTATTTAAAATACAAGAATATCGCACAACCCAATTTGAAATGTGAACTGGAGTTTCGAACTTATTAGTTCTCATCAGCACAATTTACAAAAGGATTGTATGAGCGCATTACGGCTATTCTGCCATCAACGAGCAAAGTAAGTGAATACTTACAAAATTGTATAATTTCTAATTTTTAATTTAAATTTCTAATGGTATAAAGAACTTATATCAAATCACAAAAATAAGAGTGCGAGAGTGAAAATATTATAAACTTTTTTCGAAATTTATCTTTTTTCTTCTACTGTAAACTTGTGTTTTTTGACTTAAGTTCTTTATACCAAACATCAAAGATTTATTGATAAGTAAGTTTCAAGGATTAATAAGATCAAGGATTGAGCCAATCTCGTGCAGTTTTTGGGAGGATAAGCAGAATACTATGCTGTAGAGAGTTGGGGTTGCCTTTAAGAGTTCGTCTTCTGAGGTGCTACGTGTTTTCTACCCTTCTGTACGGTGTGGAGGCCTGGAACATTAACAGCAGGGAAATGAAACGTCTTGAAGCTTTTGAGATGTGGTCCTATATGCGGATGCTAAAGGTTCCGTGGACAGAGAAAGTTCGAAACTCTGAGATACTCTCACGTTTGCAGAAGGACACCGAGATTGTGGTCACAATTAATAAAAGGAAGTTGCAATAGTTTGGACATGTGATGAGAGGCAAAAAATATCGGCTGCTGCAAAACATAATGCAGGGAAAGACAGCGGGTAGACGAGCTCCGGGTCGAAGGAAGACATCCTGGTTGAGGAATCTTCGAGTCTGGTATGATGTTGTGGGATTTTTCGTTTCTCCCCGCCCCTAATGAGAGGGTGGCTAACGAGAAAGAAAGATTCCCTCCACGTGAAGTGATGCACTCCACTTTACAACGTGGTGAGCCCTGATCGAAATTAAGCTATCTCTATGTTGGTAATAACGTCGGTATGCGAGAGCCGCAGGTTCCGATTGCGAACTTATTCTTGAAAGCTTTCCAAAAGAATACCCTTCTATAAGGGAAATAAAAAACGGTAATACAGTTAACAATTTAATGACACACAAAATCGTAAAGTCAACAATATTGACAACGGGTAGACAAGCAATCAAGTGATACGAGTACAACAGTAAATACAAAAATGTACGAATCCCTTAAGGGGATCCGTCAACAAAAACAAATAGCGTGTACTGGATCTGCTGCCGGAAAACCAAAGCGTCGCCTCGAGAAGGCAAAAAAATGAAGGTGGCAAAAGCAACACACACCTTCTATAGAATTAATAAAAAAATCTCGCAAGAACAAACAATCTCTAAACAGTGAAAATGTAACGTGACTTACCCGGCCGAGAGAGACGACGAAAACACTCCACCGCTTGAGATGTCCACGAGAAACTGGATTTGACTGGCTGACTCGAAACCACTTCCGGCCACCCGGCTGACAGATCACGCTTTCCTTGAATGGTTCTTCTCGAGCGACTCCGATGCTTCGCTGTATGTTTGGTCGGAGAGCTGAGACAGGTAGAAATGGTGTCAGCAACGCAACCAGAGAACGAGTTGAACCCCCAATTGAGTTGACCAATAGTATTCGAAAATAGCGGTTTCCACGAAACCTCGGGCGGTAGACTTGTATTGTACGGTCAACACGACGATCGTAAACGTGTAACAGGTGATTAGGACGTAATTGAGACGGACACAACTTAATAAAGACTACGGATTCAACAAACAAAATTTGGTGCAGCTTAACTTCTCGCGAGAATTTGAGGTTACACCCAAAAAGATATGACAGGTCGAACAATTCTACCAACTTTGGTAAAACAAAAACTCCAAGGTTTAGGCGTGCGCACTGGTAACAACTCGACGTAAAAATGTGTTTGATAACGCGCTTTGATCCAAAAAATTGCAACGCAGAAATCTTGCAATTTCGCTGCAGCGCGCAAAAATCTTCGCACCCAGAATCACTTTCGCAACTTGCTAAAATGACCCTCGAATTCCAGAACCAGCAAAACGATTAAATCTTCAACTTGTATGAATACACACACCAACGGAACGTCCTTTCTCGCGAGAGCCACACCAAAAAGTGAAGTCGGAAATTTCCCCTACCACAAGGCGGACAATCCTCGAACCTCCGCGCTGGCATCGAGGTCATGTAGGTCGTGTCTCATGTCACGCCAAACGGCAAAGTAGCGGGCAGTGCAAGGGTTGACGTTGACGAATAAAAATTCGTCACAATGTGAACTCCAGCACACTGTTTAGACTGGCGTTTGACAAGATAAAAATAGCAATGATGGTGACCAACGTTCTGAAAGGACATGGTACTTGAAGAAGAAGAAGTTTCTTACATAATATGTACAATTTGTTGATTTTTGTACAATTATGGATATAGGGAACTTATGCCCTTTCTACCACATTTAATTAAGTAGTGTTTGCATGAAAAGTGAGATGGAAGTTTTTTTGTTTCAGGAAAAATTAAAAACCACACACACCGACAACAGAATGCGTGACGTAGTGCCATGCAAATCGACTGCGAGCTTCTGATAGGTTCAGCTCTAGAAAATTGACAATTGTCAATCAACTTCAAGGGTTGTTTTTGAGATGTTATACCGGGTGGTTTAATATAAGTATATACCTAAATTTTAATTATTGTTAAAAATGCAAGAAGAAATTCAACGGTTCTTAAGAAATACGACGTGCATTGAAAAAATAATCACTTCCAAATTGCAAATAAAATCTATCAAAGTAATTTCTCAGCGATTATTTTTCCAAGACAAAAAAACGACATATCTGAATTCTGTGAAAAATTAAGCAATACGATGTGGAAGGCGAAATTGGCTAAAAGTATCGATATTTTTCAGAAGCTGAGTTTCCTAAATTTTGTATGTAATCAAAAAGAAAATATTTATAATTTAGGCTAACAACAAAATTATTGAGATTTCAAAAAATTAAATTCGAATTTTGGGCATTGATTTTCAATCTTTCAAATCGATTTGGGCAATTTTCAAAAGTGTGTTCAATTGCGAATCGAGGAAGCCGATCTATTATTATTTAATAAATTTGGAAGAGGGGTTAGTAGAGGGGCTATGCAGGAACTTTGGATCACTTCGAAGCAGAAATATTTATATGCAGTTTAAGCCACGGATTTTAATACATTCTCATAATATTATAGTGATTTTTGCGACTGATCAACTTGTTGATCCGTGGAATTATTACCAAATATGTAATTGGTATTAACTCTTTAATTAGCTTAATGAATTTGTTGAACACCATTTTAATCCATGAATAGTAAGATAGATGGTTGAGAACCACTGCACTACAGTGTTCATACAATGGAATCAAACCAATGTCGTTGCAGATATCAACATTTTCTACTAATTATTGTAAGTATCAAGTTACAAATTGGGTTATATTATAACATTTCAAATCTGATAATATAATGCATAATATGATTAAGGATTGTGTACCTTAATAAAACAGATATACGCGCATTCGCTAAACATAAAACCGCAATGAACAAGGGATGGCCTCGCAGAACAGTTATACGCATAATTTACAGATCTGAGTCATGTGGATCTTCAGGAGCAGAATTCTAAGTTTCTCTTGTAGCGGTCGTAAAATTAGTAAACAAATATGTATAGCAGATCTACGCAACATAAAACCAAATGCCGCAGTAGCGTATCATCAGCTAGTACGCTAGGGTTCGTATCCAGATCGAGGAGATATCTTTCAGTACATTCTAGTTAAAATTTGAAGTGCAAGACCGTGATGCATAATTGATAACCTATAAATACAATAGCATGTTCTAACTTTTCTAATTATTATGGCAACAGATTAAAGAATACCGAACGTTATTAAATAAATAGATTTGAAAGTAATAATAAATAGACAATGAAATTTTGTAAACTTTTATAACGATAAATGGTGCTGTCAAAGAAATTTTTAAACAATATTTTAAACTACATACTGAGCAAAGAAGACGTATAACTCTGGATATAAAAGTCAATTTTCAATTACAGTGATTATTGAACCAACTTCGACAGCGAAAAAAGATTACGTTTTAAAAAAATTATACATTGGAAAAGCTCGCCGAAAATGGTAGTTTCATTGGTACGAAGGAAATTTGAAATGATTTTTGTGGAAAAGAAACAATTTATTTAAATTTCACATTTTGAGATAACGTCGAACTGACATTCAATTATTGGGTGTATTCGGGTCGAATACCACTTAATAATAAGACATAATTATTTTTTAATAGCGTTCGACCAAATGACAGGTAATATAAGCACAATAAACAATCGAACAAATTATATTAATGGGTCTACAAAATAACTTTCGATAACTAATTGTGGTAATAAATTTTGCTAGAAGCTCGAAATAGACTCAAACAATTTGATAAAAGTTGTCTGTTCGTGTTATTTACCGAAAAGCGACAAAAAATATAATAAACCCTTTTTATTTCGTTTTTGTAATTTTCAATATAGACAAATCATTAAATTATTAGAGTATTTGTGTTGGTTTTTGTCAAAGTTTAGTAATTGCGATGTCGACCATTAATTTATATTTGGCTTTTGCGTCTTCCGCACGAGCAACCTCCAAAGCTGCATCTTCATCTTCAGATGTGGATAGCAATTTAATTACGATCTATATGTTATAATTATGGGAATTTATAAAGATTTGCTCGTCCGTGTTCGTTATTAAACCACCCGGGATCTTCTTCCCTTATTGCCGCTCTGTTTGATGTTTATTGCCGCATTTACTAATATGAGCGAAACACACGCCAAAATTGCTTTTACAACCGCATTAAATCGCTTATAATTTATTATGTAACTCAACATTTTTTAAATATATAAAATTATGCTACGCACACACACACACATACTAAATATGAAACAATTTATTTTAATCAATAAATCTAATTTATCGCTCGACCGACTACAAATTCACAGGACAATCGCACATTTGCTTTTGTCCATCGCTGACTATACCGAATTCGTCAAAGGGTTGGCAAATATTCGCTACACGTCCCTAACACAATTAATTTAAACTTTATTAAGTTGTTTTCAAATGCGAAAGAGCACTATTATTGATGGGGGTTCTCCTCCAAACAGTCACGATAAAATAATTATCAATTAAAACACGTCATTTATTTTATTAAAATTATAATCATTTAAAATACGGCTAACCCTCTCGACACTGGCCCGAAGGCCAGTAGGTAAGTTAGCTATCTCCGAGCAAGTTGCGCAACTTAAGTTTCCTTTTACATAAAATAAATTTTATCGGTCAGGTTTTATTTACTGCAGACGAAGTAGTATGCGATGTCACATTTTATTTCTTCAGCTGACCACTGACTTCTCTTTCAAGTCGGTGATTGTTTTATCTCACTTCTGAGCTCCTCTAAATCCGCCACGCTGTCGTATCCTTTTAAATTTCTTTATTATTATTCTCGAAACTATTTTCAAGTCACAGTGATGCGGTTACTTTAGTTGCCAAAAAATGTTATTTGAAATAAAATGAAATTCTAAGTATCAAGTTACTAGCGTTTGCAGGAGGTGAAATGGAAATTCATGCATATTTCATAATACGAGTATTGAAGCGTTTGAGCATTGTTATAAATGTAAATGTCTATTTTCCATTTGCAATTCTAACATTTAAAACAGGTAGTACTACCAACACAATAAAAAAAGCATTAAGAATTCTCATTTTGCGGACCCGAAAGACAATCGAGCATCACAAAAGACAATTCAAATTACGGCATCCTTCTCTTGGTCTTTGATCAACTGTAATGTTGTTACACTAACTTGGCGAATATGTTTGAAACACAAAAGGAAATGTTGGAATTTTTTCGCTCCAATGATAACTTTTCAATTTTACAAATAATACGAGCTCCGAGCAATTAGTTTGAACAAGCCTTAAGTTTTATATTTGGATATGAATTTATGAAGATGAGGGTCGAAACTCGAAACCGAAAGCATTTGTAATTATTTGCTCAAAGAACGCGGAACGAGAATACGATTGAGTTAAAAGTAAACACAAAATGCGAACCGTTAAAATAAGAAGAGGTGAGTAAATAACGGCGGTCATCGGTTAAGTAATTGGGTCTTGCTTGGCCACACACACATATACACGCGCGCTTTCATAAGTCTACGAAGGATTATTAAGGAGCCACTATTTACTTCAGCCCTCGAAACAATTTTCCCGACCCCCTAATGCACGGAACTTCCAATTTATTAAGAATTTCCTCTTAAAATCAGTCAACACACTTGAGGGATTCCCATTCTGTAATTTGATTTAAGGCAAACAATTATCGCGCATTTTTTTCAATTAAAACAATTTTCAGGAAACCAATCCATTTACGAAAGAATGGGATATTTTGTTTAAGTGTGTGTGGACCTAAGATTTCAATATACTTAAAAGCTGTTTAGAATTGAAATTTAGAAAATAGCCGCCGAGGTAGACATAAATTTCATTCACTTTGTATAATGCGCTATTATTAAAAATTTTTTGGGTAGGTATTACATAACCGACATGTTTAAATATTTATGAAGAATATAAAAGAAAACCTTTTTAAGGTTTTCGATGTAAAATTGAAGAGATTTTTATTTAAGAAAAAACACTGAAATAAACAGTGGCGTTCCTATACGCCATAGCGATTTTCAACCGCTGAAGTTTATGGTATAAATTTCATACTACTTAAAAAACTGATTGTGTACCTTGACAAATTCATCACCGTGCCCAGTGTGCTGTAAGTTGAAAATCGCTACTTATAAGCTCATTCGTGACCCAAGAAAGCCATTGTAACCATGTCGTTCTTAATTTTATTCTTTGTGGCTATGGTTCACTAAATTAGATAAGTTTACTGTAGATTGACCTGACATGCGAATGAAGTAAAGTAACAAAATAGCTGTGTAAACACCGCAGGGCGCAGCGAATGGATTAGAATTAGAGAGAACAGAATAATGCTTATGAATTTCTAAGGTTGATTTCAAACCAAATTTTATTAATTACAAAATTGAGCACCCCGAAGCTTTACATCATTGAGTAGAAATTTTGTGCACGTACAAATTAAAGTTGAAGAGATTTTTTATAAATAAATTAAAATTGACAGTGGCGTTCCAATCTTCAATGAAAAAGTTACTAGGTCTACTTGCCTCTTCATCTTATTTAAACTTTGACGTTCGGTACTGACTTTAAACTGTAAGTCTTTCATACTCCATCTTAACTCTGACGAGAGTAGATAATAGAGTAGAGACAGTCGACAGTAGAGACAAAGCATTAGAAACTTCACACGGAATTATCCATAAAGCCATTTATGATCAAAAATATACTTTCCATAATTGAAAATGATGCAAATCCTAAGGAGGTGTTAGGCTATGATGTTACAGCACAAGGGCAAGAAAAATGCTCGAGTTTCAGTTTCAGTTACATAAAAACGTTATGATATAAAAAAAATCAAGGTTGCAGAGATTCGCAGTTAACATCAAGGGAAACTATAGCGAGCTTAGATGCCTCGATGCCTCCACCACCACGTATAAAATTCAACGCACTCACTAGTACCGACTGCTGTGTTGGATATTGCACAAGGACAACTGTATGAGTGAATACAGGTCGTTCGTGCAGTTTGTTTAGTCGTTTATACATAAAGTAACAAGCTCTTACACGATTCGTCGTAAACCGGTTTCAATGTATCTGAGTGGAATAATCGATTGGACAGGTTCCCTAGGGATTGCAGCGGAAAATGTGTAGGGACGTCGCATGTGAGTTACGAGGCCGTACACGTGTTGCTCGGAGCAACGTGCGATGAAATTTAAATAAGAAATTTTTTCCAGTAATTTAGACTTTATGCGCCCCAATGAGTCTAACTTTGATGAATAATCAAGGCAAGAACCACTCGGGAAGGTAAAAATATTCGAACATTTACGTCGGCCTCATGCAATACCCTTCCCGAAACCTGTCTTCCAGTATTTTACTTTCCCTCGCGCTTTTACACCTGAGTACAGCTCTGTACAGTTGTAGGAACAATCAACGCATACATATAAATATTATAGCGGTTTTAATCTAAAATTCTACGATTTATCAGGAATGCCTCTCCTGCACTACCCTAATGAAATTCTCACTGTTTTCTGTATAATAAATTGCATAATGAAATACAATCATTAGTATTCTTCTAGAGTTCTTGCCGAATCTTGGTTTAAATTCCTACGAAGAGTAAAAGGATGTACAAGACAGGATAGAATTAGAAATAGCTACAATGTCATTGAAAATATTCAGGAATACCGAATGAAATGGAAAGAACATGTGGAAAGAATGAACGACGAAAGAATTCCGAAACAAATTCTAAACTACAAACTACATGGACAAAGAAATATCGGGCGTCCACCCAAAATATGGAAAGACATGAAGTCGGAACAGGCTATCCAAAGCCTAATCCATGAAGTGTAGAAGAAGAACTATTCTTTCAGATGATCTCAATCCATCCTCTGTATACTTGACATTCCAAAATTCCAAAATCTAAATAATTCTTAGGTTATTCAGCACACGCAGTTGAATCAGCCTTTGACCTCTACTTTTCACAGATGTGAAAACCGGATCCACGTCTTTACGCCTAAAACTTTTACGCCTAACACACTTACGCCTAAGTCAATACGCCTAATCCTTTACGCCTAAAGGAATTTATGCCTAATGGTTTTAATGCCTAAAACCGACTACGCCTAAAACTTGAACGCCTAACGCAATTACGCCTAATCCTTTATACGCCTAAAACATTTACGCCTAATGCTTAAAATTTTCTAAAAATCGTACAAACATAAAAAAAATGTAAAATCTCATATTATTATAGTTATTCTGATTGAGATTTATAGTAAAAGTTTATTAATACGATAGTACAAGCCCTTACTTCTAAAAAATTTATACTTAATCAATTTTTTAATGTTTACCAGTTGATACTTATTTTCATAGTTTATTATTTTTTCAATAATTCACAATAATTAATTAATCGTAATAATAATTTATTTACAAGCAAAAAAGTACAAATGTTAAACAGCTTGAAGCTCAAAGTTGTGCGCGATGCCTCGAAGATAAACGTCGATTTCGAAGTTCAATGGACCTAGACCATCCCCATAGGACTCTACGATTCTCTTGATGTTGGCAGCGGTTGTTCGGTAGCGCACACGACCTGTTGGAGGTTCCAATCCTGCCACGTACTGCTCAATTTTCAATTCGTTTGCACTCTGTTCCATTTTTAACACCTCTATAAATTTCCAAATAGAGGGATGGCATGCACTCAATAAAGAATGAAAACTCCGGTGCCATCCTTCAACCGAGTTGTTTGTCTTGGGGAGGTCATTCAAACTGGCCTCGTAACAGTTCCAGAGTTGGATGGAACCAATCTTGGGTTTTTTCGGGTTCCGTTGTTACGAAGCCGGCCAATCCAGTTATCCTCAAAATATTCAAGAAAAGGATCCAGAATATCTCCATTATCAACATAAAATGGAGATTCAGTTAATTGCACGAATGCCATAACTACATCATCGGGAGGGACGAAAGCAAGTGCAGCCAACTTTCTTACATGAAGAGAAAAATCTGGGTTCTCCACATCGGCATATTTTTCTCTGAGATCAGGTATTGACGCAATTTTTCGCCACAAACTTTGACTAAAGTGGAAGAAACAACCCCTGTTCTGTGAATTAGGAAACACGTGTTGAAAAGCGTTAATCTGAGCCTTCTCGAAATCTGTCATGATGGAAGTTGGAGCAAGGTTTGGTTTTATATTCTTTAGTGCCTCAAGAACTCGGACGTAGGTCTGCTGTCGCTTATTTGGCAAGAGACAGAACACAGAAGGAATCACATTGTGGTACTTGACACCATGAATTGTGAAAAGTTGCTCAAATAATGGCGGCACAGTCTTGAAAGTACCATCAGCGTACCAATGGCTACAATTTGCCATCAAATCTAAAACCAATTGAGTACCGAATATTAAAATGCGATCTTCTTCAGGTCCACTGTCAAAAATAAGGAACTTCTGAATGGTTCCATTCGAATTAAATTTGGTGACATAATCTGGAATTTCAAGTTCCGTAAGGTTCGAAGGTGTTGGAAGTGCAGCCCCAGCCACTTGACGCGCTCTTTGAATGTTGCGCTTCAACCGATCTTTCGAAGGAAGTGCGGCTTTTACCGCAGCTGGAAGTCCAATACTGGTTGCGACAATAATCTGGTGAGGTGTGTCTTGACTGTCCCGAGCTTTATCCTTGATTTCTGCCAGGACTTGCCGGGTTTTGACCTCCGCTGCCCGTGGTACGTGGTTGTGCTCTTCAGCACTCTCATAAACGATTAATTCACCTTTTGTGTGAACAACGGCTAGACATTTACTTTTGTTGTATTCTACACATTTCCAAAAAATTTTATCGTTAACATTCCTGTTTTTGGTATACACGAAGCTTTTGTGTAGTAATTGATCATTCCCTTTTCGACTTTTGATAAACATAAGAACCATTTTTTTAAATTTAATCAGGGCTAGGAATGAGTTACTTTTATTACTAAAAGTTATGTAGGTCTTATATAGCAACCAAGTTTTGAACATAATATAAACAATAGCCAAAATTCCATCAAAATCGGAGCAGTGGTTTTATGTTTGTACGATTTTTAGATAATTTTAAGCATTAGGCGTAAATGTTTTAGGCGTAATTGCGTTAGGCGTTCAAGTTTTAGGCGTAGTCGGTTTTAGGCATTAAAACCATCAGGCATAAATTCCTTTAGGCGTAAAGGATTAGGCGTATTGACTTAGGCGTAAGTATGTTAGGCGTAAAAGTTTTAGGCGTAAGTACGTGATACCGTGAAAACCTCCTTGAAAAGAACTTCAAAACCAAAGGTCATGTGTGGATACTCCTGACGACTATGGACCATTGTAGCCCTAATTATGAATTCTACGAACGCCACTGAAACAAACTGCGGTTCACAACACAGTAACTGTATTTCCGATTGATAAAATGAGCGTGAAAGAAACTGTCTATGACGTCGTTGAAAGATTTCCAAACGAAACATTTTAGGTGAAAATTTAATTCGTCCATTAACCAATTATTTAAATTTCGAGGTAATCCATTTCGAGTACCAATTATAAGGAAACATTTAATAAATATTTCTTTACAAATGGAAAGTACGCCTTATTAATTGCTCGACGACCCTCGAAAAACAAAAGAAAAATTAAGTCAGAAGAAATAATTTTAAAAGAAATTCGGGAATCAGCTTAATATTGTGAAGAGAAAAACGATTTAATTTTACAAATGAATGCCTCCTTATAATTCTTGCGATAATTAAATCAGTTTTATTTATGAAACAAGTTTTAGGGAAGCATTTTAAAATGCTAAACATAATGCTTATTTTCTTAAACACACTCCAGATGAGTCTTTACATTAGCATCTGCATATCTAGCGATTTAAACAAAGAAAATTTAAGGGGTCCACCCCTATTATGAATGTGAAACATTAAATACGAAAACTACAACTCATTTACATCAAAATTTTACTATAAAGGGGTCATACAGAACGAAGAAAGAAATAATTTCTTTATTTCTTTTCATTTGGAGATGTCGATGATTATCGAGCCATCTTCATGTTAAAAAAAACAATTTTTATTACGCAAACTATGCAGGATATAAATACATAATAAATTTTGTTAAATTAAATGAAATAAAAATATAAAGTTTATTATATAAAAATGCTTGTATTTGATTTTAAATTTAAGAGTTAACGAATAAATTCACTTAATAATTAAAAGTTTCACAAGTAGTTTAAGCACAACTTGGATGTTTTCTTTGAAAAAGTTTTCATAAACTTTTGAGTAAAAGCCATTCGTGTATTTTAAATTAGTTTATTTTAATTTTGAAAAGCAAAAATAAATTTTATTTTAGCAAATCTTCTGTAGGAGGTAGGTACTTATTATTATATTGACATTCGGTTTATGTAATTCGTAATAACATCGTCCAATTAATTAAAGTGAATTAAGCATAAATTTAACTGGATCTAAATTTTTTGAATTATTTTTATTAGAAAAACGTAGGTAATGACAAATTAAATTATGTAAACACAGACTCTCATTTAAGTCCTAATTGCTGTCTCGTTTAAATGTTAAGTTCAGCAGCGATGGAAAGATTTGGAGTTTTTATTGTTCCGGCTGCAATTTTTCATTAAAAATAGAGAAAATGACGGACCGACGGTTAATGATACTGCGTCGGTGGCGTAGAATCGAAAAACTTGATTTTCGAGTGAAATACATAAATTTCGTATGTTCGTTTGGTAATAAAAACGATCTGTTTATTTATAAATCGGTCGTTATTCAATACAAAGGATCTATTTCTATAAGTTGGGTGCTTAAGAGACATAAATGTGAAAAATGTGACAGAATAGATAGGAAAACATAAATTTTACACGTAATATCGATAAATCGTCGACGGCAATAAGGCATCAATGAGGTAACGTTATTATTCCAGTTGTAAGATGTTAACTTTTTGAACGACCGCCCTCTCGGACGTATATCATGTTTAGTGGTTATTCGCGTTATCCTGTGGCAATCGAAAAAGACATCCGTCTTAAGAAAAGTATTAAATGAACAGGGAGCAATTTATGCATCCTAATAAGCCCATCTTATTGAGTGTGTACGTTAGCTCGAAACTCGAGCTTCCTTACGAGGATAAGCCTAACGTGAACGAGGATTTTCTTCAAACAACGCGGAATTATTTTTCTGATATTCGGGATTTAACGTCAAAAAGCTTTAACAACATGTTGATCTCCTTCGGGAAAATGCAAAATAACGACGTCTATATGTCGCCAAAGGCGGGATTTGACCCAAGTTATAGAGTAGCGAGCAAAGCATTGAAAATTGCCGATTATAGGGAAACTAAGCGCTCTATAAATATGTTAGGGCCGTTAGAAAATTGCAACGGCTATGATAATGACGACGCTTTTCATACAACGAACTTAACTTCATAATTTATATTCATATCCAGAGGAAGATGTAATGAATATTTAATGGTGTATTTTTTACCATAAACACCCCAACTCGACAAACTTTACTAATAAGTAACCACAATTTGAGTTTGCATAATTAAAGACCAACTTTAAAGAGATTTTTTAAATCCCACAGTATGGTACTCGGCAATTTTTGCTTTTATGTGACTTTTGTTCGGAAAGCTTTTAATTTTAATCTCGACAGCCTAAGTAAACAAATGGCATGATCCTGATACATCATTTATTATGTCTAATGGAACCTACTGGTAAAGAAGACGGAAAAAATCTGTAATATTGATACAACTTCATTAATTTACTTTACGTAGTCTCCTTATAACTTGAAGGCAAGAAAAAATCTTTCAGAAATAAAGTCAAAGTATAAGAGGATTAGTTGATCCGCAAAAGTAAAAGAAAATAATCAAAAGGGGATTTTCTTACAAGGGGCGATCATTAATTAGACGTGTGGCTGATTGAAGCGGCCCCGTACTCTTGACATATTTTCAACACCATTCGTAATTAAAGCCCTTAACTTTTCCACTATACACAACATGCGAAAAAATCTCCAAGTATTTTTTCTAATGGCAATAAATATGATATCTTGAGCTTCTGACAAATTGTAACGGCGTAAAGGTTCGACGGCGTGGAACCAACTATTGCAAACGATAACTCCTTAGGAGCACGTCGCCCTTATAATTGGCTAATTAATTTTCCCAAATGAACTGCTGTGACCGGCAGAGTCTCCAGACTAAGACAAAGAACAACCGGCCCTTGTGTTTTTGCAGTTATCATAAATCGGACTTATGGCTTTTCTAACGTTTACTACAAAAAATATTTGCATTGTCTTTCGGGGGTAAAATCGCGCGAGATTAAAGGTTACAGGATTTATAAGCAAAGGCAAAAAATTATTTTACGACTTTCAAGTGCACAAATGAAAAATAATTAATTGCACTTTCACCCACCCCTCCGACACACAAAATATTTAATTTACGCATTCGCGTCAAAGTAAACGTCCAAACTTTTTGATTTTCTCAAATTTTAAAAATCCATTTAACGTAATAAAAAATTTAGTGAAACTTTTTATTTCGCGTTTACTTTTTAAACCCTTCGCTGTAATTTCCGTTTATTCAAAATAAGATGGTAGAATAAATAATGCAGCACACAAAAATTCCATCTGAAAATTTATAAGTCTGACTGGAAATCCTCTAAGCATGAACTGTTAAAAATGATGTTGGAAACTTCTCGTATCAATCTTTTATTGGAAAACACGTTACAGAACATGATGCATTTGACGTTTCAGTTTATTCGATGTGAGAAAATAAAAGTACTAATGGGATACAATTTATGAGCACTGATTAATTTTTTCAAAGTTTATACACTAAATTAATTACAGATTTTATTTTAATCTGAAGAAATACGTCGACTTGGAAAACTCGTCGTTCGACACCTTCCTGAAGAAAATTATAAATTTATGAAAGTTTTATACGAAAGCACTTAAATTCTTTTAAAAAATAATTTTATTAGAACCAAAGTAAGAACAGAATTTATTAAATTATTAAATACTGTTCGTGTTAATCTCTTGTTTAGGTCAGAAAGGGAATTGGGGGCTCCCCAAAACTTGCTCCCTTGACTTCTTCACATTCTCTACATCGTAATTAAAAGTTTTTCATTACATTCGTGCAGAATGAAATTTTTTATATGCTCCCTGAAGGGGGGACTTTTGACTTTTCGAAAACACATTACTTTCTGAGGTCACTCCTTTCACTCACCCTCATAATTTTTAACAAATTCCGGTTTTTAGCAGTGTTTAAACTCTTGACGTTACGTATTTTTGATTTCCAACAATAAATTTAATTCAAAGTTCTGCAAGGCTAGAAGCATTTTTAAAAACAGTTCCGTAATTACTCCGAGCTGATAGTTGTAAAATAATAGAAGGTCTCCCCTCCCTCGCATCGGCGCATTGTAGATGATGAAGTGGTAAAATTTTCCAAAATTTTGGAAACTACACTTGCATTTTCGACTCCGGGTACAATCAAAAATGTATTGACCATCTCTGTGCTTTGAAGGGCATGTAAAGCCGTCGATATCCCTGTCTTAATGATTTGCCATCATAACGATAAAAAAACAAGGTACAGGCACATCGAAGGCTAGCCTAGTAAGCTGTCTCAGATGTGAAAACCAATGCTCATAGAACTATGTAATTAAATAAAGTTTTATAAGACATTCTTTTTCTACTCTTATTAAGAAGTCTTCTTCTTAATATAGGTCTAGGACCTGTCCTTTTATCAATTTATGTGTTAGTTCTATGAGCATTTTTTGGTTTTTACATCTCAAGTAGCTTGCTAGGCTTGCCTTTCGATGTGCCTGCACCCTGCTTTTTAATTTTTATGATGGCAAATCATTAACGCTCCGAAGCATGGAAGACAGTCAAGAAATTTTAGACTGTACCGTGACTGTACCCGAAGGCGAACCGCGGAGACCTACGTTAGCAATTGATAACTTAATATTTGGTTCCTTTACGGAACTTTATGAAATTTTGTATAAATATTCTTTGTGAACGCATGCAACTCTTACGATTTAAATATTATGAGAATATTGTACAATCGGTTAATTCAACTCACCATGAACCCAGTCAAAACAGGGCAAAACTAAAATGCAAAAATGCTTCCATAGATTATAAAAATTCTTCTTCCAGATAGTGCGCTTCATATTTATTAACAATTTTTCCATTTCCTTTCTGGTGTTTCCGAAGGTACCATCGATACCATCACAATTCATGTTTTAAATTTAACGGTATGCTTGTACTCCTGAAACAGAAGGAATAGCAATTAGTAATATTTAAAATAACCTTAAAACTAAAGTAAAAGAAAAACAAGTTAAAATTGTTCGTTTGGCTGGTGTAATAAAATTATTCGATATTTTTCAACATCGAAAGTGCATTAAGAATAAAGAGAAACGTGAACAATAAAACAGACAATAAATATGAGTTTAGATAATTATAGAATCTATAGAAATAAAAACGTTAAAAACAAATTTCCTATCATGGATAATAAATAATTGCAAATGGTCCGTTGAGAATGTAAAAATTTTCCGAACAACTGGAGATAAACTAAGCTTTAAGTAAGTGATTGCGAAGCTACTGTCGTAAAAACCATGCAGTTAAAAGAGAAAAAGAAAAAGAAAACTGTTCTCTACAGCAATAAAAATAAGTTTGATTTTTAATTATTCTAAATTAATCGATAAAATATAAAACAATTCAATGCTGTACGCCTATACGCTTGTCTAGTTTAGAATCTACAAACTGATGCTTTATAACAAAAAAGGTTCTAAAAATATTACATAAATTTAACCACTATGTTAAACCGTAGACTTCTGAATACTTTATACCGTTTATAACATTAATATAACGATAAGATATTTTAGATATTAAGAGATGGTCACAGCTTTGGCAGTTAAGTGCGTCTACTGCTAATGCGAAACGCTCGGATCGAATCCGGGCAGGGTAAGAACTTTATTCTGGCCGTCTCTCCTCGGAAAGCAATGGCAAACCACCGAGGTAATTTGCCAAGAGCGCCCATCTCAAACTGAAGTGTATTACACTTCCCGTGGTTCGGAGCCCACGTTAAACAAGTAGGTCCTCTATGTATGTGAAAACACTTGGAACGCACATCACATACATAGAAAGATATGGGTCACGACGTTCGGAAACGAACAATACGACTAAGAAGAAGAAGATATTTTAATTAAGTTAAATGATTAAAATATTTATTATTAGCCAATAAGTCAAAGTAATCAATCGATGAACTTTTCCAGTTACGAGATCGATTAATCACATGTAATTAATTTCATTCTTCGTAAATGTATACATACATCTTGATCAAAAAAAAACTGTAAACATTCTGGGAAAATGGAACTAATCATTTAATTGCATAAAATTAAACAAGTTTAAATTGCACTAAACTTATTGGGAATTCTAGTGTAGATGATATCTTCGGAATCTTCTCCGAGATTTTGTAGGGGAACTACACAAGGAAAATATTTCAGGTTTGGATTTACCTATTCCCTGTAAATCTTCTTTTTTTATCGCTACCAAATATAAATATAAAAGCTTGGAACTTGAAAATAACTTCAAATATTCATTTAACTTGAACGTGAAAACGTCTCGATTTATAAATAAAAACTTTAAAATGAAATTTTCAGTTATATTCGTTTTTGCGTTGTTGGTGTTAGCCACCCTTTTTGGACAAGGTGATGCTAAATGGAAGGGTTGGAAAAAAATTGTAAGTATTTTTTATCGATATATTTTTTTTTGTATTGTCTGAATCAAATCGAAACACAAAAATAACGCTTAAACTTGACTTTTATTTTAGGAAAAAGCTGGAAAAAACGTATTCAGAGCTGCAGAAAAGGCTCTTCCTGTGGTACAAGGCTATGCGGGAGTTATCAAAGATTTTGGGAAGAAGTAACTTGTAACTTATTTTCTAATTTATTATTGTCATAACATGCTAAATTTATTTATAAATTGTAATAAACAATTTTATCACAACAAAACTTGTTTTTCTTGTGGTCGATGAAAAATATGTTAAAAAGAGGAAACTCGCATCCGTAAAGATTTCAGTCGAGGTAAAACCCTTCGTTTGGGTTCAACGAAAATGAGGCTTCTTTTAATTTTTTATGTTTTGGCCGTAATTTTCGCAAAATATTCGAAAGGTCATCCAATTGGAGAACGTAATTCGTTAATTACCTTACCGACAGGCATCCGTAGTGATGTAATCGTGACCAAAATCGTGACGCCCCGGAGCAGTCTTCTTTTACCTGCTGAAATTGACGAAGACGAACCTGGATGGCTGGTAAATATTTTTCATTACTAAAATTTACCTTGGCAAATAAACCGCTTAGTCATAAAGTTGTAAGATTGTAAACGATATAAAATTTTTATTATTAGCGTCGTCAGCTTTTACGGTTTGGGGAAATGACAAGCTCGGTGGGTAACAAACTTGGAGGATTTACGTCCCGTGTAGCCAACACCCTCGATAAACTATGTGAAGTGATCAAAACAATTATTCCAGTAATTGCAGCAGTGTGTCACGTTGGGCAATTTCAATTTTGTGGGTCCATTAATGATGCTCCTCAAGAACTTGCGGATGCACTCTCGGCCACAAATCTCGACATACCAGATTAAGTTACAAAACTAATTAATTGTTTGTAATTGAAAAAAAAGTGTAAATTGAATTAAATAATTGTCGGTGTGTGTGTTTATTTTACCGCTTAACAAAACTAAGCAATTTGTACACCGTCCATTCGATTTTTCAATTAGTGCTGATTTCCTCTTCAAATAAACCTAACGCCTTCATCCCTCTTGAATAATTCAGATTCTTTTATTCTATACGAGCTTGATTTCTAAAAAAAACAGAGTGAGACCGATCGTTTTTCCAATTTATTTTTAGTGTACATTCGGCGGCTTGTACGAAATGTTTAATTAAATGTGCTATAATGTTTCTTTGATCGAACTGGTGTGTGGGGTTAATGCAGTCGGTTTTTCAAAAAAAAATTCTTGTGGTGTTGTGGTTGCAGGTTTTTTTTATTTTTCACGTCGCAAAAATACATAAACAATTGAATAATGTGGCACGTAACGTGCAACGAGTAGCAGAAAATAAACAAAATCAGAGCTGTCCATAGCCCAGTGGCTTGCGATAAAATAATAAAGCAAACAATCGAATAAGAAAATAGTACATGAGTTTTAAATACAATTGAGTCTCGATTATTCGATCTAAATTTCGTTTTATCCTATAATATTTAATAAGCCCTACGCACTATACCGTCTTGTTCCGACTGATGTGGCCTAACCACCAGAAAAAGAAACAATTGTGGAAAACAATAATATTATCAATAACTAATTACTTTAAGAATTAATCACGGGAACAATCATATAGTACATGTAGTACTATATCTGTAATAATTATTATGTATAATACATTATTTATTACATACGTAATAATGTATAACTTATTACCATAATATTGCAATATTAACTCAAATTTGTTTTGTTGTCTCCCATATTTCCATATTATCCGGCATTTTAGTATCAGACCCGATTAGATGGGATAATCGGTACTCTGTGTAACAATAAACGAGTAATTAAAATCAGACGATGCTTTCACAACAACAAAGAACAATGCGATAGGTATTATTTAAGAAATCACCACCTGTTCTAAAACAGACGACGCCAACACATCAAGTTATTGTCATAAATATTACGGAAACGATAAAATATAATATTCGATAATCCGTTGGTAAAGATAGTTTCAAAGCTCAAAAACCATAAAAATCGACGCAGAAGGCTAAAATTCGTATATGTATGTATTTCGCACTCTTGGCTCCTCCTCGCGCAGATTATCGTTTTTGAGCTTTGAAACTATCTCTAGTTGAGTATTACCAGACATAGTCCACGCTTATGAAAAATGTGGTGTCTAAATGTGTTTGGAAGCAATTGAAGATTAATTTGGATTCCATTGGTTAAAGGTAAGATAGACGCTGTTTAGAATGGTTTTCATAAAATGTATTAGGTGGGCTCAGCAGGGCTCGCTGAGTGTTAGCGACGGCTCTCGGGGTAAAATATTGGGTAGGTTGGCAGCTTGTTAAGCATAAGTACAAGCTACGAGAGGAGGGATTTTTTTATAAAGTAATATAATACGTATGTATTGTTGTGTCCACAACATCTCATAAGATCCGCGATCAACAACGATCAGCACGGACGGGATGTGGTTTTAACATGTCGTATTTTAGTTTAGTTATGGTAGTATTGTTTAGATTGTTGCATAGAATTGTATTTTAAAATTTTGAAGTTGTTGTTTATTGTTTGGTTGTTATGTTTTTAAAAGAGACTATGACATGCGCGTTTAGTAACGTTGATTTACAATAAAAACAAAAAAAAGAGGAGGTAACGAAGGAGATAGAAAAATATCAAGAAATAAACAAAGATTCCGAAGTGTTTTTCCAAACAGAGAAGACGCAAATTAAGTTCGTCTTCAAAAATAAGTAATGTAAATTGTTTCAATCAACGCAAAGGAGTGTGGGAGATTGAAAATTGAATTGAAAAAGGCTCTCAAATGAGAGAGATCGTGTTCTCAAAAAGTGAGGTACGTGCGAATATTTAAACGGAGGAGACGTAAAGTCTTCAATCGAGAAACCAACTAATTAAATTGGATTCTAACACCGGTGGGTGATCAAAGTGGACGAAGCTAAAGACATCAAAAATATTCGTTCGAACAGAACGTGTATAGTACAGTGCCGACGATCATCTTAGTGGGTGGATGATAAAGAATTGGAACCAACAAAAGCAAATCCAATTCCTCGTCTGTGACGAGAATCGCTTGAACGAGGTCAATCCTGAAGGAAGTAGGTGCATTCATTAGAAGAAGTGCAACGTTTCAGTGCGATTATAAGTCTTCCAAATAGTGAGGGAGGTATTCGAATACGTACGCCAAAAAACTAAGGTAAATTTCAATTTGTAGTTTTATGTGTTTCATTTTGTTAGTTTTAAGTTTGTTCAATAAATATGAATTTTGAAATTACATCTTTGTCTGTGTTGTTCTTTGTTCATCGTGACTCTTAAGCAAAAGAACTGACCCTGAGATTAAGTCAACCAAATAGGTAGGTCTGCTCAAGAAAGGTGCTTAACGCAACAGTATGTACCAGGTCTCCCACTGAAAAATGCAAAGCTCGAAGATGGTAACAGAAGTTGATGGTTTCTTAAGGTCAACTTAACCAAACCCCTCAAAAACCCCTTTGGAAAAAATCCTCATAAAATAATTTTTCTGACTTCTATCTTAAAGCGATCGTGGCACCCTAATTATTGATTGTTAATCATTGAATGTCTTTTAAACATTCGTAAATTATCTACAAGGTTTCAATTTAAATCACCCTTCTTCTTCTTCTTCTTAATAAAAATATTATTTATGTCCACAGTTTTTGAGTAGGCAAAGCCTAATACTTCCTTTTTTTTATCAATTTATTGGTAACAATCAAAAATTACGCGTTACAATCTATTTTGATCTCGCCAGTTATATAATCGAGTTAAAATTTACAAGTAAAGTAGAAAATTCCTCACTTGGTTAAGAAAAAACATAAAAAACTTAAGCGACTTTAAAAAAATTGATTTAGTTCTAGTTTTGGATATAGAAAAATTAATTTTTGCTGAAAATGCTATAAAAATGGCGCAGAATGAAAGGCTTTAATTAATCACATTTCTTAATGGGATTTCCAGGAAGACAATTATTTCCAAAAGCTATATCTTCCAACAAAAATTAATTAAAAATTTGTGCTTTTTGGAAAACCGTCTCACCAAATCACCCAATATTCTAAATTAGGTTCAGTTTATCTTCAGGTGCACTGAAAATGAGTTATTGACAAAAATTCAAAGTGGTAGAAAAAGAAAAGAGTAAACACAATCAATCTGGAAAGCCCATAGTCAAGTTAGGGCTAGAAGGTTGCTCTATATGGGAATTTACAGGATGTTGCAATTATCTTTGGACCACTTTTGTGTCAGATGAATAACATAAAAAAGCCTACTTGATAGTATGAAGAAAACGAAGTTATTTTAGGCAAAATTGCACGGAAGCCATGGGCGCTTGCCTCCTCCGCCTCGCGTACAATATCAAGCAATCAGTTTAGCGACACCTTCCCGAATTGGAGGTTTGCCTGATTATAGAGGTGTGGGGGCAAGTCGCGGTACTCTGAATTAGCCAAGAACGAGTTTTCATTTTTTCCAATCACCTCTAAAGACTTTGGCGCCATTTCCTTCCAATTATTACAAAATTAATATTAGAATAATTTCACCAATTGTCCCTAGCATATCAAAAGCCTTACATATGGGCCACAAACCTGGACACTCACAAAAAAAACATGAGCAGGTTCACAAAATGCCAAAGAGTAATGGAACGTCAAAAGAGACAGAAAAGAAATGAACGGATCAGGATGAAGACCCGAGTAAGAGATATACGTGAGATGGTGACGGCGCTGAAATGGAGATTTGCAGGACACAAATCGATAATGGATGGAACGCTGTGTTACAGCAGTGGCGTTCATAACTGGGTGGAAGAGCGAAGGGTAAACCGCAAATGAGGTGGACCGACGACCTACTTTGGAGAAGAAGAGCGGAAAATTGAACAAGGTATTCTGAACATTCAGAATTGGATTGAAAAGGGCTGAAAGAAGAAGATATCAAAAGCCAAATGCAAACCGCGCCATTAGACAACTGAAAAAGATGCTGAATGACAACAAAAACCCACGCATAAAAAAATATCTAGAAAGTCTTCAGCAACGGAAGCTAGTTATAAAGACTGTATATTCAGTTGTTGGGAATCCACGTTAAGCTATCGATTCCGTAAGAAATCAATTTGAAATTTAGTATTAGCGAAGAGGATGTATCTAAAGGGGCCAGCTACATGTTAAAAATTGAAATAAATATTTTGCACATTTTTGAGTTCGGTAGATGTCTTTTACATGCCACCTGGTGGACGGGGTTATCTCTGAGTTATTGTGTTATGTGATTATCAGCTATTTGTACATTTTTGGATAGCAATAACTTAGTGATAACCCTGTCGACCAGGTGGCGGGAAAAAGCCATGTATCGAACTGAAAATATACAAAATACTGTTGATAGGTAGATCCATAACAGCTATCCCTCTATAGTAATCCTCTTTGGTATTAGCAAATGTATTTCAATTTATTTGGAAAGGCACCTGCTATTTAAATTTTTTTTGCATTTCAAGGTATAATATTAATTAAAACAACCCCCCCCCCCCCGTTGTTTTATAACTATGTATTATATTGGTGTGTATTTTTAGATTATTAAAAATTTGATCCTATTCCACACCGAACTTGATGATGACGATAACTTGTGGGCTTTTTTCTGTTGCCAAACTGAAGGGTTTAATGAAAAAACACCTGTTACATAGCGCATGTGCGGGTTAAGTGAAGATTATTTATGAAACAATATTGCCATGATATTTTTTGAATTTTTATATTAATCAGAATTTTTTAAAACTTGTACTGGATTGGAGGTGGGGCTCACGCAAGTGTGACGAGAGAGGATAGACGTGGTTCACGTGTAATTTTAGATTGAGTTAAATAAATTTAAAAAAAGTAAAAGTGTATTTCGAAAGTTAAAAAAGCATATCTTCTCTAATTTTTCTTTAATATAATAAAATAATTACTTTATTCAAACTTTTAAGCATATAAAAGAGCAACATTTGAACCAAGTTTTATCAAATTTTTATTTAAAAATTTTTAAAATTCAGCCGTTGGAACCTGGTTTTCAGAGATCCCTTAGAAAAGAGTATCCTTCGGTGGCCAGGATAACTCATGATGATAGCTTTTTCTGATATCAAAAAACCAAATATTTCCTGTTAGTGGGTGAGTATAGCTCGTGATTGAACGAAGGATTTTAAAAAAATTGAAATTTAAATATTTGGCAGAGTTGTATGCAAAAAAAGTATAATTTTCGGTAAAATCTACACCACGTAATATTTTTTGTTTTTGTAAAATAACTTGTGATCAAAGAAAAAAACCTTCGTTTAATCATTAGACAAATTTCAATAAGATCGGTACATTCGTTTTTGAGAAATCTTGTCCACCGACTTCAAAATTAGAGTTTTAAGAAAAAAGCTAAAATAGCCAAGCAGCTGCCTCGATGTGCCTGCGACGCTCCCGGCAGGCCTAGCGCTCTCTCCTAGAGTTTTATTCCGATTGACTTGAAACGTTGGGAAAATATTCTTGATATTTTGTACTATTAGAGAGGAAATTAAAAAAAAATGGATTTTTTGAAATTTCCAAGACTGATAAGAAGAAAGAAGAAGTAATTATTTAATTGAATGCGATTTAAGACTAAATTATAAAAATTATTAAATTGGAATTTGGATAAAGATAAATTTAGCCGACTATCACAGCAACATATAAATTTTAGAAAATTGCAAGAATATCTATTTCACCATGTAGTCATTCAAATTTTTACTGCAGAGAACTAATTTTAGAAGGGCTAATTTTTATTTTGGTAGGATAAGCTCTCCCCTATGCATATCCTTTCTCTTTAGGGATTTTAGCAAATCCAGTTTTAAAAAATTGGCGAATGATACTGCTTTACTTCTTTTGTCTATGGTGATATGATGAACGGGTTCCATAATCCCCCAGACCCCCCTGGTTGCTAATTTTTCCTTTTTATTGGTGATTTGTGTATTAAATTTGATAATGAAAAGGATTAATATTTTCAGAGTAACACAAGAAGTTGTCGCTCTACTCGGTAAGGACTCGAACCGCTCCAGATTAGAGGAATATTTTTAAATCCACACAGCACGGGGGTTGCATACAAACCCAAATTTCTTAAATATTCGCGTTTATTCTAATATTATCAATTAGGTAAAGCTTGTGTGGCATTAAATTACTCTAGAAATCAATAAGTAAATTAAAATACGGTAAATTTATATTTTTCTTTAAAGTTTTTGCTTTCCCATTGAAAACAGTAACGAGCCAGCACTGCATTTTACCCTGATGGGGCAAATTTCCTCGGTTGTCAGATTAAAGTTCTTGTATACTTCACCTGGAGTAGAAAAATCATCAGCAAAATGCATATAAGTTTTCTGGTGTACACAAGAAGGGGACAAGAACTAACCCTGTGATACTCAAATACCAATGTGTTTGACCAATTACAGACCTTCGGGGACGGTAACAGCCCTAGGACTGGTACCTCTGGGCTGTAATTCCCCATACAGATCCAAATATTCGGCGTGATATTAGGGCTGTTACATACAACGGCAGTTCGCTCATCGTTTTCGCCATTTTTACACTTTAATCATTAGTCAAGTTGTACTTTTACTTCGCACCACTCGGTACTGAAAGCAGTTTCAATTATCAATAAATTGTTCTTTACATGTGGGGGGTTTAAACCTCGAATTTTATATGTATGTCCCAGTCGCCGCCCTCTTAGCAAAGGCCTTAGCCATAAAGTAGGGTAGAACCACTAATTATTGCTACGTCTGTTTTTGATTTCTCAGGTCACTACAAATAAGTGAATAATCCGACCCTTGGAATCCATGGAAATATTAACAAATAGAAAGCAAAATTAAGCGACCTGGTTAGAAAAAGAAACAAAAAAACTGAAATATAGCGGAGGTGAACAGTATTTTACAAGTAAAATGCTGCTGAAAGATGATAATTTGTTAAAAATGTTTACAACTTCTTCTTATAAAGCACTTTATAATGTGTTTAGAGTTAAAATTTATTCGAGTATTAAAATAATGTACAATTTTATTACCACTAAATTATTTAGTTGATAATTTCATTAAGCAAGTACAACGTCTTAAATTCTTCTTTTTTAATTTATTACAATTTCATGGCGCATAAATTTTTTACAATTTTATGTGCACTCTAGCAAATTGATATTTTTTTGATTGCTTTTTTATTAATAGTGAAAATTTGCCCGGATAATTTGTCCAACAACAAATTTGGAAACTTAAACTCGATTAAGTTAGGTAGCTTGCCCAGTTTAATCGAAGCAAGTGTTTGTGTTAACCAAAGTAGTAATAATAATGTACCGCAAGTAAACCTGTGCAAAGTACGCTATTAGTTGGCATTTATGTAGATTGAAATCATCAGTATTCAGATCGGTCCAAAGCACTTCTCTGATTAACGCCAGTTTTGATGACTCCGCCAAGTACATTTACGCTGACGTCGTCACAGTAAAGCTCGCGTCATAATTGCGTGTTTATGTTGCATACAAGATATACTAACTAATCCTTCGACTACGCAAACACATTTACCAAATCCTTTGTCAGAAATGGAGCAATTATCGTATTTAGCATAAGATTACATGTCGTACAATAAAACTATAACGAGGCTTCACAAATATAACGTGCAGTTTTATTTCTTGAACGCCGCCTGAACAGCTCCTAATTAGAATAGCGGGTAAGTACCGTACAAATTTTAAGATTAAAATGTTCTCTTAATTGGATTACTTCCTTGCCGAGCTTTTTACTGTAAAAAAACTGGAAAGAACCTCTTTTTTGTGCATACTCTTGTTACGAATAAATAAATCTGAAAGTTTCCTCTTTCGATAGTTTGAAATTCCTGGAAAGTTTCCGTTTTTGAGCGTCGCGTATTCCATTAACCTCAAGAATTCTATAACCCCACAAACTCTCCATTTATCGCACTGTGTCGCCCGAGACCCCGTGGCTGAGCCACGACGAGCGCGTTTGCTTTAAATCGTTAAAATTTCTAGACAAACGTGTGCCCTTGACTTTTGTTTTTCGTGTGCAAAATTTTGAAAGTTTTGCAATAAACCTAATCCGATAAAATCAGCGATGGAGTTCTTAGAGCGAGCGTCGTAAGGCTTAATCTTGTTAGCAAAAAATTGGTGATGCGTAAACATTGTACAATGAAGAAATTACTATCATTTTTATTTCGATTCGAGAAGAGACGAATTGGAAGCCAAAGTCCCTTGACAAAAATTACCGGATCGGATTTAAAGACTCACGGAGTGGATAATTGTGATTATTGAATGAACGGTTGTTAAGAGAAAATTAAGAAATGTTTAAATCGATTTGGAAATAGGCAAGTGAAAAAGTTTTAAAAGTGTATCGTTACATTCGAGGCAGATAGCCGCAATCTCGGTGCTCTAACGTGCGGAAACGAGCGCTCAATTCAATCAAGTTTCATTCTTGGGCGTTCGCGGCCCAATGCGCACTTGTTATAACCCTCATAAAGGATTTTAGTCCCTAAGGCTCTTGGTTCACATACATTTACTATTGTTTTGTGCGCCAAAATCGTTTTATACTTGAAAAATCTTTTCTGAATGCAGATCTAAGAGTGAATCTTACACATAATACGTTGTAGATGTTGCAAATCCCCATTCCAGGTTTAGTTTTATTTTGCGGCTTAGATTTGTTGAGTAGCGAGCGGGTGGAACAACATTAGCATACAAGCTCGCATGAACGATTTGTATGTATTTTACTCGTGTGTTGAGTAACATAACATTTATTTGACTTACAAATTACACGCGCTAGGCTACTTCATCAAAAGCACTTGGCTCGGTTCATTTCTTAATGGAATTATATCGCTGCGCTGCTGTGGTATGTTTACCTTACCAGCGAACAAGAGGAAATCTCTATTCAGTTTCGGTAATCGTCAACGATAACGAAATTAGAAAGGAAAGCGTCAAAGAGACAAATCGCCTTACTAATGTGACAAAATAAACAAACGGTTTGCTTCAATCAACATGCCTTTTAATTACGTGTAATTAACGAAATGACGAAATACTCTCGAAAGCCCTTATTTATTTATTTAGAAAATTCTTTTAGACAAATTTGAAGCTGCGCTTTCATTAAAATGTTGGAGCATCATTGTTAAAATGTTGAAGGGTTGAAATTGGAGGTTAAATGACTTTAGTTGCTCCGTCTCTTATTGTATGCCGAAAACTTATAAGAGCGTTTTACTTTGATTACCGAAACAAAACACTTTGTACTTCGTTACTTTAAAATTTCAACTTTTGATTGGGATAATCCTTTTACGTTTAGGCACTCTATGTGTGACACACGCTCGGGGACTTTTCGCTTATAATTTTAACAAGGAAAATTTTAACAGAGTTAACGCCATTTACGCAGTTCGTTGATGTGTCACACAAAATCCTGACACATGCAAATTTTGATACGAATCCTCCACATAGGTGTTAAGTGTGTTTAAAAGGAGGGTGTATAATGATGGCAAAAGCGTGTCTCACTGTCGCTATAACGAAATTTGGACGACGCTTTTGAGCAAAATGCCGAACTTTGACTGTCAACTTATAAAATAAATGATAATACTGGCTGTGCAATCTTGCACATTTGCATACATCATCAGTCTTTCTCCATTTTAGATTAATATATGTTACACTCCCCTTGTTACCTCGTATAAGGTATAACAGATTTTAGATTATACAATATGAATATATTTTTCATACAATGGCGTGCACACTTTCGTATTGACAGTTTTTACATTAATTTAAATAGTTTAATCAAAAAGTTTCGGAATTCAATTATGGACTTAACTTTGCCTAATATTTCATGTTCGGCTCTAATGACCCTTGCACAGTCTTGCAAAATAGGAAGGCTAAATCAGGGTTGGACTGATACAAAAATACCGGTGCGGAAAAGTTTTAAATTGCCCTCGATAATGACAATAAACACACACGTAGGGCACCTACAGTTTAACGTGGGTTCCCGACCATGGAAATATAATACACTTCCATTGTGAAAAGATTAAAAGAAAATATTTGGGAAGTCAGAATAGAGATCTTATTTTACCCGTCATCGAACCGGATACCAGGGCATTAGCAGGCAACGTAGTTAATCGGCAAGCTATGAATTAGCTATTTTATTAATTAGAATTCATTAATTCGAAGCCAAATTCTCCAAATCACTCAGAAGTCAAACCAATCAACTGCATATTATAACAACAAAACTGAGAAAATGAATAATGTTTAAAACATTTAAACAGTATACTACATATTGTAATTTTTTCCGAAGGGTTTATAACTGATGTAATAGTTAGGACAGGCCAAATGTAATCCTTATGTTATAGTTTCAAAGCTCAAGAACCCTAAAAAATCGATACAGAAGGCTCAAATTCGTATATGTTAGTATTTCGCCCTCTTGGCTCCTCCTCGCGCAAATTAGGGTTCTTGAGCTTTGAAACTATCTCTACCATGTAATACAATGCAATAATATAACACTTGGGACACCTATTTTGAGAGTGATAAACCCTTCGATTTTTTCTGTTGTCTAGAAGAACTAAAACAAATATGTAAAAAGTTTTTAGTTTTGACTTTTGTGTTTGTAAAATTGAACTTTGAACAGGAAAATTTGTTACTAATTTTATATTAGATCGGCAATTTGAAGTTGCATTGACTTTGTAGTGAACTAAATTCACTTTCACAAATTAATATAGGGTAAAACTGCCCTCCTTCGTTTATTTGCAATCAAATTATTTCATTTAGTAAATACTCTGTTTGTTAAACAATATTCAAACAATGTAATAAAAAAACCTATTTCGTGGAACTTTTATCTCCTGACTCTGGAACTTTCTAATACACAGCGGGGGAGGAGGGGATTAATTATATGATGAATATTTACAATATTCGAAATAATCTGCACCCTTTATATACAAATGAAGCAATCGGAAACTACTCAATTTTTATCTAATAGGACTTATTTACACAAAGTTTTCTATATGAGAGTCTAAACTGGAACTTTACGGGGGCTTATAGAAGCCACTGGGTTTGAAATTTAAACCACTGACTCAACGCTGAGCATAATCTTTATGGTGGCAGATTATAAGTTCTTGGACGGGAAAATCAGAATTCTATCAAGCAGGAACAGATCTATCATACAAACTGCAACTCGCATTTGAAAAATACTCGCAGATTTATCTTGTACAGGTTTTATAGAACAGGATTCACTCTCGTTCGCGCACTGTTTATCTATAAAACCTATACGCGATAATTCTTCGAGTATTTTCCTCACCTCGTGCAGTATTGTACAAATACACATACGAATATTGCCCATCCCAAATCACACGTTATTGAAATGCAAATCACACAATAATTCAAAGACTCGAAGACCCACTGTTACGGAGCAAAAGAGTCTTTGTGCACATCTGTACTAGGCATAATCTGTACCATGGCAAAGACTATTTTAAAAAGCAGGTCTAATTATTAAATAAACGTAAAATCAGACTAAGTGAGAGAAAAAGGTCAAATGTTATTTTTAAATACTAATTTAGATTATCAAGAAGAGTTATATCGAATCGAATAATTTATTATTTCAATAAAAATTAGAGACGGTCGCCAGCTTAGCGGTTAAGTGCGTTGCTGCTAATGCTAAATACCTGGTTCAACTCCGGGCTCAGTAAAACTTTATTCTGACCGTCTCCCCTCGGAAGGCAATGGCAAACCACCGAGGTGTAATCTGCCTGGTACAGCCTCTCTGGAGATGAAGTGTATACACTTCCCGCGGTTCGGAGCCCGCGTTAAGCAGTAGGTCCTCTATGTGTGTGATAATACTTCAAACGCACAACACATGCATAGGAGAGAGGTCGCCTACGTCTGAAATCAGGCACGGCACTTAAAGAAGAAGAAATAAACTTAACATAGATTTAAAAATCCATTTAAACATACTCTTTTAACTTTTGAAAATTCAAAGGGGTGACCCCCCCCCCATTTGCACCTCAGCCTATATAATATGTCTGATAACAAATGACAACTGTGATTGCAATTTCAGTTTAAAATCATTGTGATTTAAAAGTAGCAGTTGCTAATCACAGATGTGATTGAAAAGAAGCAGGTTAACCCATCCTTACTATAAATAACAATGAAGATGTAAAGTGAAAAGCAAAAATAAGGAACGAGGAAACAGAAACAATAGGTAAAATAAACTAGGGGAAGAATAAAAAGTAAATTTAGCTACCCCCCCCCCCTATTGTTAAAGGAGTATCATAACAATATATTATGCTTCTCTTAGTCGCGTATTGTTCGTTTCCGAACGTCGTGACCCATCTCTTTCTATGCATGTGATGTGCGTTCTAAGTGTTGTCACATACATAGAGGACCTACTTGTTTAACGTGTGCTCCGAACCACGGGAAGTGTAATACACTTCATGTTGAGATGGGCGCTCTTGGCAAATTACCTCGGTGGTTTGTCATTGCCTTCCGAGGAGAGGGAGAGACGGTCAGAATAAAGTTCTTACCCTGCCCGGATTCGATCCGAGCGTTTCGCATTAGCAGTAGACGCACTTATCGTAACTGCCAAAGCTATGACCATCTCTCTTTTTTTTTGCTACTACCACCAAGATCTGCACCGACGGCGGCTCCAGACGGTCTCGCGGCCAATCCTTCTGCGCTCACCTCCGCGCTCTCCTACACGTCGGGGCCTGATGCGTGCGCCCTAAGGCGACACGTTTGCTTGCCGCCGACGGCGAAGTATAAGCGGGACGCTTAAGCGCCATCCATTTTCAGGGCTAGTAACTTCGGCAGGTGAGTTGTTACACACTCCTTAGCGGATTCCGACTTCCATGGCCACCGTCCTGTTATGGTGGCCACCTATATTATGCTACTGGATTATTAAAACTGTAATTTTGGTATTGCAAGATTTAAAATTAAAAATTTAGAATATACTTCAAAAATTTGGCATTGTAATTAATTCATTAAAATACATGGCTAAAGGTAGGAGGTCCTACCAGAAATCTCTCTGGCCCTCCAGGTTGGGGGTTGTTGCGATTGGCCTACACCTTATCTTAGGGAAAAATCCATTTTATCCATTTTTATTAATAAATGGTTTAGGCAATGGGCCTGCTCCCCATTACTTGTAAAAATAACAAAATGCAAAAATTTTTAGTCATAAGTCTCGGAATTCGGATGGTCAAAATATACAACAAAAACTGTCAAAGATTCTTGGTGTTTGGAATATACAGGCACTAAGAACAAATTGGATGCCACCCCAAAAAAGAAAACGAGGCAGGCCAAAACTTTCATGGAAGGAAGGTGTGACATGAGTAATAAGAAGTAAGGACCTAATAAACGATGATACCCAAAATATTGGCAAATGGCGATTGGAATGCAGAAGACGTCGTCAGGTGTAACAAAAACCACAATAACTATTATAATATAAGATTTAAAATATATGAAAATAGATATTTCTAAAAAAAATTATTCTTTTTTCTACTAATTTATAGAATTTCTTACGAAAAGTGGTCTCTTTTTCTACAAGGGAGTTGATAAAAATTGAATTTAGAAATTAGTAAAAACGAAAGCTGACTTCAGGCCATGTTTCAATATTATTATACCATCATCGGGCAAGCTTACTCAAAGAATAAAAAATGATGATCGAAAATTAAATTATAATAAATTTTGCTAGAAATTAAAAAACCAAAATTAATGAAAATATAGAAAATTTGAAGTGAAAATCTAATAAAATAAATAGATAAGACGAATCAACCTGGTGAAATCAGATTGAAAACTTTTGGAAACACTACGAAATTTGAAAACATAATAAATTGCTCCAGCACCAATACAAACCAATAATTACAATTATCAAGCAATGAATGAAGTAGAGGAAATTTGTTACACGGCTACGAGTGGGAGTCTTGAATCTGGGAAATGCAGGTTCGAATCTCCAGTAAAATTAACAAATTTCTCTCTTTTATTCCATTATGCCCTTCCACGATTAGGCAGGCAGCTCCCGAGTAACATTGTTTCCTTTTCAATAAATAACATAGAAATGTTTCCATTCGATGAAAGAGGTGTGGGGCTAGGACCCGGTACTCTGTTGCAAATATTAATTTTGTCTAGTTTACTTTTCTAGTAAATAACTTATAATAAAACAATTTTTTATGCCTTCCAATTTTGTAACACCATCTATTGATAATCTTTTGAAGTACACCAGGTGTTTCCAAAACTCCCATAAGGTGTGCCTATCTGATACCCTATAATCAAAGGTCATACTGTCATTTCGAATAAGATATAACAGTTTAAAAAGATATCCAAACGTGCCAATTAAAGACAAGTACATCAGATTGAACTGAGCAGATGTCGCTAAGCCGTACCCAGGACAATGCAGGATATACAATTAAAATTAAAATATTACGTTGTAACTAAAATTACCACCACATTAATTAAATAATAAATTCCTTTTTAAGTATATTTCTATTGTATTACAAAGTAATTATTACTTATAAATTAATAGAGAGACTAATTTGAAAATTGGAATATATCCAGACAAATTTCAGGGCAACTGATAATAAATTACACTCGAGTCATAACTGAACTGAATAAGGACACTTTATGTTCACATTTTTGAAAAAAAATCTCACAACTGAATAAAAGGATTTCGCTTGGAAGAAACAACAAAATTTTATTTATCCAATGAACAATAATTTTAGTTTGATACTACATTTAAAATTTAGAATTTGAAAATAACAAAAACGTGTTGATGGAAAGACTGAAAAACAATAAAAGATATTTGATGGATGGATCTAATAATTGAGTCTTGTCGACAGCAGACATTCAGAAGTATTAAAAGTTGGAAACATTTTCCAGTTCGTTTATAATCGTTCAAATGTTAGGCGAGTCGTCCATTAAAATCAGCATATAGGAAGCTCTAATCCGGTAATCACAAGCAGCTTCGTCGGCTATGTGCATCACGAAATTAACGTCCAAGCATAATTCAATATTTTCCTCTATGATTAAGTTTAGTAATTGAAGTCAAATTTCAAAATTGGATAAACATCCAGGAGAACCTTCTGTGAGTACAGAATAATAATTGTTTAATTAAATTTAAAATGTTAAATATTATCAAGATGTATAATGCGGTGATTGGTAAATAGAATCGAATTTCAAGTGGGAAATGGAATGCATAATTTTCCTCGCCCAATCGTGTCCCAATGGGAATTTAACAATCTTACACGAATCTGACATGTAATGAAATGGCTGACATGTGACATGTAGAACTAAATAACATTCATTTGGGTCGTGCACTCCTTCACAAAGCGTATTCTGTACCCCAAAATTTGCATAAAACGGCGGAATTGAACTGCTGTTCCTGCACCTAATCTGAACAATCTTGGATTTATTTTATGTTCTACCATACGCAGATGTGACCTCTTATATCCAATCCCTTATTGCGTCGTATTTTTACAAGTTAATTTTCAATTTAAAAAAGCTCCACTTTTATTATCCCCACTTGCTGTTAAAATAAATTAAAATTTGAGGGAAAACTTTTCAAAAACCCATACGATATTATCGTTATTGCAGTTCGGTAAAGTTTTGAGTACGAAACACTTGTAACGTCGTTTAAAATACAATTACACAAGTCAATTTATGTGCAGTGGTTGCAATATTCGGAGAGATTTCAAAGAACATAACATAAAGTGATCTGAATATTCATCTACAGACAATTAAAATATTTTAATGAGCCCACAACGCGTGTTCGACTGTACACAGTTATGAAATAAATTATGCAAACAAATGAAGTCAAAAATTATTATTGAAACGACTGTTGAATATGATATCCAAAATAACTTTTTAATTAAAATTCAAACAAATTAGAATAACTTGATAGTTTTTCTTGTCGAAAAAAAAAGTTACTACAATCATTATAATTTTAAACTTAAACCCGGAATAAAGTTTTAATGAAGCAATTCAGTAAGAGAAGAGGCGCAAATTGAAACTTTGCAACTAATAAGAGAAGATGAAGACATTAGGAACGAATAAAATTACTAATTTGAATTTGGAGATTATTTCAGATTTCTGTTAAATCACGAACGACTAAACAAGAAGTTGTACTAATCAGGATTAGACATGCACATGGCAGGATAATTTCTGACTTCTCCAACATCTTAACGCTGTTCTGGTTTCATACGTCATCCGTTAAAGTTACAACTTTCTAGGTCTCAGATGTGCTCATTTGCAAGCCCATCTTGTGTTTTACACCCCGGTGCCATTTCCCTTTTCTTATACACTCTAAATGTTCTTTTCAAACACGACGAATAATTTCATGCTTACCAACTATATTCAGAATATACTTTCGAGATTACGTGAAGCAGAAAATTGCATAAAGGAATTGCTCCTTTAAACACTCATAAACCACCGTATATCCAATATATCACACTATAAAACACATTGAACCCTTATCCTTTTTAATGGTCTTTCACTTCATTTTTATCTTCCGAGACGGTTAATTTGAAAATAAGTAATCATCGATCACGAATTTGTTCCAGTGCAAGCAACACTGACCTAGTAGTGATGCATTTTACCAACTACAACATGACACAGGCGCATACACCTGCATATATTCCAACGCTATCTATTTACTAATCCATCACGAATAATTAAATTTTACAAAGAAAAATTGCATAACCCAAAAAATCAGCCCGGCCGAAACTAAATCTCGCAGCTTTCCGCGGTGCATTCACAACCATTAAATTATCAAATCTGGAAGCCCAACCATGATAGATTTCTTTTCAAGTCTCTTCCATTAAATATGAGGGGGTGCCTACCTTTAGCACTGAGCCGTTCGTGTTTTTATATAAAGTGCTTGTCGTCTACATAAATTTTAGGAAATACCGAAAAGTTTCGTTTGTTAGTTTTTTCTCACCCGTTTCGATTGTAGAATTAATTTTTTCGTGCGTTCGTAACCCTCGAGGGGCCAATCGTTTACTTTGAAGTCGTCAAAAAAATTTAACATTGGCGAATTGATACCATGTCAGGATAATTTCCCAAACGTGAATCTATGGTGGAAATCGTCGAACTTGAGTTGCACGTTATTTTATTTACAAAATGCCATGATGACCAACATGCATTGAACCAGCGACTTTCATCTTGGCATGATGACGTAACACCCAAGTTGGAAGATTTATACCATATCAACATTTTGTACCGATCGATTTGACAATGTCTTGCTACGTAATGGATATAGTGGACGAATAAATCATTTCATAAAATTCACGTTCCCCCTCGACTTTTTAATACGTTAAAATAGTAAGCTATAAATTTCTATTTGAACTTGTAAATCTGCAATGTATTTCTAAAGTGGATTGAATAGTTAATATACTACAAGTACAAGGCAAAATAATATAAAGCGTAATTGCAACTAATTTAGTCTTCTACGTGCAAAATACAGAATAGTAATTACTAATCCATTTTATAGAGTTTGGAACAATAGAGCTGTTACAATGAGATTAGCAGCGTCTTATTAGCTATAAAATACATGTTAGATTCGTGCGTGATTTCCAATTTCCATACAATTAAGAAACTTGATAGGTTCCAGACCTAATTTAAGGGGGTGCCAATCTTCCAGCTCGCTACCCTTTATATTTAAATTTGCCCAAAAAAAAATTCGAGACACTTTCCATGTTATTTACGTTAAGTATCTTCCTAAATAATAAAAATCGTGAGCCCCGCGCTATTAAACTAATTGCCAGAAAGGGTAATTTTCGACCCGAAATATTTCAACTACCATGTAGTGCGGTTTGAGTACAAAATTATAACGCAGGCAAATATTACCAAGTTATTAATCAAAGTTATGGGTGGTTACGTAATTACTTTATCTTCCCATGTGCATTAAAAGTTGAAACTTTATAATTACAATTACTGAATTAATTAAAAATATTTGCTCGGTTAATATTTTCGAATCATAATTTTTACCTCGAGCAAGTCAATTTCTCAAAATTGTTTCCAAATTGGAAAGTAATTATTTCAGCCTTCCTATAAATGGATTAGTTCGCTTATCAGTAGGTATTACAGGGACCAGTTCGATGAAAAGCGAAACTAATATTTTCCTCTGGTTTTATTTTAAAAGGGAATTTTATATTATAGCATATAGAAAAGCGAAAGAGCAAAAAAGGGCAGACACTGTCGATGTGATAAAATTTGATAGTAATAATCCTGTTATACATGATACCGTTATAATTGAATATTGGCAGGAAACTTTTATAGCGTTTTATTTAGTTTGCATAAAATTTAATTGAGAAACTTTCAGCAAAAGTGAAACAAAACCTTTACATAGTGTTAAGGGTTTCCTTACAATCCCTCTTTGATCTCGGATCACTACTGTGACTTCACACCGCGTCATAAATTCAATTACCAACTGAAATTCATAATATAACCGGGAATATTGCATCCTAAGCCTTTATCAACGGTGGGTGTCGAGAGAGTTCTCAAGATGTCTAGTGGTTAAAATTATGTATAAACAAAGATGATCTTAACACAATTTAAATAATCTCGCTGTTCTCTTTCCTCTATCGTTTATTTAGCATAAATAATTAGATTTTAGTTTTTTAATATATACCTACTGAAACAGAAATAATGTACAAAGTACGGAAAACGTATTACCTCTTACTGCAGTGAGATGGTCTTCGTTAAGTCCATTCGCACATGCATCACGATCCATACTATCCGAATAAACACTAAAAATTTTAATTCGATTGTTAATTTTATAGCCTGAAAACATAAAACATGAAAATGTTCTAAATTTTTTACAGTGAAAAACAAATCGTTACCGCAGCTATTATAGAGACAGTCTCCCTTCTAAACCATTCCCACTTCTTTGCAATACCAGCAGCATAAAATTTAAACCAAATTTTGAATTTTAACCTGAAAATTAAAAAAATATATTAAAATTTTGAGACAACAATGCAGTTAAATTTTATTTCATTTGTCTTGAAAAGACAGAACGTACTTAATATTAAAAATAAAGTTTCTTACCTGGTAAAGTACCTACATAATATAAATATATCACTATCACTTCCACTTTCTCACTACCTACATCACTGGAAAAAATATTATTTCCACCAACCTTATCTGCTGCCAATCCAACGACGTAGATCCTACCTATAACAATAAATATTTTATTATTTTCTAAAAAGAAAGCTAGAAAACATGTCTCTTACCTTTACACTGCTGTCCTGTTGCGTAGTATCTTCCTGTCCATAATAATCGCTCCGCCAATCACAAATCACATTAACTTCCACAAAAATTTATAACGCAAAAAAATTTGAATTACCACTTCACTACTTTTTCACCGAGTTTTAAGAAAATTTATTAAACCGTGGAGATTAAAGCTTCCATCAAGCTTTCCAACTGAAAATCGTACTCGTCACTTTTCACTCCCGTTCGCGACAAATATTTAATTATTTACGATTTCACGTAACCGAATTATTTTTACAAACCGAAAGAAAAAAAAAGTATTATTAAACAAACAAAAAACAACCGGAAAATTTATTAAACATGAAATAAAGTTACGAAAGTGTGGAATAACAAATTTAATGTGTTGTGTGTACTGAAATCTGTTAAAATTTCATAACAAGCAAAAAAAAAATTTCACCCAACTGAAGTTTCGTCTCTGACAATTTCGTTCATAATAATTCAACCAATAGGATGTTACAATCTCATCAATTTGAACCAATCATAATCTACTTCCTTTGACAATACAGACCACGGTGGTGTATTGTCGCGGCAATACGACCACCGTGGTCTGTATTGTCAAATTTCCATAGTAACGATGGAAACTACGTGAACGCATACTATAAATTATTTGCTGTCAGAAAAAATTGAAATTTTATTTACGAAATTGTCAAACGAATTCCACACGATACTATAAAATTGTCGGTTAATTTTTAAACCATGGAATCTTCGTGTTTGTCGCCATTTCAAATCACCATTCGTGCTAAAGCACTCATGGTGATTTTAAGGGCGACAAACACTCAGTTCCAGTTTCAAAAATTATTGCCGACAATTTGATAGTCTCTTGTGGTATTATATATGAAAAAAATAAAAACCTGAAAAGGAAATTGCTAAAACGAAAAATCAGTTAGTCACCTAAGGAAAAGTAAAAATTATTCGTGATGCCTCATGTATGTTGAAATTACTTCCAAGTTTCAGAACAATTTTCTTATCCAACTTCCGAACTATCTGTGTTACTTGGAAAACTGCTTGGTTGAGTTTTGTAAAACAAAGAATTAAAACCTGAAAAAAAAGTAAAATTTTAGGAAAGTAAGAAAAATGTAAAGTTTGTAAAATTTTCAAGGTGTATTGAAAAATTTCTAGCCAACAAATTGTGCATTTAAAGAAAACGTTCGTTGAACTGTTGCCTCTTTGAAGTTTTCAGTGTTTACATCATTCGAAGAAAACGTTTTCAGTAATCGTACCTGATTAATTAACCCATAATAAAGTTTGTTATCTTTTGGAAAATCTAGAGTTGTGTAGTGGTTTAGCTGCAATGTACTCGAAGCTGTAGCTTATAAGCTGCATTGGTTTGCAAGTAGCTTTGAAATAACTGAATCTCCTTTTGACCGTGAATTAGAAGTGACTCTCGTCTCAGCTCTCTATCCGTCCAATCAAAGTCAAATATTTTTAACGGCAACATTTGACGGCAACATGGGCAACATCCCAATAACAGGCAAAATTAATGTCTGTACGAGAACGCTTGTACCTCCCATGCGTCAACCTTTTCAATTTAGAAATCTCTCCAATCGTCTACATAATTCAAGGCTTGTCTCTCTCCCTCAAAATGAGGGTGCGGATGGGAGCGTGAACGTTTAAAAGTGATACGCACTCGGGCAACTCATCGACGATGGCTCTAGACAAACGTGTGACATCGCAAGAGAACTGAACCTGATCAAGATTACAAAAATTACCATAGGTAATAAACGTGTTGCTCACTAGGCCGAGGATGTAGTAGATCGATGCAAAAGTACACCATAAAGTGATCTGTGAGTGTCAGCAGATCAATAACGTATCTTCATCTCTTCTTCATCAGCTCGATATTCTTTCAAACATCCGGTCCACTCTTGGACTATAAACCTCTCCCCCATGAGGGGGAAGGTTCAGCCCCTATTCTACCACGCTGGTCAAGTGGGGGTTGGTAGGGGAGCTGCCAGCGGCGTTGTTTTCAAATTAAGCATCACGTGGTCACCCATCCAAGTGGATACCCTGAGCAACCTTTCTGAACTCTCGTGATCTATTGAGAACGAGCATAACGCATACCGAAGAGGAAATAGACCCTTATCAATACATATGATGTCCAAGAGAAACTCGACGTAGAAGTGACACGAGTAGCGCTCTCTATAAAATATCAAATTTGCGGTTATGTACTGCCATGAATTGCTACTGTGCATGGCACTTAATTAAAATGCACCGACTAGCAAACGAGAACTCTTTCAGGGTCAAAGGTGGATCATCAATTAAGTAAATGCTCAATCAAACTGTACTTAATAAACAAGTTCATAAAATCGGAGAAAAAACACTTGCTATACCTTGCACCTTATTTTCTTTTACTTCCTGCTGTATTTAAAATCAAACTAAATGCAACTATTGTACAATAAGAATGTAATTTATTAATAAACAAAATATTAAAAAGACCAAAAGAGAAATTTTCATTATAAAATTAAATCAAATTTACAAGAAAGCAACTAATACTAAAATGTTTAAGTAAATACCACAATTTTAAACTCACGCGCGAACTCAATGTTTAAAAAGAAATAGACGAAACTCTTACCGACTTGTTCGTGCACCTTCGAAGTAAGACGTACGGCGGGTGACCAGTGAGATGTGTTGAGATGAAAATCAGCTACCATAACACGAGGAATCCCAGGAGTGTTGTTGATTGATCAAATATCGCCCGTTGAATCGGTGAACGTTCAGGTAAGTTGAATTTGTGATAAATCTTTCTATTTTCTATCATTCCAGAAAAACATAACCGTCAAATATTCCCGAGCATACCAATTTGCAGTGGTTCCAAAATTTTATCAATTTTAACGATTTTATTCTTCCTTTAATTTCATTACCAAAATTTACTAACTGAACAAAATAATCTTGATTTATTCGCCGGAACTTTTAATATCATTCTCCACTTAATTAAATTGAATAATTTCCAAATTTTCTCATGTACGTGTAGGTCGTCCCCAAAATTCCAAATTTTATCAAAATTACGTTCTTTCGCTCTCCAAATACGTGTTCACGTCCCAACTTTTGGAACCAGACTCAATAATTATGTCCTTACTAGATCTGGACAAAACTCAAAAATACGTCGTCCCTATTTCGTGGACGAAAACCCACTCTATAAAAATTACGTCCTTCTACTCTCTTGGACGGAATTCGACTGCCATAATTCTTCTTTCCTGGTCCCACCAAAATTTCTTATCAAATTCGCGCACTCGCTTTAAAATCACCAATATTTAAATAATCCCCTACACTTTTAACAAATAAATTTCAAATTTGATTTAATATTAAAACTTAAATCATAAACTTGTTATTCTAAAATAATTAATTCATCTTTTGTCCCTTACACAATCTTTTATCACATTTCCCTCCGTACAAGTAGTTACACTTTTTATTTTTCAGTTAAAAATGAAGCAAGCAGTCCATTAACGAAGTATCAAGAAATGCAGGTGCAAGTTCCTTTCCATCATTATCGTCTCAAAAGTGACAATCACGACATAAGCATTTCACCCAAAAAACACCCAACTATGACAGAGCTACTCTTATGCTAAACGGAACATGACAGTACATTTATATACATGCAGGATACCTCTTAAAAGTAACTTGCCCAACGATTGGTAATACATTCAAATTTGAGTCTGCACAAGAATTCCACGAAAGATAGAATAAATTCTAGGGGATTTCATCCATTGATGGTCTTGCTAAGTTGATGACCTAAATGGAACATCAAAAATGTAATTTCTAGAAAATATCACGTCTAACCCCTTCTTTCAAATCATCAAAGGACAAAATAAACCACACAATTCAACGGTTACTATTACGCGTAACCAACACAACTTCCACGGGGAAGATGATGTAGCGGTCCTAAAATTATATGAACTATAGAAGTTCCGGGCAAAATAAAACAAATCTTAGTTTTCTAATGAACTAGGCAAGGTTCGAATCTAAATCGACTTCTTCAACACATCTTGCTTAAAAAGAACTCGGAAAATAAGAGAATTGTTATTTTAATGAAACAGATCGGAATTGGATTCCATTCATCCTGATGACCAAGGGGCTTATCAAAAAAGTAAATCCATTCCACACATTCACGCACGTATGAACCGCATCGACATCAACGCGTATTCATGAATGCACGCTGAATACCTGTCTATACGTGCGTGTACAGTAAGCTTTAGAAAATGAAAAAATTATACACTTTCAAATTAAATTTAAACAAAATTTTTGGAGCTTTACTCGAGGACAATAATACGTAATTGCTCCAACCAAACCGATTTCAAAATAAAAATAAACGCAAACCATTCGGCTATAAGCACGAGCATGTTTTCAAAATATGAACTGATTTCGATTTTAAAATGAGAGAATTTAACATTTTCGTATTGCAGTAGAAAGTGAAAATTGTCAACTTCACAATAAAATTTGTAACACTAAAATTTCCCGTTCGGAAAATTTAAGCTTTCCACGCATACTTTCATTTCACAATTCGTTAAATTTTAAGATGCAATTTTATTTGAAAAATGGTAAAATTAGTAATGAAATAAGTGAAAATGCTTACCATTTTAGCGAAAAATCCATTCTAGTTCAGCAACAGGTGGCTTCGAACGACAAAAATTGTGATTACTTCCCTGAAAGCACAAAAAAATTGAAATTACAATTTCATGATGGAAATTCGAACAGCATCAAATTTTTTAATAGTTCCGATACTGGCGTGGAATTTTAAGATGTTTGAATAAATAATTTTGTTAAGACTTGAAGAGCCGGAAATGGTAAGTTTTAAGTTATCTTGAAGAAATAAATCTTGTCGAGATTTAGTGATTTGAATACGTTTTAGTAAAATGAGAAATACTGTCGTTACTAATAAATTAAGTTGCATAAATGTTTAAGATAATTGCGAAAGTGCGAAAACCGCACTGAATAATTCTAAAGACAAATTAGCGGGGCACTGCGTGTACGTTTATCGGGCGACACACAGGCTTTGATAAATAATAGATTAGGGAGACAGTAAATCTTAAGGAAGCCACAACAACTTGTTAAGTATAAGCGGAAAGTGCACAACTTCCAACCTACTCTCTTAAGAAGTGAACAGACGTTCACAACTTCCTACCGACTTAATCCCGTTAAATTTTAACGGAATCCGTTCAAATACAGCGGAATGCTTAACCGAATTATCTCAGATATAAATGCAGTAATGAAATAAAAGATTACAGAATAATTCAAGCTTAAGGTTAATTAAGCATTCGTTGTGCGTTCAACGAGGAGACCCTTTTTTACGGACAAATGAAAATGAATTTAGGAAGAAGAAATCGCCTAGTGGACAAAATGGCTGAATTAGCGATCTTTCACCGGATTATTACCGGAGTCACGTACGGCACGCAGATAGGCCTTGCATCTCAAATACTAAATGCTGCAGTCACTTCAACATAAGCACGTTTATCATTTAATAATATTTACTTTGGCTTTTAACGGTGCTACGCTCTAAAGGGTTATTTATCGCAGAACAGAAATTTTCCATAAATTGGTAAAAAATTTAAGCTTATTTTTGCGAGGGCGGCACAACCATCAATCAAATTTCAAAAGACGCGCATATGTCGCGTGATTTATGATTCCTTCATTGACTTACCATATGTATTAGCCTTAAACGCTCTAAATAATGGATATCTAATGATTTCATATTGAGCTATTGCTTTATTAAATTTCACTGACGTGCGATTATGCCTTTTTTGAAATAAGAACTTCAAAAGAAGTTACGTAGAGGCACCGACTTATTTATGCACTCGAAGTTAACATGAAATTTCAGAAAGGGTTGCAAGGATAATGTTTCGAGTAGCGAATCTTTAATTAGGAATCTAATCAAAGAGTATACAGCATAAGAAACGTGATATTAATCTCGAAAATCGTGTAAAGCATCTTTTATGAAAAGGAAGTTTATAGGTAAAATGTGCAAATTGTAGGTACAAGCAATGAATAAAATTTTAAGTTCGCTAGTTAAAATTAGGAAACTTACAGGTAAGCAGTAAATCCTTGACTTTGGTATATTATATTTTTTTAAAGTCATGAAGTGCATTTTTATTCCATTTTGTTTTCAAAAAAATTTTTGATATTCCGCCCATACTTCTTAAATCTCAAATATTAGATATTTTTCTAAGCACAAAAAAAACGTTAGTAATCGAATAAAGAAAGCCATATTGGTTTTTGGTCGAATAATATCTTATTTGAGTATTTTTCGAGGTTCGACGAGCCGAACTAACATAATAAGAAATCGACGAAAGAAGGTAGCTGAAGCTGTGCTTTGAAGTAACTCCTCCGAGATGCACTCTACACACGCTGATGATAAATCAAATCAGCCATGCCAGCTTATATTTCCATAAAAGCAAAGAAAATTGACCAAATTTCCAAGTTAATCTAACTTTATTTTACATCAAAATAAAATTTAAAAACAAAATTGCATACAGAGAAGTCACGTTTTTAAATTCTCAACCAAAGCGAAAATAGAAAATCAATTTAATTTTATGAAGAAATACTCCGAGTTTCTTTTGCGTTGGAAATAAATAAATCGTTTTTCTAGTTTTACAAATAAGTTTCTTTGCAATAAAAGCATTCCCGTTAATACTTGAGTTTTATATTTTGAGCAGTCAAAAATTTATTTTCTAGAGTTACAATTCAAGGGCGCATTGAATATGCAGGTAATTTCACATGAGTCGATTCTAATGACAGTTATTTTAATATTATACCTTAAAAGAAATAAAACTTTTACTCGGTACAATTTCCCAAGGAGAAAGTTTTGTTACACGTGCAAGGGAGCACCTCGAAAGATGCGGTCGAGAGGTTAGCGTCTTATCTTTTCATGACAAGATTCACGGGCTCTACTCTCGTGGTGTAACATTTATAGCACGGTTTTTCACTCATTAAAGGTCTACCTGATGGCCCTAGAGATATATTATAAATGACAAGGTTCCCCGGTTCGCTCCGCGTACAGTTTAAAATTTCTTGACCGGCTTCCGTACTTCGGAGGGCACGTAAAGCCGTCAATCCCCCTGTGTTAATGATTTACCATCATAACAAAAAAAACAGGGTACAAGTACATCGAAAGGCAAACCTAGCAAGCTACCCAAGATGTATAAACTAATTAAATAAATTAGTTAAAGAACAGGTCACAGACCTACTGTGTTAAGAGGAAGAAGAAGCGTGACCACGGTTTCGGTGTTACCACAACTGATTCGCTATCGTCATAATCATTATCAGCATGATATGCCTCAAAATGAACAATAAATTGATAGGGTCTTGTAACAGCACCGGAACAACTATGACAAATAAATATTACGGCGATTATATCACTAACTCAGCCACTCGAAAAAAATTTTCGAGTGCTACACACTAAAGAACATGCTTATATTTGTCTATTAAAACAATAAAAAGTGTGAACGGGGTCAAAACAACCCCAATATCGACTTTTGAAAAGTACGGGAAAGTAGCAACGAGTATGCGGCAGACCCCGGTCGATGTGCCATCGGTCGCCCGTGGTCCCTTGAAAATGCGTAAAATTTTTTCGCTCCGATTTGAATTTTTCTTTGAAATTCGGATAGATGGGGGTGTGATTAGTGGATATTAGTAATAAATATAATCAAAAAAATGGAAAATAACCCGTGTATTGCCGAAAAAGTGCAAAAATTAAAAAAAATTTTCCTTCGAATTTTGGGGTGTGCATTCGATAAGGAGGGTAATCCATCGTCAAAACCTACCCTTACGGGGCGCCGCTGCGCTCCGCTCCGCTCTGCACCCCTCCAGGGCGGTTTTGACTCTGGTTACTAGGCTAAACATACGTGAAGCGCCACCCATCAAGAAAACCGGGATAAATGAAACCGGGATGTGAGAGAACCTCGAAATAGCATTAAAAAGTATAGTTGCGTTATGGGGCAGTAAACTATTACGTTTCACCCTCAAAAAATCGCGTAAAAACAAAAAATAATCGATGTTACATGTACGACAGTCGAGCTGCATCTGCCGGTGCGAACCTTTACCTTTACCTGATATGTATTTGATGGAGCATCCCGGCATGGCCGGCCTTCTCCTTCATCTGAAAGAATACATTAATGACATTGGAAGTTGTAGAGACCGGTGGGTCTCTGGGAATTGGCGCTTGGCGGACTGACTGGTTAGAAACCTGGGCTGTGACTGTGAATATGAGATATGTGAAGAAAAAGAAATTTTTACGTTTGCCGATATAGTAGAGTCCCTAATTCGAAGAAAGAAATTATAATTTCTATTGATGACCTCGAAGTGAGTGGCTTCTACTTGGAACTAGTCAGAATTGGCGACTAGTGGGATTGTAGTGATACTATGGGGGGTGATTTATCGAAGCTTGTGGAAATTGATCGAAAAATTACACAAATCTAGTGAATAAATTCACTTTCGAAGAGAATTTGTGTAAGTTAAACCTGTGAACATACATTAGTCTGTGTGGGGGTGAGTTATGGTCAGGAGTTGTCCGTGGTCAGGAGTGATTTGGGACGGGGAATGAAGAAGTCGGCTGGGTTGTATTGACCTAGTTGATTTACTAGTGGGTTTTCTGAGAATTTGGATTTGTTGTAGAGATTGGTGGCATGTTTACGATTAAGAGTGTTAATGAGGTCTAGTTTGGCGTCTGCATGTAGTCGCCTGTTAGTGACGTAATAGGGGGCGCTGAAAATAGCTCGGAGATTTTTGTTTTGGATGACTTGAAGTTTATTTATGGCCCTGGGGCGTGCATATCCCCAGACAGGGGAGGCATAAATCATTGTTGGGCGGATTATGGCTTTGTATAATCTTAGTTTGTTAGCGGGGGACATGGTACTTTTTGCGTTCATGAGGACGAACAATCTATTGAAGAGGCATTTGGCTTTACCGGTTGCGGAGGAAATGTGAGCGTCCCATTTGAGGCGCCGGTCCATGGTAATGCCAAGGTACTTGACCTTGGTTTTCCAGGGGATTTGCTCCTCAAACATCCAGACACTGGAGTTGTGAGGCTTGCAACGATTTCGAAACATGATCGCGGAACTTTTGCTCGAGTTAACCTCGATGCGCCAAGTTTCGTACCACCTTCCGAGATCGGTGATCGCCTCCTGGAGGCGGGTTGTGGCTATGTCCGGGTGGATTGAGGATGTGTATATTGCAGTGTCATCTGCATATAGTGAAATTTTTGTTGCGGGATCTAAGGGGGTTGGAATGTCGCTCATGAAGATGTTAAACAGTGAAGCTGCAAGGATCGATCCCTGGGGGACCCCGGAGGTGATGGGGCGCTTTGTGGATCTGGTGTTCATGAGTTTGACTTGGAGATTTCTGTCGTGAAGGTAGGAGGCAATAAGTCGGACTAGTGGAATTTGAATTTTGGATTGAAGCATTTTGAACAGGAGGCCTTCGTGCCAGACCTTATCGAAAGCTTTCGATACGTCGAGTAGCACTAGGCCGGTGAATTCTTTTTTGTTGAGTGCCTGCGTGACGTGCTCAACTAATCGGAGGGCTTGGTGGGTCGTGCTGTGTCCAGCACGGAAGCCGAATTGTTCGTTTTGAATAATACTGTTATCGAACATGGCTTCTTGGAGACGGGTGAGAATGACTTTTTCAACTACTTTTCCGATGGAAGGGAGCAGGCTGATTGGTCTATAGCTTTTCGGAAGTTTGAGATTTTGACCGGGTTTGGGGATTACCACTACGTCAGCGGTTTTCCATATTTGTGGGTAGTAGTTGAGTCGAAAACATGCGTTAATTATGCCGGTGATGGCAACTTTGGCTTTTTGGGGGAGTTCTTTGAGGGCGGTATTGGTGATGCCATCGGGACCTGGGGCTTTCCTCTTTTTGAGGCGTTTAATGGCAATGGTGACCTCCGGAAGAGAGGCGGGGGTGATATGTGTGTCATCGGAGGTGTTTAGGGTGGTGGTGACATAATTTTCGACCGAATTGATATGGTCTTGGTCTAATCTTGTGGTGTTGGGGGAGCATTGAGCTTGGAGGCTGTCGGCGAAGATTTCAGCCTTTTCAAGATCGATCCGGGCAATAGTGCCGTCAGGGCGGGAGAGAATTGGGATGGTGACTTTCTTTTTCCCCTGGAGGGCGGCGGCCATGCGCCATGCGGACATGTCTTTAAATGATAGGGAGTTAATGGTGTCTAACCATTCATTGTCATGAAATTCTTTGACTTTAACGTCTACTTGCTCTTTGAGCCGGTTGTATGACCTTTGGTCATCAGGGTTGCGAGTTCGCCGGGCGAGTTTCCTCGCTCGGTTTTTGGCTCTGATAAGATCTTTGAGGGAGGGAGTGAGTTTGTCTCTGACGTCCGTGGTTTTGACTTCAAATGAAGTTTCGTCAACGGATTTTTTGATGTTGTCTTGGAAATTGGCAATGAATTGGTCTAGGTCAGTGGGGGACTCAAAGAATGGGATTGGTCCAAGGTTTTTTGACAGAGTGTCTTTGAAAGAGGTCCAGTCTGTTGTCGTTCTCGTGGGAGGGCCTTTTGGGGGTAACAGCGGTCCAAGTGTCAGGAGGACCGGGTAGTGATCTGAGTTTAGTTCTTCGCTGGTGGAGATGTCGTATTGGAGTTGTACGTCTTTGAAAATGGCTATGTCCAGAATGGACGGCGTACCTGCGTTAGAAAAGTGGGTGGGGGAGGTGGGAGCGATGATCGCGAAGTCCAGCTCATTTGCTAGTGAAAGAAGGTCACGTCCTACATGGTTTGTGTGTTTACACAACCAGTTGGAGTGTTTAGCATTGAAATCGCCGGCGATGATCTTCGCGTCGGGGCCTTCGAGGAGGGTTTCTAGGTCCTCTTTGAGGATGCGTTGCTGAGGGCGATTATAGACGGAGGAGATTTGCAACCAACCGTGATGTGCGGTGTGGATGCTCACCGTGGTGACTTCAAGGTACTCTAGGTCGGGGGTCGGTATTGCGACGTGTTCGATGGATGATTTTACGTAAATTGCGGTTCCGCCGCCGCGTCCGTCACGGTCATTCCTATAAAGTGAATAGCAAGGGAGTTTTGCCAGTTGGCCAGCTCTGAAGTGGGTTTCGTTGACCAAGATTACGTCAAGGTCGTGATCGTGCGCGAACGCGAGAAGTTCATTTCGTTTGGCTGAAAGGCCGTTGGCGTTCCAAAAAGCCGTCTGCAAAGTGGTGGGTTGGAATCTGGGTTTAGACATTAACGGGTGTGATATTAGTGGCTTTGGCGTTCATGATTATTTCAATATTGCGGACGAGTTCGGCATTGGCATTGAAATTACGAAGTTGTTCAAAAATTGCTTTTGTTTGTCGGGAGGGAGTCTCATCGTAGGAGGTGGTGGGCGTGGGGGTGGCGTGAGTTGCTTCCCTGTGAGGGGCATGCCGACTAGCGACTCCCAGATAGGAAGGTCGATTGGGGCCTTGGGAGGAGGGGTAATTGTAAGTGGGGCGGTCAGCGAAGCGGGAAGCTGCTTCGCGGGCTGAAAGTTCTCGCCTCTTGGGCTTAGGAAACGAAACGCAACCTTTGTAGTTTGCGGGGTGGTTTCCTGTGCAGTTAGCGCAGGTGGCTGGGTCTTCACGGATTTTTTGACAAGCCGGAGTGAGGTGATCCCCTGCGCATTTAACGCATTTGGGTGGGGCGCGGCAGAGGGTTTGGGCGTGCCCGAACCGTTGGCAACGGTGGCATTGACCGACCTCTGTACGTTTGTGGGGGGTTTCGGTGCGGGTATTTATGCCGGTGCGAATTACTCTAAGTGTTAGGGTCATTCATTACGCACGGACCGACCACAGAATGAGCGACGCGCGGGAATCTCGTTAATTTTACCACTGAATTACATGAAAATTAGCTAAGTTCAAATTCGATTTTTTAAAAAGTTTGGACCCTATTCACATTTTTTATTATTACAATTTGCTAAAATAAGTGTATTCTTTAGTGTGTAGCAGAAGAAATTAAGTTTAGAGTGGCTGAGTTAGTGATAGAGTAACCAATATTACTAATCATGTCACTAGGAATACCGATGATTCTAGTAAGGTAACAAAAATTTCATTTTTTGATTGAATTTAAATTAAATAAAAAAGAACTAAAAAATCTTGAAGTAAAGCTTTAGCAAGTTAAAGAAAATAAATTTTAAGCAATTTTACTGCACTAAAAGCCACAGTTGTTCGGTCTCCGACTATCTTTTAACCTGGGTTATTTTCTATAGAAATGATTGTTTCAAGAATTGTATCCATGGGCATTAATTCGGGTTAAAAGATAACCTAATACTAAACAACTGGGCCTTAATCGCTCTTTTTAATTCGTAAGGATAATATATTATCTCCCTTTGAGCTTCGATGTGATTAACCATTAATTAATTATTTCTAAGATATTATCTAGCATAACATGAAAATACCAACATTTATCTATTTGTCTGTAACGCTAAATTGATCTCTCCCGTACGGCCTTTAGGCCGCAAAATCAAGGAAATTATGGACTAGTATCATAATAATGAAGAAGAGACGGTCATAGCTTAGTGGTTAAGTGCGCCTACTGCTAATGCGAAATGCTCGGTTCAAATCCGGGCAGAGTGAAAACTTTATTCTGACCGTTTCTCCTCGGAAGGCAATGGCAAACCACCGAGGTAATTTGCCATGAGCGCCCATCTCGCAATGAAGTGTATTACACTTCCCGTGGTTCGGAGCCCACGTTAAACAAGTAGGTCCCTCTATGTTTGTGAAAATAAATCGAACGCACATCACATGCATAGAAAGAGATGGGTCACGACGCTTCTGTTAAAGAAGCATCACGATTGCGTTGCGGATCATAATAATATAATATTACAGATTGGACTATAAGCCTTTTGCTAAATTATACTTATATTCAACGAATTGAATATAATAAGAGGTGTTCCTCAGGATAACCTGTTATATCCACTTTTTTATATTGCTTCATAATATTTATTAAGTATAGATACTATCAGCAATAACATTTGAGGTATAGGTGGCCACCTAATGACGAGTGTATATAAACTATGTCATCTCGACTACTACAGTAGTAAGTTAATGGAAAAAGATCGGCACGTCAACGATTTAATCTATGAAAGGTCTAAAATTTGTGTATACCTATTCATAAAATATCGAAATTCAACAACTACTATCAATGACAAATCTACCTTTTTGAGGCCTAAATATGTTATGGGGCCCCTTCTGTAGTTCTTTTCTGCAACAATATGGTACAAATAAGCGATATCGACAGAAAAAAGATCAACTATGTGCGCATTAAGACAAAAATGATAAGTATAACATAAAAATTCAGAATTTTCAAATTTTCAGAAAAATTTTATTTTAGTATGCATTTCACAAGTTAGTTATTAAAACGGAATGCTCCTGAAAATTGACATTTTCGCCTGAGGGGTAATCCATACCCCCCAGACCCCCCGGTCTATGGGGTATATTTTTATCAGTAGGAACTTCTGAAAATTCGGATCTACTACAATATACTACATTAATTTATAATAATATAGAAAGTGTAGGGCATTTTTTTCGCTGCTGATAAATTGCAGAAGAAACATTTATTACCGTTACCTCCAGTATCTGGTTATAAGGCGAAGAAATCTTGAAGAAATAGAGAACAAAAATTGCAACCGAATCAACAATAAACGGTAAATATTGAATGCTTCTGAAAAATAACATTTGCTACTGTGGGGTATTGTAGGGTATATTTTTATCGGTAAAGACTCTTAAAAAATCGGATCTACTGTACTGTAAATTAATAATACTACAGAACCAACTACAATATAGCCCAACTGTAGAGCATTTTTGTCGTGACCGGGTGGTCCGGGGGGGTATGAAATACGCCCAGCACATGTTGATCAGAATGGCCATCTTGATATACTGGGGTATTCCATACCCTCCACCCCCACTTCGGATTATTTAATTTGACAATGAAGAGAATTAATATTTTCAAACACAAGAATATATTTTAAGATACTTATACTACTTTTATTTAAATTTAATGCCCCTCCCCCCGTGATAGAAGTCACGAGCCGCCACTAAATCAGACCGACTCGACTAGCAATGTAATCTTTGCCGCAGGCTTTACGTGTAATTTACAATTCCAATGTCAATTCTTCAAATACCCGATCCTGACAACATTTCACCCCCACCCCTCGAAAAATTTGTAATGAAATTAAGTGTCAAATAATTAAGTTTTGTTTGAGCTTTTTGGAGGAGCTATATAAACGACAGCCCCCCCATAGCGAATTCTTTTACAAATTTGATGTCAATCGTTTGAGCTTTAATAAGCTTCTATTTCCATGTTTGAACCTCATAGGTAAAAAAGTTCGAGAATTTTGAAGACTGAAATTGTTAAATTTTTGACGTCGCTCCGAGCAAGTAGCGCTTAAAAGTTTAGCGTTCTTACGATATGCAAATAACTAAAAAAAATTAGTGCTATTGGATCAGTTTTTCCAGAAACTCACAGTTACTAAAATGAAAGAAAGAAGTTTTTTTGGGAATCCTATAACATTTCATGGCCCAGCAAACGAATTTTGGACTAATGGTTTTATGAACTTTGAATATTTTCGCTAATAAGCCCCCCCGTAAAGGTTCATCTTCAGTTTCAAGTAGTACTTGAAGGTTTTTCAAAAAATTATAACTTTATTTTCAGTTATTTCAAATTTCAAGCAAAAGTGATCTAATAGCTAAAGCATTTAATATAATTAACAGTGTTTTGCATAATATATGGCAACATTAATAAAATTTTGAGCGGTACTTGCTGGGAGCAATGTCGATAAAATTTACAATTTCACAATCTTGTAAGCGCTTCAATTTTTTTATCTTTAGAGTTTAAACGAAGGGAATTAAGTTCTTTGGCACTCAAGCAGTTCTCGAACGGTTAGTATTAAATTTATTTTAAAAAAATCACTATAAGAAAGGGGGGGCTAGCATTTCTATAGCCCCTCCCAAAATTGTTCTAAAGAATTGAATTTTTATTGAAAACCTTTAAAGCTCAAACAATGCGAATAGAGGGGGGAATTACCTAACATTGGTCACTCCAAAAAAATTGAAAATTTCCTATTGCAAAGAGGAAGGTTTATATAGTATAATGACATAATTTTAACAAGCGAAGATATAATAAACATTTCGAGAAAAATCAATTTGAAAAGTACGTAAATTTAGCGCATTTTTCTTCGATTTTTGGGGTGTGCATTCGATAAGGAGGGTAATCCATCGTCAATACCTACCCTTACGGGGCGCCCCTCCGCTCCGCGTTGCACCCCTCCAGGGCGGTTTTGACTCTGGTTACTAGGCTAAACATACGAGAAGGCGCCACATATCAAGAAAACCGGGATAAATAAAAACCGGGTGCTTAGAGACCCTTGAAATAGCATTAAAAAGTATAGTTGCGGTATGGGGCAGTAAACTATTACGTTTCACCCCCAAAAAATCGCGTAAAAACAAAAAATAATCGATGTTGCATGTACGACGGTCGAGATACATCTGCCGCTGCGAACCTTTACCTTTACCTGATATGTATTTGATGGAGCATCCCGGCGCAGCCGGCCTTCTCCTTCATCTAAAAGAATACATTAATGACATTGGAATTTATAGAGACCGGTGGGTCTCTGGGAATTGGCGCTTGGCGGACTGACTGGTAAAAACCTGAGCTGTGACTGTGAAAATGTAATATGAGAAGAAAAAGAAAATTTTTACGTTTGCCGATATAGTAGAGTCCCTAATTCGAAGAATGAAATTATGAATTAATTTCTATTGATGACCTCGAAGTGATTGGCTTCTACTTGGAACTAGTCAGAATTGGCGACTAGTGGGATTATAGTGATACTATGGGGGGTGATTTATCGAAGCTTGTGGAAATTGATCGAAAAATTACACAAATCTAGTGAATAAATTCACTTTCGAAGAGAATTTGTGTAAGTTAAACCTGTGAACATACATTAGTCTGTGTGGGGGTGAGTTATGGTCAGGAGTTGTCCGTGGTAAGGAGTGATTTGGGACGGGGAATGAAAAAGTCGGCTGGGTTGTATTGACCTAGTTGATTTACTAGTGGGTTGTCTGAGAATTTGGATTTGTTGTAGAGATTGGTGGCATGTTTACGATTAAGAGTGTTAATGAGGTCTAGTTTGGCGTCTGCATGTAGTCGCCTGTTAGTGACGTAATAGGGGGCGCTGAAAATAGCTCGGAGATTTTTGTTTTGGATGACTTGAAGTTTATTTATGGCCCTGGGGCGTGCATATCCCCAGACAGGGGAGGCCGCTGCGAAATATTCTAAGTGTTAGAGTATATCATAGCGCGCGGACCGACGATAGAATGGGTGATGCGCGGGAATCTCACTAATTTTACATGTAAATTTGCAAACTTAAAATTCGATTTACTCAAAATTTTGATAATATCTTCGCTTGTGAAAATTATGTCAGTATACTATATAAACCTTCCTCTTTGCAATAGGAAAGTTTCAAGTCATTCGGAGTGACCAATGTTAGGTAATCCTCACCCGAATGGAAGCTCATTGAAGCTCTAACGATTGACAACGATTGTATCAAAGAAATTCGTGATGAAGGGGCTCTAGTTTCTATGACAGCTTCCCCCCAAAAAAAGTCTTCGCGGATCAAACGATTGATTTGAAGCTCATTGAGATAAAACGTTTGACATTAATTTCATTAAAAATTTCGCCCATGGGGAGGGGGGCTGGAGAAATATACATCGATCCTGGGATCGCCATCATATTTATGCTATAGAAGTTAAATTCCTGTTTCAGATCATTGAGCTGAAAGAATAAGTCTTCCTTTGTTTATCAGCAAGCCATAAATTGGCTTTTCATTACGCCTTCCAGCTTCCAATTTAGTATCGCAATCTGTTGATATTTGTGGAATAACAGCATAGACTAAATGTTAACTAGATCAACTACTAGTGCAAAGGTACGGTACAGTCTAAAATTTCTTGACCGTATCCGTGGTTCGCAGAGCACGTCAAGCCGTTGGTCTCCCTGTGATTTCGGTGAATAGATTTGCCATCATAACAATAAAAACCAGGGTACAGGCAATCGAAGGCCAGCCTAGGAAGCTACCTAAGATGTATAAACTAATGCTTAATTAACTAATTAAACAAATTAGTTAAAAAAGAGATCATAGGACCTACATATACTCGTATAATATAAGGAAGAAGACGCCGAATGTTTCCAAAATTTCCATAAGGTTAGCGTAGCTGATACTATATAATCAAAGGTAATTCCAAACACATGATTTAAGAATAGATTCGATGGAACGGAAACCCCTTTGCCCCATATAAATAACCCTATTCGTACTCCTCTGCATAGTAAATTACATCTGAACTTCTGAACCATTCTGAACCAATCAAAAACTACCATTGGAAGCAACTGACAGCTCAGACCATCGTAAACAGGAAAGTGATTTAAACTAAATAACAGTGGCGGTTCTACCATAGGAGCTGCAGAGCTGCAGAACCACCAAAAATTACAATAAAAATACCAATACTTGCATAATTAATTATATAATTATAACCTTAATCAAATTTAAATTATTATAAAGAATGGTGCATTATCAGCTTTGCTTTGAAAGCGTGTTTCTTATTTTCGCTAGCATAATATATCAGTTATAATTTAACAGCTAGTCACATAAATAGTGTAATAATAAATACACGTCCAGTCCGCTATCAAAATGTTTGTCTAACTAGAACGCTATACACTTGTGCGCAATCGAGCTGTAATGAAACGCAGACTACAATGCTATTATAGCAATTGGTATAGGTGGTAGGTATATCTTTTATGATTTTGTTTCGAGGTAGTTTAGAATTCGAATTTTGAAAAGAAAAACTAATTTTAATATTAGTTCATCAATTGTTAAACAAATTGCAGTGAAATTAGGGCATAAGCAATAAATTGTTTAAAAACTTTTAATTAAACCAAGTTTCTTGCACATATTTATAGCAAAACACTAGTTAAATTATTTTTTGACGGATTTTGCAACTTTAAATAAAATTATGAATACATAAAATTAAATTTATGTATTTTTATACAATAATAATTCTTAAAGCTCGTGATACGTACACGCATCGAATGCACAGTCGTTCTGCACTCCGATGCAGCCACTTGCAGTTAGATCAGCGCTGGCTTTACATTACATATTTATACAAGTACATAAATTATATAACCGGACTAGTATTTCATGCAATTATATTTTAAAGAAAGATCTTGTATTATAAACTTTAATTGAAATTATGGATATAATGTCCTTTATACCTACTACTAGATAAAATGAATTCCTAATCCTAATAAAATTTTATAATAATTTTGGACTTGAGATTTTTCTGCATTGTAAAACAATTCTCAAACTATAATTATCTGTAATAAAATGTAGATCAAGAAATTTGGACTTAGGTTTTTACTAACATTACTCAATCATATTATTTATTAACTCAGCTTCTGTCATAATAACCCGTAAAAATAGGATTTTTTCGAAAATTAGTTAACAATAATTACAAAACTTTTTGTGCGCTCAAATAAAACTTATTGTTACAAAAATGTTTGCGTCGTTTGTTTTATTTCAAACCTAACACAAAGGGCTGTTTACGAAGTATAAGTTCTATTTTTAAAATAACAAATATGCAGAATTATTATGACGTGATAAGCTAACTAAGGCATTTTATTTAGTCGTTTTTAAAATCTCTTACGAAGAAGGTCGTTTTTAAAAATGAATGTGATTTTTAAATTTAGTTATCAAGAACAATTAGTGATAAGAAATTGCCGGTATATACAAGTCGAGGTAAAATGTATAAAAGACAATTTAATACGAATATTTATTTACGGAACAAATGGATTTGTGGCTGTAATCATAAGAACGCATTGTTTTGTTTTCCGTTTGTGTCTTTCGATATTGTCAATAGTAAAAAAATTTATCTTGGGAATATTGAATTTCAACGAAAAAGTTATTGATAAGTTAAGTTTGCCACAAGCAAGCACCGGCGCACGCCATTAATGCTTAAAAACGTGCAATATAAGTAAGTTTATTTTTTGAAATTAGCATTTTACTGATACCTTCCCTTTTTTATAATGCAGAACAGCCAAACATATTTCTCACGAGCCGCCACTGCTAAATAACTCTTATTTACATTATCTTGAAACTCAAGACCACCATTTCAGAATTAATTTCAAGCTAACAAAAATAGCAACACCAAGGAGTATTAAGTAGTATATCTATCATATCCAGGTAGGTTATGTTTACTCGAGTTAATTCCTTTTAATTTTAAAAATTACCTTTTAACTTCTAATATAATAAATTCAAATATTTAGAATACTAATAAAGATCTTTGTCGTACCAGGATATGATTGCTATAATAACTAAATTCGGAAATTGTTCATGGACCACCGGATACATTTGAAAATTGAAATGAAAGAACCGATTACAATCTCATACTGCAGTTAAAGACTTGAAGAATAAGCTATGAAAAGGTCTGTTAAGATTTAAATAGTTGTAATGAAAACTTGCAACTGGTTGAAAAATTACCACTTCACAAATAAAAAAAGGCTAGGTTGATTACCAGCCAGGTAAGGGGTTTATAAGTTTGTTTAGATTACATTTTAATTTAGTAATTTGTTTCAAGGTTCAAATTTTCGAAAACCAAAATACAGAAGAGAATCGTGGTCATACATGGATGCCCTGGCATTTTTTATATTTATATACAGTTGCATACCCACTAATCAGTTGTTCACCCCAAGTGGTGAAAGAGAAAAACTAACATAAGATAAACTTGAGAAAATATGTTCAAGAACTGACTGGTAAAAGTTTTGAATGAGCACTATGAAGTGAATTAAGCAAAATTAAGAGGGAAAATTGCTTAAACTTTGATTTTTAAGAATTTTATTTTAAAAAAGGGGTATTTTAGTCGCCCCTGTGCGTCGCAGTGGGGGACTCACATTAAACTTGTGACACCTTCAGTAATGTGAAAACGATAATAAAAAAATTAGAGATTCAGAGTTTTCAAAGAAAGTTTAATGAATTAATAGATCTAATAATTGATTATTTTGAATATAAAGAGTAAGAATGTTGATACTATTAACAGTTTTGGAGGTGCAATAATTTATAATTTTTTTAAATGGAAAATAAACCAATACAAAGAAGAAATGTTTTAACATGCAAAATAAAATGATAATGATAAAATTTAAATACCAGAAAAATGATGGAATAATTGAAACTAAAGAAAACCTAAAAAAGTTTATTCATAATTTAAATTTTTTAAAAATTATAAAAATAAATTTAAAACCATAATTTAAGAGTATGAAACATTTATTTTATTGTAGATGGCCAGCTCTGAAGTGGGTTTCGTTGACCAAGATTACGTCAAGGTCGTGATCGTGCGCGAACGCGAGAAGTTCATTTCGTTTGGCTGAAAGGCCGTTGGCGTTCCAAAAAGCCGTCTGCAAAGTGGTGGGTTGGAATCTGGGTTTAGACATTAACGGGTGTGATATTAGTGGCTTTGGCGTTCATGATTATTTCAATATTGCGGACGAGTTCGGCATTGGCATTGAAATTACGAAGTTGTTCAAAAATTGCTTTTGTTTGTCGGGAGGGAGTCTCATCGTAGGAGGTGGTGGGCGTGGGGGTGGCGTGAGTTGCTTCCCTGTGAGGGGCATGCCGACTAGCGACTCCCAGATAGGAAGGTCGATTGGGGCCTTGGGAGGAGGGGTAATTGTAAGTGGGGCGGTCAGCGAAGCGGGAAGCTGCTTCGCGGGCTGAAAGTTCTCGCCTCTTGGGCTTAGGAAACGAAACGCAACCTTTGTAGTTTGCGGGGTGGTTTCCTGTGCAGTTAGCGCAGGTGGCTGGGTCTTCACGGATTTTTTGACAAGCCGGAGTGAGGTGATCCCCTGCGCATTTAACGCATTTGGGTGGGGCGCGGCAGAGGGTTTGGGCGTGCCCGAACCGTTGGCAACGGTGGCATTGACCGACCTCTGTACGTTTGTGGGGGGTTTCGGTGCGGGTATTTATGCCGGTGCGAATTACTCTAAGTGTTAGGGTCATTCATTACGCACGGACCGACCACAGAATGAGCGACGCGCGGGAATCTCGTTAATTTTACCACTGAATTACATGAAAATTAGCTAAGTTCAAATTCGATTTTTTAAAAAGTTTGGACCCTATTCACATTTTTTATTATTACAATTTGCTAAAATAAGTGTATTCTTTAGTGTGTAGCAGAAGAAATTAAGTTTAGAGTGGCTGAGTTAGTGATAGAGTAACCAATATTACTAATCATGTCACTAGGAATACCGATGATTCTAGTAAGGTAACAAAAATTTCATTTTTTGATTGAATTTAAATTAAATAAAAAAGAACTAAAAAATCTTGAAGTAAAGCTTTAGCAAGTTAAAGAAAATAAATTTTAAGCAATTTTACTGCACTAAAAGCCACAGTTGTTCGGTCTCCGACTATCTTTTAACCTGGGTTATTTTCTATAGAAATGATTGTTTCAAGAATTGTATCCATGGGCATTAATTCGGGTTAAAAGATAACCTAATACTAAACAACTGGGCCTTAATCGCTCTTTTTAATTCGTAAGGATAATATATTATCTCCCTTTGAGCTTCGATGTGATTAACCATTAATTAATTATTTCTAAGATATTATCTAGCATAACATGAAAATACCAACATTTATCTATTTGTCTGTAACGCTAAATTGATCTCTCCCGTACGGCCTTTAGGCCGCAAAATCAAGGAAATTATGGACTAGTATCATAATAATGAAGAAGAGACGGTCATAGCTTAGTGGTTAAGTGCGCCTACTGCTAATGCGAAATGCTCGGTTCAAATCCGGGCAGAGTGAAAACTTTATTCTGACCGTTTCTCCTCGGAAGGCAATGGCAAACCACCGAGGTAATTTGCCATGAGCGCCCATCTCGCAATGAAGTGTATTACACTTCCCGTGGTTCGGAGCCCACGTTAAACAAGTAGGTCCCTCTATGTTTGTGAAAATAAATCGAACGCACATCACATGCATAGAAAGAGATGGGTCACGACGCTTCTGTTAAAGAAGCATCACGATTGCGTTGCGGATCATAATAATATAATATTACAGATTGGACTATAAGCCTTTTGCTAAATTATACTTATATTCAACGAATTGAATATAATAAGAGGTGTTCCTCAGGATAACCTGTTATATCCACTTTTTTATATTGCTTCATAATATTTATTAAGTATAGATACTATCAGCAATAACATTTGAGGTATAGGTGGCCACCTAATGACGAGTGTATATAAACTATGTCATCTCGACTACTACAGTAGTAAGTTAATGGAAAAAGATCGGCACGTCAACGATTTAATCTATGAAAGGTCTAAAATTTGTGTATACCTATTCATAAAATATCGAAATTCAACAACTACTATCAATGACAAATCTACCTTTTTGAGGCCTAAATATGTTATGGGGCCCCTTCTGTAGTTCTTTTCTGCAACAATATGGTACAAATAAGCGATATCGACAGAAAAAAGATCAACTATGTGCGCATTAAGACAAAAATGATAAGTATAACATAAAAATTCAGAATTTTCAAATTTTCAGAAAAATTTTATTTTAGTATGCATTTCACAAGTTAGTTATTAAAACGGAATGCTCCTGAAAATTGACATTTTCGCCTGAGGGGTAATCCATACCCCCCAGACCCCCCGGTCTATGGGGTATATTTTTATCAGTAGGAACTTCTGAAAATTCGGATCTACTACAATATACTACATTAATTTATAATAATATAGAAAGTGTAGGGCATTTTTTTCGCTGCTGATAAATTGCAGAAGAAACATTTATTACCGTTACCTCCAGTATCTGGTTATAAGGCGAAGAAATCTTGAAGAAATAGAGAACAAAAATTGCAACCGAATCAACAATAAACGGTAAATATTGAATGCTTCTGAAAAATAACATTTGCTACTGTGGGGTATTGTAGGGTATATTTTTATCGGTAAAGACTCTTAAAAAATCGGATCTACTGTACTGTAAATTAATAATACTACAGAACCAACTACAATATAGCCCAACTGTAGAGCATTTTTGTCGTGACCGGGTGGTCCGGGGGGGTATGAAATACGCCCAGCACATGTTGATCAGAATGGCCATCTTGATATACTGGGGTATTCCATACCCTCCACCCCCACTTCGGATTATTTAATTTGACAATGAAGAGAATTAATATTTTCAAACACAAGAATATATTTTAAGATACTTATACTACTTTTATTTAAATTTAATGCCCCTCCCCCCGTGATAGAAGTCACGAGCCGCCACTAAATCAGACCGACTCGACTAGCAATGTAATCTTTGCCGCAGGCTTTACGTGTAATTTACAATTCCAATGTCAATTCTTCAAATACCCGATCCTGACAACATTTCACCCCCACCCCTCGAAAAATTTGTAATGAAATTAAGTGTCAAATAATTAAGTTTTGTTTGAGCTTTTTGGAGGAGCTATATAAACGACAGCCCCCCCATAGCGAATTCTTTTACAAATTTGATGTCAATCGTTTGAGCTTTAATAAGCTTCTATTTCCATGTTTGAACCTCATAGGTAAAAAAGTTCGAGAATTTTGAAGACTGAAATTGTTAAATTTTTGACGTCGCTCCGAGCAAGTAGCGCTTAAAAGTTTAGCGTTCTTACGATATGCAAATAACTAAAAAAAATTAGTGCTATTGGATCAGTTTTTCCAGAAACTCACAGTTACTAAAATGAAAGAAAGAAGTTTTTTTGGGAATCCTATAACATTTCATGGCCCAGCAAACGAATTTTGGACTAATGGTTTTATGAACTTTGAATATTTTCGCTAATAAGCCCCCCCGTAAAGGTTCATCTTCAGTTTCAAGTAGTACTTGAAGGTTTTTCAAAAAATTATAACTTTATTTTCAGTTATTTCAAATTTCAAGCAAAAGTGATCTAATAGCTAAAGCATTTAATATAATTAACAGTGTTTTGCATAATATATGGCAACATTAATAAAATTTTGAGCGGTACTTGCTGGGAGCAATGTCGATAAAATTTACAATTTCACAATCTTGTAAGCGCTTCAATTTTTTTATCTTTAGAGTTTAAACGAAGGGAATTAAGTTCTTTGGCACTCAAGCAGTTCTCGAACGGTTAGTATTAAATTTATTTTAAAAAAATCACTATAAGAAAGGGGGGGCTAGCATTTCTATAGCCCCTCCCAAAATTGTTCTAAAGAATTGAATTTTTATTGAAAACCTTTAAAGCTCAAACAATGCGAATAGAGGGGGGAATTACCTAACATTGGTCACTCCAAAAAAATTGAAAATTTCCTATTGCAAAGAGGAAGGTTTATATAGTATAATGACATAATTTTAACAAGCGAAGATATAATAAACATTTCGAGAAAAATCAATTTGAAAAGTACGTAAATTTAGCGCATTTTTCTTCGATTTTTGGGGTGTGCATTCGATAAGGAGGGTAATCCATCGTCAATACCTACCCTTACGGGGCGCCCCTCCGCTCCGCGTTGCACCCCTCCAGGGCGGTTTTGACTCTGGTTACTAGGCTAAACATACGAGAAGGCGCCACATATCAAGAAAACCGGGATAAATAAAAACCGGGTGCTTAGAGACCCTTGAAATAGCATTAAAAAGTATAGTTGCGGTATGGGGCAGTAAACTATTACGTTTCACCCCCAAAAAATCGCGTAAAAACAAAAAATAATCGATGTTGCATGTACGACGGTCGAGATACATCTGCCGCTGCGAACCTTTACCTTTACCTGATATGTATTTGATGGAGCATCCCGGCGCAGCCGGCCTTCTCCTTCATCTAAAAGAATACATTAATGACATTGGAATTTATAGAGACCGGTGGGTCTCTGGGAATTGGCGCTTGGCGGACTGACTGGTAAAAACCTGAGCTGTGACTGTGAAAATGTAATATGAGAAGAAAAAGAAAATTTTTACGTTTGCCGATATAGTAGAGTCCCTAATTCGAAGAATGAAATTATGAATTAATTTCTATTGATGACCTCGAAGTGATTGGCTTCTACTTGGAACTAGTCAGAATTGGCGACTAGTGGGATTATAGTGATACTATGGGGGGTGATTTATCGAAGCTTGTGGAAATTGATCGAAAAATTACACAAATCTAGTGAATAAATTCACTTTCGAAGAGAATTTGTGTAAGTTAAACCTGTGAACATACATTAGTCTGTGTGGGGGTGAGTTATGGTCAGGAGTTGTCCGTGGTAAGGAGTGATTTGGGACGGGGAATGAAAAAGTCGGCTGGGTTGTATTGACCTAGTTGATTTACTAGTGGGTTGTCTGAGAATTTGGATTTGTTGTAGAGATTGGTGGCATGTTTACGATTAAGAGTGTTAATGAGGTCTAGTTTGGCGTCTGCATGTAGTCGCCTGTTAGTGACGTAATAGGGGGCGCTGAAAATAGCTCGGAGATTTTTGTTTTGGATGACTTGAAGTTTATTTATGGCCCTGGGGCGTGCATATCCCCAGACAGGGGAGGCCGCTGCGAAATATTCTAAGTGTTAGAGTATATCATAGCGCGCGGACCGACGATAGAATGGGTGATGCGCGGGAATCTCACTAATTTTACATGTAAATTTGCAAACTTAAAATTCGATTTACTCAAAATTTTGATAATATCTTCGCTTGTGAAAATTATGTCAGTATACTATATAAACCTTCCTCTTTGCAATAGGAAAGTTTCAAGTCATTCGGAGTGACCAATGTTAGGTAATCCTCACCCGAATGGAAGCTCATTGAAGCTCTAACGATTGACAACGATTGTATCAAAGAAATTCGTGATGAAGGGGCTCTAGTTTCTATGACAGCTTCCCCCCAAAAAAAGTCTTCGCGGATCAAACGATTGATTTGAAGCTCATTGAGATAAAACGTTTGACATTAATTTCATTAAAAATTTCGCCCATGGGGAGGGGGGCTGGAGAAATATACATCGATCCTGGGATCGCCATCATATTTATGCTATAGAAGTTAAATTCCTGTTTCAGATCATTGAGCTGAAAGAATAAGTCTTCCTTTGTTTATCAGCAAGCCATAAATTGGCTTTTCATTACGCCTTCCAGCTTCCAATTTAGTATCGCAATCTGTTGATATTTGTGGAATAACAGCATAGACTAAATGTTAACTAGATCAACTACTAGTGCAAAGGTACGGTACAGTCTAAAATTTCTTGACCGTATCCGTGGTTCGCAGAGCACGTCAAGCCGTTGGTCTCCCTGTGATTTCGGTGAATAGATTTGCCATCATAACAATAAAAACCAGGGTACAGGCAATCGAAGGCCAGCCTAGGAAGCTACCTAAGATGTATAAACTAATGCTTAATTAACTAATTAAACAAATTAGTTAAAAAAGAGATCATAGGACCTACATATACTCGTATAATATAAGGAAGAAGACGCCGAATGTTTCCAAAATTTCCATAAGGTTAGCGTAGCTGATACTATATAATCAAAGGTAATTCCAAACACATGATTTAAGAATAGATTCGATGGAACGGAAACCCCTTTGCCCCATATAAATAACCCTATTCGTACTCCTCTGCATAGTAAATTACATCTGAACTTCTGAACCATTCTGAACCAATCAAAAACTACCATTGGAAGCAACTGACAGCTCAGACCATCGTAAACAGGAAAGTGATTTAAACTAAATAACAGTGGCGGTTCTACCATAGGAGCTGCAGAGCTGCAGAACCACCAAAAATTACAATAAAAATACCAATACTTGCATAATTAATTATATAATTATAACCTTAATCAAATTTAAATTATTATAAAGAATGGTGCATTATCAGCTTTGCTTTGAAAGCGTGTTTCTTATTTTCGCTAGCATAATATATCAGTTATAATTTAACAGCTAGTCACATAAATAGTGTAATAATAAATACACGTCCAGTCCGCTATCAAAATGTTTGTCTAACTAGAACGCTATACACTTGTGCGCAATCGAGCTGTAATGAAACGCAGACTACAATGCTATTATAGCAATTGGTATAGGTGGTAGGTATATCTTTTATGATTTTGTTTCGAGGTAGTTTAGAATTCGAATTTTGAAAAGAAAAACTAATTTTAATATTAGTTCATCAATTGTTAAACAAATTGCAGTGAAATTAGGGCATAAGCAATAAATTGTTTAAAAACTTTTAATTAAACCAAGTTTCTTGCACATATTTATAGCAAAACACTAGTTAAATTATTTTTTGACGGATTTTGCAACTTTAAATAAAATTATGAATACATAAAATTAAATTTATGTATTTTTATACAATAATAATTCTTAAAGCTCGTGATACGTACACGCATCGAATGCACAGTCGTTCTGCACTCCGATGCAGCCACTTGCAGTTAGATCAGCGCTGGCTTTACATTACATATTTATACAAGTACATAAATTATATAACCGGACTAGTATTTCATGCAATTATATTTTAAAGAAAGATCTTGTATTATAAACTTTAATTGAAATTATGGATATAATGTCCTTTATACCTACTACTAGATAAAATGAATTCCTAATCCTAATAAAATTTTATAATAATTTTGGACTTGAGATTTTTCTGCATTGTAAAACAATTCTCAAACTATAATTATCTGTAATAAAATGTAGATCAAGAAATTTGGACTTAGGTTTTTACTAACATTACTCAATCATATTATTTATTAACTCAGCTTCTGTCATAATAACCCGTAAAAATAGGATTTTTTCGAAAATTAGTTAACAATAATTACAAAACTTTTTGTGCGCTCAAATAAAACTTATTGTTACAAAAATGTTTGCGTCGTTTGTTTTATTTCAAACCTAACACAAAGGGCTGTTTACGAAGTATAAGTTCTATTTTTAAAATAACAAATATGCAGAATTATTATGACGTGATAAGCTAACTAAGGCATTTTATTTAGTCGTTTTTAAAATCTCTTACGAAGAAGGTCGTTTTTAAAAATGAATGTGATTTTTAAATTTAGTTATCAAGAACAATTAGTGATAAGAAATTGCCGGTATATACAAGTCGAGGTAAAATGTATAAAAGACAATTTAATACGAATATTTATTTACGGAACAAATGGATTTGTGGCTGTAATCATAAGAACGCATTGTTTTGTTTTCCGTTTGTGTCTTTCGATATTGTCAATAGTAAAAAAATTTATCTTGGGAATATTGAATTTCAACGAAAAAGTTATTGATAAGTTAAGTTTGCCACAAGCAAGCACCGGCGCACGCCATTAATGCTTAAAAACGTGCAATATAAGTAAGTTTATTTTTTGAAATTAGCATTTTACTGATACCTTCCCTTTTTTATAATGCAGAACAGCCAAACATATTTCTCACGAGCCGCCACTGCTAAATAACTCTTATTTACATTATCTTGAAACTCAAGACCACCATTTCAGAATTAATTTCAAGCTAACAAAAATAGCAACACCAAGGAGTATTAAGTAGTATATCTATCATATCCAGGTAGGTTATGTTTACTCGAGTTAATTCCTTTTAATTTTAAAAATTACCTTTTAACTTCTAATATAATAAATTCAAATATTTAGAATACTAATAAAGATCTTTGTCGTACCAGGATATGATTGCTATAATAACTAAATTCGGAAATTGTTCATGGACCACCGGATACATTTGAAAATTGAAATGAAAGAACCGATTACAATCTCATACTGCAGTTAAAGACTTGAAGAATAAGCTATGAAAAGGTCTGTTAAGATTTAAATAGTTGTAATGAAAACTTGCAACTGGTTGAAAAATTACCACTTCACAAATAAAAAAAGGCTAGGTTGATTACCAGCCAGGTAAGGGGTTTATAAGTTTGTTTAGATTACATTTTAATTTAGTAATTTGTTTCAAGGTTCAAATTTTCGAAAACCAAAATACAGAAGAGAATCGTGGTCATACATGGATGCCCTGGCATTTTTTATATTTATATACAGTTGCATACCCACTAATCAGTTGTTCACCCCAAGTGGTGAAAGAGAAAAACTAACATAAGATAAACTTGAGAAAATATGTTCAAGAACTGACTGGTAAAAGTTTTGAATGAGCACTATGAAGTGAATTAAGCAAAATTAAGAGGGAAAATTGCTTAAACTTTGATTTTTAAGAATTTTATTTTAAAAAAGGGGTATTTTAGTCGCCCCTGTGCGTCGCAGTGGGGGACTCACATTAAACTTGTGACACCTTCAGTAATGTGAAAACGATAATAAAAAAATTAGAGATTCAGAGTTTTCAAAGAAAGTTTAATGAATTAATAGATCTAATAATTGATTATTTTGAATATAAAGAGTAAGAATGTTGATACTATTAACAGTTTTGGAGGTGCAATAATTTATAATTTTTTTAAATGGAAAATAAACCAATACAAAGAAGAAATGTTTTAACATGCAAAATAAAATGATAATGATAAAATTTAAATACCAGAAAAATGATGGAATAATTGAAACTAAAGAAAACCTAAAAAAGTTTATTCATAATTTAAATTTTTTAAAAATTATAAAAATAAATTTAAAACCATAATTTAAGAGTATGAAACATTTATTTTATTGTAGATCCAAAAAAAATTGTCATAATCCTGGCTCATTAATTACAATCTACTTGTTACAAATTCTTTTCCTGGATCATTGATATAATTTTGTTAGTTTGAAGGGGGGGGGGGGCTGATTCTGATCCCATAAAATAAAAATGTATCAACTGTACAAAGAGGAATGCATTAAAAATCAATGCACTCCTGTGAAGCAGCTAACATACCGACGTATTTTTGCCACAAATTATAATTTGGCTTTTTATATGCCCAAGAAAAATCAGTGTGTTACCTGCAATGTGTCTGAAAAGGCAACTCGGGAAGAGAAATTGATACTACAGCAGAACTTTGATGAACACATCAGGAGAAAAAATGAATCTAAAGCTGCAAAAGTGTCGAACAAAATAAAAGCAGCTTAGGATTCAACTGCTCTCAGATCTCAAGCTCAGAAGTTTTGCTACTGTATTACTTGAGGAAATTAAACATGAACAATTTTACAATATATGAAAATAAGCTACCAAATAATGCATTTTGTTATGCGTTGACGGAAGCAAATGGCAGAAGAGGAAGCTGCGAAATTGGTATTTGAGTACATTGAGTACAGAGAGCAGCTTAGGATTCAACTGCTCTCAGATCTCAAGCTCAGAAGTTTTGCTACTGTATTACTTGAGGAAATTAAACATGGACAATTTTACAATATATGAAAATAAGCTACCAAATAATGCATTTTGTTTGCGTTGACGGAAGCAAATGGCAGAAGAGGAAGCTGCGAAATTGGTATTTGAGTACAGTGAGCAGCTTAGGATTCAACTGCTCTCAGATCTCAAGCTCAGAAGTTTTGCTACTGTATTACTTGAGGAAATTAAACATGGACAATTTTACAATATATGAAAATAAGCTACCAAATAATGCATTTTGTTTGCGTTGACGGAAGCAAATGGCAGAAGAGGAAGCTGCGAAATTGGTATTTGAGTACATTGAGTACAGAGAGCAGCTTAGGATTCAACTGCTCTCAGATCTCAAGCTCAGAAGTTTTGCTACTGTATTACTTGAGGAAATTAAACATGGACAATTTTACAATATATGAAAATAAGCTACCAAATAATGCATTTTGTTTGCGTTGACGGAAGCAAATGGCAGAAGAGGAAGCTGCGAAATTGGTATTTGAGTACATTGAGTACAGTGAGCAGCTTAGGATTCAACTGCTCTCAGATCTCAAGCTCAGAAGTTTTGCTACTGTATTACTTGAGGAAATTAAACATGGACAATTTTACAATATATGAAAATAAGCTACCAAATAATGCATTTTGTTTGCGTTGACGGAAGCAAATGGCAGAAGATGAAGCTGCGAAATTGGTATTTGAGTACATTGAGTACAGAGAGCAGCTTAGGATTCAACTGCTCTCAGATCTCAAGCTCAGAAGTTTTGCTACTGTATTACTTGAGGAAATTAAACATGGACAATTTTACAATATATGAAAATAAGCTACCAAATAATGCATTTTGTTTGCGTTGACGGAAGCAAATGGCAGAAGATGAAGCTGCGAAATTGGTATTTGAGTACATTGAGTACAGAGAGCAGCTTAGGATTCAACTGCTCTCAGATCTCAAGCTCAGAAGTTTTGCTACTGTATTACTTGAGGAAATTAAACATGGACAATTTTACAATATATGAAAATAAGCTACCAAATAATGCATTTTGTTTGCGTTGACGGAAGCAAATGGCAGAAGATGAAGCTGCGAAATTGGTATTTGAGTACATTGAGTACAGAGAGCAGCTTAGGATTCAACTGCTCTCAGATCTCAAGCTCAGAAGTTTTGCTACTGTATTACTTGAGGAAATTAAACATGGACAATTTTACAATATATGAAAATAAGCTACCAAATAATGCATTTTGTTTGCGTTGACGGAAGCAAATGGCAGAAGATGAAGCTGCGAAATTGGTATTTGAGTACATTGAGTACAGAGAGCAGCTTAGGATTCAACTGCTCTCAGATCTCAAGCTCAGAAGTTTTGCTACTGTATTACTTGAGGAAATTAAACATGGACAATTTTACAATATATGAAAATAAGCTACCAAATAATGCATTTTGTTTGCGTTGACGGAAGCAAATGGCAGAAGATGAAGCTGCGAAATTGGTATTTGAGTACATTGAGTACAGAGAGCAGCTTAGGATTCAACTGCTCTCAGATCTCAAGCTCAGAAGTTTTGCTACTGTATTACTTGAGGAAATTAAACATGGACAATTTTACAATATATGAAAATAAGCTACCAAATAATGCATTTTGTTTGCGTTGACGGAAGCAAATGGCAGAAGATGAAGCTGCGAAATTGGTATTTGAGTACATTGAGTACAGAGAGCAGCTTAGGATTCAACTGCTCTCAGATCTCAAGCTCAGAAGTTTTGCTACTGTATTACTTGAGGAAATTAAACATGGACAATTTTACAATATATGAAAATAAGCTACCAAATAATGCATTTTGTTTGCGTTGACGGAAGCAAATGGCAGAAGATGAATGTTGGAATTAGGAACATAATGATTAAAGGATAATCCGGTTAGATTGGTAATAACTAATTACTATATAAGTGTTGGCATATGATATAAAAGTACAGAAGAAGAGACGATCGACGAAGACAGTGCAAACCGTTTTTATTTATCAATAAACACCTATATATTTAACTCATGCGCAACAGGCTATGGGCCCAGCATCGTGAAATAAAATTATAGGTTCCGTATTGAGAAGTATTTCAAAACCGAGTTTGTGTGAACGATGGCGGCAAATAATGGATTACCAATGTTCGAAAAACTGAAGGGTCGCGAAAATTTCAGCACATGGCGGTTTGCGATGAAAACCTATCTCGAGCTCGATGGCTTATGGAGTTGTGTGGAAGGTAACGATACAACAACAGATACGGCTGCTAAATTACGACGTGAAGTGCAAGCAAGATCGAAAATTATCTTAATGGTTGATCCGATCAATTATGTCCATATTGAAAATTCAACCTCCGCAAAAGATGTATGGGAAAAATTGCAAGCAGCATTTTACGATTCTGGCTTATCACGTAAGGTCAATTTAATGAGGACATTAATCGGGACCAAATTGGAAAATTGTGATACCATCGAAGATTATGTGAACATAATAATGGGTACCGCGCAGAAGTTAACCAACATAAAATTTAAAATAGACGATGAATGGTTGGCAGTTTTTTTATTAGCAGGATTGACCGAAGAATACAAACCAATGATAATGGCAGTCGAAAGCTCCGGTGTTGCGTTAACAGCCGATTTTGTTAAAACAAAGTTGTTGCAAGAGGTCAGGAATCCAAAGTCGACTGATGTTGCTTTATACAACAGAAGCAAAGAAAAGAAATTTAATAATCAAATGAAACCGATCAGAAATCGAGGGCCGCGGTGTTTTAAGTGCGAAAACTATGGCCATATAGCAAGAAACTGCGACGAAAAGAAGAAATCGGGATCTGATAGTGAATCACGAAATTGTTCAAAAAGGACTTCATTATTCTCGAAGGTAAGTTGCTTTAGAGCGGGTCATGAAGAAAACAACTGGTATGTGGATTCAGGGGCATCAGCTCACATGACGAACTCGGGTGAATTAAGAAATTTTAGGTCAGCAACGCAAATGGAAATAACGGTAGCCAACGATCAGAAAATCGCAGTTGCCGGTATAGGAGATACGCAACTGAAAATCAATAATAAGTTCGTAAAAATTAATAATGTCTTGCAAGTTCCGGGTTTGACCGCAAATTTGTTGTCTGTTAGTCAAACAGTTAAAAATGGTAATAAGGTTGTATTTGACGATTCAGGATGCCAAATATATGATAGAAATGGTATGGTTATAGCGAAAGCGAAATTAGTGGATAATGTTTACAAACTCGATTGTGAAAATCGCATAAAGGGTTTTATGGTCCGATCGGATAATTTTGAATTGTGGCACTCTAGATTAGGCCACATTAATTCCACCGACTTATTAAAACTAAGAAATGGAATGGCAACGGGCATTGATTTCGACAACAAAAAAGAAATTAAATGCATTGCATGTTGTGAAGGTAAGCAGTCTAGAAATCCATTTAAAACTTCTGAAAGTAGATCGACAACAACGCTAGAACTAATCCATTCCGATTTATGTGGACCGATGGAGATAACCTCGAATGGTGGTGCGAAATATTTTGTCACATTTATTGATGATTATTCAAGAAAAGTGTTCGTTTATTTCTTGAAATCCAAGGATCAACTTTTTTCTACATTTCAGGTGTTTAAAAACTTAGTGGAAACGCAAACTGGAAATCGGATCAAAATTTTGCGATCAGATAATGGTACGGAATATTGTAATGAAAGGTTTAAAAATCTGTTTCAGAAATCTGGCATTCGGCACCAAACTACCAATCCGTACACGCCGGAACAAAATGGAGTGGCTGAACGGATGAATCGTACGTTGGTTGAAAAGGGTAAATGTATGATTTCGTTTTCAAAATTGGGGAAGGAATTCTGGGCAGAGGCAATTAACACAGCGGCCTATATTGTTAACCGTGTGCCTACCAAAGCTTTACATGAATTCAACAAAACTCCGGAAGAAATGTGGACTGGCAAGAAACCGGACTTGAGCCACTGTAAGATTTTTGGATGTAATGCGATGGTACATGTTCCTAAGGCAAAACGATCGAAATGGGATTCAAAGTCAAGAAAATTTATTTTTGTGGGATATTGCGAAGACACAAAAGGTTATCGATTATTAAATACCAAATCAAAGCAATTAATCAAAAGTCGCGATGTCAAATTCTTTGAAGATGGAAACAGTTCAATAATACGTAATAAATTTAAAAAAAATCTCGATGATTGCAGTAATAGTGAAACTGATAACATGGAAATTGTTCATGATGTGATAGTGGATAAAGTGGGGAACACTTCCGAAACCATTACCGATGATTCAGTGGAATGTAAAAATTTTGAAGAGTTTTGAAGAGACCGATATTGATGATCCAGAATTTCTTCCGAACGAGGTAACCCCATTGACCGATGAACTGCCACGGAGATCAGCACGAAAACCAAAGCCGATTGTCAGAAAGGATTTTGTGTCTTATTTTGGTCAGACTTGTGATGAAGTACACGATCCATTAACCGTAGAAGAAGCTCTCAGTCGAAAAGATAGTGCCTCTTGGAAGGAAGCCATGGATAAAGAAATGAACTCTTTAATGGAAAATAACACGTGGTCTCTAACCGAACTCCCAACAAACAAAAAGCCGTTAAATTCCAAATGGGTTTTTAAGATGAAGAAAAATGCTGCAGGAGAAATCTGTAAATACAAGGCTCGTCTCGTTATAAAAGGATGCGCACAAAGAAAAGGAATAGATTACGAAGAAACGTACTCTCCGGTGATTAGATATACTTCAATCAGATATTTAATGGCCCTGGCAGTAAAACATAATTTGAAAATTGACCAAATGGATGCCGTCACTGCGTTTTTACAGGGAGATATCGAAGAGGAAATATATATGAATCAACCTCAAGGCTTTAGTAATGGTTCAAAAGTTTGTCGTTTAAACAAAGCGATGTATGGTTTAAAACAGGCAAGTCGACAATGGAACATAAAACTCAGTGTTGCTCTGAAGAAAATAGGATTACATCAATCCAAAGTGGATCCGTGTATATATTTCAGAACAAGTGGTAATGATATGTTGTTCGTAGCTGTCTATGTTGATGATTTGTTGATTTTCTCGAATAATGTTGAAACGAAAAACAACTTAAAAGAAGAATTGAAATCGAAGTTTAAATTCAACGATATGGGTGAAGCACGTCATTGTTTAGGTTTACGAATTACAAGAGATTATAAGAATGGAGAATTGTATCTGGACCAACAAAATTACATTAATGAGATTCTAACAAGATTTAATATGATTGATTGTAACCCAGCAAATACACCGTTAGATCCTAATCAAGTCCTATCGAAGAATGTGTGCCCAAGCGATAACGATCCTTCTAAAATGGCGAACGTCCCTTACCAAGAGGCAGTGGGGAGTATCTTATATTTATCTCAAGTAACGAGGCCGGATATAGCCCATGCAGTTAATACCGTGAGCAAATTTAATCAGAATCCAAGTAAAGTGCACTGGACCGCAGTAAAACGAATTTTTAGGTATTTAAAAGGAACAGATTCTTTCAGGTTAAAATTTAGTAGAAAGGAAGAACCGACGATTTCAGGTTTTTGCGATGCCGATTGGGGAAATGACATTGACGATAGACGCTCCTGCACCGGTTACGTTTTCAAAATGAATGGAGGAGCTATATCATGGCATAGTAAACGTCAAGCCACCGTTGCATTATCTACCACCGAAGCAGAATATATGGGACTTTCTTCGGCTACTCAGGAAGGAATATGGTTAAAACAATTAGAACTAGACTTGTCGCCGAATTTAGAAAACCAACCGATTACAATATTCTGTGATAACAGAAGTGCGATTAATCTTGCATATGGAGATGGATATAATCCCAGAACGAAGCACATTGATATCAGGCATCACTTCATTCGGAATATGATTGAACAAAAGAAAATTCAAGTGAAACATGTTAGTACCGATGACATGATTGCTGATAGTCTGACGAAGGCTGTTAGTGCTCCTAAACATAATTCTTGTTCGAAAGGGATGGGATTGCAAAATTAATCGATGATGTATGTTCCAGTGGGGATGTTGGAATTAGGAACATAATGATTAAAGGATAATCCGGTTAGATTGGTAATAACTAATTACTATATAAGTGTTGGCATATGATATAAAAGTACAGAAGAAGAGACGATCGACGAAGACAGTGCAAACCGTTTTTATTTATCAATAAACACCTATATATTTAACTCATGCGCAACAATGAAGCTGCGAAATTGGTATTTGAGTACATTGAGTACAGAGAGCAGCTTAGGATTCAACTGCTCTCAGATCTCAAGCTCAGAAGTTTTGCTACTGTATTACTTGAGGAAATTAAACATGGACAATTTTACAATATATGAAAATAAGCTACCAAATAATGCATTTTGTTTGCGTTGACGGAAGCAAATGGCAGAAGATGAAGCTGCGAAATTGGTATTTGAGTACATTGAGTACAGAGAGCAGCTTAGGATTCAACTGCTCTCAGATCTCAAGCTCAGAAGTTTTGCTACTGTATTACTTGAGGAAATTAAACATGGACAATTTTACAATATATGAAAATAAGCTACCAAATAATGCATTTTGTTTGCGTTGACGGAAGCAAATGGCAGAAGATGAAGCTGCGAAATTGGTATTTGAGTACATTGAGTACAGAGAGCAGCTTAGGATTCAACTGCTCTCAGATCTCAAGCTCAGAAGTTTTGCTACTGTATTACTTGAGGAAATTAAACATGGACAATTTTACAATATATGAAAATAAGCTACCAAATAATGCATTTTGTTTGCGTTGACGGAAGCAAATGGCAGAAGATGAAGCTGCGAAATTGGTATTTGAGTACATTGAGTACAGAGAGCAGCTTAGGATTCAACTGCTCTCAGATCTCAAGCTCAGAAGTTTTGCTACTGTATTACTTGAGGAAATTAAACATGGACAATTTTACAATATATGAAAATAAGCTACCAAATAATGCATTTTGTTTGCGTTGACGGAAGCAAATGGCAGAAGATGAAGCTGCGAAATTGGTATTTGAGTACATTGAGTACAGAGAGCAGCTTAGGATTCAACTGCTCTCAGATCTCAAGCTCAGAAGTTTTGCTACTGTATTACTTGAGGAAATTAAACATGGACAATTTTACAATATATGAAAATAAGCTACCAAATAATGCATTTTGTTTGCGTTGACGGAAGCAAATGGCAGAAGATGAAGCTGCGAAATTGGTATTTGAGTACATTGAGTACAGAGAGCAGCTTAGGATTCAACTGCTCTCAGATCTCAAGCTCAGAAGTTTTGCTACTGTATTACTTGAGGAAATTAAACATGGACAATTTTACAATATATGAAAATAAGCTACCAAATAATGCATTTTGTTTGCGTTGACGGAAGCAAATGGCAGAAGATGAAGCTGCGAAATTGGTATTTGAGTACATTGAGTACAGAGAGCAGCTTAGGATTCAACTGCTCTCAGATCTCAAGCTCAGAAGTTTTGCTACTGTATTACTTGAGGAAATTAAACATGGACAATTTTACAATATATGAAAATAAGCTACCAAATAATGCATTTTGTTTGCGTTGACGGAAGCAAATGGCAGAAGATGAAGCTGCGAAATTGGTATTTGAGTACATTGAGTACAGAGAGCAGCTTAGGATTCAACTGCTCTCAGATCTCAAGCTCAGAAGTTTTGCTACTGTATTACTTGAGGAAATTAAACATGGACAATTTTACAATATATGAAAATAAGCTACCAAATAATGCATTTTGTTTGCGTTGACGGAAGCAAATGGCAGAAGATGAAGCTGCGAAATTGGTATTTGAGTACATTGAGTACAGAGAGCAGCTTAGGATTCAACTGCTCTCAGATCTCAAGCTCAGAAGTTTTGCTACTGTATTACTTGAGGAAATTAAACATGGACAATTTACAATATATGAAAATAAGCTACCAAATAATGCATTTTGTTTGCGTTGACGGAAGCAAATGGCAGAAGAGGAAGCTGCGAAATTGGTATTTGAGTACATTGAGTACAGAGAGCAGCTTAGGATTCAACTGCTCTCAGATCTCAAGCTCAGAAGTTTTGCTACTGTATTACTTGAGGAAATTAAACATGGACAATTTTACAATATATGAAAATAAGCTACCAAATAATGCATTTTGTTTGCGTTGACGGAAGCAAATGGCAGAAGAGGAAGCTGCGAAATTGGTATTTGAGTACATTGAGTACAGAGAGCAGCTTAGGATTCAACTGCTCTCAGATCTCAAGCTCAGAAGTTTTGCTACTGTATTACTTGAGGAAATTAAACATGGACAATTTTACAATATATGAAAATAAGCTACCAAATAATGCATTTTGTTTGCGTTGACGGAAGCAAATGGCAGAAGAGGAAGCTGCGAAATTGGTATTTGAGTACATTGAGTACAGAGAGCAGCTTAGGATTCAACTGCTCTCAGATCTCAAGCTCAGAAGTTTTGCTACTGTATTACTTGAGGAAATTAAACATGGACAATTTTACAATATATGAAAATAAGCTACCAAATAATGCATTTTGTTTGCGTTGACGGAAGCAAATGGCAGAAGATGAAGCTGCGAAATTGGTATTTGAGTACATTGAGTACAGAGAGCAGCTTAGGATTCAACTGCTCTCAGATCTCAAGCTCAGAAGTTTTGCTACTGTATTACTTGAGGAAATTAAACATGGACAATTTTACAATATATGAAAATAAGCTACCAAATAATGCATTTTGTTTGCGTTGACGGAAGCAAATGGCAGAAGAGGAAGCTGCGAAATTGGTATTTGAGTACATTGAGTACAGAGAGCAGCTTAGGATTCAACTGCTCTCAGATCTCAAGCTCAGAAGTTTTGCTACTGTATTACTTGAGGAAATTAAACATGGACAATTTTACAATATATGAAAATAAGCTACCAAATAATGCATTTTGTTTGCGTTGACGGAAGCAAATGGCAGAAGAGGAAGCTGCGAAATTGGTATTTGAGTACATTGAGTACAGAGAGCAGCTTAGGATTCAACTGCTCTCAGATCTCAAGCTCAGAAGTTTTGCTACTGTATTACTTGAGGAAATTAAACATGGACAATTTTACAATATCTCTTATTATAAAAGGCCAAGTCTTTCTTTCTTTCTGTCCGTCCCACGGAAATACCCGAAGCAAACCGAACCGAACCGAACGCACAACGTATCATCGGATCAACGTATCATCGGATCAACGTATCATCGTATCAACGTATCATCGTATCATTTTGTCTATATAGGACAGCTATTTCCAAAAAAGCATTATGTGAACTTCCATAATGGATAATGAAAATTTTGAAAATCCTGCTGCAAAGCGACGGCGATTGAATCGTGAGAGAAAAGCACGTACAAGAGCTAATAACACAGAAAAACAGCTTCGATCACAGCGACAAGCTGACGCTCGGTCTCATGCGATACGTCGACAACGTGAAACTTTGGAACAAACTCAAGCGCGGCAAGCTGCTGACGCTCGGTCCCATGCGATACGTCAACAACGTGAAACTTTAGAGAAACTCAAGCGCGGTAAGCTGCTGACGCTCGGTCCCATGCGATACGTTGATCCGATGATACGTTGATACGTTCATCCGATTGGTTATGAAATTATCCGTTATGCGTTCGGTTCGGTTTGCTTCGGGTATTTCCGTGGGACAGACCGAAGGAAGGAAGGAAGGACTTGGCCTTTTATAATAAGAGATTTTTCACCTATATAGGAAATTTAAATACGTTGATACGTTGATCCGATGATACGTTGATCCGATGATACGTTGATACGTTCATCCGATTGGTTATGAAATTATCCGTTATGCGTTCGGTTCGGTTTGCTTCGGGTATTTCCGTGGGACAGACAGAAGGAAGGAAGGACTTGGCCTTTTATAATAAGAAATGAGAACAACATTAAATAAATAAACAAAAAACTTACATATATTTTTTTAAATTAAATTAAACTTAATCAATATTTAAAATTTTTTTACTTATTTTAAACTAAATGATACCCCGTCCGAGGACGGGCAGCTAGAAGGACGGGCAGCTACCCAAGGTAACTTAAGTTGAATGAAGATTAAGGAAAGCTCTCAGTGCAATCCAAAAGCCATATGACCTTGGGTAGCTGCCCGTCCTTCTAGCTGCCCGTCCTCGGACGGGGTATCATCTAGTATGAAAATAAGCTACCAAATAATGCATTTTGTTTGCGTTGACGGAAGCAAATGGCAGAAGAGGAAGCTGCGAAATTGGTATTTGAGTACATTGAGTACAGAGAGCAGCTTAGGATTCAACTGCTCTCAGATCTCAAGCTCAGAAGTTTTGCTACTGTATTACTTGAGGAAATTAAACATGGACAATTTTACAATATATGAAAATAAGCTACCAAATAATGCATTTTGTTTGCGTTGACGGAAGCAAATGGCAGAAGATGAAGCTGCGAAATTGGTATTTGAGTACATTGAGTACAGAGAGCAGCTTAGGATTCAGCTGCTCTCTGATCTCAAGCTCAGAAGTTTTGCTACTGTATTACTTGAGGAAATTAAACATGGACAATTTTACAATATATGAAAATAAGCTACCAAATAATGCATTTTGTTTGCGTTGACGGAAGCAAATGGCAGAAGAGGAAGCTGCGAAATTGGTATTTGAGTACATTGAGTACAGAGAGCAGCTTAGGATTCAACTGCTCTCAGATCTCAAGCTCAGAAGTTTTGCTACTGTATTACTTGAGGAAATTAAACATGGACAATTTTACAATATATGAAAATAAGCTACCAAATAATTCATTTTGTTTGCGTTGACGGAAGCAAATGGCAGAAGAGGAAGCTGCGAAATTGGTATTTGAGTACATTGAGTACAGAGAGCAGCTTAGGATTCAACTGCTCTCAGATCTCAAGCTCAGAAGTTTTGCTACTGTATTACTTGAGGAAATTAAACATGGACAATTTTACAATATATGAAAATAAGCTACCAAATAATGCATTTTGTTTGCGTTGACGGAAGCAAATGGCAGAAGAGGAAGCTGCGAAATTGGTATTTGAGTACATTGAGTACAGAGAGCAGCTTAGGATTCAACTGCTCTCAGATCTCAAGCTCAGAAGTTTTGCTACTGTATTACTTGAGGAAATTAAACATGGACAATTTTACAATATATGAAAATAAGCTACCAAATAATGCATTTTGTTTGCGTTGACGGAAGCAAATGGCAGAAGAGGAAGCTGCGAAATTGGTATTTGAGTACATTGAGTACAGAGAGCAGCTTAGGATTCAACTGCTCTCAGATCTCAAGCTCAGAAGTTTTGCTACTGTATTACTTGAGGAAATTAAACATGGACAATTTTACAATATATGAAAATAAGCTACCAAATAATGCATTTTGTTTGCGTTGACGGAAGCAAATGGCAGAAGAGGAAGCTGCGAAATTGGTATTTGAGTACATTGAGTACAGAGAGCAGCTTAGGATTCAACTGCTCTCAGATCTCAAGCTCAGAAGTTTTGCTACTGTATTACTTGAGGAAATTAAACATGGACAATTTTACAATATATGAAAATAAGCTACCAAATAATGCATTTTGTTTGCGTTGACGGAAGCAAATGGCAGAAGAGGAAGCTGCGAAATTGGTATTTGAGTACATTGAGTACAGAGAGCAGCTTAGGATTCAACTGCTCTCAGATCTCAAGCTCAGAAGTTTTGCTACTGTATTACTTGAGGAAATTAAACATGGACAATTTTACAATATATGAAAATAAGCTACCAAATAATGCATTTTGTTTGCGTTGACGGAAGCAAATGGCAGAAGAGGAAGCTGCGAAATTGGTATTTGAGTACATTGAGTACAGAGAGCAGCTTAGGATTCAACTGCTCTCAGATCTCAAGCTCAGAAGTTTTGCTACTGTATTACTTGAGGAAATTAAACATGGACAATTTTACAATATATGAATATAAGCTACCAAATAATGCATTTTGTTTGCGTTGACGGAAGCAAATGGCAGAAGAGGAAGCTGCGAAATTGGTATTTGAGTACATTGAGTACAGAGATCAGCTTAGGATTCAACTGCTTTCAGATCTCAAGCTCAGAAGTTTTGCTACTGTATTACTTGAGGAAATTAAACATGAACAATTTTACAATATATGAAAATAAGCTACCAAATAATGCATATTGTTATGCGTTGACGGAAGCAAATGGCAGAAGATGAAGCTGCGAAATTGGTATTTGAGTACATTGAGTACAGAGAGCAGCTTAGGATTCAACTGCTCTCAGATCTCAAGCTCAGAAGTTTTGCTACTGTATTACTTGAGGAAATTAAACATGGACAATTTACAATATATGAAAATAAGCTACCAAATAATGCATTTTGTTTGCGTTGACGGAAGCAAATGGCAGAAGAGGAAGCTGCGAAATTGGTATTTGAGTACATTGAGTACAGAGAGCAGCTTAGGATTCAACTGCTCTCAGATCTCAAGCTCAGAAGTTTTGCTACTGTATTACTTGAGGAAATTAAACATGGACAATTTTACAATATATGAAAATAAGCTACCAAATAATGCATTTTGTTTGCGTTGACGGAAGCAAATGGCAGAAGAGGAAGCTGCGAAATTGGTATTTGAGTACATTGAGTACAGAGAGCAGCTTAGGATTCAACTGCTCTCAGATCTCAAGCTCAGAAGTTTTGCTACTGTATTACTTGAGGAAATTAAACATGGACAATTTTACAATATATGAAAATAAGCTACCAAATAATGCATTTTGTTTGCGTTGACGGAAGCAAATGGCAGAAGAGGAAGCTGCGAAATTGGTATTTGAGTACATTGAGTACAGAGAGCAGCTTAGGATTCAACTGCTCTCAGATCTCAAGCTCAGAAGTTTTGCTACTGTATTACTTGAGGAAATTAAACATGAACAATTTTACAATATATGAAAATAAGCTACCAAATAATGCATATTGTTATGCGTTGACGGAAGCAAATGGCAGAAGATGAAGCTGCGAAATTGGTATTTGAGTACATTGAGTACAGAGAGCAGCTTAGGATTCAACTGCTCTCAGATCTCAAGCTCAGAAGTTTTGCTACTGTATTACTTGAGGAAATTAAACATGGACAATTTACAATATATGAAAATAAGCTACCAAATAATGCATTTTGTTTGCGTTGACGGAAGCAAATGGCAGAAGAGGAAGCTGCGAAATTGGTATTTGAGTACATTGAGTACAGAGAGCAGCTTAGGATTCAACTGCTCTCAGATCTCAAGCTCAGAAGTTTTGCTACTGTATTACTTGAGGAAATTAAACATGGACAATTTTACAATATATGAAAATAAGCTACCAAATAATGCATTTTGTTTGCGTTGACGGAAGCAAATGGCAGAAGAGGAAGCTGCGAAATTGGTATTTGAGTACATTGAGTACAGAGAGCAGCTTAGGATTCAACTGCTCTCAGATCTCAAGCTCAGAAGTTTTGCTACTGTATTACTTGAGGAAATTAAACATGGACAATTTTACAATATATGAAAATAAGCTACCAAATAATGCATTTTGTTTGCGTTGACGGAAGCAAATGGCAGAAGAGGAAGCTGCGAAATTGGTATTTGAGTACATTGAGTACAGAGAGCAGCTTAGGATTCAACTGCTCTCAGATCTCAAGCTCAGAAGTTTTGCTACTGTATTACTTGAGGAAATTAAACATGAACAATTTTACAATATATGAAAATAAGCTACCAAATAATGCATATTGTTATGCGTTGACGGAAGCAAATGGCAGAAGATGAAGCTGCGAAATTGGTATTTGAGTACATTGAGTACAGAGAGCAGCTTAGGATTCAACTGCTCTCAGATCTCAAGCTCAGAAGTTTTGCTACTGTATTACTTGAGGAAATTAAACATGGACAATTTTACAATATATGAAAATAAGCTACCAAATAATGCATTTTGTTTGCGTTGACGGAAGCAAATGGCAGAAGAGGAAGCTGCGAAATTGGTATTTGAGTACATTGAGTACAGAGAGCAGCTTAGGATTCAACTGCTCTCAGATCTCAAGCTCAGAAGTTTTGCTACTGTATTACTTGAGGAAATTAAACATGGACAATTTTACAATATATGAAAATAAGCTACCAAATAATGCATTTTGTTTGCGTTGACGGAAGCAAATGGCAGAAGAGGAAGCTGCGAAATTGGTATTTGAGTACATTGAGTACAGAGAGCAGCTTAGGATTCAACTGCTCTCAGATCTCAAGCTCAGAAGTTTTGCTACTGTATTACTTGAGGAAATTAAACATGGACAATTTACAATATATGAAAATAAGCTACCAAATAATGCATTTTGTTTGCGTTGACGGAAGCAAATGGCAGAAGAGGAAGCTGCGAAATTGGTATTTGAGTACATTGAGTACAGAGAGCAGCTTAGGATTCAACTGCTCTCAGATCTCAAGCTCAGAAGTTTTGCTACTGTATTACTTGAGGAAATTAAACATGGACAATTTACAATATATGAAAATAAGCTACCAAATAATGCATTTTGTTTGCGTTGACGGAAGCAAATGGCAGAAGAGGAAGCTGCGAAATTGGTATTTGAGTACATTGAGTACAGAGAGCAGCTTAGGATTCAACTGCTCTCAGATCTCAAGCTCAGAAGTTTTGCTACTGTATTACTTGAGGAAATTAAACATGGACAATTTTACAATATATGAAAATAAGCTACCAAATAATGCATTTTGTTTGCGTTGACGGAAGCAAATGGCAGAAGAGGAAGCTGCGAAATTGGTATTTGAGTACATTGAGTACAGAGAGCAGCTTAGGATTCAACTGCTCTCAGATCTCAAGCTCAGAAGTTTTGCTACTGTATTACTTGAGGAAATTAAACATGGACAATTTTACAATATATGAAAATAAGCTACCAAATAATGCATTTTGTTTGCGTTGACGGAAGCAAATGGCAGAAGAGGAAGCTGCGAAATTGGTATTTGAGTACATTGAGTACAGAGAGCAGCTTAGGATTCAACTGCTCTCAGATCTCAAGCTCAGAAGTTTTGCTACTGTATTACTTGAGGAAATTAAACATGAACAATTTTACAATATATGAAAATAAGCTACCAAATAATGCATATTGTTATGCGTTGACGGAAGCAAATGGCAGAAGATGAAGCTGCGAAATTGGTATTTGAGTACATTGAGTACAGAGAGCAGCTTAGGATTCAACTGCTCTCAGATCTCAAGCTCAGAAGTTTTGCTACTGTATTACTTGAGGAAATTAAACATGGACAATTTTACAATATATGAAAATAAGCTACCAAATAATGCATTTTGTTTGCGTTGACGGAAGCAAATGGCAGAAGAGGAAGCTGCGAAATTGGTATTTGAGTACATTGAGTACAGAGAGCAGCTTAGGATTCAACTGCTCTCAGATCTCAAGCTCAGAAGTTTTGCTACTGTATTACTTGAGGAAATTAAACATGGACAATTTTACAATATATGAAAATAAGCTACCAAATAATGCATTTTGTTTGCGTTGACGGAAGCAAATGGCAGAAGAGGAAGCTGCGAAATTGGTATTTGAGTACATTGAGTACAGAGAGCAGCTTAGGATTCAACTGCTCTCAGATCTCAAGCTCAGAAGTTTTGCTACTGTATTACTTGAGGAAATTAAACATGAACAATTTTACAATATATGAAAATAAGCTACCAAATAATGCATATTGTTATGCGTTGACGGAAGCAAATGGCAGAAGATGAAGCTGCGAAATTGGTATTTGAGTACATTGAGTACAGAGAGCAGCTTAGGATTCAACTGCTCTCAGATCTCAAGCTCAGAAGTTTTGCTACTGTATTACTTGAGGAAATTAAACATGGACAATTTACAATATATGAAAATAAGCTACCAAATAATGCATTTTGTTTGCGTTGACGGAAGCAAATGGCAGAAGAGGAAGCTGCGAAATTGGTATTTGAGTACATTGAGTACAGAGAGCAGCTTAGGATTCAACTGCTCTCAGATCTCAAGCTCAGAAGTTTTGCTACTGTATTACTTGAGGAAATTAAACATGGACAATTTTACAATATATGAAAATAAGCTACCAAATAATGCATTTTGTTTGCGTTGACGGAAGCAAATGGCAGAAGAGGAAGCTGCGAAATTGGTATTTGAGTACATTGAGTACAGAGAGCAGCTTAGGATTCAACTGCTCTCAGATCTCAAGCTCAGAAGTTTTGCTACTGTATTACTTGAGGAAATTAAACATGGACAATTTTACAATATATGAAAATAAGCTACCAAATAATGCATTTTGTTTGCGTTGACGGAAGCAAATGGCAGAAGAGGAAGCTGCGAAATTGGTATTTGAGTACATTGAGTACAGAGAGCAGCTTAGGATTCAACTGCTCTCAGATCTCAAGCTCAGAAGTTTTGCTACTGTATTACTTGAGGAAATTAAACATGAACAATTTTACAATATATGAAAATAAGCTACCAAATAATGCATATTGTTATGCGTTGACGGAAGCAAATGGCAGAAGATGAAGCTGCGAAATTGGTATTTGAGTACATTGAGTACAGAGAGCAGCTTAGGATTCAACTGCTCTCAGATCTCAAGCTCAGAAGTTTTGCTACTGTATTACTTGAGGAAATTAAACATGGACAATTTACAATATATGAAAATAAGCTACCAAATAATGCATTTTGTTTGCGTTGACGGAAGCAAATGGCAGAAGAGGAAGCTGCGAAATTGGTATTTGAGTACATTGAGTACAGAGAGCAGCTTAGGATTCAACTGCTCTCAGATCTCAAGCTCAGAAGTTTTGCTACTGTATTACTTGAGGAAATTAAACATGGACAATTTTACAATATATGAAAATAAGCTACCAAATAATGCATTTTGTTTGCGTTGACGGAAGCAAATGGCAGAAGAGGAAGCTGCGAAATTGGTATTTGAGTACATTGAGTACAGAGAGCAGCTTAGGATTCAACTGCTCTCAGATCTCAAGCTCAGAAGTTTTGCTACTGTATTACTTGAGGAAATTAAACATGGACAATTTTACAATATATGAAAATAAGCTACCAAATAATGCATTTTGTTTGCGTTGACGGAAGCAAATGGCAGAAGAGGAAGCTGCGAAATTGGTATTTGAGTACATTGAGTACAGAGAGCAGCTTAGGATTCAACTGCTCTCAGATCTCAAGCTCAGAAGTTTTGCTACTGTATTACTTGAGGAAATTAAACATGGACAATTTTACAATATATGAATATAAGCTACCAAATAATGCATTTTGTTTGCGTTGACGGAAGCAAATGGCAGAAGAGGAAGCTGCGAAATTGGTATTTGAGTACATTGAGTACAGAGATCAGCTTAGGATTCAACTGCTTTCAGATCTCAAGCTCAGAAGTTTTGCTACTGTATTACTTGAGGAAATTAAACATGAACAATTTTACAATATATGAAAATAAGCTACCAAATAATGCATATTGTTATGCGTTGACGGAAGCAAATGGCAGAAGATGAAGCTGCGAAATTGGTATTTGAGTACATTGAGTACAGAGAGCAGCTTAGGATTCAACTGCTCTCAGATCTCAAGCTCAGAAGTTTTGCTACTGTATTACTTGAGGAAATTAAACATGGACAATTTACAATATATGAAAATAAGCTACCAAATAATGCATTTTGTTTGCGTTGACGGAAGCAAATGGCAGAAGAGGAAGCTGCGAAATTGGTATTTGAGTACATTGAGTACAGAGAGCAGCTTAGGATTCAACTGCTCTCAGATCTCAAGCTCAGAAGTTTTGCTACTGTATTACTTGAGGAAATTAAACATGGACAATTTTACAATATATGAAAATAAGCTACCAAATAATGCATTTTGTTTGCGTTGACGGAAGCAAATGGCAGAAGAGGAAGCTGCGAAATTGGTATTTGAGTACATTGAGTACAGAGAGCAGCTTAGGATTCAACTGCTCTCAGATCTCAAGCTCAGAAGTTTTGCTACTGTATTACTTGAGGAAATTAAACATGGACAATTTTACAATATATGAAAATAAGCTACCAAATAATGCATTTTGTTTGCGTTGACGGAAGCAAATGGCAGAAGAGGAAGCTGCGAAATTGGTATTTGAGTACATTGAGTACAGAGAGCAGCTTAGGATTCAACTGCTCTCAGATCTCAAGCTCAGAAGTTTTGCTACTGTATTACTTGAGGAAATTAAACATGAACAATTTTACAATATATGAAAATAAGCTACCAAATAATGCATATTGTTATGCGTTGACGGAAGCAAATGGCAGAAGATGAAGCTGCGAAATTGGTATTTGAGTACATTGAGTACAGAGAGCAGCTTAGGATTCAACTGCTCTCAGATCTCAAGCTCAGAAGTTTTGCTACTGTATTACTTGAGGAAATTAAACATGGACAATTTACAATATATGAAAATAAGCTACCAAATAATGCATTTTGTTTGCGTTGACGGAAGCAAATGGCAGAAGAGGAAGCTGCGAAATTGGTATTTGAGTACATTGAGTACAGAGAGCAGCTTAGGATTCAACTGCTCTCAGATCTCAAGCTCAGAAGTTTTGCTACTGTATTACTTGAGGAAATTAAACATGGACAATTTTACAATATATGAAAATAAGCTACCAAATAATGCATTTTGTTTGCGTTGACGGAAGCAAATGGCAGAAGAGGAAGCTGCGAAATTGGTATTTGAGTACATTGAGTACAGAGAGCAGCTTAGGATTCAACTGCTCTCAGATCTCAAGCTCAGAAGTTTTGCTACTGTATTACTTGAGGAAATTAAACATGGACAATTTTACAATATATGAAAATAAGCTACCAAATAATGCATTTTGTTTGCGTTGACGGAAGCAAATGGCAGAAGAGGAAGCTGCGAAATTGGTATTTGAGTACATTGAGTACAGAGAGCAGCTTAGGATTCAACTGCTCTCAGATCTCAAGCTCAGAAGTTTTGCTACTGTATTACTTGAGGAAATTAAACATGGACAATTTTACAATATATGAAAATAAGCTACCAAATAATGCATTTTGTTTGCGTTGACGGAAGCAAATGGCAGAAGATGAAGCTGCGAAATTGGTATTTGAGTACATTGAGTACAGAGAGCAGCTTAGGATTCAACTGCTCTCAGATCTCAAGCTCAGAAGTTTTGCTACTGTATTACTTGAGGAAATTAAACATGGACAATTTTACAATATATGAAAATAAGCTACCAAATAATGCATTTTGTTTGCGTTGACGGAAGCAAATGGCAGAAGAGGAAGCTGCGAAATTGGTATTTGAGTACATTGAGTACAGAGAGCAGCTTAGGATTCAACTGCTCTCAGATCTCAAGCTCAGAAGTTTTGCTACTGTATTACTTGAGGAAATTAAACATGGACAATTTTACAATATATGAAAATAAGCTACCAAATAATGCATTTTGTTTGCGTTGACGGAAGCAAATGGCAGAAGAGGAAGCTGCGAAATTGGTATTTGAGTACATTGAGTACAGAGAGCAGCTTAGGATTCAACTGCTCTCAGATCTCAAGCTCAGAAGTTTTGCTACTGTATTACTTGAGGAAATTAAACATGGACAATTTTACAATATATGAAAATAAGCTACCAAATAATGCATTTTGTTTGCGTTGACGGAAGCAAATGGCAGAAGAGGAAGCTGCGAAATTGGTATTTGAGTACATTGAGTACAGAGAGCAGCTTAGGATTCAACTGCTCTCAGATCTCAAGCTCAGAAGTTTTGCTACTGTATTACTTGAGGAAATTAAACATGGACAATTTTACAATATATGAAAATAAGCTACCAAATAATGCATTTTGTTTGCGTTGACGGAAGCAAATGGCAGAAGAGGAAGCTGCGAAATTGGTATTTGAGTACATTGAGTACAGAGAGCAGCTTAGGATTCAACTGCTCTCAGATCTCAAGCTCAGAAGTTTTGCTACTGTATTACTTGAGGAAATTAAACATGGACAATTTTACAATATATGAAAATAAGCTACCAAATAATGCATTTTGTTTGCGTTGACGGAAGCAAATGGCAGAAGAGGAAGCTGCGAAATTGGTATTTGAGTACATTGAGTACAGAGAGCAGCTTAGGATTCAACTGCTCTCAGATCTCAAGCTCAGAAGTTTTGCTACTGTATTACTTGAGGAAATTAAACATGGACAATTTTACAATATATGAAAATAAGCTACCAAATAATGCATTTTGTTTGCGTTGACGGAAGCAAATGGCAGAAGAGGAAGCTGCGAAATTGGTATTTGAGTACATTGAGTACAGAGAGCAGCTTAGGATTCAACTGCTCTCAGATCTCAAGCTCAGAAGTTTTGCTACTGTATTACTTGAGGAAATTAAACATGGACAATTTTACAATATATGAAAATAAGCTACCAAATAATGCATTTTGTTTGCGTTGACGGAAGCAAATGGCAGAAGAGGAAGCTGCGAAATTGGTATTTGAGTACATTGAGTACAGAGAGCAGCTTAGGATTCAACTGCTCTCAGATCTCAAGCTCAGAAGTTTTGCTACTGTATTACTTGAGGAAATTAAACATGGACAATTTTACAATATATGAAAATAAGCTACCAAATAATGCATTTTGTTTGCGTTGACGGAAGCAAATGGCAGAAGAGGAAGCTGCGAAATTGGTATTTGAGTACATTGAGTACAGAGAGCAGCTTAGGATTCAACTGCTCTCAGATCTCAAGCTCAGAAGTTTTGCTACTGTATTACTTGAGGAAATTAAACATGGACAATTTTACAATATCTCTTATTATAAAAGGCCAAGTCTTTCTTTCTTTCTGTCCGTCCCACGGAAATACCCGAAGCAAACCGAACCGAACCGAACGCACAACGTATCATCGGATCAACGTATCATCGGATCAACGTATCATCGTATCAACGTATCATCGTATCATTTTGTCTATATAGGACAGCTATTTCCAAAAAAGCATTATGTGAACTTCCATAATGGATAATGAAAATTTTGAAAATCCTGCTGCAAAGCGACGGCGATTGAATCGTGAGAGAAAAGCACGTACAAGAGCTAATAACACAGAAAAACAGCTTCGATCACAGCGACAAGCTGACGCTCGGTCTCATGCGATACGTCGACAACGTGAAACTTTGGAACAAACTCAAGCGCGGCAAGCTGCTGACGCTCGGTCCCATGCGATACGTCAACAACGTGAAACTTTAGAGAAACTCAAGCGCGGTAAGCTGCTGACGCTCGGTCCCATGCGATACGTTGATCCGATGATACGTTGATACGTTCATCCGATTGGTTATGAAATTATCCGTTATGCGTTCGGTTCGGTTTGCTTCGGGTATTTCCGTGGGACAGACCGAAGGAAGGAAGGAAGGACTTGGCCTTTTATAATAAGAGATTTTTCACCTATATAGGAAATTTAAATACGTTGATACGTTGATCCGATGATACGTTGATCCGATGATACGTTGATACGTTCATCCGATTGGTTATGAAATTATCCGTTATGCGTTCGGTTCGGTTTGCTTCGGGTATTTCCGTGGGACAGACAGAAGGAAGGAAGGACTTGGCCTTTTATAATAAGAAATGAGAACAACATTAAATAAATAAACAAAAAACTTACATATATTTTTTTAAATTAAATTAAACTTAATCAATATTTAAAATTTTTTTACTTATTTTAAACTAAATGATACCCCGTCCGAGGACGGGCAGCTAGAAGGACGGGCAGCTACCCAAGGTAACTTAAGTTGAATGAAGATTAAGGAAAGCTCTCAGTGCAATCCAAAAGCCATATGACCTTGGGTAGCTGCCCGTCCTTCTAGCTGCCCGTCCTCGGACGGGGTATCATCTAGTATGAAAATAAGCTACCAAATAATGCATTTTGTTTGCGTTGACGGAAGCAAATGGCAGAAGAGGAAGCTGCGAAATTGGTATTTGAGTACATTGAGTACAGAGAGCAGCTTAGGATTCAACTGCTCTCAGATCTCAAGCTCAGAAGTTTTGCTACTGTATTACTTGAGGAAATTAAACATGGACAATTTTACAATATATGAAAATAAGCTACCAAATAATGCATTTTGTTTGCGTTGACGGAAGCAAATGGCAGAAGATGAAGCTGCGAAATTGGTATTTGAGTACATTGAGTACAGAGAGCAGCTTAGGATTCAACTGCTCTCAGATCTCAAGCTCAGAAGTTTTGCTACTGTATTACTTGAGGAAATTAAACATGGACAATTTTACAATATATGAAAATAAGCTACCAAATAATGCATTTTGTTTGCGTTGACGGAAGCAAATGGCAGAAGAGGAAGCTGCGAAATTGGTATTTGAGTACATTGAGTACAGAGAGCAGCTTAGGATTCAACTGCTCTCAGATCTCAAGCTCAGAAGTTTTGCTACTGTATTACTTGAGGAAATTAAACATGGACAATTTTACAATATATGAAAATAAGCTACCAAATAATTCATTTTGTTTGCGTTGACGGAAGCAAATGGCAGAAGAGGAAGCTGCGAAATTGGTATTTGAGTACATTGAGTACAGAGAGCAGCTTAGGATTCAACTGCTCTCAGATCTCAAGCTCAGAAGTTTTGCTACTGTATTACTTGAGGAAATTAAACATGGACAATTTTACAATATATGAAAATAAGCTACCAAATAATGCATTTTGTTTGCGTTGACGGAAGCAAATGGCAGAAGAGGAAGCTGCGAAATTGGTATTTGAGTACATTGAGTACAGAGAGCAGCTTAGGATTCAACTGCTCTCAGATCTCAAGCTCAGAAGTTTTGCTACTGTATTACTTGAGGAAATTAAACATGGACAATTTTACAATATATGAAAATAAGCTACCAAATAATGCATTTTGTTTGCGTTGACGGAAGCAAATGGCAGAAGAGGAAGCTGCGAAATTGGTATTTGAGTACATTGAGTACAGAGAGCAGCTTAGGATTCAACTGCTCTCAGATCTCAAGCTCAGAAGTTTTGCTACTGTATTACTTGAGGAAATTAAACATGGACAATTTTACAATATATGAAAATAAGCTACCAAATAATGCATTTTGTTTGCGTTGACGGAAGCAAATGGCAGAAGAGGAAGCTGCGAAATTGGTATTTGAGTACATTGAGTACAGAGAGCAGCTTAGGATTCAACTGCTCTCAGATCTCAAGCTCAGAAGTTTTGCTACTGTATTACTTGAGGAAATTAAACATGGACAATTTTACAATATATGAAAATAAGCTACCAAATAATGCATTTTGTTTGCGTTGACGGAAGCAAATGGCAGAAGAGGAAGCTGCGAAATTGGTATTTGAGTACATTGAGTACAGAGAGCAGCTTAGGATTCAACTGCTCTCAGATCTCAAGCTCAGAAGTTTTGCTACTGTATTACTTGAGGAAATTAAACATGGACAATTTTACAATATATGAAAATAAGCTACCAAATAATGCATTTTGTTTGCGTTGACGGAAGCAAATGGCAGAAGAGGAAGCTGCGAAATTGGTATTTGAGTACATTGAGTACAGAGAGCAGCTTAGGATTCAACTGCTCTCAGATCTCAAGCTCAGAAGTTTTGCTACTGTATTACTTGAGGAAATTAAACATGGACAATTTTACAATATATGAATATAAGCTACCAAATAATGCATTTTGTTTGCGTTGACGGAAGCAAATGGCAGAAGAGGAAGCTGCGAAATTGGTATTTGAGTACATTGAGTACAGAGATCAGCTTAGGATTCAACTGCTTTCAGATCTCAAGCTCAGAAGTTTTGCTACTGTATTACTTGAGGAAATTAAACATGAACAATTTTACAATATATGAAAATAAGCTACCAAATAATGCATATTGTTATGCGTTGACGGAAGCAAATGGCAGAAGAGGAAGCTGCAAAATTGGTATTTGAGTACATCCAGCAGTTGTCTCCTCACGTGGAGTACTTGTCTATATTTTCGGATACATGTAGGGGGCAAAACTGAAATGTTCAAATTGCCGCAATTTTGTTACAACTAGTTCAAACTAGCAATATACAAATTATTGACCAAAAAGTTTTAGAAAGTGGGCATAGCTATATGGAAATGGATGCTATGCATGGTGCCATTGAGTTACAAAAAAAACATTCAATGGGATTTTCAGCATTCGTGAGTGGTTAAATATATTGGCTCTCTCACAACGGGAATGTGGCAAAAACCCTTATACGGTTAGGGAGTTGTTGTATGTCGAATGGTCAAGAGGTTGTCTCTTGACACTATAAAAAATAAAACGGTGAAAAAGTAAATTGGTTAAAATTGAAAGTAATTAGATATGAAAAACAATATCCATTTAAACTTCAATATAAATACAATTACAGTGACAATAAATAATCTTCAGTTATTGATGTATGTCATGTGCATAGGGGTACACGGCATGTTAATAATAATATCATTGAACCTTGTGAAATATTTAAATTATATAACAAAATAATTCCTATTTCAGTTGCAAAAAGAAAGATTTGATGACATTATGCGAAAAAAAAATTATACCACACGATCTACGAAATTGGTACCAAAATTTTCTTTATTTTATTGTTATTTGTTGTATATTATGTGCCATTTTAGGACAAAAATGTAAGAAAATAAATATTATAAATGGGAAAAAGCTGCTGCTTAATCTTAATCGTACCTTTATGCTGATAAAGCAATGTATCATTCGAAACTATTAATTCCACGACTTCTTAATAAATATAAAACTAATTTCAACACAAACTTTGAAATTCAATTATCTCAAAACTATGATTATTGATTTAATGGATATTCACAGAATATCCATGATATAGTATTTGTTTTCATTTTATAGCTCCTTGTGTAATTATACTGAGAGGCAACTTCCTATTGACAGAATCCTATTATTATGGGTCCGTTACTTTGCCCCCCCCCCAGGTTGATATTTTTTCTCAAAAAGTTAGCTCCCGTTTTGTTAGAGCTAACACCCCCTAGATTTAGTCCCAGGGGGACCAAAGTAACGCTACCCCCCCCACCCGTTGATATATTTTCTCTAAAAGTTAGCTCCTGATTCCTTAGATCATCAACATTGATATGTGTACAAACCTAGGGGTGCTAGCTTTTTGAGAAAAAATATTAACCGGGAGGGGGGGCAAAGTAACGGGCTCTATTATTGTTGAATGATAGGTTTATCAAGAGACGCAATCAAATGACCAAATGCATGTTCCGAAATAAAGGCGGCGTTAACTTTTGTAAGATGTAAAATGATCTCCAATAATCGAGATATTCGTTCAACAAGACCTATCTAAAATATTTATTCAACCATACCTACATGGTTAACAGATTTACACTACACTGTCTGAAATTTGTCCAAACGTTGCTGCTGGTCCTGACAAAATTCCTTCATATTTTGTCAAAAGGTGTCTGTATTATTCGTTGTGTAGTCCTATTTAAAAAGATTTATAACGCCAATTTTCAAAAAAGGGTGATGGAAGTCAGGGGTGGGTAGAATGAAATGGTGACCGGACAGGTGACCACATGACAAGTGAACGCACGACATCCGAACACATGACAACTGACCCCATTGACAAGCGACCCCACGGACAACTGAACACAATCTTAATTTTTAAATTTAAATATTTGTTATTTATTTTTATAATCATGAAATAGTAACTTTGAGGTTTACGATTTTATAATTATTATTTTATAAATATTGGCCAAATCCTAATCCGAAGTTAAATATTCGTATTTTGAAAAAAAATTCAGTCGAAATATTCGAAGAAAAACTTTTACTTTTATGTCTACTCAACACCCCACAAAGATGGTCCATTTTAGCTAATTAGGTTCGAAACCGACTTTGCATTGTTCCTCGACAATTTTGCAACGAGATCGTTCAACTTTCGTTCATTTTCGCCATCGATTTCACAACAAAGAGATGCGAATTTCAGATTTTTTCAAAAAATTTCAACTTTGAGGTCATTTTTTTGGGCCGCGGAAGAATATTAAAAATCCCTTCGAAAATAAGGACGCTATGGCCGTTTGAAAAGTTTTCTAAATTTCGACCTTACAGTCGTTGTGGCGCGACGACTATGAAACAATTTTTAATTTTAAAAACGGTATTGGGTGGCATTTCTCGAGCGCGAATTTTTCGAAATGTATACTTTATTTCGTGCGGCGTCAATTAAGGTGGCAAATTGCAAAATCGCAAATTTTGAAAAATTTCGATTTGAAAACGGACCCAATTTTGCATATAAATATTTGCGCGCAATTTTAAGCGAAACGAGTTGGTTTTTCGAAAAATTTTATTGAACACTTTCCGTTTTATTTGGCGAATTTAAGCGGTTCGTGAAAAGAGGTGGATCTGCCGCGAAGAGGAGGATCTGCCGTTAGGTTAGTGTTAGTTTTTGATATTTCTTTAGAAAACTAATTAAAAACAAATAAATCTCCGCGTAAAGTTAAATCTTCCGCAAAGAGGTGGATCTGCCGCGAAGAGGTGGATCTGCCGTTAGGTTAGTGTTAGTTTTTGATATTTCTTTAGAAAACTAATTAAAAACAAATAAATCTCCGCGTAAAGTTAAATCTGCCGCAAAGAGGTGGATCTACCGCTCCCTCGAACTTTTTTCCAAGTTGAACGTAAAAAGTTAGAATGGACTCAAAAATAATAATAAATACCCCAAAATGCTAGATCCATTACGATTGTGTTCAGTTGTCCGTGGGTTCAGTTTTGTAGTTTCGGATTAGGATTTGGCCAGTATTTATAAAATAATAATTATAAAATCGTAAACCTCAAAGTTACTATTTCATGATTATAAAAATAAATAACAAATATTTAAATTTAAAAATTAAGATTGTGTTCACTTGTCATGTGGTCACCTGTCATAGAATCGAATGAAATACATGTATTTTGAAATACATTTTGTATTTCAAATACAAATTGCAAATGTATATTGTATTTCAAATACAAATTGCAAATGTATTTTGTATTTCAAATACAAAATACATTTTCGGCGCAGCCTTTTCGCGCCAACCTGTTCGGCGCAATCCCTTTCGGTGCGAAACCCATTTGGCGACATCTGTTTCGCCGCCGGTTTATTCGGCGTGAGGCTTATTCGGTGTGAGGTTTATTCAGAGCAGATTTGGTGCTAGATCTGTTATTGATATTAATAAACCTCTGCGTAAAGTTAAATCTGCCGCAAAGAGGTGGATCTGCCGCAAAGAGGTGGATCTGCCGCGAAGAGGTGGATCTGCCATTAGGTTAGTGTTAGTTTTTGATATTTCTTTAGAAAAGTAATTAACAACAAACAAATCTCCGCGTAAAGTTAAATCTTCCGCAAAGAGGTGGATCTGCCGCGAAGAAGTGGATCTTCCCGTTAGGTTAGTGTTAGTTTTTGATATTCCTTTAGAAAACTAATTAAAAACAATGTAATTTTCTGCGTAAAGTTAAATCGCGAAGAGGTGGATCTGCCGTTAGGGTAGTGTTAGTTTTTGATATTTCTTTAGAAAACTAATTAAAAACAATGTAATTCTCCGCGTAAAATTAAATCTGCCACAAAGAGGTGGATTTGCCGCGAAGAAGTGGATCTGCCGTTAGGTTAGTGTTAGTTTTTGATATTTGTTTAGAAAACGGATCTGCCGCGATGAGATGGATCTGCCTTTAGGTTAGTGTTAGTTTTCGAACGCGAAGACTTCGCAGGGGAACAAAGTAACAATATTCGGAATGGAATGGATAAGCTCGAATGAATGAATAAATAAGTTTTTCGCAAAAATATTTGCATCGAAATGACTTGGGCCTTTGCGCCGAAACGGCTTTGCGTCGAAACGGCTTTGCGCCGAAACGGCGTTGCACCGGACCGGTTTGCCCCGAAAGTGGTATGGCGCCGAAAAAGACATGCGCCGAATCGGATCCGCTCCGAATCGGCTCTGCGCCGAAAAATCTTGCGTCGGATCGCTCGCACCGAATAAGTCGCGCCGAAAAAGTCGCGCCAAATAGTACCTAATCCTGTTTAGTAACATTTTGTAACTCAACACGTTATTTTAGTTAGGTACACAATGTTACCAATTTTGAAATAATTAAAAATGCGTAAAAGTTTTGAAAAACATAAAGAAGTGACAATTAGTGGAAGGATTCCCTTAGTGGAAGGATTCCCTTAGTGGAACGATGAAAGCAACTACAAATTTTAAAACTCATTTAAAGAGATTGCATCCAAAAGTTTTGGAAGAATATGAAAAATTCAAAACTGACAACAAAGTTTCTGGCAACAGAAATAAAAGAAAACTTAGAAAACATGACGAGGATCTCAATGATGGCAAAATATTAAAACAATCAAAGATCGAACACTATGGTAAATGTACAAAACAAGATGCTTTTGATCAAAACGTTATGGATTACATTATCAACAGCATGAAACCGTTGTGAACCGTTGAAGATAAAAATTTTATAAAACTAATTAAAGATATTCGACCAGATGTAAATATAATGTCGCGACGTACGATGGTGATAAAAATTGATGTTCAATACCTGAAATTTCATGAAAAACTGAAAAAAAAACCTGAAGGATATCAAATACATTTCGACAACCACTGATATTTGGTCGACAAAACATAGAAGTTTCATGGGCGTAACTGCTCACTGGATTGACTTTGAAACTCTGAGCGGAAAAGCTGAGTGTTGGCCTGCCGAAGATTTAAAGGAATTCATTCCTATGAAAAAAATGCTGAAATGTTATTTGAAATTAGTTCGGAATATAATTTGAAACAGGTACAATTAATATCGACAGTAATAGATAATGGATTCAATTTCGTAAAAGCGTTCAAGGAATTTGGAGTTTGTTCTCCAACTAGGGGAGCATTGAGTGACAACAATTTTGAAAAACTTTTATTTTTGAAAGGAAATCAATTATTTAATAATTAAAATTTTAATTAATTTTTTATATTATAAAATAAATATATTTTGTTTGTATTAAATAACAATATAACATGAATAAATGTATTTTGTATTTCAAATACATTTGTCATGTATTTTGCCCACCCCTGATGGAAGTGATATCTATCCAATCGACCATTCGCAAAATACTGGATGAATTTGTTTCAAATCAATTGACGGTAGCTAGTAAGAAGCTAACATTTGACACCAATTTCACCCAAAAATTCGATTCGGGGGGCCATCACGACCTTGGAGGCTCAAACAAAAATAATGGAAGCTCTAACATTTGATAGGTACCAATTTCATAACAAAATTCGATCTTGGGGGGGGGCACTGACATGCATCTCTAAAACACACTCGAGATTAAAAGTCCTACTTAAGATGTATGTAGGTATAAAACTGGGCCAATTTTGAACTTCTTAATCGGGGTTTTTCCAAATATATTTTTTAAATAAACAATACCATGAATAAAACTGAAATATAAACCATCACTTTTACAATTTCGAACATGGTTTATCGTTGCTTTTGTATTAGTACATTGTCTTGTGATACTACAGGCCCCAACCAAAATTGATTTCCTTGATATATTTTTTAAATTATGAATTTTAAAAAGTTCAAAAAAATTTAAAGCTATGGAGGGGCACTGTCCCCCTTCCCCTGAAGGACACCCATGAAAATAAATTACATGAAATACTAATTTCTCAATATACCGGTGGTGAATATATTCGTACAAGGGCCAGTTGTATAAAGCTCGAGTCAGAGTTAACTCGGTCTTCAGCTAATATGATTGGCTAAACCGAGGGGTAAATATCCCTTAAAATTTGTGTACACAGAACTCCGAATTTCAAAGATTTCCGTGGAATGTGATATCTTCACAAATATCACCAACAAAAAATGTAATATTATTTTCAAATAATAAAAACAGTGAAGAAACTTTTTTAATGTAAATTAAATTGTAACTCCCAATTTCAGATAACCTAAGTTGCGAGAGACGTGATAGTAAAAATTCCTTGGAAAGCAATTCGTCCATTCCAATGATTCCCAAGAAATTTAATTGATTTCCAAAGAATTCCAGTGAATTCTATAGGGGCCGTCCATTAATTACGTAAGGATGATTTTTGTAATTTTGGACCCCCTCCCGCCGCCACGTAAGGGTACGTAAGATTGTGGCAACCCCCCCCCCCCACCTCTTACGTAAGGATTATTTAAAAGAAAATTAATTTTGAACCCCCTCATATTTATAAAAGATGAATAATAATATATTATACTAGCTGGCACAGTCGGCCTACCGGCCGCCTTGAGCCATCTAGACCGTGTCGGATGTGGTTGTTCGGCCTTCGGCCTCACTCAAGGGTATCACAGGCATACGTGTAGACCGTGGTTTTTCGGCCTTCGACCTCGCTCCAAGGTACTAAAGTAGCCTATGTTTTTCGTAGCATTGTAAATAACTTCTACACCAAATTTGGTTAAGATTGGTCAAATAGAAACGTAAAGCACGTGCACGCGTATTTGCATTGTCGATCGGTTGACAGTTTGACAGCATGCATTATTGTTTTTTAAGTTGATTTTGAGTAGCCTGCCTTCCTTTAAGGAATCTCGATAATCCATTCATGCGCGTCCCTATGGGACGCGCATGAATGGATTATCGAGATTCCTTAAAGGAAGGCAGGTTACTCAAAATCAACTTTCCTTTCCTTTGCGTTTTTTGCACTATTTCAATACAAAAACATGCGCAGGGACCTACATAATAACTAGAGATGAGATTTTTAGGTCGTATAAATATTATACCAGAGAGCGTTAAAGGGTTAATTGATACACGGCCCCGTTTCTTCTTTCTTTTTCATACAGCATAACTTTCGAACGGGGCCGTGTATCAATTAACTCTTTAACGCTCTCTGGTATAACATTTATACGACCTAAAAATCTCATCTCTAATTAATAACTCTTCCATATTTGGTTCCGATCGGTCAAACGGTTTAGGAGTCTATAGGGAACATACATCCATTTTTATATATAGATAGATAATAATAAATAATACAAAAATTTAAATTAAATTTTTATTTACATAGATGAAAAACCGTTCGTAAAGATCGCCAAAGTTTGATGCCATTTTCTATAATTCACACTATTATGCCACTATGTTTAATGATTTTTAAGTACTATATATTTCAATATATGGTATTTCCATTATACCTGGATATAATTAGTTAATTACCAACATAAAAAGAAAAAATTATATTTGATTTTATTTAAATTTAATTTAAAAAAATATTTTAAGAAACTTACGTAAGGAATACGTCGGACCCCTCCCCCCCTACGTAAGGGTCCGTAAGATATCCAATACCCCCTCCTCCCCAAAAAACCCTTACGTAATTAATGGATGACCCCATAGTGGCCACTAAATTTTCCTATGCCCGAGAAGCCTCTAACTTGTTCGCTACGATATGAGCAGAAATGTTAAATTTTTAATTGTAATTATGTAACCCAATTATCTGAAGATGAGGATGGACTCGCTGGTCCTCACCGTATTGGAAACGTTGGCCATCCGGTAACTAATTTATAAAAAAGTAGAACTATCTATCACAAGCAAAAGAACCGAACGAAATTTAGGCTAAAGACCTCAAAGGTTGATTTTTTCTCAGAAACTCTGTCAAAAGATACAAAATTTGTGGAAGTTTTAAATTGAAATATGTTCAACTCAAGTTTTACAATAAATTGGCTTCTTCTGGCTTCAATTTTCAAATGCATCGTGACGATTCAATCGTTGCAAACAAAAAAGTGCGTCGAAGCTATATTTTATAAAAATACAGAGATCTATTTTAAAAAATCCCCAAGTAAACCAAGCTTTTGATGCCGTTTAACCATGAAGAAACTTCTACAAGCACAGATTTTAAATAGTAAACCTAAATATGGACCATAAAGAAAAATAAGTTCGGGTTCCCTCCGGGTCATAAATCGTCGGTGCGCACAAGTCATCGCAAATTTAAGAAACCATATTTATGTAAATCGCTTTTCAACGTAAAAACAATCACAAATTATTAAACTAACACAAATCTGGATACCTAATAAAAATTGCATAAAATAATTCTTACTTTTTGTTGAAACAGGAAATCTTGGTGAAATATTTTCAGGTCCCAGCATCGCCACTATAAACACCGCACTTCTCTAATTCATAATTAAAACTTATTTTTCTATTAATTTGCTTAATTAATCCGTGATTACCAATTTTAAACGACGCGATTATTGAAAAGACGCTATGAAAGTTGGCGTGGGTTCGTGATTGCTTTTTGTTTTTCTTGAAATCACGACTACTTGATTTTCACCAATTTAAAAAAGATGAAATACTTTAAGAAACCATCATCGTCACTATAAACACTGCATGTATGTAATTCACAATTAAAACTTATTTTTCTATTAATTTCCTTAATTAATCCGTGATTACCAATTTTAAACGACGCGATTGTTGAAAGAACGCTATGAAAGTTGGCGTCGGTTCGCGATCGCACTTTTGTTTTTCTTGAAATCACCGCTACTTGATTTCCACAAATTTAAAAACGATCCGCACGTTATAATAACAAAAAACTGCGCGCATACTAATAACAAAAACTTATTCACTAATTGTTAATTAACACTTGGATAAATAATAATTGCAAATCAACGCATATTACATACACAAAAACTAAATAATACTGATAAGAGATTTGGTGTACAACAGATGTGAACTAAAACGCCAGGTGTTGCAGTAGCGCCTTTTGTTTTTTTCTCAGAAATAAGCAAATATTGAAGCAATTAAATGGCGTATTAAAATAAATTAAAATTAAAAAATGATGAAAATTTTACAAAAATTGCAGATGTAGGTATAAATAACAAAAATTAATATAAAATATTAAAATAAACTTTAAAAGTTAACAAAGTGATTGAACAATAAAAAATCAAAATATTTTTTTTTATAAGGTTTAATCAATCAACCGTTTACCTTTTAAAGTTTATTTTAATATTAATTATTACAACAGTTTGTTTAAATTAATCAAAAACAGGAATATTTTCGAGAATTCAAATAAAAAATTATTTAAAAATATAAACAATTCCCAGCTCTGCTGTTACCGAATGTTCCCATAAAAATTCAAAAATTTGATTTTCATGCTAATTACGGCAGTGGCGTAGCTAGCATGGGTGACACCCGGGGCGGATTTAATGGGTGTCACCCCCACATAGGCTGATGAACTTTTTTTTTTTGATGTGTCACCCCAAAAACCGATGTAATTTTAGTCAGGAAATTTAAATAATTTGGGGTCGGGTGCAACCCCCACCCAGGCTGATGACCTTTTTTTGAGTTGTCACCCCTAGGAACCTAAAAAACCAAGAAACGAGGTAATTTTAGTCAATAATTTGGGGGGGTCGGGTGTCCCTCCCACCTAGGCCGATGACGTTTTTTTGAGGTGTCACCCCCTAGGAACCGAAAAAACCAAGAAACGAGACAATTTTACTCAGGAAATTTAAATAATTTGGGGTCGGGTGTCACCCCCAGACGGGTGACACCCCTCCTAGCTACGCCACTGATTACGGTAATAGATTGAGTGATTGCGTTACTCCAATAATAAATTATAAGCCAATGCTTTTACCTGATTTTTGATCAAAACTTCGAAAGACATTGCGAATATAGTGTAAGAAAATTGCGAAAAAAAATCCAAAATCGGTTTTCTGCGATTTTTCGACGGATTTCGTTAGGTAATTATTCGTACTTTAACATACTAAAAAACGTCCTCTCGGAACCCTGAGCTTCTTATCGAATTCTTCGTCTGAAGCTGAAAATTTTAATGAAGGAGTAACATCCTCGAAATCATTAAAAGAAGAGTTTCCTAAAAATGGTCAGGGGGTTCTGATTTTTGGATATGTTTTAAGGTTTGGGGTCCTAATAAAAACCCTGAGTTGGTGACCTCGGAGACCGCCTGAAAGTGCCGCCATTTAAAAAAAATGGCAAAAACAAAATGTTTCTTTGCAATATTTCCTTACCAGTTGACTTTAGGACGAAGATGACTGCCATAAATCTTTTGGAGAATAAAATTTACTACCTAAAACTTTTATCTACGGTACTTTTCTCTAAGTCCAATAGTTGCTGAGCACCAGCACTGTTAAATAGAGCACATTTAAGAAAATATCAAAACGCTCGATTTTGCTCCGACTTTATTTATAATTTTTGGTTACTCTCTCTAAAAAAGTATATTATATGATAAAGTCTATTAATATAAAGAGAGTAACCAAAAATTATAAAAAAAATTCAGAGCAAAATTGAGCGTTTTTCAAATTTTCTAAAATGTGCTCTATTTAACAGTGCTGGCGCTCAGCAACTATTAAACTTATTAGAGTAAAATACCTTAGATAAAAGTTGTAGTAAATTTTATTCTCCATAAGATTTATAGCAGTCATTTTCGTCCTAAAGTCAACTGGTAAGGAAATATTGCGAAAAAACATTTTGTTTTCGCCATATTTTTTAAAATGGCGGCACTTCCGGGCGGTCGCCAACTCGAAGTTTTTATTAGGACCCCAAACCTTAAAACATATCCAAAAATCAGAACCCCCTGACCATATTCAGGACATTCTTCTTTTCATGATTTCGAGGATTTGTTAAAAAATTTTCAAGTGTTTTTAATTTTTTTAATGAGTTATATGATAGCAATATAGCTTAAATAAAAATTTTTTTAAAAATATTTTGCCGAAAAACATAATTTTCACTCCTTTATAAAAAATTTCAACTTCAGACAAAGAATTCGGTAAGAAGCTCAGGGTTCCAAGGGGACGTTTTTTAGTATGTTAAAGTACGAACAAATACCTAACGAAATCCGTCGAAAAATCGCAGAAAACCGATTTTGGATTTTTTTGATCAAAATTTGCCCAATTTTCTTACACTAATACAAGACAATTTTGTCAAAAAATTAAAAACCGAAGAATTCAATGAAAAAATGGTACATGTTGAATTATATACGTTGAACTTATACACTAATTTATTAAAAACACTTAAATTTCTTTATTTATTTTTTATTCGATGATAATTAATTTGCACATAAAATGGATTATACCTTAACTAAAACTTATACAATACAATACTTGTTACATTACGACGACTTAATGAATACTTAAACAATACTAACTGAAATTTTATTAACATTGATTTTTATGTCTTTTTCAAAATGGTTTATTTAGCGGAATTTTGATTCTAGAACATTCTAGACTTCCTTTTGCTAAATTGACAAATGGATAAACAATTACAATATTAGTATTTCCTGTTACATCATCTATCGGAAAATTACCAGGATTATATAATTATTTTATTAGTTATTGGAATATATAACTTCTCCCCCCTTTAGATGAAAAATTTGGAACTTTATGGTGACTAATTTTTCAGCAGTGTCCATTTCGATGACGTTTCGACGTTGTAATTTGATTTCCAAGTTGATAATGTCTATACCTTTTTACATCAATGAAGATTTTATAATTAACAATAAACAATGAATAAAAATGATAAAATAGAATAACAAAATAATTTAAAATCGTTCAAACACTTCAAATTGTATCACTGTAAAATAAAAAATTTTTTTTTTTTCGAATCCTTTCACTTTAAATTTTGTTTAGTTCACTTAAATCGACTGTGGACAGTTCAGAGAGTTCACTTCTAAATTAACACTACAAGTTCCTTTGTCAAATACTTCGAAGAATTTTAGGTTTTAAATTTTTGTTTCGAATTTTGTAACTTGATGTCCTTTAATTTTAACTCGCGGAATTTAGTTAATTCGATCACATATGTTCCCTAAAAAAATGTTTACTTTTGATTTTTTCACTTTTGAATGTCCAATCATCGGTTTCGTTGATATCACTATCCATTTTTCCATTCTCGAATTTTGATGTTGTTTAATTTAATGGTTTATTTTGACACATTTTTCGAAGTTGGAGTAATTTTGCTCATAAGGAAATTTGAATTTTAAAAGGATCATTTTAGAATTGTTTTCGGAACTAGGAATTGGTAAAAGATAATTTGAAGATAGTCATATTTTTCAATTTCAATAATTGGAAAATCGAATAAAAATGTGTTTTGATTTAATTTTGAATAAATTTTAATATTAATAAAAATTTTTCAAATAGTAAGATAATTTCTAAATTTGGTTCAAATAGTAATTAATTGTTTACAAGTTTCATTTATTTTAAAAGGTTCATAAGTGTGATTATTTAATTATGAAAAACATCAATTTTTGCAAAATTAATTGTTATTTCCAAATTATTTAACAAGTCATTGATTATTCGAAAGTTATTTATTAAATTTAGAATTGTTGACATCAAAAAGAAATTGTTGATAAGTTAAAATTTTGATTTCGATTGATTTTATAAATTTTTGTTTATATTGATTTTTGACAAGGATGTTATTAAATGTAAGGTTTATGAAGTTATATTGTTTTCTAAAGGGTAAAATTGGTTTATAAAAAGATTGCATATTAAAAATTTGGATAAACATCCAAGATGAGAATTTTGATTTATGCATTTCCTAAATTGTCCAATATTTTGATAATGTCAGGTATAGGATATTTGCCACTTAATGTAATTTTGTTCATTTGCTGATGCTCGCATTTTAGAAATCTGAATTGAAATGAATGATTTTGAATTTATTATTTTTGGCTGTTTTGAATTTACTTTTGCGTCAGTTTGGTAAATGTATAATCATTAAATATGTTCGTTAGTGTAATCGAATAGATTCATATGTAAAATTTGAAAATTTGGGATTTTGAAAAATTTGGAATTATTTAAGTTTTATTTTAATTATTTGAAATTGTGTATTGTGGAATTGCGTGAAAAAGAAAATTTGTTGTTTTGGTTTTTGGAGGTACCAAAAGTGAATATTGGTCAATATAGTGGTTATTTATTTTCTTCCTTTTACGGTTGCTGTTTTTGAGAATTTGTTGTACTTTATTTGAAATTAATTTGCAATTTCTAGAATGTTTTCTATTATAGTTAGTGGTCAAAATTTTATTTGCGTATTCAGGATTTTTAATTAGATTCTGCCCTTTGAAATTTATCAAATTTAAATATTGTGGTTTAGTTAATTCTGATAATTCTAAATTTTGATTTTCCGATTGAATTATTGATTGTGGATTCTCTGAAATTGTTCTTTTCGGCATTATTAATTTTTTATAATTTTGATTAAGAGTTTTAGAATTATTTAGTTTCAACAATAAATTATTTGTTTCAATGTCACTAGATTTTAATTTTGAATGATCAGCATGACTGATACTAGTATTTTTATTTGAATCATCAATTTCTAATTTTGTTGAATCTAAATTTTGTCCTATTATTCGTCTGGGTTTTGAAACTTGGAATTTTAACGTTTGCAATTCATTAATACTGTCAATTATTAGGGTTTCACATTTTTTTATTGACTCTTGATTTTTAAAATGACTTCGTTTAAAGTTTTGGTTGGTTGGGAATTTTAAAATTTGTTTGCTCATAAGATAAATGTTTAAATTACCTTTTTTGAAAATTTTGTGTTTCCTAAAAATTTTGGGTTTTAAAGAGTTTATCAAATAATGCGGTTGTGATGGCAAATGGTAGTTTTCGATTATGTTTAAATTTTTTGTTACTTTAAATGGTTTTAAGTGATAATTTCCGGTTATTTTTTCGTTTGGGTAGCATTGATTTTCATAATTTTGTAGGAAGGTTTGTTCAAAATTTTGATCAGAGTGTTTTTGATTTTGATTTTCGTAAAGATTATTACTACTCGTTTCATTGACGTTTAAATGGTATGACCTTTGAAGATTTGGTTGTGCAGATTGTCTCGTAAAATTCGTTCTACAGCTGTCTACTTCTATTGGGGTAGGTTTAAATGAAGTTCTATTGGAGTTTGGTTTAGATACAAAAGACTTATTAAAATTTTGAAAATTAGAATTTTGAAAATTCGGTTCAGGTTGAAATGAGTTATCGAAATTTTGATTTGGTGTTTGTTGATAATTTTGAAAATGTGATGATGATTGAAAATCATTATGTTGAAAATTTGCAGTTTGTTGAAGATAATTTGATTTAAATTTATTGAATTGCATCGAGTTATTGTTAGGTTTATAATTATTTTTAAAGGTAAAATTTTGCGTGTTGTTAGTTTGTAAATTTTGAATTTGTAATGAATTTTGTTTTTGGGAGTAATACAAGAAGTTCTCTTCTTCCAAAACAAGTCCCATTGCAGTTTCAAGTGAGTCCGGATTCCTTAATCTGACATTATTTTGTAATTGTCCCGAAAGCCCTCGTATAAACGTTTTTAATGATAGGTCATCATAATTCTTTACTTGTAACAATTTCTCAGCAGGTGTTGAATTACTTATTTTTATTTTTGATAAAATTAAAGTTCTACAATCTTGACAACGCTTTCCAAATTCATAAGGAGTTTCGTTTATGTCAGGGTGTAACAAAATTAGGTTTTGTATTAAACAATCTAAATTTCTTTGATCACTAAAATTTAAAATTATTGTCTTTTTAATTGCATCCCAATCATTTAATTCTTGTCCATTACCAATTAACGTTAATGCTCGATCTCGCAATTTACCCAAAATTGCCCTTAATAAAAATTGATTTATTTCGTCTGCCGGGTTTTCTGAATTATAAAATGCTGACAAAAAATCTTCACATGCGTCGATAAATATATTTACCGTGTTTTGATCACCATCAAATGTTGGAATTATGTTTAAATATAATTTTAAAAATTGATAATCTACTTTATTTTGGTTGTTATGAATTTGGAAATTTGACATTTTGATTTAAATTTTATTTTTAAATTTATAAAATTGTAATATCGAGTTATTTAGCGTTTATACTTTCTTTGTTATTTCCGGATATTAGTTTACAATGACAAATTGTTAAGAATGCAGAAATATCAGTTCATTTAACTTAAGTTAAAAATAGAATGAATCTTACTACGTGTGATGTAATTTAAATTATAATAAAATGTAAATTTTTCTTATTTTTAAAAATTTTTCGCGTATATGACTATTTTCAATTTATTTTAATTATTAAATATGGATTTAGGATTTAGGAATTATAATTTGAGCTTTACTCACGTTATAATATTTTTCTTCATAATTTGTCTTCTTGTTTTCTTAAAATTAATTGGTTGATCCTTTTCTTAAAATTATTTGTGGCGTTGCTAATCCACTGTTGTTTTTCTTAACTAGGTTTGATTCCAACTGTTACGACGTTTTTAATTCGCTTCAATTGAAATCGGTTGTTTTGCAGTTTCGTGGTTTTTTGGAAATTTCGGACGATTTGAGTACCAATTTTCCCAAAAAATTCGAATCCGTTTACGACTGCGCCAATTATATACGTTGAACTTATACACTAATTTATTAAAAACACTTAAATTTCTTTATTTATTTTTTATTCGATGATAATTAATTTGCACATAAAATGGATTATACCTTAACTAAAACTTATACAATACAATACTTGTTACATTACGACGACTTAATGAATACTTAAACAATACTAACTGAAATTTTATTAACATTGATTTTTATGTCTTTTTCAAAATGGTTTATTTAGCGGAATTTTGATTCTAGAACATTCTAGACTTCCTTTTGCTAAATTGACAAATGGATAAACAATTACAATATTAGTATTTCCTGTTACATCATCTATCGGAAAATTACCAGGATTATATAATTATTTTATTAGTTATTGGAATATATAACTTGTTGATCTGTTATCGCTTACCCTGCAAAAACTAAGCGAGATGACGAAAAACTTAAAAGGGATTTTTTTGTAGACCACGAAATTATCTTTTAAATTTTCCACCGTCTTGCTTAGTTTTTGGTGCGTAAGCGATAATTTTTTATTTTATACTAAATTTTGTGCTCTCTTTGTTTTCTTTCAAGGTTTAATCCTAAAAGCACTGGCGTATTATTAGTTATTTTATATCAGGATGTTTGTCACAAAATCTCGAAAAAATTCCCAATGCTTACACTATAAAATCAAAAAACAATTTCCACTGTTGCCTGAAGGTCCAAGGTTCATTTCCACCTTCTCCAGTCACTGCAGCTCTTCGAGACTCCCAATTTTGTACACGATTTTCTAGTGTACAAAAGGGGGCAACTGTAAAGACTTGAAGGAAATAAGGTTGTGATTTTATGAAAATAAATAAAAGATGCAAGTCAACATCATTCATAATATTTATTTTTGTGTAGATATCCAACAGTAGGCCTTACAATTATTTTATAATTCGCAATAAAGTTTCTTTAACCTTACAGTATATACATTTAATATATTTGACAAAAACGAACACTGTAACTTACACGACATGAGAAAATATTCTCTTATGTACCTAATTAATTGATTAATATTATAGAATAATTAATCATTCAATGTTGATACGATTTAAAAATAGTAATCCAGTTTTTTAATCTTCTATCGTTACACTAATAGTTTTAAAGTCTAGAATCAGTTTTCATTTTGAAAAATAGTTGCAATAGTAGGTAAAAGTTGTAACACTAAAGAATTCTCTTTAGTAAAGCATTTTTGGTATCTCTACACTTCTCATGTATATTATTGACATAGTAAATCGTACAAGGTGTTCAAATTTGTCCACAATTACCACTGCAATAAGTGGACCATTTTTAACATCCTGCAGATAATTTTAAATAATACTTTTTAATCACAAACGCCACTTTAAATATTACATCGAATTTGAATAAGTAAGTAATGTGAAATACCACACATAAAATTTTCAAAGAACACATACAATGGAAGCCTCTAATTATGACACAAGCACATACACAAACTCGGAATGAATTGTTGAATCACATAGTTAAAATGCTGTGCCTTTAAAAAAATGTTTAAAGTTTAAATCATTTGAATCACCCTGTATCTCTACCAACATTCAGTTGCCAAACTCTTATTTACTTAAAGGTATGAAAATATTTTTCGTTTTATCGACACTGATATGCAAGATTTATGCAGACAACATGGAACAAACACAAGTAATACTAATTTTGTGCATTTGACTTTCATCGATTCGGAGGAAACCTAAAAATGCGCCGTTTGCGGTGAGAAGAAATGGTGTAAAATAACTTGTGTCTGATTTTTGTTTGAGTGACAAAAGTGCAACTATTAAATTTATTTTGTACAAATTGCTAAAACCCACTTACACATTAAAATTATTTTAATGCATCACAACCATTAAAGGAAGAAGAAAAAGCAGCTGTTTGCCTTAATTGTAAATTTAAAATACAACAAGAGTACAATAAATAAAATGACACGGTAAAAAATTTTTAAGCACACTGTTGTCGGATTAAACCTTTATCCTTAAACCGTCTTCTCGCCAAATCTGACATAGCGACGGGTCCTAAGTGAGCCGTTTGTGGTGATGAGGCAATCGCTCGGAAAGTTGCGGCAACTGTTTGTTTCAAGTGTGTTCTTTCGTTACAATTGTAATTTATTTTCTGATGGCTTCCCATTGTATTTACATTTTCTTTTACGATGGGGTTGTAGCAACTATTCGAGGGTAAATTTGATATATTATACTGATTAGAGATATGATTGTTTAAGTTCAACCAAGGATGACATAACAGATTTGCCGCTGTGGGGCGTCTTTGTGGGGCCACATGCAACATTTCGATTAGAAGATCTTTCGCTTGCTGGGATATGTGTGACCATAACTCTCCCTAAAATTTTTAAATGTTATTTTAATAACTAAAGTGACTTTTTTGGACTTGGAAAGGAAATGGTCAAGTAGAAGTATAATAAGTTTTATTTAGCGTTGAATGAAAAAAGTGGAACAGAAGGGAGGGTCGATAGGGATGGATAGATACTAAAAATCTTGGGAAATGGGCAATAGAAGGTTGAAAACATACACAAACAAAAAGATAAATAAAAAAGGATCAAATTTCCTACAAAAATTCGATTCCGGTCTTTTAAACTAGCCAATGAAAATCAACAATTTTATTTTAGCCCCGCCTTTCTTTAAAATTTAAAGGCCTTTTAAGATATAAAGGAATGACCGGAATCGACGCATAATTAATTTTTTGCAGTATTATTCATTTGGCCTCAACAAAGCATTCCAATAACTTTTTTGTTGTCCAGACAAGTTACATTTTTAGCGTACAAAATAACTCGTCTACAATTTCATTTCTATAGGAAATTACCATAATAGCAAAATAAAAGAGCATAAAATTCTCTACAAAATAGGTTTTCAGAATTTATTCCAAATGAAGTTGAATGTACGAAATTTTTATTCAGAATAAGAATTATTCAAAAATCTTTTTCTGGGATTGATTTTTATTTCAGAATCAGTAAAACGTAGGCAAATTCTAAAGAATCTATTTTGTAGTGACTTTGGTGCTCTTCAATTTTGGTCTGATGATAATTTTGACTAAAAATAAAATTAAACGCGTAATAGGCGAAAAAACGAGTTGGGGCTAAACTCCCCAATTGGGGAAGAAACCAATAGAGAATTTTTGGAGGGTTCATCCAGACACTAAAAATGCACGTTTTTCAGCTTGTCCGAATCTTTTACAAGCCCTAACCATTTTCTTGGCGTTTTCCCTGAACTATGGATATCTTAGGTTTCATCAATTTTTAAAATTGACTTGTGCAATGAATATTAAATTAAAATTTGAAAATTAACAAGCTGAGTCAACACAAAAAATCAAATCTTTATTGTTATTGTTTCTTTCAGATGTTTCAGATGATTTCCAATAACCTATTATAGAAAAGTTATAAAAATTTGATTTGATTTTAATTTAACTTTAATTATTTAATCAATTCTTCAATTAAAAACCCGAAAAGTGATCAGTAAACTCCTTAAAACTGTTCAGTAGGTACAAATAATATATTATGATATTTTGTTATATGTATTATCATTTAGAAGCATTAGTTTGTTAGAACATAGTTAGAACTAATAATTTTCTTTTATAAAAGAAGTTCTCAAGATATTTTAAACACAATCGTTTTATAAATAATGTAAAGGAATTTTGTAAGGCTAGGTGGGATTCACCGACATCTATGTTAACTAATTATAGTTTATGTCTTATACCATTTTTGACACAATGATTTCTAGAGAAATTGTCTAGAGAAACTGGGTCTTAGTTTAAGGGGTCTGAAGCAGCTGGGCGAGAGGCTGGAAGTCTTCAAGATTCGCATATTTCAAAAAATATGAAAAAGTTTAGCGATTTGGTTGCGATGGGCCAAAAAATTTTAAAATCAAGAATTGCTTGAAATGGATTAGGCTATTTTCTAATTAGCTTAGGAGTCGTCCACGCCTTGGGAGGGAGGGGGTGGGACAAATGTGACGTCCGCATAAAAATCCCATTTTTAGGATTTCTAAGAAAATTGTGTTTGAATATTTTTAAAAGTTTAGAAAATAACGTTTATCTAAATTCTTGCTTGTTCAATTCAAATTTTTATTGCAGCCATAAAAAATTTTTAAAAATTATATAATATTAAATGAATTACTAGGTTTTTTAGTTTAAACGGTGAAGTTCGATTTTAGACAACTGAGGGGATCTCTGATTTGTGACCATATGACATTCCAGGGGGGGGGGTTGAAAAGTCGGAAAAATTTGCGGACATCCTTTATGAACGACCCCTTAGTTTAGGACGACAAATTTTGCAAAAATGAAAATGATTTTTGCTTTTATTAGAAGATCTGTCAAATGCAATAGATCTGGAATTAACGTTGGTGGCGCTGCAAACGTATACAAATATGGCCGTTTTAATTTGGTTTACATAAAGAAAATAAGTCACAATATGAACAAGTTGCTGTGAAAGAGTACAAAAATATCACAATTACTTTAAATATCACTCCCAACTACGATGAAAACATGCACAAATAAAGAGCGCTTTTACTTTAACCAGCTCTATTATAGTTCTCTAAATGGTCACGTGGTGGAGTTGTCAGGCAGCTGGGCGAGTAATTAAGGTTTTAAAAAATCAGAGCTAGTCTGTAGTTGTGGCGAAAATTAAAACAAATATGAAAAAGTTCAACAATTTGGATGGGTTAGGCAGAAACCTCTTAAAGTGAAAATTGTTTTCCCATTGCAAATTATTCTCGCCTTTATGTAAGATCTATCAGATGTAGGATCTGTCATACATTTTTGACCTTCAGGTATAGAGTTAACAGGTAAAGATTCTGTTAGGGTAAAACTGCTTGGATTTCTAAAGAAAGACTAAAATGGGTAGTTGATGAGGTCTTCAAAAATCAAGGCTGGCCTGAATTGTGTGGAAAATTTAAAAAAAAATGAATAAATTTAACGGTTTGGGCAAAGTGGGCCAAAAATCTTTAAAGGCGAGAGACGTCTGGCGTTTGTAAGCGATTCTCGTTTCCAATATTAGATCTCTAGTGGATTCGTAACTTTTTCTACAGAATGAAAAGGTAAAAATGCTTATATTTAACATTAAAGGCGAATTTGGCCTGGATAACCAATGGTAGTAAGAAAAAAAAAATTCGTTCCTTTAGTGTAGGATTCCTTACATATTTTCTAGATTTTACTTTAAATATAAATTGCATCTAAACTGATTATTGTTTTGAGAACTTTTTTTTATAAGCAAAAATTATTCATAATTATTATTATTAGTTTTAACAAAATAATGTTTCTAAATTATAATAAAATATCGCATACTTAATTCTACTTGTTGAACAGCTTAAATCCTCACTACATCTTTCATTATTTGAGATTTTAGTTGCTTTTGATCAAAATTTCTGAATTATAAAATTTCCTTCAAAGTCACAGGGCCCTTGAAACTGCATTGTTTACAAGAACTTTAAATAAAAGCCCAGAGATATGGATTCAATTGTCCATAATGTCAAATTTATTTTTGTATTGCGATTAGTTCAGTCATTAAGACTAGATTGATTTTTCCCTTACCACCATTATTGGTAATTATTGATTTTTGTTTAGCAAAATTAAAAAATATTGAATGACTTATATTGAATAGCCAGTCATTATAATTTAAGGAGTTACCCTCCAATTAGTCTTCCCAAGTTGTTAACACCATGAATCCTTTGGGTTAAGTTTATATAAAGAGGATTCATTTTACTTTGGAGGTTTTTCTTAAATATCTCGAAAACTAAACAAGATAGGGTAATAAACTATACTTCGGTTTTTTGTAGAGCGTAAAATTATCTATAATAATGATTTAAATAACATTTATCGTTTAGCCAGTCGTTTAGCTAGCACGCGCCGTCAAACTTCGAAACAAGGATCCCGAAAATCGTCGATTTCGTCGTTTTTTTTATGGTACTCCGGTAATTGTTTTTGGCCATCTAGAATGGAATTAGAAATCTAAAATGGTTCGCACATTATCTATAAGAACTTCAAAGAATGATTTTCATGTTGCACTCGATTTTTAGACTCTTCTAGTTTATTTTATAACTATGTGAGCAAAAAGGTTCCACTTTTTGGACTAATCTTCGTTTTTTGCAGTTTTAGGACTTAAAATTGAATTTACCTGAATCTTACTAGGGATAACATTTTTAACAATAAAAGACCTTTCCGTTTTTTTTTCGTACGATGAACGTATAATTTTTTATTGGCGAGGAAAACAAGAATTATCCACTCTGTACGCAATAGTAGATTACTTTGCATGTCAATAAAAAATTCTACGTTTATCGTATGAAAAAAACACAAGGGTCTTTTTTTGCTTAAAATTGTGTCAGCAATAAGATCCGTATAATAATATTTCTGTTAAATCAATTTTAAGATCTAAAAATCAGCAAACAACTAAAACTGTTCCAAAAAGTCAAATATTTTTGTTAACATAGTAGCTAGAAAATAAACAAAGAAAGGTGTAAAAATAACAGCTTGTACCATAAAAACTATTCCATGAAGTTCTTAGATGATGTGTGTTTTTTTAAAATTTTTAATTTCATTCTAAATGGCCGAAAAAAATTACCGGCGCAACATAAAAAAAACGACGATTTTCGGAACCCAAATTTCAGAGTTTGACGGCATGTGCATGGTAAATGACTAACTTATGATAAATTTAATTCCAATCATTGTTCTAGATAATTTAACGCTCTACCAAAACGGTATTCATTATTTGTTACCCTACCTTCTTTAGTTTGGAGATATTTGAGAAAAACCAAACATCGCCGCGACTTTTTGGCCTGCGTTAATTTTTTAAAGAAATATGAATTTCACTTATAGAAACCCAAATCAAAACGATCCATGGTGTTTTCAACCTAGGAAGGCTAATCAGAAGGTTCCATGTCTAATATTAGTGGTCTATTGATTATTATGAGTTTTAGAAAAAATAATACATAAGAATACAAAATTTTGTCAAAGGATCATTTAAAATTCAGCTTTCTCTTCAGCATTTCATGAATTCCTGTCCTCAGTGATCAAGTTATTGAATTATATAAAAAAGACAAGGAAGTACTTTGTTTCTTTCCTGCATTTTAGATTTTTAAATTATAAAAATGGAAAAGTATTTCAAGGAGGAAGGGTCATAGAAAGGATTAAATTATTTAAAACAAAATTTTACACACCGTGAGATCCAGTCGTCCAGAACTAATTCTTTGTAGGATATGTTGAGGACTGTCACTGGGAGCAGTTGAAAAAGGACAGCGTCCTGAAAGCATGATGTACAAAATTACGCCTAAAGACCAAATATCACAAGCAGCATCATATCCTTGTCTCTTTAAAACCTCTGGAGCGACATAGTTAGCTGTATAACAAGGAGTCATCAATAATCCATTATCAGCTCTTAACTAAAAAAAAAAAAAATTATCCATCAGGCAAAAATTTTTAATTTCAGAAATCTCTTACCTGCTTGGCAAATCCCATATCACAGATAGTAACACTTTCAGGAGCTAAATCTTCTGATGCAAATAAAATGTTTGCTGGTTTAAGGTCACGATGAACTACACCATTGTCGTGCAAAAAGGCCACTGTGTTCACTAAGATTCGTAAAATTGAAGAAGCTTCCGTTTCCGGTATTTTGCCCTAAAAGTTAAAAAATTCATTAATTTACAAAAAATCACCTCTTGTTGTTTGAAAACTCACTTTAGAAACAATGTAGTCCAGCAAATCTCCACCCCTTAAAAGTTGCAACACCAAATAAACCTTTCCTGCTTCTTCATACACTCCTTTTAAAGATACAATCCCAGGATGATGTCCATACCTCAATAAAATTTCGACTTCTTCTCGACAATCACAATTTGTTCGATTAATTATCTACAACATAAAAATTACTACCAGCCTCAACCACAACCACCAAACTTCATCCAACCTTCACAGCACACTGTTGTCCCGTCCCTCTGTGCTGAGCCAATCTACAAACGCTATAACTTCCAGTTCCCAACACACTTAACAATTCGTATTCATCTAAGAAATTAACAGAACTGGTTCGAACAGATTTGTATGGCGTTTCCTTCCTTTGCTGTGTAACGCCATCCTCCAAAAGACCCGGCGCGACAAAACTAAACCCTCTAAACAATTCGTGCGCATTCGCACTTGCTGGAACACCAGGTGAATCACGCGGAGTTTTACTAGTAAATTCGGAATCAAAATAAAAAGCGTCGTCTGGTCCAGAAACGGCCGGCTTAAACGGTGGTCTAATTTTTTTGCCAAGCAAAGAATCCCAATCGATTGTGGAAAAAAATTCTTGTTTTTTTATATCCTAAAACATAAAAATTTATAATAACAAGAAAGTGAAAAGGTTTGACTAACCTCGATGCCTCCTAAACCTGCCCCTAGACGGTTAGCAGGATTTCTTTTAAACAGAGCCCTCAACAAACTCTGGGCTTCTGGGCTAAGATTAGAAGGCATACCAAGTTTTGCCTTTAAAATTTGGGTCATGGTGTCTCTTCGAGAAGCACCTTGAAACGGTAAAGTTCCAGTTAACATTTCGTACATTAAAACACCAAAAGACCACCAATCGGCAGCAAACGCGTGACCTTTACGATTTACAACCTCAGGAGCCATGTACTCGACCTGAAAAAAATGAATATGAAGTGTCGAGAAGTGAATTTACGTACGAACTTACGGTGCCGCAAAAACTGTAAGCTTTACCCTCTTCCACAGGCAACTTTGAGAGACCAAAATCGGTTAACGCAATGTGACCATCTGAATCTAATAACACATTTTCTGGTTTGAGGTCTCTATAAATAATTCCCAATGAATGTAGGTGATGTAAAGCTAACGCTAATTCGGCTAAGTAAAATTTTACATCTTCTTCCGTAAACATCACCTGATAAGACAGAAAAGTTAATAAAATGAGAAATCACACTTTCAAACTGTTTACTTCTTTACTAAGTCTTGAAAATAGATCTCCTCCTCTTAAAAAATCAAGTATCAAATATAACTTTCCAGCAGTTTGAAAGGCATAATGTAATTTGACAATAAAGGCGTGTCCAACGTCCACCAAAATATTTCGCTCCATTTTGGTACGGTACCGATCTCGAACCTTCAAGGTTGCCTTTTTCAAGACCTTCATGGCGTACAAAGTTCCCGCATCTGCACCAACCACCTTGCGCACTAAAAACACTTTACCAAAAGAACCTTCGCCCAAAACCTTCAACAGTTCAAACTGCGACGGATCCCCTTTCTCCAGACCTTCTCTGACCACCTACACCAACAAATCCTCCTCAGAAAATGTGCTTAAAGTGAAAGTTGAAAATAAATACCTCTTCCAGTTCAATCTCATGTTCGCGTTCTGTTGAACCAGATGCATCCTCAATCCCAGGCAATTCTTCTCCATCTCCTGACTAAACAATTACGTCACAATAAAACAAACTTTGAAAAAAGTAAAAAATAAAAAGCAAATGATTGCGTACTAAGCGTTCCGTTAGTAGATGCCACCCCCGAACATTAGTAAATTTCATTCCGAGAACGTAGTTGGTTTGGGTAGACACGAATTCCGGCAATCCTTCACGCATGGTTTTTCCTTTTTTTTTCATGTAGTAAAACTATAACTGTTTTTGCCACGGTATTTTTACAAAATACTGATGAAATATAACTAAACGGAAGTTAAAAAAAGTTGATGTAATGAATATTTAGATTAAGTTAAACGACAATTTTTGAAGTTCATTTAATTAAAAAAAATATGGTGTATTCTGACGTGGTTTGTTATACGTTGGGTATTATGAAAACAAACTTACTTAGTTTTAAAACAATAAAAAAATGTTAAAACAATTTATTTTTAATCAAAAACCGGGCGAGCTTAATTCGTAAGCACACAGACTCTTTTTTAATTGAATTATATTCTTGAACGCTTTGTTTATGTTTTAACGTAATTTAAGCATATTTAACATTTTGAAATTCAATTTTATTTTAAACATTGTTTTAATATATTATTTCATCAACCTTTCGTACATAGCGTAGCATAAACCATTAGCTGTGTAAGTTACGGTGCTGAAGGCTCCAGATGCTATCCCCTCCATTAAATAACATTTTCTAGCATTAGGGTAGAAAAGAATAATTGTAAAATTGATGGATATTTATATAATATTGATTTACCGGAATTCGTATATACCGTTTGTTTAAAACATAAAACAAATTTGTCAAAACAAAAATTTATATTGTTTAATGTAATACCAAAGACGTCCCTATAGGTTTTCAATCTTGCCAAAAACGAAAATTCATTCAAACTTCCACTACACACAAAATGCACCTACGCGTTAGTAAGAGAACTTGAGAACCACCTCAAATCAAACGATAAGGAATTTGTTATTTTTGTTAATGTAAGTAAAGCAGATGCTTCAGTGGCGTAACCAGGTGGGGGAGAAGGGGACCTCGAGCTTTTGGAAGCCCTAGGAAATATTAAGTTTGTAATGCATTTTTACCAAGTTGTAATTTTTTTTAGACATTTCAGCCCTTCCCCAAATCACGTTCTGGTTACGCCACTGATGTGCTCACTACTAAAAAGCATGAGCGTGGGCACACCTTCCTGTCAACTAAAAAAATGTAAGTGGCAGTGAAATAGTGGCGCTAATCTATTTTGACGTGAATTAGTTGTGTCTGTGAATTTATTAACACAGTTGAGGTTAATTGGGTTAATTATAATATGTTAAGGTTTAAAATTTGAAGAGTTATCTGTTCAATAAAGAATTATAAACACATAAAGAAAGGTGTAAACTTACAGAACAATATTTTTTAAAAGTAATATATTATTAAATAATTTTTTCTAGATATTTTTTAACGTAACGGTTCCGCAAAGGTTTTATTGTCAAACTGGCTTTTTTTCTATTTTCAATTGAAAAAAATTATAATTATTGTCGAGGTTCAAATCTTCATCCAGAAATATTACAAATATTTGCCCAAAAAATAATATAAAGTTTGTAGTACCTGAAAGAGGATACTTTGTTTTATGTGCCACATAAATTTTATGCAATTTGCATTAAGCAAACGCCACCATGCGGGAAAATTTCAAATTAGTAAATGACGTATAACATGAAAATAAAAATTCGTTCTTCAGGCTCAAAACATAACAAAATCAACTAATTAACAAAACATATTATTACAATAAATTTAACACCATACTGAAATGTTTGCAAATTTTCACCAGACAATAACTTTGAATTTCGAAATATACTCGTAGTACCTCTAAACACAGCCATGTTGTTATTGTTGCTGATGGCGTCACCAACGGTAATGTAAATCGCTAATAGAAAAACAAAAAAGTTTTAGGCACATGAAAGTTGCGAATATTTATACAACTGCTAAAAGTAGCATTTTTTAAAATAATTTTGAAAAGATGTAAGCTAGAATAATAAAATTTTAGTACGACATTTAACATTAACCAAATTATATCTTACACTTTTTTCATAAGTTTTTACACCTTAGTTTTCATTATTCGATCTTAAATTTAGAGCCAACAACTTTATGAATTATGAATTCTATCAGAGCAAAACTTACTTCTCTCATAAGCTCATAAAGTTCTAACGAATAACATAAAAACTAAGGTGTAAAAACTTATTAAAAAAATGTAAGATATAATTTGGTTAATGTTAAATGTCATACTAAAATTTTATTATTCTAACTTAAATCTTTTCAAAATTATTTAAAAAAATGCTACTTTTAGCAGTCGTATAAATATTCACTATTTTCATGTGCCTAAAACTTTTTTGTTTTTCTATAAAATTTATGTGGCACATCGACGGGTTAATCGCAAGTGAAATTCATGTACACCAGACTACCAAATCTAAAGACTACCACAAATTTTTAAAATACTGCCACAAAATTTTAAACATTACCAGCAATTTTCAAAACCTGGTTACAAATTTTTAAAGACTGATCGCTTTGATTTTTAAAAAAATTAAAAATTTAAAAACTTCGTATAAATTACACACATAAACCTTCGAAAAATTAACTCGGGCCAAAAAATTATTAACTTTCTTATAAAGAAAAAACGCGATACTGTTTGGTTTTTCAAATATCTCGAAAACTAAGCAAAATAGGGTAACAAACTGTAGATATTTTTTGTAGAACGTTAAATAATCTATAATATTGATTCGAACAACATTTATCATAAGTCAGTCGTTTAGCTTACACGCGCCGTCAAACACGGAAACTCGGGTTCCGAAAATCATCGATTTTGTCGTATTTTTAATTCTTCTCGGCCATTTAGAACGGAATTAAATATTAGAAAAAAATGACACATCACCTGAGAATTACAAAAAATACTCTTTTTACAACCAATATTTCGGCCCTTTGTTTATTTTGTAGCTATATAAACAAAGAGATCCGACTTTTTGAATCAGTCTTATATGTTTGCTGTTTTTAGGCCTTAGAATAGATTTAACAGGAATCTTACTATATGGATCTTATTAGAAATGAAATCTTACTTTTAAATAATTTTGCATTAGGTTGGATAACGATTGTTTTTGCGCGTCAATAAAAAATTCCATGTTTATCGTACGAAAGAATCGAAATGATCTTTTTTGTTCTAAATTTTATCTCCGATCCGATGGACTTAATAAGATTTCAATACAATTAATTTTACGACTTCAAAACTGTAAAAAACTAAGACAACTTAATAGTTTAGTTCCTATCTTGTTCTAACCAAACAGCCTCGTGTTAAACCAAAGCGAATCTTGGCGTTTGCAATCCAAGACTAATTGGAGAGTTAACCTCTTAAAATAGTCTAATAAGACTGGCCTATGTAGAATTAGCATGGTAACCATCGTAAGCATACCGAGGTAAAACAGTCGGCACATTTAGCAAAATTACTTAAAATTTTATTAAGAAAATATCTATAAAGTTTTTATTCAAGAAAAGGCAATGCTTACTTCTGCATAAAATTTGAAGTTAATTAATTAATTTAAAAGAAAATAAAATTTAAAATGTTTACTTAAGAATTTGGAGAAATGAAACTTGACATGGGAACATGTCTTCGGGAATTCACAAAGAATGCCAAAAGACTTCCACAGATGCCAAGAGACTTCCAAATAATGCCAACGGATTTCTAAAGAATGCAAAAAATTTGTACATCAAACTTCCGTTGTGATTAACCCCTCATGATACATAAAACAAAGGTACTACAAACTTTTTATTATATTTTTGGCAAATTTTTGCTGAAAATCGATTTATATAAGTGTCTATTTTTTTCATATTATTTTATTTTCAAAATTTGGAAAAAGTTAAATAATTTTTTGAAGTAGAAAGGTCACCGAGAATCCATTGAAAAAATTCACACAGATACTTGAGGTATCGAGGTTTGTCATCATGGGGCTAAATCAAAATTTTGGTATTGTGCCCTTTTCCACTGGACCACTTGCACATTTCGAATCTGTGAAGCAAACGGAACATTTTTGGATAAGTTGTTGCTTTTTATCTCAAAACGCCCACGGAAATGAAAATGGAAACTAGTTTGCACACGACTAGTATATTACATCACTCTTTCAAATTTTAGCTCAAACTATATTTATTAATAAATAAAAAAGTTATTCAACTTCAAATTTGTCCGTTTATTTTTCCATACTACCTATACTTGCGTTTTAGACAGCTACGAGTTCTGTGCCATAGTCAAAACATCTGAAGAAGGCAATAACCTGTTGCTGAAAGCCCATAAGATGTTATTGGGTCATTCCATCTCAAATCGACAAAAAAAATAGGTAAAATTGACTCAACGATCTTAGTAAGAAATAAAAAACACAAATTTAACGATTTGTCCAAAATGGCATTTCCTTGTTTTGGTCTTTCAAAAAGTCAAAAAGTTGGTGTGTAGACTTGTAGAAAAACGACTGTAACTTCATCCACAGTGGTCTAAATTTAAAAATAGAAAATGTTCTGTAAAGATAAATGAACATTCTATTCAAATATTCAACCACATTTTATATTTTGAACCCTTAACTGGATTAATTTTTTAATTTTAACCCTATTTCAACCTCTATTTCTAAAGGGGTTTTTTTGGTTAATTTTTTTACAGTTTTTTGGCACAAATGTGCTGAGCATGCGTACCAAATTTTATCATGGGATGAGCATGGGTTCGGTTATTAAAAATTAATTAAGTATAGGCAGAAACGGTCAAAAATCAGTTTTTCGCCGATTTCTCAAGTTTCTTTGAACTTTACGACAAAATAGTTTAATATAAAATTAACGCTAATTAAATTCTCTACAAAAAAATATTTAGGGTAGGGTGGTCAACAGTGGATCGGTGGTACACAGTGAAACACTCATTTATTAGTTAAACTGTGATCCCTCATTGACTCATTTCACAACTGAGAGGTTCCGTTGATGGTCGGATGTTCACCAGTTACATTTGTGGTTTAAAGCCTCCATTTGTTATTAGCAGGTAAGTCGAACTTTTTGTGTAATTTGATCAGATCTTCTATGATAGAGTTCTGGATGTTTTCATTGTTTTAAGAAATAATTAACGCACGTGAGGACACTTGAATAACAGGTTTTACTCAATTCGTTTTGTCAAAACCACGGTTTGAAAATTAAATGGTGGGTTGGTCTACAGTGGATTAGTGCTACATGGTTAACAGTGGATCATGATCCACTGTGGACCTATATTAGTACCTGGCCAAAAAATTATAAACTTTTGTTTTTTGCAAATATATTTTGAATTACTTAATGGAAATTTCCAGAAAGGCGAAATGACGTATTGTGTGTATAATATTTATTATGCTTATCTCACAATGTAATAAAATACCCTGTTTTTTATAATTATATATGCAATATTTTCTTATTTTAGATTCTGGTGCCCCTTTGACAGGGATATATTCTCCAGTGATGATTTCTTGCCCAGCACAGTGACAGATCGACCGATTCCAGCCAGCCTGATTCCAGTCCAGTCTGCAATCCAGTCTGAAAATGTTGACCAAACGTCAGTTCCTCCAGTTGATGTGTCAATAGCTACTGTTACTGTTGACGATATTGAATTGACGTTGCGAACACCTGAATTGACGTTGCGAACACCTGAATTGACTGAAATTCAACCACTACTCGTACAAAAGGAGTTCATAATATTGGCGCAGGTAATATGGTATCAAACGATGATGCTGTTGCTGGACCATCCATTTGCAACAGTAATTTTGTATCACCAGAACAATTCAGGCCACTGAAAGCCAAACCTAGAACCAACAAAAGAAAACCAAGAAAGCTAGGAAAAAGCATCATAGCCACCGACACTCCAGAAAAAAATGAAATAACAACGGCCAGAGAAGCAACTAAACGAAGAAAAGAAGCCAAAGAATAAAAAGTGAAGCGTCAAGTTTTGCAAAGTGATTCTGAAGAAGACTATGATGAAAAAGTATTGTGTCAAGATTCTCACAATGACAATGATTGGTTTGAAGAAGACGAAATGGAAGTCGATGAAAACGTGTTGACTGAAGAACGTTTAGAACAACCCTTAGCTCGTCAAGCAGAACAAGAAGAATTTGTGCTCGTCCTATTTTGTACACAAAAGCAAAGGGTTTTCTATACTGCGAAGGTTTTGGACACCTTGAACCATAATATGGAATATTATGTCAGCTTTTTAAGATTAAAATTTAAATCGCAGCAACAATTTTGTATGCCAGATGTGCCTGACCTGGCGTTTGTCAAAGAACAGGTTGTAAGATTCATCCTTCCGAATCCAATAATTAGCGGTACCGCTAGGCGACGGTCTTATTATAAGTTCTCAGTTGATCTTTCTCTATTGAAAATGTGCTAATTTTTTTATTTTCCTATATTTTATCTCGAAAATGTATTTTTTCCGTTTCTCTATAATATATTTTTTTCGAAAATATAATGTTTTTCTATATTTTTAGTTTGAAAATCTGATAGTTTTTCCATTTTAAAATATGTGCAATAATCGTGGTGGCTGATCCACTGTTAACCGTAGGCCGATCCAATGTGGACCACCCCTGGTCAACACTGAATCGTTATGCACTTAAAATTAAATATTTTTTTCATAGTTTGCTTGTAATACAACTTAGTTTAAATTACCATATTTCGATAAGATTAGTCCATGTTACTCTACCCAAAATTTCATGTATTATTTTTCAAGATATATGGGTTTGAAAAATTGGTGATCCACTGTCGACCACCCTACCCTACACATATTTTTCGTCAGATTCGTATTCACATAGCAATAACAGCTCAAAGGATAGCTAAGTTGCGCGACCACCGTTATATTTATTTAAAAAGGTCGGAATCGATTTTCAATTAATTAGGTATATAGATTTTCATCATAAATATTTATTTTCTGAATATAAGTTGACCACACCATCCCTAATTTTGATAAAAAGTTTAGCATAATATTATGACAATGCAGTTAAACCAAAAATACATTATTTGATTTTTTTTTGTAAACTTAATACGTTTCCATGTAAGGCCAGCTAAAGCGACACTTTTCAGTTTACCCCTCTGTGTATAACTTTGGAACTAATGAACATAGAGGGCGGATTTTTCTTCAACAAACTTATTATAGTCCTACAGAGTGATGTTTCTTGTCCGATGGTAATAATTAAATGAAAGAAAGATTCTTGGGTTAAGCGGACACCAAATAAAACAAATATATTATCTCGTCGACGTTTCGGAGACTTTATTACGTCTCCATCTTCAGGACTAGATGGAGAGAAACGAATTATGGTAACGTAACAAAAATCAGCAATAATCTCTTACCTCGATAATAAGTTGGAACAATGTTCTATATAATGGTAAAAAGATTAACAATGGTTCAAAGTGATAGCAGTATTCAGTGATGACAAAGGTTAAATAAAATGTTAAAAATATGTATAACATATAAAAGGGCAATAAAATCTATAAATTTCAACAATAATAAAATCTTATCACTGAAACTGACAATAAAATGTTTCAAAAGTGACACCTACAAACACGATCGGTATAAAAGATATGCAAATTGATAATTATACCGTGAAAATTCTAAAAATGTAGGCAGGTCCCTCTACACTTGACGCCTTCGAACCAAATGAAGACCCATTTTCCATGAATGTAAACAAAAAGGCAAGGTAGTCGATCGTAGCCAAATTTTCATAGAATAGGTTTTCAGGAAAAGTGCCGCTCTGTTAACTTGCATCGTGGTGAATTTTGTTACCCGTTTTTTCATTGTAATATCGAAGAGCGTTCTTGTAACAGCCCTTTGTCTGATACGAATCAGTAACTTTGTTTAAATTTTGATTGGATGTCGCAATATACCTTACGCCGCCTCTAAGAATGTACGTTTGTAGAAATTTTGTTCTGAGGTGAGAATAGTAACTTCTTCTTTATTGAATTCATGACCTGTGTCTATAATGTGTTCCGACAGGCCTGTTTTACTGGACTTATGTTTTGCGTCATTTAGGTGTTGCTGTAATCTAACATTCAAAATTTGTTTTGTTTGACCTATATATCTTTTCCCACAGTTGCACTTTACATCATAGACAACGTTGGCTTTGTCTAAGGTAGGTATTTTGTCTTTTGTTCTGGTGAACAAAATATTACCTAATTTGAAATTGTTGTAAAATGCAACTTTTATGTTACCCTCTTTGAGAAAGCTGTGGAAGGCAGAGAGCAGTTTATGTTTAAGATCTGGATGGTAGGTGATCTTGCTATATCTCACATTTTCTACCTCAGTTGTTTGTGATTCTAGGACATTGATGGGAGGGTTTCTCCTACTGAACAGAGCACAGTCTACCAACCTAGATGGATAGCCGTTTTCCAAAAGTTGTCTTTTCAGGTCCATTAATCTGGTGGAGATTAGATTTTTGAGCAAATAGGTATCTATTCTGTGCTTTAAGGTGCTGATAACTGACATCTTATGCTTCATAGGGTGTGAACTGTTGAAGTTTAGTAATCTGCTTGTTGATGACGGCTTTCTATAAATATCCGTATATTATATTTAACCTTTGTCATCACTGAATACTGCTATCACTTTGAACCATTGTTAATCTTTTTACCATTATATAGAACATTGTTCCAACTTATTATCGAGGTAAGAGATTATTGCTGATTTTTGTTACGTTACCATAATTCGTTTCTCTCCATCTAGTCCTGAAGATGGAGACGTAATAAAGTCTCCGAAACGTCGACGAGATAATATATTTGTTTTATTTGGTGTCCGCTTAACCCAAGAATCTTTCTTTCATTTAATTATTATAGTCCATCCGTTTTAAGAATGCAGAACTAGATTTGACTAGATTGTACTAAAATTGTGAACTAGGAACGTGATTGGTTAAAATTTATTCCCGTTTACAGTGTCGAAATTTCGTTTGTGATTGATGACTCGCGAATATTTTTTTCTAAAAGTTTCTGGCAAATTTAAAAAATTTGTACAAGATAAATTGCTATTTGATAAAACAATACATCATTTAACTCGATTTTTTCAAGTATCAAATAAGTGACATTTGTTTTTTGCTGCTCATACACTTTAATTATTTGACGTTTCCCAGTGTAAATCTGACCTGCCGTTCAAGGCGACCTCTACTGCAATCCAAAACCAGATAGACTATAGTTTAGATTGCCGGAACAAACTTATTTAATTGAGAGTTTTGCACACCGCCTCAAAGGGGTCTCTTTCTTTCCCTAAAAATTAATATATATTATTAAGACTAACATAGTTAACCTGTGCACCAAATTTCATTTTGGGCGGACTATTACAGATTGAGAAAAAAATATATATAACTTGCCATTTGATAAGTTATATAATATAATCATTTACTCATCATTCGATAAGTTATATATACTTGTTTGCTCAATCTGCAATTCTCGGCCAAAATGAAATTTGGTGTACAGGTTAACTATTATGTTAGTCTTAGGGCCGGTTTCAGCAACCTTAACCTGTGTTATGCCCGTATGCACCAACTACAAATAAATCTGCAAATAACTATTGGATGAATAAAGTTTATTCAATGAATAACTAATGTTGGTATTCACCAACCACTTGTCAAGTATAAATAACTATTTGTAGAATAAATTTAAAGTAGGTCAAAAGTAGTAGGTTAAATTAAAGTAGGTCATAAAATTACTAGGTAAATTTAAAATCTTAACCTATAAAAGTTGAAACATACTTCCTTGTGTTGTATTTTGGGATGAACTCTGTGTTAATCCGGCGAATTGGTAATGGTTTAAGCTAATAGATTTCTATATAAGTTGTAAACAAACATGCTTTTGTGTACATCATAATCATAATATTCATAATTAGAAAGAGAAATGGACGATTTAAATTTAATGTAAGTACATAATATTATTGTAATTTATTGTATAATAAAATTTACTTTGTTTTTAGCTACAATTTATTGCCGCCTCTACATTTTATTCCAATTGAAAATGAAAATAGAAATTGCCGACGTTCCCGAAATGTTCGTCCCAGAACTAATTTTATAGAAAATTTTGATGATATAGATTTTAAGATGCGATTTCGTTTCTCGAAAGCATCTGTGGAAAATATTTTAAATTTAATTGGAGTGAATTTAAAAGCTACAAGTTTGAGAAATGATCCCATATCGCCAATTAATCAAGTGCTGATAACCTTACGATTTTATGCTACCGGGTCATTTCAACTGTGTACGGGTGATAATTTTTTAGTATCACAAAGTAGTGTGAGCAGAATTATTACCAAAGTATCGCACTATATTGCATTAAAAGGTCATATTTATATAAAAATGCCACAAACTCGATTTGCAATAGATAAAATTAACAGTGACTTTTATCAAATTGCAAACTTTCCCAGAGTAGTAGGTACGATTGATGGGACGCATATAAAAATTCAATCACCCGGAGGAGATACTGCTGAATTATACCGGAATAGAAAAGGATGGTTTTCCATAAATGTTCAAATGGTGGCAAATGCAAACCTTAAAGTTATGGATATAGTAACCTCCTGTCCCGGTAGTGCTCACGATTCAACAATTTTTAACGAATCTAGATTAAGAAGTCGGTTAGAAGAAAATGCTTTTGGGGATTCCTATTTGCTAGGCGACAGTGCTTATGCTTGTAAGAAGTATTTATTAACACCGTTACATAATCCAACAACTCGTGCAGAAATGCGATACAACAGAAGCCATATTCATACTAGAAACACAGTGGAAAGAACTTTCGGTGTTCTCAAAAGAAGATTTCCATGTCTTTCTCTTGGACTTCGTGTTGCTCTTGTTCGAGTGGACTCGATAATTGTAGCCACAACAGTGTTGCATAACATTGCCATAGATAGAAGAGATGAAATGCCACCTGATGAAAACATCGTTCACAATGAAATACAAGAAATTTTTAACATTGGAAATGAAAATATTGTTAATCAGAATTTTGCAATAAGAAATGCTGTAATCAATACCTTTTTTAATAGATAGTTTTATTTAAAAAATAAAATACAAAATATTTAAATTACTGTTTTTTTATTTTTAAGTTAAATTCTGCCAGTTCCTTCTCAATTTCAGCCTTTTCCTTTAAAACTTGAAGAATTTGTAACTGAATGGCATTTTCAGATTTTATTTTGTCAGTTTCTGCAATATTTTAAGGTTATAAATCGACAAATAAGGACTTTATTCGACCAATTATTGCGAATAACTTATTGGAAGTTTATTCGATGAATAAACCTTATTTTATGTTGGTGAATACCAAATAGTGACTTTATTCTATGAATAGTGTTATTTGTTGTTGGTGCATACGGGCATTAGTTAACACAAATTAAAAATAATCCGTTGTTAAATTATTTTGAATGGGTTGTAGCAACCTTTTCTAATATGTAATTAGTTAATCTCGGATTATGTGTAGAATAGTTATGGTGGTACTCCTGAAACGACAACAACGCCTACTTCATACTATAGGTTTGTTCGTTTTAGCAACACTTTTTACACTCGAGTGTGGCCGAGTGTAATTTACACTCCCACTTTTTTCCGAAAGTGTGCGTTTAACACGAACGCAAAAGTGTAATCCCTCCTTGAGAAGCAAATCAAATTTGTGTTGGTACCTAACCTAACTTGTTGCCATCCACTTCACAACGAAACACATCATGTTCGAATGTGATTTCAGCGCTAACCAGTTGAAATAGCGATCCATCTATAATTATAATAGTAAAATACTATAAAAAAAACGCCAACAAACTTACCATCACATATACAAGTCACAAAGCCGTCTGTGTTTGGAATGTCTCCGTTCGCATCTCGAATTAACCACGCTGTTTTAACATTAGTACCCATTTTATTGAATAAATAAATAAATTATTGAATAAATAAATAAAATATATAAAAGTTGAGCAAGTTGTAATAAATTAGAGACAAACTACTAGAACGCTACTAGGTTTCATACAGTAGGTACCTATAAGACATTTTTAACGGTTTACTTTTATTTTTTTAGGTTTGTAATTTGTATTTTAAATTTTAAATAAATTTTAAAAAATAACTAAATTTAAAATAAAATTTTAAATAACTTACCGCCAATAACAGCCAATCAAAATTAAGTGTTAACTTGCACACCTGCTCTGGAGCAGGTGTGGAAAGTGTCGAAAAGTACAACTAAGTGTAGCTACACTTTATAACACGAACAGAGCGCTCTGCTAGCACGAACAGAAAAGTGCACACTTTGTACAAAAGTGTAAAAAGTGTTGCTAAAACGAACAAACCTTATGCAAGTAGTTCAATTAGTTCGAAAATTATCAACAAGTGAGGTTTATAACCTATATTCTGTGAATACAGTTCATTGAAATATTTTATATTTTACATATATTTTACTGAAATGGCACAGAAAAGAACAAAAAACTATACAGAAGTAGAGAAGGAAGACAATTGCGGCTACTAAATGTAAAATTACGTGATATTGATAAATAAATTGTTAATTTGTTAATAACTGAATTTTTTTTCTCAAAAAGTACTCGGGTGCTCATAAAAAAATATTAAACTTTTATTTTATTTTATTGTAAATTTAATAAAGCTTTAAAAATTAATCCGCACGTGTGTGCAGTCGATGGCACCTATCACGCCTGGAATTTGAAAAAAACATTTTAAACAAAATTGTAATAATTTTTTTCTCTGGTTTTCTCTGTATGAGACGGTCAAATTTATATTAATTGCGTATTTACACAATTTTCTATAATAAAAGGAGGTTAGGTTTTTGGTAATTTAACTTTAATCACTGGTCAACTAGTAATTAAATACTTTGGGTATTTAACCTGTGTTAAGCATAAATTAACGTTGCTACAACCCAAACTACAGATTTAATCTATGATTACGCTAATCATTGATTAAATTTAACCTGTGTTAAAAATTATATTGCTAAAACCCAAATCGGACTTAATCTATGATTAAATATTTAATCTATGATTAAATTCCTAAATTAAAGTTGCTGAAACTGGGCACTAGTCTCTTATTATAAAAGGCCAAGTCTTTCTTTCTTTCTGTCTGTCCCACGGAAATACCCGAAGCAAACCGAACCAAACCGAACGCACAACGTATCATCGGATCAACGTATCATCGGATCAACGTATGTAAGTTTTTTGTTTATTTATTTAATGTTGTTCTCATCTCTTATTATAAAAGGCCAAGTCCTTCCTTCCTTCTGTCCCACGGAAATACCCGAAGCAAACCGAACCGAACGCATAACGGATAATTTCATAACCAATCGGATGAACGTATCATCGTATCAACGTATCATCGGATCAACGTATCATCGGATCAACGTATCATCGGATCAACGTATCAACGTATTTAAATTTCCTATATAGGTGAAAAATCTGTTATTATAAAAGGCCAAGTCCTTCCTTCCTTCTGTCTGTCCCACGGATATACCCGAAGCAAACCGAACCGAACCGAACGCATAACGGATAATTTCATAACCAATCGGATGAACGTATCAACGTATCGCATGGGAACGAGCGTCAGCAGCTTGCCGCGCTTGAGTTTGTTCCAAAGTTTCACGTTGTCGACGTATCGCATGAGACCGAGCGTCAGCTTGTCGCTGTGATCGAAGCTGTTCTTCTGTGTTATTAGCTCTTGTACGTGCTTTTCTCTCACGATTCAATCGCCGTCGCTTTGCAGCAGGATTTTCAAAATTTTCATTATCCATTATGGAAGTTCACATAATGCTTTTTTGGAAATAGCTGTCCTATATAGACAAAATGATACGATGATATGTTGATCCGATGATACGTTGATACGATGATACGTTGATACGATGATACGTTGATCCGATGATACGTTGATCCGATGATACGTTGTGCGTTCGGTTCGGTTCGGTTTGCTTCGGGTATTTCCGTGGGACAGACAGAAAGAAAGAAAGAAAGACTTGGCCTTTTATAATAAGAGATAAAGTTCAAAGAAACTTGAGAAATCGTCGAAAAACTGATTTTTGTCCCTTTCTGCCTATACTTAGTTAATTTTTAGTAACCGAACCCATGCTCATCCCATGATAAAATTTGGTACGCATGCTCAGCACATTTGTACAAAAAAACTGTAAAAAAATTAACCAAAAAAAAAACCCCTTTAGAGATAGAGGTTGAAATAGGGTTAATATTAAAAAATTAATCCAGTTAGGGGTTGAAAATATAGAATGTGGTTAAATATTTGAACAGAATGTTCGTTTACCTTTACAGAACATTTTTTATTTTTAAATTTAGACCACCGTGGATGAAGTTACAGTTGTTTTCCTACAAGTCTACACACCAAATTTTTGACTCTTTGAAAGACCAAAACAAGGAAACGAGTGCCTTTTTGGGCAAATTCTTTAATTTGTATTTTTTATTTCTTACTAAGATGGTGTATACCAAATTTTGTCAAATTAGGCATGGGTCAAGTAAATTCATGATTCGATTTGAGATGGAATGACCCAATTGTATTCTTAGCTTATTCAGTGCAATAAATTATCATAATTAATAAAATAGATCCATTTCATTTAAATATTTAAACCAACGTTTTCTTTTTTAGAAAACTCAAGAGCCTCGTGTACCCTTCAATTCATGCCATAACCGATTTGTAAACTTTAAATTAGTTCTAATTTTAAAATCTGAAATTATTCACAATTTTTTTTTGTAAATTAAATAACAGAATTTTGTGTCAGGATCATTTGAAGGCAACACACCATACATTCGACACGCCTTGCTCTTCATCCAGGCAAAAAAAATTGAAGTTACGTACACGAGGCCCTTCGAATGGCCCATGTAGAATTTTCCACATGATGAGCCCACAATAAAAATTTTACTTAAACATGTCGAAAAATCTTAACCACCTTGAACTTAAACCTCAAAGTATAAATAAGCATAATAATAAAAATAAACAAATGATGGAATGGAAAAATTGGAAAAACATGGAAAAAATTTATTATGGTCCCGAGTGACCTTGTAGTACAACTGTTACTTTTTAGTTGCATAATCTTCTATCAAACTATGAACGGTCCTCAGGATACATCGACGCATCGATAAATTTAGACTGAACAAGCTAGGATTTTGGTTTTACAACGCCTCAACGGTGTTAATAAATGAGGTGTTTTTCACCCCGTGTTTTCTTTGTGGTCACATTTTAAAGTTTTTAATAAAAAAAATCAACTAACAGTCAGTATCAATAAAAAGCAAGACCGAACCGGACAACAGTACAAGTGAAGAAACTACGATCCCATAATCTAAAGTCGATGCCAACTAATTTTTAAATTGTTAATTTTAAAGACAAACGGCATGCAGGTTTATAGTAACCGGAGGGTGGGTGGGTGCTCAGACGTGCAACAACTGTGAAAATTTTAAACGTTCATATTTTACGTACAGACACTATTCTTAGGGGCCTGGACACTCCAAATGCTGGAAATGAATAAACTTATTATAAATCATAAAAAAATGGACGAAACAAGGGTGTTCATCGCGTTTTAATTAAAATTGAGGGTAAACATGAAAAGGGAAGTTTCCCAATGTTTTGCGATTTGTGAATTTTAAATTAGCAAATTACACCCCAAACTGACCTCTGTATCGGCGTGTTGCACCTGCCATGGTTCGAACGAATTTGCAAGCGGCATATTAAATAATTGCTGCAATTTTTAACATTTGTCTGATGGTTTTCCGAAGAAAACACCCACGAAAAACTGTTGCACATGGACAATTAACAACATCAATATGGCCGTAACATTTACAGCTGATTATTTCTCCAATTACAGTATCTCACATATTAATCACTGATACGAGTAAATAAATATTGATTTTACAACTTTTTCACTTAATTTCTTAGGTACACAAGATAAACACAAATTTTATGTACATAAACTTTTTTATAGGTTAACTAAATGATTCAAACATCGCCACCTCGATTTCAATGGCGTATTTGAATTTCAAATGGAAAAATTTGCCTTTTTACTTCAATTTTATCAACTAAATTGGTTTAAATTCGTATTTTTTTCACTTGCGACAATCATGAGTAATAATTACCACAAAATTGGTCGTTACGAGCAGGCCATTTAAACGCAGGACCGGTTTTAATTAAAAACATTTTGACGTTTAGGAAAATAATTAATTAGGGGGCGTACACTCTCATGTTTTTGTTTTTTATGTTATGTTTCTGCAACCACAGCGCTCTTCGACGATCAAATATTATAGTCATTAAATTATTAGAAAACTAGAAATTAGGACCTCTTTATGATATTTTTTTATCGCAATAGCTGCGGCCCCGCAATCCCCACGGTGCGTTATTTTATGTTAAAAATAAAATGGGAGGAAGGTAGGTACCTCGGATTACATTTGCAATAATTACCATGCGTCTGTCAAGACGGATAGAATGAAGGAGGATGAAAAGTGCCACGTTTTGGGGCGAGCCAGTGGAATTTGACGGACGAGCGGAGGGAATCCGACAACACTGACGAGTGTTTGCTCATCAGATAAAGTACATTTATATTGGCGCCTCGAATACCACAAAAGATTGCTTCAGGTGTTCAGATTGATTAATACGAAAAATCGGATTTACCGTAATGCAAATTAGTAATAGTACAGAACCTGTACATCACACTTTTTGAGACCGGGGAGTCTGAGGGGCAGAGCCGTAGCGAGGGTGAAGCGACTGAGGAGTTTGCCTCAGGCGCCCTCACAATGGGGGCGCTAAACCTTGACAAACCCCAATAAATAATAGTTTAAAATTTTCAAAATGATAAGAATCTTTGGGGGGGGGGAGGCATATATTCAAATTTGATTGAATTCGAAAATTTTACCACGATTTTATTTGCAACATCGCCTAAAATTCCCTGTCGGCCTTCTCCCCAAGTGGGGATTTTAATCCTCTACAATAGTTTTTCGTCTATAATTCGCTTACTTTTATTTTTAGTGAAAATTATTATCAAATCAAAATTGAAGAGTACAAAATTCTCTATAAAACAGATTAACAAAATTTTCCTACATCATACTAAGTATTTATGAAATAAAACGAAAATCCATAGAAAATCATTGAAAAAGGTTTTGAATAATTCTTATTCTAAATAAAAATTTCGTACGTTTAAACTTCACCATCGATGGTGAACGAAACAAAACAAGGTTTCAGGATTTACTTCAAATCTGAACCTTGTATTGTAGGGAATTTTATTCTCTTCAATATTGGTCCAATGATAAGACAGGGGATTTTAGGAAAGTTGATTGCAATCCCCGCGTTCTTCTTCTTCTTTAACTGACTGAGTAACCGCTAAAAATATCACGTTATCATCGCAACAGTTATTCAAATGTATTTAAATTGAAAAGAAAAATTCCTACCCATAAAAATAATCTCCATATTCGGGGCGGGGGGGGGTATTGCGTTACGTTACCATGGAAACGGTGATTCTGACATACAATGCGTATTTTTTATAAGATCTTCAGAAGTTCTCAAGGATAAAAATCGATATTACATGACCGGTGGGTCTGGGGGGTATGGAATACCCCCCAGGTAAACCATCAAAATTTATTATTTTTCGTTGAATCTTTTGCAATTTTCGTTTTTAATCCGGGAGGGGGGCAGCAGGTGATATTTTTCATAACTATCCCAGTACCGTTCTTCTTAAAACCGAGGGACATAATAGTTTAAAATTTTCAAAATGATAAGAATCTTTTGGGAGGGGGCGCATATATTCAAATTTGCCTCAGGCGCCAGAAGAGCTTGCTACGGCGCTGCTGAGGGGTATAGAATACCCTTCAGTACACATAAATTCCAAAAGATAAATTTATAACTTTATGCCAGTAAAATGGCCTGGAGAATAATCTCAAATACAAGGAAAAACACGAAGAAAAGAACCGGCCTGTCTCTCATATAAGAATTGACGAATGGGAGAAATATTTTCGAAAATTGCTGCTAGTAAAGGCAGAGGCAGTCTTCCCCTTTTCGAACAGTAATTCGCAAAGCGTCAACTGCTATTCAGAAAACGTTTCCTGTAATTCAGATTTGTCAATTGATATTCAGAAATCGTCAAATGTAAATTAGAAAGTGACAAATGTAATTCAGAAAGCATCAATTTTGTAGCTTATAGTTATGTTTTTTCAAAATAATTGACTGTTCAATAGCTATATTTCTAATTTTCCATAAAACACAACTTTTTTCAAGTGGTAGCTCGCAATAAAATTTAATACTGAATTTCTTCTTTCTGACTTTCTGAATTTTGTTTGACGCTTTTTGAATATCAGTTGAGAAATCTGAATTACAGTTGACGATTTCTGAATTACTGGTAAAAAAAGGTTTAGTATAATCTAATTTTCAATTATAGACTAAATTAATGATGTAATGGTTTAGAACATTTAAACTTGGTGAATTCAAATATAAAATATTTTAAATGTGCCGGCAGAGAACATAATTTATTTCCAAATAGGCCAGTGCTTTTAGAATTTTAGGATCTCGAAAGAGATCGCCAATATGGGCGAAAATTGGTAGTTAAGTGTAATATAATATACAATAAGTAATCAAATTTTTCGAGATTCCAAATGCACGACAATTTTTTTAAAAAATTGGAAACCAAAATGAATTTGAGAAAAGATGGCACACGTTTATGCTGCGAAAACTAAACGAGACGGCGAACAAATCTAAAGTTGTTTTTTGTAGAGCATAAAATTAGGGGTCGTTCATAAGTTTTGCCACCCAATTTTAAGCAATTTTTAACCCCCTCCCCCCCTATCGTCACACTTTGTCACACAAGCCTAGACCCCCCTCCAAATATCACGTCACATATTCTTGACCCCCCCAATTTTTCAAATTTCTTTTTTTTTAGGGGTAACACCCCAGAGGAAACATCTATGAAGGGCACTCCGCCCCCCCCTAGCTACACCACTAGCTTTAATGGCATAGCCACTCAAAAAATAGTTTTTTTTAAATTGCTTGTAATAAAATATTTAATCTATATATTTTATGACGTCACAATTTTTGAAAGCTTCCGCCTCCCATCGTTTAACATCGTCACAAGGGTCGGAAGCGGTAACGGACAATTGGGCGCGGCCGATTGGGCGCGGAGACAACCGGGCGCAAAGACAATTGGGCGCAAAGACTATTGGGCGCAAAGACTATTGGGCGCAAATACAATTGGGCGCGAGAAAAATTTTATAAAACTATTATTTACATATTAGCTTCGTTCCAACAAGCAGTTTTGTTATTGTTCACGAGCAATAAATATTCAACAGAGTTGTTGCTATCGTGCCAACTACAATCATAAGAAAAAAAAATTGCATAGGAAATGGCAGCGTTTTAAAAAAAAATTGAAATTTTGTACTTTCCTCATTTTTTAAATTTTTTACAAAATTCTTTCACTAACATGTTCCAGAAAGATTCCAGATTAATAATAAGTACTATATAAAAAAAAATGTATTTTTTGAAGTGAAAATAATGGAATTATTCTTAAATTTAAAATGAAACAGTTGCTGTTGCAACAAATGAACACGATCTGTAAACAAAGTTTAAACTCGTTTGCGAATTCGCTCAAGCGTATCCACTTTAAGAACGCTTAGTTCTTGCTTTAGAGCAAGAATCGTTTGAACTCGTTTGGCCGATAATATTACTGATTCTAAACTTGTCGGAACTGCAGATTTATAGTAAGGGGCCGTTCATGTATTACGTAAGACGTTTTTTCCTACTTTTAGACTCCCCCCCACCCCCTAGTAAGAAAAAATAAGAAAATGTATAACCCCTCACCCCCACACTAATCTTACGTAAGGTAAATTATTACCCAATGAGAAGCCAGATATTAATTATAAACAGATATAACAGATAAAAACAGTATTGTGTTTCACATTAACATTAATACCAACAGCACCTAAATTAGATTAAATAATTTTTAAATTTTGAAATTTAATTAAAAAAATAAAATATTACGTAAGAAATTGTCTTGACCCCCCTTCCCCCGAGTAAGAAAAAATAAGATGTCAGCTACCCCCTCCCCCTTAACGTCTTACGTAATACATGAACGGCCCCTAATCTAGAATTCCGTCCTAGTAGTTCTAGTCTGTGGGAACGACATTTCATGAATGCGCTTGCGTTGTAGTAATATTACTGGAAATAATCGTTGTTGGAACGAAGCTATTATAACAATTTTGTAAATTATTAACTAAATTTAGAAATGTTTATTTAGGCAATAAAGAAAATTATAATTAAAAATTTAAAGAAAAAGTTTTTAAAATGTTTATTCCTTCTAACAATTACAAATAAAATAAAAATGTCTATTAATAAAGTACCTAACTAATCACGGATTCATTTCATAATTATGGGAAATGCCCCGCAAGAAGTCTATAATATTTCTATTGGCGTAATCCTCTACTAGATTTCTGATGCGCGCATCAACCTCCAAGTATTTCCTTTTCTTAATAGGTGGATTGTTGCCGGCAAGTAATTGATCATAAAAAACATCTATCCCATGTTGAATGATTTTTAAGCTAGAAATTAATTTCCAAATGTTTGGGTGATCAGTTATAATAATTAATACGTAATGGATAAATTTTTCCTCGCGCCCAATTGTATTTGCGCCCAATAGTATTTGCGCCCAATAGTCTTTGCGCCCGGTTGTCTCCGCACCCAATCGGCCGCGCCCAATCGGTCGCGCCCAATTGTCCTAGACCGGGTCGGAAGCCCCCACCCCAGGAGCGTGAAGTAATTTATGGACGACCCCATACTAACGTTATAGCAAATCCATACTTGAATTCAGAAAAATGTTTAAATTTTCAAATTTGTGAAAATTAGGTTGAACAATTGATTAAAACGTTCTGTGTTCCTGGAAAATTATTCTAAATACTGAATTTAGAGGAAAATTTTCCAGATACACGTATTACGTCACTATTCTTAAAGCCCCCCCCCCCCAATTTTTCAAGTGATGACGGGAGGCCGTAGAAAAAACGACAAGCTGAAGACCATCGCAGACGGCAGCGGAAGTAATACCGAGAAGGTAAATCCCGCTGCTCGTCGGGGAGGGGGTTTTAGTCGGTAAGAATCCGACACTACCTCACCAGAATATCGGGATGGTGTCTTTTGAAGATTTTGAAGAAAAAAAAAGTTGTCTTCTCCATACGCCAACTTCGAGATGAAATCGTGATTTTCGCTATCATTTAATTTTAAAACTTTTCGCAAACACCTTGTATTTGGTACAAAACAGTTGCATAAATTCCACGCGTCATCTTAGATATGTTTTTGGTAACTTTTTTAGATAATTTTATGATCTGTTACGATCTGAAGGCGTCGTAACGACACCTTACAGGTAAAATGCCCTCACTAGCTCAGGGTAATGGGCGGGGTAAGTAAGATTTCGTTTGTGCGGCCTTTAGGCCGGCGTCACGGAGTATTGCGAAACGGAAATAGACGTCGAGAGACGGAAAATTGGGCGCCACTTTATCGAGACAACTTACTAAGGCCCTCAGCGAACCTACCACTCGTGACCAGTATACGATAAAGAGCTCTACTTTATCCACGAAGAATTCCACAGTCAGCCTCTCCGCGGCGTCACAGAAATGGTTACTTAACCTACGAACAAATTGTAACACAAAGAAATAATAAAAATACACCAAACAACGGTTAATACATATATTGAGTTTCATAAGACAAAATAATATATATGGATCGTACCACAGTACAACAAACCAATGCAGATATGATAATTCTTATAATAGAATATTAAAATGAACCCCGAATGCGGATATCCGTTGTTAAAATTAAAACAAATAATTGAACTCTCAAAAATAACGTTCGTACGTACTTGAACGTCTAAAAATTACAATTATTACAAGTTTCATAAAATTAAATATGTTACTAAAAATAGGCAATGTTTATCTTTAATTAAAAGAAATGATCTAATTGAACTTTACTAACACTAGGTTTATTTAAATTTGGATACTTTAACCAAATATAAAAGTTCATACGTAATTGAAATGAATGAATACACACAGTTTTCCACCATTACACATTCGACGCACAGTAACAAAGCTTAAAAAGTACTTATAATGTGAAGTTGTCGACACGAAAAGGCTGACATGGAATTCCTGGCGAACAACAGCTGATGTTGGTGAACGCTGACTCCATGCAGTCACGAATGATATAATTCCTGAGACCAGCTTGAGTTTTCGGACACCCAAAAACTCCATTAACGGTTAATATTCAAATAAAGTAGGCTGCCCATTAATTTCCGTTTCCATGAACGAGATTCCCAGATCACACGACCCAGCGATAAAATACGTTAAAATAAGACAACCTTCCAGAATAATACGACCGAAAAAGATATTTCATTCGTAAACAATACTTAAATACGTTAAAATAGGAACTTGCACATCGCTTGATATTAAATTATTGTAATGATACGATCGAGGTAAAATGCAAAAAGGGTATCTTCGTAAAACTTGATGAATCGCATATCGCATTAAAAAGCGACCGGTATGAACATGTAAGATTACAATTTTGAAATTAATATAATTTCAAATTTGCCGCTGTTTTAAGTTAGAATATTTTATGTCGCCATGTATATTTGTAGTTTCAAAAGTTTAGTTCGGTAACGATCGTAGGAGAACGCGACAAGATCTCAACAACGAGCGGTAAATAGCATCACTTGTGGCTTGACTTTTTAACAGTTCGTGTGTTCAATTTAGATAAATTCTATTTTGTTAATTTACAGTGGTGTTTTAATAATCAGGTATAAAACTTTATTTAAATAATTATTTGATCTATATTTTGGCAATGAGATTGATTTGATTTTAATATTATTTTAAGGGTTTTTCAAATATTACAACAAAACTTTGTTGCAGGTTATTTTATGTTTTACTTTAAGATCAATTTAAAGAATACAAATCATCTTTATTAAATACTAGCTGGCACGGTCGGCATTCGCCGCCCTTAGCCATCTAGACCCAGGATAGATCCGAGAAGGCCATAGTTGTTCGGCCTTCGGCCTCACAGGGGGAGGACCATAATAGATCCACAAAGGCCATAGTTGTTCGGCTTTCGGCCTCACAGGGCAGACCATAATAGATCTGTGAAGGCCATAGTTGTTCGGCCGAATCCCCTGAACCCCCATCTCAAATATTTCGCCGTCAACGGATTTAGTAATTATTTGTATTATTTTGAGCGTTGATATTACTAAATTCTAATATATTAATTTGTTAGTGGTTTTCATTTTTCGAATTAAAGCCGCCATCCCGCCATCTGTTGACAATGTTTTGAATCACTGACAGTATGTCTGTTGACAGTGTTTTGAATCACTGACAGTATGTCAGAATATTTCGATTTTTGACAAATTAAATTTTTTGTTTGCAAGACTTGTGATTTGATTTATCGAAAAAAGCGGATAACATTTTTCCCCGCTCGAATTTTTTCTCCATTTATGCACGAATAGTTGCGCCTAACATCCGGTAACGGATAGGCACGTTAAGAAGAAGAAGAAGTTGCGCCTGGACCTACAGAATAACTGTGCAAAATTTGGTTGAGATCGGTCCAAGGGTGTAGGAACGTTCAGGCCAGCCCGGCCCTGTAAGTAAGTAAGGGTTTGTTAACTGGGTTAAGTACCCAGGTAACTGGGTACTTAACCTAAGGGTAAAGTATACAGCGTATCAATAAAAAATAGAAAAACGCGAATAACTTTGCTCCCCGCGGGAATTTCTTCTCCATTTATGCACGAATAGTTGCGCCTGGACCTACAGAATAACTGTGCAAAATTTGGTTGAGATCGGTCAAAGGGTGTAGGAACGTATAGCGAACAAACAAACAAACAAACAGACAAGCTCTTTTATATATATAGATATAGATAGATTAGTTAAAGGTAAATCATTTCATTTCATTTATAAAAGCTATTTACAAATCCTAATATTATTATGGGTTATGATTTAATGAATTCTTTGAGACATTTCTTTGTTCAAATCTTTGTAGGTAGGTGGGTGGAATTCAAGGTTATTGCATCAGCAGAAACTTTTCTTAGAAATAAAACTTACATTGAATGTTATCAATGCAAGCTGTTATTCATACAAAGAAGTGTAATTTATATTTTATACCGGAAGAGTGTAAATTTCAACTAAGATTAATTTATAAATAAAAGGTTTCATTTTCTGTTGCTAAATTAATTTATGTCTCATATACAGGGTGTTGCTTCAAATTAATTAATCATTATTTACAATAATTATAAAGAAGGTGTAGGAAATAATGTACCGGGTGTTCACAAATTTTATATACATGGTAGATTTTGACTTAGGTAATACGATGGTTTGGTTTCGGTTTATAAAGTACAATTTAGCTTTCCGGTGACTTTTGTATGAATGTGCCCAAACCCTGGCAGGCTGGAAATAAACTACTCAGTACTGCATAGCCACGAAAGGCTAACAATAAAGCAAGTTTACATTAAACCGTTCCCAAAACTTGTATTCATTTAAGTTGTGGTAATAGTGACGCGCATGAATGGATTGTCGAGATTCCTTAAAGGAAGGCAAGCTACTCGTAGATCTGGGTTTTTAATAGTGATGGGCACTATCGAAAATATTTGACTATCGATAGTTAGTTACTATTTTTTTTTTACTATCGATAGTTAGTAACTAAAAATGTAGTTGCTAAACATCAAATCGAATAAAAACTATCGAATAAAACTATCGAATAAAAACTACTGAATAAAAACTAGAGAATAAAAAATATCCAATACATTTTTTCAAGGTAGTGTTTACACTGTTTACCGACCTTTTGCGGTTGGTAATCCGATAATAAACAATTAAATACTATAATATAAGCAACTTTGCATTTACATTGTTCATAACAAAACCCCAAAAAGAAATATCAAGCCCAACAAAGCATTCCCAAAACAAAAGTTATTCGAATATTTTTAGTAACTAAAAAGTTATCCGAATAGTTTTAGTTACTAAAAATTCATTCGATAGTTTTTAGTAACTAAAAAAAAAGAAACTATCGATAGTTCGAATAAAGCCTAACTATCGAATAATTCGATAGTTTTTTATTCGATAGTCCCATCACTAGTTTTTAATATTGGTAAATTAGGTAGTAAATTGTATTTAAAGGGTGGTGGTGTAAAGGTAGATTTAAAAGGTATTTTTCCATTAACAGCTAGTGTTAAAACAAAACACATAATAGCTTCCCACAATCTTCTAAAATGTACCAAGTACATGAAGAAAAGTTTATAGCAATCCAAAGGATTGAATCCAAACAAGTAATTTAAAAGTTATCAAATAACATAAAGCGATTTAAAACAAATCGACTTTCAGGGTAATTAAATCTAGATTTATTAGGTCACAATTTAGGTAAATCATTGCTTCAGGTTATATTCCTCAAACAAGAATATTAAAGATAATAAAAAGAATTGACATTGCCCAAAATATGGTTGTTTTATTTGTGTTGGAAGTTTAATGTTCGTCTCTCTTTCGGAGCGATCATTTGTTTTTGTTACAGTTGTTTTTGACACTATGTTTTGTACACCGGAAGAAAGAGTTTGGTTACGAGATGACGATCGTAGGTATTTCACAACGTGGTGGTCCAAGGTTATTTTCCGTGTCGTCGAAGAAGTGTAATTTTAGGTTTGAACTTTGTTAGTTCTCAAGAGATGGCGGATTTCTGGAGAGGACGTTGGCGCCAAGTTCAAATTCAAAAGTTGCATCTTACAAACATCTAATGCTATTAGCACGTTGAACAAAAACGACACATCGGGTTAAATTGTTTGATTAACAAAATGATAGTAACTGATAATTAATTTACGAAAAACTTCATAACTTAAGTTTGTTAACCGGTTTTTATAAACAAAGTTCACACAAATTTTTAACATGGCGTTACTTTACTCGGAGTGATTTGAATTAAAGGTATAAACGACGAGAATCTCGCATTTTTGACCTTCTGAAATCCGTGTAAACGATCAAACCGCAAAACTCCACAAAACACGAAACAATTAACTTCCTCTTATCACATAATTAACAAGAATTTCTATGACTTTCACAAATCACAACAACGCGTCTGTCTACTCCGGTTGTTCTTGGCCAAGTGCCCCCTGACCCTGAAACCCACGTTCAAGGCCTACACGAGGTCTCCTGACAACAAACGTCGAGTTTCATTGGCTCACAATGAACACCTGATAAAGATTCCCGCGCTTCGACAGGTCGAGACTTGAAAAAGATAGCAATGCATTTTAATATTACTTTTGAAATACTAACTTAACAGATGACGTACCTCTGTTGGAATTTTTAATTTACAGTACGTTTCGAATAAACCGAACCAAAATGACTAATTTTAATTTTAATTGTAAATTTACTTAAAAATAAAAGTGGTAAATATTAAAAAATCGTTAAAATTTCAAAGGGCGTGACAGATCTACAAAAAAACGTCTTGTTAGTAAACAAATGCGTAAAGTTAAAATTGACAACAGCCAACTTGAAACGCCTTTATTCAATTTTTTTGGACGATAATGCTTTATGCCGAGTTTCCTGAAAATAGAAAGCAACCAGCGTTCGACGGGTTTCACGTACGTTCCGTGGTCTTAGTTCAGCATCCCAGCTCGACATCATCGAGCATTCAATCAAGACAGTCGCACGAGTGACAGGTAAAGCGGACGCAGTTGAGTTCGATTCTGGGTCTTGAGCGAGAAGGTCAAGTTTACTGACTGTCATTTGGTACATCGGCCGGCAAAATGAAGTGATAAGTAACATTTTTGACTAAATCGGTGAAAATCCAATCGCCACCGTCTCACTCTCCTGTAAACAGGAGCTTAACATGACTCACGAACGAGCACCGTCAGTGACGAGCAGCGGCGGTTTGTCAATGGAGGCAAGGGAGGCTTAGCCTCCTCTCAAATTGTTGGACGAACTTGCTATTTATATTTCGTTTTAAATTAGTATTTTTTCCAATTTTTAATTTTTTTTGAATTTGTTTAAAACAAAATTTAATTTAATAATGAAATTAGCTTAAGAACTTGACTTACGCCTGAAATAAATTCGAAATAGTACATATCCAGCGGCTAGCCTTTCTTGATCTTATTAGTTTATTAGCACAGAGTTAGGCAACCCAGAATACGGTATTAAATCTTTACTCGCATCTTTTACGTTCGAGATACGTCATAGAGGCTAGTCGTTAGTAAAATTCATAATCAACATGAGCGAATAACAGATGAACTGTAAGTAATAAGCTTGTAACATAAGCGCATACTATTCTGTGTTATTTTACTAAATGTACGAACATAGTAATTTTACATGCGCTGGAGGATGGGCTCATATGCGTGGGCCTCTTATCAAATGAGACACTTGCAATTCTTTGCATTATTCATGTATAATATGTTCTAAATATAATCATGTAATTCAAATAAGGATTCCCGAATTTTTTTTTCAAATTTGAACGGATTTTCCACAATTTTTTCAAAATCGACCTAGAGAAGCGGTAGGTTTAAGACAATATTTAAATGAATCAAAATTTTGCTTTTAATTATAAACTTTTAAATTAATTTTTGAACAGACAGACGTAGCATTTTCAATTTTACAAAGTAAACTTACCGATATTAATTTCGCCAAATGTCGTTTAACAAAATTAATCGAAACTCGGCACAGATACGGTAGTGATGATTTGTATTTTGACAACATATTTAACAGTTTAGAATTAAATTGCGAGCCGGCTCAGAAAAAAACGAAAAACGACATTTGATTTGCCAGATATGCGTCAAAGTTATAAACAAATTTTTGCGGAAATTTTGGATACGGTTATCGTGCAAATTGAATTTTCAGATTATAGGAAAAACTTTTCTCAAAATTTATTAGATAGTCTATTAGAGCAGTATCCATTTTTTGATCAAATCCAACTCAAAAATGAATTATCGGTAGCATAAATATAATGACCCCGAAATGTTTGGACAATGTAGGACTCCATCAGAGATATTAGATTTTACTTTCAAAAATGATTTACACAGTTGTATGCCTGAATTTTACAAACTTTTATGTGTGGTCGTCACCATACCGGTTACATCGGCTTCGGTTGAAAGAAGTTTTTCCACACTAAAACGTATTAAAACTTACACTCGTAATACGATGAACCAAAATCGGTTAAGTAACGTCGCGGTAATGTTTATTGAAAAGGAATTCGTTACCTTATTGTCTCGAAATAATGAATTCTACGAGAATATCATCGATCACTTCGCGAATACTAAAAATCGCCGTATACCTCTTACGTTTAAAGCTTCATAAATTTCGAATGACTTAAAATAATATTCATCTGTATATTGTACAGCATTTTTTCCAAAAAACACTCTGCACTCCTCGAACAATGTTTACCATTGTACACAGTAGTGAAGATAGCCAACGAGCTCGAAACACGTGTCTACCGCAGATTAAATAATGTTTTATTAAATTTTTTTTTAAGTTTTATTTTATAAGGTAGTTAAGCTGTAAAATTAGTCTCCTCAAATGGAAAAGTCACGAGCCGCCGCTGGTGACGAGTAAGTAAAGAAAGCTTCGCGTTACCTAAGATTTAAGACATTTGTAACTGTTGGGTTAAGAAACAATAAAGAAATTCTAAATGGGAAAATGGGTTATTTAATTTGATAATGAAGAGTAATTATTAATATTTTTCCGTTTTCTTTAAATTTTATGCCCTCACATTGAAACAAATCACGAGCCGCCACTGGCTTTTACAAAAAATATTTTATTGTAGCAACAGCTCCGAGCAAGTTACGTTACGAACTGTTTGTCACTCAACATAATTTCTTATCTCGGTGGTTGTAGGTCATAGATTAAAAACAAATTAAATAAATGACTACTTCGACTTTGATTGCATTTTTCTATTAAACCCGATTATTAGAAGAAATCATAATTCATAACAAATTCCAGTTGAAAAAAAGCGGGAAACAATTAATTTATTCCGATTCAACTTTTTTCATTCCACCGCCCCCTTAAAACTTTTTGTGTCAATAATGAGGTTCTTCAAATTTTTTGACTTCGCAAACGAAAACAATACAAAATTCCGTTAAAAAATCGATAAACCATAAATTGTAATTTCATTTTATAACGAATACGTGCATATACGCACGCGTCACCATTATTGCTATCACGTTTTCAAGGTTACCCCAGGCGTTATGCTTTTCTAGGAAAAGCTGCAAGTTTAGGCTTGTTTTATGGAACGAAAAAGTGGGGTACTAAATGTAATGTGACTGGAAATGTTCTTTTATTTTCAGATTTCGTTTAAATAACGTCGATCTACTTTAATAATGGTCAGCACGGCAATCAACTTACACGAAGGTAATTTTTTTCAACTATTCAATTTGCATAGGCAACTTTTTGACAGGTGTTAAAAACACTTTGGCGTGTTTTGTTGTTATTTAATTATTATTGATTCGATTGTTTAAAATTTTTTCCAGTGAATGCTAGATTAACGACCACCAGAAAACGAAGTAGATCGAATTCCGAAAATAGCGACCACGAAGGAGTGCAACTCAAACGTTCGTGTTACGGCTTCTGGAAACTGAATGAAAATCAATATTCCGGGATATGGTCGGATGGAGAAGCCAGTGTTTTAAGCTTACAGAAATACGAAACTGGTAGGAAACAGAGTGTAACTCTGTTTACGGGACATAATAAATGGATCTTTTCTAGACGTTCCCCAGGATACCCCATTTGATGACACAAGTTCCGAGTACGATAGTTCGGATGTTGTCGAAATAGAGTATGAGTGTGTGTCAGATTCTGATCAAGAAACCTTTTTAAGTGATATTTCAACAGGAAATGAGGTAAGACCGTTGTGTGATGAATCAAAAGTGAGGTTGTATTCATTTTGTTTTTTTTTTAAAGGCGACCTTAGCGGTTGGAGCAATTGCTGCTGTTCTGTGTGATAGTTCTTTGGAGCCCTGGTTATCGGACCGTGAAGATGGAGACTCCGATAACAGTTCCGTGGAAGGTGCTGAATTGGAAAGGACGAAATGGCGGTTGTGTATACAATGTAAAGGGGAAAATAACAATCCCTTATACAGATATTGTCAAGAGTGTTTTCAGGTTAGCAACAGACTTGGGTACTTAAAAAATTTGCATTCGTTTTGTTGGTTATTCGATTAGTCATCGCAAACTTGTTATGACTTGCTGTGTTTAACTGTAAACTTTTGATAAGTAATTATTGCGTAATAATTGCATTCTTTTAGAATTTTTTTTTTAAAGTGATTAATGACCAACAAAAAGAGACTCAATGCATTTTTTGTACCTAACCTACACTAATAATTAGTTTACAAAACAATCCTATTTCCCCAGTGCAGTGTATTGTGTTTTAACTTTTTTTTTTGGCTCAAGGGACACAGTGAATTTTTTTAGAACAATTTTGTGTTTTTTATTTTTGTTCTTAATTTTGATGAAGATTGTTTTACGGGGTTGTAAGTGTTTATATTAGGGGGTTCACCAACATGATGTCTATTTCCTGAGGGTTTGATCATTTTTTTCCAGGGTAATGTATTGTTGTTTTTCTTTTAATTATTTTTATGTGCAGAGGCTTGCTAAAGGTAACAGGAAATAATTTTTATTAAAATACCGTTCATTCCTACCCCGAAGTAGGTAGAACATTTTGTTCATTGTCTCGTCTCTCATTCCAGTAACATTTCACATGACAAATAGTCCAGGCAACAAAGCCGAAAAATTGGCTCAAGCTTGCAAAAAATCCGGGCAAGCTGAATTTTGGTAGAGATGTACATTGGAGTGTTCTGATGAACCCATAAAATCCCAGGGTCGGATTAACTAACCCTGGTAACCCCAAAAAAATTGAAAATTTCCTATTGCAAAGAGGAAGGTTTATATAGTATAATGACATAATTTTAACAAGCGAAGATATAATAAAAATTTCGAGAAAAATCAATTTGAAAGTACGTAAATTTAGCGCATTTTTCTTCGATTTTTGGGGTGTGCATTCGATAAGGAGGGTAATCCATCGTCAAAACCTACCTTACGGGGCGCCGCTCCGCTCCGGGTTGCACCCCTCCAGGGCGGTTTTGACTCTGGTTACTAGGCTAAACATACGAGAGGGCGCCACATATCAAGAAAACGGGGAGCTTAGAGACCCTTGAAATAGCATTAAAAAGTATAGTTGCGGTATGGGGCAGTAAACTATTACGTTTCACCCCCAAAAAATCGCGTAAAAACAAAAAATAATCGATGTTACATGTACGAGAGTCGAGCTGCATCTGCCGGTGCGAAATATTCTAAGTGGTAGGGTCATTCATAGCGCACGTACCGTCAACAGAATGGAGCGACGCGCGGGAATCTCACTAATTTTACATGTAAATTTGCAAACTTAAAATTCGATTTACTCAAAATTTTGATTATATCTTCGCTTGTTAAAATTATGTCAGTATACTATATAAACCTTCCTCTTTACAATAGGAAATTTTCAATTTATTTGGAGTGACCAGGGTTAGGTAATCCTCACCAAATCCCACGCCTGCGTCCTCCACAATCGGGGGTTTTAGCTCCCCCAACGCGATATTTTGCCGATAACTCGTTTATTTATGCTTGTATGAAAAATTATGATCAGACCATAATTGAAGAGCATAAAATTCTCTATAAAATATATTTTTTTCATATTTTTCCATAGCACACTAATACTTAAATTATTGACTGAAAACACGACCCACCCTTAAAATGGCACAATATTGATTCGTAGCAGGGAGAGAAATGTTTTCAGGCACGAGAAATGCTTTTAATAATAAATTAATTTAAATTGTGGCCAAGGTTAGAAAATGAAGAGAAAATAGATTTTTTCAAAATTTGCCCAAGTTAAGTATCTTCCAAGTAACGAAACCGAAATTTTGGTTTGAGCTTACAGAAGGTCCGGGCAAGCTGAAATTTGGCAAAGATATATATTGAAGTGTTCTAATAAACCCCCAAAATGTCTCATAAAAATCCCAAGCCGGCGTTTCCCCAAATGAGGATTTTAGCCCCCTAAGTGCGGTGTTTCGCCTATAGCTCACGTATTTTTACTTTTACGAAAAATTACCATTAAGCAAAGTTGAAGAACATAAAATTCTCTATAAATTGTGGCGCTGCAGTAGGTAGTAAGGGGCCGTTCATGTATTACGTAAGACGTTTAGGGGGAGTAGCTGACATCTTATTTTTTCTTACTCGGGGGAAGGGGGGTCAAGACAATTTCTTACGTAAGATTTTATTTTTTTAATTAAATTTCAAAATTTGAAAATTATTTCATTTAATTTAGGTGCTGTTGGTATTAATGTTAATGTGAAACACAATACTATTAATTATTTACGTTCGAATTGAATAAAATCACATTTTCGGGAGTAGCACCAATTTATTCACCTGAAATCGACAAATTTCCTATAGAGATTCGGAAAGCTGAACGTTTTTATAGTAGAATTGAAAAATACATATTTTAATAATTTTTGGTTACTCTCTCTAAAAGAGTCTATTATATGATAAAGTCTATTAATATTATATACTCTATATAGGTATTATAAAAAATATGTAAAAAAAATTTTTATTATAAAAAAGTCAGGTCAAAATCGAACGTCATTGAAATCTTCAAAAATGTGCTCTATTTAACAATGCTGGCGCTCAGCAACAAACTATTAGACTTATTAGTTAGAGAAAAATAACTTACTTAGATAGAAGTTGTAGTAAATTTTATTCTCTGTAAGATTTATAGAAGTCATTTTCGTCCTAAAGTCAACTGGTAAGGAAATATTGCGAAGAAACATTTTGTTTTCGCCATTTTTTTAAAAATGGCGGCACTTCTGGACGGTCTCCGAGGTCGCCAACTCAGGGTTTTTATTGGGACCCCAAATCTTAAAACATATCCAAAAATCAGAACCCTCTGACCATTTTTAGGAAACTCTTCTTTTCATGATTTTGAGGATGTTGTTAAAATATTTCAAGTGTTTTTAATTTTTTTAATGAGTTATATGATAACTAGAGTCCGGATTTATATGCGGTAAAAAACATCAATATAAGTATTTTATATGCGGTTAGTAGTCTTTGAAAATGTTCCACCCATATCTGATTTACTTTCTCTATGTCATCCTCCAATCTTCCTTCACTGTTCTTCATTCCTCTTGTTTTTATCTTACTTCCTGTTTTTTGCTGTCTTATTTTTTCGTAGAATTGTCGGCTGTTCTGCCTGTGGTTTTTTTCTATTTCTTCCATCGTTTCTTTTATCCAATGGTTCTTTTTTGTTTTATATGTTTTAACAGCTTCTTTTCTGATTTCTCTGTATTTTTGTAGGTCTTCGTTTTTATTCGTTGTTAACCATTTTATTCTTGCTTTACTCTTTTTGTTACTCAAGTCTTTACATTCATCATCGAACCATTCTCTTGTTTTTTTCTTCTCTCTGTATCCTATTATTTGTTTTGCAGTCTCCTTCAATATATTTGTGATGATTTCATTTTCTTGTTCCATATCACTATTTCTTTCTTTTGTTGACATTTTATCCTTCACTGCATTCTCGTACTTCTTTCTGGTTGAGTCATCACAAAATTTGTTCACTGCTAACTTTTTGTTCATATTCTTTCTTGCTGTTCCGTATGTTTTCTTTTGTTTGACATCTGCCACTACTAGGTAGTGGTCGGTATCTGCATTAGCGCCTCTGTATGTTCTTACATTCATGATGGAAGTTTTTTAATTTTTTGATACCATGACGTGATCTATTTGGTTTCCCTCCTCGCCTTCACCACCCGGCCAAACCCACGTTACTTTGTGTATTTTTTTGTGCTTGAATCGGGTACTGCTAATGTCCAGGTTGGTTGCTGCTGCCAGATTACACATTCTGTGCCCGTTATCGTTGGTTACATCGTGAATTGTTTGTTTACCCGCTACTTCAGCAATGTATTCTTCCTTACCCACTTTGGCATTGAAATCGCCCATTATTATCAACATATCTGATTTGGGAATAGTGTCGCATAAGCCTTCTAAATCATTGTAAAAATCCTCTTTCTCAATCTCGGTGCTGTCTTCAGTGGGAGCGTAAGCGTTTATTATTGATATGTTTGCGGGACTCTGTTGGATTCTGATGTATGCCAGTCTTCCATTCACTGGTTTAAATTGTATTATGTTATCATAAAATATTCTCGTTACTATAAATCCGATGCCATTTCTTCCTTGCTTCTCTTCTCCAGAGTACAACATTGCGTATCCAGCCTTTACAATTTCTCCTTGACTCTTCCAACGAGTTTCTTGAATCGCAGCTATATCTATTTCGTATTTTAACAGTTCTCCGGCGATCTCATCTATTTTTCCGGCTTTCAAGAGAGTCCTAATATTCCATGTAGCGATTCGGTATGTTTTCCTTTTTTCTTTTTTCCTTTTGTTTGCATTTCTCCTTTTTCTTTGCGTTGTCGTCTTTTTTCCAACACCCTCTTCTGGAACAACTGGTTGGAAAGGTCCAGTTGTTCTATCTTCATCTTTTCTTAGTTTTTTGCTAGTTTTAGTTCATTTGCCGTCTTGTCCCATATATACGTTTTGTCCTGCTTATATAGTCTTTGGAAACCAACCTTGACTCTGTTTCCATCCTTCATCTCGTTTCTGGCCGCTTCCCATATCTTATCCTGTATCGACTTTTCATTCTTGGTAAGGTCGTTCTCTATGTAAACTTTCGTGCCCTTTAATTTGTTTTTACTTTCCATTATTTTGGTTTTCTGGTTACGGTCTCTTAATTTAGCTACTATTATCTGTTTTCCCGGCATCTTCCCTATTTTAAATGCATCTATAACATTGACTTGAGTCTGCATTTCCTTTTTTAAAAACTCTTCTATCTTTTCCTCGGTAACATCTCCTTCCAATGGCATGCCCTTAATGATTATGTTATTAGCTTTTTTGTCTCTTTCGTATCCTTCTATTTGAGCCTCCAGATTTGTTATTCTGGTCTCCTGTTCGGTATTCTTCTCTTCCACTTTTTTCATCATCTCATGCATCTTTTTCTTTTCCTCATTCCATCTTTTCTCCATAACTGCCAGACCTTCTTTGATTTCCCCAACTTCCTCCTTAGTTGATTTAATTTCTTGTTTGGTTTCACTGAATCCGGTTTTTACGGTTTGAGTTAAGTTTAACAGCATTTCTCTCAGTTCTTCCATTTCGATTGTGTCTTCTTTTTGTTTCGTAGCTACTTTTATCTCTTTCGGAGGGGTTTTTTCTGTTAGTCTACTTTTCTGAAATATTCTATTTTCTTCTTTGTTTATGGACTCTTCCTCTCTTTTTCTTTTAATGTAGTCTTTCACCGATGGTACAGAGTTCGATCTTGTTTTATTTTGTTCTTCCTTATTCATTTGCTTTTATTGACCTCACTCAAACTTAGGCAACCCAACTTTCCGCATGCAAATTTTATGTATTTGGGGTTTATTAATAGATCAATACCACACTTAATTTATGTGTTTCTTTATTCTTGTGCTCACCCCTGTTCGAGTTGACCTCTTGGAGAGGAAACTATTGTTCTTGCAACCCCTTACTTCGAAATAATTTCAACTAACCTCAAAAAGTTCGACGAAATTTAAAACCTAAAAATTTCTTCAGATCGCCGTTTTCCAGTTTATCCAAATCTTTCTCTTTGATTTTCGTACTCCTATTATTCCGGTTAGACAAGTTTTCCAATTTTCCTATTACTTTTTAATTCCGAAATTCAAAATTTTCAATTTGTCGAGTATACACATTCACCATTCACCATGACAACGAAATAATAAATGAAGAAAACCAACAAGTTGAGGAGCCAACATACGAAGAAATAACAGAAATAATAAGTAAACTCAAAAATGGAAAATCTCCTGGCAAAGATGACGTGAATGCGGAGTTGATCAAATATGGAGGGGAAGTGCTGCACGGAAGAATACACGAAATAATAAAACAGGTGTGGAATGAAGAAAAAATGCCCAAACTATGGAAAGAAGGTATAATAGTCACGATAAAGAAAAAAGGAGATGTCGAAAGGTGCGAGAATTACAGAGGAATCACATTGCTAAACACCGCATATAAGATATTATCAGCATTAGTAAACAAGAGATTAAAAAGTTTTACGAAAGAAATTATTGGCGAATATCAATACGGATTCACAGAGGGTAGATCGACAGTAGATGCAATTCACGTCCTGAAACAAATTATAGAAAAAAGTTATGAACACAACATTAATATGTATATACTGTTTATAGATTTCAAACAAGCTTTCGACAAATTAAAAAGAAACAAGATAATTGAGACCATGCAAGAATTTGGAATCCCAAATAAACTTATAAGAATTACAAAAATAACACTGGAAGAAACCACAGCCTGCGTAAGAACTTCAAATGGTGAAACCAGAGAATTCATAGTAAATAGTGGAGTCAAACAAGGCGACGCCATGTCATCAACATTGTTCAATTTGATTCTCGAAAAAATAATTAGAGAACTAGAAATTCAAGGAACAATAATAAACAAGGAAGTACAAGTGATTGCGTACGCTGATGACGTAGTAGTAATATCAAGAAGTAAAAGAGCACTAATTGCAACCTGTAAAGAAATAAAAGAAACTGCAAAAAGCATGGGATTGATAATAAACAGAGACAAGACCAAGTATATGAAGTGTCCAAGAGAAAATACAAGAGACGGAATACGGATTGAGGATCATATCTATGAGAAGTGGATGATTTCGTATATTTGGGAGTACAGATAAACAACGCAAATGAAAGACAACAAGAAATTAAAAGAAGAATTCAGTTGGGCAACAAAGCATATTACGCCAACAAGCAATTATTGAGTGATAAAAACTTATCGAGGGCAACCAAGTTAAAAATATATAAAACGATAATAAGACCGGCGATTGCGTATGCTGCAGAGACTCTGTGTATGACAAAGAGAGAGGAGGAAGAGCTGCGAGTTCTGGAGAGAAAAATATTGAGAAGAATATTTGGTCCGAAAAAGAATGACCACGAGCACAGACCGATGACGAATTCGGAAATAATACTAGAAATGGAAAACGAAGACATCGTGAGGATGATGAAATCGATGAGATTGGGATGGCTCGGTCACGTGATGAGGAGAGACGGAGAAACCTCAATAAAGAAAATCACGGAGTGGAGACCAACAGAAGTCCGTAGCAGAGGAAGACCAAGGGTTCGGTGGTGGGACCAAGTAATGGAAGATATCAAAAGGATAAGAATCGAGAACTGGAGGACAAAGATCATGGACAGAGGATCATGGAGAAGAATCACAAGCGAAGCAAAATCAAATACTAGACTGTGAAATGAAATAGAATGAAATGTAAGAATATGGGGACTAAACCAACCCAAAAAATGGTTTTGTAAAATCTCTTACGGAGATAGCTATATTCTGTCAGGAATAAAATGCTTTATTATTATTATTATATGCGGTTAAAATTAGTCGATATATGCGGTAATATTGCTGAAATTTGGATAATATGCGGTTAAATGAAAACAAAGGAATATAATGCAAAATCGAAATTTTTAGTGTTGTATAACTAGTACATAAATAATGTTTACATATTATTTACATATATAATTATTAATTTAGGAATTCGCAGAAATATTATTTATTGAAATCAACGTCGCTAAATTTTCTGGATCGGACAGGTTAAGATTAGTTTAGAAGTTACAAAAAGATGGTAATATTTTTCAGACCCCAATAAATAAGAAGTGATAATACAATTATTTTTAATTTATTGATTTAAAAGGTTTCAGACGTGGTAATGCGTTATTTTTTTTAAATGGAACATGTTGCAAGGGATAGAAATGGTCCAGAAAACGTGTACCTATAAATAAATGTGTTTGACAAGGTTGGATTTTGTACCACATTTTTAACATTAGAATTTTATTTTAAAAAACTTGCACCTACATAATATAATCTATATAGATATATAAATATGGATGTATGTATGTTCCCTATAGACTCCTAGACCGTTTGACCGATTGGAACCAAATTTGGCACAATTATTATGTAGGTCCCTACGCATGTTTTTGTATTGAAATAGTGCAAAAATTCGCAAAGGAAAGGAAAGTTGATTTCGAGTAGCCTGCCTTCCTTTAAGGAATCTCGATAATCCATTCATGCGCGTCCCTATGGGACGCGCATGAATGGATTATCGAGATTCCTTAAAGGAAGGCAGGCTACTCGAAATCAACTTAAGAGAGCGCTGCGGAAAGAGAGAGAGGGAAGCAGTAGATATGATGAATAGACAAACTATTTTAACCGAGATCCAACTAACTTCGTTAGAAATGCAACAGAACTCTGCTCACCATTTCAAAAAAATCGTTCAAAACAAGAAAAAATTATTATTATTTTCGGACGCAGTATATCTTCTAGAAAAATGCATATAATTCTACCAAATTTTTTTTCAAATTAGGTCAAGCATTTGTCCTGGATGTGAAACACTTTTCAAGTTTGTAATTATAACTAATGATTATAAAAATTATTGCACGGTCACATTTTTGCCCTGTGAAATAGAGCATCTTTACAGCAAAATTTCAATATTACTAATTGGAATTAAAAATTTATCAGATCCAAGGGCCTAGTTTTAGCTTTACAATGATCATAAAATGGTTGCCTAAAAGTGCATACTTTTTTACCTAGTGCGTCCGCAATCTCGACAAATTTCCCATATTATATTAAACACTGCCAGGACGGCAGCCTTAAGTGTTTTTAATTTTTTTAATGAGTTATATGATATAACAATATAGCTGAAATAGAAATTTGTTTAAAAATATTTTGCCGAAAAACATAATTTTCACTCCTTCATAAAAAAATTTCAACTTCAGTCGAAGAATTCGGTAAGAAGCTCAGGGTTCCTAGAGGACGTTTTTTATTATACAATTTATTACCTAACGAAATCCGTCGAAAAATCGCAGAAGACCGATTTTGGATTTTTTTTACAATTTTCTTACACTATAAAGTAATTTGTGTGAATAACATTTTTTTTAATATAAAATAAACATAATATCTTCGTTAATTTCACTTTTAATGTTTAATATTATCTGACTTCTCATTGGGTAATAATTTATCTTACGTAAGATTAGTGAGGGGGGGAGGGGTATACATTTTCTTATTTTTTCTTACTAGGGGGTGGGGGGAGTCTAAAAGTAGGAAAAAACGTCTTACGTAATACATGAACGGCCCCTAACTACAATACATACTGTAATAGGCAAATTAAACTTTGTTTAATGGTAATTTTTCGTAAAAGTAAAAATACGTGAGCTATAGGCGAAAACCGCACCTATAGGGGGCTAAAATCCTCATTTGGGGGAACGCTGGCTTGGGATTTTTATGAGACATTTTGGGGGTTTATTAGTTCACACTTCAATATACATCTTTGCCAAATTTCAGCTTTCCTAAACCTTCTGTAAGCTTAAACCAAAATTTCGGTTTCGTTACTTGGAAGATACTATAACTTGGGCAAATTTTGAAAAATTCTATTTTTCTCTTCATTTTCCAACCTTGGCCACAATTTCAATTAATTTATTATTAAAATCATTTCCCATGCCCGAAAACATTTCTCTCCCTGCAACGAATCAATATTGCGCCATTTTAAGGGTGGGTCGTGCTTTCGGTCAATAATTTAAGTATTAGTGTGCTATGGAAAAATATGAAAAAGAAACTATTTTATAGAGAATTTTATGCTCTTCAATAATGGTCTGATCATAATTTTTCATACAAGCATAAATAAGCGAGTTATCGGCAAAAAATCGCGTTGGGGGAGCTAAAACCCCCGATTGTGGGGGACGCCGGCGTGGGATTTTATGGGACTTTTGGGGGGTTCATTAGAACACTCCAATGTACATCTCTGCCAAAATTCAGCTTACCCGGATTTTTTTGCAAACTAAAAACCTTCCTTGCCTGGATTAAAAACTAGAACCATATTTACAGTTTTTTTTAATTTGTGGAATCTCAAATCGTAAAAAGTGATCTTGCAATGGTTTTCATGTGCATGAAAAGGTTAATGGGCTACATCCTATCAGAAGTTGTTCTTTAGTAATATCAGAAGATGTCCAAAGAGGTGGTACAAAAATTTTGGGGTGCGGCGTAGTGGTTAGGAGGTGAAATTCACAGTCTTTACAGAAGACCCATTTTGCATAATATGCAATTTATTTATAATTTAGGTTATTTTAGTTCATCAAATACATCAATTTCGAGTATATCTACAAATTTTACAACACACATTTACTCAAAAACTGTCAAAGTTTTATTAAAATATCAAAATAAAAGTTTTTCACTCTGAATTTATCTTTACAATCGTATATCTCCGATGGCGATTGTACAAATAGTTTTTGAGAAATTGGCAATAACCCAAAACGGTAAGCACTTTCCGATGACTGTGCCATTTGTGAGTTTTAAGACGGGACAAAACAAAACATTTTGTTTGATCACGTTTTTAGATGAAACAAAATGCTTTTTAATGCGACAAAACGTTGAGCTCTATCAGTGTACATGCAGCCTAAATGAGCGTTCTATTCAAATACTTTACTACATTTTATTTTTTCAGCCCCTAAATGGGTTAATTTTCTAATCTTGACCCTTATTTCTAAACGGGTCTTTTTTATTTCTTATTTTTTTAATTATGTTTTTGTGCAATTGTGCTGATGTATACCAAATTTGATTGTGGGACGAGTTAGGTTCGGTTACTAAAATTAATTAAAATAGAGAGAAGTTGACAAAAATCAATTTTTCGCCGATTTCTCGACTTCCTTTCAACTTTTCGGCAAAAATAGTTCGATATAAAATCAAAGCCAACTAAATTCTCTTCAAAAAAGCTACTAAACATATTTTTTATGAGATTCACATTCACATAGTAATAAGTAGAGTCCGGATTTATATGCGGTAAAAAACATCAATATAAGTATTTTATATGCGGTTAAAATTAGTCGAATATGCGGTAATATTGCTGAAATTTGGATAATATGCGGTTAAATGAAAACAAAGGAATATAATGCAAAATCGAAATTTTTAGTATTGTATAGTACATAAATAATTCGCAGAAATATAAGGTATTGAAATTAACGTCGCCAAATTTTCTGGATCGGGCGGGTTATAAGTAAGTAGCGATCATAAAACGGACGGTTTGGCAGCTGGCTGGTAGAACCCGGCCCGACGATCTACCCCTAAAGTCGCCAAAAACACGATGCAATCACGTTATAGTACCAAAGGGGCCGTTCATGTATTACATAAGACGTTAAGGGGGGGGGGGGGTAGCTGACATCTTATTTTTTCTTACTCGGGGGAAGGGGGGTCAAGACAATTTCTTACGTAAGATTTTATTTTTTTAATTAAATTTCAAAATTTAAAAATTATTTAATCTAATTTAGGTGCTGTTGGTATTAATGTTAATGTGAAACGCAATACTATTAATTATTTACGTTAGAAATGAATAAAGTAACTAAAAAGTTTGATTACAGATAAAATGGATAAAAAATATTTAAAAAAAAATTTTATTATAAAAAGTCAGGTCAAAATCGAGCGTTGTTGAAATTTTCTAAACTGTGCTCTATTTAAAAGTGCTGGCGCTCAGCAACAAACTATTAGACTTATTTGGAGAAAAATAGCTTAGATAGAAATTGTAGTAAATTTTATTATCTGTAAGATTTATACAAGTCATTTTCGTCCTAAAGTCAACTGGTAAGGAAATATTGCGAGGAAACATTTTGTATTCGCCACTTTTTTTTAATTGGCGGCACTTCAAGGATGTTGTTAAAATATTTTAAGTGTTTTTAATGAGTTATATGATAATATTATAGCTGAAATAGAAATTTGTTTAAAAATATTTTGCCAAAAACCATCATTTTCACTCCTTCATAAAATATTTCAACTGCAGACGAAGAATTCGGTAAGAAGCTCAGGGTTCCGAGAGGACGTTTTTTAGTATGTTAAAACCTAACGAAATCCGTCGAAAACTCGCAGAAGACCGATTTTGGATTTTTTATTCGCAATTTTCTTACACTATAAAGTAAATTGTTTGAATAACTTTTTTTTTAATATAAAATAAACATAATATCTTCATTAATTTCACTTTTAATGTTTAATATCTGGCTTCTCATTGGGTAATAATTTATCTTACGTAAGATTAGTGAGGGGTTGGGAGGGGTTATACATTTTCTTATTTTTTCTTACTAGGGGGGGGGGAAGTCTAAAAGAAGGAAAAAACGTCTTACGTAATACATGAACGGCCCCAAAGCTGATTTTTTTTTTTAGTATTAACAGTCTTCATAATACAGTGGTGGAAATAGGGATAGCTCCCTCCACTTATGTTTTTTAAGAAAAATCACTGTTATTATCATTTTATTGATCTATATATTATTTTTTCCATTAATAGTAATAAAAACACATAGGCACATAACCTTTAAATAATAATTTATTGAAGATTTATACATTATTTTAATTAATTATTTATTATTTGTTTAAATTTGGTGGAAATAAGGATAGCTCCACTTAATATTTTTTTCAAAGAAACATTTTTTTTATTATTCAATATTTTGAATGCCCACCTTGGTGTTGTATAACACTAAATAAACGATCGGGCATTGATTTTATTAAATTTTGAATTATTTGTGGGGATAATTCACGCCACACTTCGCGGATTCTCTTCTTCAATTCCTCTGTCGAAGAAAATTGTTTACCATTAAGGTAAACATTTCTAGAAATTATACCCCACAGGTTTTCTATGGGGTTTAAATCGCGACTGCAGGCTGGCCATTTTAGTACTTCAATATTTTTGGAGTTTAACCATTCCCTGGTGGCCCTAGAGTTAAGGCTGAAACAGAATGAACGCGAAACCAGCGCGACGTAACGACCGTAAAAAGTTAAATGTATGTAGTTGCAATACGTTCGAACAGAATGAACGCGCTCAACGCTACACCAACGCCAACGTCGAGCAAACTTAACGCGAACGACGATAAAAAATCTAACCTCAATTATCTAACCAAACAAATACATTATTTTTTATTTTTATTGTACTATTGAGTTTAAAATGGATTATCTTTAGGGGATGATTGCTGTAAGCGATGGAAAAGCTTAAGGGATCGTTATACTAGGGAAATAAGAAAAATTGAGGCCATGGCCACGTCGGGAAGTGAGACACAACAGCTCGCTCACACACATTTGATACATTAAATAAAACATATAAAAATTTAAAAATAGTTCGAAATCATCCATTGTCTTGTTTTAATAAGAATAACTTAACACGTCAAGAAATAACAACAAAAGTTGACAGATGAAATTTGCAGGTTAGATTTTCGACGTCGAGTCGGTATCGCGCTATTCTGTGCAATATCGTTTCGAAAGCGTAACGTCATTGTTGACGGTCGCTGACGTCGAGCTCGTTTCGCGTTCATTCTGTTTCAGCCTTTATGGATTGACGCGTTATCCTGTTGGAAAATGAAGTTTTCCCCAAGAAGAGGCTCTGCATTTTCCAACAGGCTTACTTCCAACACTTCTATATATTTCTCGGAGTTCATTTTAGTTGAAATCCAAGCTAACGGAATCGTGCCGTGGAAGCAGAAGCCACCCCATAACATCACCGTCCCGCCTCCGAAATTGCGACTAAGACGAATCTCCGTTTCTCTACGTTCTCTTACGTATTGGTAAATAAATTATTTTCAAAAAGATGTTATAATATTGATGTAAAACAGAGCGTGTGAAAATATAACGTTGTTTTCAAGAAGTTTTTGAATTCAAATATTATATAAAGAGGCATAACTCGATTTTTGAGAAAAATAAAAATAAGGAAAATAAATGCATAGAAATTTTGGTTGCACGACGAGACGTATTTATGTAATATCATGTAATATGCAAAATAACAAAAAAAGATGCGTATTTTAGGCTTATATCCGTTTACGCACATATGCCGGAAATGTGCTTTATGTAAATTTATTCTTCTATCAATTTGATTAATATTCACCATTTACCTATTTTTTCGTAGTTTTCTCAAATTCGCCAACTAAAGATAATAAAAAACACATCGGAATGATCAGTAAGAAATCTAATAAACAAATAAAATTTGGTATTATGTCGTAAATTACTCTATTGGCACCCACTTAAAACCCTAAAACATTCGGCAGTGGTTGTAAATAACCTAACATTTACAATTTTTTAAACCTCCTACAAAAATTCATTTTCTTAATTTATTATTGGTTAACAAGAGCGTGAGAAAATACAACGTTGCTTTAAGAACAGTTTCATTTTTGAATTCAAATTTTTGATATTATTTGTACATATTGGACATTTAAAACAAATATGCCTCACGTAAATTCTTCTAGCAATTTGGTAATATTCCCAATTAACCTAATCTTTTGTAGTTTTAATTAAAATAAGTATTTTAATTACATTAATTGGTGCGACAGGAGTACTGGTCTTGGAATCTTTGCTGATGTCTGGCGGGGTCCTGGTCCCGAAATTTTCCACTGGCAATTGCATATAATTATTAAGGGAGTTCTAATTTAAAGATTAGTAAAAAAAAATTATTTGGTACTATAACGTAAATGACCCTCAAATTATGCCACTTTAAGGGCGTTTGGCACTCCCTTGGGACGTCCTAAAACGTCTGGGTGTGATTTTAAATAACATATTATGAAGACTGTTAATACTAAAAAAAAAAATCGTATAACGTGATTGCATCGTGTTCTTGGCGACTTTAGGGTCGGGTTCTAGCAGCGAGCTGCCAGATCGTCCGTTTTATGATCGCCACTTACATTATAACGTAATAAATTATGAAATTTTCTTGGTGAAATGACGTGACCAAAATGTTCACTGGCTCATGGACTACTACCTAATTTGATTGTGGGACGAGTTAGGTTCGGTTACTAAAATAAATTAAAAATAGAGAGAAGTTGACAAAAATCAATTTTTCGCCGATTTCTCGACTTCCTTTCAACTTTTCGGCAAAAATAGTTGGATATAAAATCGAAGCTAATTAAATTCTCTTCAAAAAAGCTACTAAACATATTTTTTATGGGGTTCACATTCACATAGTAATAAGCGTTATTGAGCTAAATTGCACGACCACCTATATATTTATTTGAAAAGATCGAGATCAATTTTTAATTAATTGTTTATATTTTCAGCATAACAATTTATTATCTGAATATAAGTTCACAAATTCGTTGTTTCCGTTTTCTGAAGGAGCGCTTGTCTTGGTTTATCGCGAATTTCTCAACAACTATTTATCCAGTCTCGATCGGAGATCGCAAAACTTTTATTTCGATGTGTTTTTTAGTAAAACTGACGGTTTTTGAGTAAATGCGTGTTATAAAATTTGTAGATGTGGTCGGAAATATTAATTGTTCAATAGAAGCGACGAAAATCTGGTCAAAACCCCAAAAATATGCCGACAAATATGTCAGCTTTTATGTAAAATTGGTATTCAAAAGGTTTTGAGGTCACTGATTATGAATTGAAAGTTATAAACTTTATATAAACAATATGGAGTACTTGTTTAGTAAGAAGGTATCATAATTTCAACTAAAAGTTCTTTCGAGTTTTTGCTTACAATTCCCCTTTTCATGCACACGGAATGAACAATAAACATGATCTGACACTATTAAATTGCGTTCTAAAATAAAATTTCTTTTATGTTATTACTATTACTACAATAGTCTGGGTAATTAACGAAACTGGTTTCTTTTTAGCTTAAAATATGCACACATTTTTTTTGTAAATTTTCTGGATAGGGCGAGGTATAAAGGGAGTTCCCCCCTCCGTGTACTACAAGGGACTTATTTTGTGGGTTTTTACAAAGATTTTATTGACATTTTCTAAGTATTTTAAAAATAATCAATACGCCAGTCAAATTAGTAATCGTGCAGTAAAATTACAATTTCCAAAAAATGTCTGTCTGTGTGTGGTGAATTTTGTGTTTAACTCATAAATTAATAGGAATTTCAAAACCAAATTTTATATTTACTACTATTTTGGTGAGTATAAGACCTGATCAGATTTTGGTCGAGTTCGATTCACAGAAAGAAATGTTTTTTTTGCGCACCAATTCAAAAAAATTTTAATTTTATAAATAACAATTTTGCAATTATTTTCATGTCCCTCTTCGATTGTGTTCAAATTTGGTCTACTTCTAAGTTATGCCAAATATTTTTAGTTTTTATTTGACCCATTTACATTGTACAGCCCTCCAAAATAATTCAAATTTAACTTGTAGACCTTCAATAAATTATTTCTATTGTTCGAACCGTACCGATTTTCCTTGTTGAATGAATAAATTGAATAAGCCTTTTCAGTGAGTTTTTTTTTTTGTAAATAATGAAGGTCATAAAATGGGGGCCCCCGTTGAAATTTAGACTTACAGTCAGGGGTGGGCAAAATACATGACAAATATATTTGAAATACAAAATACATTTATGCAAAATACAGTATTTCAAATACTGCAACTTGTATTTGAAATACTGTATTTTGTATTTCAAATACATTTGTCATGTATTTTGCCCACCCCTGCTTACAGTGCCCCTCCCCCAAGAAGGGGGCAATTTAAAATTCTCAAAAAAATATTATCTTTATTATACTTTTGACTACTTGCATAAGTGGACACTTTGGGTTTAGGAGTGACATCAAAACATTTGAATCAATATGTTTACATATTTATTTGAGGTTATAAACCAATTCTGAATAGAAAATATTGATATCGTGATAGCCCCCCCCCCCCACTTTCATTCTGGTAGCCGTTCAAGTAATGCTGGTATTCCACTATGCAATTTATTGTACAAGAAATGGTACCATTTCAGCGCAGAAACGAGTTTAGAAATGTCGCGCACGACGCATTACATTCTGCTCAGAAATGGTACCATTGTTCGTACAATAAATTGCATAATGTCATACCAGCATAAGACGTGATTTTGTGAGCTCCGCAAATTTTAAATATTTGCACGCCATAGTCAAAAATATCCTCTGTGATAAATTTCTGTTGCTGCCCTGAGTGAGTGGCAGCACCTGTCCGACAGGAATTTCCAAGTTTTATAAATAAAATTGTGATGAACAACACTAGACAAAATTTTAAACACCCATATGGTAAACTTCTGCAGGTTGCAAAAACAAACTGAAGACATCATAGCCAGCTGCAGCTCGAACACACCGAATGACACGAAACAGAAGAAAGACGAAAGACGAACAAATACCAATGCCTTGAAGTCACAGATGCTGGGTCCATTCCGTGTGAGTACCAATTACATGGATGCACAAGATAGTTGAAGCAGTGAATGATCTGGATAGCTCCTGGTCCAAATTAGAGATGGGCGCGTGATGTTACGGTCTTCTCACGTGACACATGAGTGGCTATAATAGAGAATCACGATAAAAACCGTGATTGTGCGTGAGTGAAATTAAACAAACGTGATCGTGCGTAATTTTTTGTAATAAATTGAATATAATTAGGTTCTTTATAATAATTTGTTTTATTTCATACATAATTACTATCTTTTCCATAATAAAATTTTTTTTGTCTTAAGTAAATAAAAAAGTGTGCATGTGTGTAGTTTTCGAATTCACAAATAACACGGAAAACGTCGTGAGTGTGCGGCGTGAGTAATATGAAAAACATCGTAGGTAGTGTTCGTATTTAGTTCGTGAGTATATGGAAAATATCGTGAGTGTGCTTGAATGATTTGGAAAACATCGTGAGTGAGCGTAATCTAGCCTTTGCATGATCGTTCGTGATTGTGCATGAGCAGCAAGAAAAATTCGTGAGTGAGCGTGAGTGAAAACTGACTCACGCGCCCATCTCTAGTCCAAATCATGACTATGGAAATGGAATCGTAATCCATCTAAAAACACCAAAGGACCAGCGTAATTTAACGATTCTCTTTCAGCAAAAAATCATGCAGCCCCCAACAATAGAAAAGTCCCTGAGGTGATCAGAGGCCTTCCTGGAAACATCACGCCGGAAGAAATCAAGGAAGACCTACTTAAGCAACTCATTCCAACAAAAGTAGTTTGCTGGTTCCCTTGTAATCTGCCGATTTCCAAGTGAAGAATGCGAGCTTGTGTATGTATTCAAAATTGAAACCACAATCAAGACGAGAAGACGCCATCCAAGATGTAACATAATTCTTCAGTCAATTCATGATTAAGGTATGCTACCTTCGTTTTTCGCAAAGTATATAGAACAGGTAGAGATAGTTTCAAAGTTCAAGAACCCTAATCGGCGCGAGGAGGAGCCAAGAGGGCGAAATACTTGAGAGAGAGTTCTTGAGATTTGAAATTATCTCTAAATAAGAACTACAAAACAAAGGTCTCTTTATGTATGTAATCGTAATTCGTTTATAATAAAATAATAATGTGATCATAATTAAAATGTGGAACATTACTGAAATCTTTTTTTTTTTTTTCGTTTTTTCTCGAAATCTGAACATAATATGAAACTTAAATTTTAGCAGTGCATTTAGTACAATTAACTAGCGCAAAAAATTTTAATTTTTTCTATAGTGGGGGGGCTATCACGATATCAATATTTTTTATTTTCTAAAAATTGATTTATAATATTAAAATAAAATTTTAGGTCGACATTCAGGACAGGTAGAACAATCTATTGCAGCAAAGAAAAAATTAATTTTTTAAAAATGGGGGGCTAACATCAAATTGTTTTTTTCGGTTTTCCAGAAATCCATATCAAATTGAAACTCAAATCAAAAAAAAATTAAGACATAATCTTGGAACAACCTAATACAATTATTTAAATTTTAAAATTCAAGAAATAGGGGACCAACATCACGGACACCCTTATTTGAGTAAACAATTATTTAAAAAAACGAAAAGAAGTTTTATATTTTGAACGGCTGTACCAAATGTTTTGAAAAAAAATCATGATTTTAATCCTTTGTTTATAATAAGGAAAATAAATTTGTTGTTTGTTTTTAAACTTTATTTTAAACAAAATTTTTTCTTGGTACAATCATCAAACTTATTTTGTTCTTTCCTTCAGGGCCCTTAGGTAATCTATTTTTTTTAAAAGCGCTGAAAAGGCTAAATAATTTTTTTTAATAATCGGTATTTTGGATCATAGGGACAAGAAAAAAGGCGAAGATCGGATTTTCTACATAATTTTTTACATTTCATGTACATACATGTATAATTAAAAATAATTAGCCAAATATTGACTATATGGATAATATACAGGGTTTCCTTGTGATTTTTGCAACCCTCTTATGTAGGTAGTGATGGAGAACTGAGGTTTATGGAGAGATTTTCTGTGAAATAAATTAGTTTTCCAAAAAAGTTGACTAGACCAAACTTGTAGCACATTAAATTTTCTATCCAGGAAGGGGTGTCTATTTCTGGCATAAAAAACAAAAAATAAAACTTCGAATTTTTTTTAATATTTCTTTAATTTAACCCACAACTCAAAAGTTGTTAATTTAAGACAATAAAGGGTTAATTCAACACTCTTGAAATAAGCATTGAACAATTGCCACTAAAAAATCAGTAGTTTCAGTGCTATGGCCATTCGGAGGTAGAAATTAAAGTATCTAACCCCTAAAGATTGGAATTTGGACGAAAATTTAAGTTTTAAATTTTTCTTAGTTTTAACACAATCTAAAAGCGTTTGACCGCCGCGCCGCAGGGACACTTTGTATTTTGCTTTTTTCAAAGCTATAAAACTTATACCTAGACACTATTAGCTTTATTATGGTACAGCAAACAAAACATGAAAGGAATGAAAATAAAATTTGTTCACATTGTAAACCCCAATTTCTCAGAAAATATTCTTTTTAATATTCATTATTTGTTCTAATTTTTAGCAAGCTCTAACCAGGTAATATCCAACTTTGTGTATTTATTTTTAGGGTGGGTAAGATGTTTTTATTTTTTTGGGATTTTTTTATTGTTAGGTGTTCAAAGGTTCCTTTTTTCTATTTCATTGTGTCATGAGGTGAGGTAGGGTGTATTTTTAACCCAATCCAAATTCCATACAAACGATTCATTTCACACTTCCGTCTGCAAGAGTAAGTTATGTATTATTTTTTATAATACAGACATTGCACTTGTGTCTAGCACTATTTTAGTCTATCATAATATGGAATATCCCATTCCTAATGCAATCCTTTGTGGCTATTTTAGTCCAAGGTTAAAATTTAACCTCTTACTCATGTTCGGTTAATACAAACTTGCATTATTTAAGAAAGGGATATTCCATATTTATGCAATTTTTTTTAACCAAAAAAACTAATTAAACTTTTATGATCAATCAGAAACGAAAAGAGCTCTTTCCACCACGCCCAAAAGGCTTCAAAAAACGGGACGAATTGGAAGAAAAGACCAAGAAAAAGCACAAATTAAAAGTATGTTCTCAGGATTCCGGCATTGGCTCATTCGAATCGGACATTCCTCTAAAAAGGAAGAGAACATCCATTTCAGACTATGAATCGAACGGCGATACTCCCAAGAGATTCAAACTCGGCGCCAATGTAATTGGCAATAATAACAATTTATTTAATTCAAAAGAAATTGAAAATTGCCATGAAGTTCCAATTTTAAAGGTTCATACCGCGAAAGATTCCACAGAATTTTGCAAGAAATCGGATGATTTGGATAAGGTTACGGGAACAGTGGCATGTGTTTCGAATGAATTGGATGTGACTAAGAAGGGCAAATCAAGTTCTTGGATTAAGAAAACTGTTATCATAGAAGAAGATGAAAATGAAGACCAACAATCATCGGAAACCACCTATAAGGAAAATTACGAATTTAAACCTAACGGTTTTGCAGTGACTAAAGAACTGTGTATGATGTGTGCTTCAGTAACTAAAGACAGTATCTTTTTACACGGTATAACGGGACATCTGGCATGTTGTTATCAGTGCTCCATTAAAACATGGAAGACCACCAAATGTTGTCCGGTATGTAAAGCGAAGGTACGCAACGTTGTTAAAATTTATTCTTAGTTCTGTTAATTGTTAAAATTCTCTTAATTGCCTATATATAGCAACTTCTTTAGCCTAGATAGAGTGACATATATTTATGATTTATTATAATGCCTGACATTAAACTAGTTTTAGTTTATTTATGATTTTTATAAAATTTTGTACATATAATTTCAGATCCACTGTTTAAATTTCCACATAGCTACTAGTGCTAAGTTAATCGGATTATTTAAATTTTGGATTTTAATTTTTCCTTATGTATTTTTCTTATATATATTGTTTTGATAACAAACACAGGAATTTATGTTAAGGGTGCAAAACTTCTAGTTTTTAGTTTTAAGTAGGGAACATAAATATTATATTATACTAGAATTTTATTAGGTTAGACTTTTATGCATGACATGTTCTAAATAGGAAAATTATGCATTCTGAATATCGTCGGCCTTATGTTAAAATTACATATGCAATTTTCACATGAGGCCGACGATATGATCTAAAAAAGCTATAGACAAATGTAACAGTTTTTAAAACAAAAGTTACTGAATTTTAGGAAGTGGAAGGAAACAAATGCAATAAATTCATAAAATGTTATTTCGATAATGTATTTCCGCATTTCGAATGTGTACATACTAAAAAGGGTACTATGTAAAAATGGGGGGATTTAAAAATGGGAGTTACTAATTTTTTTACAATAAAGTGAATTATTTTTGTAACTTACCTGTGTAGTTTTTTTTTATAATTATTAAGTAATTCTATGGTGTGCAGAATGGTGTCAAAATTTGAGAACAAATTCCAACAATGGAACTTGCTAAAACAAAAATTGAGATGTTGATAGCAACAAACATCGTATTATCTTCTTGAAAAGAAAGTGTAACTTCTTGATATTTCTTTAGAAACAATAAATTCAGATTATTTCAAGATCTTTGTAATTTTGCTGACCCACTGGGAAATGGGAATATCCTGGTGGGCTCCCCATAATTCTACCATTCTACCATATTAGGTATATACCTTTACAACTTCAAATTTAGCCTGGATTGGGTATCCAGGCAAATACCTCGGCCCAAAAAAGTTTTTTTCCCGCTCCCCCCCTATTTTTTAACTTTACTCCCCCAGGGTAAAAAGTGAGTACCCCCGGAATGGCAAAAAATTATTTTTGCACATAAACTTTTAGCAATGTTAATTAACTCCTTAATTTTTCAAGTTTATTTTAATATAAATAATTTCAGTTTTATACAGTTAAAAAATCACATATTTTAGAAAAAAACTTTAATATGCTTGCGGACTCTTGTATTTACTTTTGTAATGTGTTCTAATGAGTATATTATTAATTTTTTTATTTTTGTTTTATTCTCTTTAAGAATACAGTTTTATTTTAGACCAGCCAACACTGGTAGCCACCCGACCGCTCTTCTGCATCTTGTAACATCATACATGATTTCATGATTATCTTGGTTAAGAACCTCTACTTTCATCATTTTCAATTTAAAAGAATAAAGTGGAAATTACGAAATTAAAATTTACAATCTTTTAACGCTCTAACTTTTTACCTTTGGGGTTCAAACGATGGGAATAGAATAATATTTGGAGGGGAACACTAATTTTCATGAAGAATCCAGCCCACCCCTGGATGTAATGATGTAGAGGAGGGCGGGGGGTTTAAAAGAGTGCTTAAAATTGCGTGACGTATTTATGGTTTACCACTTTTGCAAGTTATTGGTTGTAATACAAGGAAACGCAAAATAATGTAAAAAGTTACTAGAATATTTAGCCTACCTTTAGCAGGGGAATAGTTTTAAAAGTTTACCTAAATTCTTTCTTGTTTAAGTCCAATTTTTATTACTGCCATATAAATTTAAAAAAAACTAAAAATGAATGAATAGTTCGATTTTAGACCAATGAGCGTGGGGGGGGGTCTTTGATTTGTGACCATGGGACGTTCCGGGGGGGGTCGAAGATTTTGACGGGGGGGGGGTGAAAAGTCGAAAAAAATTGCGAGTGTACTTTATTGACGAAATTAAATTATAAAGGCCGTCTTTAGAATCAACCTCAAATAGGTATATTGTGCCCCCCCCCCGCAAATTTCCTCATAAAACATTAGTGTTAATCATTTGAGCATCGGCTGAGCTTCAATTAACCTCCATTCAAATGGTTTCCACGTCAAGCATCTCGAAACCATAGCTTCCCCTCCATATTTCGATAATTATTTATAATTCGGTCATTTATTATAGTAATTTTAAGAGAGGGACTGTAGAAATGATAGACGCCCCCCCCCCCCTACACTAATTGTAAATTTTCTAATACTATTAATACTAGTTCTAAAAGCAAGACGGGATCGGTGATCGATGTCACAATCGTAACGACACCCGCCACACCGCATCACAGCTCTCCAGTTTGTGACGAAATTACCTTAAGCGACCACCTGTATATAATTTTCAAAGTGCATGCCGGAAGTGTAAAAGAAACAACAGAATCAAGCCCAGGCTGGGCAATAAAAAAGTTAGACCAAGGGAAGCTCGAGAATGCGATTGAAAAGATAATAATGGGCAAAAACATTATACCAACGCCAAAGAATTTGCATAGGCAATGGCACGGGTCTGTTTTTATTCAACAAGAATGGAAGACGTGAAACCTACTGGTGGAACCAGGAGATTGCCGATTTTCGTAAGCATATAGCCTACACCTGCGAAGAGTTTTTCAGCAAAAAACGGCAGGACTCGGGTATAACCAAATGGTACTCGATTTATGTGTTCCTGGTAGGGAATGCAACAAAACAAAACGCATTATATCATTTAAAATACCTCCTTTCGTTCATATAATCCTGATAGAAGCCAAGATTTTGAAAATACACGTAAATTAGCAACTTTCTATATATCTTCTTCGATTTGTGTTCCTGGTAGGGAACGAAGAAATTTTGAAATTATCGCAGTATAATGCAACAAAATAAAACGCCTTGTATTATTTAAAATACTTCCTTTCGTTTATATAATCCTGAATTTTGAAAATATCAGATCACGTAAATTAGCAACTTACTATCTTCTTCCATTTGTGTTCCTGGTAGGGAACGAAGAAATTTTGAAATTATCGCTGTAGAATTCAACAAAATGAAACGCCTTATATCATTTAAAATACCTCCTTTCGTTCATATAATCCTGATAGAAGTCGGAAAGATTTTGAAAATATCAGACCACGTAAATTAGCAACTTTCTATCTTCTTCGAATTGTGTTCCTGGCAGGGAACGAAGAAATTTTGAAATTATCGCTGGAGAATGCAACAAAATAAAACGCCTTATATCATTTAAAATACCTCCTTTCGCTCATATAATCCTGATAAGAGCCAGAAAGATTTTGAAAATATCAGACCAAAAAATTATAGCAACTTTCTATCTTCTTCGATTTGTGTTCCTGGTAAGGAACGAAGAAATATTGAAATTATCGCAGTAGAATGCAACAAAATAAAACGCCTTATATGATTTAAAATACCTCCTTTCGTTCATATAATCCTGATAGAAGCCAGAAAGATTTTGAAAATATCAGACCACGTAAATTAGCAACTTTCTATCTTCTTCGAATTGTGTTCCTGGAAGGGAACGAAGAAATTTTGAAATTATCGCAGTAGAATGCAACAAAATAAAACGCTTTGTATCATTTAAAATACCTCCTTTCGTTCATATAATCCTGATAGAAGCCAGAAAGATTTTGAAAATATCAGACCACGTAAATTAGCAACTTACTATCTTCTTCCATTTGTGTTCCTGGTAGGGAACGAAGAAATTTTGAAATTATCGCTGTAGAATTCAACAAAATGAAACGCCTTATATCATTTAAAATACCTCCTTTCGTTCATATAATCCTGATAGAAGTCGGAAAGATTTTGAAAATATCAGACCACGTAAATTAGCAACTTTCTATCTTCTTCGAATTGTGTTCCTGGCAGGGAACGAAGAAATTTTGAAATTATCGCTGGAGAATGCAACAAAATAAAACGCCTTATATCATTTAAAATACCTCCTTTCGCTCATATAATCCTGATAAGAGCCAGAAAGATTTTGAAAATATCAGACCAAAAAATTATAGCAACTTTCTATCTTCTTCGATTTGTGTTCCTGGTAAGGAACGAAGAAATATTGAAATTATCGCAGTAGAATGCAACAAAATAAAACGCCTTATATGATTTAAAATACCTCCTTTCGTTCATATAATCCTGATAGAAGCCAGAAAGATTTTGAAAATATCAGACCACGTAAATTAGCAACTTTCTATCTTCTTCGAATTGTGTTCCTGGAAGGGAACGAAGAAATTTTGAAATTATCGCAGTAGAATGCAACAAAATAAAACGCTTTGTATCATTTAAAATACCTCCTTTCGTTCATATAATCCTGATAGAAGCCAGAAAGATTTTGAAAATATCAGACCACGTAAATTAGCAAATTGGTCCTTTAAAAGTACTGGAGGAACCAAGAAATGCCATTTGGTCTTGGATCTGATGAAGGGAAAACCCCAATCTACACCTCCTCGTGGTAAAGGACGGGCAACGTATACTATTATACGGCTAACGAAGATGGGGACCGAGCGAACGCCGGGATAAGCGTTCAACTCCATCGTACGATGGAGCAGGGCTACCTTCGGCCCTAGGGATGAGAAATCGTCCCCAAAGGCGGATGAATCAAATAGTATGGTCAACGGCAGAGGATCGAGCAGGCAACGGGAAACCACTCGATTAATCTCCCATGAGCGCATATGATGAACACAATTACGGAAAATAATTTGCCGGGCGAACCGATTGGCGATCGGCGCCAGCACAGGTCCGGGCTGGCTGGTGTGAAATTGGCGACTGGGCATGCAGTGGTGGAAGACCAGGCTATGCATGGTAAATTGGCAACTGGCATGATGGACTCGTCGAGTCGTGAGAAGATGAAGTTGAGGAAAAATAACATCAAGATGGGATGCTGGAACGTTAGAGGATTACTGAGAACTGGAAAACTGCATATACTGGAGAGAGAGCTGGCTGAACAGAAAGTGCTGATTGGGGGTATATCGGAGACTCACTGGAAGGGCACTGGCCACTTTGATACGGAAAGCTATAGAGTATATGTATCGGGGGCTGAACGCACCGGACAGAAAGGTGTGGCTTTCCTGATACATAAAAGTATATCAAAATATGTACAAGAATATAAGCCAATCAATGACAGAATAATTATGGTTACAATGAACACCACTCCTATTAAACTGCATATGATACAGGTATATATGCCCACCAGCACTGCAGATGATGAAGATGTGGAAGAACTGTACAAAATAATAGAAGATGAAATGGGAAAAATCGGGAGCAATGAAATGATAATTGTAATGGGTGACTTTAACTCAAAAATTGGTAGAACGGACGATGACAATTATGCTCGGGCTGCAGTGGGAAAATATGGAATAGGAGAAAGAAACCCCAGAGGAGAGCGATTGCTACAATTTGCAATAGACAACAACCTTACTATAATGAATACGATGTTCAAACAGCACCCTCGCCGATTGAGAACATGGACATCGCCTGATGGAATAGACAAAAACCAGATAGATTATATCCTGATACAAAGTAGATGGAGAACGACCATCCGAAATGTGAAAACCAAACCAGGTGCTTATTGCGGATCGGACCACCGACTATTGGTGGCGGTATTCAATATCAAGTTCCGTAATACAGTGCAATGCAATAAAACCAGAAGAAATAATCCAATAGATTCAGATTGTCTACAAAGAGCATTGGAGAAATGTGAAACACCACTGTTTACAAACAACAATAGTGAAACATGGAATAACATTAAAATATGGATAAAAGGGGCCATAGAGAAATGTGATACACCAAGGAGGCAACCCAAAAAGAAGCACTGGATGTCCGAAGAAACATATCGAGAGATTGAACAAAGAAGAAAAATAAATTTATCAACTATAGATCCTATGGATAAAGAAATCCAAATCCACAATATAAATAAACAAATAAAAACTTTATGTAGAAGAGATAAGAACAACTATATTGGTACAATTTGCAAAGAATTGGAGAACCATGCATTTAGAGGCGAAAGTCGGGAGCTGTTTAGAACCGTAAAATATTTAGCACGAGAATTTAGGCTGAACACGCAAGTAATTAGAGACGAACAAGGAAATGCTATACGAGACCCGACAGAAATTGCCGAGGTATGGAGAAAATACTGCTGTGCATTGTATCATCACAATGGAGGAGTGCCTGATTTGCACTACAGCGATCAAGAGACGACGGAACAGGAGCCAATGATATTGAGATCAGAAGTGGAGAAAGCAGTTGGAAAGCTAAAAAATAATAAGGCAGTGGGCACTGATAATATTGAAGCTGAGGTCATAAAGGCAATGGGTGACATAGGCATTGATGTAATGTACGAACTATGCAAGCAAATATGGCAGTCTGGAGAATGGCCTGATGAATGGTGCCACTCAAAATTTATCCCAATTTTTAAAAAAGGATCCCCACAACAATGTCGAAACTACAGAACAACAGCAATCACTTCCCATGCCAGTAAAATAATACTTAATATAATAAACGAAAGAATGAAACACTTTCTACTACCAGAGATATCATAAGAACAGGCTGGATTCGTTCCTGGTAAAGGCACAAGAGAGCAAATATTAAATACACGACAAATAATAGAAAAAGCACGTGAATACAATGTACCTATATACATGTGTTTTGTGGATTATACCCAGGCTTTTGACAACATAATATGGAGTGAATTATGGAAAATATTAGAACAAATGGGATGTCCCAAACATTTAATCCACCTTATACAGCAGTTATATGGGAAAAATACTGCGGCAGTTGACGTTGGAGGAATTGTCTCACAAGAGTTCAAAATGTGCAAGGGCACGCGACAGGGGTGCATACTCTCCCCTATGCTGTTTAACATATATGGAGAGTATGTAATGAGAAAAGTCCTGGAAGATTGGAGTGGTGGAGTGGTTATAGGCGGAAGAAAAATTAGTAATTTGAGATATGCAGATGATACTCTGATATTAGCAGCGAACGAAGACGAACTGGGATATATAGTGCAAAGATTAATAAACGTTAGTGGCCAGTATGGACTGAAATTAAACGCCCAAAAAACGAAAGTAATGATTGTAGATAGAGCCAACAACAATCAGCCCCGTATACAAAACATATGTGGGTTTGATGTGGTAAACCAGTTTGAATACCTAGGATCAGTAATCACCAATGAAGGGGGAAGCAGTGTGGAGATCCGCAGACGAATAGCTATGGCAAGATCAGCGATGAGCAAATTGACTATAATATGGAGAGATCAAACAATCAGCAAGCATACCAAACTTAGGCTTGTTAATGCGCTAGTGTTTCCGATTGCCTACTACGCAGCAGAAACTTGGACTATTAAGAAAACAGATAGCAACAAAATAAATGCATTTGAGATGTGGTGCTATAGGAGGATGTTGAGAATATCCTGGGTGGCACACAGAACTAATATCTCTATACTACAAGATCTAAATATAGCCAAACGACTTCTCACCAGAATACGGCAGCAGTATCTCACATATTTTGGTCATGTTGCCCGAAGAACAGGCAAAATGGAAAACCTCATAGTACAGGGTAAAATGGACGGAAGACGATCGAGAGGACGATCACCGACGCGATGGGTGGACCAGACAAAACCGCTGATTGACGAGAACTTACCGGGAGCATCGCAACGTGCCCAGGACCGAGAACAATGGCGACTAATAGTTAGTGGTGTAATTTGATGTAATGTGTTCAAAAGTGCCACCACACTCTTTAAGAGTAAGGATCGGAGAGAAATTAGCAACTTTCTGTTTTCTTCGATTTGTGTGTTCCTGGTAAGGAACGAAGAAATTTTGAAATTATCGCTGTAGAATATAACAAAATAAAACTCCTTGTATCATTTAAAATACCTCCTTTCGTTCATATAATCCTGATAGAAGCCAGAAAGATTTTGAAAATATCAGACCACGTAAATTAGCAACTTTCTATCTACTTCGATTTGTGTTCCTGGTAGGGAACGATGAAATTTTGAAATTATCGCTGTAGAATTCATCAAAATAAAACGCCTTATATCATTTAAAATACCTCCTTTCGTTCATATAATCCTGATAGAAGCCAGAAAGATTTTGAGAATATCAGACCACGTAAATTAGCAACTTTCTATCTTCTTCGAATTGTGTTCCTGGCAGGGAACGAAGAAATTTTGAAATTATCGCTGTAGAATGCAACAAAATAAAACACATATTATTTAAACGCATACAGCACACATTCGTTCTATGTACGTACAAAGTTCGTATGATGGACGACCGGACGTACTATAAACGAACTACGGACGTACATAGGACAAATGTGCTACTGGGGAAATACCTCATTTCGTTCATATAATCCTGATAAAAGCCAGAAAGATTTTGAAAATATCAGACCACGTAAATTAGTAACTTTCTATCTTCTTCGATTTGTGTTCCTGGTCGGGAACGAAGAAATTTTGAAATTATCGCTGTAGAATGCAACAAAATAAAACGCCTTATATTATTTAAACGCATACAGCACACATTCGTTCTATGTACGTACAAAGTTCGTATGATGGACGACCGGACGTACTATAAACGAACTACGGACGTACATAGGACAAATGTGCTACTGGGGAAATACCTCATTTCGTTCATATAATCCTGATAAAAGCCAGAAAGATTTTGAAAATATCAGACCACGTAAATGAACAACTTTCTATCTTCTTCGATTTATGTGTTCCTGGTAGGGAACGAAGAAATTTTGAAATTATCGCTGTAGAATGCTACAAAATAAAATGGGAAAAACAGAGGCCATGTTCCTATTGAGCCCCAAAAGATCTTGATCAGTCTACGGGTGACGCTAGACGAAAGGATGAGCTTCAAGGATCACCTTCTAAAGGCTGCCACGAAAGCAGCCAAGACAAGCATGGCCCTGGCGGTGGTCATGCCAAACATTAGGGTCTCAAAGACCGGGGACCAAGATCCTACTCGCACCTCCACGCTAGTGGTCCCTGGTAACCTGTGGAGGACTCTCAGAGATCGGGTAATCAACCCCGGTGGATGCGGGAAATCCACAGGGCAAACGCGAGAGGTTTTCCATCGATGATGAACATCAGTCACACTCCTAAGCTACGGTGACGGCGATCGTTCCAAAAGCTGCATGGCGTCTGAGAATGAAGCGGGCGTCCCAAACCGCGTCTAGGGGTGGGAGGCCCCGACAGTAATCTCTAAAAGGAAAAATGAAATGGACAAGAATAAAGAAAGTAACTATACGGTGCAGGGGCCCGGAACCCCAGTACCGGTCGGAAAGGGTGGTGTTGGTGCGGGCTACCCCCGACCGTCATCGGGCGACCTCACTACTACGCCCTCGGTGATAAGCCAGGCTAGGGCGTTATCTACAATTACTGGTAGAACGAGAGCGCTCTCGGAATCCTCTAAGGAAAAAGAGGAGAGCAAAGAGAAGGGAAAACAAAAAAAAACCAAGACCCTAGGAGAAGGAACAGAAGGAATAGCGGCCCGGTCCGTTAGAGCCTCCCCGGTGTCCACCCCAACAACGGAAACAACGTTTCACTTCGATCTAGGAATACCGGAGAAGAGTCCAACAATCAGGGAACAGAGGGGGAAAACAGCCCGGGAACAGCAGCGGCCCGCCTGCTCCAGGCCCTAAATGCAAATAAGAACACGGCAATAGTGCTGAGAGCCGCAGTGCTATATGCGATCTCATACCTCCAGACAATGCAGAGAAGGGAAGAAGAGTGGAACGCCCTAAAACACCAACTTTTGGACACAAACAAGATGGTGGGGCAACTAATCATAGAACTGTCCCATCTCAGAAGGGAAGTCAAGGAGATCCGCAATATCCTAGAAGGGGCAAAGGAAAAAATGACCTCTATACCAGAAGGTAGCGAGTGGCTGACCGAGGCCACAAAGAGAGACGCAGAGAGAGACCTCAGCTTGGTGGCCCTGCGAGAAACGACCCGAAAGCAACAGGAGAAACCGACAAAAGAACCACAACTACGACAGAAGAGGACAGCAGAGCCTACAGGCAAAATAAACATCAGCGAAAATGCACACAACTTCTACTGACAGAACAGGAGAAACTTGCGCACGAACTCATCATATATCACACGACAAACCCACAGGCCGGCGAGGGCGACTTCCAAATAGTAAGAAGCAGGTGCAAGAGGAGGAAGCCACAAACAACCGACAAGAGCACTCGAAACAAAAAAGAGAGAAAAAAGGCAAATCCAAAAACGAAACCACTGGCAATACTAATTAAAACGACAGAGACCTTGTCGTATAAATAGGTACTGGGCAGAGTCAAAAAATGTATGCAGGACGAAGGCAAATCAGTTAATAGGGTCTCAAGGACCAGGGGCGGTGACGTCCTCATTAAACCGGAAAGAGGCGGGGGAGAGGAGAGCGCACGGCTGCTCCAAAACAAACTCCTGGAAAACATCCAGGAAACTACGGTCACGCATCTCTCCAAGGGTACCTACATACAGGTTTTTTATTTAATCGTATGGATACATTATTCATTGCACAAAGCATATTATAAAAAAAAATACAGAAAAAAAAATACAGAGGCACAAGGAAAACCAAAGGAAAATGACCTCTCAGATGTTGAGGCTCGCCAAATAGTCGGTGCTGGGCAAAGTTCCCCCGAAGAAATCCGCCATATCCCCCTCGTACTTCAGATCTGGGCACTCCAAGACCAGGTGTTCACCGACATACAGGTAAGAGATCTACACTCTCGTCCAGATCTCTTACCGACATACAGGTAAGAGATCTGGACGAGAGTGTAGACGAAGAGGAAATCGAGAGGTGCCTCAGGAAAACCATCAGGGACGGAGGTCACATAGGAAATGTGAGTCCCGTCTCCAAGCTTCAAGCAGGAGCGAAAAAAATCCTGCAGAACGGAAGAGTTACCATCGGCATGGTCAGCGGCTGCAGAGTCATGTCCAAACCATCATAAAGATGAAGGAAGAGGATGAGTGGGTGGAACAAGAAGAGGATCGACACACTTAGAACAAATATTGAGTGGAAAACAAGGAGAAAGCAAAACCGAAACAGGCAAAAAAAGAAGACAATCGAAACGTTTACACTAGTGCTAACACAGTGCGAACGAACGCGAAACGGGAAAGCGAGTAAGTTAATCTTTTAAAAAAATGTGAAAACCTAAGAGACGCGAAAAAGGACAACCAAGTTGACCTTTTAAAGAAAAGTGGCAAACCAAACATACAAAAAATTTTCGCTGGATAAATTCATCGGTTATTGTGGGTGTAATTCTTTCATTTGGCCCATAGTAAAAAATATTCTTGCTTCCGAGGAGAGGCAGCCATCAGAATCAAGTTCTTTTTTTACCCGAAATTGAACGGGGACAACCGGGTACCTCGTTTTAGTAGTAGTCAGGTAGCAACAAACCCGTCGTTCTCTTATTGATTAAAAACATTATGACAAACTTAGACCCAGACAAAGAAAAAAATCCGAATAAAAAAAGGCTCGTAACGCTTTTGTAAGAATAAATACAATAGAGGAAGTGTCTAGGTATTGTGGAACGAAATTTTTCCAAATAGTTAAGGTAAACCCTTTGTTCATATCTTGGTTTACTTCACTACTAGTCTTGGTTGTTAGGGGGGGTGATGTGGCGGTTCTCGAATTTAATAAAAATGTTCTCATCATGATGACGTTTAACTTAGCCTCAGACAGTAATGCAGGGGGGGGTGTTACTTATATTGATATACCTGCTTGCGTAATCGTGTCGTTAATCCGATAGTTCTCTTTAGCAAATCTAGGACGTACCATGTGTTAAGCCTCACTTAAGCTCTTGATGGGTGCATCGACCAGCAATGGTTTTTACGTTAGGATCGACCGTTTTATTTTTAATTTTTCATATGCATTTCTCCAGTTTTATTTTGTCGAATAAGCGTTACTATGTACATTATTATTTAAATAAAGTAGTGAACCATGTAAACCTGCTCATGAGGTTATTACCCCTTTGCACGGGCCTCGTAGAGGCGTAAACAATTTAACGATAACATTTTCAATTAATTATTGTATTTTTTAATTAATAATCAAATTAAGGTGCTTAAAATCAATATTATTGAATCATCAGGGTATTGTAATGTGACTCATCGAATATTTCTTCCATTTTGTCTCTTGTTCGGAGAATGCGCAATTATTTCTCCCTCCAATGTGTATTTCGTTGCGGTAAAAGAACCAACACCCATTTTGAAATCCAAAGCACCAGAATATTTTGTGTGGTGATAGTATTCGTAACGAGTACAAAATTTTGCTCAATTTTATATTAACAGAAAATTTTTTTCACGACTTTTAAGTGCTACTCCGAACTTTACGAAGGTAAACCACAACTTTTTAATACGCTCACTTTTTATTATTATTGTAAATTTTTTAAGACGCCGGCGAAATTATCAAAATTTGACACGTCGAGAGAAAGGGTGCGGTTTTAAGCCGGTCAATAATTTTGAAAAATTAATATTCTCTAATTAAAGAAAAACACTCGCTTTTGTTATAAGTTCAAGTTCAAGTGCTTATCAAAAATAAAATTATGGAGCCGGGTCTCGCGTTTTATATCAAAAATATTATTTTATCGCAACTTTGTTTTCGCTTAAATTTGTTTAAATTTTTAATTAAGGTTTCACCACCTCGCCGGAAATGGACGAAATCGATTAGTATTCCTTTAATCCGGTCGAAAAACGGAAGTCGCGTATTCTACAGGAAGGGTTCGATGATTCATCCCAGTAGATAAGACTCGAAACTTTTTCAAATTAAAATTTTCGATTTTTTTTGGAAGAACAATTGAATTCAAATTTGTCGAAACAAAAGACAATGGCTTGTAAAAAGTTCACATGGAACTTTCTATTTTTTCTTAACGAATTTCTACTAATATTCAATTATTTTATAAATAAATTTGTGAGGCGTCGTTTTTCAACTTGATTGTAAAATTTGTTTACATTCCATTCAATAGTTTATAGTGATTAATAATAAATTTATACTTTATAAACAAAAATGACTAATATGTTTTAAAATACCTATCGAATTAAAAATTTTAATATTCGAACCCAAATGGGAAATTTCCTTCGCGATATAAAATCAATAACTTTTGCTATAAAATCAATATCGCACGGTCTTGCTTATTTTTTGATTAATTTTTTATCATTGAGTAAAGGTAAAAACCCATCTTAGATTTTACAATTAGAAAACAGATTTTTTTTTCGAATCGTTTTATCAGTGTTTGACTTCGAAAAAATAAGATAAAAACTTTTTTCAAGTAGGCACTTCACCACTTAGTTACTACATGAAAAAAATACTCTCACATTTTTGGATTTTACGAAACGAAAGTGTCGAAAAATTTTCACCAGCAATAAACGAAAGCATTAGGTGGGCCGAAAATGATTAATCGATGCAGTGACCCTCAAACAAAGTCGAGTCGCGAAGTTGTAATTCGATTGTAAAAAATAATTTGAGAACCGCTGCTTTCTCGTTCCATCTTTTGAACTTGAAAATTAGAGATTTGCAACACAAAACGATCAAATTAACGTTTAATTGGAAATAATGCGAGGGCGTTTAAAAAGTTATTGTCACTACTAAGTAATTTTTTTGATTAATTCATCAAGATGCGTTTAAATTGATGATTGTTGCGCACTTATCCCATATGTTATAATTTTTTTGATATCGAATCGACAACCTTGCTCCAAGAATGTTCTTATACGGTGGGTTTTAGTTACCCATTTGTGGGTGTTTTGTGGGTTGAATGTACAGTTTATTGAATGCTACGTCACTGTCATGGGCAAAATTCTTTCAAAATAACGCTCAAAATTTGTAATGTCTTCATTTTGTAATTTTAAGTGTTGATGAGTTTTTTTATGACATATCCAGTCATGACTTTAAAATTAAAAGATTCTCTGATAAAGGTTCAAAAAAACAGATGTTAAAAGTTAATTGGGAACAAACTAATTACCAACTTTCTTATATGCACGAATCATATTACGAACAAAGAAATACCAACGACATTATTTTAGTACCAGCAAGTCGTCTTTTAACAATTTACCTACTTTTGTGGTTCTAATATCACAGTACAGCTGTTAAATCGTTACTTTTATGACAATTTCACACAAAAACGTACAAATTGAGTTGTTGCCCCCTTTGTCCGATATAATCGCGTTGCGGATAGCCACATTTCAAATTTTAAACGCTCCTATTTCTTTTTATCACAATTCCGTTCATTTTACAGATAACAACAACTGCAATGAAATTCCTCTTTGAATAACAAATTATTCATATATAATCGGCGTTATCATTAATGTTTAATTTACTAATCTAATTACGTTTTCATTAATTTGCCGGTTGGTAGTCACGAACATTGAATCTTTTTGATACCGTTTTCAACTTCCTTTTTTTCCAATTTTGATTTATTGATGTAATAAAATTCATCATCAAGTATTCCTTTATGCTGAATTTTTTAATGATCAGAAGTTGAAATTAAACTTTTATCTTCTTGTGGTTTAAAAAATCCATAGGCGAACCATACGATTTTTTTTAAAAGGAATCGGTGGCGTCGAATCATAAGCAGTTAGGACCCCTCATCAAACAAACTGTTCTTCAAAACAAATTCTTAATTATCTTAAATTTCCACTTTTTTGAAGATATTTAGCAACGAATCTTACCTTTTTTGTTTCCATAGTAGGATTAGCCAGGGGGGGGGGGTTAAGAAAATTCGATTCTTAGGAGGTCCTTTGCTAGGTTGTGATATGATTAGATTGGTTTTTGTGCAAATCAATTTGTTCCATGTAATTAAATAAGGTCGTTGGAATAGCGCGTGACGTCACTATTGTTGAAATTATATGACATGAATTAATGTTGAAATCGAAAATCTAAAAATGTGCACAATAATGATTATTGTTCTACTTAACAACATAATTTCGTAGATTTTTATTTGAACTAAATCAGACATTTATTGATGAGTTATTGGAATACTTACTGTAAATGGCACTAAAACCACGACAGATACGAAAAAAATATGTAAAACGAATTTTGTAGGAAATTTAATTTCCTATTAGAAAGTCCACGACAGCATTTTATATCTTAAAAAACTTGGACGCTGCGCTGGAGCAATTCAAAGTTGCAGGATGTGATTATTTTCTTGTTATCTGCGACTGTGATTCTCTTCAACGCCTAAAGGGAATAATTACCTATCACCTGTCACCCCAAATTTTCCCAAAATGTTTTTTTTTAGCAAAAGAAACCTTATTAGAGTGTCCTGTAAAAATTTCGCCCGATGAAATTCCGAAACTGATGAAAAAATAATAGGACATAAAGAAGAATTCTACGAAACACTAAACAAAGAATACGGAAAAATACCAAAATACGACCTAAAAATGGTCATAGGTGATGGCAATGCAAAGATAGGAAGAGAAGAAGTGTATCAACCAACCATCGGAAAATATAGCATGCACGTAGAAACCAATGAAAATGGCAGATTCTTGATCGACTTCGCGATGGAACATGACATGAAAATAGTAAGCACACAATACCAACATAAAAAGATTCACAAAGGGACGTGGATAACGCCCGATGGAAGAAATGTTAACCAAATCGATCATGTGTTGGTAGAGAGGAGAAACGAATTCAGTATTAAGGATGTGAGAACTTATAGAGGGGCCGACGTCGACTCTGATCACTTCATGGTAGGAACAAAATTGAAACAAACCATACCGATAAGTAAAAACTTGGAAAGCAGAAGAGCGAACGAGACCACACGAATTGCATTCCAAAGGAAGTCAATACAAGAAAATTACCTGAAGGCAATCGAAGAATCGATAATAGATGAAATAAGACCGGATAACATAGAAGCAAAATCAGATTACTTAATTAAGACGATAAGAAAGGCAGCATCCAAACAAAATAGCACAAGGGTGCACAAAAATAAAGTATGGTATGACCTGGAATGTCAGAAGGAAATCAACAAACGAGAAAAACTCAGGAAGATAATGCTACAAACAAAAACAGTAGAAAACAGACACAAATACGAAGTTCAAAGGAAGACATGTAAAACAATGCTCAGAGCGAAGAAAAGAAAACACATGATACAAAATTTGGAGAAGATAGAAGATGAATATCAAACAAGAGAAATCAGAAATTTTTATCAAGGAGTCAAAAAGATCAGAAGAGGATACCAGTCAAGAACAACGATATGTAGAGACAAACAAGGAAACTTAGTCGGTGGACAAGTCGAAGTGATAGAGAGATGGGCTGAGTATTTTGAAGAGTTGCTAAACAAACCAACACACGACGACAATGAAAAACAAGAAGGGTGTGATAACAATGTAAACGAGCTAAATGTAGAAAAACCAACACTAGAGGAAATAGAAAAAATAGTACACAGTCTGAAGAATAATAGAAGTGCCGGAGAAGACCAGATCCAAGCAGAAATGATCAAATATGGTGGAGAAGTAGTTAGAATCATGGTACACGAACTGATTGAGGAGATATGGGATAAGGAGGAAATGCCAAAATCATGGAGAGAAGCAGTGATATGCCCGTTACACAAAAAGGGCGATAAGGCGAATTGTGAAAATTACAGAGGGATAGCACTGTTGAACGTTGTATACAAAATCCTGGCCACATGTATTAAAAATAGACTATGTCAATACACAGAAGGAATTTTGGGAGAATACCAAAGCGGATTCAGAAAGGGTAGGACGGTGACAGACCAAGTTTATGTTCTAAGAGAAATTCAAGCGACAAGCCATGAACACAGTTTAGCGTCATATCTGCTATTTGTTGACTTCAAACAGGCGTATGATAGTATTAACAGAAACCAACTCTGTCTAGCACTTAAAGAATTGGAAATACCAGACAAATTGATAAGGCTCGTAAAGATGACGCTAAATGAAACCACGAACAAAGTGAAAATGAATGGCAAAATATCGAGGAAGTTCAGAATAGAGAGTGGCCTAAGACAAGGAGATCCGCTCTCGGCGGTTTTGTTTGACTTGGCGCTCGAATGGGTAATGCGAAACAGCAAAACTAACGGAAGAAATACAATATTTCGGAGCCGACATCAGTGTCTGGCCTATGCGGATGACATGACAATCATAACAAGAACAAAATACGAATTGCAACAGACCACTGAAAATATATTGAATGCAGCGCACAAAATGGGTCTTAATGTTAACGAAACAAAAACTAAATACATGGTGTGGGATGGTAGACCTTTCGAAAGGGGCGGCTTTTTGAAAATACAACTAAAACAAAATGTAACGCTCAAATTCGAGGAAGTGCAAACATTCATGTATCTGGGGACGCTGGTAACGAGAGAACCCGACAGCAGCGAAGAGATAAAGGCTAGAATTGCGGCGGGGAACAAAAGCGCGTATGCTATGAAAGCAATAATGAACGGAAGAATGTTTTCCAGATCAACGAAACTTAGAGTGTATAAGTCAATAATACGACCGGTTGTAACATATGCAAGTGAGGTCTGGACATTGAGAAAACAAGAACAGGTGATGTTGGGAGTGTGGGAAAGGAAAATCTTGAGGAGGATATTGGGAGGAAAGTACACGAATGGGATATGGTTAAGACGCACAAACCAGGAGTTATATGAGATGTATGGAGATGCGACTATTGTTGGAGTAGTTAAGTCGCATAGGATTAGATGGCTGGGTCATTTAGAAAGAATGAACGAGGAAAGGATACCCAAAATAATGTTAAGGATGAACATGGGGAAAGTAAGAAGAAGGAGAGGTAGACCAAAAACAAGGTGGAGCAAGGAGGTGCAAGAGGACCTGAATACACTACGCATTAAAGATTGGAAAGATATAGTCAAAGACAGGAAGACATGGTCCACAGTGGTGAAACAAGCCATGGGTCTACAAGGCCTGTAGTGCTATTATATTATTATTATTATTATTGGAATACTTACTGTAAATGGCACTAAAACCACGACAGATACGAAAAAAATATGTAAAACGAATTTTGTAGGAAATTTAATTTCCTATTAGAAAGTCCACGACAGCATTTTATATCTTAAAAAACTTGGACGCTGCGCTGGAGCAATTCAAAGTTGCAGGATGTGATTATTTTCTTGTTATCTGCGACTGTGATTCTCTTCAACGCCTAAAGGGAATAATTACCTATCACCTGTCACCCCAAATTTTCCCAAAATGTTTTTTTTTAGCAAAAGAAACCTTATTAGAGTGTCCTGTAAAAATTTCGCCCGAGAAAGTATAGTCAAAATTTTGAGAAAAATCGATTTGAAAAGAAGGGAAAAGTAAATTCATGTATGCGGTCGACCTCGGGGTCTGCCACATAGATCGGGTTACGGTCCCTTGAAATGGAGTGAAATTTTTTCGGTCCGATTTGAATTTTTCTTTGAAATTCGGATAGATGGGGGTGTGATTAGTAGATATTAGTAATAAATATAATCTAAAAAATGGAAAATAACTCGTGTATTGCCTAAAAAGTGAAAAAATTAAATTTTTTTTGCCTGCCAATTTTAGGGGTGTGCATTCGAAAAGGAGGGTAATCCATCGTCAAATCCTACCCTTACGGGGCGCCGCTCCGCTCCGCTCCGCTCTGCACCCCTCCAGGGCAGATTTGACTCTGGTTACTAGGCTAAACATACGAGAAGCGCCACCGATCAAGAACACCGGGATCTATGCAACCGGGATGTGAGAGACCCTCGAAATAGCATTAAAAAGTATAGTTGCGGTATGGGGCAGTATACTATTACGTTTCCCCCCAAAAAATCGCGTAAAAACAAAAAATAAGCGATGTTACATGTAGGAGCGTCGAGCTGCATCTGCCGGTGCGAAATTTTCTAAGTGTAAGAGTATATCTAAGTGCACGTACCGTCAACAAAATGCGCGCCGGCCGAGCGAAGTAGTGGCATTCGACCGGTTCTGCACCATGCTCTTGCTACTTTTCCGTACTTTTCAAATCGATTTTTCTCAAAATTTTGATAATACTTTCTCAGAATTTTTTTGTTGTAGGGGCCTATATAAACCTTCCTCTTTGCGATTGCAAAGTTTCAACTCATTCGGAGTGACAGGTGATAGGTAATCCTCACCCGCCTAAACTATTCAATATAAAAATATTCTGCCGTGGATGTTTTTGTAGGAAGTCAAATTCTCGCACGATACAACACAAGGGCTAGGACAATACTCAAAGATTCAGCGAGTACAGGTTTTAGCAAGGAGATTGCACGAGCGAAGCGCAGCGGAGCGAGTGTCAATCTCCTTGCTAAAACCTGTACTCGCTGAATCTTTGAGTATTGTCCGAACCCGCGTTGTTGTTGCAGTGATAATTCCGTGAAGAAACGCCACAACTTAAAAGCACAACATCACATACGAAAATCGACATTTCAAACGCCATTTTTAATGTCGAAAATTGTGAAACAAATTGACCATATCGCATCACAATCATTGCAAAAAAAAATCAAACAAAAAATTTCGTAAGTACCGAAAAAAATGGAAGCATAATCGCACTAAATTTGTAATATAAAATTCGTTACTATAAAATTCGTAAGAAGTAGGTACATTGCTTTAAGTGAACTCGGGTGAGAACTAATGCGTTGCACCGGTTTCCTACATCGCATCTGTTGAGTGCGTTAGTCATACACACTACATAAATTATAATATTCGAAGAGATTTTTTATTACGTATGAATTCTTTTACGCTCCACTACAAATATTCGATATTCTGTTAGGGTATTTGGAATATTTTTTATTTTCGGATATTATTCGACTGTGCATGTGTCGTACCCATTTAACTACAATGTAAAATAACGCACGCTGATTGGTCGAAACGACAAAATTTGACCCTGAATGGAATTATCTACAAAATTCGATATACATAATTTTTTCGTATCTGGTATGGTTTCAGCGGATTTTCCAGTGAAAGCTCACGGAAATTTATAACTCAGTTAATAAATGTTTGATTTTATTATTTAATTACATGGAAATGAGTTGCGAAATACATTTAATCATGTCACATGATAAAGGATATCTAAAGGATCGAATTTTCGAAAAAAAAACCACAAATTTTTTGCTATCGGTACCCCATTTTATTTTTTTAATGACCAAATCACATTTTCTAATTTGTAGGAACAATGAAATATTTTAACGTAATCTATTTTGCTGATAATTTCCAAACGTTATAGGGGGACCTACTGTTTAACGTGGCTACAATTTATTTTGAGAAAGTTTCACTAGCCGTATTTGCACCTCAGTGATTTGCCATTGCCATCCGACTGGAAACAGTTAAAATAAAGTTCATATTTCACCCGGGATCGAGCCGGGTATCTCGCATTAAAACGCCGTTAAACCTTAAATTATGACAGACTGGTTCCCATAACCGGGTGTTCATTTCAAAAGTAGCCAGTCGAAATAACTTTTTTTTTTGAGTAAATTTGAGAAAACAAAAGAGATTAAGAACGTCCTTCTCGCGATTTAAATCAACGTGTTTTTTGTTTTTCTCAAATTTGCTAAAAAAATATCTCGCCTGGTTACTTTTGAAATGAACACCCTGTATATTAAAAATCTTATCTATCTATCAGTGAAATTGAAAAATAAAAGCGAAAGTATTACGTGTTGTTTTTAAAAGAGATTAAAAATACATACACCAAATACATTTCTTTATCAACATTGCCGCAGGCGATTTTTTGAAAATATTTGTTAGAAGTATATAACGAGGGTTAAATATTCCGAAAAAATCAAGTATTTGAAAAAATTTCTTGGATTTTCAAGGAATTCTCAGTGATTTTAAACGAATTGTGCAAATCAAGTTTTCCAGTGATTATCCAAGAATTGTAGGGAAATTATTCGAATTAAAAATGCACAGAATTCCAAATGTTAAGTTGTCTTTTATTTTATGCCGATGAGATTGTAAATTTAGGCGATCGGGGGCGATGGCGGGGGGAGGGGGGTTAGTTGTTTATTTTGTATCCTCTGTCATATTTTACCAAAAAACGCAATTTTGTTCAATAATAAATTCAAAAAACTTGAGGAAAAAATTGATTTTGATTTTCAAGCGATTTTAAACGAATTTTCAAAAAGTTCCAAGGATTGTCCAGGAATTCTAGAGAAATTATTCTATTTAAAAATGCACAGGGCTAAAATGTGAAATTGCCCTTTATATCATGCTGATGACAATTATAAATTTTTTTGATGGTGTTAAAGTGGCGGTGATAGGAAGGGGGGGGGTCTTACCTGTTTATTTTGTATCTTCTTTCATATTTTACCAAAAAGGGGTCAATTTTCTTCAATAATTAAAAAATTGATGGATTTTAAATTTCAGTGATCTTAAACGAATTTCCAAAATAAAAAATTCAAAGGATTGTCCTGGAATTCTACAGAAATTATTCGAATTAAAAATATCCTCTTCCTTTTTCATATTTCATTAAAAAGAGTACAATTTTCTTCGATAATTAAAAAATTGATGGATTTTAATTCTAAGTAACCTTAAACGAATTTTCAAAATAAAAAATTCAAAGGATTGTCCAGGAATTCTAGACAAATTTTTCGAATTAAAAATGCATAGAATCCCAAATGTTAAATTGCCTTTCTGGTTGTTTTAAAACGGGGGTGATGGCGTGGGAGGGGGGGCGAGCTGTTTATTTTGTATCCTCTTTCATATTTTATGAATCCAAAAAGGTTGCGATTTTCTTCAATAATTGAAAACTTTCTTGGTTCTATGGGAGATCATTCCCCCCCCCCTTTCCGAAATTCCGGACATGGCTTTTAAATGTGACCGTTTTATAGGCGAAGACAGGTTAATTTTACCCAGGAAAATGAATATAAATTATAGGGTGGTTTCTCATTTCCCAAAGATCACTGCTGGATTGTAAATCACAACATTGCTGCCGGTGTAACTGGGAATGTAACCGGGGTTTCTCGTTCTCTAGTCGCACCACACCACTAAAATTGGTCTAATTTTCGATGAATATCTTCAGAAACAAGAAGTTTAGCAAACTTTTTACTTTTCTTTTAAATTACCTGATGCTCCTCAGAACTTGTTAAACCAGATTTAAAAAAAGAAATTGAATGCCAACGAAATTGAGAAATTAAAATGTAATTTCAAGATTTTCATCAAGTTTTAAATGTTATGGTGACTTCCACATCCCCCCCCCTACTTCCGTTAGCTTATCGATTATAATTCCGTATATTATCCAACAAATGATGAAGATTTTGCGGATATTGCAACTTGTCCTCAGGCGACTTCTTTCACTTTTTTCTCAATAAGGCTTTTGGGAACATGTAAAGTTGTTTTCCTAGAAACTAAGTGAGGTAACCATGCGGTTAGGTAGCAGGCTTTCCAAACCAATTAAAAAAGCAATTTAACAAACAAGTCCTGCTTATTTTCCATGTCAGTCTTATCTAGCTAATCCTCCCCTTTTTAGTTAAACCGTTTATTGTTGTTTTAACGTCGCCGTCGACGTTGTGTAAATACAAACAAAATCCAAATGACGAATTCTGTAGGGGTGCAGAGTGTGTACACTTCAGCTAAAAATAATTGGGAGATTAAGCAGTCAGTCTGAAAAATGCGACTATTTATACAAGAAATGCAAGGCCACATTTAAAACTGTCGTCTGCAAAATTAATTAAAATTTATTTTCGTTCGGGGATGAAATACGACGCAGTAAAATGTTTTATGTTTCAATGCACCCTCGTCCGAGACATTCGATCACGGTCGACTGAATTAGGGGTCGGTCGACAAAATTTTTATTCGCCTGCGCGCATATCAATGACTGAAATTCGATACATAATATTTAAGTTTTTTATTTTGCATAAATATCCGTACCGTGGTTTCACAAGTCGCAACTTTGTGGTTATTTAATAGTAAACAAAAATAATTAACTTGATTCATTAGAGCAGAAATAATTTAAATTCTATTAATTATAATTTTATAGTCTGGTAGACTTCAGCCGAACTCTTTTTTTATGGGAGGGGATCAAAGGTTCCAAAAAAATTTACAATTTTTTTTTCAGGCTTGTAAGTTGTAAAATATCGAAACAGTTGTTTAGTTGATCCCAATAAAGGTTATTGAGATTGTACAACACCAAATATGTAGAAAATAGCCGATATTGCCAATGGTGAAGTAATCATAAGTCGTACAACTGAAATAAATTAACAAAACTTTTTTCACACATATGGTTCTATTGTATAACACTTTCTATCATCTTAAAAGTGGGTTATTTTCAGGACTTAAAGGTGAAGGACCAAAATGTTCGAAAATTAAAATTTTTTAATTGGGAAAATTATTTTCCCATATTTTTTTTTGGTTAATCACCGGCTTTGTTATCGAAAAATTTGTATAGAAGTCTCCATCTGCAAGATGATCGGTTTGAATAATGCAAGTTGGTTCACCTTGTGTTCGATTGAATTGTAATCAGCACGATCAGTGTGTGCTAAAAATGACTAAAGCAATTAATCACTATTGTTCGATATTATCGTTTAAAAAATTAAATAATATTATCTTCGATTGTGATTTCATCTTTATTTTTATTCAACCATTTTTTTTTACTTCCAGATGTCTTCCTGTCAAATTAGCACACCAGCTCTTAAAGACCTTCCAAAGGTAGCTGGAGATTTGAAAGGCGAACTGGAGAGCTTCAAAACGTGTAATTTGAAAAATGCAGACACCCAGGAAAAAATTATTCTTCCCTCTGCAGAAGGTAAGAAAGTGTTTTTCTTTTTGCACGAGAAAAAAACAGCTACTAGTATGAGCATGAGTTTTGGCATGTTTAGTTTGACCTTCAGAAAGTTTGTTTACAAAGAGCAAATATTAGTTTATCAGTATGTAACACGAAAACAATGTTGGTATGTAAATCCACACCTGCTTACCATTCTGAGACCCACACGATTATATTACCTATATCATTCTGGACAATAGAAATTATTTAAATATTATAAATTTAAAATAATTGTCAGCGAGAGAATCCGTCAGAAGTAAATTTGTATTATGTTGTAATGTATAGATGTGGCTCAAGAGCGAACCCATAAGGCTCTAATAAATGGAGTTGCAAATTTTAATTCTTCTTCGCTGAAAAGAACAAACACCAGAGAGAAAATTGTCCTTCCAAACGCCCAAGGTAACTGAGTTTTGCAAGGGCGATGGATGAAGCTTTTCGGTGTGAGGTGTTACAAGAATAAACAGCTTATCCAATTTTTAACGAATAATTATTACTACAAAAATTAGTTGGAATGTGTTTTGTAACAGTCGGCTAATACATTAATTACCTTACTAAGCCTGGATGAAGGTTGTTCACCTGCTTATTGAACTCCTTTCTGTTACGGACTTGGAGATGTTACTAACAAGTAAATTTTTAATAACAATTAAGACTTTATTTGCATTTTTGATTAAACGGAATAACCCAATTTAAAATACACGCTTATGATTTTTTAATCTAATTTATTAATTAATTACTGAACATAAATTAGTGATAGCTAAATTGTGTGGATACAAATTTTTACACCGTGTAATAATTGTAATAATTATCATGCAGAATTAAATTAACAGGATCGTTGTAGCGAATTGTTTGCTTCTTTCTTCAGGAAGCTATGAGATCTTGCCAGCCGTTTGTAATAATTCTTCTAACGGGTTTTTTTTGATTATAGGGTACTCGGTTTTACTATACAAGTTTTTTTTATCTTGTTAGGTTTCTAAATTTAGACCTGGGCCATTTCATCGTAGCTAATATTTATAATAACTATATTTATCCGAAAATATTATTATTTTAATAAAATTAATTTTGGTGATTCCATAATGTGAACTTCTTCACAGCTCCCTTACCATTGCCAAAAATGCAGGCCGCTCCATTTAAAGAAATTTATCTAGTAGAAGAAAAATTTGAATTATTAAATCAACACTGGAAATCAACAAAATTGGATAATTATGCAGTAATAATAATAATAAATTAAAATTGAAGGAATAAATTAACAAGTAGGAAATTTAATGGTGCATCCAAACATGTAATCTAATTCAGGGTTGAGTTGAACAAAATAAAATTCTATTGTGCCCATGCAGAGTAAAATAATTCTATGTTAAAATTTTTAAATGGTAAGGGAGTTATTGCAGCAGTTATCACTATTATTGATACATTCTGTATATACATGGTGTACATACCTCTTAGCAGGTGGTATTGTGCCTGTTTGTACCTCTTTTATATTAATTTGTTTTCACTCATTTGTTTTCGAGATATGTAGAAAAACAAGCAGGAGGGGGACGGATGTATGCTAATTTTAAATTATGAATTATGGATCCAAAATAGTGTAAACCATCTGTACCTAATTTGTGCCTCCTTTGTTTTCGTCTGTACTTCTCGAGTTATTGAGATATCAAAGAAAAACATTCTGTTATACTGACGCTCAAATTGGATTAACGAGATTCAGAATTTATACATTTGAAGTACAATTAATTGCTAAAACGTAGTGTAAAATTTATAATATGAAGAAAAATTTTAATCCCAAATTAACAGTTATGTCAAATTCAGGAGACAAACAGGCGAAATCCATTGAACATTTCACACGTGCACGCGTATTTGCATTGTCGATCGGTTGACAGCATTCATTATTGTTTTTTAAGTTGATTTTGAGTAGCCTGCCTTCCTTTAAGGAATCTCGATAATCCATTCATGCGCGTCCTTATGGGACGCGCATGAATGGATTATCGAGATTCCTTAAAGGAAGGCAGGCTACTCAAAATCAATTTATTTTCCTTTCGGGTACTGTGCAGTTATTCTGACTACTCGAAACAAAATTTCTTCTGCTACACACTAAAGAACACAGTTAATATAACAAATTCTCAAAATATGAACCGAGAATTTATTATCAAAATTTTGAAATAATCGAATTTGAACTTAGCTAATTTTCATGAAATTTGTGGTGGATTAACGAGATTCAGGGGCGCGTCAGTCATTCTGTGCTCAGTCCGTGCGCTCTGATATACTCTAACACTTAGAATATTTCGCACCGGCAGATGCAGCTCGACCGTCGTACATGCAACATCGATTATTTTTTGTTTTTAGGCGATTTTTAGGGGGTGAAACGTAATAGTTTACTGCCCCATACCGCAACTATACTTTTTAATGCTATTTCGAGGGTCTCTCACATCCCGGTTGCCTTAATCCCGGTTTTCTTGATCGGAGGCCCTTCTCGTATGTTTAGCCTAGTAACCAGAGTCAAACCGCCCTGGAGGGGTGCAACCCGGAGCGGAGCGGAGGGGCGCCCCGTAAGGGTAGGTTTTGACGATGGATTACCCTCCTTATCGAATGCACACCCCAAAATTAGAAGGCAAAAAAAAAAATTTAATTTTTTCACTTTTTCGGCAATACACGGGTTATTTTCCATTTTTTTGATTTTATTTATTACTAATATCCACTAATCACACCCCCATCTATCCGAATTTCAAAGAAAAATTGAAATCGGAGCGAAAAAATTTTACGCATTTTCATCGGAGCACGGGCGACTGATGTGCATCGGCCGGGGTCTGCCGCCTAGTCGATGCGACTTTCCCGTACTTTTCAGAAGTCGATATTGGGGTTGTTTTTACTCCGTTCACCCTTTTTTTTTTGTTTTATTAGACAAATATAAGCCTGTTCTTTAGTGTGTAGCTGAAGAAATTTTTTTTCAGCTAGTCAGAGTAACTGCACAATCAATCGCCTTCCTTTCCTTTGCGAATTTTTGCACTATTTCAATACAAAAACATGCGCAGGGACCTACATTTTTATTTATATTTTTATTTCCAGTTTAATTTAATCTATTAGGGTAAACGCGAATATTTCAGAAATTTAGACTTGTATGTGGTTCCCGTTCTGGAGGGGGGGGGGACATATTTTTCATTGTCAAATTAACTACCTACCAAAGTCAAACTATTTTTAGTTAGTCAAGAAGAGTAATGCAATATCATAAAACATTTTTCAATGTTTTACCAACTTAGCACCAAACGCTGGGGGGTATTCCATACCCCCCAGACCCCCCGGTCTCTACAACCGTCAGTTATTTAGAATCTCATTTGAAATTTCCTAATTTAAAATTTAAAGGAAAGTATTTTTTACTGAATTTTTATTTCCAAAGTAATTTAACTTTTTTAATGCAGCAAAGGTCATTTGCCGTTTGAGGTCACACCTTTGCAATCTAAAACGGATATGAATTATAGGATAAAAGCGAAAATTGAAGAAATTTAGATTTTGCATGAGACTCCCATGCCTCGGGGGCGAGGAGGGGGGGGTTAAACATGTTTCTCTGTAATCTGCCCAACTGCACGATTTTCATTGTCAAATTAAATACCCTATTTTAATTTGTCAATTTCGATCTAATAGATTGTAAATTACTAAATGGATTTAAATAAAAGAAAGTGAAAAATAGAAACCAGAGGGCCGGGGGGGGGGGTATAGATTGCCCCCATACCCGCCCAAGCCATATTGACGTAGCCAATAAGAGTCGAGCAGTATTATAAAAAAATTATTCTACCAACTTATCACCATACGCTGCGGGGTATTTCATAATGATTCCATACCGCCCAGACCCCCCCCCCAGTCACTATACCCGTCAATTTTTCAGAATCTCATTTGAAATTTCCTAATTTAAAATTGAAAGGAAAAAATATAAATTTCTTTATTGAATTTTTATTTCTACAGTAATTTAACTAATTATTATAAATTGAAGTCCAGTTTAAGTCTGCAAATATCATTTGAGGGCTTGCATATAGTATGTGGCTCCCGTTCTGGGGGCGGGAGGGGTTTAAACATGTTTCTGGAACCTGCCCAACTGCAGACCTTTCATTGTCAAATTAAATACCCAAGTGTCAACCATAAAAAGCGAAAAATGAAACCGGGCCCGGAGGGGGGGGGGTAAAGAATCCCCATATTCTCTAGTCCATATTTAGGCTTACATACGACTCCTTGATTTGTGGGAGGGGGACATGTTTCTACAATCTGTCTGACTGCAGGCTGGTTTAATTGTCAAATTAAATGTCAAGATCATAGCCAAAAAAGCAAAATAGTATTGCAAAATATTGTTTAATGCCCCCCCCCCAGCCCACCGGGTCTTTGCATCCGTCAATTTTTTAACGGTTTAAGTCTGCAGAGGTTCGAGACCGCATCTCTGCATACTTAAAAAAGATCGACTATAGGAAAAACGTGAATTTTTAAGAAATTTAAGCTTAAATCGACCCCCTGCTTGGGGGGGGGGATAAACATATTTCTGTATTCTGCCCTACTGCAGACAACCTTTCATTGTCTAATTAAATGCCATAGAAAGTGAAAATTAGAAATCTGGGGGTATTCCATACCCCCCAGCTAATCATCATAACCAAAAAAGTAAAGCAGTTTTATACAATTTTAAATGTCTTACCATCTTAGCGCTATGCACAAAATTTGCTATTAGCAAAAATAGCTGCAATTAAATATTATTGAAATGTAAATGCATATAAATTTGACATGGCTTAATTTTCATTTATGGTTTATTTAAATAATTTTTTTGTCGGTAATTACATAATGCCGGTATAAATTTAATTGAAAAAATTATATTGTCGTGTTTTTTTATTTTATCGTGTTCTTTCGAGTTTCACCATGGTGTGTCAAATTTTCTTTAAATTTATTTTTCTTTCCAAATTATTTATCCACTTTAATTAAACACACTCTTTCAATTTTAAACTAAATTTTTCGTTTTTATTTACAATAAATTCACTGTACAAAATTTTTTATAAGGATCTAGCTCAAGCGTCCTATACGCTCCATTGCCTGACGCTCACTGACTCAAACGTCCTATACGCGCCACTGCCTGGCGCTCACTCCTCAAACGTCCTATACGCTCCACTGCCTGGCGCTGACTGACACCCTTCTCCTTCCAACGCAAAATGTCCTTTTGTCTGCGCACAAGGATATTTATTTTCCAAATTGCCCCTTCTTTTAATTTTAATTTACAATATTTGTTACATTTTTAAATTTTTTAACATGTCAAATTTATTTATTTTTTCTTGAATATTTCCGAATTTGCTTAGCATTGAAATACAGTTCAATATATTATCATTTACAATTATAAAAAATGAAAATCCGACAAAAATCAAAGAAGTACAGACGAAAATTGAAAGGAAATGGTACAAAAACGCTCTACACTATTTTTGATTCCTAATCTCAACCAATGGGTGAGCTCAAAGCTTCATTTTTAAATTTTTTAAAAATTTTATATTCGATATTTGAAAATTCATAAATATTCACATCCGTCCTTGCAATATAGTACAAACGAAAATAAAAGATACAAACGATTAAGTCTATTTTGGATCAAAATGGAGGGGGGGGGTATTAAAATTGGAGCTAGCGACATGCACTTGTAGACAAGACCCCCCCCCCATGAATATTCAAAAATCGAAGAAAAAAAAACTATGAAATGCCCTAAAGTTACAAAAAATGTTACCTATTTCCCAATGAACTTTGTCTGAATCCGTCTTTGCCCCTGAAAGAGACTTTTCCATGAAAAAATGTCAACTAAAATTTTGTATCTGAATCCAAACCGTACAAATTTTTTTTTAATATTTGTCCTTAAAGCCCGTCTTACATCAGGACATTTCTGGCGTCATTTCTTGAGCCATTTCTGCGCACAACGGTATACGCACGCGCAAATACTATGAACTCGTCTCTGCGCAGAAATGGCTCAAGAAATGACGCCAGAAATGTCCTGATGTAAGACGGGCTTTACATAACACAGAAACTATTGATTTATTAGTGTTAATCCTGTGTTATTTTTAAGAAGGTCGAAATTAATTACACACCAAATTATAATTTTTTATCATCTAGAATCAATACAATTTTGATTAAATTAAATTAAGTAAAGAATTGTTAAATATTACCTTTATTTATTAAATAAATTTATGAAATGCTTACAAATTAATATTCGCCATAATGCTATAAATGATTTGGGACATTCAAAAAAAATTAAATTGAAACCAGCAGGATATGTATCAAAAGGAGTGGAGGGGGGGGTAAAATTCTTTTTTAATAATTTGGAATTTTTCGAGTAGGTACTATTTGGTTTAAAGCTTAAGGTATTGCGTATTTTTAAAAGGTTGCAATTCTTTTCTTGTTATTTTTCAAAAATCTCAAGATATTGTCTATTTTACACCCTTCCCCCCCCCCCAATTGACAAAAATATTAAAAATAACATAATCAGTAAATGACTATTATAATTTACTCAAACAATTTTTGTCCATGCAGACGAGTTTTCCGTTTTAGCCTGTATTTGCATTTGACTACAGTGGGGTTTTGAAATTCATTTAAGCACACCCCCCCCTCGCCGCTTTATCCTTTAATTGTTTGGGAATTCTCTAGAATTCTTAGGAAGTTTGCTAGAATTTTTGTGTACACTTAATTTTGGGTGTATTAACCCAACCCTCTCGGTATTTATTTGTCCAATTTTTATTTTTATTAAATTAAAATTTAAAAGTTAACAAGCTTGGCAAAATTTTTATTAATTTTGTTTTTGCCATAAATGTTGCCCCTCCCCACTTTTAATTTTCATTTCTTGGTAACGTTTCTAATAATTTAATGTGATTTGGCTAAAATTTGTATGAATTTAACCTTGCATTGCTTTTGACGTCTTCGGGTGAAGGGTGAGGAGATATTTGCGAGGCCGAAGGACGAGCTAATTATATCGACCATAGGCCGTTGACCTCCCAGACTGATCAATAATTATTTCTCGTTCTGTCTCGTCATTTAAATGTTAGCCTTCGCATAGGAGACATCCTCGTTATTTTAACGCAGCCTTGAAAGCCTCCACGACAAAATTTTCCTTTAATTTTCACTTTTATACATCCGTTTCGCAGTTTCTTCATGAATTTTGTCACCCATATCAACGAGTTTATTGCGGCAATAAAAATGAAATTACAAAACATTTATGTCGTTAAGTCCTTGCATCACTCTTTTATTACCCAAATTGTAATTGCAAATGAGTCACCTTGACACTGAGGATCGACGAAACAAAATTTGGAGAAAATATCTCGAGTTGTGAGATTAAATAGGTTCTGTTAATTTACTTCTGCAAAATCACGTATTAGGAATTTTAAATTTCAAGATTTTTAAAACCTCTGTCTCTAGATCTTGCAGCTGAAAAGACTGAAAAGGCCCTAAAAGACGGTATTGAACACTTTGATCAAACTAAATTAAAACATACCGAGACAACCGAAAGGAATGTCTTACCAGACAACGAAGGTTTGTATTTTTTTAAATTTTATCAGCACGATGAGTTTTGTTTTATTAATTAATTTTGTTGATTTTGCATGTTTTTTTATTGGCTTTTGCTTTGATTAGTTGTTCAGCAAGAGAAAGTACACCAAAACCTATTAAATGGAGTAGAGCACTTCGATAAAACCTCCATGAAGCATGCAATGACGACCGAAAAGAATGTTTTGCCTGATCCAGAAGGTAGGTCAAATTTTGATGTTTACTCATCATCGATCGTGTAAAATCGTCCTAATCAATACTCATTTCTACTAACTGGTTTTTCATGTCTGTCACTTAACATACTTGATGATTGTGGAAAAGTGCATTGAAATAAACGAATAAAAGAGAGTTGGGCTTGTTTATTGTGTGTCACTAATCTGAAACTAACGACCGTTTTGATAGGCTTATTCCAGCAGGTGGTTTTTCGATTGTGCCCCTTTCACATCTACCTCCAACTTCAGTTTTTATTGTTTCAAGGAAGTAATTTTCAATTTCCCAATTGAATCCAATTGTTCAATTATGGTTAGCTCTCATAGCATTCTACAAGTAATTTGCAAATTAGAAGACATCATGTGGTTGTTGCATTTATATATCTTGACTCATTAAAGTGGATGCATCTGTCACATTTCAAAATTTTGCTCGCACGAGTGAATCACTTAATAATATAATTATGGCACTTAAAGGAACCTCTGACACCCTAATTAGACTTCCAATGCAAATTTCCAATTATTATATTATCGTGGTGTTGTAAATAACTTCTACACCAAATTCGATCGGTTGACAGTTTGACAGCATTCATTATTGTTTTTTAAAGTTGATTTTGAGTAGCCTGCCTTCCTTTAAGGAATCTCGATAATCCATTCATGCGCGTCCCTATGGGACGCGCATGAATGGATTATCGAGATTCCTTAAAGGAAGGCAGGCTACTCAAAATCAACTTTCCTTTCCTTTGCGAATTTTTGCACTATTTCAATACAAAAACATGCGCAGGGACCTACATAATAACTGTGCCAAATTTGGTTCCGATCGGTCAAACGGTTTAGGAGTCTGTAGGGAACATACATACACACATTCATTCATTTTTATATACAGGGTGTCCCCGTGACTGTGGAGAACCTTTGAGGTGGTGATAAAGGACACTTTTCTAAGACAAATTTTCAAATAAAATTTTTGCCCAAGTCCAAACCCTTGGGCGTACCTCCCTTTAAAGCAATTTTTTGAATTTCTGATTTCAAACGGCCATAGCTCCGATATTATTAATTTTTTAAGGTTAATGGATTAGAACTTTTTTAAAGATCATTCGCTTGTCTACAAATTAGGTTATAACCCCTTATCGTGTAGAATCAACGGATTTCGAGTTATAAATTAAATTAAGGGAAAAAATGTTTAAAAAATTCAGGTTTTTCTTTTTTTAATTTTCTTGTGAACCCCGTATCTCTTAAACGAAACGTCTAAGAGAAAACCTAACGCCCAAACCGGATAGGGAAATTAACGGGCTACAACTTTCGTCAAATAAATTTTTATAGGCAATCAACCGTTTTCACAGAAACTCTGAAAATAATGAACAAGGTGTAGGTAAAAATTTATAAATTCACATAATTACTAAAAATCTCAATTTGATTTATAGCATTTGTTTTAATGTTAAAACATTGTTAAAACGTATTGTAGCGTTTATTATTAAAAATTTTCGTTATTAAAAATTAATAATATCGGAGCTATGGCCGTTTGGACTTGGGCAAAAGTTTTATGTGAAAATTTGTCTTAGAAAAGTGTCCTTTATCACCACCTCAAAGGTTCCCTCACGGTCACGGGGACACCCTGTATATAGATAATGATGTTATTTTCTCATCGTCTTCCGCACACCCGAGATTTTTGTGCTCTTCCATGTTTCCTGAAAATCTGTTCAGCATGACCAATAATTTTCAAAATTATACCGAGCGTTCATTTCAAAAGTTCAGTCGAAATAACCTTTTTTTAATTTAAAATTTCTAAGTAAGGGTAGCTGATGGGGAGGGAGTTAACCCTCCATTTTTCATCAATCTTCTTTCAATTCTTTAGTAAACCTTCTAACGCAAATTCCCAATTATTATATTATAATATAATGATGTTATTTTCTCATAGTCTTCCTCACACCCGAGATTTTTGTGCTCTTCCGCGTTCAGTCGAAATAACTTTTTTTTTTATTTAAAATTTCAAAGTAAGGGTAGCTGATGGGGAGGGAGTTAACCCTCCATTTTTCATCAATCTTCTTTCAATTCTTTAGTAAACCTTCTAACGCAAATTTCCAATTATTATATTATAATATAATGATGTTATTTTCTCATCGTCTTCTGCACACCCGAGATTTTTGTGCTCTTCCACGTTTCCTGAAAATCTGTTCAGGATGACCAATAATTTTCACAATTATACCGAGCGTTCATTTCAAAAGTTCAGTCGAAATAACTTTTTTTTAATTTAAAATTTCTAAGTAAGGGAAATCTTCAACAAGACACCACCCAGATGTTTTGGGTGGTAGTGTGAGATTCTTAACTCACTAAAACCCCACTCCGTGGAGATGCCGGGAATCGCTAGCTGCATTACTTCCGAACACCCCCTGCTTTGGCATTTCTGCCATCTCCTACTCCTTCCTGTCGAAGACATCTTCTGCCCTTTCGGGACTTTGCTCTTCTTATGGTTCACCTGCCTTGTCTCTCCAGTTCTTCATTGGCCTTCGTGGACATTATGGAGGTGATCAGCTCATGGACGGCCCTCCACTTGCTTTCCCCCTGCAACATCACTGCCACAATGTTGTCTGGCGTGAGCTTCTCCTGGACATGCTGTCTTGCGTCTTCTCTATTTTGAGACCATCTCGTACAGTCGAAGAGGGTGTGGGCCGCGTCGTCCGTATCTCCACAGTATACACAGTTCTCCGTGTCAACGCGCTTGAATCTCTTCAAGTATGCCTGGAAGCAACCGTGCTCCGACAGGAACTGGGTGACCTCGTAGGTGATGTGGCCAAATTTTCGATTTATCCACGGTCTGATGGATTGTATCAGCCGTGCCGTCCAACGTCCCTTATCGGAGCGCTCCCATTGTTCCTGCCACTCTTGCAGGGCACTTTCTTCGGCTTGGTCGTACTCTTCCTTGTTTCCTTAACTGTGCCTGTGGGCCTTTTGTTTCGCCTTGAGGTGGATAGGCATTTGCGACCCTATCACCAGAGCGGCATCCGTTGAGATGGTCCTGTACGCCCTGCATATTCGGATTGCACTCCGTCTTTGAACCCTCTCCAGTATGCTTCTGTACGACGCCTTATCCAACGATTTCGCCCATATGGGAGCGGCGTACAGCATCACCTAGTCGGCCACACCCGCAAGCAGCCGCCTCTTCGCCTCGCTAGGTCCCCTGGTGTTGGGCATCAACCTGCCCAGCATTGAGGTCATAGTTGCGGCCCTCTTGGCCACTCTTGTAAGTTGTGGGCGATATGAGAGGTGTTTGTCGATGTCCACACCTAGGACCCTGACCTGGTCTTTGGGCTCGATGTTCTTGCCCGCGATTGTAAACGACATCGGGAGTACCTTTCTTCTACCCGATATGACCACGGTCTCTGTCTTTTCGGGGACCAGCTCTAGCTCTCTGGTCTTCAACCACTCGCAAATTAGTCTGGCCGACTCTTCCACTATGGCCATCAGCTCGGCCTCTGTCCTGGCTTCCGCCACTACCGTGACGTCGTCCGCGAAGCCAAACACGCTCACCCCCGGCGGAAAGCGGAGCCTCAGAACGCCGTCGTACATTATGTTCCAGAGTAATGGACTCAGGACGGACCCCTGTGGAACTCCACTGTTAACTTCCCTAATGTGGTTCCACAGCCCCTCCTCGATAAACAACCGCCTCCCCCGAAAGTACTCGGCCTGGATACGCTGTAGGTATGGGGAAACCCCTCTTCTTTGGAGCTCCTCAAGTATTCGCTGCCATCGCGCCGAGTTAAAGGCGTTCTTAACATCGATGGTCAGCAGGACCACCAGCTTCCTTGTTCTCCACGTCCCTTCTTTTGCATTTTCGATCTTTCTGACCATGTCTTCGATCGCCGAGATGGTTGATCTGCCTTTCAAGTAAGGGTAGCTGATGGGGAGGGAGTTAACCCTCCATTTTTCATCAATCCTTTTTAAAATCTTTAGTAAACCTTCTAACATATTTTTCTCGACCTTTCAGTTATACAACAGGAGAAGGGCCAACAACAGCTAATCTCTGGAATCGAAAACTTCGATTCCAGCAAACTGAAACACGCCGAGACTTGCGAGAAGAACTCTTTGCCAACAAAGGAAATCATAGATCAAGAGAAGAGCGCCTAAGTTTACCAAAAAGAAACAAAGCTCGGCTACTTTGTTTTATTTTATACTTTTATAACGAAAACTTTTGATATGATGTTTATAAAAAGTTGATTAAATTGTATTTTTATTACATTTAATTATTATTACTATTGATTGAGTGAAAATCTTACATTAATGCCTTTTTTCATGTATGTAAAATTTTTATATTTATCATGCTGTACTTACGTATAAGAAAAAAAACTTATAAACAATTATGTGTAATTTTAAGTTGCATGAACAATGGTGCTTTCCAATAAAATATTTAAAAAACAATGTTTTTTTGTATAAAATTAAAAAAAGTGCGACAGTTTGACTATTCAAATTTAGCACCATTTTTACCATTTCGCAGGGACCAACCAGTTAAGCCCAAGGTGAGTACTGACCAATGACACTTAATTCGCCTTTAAAACAAATGCAATCTTGCACACTGCAATCCGCGCCAACGCGGATCATTTTCCATTGAAACAACAAAAATTGCACGTGTGTTCCTACGCCCGCTTCGTTAGTAGCGTTTTTACCCCATAAACATTAATCACAAAGGTAAATTAACTTTTTTTTATTAAAATTAAAAGCCTGAACGTTTTATTTAACGCTAATAAGTGATTTGAATCAAATAAAATTATTTTATACCACCTAAAAGTCGCGTTGCAAAAAATTTTAACCCAAAATTTTCATTGTAGACTTTAAAAGTGCCTTTAAGAGATGGTGGCACGGTTTAGTAAACGGGGTAAAAATCCAGGAGCTATTGATTCTTGGTTGGACTCGCTGGGTTACTTTCGGAAGAATGTTGCCTACGATGAAACTTGTCTCTTCCGAGCTGTGTCCGAACAGGTTAGTTCAACTTTTTTTTGGGTTCTTTGATATTGCAGGTGTGATAGTTATTACGAGATATACATGTAAGTTATCCTTTTTGAAATAAAAATTCCTTTTCAAATGTGTTACGGGAGGGGAAAACAGATTGTGGTGTGAACTGTCGATGTTGAGATGGCTTGCTGATGAAGTTGTGATTGAGATTTTTAGAAACACAAGGTGGTTTCCAAAACAAAAGACATTAGTGGTAGATGTCATGTCAAAGTTAATTTTTAGCTTTCGGGTGTTCATGGTTCTTAAACAGTTTTATAAGTTAAGTCTATTTCCGGAATCGAAGAAGTTAGTAACTACCATCAAATCAAGTTTTAGTAACTTGCGTTACTATTAGTTACTACTGCTATACGTCATTTCAGTTTTGGAACTCGTGAAACCATAATTCCTCTTTCCGATTCTTTTAAGTGCTCGAAAAACAAAATCTTTGACATGGATCATATCATACAAAATTATAATAATACATTAAGACCAGCATAAATGTTTCTCATTAATTTATAATTTAATTGACCATTAGTGTTTAAAGGGGGTTTGTGTTTTTTTCCTTCCTGGACCCTGACACCAAATCTATCAACAGGCCTCCCTCCTATTGACAAAACACATATCGGTGTGTCTATTCAAATATTTCCATCTCAAATTTTTCAGAATTAAAAAAAATATCAATACAAAAAACGTAATAATATAATATAAGAACTGATTTGTGGAGGGAGGATTATTAAATCCATCAGAAGACACTCTCGTGTGTTTGTAACCCCTAGTGATGACCACCTTGAGTACATTCTTATTAAATATCTTGGTAATCTATGGTCGGATTTTAAAATTATTCAGTGGCGTCCAGGCGCCACCCTTCCAAAACAGAATAGCAACATCCAGTCCACTCTCCTGAACTATAAACCTCTCCCCCATGAGAAGTGGTTAGGGTCGTGCGGGTTGGTAGAGCCAGGGCTGTATTTACGCACGGGCCAACATGGGCCGATTGTAGGTAAAATAGTCTAAATCAAAATAGTCTACGGTAAATTGGTCTAGGTAAAAAAGTCTATGGAAAAAAAGTCTACGGGTAAAAAAGTCTAGGTAAAATGGCCTAGGTAAAAAAGTCTATGGAAAAATGGCCTACGGCAAAATTCAAGGAAAGATTCCGGTGAGAATGGGCAAAATAATATTTAGCCGGTTATTTGCATATTTTACCCAAAATCTTTAATGTGTACCATGGACATGTGTACCATGCAGGCCCAACAATAGGGGGGGGGGGTAGATAGTGAATACCACCGGGCCCGGGGTTTCTGAGGAGGCCAGGAGTTTCTGAGAACGCCCGGATTTCAACCGAAATCCTGAAATCTGGGAAAAGTTACAACAAACATGCATCTACCCCCGGGCCCCGATTTTCTCTCGACGGTCCTGTTACCATGTATTGCAAAAACTCCTTTATAATTTAATGAATTTAAATTTAACGATTTCTAAAGAAAGATTTGGATTTGGATTTCCAAGTCTAAAACTCTATTACTCTCCAGAATGAAGGTCTGGATTCTCGCTTGTATTTTCGTGTCAGAATGATATCACTGCATCATCATTATATGATATGTATATTATAGTACATATTATAGTATGTAAGCGGTGTAATCGCAACTTTTTATTAAAAAGTTATCCAAGGAATCTTTCCTTGAATTTTGCCGTAGACCATTTTACCTAGACTATTTTACCTAGACTTTATTACCCGTAGACTTTTTTTCCGTCGACCTTTTTACCTGGACCAATTTACCGTAGACTATTTTGATTTAGACTATTCTACCGATTACCACATGGGCCATGGCCCAGGGCGCAAAATTTCAGAGGGCGCATTTTTAAATAACCCAATTTTATACAAAATAAAAATTCAAAGTTTTATTTTCATGTATTGTGTGTATGTCTTTTTTAAAATAACAAACTTGCTAATACAAAGATAAACAAGGTGGAACTCGCTTTAGCGGCAGTTCTTAGGCTTCTATACAGCTACCTTTCTGGTGTGGAAAGTTGTTATTATCTGGTTATTTTTGATCGCCATATAATGTAACATCACATAATCAGATCAGAATCAGAATAATAACAATCAAACTTTTCCATTCTATTCGAAACTTTACTTCTCTGTAATGTATGATCCTTTTTTTGAGGTGGACCAATCCTCTCCTTTCTCTTTTATTTATAACTTAACTTCACTAACCACATCAATAAAAAATTATTTTTTCACATCAAAGTAAAATAAAAAACCAGTTCTTAGACCCCTATACACACAGAGTATTTCCAACACGATTTGAAACGCTCTGTATGATTTTGAATTATGCGGACAGACAGACGGACACGAAGCCAGATCATAAGGCTTCTTGCTATACTTTGTATAGAAGCCTAAGATAAACTATACAAAGTATAACGTATACAGTGGCGGCAATCTAAAATGACCGGTCGAAAAGTTATTCTTAATTTTTTCTTACACGTTTCATTAACACGGAACTAATTATTATATGTTTTATAATTGTCCAACCATAATACGTAGAAAATTATTAAATTTGATGATACATTGTATAAATAACCAACAAAAATACGTTTTTTTTAAATAAAGCACTGTTTTCAGGTATATACTATTCTCGCGAATTTTATTCGCGAAAAATTATGAAAAAAATAATTATATAAAAGATAGTTAATGTAGCAAAATGTTTATTGATAATATTAATATGGAGTAGATGCACCCCTTGCCTTGATGACGGGCGGTGGTAAATGTGCCACCAGTAATGTTATTCTACCTGCTACGAATTTAGGATATTAAAAGTACACAGGTATTTGTGCCACCGGAGAAAACGGCATCTACCTGATGCATCTCCTACATGTAATATCGATTATTTTTTGATTTTACACGATGTTTTGGGGGTGAAACGTAATAGTTTACTGCCCCATACCGCAACTATACTTTTTAATGCTATTTCGAGGGTCTCTCACATCCCGGTTTCATTTATCCCGGTTTTCTTGATGTGTGGCGCCTTCTCGTATGTTTAGCCTAGCAACCAGAGTCAAAACCGCCCTGGAGGGGTGCAACGCGGAGCGGAGCGCAGCGGCGCCCCGTAAGGGTAGGTTTTGACGATGGATTACCCTCCTTATCGAATGCACACCCCAAAATTCGAAGGCAAAAAAAATTTAATTTTTTCACTGTTAGTGGCACAAATGGTATCACGTACTTACGCCTAAAACTTTTACGCCTAACACACTTACGCCTAAGTCAATACGCCTAATCCTTTACGCCTAAAGGAATTTATGCCTAATGGTTTTAATGCCTAAAACCGACTACGCCTAAAACTTGAACGCCTAACGCAATTACGCCTAAAACATTTACGCCTAATGCTTAAAATTTTCTAAAAATCGTACAAACATAAAACCACTGCTCCGATTTTGATGGAATTTTGGCTATTATTTTTATTATGTTCAAAACGGTTACTTCTTGTTACTTCTTTTTAAATAATCGCAAACGTTTTTGTTTTTCACTGAAATTAAAAAATCAAATTTGAAAATTTAATTTTTAAAAAATTTTTTTGTGTTGGTAAGAAATTAATTTACTTGGTCTTATATTATAAGACCTACATAACTTTTAGTAATAAAAGTAACTCATTCCTAGCCCTGATTAAGTTTAAATAAAAAATGGTTCTTACGTTTATCAAAAGTCGAAAAGGGAATGATCAATTACTACACAAAAGCTTCGTGTATACCAAAACAGGAATGTTAACGATAAAATTTTTTTGGAAATGTGTAGAATACAACAAAAGTATATGTCTAGCCGTTGTTCACACAAAAGGTGAATTAATCGTTTATGAGAGTGCTGAAGAGCACAACCACGTACCACGGGCAGCGGAGGTCAAAACCCGGCAAGTCCTGGCAGAAATCAAGGATAAAGCTCGGAACAGTCAAGACACACCTCACCAGAATATTGCCGTAACCAGTATTGGACTTCCAGCTGCGGTAAAAGCCGCACTTCCTTCGAAAGATCGGTTGAAGCGCAACATTCAAAGAGCGCGTCAAGTGGCTGGGGCTGCACTTCCAACACCTTCGAACCTTACGGAACTTGAAATTCCAGATTATGTCATCGAATTTAATCCGAATGGAACCATTCAGCAGTTCCTTATTTTTGACAGTGGACCTGAAGAAGATCGCATTTTAATATTCGGTACTCAATTGGGTTTAGATTTGATGGCAAGTTGTAGCCATTGGTACGCTGATGGTACTTTCAAGACTGTGCCGCCATTATTTGAGCAACTTTTCACAATTCATGGTGTCAAGTACCGCAATGTGATTCCTTCTGTGTTCTGTCTCTTGCCAAATAAGCGACAGCAGACCTACGTCCGAGTTCTTGAGGCACTAAAGAATATAAAACCAAACCTTGCTCCAACTTCCATCATGACAGATTTCGAGAAGGCTCAGATTAACGCTTTTCAACACGTGTTTCCTAATTCACAGAACAGGGGTTGTTTCTTCCACTTTAGTCAAAGTTTGTGGCGAAAAATTGCGTCAATACCTGATCTCAGAGAAAAATATGCCGATGTGGTGAACCCAGATTTTTCTCTTCATGTAAGAAAGTTGGCTGCACTTGCTTTCGTCCCTCCCGATGATGTAGTTATGGCATTCGTACAATTAACTGAATCTCCATTTTATGTTGATAATGGAGATATTCTCGATCCTTTTCTTGAATATTTTGAGGATAACTGGATTGGCCGGCTTCGTAACAACGGAACCCGAAAAAACCCCAAGATTGGTTCCATCCAACTCTGGAACTGTTACGAGGCCAGTTTGAATGACCTCCCCAAGACAAACAACTCGGTTGAAGGGTGGCACCGGAGTTTTCATTCTTTATTGAGTGCATGCCATCCCTCTATTTGGAAATTTATAGAGGTATTAAAAATGGAACAGAGTGCAAACGAATTGAAAATTGAGCAGTACGTGGCAGGATTGGAACCTCCAACAGGTCGTGTGCGCTACCGAACAACCGCTGCCAACATCAAGAGAATCGTGGAGTCCTATGGGGATGGTCTAGGTCCATTGAACTTCGAAATCGACGTTTACCTTCGAGGCATCGCGCACAACTTTGAGCTTCAAGCTGTTTAACATTTGTACTTTTTTTGCTTGTAAATAAATTATTATTACGATTAATTAATTATTGTGAATTATTGAAAAAATAATAAACTATGAAAATAAGTATCAACTGGTTAAAATTTAAAAAATGATTAAGTATAAATTTTTTAGACGTAAGGGCTTGTACTATTAATAAACTTTTACTATAAATCTCATATTATCTCGGCTTCTAAATTTTTTTATGTTTGTACGATTTTTAGAAAATTTTAAGCATTAGGCGTAAATGTTTTAGGCGTAAAGGATTAGGCGTAATTGCGTTAGGCGTTCAAGTTTTAGGCGTAGTCGGTTTTAGGCATTAAAACCATTAGGCATAAATTCCTTTAGGCGTAAAGGATTATGCGTATTGACTTAGGCGTAAGTGCGTTAGGCGTAAAAGTTTTAGGCGTAAAGACGTGGATCCGGCACAAATACCTGTGTTTATTTAAAGAACCCTTTTGGTCGGTGGCACATTTACCGGTACCCTTTTCTGGTCAGGTACATTTGGTGGCACATTTACCTCCGCCCGAAACATCCCTTAAACGGTTCGGCATTGATTCAACCAATTTCTGCAGGTAGTCGGCGCTTAAACTATTGTTCCAAACATATTGTATAGCTGTTATTAAGTCAGGTACATTTTTAGGACTTTTGTTAACCAGGTACGTCTTCATAACGCCCCAAAAGTTTTTCGATTTGATTCAGAAAGGGGCTATTAGGTGGCCAATCGATTGCATAAATTCCATTATTTATGAAATAATTCGACATCTGTGCAAAATTAAAAGCAATTAATTTCATATTTTTGCAATTTTTTGTTAGTTACATGTTACATGTATTCACATCATTACCTAATTAATGCATTTTGAAAAAAAAATTACTTGCAAAAATATTAATTACCGATTTCGCGGTATGGTTCGGTGCATTATCCTGTTGAAATAACCATTCTTCATTTTCAGCAAATAAATTTGAAACTGGCGGCTCTAAACTTGTTTTTAAAATGTCAATATATTTCTTAGCGTTTACAGACCCTTTTATGATATTTAACTGCCCTAAACCACGCTGATAGAAGCAACCCCAGGTTATTACCCCAAGTCGACCACGTGTTTTCTTAACGGTACATTTATGCGATAATCGTTCGTTTTTAAATCGCCGCACGTATCTTTTTCCATCTGTCTAATGTAGTAAAAATTTTGACTCATCTGAGAAGATGACTTACTCCAATCTTCTATTGTCCAATTCTGATAATTTTTGGCAAATTGTATCCGTTTTTTTCTCATTTTTTTTGTCAAGAGCGGTTTCTTGACAGCAGTGTATGCACGTAATCCGAATTCATTTAAACGATTACCTACAGTTCTTATGCTGATATTTACTCCAACTTGGCCCTTCAACTCTTTTTTTAATTTTCTTCGAGATTTGAAGCGATCCTTCAACGCACATTTTCGCAAAAGACGATCTTGCGCTTTGGTGGTTCTTCTTTTTGAATTTCCTCTGTCAAGCGGTTTTGGACTGCCCTAATGGCATATTTTTTTAAAAATCTACTTACCGTTCGTCCGGTGCACCCGAATTGCACCACGAAAAGATTAGTTCACAAATCTCCTACCCGAATTGCACCACCGTAATTTCAGGTAAACACCTCACCAAGGGTCGGTCGTCCGAATTGCACCACCTCTATTGTAATATTTTAGGTAAGGTGGTTTTATTGTTAAAAGTTAAAGCACAATGCTGGAGTTTAACCTGATGCCTCCTACATGTAACATCGATTATTTTTTGTTTCTACGCGATTTTTTGGGGGTTAAACGTAATACATAACTGCCGCATACCGCGACTATACTTTTTAATGCTATTTCGAGGGTCTCTCACATCCCGGTTGCATTTATCCCGGTTTTCTTGATCGGTGGCGCTTCTCGTATGTTTAGCCTAGTAACCAGAGTCAAAACCGCTCTGGAGGGGTGCAACGCGGAGCGGAGGGGCGCCCCGGAAGAGTAGGTTTTGACGATGGATTACCCTCCTTATCGAATGCACACCCCAAAATTCGAAGGCAAAAAAAATTTAATTTTTTCACTGTTTTGGGTTATTATTTTATTAATACCTGCTCCGACCCTGTATAAGAAAATTTAAATTGCAAAGAATTTAGATATTTGTGTATTTATTTCTTTATATTATCTGTTTGCTTGTGACCTGCTCGGTTTGCTCGTCAATTCGGTAAAGCGATTACGGAACGACATTTGACCGTGGTGCAGTTCGGTCAAGGGATTACATTTACCTGGGTACAAGAAATGACCCCTGATAAGCCGTGGTGCAGTTCGGGTAGCACCCGTTCGTCTATCATACCTATGTAATCATACCAAAGTCTATGACTTTGCTGCGGCCGATTATTGCTTGATCAACGAGTGCTTGTTGAATGTTGACTGGTCTGTCGTTTGGGGGTTGGATAATATTGATGATATTGTTTAGAGGTTTTATTCTGTGCTTTTTGACGTGATCGGGGCTTTGGTGCCTTTGAAGCGGATTCGCGTGTCGAGCTATCCCGTTTGGTTTTCTGGTGAACTCATTGGTCTTATTAAAGACAAAAAATTGGCACACATGACTTTTAAACGTTCTGGGAGTATGGTTGATTATCTGTCTTTTGCCTCGCTTCGTGAGAGAGTAAAATCTCTTCATTCGGAGCTGTATTTGAAGTATTTGACTAGGGTTGAACGGGATATTCAAGTTGATCCCAAAGCGTTCTGGCGCCATATTGATAATTGTAAAAACACCCGAGGCCCGCTTGCATGTTTTTGGGTGATAAAACATCTAACTCTGGTCAAGACTGTGCCAATTTGTTTGCGGATCATCTTTCAACTGTCTATGGTGCCATTGACCGGAATGTTTACCATTATGCTGCGGGAGAGGTTGTTGATTGTCCTCCTATTAGTCTCTCCGAGTCCTGCATCTTTGATGCTATTTGTGGTCTCCCTGGTGGCTTGTGTTCTGGTCCTGATGGTATTCCTCCAGTTTTTGTCAAGAATTGTGTGTTCTCTTTGTGTAATCCCATCTTCAATATTTTTAACATCTCGTTGAATAGTGGTTGTTTTCCACTAATTTGGAAGGAGAGTTTTGTTATGCCAGTATATAAGAAGGGTGATAGGAGTGATATTTCTAATTATAGGGGTATCTCCATCCAGTCTACAATTCCCAAATTGCTGGATAAGTTAGTTTCTGAACATTTGATGTCAGTAAGTAGGAGTATTATAGTTGAGCACCAGCATGGATTCTTCCCTGGTCGTTCGACTTCGTCTAACTTGATTTCTTTCACGTCTTTTTGCCTTGATGCTTTCGAGAGTGGTTTGCAGGTAGATGCTGTCTACACCTCGGTCTACACTGACTTCTCGAAGGCTTTCGATCGTGTTTCCCATGCTGCTCTTCTGGCAAAGATTCAGTCACTTGGTTTTTGCTCGATCATCGTGGATTGGCTTCGCAGTTATCTGGTGGGTAGAACTCAGAGGGTCAGAGTTGGGGATTTCCTTTCTCCCGATATTCTGGTGTCGTCTGGTGTGCCCCAGTGATCTCACTGTGGCCCTGTTCTGTTTTTGTTACTTATTAATGATATTGGTGAATTTCTGACGAACTCTTCGTGCTTGTTGTTTGCTGATGACTTGAAGCTGTTTAGGGCCATTGGTTCGGTCAGCGATTGCTTGCAGTTGCAGAATGACATTGATGTCCTGATTGAGTGGTGTGGACTGAACAATCTGGATTTGAATTTCGGCAAGTGCTCGGTGATCTCTTTTTCAAGAAAGAATGCGTTGTCATTCGCATATAAGCTATGTGACAGTGTGTTTAATCGTGTCTCAGTTGTTAATGACCTTGGTGTTTATCTGGATGCGGGTTTGACCTTCAATCATCACATTCGGCTTGTTTGTGGTAAGGCTTTTCGCATGCTTGGGTTCATCCGTCGGCAGTCCCGGGGTTTCTCGCCGTCTACTTTGAAGTTGTTATACTTTTCGTTGGTCCGCTCTCAGTTGGAGTATGCGTGTAGTGTATGGTCGCCCTATTATCGTGCCCAGATCGATCGTCTTGAGCGTGTTCAGCACAAGTTTTTTAAATTTCTGCACTATGTACTTGGTCGTCCTAAAGAGGATTTCTCTGACGAGACCTACCTTAACTTCTGTGTGACTAAGTCTCTGGCGATCAGACGATCTGTGGCCGATCTTTGTTTTCTTCATGGCCTGATGAGTGGGAGGATTGACTGCAATGCACTCTGCGCAAGCTTTTCTGTTTTAGGAGTCCGGTTAGATTCACGAGGTCTACATGGATATTTCAAATGGGTCATCACTCTACTAATTATGGTCGCCATAGTCCAGTGGTCAGGATGGCCGAATTGGCCAATACTGCAAGTGTGGACCCTAACTTCAATTTGTTTAATCCATCGGTTTCAGGATTCAAGAGGAACTTGTGGTTGATGTTTTAGTGTTTGTCTTTATTATTGTTGTTTTATAGCTTTTAGTTTTTGTGTAAACAGCACGTGGTTAATAGTTATTATTTGTTTTGTTAATTACTTATGTGTTTATTGTATATATTTTTTTATTGTTGTTTTGGTATGTATTTTTTGTAAAGAGGTACATCCGTTAATTGAATAAATAAATAATACGGCTCGGCCGTCGACCTCCCCATTTGCTTTTAAGAACATGAGTCGGCCTCCCGGCTGCTTTTAAGAATACGGGCCGGTTTCTGCCTACAAATTGTTTATGAGAAAACGAATCACGACCTCCATTTAATAAACTATAACAGTATTTGTCTAATTAATCCATCGTAATGAATATTTCCACATTATTCCTCTACACAAAACTTGATTCCATTTAACAAAAGTTTAAAGTTAAAATTAAAAGTTGCAGTTTCTTTTCTGGTCCGAAAAATATGGTATGTAATTTAAACCATCCTCTTCCACAGTCAGCCTTTGGTATCCATAGGTAGCCTGAGGCATCCGTTTAAGAAAGCAATACATCGATTCAAAGCAAGTAAAAGATTACAATGTCATGATCTTTCAGAATTGCAAACCAAATCGTAGAATTCTAAAAGCTTTAACTTGGCATTTTTTTTTAAAATTAAAATTAAACGTCGTGTGAAACTTTTTCAAATTTCAAATTCAAAATTTTGTTCGAAAAAAATGCAGGGCTCTACGTAAAAATTCGGCTTTATCAAAAAACACCTGTTATGGCGAACAAAATTAACTACTTTATAAATTAATTGAAAATGTAATTAAAGTTATTAATTAATTTAAGGTGTAACTAAAGCGAGAAATCTTAAAATAGTAATAAATTATAAAATAATTGAAATAATTCTTCATGGCTGAAAACGGGACATTCTGTTCCAGCAAATCATGCGGTTCCCACATCCTCGACCCTTCCTCCAAATTTCACGTCGATCGGACAAAAAACTCGGAATGAGTAGGGAAAAACCGTTCGGGACTTCAAAAATTATTTTTTTTATTAATTTATGAAATTAACAATGAAAATTAGGCTAGCATCTGTTAGAGATTTCCCCTCCAACTTAAGTGATGACGTCAAAATTGCTGGTAAACCGCCTCATGGTTTACTGTATCTTTTGTAATTTTTAAATCAATCAAGACCGGCCGAGGTTGTAATCTTCCTCGAAGCCCAAAACATAAATTATTAAAATTTACATTACATTACATGCTCAAATACCCGGTGAAGGGAGTTAAGCGAGCTGCGCTCGTAAAATTTCCCGCAACGCCGCCTTAATGCTAGCTTGGGTTCGTTATTATAAAATATTTAAAAGTTCACCAAATTCTCGTTATAACGGCTGCGACTGATCAAACCGTCCATGTTTTGTGCAATTTACTACAGTGGATGATGCGGAATATTTATGGAGAAGACAAGATATTGTTCATACTCGGAGACTTTCACGTTGAAATGGCCTTTCAATATTAGGAACATGATTACAAGGAAGTGGATGGACGGATAATCTTGTTGAAGCAGGAATCACGAGATCAGGAAGAGCAAAAGGTGTTCTAAAAATATCACATGTCAAAAGAACTTTTTATACACATGATGTATCAATAGTAACTTTGAAAGCAAGATGAAACTTTCTTAGATTGGATAAAAAGATGATTGACTAATCCGTTCCAGATGTTATCATCCTAACTAACTCGAGCTTATTATTAACCTCTGCTCGGAAGAGTTCTGTGGTCGTCTTGGCGTACCACGTTTTTAGAATTTTCAGCCACTATATTCTTCTGCTGACACTTCTTTTCTGGCTATTTTGCCTTGTAGAATGCATTTTAGCAGTTCTACTCTTGACTATTTCTAGATTTTTCTCCGATCTTTTCAAATCGTTAGTCCACCTCGTCTGTGGTCATCCTACGGTTTTTCTTTAGCTTCGAGGTCTCCATTCAACTATTCGCCTTATCAATCGATTGTCCTTCATTCTAGCGATGTAGCCTGCCCAGTTCTATCTCAATCTGCATGTCGTCGGTGATCTGACAATAACTGCTAACTGCAAAATCGCCTTTTTATAGGAGAACAAAAAAACTGAATAAATTTACTGGATGGGAATTTTGGAAGTTATAATTGTTTAGCATTAAATAAATTTTTTTTAATGCTAATTATTCTAATGCTAATAATAAATTTTATTTAATGCTAATTATTCAATCGAAACAAATTATAACTTCCAAAATTCCCATCCAGTAAATTTATTCAGTTTTTTTGTTCTTCTGTAAAAAGGGGATTTTGCAGTTAGCAGTTATTGTCAGATCACCGACGATATGCGATTTATTACATCCGTTACCTTGGGTGTATCTCGAATTTCTGTGTTTGGTCATCTCTAAACCCAAATTGTATTGGATCACAGTTTTTGATTTTTTGGATGTAGTTCGCAGTATTCGTCAAGGAAGTTTTAAAAATCATTTCTTCACCAGCAAGTATTTGTCATCGGATGTTCGCTCTAGATAATGTTTTTTCAGTGTTTTGGAATAATTTAAAGCAATGATTTATGTATATCATGAGTTACACATGATAAAATTCAAGAGCAAAACATCAAACTGGTAAAATATACGTCATCAACTCGATCAAGAATACTTTGTTAATTTTAGGAAGTTGAAAGTCTAAAGTCTGATATTTTTCTTGGATCAGCATCATGTAAACGCCCAGAGTTTTTCTAAACAAAGTCCAAAAACATGTTTCTTCACTTGTGGAAGTATTCCATAAACATGGAAACCCATTTGAAGAGTCTTCCACCACCTAAAGAGAGCAATTATGAAGTGTTTTGTGTGAAGAAACTGCCTTTAACGTGAAATAGAGCAACACGATCCGTGCGATTGGGGGTGGAAGGAAAACAAAAAGAATTCCATAAATTCTTCTAAGAACCTTCCGTTCCCAAACTTCCAACATTAGGTGTTCCCGTGGTCTCATCGACCAGACCTCGCATCCATATATCACTGCCGGTCTTATAATTGTCTAGTATAATCCCACTTTTATGGTCTTCGAAAAGATTTTACTTGTTAACACTGTATTGAGCGCGAACGCACTCCTTGTTCCTGCTGCTATTCTTGCTCTTGCTTCATCATCTATATTTCCTGTTTTCTTGTAAATATCGTTCCAAGAAAAAAAAAGAAAAAAGAATACATACCTGCCAGAAAAGCCGATGCAGTCAATTACCCAATATCATCTTCCATGTCTAACGATAAGTCTCAATAAAAGGTTTATTATAAAAAATTCAATTTTTTAAATTTATATCGAAAATTAATCAGCTACTTGTTGGAACACCCTTGAATTTTAATTAGATGTAATATCACAAAGGATTAGGGTACTATATTATGAGATTATAAAGTTGGGGTTGGGGTGAGAAATTAAATTTTGATAAATACCTAGTATTAATAATAGGTATTATTAATTTAAAAGAGGGGAGACGGTTGTATAAACTGTGAGTTTAAAGTAGCTGGACAGAATTCAAACGATAATAAAAAAAAGTTGGTTATAGAAAATTTAAAATTAATTAATTATTAATAAAGCACAATATATTGGGAACACAAAAAAAAACTTTAAAAACATAATGGTCCATTTTCTTCAATTGTTCGCACTTTTCTTTTAACACCTTCCATCATATGCCGGAGCATTTTCAGATCAATTTTTTTGGCACAGGACATTATTCGTTTTTTCAATTGTTCGGCTGATGTTGCTTCCCAACCATTCTTATAAACTAATTGCGATAAAATTGACCAGAAAGTTTCAATCGGACGAGCTGCCGGAATATTTGAGGGATTCGCATATTTTGGCACAAACGGTATATTTTGACCTTCTAACCAATTTAAGGTTTTTCTTGCATAATGGCAAGATGCCAGATCTGGCCAAAAGATGATTTTATCATTTTTATGGTTTCTTTTAACAAAATTAACCATTTTTGGTAAACAATTTTTATATAAGTGTCTGTGTTAACAGCAATACCAACTTGGGGTTGAATAAAAAAATTTGATATGCCTTTAACTGATATCGCACACCACGCTAACACTTTTGGTTCGAATTTTGATTTTCTTATGAACTTTACATTATCAGGAACTGTATTTTTATCGGTGGTATAAAATCCTTTATTTGCAACATCACAACTGTTCGCAAAAGTGAAGTACTTTTCATCGTCCATAATGATCACTGTATCGCCTGATAAAAAATGTTGTCTCAGAAGACGGCACTTTCCGGGTATTTCCACTAATTGTTTATCGGTATATTTTGGTTTAACGTTTCTCTTATACCTTTTCACATTTAATTTTTTCAAATTTCGGCAAATTGTAGTTTGTGAAACTTTAAATTTTCTGGATAGTATGCGAGTACTCACTCCAATTTTGTTTTCAGCAGCTTTCTTCAAGGAACTTAGCCGAGATTTTTTTAGAATTGATTTTCTTCCGGTTTTTTTTTATTTTCAGGACCAATATTGTTATTACATCTCGAAATTATCGAATAAATGGTACTTCGACTGAAGCCTTCATTTATAAAATGATGTAAAACATGACTTTTATTTTGCTGGCCAAGCATTTTGAAAACGCGTTTACGCAAAAAATTCTGTTCGCACACTTTCATATTGACAATTCAAACTAAACTACTTCAATTGACATTAAACAAATGAAAGAAGGTACAGTAAAAAAAACAAAAGGATTGCTAGATTGTAACTAATGATTTGATGCGATTGAAATTTGTCCAGCTACTTTAGACTCATACGTTATTCTTTCTGTTATTAAGTAATAATCATTTTTGATACCCTAATTATGTTGAATGGAAACTTCAAACAAGTCCATGCTTCAAACTAATAATGTAAATGTATGTGTAGATATTCGTATACATAAAAAATTCGGGTAGTTTGGTGTAGGGGAGGGAGAGCTAAACTGTAAACCAAATAGTCGTAAGTTCGACTCTGCCACTCCTGAATTATTAATTTCGTGGTTTGGATTCCACGTTCCTTCCAAACAGTAGGTCTCATATTCTATTTTTCCATATATTTATGTAGTTTTCAAATTTTGTTGTTGATTATTCTGGTGTGAATATTCGATTTTGTGTTCTACCATTTAATGATCATGAATTGTGAAAACATGCAAATTATTGTGCTTAAGCAATCTATAACCTGGTACTGACATGCTTCTATGTACGGGTACTTAAGTAAAAAATAAAATAAATTATTACAAATAATTAAAATTATATTCAACCCAAATCTTCCTGTCCATAGTATTATTTACTCACAGTTTAAGCCAATTTAAATATTAAAAACTTTCCAATTGAATTTATTATTGAAAATTAAAAATTGTCCATCCCACCTTTGAAACTTTTCAAATTGCTTAATTTTCAGTTAAGATATACTCAAACGCATCACGAAGATATACGGAAAAAATGCATCACATATGGAAAAAAATGGTCCAAGCAATTTCAGCATTTGGTGCCCAAGAAGCGCGATTGGTGCGAGCGATTGAAGAAGCTCTCGCTGCACATGCTAGTGTGCGGAGAAATCGAAGTATTCTTAATATGCAAAACTTTCAGGTACTTAAATCTTAATTCCAACTCAATAAAAATATTATTTCGCCTTCTTTTAGTATCGACATTGTGATGTTCAATGGTGCCAAACAGGAAACGCAAGAAATCTTCTCCGCCCCTCCTTATAAAAGCAAACAAACTTTGTATATATGCAAGACAAGCGAAGATCACTACGACGCTGTTTACTCCAAAGAACACATTCAAAACGCTGGATTTTGTCAATGTAATGCACAATATATTTTTTGACATTCCGGGGGTAAAGTACTCACTTTTTACCCCGATTTGCGGGTGTAAAGGGGCACTTTATTACCCTGGGGGAGTAAAGTTAAAAAATAGCGGGGAGCGGGAGAAAAAAACTTTTTTGCTCTAGGGCAATAAAAAAGTCACCAGATGACTGATAAAAGTCACTAGATTGCCACGTGATGACTGATAAAAAAGTCACTAGATTGCCACGTGATAGATGGGGTTTTCTTCGCCGTTCTTAATGACGAAAGTGCGCCCCACGCTGGTTTTAGATTTTTGAATCGTGCATATTAGCGTGGAAGAATCAAATTCTTTCACATCTGCCACGCTCAAATTTATTTCAAACATTGAAATAAATTTTTTTCGGCAATTTCTAGGTTCTCGCTCATGGTACGTCTTGCTGTTTCCAAGGCACAAATGTAAATGAACTGAAATGAACCATTGGTAGAATCAGGGGTGCCAACTGCTATTTCCTAGTACTTGTTGGTAATAGTTCGTAATATTACTAGTGCTATTTTGTGGTACCATCGAGCACGTGCATTATTAAAAAAATGCGTTAAATTTTTGCTGCAAGTTTCTAAATTGGCGAAGTTCCTACTTTACCTCCCGGAATTGCAAAAAACAGTATATGCACGACGGGAGTAATGTACTATTTCTTGCCGTTTGTAATCAATTTTCTTCTAATTTAGCGATCGTTTATACGACTTTATACGAAGACGTTTTTGGGGTTCCAAATGTACCAGAAACTGTCCAAAAAATGCTTCATAATAAGGAGAAATCCGTCGCTTGTGCTGTCGATACCAATCATAACATATCGGTTGATGCGATGGAAGGTGGGGACGAAGACGACGACGATGATGATGAAGAGGACGAAGCGCTTAACGGGTGCAATATGCAATTAAGCAACAACGGACTTGGTAATTTAGTGGCACCATTTCCTTTCAAGGTCGCCAAGGCTCTCGATCCCGACATGTACAGAAACATTGAATACGACACCTGGCTTGAAGTCAGACGAGGTAAACGTCATTCATAAATTTTATCGACCAAAATAATACCAATTAAATCTTGTAGAGTTACGTTTGGGCGATTGGTACTACGGAGATGATCGCTTAATTCACGGTACTCGTTGCTTGGTTAACAATAACGGCAGAGATTACCTTTGTTATGTTCAGAACATTATCAAAGATGAAAATAAGTGCGAAGTGTACGTAACGGACCTCGCAACTCGTTGGCTTGTTAACTATTCCGATTTGAGACCAGAAGACGATGCTTCACCGTGGCCTCTTCCATACCGATTCTCTAAAAGTACGCCATTGCAAGTTGCGCCAACTTCAGGTTCGTCTGATAATGATATTAAAAGCTTACGTAGACGTAGAGAAAAAAAATTAGTGTCGAAAATACACGAAACTGACATGCTAAATTTAACCAAAGATCTTTCAGATATGAGTGTGGGAGATTTTGAAGGATATCCATTGGTAATATATATTTAATAGTTCTAGGTTGGTTTCTTATTTTGGTTATTTCTAGTTAATGCAAAATAATAACGATGTTTCCGGTGGTGGGTCGGCTCCCAAGAAAAATTCAAGTTCGTCCAGTGCTATGGAGTGTTCAAACAATACTATTCCTACTACACCCCAAGGAATCGATCTTTTACAATGGCAACAGAGCACGTGCGAATCGCGTGACGGGTATAACAACTATAATAATCCGATGACGCCCAGCGAATCCTCCGTTTATTACCCAGGTATGTTCAGATTATCTTACTATAGGGTCATTCCATCTCAAATCAACTGTAAAATAGGCAAAATTGACTCGACCCCCAGCAAATTTTACGAAACTTGGTACACACCATCTTAGTAAGAAATATAAAATACAAATTTTAGGATTTGTCCAAAAAGGCATTTGTTTCCTTGTTTTGGTCCTTCAAAAAGTCAAAAAGTTGGTATGTAGACTTGTAGGAAAACGACTGAACTTCATCCAAAGTAGTCTAAATTTGAAATAAAAAATGTTCTGGAAAGGTAAATGAACATTTTATATTTTCAACCCCTAACTGGATTAATTTTCTAATATTAACCCTATTTCAACCCCTACTTCTAAAAGGGTATTTTTATTTTGTTTATTTTTTTACTATTGTTTTGTGAAATTGTGCTGAGCATGTATACCAAATTTGATCATGGGATGAGCATGGGTTCGGTTACTAAAAATAAATTAAGTATAGCGAGAAACGGACAAAAATCAGTTTTTCGCCGATTTCTCAAGTTTCTTTGAACTTTATGACAAACACTTTATGATGAAAATCTATACAATTAATTGAAAATCGATTCTGACCATTTTAAATAAATATAACCGTGGTTGCGCAACTTAGCTCCACTTTGAACGGTTATTACTATGTGAATACGAATCTGACGAAAAATATGTAGGTATAGAAGTTTTTTTGTAGAGAATTTAATTAACTCTAATTTTATATTAAACTATTTTGCCATAAAGTACAAAGAAACTTGAGAAATCGGCGAAAAACTGATTTTTGCCCGTTTCTCGCTATAATTAATTTACTTTTACTAACCGAACCCATGCCATCGCATGATCAAATTTTGTACGCATGCTCAGCACAATTGTACAAAACAACAGTGAAAAAATGAACAAAATTAAAATACCCTTTTAGAAGTAGTGGTTGAAATAGGGTTAATATTAGAAAATTAATCCAGTTAGGTGTTGAAAAAATAAAATGTGTTGAATATTTGAATAGAGCGTTCATTTACCTTTCCAGAACATTTTTTATTTTTAAATTTAGACTACTTTGGATGAAGTTACAGTCGTTTTTCTACAAGTCTACACGCTAACTTTTCGACTTTTTAAAGAACCAAAACAAGGAAACAAATGCCTTTTTGGACAAATTCTTACATTTGTATTTTTTATTTCTTACTAAGATGTTGTGTACCAAGTTTCGTCAAATTTGGTGGGGGTCGAGTAAATTCTTCAGTTGATTTGAGATGGAATGACCCTATAAGTAAAATAGGCAAGTCACATTGCAATTTTAAATTGAACTAAATCGGGAGTCCATCAAACCTGGACCAGTCGTTAGAAAAATCATTTTGAAATGAAATAAACAAAAGTTACATGAAATTCGAGCCCAGACATTATGTATAAAATTCACTCCGCCACCTTGCGTTCAAACCACTGCAATAACAAAGTAGGTTTGTGCAGACCAGCGCAGAGACGAGTTCAAAAATTTGCGCAGTGATTGTGCAAGACAGCTTGAAAGCAAAACTGTTAAAATTGATTTTAAACTACGAGGGGTCGTCTTTATATTCCCGGACTGGGCTGTTTTGAATTTTGATGCAATTTTTCATTATGCTGTTTTTTAATCACATATGCCTTGGTAACCTGTGTGGCAATTTACAAAACAATTGCATCATTATTAATTTTATTATCTGTTAGTTTGTGTCGTCGCGCGTTGTATATGTATCGAAATGAATAAAATCGAGACCTGTGAACAATTCTTGGCGCGCTGTGGAGATGAACCAGATTTAATTATCAATCGATTTGTCACTGGAGATGAAACCTGGGTTCATCATTATGATCCTGAATCGAAACAAGAGTCGATGCAGTGGCATGTTAAGGGTTCCAGCCATCCCAAGAAGTTTAAAGTCACCCCTTCTGCAGGAAAAATAATGGAAACAATTTTTTGGGACTCTCAGGGAATTTTGCTGATTGATTATATGAATAAGGGTAGTACGGTAACGGGAGAGTATTATGCAAACCTGATGCATCGCCTTAGAGATGCTATTAAAGTGAAGAGACGCGGAAAACTGACGCAAGGTGTCTTGTTGCTCCACGACAATGCACAAGTCCAGACTTTCAAAAGCTCCTGTAGCTGATTGTGGCTTCGAAGAAATTGAACATGCGCCTTATAGTCCAGATCTAGCACCCAGTGACTATTTTTTGTTCCCGAATCTCAAAAAAACACTAAGGGGGACAAAATTTAGGGACAATGACGAACTTATAGCAGCTGTTGAGGGCCATTTTGCGGAAAAACCAAATGAATATTTTTATACTGGATTAAAGATGTTATTGAAACGGTGTTATACCTGTATTCAAAAGCAGGGGAACTATATTGAAAAATAAAATTTTGTTGTTGCTCTAGTCTTTTGTTTTCATGCCTAGTCCGGGAATATAAAAACGACCCCTCGTATATTGGGTAGAATGAAATAAATCGAGTTCCATAGAGAACCGGTTTTGTGAAAATTCCATATTTTTGTTGACATGGTCCTGAGCTCAGATAAGTACTTAATAACAACGTCGGCTTTCCCTGCTAGTCCGTAAGAAAAACTTGGAAGAAACCCTTTTCGTTTATTTTATTCATCTCCCCCCCCCCTCATAAATGGGACATTAGATATTGTTAATTTGTCGTGGTGATACAGTGGCGGATAACTCTTAAGTGTACAAGGGTACGTGCCTTCTATCCAAAATTGTGTAATTTTGATGTGTTCAAACAACCAATTCATAATTGGAAACTTAATTTTAACATAAAGAGTAAACATTGCGATTGTATAGTTTGTTTCACTATAATTGGAATTAAAAAAAGTCATAGCATCAAATTACGTTGATATAAAAACGTACGAACTATGTGACGAAACATAATATAGAAATAAGATTATCGCGTCAACCAAGACGGCATATCGTCGCCGAGCTGCGAAAACCTCCAATGTGACAAATTTTGAAAATCAGGTTTTTGTATCATAATTATTCTACGATGAATTCTGCATAGGTTGGTAATACATTCAATGTGAAAAACCATATAGTCCAGTCAAATTACGGCTCAAAATGGGTTTATTAAACATAAAATTATGTAGTTTGGAGATTATTAGGGATCGATAGGGGGGTGGATTCTGAACATAAATTCCAATTTGAGGGGTTCTCCGAAGGTCAGCTGTACCTCATTTCGCTAAAAACGCGTTTAATTCGATATCTCGAGAACGGTTAGTGTTAGGCAAAAAATTGTAGAGACCTTTTCTCTTCTAAATTAAATTTACTAACTTTTTTATCTGAAACTTTTTTTTTTAACATCAATATTTTTCAACTTATTACTTCCGAAAGGCAAAAATTTTCCTTTTTTTTTTCTCCCTATTTTTCATTTTTCGCTATTTCCTCCCCAACCGTTCAATTTTATGAAATTTTTTCTATTATTAAAGTTGTAGATCTTTTAATTACGAACAACTTTTATCTAAAACTTTTTTCTCTACTACCAATACCTAAGAATGGGTCGGGGTAATAGGAAGTGTAAGTGAGCATAAGCGTTCAGTCGTTCAGTGTATTCTTGGCTTCTACGCAGTGAGGATTAAAAATCGCATATTTTCTGTTTTAAAACGTTTCACTGCTGCACGAAGTGAAAATGGAACATTGTTTTATATGCAGCAAAACGTTAATTAAATTTTTAAAATTTTCCAATAAGAATATCCCTTCCAGTAGGTGTTTACTCCTGGTATTCATTTTTCTTAACAAACGTATTAGGCTATTGACTATGTCATATGATAAGGAACTAAAACGTTGACGGACTTTTATTATTTAATACGTTCAATTGGTAACCAAAGATGATAAAACCGAAGAGTGCACCGGAATATAGGGGTGCGTTTTTGAGAACGGGGTGAGTTTGCCCGCTTTTTGGGTTTTCGGCTATAACTCAAAAACTATGCAATTTCAGCGGGTATTCATTAGGACATTTTTTGTAGAGAATTGAATTTCGATCAAAATGACACTTTCTGAAGTCAAAAAACGCTTGTTTTCAACAGAATAAATCCAAAAAACCAAAGCAAAAAAAATGAAAAAATTGCATTTTTTTTTTTCACATTTTCGCCTACAAGTTTTTTCTGAGTAGACTTAGGTATAGGCATTAGTACATAAGAAAGAAAGCTTACGCAACGCCCGTTGAAATGGTGGCTAGTTCAAGTCTCTACAATGAAAATTCACTGAGATATAAAGCATCTAAGTTAGCTGTTTTTTCCGATTTTTACACTTTTTTCCTTCGTATCGGGTTATTTTTCATTTTTCAATAAAAAATCTATATTTATTCAATAAATAAATTATCTTGGAAATTTTATCATAATAATAGAATGTCATAAGATTTTTTATTGAAAAATGAAAAATAACACTCGGAAAGTGTCATTTTGATCGAAATTCAATTCTCTACAAAAAATGTCCTAATGAATACCCGCTGAAATTGCATAGTTTTTGAGTTATAGCCGAAAACCCAAAAAGCGGGCAAACTCACCCCGTTCTCAAAAACGCACCCCTATATTCCGGTGCACTCTTCGGTTTTATCATCTTTGGTTACCAATTGAACGTATTAAATAATAAAAGTCCGTCAACGTTTTAGTTCCTTTTACCCCTGTTTTTTTCGACATAGTCAATAGCCTATATATCGAATTTAAGGATGCTTTGCCCATATTGCGTGCATTTACACCCATAAAAAAGATTTATTTGAAAGAAATAAAATTTGCTTGAAACAAATAAAATTTTTTATTTAAATGTCGGCTATTCGAATTGAATATTTTAAATATATTATTTATTTAATGCAAGTAAATTGCTATTTCAAAGAACCAATATGAATATGGTATTTCTTAGGCATCAGTAAATAAATTTATTTATTTGTTTTAAATATGACTAAATGGCATGATTAAATAAAACCTTCATCAATAAAAATAAATCCTTATTAATAGTAAAATTAAATTTTCTGTAATATGTGAATTTATTTGAATCTAATAAATCTTTTTTATGGGTGTAATTACATTTCATCTAATCTAAATATATTATAATTTATTGTTATTAATTTTTGTATTAGGGTGCATTCTTCGTGTCAAAGACAGTATGGAGATGACATAGCTGCTTTCGCGCGGATTTCGCTCGGTAAAGTAAGGTATAACTCCGAAGGTATTGGTAGTAGAGAAAAAAGTTTTAGATAAAAGTTGTTCGTAATTAAAAGATCTACAACTTTGATACAAGAATACACTGAACGACTGAACGCTTATGCTCACTTACACTTCCTATTACCCCGACCCATTCTTAGGTATTGGTAGTAGAGAAAAAAGTTTTAGATAAAAGTTGTTCGTAATTAAAAGATCTACAACTTTAATAATAGAAAAAATTTCATAAAATTGAACGGTTGGGGAGGAAATAGCGAAAAATGAAAAATAGGGAGAAAAAAAAAAGGAAAATTTTTGCCTTTCGGAAGTAATAAGTTGAAAAATATTGATGTTAAAAAAAAAAGTTTCAGATAAAAAAGTTAGTAAATTTAATTTAGAAGAGAAAAGGTCTCTACAATTTTTTGCCTAACACTAACCGTTCTCGAGATATAGAATTAAACGCGTTTTTAGCGAAATGAGGTACAGCTGACGTTCGGAGAACCCCTCAAATTGAAATGTATGCTCAGAATGCACCCCCCTATCGATCCTTAACAATCGCCAAACTACATAATTTTATGTTTAAAGATTTCGTAATTTGACTGGACTAATAGGCAACACGGCTAAATCTTCAAAAATATATTCCTCCAATGTGACAGCTTGCTAAAACTGGGATGGAAATACCTCCTATGTATGACAATTTGGGAACGAACAATTCCTCCAATGTGCTATTTTTCATTATATATTTTAATTAGATTCTATAATTTACAGGTAATTTAAGTAATCTATAACCACAGATAACTTACTACAGATAGCTCACGCTATACAATTTCCTCAAATTGTGCAGGTTGCCTATGCAGCAGGGATTTTTAGTTATCTTTAAATAAAAAAGGTAACCCACAGTAACAAGACAGGTAAAAGCCCGGTAAAAGGTACTTATCAAGATTAATATTTGTACCTGTCAAGGGTTAGTTTTGCATGTACAGTTATTACGGTATTAATTATCAAACATTTATTTGTAGATTTAAGGTTTCCAAAAATAAATAAATTTTTTAACATTTTATCTGTATCAACATAAATTTTATTGTACATTATAAGTTTATTATACAAGGTCATTATTAGAAACCAAAAAAGAACAAAAAATGAAGGAAAGATATTTATACATTTTTAAAAATTTTTAATTTTTGATTATTTGAGCAATTTGATTTACTATTGGCTGTGCTTATTGCCCACTTACAATGCTTAAATAATTTAACATTTAATAATAAGTCTATAAAATAGTTTTCATGTTCGTCTATAGAACAAATTACATTTTTCATATTTTTTCTTTCAAAGAGTTCTTTCATGTTTAATTTAATTGTTATGCTGGACTTATCTACATCAAAAACTTTATGAAATTTCGCCAATGAAAGAAAACCTCTATTTTTACAGGGGCGGTATTTCATGCTACATTTTAACTTTTTCTAATAAGGATAGAAAAGTCGCTAAGTTTCCAAATGGAATCAAGGACGCATCACAGGGGGGGGGGCAATAATAATTCTATTTACGTTCCACGCAATTTTAAAGTTAAAATTATTACTAATTAAGGTACTGTGATATCATTAAGGGGCGGTATTTCAGTCTACATTTTAACTTTTTCTAATAAGGAAAGAAAAGTCACTAAGTTTCCAAATGGAATCAAGGACGCATTATGGGGGGGGGGGGGGGGCAATAATAATTCTATTTATGTTCCACGCAATTTTAAAGTTAAACATGAACAACAACTAAATTTTGCCAATGAAAAAAAAACCTCTATTTTTACAGACATACACCGGAATCATACAACAGCAGTCGGCTGCTAATGCAATTTTTTTCAATGTTTAAAAAGATAGCTTATTTGACTTGACTTGTATTCGAAACTCCCCCCCCTTGACATAGGGGGGTCTCATTAAGGTACTGTGATTTCTCAACTATAAAAGTGATAAAATTATTCTACTATTATTACTTTGTTGTTAAAAACATTTCGAACTTTTAGATATTCCAAATTTATTTCCCTTTTTCCATTTGACTTGAGGTATTTTTATATTCATATACAAGACGTTTACAGAAAATTCTTATTTTTATTGACTAGTGTTTCATGTAACGCTGATACGGCCCTGAAGTTTATGTGAATTAAAAATTAATTTAAAAAACAATAATTAAAGAACAAAATATCCAGTGTTGGGATTTTTAAAAGCCAAAAAAAAAGTTTTTTAAATGATACCTTTTCATTTTTATCCCTTAGAAGACAAAAATAAAAATAATTTTTTATATGTTCATTCCAAAATTCAAATCAATAAACAGAAACACAAAATGTTTGTAAAAACCCAACAGTTTTTACTACCCGAGTTAGGTAGGTAGTATGGGTAGTACCTGAGCCGCCTGGGGTTATTTTTGCCTGAGGGCTGGAAGCAAATACATGCAGCGCCTCTCTTACTTTTAACCATTGGCTTCCAAACTAATTTTCATTCGCTTCCAAATATAACTGAATAGGGACACCCATTTCTCCATAAGCGTGAGCTATCTGTAGTAAGTTATCTGTGCTATAACGATTTGTTCTTGAAACATATTAAAAGAAAAATTTTTGATCTAACCTTAAAAAACTAGTTTTTTGCCTCTACTGTAAAATTTATGTTTTGTCACATTGGAGGTTTTCGCAGCTCGGCGACGATATGCATTGCTATAAGGCTGGTGCGAGATTAAAATAATTAACCTTATCTCTATATTATGTTTCGTTTATAGTTTGTACGTTTTTATATCAACGTAATTTGATGCTATGACTTTTTAATTCCATTTATAGTGAAACAAACTATACATGGAACACAACATATTATTTCAAATGTCCCGGGCTCGACTTTCATGTAACTTTGTTTATTTCATTTTTAAAATTTTAAAGTGTATTTAATTTGATTGGCCTAAAAGAACCAACTTTGAAGTTGTGGGATATCAAAATTTGTATTGACGAAAAACTTATTGTTATTTTTTGCGTAGATCCTCTGCACAGTCCATATTACTACAACAACGACTATTCGTACCCAATGCTATGGCAACAAGGTCAATACATGCTAACACCAGATTCAGGTTTAAGTGATGGTGAAGCGTCACCTTACATGGACTACAATAGAAACCCTCAAAAAGTTGTCTACTATCAACCTGAGTCAACCGTGCCGCTACAAACGCCCCCTCCTCAATCACCAAAACCATACCCCCCACTTACCATTTCTGTCAATGAAAAAGTGGTCTGCGGTAGCCCGGTGATTCCCACTCCTCAGCTCAATTATTACCCCATTATGTATCCCTTAACGCCATCTAGTGCATCAATTTGTTACTCCCACACACCACCTTTGATTCCATCCGCGCGTCCTGAAAATGTGGTACCTCCTCCAACACCAGCAGTGCCTATGTACAATTCCTCTTTCGATCCCAACATGTATTTACCTTCACCTTCTTACATGAATCCACCCCCTTATGCAAGCACCCCGTACTTGAGCCCACCACCTTATGTAAACACCCCTACTTACGTCTATTCTCCTACCACACCAGTAACTTGGTATCCATCACATGTTAATTCTCAAGGATTCGTTTTTCCTCCACCAGTTAACAATTAAAAGTATTATTTTTTCTAGTCGATATATTGTTTGTGTTCCTCGTTTATGTTGATGTATTTTCATTCCGTTTTGTGTTATATGTAGAATTAAGATTAATTTAGTTATAAGTTAGAATTTGTACTGATTAATTTATTGAAAACTTTTTATATATTCTATAAATAGTATACATATATTGAGATTATGAGACTTGTAACAATGTGATTTTTATGTATTACAACCATGGCTACGTTATTAGCCACTTTGTTTAACTTCGTGTTCATTTTTATATGTTGTTTACCACTTTTGATAGAAAGAATTTTGTTAGGTTCGTTTGGAATTGATATTTTGTTCCTCAATTAATTGTTGAATTAATAAAAAAATAAAACGTTTTTTCGTCTATTTTATTTCTCACTCTCAATCCTGACTTATTTTGCTATTATATAAAGTGTGAAAAATTATAATAATTTCCAAAATTTACCATACAAAAATAGAAGTTTTTGTTGGTTTTCATATTATAAAATTATTATGTGTGTAAATCAATAAAATTGTTTTGTATTTTAATTTTACAAGCGGAATGTAATTTTGTACAGGACGATTCAAAATATAAATCTCTTAAAATTACATAAAAACTCTTAAATATTAACATTCTTTGTATTATTGCTCCCATTTAATTAATTATAAATAAATGCAAGATGATTGCTATTTAGGCCGATTAATAAGAGTTTGAAGAAAGTAAATGGAAAGCTGAAATGAATATTTTAAGGAAGTTTAATTTATGAAAATTAAGATTAAAATTCTGAAAAAAAAATTGTGTGACCGTTTAGGTTCTGTTATTCAATTTTACAAATCGCGATTTTAACATGGCAAGTTGAGTGAAATTTTTATTATTTAAGTGCTTCACTGAACTAAAAATACAGAACTCGATCTGGGTTAAAAACGGTTAAAGAACAGACTCGATTTTATTCCAGCTTTCTTTCATTTATTTCTCTTATTGTCTGGTCTACAATAACAAATAGTAAGTGCAGTTTTCGAATCATCCTGTACATAATTAGGTAATTAAAGCCACGCAACACCTAATAATACTTTTTAATGTGCGTTTAAGCGAGTGCGCTTTAAATGTTATGAATTTGGTCATTAATTTTAACTATGGCAGACAATGTTCGAGCACAATGACAAATTAGCATTAAGCGTTATTTGCATACATACATTTCTAAAATAGTAAAATTGACAACCATGGCAGTTTAAAACCGGGATTACTTCACCGGCGCAATTTCTTGATTTGAGGTAGCAGCGGGGGTCCCATTGTTTCTGTTACGTAAATTTTGTAACTGGATATTTTCAGGTGCTTCGTCATTTTGACACATGCACAGGTAGACGGTATCGAGAACCATCTAAAAAGAATTTATTTCAATTTGACCATCACAAATTTGAAACTTTTGAATTACCTCGTACAAAGATAAAATGGTGTGAGCCACGAAAAACGCAAAGATGCACACCAATAGAGTAGGTGCTGCATAAAATTTCAGTTCAGGATCTCGTCTAAAGAAAAAGAGACCTATGGTTCCCGTAACTGCTGTTACCAAGCACTTCCCAAGAAACAGGATAAAATCACCCACACTGTTTATAGTAGCCACTTGTAAGGCATGAGAGGTTAACACTTCAAAAGCCTAAACGAAATTATTGTTATTTACTGTTTTTCAAATAAATAAAAAAACGTTTGAGCTTACCGTGCCGGCTGAACTGCAAAAATTAGTGCCATCTATTGCGATCACAGTGTAAGCGTTATGATTCAAGTATCGTATACATTTTTCCAAGAAATAGAAACAACAAATGCAACATTTAAGGCCACACTTGGCACATTCACTTCCAGCGTCTTTATTTGCCGATAATCTAGACAAATTTTTTTTTCAGTTTTCGAACTTTTTCAACCTAAATTTTCTAACTCACTTTGCATGCAGGTACGTCATTATAAGGCGAGGAATTTTAAATATCGTAATAATGAGAGATCCAAGTGCCACTGAACCCAAATGGTACTTGAGTAACTTACAAATTGAATAAATCACGTGAGCATCACCTTGATAGCGATCCCTAAAAATGTTTTTACATCGCTATAGGAGATTCCCTTAAGAATAATGCATTCTTTTACCTGTAATACCAATGGGCCACTGCGCCTGCTATAACCATCTGTTGACAAGCCATAATAAATTCAGACGTCCAAATAAGACCGATGAAGTACACCCACCACATGTACTTCACCCAAGTAGGATCCACAAATTCCACTACTGTAAACTCTAAAATTAGGATTATTAAAAACTAAATTTTCTAAGCAATAGCAAGTGCCAATTTGTCTCTAAGAAGTTTGGTTCCGCTGTAGTCTCCTTGTTAAGTTTTGTTAACTAAAAATGGGATACTTTTTTTTAGAAAGGATGCTTTGTTCTGCAAAAAGCACAACACAACATGCAAGTATAGACATTAAACTTACTCAAGCTGTTCACACAACATATAGGTGCATTACAATAAAATAACAGTGGGGAAAGTTGAAAGACAGAATTATGGATTTAATTCTTCTAAAAAAATTTCAGAACAGTTGATTGTTATTTGATTATCATTCATGCATTCATATTGGGATCGGTTGTCTTGTATTGCCTTGTTAGTCGTCGCAAGATCAAATAAAAGAATGAGAGAATAAAACTTTAATTTCATTGGTTCTTGTAAGGAGTAACAAAGCAAAACAACAAATTTCTAAGAGAATGGCACTACAGTATATTATACAACTAGGGAGTTAAGTGCCTTACTATTTTGCGCACTTTTGTTGACGAATTTTGAAATAAAAAGAAATTTTTAATGCATTTTTCCAATTGCCTTTACCCCCTCTTTTCTCTCGCAGTTTGATTCCCCCTCTTTTATTTCCGGATTTGGTTTAAGAAAAGTGGTACTTAACTCCCTGAAAGCAGACCCGGACTGAGCAGCCAGGTGGGCTACCGCGTTTTTTACATTCGGCTAGTTCAAATATAATAAGTTAAATTAATGGTGGTGATTATAGTCCATATGGTTTTTTCATTTTGAATGCGTTTTTCAGGAAATAATTATGTCAATTTGAAATATTACAGCTACTACATGATTGCCTATTAAAACTCCGACTTGGAAACCATTAAAAGATGTAGTCACATTTATTGTAACTCCGATAAATATTTATTGATTACATGTTTTTTAATCACTTAGATAATAAATATATTTGTGGGAATCTCGTTAATCCGTTCATGCGCATCGGTGACTAGCAGCTAAGTTGAAACGTCCTAACTAACAAACTAGTTTTCGTGACAAAACCGACTTGATGTAAATCTTATTATAAAATAGAATATGGTTATATCAAATTTCTGTTAAAAATGAAATGCAAATTTTTCTACCGAAAATCAACTTTAGTTAGGACGTTTTAACTAAGCAAGGCAGTTTTTCCTTTTTATTTTTATATTTCATTGTAAATTTTTTTTTATGCTAGCTATTTAAGAATTCTTTAACGTAAGAATGAGGCATGCATAAAAACTACTTCATGCCGGGTTTCAACAAATATCGTTGGTGGATCGTATCGGCACTCATGCGCAGATACAATCTCATTTAGCGTAACTGGTATAATGTAAAGTTTCAATATTTCTTAACGAAAAATTAAGTTAAGGAAAATATAGCATGAACGCCTATAGGAAGTTACGTACACTGAACTTTTTTAAATTAAAATACAATAAAATTAAATTACGTTAAAATCTTGCATGAACCCACCATAAATTATCGGCCAGTACAGGGCCGCGAGAAAGGTTTTTTTTTGCCCTGGTCCCTTTTCGTTTTTATGAACAACTTAATTTTTTTGTTTGCGTTGTATCGTAAAAATTCAATCTCAAAATGGTAGTATCTATAAAAATCGGTTTTGAAATTAGGTACTACATTTTTTGAAAATTGTATTTTGCCTACATTGCCAATAATTAAATTTTTTTCTTTCATCAATCATAAAATGTAATCAAAACTGGAAATTAACAATTTGACAAAGTGAGTAAATGTTACAATCAAAATTATTACGGATGTGGGTTTTCCACTTAAAGCAATTTTTATTACAGGGTGGGAAGTCAGTATAAAATTAGAATTACGAAATGTAAAATTCGTAGCATACCAGATTTAAGATTTATTATGTTCTAAAATCTAAAACAAAGTTTATTTTCAAAAATGCAAAGTGCTTTTTAACTTAGCTCCCCCCGCCCCTTAAACTTGTTTTAATTATGCATTAACCGGTTTGTAATATTAGGAATAAGTCCCCCTCATCTCGTAATTTGTTAAGCATTAGATTTAAAATAGTGCCCCCCAAGTCAGTTTTCGTAACTGTTTGCAAAAAGATGTTTGTGAAGTGAACCACAAAAAGTGGAATTAAATTTTTTGAACCTTTTAAGGGCTAAAACAGTGCCTCTGAATAATAACTTAATAAACGCCATAGTTTTTTTTTCTACATAGCTAAATTTTTCCTGTCTGGTTTAAGCAAAATAAAACTTGCCAAGCAGTTTTACCCCCCCCCTTAATAATTTAATTCTGCATTACTTGTTTGTAATATTAGGAATACGTCTTCTCATAATTTGTTAACCATTAGATTTAAAATAGTGTCATGCCCCCCCCCCCTAAACAAATCCTGACGATTTATCTATTTAAAATTTTTATAATTTCTTCTCTTCCATGAACAAGTTTAGTTCTGACCAAAAATCTATTTGCTTCACATCTACAAAATTGGACTTTATTTCAAATCGTTCAAAAAGTGGAATTAAATTTTTTTTGAGGCCTAACAGTGCCTCTAAATAATAACTTAATAATTGCCATAGTTTTTTCCACATAACTAAATTTTTCCTATCTGGTTTCTAAGCAAAAGAAAACTTGCACAAGCATTTATTTTAAAATTTTCCAGTAATTTTTTATTTTTCTAACAAAATTTGTTCTAATTTTGTTTTCAATCATTTGATGATGCTACAATAATACCAAATCATCGATCGATACCGCATTTTATAGTTTCTTACTAATTTTTCAAGCCAATTTTTACCCCCCCTTCCCATTTTTCAAAATTCTTAATACATATATCATTCATTCTGGGTTTTATTGAATTTTGTGGATTTAGTCCAGGTTAAAATTTAATTATATCAAAATTAGTGTTTTTGATAATTACTTTTTACAATATAATTACTAATTGCATTTATTTTAGGTAATAATATAAAAAAATCTTGATAGCATTTTTATAATGACTTATTTAATTTTGTAATTAATTGAGAACATAGGTAGAACAACTTTTTTTTAAATAAATATTTTCTACTAAAATTGGAGTGCTACGAGTATTTTTCAAGATCATTTGTCAATTTCTTTCAAAATTAGTTTTTTGAGGCTCCCACGATAAACCACATCCATACAGAATAAAAAAAAAATCAATTATTTCGGATCACTAAGAAGGTCAGAAACACTGCGCCCGATTAGTCACCTATTTCTAAACATGAGCTACGCGTCGATCTGTATCTTTTAAAAATTTTAAATTTGGGGTGCTATTTTAAACAGGAATAAATATGATGTGAAAATATCAACTCAGTAGGATTAATAGTTTTTTCAAACATTATTCTTAAAAATCATATTGAAAAACGAGTTTCTACGCCCAAGTTTTTGATTGTTAAAATTAAAACTTTAAAATCCAAAATTTCCGCATTTCCAAATCCCTGCGCTTAAGGAAAAGGTATCTCTGCATAAATTTAGGCAAGAAGATGCCTTCTCCCAGATTTCTAATCTGACATTATTTGAAAAAAATGTCCCTAAGTTTTGTTTAAAATTCTTTCCACTCTAAATTGACCTAAAGTTCCGTTATAATAGTACACGTTAATTCGATTCCTTCCGCCCCGAAAAACTTGGACTTTGAATAACCTCTCTATATAACTTGTTATTATTAAATTAAAAATTAATCATATAATCAGCTTTAATTTACAATAAATTAAAAACAATGCATTTTATGTATTTGTTGACGTTAAAATTTTAATTTCATAATATTTCCAGGATTAAAATTTTGGTTCCAACTTTAAGACCTAAAATCGTTCATTCAATTCCAAAAAAAAAATAAAGAAAAATCTCAATTTTATAACACCGGGTTCTAAGTATTTAAATTTTCTTTTTACTCCCCTCTTCCTATGTTCCAACTGTTACCCTTGGCAAAATTAATTAATACAATTATTTAAAAAAACCTTGGCCTGAATCGGGTGATGCTTCTGTACCTCTCAACCTTCATGTTGTAATTTTCATACATCTGGCTGCACTTCTCAATCAAATTATAAAAAAAACAACTTAAAGCCAAGAAAAGCGTATGGTAATTTTGAAAACAAAAATTCTTTAGACCCACATTTTTGTGTTTCGATATAAACATGCATATAGTAAACTCTGTCCAAGTTTTCAACAGTTTAGTTGCATTACTAACAGAGACAGAGTCTACCGTATTTTACATTCGTAGTACAAAACAATCGATGAACAATTTTACAGTAACAGCTAACAGTCGTATGCTTTCATGCAAATGCGAGCTTATTGTTTCAAAATCGTACTTACTTTTAATATCCGACAGAAAAATCTTCCCAATTTTGCTGTAATTAGCTTGTACATCTGGTTGATCAGGCGGTATGTCAACACTTCTAGACGTGGTCATATTACTTGTACCTGGATAATAAGAAGTAGCCAAACATAACTGCAAACAAAATTAAGTACTCAACCCAAATTACATCTTTATGTAGCCAATCACTTACCACAACGATCACCCAAAATATGAAGAAAGCCAACAAGAAAATGAACGTAATCAGAGGTTGCAAAAATAAACCAGGAATGTGGAGTAATGATTTAGACGTTTCTTTAAATAAGTCGGCTAAGAAGTCGACTTGTTTACGCATCACAATAACCAAGAGCAAAATTATAACCTGGAACAAAATGGTTAAGTGTTTTGATAACTAAAAGGGTGGTTTCTTACTGTAACAATAGTGGCGATAATTGAGTACCATAGAAATGCGGTTTCATTTTTTAAGGTCTCTGACAAAATGATCAGACGACTGGGAGAGTGGTTTACATTGTGCTTTAAGTCGTAGTAGGTGTACCACAAGAAGGCAGTTCCGGCTATACTAGCAATGCTGACCAATATCATTATAATATAGGATACCAAATGGGCTAGCAAATGTAATATGCATACCACCAGGAGGGATATTACTGAAAAAAAATAGGAATAAAATTCGTTAACCAAAGGCAATAGTGGAACGAATATGAGCATCCCGTGACGGATGCAAAGAAGTAACTTTGGTATGAAAATGTTTGGTCTAAATCCAAACCCAAAAGGGTAGCTTTTTAGAACTTTTTTTTTAATTTCTAACTTCAAATGGTCATAGCATCAAAACTATCGAATTTTTAGTGTTAATTGGCGATTTACATTACCGTTGGTGGCGCCACCAGCAACAACAACATGGCTGTGTTTAGACGTATATTCCGAAATTTAAAATCATAATCTGGTGAAAATTTACAAATTTTTCAATATGGTGTTAAATTTATTGTAATATGTTTTGTTGATTAATTGATTTTGTTATGTTTTGAGTATGAAGAACGAATTTTTATTTTCATGTAATACGTCATTTACTAATTTTAAATTCTCCCGCATGGTGGCGTTTGCTTAATGTAAATTGCGAATAGTGTAGTGCTTTTATGAAGAGATATAAATTATCTACAAACTAGATTATAGCCCTTTATTGTCTAAACTCAACGACTTTTGAATTAAGAATTAAATTAAGTAAACAAATGTGAAAAAATTCGAATTTTATTTTACTTAATTTAATTCATAACTTGGAAGCCATTGATTTTAGACAATAAAGGGTTAGAATTTAGTTTGTAGATAATTTCATGCTCTTTAAAAAAGTACTGAGCCGTTATCATTAAATAATTGGTAGTTACGGTGCTATGGCCATTTGAAGGTCGACATTGAAAAAATTGTCTAAATTAAGTAAACAAATGCGAAAAAATTCGAATTTTTTTTTTTACTTAATTTAATTCATAACTTGGCAGCCATTGATTTTAGACAATAAAGGGTTAGAATTTAGTTTGTAGATAATTTCATGCTCTTCAAAAAAGTACTGAACCGTTATCATTAAATAATTGATAGTTACGGTGCTATGGCCATTTGAAGGTCGACATTAAAAAAATTGTCTAAATTAAGTAAACAAATGCGAAAAAATTCGAATTTTTTTTTTACTTAATTTAATTCATAACTTGGAAGCCATTAATTTTAGACAATAAAGGGTTAGAATTTAGTTTGTAGATAATTTCATGCTCCTCAAAAAAGTACTGAACCGTTATCATTAAATAATTGATAGTTATGGTGCTATGGCCATTTGAAGGTCGACATTAAAAAAATTGTCTAAATTTAGTAAACAAATGTGAAAAAATTCGAATTTTTTTTTACTTAATTTAATTCATAACTTGGAAGCGATTGATTTTAGACAATAAAGGGTTAGAATTTAGTTTGTAGATAATTTCATGCTCTTTAAAAAAGTACTGAACCGTTATCATTAAATAATTGATAGTTATGGTGCTATGGCCATTTGAAGGTCGACATTAAAAAAATTGTCTAAATTAAGTAAATATGTGAAAAAATTCGAATTTTTTTTTTTACTTAATTTAATTCATAACTTGGAAGCCATTGATTTTAGACAATAAAGGGTTAGAATTTAGTTTGTAGATAATTTCATGCTCTTTAAAAAAGTACTGAACCGTTATCATTAAATAATTGATAGTTATGGTGCTATGGCCATTTGAAGGTCGACATTAAAAAAATTGTCTAAATTTAGTAAACAAATGTGAAAAAATTCGAATTTTTTTTTACTTAATTTAATTCATAACTTGGAAGCGATTGATTTTAGACAATAAAGGGTTAGAATTTAGTTTGTAGATAATTTCATGCTCTTTAAAAAAGTACTGAACCGTTATCATTAAATAATTGATAGTTATGGTGCTATGGCCATTTGAAGGTCGACATTAAAAAAATTGTCTAAATTAAGTAAACAAATGCGAAAAAATTCGAATTTTTTTTTTACTTAATTTAATTCATAACTTGGAAGCCATTAATTTTAGACAATAAAGGGTTAGAATTTAGTTTGTAGATAATTTCATGCTCTTCAAAAAAGTACTGAACCGTTATCATTAAATAATTGATAGTTATGGTGCTATGGCCATTTGAAGGTCGACATTAAAAAAATTGTCTAAATTTAGTAAACAAATGTGAAAAAATTCGAAATTTTTTTTACTTAATTTAATTCATAACTTGGAAGCGATTGATTTTAGACAATAAAGGGTTAGAATTTAGTTTGTAGATAATTTCATGCTCTTTAAAAAAGTACTGAACCGTTATCATTAAATAATTGATAGTTATGGTGCTATGGCCATTTGAAGGTCGACATTAAAAAAATTGTCTAAATTAAGTAAACAAATGCGAAAAAATTCGAATTTTTTTTTTACTTAATTTAATTCATAACTTGGAAGCCATTAATTTTAGACAATAAAGGGTTAGAATTTAGTTTGTAGATAATTTCATGCTCTTCAAAAAAGTACTGAACCGTTATCATTAAATAATTGATAGTTATGGTGCTATGGCCATTTGAAGGTCGACATTAAAAAAATTGTCTAAATTTAGTAAACAAATGTGAAAAAATTCGAATTTTTTTTTACTTAATTTAATTCATAACTTGGAAGCGATTGATTTTAGACAATAAAGGGTTAGAATTTAGTTTGTAGATAATTTCATGCTCTTCAAAAAAGTACTGAACCGTTATCATTAAATAATTGATAGTTATGGTGCTATGGCCATTTGAAGGTCGACATTAAAAAAATTGTCTAAATTAAGTAAACAAATGCGAAAAAATTCGAATTTTTTTTTTACTTAATTTAATTCATAACTTGGAAGCCATTAATTTTAGACAATAAAGGGTTAGAATTTAGTTTGTAGATAATTTCATGCTCTTCAAAAAAGTACTGAACCGTTATCATTAAATAATTGATAGTTATGGTGCTATGGCCATTTGAAGGTCGACATTAAAAAAATTGTCTAAATTTAGTAAACAAATGTGAAAAAATTCGAATTTTTTTTTACTTAATTTAATTCATAACTTGGAAGCGATTGATTTTAGACAATAAAGGGTTAGAATTTAGTTTGTAGATAATTTCATGCTCTTTAAAAAAGTACTGAACCGTTATCATTAAATAATTGATAGTTATGGTGCTATGGCCATTTGAAGGTCGACATTAAAAAAATTGTCTAAATTAAGTAAACAAATGCGAAAAAATTCGAATTTTTTTTTTACTTAATTTAATTCATAACTTGGAAGCCATTAATTTTAGACAATAAAGGGTTAGAATTTAGTTTGTAGATAATTTCATGCTCTTCAAAAAAGTACTGAACCGTTATCATTAAATAATTGATAGTTATGGTGCTATGGCCATTTGAAGGTCGACATTAAAAAAATTGTCTAAATTTAGTAAACAAATGTGAAAAAATTCGAATTTTTTTTTACTTAATTTAATTCATAACTTGGAAGCGATTGATTTTAGACAATAAAGGGTTAGAATTTAGTTTGTAGATAATTTCATGCTCTTTAAAAAAGTACTGAACCGTTATCATTAAATAATTGATAGTTATGGTGCTATGGCCATTTGAAGGTCGACATTAAAAAAATTGTCTAAATTAAGTAAACAAATGCGAAAAAATTCGAATTTTTTTTTTACTTAATTTAATTCATAACTTGGAAGCCATTAATTTTAGACAATAAAGGGTTAGAATTTAGTTTGTAGATAATTTCATGCTCTTCAAAAAAGTACTGAACCGTTATCATTAAATAATTGATAGTTATGGTGCTATGGCCATTTGAAGGTCGACATTAAAAAAATTGTCTAAATTTAGTAAACAAATGTGAAAAAATTCGAATTTTTTTTTACTTAATTTAATTCATAACTTGGAAGCGATTGATTTTAGACAATAAAGGGTTAGAATTTAGTTTGTAGATAATTTCATGCTCTTCAAAAAAGTACTGAACCGTTATCATTAAATAATTGATAGTTATGGTGCTATGGCCATTTGAAGGTCGACATTAAAAAAATTGTCTAAATTAAGTAAACAAATGTGAAAAAATTCGAATTTTTTTTTACTTAATTTAATTCATAACTTGGAAGCCATTGATTTTAGACAATAAAGGGTTAGAATTTAGTTTGTAGATAATTTCATGCTCTTCAAAAAAGTACTGAACCGTTATCATTAAATAATTGATAGTTATGGTGCTATGGCCATTTGAAGGTCGACATTAAAAAAATTGTCTAAATTAAGTAAACAAATGTGAAAAAATTCGAATTTTTTTTTACTTAATTTAATTCATAACTTGGAAGCCATTGATTTTAGACAATAAAGGGTTAGAATTTAGTTTGTAGATAATTTCATGCTCTTCAAAAAAGTACTGAACCGTTATCATTAAATAATTGATAGTTATGGTGCTATGGCCATTTGAAGGTCGACATTAAAAAAATTGTCTAAATTAAGTAAACAAATGTGAAAAAATTCGAATTTTTTTTTACTTAATTTAATTCATAACTTGGAAGCCATTGATTTTAGACAATAAAGGGTTAGAATTTAGTTTGTAGATAATTTCATGCTCTTCAAAAAAGTACTGAACCGTTATCATTAAATAATTGATAGTTATGGTGCTATGGCCATTTGAAGGTCGACATTAAAAAAATTGTCTAAATTAAGTAAACAAATGTGAAAAAATTCGAATTTTTTTTTACTTAATTTAATTCATAACTTGGAAGCCATTGATTTTAGACAATAAAGGGTTAGAATTTAGTTTGTAGATAATTTCATGCTCTTCAAAAAAGTACTGAACCGTTATCATTAAATAATTGATAGTTATGGTGCTATGGCCATTTGAAGGTCGACATTAAAAAAATTGTCTAAATTAAGTAAACAAATGTGAAAAAATTCGAATTTTTTTTTACTTAATTTAATTCATAACTTGGAAGCCATTGATTTTAGACAATAAAGGGTTAGAATTTAGTTTGTAGATAATTTCATGCTCTTCAAAAAAGTACTGAACCGTTATCATTAAATAATTGATAGTTATGGTGCTATGGCCATTTGAAGGTCGACATTAAAAAAATTGTCTAAATTAAGTAAACAAATGTGAAAAAATTCGAATTTTTTTTTACTTAATTTAATTCATAACTTGGAAGCCATTGATTTTAGACAATAAAGGGTTAGAATTTAGTTTGTAGATAATTTCATGCTCTTCAAAAAAGTACTGAACCGTTATCATTAAATAATTGATAGTTATGGTGCTATGGCCATTTGAAGGTCGACATTAAAAAAATTGTCTAAATTAAGTAAACAAATGTGAAAAAATTCGAATTTTTTTTTACTTAATTTAATTCATAACTTGGAAGCCATTGATTTTAGACAATAAAGGGTTAGAATTTAGTTTGTAGATAATTTCATGCTCTTCAAAAAAGTACTGAACCGTTATCATTAAATAATTGATAGTTATGGTGCTATGGCCATTTGAAGGTCGACATTAAAAAAATTGTCTAAATTAAGTAAACAAATGTGAAAAAATTCGAATTTTTTTTTACTTAATTTAATTCATAACTTGGAAGCGATTGATTTTAGACAATAAAGGGTTAGAATTTAGTTTGTAGATAATTTCATGCTCTTCAAAAAAGTACTGAACCGTTATCATTAAATAATTGATAGTTATGGTGCTATGGCCATTTGAAGGTCGACATTAAAAAAATTGTCTAAATTAAGTAAACAAATGTGAAAAAATTCGAATTTTTTTTTACTTAATTTAATTCATAACTTGGAAGCCATTGATTTTAGACAATAAAGGGTTAGAATTTAGTTTGTAGATAATTTCATGCTCTTCAAAAAAGTACTGAACCGTTATCATTAAATAATTGATAGTTATGGTGCTATGGCCATTTGAAGGTCGACATTAAAAAAATTGTCTAAATTAAGTAAACAAATGTGAAAAAATTCGAATTTTTTTTTACTTAATTTAATTCATAACTTGGAAGCCATTGATTTTAGACAATAAAGGGTTAGAATTTAGTTTGTAGATAATTTCATGCTCTTCAAAAAAGTACTGAACCGTTATCATTAAATAATTGATAGTTATGGTGCTATGGCCATTTGAAGGTCGACATTAAAAAAATTGTCTAAATTAAGTAAACAAATGTGAAAAAATTCGAATTTTTTTTTACTTAATTTAATTCATAACTTGGAAGCCATTGATTTTAGACAATAAAGGGTTAGAATTTAGTTTGTAGATAATTTCATGCTCTTCAAAAAAGTACTGAACCGTTATCATTAAATAATTGATAGTTATGGTGCTGTGGCCATTTGAAGGTCGACATTAAAAAAATTGTCTAAATTAAGTAAACAAATGTGAAAAAATTCGAATTTTTTTTTACTTAATTTAATTCATAACTTGGAAGCCATTGATTTTAGACAATAAAGGGTTAGAATTTAGTTTGTAGATAATTTCATGCTCTTCAAAAAAGTACTGAACCGTTATCATTAAATAATTGATAGTTATGGTGCTATGGCCATTTGAAGGTCGACATTAAAAAAATTGTCTAAATTAAGTAAACAAATGTGAAAAAATTCGAATTTTTTTTTACTTAATTTAATTCATAACTTGGAAGCCATTGATTTTAGACAATAAAGGGTTAGAATTTAGTTTGTAGATAATTTCATGCTCTTCAAAAAAGTACTGAACCGTTATCATTAAATAATTGATAGTTATGGTGCTATGGCCATTTGAAGGTCGACATTAAAAAAATTGTCTAAATTAAGTAAACAAATGTGAAAAAATTCGAATTTTTTTTTACTTAATTTAATTCATAACTTGGAAGCCATTGATTTTAGACAATAAAGGGTTAGAATTTAGTTTGTAGATAATTTCATGCTCTTCAAAAAAGTACTGAACCGTTATCATTAAATAATTGATAGTTATGGTGTTATGGCCATTTGAAGGTCGACATTAAAAAAATTGTCTCAAAGAGTGCTACCCTCAAGTTGTAGAATTTATAGGACAGTCAAATTAGAATTTTAAATGGAATTAAATCAAACATGAGCCATTTGAAAATTTATTTATTCCTAAAGAAGACTTTTACACCCATATCCCCTCCACTAGAGCCGTATATAAGTATAGGGTCATTCCATATCAAATCAATGTATTTTCATGTTCCTTTTTGATTTTGCCCTAAATTGGTCTACTTCTAAGTTATGCCAAATAAACGCCACTCTAAAATTTGGTATGCAAGTAGCCAAAATCATAATAAAGATAATTTTTTTTTGACATATTTTGGAGGGCTGTATAATGTAAACAAGCCATTTTAGAGCCAAACAAAAAAAAATACGAGTCCATTTATTTGGCATAACTTAAAAGTATACCAAATTTGAGCAAAATCGAAGAGGGACATGAAAATAATTGCAAAAAAATTGGTTGATTTAATAGTATTAATAAAAGGAGGATTTAACCCTCTTCCATGTATTTATTTTTTATTTAACCCCCCTCCTTCCCCTACAAGGAATTTTTGTTTACTTACCTAAAGAACCAAATGTGAGGGAAAGAATTACATGCCAAGTCTTGTACAAGTCGCCCAAAATTTGCTCCAGAGTGTCCCAATTGTTTAACAAATCGGACAGATTGACCAACATGCCTTTAGTTAGTTCATGCACCACTTTCGGAATGCACCGGTTCAAAAGCGGTTCACTGAAAATAAATTTGCTTAACTTGATTCCAACATGAAAATGTTTTTTCACCTTTCGTATATAGGCAAGCTCGGACACGGCCCATGTGGATTGGACAAGAAAGTACCATTGATTGAAGAATTTTTTAAATCTTGGTAGTTAAAATCGTACTGACACAATCCGTAACCGTTTGAGGTGTAATAATTGTAAATATCGGTTACCGTTGTAACTGTGCTTTGAGGACATTTCTTTACACAAACTTGTAAAGAATTTTTAAGTTCCTTGACGTCATAAAATAATAAATATGGTTTATCCAATAAATTCATTCCTGATAATTTTAACGATCCAATTGGTTTATTTTTAGTACCACAAGTGTTTCCGAAAGAGTCGTATCCATTTACCAAACGAATCGGATCACCATAAACAAACGAAAATGCAGCAATGAATATCTGAAATTATCCGTAATATTTTAATACGATGTTTTTCCTTGCTTTTTATAAAACTTTACCATCAAAATCCAAAAGGCTATGAAAAGGGCCAACCAAAACACGTCGGTGCATCCTCGCACTTGGTTCTTTTCGGCACTTTTTCCACGAGTATCTGATGCACAACAACCCATTTCTTAGAATTTATAATTTTAATTCGTTTTTATACTGTTTTATTTAAATTATTTACATTATACAGTCGACCTCATTTGGAAATGTAAACAAAAAACAAAGAAGATGTAACGCTAAGGTATTTAAGACAAGGAAGTCGTAGAAAAAGAAAGAAATTAGTAGGCGTTGCTCTACAAGGCCGAAAAGTAAACAAAGATGTTGACGAATAGATTTCAAATCATGTTAAACAATTTTAGAACAATAACTTCAAGGAAATTTGTAACATAATTTCCGCAAAAGGTTCGTTTTCCATTTAAATTTGCTCGATTCTCCCCGAATCATCCTATACATTTATAGGAGCGTTCAACAATTGAAATTAACGGTGGGGGCGCTGCAAATGTAACAAATATGGCAGTTTAAATCGGTTTACGTAATGAAAATAATTTCACACGTTATGAAAATTTTTAAGTCTTCAAATTTGTATTTCTCTTCCAATACATGACCCCCCCCCCCCGGTTTGCAGACAGTTTAAGTTTTTTCTTAAACATTGTTTTTAAAATGGACCGGCGAACTTTAATTTTGTTCTGAAATTTAATGCAGATTTTATATTTATTGGGTCTTCCTCGCCCCTAACTGCAAATGATCAACAGTTGAAATTTTTCAAAATTGTGTAAAATGGAAGATTATTTTAAACAAAAGCTGCTATACTGGGTTGGTTCATTTTATAACTTTTATTTGTATTCTTTAGTCCTTAATACAGAAGAATACGCAATACTCTTTGAATCTATTGGCTGTGATTCTTACCGAACTTTACCCCGAAGAAAGAGAAGAACTTATACGGTCCTGGGCACGAGTTAAACTGCATCCCTTGTTCTTCGCGAAAATAAGAAGCCGATCAACTAAAGTATGGCCAGAACAGTACTTAAGAGATTATCCTGGCATAAAATGGAATGGTTGGGATTCCACGTTAAATTGTAGGTCTCATCATGTGACCTATGGTCCAGTTTGACCAGAGCCGTAGCAAGGGTGAGGTGTTTGCCTCAGGCGCCATCGCAATGGGGGCGTTAAACCTTGACAAAACCTAATATATAATAGTTTAAAATTTTCAAAAAGATAAGAATTTAACTGAATTCGAAAATTCGAAAAGGCCATACCGGCCTTTTCCACGAGTGGGGATTTTAATCCTCTACAGTAGTATTTCGTCTATAACTTGCTTACTTTCATTTTTAGTAAAAATTATCATCAAATCATAATTGAAGAGTACAAAATTCTCTATAAAACCCTCTATAACCTTTTACTATTATAAAACTATAAATCCAGAGAAAACAATTGAAAAAGGTTGTGAATAATTCTTAATCTGAATAAAACTTTCGTACTATTTAAACTTCACCATCGATGGTGAACAAAACGAAACAAGGTTTCGCAAGGTGTTTCCCTACTTTGCAAGGAATTTTCTCCTCTTCAATTTTGGTCCAATGATAAGACAGGGGATTTTAGGAAAGCTGATTCCATCTCCCGCGTTGTTCTTCATTTCTCTTTAACTGATTGGGTAACCGCTAAAAATATTGTCACGTTTATTTCGTGACGGTATCTTTTATGCATTTTGGATTAAAACGGGTTCGAAACTTTAACACTATTTATTTAAACATTTAGTAACGAATATTTACATATACCTTAAATCTAATACTTAAAATTAATTCTTACATTATAAATTGGGGCTTATCAGAGCCATGGCAGTATCGCTCGGTGGCCCTCGATGTTCACCTTCTAACCCACCGTAACTACTTCCTAACTGAACCTCACACTTTCAACTCCCATTCCTCACTGTCTGACCTCCGTTCAATTACCCCTCAAGAAAACTTGGAAACTTTTCCATCAACCTATTTTTCACTATGTAATCATTTCCGGTGTATTGCCTTTTATTCGTAATGTCAATTTTGCTATAATTGCTTAGGCAAGTCGCGTATTGATATTTTTATTTTATTTTTATTGTATTATAAATGTGACAATATCATGTTATGATCGCGACAGTTATTCAAATACATTATTTAAATTGAAAAGAAAAATTCCTACCGATAAAAATAATCTCCACATTCAGGGAGGGGGAGTATTGCGTTACGTTACCATGGAAACGGTGATTCTGGCATACTATGCGTATTTTATATAAGATCTTCAAAAGTTCCCAATTATAATCGATATTACATGACCGGGGGGTCTGGGGGGTATGGAATACCCCCCAGGTACACTTGCCATTATTCAGAACCATCAAAATTTATTATTTTTCGTTAAATCTTTTGCAATTTTCGTTTGTAATCCGGGGCGGGGGGGGGGGAGCAGGTGATATTTTTCATAACTATCCCAGTACCGTTTATCTTAATACCGATGGACGTAAAAGTAAAAGTTTTTTTTCGCAATAAATTAAGTATACCTGGGGGGTATGGAATACCCCCCAGACCCCCCGGTCCTAAATGGTTTCCAGATAAGCATCCATTTGTTTTTATTACTCTAAATCAGCGCCGCGCCGTAGCAAGTGTAATCGCAATGGGGGCGCTAAACCATGGAAAAGGCGATTCTGACATACTATATGCGTAATTTATATAAGATCTTCAAAAGTACCCAATGATAATCGATATTACATGACCGGGAGGTCTGGGGGGTATGGAATACCCCCCAGGTACACTTGCCATTATTCAGAACCATCAAAATTTATTATTTTTCGTTGAATCTTTTGCAATTTTCGTTTGTAATCCGGGGCGGGGGGGGGAGCAGGTGATATTTTTCATAACTATCCCAGTACCGTTTATCTTAATACCGATGGACGTAAAAGTAAAAGTTTTTTTTCGCAATAAATTAAGTATACCTGGGGGGTATGGAATACCCCCCAGACCCCCCGGTCCTAAATGGTTTCCAGATAAGCATCCATTTGTTTTTATTACTCTAAATCAGCGCCGCGCCGTAGCAAGTGTAATCGCAATGGGGGCGCTAAACTATGGAAAAGGCGATTCTGACATACTATATGCGTAATTTATATAAGATCTTCAAAAGCACCCAATGATAATCGATATTACATGACCGGGGGGTCTGGGGGGTATGGAATACCCCCCAGGTACACTTGCCATTATTCAGAACCATCAAAATTTATTATTTTTCGTTGAATCTTTTGCAATTTTCGTTTGTAATCCGGGGCGGGGGGGGGGGGGGGAGCAGGTGATATTTTTCATAACTATCCCAGTACCGTTTTTCTTAATACCGAGGGACGTAAAAGTAAAAGTTTTTCTTTCGCAATAAATTAAGTATACCTGGGGGTATTCTATACCCCCCAGACCCCCGGTCCTAAATTGTAACAATCCAATTGTTACTGTGTTTCGCCCAGCGAAACAATTTATTTTCCAATTCTCATTTCTATTACCAGCGTAGGTCGATCTAATTTTAACACCTTGAAGACGACCGAATTTAACTGAGAATTCGTATATTTCTATGCCTGTGGGTTTGACAACCAAAACGACGATCGGGATTTTTCAAAATTAAAATCAGAGAGGTCGTTAAGACAGTTTTTGAAAAGATAAAAAGGTCGATAAAATTTTGTAGTTGGAGCAAGACGTGAAAATTTTTGCTCTGCATGGTTTTTGCAATTTTACAAGTATTTTTTGAAATGGTAAAATTTGGTTTTAAGTGTGGAAGCATAAAAGTGCATCTGTTTTTGACGCTTCCGGACCGATATCATTCTACCACATCGGGAAAATCCTGACCACATTTGCTACTACGACGACCTAGCCAGATGACCACAGGTATGTCGTATCATTTTTGCGATTTATAATTTTTGCTTTAATGTTTTATTGTTTTTTGCTTTTTGCTTATGCCTTATTATTTTTTATTTGTGCAATATCTTGGGTTGCTTTGCCACGCACTTTTGCTGTGAACGTTTTTTTTTGGCCGAAGTAATCGTCTGTTAGTTGATAAGCACTTTTGTTCGACGTGATTACAGGCTGATTAAACTTTTGCGTTCGCAAGGCGTCGATAATATAAATGCGATATGTTCAAACCTTTATATTTTAAAATTATTAATCAATTTTGAATTTTAAATTAATAATTATTTGTTTGAATTTGAACATAGCATTATTTTCGATAATTAGTATCGAACGGCGCTGGTGGAATGCAATAGGCATTGGGAGTACAAACGGAACGTCATACGTTCAAACCCTGAATATGAGATTTTTACACCTGACATTTTTTTATGTGTTTATTTTTATTTATGAGTTTATTTGAAAATAAGTAGCGTCATAAACCAACGTACGGGATGTTTGATTTTTGTCGTCGACGCTATCGCTTGTTCGGCCCTGGAGTTCGATAGTGGTTCCGCTTGGCGGGATTTGTATTACCACTTGAACTTCCGGCTGATTGTTTTTAGGGAGTAGTTTTCGGCGATAGCATCCAGGCCTCCGTACGGGTTTTGGTTTGCAAACACTGTTAATTTACACCACGTTAAGGCAACGACAATCTGATTGCCGAATTTATGTTTATTTTAATAAATTGTGCTAATTATTGTTTTTTTTATTGTTTTAATATATTGGTTTTCATTGTCTTGCACTTTTATTTGAATGTTTGACCGAGATGAATGATACGCCGAAAGTTTCGCATTTCTGCTCGATGAGATATTGTATCTTATCCCACATTCGAATATGTGAATTTCAATGCCAATGATAAGCTTTACTTTTTAATAATTATTTTGTTTAATTATATTACATGATTATGCTAAATTGAGTTTTATTTGTGCATTTGAATTTTACTAGATAACATCAACCGGCGTTGGTCAACTGCAATGACTTTGAAACTTATAAGCGTTTAACACGGGGGGTTGGTTGGAGTAATTGTTTGTATCCTATTTGGTTTAACAACACCTCAAATCATACATTATTTATGGGGGGTTGGTCGGGTAATGTTTGTCTGCTTATTGGTCCAATAACATCATGGATCAGGTAAATCTGCTAAGGTTCACTCACCTACTGGTTACCTAACACCATAAACCAGATTACCATTTTATTTTTTTATAACTACGTACCACTACATCCAGGTATTAGTTATTCCACCTTTACAACGGGCAGAGGCTCTGCTTTAGCCTTGGTAGCAATCTTTGTTGGTTAAATTGTTTAACTAAATTTTTGGAATTTGTTCTTTTTTTGTAAGAAGCATTCCGCTTAGCTACCACGAGCTGTAGCAGAGTCCATTTCGCTACTGTGTGCGCTCAAATATTTTTCGTTTATTTATCATTTCCCTTTTTAGTGTTGATTTAATGGACTAAGAGATTTCTGAAATCTGTTACTTCTTCGCTTGGCGCCCGGGCACAGATATTTCTGCAAAGCAGATCAATTATTTTTATACGAACCCACGAGCGCTTTCGAGCGACCCAGCGAGCTCCGACACTGGGTAATTCCTATGAGCTAGCTGCCTTGTACCTTCCAACTACAGGCATGACAAGTGGCGGATGAAGCGGGAAAAGCGACAGGTGAAGTCGAAAGCTTATGCTTTTTATAACCATTTGCCGGGTTATGGCTTTTCTACGTTACAAAATGATTTCCTGATAAGCATCCATTTGTTTTTATTACTCTAAATCAGCGCTGCACCGTAGCAAGGGTGATCGCAATGGGGGCGCTAAACCATGGAAAAGGCCCCAGGTAGCAGAGACACGTGATTATGACGTCAAAAACTGGTGATTTCCCGTTATAAGACGTGATCTGGCCAAAAATCGACGACATAATGACGTCCAGTATTTGACGTTAAAAAGACGTGGTACAGATAACGTCATTATGTCGTCTCTTTTAGGTGATGAAGAATGTAACATGTTTAAAAAATCAAACATTTTATGTTACAAAACATAAAACCAGAATAATTTTTTCGTTCTAAATACAAACTAATTGTTGAATTAATTCGAGACGGATGACAGAAAATCACACCTGGGCATTCGAAAAAACATCATAACATCTTACACGTGAGAAATCCGTACGAGGATAGGTCAACGAGCACGCTAAGGTAGTTATCCTCTGTTATTTTCCTAATCCTCAACTATTAAAACTGATTTAATTTAGTAACAGTTAAATAATATTATTGCTGATATTTATGTACAAATATTTTTTGTAATTTTTACATTTTTGACATATTTTACGTTAAATTGGTATTTTCTAACCTCCAAATATTTTGTTTACCACGTGATTCCGAAATCACATTACTTACTTACAACAAGTCAAGCAGGCAAGTCGATTCACAAGCTTTCGGGTTGTCTGCACCAAGTGAATATTAATACAAATAAATTAAAGTGCTACAAAGTCAATTATTAGTTTTTATTATTTCGTTCACGAAAACCAGTGCCTTTTTGATCAAGTCAGAAAGGCGTCCTCAACAACGCGGCCTTACAGTCGCTTTGGAGGACAGCAAAAACAACAAGCTTCAACCAGCGAAGATACATTTTATCCATATTGGCACATATATAATAAGTATATTATGTAGCCATTGTTTTTTACATTATATAATATGTAACTGAAAAATGCAGTTTCATTTTAACGAAAACCTGGGTGTACCTAATAACCTAAAAATGTGGGGTGGCGATATTAAAATATCACCAGAAAAAGACGTCAAATTTAGGTCGATTAAAAGACGTGAAATTGACGTCTAAAATGTGACATCATCAGTCCGAGACATTAGGAGGTCATTTTCACGTCACTTTCACGTCATTTCACTCGTCTTTTCTCGTCACTTCGTGACCAGTTTTTGACGTCATAATCACGTGTCTCTGCTACCTGGGGCGATTCTGAAATACTATGAGTATTTTATATATGATCTTCAGAAGTTCCCAACGATTAAAATCGATATCACATGACCGGTGGGTCTGGGGGGTATGAAATAGCCAGAACCATTAAAATTTCTTGCAAATTTCGTTTGTAAACCGGGTGGGGGAGGCAGCGATATTTTTCATAACTATCCCAGTACCGTAATTCTTAATACCGAGGGACGTAAAAATGAAATTTTTCTTTCGCAATAAAGTAAGTGTACCTGGGGGTATTTCATACCCCCCAGACCTCCCGGTCCCGACAGCTTAAATGAGTTCCTGGGTTACGGACCCCTAAGGGTGTCCGCTCCAAATAAATTGAAACTTTCCTATTGCAAAGAGGAAGGTTTATATAGTTTATTGATATAATTTAAACCTGCGAAGGTATTATAAAAATTTTGAGTAAATCGAATTTTAAGTTTGCTAATTTAACGAGATTCTGTGGCGCGTCGCTCATTCTGTGGTCGGTCCGTGCGTAATGAATGACCCTAACACTTAGAGTATTCCGCACCGGCAGATGCAGCTCGACTCTCGTACATGTAACATCGATTATTTTTTATTTTTTCGCAATTTTTTAGGGGTGAAACGTAATAGTTTACTGCCCCATACCGCAACTATACTTTTTAATGCTATTTCGAGGTTCTCTCACATCCTGGTTTCATTTATCCCGGTTTTCTTGATTGGTGGCGCTTCTCGTATGTTTAGCCTAGTAACCAGAGTCAAAACCGCCCTGGAGGGGTGCAAAGCTGAGCGAAGCGGAGCGGCGCCCCGTAAGGGTAGGTTTTGACGATGGATAACCCTCCTTATCGAATGCACACCCCAAAATTAGAAGGAAGAAAAATTTTAATTTTTTCACTTTTTCGGTAATACACGGGTTATTTTCCATTTTTTTGATTATATTTATTACTAACTAGCTGGCACGGGCGGCTTTCGCCGCCCTTAGCCATCTAGACCCAGAATAGATCCGAGAAGGCCATAGTTGTTCGGCCTTCGGCCTCACAGGGGGAGGACCATAATAGATCCGCGAAGGCCAAAGTTGTTCGGCCTTCGGCCTCACAGGGCGTACCATAATAGATCTGTGAAGGCCATAGTTGTTCGGCCGTCGGCCTCACAGAGCGGACCATAATAGATCCGTGAAGGCCATAGTTGTTCGGCCCTGGGCCTCACAGGGCGGAGCATAATAGATCCGTGAAGGCCATAGTTGTTCGGCCTTCGGCCTCACAGCGCGACCATAATAGATCAATGAAGGCCATAGTTGTTCGGCCTTCGGCCTCACAGGGCGGACCATAATAGATCCGCGAAGGCCATAGTTGTTCGGCATTCGGCCTCACAGGGCGGACCATAATAGATCCGCGAAGGCCATAGTTGTTCGGCCTTTGGCCTCACAGGGCGGACCATAATAGATCCGTGAAGGCCATAGTTGTTCGGCCTCACAGGGCGGACCATAATAGATCCGTGAAGGCCATAGTTGTTCGGCCTCACAGGGCGGACCATAATAGATCCGTGAAGGCCATAGTTGTTCACTATTATTTTCAAGTTTCGAAAGATTGCTGCAGATTTTCAAAAAAACGCAATTTAAAATTCTTCGTTTTTGGGAAGTCGGAAGAGATGGTTTTTGCTCTCTCTCCGTAACCCCCGAACCCCCATCTCAAATATTTCGCCGTCAACGGATTTTGTAATTATTTGTATTATTTTGAGCGTTGAAATTACTAAATTCTAATATATTAATTTGTTAGTGGTTTTCATTTTTCGAATTAAAGCCGCCATCCCGCCATCTGTTGACAGTGTTTTGAATCACTGACAGTATGTCAGAATATTTCGATTTTTGACAAATTAAATTTTTTGTTTGCAAGACTTGTGATTTGATTTATCGAAAAAAGCGAATAACATTTTTCCCCGCTCGAATTTTTTCTCCATTTATGCACGAATAGTTGCGCCTGGATCTACAAAATAACTGTGCAAAATTTGGTTGAGATCGGTCCAAGGGTATACCCTATACTATACTATAATATTGGCAAACATGTGCTTTGTTCACCATCTAGCGAAAGCTTAGTATAGGGTGATTCACCGTAGTATAGGGTGAATCAATAAAAAATCGAAAAACGCGAATAACTTTGCTCCCCGCGCAAATTTTTTTTCCATTTATGCACGAATAGTTGCGCCTGGACCTACAGAATAACTGTGCAAAATTTGGTTGAGATCGGTCCAAAGGTCTAGGAACGTTGTAACAAACCGCCCGTTCATTTTATTCATAATTACTATACAAATATTAAGTTTGTATAACCTACTTCCGACATCGGTAATTTATATGTTTAAACTAACTGAGGTAAAAATTTAAATACCGCACTTATTGTAAAAGAAAAATATAAATCTTAGGTAAATAATTTTAAACACCCAGTACATTGATTTAACTAAGAAACGTTTTGCTATAATTAAAAATATCAGGGGTAGGCAGGATCCCATGTCGGACCACACGGTTTGTAATGACCACCTGCTGAAACAAGCCACCCGACCTCCCGGGTTATTAGTTAAATCAATGCAAACGGTGGGAACGAAGTCATTTCTAAGAAAAATCCACACGTGAAAGGAAATGAGAGATTATCAAGAATATACCGCCAAAAGATTCGTTTTAAGAAATATTCAAATTCTTCATAAGGCGTGATTCCAACTTAATGCCTCATTTGCTTTAACGAGGGTAGGAATTATATTTTAAATTAAGAAATACAAAATCTGTGGGAAAACTACACTATTCACAGGCGAATCAGTCACACACGTGCAGGGAAATAAGTTTTGAGATATTCAATTAATAAGACAACCCTCTTCTAAAGTTAAGGGAAAAAGCACACACGCAATTGGTCAAAGAAGTCAAATCGAAGGCGTAATATTAATATTCAGAAACGGGGACAAGTTGATAAAATACCCCGAGAGCGAATCGGAGAGGCAGTCAGATTGTGTAGTAACACGTTTCGCGCTTTGATTATTTCATTCAGTAACCCAAAACGGGTGAATTTAATTCAAGAGTTAATCCGAACTCTACCCAAATCGGAATTCACATATTCAAGTGTAAAATTTTTTAAGTCAAGTGAACGAGTCATTTAGTCATATTTTTTTATTTCATTGAAACTTCGGTAATTCGAGAAACGCGAATAAATAACTTCATTTGAAGTGTTAAAGACCAATATTTTAAAAATCATTGTGCTTGTCATTAAATCTAAATCATTAAACGAAACGATTGGGTTAAACGAACATATAGAAGGATTTTGTCATCTCAAAACTTACCACCCCGGACTTAAGGGTTCTTGAAAGAAATAGGTATTTATGCAAATCGTAAATCTAACCATTGTAATATTTTTGTATTGTGGGTGTGGATTTCTTATATTAACCATATAAGTTTAAAATTATTATCTTGTAGATGTTTTTTAATATCTCTGAGGAAAATGTGTCCTTTGTAAATTGTTGTACAATATTAACTCTGTTCAATATACGAAATTATAACAATTTAAATCTTTAATTGGTCGTTACTCCAACGATCGACTCTAATTAGTAAAGTGTAGTTATTTCTCTGGGTTTTCCTGCGACTCCCAAAACAATAGAAGAGTCACGTTACCTAAACATCAGACAACAACGTCCACTTTAAGAGGTTTCTTAATCTACCTCAGTAATTAACCGCACCAAGGAGGTTATTACGAGATCACAAAGATTAAGTGGTGGCAGCTCTATCATTCGTAATCGAAACCTACAAACCACCCCCCTTTGAAGAACAAAACGGGGTTCCAAAGTTGTTACATGGTGGTTAAGAGGTGGGATTAAATTACAATAACGCTACCCAGAGTTGTTACAACGTATAGCGAACAAACAAACAAACAGACAAGCTGTTTTATATATATAGATATCCACTAATCACACCCCCATCTATCCGAATTTAAAAGAAAAATTGAAATCGGAGCGAAAAATTTTACGCATTTTCAAGGGACCACGGGCGAACGATGCACTTCGACCGGGGTCCAGAGGCGTACCTACGGGGGACGCGGGGGGGGCGGTCCGCCCCGGGCCCCTTTACTAAGGGGGCCTCCAAAAGGAGGCTATTACCAGAACTTCTTGTTTATTTTGTCTTTACTTTTGACTTTACATATGTCATATGTTGAAAACAATGGTTATTATATTGTTATTATAATTGATGACCTCGGACTGCACGAGTTTGTTCCCTTATTCTATCTATTATTTCTCTGCACAGGGCAATAGCTTATGGAAGACGGTTAGATTAAGGCAAAAAAAAGGCTAGCCACATTAAAAAGTGATAAATGACCTTTTTTGAGGGTGGGGGGGGCTACAAAATAAATCCGCCCCGGGCCCCAAGTGGTCTAGGTACGCCACTGCCGGGGTCTACCGCATACTCGATGCTACTTTCCCGTACTTTTCAAATTGATTTTTCTCGAAATTTTGATAATACATTCGCAAGTGAAATTTTTACAGTATACTTTATAAACCTTCCTCTTTGCTATAGGAAATTTTCAATTTATTTGGAGTGGACACCCTTATGGGTCCGTCCCCGAGTTCCTGATAAGCATCCATTTGTTTTCATTACTCTAAGCCGACACCGTAGCAAGGGTGATAGCAATGGGGACGCTAAACCTCGACAAAACCCAATAAATAATAGCTTAAAATTTTCAAAATGATAAGAATCTTTTGAGAGGGGGTGCGCATATTTTCAAATTTGCCTCAGGCGCCAGAAGAGCTTGCTACGGCGCTGAGTTAGACCGTTAGACTTACATTGTCTGTGTCACAAGTTCCAAATTTATCAACGCCAGCATTCCAAGTAAAAACTAGTCCGTTAAAGGTGGTTTTTAGTCATGTACCGAACCAAATTTTGACTTATTAGTGATTGAGCAAGCGTTACGGATCTCAACGTTTATTAAATTTGAAATTTCGAGCTTCGACTATTCAAGTAAGAAAAATCGAATTTCCGAGTTATTTCTTTTCAAAAGTACCTACCCAAAATCCCGTTTATTGGACAAGAATCGTGCAATATTCGAAAAGGAGCGATCGCTATACGAACGTTGAATCTGTTGAACGCTCCTAAAATAATAACCTTCACCTGTCAGATTTGGTGGCGCTGCACTGCACCATATTGATCAATTGATTCAAGTTTGACGTTTGAACGAACATGTTAATTTTTTAGTTAACTAAAGTTTTTAAATAATGGAAGTTTTTAATAAATTTTACTCGCAAGTTAGCAGTTCGGTGAGTTCCACAGTGTCGCAGTTATCTGGAGTTTTACCTGGAAACCCGGTGACACGAGAATTTGACGCTACTTGTCACATCGCGTCCGGAGGACCGGGCTTATTATGGAAAATATATAAAGGTTATAAAAGATCCACGAAACAAGAAGCGTCGATATTTGTACTCGAAAAGCGCCAGCTGGAAAAATGGAGCAAAAATGACAGGGAGATGATTTTAGAAGGTCTTCGCCGTGGAGTGACTCAGTTAACCAAAATTCGACACCCACGTATCTTAACAGTTCAACACCCACTTGAGGAAAGCCGTGAAAGTTTGGCATTTGCAACCGAGCCTGTATTTGCTAGTTTAGCAAACGTTTTAGGTCAAACGATTAACATGCCCCAACCTGCTAACATTTCGGACTACAAATTTTACGATATAGAAATCAAGTATGGTTTACTTCAACTAGGCGAAGGTTTAGCCTTTTTACATAACGACGTTAAGCTGTTGCATAAGAATATTTGTCCCGAAAGTGTCATCATAAATCAACAAGGGGCTTGGAAAATTTTTGGGTTCGATTTTTGCGTGCATAATTCGAACCCCGCGAATAGTGAACCGTTGTATACATATCAAGAGTATAGTTTTTCGATGCCACCAGTGACGCAACCTTTATTAGATTATTTACCACCGGAATACATCTTATCGCAGACGAATTCGACTTCAACTGATTTATTTTCGTTAGGTGTACTGGCTTACACTTTGTTTGCTGTTAATAAGCAACCCTTGTTTCCGGCAAAGGATCTACAGCAGTTTAAGTACAAAGTTCAGCAACTTAAACAGCTTCCTGGGAGCAAACTGCAGTGTTTGCCTGTGAACCTGCAGGAGTATGTTAGAATGTTATTGAATGTATCGCCCGAGCTGCGTCTAGATGCCCATCAATTTGTCAAGGTATGTTTTTTGAATTTATTAAAAAATCTATCTCCCAATTGGTTAACTCGATCGATGACCATCAAAGGTCGAAAGAGATCACGAATGGACCAAATTCGGTAGTTAAATGTAAAATAATTTAGATGAGTAGAAATCAAATTTTTTAGGTCTCCAATAGTCCAGACCAGGGGTGGGCAACCTTTTGTATAACAGGGGCCAGAATAATATTTACGTTTCGTCCGCGGGCCTTAGTATAGTTAATGGACACATTTTTGTTACTTGTATTTTTTTCTGAAAATATAAAAACAATAATATTTATAACAAAGTTAATTAAGTACTATATTTATTTCTCTTATCATTTATAACAAATTACAAAGAAAAAATTCGCAAAGGAAAGGAAAGTTGATTTTGAGTAGCCTGCCTTCCTTTAAGGAATCTCGATAATCCATTCATGCGCGTCCCTATGGGACGCGCATGAATGGATTATCGAGATTCCTTAAAGGAAGGCAGGCTACTCAAAATCAACTTCAAAAACAATAATGAATGCTGTCAAGCTGTCAACCGATCGACAATGCAAATACGCGTGCACGTGCTTTACGTTTCTATTTGACCAATCTTAACCAAATTTGGTGTAGAAGTTACGATATTTACAACGCTCCGAAAAACATAGGCTACTTTAGAACCTTGTAGTGAGGCCCAAGGCCGAACAACCACATCCGACACGGTCTAGATGGCTAAAGGCGGCCGGTAGGCCGACTGTGCCACCTAGTTATTTTAATAATACGCGAAAACTTAATTCGCGTTAAGGTGGGGAATTGACAAACACCTGGTAAAATGGCCGCCAACGTCGCTACTGTCGCAATTATTATTAAATTTATTTCAGCTTCATACCTTTTGGAATAATTTTAAAAATCCATTTGTGATATTCATTTCAAACAGATGTCGCACCAAAATGTACACTACTGTGCAAAAGTCTGCGGCCACTTAATTAATTTGCATAAATTTATTATAGAACATTTAATAAATGAAATCGAAAGTCAAATACGAATTAATTTTATTTCAGTATTAATTTAAGTATTTCAGTAATAGATGTATAGTTAAAATATGTATGTAAATTCCGATCCGACCAGTTCGACTGAGTACAACGCCATCACTATGACACACCGTGAATTATTTTTCGCAAAAACTGCCTAAAATGGTAATAATGATAAACGAAACTGTAGATTAATTATAACTGATATAAATAAACTTTTATCAATTTAATTTGATAATCTGTAAACTTCACGAGTATATTCGTGTTTCTAGAGAAAGACATTTTGGTTTGGAATTTTTTTTTTTTTTAGGTTACAGTTTTTATTTTTATGGCTAAATTTTAGGCACAATTTTAATAATTCATCTCTAGAATTACAGGAACCTGATTTGCTAAATGTCATATCGTCAGTGAAGTACTAATACCTCGTAAGCCCAAAAACACGATTGTTCAGGAGAGACAAAAAACTAAAACACGATTGTTCAGGAGAGACAAAAAACTATTTTTAAAAACTATTTCTTTAATTTTTTCTCCAATATGTATTTACTACGATGCGTTTTTCAAGAAATTCATATTAATTTAAATTACTTTATTTATTTTCACCTTTTTCTTGTGGTTTACGAGGTATTACTTTAATAAAATTTGTTGCTGATGTGGGATAAAAGGTATTTTTGCTACAAAAATGCGACATAATACGAACTCCAGAAACAGTTTATTAATAAGTAACTTACTACCTAAACATATAAAAAGTACAAAATAAATTGTCAGTCTTCATGATAGTCTAGTGTGTCATAGAAACTGTGACAGTCAGTAGGTATCACAGATTTTAACGCTTGAAGGTGTTGCCATTTTTGTTTCTTAATCTTCCTCTTTCCTGTGGACATTTGCGGCCATTCTACCAATCCTGAAACTATTTTTTGTCGCTGTGGCAGCTCCTTCCAATTATCGTCAAAATCGAGCTTATAACAAATCGTTCCATTAGGCAAATAGCTTAACGCTCTAAGATCTGTCACCGTCGGATCATTTACAACCTTAAAATAGAAAATTATAAGTTTGTTCCCTAATTTTGGATAACTTACTCTTCCGGGTCTAATAGAATTATATCTATAAAACTTCTTTTGGGTGTAGTCTTTGAAATCCATGTACTGCATGTGTCTCACTTCGTAAGGACAGGGTTTAGATCTTGCTTGTTTGGTAATACTTAAATAATCGCTAGGCAGATGTATGTCTTTTCCTTTTAATTTTCTTTCTATGCAACTATGGACTGAGTCACACTCCATTTGAGTGTGACCCACTTCTAAAAATTTTTGAACAATTTCTACGTTATGAACAATCGCATAATTAAGTAAGGCGTTCGATAGAATGCTGTTCCTGTTTTGATAAGTGCACCCATCACTAAATAATAATTGGACCAGATTCTTGTTGACATTTTGTTTCTAAATATTCAATTAAACAGGATGCAAACGTGGAAGCAGTTAGATCTGCTTCAATCTCACTAAACCAGAAACATGTAGCCTGGTGAGATATTGTATCGTACACAGTAAAATTGTGACAGCAGAGCTTGAGTTTGAAAAAAATAGCACTTGCTTGGACAAATGGAGACACCTTAACTGCTTGTAAATCGACTGTTAAAACGCGACCTTTATTATTTGCTTTTGTTTCTTCCTTGTCTTTGTTCTTTTCGGCGCGAGCCCGGTCCTTTTTTTGTCTATGTTTGTTCTATGCTTCATCAGATAATTGTCCAACTTCATGATTTGTGCATAAGTCACACTTATCTTTTTTTATTGGATATATTGATAAATTCATTGAGTAAAAGACTTTTCTAAAAACTGTTCTTGATAAAGATTCTTTTTTATCTTCTTTACATTTTTCCGTATATAAAGCGAATAGTTGGTTTAGGTTTTGGATTGTAGTTTCTAAATACATTTTAGATGAACCAGCACGCCCATAATGACTTGGAAGCTTTGGTAACATATCAAAGAAGTTCATGAGATCGGTTTGAAGGGTTGCTTTGTCTTCCCTTTTTGAAGGCTTCTTATGCTCCGTGTTAAACTGGGCTGAAGTAGCCATCCCACCTACTGCCTTTTTAATCCAGTCATGTACAGAATATTCCCCTAAACATAGTGTTTTTAGAAACATTCTTTTGCAAACTTGTAATTTGGTGGTTTCATTTACAGTTAAAAAGTATGAAAGAGTATTTTTTCTCCTACTGCGTTTATTTTTCGTGTATGCTCGTTTAATGTCACTTATTTTGACATGATTAATGACATAAACTTTACGTTGGTCCCAATTCATTTTAGCCCAAAAATAATCGAAAATTTGTTGCCGTTGTTGCTCAGTAATTTCGGAACAATGTTTGCTTTTTATTCTGATACACTCCTTTGATGTACAAGCAGGACCTAACTTTCTAGCTTCTCTTTGCGTATTGTTGCAAACTTTGCCTTCTCTTGATCTACTATAACCCATATAAAGTTTTCCTTCCATTCTCAATCGTTTTGCTTTGGTTTTCGCCCAATTGTTAACATCAGGATCAATACTTCTCTTTCTACCTTCGAACATATCACCATGTTCAACTTCTGAAGTATTTTTATGGTTTACATGAGTTTTATGTGTATTATTATTTTCTTCTTCTCCGACTTCCGCAATTTTGTCATCGCTACTATCGCTACTACTACTATCGCTGTCGTGATCATTTTCAGGCGTATAATCTTTATCTTTTTCATTTTTATTTCTAGACTCGTCTTGAGTGTTTAGTGCAAATATTTGAGTAAATGTTTCTTTCACTAGTTGCTCATCATTATTTTCTGAGCTACAGTTTTCTTTAGTTGAACTTGCCAATGGCACAGAAACCTTATACTCAATTATGGGCAAAGTATGAGCCTCTATTAAATCATTCTCAAGATTTATTGTAGGAGTAATGTCGTAGACTATGGGAACAGCATTAATATCAAAAGGCAACGGTGGATCTGATAATATTATATCGAATGTTTCGTAATTAACACTCCTCAATTCGTTATCATTTGAAAAATTTTGTAACTCCAGGTTATTAATAAACTCTTCACTACCTATTATAAAAAATAAAACGTTTAAGCAAGCTGTTTACTTAGATTGTATGATTTATTAATTTATAATTAAAGAATATAGAAACAAAAGAAACAAAATGAAAGAATTATTTTTTGCAGATGCCACACGTCGAACATTGAGGTTATAACAAAGTTTATAGAAATTCTCAAGTTAAACAATAACTTACCGGTCTCATTTTGATTGTTTAGTAAAGCAAGTATCTTTTTGCCACGATATCCAGACATTCCAGAATGTCTAGATAACTGAATAACTGGATAACAGAATAAAACACGCACGCACCAAAAACTAAAACAACCGTCAATATGAATAAACAAATTGTGGCTTACGATGTTTAAAAGCGCACTAGTCAGCGGTTGTCAGTGGGATACGATGATTAGAACTTAGTCTATGATTGGTTACGAGGTATTGGTTGTAAAGAATATTTCTATTTACAATACAAGGTATTAGAAAACTCGTATAATTAATACAGTAAATTTTTGCGGCTTACAAGATATTGGTAGATGGTTAAAGGCGGCTTACGCTATGATGGTAAAACCAGAGTAAAACATAGAACTACCCGTTTTAAGCGGCCATTTTGAATATTTGGTCACGTGATTTTCCTTAATCGAAATCGCGAATAGTAATAAAAAAGCATTTTTGAATTTTTGTGGGTTACGAGGTATTAGTACTTCACTGACGATATATGATATAGTTTTTCTTAGAATAGCGAAATTCGAAGGGTCTGTATAGCGTATATTTATACATTCATTCGCACCCTTAAAGGGAATTTTGCTTCGCGTATAAAAAATTCAGGTATCAAAATCTAATTCGCGTTATTCTGAATTCGCGTACATCGAACTCACGTACATGGAGGGTCTAGTGTACTTTTCAATTTACTTTTTACAATACTTTTTAATTTAATTTAAATAAGACGAATTATATCGAAAATTAAACTGTAGATCTCTCCTTTTTCCTTATGTTAGGTACTAATCTAATCCTTTTCTTTAAAATTTTTGTTTTTGAAAATATTTATTTATTATTTCTTCTAAAGATCTCGCGGGCCGGATTAGAACTTTACGCGGACCGGAGTTGGCCCGCGGGCCGGAGGTTGCTCACCGTCGGTCCAGACAACGAAACCGAAAAATTGGCTTGAGCTTGCAAATAATCCGGGTAAGCGGAAATTTGGTGGACGTGTAGAATTTCCCAAAATCCCATGCTGGCGTCTCACCCAATTAGGGGTATTTGCCTATGGCTTGCTTATTTTCACTTATGAAAAACCATCATCAGACCAAAATTAAAGGTTTTAAAATTCTCGACAACATATATTTTTAAAAATTTTTCATACGACATATTCCTGAAATAACTTGATATGAAGTAGGCGAGGGATTGTCGCAACTTTTTAAAGACTGCCCCAAAATTCTAAAGACTTCCACAAAATTTTAAACACTACCGGAAATTTTAAAAGCCTCTTGACCAATTTTTAAAGACTAATGCCTTTGATTTAAAAAAAAAATTTAAAAATTTAAAAGCTTTGTAGAAATTCTGTAAATTTTTATAGGTGGAATTTATTTTGCTTCGAAAAATTAACGCGGGTCAAAGGACATGCAAAAGGGTCATTCCATCTCAAATCGACCAAAAAATAGGTAAAATTGACTCGACCTCGACCAAACTTAACTAAACTTGGTACACACTATCGTAGTAGGAAATAAAAAACACAAATTTAAGTATTTGTCCAAAAAGGCATTCGTTTCCTTGTTTTGGTCTTTCAAAAAGTCAAAAAGTTGGTGTGTAGACTTTTCAAAAAACGACTGTAACTTCATCCACAGTGGTCTAAATTTAAAAATAAAAAATGTTCTGTAAAGGTAAAAGAACATTCTATTCAAATATTCAACCACATTTTATATTTTCAACCCTTACCTGGATTAATTTTTTAATTTTAACCCTATTTCAACCCCTATTTCTAAAGGGGTCTTTTTTTTTGATTAATTTTTGTACAGTTTTTTGGTACAAATGTGCTGAACATGCGAGTTATATACGTTGAACTTATACACTAATTTATTAAAAACACTTAAATTTTCTTGATTTAAATTTTTTATTTAACTTTTAATTTCCACAAAAATGATTATATTTCTTGAATTATAAAATGGACATAGATACACCTTAAATCTAGACTTATACAATACTAACTGAAATTTTATTACATTGATTTTTATGTATTTTTCAAAATGGTTTATTTAGCGGAATTTTTATTCTAGAACATTCTAGACTTCCTTTTGCTAAATTGACAAATGGATAAACAATTACAATATTAGTATTTCCTGTTACATCATCTATCGGAAAATTACCAGGATTATATAATTATTTTATTAGTTATTGGAATATATAACTTCTCCCCCCTTTAGATGAAAAATTTGGAACTTTATGGTGACTAATTTTTCAGCAGTGTCCAATCGATGACGTTTCGACGTTGTAATTTGATTTCCAAGTTGATAATGTCTATACCTTTTTACATAAATGAAGATTTTATAATTAACAATAAACAATGAATAAAAATGATAAAATAGAATAACAAAATAATTTAAAATCGTTCAAACACTTTAAATTGTATCACTGTAAAATAAAAATTTTTTTTCGAATCCTTTCACTTTAAATTTTGTTTAGTTCACTTAAATCGACTGTGGACAGTTCAGAGAGTTCACTTCTAAATTAACACTACAAGTTCCTTTGTCAAATACTTCGAAGAATTTTAGGTTTTAAATTTTTGTTTCGAATTTTGTAACTTGATGTCCTTTAATTTTAACTCGCGGAATTTAGTTAATTCGATCACATATGTTCCCTTAAAAAAAATGTTTACTTTTGATTTTTTCACTTTTGAATGTCCAATCATCGGTTTCGTTGATATCACTATCCATTTTCCATTCTCGAATTTTGATGTTGTTTAATTTAATGGTTTAATTTGACATATTTTTCGAAGTTGGAGTAATTTTGCTCATAAGGAAATTTGAATTTGAAGGATCATTTTAAATTATTTTTGGAACTAGGAATTGGTAAAAGATAATTTGAAGATAGTCATATTTTTCAATTTCAACAATTGGAATATCGAATAAAAATATGTTTTGATTTAATTTTGAATAAATTTTAATATTAATAAAAAAATTTTCAAATAGTAAGATAATTTCTAAATTTGGTTCAAATAGTAATTAATTGTTTACAAGTTTCATTTATTTTAAAAGGTTCATAAGTGTGATTATTTAATTATGAAAACATCAATTTTTGCAAAATTAATTGTTATTTCCAAATTATTTAACAAGTCATTGATTATTCGAAAGTTATTTATTAAATTTAGAATTGTTGACATCAAAAAGAAATTGTTGATAAGTTAAAATTTTGATTTCGATTGATTTTATAAATTTTTTGTTTATATTGATTTTTGACAAGGATGTTATTAAATGTAAGGTTTATGAAGTTATATTGTTTTCTAAAAAGTGAGATTGATTTGTGAAAAGATTGCATATTAAAAATTTGGATATTTAATACAATTTGATTCATTTGCTGATGCTAGCATGTTAGAAATCTGAAGTGCAATTTAGTCTTTTTAATTCTTTTAAATGAATGATTTAAGATTTGTTATTTTGCTGTTGATGGAGTTTTGGAATTTAATTTAAATAATTGCGTCAGTTTGGTAGATGTATCTATAATCATTAAATATGCTTGTTTGTATAATCGAGTAAATCTATATGTAAATTTGAAATTTTGGGATTTTTGAAAATTTGAAATTTTTAAGTTTTATGTTATTTATTTAAAATTGTGTATTGTGGAATTGCGTGAAAAAGAAAATTTGTTGTTTTGGTTTTTGGAGGTACCAAAAGTGAATATTGGTCAATATAGTGGTTATTAAAATTTTTCCTTTTCCGGTTGCCATTTTTGAAAATTTGTTGTGCTTTATTTATAAATAATTTGAACTTTCTAAAATGTCCTCTTTCATTATTATTAGTCAAAAATTCGTTTACGTATTTAGGATTTCCAGCTAGACCTCGTCTTTCGAAATTTATTAATTTTAAATAAAATGGTTTAGTTATTTCAGATGACCTTAAATTTCGAAATTTTGATTGAATTATCGATGATTGATTTTGGTAATGGTTATTTAATTTTTTTCTTTTTCGGTTATTGATCTTTAAAATTTGTTTTGATTTGTTTATAAATAATTTGAAATTTTTAAAATGTCTTTTGTATTCAAGAGTTTTAATTAGATTTTGTCTTTTGAAATTTAACAATTTTAAGTTTTGAATTTCTGATAGGTTTATTGATTGTTGGTTTTCGTAATGGTTATTTAAAATTTTCCGTTTTCGGTTATTGTAATTTAGAATTTGCTGTGATTTGTTTATAAATAATTTGAAATTTTTAAAATGATTTCCCCTATTGTTATTGATCAAAATTTTATTTAAGTATTTGAATTTTTTAACTAGATTTCGTTTTTTTAAATTTTGTTGGAATTTATTTGAAGATAGTTTGAATTTTCTAAAATTTTTTCTTTTGTAATTATTTGTCGAAATTTTGTTTATGTATTTGAAATTTCTAACTGGTTTTTGTTTTTGGAAATTTGTCGGTTCTAAATGATGTGACCTTTGGAGATTCGTTTTACCGCTGTCTACTTCCATTGGGGTAGGTTTAAATGAAGTTCTGTTGGAGTTCGGTTTAAATACAAAGGGTTTGTTAAAATTTTGAAAATTAGAATTTTGAAAATTCGGTTCAAGTCGAAATGAGTTATCGAAATTTTGATTGGGTGTTTGTTGATAGTTGTTTGTTCTAAAATTTTGCTCTTCTAATGGAATTGGTAAATTTTGTTCTTCTAATTGAACAGGTGATTCTTGTTCCCTTAATTGACTTAATTTTTTATTTTCTGAAACTGTTTTTTGCAGTAAAGTTAATTTTCTAAGAATTTGGTTCATCAAAATTTCGTTATGCTTTTTATCAATTTCTGATCGTGCTGTTTCTAAATTTTGTTTAACTAATTGATATTCTTTATATAATTTTAAAATTTGGTTTCCTAATTCGATAACATTGTTGTTTATTAGGGGTTTACATTTTTTGACCGGTTCTTGAATTTTAAATTGATTTTGACTAAAATTTTGGTTAATTGGAAAGTTTGTGACATGTGCGTTCATAAGATCAGTAGTTGAATTAATTTTTTGAAAAATTTTGTTTTCTCTAAAATTTGTGGATTCTAAAGAATTGATAGGTTTACGTGGACGTGATAAATGATAATTTTCGATTGTGTTTAAATTTTTTACGTTAGAGGTTTTCATGAACAAAGTATGAAAAAATGGTATTTTTGCTTGGGGTGTTTCTAAAATGCTGTCTCCAAATTTAAGTATTGCTTTTAGTTGACGTAATAAATTTCGTCCTATTAAACCGTCATATTTTTCTGAGAACTTAGAAATGTAAAATTTGCATATTTCGTTACTTTTGAAAATTTTAGGTAGCGGGGTATATAAAATTTTGTTTTGTTGTGACAATTTATCCGAGGTTTGAATTTGGAAATTTTCAGTTTTTATGTAATTTTTGAAACATTTTAAAGCCAATTCTGGACTTATTAGACTATATTCACTGAATGTTTCGATTAAAAATTTTGCTTGAATCTCCGGAATGCATATAAATGTCAGATTACGTCCTGTCGTATCATAATTATCATTTACATGAATGGTTAAACTATTTGGTCTAAATTTTTGGAAATGTGAAGTTTGTTGAGACGTATTAAAATTATGGAAGGTTGACATTTTATTTTGGATTTGATTTTTAAACTTATAAAATTGTATTTAGCGTTTATGCTTTCTTCGTTATTTCCGGGTGTCGTTTACAATAACTTGCAGAAATGCTAGTTCATTTAACTTAGGTTTTAAAAATAGAATTAATGAGTAAGATGTAATTTAATTTATTAAAATGTAAAAATTTTTTGTTTAAATTATTTTTCGTATATGACTAATTCAAATTATTTTAATTATTAAGTATGGATTTAGGATTTAGGAATAATTGAGCTGTTTTCTACTCACGTTAATAAAAATGTCTTCATAATTTTCTTCTTGTTTTCTTAAAATTAGTCGGTCAACGGTCAGCTTGCTTTTGTAGCGATGTTTGTCTACGTAGCTCGCAGGTTGTTGGTCCTTTTCTTAAACTAGTTGGTTGGTCCACAGCTTACGTTATCGGCAGCGATTTTTGTCTACCTTTGGCTTGCTGTTGGGTCCTTTTCTTAAATTTAATTGGTTGGTCCACAGCTTACGTTATCGGCAGCGATTTTTGTCTACCTTTGGCTTGCTGTTGGGTCCTTTCCTCAAACTAGTTGTGGCGATTTTGTCCACTTCCAATTTGAATTTTTGCAGCTTTCCGTGGTTTTCTGGAAATTTTCGGACGATTTTTGTTCCTATTTTTCCAAAAAATTCGGATCCGTTTAACGACTGCGCCAGTTATATACGTTGAACTTATACACTAATTTATTAAAAACACTTAAATTTTCTTGATTTAACTTTTAATTTCCACAAAAATGATTATATTTCTTGAATTATAAAATGGACATAGATACACCTTAAATCTAGACTTATACAATACTAACTGAAATTTTATTACATTGATTTTTATGTATTTTTCAAAATGGTTTATTTAGCGGAATTTTTATTCTAGAACATTCTAGACTTCCTTTTGCTAAATTGACAAATGGATAAACAATTACAATATTAGTATTTCCTGTTACATCATCTATCGGAAAATTACCAGGATTATATAATTATTTTTTTTTTTTTTTTTTTTTTTTATTGTTTCAAATATCACACTACATACAGACCAATGGCCTAATTTCATGTAGATAAACATTATATTTACATTGTAAATTTTAAAAGAACTGCTATATTAAGCCATCCACGAGAGGCCCTACGTGTATAAGTCCCCGAAATCACCCATTAGTTGGCATCTGATTAAATAGTTTCTTACAAATTTTCTTAAAACGAGTGAGATCGATGTCAAAGTCCACGTCCGAATTGAGAAGTAAATAATTAAAACTACGGCATGCGGTGTGCAATGGCGCATGGGTCATATAGAGCGTTCTAGCGAGAGGAACCTGCAACGTACTGGGAAGTCGGGCATTACAAGAGCGAGGTACTCTAATTTCTATCATAGAGAAAATCTTTGGACAGTCGTGTCCAATTTCAGTCAGAAATGGCTTTTATTAGTTATTGGAATATATAACTTGCGTACCAAATTTTTTCATGGGATGAGCATGGGTTCGGTTACTAAAAATTAATTAAGTATAGGCAGAAAGGGACATAAATCAGTTTTTCGACGATTTCTCAAGTTTCTTTGAACTTTATGACAAAATAGTTTAATATTAAATTAAAGCTAATTAAATTCTCTACAAAAAAATATTTACGCATATTTTTCGTCAAATTCGTATTCACATAGCAATAACAGCTCAAAGTATAGCTAAGTTGCGCGACCACCGTTATTAACCATGTTCTTTAGTGTGTAGCACACGAAAATTTTTTTCTTACTTGCGTTTTGCGATAGTTAATATATACAATTGAATATTATTTAATGGCTTTACCTTTAAGCTGCCCACGCCGACCGCTGGCCCAAATTACGGGCTTTCTTAAGCTACCCACCAAAATAATTTTAAAATACATTGACCGCTGGCCCAACTTACATGCGTCCTTCTTGATGGATGGCGCCTTCAAGGTTGTTTAGCTTTTTACGCGCGTAAGCCATGAAAAACCGGCCGGAGCTGCGGAGCAGCGCAGGTTCAGGTTTTTCGATGGCGACAGTCGCGACAAGTCTCGAATCCACCCCAAGCGACGACAGCATCTGTTTAAATATGCTCCAACATGTTCGAGAACACAATGAGTACGTCTTCCCTTGACGAACGCTCGAGGTGTACTAAAGATCCTCCCACAAAACGTGTCGTATATATAACATTTTTATGGGCGTGGCCTTAAATCGAGTAATTTTACTGGCCGAATGCAATCGGAACGACGCATTTAGTTTTTAATGAAATTTCGGTTTTATTTTCCATTTAAACTTAATGATCCTGTTATTAAATTAAAGCTAATGACTTTTTTGATCGAAATATTAAGCCATTTCTATAGGGAAATATCAATTTCGAAGTCACCATTAGGGTTCTGGACCCCAATTTTCCTGCATAATTGAACAGTGAACACCCATTGTAACAATAAAAAATCAGGTCAGTTTCCTCTCATATTCAAACAAAACCATACAAGTCATCTGCGTTCACGCAAAACTAGACATATCCAATTGTTGATTCTTGTTTCTCTGTAAATAGTACAACAAATTCCATAGTGATAACAGTGTCAAAAATGTCAATTAATATTCCAACTTGTCAACGAGATTTCAACATATTAATTTCTCAAAATCTCAAAACTACTTTATGTGGACATGTCTGCTTTTAAATGAACGCTACTCATTTACTTAGAATTAACTAAAATAGGGGGGCTGGCGCGAAATCTTATTTCGTGTTTTTCTCGGTTATTATTGAACTTTTGACAATTTTGTTTTTGAGAACACCGAGAACAAAACGGGAACAATCCAAAACAAAGAAAAGAAGTTTACTTTTCAAAAAAGGGGGGCTGGCGCGAAATCTTATTTCGCGTTTTTCTCGGTTATTGAACTTTTGACAATTTTGTTGTTGAGAACACCGAGAACAAAACGGGAACAATCCAAAACAAAGAAAAAAAAGTTGACTTTTCAAAAAAGGGGGGCCTGGCTATAAAAATGTATTTTTTCGTTTTTCTTGGTTGTTTTTTAAAAATTAAAAAAAAATTACAGAACACTTGAGAACAAATGGAGAACAACAACAAAAAATTAAACTTTTGAAAAAGGGGGGGCCAACTTCACGCACATACCTATTCTCTAACATCTAAACTTTTAATGGAAACACTTGGAATTTCAAGCGGTAATTTTACGTGTAAACCGAACTTGATAGATTTTATCGATCCGAAAAATAACGATTGGAGTTAATGAATAGGGGTTAATAGTTATAGCAGTTATTTCAACAGAAAATATAGAAGACCTCCTTGAAATAGTAGGGAAGCGAAAAATGGGGGGATCATGAAAAACGTGACAATTTTCACGTTTTTAATGACCCCCCTCCCCATTTTTTTTACATGTGGACCTCTTCTTTCATAGATTTTTGCCCTTGAAATAACTGCCATTTTATAAAAATTCTGAGTGGTTGTAAGCGGGGTTATGAACTCTTCAAAAGTCGTCTAAACAAATAACGCTCGTTATTTAAAACAATTTGAATGACGTCGTCTATCTGATATGGACGATGTTACTGCTTTTCCTTGGATCTTTTCAAACATTGAATAGTTTCCTAGATTTCCAATTTGTTCCATATTAGATGAACAGCTTTTGAATTTACGAACAAAGATAAGGGAACAAAATTGTGGACAATTTTATTACCCAAGTATGAAAATCAATATTATTCATTGACTTCTCGAGTTATTAACAATTGAAGCAAGAAATTTGGTGTCAACAGTGTTAAGTTTTACCCTGCTAAATTTACCCGGTGCACCCGAATTGCACCACGAAAAGATTAGTTCACAAATCTCCTACCCGAATTGCACCACCGTAATTTCAGGTAAACACCTCACCAAGGGTTGGTCGTCCGAATTGCACCACCTCTATTGTAATATTTTAGGTAAGGTGGTTTTATTGTTAAAAGTTAAAGCACAATGCTGGAGTTTAACCTGATGCCTCCTACATGTAACATCGATTATTTTTTGTTTTTACGCGATTTTTTGGGGGTGAAACGTAATAGTTTACTGCCCCATACCGCAACTATACTTTTTAATGCTATTTCGAGGGTCTCTCACATCCCGGTTTCATTTATCCCGGTTTTCTTGATGTGTGGCGCCTTCTCGTATGTTTAGCCTAGTAACCAGAGTCAAAACCGCCCTGGAGGGGTGCAACGCGGAGCGGAGCGCAGCGGCGCCCCGTAAGGGTAGGTTTTGACGATGGATTACCCTCCTTATCGAATGCACACCCCAAAATTCGAAGGCAAAAAAAATTTAATTTTTTCACTGTTTTGGGTTATTATTTTATTAATACCTGCTCCGACCCTGTATAATATAATATGAATTAATATATTAAACTCGAAATTTAAATTGCAAAGAATTTAGATATTTGTGTATTTATTTCTTTATATTATCTGTTTGCTTGTGATACCTGCTCGGTTTGCTCGTGGTGCAGTTCGGTCAAGGGATTACATTTACCTGGGTACAAGAAATGACCCCTGATAAGCCGTGGTGCAGTTCGGGTAGCACCAATTTACCACAGCGGGTAAAATGCCCTCCAAATTAGTCATGGTATTAATATGGTTGAAGGGCGTTTACAAGCGGGATTAAAAATATATTGCGGTTACCATTACTCCAAACAATAAATTAATGAAAACGCTGTTAACCATATTAGTACATATTATTTAAAAAATTATAAAATTTAATTGAGGTCATCCTCAATTAAGTCACGCGGCGGGGAGTTATTTCTAAAATGGGAATTTCACGATAAAATTAAAGATATATTTTAAAAACTAATAACTTGGAAGGTTCTGAACTAGGAACCTCGAAAATTATGAGTTTTTAAAGTTTATTTTTGCAGGGGGGGGGGGGGGTAAGGGCTGTATGATGACTTGTAACGTTGGGAAAGGGATTAAAAAATTAATTGCAGTTACCATTACTCTGAAAAATAAATTAAAAATTAATCTTAACTTTAATAGTATATAATATTATACAAAAAATTTATTGGAGGCATAAACTACGTCACGCGAAGAGGAGGGGGCGGAGTTTTCATAATAGAAATTTTGTGCTGTAAAATTAAAGATTTATATTTTAAAAACTAAGAATTTGTAAAGTTCTTTGATAACATTTTTAAAAATTATGGGGGGTGGGTGTTAGATCTGTGTGATAATTTATGGCGTTGAGGGGAGGGTCTATAAAACGCGAAGAGGGGGGGCAGAGTTTTCATAATAGAAATTTCGTGCTGTAAAATTAAAGATTTATATTTTAAAAACTAAGAATTTGTAAAGTTCTTTGATAACAATTTTAAAAATTATGGGGTGGGTGTTAGATCTGTGTGATAATTTGTGGCGTTGAGGGGAGGGTCTATAAAACGCGAAGAGGGGGGGGCGGAGTTTTCATAATAGAAATTCAGAATAAAAATAATAGAAATAGAAATAAAAGACTGTCGGAAAGAAAATCCTGCCGACGACCCTATATTTTTTTTAATTCAAGGTTTAAAACAATTTAAATTTTTTTTTATAACAGTAAGGGTGTTTACATGCGAGATTGAACAAGCATTTAGTTTCGAGGGCAGTCTACATTACCTACCTCATATTCCTCAACTGCTTATCTCAGCTATTTTTTTCACTTAGATAATTTCATGCTCTACAAAATTTCCATTTTAATTTTTTTGCTATCTCACTTAGTTTTTACAGTTCAAGCGATAACCTATACTTTTCTACTTTTCCAATTGAACCGGACACACCGCTCGCCGCGATCCAACACGTCTCACCGGGTCACCTAGTGGTCCGCAATCGTCAGTATAGGTGAAAGTCCACTCGTCATTAACTTAATAGGCGGAAATTCCGGCGACAAAGTCAAGGCCGAGCCTACCGTCATCCATACCGGAGACTCCGAGCCCCCAAGCGACCCTGCAAATCATATTAAATCACAGAGCGCGATGCGACCGGGTCATCTTGAAAAACTTGTGGTCGCTGGCAATGTGCCAGTCCACTCGTCTTTATATTTGACGGCACTATTTTCGCGATCGTCCCCCTCTGGATTAGCACGAGACTTTGTGTCCACAGAGGGTCTACGCGCTATCGTCGTACCGACACTAACCTACCCCGTCGAACGACCGTCACTACTCGACCCGACCCGTCCCGCCGATCAATGACGATATTCTTCGGAAATTCTCTTGCGAACTTCTCGCGCATCTTCTCGCGGGAACTTCTCAAGGGAACTTAAAAAGGCTGTCATTGACTTAACTGTAGGGCGAGGACTCGAGCTGCGGCTTGCTCAGCTCGTCCGTCCCCCTCCTTGGTCTTCATCACTTGACTGATGAAGACCGCTACAGCCAGCCATTCGTCTTCGCCGGACAGCATGAAAGCAATCATGTTGTCCGGGCTTAGTGTGTCGCCCATCCGGAGCGAAATCATCACTCTCTCCCTCTCCCATCTTAGGCATCCGAAAAGAGTGTGTTCCGCCGTATCTTCGTCCCCGCAGTAACGACAGGCAGGTGACTCGGTCAGCCTGAACCTGTGGAGATATGCCTGGAAGCATCCGTGGGCGGTGAGAGCTTGTGTTATATGAAAGTTCACCTCTCCGTGCTTTCTCGCTACCCAAGGACGAAGATCCGGAATGAGCTTTCTGGTCCAAGCGGCATTCGTGCCGGAGGACAAGCTCCTTTGCCAATCGTCGAGCGTCCGCTGCTTAATGGTGGGGTCCGGTCCCGCTCGTACGTCTGCTCTCTCTCTCTAGCTAAAAGCTCTATGGGAGGCATGGAGGCCAAGACTCGCACGGCTTCGCCGGACACGGTCCTGTAAGCGTAAGTTACTCGAAGTGCCATCTTGCGCTGGACCGCTTGCAGCCTCTTACGGTTACGCTGGACGTTGACGGCCTCTTGCCAAACGGGAGCGGCGTACAACATCACGGACTGTGCGACGGTGCCCAACATCCTTCGCTTCGTCGGTTTTGGGCCACCGATGTTGGGCATTAGTCTAGCGAACGAAGTAACTATCGGCGTCGCCTTGTTGCACGCCGTACGGATGTGATCGGCAAAATTCAGGTTCTTGTCTATCTTTACCCCCAGTATGGTGACGAAGTCTTTGACTGCAATTGGGGAACCACCCAAAAGCAGCCTCATAGTGGGGGCTTTTCTTCTGCCGCGGATTACTTACGACTGCCTCGGATTTCTCCGGCACCAAAGTAAGTCCGCGGCTGCCCGCCCAGGTGTTTATGGTGGCTATCGCTGCGTTTGCTTTGGCTTCCAAAGCCGACGACTCTCTGTCTACAACGATGAGGGTGAGGTCGTCGGCAAAGCCGTACAGCATAGTGCCGTCTGGGTATACCAGCCCGAGAACTTCGTCATACATTACGTTCCACAAGGTTGGGCCAAGTACTGAACCCTGTGGGACACCGCTGGTAACTTCCCTAGTGGCACCGTTGATGATAAGACTTCTATCTTCAAGGTAACTGGCCACCAGTAATTCAGAAATCGTCAACCGTTATTCAGATTTGTCAATTGATATTCAGAAATCGTCAACCGTTATTCAGATTTGTCAATTAATGTTCAGAAATCTTCAACGGTTATTCAGATTTGTCAATTGCAATTCACGATTTCTGAATACCAGTTGACAAATCTGAATTACAATTCACGATTTCTGAACAGCAGGTGAGGTTTTCTGAATTACTGCTGGAAAAGGTATTAGATTATTTTATATTTAACCACAGAGTTTGGTCCATTCGCCATCGTTTTCGAGGTTTAATCCAAGAAGCACTGGCCTACTACAAGAGCTGGTGCAATTTAGGGATCACAACCCTAAAAATTTCCTTTCCTCTATTTGTTTCAATCTTATTACAATTTCATCCAGGCAAGCATTAAAAAACAATAAAAATTTTAGATTCCATTTTTTGAAGACGTGGGAGTGAAAGCCTTAATTCAGTTGGATTCGCTTCTGCAATGGGACAATTTACAGAAATCTAAATTTTATAAAGGGTTGCCCGACACTCTGGTCAAGTTGCCTCAACGTGTACAGCTGCAACAAGTCCTACCTTGTTTGGTTCGCGATTTAGCCCAACCAGCCATGATTCCGTTTGTTTTACCAAGTATACTCAACATAGCTCAGCATTGCGATCAAAAAGATTACACCAGCAGAGTGCTTCCTCATCTTAAACCAGTTATGAAGTTGATGGAACCGATTCAGGTAGTACTTTTGCGATTTTTGACGAATTAAATTAATCAAACGGTTTGTTTCAGATTCTTTTAATTTTTTTGCAAAATATGGAGCTTCTTCTGAAATTGACGCCTGCTGAAGACATCCAACAGCACGTTTTACCTATGTTATACCGAGGACTTGACGCAGACACTCCACAAATACACGAATTGTGTTTATCGATCTTACCGACGTTTTCGAACTTGTTAGACCATGGTAGTGTGAAAAATAGTGTTCTACCACGGGTGAAACGGTTATGCCTTTCGACGTCCACACTTTCGGTACGTGTTAACTGTTTATTATGCATCGGTAGATTACTGGAGAGTTTAGATAAGTGGTTAGTTTTGGACGACGTTTTACCGTTTCTGCCTCAAATTCCGTCCCGGGAACCCGCGGTCTTGATGGGCATTTTGGGAATTTACAAAATTTCCATGACCCACAAAAAGTTGGGCATCACAAAAGAGGTCATGGCGACACGAGTTTTACCATTTTTAATGCCACTTTGTATAGAAAATGGTTTAAGTTTGGCTCAATTCAACGCTTTGGTTGCTTTGGTCAAACAAATGGTGCAGCAAGTGGAAACCGAACACCGCACCAAACTGGAACAACTAAATTCTGTTGTGGAACAGCAGAAAATGCTGGAAAATGCGATGCCATCTGTTGTACCCTCAGATCAACCGGCAGAACTAAATCAAGCATTCTCTGGTTTAGGCCTTGACAACTTTTCGTCCTCTTTAAGTTTAAAAGACAAGCAGAGAATATCACAACAACAAGAATCTGCTAAAATCTTCAGTAATCAATCCACTATTCAACCTGTTCCCGTTCCACAAATCAAAAATTTATCTCAATCCAAAGATCTTGCATCAACTTTAAACGACTTAAGCAACCAGAATTGGCTTAACTTATCGAAAAATCCTGTTGATCAACCAAATAATAATTTTATGGCATCACCTTCCGTTAATTTGCCACTCAACCCGTCTAATTCCACAAAAATTTCTCCAAACCTACCGAATAATAATTTTATGATATCACCATCGCCTAATCCGCCGTTTTCTCTGAAATCACCAAATCAACCACAGTTTGGTTCCTTTCAGCAAGCCAATTTGGGACAAAACCAGTGGTCCTCGAACAATCCTGTAGGTCAAAATTGGTCAAACTCCATAACTCCTCAATTCAATAACCAAAACATGAATTCCTGGAGTACCAATTCCTATCAGCAGCCCCTCCTACAACCGACTCTTGTTTCTCCACTAAAAAACACGCAAACTGTTAGTACAAGCTTATCAAAAGACGAGATTTTAGACTTGCTAAGTTAAACATTCCAAAAAAGGTTTTTAATTTATGTTTTTATTTATTTATATTTTGTGTTATTATAAAAGACTAAACGAACTGAAAGGTTGATACGGTGTGATAAGATTTAGCTTTTGTGATGACGTTTTTAAAATTTGTTGATGGAAAAGGAATGGCATGGGCGACGGACGATTTGATCTACGCCTGCTAAAATAGGTACTTCCCAATTGTGTACTTACTAAATTATTTTTAAATTTGTGGAAGTGCTCGCCGCAATTATGTACGCCTTTTTCTGTGATTTTATATTTTGTTGCGTAATTTTACTTCAATATGTTTGTAAAAGAACTTATTAAAGATTTTAATATTTGATTGTGCCAAGTTGGAAGTCCCTAAATTCCTAGACCTATCCAGGGGGGAACATCACAAAAGTTTTGTAGTAATTTGTAAGTTTGCCCTTGGGCAAATAAATTATTAGAATATAAATAATTCTAAAACAAACATTAAACCACAAGGGGCATAGGCAGTTTTTTAAAGCCAAATAGGAATTTTTTCATTAAGGTGAAGAGCAAAACCATGAAGGTTGCTTCTGGGCTCCAAATTTTAAAGATTTTTAATAAAATTAGAACTAGTTGGGTAATTGTCCATAGCACAAACTCGTTTGTAAATAATTAATTAAATTATTTTGGCTATTATAGCATCATCACATTCAACAATTAATTTAATTTATTAACGCTAAAGTAAATTTCTCATTTTAAAAAACATTGACGTCTTTTCAATTTTTAAAACAGAAATTGACTTCACTATTGGGTCATTCCATCTCAATCAACTGAAGAATTTACTCGACCCCCACCAAATTTGAAGAAACTTGGTACACAACATCTTATAGTAAGAAATACAAATTTAAGGATTTGCCCAAAAAGGCATTTGTTTCCTTGTTTTCGTTCTTCAAAAAGTCGAAAAGTTAGTGTGTAGACTTGTAGAAAAACCACTGTAACTTCATCCAAAGTAGTCTAAATTTAAAAATAAAAAATGTTCTGAAAAGGTAAATGAACGCTCTATTCAAATATTCAACTACATTTTATATTTTTAACCCCTAACTGGATTAATTTTTTAATATTAACCCTATTTCAACCCCTATTTCTAAAAGGATATTTTTATTTTATTCATGTTTTCACTGTCGTTTTGTACAATTGTGCTGAGCATGCGTACAAAATTTGATCATGGGATGAGCATGGGTTCGGTTAGTAAAAGTAAATTAATTATAGCGAGAGAAGGGCAAAAATCAGTTTCACATGATCTGGATTTTGAAAATGACAAAAAAGAGGGAAGGAAGAAACAAGTCAATGAAATAATATTTTTGGCAACTTGGAATGTAAGGGGAATTTTTGAGGGGGGAATGATGAAACAGCTAATAAAGGTATTGAAAAGCTATAGAATTGACTTATTGGCAGTACAGGAAACAAAACATAAAGATAGCGGAATTTTTGACATAGAAGGACATATGTCGCAGTCGGATCCCAAAAACCGTCAGTTTGCAAACTGACTAGTCAGATTGCAAACTGACCAACGTTTTCTAAAACGCTTTTAAAATACAGATCGTTTTACAATCGGACTGAAATTTTCAGCCAGTTTGTAAACCGCGAGCCACGCCTCCGACGGATTGTCAACTCTTTAAATTTGTCGCAGGCGGATTCCAAAAATCGTCAGTTTGCAAACTGACCGACGTTTTCTATTTTAGAATCTGCCGAGATAATTTCAGTCAGTTTCTAAATCAAACAAAAAACCTTTATCCAAATAAGTTTTGTGAAGTTTAAGGTTAATAGAGTGATATTCAAAAATAAAATTCTTGGACGGGGTCCTTTTAATATGAAAATTATTACTTTGAAAATCGTTAATTTTACATGTTTCACTGACGCGCGGGTGGAATGCGAGATGAACTAGTCTTAAGGTAAGATCACACTAGCATATAAATATGACCAATGGTGTCATATAAAATATGACTCAAATATCTGTATGGCAGAGGATTTATGGCAAAGGGTATCACACTATGCCATATAAATATGACCAATTTATATGGCAAACTGGTTTGTCATATAATTTTCTGCCATATATATGACAAAGTGATATTTGTCTATCACACAAGTATTGCAAGCATTTCCATATAAATATATGACCAGCAAGAAATTTGTCGAAATATATGGCAAACCTATCACACTGTGCCATATTTATTTGACTATTTGTTTTGCGATTCAGTTTTTGTCCGGTGTTCATTGTGTCAAAAAGTGTTCACGAGTGAAAATCAGAGAAAATAAATTGGAAAAAAATTAAAAGCGAATAGATTTGATTATATGTGGCGACGGAATAAGTAGAAATTGGTTTTGCCTCCCATTCTAAGAAATCGCCTCCCATTCACCAAGATCGCCTCACATTCCGTAGATTCGCATTGAACGCATAGATATAATTTTCGACAATAAACAAATTTATTAAAAATTAAATCAAAGTATTATAAAAAAATAAATTTATTGAGTAGTGTTTTCTTCATTCGAAAATTCATTAAAAATGCATAGCATCGAAATGTTTCCATTTAGCTATTTGTCCACGACCAGAGCCAGATGGTTTCGTCTTGTATTTGACAGCATACGATTTATATTGAACACGAAGATTATTCCATTTCGATGTAATTTCACTCCGTTTTATAATGCTGTGGAACACATTTTCTTCGATATCACGCCTAACCGCATCCTTTTTTAGTTCGATTTTTGTATGATAAATGGCTCGACTTCCATAATTCTGGCTTTGTTTCAACGGCTTGTATCAGTGCAGCGATTTCATTCTCCGACCAGTCATGCAAAATAGTGCGAGCACGTTTCCTGTTTTGTATTCGTACTTGACCCGAAATATCTTCGGTTTCTTGCGAATCATCAACGAATTCATCATCTGGTGTTTCCATCTTTGCAAACAATGAAAAAAACACGAAATGACAAAATACACGCGCTGTACATATATGACAAAGAGCTGCCATATAAAAACACAGGATTTTTATATGATTGTATGGCACAAACTGTCAAATAAATATGACAAGGGCTATGTATTGGTATCACACTATGCCATATATATGGCACAAAATTGTATGAAAAACCGTTGTCATATATATGGCGTCAGATATATTTTGCCATATATATATGGCTATCACACTAGTATGACACCTTCCTCCCATATATATTTGGCAAATTCGCCATATTTATATGCTAGTGTGATATCACCTTTAGACTTAGCCGTTTACGGACCGGCAGATGCAGCTCGTGTCTCCTACATGTAACATCGATTATTTTTTGTTTTTACGCGATTTTTTGGGGGTGAAACGTAAAAGATAACTGCCGCATACCGCGACTATACTTTTTAATGCTATTTCGAGGTTCTCTCACATCCCGGTTTCATTTATCCCGGTTTTCTTGATGGGTGTCGCTTCTTGTATGTTTAGCCTAGTAACCAGAGTCAAAACCGCTCTGTAGGGGTGCAACGCGGAGCGGAGCGGAGCGGCGCTCCGGAAGAGTGGGTTTTGACGATGGATTACCCTCCCTATCGAATGCACACCCCAAAAATCGAAGGAAAAAAAAATTTAATTTTTTATTTAATTTAATTAATTCTAAAATAGAAAACGTCGGTCAGTTTGCAAACTGACGATTTTTGGAATCCGACTGCGACATATACATTCTTTATGAGCAGCGGAAATGATAGAAGATTGGGAACAGGATTCGTAGTAAGTAATAGACTGAAACCTGCAGTCAATAATTTTGTACCAATCAGCATAGATAAGAGAGTATAATATCTCAGATAGAATGTGCCTAAAGCGGCCTACAGATAGGGTATTGTATGTGGATGGTAGAATCGGTAAGAGTTAAAACGCATTAACTCAGGTAGGAGCGTTCAGGTAAAGAACGCTACGAAAGTAGGAACGCTCCTATCTGAGTTAATGCGTTTTAACTCTTACCGATTCTACCATCCACATACAATACCCTATGTGAATGCCGCTTAATACGATTAAGAAAGAATTTGGTGTCCCCAATAAGTTGATAAGACTGGTCAAAATGACGTTGGAAGAAACAACAAATAAGGTAAAAATGAATGGGAGGCTGTCGAGAAAGTTTGAAATCAAGAGCGGACTAAGACAGGGTGACCTGCTTTCTGCGATTTTGTTCAATGTAGTACTGGAGAAGGCTTTGCGAGACAGTAAAATCAATAGAAATAATACCATATTCCACAAACCACAACAATGTCTTGCATTCGCTGATGATATAACAGTTATAACAAGAACAAAACAGGAGTTGCAAAAAATTTTAAAGGAAATCTTGAAGGCAGCAAACAGAATGGGACTTGAAATAAATGTCGAAAAAACTAAGTATATTGTGTGGAATGATAAGCCGTTCGAACAAGGTCAATATCTGCAAGTAAAATCAGAACTGGGCGAAACATTAAAATTTGAAGAGGTACAAACATGCACTTATCTGGGAACACTAGTAACAAGAGAGCCTGGAAACAATGAGGAAATCAAAGCCAGAATAACGGCAGGAAATAAAAGTGCATATGCATTGCAAAGGATACCGACTGGTGAAATGTTCTCTAGAAGAGTGAAGGTAAAAGTTTATAGAACAATGATACGTCCGGTGGTAACGTATGGAAGCGAGGTCTGGACGCTCAGGAAACAGGACCAAGTAATGTTGAATCTGTGGGAAAGAAAAATTCTGAGAAGAATTTTTGGCGGAAAATATGTAGATGGAAGATGGCAACGAAGAAACAACCAAGAAATAAATGAATATATGGAGAAGATACCATTGTTGGAATGGTAAAGTCACAGCAAATAAGGTGGTTGGGGCATTTGATAAGAATGGGAGAAGAGAGAATACCAAATATTGTGTTAGAAATGACAATGAGTGGGAAGAGAAGACGAGGAAGACCAAAGTCAAGATGGAGAAAAGAAGTACAGGATGATTTGGACTGTTTGCACATCACTGAATGGAAAGAAAAAGCGAAAAACAGGAAGATATGGGCTAGTATAGCTAAACAAGCCATGGGTCTTCAAGGCCTGTAGTGCTAAATTTCATTCATTCAACTGGATTAATTTTCTAATATTAACCCTATTTCAACCCCTATTTCTAAAGGGGTCTTTTTTTTGGTTAATTTTTTTTACAGTTTTTTGTACAAATGTTCTGAGCATGCGTACCAAATTTTATCGTGGGATGAGCATGGGTTCGGTTAGTAAAAATAAATTAATTATAGCGAGAAACGGACAAAAATCAGTTTTTCGCCGATTTCTCAAGTTTCTTTGTACTTTATGGCAAAATAGTTTAATATAAAATTAGAGTTAATTAAATTCTCTACAAAAAAACTTCTACACATATTTTTCGTCAGATTCGTATTCACATAGTAATAACCTAATAACCGTTCAAAGTGGAGCTAAGTTGCGCAACCACGGTTATATTTATTTAAAATGGTCAGAATCGATTTTCAATTAATTGTATAGATTTTCATCATACAAGGAAACAAAAGCCGTTTTGGACAAATCCTAAAATTTGTATTTTTTATTTCTTACCAATAAGATGGTGTGTACCAAGTTTCGTCAAATTTGGTGGGGGTCGAGTCAATTTTGCTTATTATTTTTCAGTTGATTTGAGATGGAATGACTCTATTAATAAATTAAAATAATTGTTCGATTTGATGATCCTATAATAATGAAACCGGTTATCTTTGTTTTACAAACAAATACGTCGATTTATTTAATTAATTATTTAAAAATAGAACTGGAAAATTACTAACGAGTATATCAGTTTGTTTCTTAAAAACGTTAATCGATACAGGTAGGCCTGAAAAAGTCATTTGTGAGCTGGATCTAATTTGTTAAATGTAATTGGATAAATTTCCAGTAATCAAAATGTCTTAAAATATTTCAACTGTGTATAGTCCAGAAAAGAAACTTTTAGCTTGCAAAAAGTCCGGGAAACTGAAATTTGGCAGAAATGTTCATTTGAGTGCTCAAATAAACTTCCTGAAATTCCCTGTGTCGGCTTGTTCTTCCAACGTGGTTTTTCATCTACAACTTGCTCAAAGGTCAAAATTGAAGAGCACAAAAAAAAATTTTAGAATTCACTTCAAATGACATGCAAGAACATTTTATTCGTAATACGAATTATTCAAAAACTTCTTTATAATTTCAATTTTCTACTTTTAGGCTTCTATACAAAGTATAACAAGAAGCCTTATGATCTGGCTCCTTTGATCCGTTAAGACGTTGATACCTTAAGACGTTGATACCCTAATAAGAAGTTATCTCGAAAAATTTAATTGGTGCAGATTATCGGATTATCTGATGTTACATTATAAATATTATGTCGACCAAAAATAACTAGCGACAACAACTTTTAACACCAGAAAGGTAGCTTTATAGAAGCCTAGGAACTGCCGCTAAAGTGAGTTCCACCTATATTGATAAAATGGCGGCAAAAACAAGTTTTTCGACAATATCTCCTCTCCGGATCATATTACCATGAAAATAGTTATGTAACACATTAAACTTGAGAAAATTTCCTGCAATTTACGTCTTGACTCTTTGTTTGTAAAATAAATATTTGTAGCGTACGAACGCCTCAAAATCTATTCTACACGAAGTTGATACAAAAAAATACTCATGTCCATGTTTTTGGAAGGGCCAAACTATTTTACCGTCGGGTACCTACGAGGAGATCCCCAAGGACCATGGCCCTTTTCTATATCTTTTGGTGCTTGCCCTCCATCAAGCATTTGTTGAATTCAGTGACATACATTTCACAACGATTATCAACTCCGACGCTTCACGTGGGGGGGGGGGGTCGTTATCTGTTTGAAGATATATGCAGTCTCCGGCTTCGTTGTCTAGATACAGGGGTGGCCAACAGGTCGATCGCGATCGACCGGTCGATCGCGACTGTTTGTCCAATCGATCGTGGCAAGGCAAAAAATATAAATACGTAGACAAGACTGCGCAACGTAATCACCAACTGCTGCACGCATCATAATATTTATTTGTCCTCTATTCTACGCAGTATAGTCTTTTGTTTTCGGCTCGCGATGACCAATAAGAAGGAAGCGTGTGGGACGCGGGGGAGGGGCGGGTGTCAATCCGTCCCGTGTTACGTCTCAGTCAGTCCGTTGACAGTTGACGACAGAGACTACCGGAGTGTCGACAATTACCGTTGTAAATCACGATTAGACTCTGTGTCACGCACGCCTCATAGTTGTTTACGTACGTTATGGATAAGTGGTTGAAAAGAAACGCTGAAGGAACATCAAATGAGGAATTTGGGCATTGGCAATTGTGATTTAGCTTTTTTGGCAGATTTTACTGGAAAACTGAGTACATTAAATCTGAATCTACAAGGCAAGAATAAAACATTAACAGAAATGATGAGTTCTATTGCGGCATTTCAAAGTCAAACAGCGTCTATGATAGTTGACATAGAGAAGAAAAAATTTGAACAATTTGTAAACATCAAGGATCATATTGAAAAACATCCTACCTACAATTTCATTTCTGAGAAGTACACGTCAGAAATTAGGGCAGTGGTAGCAGACTTCGAAATTCGCTTTAGTGATTTCAGAAAAATTGAGAAGATGGTTCAATTCATCAATTATCCGTTTAATGATTCCATTGATCATAGTGATATCTGTGAATTGGCTACAAAATTTGCAGATACATTTCAAATGGAGCAGATGATGTTACAAAACGAAATTATTACTCTGCGCTGCGACATATTTCTAAAAGCAAGGTCATCCTCAGGTCAAGATTTCTGGGCATTGGTTTCCAACGAAAAATATCCAAATTTCAAGAAATGTGTTGAACAACTTCATTCGTGTTTTGGTTCAACATATTTATGTGAGTCAGCATTTTCCTACTTAAAACAAATAAAAAATAAATACCGGTCTTGCTTGACAGACGCTCATACATTGGATTCTTTAAGGTTGGCAATTTCCAACTACAATCCTGATTATGCTAAACTTGTGGAAGATGCTCAGACGCAATGCTCACACTAATATATAGTCAAATAAGTAGTTACTAAGAATAATTTTCACATTTATGTTTTTTCTCTTAATAAAATAAAAAAAACTATATGATTTTGTACTGAACTATGCTGTTTCATTTAAGATTTCAATAAGTATGTAATTGGTAGATCGCACAGGGTTTCGTTAGTAAACAGGAGATCTTGGGTCTAATCAAGTTGGCCACCCCTGGTCTAGAAGGTATATCACAGTTGATTGTAAAATTAACCAGGTGTGGCTTCGTAAAGTTACCAAAATGCAATTTCAAAATAAAAATCACCTGCAGCGTATTTTTTATAATTTCTTTTTAAATAAAATTTGATAAGCAAAGGTGGGATAAATAATACTGCACGACCTCCCCCCCCCCCAATTTATGTGTAAATATTATATTTACTTTTTTGACGCTATGGAATATTCAATAGCATTTTTAAACAATTTTTGTTATCCATACATAATAGTCCAGTAAGCAAGCCGAAAAATTAACTAGAATTTGCAAAAAATTCGGGGAATGTGGAATAAAAAATTATTCCGCCACAATAAAGCCAACGCTGAAAATGCTATAAAATTTTAGATTTTTTGCTAGACACGATTTGTTTATTCCATTTATTGTTTTGTTGTGAAAATAATTAAATTAATAAATAATAAATATAACTTTGTAATCGATCAATTAACAAGAAAAAAGCATAACTTTTTTTCTATAAACAATTCAGTTTTCCTTCATATCAATTATTTCTAATTTTGCTCTAAAATGAACTCAAACCGAGATATACACGAATAATCATAAAAATGCTAGTTTTCGAGTTTATGGCGCCCAAATTCGGAGTTTTTAGAGTTTACACCGTACAAAATGAATTTTTTTTTTAAATATCAGAAAGAATCTGAGGGCTCTCAGTCGCATCTAAGAGGTCGTCCATAAAGGACGTCCACGCCTGGGGGGGGGGGGGTTTACAAAAAGTGACCAAGTTAGACCAAGGGGGAGGGGGGTTGGACAAATGTGACGTCCGCATAATAATCCCATTTTTGGGATTTCTAAGAAAATTGTGTTTGAATATAGTGTTCGATTTTTGACAAATGCGGGGGGATGTCTTTGATTTGTGATCATAGGAGGTTCCTGGGGGGGATCCTAAGATTGTGACCAACTTTGACAGCGGGGGGGGGTTCAAAAGTCGAAAAATATTGCGGACGTCCTTTATGGACGACCCTAGATTATAAAAGAAAAATTTTCAACATTAAAGCCCTCAGTACAAAAAGAAGATTGCTACAGTCATATCTGTATTTTTGGTTTAACCTAAAAATGCGCAAAGACAATTCCGCAAAGTCTGAAAAGGAAAAATCCCAGGTGCACATATGTTTATTTTCGTTGATTCTGTCGCAATATTTTTCTGAATTGTTGTATTAATTTCTTTATTTGATACTAAAGAGGCTTAACGTTGTAATTTTTTTCTTATAATCCCCCTCGTTCTAAAAAAATTGTTTCTCTTTACGTACTACTAAATATTTTAACATAAGGTCAAAAAAGTATCAATGCGTATCAAATAAGCACAGTAATTTCCTAATCGATGGCGTGCTGATGCTCTTTTCGCCGACCGTCCTTAAATACGTGATAGCCTTAGTTGTGCGACCTAAAGGCCGCACTGAAGGGGGACCGATCATCAACTTAACAAAATATAACCAATTAGACTAAACAAACACACAGAACAAATTTAGCGTATAATATAATAACTGTAGACCATTTCAGAAGATCTTGCGCGAAAAACGGAACTAGCATAGGAGGTTAATTCATAGTTGCTATAGACAACGAAAGTGTGACGTCAAAAGGGGCGTATACTTGTGGAAACCTCTCCAAACAAACTGATATTGCCGTGTTAACTGCCATAAGAGAATTTGTTTTTGCTGTTTTTTATATTGTGTTTAATTAATAAAGATTTTAGTTTTAATACTTATTAGTTAGAGACCTTAATAGTGTATTTTTATAGTGCAGCGTAATTTAAATTTTTTTTTTTTTAAATTAATAAAAAAATAAATTTTTTTATAAAAGTAGGAAGGTCGCCTAATATTGGATACCTTTTGAAATTAATGTTTTTAGGGCGGAAGAAACATTTTGTAATTATTTGTTTTGTGCTTAAAATGTGCTATCACCTTAATGAAAACACGTGATGCATATTAAAATATTTATTTCATCCTTAAACGCCTAAGAAACACGCAAAAGTAAAAAATGGCATTTTTCAAAATAAAAAAAAGGGTACCTAAAATTGGATACCCTATCCAAAATTAGGAACCTATTATTTTTAACAGCGTCAATGGCTTTTTTCATATTGTCTGGATTCAATTTTTTATGTGGGAGTCCTTTCTTAGGCATTTTACTGAAAAGAATGTAGAGGTAAACACGTTTTGAATCATACATACAGCTGGGTTCCTAATTTTGGATATCTAATTTTAAGACACCTTATCTATCCAAAGTTAGGCAACCTTCGTGTTCAAGATTATGTGATCAAAATAAAAGAATGCTTGGCAGAAATGTACGATTCAAATACTTGGGCTTATTCTACAACTATTCTAGTACATCCATGCCAAATTTCACTGTAATACTATCAATAGTTACCTTTTTATAACAATTTTTAACCGGAATTACAAAAAACTCTGTTTCACAAATAACATGTCATTATATGGTATCACCTAGTAGTGAACAACTGAACTATATGGTTTACACAGGATCGTTGTATGTTAGAAATCTTTTGTTTTGTGCACTCAGTTACAGAAAACTGTCAATGGGTTTTGAGATAATGCAGTATCCAAAATTAGGCAACCATCCAATATTAGGCGACCTTCCTCTACACTATTTAAGGTCTCCAACTAATAACTATTAAAACTAAAATACTTATTAATTAAACACAATATAAAAAACAGCAAAAACAAATTCTCATATGGCAGTTAACACGCCAATATCAGTTTGTTTGGAAAGGTTTCTACAAGTATACGCCCCTTTTGACGTCATGACTTTCGTTGTCTATTGAACAACCAGTGCAATATAAAACTTTGCGTATGACGCACTGGTTCCTGATTGGCAAGATTTTGCGGCCTAAAGGCCGCACAGAGACGGATAACGGTTCAATTTAGAATTCCAAACACAAAAATCGCGCAATATTATGTAGATATAAAAAATGTTTATTAAGATCATCATCGTCATCTACTTCATGGTCTACTCTAAGATTTCTACCCACATGGTAGAAGTCTACCCTGTAAAACTAATTTATTTTATAATAATTAGGAGAACTTAACTGGCTAACTGCTACATTTATAATTTCAAAGTTTTTTTTAAATGAAAGGATTTTATGTTTATTTCATAAAGTAACGGGCATAGAGACACTACAAACGTGCGACACTTGTTGATTTAATGTTAGCAGCGCCACTTCCAAAGTAATCGCATATGCCGGAAAAGTTTGACATTTTTTAGATTTTTATTCTGTTATCTTATCTTTATGCAGGAAAAGCCTGACCCACCTTCGTCGAAAGGCAATGAAATTAAATCATCATGTAAATTACAATTGACGACCTACAAAAACTATGGAAGAAGACAGGCCTGTGCGAACAGGCTTTCTGTTATTGCCTCCGCAAGGAAAATTAGTAATCAAGGTTGGTTTCACGCTTTAACTTATTTTTATTTAAAAACTAACGATTATTTGTTATCAGAAAACCTGGCAACAAAAGTTTTGCCAACTTTATAAGGCGAGCAAGTTCGGAATACAACGCCTCGAGATCTACGACTCCTACGACGAATCATCAAACACAAAATCCACTCCTAGAATAATTACTTTGGAAAACTGCGTCAAGATAACACAGAAGAGTCAGAGTTCCTTTCTGATTTTAACGAAAACGTCGAGCTACGATTTTGCCGCAACAACGAATCAAGCCCTAATTGATTGGTTGATTGCGCTACAATCGGTTGCGTTCGGCGACGAAATTTCTAAGATTACCAGCATCGAGGAAGACAACGAATTGTACTGTTCGTCAGGTGAAGGCGTCTTTAATGTAAGGCTGCATCCGTCCGAAGCTTCGAGCAGGTGCGGGCTCGATCCTTTCCATTACTTGTTAGTTTTGACTTCTACTGCGATACAGTTGAGAAGTACAGAAGATAATAAGTTACTTTACACTTGGCCTTACCGATACATAAGACGATATGGTTATCGAGACGGAAAATTTACTTTTGAAGCGGGTAGGAAGTGCGATTCTGGAGAGGGAACTTTTCATTTGGAACACTCGAAGCAACAGGAGATATTTAGGTAAGAGATTAGAAAAATTAGTGTTTTTAAATTTAACAGTACATTTAAAAATTAATGAGCTAACAAACAATCGAATTTTAATAATTATTCAGAAGCTTTCGGCAAAAAAGGCTTATTGCATTCTTCAGATGTTTTTAATTTGTAAATAAATATTATGTGGGGAATAAGTGTGCAGATTTATATCATATTGTCATTTGTTTAATTTCAAATAGAGCACAGATATTCCTTTGACTAAATCGGTGCGATTCTGATTTGACATAACAATCTTGTTATGATAATCATTTGGTTATTTTGTAACAATATGGTTATTTGAACCGATTTGCTATTCTGATTTTGAAGACATAATTATGGGGGCGTGGTTTGTCAACAATTATTGTTATATTTCATGGTTATAATAGCAACTGCATTTTAGTGCTTGTTATGCTCATTTTGATCATTGTTACGTTCGTGAAAGGCAGTTGTTATATAAATATTTGAATTATTTATAGTTAGTAAATGTATGTTGTATATTGAACTGTATTTCAATGTATTTAAAAATTTCAGATTTCTCTTAAAAAAAAATTTTATAAAAAAATAATTTCAATTTTAAACATTTAAAAAAGTCAAAACAAATAAAAAATTGTAACCCGCAATTCGTTATACTATGGAACAAAAATTTAAATGCTCATTGCGTCATAAAAAGTTTTATGGATAAAAAAAATATTCCAGATTCTTCAATTTGATAAACAGATTTAATGGGCGATTGATGGAGGTGAATTTGTTCCTTCACGACCATATTAAAAAGAAATGTAACAATATTGTATGTCAGGCCCGTAGCCAGGAGGGGGCACCTGCCCCCCCCCGAAATGTTCAAAAGAAACAAAAATTTTGAAAGTAAAACATTTGAATTTCCAAAATAAAATAGGTATATTTTGTAAAAAAAAAATTTTCGTTACAAGTGCCCCCCCCCAAAATGAAATGCTGGCTACGGGCCTGTTGTATGTAAATTCTTTTTGTACACAAAAAATTAGTTAAATTAAATATAAAAAACACAAACAAAAGTGTATAAACTGTAAATTAATTAATTCAACTTAAAACAATTTTGAATAAAAATTTATTTTGATATATATTACAAAATTACAAAACAAAATTAAAGTTTTTAAATCACAACTGATGGATGGATGTGTCATATTTGTAGTATTTTTACGGTACATTTGAACTATTTATAACAAGGTTTGGTTATGCTTAAATTATAACAATCATGATTATGCGTGTTTAAACAGAATAGCAATTTTCGGTAACATTGTTACGGAGATGGTTATAACTTAGGATAGCAATCTAGTCATAACCGAGGTCATAACAATATGATTATATAACCATGTGCAAATCAGAATTGCACCGAATATTCTAATAAATTGCCATCTCCAGCTGGAGTTGATCAAAATCAGACAGATTGCTTTTTAAGTTTGGTGCAAAGAGGGTGTCACTCGTACCTTTTTAGTCCTGAACCACCATACAAGCGCACCATAGCGAAGCATAGGTTGATCATGGCAGTATAGGGCTACAGGTCTTAAGGGGAAAACCCCATGATTTTCCCATTGCCATTCTTCGACACTTTGAACATTCAAACTAAAACGACAAGTTGAATATTTTTATAGCACTGCAAACTACAAAAACTTAAGAGGACTGGCCTATATGAAATTATCCGCATTTTTCATGTAGTCAATCCGCCCTTGTTGCCCTTATGGGTCTGGTCAACTCAAATCATTCTGTGAGGCACCTTGTAGTTTTAAAAAATAAAATATCTTCTATCGTCCCCCCTTATACCAAAACCACAAATGTGCATTTTCTAGTTTTCAGTCAAGTGTATTTGAACCAAATTATGAAGTAAATGAAATTAATCAATTTTAATTGTAATTCAGACAAATTTTTTATTGTTATTCGAATAAATTGTAGCCGAAATCTAACGATAATTTAAAAAAAGAATTTTCTTTCTTAGAAAGACGGTGCACTTAGGTCAAAATGGCAATTTTTGCACATTCGTGGTTTTGGCATAAGGGGGACGATATCTTCTTCATTATCTAACCTTGGAAAAAAGTATGGAGCCAGGAGCCACTATCCAAAATTTATATTTTAGGACATACACGAAGTGTTAAAGTAATTTTAATAAATCAAACAATGGTTTTACTTTCTAAAAATGTTTTTTATTGCAAAATTTCAATATTTAGTTGAATACCCTTTAGATTTTAAAACGCATTTTATTCTTTTTGGCATGCTAGCAACTAAATTATAGCAATCGTCTTTAGAAATTTTATTCCACACTTCACAAATAATTTTTTTAGAGCTGCTTTTGACGATGTTTTCCTAAGGGACACTTTATTCTTTAAAATAGTCCATAAATGTTCAATTGGAGACAATTCTGGACTCTGTGTCCAGAGTTAACCACTTCATTGTTGCTTTCGAACGATGGCATGGGGCGTTATCCTGTTGAAATATGTACTCCGGTTGATCTTCTTGAAAAAGTTTAACAATCGATGCTTCCAAGTTTTCTTCAAGAGTTTCGATATAGGTCACTGAATTCATACGTCCTTCGCACATTTTTAATTCTCCTACGCCTCTCGCTGACATGGACGCCCACACCATTATACTGCCTCCGCCAAATTTGACGGTAGGAATAATACATTCTGGTCTGTATGCCTCTCCTTTCCTTCTTCTTACGAATTGAGCACCAGGTTGTCCGAAAAGCTGGAAAATTCACGTTATAAAAATGTTGTTCTATTTTATTTTATTTAAAAAAAATTACTTTTTTGCCAAACAATAAAAATTATTTCATTAGAAGCAAAGACATAATAAAAGCTTACCTCCACATTAGTTTCATCGGACCAAATGACTTTGGCCCAATCATCAATCGTCCAACCTTTGTAAAGTTTTGCAAAATTAAGCCGTTTTTCTATTTGAGATGGAGTGAGAAGTGGCTTTTTGCGAGCTTTACGACCGCTTAATCCGAACGAAATTAATCGATTTCTAACAGTCCGATCCGTAATTTCGACTCCAAACTCCTGCCGTAATTCTCTACAAAGGTCTTTAGGAGTTTTCATCCTATTTTTGAAAGATGATCTTTTCAAAAATCGATCTTGCCTTTTCGAAGTTACACGATTTCGACCACTTCTACGTCGACTTTCAAGAGAACCACACTTACGATACCGTTTTAGAGTAATTTGCACTGCCTTTCGCGAAACTTCACTTTTTTTGCTATATTTCTGTGACTGACGTCCTGAGAATTAAATTGGACGATGCTATGTCGTTCAAGTATTGTTAATTCTCGTACTTTCGGCATTTTAATACTTCTTTAACGTACCAAAGTGCTAATAGTAAAACTGTAAATTTTAAATCCGCACACCCAATTCACCCTTATAAGGTACAAAAGTTACAGTTACAATCAGTGCGATTCTGATTTGCACATGGTTATATTATAATCATATTGTTATGACTAGTGTCTAAATTAAGTTGAGGGTGGCAAGAAGTACCCGTCTTAATTTAGGTGAATTGATAACCACTAGAGTTGTAAGTTCTAGTGATAATCTAAATTAGGAAAAGTGGCTAGAAGTACCTTTCCTAACTTATTGGTGAATAACATTCAAGTCGTAAATTTAAATGCTACTGGTTTATTAAGTTTTAAATACAGGTATTTATACAAAAACTTAATAGCTAGGTTATCACATTCCAATTAAATTAAAGGTATTAATCTGATGACTATAAATTTTCCATTATAATAATTTTAAATGCATTAATTGAACTGATGATTAATTGTTTTAAATGTGGATATGATTACAATGCGGAAATGAATTATATTTTTAATTGACCTACTGAAAAGTGCCAGGATGCTTTTTCGCTTTATTTACACTTTTCTAATAAGTTTATACAATTTTGCATATTTGCTTAAATTATTTATATACAGGATGGTTCTAAACTAGAACCCACCCAACCAACAAAAACCTGTTTAATTTCTAAATTAAACACTAGTGAAGGAACAAATTCACCTCCATCAATCGCCCATTAAATCTGTTTATTAAATTGAAGAATCTGGAATATTTTTTTTATCCTTTAAACTTTTTATGACGCAATGAGCATTTAAATTTTTGTTTCATAATATTATAACGAATTGCGGGTTACAATTTTTTATTTGTTTTGACTTTTTTACATATATGTTTAAAATTTAAATTAGTATTTTTTTATAAAAATTTTTTTTAAGAGAAATCTGAAATTTTTAAATACATTGAAATACATTTCAATATACAACATTTACTAACTATAAATAATTAAAATATTTATATAACAATTGTCTTTTACGAACGTAACAATGATCAAAATGAGCGTAACAAGCACTAAAATGCAGTTGCTATTATAACCATGAAATATAACAATAAGTTGAAAAACCACGCCCCCATGATTATGTCTTCAAAATCAGAATAGCAAATCGGCTCAAATAACCATATTGTTACAAAATAACCAAATGATTATCATAACAAGATTGTTATGTCAAATCAGAATCGCACCAATTAACGGTAAATTCAACATTTTTGTAATAATTTCAAATTTTTTTATAACTAAGGTCAAAATTTATTTTCAAATATTGTAAAAAGTTTGTTTTGTACGTTGTTCAATTAATAATTCAATAGATCAACCAATTAATTGAATAGATAAGATTTTATTGAAAAAAGTTAGGGTGGCTCCATCCTTTTTTCCAAGGCAAATTCCAGATTGTGATTGTCGACCCGTTATTTCCTCCTTAACTAAAGGACGCTAAGGCCTTTGGGCCACCAAAGGTATCAATGCAAAGACTATTTTTCCGCACATGTCGTAGGCTACTTGTGACGCCGAAGACCGAGCTAATTATGGCAGTCACAGTTTTTAATAAAATTTAATATTGGTAGTTGCATATCTAATTTATTTTCAAGATTAATCTTAGAAACATTCCATCATGTCAATTCAACCAACCTCACACAATCTGATCCTCACAAATTTCTATAAAACATTGATAGTAGAATGCCAATGTTATTTTTTTTTAACTATCCTGATAAGAAAAACCCCCAAAATTAATTTAATATTAAAAACTATTTGGATTTTTTATGTGTAAATTATATGTAAATATACGAGGCTTGTCCAGAAAGTAAGTACCGTTTTTAAATTACGCCGCCGCAGCACTGCGGTCGCCGTTTAGCTCATGCGCGCCAGGTAGCTACATCTGTTGGGAAGCTACAGACGCCATTACGGAACCATCCGATCGAGTCTACATCTGTTTGCGTGATTTTTAAAAAGGCCGCACCTATTAAGAAGCCCGCCGACTGCGAAGTGCGTGCGTTTTCTCAGTACTAAAGGCTTCAAAGCAGCTGACATTCATCGCCAAATCAGTGATGTTTATGGTGAAAACATTATGAGTGCTGGAATGGTGCGAAAACCCATTTCCGCACCATTCCAGTACTCATAATGTAAAATTTGGCGATGAATGTCAGCTGCTTTGAAGCCTTTAGTACTGAGAAAACGCACGCACTTCGCAGTCGGCGGGCTTCTTAATAGGTGCGGCCTTTTTAAAAATCACGCAAACAGATGTAGACTCGGTCGGATGGTTCCGTAATGGCGTCTGTAGCTTCCCAACAGATGTAGCTACCTGGCGCGCATGCGCTAAACGGCAGTGCTGCGGCGGCGTAATTTAAAAACGGTACTTACTTTCTGGACAAGCCTCGTATATTCTAATAACGATAAGCTATTTATTATTTATAAATTAAAAATATCTGAAAATAATTTCCCATTACTGAGAGCTTATAAATACATTATGTTTCCTAGGCTTGTTAACCCCTTTCTGCATGAATTTTCCTATTTTCATGAAAAAATTTAATCTGGTAGACTGATGTGTACAGTTCGGAAAAAATGTTTAAAAAAACAAAAATGAATCGTATATTTGAAACAATTTGTTTGTGCCACATATGGCACAGCATGCAGTTAAACATGTTCAATGAATAAATTTACTCAATGTGACTTTTTAAAAAACAGTTCCTGTCTTGGTTCAAACATCAAGATAGTTGACATTTTCTGCATGTCAAATGATTTTCCTAGACATTCAGGGTATTTGCATCGCTGTCGAAGTTTGTTCGAAACAGGTAGGTGGTCAATGCCATCTAAACATACTTCTTCCACTGGTATTTCGGATGTAGGACCACGTGTCTGCTTTTCTCTGAATTAGTTTTCCAGTGACCTGCAATGCCAACCACAAGAAGCTTGAAATCAACTAAAGGCAAATTTATCTCATTTTTTCTCCTCCATAAAATCCAAGCATTTGTACAATGTAAGTCCAACAGGTGAAAAAAAAAGCGGGAAACTATTCGCTTCCAAGAAACTTTTTCTCGTCGTCGGGTATAACAAGATGACATTTTCTCCATTGTGGATTTTGTAGTGTCGACGGGGGCGGTATTACAAATTGAATTAGGGGAGTATCGTCCTCTTCATCTGTTTCTGATACTACATCAGGTCCAACCTTATGTTCCAAGTCAGAATAATTTTCCTCCGCAAGAACTTCTCCTAAGTCTGGGATCGGCCTCCGATTATCATCGTCAGATAGATTTTCTTCCTCACTCATATTTCCTTCCAGTATGTCGACCAATAACGCATTTTTGCGCCCATAAAACATCTCAGGCTCTATTACACATAAAATATACACATACTTGAAAGTTTTTTTTATACTACTCAGTTTGCATGTTGTGCCATATATGGCACGTACGTATTTTTCGAAAGTTTTGCTACATATGACGCTTACCTCACTGTTGGTTTTCGTGAATCACTTTATTACATACGTAGATTGATCACAATATTTTTAGAAATGTCGAATTGTACCTACAAATAATGTGGGAATCCAATTTGCAACAGAACATAGTAGCGAATACAAGACGCTCATTTCAGATTGGACCACACAGTGACCTGTAAGAATATGTAGTGAAGATCCCTTTATATGTTTTAAGACACACTTTATACATTATCACGCTAGATAGTACTAGAAAACGCTGTGTGCCATATATGGCACAGTATGCGGAAAGGGGTTAATTAGTAAAATTTAATTGAATATTACGTTTTACAACCTAATTATTATTTATCTATAATATTTTTTAATCAATTTAATATTTTGTTTAGATGTGTTGCATCGAAAATGAAGTCGATGAAGAAACTTTTGAATGCCGAATCGACAATTTCTGTATTGGATTGTGGCGATAATCAGTTTCAAGCAGCACTGGGAATGGAAGCGCGGTCGCGTAGTCCTTTACCACCATCGCCTACAACTTCGACGTCACTGCAAGACTTGGAATCTCACGGAAGTAGCAAATCCATGAATTCTTTAGCCGATTTTTCATTCGACAAAAAATCTAGCAACGTTTCCATAAATAAAATCATACCGCTAAAACCACCACGCAAAGGTTTGGCAATAAAAAGCGACAAGTTTCAAAATTACGAACCCGTCGACAAGTACGACCAAATCGAGTACCGAAACGAAGCCTGGAGGACGCTCGGTACCAACGAAATCAAACACACCGAACATGTCGGCGAGGAAGACTTGGAGGAATACGTATCGTGGGGGCGACTTAAACCTGAGTGTCCGGCCGACCAGAAGTTACCAAAAACTTCGAAGATTATAACTCAGCTTCAACCCGAAGACGACAGTTACGATCGTTTGAATTTTTTTGGATCCAGCAGCAAATTGAACAGCACGAAAGCGGGCTACAAGCAGGTGACGCCTGCTCCTGTGTTACCGATCCAAAGTCCACCTTCGTTTAACGATTATGACGAAGTTCAGCCTACGATGGAGAGCGTGCGAATTGCGGACGACTCCCACTTGGGTTATGCGGTCGTTCGAAAGCCCGTACGCGATCCGGTCGATCATCAGTTTCACAACGACGATCCCTATGCTGTTATAAGTAAGGCAAAACGTGTCTAGTCTCTTTTTATTTACCAGTCTTTGTTTTTTGCTCAAAGCGAGTTTTGTTTAAGTTTTTTAATTTTATCGAAACGGGAAAGAATGGAGGTTAGAATCTCGTCGGTGCGGGAACGGTTAGACCGGGACTAAAAATCCTAGCGCTAGAAACGAACTGCAATTGCTTTATTTGATTATCAGGACCGGAAAAACCGCGAACGCGTCGACGATTTTTTGTCTCGAAACGTCGATGTAGTTTTGGCGCCCAATGAGCTGATTTATTTTTTGCTTATAAGTTACTGGCACTTGCAAATTCCAAGTTACATGAAAACGGCCCTCGCAGATCTGCTGGTTTAACCGCCAGACAAAAAGGTTGTCGTAACATTTTTTTACCGAGAAATAACCGAATTTTAATTAAATATTAATTTTTCTAGCAATCGCGTTTTTCTTTTAAAAAACATTTAAAAAAATCCAAACTTCTAAATTTGTTTCGATGCAAAAACGCGTGCGCGGTATTTTTGCATCGTGAAACAAAAATCTATGTGTTTTTATCTTTAAAAACGAATTTGATGGTGAAAAATTAATATTGTAATTTTAATATTTAAAAAGAAAATTAAAACGTTGATGCAAGACAACTTGTCGTTGTTGCATTTAAAAATTTTAAATTTTTGAAAACCAAAGACGTGATGTTTTAAAGTGTCATATTTTTTTACTTGTAAATAATATCCTTAGTGCCTTATTCGTGGTGCCACATAAATAAAATAACAATTCTAAAAATTGTTTATTAACTTATGCCTTATGTACTTTTTTTTTACATATTTTATACAACCGAGGCAGATTTACCTCGAAATTTATTATTGTAAATTAAAATTTTATTTAGATGGCCAAAAATGTAACAGATTATAGTGCAATATCTGTTTTTTTTATAAATACAAGCTTCGAAGATTATTATTTTTCCACGTTTTCTTTTGGAACAAATTCACCTAGATCTATCCTTTTTACACTTTCACCTTTTTCCGCCAAAATGTCCTCGATGTTTCTTTTCCCGTTTAAATCTGTGAACCATCCCAAATTGTCTGCTATTAAGTGACGGTTTTTGCAAGATTTGCACGTTACGATTACCACCCCTTTCTCGTAGGCTAATTTTGATATCAAGAATGAATTGCGCTCGTCGCATTTTTTGCAGGTAAATATTAGTTGCATTTTGTTGTGCTCCACTTTTCCTAAAACTTGCTGCGTTTCTTGCGAGTATAAGCGATTCGATGTTTTTGCATGGTTTATAAATTGTGATGGTTTTGGAAATAACGGAGGTAGAACACGAATTTTTGAAAGTGCTCGTGATTGTGCTAAAATTCTACTAAATATTCTAAACGCCATTCTTCAGAAACCGTACATTTACAAAAATTTACACAACCAATTTTTTAGGTTAGGTTACCATTTCGCGAGCAACTGACGTTTTGGTTGCATACCCAAGGGAACGTTTCTAATTGGGCGGTATCCGTACAGGGTGACCAGATTATAAATTGATCAAGTCAGGATAAATAGACTTTATTTTTCATATTAGATACATTTAAGGGTCATTCACATCCACGTAATACGTAACGTAAGGTAAGTTGAAATGCAAAAAATGAAAGTTGAAATGAAAAAAGTTCGTTCAACTTGTACGTTATGTTTTCTATGTTTGACCAATGGAGATGCTTTCATTTTATTAGGCAACACCCCTTTTACTGTATTTTCAATTTTAAGGTTAAGTCGCAAAAATTAATGCTGTCAAACTGTCAACCGATAGCCAATGCAAATACAGGTGCCCGAGCTTTTCGTTTCTATGGAAACATAGTATAAACATGGTAAACTAAGTGGATGTGAATGGTAAATAAAAAACTACGTTTTCTACGTTACGTATTGTATGTCCGGTACGTACGTTACGTGGATGTGAATGACCCTTTACATTAAAGATGTAGTAATAATCACGAGAGCTCGAGTATGACTTAACTTAGCCTTTCTGTAATAACTTGAAAACGGTGAAACGTATCAAAAAATGTTTAGAACAAAAACTGTTCGTAATTTTAAGTTGCACATTTTTGGTCTCTTTAATATTTTTCATATCTTGCACCGTTTGCAAGTTATTACAGAAAAAGCGGGGTCTAGTACAACTCGCCGCGGCCGACCTGCCGCGGCCATGTCGCCGCGGCCGACTCGCCGCAAGCCATCTCGCCGCCACCAACTCGCCGCGAACCCCCATTTGGTACATCTTGACGCCTGGTTCTATATCTTGTATCATTCAAACATTCTTGTGTAGGTGGTTTGTAATTTATTTGACAAGAGAGCCTAAAAAATAGGATACACTCCATCCTGTGCCTCGGCCAGTAGCGTATATATTTGTGCAAATAATGGTGGCGTTGGTTTAAATGTCCCATCACCGTACCATTGTTTGGACATCCTAAGAAGAACATTATTAACGTTTTATCTTCTGCCAAAAATAATAATTCAGTCAGAGTTAGGCCCGCTGTCGGTCTTTCTGGTATAATAAGATTTTTACGTAACATAGATACGTAAACTCATCACTGGAAAAACTTTCCTTTCCACCAAACTCTGTACTTCCATAATTTATTATTAAACGAAACTATTACTAAAAAAAAATTTTACAAAAAAAACCGACTTCAAAAAAAAGCACTACAAAAAAATTGCACTAAAAAGTAAAAAATAATTAGAAGTTATTAGAAGAAGATTTAACAGAAATTAGAAGTATATTTTTACAGTGCTGAGCATAAAAATTAATGTATTACGTCAATAATATACAATTATTGTTATTTTTGAAGTCGGTGCCAGCCAAGGTTAACAAACGTGTATTAACGAAGTAGCGGAGTACCAATTTCTTAACAGCTTGGCTGGCACCGACTCCAAAAATAACAATTATTGTATATTATTGACGTAATACATTAATTTTTATGCTCAGCACTGTAAAAATATACTTCTAATTTCTGTTAAATCTTCTTCTAATAACTTCTAATTAGAAACGCCTATCTCAAAGTAGAAAATCTATAGATCCAAGACTATTTCAGAAGAGAGTAGTGAACAGCGTGAAAAGAGGCTTTCGCAAATGCGGGCTTACAATCAATAAAAACCAAAGTACTCAACCAATTTTGATGAAATTTATATGGGACCAATCTGAAACTATATCCTTTCGAATTGTGAAAAAATTTTGAAAATCGGTTAATAAATGACGGAGTTATGAGGTAACAAACATTTAAAAAAATACAGCCGAATTGAGAACCTCCTCCTTTTTAACCGACTTCAAAAAAGGAGGAGGTTATCAATTCGGCTGTATTTTTTTTTTATGTTTGTTACCTCATAACTCCGTCATTTATTAACCGATTTTCAAAATTTTTCCACAATTCGAAAGGATATAGTTTCAGATTGGTCCCATATAAATTTCATCAAAATCGGTTGAGTACTTTGGTTTTTATTGATTGTAAGCCCGCATTTGAACGGCGCTGTCGCATATGGGCAGCGCGTTTAGTAGGTCTACCCATATTCGCTTTCGATAAATCAGTTAAGGAACGCAAGATTCACTAAAATGCAAGAAATAAAAAAAAATAAAAACCGACTTCAAAAAAATGCACTAAAAAGTAAAAAATAATTGCGTTATTTTTAGACTTGAATTTACTCACAAAATATTGTTATTTTTGGAGTCGGTGCCAGCCAAGCTGTTAAGAAATATACAAAATGTATTTGAAATCACATTAATACGCCGCGTGGTATACGACCCTATGCGCCCCGTGCTGTTTAACGCCAAGCGCCTGCGATCTTGTCGACTGTGAAACTCTTTGCAGTCAAAGTGATATCAAATATATACCTACTGGTACTCCGCTACTTCGTTAATACACGTTTGTTAACCTTGGCTGGCACCGACTCCAAAAATAACAATATTTTGTGAGTAAATTCAAGTCTAAAAATAACGCAATTATTTTTTACTTTTTAGTGCAATTTTTTTAGTGCATTTTTTTGAAGTCGGTTTTTATTTGAAGTCGAGTCGGTTGAAAAATAGTGACTATTTACTATTATTGCGAGTGTATTTAAATAATAATATTTATGTAATTTTTAAGTTGGTAATATTTGGTATCATATAGGAAACACCTAACAAAAGATTATCAATAGATAGCGCTCCTAAATTGGAAGGCGCAATAAGTTATTGCTTTGGCGCCTATTGCAATAATAAAGCAAATAAATGTCGAGAACAATAAATAAAGACGACACAAGATGACCAGCCGAAGCGGCGGAGAGGAGAGAACGACCGGTATAAAAGAAGACTACACAAAGATACAAATCTTCCCGAATCTACTACCCTGTACTGTTATTTTATGTTTTGACAAGCCCGATCTCCTTATGATTTTTATTGAAGACAACCCTTACCGTTTCCTTCTTCATGTAGAAATATATTTATTTGTAGATTAAACGGACCGATTTCTCAACTATAATATTTACAATAAATTATTATATACATTGTAATAATTTGCTGCACTATAACGGCGACTGCGACAAGATGTACCAAATGGGGGTTTGTGGGAGATGGGTTCGCGGCGGCAAGTCGGCCGCGGCGAGATGGCTGCGGCGAGTCGGCCGCGTCGAGTTGTCCCATCCCCGAAAAAGCGGGTTAACGCATATTCGAGCTCTTGCAAACAATAGGCTCATTCAGAGAAGGAGAGATCCGGCCAAAATCCATGGGGAGTTTTTTTTCGACGTTTGATAATTCATAGAGGGGGGGTAGTCTCTCCCGTCATGGTATAATAACTTTAAAGGTAGGATATCAAGGCGCGCTAAACATGTTCAAGTTCGCGCAGTGACGTCACACGTGACCAAGTTAAAAGATATTATTAAAAGGATTTTTTTTTAATAATTAATTATTATTAAAAAGTAACGAAAGATACTCAAAAATAATTTGAAAAACACACAAAACAAAATCTTCAACGTAAGATAAATAATCTATGGTACCATATGGTCACGAATGACGTCAGTAACTCCACCTACCATGCGCAGAACTATTTAGATATCCTACCTTGAAAGTTATTATACCATGCTCTCCCGTTGTATCTGTCCTTGCATTCAGAGACGCTTAGCAACTTAATTCTAACAGTAAGATTTCTGGGACAACTCAGCATCAGCAGTTTAGTTATCCCTGAATTTGTTTGTTTGCCACGCCATTCTTTAAATTCTCATTCGAAATATAATTAATATACATTTTATAAAACGTAAGATGATTTGTCAGAATTTAATTTACTAATAATTTATGAGTAGTCCAGGCAATAAAGGCAAAAATTGTTTCGAACTTTCAAAACACCCGGACGAAGTGAAATTTGGCAGACATAATATGAATTTTAATGTCCAAATGAATTCCTTAAAACCCCCCGCCTGCCTTTCCTCCAATTCGCGATTTTAGCTCCCCATCCCCCGACACGGTTTTCGCCTATATTTTGCTGAATTTTAATTTTAGGAAAATTGTCATTGGATAAAAATTAAAGAGGAAAATATTCTTTGCAAAATAAATTTAAAAAAAGATTTTACTTCTAATCCAGGCAAAAAAACGAAAAAATGGTTCGAGCTTGCAAAAAATTCCGGGAAAGGGTCTACCCAGCTCAGTTCTTCTTTAGGTGCCGTCTCTATCAATGAAGGTTGAGAAGGTTTTGTGCAGTTCTGAGCAGTTCGTGCGAGCCGAGTCCCATCCAGTCTCTGAGGTTTTTGAGCCAGGAACATCGTCTTCTACCTGGTCCCTTCCTGCCTGTCATTTTACCTTCTATTATTTGTGTCAACAAGACATATCTCTCATGCCGAAGTAGGTGTCCCAAGTATGAAGGAATTCGTTGTTAACAATGGCCAACAATTCTCTATTTCTCCCCGTTTGCTGTAGTACTTCGTTATTATAGTTACATGATCCACATATTAGCAACATTCTTCTGAAGGTTCATATTGCAAATGCTTCCATCAGACGGTTCATGGTATGTATTGTCAGCGTCCATGTCTCCATTCTTCATCCCGTATAAAAGAACCGAATGCACATAACATTTCACAAAATCGTACCTTATTTTCAGGTCGCACAGTAAATTCCTCATTTTATAAAGCTTGATGATATAGTTCAATTTGAGTTCGTATTGGCCTAAAGGCCGCACTGGATATCATTTAGAATTACAGACAATCAGAAAGATATATTAAGGCTATTATAATATGTTTTAATTTATTATATATTTATGCAATCTTAAGATGCGGCTGAATGCCTAATACGGAAAGTGCAGAAGAAGATGCGGCTGTACAAGAGCTCACAGAATCCGCAATGAAGACATACGAGAAGAGTTGAAAACGACGCCTCTGCAAGAAAGAATAAACCAACCCAGACAAAAATGGGTAGAGCACTTACAAAGAATGGTCACCTCAAGAATTCCCAGAAAAATACTCTAAAACAAACCCAAAGGGAAAAGAGATGTGGAAAGGCTCCTAGCAAGATGGCGGCTTGAGTCGGAACAGGCCTAATTCATGAAGTAGATTATGATGATGACAATCTTAATAAACATTTTTATATCTACATAACATTGCTCGATTTTTGTGTCTGTAACCCTAAATTGAGCCGTTATTCGTCTCGGTGCGGCCTATAGGCCGTAAAATCTTGCCAATCAGGAACCAGTGCGTCATGCACAGCGTCATACGCATAGTTTTATATTGCAGTGGTTGTCCAATAGCAACTATGAATTAACCTCTTATTCTAGTTTCCGTTTTTCGCGCAGCATCTTCTGAAATGGTCTACAGTTATTATATTTTTTATTGCTATTATATTACTTGTTAAGTTGATGATCGGTTACCCTTCAGTGCGGCCTTTAGGCCGCACAACTAAGGCTATCAAGTATTTAAGGACGGTCGGCGGAAAGAACATCAGCACACCTGGATTAGGAAATTAGTACTGCGCTTATTTTATACACCTTGATACCTTCTAACATGGAACATGTTTTTACGGTCGTTACCTCGCAAAATCGACACCAAAAACCGACATCAAAAATCGACACCAAAAACCGACATCAAAAATCGACACCTAAACCGACACCAAAAATCGACACCATAAACCGACACCAAAAATCGACACGAAAAATCGCACCACATGTATAATTCAAATTTATAGTTTATAATTTGAATATAGAGTAGATTATCGACTTAGAGCAGATGAACAGATGATACTCTGATATTAGCAGCGAACGAAGACGAACTGGGATATATAGTGCAAAGATTAATAAACGTTAGTGGCAAGTATGGACTGAAATTAAACGCCCAAAAAACAAAAGTAATGATTGTAGATAGAGCCAACAACAATCAGCCCCGTATATAAAACATATGTGGGTTTGATGTGGTAAACCAGTTCGAATACCTTAGGATCAGTAATCACCAATGAAGGGGGAAGCAGTGTGGAGATCCGCAGACGAATAGCTATGGCAAGATCAGCGATGAGTAAATTGACTATAATATGGAGAGATCAAACAATCAGCAAGCATACCAAACTTAGGCTTGTTAATGCGCTGGTGTTTCCGATTGCCACCTACGCAGCAGAAACTTGGACTATTTAGAAAACAGATAGCAACAAATATCCTGGTTGAGAATTTCCTGGGTGGCACACAGAACTAATATCTCTATACTACAAGATCTAAATATAGCCAAACGACTTCTCACCAGAATACGGCAGCAGTATCTCACATATTTTGGTCATGTTCAAAATGGAAAACCTCATAGTACAGGGTAAAATGGACGGAAGACGATCGAGAGGACGATCTCGACGCGATGGGTGGACCAGACAAAACCGCTGATTGACGAGAACTTACCGGGAGCATCGCAACGTGCCCAGGACCGAGAACAATGGCGACTAATAGTTAATGGTATAATTTGATGTAATGTGTTCAAAAGTGCCACCACACTCTTTAAGAGTAAGGATCGAAGAGAGAGATAGAACTGGGTACTTAACCTAAGGGTAAAGTATACAGTGTATCAATAAAAAATCGAAAAACGCGAATAACTTTGCTCCCCGCGGGAATTTCTTCTCCATTTATGCACGAATAGTTGCGCCTGGACCTACAGAATAACTGTGCAAAATTTGGTTGAGATCGGTTAAAGGGTGTAGGAACGTATAGCGAACAAACAAACACGCAAACAGACAAGCTCTTTTATATATATAGATAATTTGAACATAGAGTAGATTATCGAATAACATCTTTGCATTCACAATAATGAATTTTCAATAACAAAATTTTTATTACCAAAAATTTAAATCCGATTAGTATCAAAGAAAGAAATTAATACAACAATGCCGAAAAAGATTGCAACAGAATCAACGAAAATAAATACATATATTATGTGCATCTGAGATTTTTCCTTTTTAGACTTTTCGGAAGTGTCTGCGCATTTTTAGGTTAAACTAAAACTACAGATATGACTGTGGCAATCTTGTTTTTCCATTCCATAAAAAATTTCTTTTTTTGTACTGAGGGGTTTAATGTTGGAAATTTTTCTTACATAATCTCGGGGTTGTCCACAAAGATCGTCCGCAATTTTTTGTCGACTTTTGACCCTGTCAAAGTTGGACACAATCTTCGGAGCCCCAAGAGGAACGTCCTATGATCACAAATCAAAGACTTCCCCCCCGCATTTGTCTAAAATCGAACACAATTTTCTTAGAAATCCCAAAAATGGGATTATTATGCGGACGTCACATTTGTCCAACCCCCCCTTTGGTCACTTTTTGTAAACCTTCCCCCCCCCCAGGCGTTGACATCCTTTATGGACGACCTCTTAGATGTGCCTGAGAGCCCTCAGATTCTTTCTGGTAGATACCAGAAAAAAAAATTTCATTTTGTACGGTGTAAACTCTAAAAACTCCGAATTTGGGCGCCATAAACTCGAAAACTAGCATTTTTATGATCATTCGTGTATATCTCGGTTTGGGTTCATTTTATAATAGCAAAATTAAAAATAATTGAAAAGAAGGAAAACTGAATTGTCTATAGAAAAAAAGTTATGCTTTTTTCTTGTTAAATGATCGATTACAAAGTTATAGCTTTTGTAGCGTGCGGTTTGCATCTACCATTATTTATTTATTATATTAATTTCCTTATTTTCACAATCTTCTAAATATATAAAAGAGAAGATCTGCTTGCGTGTTTGTTCGCTATACGTTCCTAGACCCTTGGACCGATCTCGACCAAATTTTGCACAGTTCTTTTGTAGCTCCAGGCGCAACTATTCTCGCATATATGGAGAAGAAATTCGAGCGGGGAAAAAAGTTATTCGCTTTTTTCGAAAATCAAATCACAAGTTTGACAAAAAATTTAATTTGTCAAATAATTAATCTGACGTACTGTACTGTCAACAGATGGCGCGATGATAAGCGTTTTTCGATATTGCCATTATATTAAAAGATAGTGTCAAAGTGACGGAAAGTGAAGTGAAAAACATACGAGTGATACTAATAAAGTAAAGTAGAAAAATAATACACATACTACAACAGTGTACTACCCGAAATAAATTTCACACCTAAGATTATGTGACCCAATTACAATACGTCAGGGAAAGCCAATTGTTCTATACCCCTACGCCAAAGTCCAAATCAAATTCTTCTTTGTTTCTAATAAAATTCACATATTGGTGGTCTTTAGACACGCCCTTTTTAAAAGTGGAATTTTTTTTGACATTTACCCCCACTTAAAGAGTTTTTACTAAAGTCTAGAATAAATTCTTCATATTTGGTATATCAATAGGTAACATAAAACAATTTCATAAAAATAAATTTTTCCCCCTCCACCGCAAAATTTTGGACTAAAGACACTCAGAAATTTAAAAAAATATATATCTGATTCCCCCTAATCATCTAAATGAATAATACGAAAAAAAATTTTTTAAATTATCCGCACCAAAAAAGTTTTTTTTGGAACTTCATCGATCATCACCAAAATTGATATCTGATTCCCCCTAATCATCTAAATGAATAATACGAAAAAAAAATTTTAAAATTAACCGCACAAAAAAAGTTTTTTTTGGAACTTCATCGATCATCACCTAAATTGATATCTGATTCCCCCTAATCATCTAAATGAATAATACGAAAAAAAAATTGTTAAATTATACGGTCTGTGAGGCCGAAGGCCGAACAACTTTGACCTTCACGGATCTATTATGGTCCGGTCTGTGAGGCCGAAGGCCGAACAACATGGCGTTCACGGATCTATTATGATCCGGTCTGTGAGGCCGAAGGCCGAACAACTATGGCCTTCACGGATCTATTATGGTCCGGTCTGTGAGGCCGAAGGCCGAACAACTATGGCCTTCACGGATCTATTATGGTCCGGTCTGTGAGGCCGAAGGCCGAACAACTATGGCCTTCACGGATCTATTATGGTCCGGTCTGTGAGGCCGAAGGCCGAACAACTTTGACCTTCACGGATCTATTATGGTCCGGTCTGTGAGGCCGAAGGCCGAACAACTATGGCCTTCACGGATCTATTATGGTCCGGTCTGTGAGGTCGAAGGCCGAACAACTATGGCCTTCACGGATCTATTATGGTCCGGTCTGTGAGGCCGAAGGCCGAACAATTTTGGCCTTCACGGATCTATTATTGTCCGCCCTGTGAGGCCGAAGACCGAACAACTTTGGCCTTCACGGATCTATTATGGTCCGATCTGTGAGGCCGAAGGCCGAACAACTATGGCCTTCACGGATCTATTATGGTTCGACCTGTGAGGCCGAAGGCCGAACAACTATGGCCTTCACCAATCTATTATGGTCTTCCCCCTGTGAGGCCGAAGGCCGAACAACTATGGCCTTCGCGGATCTATCATGGTCCTCTCTCGGTGAGGCCGAAGGCCGAACAACTATGGCCTTCTCGGATCTATTATGGTCCTCCCCATAAACATTTGCTTTGCAACGAAAATACACATTTTGCATATTTTAAATTTTGCCCAAAATCGCCTCAGATTTTGATTTTCAATTTTGACGTCGACACTAATTTGCAAATGCTGCCGTTATTTGTCGTTTTTCGTCAACCGTCGTCATGTGCTAAATTAAAGACCGTTAATAACCGTATCCGAAGCTCCGATTGCTTTTTCTAAATTATCCGTCGTTTCTTCGTGAGCGACCCATTTAAGTGAAAATTGTGTAAAAACTTTGGACGTATGTAGCGCTCTTATTTACCGGCCGATCTTTAATTTTTAAGACGCAACGGAAGCGTATCGCGACGCTCTATAATAGTTCGTCCATAACATTCCTTCGAATTTTCAACGCCGAAGGTGTTAAGCCGAATTTAAATTTCTAAATTATTTTTTCAATGGGATAGCCTTGCAAATTTTTCGAAAAAAAATTACGCTCCGATAATTATATATTAACGCCGGAAATGGACGGGCAAACCGTTTTTGGGAATTATAACACAAAAACGTACTCTAAACTTCTTCTTCGATATCTAAAACATTGGCAAAATTGTGAATAACTTTTTGGAAAAGTGCAAAAATTTGTAATATTTGTACCGGGACACTTTTTAAATTGGAGGCGAGGTGGTTGTGGTAATGAGAACCACCGACCAGCACTATCGGCGCACCCCCACTACCAAAATTGTTCATTTTTGAATTATTATACTTTTAAATAAAAAATATTTCAATTACACGTCGAGGAGACAAATATAAATCGAAAATGTCGAATGAAATTTTCTCGATTTGGTTTTGCTTTGCAACGAAAATACACATTTTGCATATTTTAAATTTTGCCCGAAATCGCCTCCGATTTTGATTTTCAATTTTGACGTCGACACTAATTTGCAAATGCTGCCGTTATTTGTCGTTTTTCGTCAACCGTCGTAATGTGCTAAATTACAGACCGTTAATAACCGAATCCGAAGCTCCGATTGCTTTTTCTAAATTATCCGTCGTTTCTTTGTGAGAGACCCATTTAAGTGAAAATTGTGTAAAAACTTTGGACATATGTAGCGCTCTTATTTACCGGCCGATCTTTAATTTTTAAGACGCAACGGAAGCGTATCGCGACGCTCTATAATAGTTCGTCCATAACATTCCTTCGTATTTTCAACGCCGAAGGTGTTAAACCGAATTTAAATTTCAAAATTATTTTTTCAATGGGATAGCCTTGCAAATTTTTCGAAAAAAAATTACGCTCCGATAATTATATATTAACGCCGGAAATGGACGGGCAAACCGTTTTTGGGAATTATAACACAAAAGCGTAATCTAAACTTCTTCTTCGGTTGTCTAAAACATTGGCAAAATTGTGAATAACTTTTTGGAAAAGTGCAAAAATTTGTAATATTTGTACCGGGGGACCTGCGACACTTTTTAAATTGGAGGCGAGGTGGTCCGCCCTGTGAGGCCGAAGGCCGAACAACTATGGCCTTCGCGGATCTATTATGGTCCTCCCCCTGTGAGGCCGAAGGCCGAACAACTATGGCCTACTCGGATCTATTCTGGGTCTAGATGGCTAAGGGCGGCGGATGCCGCCCGTGCCAGCTAGTAAAACAATAAATGGAATAAGCAAATCGTGTATAACAGAAATCTAAAATTTTATAGCATTTTCTGCGTTGGCTTTATTGTGGCGGAGTAATTTTTAAGATGGGCTATAGCCGCCAAATTCCCCGAATTTTTTTTGCAAATTCTAGTTAATTTGTGAGGCCGAAGGCAGAACAACTATGGCCTTCTCGGATCTATTCTGGGTCTAGATGGCTAAGGGCCCGTGGCAGCTAGTATAATATAAAAATGGATGTATGTATGTTCCCTATAGACTCCTAGACCGTTTGACCGATCGGAACCAAATTTGGCACAGTTATTATGTAGGTCCCTGCGCATGTTTTTGTACTGAAATAGTGCAAAAATTCGCAAAGGAAAGGAAAGTTGATTTTGAGTAGCCTGCCTTCCTTTAAGGAATCTCGATAATCCATTCATGCGCGTCCCTATGGGACGCGCATGAATGGATTATCGAGATTCCTTAAAGGAAGGCAGGCTACTCAAAATCAACTTAAAACCAGATCATAAGGCTTCTTGCTATACTTTGTATAGAAGCCTAAAACAATAATGAATGCTGTCCAGCTGTCAACCGATCGACAATGCAAATACGCGTGCACGTGCTTCACGTTTCTACTTGACCAATCTTAACCAAATGTGGTGTAAAAGTTATTTACAACGCTACAAAAAACATAGGCTACTTTAGAACCTTGGAGTGAGGCCGAACAACCACGGTCTACACGTATGGTTGCGATTTCCCCGAGGCCGAACAACCACATCCGACACGGTCTAGATGGTTAAAGGCGGCCGGTAGGCCGACTGTGCCAGCTAGTTATATAATATTTACATATAAAATGGGGGGGGGGGGGTCTTGCAGTATTATTTATCCCACCTTTGCTTATCAAATTTTATTTAGAAAGAAATTATCAAAAATAAGCTGCAGGTGATTTTTATTTCGAAATTGCATTTTAGTAATTTTACGGAGCCACACCTGGTAAAATTAAAAATGTTGATTGCTAGCCATAGCAACAACCACACTTTTCTAATGGTTGCAGCCACTCAACTGTTATTTTGCAATTGAAGGTTTAAAAAATTTTAAAGCAATAAAATTTTTATTCCTGACGATTTTTTAGATATTCACTTCTAATAATTTCCGTCATACCCGTTGTCTAATTTCTATTGGCTAAAGGCATTATTAGCAATTGTTTTAAGATGCGGTACCGCGTTAGTTACCCTTAAATGTTGATTAGGTGAACGCTTACATATTTTGATCCTGTGCATGTCAAAAAGTGTAAAAATTTGTGGATAATTATTAAAAATTGCCGCTAAATATAAATGCAGGTGAATAGAAGTTTGTTTAATTAAAAAAATATTATTAAGTGAAGTCGCGATGGCTGTGGTATTATAAGATCGTTTTCGTTTGTTACTACAACTTGTTGCTGGTGGAAATCGGATTTTCAATAATTAATTCAAAGTCGGTGCTACAATTTTCCAGAAGTAATTAATTTACTTCTCAATTACAAATTGCTAATTTTCAAACAAAAATTTGTAATATCAAAGTTTCATTTGCGACTTTTTCGGACAGAACAAAGTTGATGTCCGTTGTGGAATTATCGCTGTCAATTTATTGTTTTATGATGCGACTTCATTTTTTTAATTTTCGTTACCCATCAACGTTTAGTTGTTAAGTAAACCCTTAAAATAGTTTACAATTTGTGCATTAATATTGATAATTATTGCTTAAATGTGAATATAGGTAATTAAATAGTTATTTTTTGTTGAATTAAAATTTTTTTAAATAAAACTGCAATTAAAGCCATAATGGCTGTGATGCGTCATATTTACGGCAAGTTATAACTTGTCGATCAAAATATAATTTCCAATAATTTAAGTTTTTTGGAAACTTTTTTAATGTGAATTGTTATTCATTAGTACATTTTTCCAAGAAATTGGGTTTCAAATTTATTTGTTCGTAATTTGGTTTTAGACTTTATAAAATTTTAAAAACTTTTTGTTTTGAAAATGCTGCGTAGTAAATTTTGATTTTTCCTACCATTGAAAATTTTTAAACAGTTTTTAACGAAATTTGTTTTTCTTTACACTTTACAGTAGTTGCCAACCACTTGTTGCTTTTCAGTATGCAGGCAGGACCGAAATTTCGATTAGTAAAAAGTAAGTGGTAAGTTTTTTCCCCGTTTTTTATTACCTATAGTTCATATTTCTGAAATTATTGAAATGTTTTAACATAAAATGTGTGTAAGTTTTTAATTCAATTTTTGTCCACATATGGTTAGGGGTCATCCATTAATTACGTAAGGGTTTTTTTTGGGGGGGGTATTGGATATCTTACGGACCCTTACGTAGGGGGGGGAGGGGTCCGACGTATTCCTTACATAAGTTTCTTAAAATATTTTTTTGTAGACCGTGGTTGTTCGGCCTCACTCCAAGGTTCTAAAGTAGCCTATGTTTTTCGTAGCGTTGTAAATAACTTTTGCACCAAATTTGGTTAAGATTGGTCAAATAGAAACGTAAAGCACGTGCACGCGTATTTGCATTGTCGATCGGTTGACAGCTTGACAGCATTCATTATTGTTTTTTAAAGTTGATTTTGAGTAGCCTGCCTTCCTTTAAGGAAGGCAGGCTACTCAAAATCAACTTTCCTTTCCGTTGCGAATTTTTGCACTATTTCAATACAAAAATATGCGCAGGGACCTACATAATAACTGTGCCAAATTTGGTTCCGATCGGTCAAACGGTCTAGGAGTCTATAGGGAACATACATACTACATACATACATCCATTTTTATATAATTACTAGCTGACCCGGCAAACGTTGTTTTGCCTGAAAAAGAGAATATCAAAAATTTGAATTTTAATTGTCCGCAATCTAAAACGGGTAGAATGGATTATCAAATTATAATAATATTTATAAACTTTTTTATTAAAATTAAAATGGATATATGGAGGAAATGTCTTCATCTTCATCTTCTTAGCAGCTCCTATAAGTATTCTTTTTTTTCCTGTTTCCCCATTGGGTTAAACCACCCAACGGGGGAGTATACTCTGCTATTGGATACAGACCTAAACTTAAAACTAATTAATTAACATGTAATCAATGTAATACAAACGCAAACTTATAACTAGGGAAAAATGGTAACACTTATTTGGTAGAACAATTAAAACTAAAAATTGATAAAACATGGTAATGAGAACAAATAATTACACAAACACATATTAAGGCAAGAGATTGACTGTCCCTGCCCTGTATATGTTTAGTGTTGGTGTTTTTGTAGAGATTTGTAGAGATTCGTCAAGGTGTGAGCCATGGCCAGAACGAGAGAATGAAATATAAGAAAAACAAAACCGGGTTTGAGCATACAATGGCCCTTCAATATTCGATGTTGGTATGAGCTCAAGCTCAGGGTGGAGTATTAAAATCTTTAAGTGTTGAAATTATATGCTTTATGAAGGTGGTGAAAGAGATAACTAAGGAAGGATGTGTAAGAATTTGAAGGAGGTCGAGTGGGGAAACTGAGTAGAAATTACAGAGAGTAAGATGGTTAAAACGGGAAGATACATAGCGTGGGCAATCGGACAACAAATGTTGTAGAGTTTGTCTACTCCTTGAATCGCAAGGACACACATCAGTAGGGCAGATCTTAAATCTAAATAGATACTCGCGCGAATACGAATGTCCCGTCAATATCTGCGTCAATTCAAAAGAGGTGTCGAAGGCACCTCGGAACAGTCGAACATCTTGCAGTGTAGGTAAGTACTGCCGGGTGGTTGAACCTTGAACGGCATTAATGTACTCAGAATTCCAAGTACTTGCCAGTTCAAGGCGAATCACCCTTCTTGCGTAACTCAGAGGGAACTGGGTGTATGCCAGGCGACTGTGCGACACGGCCGCATCTTTGGCACATAAATCTGCAACCTCGTTCCCTCCTATACCACAATGAGCCTTTACCCACACGAACTTGATGGTCAACTCGTTCCTCAGACGGAGAAGAGAACGATGGATGGAAGTGACCAGGGGTGAAGTACAGCTTCTGTCGCTGATGGAAACAAGCGAAGATAGGCTGTCGGAGAGGATACACGCTGAGTGCACTCTCCTGGGGGAGATCCAATTCAGGGCAGCGTCAATCGCATATAGCTCGGCCTGATAAACACTACAAGTATCGTGTAAGCGATACTTGTGTGTTTCAAGCCGAGACTCGTGGTATATAACGATTGTAGCGCCGACCTCCCCGCCTTCCAGCTTGCTGCCATCAGTAAAAATAGCCACATCCACCCCGTCACAAATTCGATCGACTTCCTTGGAGTCGCCTACCCTGTCGAAAACTATCGTTTGCCTATAGCGGGGATGCAACATCCCTACAGGCGGCGTACGAAGTTGTAGGACGACGTCTTCCGGAAGGCGATTAAAGGTACCATCCACCTTTACCCTCTCTATCTCCGCCACCTCTCTGATCCTTAGCTCTATCGGAGTAAATCCAGCTAAGGCTAACGCAGATATCGCCGAGACCGTACGGAATGCGCGAGTGGCCCTAATGGCGAATGTCCTTTGGAATGAGCGGAGCCAGCGCCGCGCGTAGTTATACTTTAGCACATCACACCAAATATACGCTCCGTAGGTTATGGTAGGTTCTACGACCGCGTGGTATATCGTTTCCACGTTTATTGGGTTGATACCCCACGTCGGTCGCACATACCTACAGAGGTTGTTAAAAATCTTGCTAGCTTTCGCAATTACGTGTTTTACGTGGATGTTAAATTTCAAATTATCGTCCAAAATAATGCCCAAAAGTTTTATAGATTTTTCAAAGTTTAACTGGGAGTTGCCGAAATGAATTTTGCATAGCTTGGTTTTTGGTGTGAAAGCTAAAGCTTGCGTCTTTGGAGCGCTGAATGTTAATTTAACACCAGCGCCCCAATCGCTTATAGAACGTAGCGCAGCGTTGGCCCGTTCCTCCATCTGCATCACACTGGTCGAACTTACGATTAGGAAGACATCATCTGCAAAACTTTGCAAATGACATCCTCCTGGTAAGCCTACATCTAAAAGTTCGTCCAGTATGATGTTCCAAAAAGTAGGCCCGCAAACAGAGCCTTGAATGCATCCCTTCGTCATCCCCTTGTGCGACTTTCCGTCAGCGTAGACCAGCTCAACAGATCGATCTGCTATATAACTCTTTAAGAGATTATACATGTTACACGGCAAAGCAATGTTACGCAATCTGTTGAATAATGCTGACCACCAAGCGTTGTCGAACGCCGCTTTGATGTCCAGGGATACACCCAATACTAAACATTTACGACTTTTCTCACGTCGGATGATGCTGATGGCATCACGTAGTGCATCCGTTGTGGAGGTTTGTTCCCTGAATCCATACTGTCTAGGATTCCATGCCTGGCGCTGTTGACCAAAGTAGGTCAAGCGTTTTGTAAACAACTTTTCCAGCAGCTTCCCGAATACCGGGAGAAGGCCGATCGGCCGGAACGCCGATAGATCATTTGAATCCGACCTATTCGGCTTCGGCAAGATTTTTACAAAAGCCCTCTTCCACGGTTTCGGAAAGTGGCCGGTTGTCAGGCAGGAATTCATTAGTCTAGTAATGAATTCAGGGTACTCCTCCGCAAACGAGATGCAGATATCCGACGTGAGATTGTCGATGCCGGGCGCTCTGTTTGCGCTCATTGTAATCAATGCCTCCAACACCTCTTCTACGGCGAATTCTTCTTCGTCGGTCGTGTCACATACGTAGGTCGAATCAAACATTAGTCTGAGTTCGTGATGTCTCAATAGGATATCGTCAGTGTCGTCGGGGTAAAAGTGCCGAAGCAGTTTGTCTGCCGTATCGTCACTGTCGCTAGTAAATTTGTTTTCGCACGTTAGTGTCAGCGGAGGGCGTTTAGCGGGAGCATCTTTAATGAGTCTGTTAGTCAGAGACCACACACTTTCTTGGTGTTGCCTATTACAAAAGTCTCTAAAATGTTTTGTAGAAGTTGAGCGTATCAGGTCACGGTATTCTCGTTTTAGCCCCGTTTACGGTGATGAATCCTGATACACTGTTTTTTCAACTCTTCCAATTCCTTAGACCACCACGGGTTATACGGTTTAGAGTTTCCACGTATTTTCATTGAGGAGAAACATGATTTGCGTATGTCCTCAGTGAGTTGTTCCACTGTCAGGTCTAAGTCATTTGAAGAAATATTTTCGAAATTTGTAGATAATAATTTAGATGCCAAAACGTTAATTTTTAATTCTTGTTTGAATTTTTGCCAATTGGCGATTTTGTTTCGAAATAGGTACGTTGAAGTTTCGATGACTGTGTTTATACAGTCATCTACTAAAATGTTGTATGTATGTGATCAGATGACTGACAGACTGATTTGTCGATAGTCCACAGCGACAAACGGGCGGTGATGCTCTCGGAGGCCAATGTGACATCTATGACCGACGATAGGAGTTTGCCATTCCTGACAACCTCAAATGTCGATGTGCCTCCAACATTGCATATATCCAATTCGTGAGAACATGCAATGCTCAGAACATCATCTCCGCGTTTATCGCTATTGATCGAGCCCCAAGCGGGGTTCGAACCGTTAAGGTCCCCGCCGACAACAACGTGCGATCCTTTGGTGTTAGCAAGGAGCATGATCTGGCTCGACATACACGCTTCCAAAGTACAAGAATCGCTGTTTGAAGTTAATCCTGATCACGCAGAGGTTTGTGTCGCAGTATTGGGACATGCCCAACGCCACTCCCAAACTCTGCTTGACCAGGATGCAGCTTTTGACTCTAGGTTTGTTGTTTTTATTCCTGTTACTCTGGAAGACGTATACGCCGTCCACATCTTTTACCTGGTTGATTCGTCCTACGTACGGTTCCGTAAGCACAGCGACATTTCTGTCGCTCTGCATGAAGTAAGTCATGAATTCACGAAAAGAGGCGCAAGAGCGCATTAGATTACACTGTACAACATTTATAGCCTTACCACCCATATTCAATCTTTTCCCTGAGCTTGCCCTCCATAATTTTGTAAATATTACAACTCGTAGACGTAGCAGAGTGTATTATATCATATTTTGTTTTGTTGTTAGTGTTAGAATTGACACAGTTAACACATTTTCTAAGTTCCCGGTACAATTCGGCGCGATCGATTGGGCGCGATCGATTGGGAGCAACGACAACTGGGCGCAGCGACAACTGGGCGCAAATACAATTGGGCGCAAATACAATTGGGCGCGAGGGAAGATTTATCCATTACATATTACCATATCCATTACATTATTAACTGATTGTAAGAATTTTTTTTCTAAAAAACTATTATTTACGTAACTAAATCTAGAAATGTTTATTTAGCCAATAAAAAAAATTATAATTAAAAATTTAAACTAAATGTTTTTAAAATGTTTATTCCTTCTAACGTCCACTAAAATTTAGAAATAATGTTTATTTAGCCAATAAAAAAAATTATAATTAAAAATTTAAAGTAAATGTTTTTAAAATGTTTATTCCTTCTAACTTTTACAAATAATAACAATGCCTATTAATATAGTACCCAACTGATCAGGAATTCATTTCATAATTATGGGAAATGCCTCGCAAAAAGTCTATAACACTTCTATTCGCGTAATCCTCTACTAGATTCTTGATGCGCGAATCAGCCTCCAAGTATTTCCTTCTCTTAGTAGGTGGATTGTTGCCGGAAACTAAGTGTTCATAAAATACATCTCGCCCACGTTGAATAATTTTCAAACTAGAAATTAGTTTCCAGATGGTTGGGTGATCCATGCTCAGCTCTGTTTTTAATCTTCTATGTGCCGCTTCAGCATGATTGTTCGATCTGTGCCAGTTAACACGCGATTATATACTGACCACAAATCTGGAGAAAAAATCGCCGGCCGCCTTCCATTGCCTCTACGATTTGGACGTCCTACATACGAATCTTCAAACCATTGTAGCAACGGTTCCAGTTCTGGTGTCAATACGTGGGATAACTCTTCAATTGCGTCATCTAACCCTTCTATCGGAACAAACGCTAACGACGTGATCATACGCGCTTGCAGCGCAAAATCAGCGTCGTTATTGTATCTGCCCGTTAGGTGAAGTTCACCCAAATGCTTTTTTAAATTTTTAGTGAGGTGAAACAAACACCCCAGAATTTCAGCATCTGGAAATGCTTCCCTGAAGGCGTTAATCGCTGCCAGTTCAAAATCAATTGAAATTTTTCTTGGATTTAAATTCGGTTGCACATTTTTCAGTAAACCAATCATTCGGGCGTATGTTCCAGTTTGCTTATTTGGCAAGAGAGCGTATGCCACAGGATGAACTCCACCAAATTTTTCCGCCATTATTACATATATTTGGTAAAACAAATGGGGGGCCGTAGAGAATGTACCGTCGACAAACCAATGATTCGATTCCAGTAGGATCTAATGAGAAAAAATAATATTAATATGTATGTTAGAAGAAATGAAAATCATACAAGAGCCGACACTGATCAACAAAGATGGAAATTATACGAAAGACGGGCCTGACCAATATCTGGACGCTGGAAATATGGAAACCAATATATGTGTAAATATGTGTAAAACATATTTTTATCTAAGCTACCTGTTACCAACTCGACAGTAATTAAGAGGTTGTGTTGTTTTTTTATAATAAAGGAATAACAGAAACGCAGTTATATTAATCTTTTCTTAGAAAACCGTTAGTGGCTTTAACATTATAACATTATGTTTCCGTTAGGTACTTAAGTGCAGTTTACGTTATGCGATTTTCCTTAATATTTTTGTTAAGATTTTCTAGTTTCTTTCTCACACTCATAAGGTGTAAATAGCGCTATCCTTGTCTTATGACAACTCGCAAGAAAAATCGCAAGCAAAATCGCATAACGTAAACCGCACTTTACGCTATGCCAGCTTTACCAGGGTCGGACTGGCTCGAGAGGTTATTTTGTTTGCAGAATTAAAATGACAATCAGAGTTATTAATAAGCTAAAATTTTATATGTTTTTGAAAAGAGCTGATAGAAACTAAAAAACAGTATAAGAAAAGGAAAATAATAATGAAAAACCTTGAAAGCGATACAGAGTGATTGACCTTTAAGGTGTTTATTTATGAAAACCCTGGCCTATTCTTATGAATTTCAACTGAACTCGGCCCGCTCCTGATCTTGACGCACCACTTAAAAAATAGATTTAAAATATTACTAACCTCATGGACGTTTCTCTCCCTACCGAATATTAATATTCTATCAGGTGCAGGCCCGCTATCTCCTAATACGAAATTCTCCGCCGTTCCATTCGTTACAAAAGTTCTGTAGTCCTCAGGAATTATCAGATCTTCTACTCGTAATGGAGCTGGAGGAACAGAATTGATTTGATTGCGCTTCCTACGGACCATTTGCTTCAAAGTGGAAATTTTGGGCAAAGCCGCTTGAGCAGCCTGTGACAAACTGGCCTCATTCAAGCACATGTTTATAACTTGTGATGTTTGCTCCAAAGTGTCGCCAGCACGGATTTTTATCTTGCCACGAACTGCATCACTCTCGACTTTTGCCGCATTGCTATCGTGAGAATGATTATGCAATTCCTTAATAATTACACCATCCAATGTATGGATACGACTTTTGCAACCATTGCTTTTGTTATCACATCTCCAAAATTCTTTTGATCCACAACTACTAAATCTGTCAAAGACATAACAGTAACCGTTACTCACAAATTTTTTCCTCCCTCTTTCAGATGACACTTCCATTTCACACACAAAAATCCTTCAGTTAAAAAACTTCTACAAGCTGTTCACGCACACTTTTTCTGTAGGAGTGAATTACTAACTCGGATATTAACTAGTAAAGCTTGTTTTACTAAATGCAAACTGCGCTTGCATCAATTTAACAATGGGTCACATACTTATTATACTCCCTTATACTACTTATGTTGTTAGCAGGAGATTAAGGTTATTGAAATTTAAGAACGGCTTAAATACAGGGCCAGCGTATGCCTGTTTGGCGCACGGTTATTTTTGAAAATTAAATGTTTTCTCCAGATTTGTGCTCAGTGTATAATCGCGTCTTAACTGACACGGGAACAAACAATCATACTGAAGCGACACATAGACGATTAGAGACAGAGCTAAGTATGGAGCTAAGTATGGAAACATTTGGAAATTAATTTCTAGTTTAAAAGTTATTCAACGTGGGCGAGATCTGTTTTATGAAAAATTAGTTGCCGGCAACAATCCACCTATTAAGAAAAGAAAATAGTCGGAGGCTGATGCGCGCATCAGAAATCTAGTAGAGGATTACAGTCAGGACGTTAGAAACCAATTATTGCATGTGTAAAACATACTTTTATCTTAAGTTGTCAAGTTGGCAACCTGTTACTAACTCGACATTTCAAGAAGCTTTTACGTTTTTAGAGAGAGAGAGAAATAAAAGCAATAATAATTTTTGTGACGTCACAATTTTTGAACCCCCCCGCCCCCGCCCCCCATCGTCACAAATCGTCACAAGGGTCGGAACCCCCTCCCCCCCTAGGAGCGTAACGTAATTTATGGACGACCCCATAGAAATATTATAGACTTTTTGCGGGGAATTTCCCATAATTACGAAATGAATCCATGATTAGTTAGGTACTTTATTAATAGGCATTTTTATTATTTGTAATTGTTAGGACTAAACAATTTAAAAACATTTAGTTTAAATTTTTAATTATAATTTTTTTTATTGTCTAAATAAACATTTCTAGATTTAAAACATTTTTATACGTAAATACCTATTAGTTTTTTATAAAAAAATTCTTACAATCAGTTATAATAATTAATACGTAATAGATAAATCTCCCTCGCGCCCAATTGTATTTGCGCCCAATTGTATTTTCGCCCAATTGTATTTGCGCCCAGTTGTCGCTGCGCCCAGTTGTCGTTGCGCCCAATCGATCGCGCCCAATCGATCGCGCCCAATTGTCGGTCACCGGTTGTGGGTGCATTTCTGGTAAGTGTGACTACCAGCACATTGAGAGCAGCATGGTGACTTCTCTGTGCAGAATCTTTTTGTGTGTCCATATCGCATGCACCCGAAGCACTGTCTTATATTCAGAAATTCCTCCGCGTGTACACGATCGTGGTCCACATTGACCCTACCCAGAGAGGTCACCACGCTGTATATCGCTGGGCTGGTGTCCAGGACGACGTTGTATAAATTACAGTTCCGATTGCTTTTAATAAATTTTATTTTTAAGTCACTTTTGCTTTGGTAGTTGGATTTAATCCTCTCATAAGTATTCAACGCAACATTTGCAACAATTGTTTGCAATCTAAAACGGGTAGAATCGAATGTATCCATCTTTCCAACAACCACACTCGGATGAAGACTGTAATCATAATTAACATCGTAATGGAATGCTGCAAGATTCAAATCAGCGTGCATTTTTCGTCTGGATCGAGCAGTGCGTACTCGATCGTCTTGCAGTCTTCCTTCCCTTTGCTCGTTTGTTTCATACGATCGGACTTCAGCAGTGCGTATTCGAACGCCTTCCAATCTTGCTTCCCTTTGCTCGTTTGTTTCATTCGACCGGACTTCAGCAATGCGTACTCGAACGTTTTCCAGTCTAGCTTCTCGTTCCTCGCTTGTTTGTGAAGCTCGTAATGCCCTTTTCTTGCGTGCTTGAGATGTAGATCGACCAATTGCTTGTCGTTTCGGCATAATAGATTTAGTTGTTGTATATCTTTATTGAAACTCTAATTTTACTTGCCAATCTTCACACTTGGCAAATGACAGATGACAGATGATATTTGGATAAACAATTCTTTGAGTGCCAATCAGATGACAGATGACAATTCTTTGAGTGCCAATGTCATTATTTTAAGACAGAAACCTATTCCGAGTCCTAATAAGATATTGTGAAAAATCTGTCATCCGTCATCCGTCATCTGTCATCCGTCATCTGTCATCCGTCATCTTTCATCTGTCATCCGTCATCTTTCATCTGTCATCATCCGTCATCTGTCATCCGTCATCTGTCATCCCGTCATCTGTCATCCCGTCATCGGTCATCCGTCATCGGTCATCCGTCATCTGTCATCCGTCATCTGTCATCCCGTCATGTGTCATCCGTCATGTGTCATCCGTCATCTGTCATCCCGTCATGTGTCATCCGTCATCTGTCATCCGTCATCTGTCATCCCGTCATCTGTCATCCGTCATCTGTCATCCGTCATCATCTGTCATCCCGTCATCTGTCATCCGTCATCTGTCATCCGTCATCTGTCATCCGTCATCTGTCATCCGTCATCTGTCATCCGTCATCTGTCATCCGTCATCTGTCATCCCGTCATCTGTCATCCCGTCATCTGTCATCCGTCATCCGTCATCCGTCATCTGTCATCCCGTCATCTGTCATCTGTCATCCGTCATCCGACATCCGTCATCTGTCATCCGTCATCTGTCATCCGTCCAACTCCAACAGATGACAATTCTTTGAGTGCCAATGTCATTATTTTAAGACAGAAACCTATTCCGAGTCCTAATAAGATATTGTGCAAAATTTGGTTGAAATCGGTCAAATGGTTTAGGAGAAAATGGAGGACAAACAAACGGACATTCATTTTTATATATATAGATATAGATTATTATTCATATTTTATAAATATAAGGGGTGGTGAGGGGGGGTCAAAATTAAGTTTCTTTTAAATCGACACCCCCAAGGAACAAAGCCGTAACTCGAGTTACGTCATATTTGAGTTATGACTACCGCTGTAATCCTGAGAAAAATACCTTTCTTTTGGTAAAAAAAAGTTTACTTTACGACCCATAATTCCAGAGATAATCAGTGGAAAAAAGCCGTATCTCAACGTTTGAGATACGGCTTTGAAACTTTCAAACCGCTCTCCTGCAAAATAGGTAAAAATGAGTTACGGCTTTGTTCCTTGGGGGTGTCGAAATAATCCTTACGTAAGATGTGGGGGGGTGGTTGCCACAATCTTACGTACCCTTACGTGGGGGGGGGTCCAAAATTACAAAAATCATCCTTACGTAATTAATGGACGGCCCCTTAGTTTAATTCGCACATTTGACATTGGTAGCATTTTAACATTTTTTGTTTTGTTGCAGATTGACGTTGCATTGTATCTACAAACATAATGGGGTGAATTTTGGGTGAAAGATTGTGAACATTTTAATTATGTGGTGTGTGTTCAGTGTACACGTGAGTGTCGTTGGATATTCGGAGACCCCAGGAATGAAATTGAGGAGGGCGATTTTCTTGTGTAAGTACCCATAGCCATCTTTTCAAAATGCGTTTTCGAACGGACCTTTATACTTTTATGATCAATTGTTTTTATGCTTTTTGCATTGGAATTTAAAGAAATCTATTCGTTTCGTTAAAACAAATTATAGTAACTTAATTAATTTATACAAAATTTGGAAGTCGTACGTTGGGAATATTTTAAAATGGCGCTTGCGTTATACTTTGGTATGACTCACTAGTAGTTCCCATAAATACTAGAAATCGCCTCTTCGACGGCCATATTGTTACGCAGCTTACTTTGGTTTTAATATTCTTGTCTTACATTTTTTCACTTTTAACAATAATTTTGTTGCTAAGGTGTTTGATAATTTAATAAGAGGTGTTATTTTTTTTACTTTTAATTTTTTTAAACTTTTAATTTTACCATATATATATAATCAAAATCCTCATTTAACCCTAAGGTGTTGAGGTGGTTTGTAACAATTTAACTAATTCTTCCGGTTTATGAAATCTTTCCATTTCTTCCTGTCTATAGACATCTGTGGAACGCTTCACGATTTTGCGTGTCATCCTTGCGCAGGCATCCTATCCTATTGGGCATCCTAATGGCATCCTATTTTACCATAATGAGCAATTAACATTACGATTATAAAAGATGTTTTATACTTTTTGGATGCACGAGCACTTCAAATTCTAATAAAACATTAAAAAATTGATGGAACGTTTTTTAATTATTTTTTTTGAAAGTAAATTTAATGTCATTTATGATTTCTGGCATGTGACCACCACGATTAATCGTTACGAAGCGTATCCCATCAGTCCAATTTTTGACCACTTTTTCCAATATTTCTGGCCTTATTTCATATTTGGCTTGCTAAATATTGACATCCAATGCTTCCAGAGTTGTTGGTTTGTTAGCATACACGATGGATTTAACATACCCCCAAACAAAATAATCTGGAGGCGTCAAATCGCACGAACTTGGACGCCAATTTACAGGACCATTTCTTGAAATAATGTTGTCATCAAATTGTCCTTTCAACAAATCGATGGTTTCGTTGGCTGTGTGGCACGTTGCACCATCCCGTTGGAACCATAAGTTATCGATGTTTAACTCTTGGATTTTTGGAAACAAAAATGTATTGAGCAAGTGTCGATATCTCACGTCATTGTAACGGTAGCTCCTTCCTCATTTCGAAAGAAGTATGAACTGATGATGCCGTTGGCGTGTATGCCACGGTATCATGTACTTACGCCTAAAACTTTTACGCCTAACACACTTGCGCCTAAGTCAATACGCCTAATCCTTTACGCCTAAAGGAATTTATGCCTAATGGTTTTAATGCCTAAAACCGACTACGCCTAAAACTTGAACGCCTAACGCAATTACGCCTAAAACATTTACGCCTAATGCTTAAAATTTTCTAAAAATCGTACCACTGCTCCGATTTTGATGGAATTTTGGCTATTATTTATATTATGTTCAAAACTTGGTTGCTATATAACCTACATAACTTTTAGTAATAAAAGTAACTCATTCTTAGCCCTGATTAAATTTAAAAAAATGGTTCTTATGTTTATCAAAAGTCGAAAAGGGAATGATCAATTACTACACAAAAGCTTCGTGTATACCAAAAACAGGAATGTTAACGATAAAATTTTTTGGAAATGTGTAGAATACAACAAAAGTAAATGTCTAGCCGTTGTTCACACAAAAGGTGAATTAATCGTTTATGAGAGTGCTGAAGAGCACAACCACGTACCACGGGCAGCGGAAGTCAAAACCCGGCAAGTCCTGGCAGAAATCAAGGATAAAGCTCGGGACAGTCAAGACACACCTCATCAGATTATTGTCGCAACCAGTATTGGACTTCCAGCTGCGGTAAAAGCCGCACTTCCTTCGAAAGATCGGTTGAAGCGCAACATTCAAAGAGCGCGTCAAGTGGCTGGGGCTGCACTTCCAACACCTTCGAACCTTACGGAACTTGAAATTCCAGATTATGTCACCGAATTTATTTCGAATGGAACCATTCAGCAGTTCCTTATTTTTGACAGTGGACCTGAAGAAGATTGCATTTTACAATTCGGTACTAAATTGGGTTTAGATTTGATGGCAAGTTGTAGCCATTGGTAAGCTGATGGTACTTTCAAGACTGTGCCGCCATTATTTGAGCAACTTTTCACAATTCATGGTGTCAAGTACCACAATGTGATTCCTTCTGTGTTCTGTCTCTTGCCAAATAAGCGACAGCAGACCTACGTCCGAGTTCTTGAGGCACTAAAGAATATAAAACCAAACCTTGCTCTAACTTCCATCATGACAGATTTCGAGAAGGCTCAGATTAACGCTTTTCAACACGTGTTTCCTAATTCACAGAACAAAGGTTGTTTCTTCCACTTTAGTCAAAGTTTGTGACGAAAAATTGCGTCAATACCTGATCTCAGAGAAAAATATGCCGATGTGGAGAACCCAGATTTTTCTGTTCATGTAAGAAAGTTGCCTGCACTTGCTTTCGTCCCTCCCGATGATGTAGTTATGGCATTCGTACAATTAACTGAATCTCCATTTTATGTTGATAATGGAGATATTCTCGATCCTTTTCTTGAATATTTTGAGGATAACTGTATTGGCCGGCTTCGTAACAACGGAACCCGAAAAAACACCAAGATCGGTTCCATCCAACTCTGGAATTGTTACGAGGCCAATTTGAATGACCTCCCCAAGACAAACAACTCGGTTGAAGGGTGGCACCGGAGTTTTCATTCTTTATTGAGTGCATGCCATCCCTCTATTTGGAAATTTATAGAGGTGTTAAAAATGGAACAGAGTGCAAACGAATTGAAAATGATAATTTTCTCTAAAAATGAAGGTAGCGAGTTATAGGCGAAAAACTACTGTAGAGGATTAAAATCCCCACTTGGGGAAAAGGACGGCAGGGAATTTTAGGCAATGTTACAAATAAAATCGCCGTCAAATTTTCGAATTCAGTAAAATTTAAATATATGCGCCTCCCCCCCCCCCAAAAGATTCTTATCTTTTTGAAAATTTTAAACCGTTATTTATAGGGTTTTTTCAAGGTTTAACGCCCCCATTGCGATGGCGCCTGAGGCAAAAGCCTCAGTCGCCTCACCCTTGCTACGGTGCTGTATGGAATCGTTTGAAGTTTATCGACATAGACTTTGCCTTTCCAGTACCCCCAAAGAAAAAAATCCAAAGGCGTCAAATCGCAAGATCTATGCGGCCAATTCAATTAATTTTGAGCACAAAAATTTTGTTAACATGTTACAATAACGAGAACCATTAACACGCTGAGAAAGAAGCGGATTGATCTACCTCAGAAAATGGACCGTGAAGACTTTTCAGAGAAACAAAGTAGCAATATTCGGAATGAAATTGAAAAGCTTGAATGAATGAATAAATAAGTTTCTCACTAAAAATCTTTGCACCGAAATGGTTTTGTTCCGAAACGGCTTTACACTGAAATATCTTTGCGTCGAAACGAATTTTTGTCAAAACGGCTTTGCGCCGAAAGTGTTATAGCGCCGAAAATGACCTGCGTCGAACCGGACCCGCGTCGAATCGGTTCTGCTCCAAAAAATCTTGCGCCGAATAAGTAGCACCGAATTTTCTGCGTCGAATAGTACCTAATCCAGAATTTTATGCTTTTTAATTTCGTTTTATGATAATGTTTCGTAAAAGTTAAAATACGCGAGCTATGGAATATGTTTTTTTCCTTCTATCGAACATCGAACCTAAGTCTGTGCAAAATTTAAACTGCATAGTAACATTCATAGGTATAAATATTTACCTTTGAAGAAATAAAATTTTACTTCTTATTCATTGGTAACAATATTAATATACACATCATACACGGGTCCCCACATACACCTGACATTTTGTACAGACATAGGTTCGGTATTCCGTGGAAGGACAAAAATCAAAACCTTCAGAAAGAGGGGTATGTATTTGAGGGGTGTCCCGAAATTTTACCTTAAATTGTGCGCAACTACGTTATTTACAGCTGGATTTTTGTTTTTGTTGTAACCTTTTTGAATTCATAAGTACGTTTCCTTAAAAAAAATGCATGGCTTCCTTTTTTCCTTTTGTTTAATTTTTCACTAAATTATTATTTTTTGGTGCTGACATGATTAGTTTAGTACATGTTTAGTATGAACAAATTAAAATCACTGTCGTCAAGAAAACGATAAAACGGTTAAAAAGATGAATTAACTTTTTGTGGTAACATTAATTGCGATTTTTATTTTTTAAATTGTTTAAATATAAACACTTGGAAAAATATGACAGTCAGACGGATTTTTAATCCGTTTAGTGCGGCCCATCCGCCCAAGGGAACGGGTACCTTTACATTACTTACTGGACCAGTTTCCTCAATTGTTTTAAATTAAATTTACAATTTCTCTACGAACTGCAAAATTTTCACCTTTTCACATTTCACATTTTGGTAATGTGCTTTCACAATCACTATACGTTCCTCGATCGTGTAACGTTCCATGATCAAATCGGATTATTTGTAGATGAAGTATGCCAAATATGAGCGCTGTTAAATCTATAAAGCGGACTTGCCGCGAAATTTAAAATAACACCTCTTATTGGCCGTTTTCGGTCTGGCGCATTTTTTGCTTTGAAGCTCTGTCGAACTCGATAACTCGATTTAGTTACGCTACAGTTTCGTCCATTTCAGAAGCTTAAAACACGCTAGGTTCTGAAACGAGTGCAAATAAAGCGTTTGAAAGCGTAAAAAAACTACAAATCTTCAAAGCTTTAAAGCGAAAAAAGTGTCAGACCGAACACGGCGATTGAATCATCCTTTATTTGTAAACTAATATCTGCAAGATACGTTAAAAAATTGTCTCTTTAACAAATTAATTAATGTTCGATTTCTTTTGTTACAGATAAGGTAGGTTCGATCACAAGAAAATTGGCATCGTTGGACGCACAACAGTAAGATTTTTCTACAATTATTTAAAATGTGATAACAAAAAGTGCCTTTGTGATTTGAAGAAAATATTAATACTTAAGTGTCAAAAGTGATAATTATGAACCAGTAAGTAAATTGTGTTTAAATGTTATATAATATTTTGTTTATCAAGTTCAATTAATTTAAACATCACAGTTAAAATTCGAAATGTTGTTATCATCATTTGGTCACATTCGAGGGCGGGCACGGTCGTATATAAGGGGGGGGGGTTAGATTGTTCTTTTGACCACAGTTCGTTTCTGAATATTTTTTACATTCATGTGCATTTTCAAATTCTTAATCGATGCGGCTCTATCGCAGGGTAAAAAGGGTTGAAAAGGCAATCAGCAGATGACGCTACTTAATTTGAAGTCGTAACAAATTGCTTTGTTGTGGTAACTCGTCATTTGTATTATTGTCCGTAATTGGTGCTCAAGCCATTTATTCCGCCTTCTAATACTGTAGCGCCATCTGTCGATAACTTTCTGAACTCGGCCAGGTGTTTCCAAAACTCCCATAAGGTTTGCCTATTTGATAAACTTTTTTCCATATTTTAAGATCTTGCTTTGTAACATTCCCCATTTTAATTTTTTACCTCAAATTTATGTCTCGGTTCCAATGCAATTTCGCGGGTAATCTCTAAAATAGTTCAAAGTCAGTTTTCATCAACGCCCGATTAAGGAGATTAATATAAGCGAGCTTCACTCGTACATGTTTTCTTTTGCTTTGTACGAAGGTAACTTGCCATAATAAGCATTCTTCTAGAAATGAAGTAGATTGTAGGAACTGTAGGTCCCCTATGCATATTCTAAAGTACTTCGAAAGTATTCTCTCCATTCTCTAGTACATTCTCCATTAGATGGCTGGAGAACCGAGGGACAGGATAGAATCCAGTCGAGTGCAGTGGCAAACATAAGCGCCTTCAACAAATAGTCATGTGTTCGAATCCCGCATCCACCTATTGGGTCGTGTTCTTTAATAAGAACTGAAAATTTATCTATCATTTTATTAATAACACCGTTGTATCAGTTCAGTGCAACCATTAGCACATCACCCTTTTACAAAAAGGGAGTTAATTTTTGATTTTCACTAACTTACTTTCAATTTCGCAAAATTGGTGCCCAAACTTTCATGATTTAAATTGTGGCGTTTATTTTTAATTTCTAAATTATTGCTAAACAAAGTATTTTAAATTATACGGTAAGAAACGATTTAATTTTTTAATTTCCAGTTTATCTCTTATAGATTTGAGATTCTAATTATTCGTGTATGTTTTAGGTTATTCACCTGGTGGTCATAAAATTGAAAAATTGCGGAATGCTGTCAAGTGGTCTTGGTGCTGTTTGACGATTTAAAGGAGACTCTTTTTAAGTAAGTACTTATTAAACGTACTCTTTGCTAAACTGGCAAAAATAAACTAAGTTAATAATCCCCCTATTGGTGTCAAACGTTTTAACTTGTGATCGGGGGGGGGGGGAGATAAATCTTTGTTTAAACTTCGGAAATTTTCTATTATCGTCTTTTCATTTTCTTCAAAGTTCTCAAAAATGGTAACATCATTTTAATACTGTAAAATTATTTCGCTTCTGATAAGAAGGTAAATATTGTAAATTTTATGAAATTCTGATACGATTAATCTTGTCAGGTCGGGTTTAATTATTATTTAATGTAGTGTGTAAGAGTCACTTGTACAAAGAAGTTGATCCTAGGATCAGGGTTAACTCAGGGCATTCTGTTGTTCAAAATTCACTGAGGTAACTGATCCGAGGATCAGCTGAAATTGGAATGAAGGTAAGTAAGTTTTGGGAAGAGAAATAAAGGGACGTAATAACAGAAATCCAGTTACTTTAATTAAAATTTGAAGAACCATCGCGTCATCCTTACGTATATGTACAACTGACCCTTAAGGGGTGGAAACACTTGGATATTCAGAAACGTGGGGAAAACGATTGTGATATCCATCGACAAAAAATAATTACTCAAGTAGCAAATAGTATAGTATCAAGGTTGTGAAGCCCGTCATTATTGCCCTAGCGCCAAGATTATATTCCGAGGTGCTTTGCACCGAGGAATATAAGGCGCGGAGGCAATAATGGTCTTCACAACCGTGGTTTATATACGATTTTTTCCACTACTAGATTTATTACCATTTTTTAAAATTCTTTTTAACAAAAAAATTTTCAAATTTAAAATATTTATTTCAAATGACAGTTTTGTTTTGTTGATTTGACACCTGATTTGACATTGTTGACAAATTTAGGTTATTAAATAAAATAAATCGCGGTTCGTCAAATTAACAATGGATGGCGCTGTCACTTGCTGTCACATTTAATTCGATTATAATGAATTTTTAAAATTAAATTAATGTATTAAAAAAGCGTTTTAAATAGTTTAAATACAATTAATTTGCATTTCTTGGTTATTCTAAATCATTTAATAACAACATTTTTCTTTAAAATAGTCGCCAAGTTATCAAAAAATGTCATTTTGTTCATTAGGTTAATAATGGAAAATTTATTCACCACTAGTTGAAAACGTGTCACTTCTTGATCGACTAACCTAAGTAAAAATGATAGTCTATATTACTAGTAGTGGAAAAAGGTATTTTTTTTCCAAATAATATTCTAATGCCCGATTTTATGAAACTTTTAACAAGCCATTAACTTTAACTAACAAATAGAAAACGTTTGTTAGTACTAACAGGCCAATAGAAATCGTTTGTTGATTTTAACGGCTTATTAAAAGTTTTATCCACGACCACTATATTATGAAGGTTTAATACGTCCGTTTTCCGTGGATTAGAGGCCTTTTAATACACTAGTGTATTAGAATTCATAATACACTAGTGGACGTATTAAACCTTCATAATATAGTGGTCGTGGATAAAATAAATTTGTCAAATCTGACGTTTCTCAAAACCAGAATTTATACTTGTGGTTTTGACCATGGTCGTGGATAAAACGTTGAATTACATTCGGGAATTAACAAGCCTCTAATCCCCTATTATCAGGGACGTGCTCATGGGGGGGATGAGGGGGGAGCTTCCCCCCCAATACTTTAGAAAGTTGGCAAAATCACCCAAAAGTTGGCGAAGTTGGCAAAAGCCGCTAAACCAAAACTAGGTTTGTAAAAATTTTATCAACTCCAAAAAATTTCAAGTAATAAAATAATATAACATGCCTATTTTCTCCAACTGTACTGTACATACCAACTGTACAAAATAACGTGTGTAGTTATATTTTGTAACTATTTTAGTTATATTTTGTAACTAAACACGTTACTTTAGTTACACAATGTTACTAATTTTGAAATAATTAAATAATGCGTAAAAGTTTTGCTTTTGTTGAAACCAACATTCAGTGTAAAATGTAATAAAAAATTTTAATTTAAGTATTCATAATTATTTTATTTAGAGCCGCGATTAAAAAGGACTAATATTTGTCCTAAAAGTTGTAAGATTCCTCAAAAATTGCTTTACTACGAGGGGTCGTTTTTATATTCCCGGACGGTACGGGACAACTCGGCTCTGGACAACTCGGCACCGTACAACTCGGCACCAGACAACTCGGCATCAGACAACTCGGCACCGGGTAAACTCGGCACCGGACCAACTCGGCACCGTACATCTCGGCACCGTACATCTCGGCACTGGACAACTCGGCACCGTACATCTCGGCACCGGACAACTCGGCACCGGGAAAACTCGGCACCGGGCCAACTCGGCACCGAGACTAGGGTTCCGTCACATTTTTTGAAAACCTACCACCTTTCATCAGAAATCGTTATTGTTAGCGCAAAAAAGTTTAAATTAAAATACTAGTACCTATTAAGTTGAGTTTCTTTATTTAAAAAAATTACATATTTATTAATCCATAACATAATTGTGAGATAAACCGCGCAAATACTCCCACATATTTGCTTGCTCATAGTTGGAAACTTTGTTAAGTATACGCTCATCTGCTTCCTCGTAACGTTTTCGTTTTTGTGGTGCTTCATACCCCGCGACATAACGCTCGTAATCCGCATCGTATGTTTTTTGGATTTTTTTTAAATTGCCAATAAATTTGAATAATTCTGGATGTGCGACACCATATCCCTGTTGCAATTTTTTGTGGCATGCTTCGGCGAAATTATTAGTTCTATCATAACCAAGCAAAGTACGTTCATATACCGACCAGACTTCATAGGGAAACAGAGGTGGGGCTCTTGTTCCGTTATTTCTAAGTCTACCCACATATGTATTTGTAAACCAACTGATAATTGGTTCTAGTTCTGGTGGAAGATGATTTTCAAGCATTGTAAGGGCGCTTACAACATCATTTTCCGGAACGAAAGCTACTGAAGTAACCATGCGACATTTCAAGGCAAAACTAGAGTCGGTAGTTATGGATTAATAAATATGTAATTTTTTTAAATAAAGAAACTCAACTTAATAGGTACTAGTATTTTAATTTAAACTTTTTTGCGCTAACAATAACGATTTCTGATGAAAGGTGGTAGGTTTTCAAAAAATGTGACGGAACCCTAGTCTCGGTGCCGAGTTGGCCCGGTGCCGAGTTTTCCCGGTGCCGAGTTGTCCGGTGCCGAGATGTACGGTGCCGAGTTGTCCAGTGCCGAGATGTACGGTGCCGAGATGTACGGTGCCGAGTTGGTCCGGTGCCGAGTTTACCCGGTGCCGAGTTGTCTGATGCCGAGTTGTCTGGTGCCGAGTTGTACGGTGCCGAGTTGTCCAGAGCCGAGTTGTCCGTGTCCCATTCCCGGACTAGGCATGAAAACAAAAGACTAGAGCAACAACAAAATTTTATTTTTCAATATAGTTCCCCTGCTTTTGAATACAGGTATAACACCGTTTCAATAACATCTTTAATCCAGTATAAAAATATTCATTTGGTTTTTCCGCAAAATGGCCCTCAACAGCTGCTATAAGTTCGTCATTGTCCCTAAATTTTGTCCCCCTTAGTGTTTTTTTGAGATTCGGGAACAAAAAATAGTCACCGGGTGCTAGATCTGGACTATATAAAGGCCCATGTTCAATTTCTTCGAAGCCACAATCAGCTACAGCAGCTTTTGAAAGTCTGGACTTGTGCACTGGTGCATTGTCGTGGAGTAACAAGACACCTTGCGTCAGTTTTCCGCGTCTCTTCACTTTTCACTCTTCGCTCTTCAAGCTGCTAATTGTCGCTTCTTTAGTCTTGCATCCTCCAGTACCAAACACTTGGTTTTTTCAACAACATCTGAAGTGATCACGTCAACAGGGCGCCCTGGACGGGGATCATCATTCAGTGATTCTCGACCATGTTTAAACAATTTTGACCACTCGCAAATAGCTGACTTAGAAGGGCAATCATTCCCGTATACAGCCAACATTTCTTCAAGAATAATTTTTGGAGGTTTTCCTTGTTTTGTAAGGAATTTTTTCTATTTTGCGTCTAAAATAAAGTCATTTCGATACGCGAATGGGTATCGAAATGGACTCATTACGATACGCAATTTTTTGTTTTAAGAGGTTGGCAGCATAAACGTCATTGAAAATAATATTAATTATTGAAACGAATGTCATTTTAAATCACATTAAAAATCTCCAAATTTGTGTTAAACATTTTAATTAACTATAAATTAAAGATATAATAATAAATAAGGAAAATTATTAACGGCAGGTATAATTTCGTTACTATGAACAAATCTACAATTTGACACAAACTTCAAAAGTTTTTCAAATTTCAATTGTTTGTAAAAATGTCAAAGTATTACCAACAAACATTAAATAAAACGAAATTTTTAAAATGACAATCATTTAATATTGTCCTTTTTTTTAATTTTAAACCATAAAAAAAGCAAAATAGAAAAAATTGTATAAAGTACTCGTTTTATAATTGTTTTTATCGCACTTATCCTTTAGAAAACTCCCCGCTACGCGGGTCGTTTTCTAAACAGATTTCGTGCGATAAAAACATCAATTATAAAACTCGTTCTTTAATATACTATTATAACAGCCCGGTATTCGATTTTATTCATTTCGATACATATACAACGCACGACGACACAAACTGACAGATAATAAAATTAATAATGATGCAATTGCTTTGTAAATTGCCACACAGGTTACCAAGGCATACCTATGTGATTAAAATACAGCATAATGAAAAATTGCATCAAAATTCAAAACAGCCCAGTCCGGGAATATAAATACGACCCCTCGTACAACACGGTTTTTGCGGGTCGCGTTATGTAACCAGCCCCAGCCAAATAAAATTTTCCTATTGACTACTGTAAAGAGAATGGTTAATAGAGTTTATAGAAAAACTATTTTGGGTGAACCCTTGAGAAATAACCCTTATTTCGAATAATTTTTCACAAAAATTGGGTTAATATCCGGACTTTTTGGGTATGTTTCGGTCCTAATGTGACTCTGACGCCGTTTCAGACGGTTAAAGTTATCGAAGAATCGATAAAATCCGAAAAAAGTGCGGAAATCGGCAACATTCATGCCAGGGGATACATGGCACGCGCATGAATGGATTATCGAGATTCCTTAAAGGAAGGCAGGCTACTCAAAATCAACTTAATCATAACAGCCGGCGCGGCCGCGGCTACTGGCTTTGCCGTGCCCGGTCGGAATGAGTGAAAATCAAAATGTATCACCCGTTATTTGTGTGGGATTCGATACAGACGGTTGGGTCGTTTTAAAAACCGCCCTTCGGGCGGTTTTTTTAAACGCTACCACTTGGGCTAAACATACTTGAGGAATATTAATTCACCCCAACCGGGATCAATTAAATAGGGATCATATAAAACCGGGATATAGCTTTTAAAAGTACTTATACTTTTACTTATCACCCCCAAAATATGGAATAAAACAAAAAATAAAGGGTAAACAATAACCTTTAATAGATGTTACGCTTACGAGTGGTGTCGTCAATCGTGTCGTCAATTTCTAAGTGTTAGGGTATATCTTTTTGCACGGACTGAGAACAGAATGCGGAGATTCCACAAATCGTCCCTCATGCGCGTCACTGAATGTGTAAAATTTGCTAAGTTCAAATTCGATTTATTCAAAAGTTTGACCCGCTTTCACCCTAAATATTTTTACAGTTTACTATATAAACCTTATACTATCCAATAGTCAATAGGAAATTTTGATTTGAGTGGGGCTGGTTATATAACCCTAGCCGCGAAGTTGATATTACTGACAACATTCATTTAGAGAGAGTCATCAATTTGTGGTCCGAATTAAAGAACAGAAGAATCCGTCTAAATGAATGACAATTATTCAATATTAATCTACTTTAATAACATGTACTACGTACGATATAATATTGTAAATAAAATTATATTTTTATTATTTATAAAATGATCTACTTTTTATGTCCCAATTTATACCCAATTACTTACAAAAAGTTGGCAATTTTTAATTGATTCAGTTGGCATATTGAGGATTGCTCCCCCCTGAAAAAAGTTGGTTGAGCACGTCCCTGCCTATTATGAAACCGGTCATAAGTGTAAGTTTTGATTATGTAGTATCAGATTGGCAAATCTTTTGTGAATTTTGGAAACATCTTTTGCAGTTGAAGAGGAAGTCAACAGATGGTGCTACTTAATTTGAAGTCCGTTATAAATTGCCTTATTGTTGTAATTCGTTTATTAGTTATTTAAGAGGTCCGTGATTGGTGCTCAAGCCATTATTTTACTTGTACGCGTGCCATCTGTTGATAACCTTTCGCACTCCATTAAGTGTGCACAAAGGGTTTGTCTATCTGATACTTCATAATCAAAGGTATAAAGGGGTCATCCGTAAAGGACGTCCGCAATGTTTTCCGGCTTTTCAATTCCCCTCCCCCCTTATATATGTCTCAGCTGGTCATAATCTTCACACCCTCTCGTTTTTGTCTAAAATCTTCTTCTTCAAAAAAAACTTCACCTTTTAAACTAAAAAACTTGTTTATTAATTTTTAATTTTAAAAAAATTTGTATGGCTAATAAAGATTGGAATCAAACAAGCAAGAATTTGAATAAACTTTATTAGACAATCGCAAAAATGGTATTTATATGCGGACGTCACATTTGTCTAACCCCCCTCCCTCATGTCACATTTGGTCACATTTTGTAACCCCCTCCTCCCAGGATCCCTAAGTAGACTTTGTCTTTGAACATGGCCTTAATTGGATGAGTATATTTTATTATATAAAAAAAAATATTTGCTTATGACAATTCATACGATAAATCGTACGATAAGTCGCATAATGTAAACTGCACTTAAGACTTTGTCTATGAGTATGGGCCTAATCAGATGAGTAGCTCTTTGTGTAAAATGTCCAATTGATTTTATTAATTTATGCAATTTTATAGTACAGTACAGCTTTGATGCTAACGAATTCGTGAGCTTCTAGATCGACTATCGTTAATTTTGTTTATTCATTTGCAATGCTCTCTTTAAGGAAGGGTTGGGGGGGGTCTTCGGTTTCCGTTATTTCTATTTGACTTATACTAGCCACTTCCCGATTTTCGTGGCTAGCTCTGCGAGGCGCGCGGCCTGTGACCTCGCTGTCGGCCTATCGGCCTCCCGATTCTTTAAGGGCTTACCGATCGGTTTTTAGATCCTTTAAGGATTCCATGGCCGAGTGGTGGTTTGCATGTGGGATCTCGGGTTTCTTTGGTCCGGATTTGGCATCTCAATGGTGAAGCGAACCCGAGTCGGCCTTCGGCCTCCCGATTGTCGTTTTGTTTATTTTTAAAATTGCATTTTGCCCTCGTGGAAAATCCCAGGACGTCTATGTATGTGCACCACGAACGTCATAATTATAATAAAACGCACAGGGGTGCAACAAATTCAATGAAATTTCGAATTTAGAATAGAATTTGTTTTTTAAATAATCACTCCACCGCTTTTCCGCGCTTTTAGGCTGTAATATTTTCAAATTGTTAGTTTCTTCGGTTACCACTAGATGGCACTTTTAAAATTTTGTTGCCACTTGTTTTATGCATGAGACTGTCCCACGTCAAAGGCAAATGAACTACCGCTTGAACCAATCGCAAGCTACGTGTCTACCGCCTTTTTAGTTGTCATACATGTGTACAGTCGGGTACAAGTTTAGTAATTTCCGTTGAAAATCGGTCCTTTTTGGTGAACCAAGTGAATGTTCTTCGATTGTGGCAAAAAATGGCTACCGAAGCGAGTAATGCTACCACCGTTCCGACGAATTTACACACCCAAGATTTATCGCAGTTGGTGAGCTATAATTTTTACTTATAAAAACGTGCAACGTCTACGAAATTTGTTTCGATTTCGCCCCAACCTTAATTTTAACTTAACCTAAAAAATTTTCTCCGATCGTCCCATATTTTTTACCCTTTTGTGATTTGTGTATGTTTTGTGTTTTTTAGGACATAGAAAAGTTGACTCCTTCTACTCCTGAGGTTATCAGTCGCCAAGCAACCATAAATATTGGGACCATTGGACATGTAGCACATGGCAAATCTACCATAGTGAAAGCGTTATCTGGTGTCCAGACTGTTCGATTTAAGAATGAACTGGAAAAAAATATTACCATTAAATTGGGTAGGTGACTTTTACTAGGTTTATTGTTGGTAATTTTGACATTTGTAAACTTTCCGTGTTGTTCGAACTTCGAACATCTGTGCCACATTAAAGCGATTAAATTGAGATAAACCATAAGAAAGTTGAGAACTGATCTACTGGATAAGATTTACTAATTTTATTGTTTTGTGTGAAAGGTAGATTAATACATAACATTTACGATAACATCGCTTCTTTGTATTTGTGGCACCTAAGTGCTACAAACTTGGTAACTTACTTTTCTATGCTGCAATTGTTCCACATTTATTATGTCAAAGTTGTAATAATGTAACACAATAACAAAAAAAGTTTAATTGGGTGGAGGTTATTGGATGATGCAATAATCATGATACGGTATAAAAATGGAAAATTAATGCTTAAATTGTATTAAATCTCCACCACTTTGGTGGAAAAATCATTATACAATCTGTCTGTATGTTAAAAAAACCAATCGACTGCTTTAATTTTTTATGTGAAAAAATATCGAAATTTTGCCTGTACAACTACAGTTTTTAGGTTAACTTTGGGCGGTTGATATTTTTAATCTTTGCATCTTGAAATTTATTTTTCAACTGTTGATTCAGTTTTTACATTAAATTTGTTTTTCTTTTCTCCAGTTGGTCAAAAAATTAATTTCATTGCTCATATGAAAAAAATTCGGCTACTGTGCAGTTGTTCTGACCACTTGAAACAAATTTTCTTCAGCACACTAAAGAACAAGGTTTATAGAGTAGATTTATATAAATATTATGTGAGAAAAGGGCCCAAATTTTTGAAAAAAAACGCATTTGAACTTAGCAAATTTTACGAGATTCAGTGGTAAAATTAACGAGATTCCCGCGCGTCGCTCATTCTGTTGACGGTACGTGCAATATGAATGACCCTAACACTTGGAGTATTTCGCACCGGCAGATGCAGCTCGTCTCTCGTACATGTAACATCGATTATTTTTTGTTTTTACGCGATTTTTTGGGGGCTAAACGTAATAGTTTACTGCCCCATACCGCAACTATTCTTTTTAATGCTATTTCGAGGTTCTCTCACATCCCGGTTTTCTTGATGGGTGGCGCCTTCTCGTATGTTTAGCCTAGTAACCAGAGTCAAAACCGCCCTGGAGGGGTGCAGAGCGGAGCGGCGCCCCGAAAGGGTACGTTTTGACGATGGATTACCCTCCTTATCGAATGCACACCCCAAAATTCGAAGGAAAATTTTTTGTCACTTTTTCGGCAATACACGGGTTATTTTCCATTTTTTTGATTATATTTATTACTAATATCCACTAATCACACCCCCATCTATCCGAATTTCAAAGAAAAATTCAAATCGGAGCGAAAAAATTTCGCTCGATTTCAAGGTACAACGGGCGAACGATGTGACATCGACCCGGGTCTGCTGCATACTCGATGATAATTTCCCGTACTTTTCAAAAGTCGATTTTGGGGTTGTTTTTACAGATTTCTCACAAGATATTTTTTCTATAGCCTAAAATAAGCCTGTTCTTTAGTGTGTAGCTGAAGAAATTTTTTTTCAGCTGGTCAGAATAACTGCACAGTCGCCAAAAATTCCATTGTTCTTTAATGTTTACTTTACTACTTTAATAATTACTATATTCGATGGAATATACTTACCCAAGTCTTAGTTAGGGTATTAAAAATTTATTAAATTTAGTCGGGAAATTTTTCAAGCAGTCAGGGAAATTAAACTTCGTTCGGGTAAATACCTTCGTTAGTATTTAGCACTGCCTAATCTTGTCAGTGCGTTTTTGTTTTCAGATTTTTTGATAATTGATTTCAGATAATTTGCTTGAAAAGCAATAATGAAAGTTATTGGCGATTTTGCAATAGTAGGGGGAAGTCCATATTCCACCTAAAAATCCTCCATTCATTCTTGACCATTTATTACATTTTATTTAGTATTTCTATTTAAACAAGAAACTTTGTTTCATTCCATAATCACATTCACCTTTGCAGATCAAATTTCACTTGGATGTATTTTTTTTAATCAAAAATAGACTGAACTCATCGGGTGTCTCTATAATCTCTCAATGCTTGTATTACACTATGCAATTTATTGTATAAGAAACGGTACAATTTCCGCACAGAAGTTACTGCTCATCTCTGTGCAGAAATTGTACCATTTATTGTACGATAAATTGCATAGTATAATGCAAGCATAAATGTTCTAAATTTTACATAATATTTGCAATATAGAAAAATGCGCAGGTATTCAACATCATTCAATGTTATTTAGACCCAAAATAGTTCCATTTGACTAATGAAAGCATCCAAAGTCGATACTTCCATCAAAAACTATTCTATCACTTAATCAGGTTTTCATAACTTAGGAAGTGACTGGTTTCCCTTGTACCTTCATCCTACGTAGTGCATACAATTCGATTTCTAATTTTTCTCTAAAATGAAAAATTTTCCCTTTTCATTATCTGGAATCATCCCTAAATTTTTGTTTTCTATTTTAATTTTTTGATTTGTTCTGGAAGCCAAATTACGTTATTTGCAACTTTACATTTTCTTGCTTGCTTTATTATTTAAAAAAAAATTTCAGGAAATTTAAAAATTTTTAATTTGTGTCAGGGAAAATCGGGGAATTTTTAATTTTTTGCGCCAAGTCGGGGAAATACTTTAATATGAATTTTTATATTTTATTCTTTTAAAACTTAAGACATTTTTTATGTTATTATTTTGCACTAAGTTACTCCGGTTAGTTCATTTTTGTCTTCCGATTTACTAACAAAGTACGTTTTCGTTACACTGTGACACTTCAGGTGGGCGTCAAGACTTAAAATGAATAGAGAATTTGTTTAAATATTCAAAAATTTTGATGCGGAGACTTCGCAATTTACATTAAGCAAACGCCACCATGCGGGAGAATTTCAAATGAAAAAGTAACGTATTAAATGAAAATAAGAATACGTTCTTTAGGTTTAAGATATAATAAAGTTCATTAATTAACAAAACATATTAAAACAAATTTAATGATGCACAATAACTTTTGCAAACTTTCACTATAAAAATGACTTCGAATTTCGAGATATACTTCTACACAGTCATGTTGTTGTTAGTGGCGCCGCGCCGCCAACGGTAATTTAAATCGTGAATTCTATTGGTGTAGAATGGAAAGAGTTTTTATTAGCTTAGGAGGGGAGGGGGGTAGTTTATACGCTTAAAAAGGTGTTCTTAAGATCCAATTGACTATTTAAAATAGTAGAAAAATTTAAAATAGCGAATCTCAATAATTCGCTGTTTATAAATAATAATTTTCCCCACTTTACTTTCACTTCACTTTTCCATTCTACACCAATAGAATAGCGCCCCACCACTTCCATTCACCTACACCATAATTTTTGAAGTAATATTTAAACAAATTCTTTCTTCATTTTAATTCTTGAGTTTGAGGAAAACGTTTGCAAATTATATTTTGTAGTAGAATTTACTTGCGAAAATTTGTTACTTTTTCAGTGTCTGAAAAGTGTTCTTGTGCACTTTTTAGGTTAAACTATAAATACAGATATGAGTTAGACACTAAGGCTGCATGCACACTGAAGCATTTTGTTTTATCTAAAAACATGATGGAACAAAATGCTTTGTCTTGTCTTGAAACCATTTGTCTTGTCTTAAAACGTTTTAATTAGTTTGTTTCATATCAAGGCAGAACAAAACGTTTTAAGATAAAACAAAACAGACATTTTGTTCTCTCATGTTTTTAGATAAAACAAAATGTTTTGTCTTAAAACGTTTTGCTTTATCAGTCTGCGATCAGCCTAAAGCTTAACTAAACAGAAAAGATACGTTGCAAAATTTTGATGTAATATTAAATAAAAAACTTACGCTAGTTTTTTGCTTGTAGCTGTTCTTGAACCAGATGGAATTTTTCAATTCTTTACATTAGTTGACCGGTTTTCTAATCCCAGTTAAGATGGAAGTATGTATATACAACTATTTTTTTCACTGATAAACTTAGAATCCCCTTTCAGATCTATTTATCTATTTCAGAATTTTTTCTTGCAATCTAGTTCAGCTCTGCTAATTTAGGAACTTCGCGTGTTTTAAGCTTTTAAATGCGCGGAACTCACGGACTTCCGTATCTGTGAGCAGAACTACTGCGTTTTGCAAGCGCAGAAAAGCTCTAAATCGAACTATCAAAATGAGTTTCAGAATGCACGAAAATAAGTGCCTGATCAAACGCGACCTCTGTTGCAAAAGATGCAAAATTTAATTCACTCTTTACCGAATTTGTATCTTCTTATAATGAATGCTTTTATTACACTGCAATTTATATATAAGATGCAGTTTTGTGCTGATCCAGTACATTTATTGTACAATAAATTGCATAGTGTAATATAAGCATAATTAGTGAGTTCCCCATCTTAAGCCATTTAAAACAGCACCCTGTGTAGGGGAAAAATATTACCGATGGAGCGCTGTATGCAACAACAAGCGTGACGTCACGATGATGCTAAAACCTAACAAAAGTAAGGTTAACTTTTGAATATGGTTACGTACAATATGAAAACACATTACAAAATTTGTTATACTTACATATTAATATTATTTCACCAGGATAAACAATAATCACTACCGTATAAAACCCATATGAAAACAATAAAAGTTTTATTTTATCATCATCGTGACGTCAAATATTTAGTTGATATTACAGCCAGGAGGGTGCGTACAATTAATATTTTTCCCCTATAACGTTCGGAGCAATTTCAATTTGCTGTTGCACATAAGAAATCCAGGAAAGAGATCCTAAAAAATTTTTAGGAGTATTTTCATATCTCAATAAACATTCTGGACTATCAAAACCTACCAAAACCTACCATTACGGGGCGCCCCTCCGCTCCGGGTTGCACCCCTCCAGGGCGGTTTTGCCTCTGGTTACTAGGCTAAACATACGAGAAGGCGCCACATATCAAGAAAACCGGGAGCTTAGAGACCCTTGAAATAGCATTAAAAAGTATAGTTGCGGTATGGGGCAGTAAACTATTACGTTTCACCCCCAAAAAATCGCGTAAAAACAAAAAATAATCGATGTTAGTACGACGGTCGAACTGCATCTGCCGGTGCGAAATATTCTAAGTGTTAGAGTATATCATAGCGCACGTACCGTCAACAGAATGGAGCGACGCGCGGGAATCTCACTAATTTTACATGTAAATTTGCAAACTTAAAATTCGATTTACTCAAAATTTTGATTATATCTTCGCTTGTTAAAATTATGTCAGTATACTATATAAACCTTCCTCTTTGCAATAGGAAAGTTTCAAGTCATTCGGAGTGACCAATGTTAGGTAATCCTCACCAAAAATTGAAATATGTAATGAAAAAACAAGACACTTCATACTGAAGGCATTCCAAATAATTATTATTATTAGTTGTTATCGCGACTTCACAAAGGAATATTGAATATAAAGATACGCTGTCAGGAACATATTTTTTTGTTGTTTGTATAAGGGGAACTAAATCTAGTCAGTCTTTTTCAGACAAAAAATATTGCATCTGTACATGTATTATTAAATTTGCAATTTCACTTGCATAAAATATGACATTTTGATTTTTCCAAAATACTTGAAAATATTCAAAGTGTAGAAGTTTTCCCTGGGATTATTTTAGTAATGTAAAAGGGACAAGTAATATCAAAATAATATAAAAAGAAAACTGGTTCGACTTCGTGAAAGTGTAAACTTCTAAAAAAGTTTTAATCCTCAATTATACCGCATAATAATTAAAAAATCGGGGTTAAGACCTGCGTATTTGATTCATTTTTAATACAAAATTACAATGCCAGATATTGTTTATTCTAATCTTGAAATTTGAAGAAAATATGTACAAAATACAAATACGTTGAAATTAAATGTACAATTACGCTAGTAATTATTCGATTTCATTCAAGCAAATAGCAAATTTTGTTGATGAATTTAATTTATAAGACGCGACCCTAGAGAAGAGTCTAAATTTCAAAGTGATTTTTTAATGAACTCATATGATTTATAAAAATAAACAAAAACACCCATTGTTTAAAATTTTTCGAAGTTACACCGGGTGTTCATTTTAAAACTTCTGGCAATTAATATCTCAAAAACCAAGTCAGATGAAAAAATGTTTCGGACAAAAGTTGTATGATGGCGAGGGGGAAAGAATATGGCATAATTGGTTTCTTAATTTATTGACCTTTTCAAGGTCATTTGAAGGTCAACTTTGTTTTTTTAAATGGCGCCTTATATTTTTTTAGCAGATTTATATTTTGCATGAATAAATAAACAACTTTTGTTGGAAATTTTTTTATATCCGACATTAGGCTTTTCGAGTAAGATGCGTTGAAACAAAATAAATAATCAACATTGTTAATCAAAATTTAATATTTACAAGTTTTAGAAGGCTATTAATTAGTATTAAACAGTGGAAAAAATGTTTAATACTAATAAATAGCCATCTAAAATTTGTAAATATTAAATTTTGATTAACAATGTTGATTATTTATTTTGTTTCAACGCATCTTACTCGAAAAGCCTAATGTCGGATAAAAAATATTTTTCAACAAAAGTTGTTTATTTATTCATGCAAAATATAAATCTGCTAAAAGAAATATAAGGTGCCATTTAAAAAAACAAAGTTGACCTTCAAATGACCTTGAGAAGGTCAATAAATTAAGAAAACAATTATGCCATATTCTTTCCCCCTCGCTATCATACAACTTTTGTCCGAAACATTTTTTTCATCTGACTTTTGGTTTTTGAGATATTAATTGCTGGAAGTTTTAAAATGAACACCCGGTGTAAGAAATCACCTTAAAATTTAGCAACAGTATTTTTGAAGTTATTTGGAAAACCATTTGTTCTTTTTTTAAATTTCAAGGTATAATACTAATTATTGGAAAATAATAGGGGGCCATATACCTCACCCTGTAAGTTTTTGAATTGGAAGCCCTCTCTTATCTAATGCTAGAACCATTGAAATCAGAATAATTTATTGTATATACTCGCCGTTGTTATATTAAAAATATTTTAATTTCTGGAACGATAAAATGTGACTAAAAAATTGGTTAATTTCAGAACAAAAGGATCTATAAATTACGGGAATATTTCCTGGGGCATGCATGCTGCTCCAGTGTTGTAGGATCTAAATTTTGTATCATTGGAAGTAGTCTATGTGCAATGAAATTTTGCTTTTGTGGTTTTATCGACAAATTACTCCAGGAAACCACAGTATGAGTAAAATATCCGCATTTTAACAGTTCAAGTCGTTTATACAAAATTTGAATACTACTATCGAAATTTATTTAAATAATCTGTGAGATCAAAATATATTTTAACTGGTTATTTAAAAAAGGTAAACCCCTTTTTTACCTCTTGAGGGTAAATATTAGGGTTGCGTAATAAATTAGATGCATTTTCAAATTTTGTATTAAATAATAGATTTCTTATATTAAAATTTATGATTTAAATACCTTTGATTATTTATGCCAACTCTGTTAATGATCCAGTTCTAGTGGTAATCGAATTTTATTGAGCACAAAATTATTATGTGTTTAAATAAAACCGTTTGTCGTTTTTACCTACCATTTTTATTATTGATTTGTATTTGTACCAAAAAAATTAATTTTTTGGCGACATTTTGCAAAACTTGATGTTTAAACTGACTAGGGTACGATGTGAATAGGCTGTAAGGAGCAACTGCCGTTAGTGAAGAACTCGAAAATAATTTTGAGTTCATTTTAATTTATTCTCGTAATTGACTATTTTGTTTTGGGTGCTATTCAGTCAGTTATTCGTGTTCACTTCATTTTGTAGTGTCTGTTTTTGTGAATTCTAAAGTGGGTGAAACAAGGAAACTCAGAAGTTGGTATGTTGATTTATTTTGGCCGACCGTTCACATCGAACCCTTAGCAATTATGGCAAATTTCACACTTGTTTAAAAATATCTGCTTAAATTTTTTATTTTCATTTTATTGAAATAATTGCAGAACGCCTGGAATTTGATGTGAACGGCGAGGTCATAATGCCAAAAGAATATACATCTCAAAAACGAAAATGGGAAGAAGATTCAAACGAAAAAATGGAGCGTAAGCCAATAAAGGTGTCATCCTATGCCGCAAAAAAAGGTTTCTTTGCAAAACAGTATGTGGTTGAGAAGATCCTGGACTACAGCCACCAATATGGTAAACACAACTTCTTTGTCAAATGGGAAGGTTGGAACGAGGACTGTAACACGTGGGAACCATTCGAACACTTGCTCCACTGCCAACAGCGAATTGAAGAGTTTTTCCAGAGAGTTTTCAACGCGGACGCCATTAATAAAATGTGTAAATTGTTGTCAGTATCGACAAATTTAACTAACAAGTCGTTGGAGAGTATAATTCCTTCGCAAGGTTTTAACATGCTAAAAAATAAGTTACAGTTGCAACTCGAATTGCTTAGTTTAAATGCGAGGCCTCCAACATCCTCGCACATTCTAAAGATTAAGCGCGGAAAAGAAACTCTATTGCTTTACTTTTTGCACATTGAACGCGAAAAGCAAGTTGAACGTTTAACCAAGTGGGAAAACTCGGTCAATGCTATGTCGTGCGAGGAGGCGTCGATTGTAGTAGAAAATGAAGTCGACTTGGAAGTACTTCCTGATAATTTTACGTACGTAAACGATTATGTGCCAATGGAAGGGGTGGACATACCACAAAATCCTCCCATTGGTTGCAGTTGCGAAACTTGCACTCCAAAGGAAAGCGAGTGTTGTGGTAGAAACTACTCGTTGCGTTTTTCATATCGCGATAAAGGTCGGTTAAATTTGAGCAAAGGGCAACCTATTTATGAGTGCAACAAAACGTGCACCTGTGATTCGAGTTGCCGAAATCGCGTTATTCAAAACGGGCGCAAAATTCCGCTCTGCATTTTTCGTACAAACAACGGTCGCGGGTGGGGAGTGAAAACTACCAGAAAAATTTATGTTGGAGAGTTTGTCTGCGAATACGTGGGTGAAGTGATTTCGCACGACGAAGCCGAAAAAAGGGGGGAAATTTATGACGCTCAAGGAAGAACCTATCTCTTCGATTTAGATTTTAACATGTCCAACAATCCGTACACTGTGGATGCCGCCAAGTATGGAAATATTTCTCATTTCATCAACCACTCGTGCGAACCAAACTTGGGGGTTTGGGCAGCTTGGATTAACTGTTTGGATCCCAACTTGCCAAAACTTGCGCTTTTTGCAATTCGCGAGATTCAGAAAGATGAAGAAATTACTTTCGACTATATGGCTGGAAGTAATGAAAAAGGTAAAACTAATAAAGGGCCTGATGGTGTGCCCAAATCGCCGACCAAGTCGCGTTTGGATTTGCCTGATCAAGATAAAACGATGAATCGGCCTTTGTGTAAATGCGATACTAAGGGGTGCAGACGGTATTTATTTTAACTCTCAGTTTTAGTGGTTAAGTTTTATTTTACTTGTGATTTTTTTTATGATCACTTTTAGCTTTAGTTGATCCCGTAGTATTGTAACAATTAAAGATCTTGAGAGAATGATAAGACAATATAAAATTGACCGATTCTTCACTGCCAAAATAGTTAAAATGTGCAACAAATTTTTAATTTTTCAAGAAATTTTTACACCTTTTATACATTTTTAAGCCTCGACTGAGAAGTTGCGATGTTTTATGGCATGGTTGTTTTTATTATAAATATTATTATGTGTGTATTTCACGCCGCTAATCAGATATAGTGAACGGTGAGTACCAGAATATATCGTGCACACTGGTCAAACTGTCTCTGTTTGGTGGTTCAATTATTGATAATCTTTTATTATGATAGGAAGTTCTTAATTTATGTTATCTTATTAAGTTTACTTGTGCATGTTGAGCTTCTTAATTATTAAATATTAATTAAATTGTCAAATTAATGTTAATTATTATTTTGCATGTTTTGTTGTAGATGCAACAAATTTCATTGTTTTGTTCTCTACCATTTTATTAATTTTTACAAATAAAATTTTCATTTTTGAGTACCGACTATTTTTTTAGTATAATGTGGAAGCGTCTTGTCAACAGAATTTGGAATTGGTTGGATAATTGATCAAGCTTTTCCATTCCATTGGGAATATTGCTACTCTGCTTCTCTACATAGTCTTCATGATCCATTTTTTGAGGTGGATCAATCCCCTTCACTTTTTTATCCACAGAGTGTTGACGTTCACCAGAGGGTCGCGCTAAAAAATTCCGCTAGGTTGGCGATTTGAACCCACAATTTGCGCACTGTAACTCGACCAGCGATCACACCAAGCCACTGCTGTGCTTGTTTGTTTTTTTTTAAAGAAATTCATATCAAAATCTTGAAAGAGTACTAATTAAGAGTGCAAAGTTATTGTGGAAGGTAGATCTCATTTAATTCAATTGAGAGAGACTGCAGCAGTACTTTTCTGTAATATTTTATTACAACCTTAATTACAAATAATTCATTAAATTGAAGTGGACAAATTGTAGGTAATGGTATTTACTTTATGTGAAACTTAATATAATAATAATTCAAAACAATATAAATTGAGAATACAATTTTTTTAAATGCGCGTTAATGTATACCACAAAAGCAAAATTTCTATATAAAATTATTCAATATGGATCACAGCTGATTTTTTGAAAAGGAACATTATTTTTTACATTTCTGTCTAGTATGGGATTAAAGTCCGGATTCTGGGGTCGCCACGTTATTACTTTCAGTATTTCATTATTGTCAAGTTGGATTAAATAATCTTGACACAATTTAAATGTGTATTTAGGATCGTTATCTTGCATAAACACAAAACGATTGCAATTTAAAGGGAGTCGTGAAGGTATGACATCCTTCTTTAAAATTTCCTCGCAATTTCATTTTTTCATAATGCCATCGAGCTTAACGAAATCTCCGGTATCGGCTAAAGAAAAGCAACTCCACACAAGAATGGAACCGGTCCCATATTTCACAGTGGGCACACACAATACGTTGAGGGGGCATTTTTCGTTTTTGAAAGGCTTACGTAATAAGGTACGGAGGAATTCGATAACCCCTGTAAATTAGGCAATAATCGATATTGAAAATCGTTATTTTTCGATTTTTTTTGTTTATTTCTACTATGTGAACCTTCAGCTTTCCGAATATACATAGGGAATTTTTAAAATCCCGGTGCGGTATATCGTTCTACCCCCTGGAAATCATTTTAGTCGCTTAATTTCAAGTCTGTAGTCCACATCTTAAGCTGCGTCCCCATCTGAGCATTTTTGGTGTGTGTAATTTTTATTGTACGTATTTATGTGCACAGATTTCGTGCCGCACACCTTTTTGTGGCTCCGCACGGCTTTCGTGCGCGTAAAAATGCTCAGATGAGGACCCAGCTTTAAGTTTTCTTCCGTTCTGCGAGGTCTACCTTCGACACCATATTGAAAAAAAGATGCCGAAATGGCAGTTCGCACGCTGATTTTACGGCACAGTGACTTCTATCAATATTGTTCAAGATAAAATTCTCTACTTTTTTAATAAGACGTCGATTCTAATCATTACTACTATATCTCTTAAAGGGGATCCGGACAATTAGGCGCGACCGATTAGGCGCAAAGCCATTTAGGCGCCGGCCATAAACAAATTAAATTGTTAATCTGTTATAAGTTTGTATTTATTTTTAAAAATCACAAAAGTCCATTAATAATTAAAAACAAATAAATCTTCGCAAAAAGTTAAATCGGCCACAAAGAGGTGGATCTGCTGCAAAGAGTTGGATCTGCCGCGAAGGGATGGATCTGCCGGTAGGTTAGTGTTACTTTTTGATATTTCTTTAGAAAACTAATAATTAAAAACGAATAAATCTTCGAAAAAAGCTAAATCGGCCGCGAAGAGGTGGATCTGTCGTTAGGTTAGTGTTAGTTTTTGATATTTCTTTAGAAAACTGATAATTAAAAACAAATAAATCTTCGCAAAAAGTTAAATCGGCCGCAAGAGGTGGAAGAGGTGAAATAAATACAGACTTATAACAGATTAACAATTTAATTTTTTATTGCCGGGCGCCTAAATGGCTTGGCGCCTAAACGGTCTGCGCCTAATTGTATTCGCGCCTAATTGGGTCAGCGCCTAATTGGTCTAGACCAGGGGTCGGCAACCTTTTGAGATGGAAGAGCCAAAAGTTACAATTTACAAAATTTCCCAGTTTTTAAAGAGCCACTAACATTTTTGTAGATTTGATTTTTGATTTAAAATAAATAGCTTTAAATATGAAATAATATTTATTCATATAAAAATAGGTATACAAATGTTTCGCACAAAACATATTAAAGTATTTTAGCTAGTTCTGCTAGAATAATAAAATTAGTAATCAAATATGAGTGCCTCAATTCGCGGCATTTCTTTTAGAGCTGTCCACTTGTGCAGCAAACCAAACACTCCACAAGTGTTTGGTTTTAAAATCCAGCAATTGCATTTGAAGCAACCAGCATCAATTCCAAATGGCTCAATGTTGATCTCATTTGTATTTGTGTTGAGAGGATTTACTATGAACGCCAGAGTACTTGCGTTTGTTTTGAATTGCTTAAATCTCTCAGCGAATCCATCCTTCATTTTGTTTATAGCCATGCTGAAGTAATTCGTGTCTGTAGTTGCATTGGTTTCTTCACGATATTGCTTTAGATTTTCGAAATGAAGTAATTTACCGCTCTCCATGTCTTCGACAAAAAGAAGTAATTTATTTTCGAAACAAACCACTTCTTCAAGCAAGGCAGAGGCTGGGTTTCCCTTTCCTTGCAGTTTTACATTAAGCTCATTTAGTTTCTTTGTGATATCCACCATGAAGTTGAATTTTTGCAGCCATTTGTCTTCTTTCAATTCGGGATGGACAATGCCTTTTTCATTGAAAAATGTTTTTGTTTCACTCAAGCAAGAAGCAAAACGTTTCAATACGTTACCCCTGGAAAGCCATTGCACTTTATTGTGCAGAAGTAGGTCAGAATACTGGCTTTCTATTTCTTGAAGAAATTCCTTAAACTGGCGATGGCAGAGTGCTTTTGCCAAAATGCTGTTAATGATATTAATTAGCAAGTTCATGACCTCAACTATTTCGGCCGGAAATGTTTGGGCACAAAGCGCCTCTTGATGAATTGTGCAGTGAAACATTAAAATTTCGTGTTTTATTTTTGCCGAAGAATTGTTGTTACCCCTTTATGTATTCCTGTCATACTTCTGGCTCCATCAGTTGCTATGGAAACGATTTTATTTATATCGATTGCATAGTCTTCCAGGCATTTTTGCACAGCATTCGCTATATCTTCTCCACGAGTTTGCCCTGAGAGCGGCAGCAATCCTAGCAGTTCTTCTAGTGGATAATATAATTATTAATATTTGCACATGGAACTGGAGAGCCGCATCTTGACATCGAAAGAGCCGCATGCGGCTCGCGAGCCGCAGGTGCCGACCCCTGGTCTAGACCCCTCTTAAAGGCGTTGAAAATTTAAAGAAAGGCAGAGTTAAAATAAAATCATTGATTTTCATTGCCTAGTTGAGTCAAATTATTGAAAATTCAAAGTTTCAAAAATCAAAGACTTGAAGGACAAGGCCAAAATCGACACATATGTAGGTGCAAAAAGAGCTCATATTTCTAAAATTATTTAAATTTTCTTTAACTTCTTGTTATTAAGATAATCCATTACAACAAAATTCTTAATTTTTGTTTTTGTAAATTGAAAACGAAGCTAATTGAATTTTAACTGGAAAATGTTTTTCATTGCCCTTCTCCCTGCCTGCGGCCTTTCTTCAGAATTATTTGTAGTTGTATCCTTTCACCAGGAACCGAATAAAAATGTCTGAAGTGTTTATTAAAAATACCATACCTTTACTTTTAAGTTTTTTATTTTTAAGTACATAAATATTAGGTTCTTGTATAACATCATATTCTTAAAAGGTTCTAAAATTTTAGTATAGTAATTTCCGCGCTGAAAGTTTTAAAATTAAAGCGGGTGTCCATCTTAATAAATAAAACTATGGCCTTCACGGATCTATTATGGTCCGTCCTGTGAGGCCGAAGGCCGAACAACTATGGCCTTCACGGATCTATTATGGTTCGCTCTGTGAGGCCGAACAACTATGGCCTTCGCGGATCTATTATGGTCCTCCCCCTGTGAGGCCGAAGGCCGAACAACTATGGCCTTCTCGGATCTATTCTGGGTCTAGATGGCTAAGGGCGGCGAATGCCGCCCGTGCCAGCTAGTTATAAATAAAATAATTAAAAATAAAACAGAAAAAATTTGCCTACATCATATTTATGAAATAAAAAGAAAATCTAGAAAAAACAATAGAAAATTTTTTTGAATAATAATAAATTCTTATTCTGAATAAAAATTTCGTACATTTAAACTTCACCATTGATGGTGAACAAAACAAAACTAGGTTTCAGGCTTTACTTCAGATCTGAAGTAAATTCTGAAACCTCGTTTTGTAGGGATTTTTCTCCTCTTCAATTTTGGTGAATAACTAGGGGAAGACAGGGGATTTTAGGGAAGTTGATTCCAACCCCCGCGTTCTTCTTCATTTCCCTTTAACTGGCTGGGTAACCGGAAAAAATATCACATTATCATCGAAGCAATTATTCAAATATATTTAAATTGAAAAGAAAACTTCCTACCCATAAAAATAATCTTCATATTCGGGGAGGGGGTATTGCGTTACGTTACCATGGGAACGGCGATTCTGACGGGGGGGTATGAAATACCCCCCAGACCCCCCACGGTCCTAAATGAGTTCCTGAGGAGCATCCATTCGTTTCCATTACTCTAAGTCAGTCTTAAAGGGGCGCTAAACCTCCACAAAACCCAATAAATAATATTTTAAAATTATCAATATGTTAAGAATCTTTTTGGGGGGGGGGGCATATATTTAAATTTGCCTCAGGCGTCAGAACAGCTTGCTACGGCGCTGTACAGTAGCCAGTGAAATCGAAAGGAATTTGAGTTACAATTTGAGATTCTTATCTATGGTTTAGAGTTAAAGTGAACCAAGTCCATGAGACTCTCATAATAAATTGTAATTAATTATCGAAATTTGAAAAAAAGGACTTGGTTCACTTTAATTTTGACCCCTTCAATTATTAAAAACAATAATTAATTTTAGTCGATCAGCAGACTATGGTAGTCAGTCAAACAAGCGCTTTTTCTTTTTTGGGTCGTAATGGAACGAGGTCAAAAAATAGAAAACGGTGCCTTAGGTTACTAATACTCGCGAAAACCATTTCTGATCTACTGACGGAAAAGAGTAGATTAGATAACCCTCCTAATGCATTCTAACGAATGATTATCTTATGTGGAGGGCTGGAGGCACATATCAAAAATCGATTAACAAAATCTACCAAAGAAAAGTAAAATACATTTTACCCACAATGCATAAAAATTATATACAGGGTGTCCCCGTGACCGTGGAGAACCTTTGAGGTGGTGATAAAGGACACTTTTCTAAGACCCGTTTTACATTACACTAAATTTTTCAGGACTGAAATTTTTAGTCCTAAAAATGCAATGCGCGCGCCGAATTAGGACGCTGACAGCAAGAATTTAGAACATGTTCTAATTTATTGTTGTTAGCGTCCTGATTCGGCGCGCGCATGATGTAAAATTAGTTTCATAATTTAAAATTCAAAATTCTTGGTAATGGCAAAAGGTTGGTAGTGCATCTTTTCATATACCTACTACATATATAAGTAGGTATTGTTAACAGTTGTTTTATTATCCCAACCCTCACACCCGAGATTTTATTTTATAAGAGTACAAGCTTCTTATAATTTTACAAAAAAAATAACAAACGCGAACAAATCATTGGAAGACACCTATTGTTTAAACGAGATTTTTTTTTGGAACATTTATTTTTTTACAAAATGAAGAAATTAAATTGTAACTCGTAGTAAATTTTTTCTTGATATGTTAAAATTAAAAATCACGTTTATGTGATGCGCCGATACCAGAAAAATTGAAAAATACTAAATGTTTATCTGCAGATGTAATAAATAATAGGTATCTACGTTTATATTTTACTAAAAAAATAATTAAAATGTATCAGAAATAAACGCTTCTATTTTATTTTTTGAATTTATACAAAACACTTTTTAATTTCTTTAGTAAAAAGGAATCGATCAGCCCTTAAGGCGTAAAAAATCCCAATTCGGAAAATGATTGCAAGAAATCTTCAAATCGGGGAAGTTTTTTAGCCATAATTAATGTTAAAATAATTATGAAATGAAATAATTAGGAAATCCAATTTTTTTGCGCTTGGTATCAGAAAACCGTTCCTAAGTTTTTAACATCAAAATAATGGTGTTTTTTTAGAATCTCTAGTAATTCCTTTTTAAATTGCAAAATTTTAATTACTTAACATTTTCTCTCTGATTTCTGAAAATTTACTTTTAAACACTTACAAACCAATTGACATTTGACAATTTACCTAATGCGCGCGGCGCATATTCAGTCTTTACATTTTTAGTACTAAAACTTTCAGTACTGAAAAATTTAGTGTAATGTAAAACGGGACCATTCTAATTTCTTGTTGTCAGTGTCCTGATTCGGCGCGCGCATTGGCTTTTTAGGACTGAAAATTTCAGTCCTGAAAAATTTAGTGTAATGTAAAACGGGTCTAAGACAAATTTTCAAATAAAATTTTTGCCCAAGTCCAAACCCTTGGGGCTCTTTAAAGCAATTTTTTGAATTTCTGATTTCAAACGGCCATAGCTCCGATATTATTGATTTTTTAAGGTTAACCTCTTGTTGCCTGAATTATTTTCCTAGCAAAAAATTTTTTTTTTTTAAATCGTTTATTTACGGTGCCAATATATTAATTTTTCACAAACGGAAATTTTTTTTTGTTTTGGCCCTGATTTGGCCCAGCAGACAGATAAAAATGAAAAGTTATTCGTGAAATGCTATGACACAATTCCGTTTTTTTGAAATGCACAAATATGTATTGCATAAAAAATGTTTTAAGGCTTATATTTCATTTGTTTAGTTATTTCAAGGTAAAATATAGTATGTTCCTAATCTGACCCAAGAGGTTAATGGATTAGAACTTTTTTAAAGATCATTCGCTTGTTTACAAATTAGGTTATAACCCCTTATCGTCTAGAATCAACGGATTTCGAGTTATAAATTAAATTAAGAGTGCATGTATATACCCCGAAATATAGGTTGTTTTAGTGCCGTAACATTAACATGATAAAATCAAAACTATATTACTTTTTAATATAATTTTTAAATATTTCAATTAATAAATGTTCAGACTAAGGTTTAACGAGTTTAAATTTCAATTTTAAATAGATATTAATATAGTAAACTTAATGTAATGTAATTAAAATTTGATGTTTTTTTGTAGCCATTATATATTTATATTTCTAAGTTATGTAACCGTTATCAAAAATTTTTGAAGCTTTCCACCTTAGAAAAACATGTATACTAGTGATTGCACCTTGGTTTATTTCAATATTTATCTTACTTACATAATAATTATGTGATTGTTGAAAGTCTATTTTCATATAAAAATACAGAAAAATTAATATTTTCGTTGGAATAAATTCTTTTTTTAAATTTCCCATCAATTAGTTAGCCAATCACTTTATTGGGCGTATATCAGAAAGAAGTTCCACAAAATATTCTAAAATTTACTACCGATGACCAGCGACCCTGCACATGCACTCTTAAGGGAAAAAATGTTTAAAAAATTCAGTTTTTTTTTAAATTTTCTTGCGAACCCCGTATCTCTTAAACGAAACGTCTAAGAGAAAAACTAACGGCCTAAACCGGATAGGGAATTTAACGGGCTACAACTTTCGTCAAATAAATTTTTTTGGACAAACAACCGTTTTCACAGAAACTAAAAATAATGAACAAGGTGTAGGTAAAAAATATAAATTCACATAATTACTAAAAACCTCAATTTGATTTATAGCATTTGTTTTAATGTTAAAACATTGGCCTGGTTTACACCGTACACTTGGTACGCGAACTAAAGCCGTACCGAACTATATTTCCGAAGTATATTTTTAGTCCGCGTGGTGTAAACACATCGAACTAAGTTGGTCCTGCTTTAGTTCAGTCCTCTAAAATATGAGTACTGAACTAAAAACGACCAATGGTTCGACGTGTTCGACTACTTTCGACATCACTCGAGTATTTTTAATTCCGAATGACACACATTTTTAATTTTTATAGGTTATAAAATTTGACATATTTAATTTATAGTTTAAATTAAATTATTTAAAAATTATGTAAAGTGTCAAACAACTATTTTTTTTAGGTTATATGACACATTTTGGTCCTCGGTTCTAGTGTACGGTGTAAACACTTGCGAACCACTTGCGAATTATATTTTGTCGCATCGAACTATCCCCTCCCGCTTAGTCCGATTGGACCGAACCAAGCAGTTTACGGTGTAAACATAGCCATTGTTAAAACGTATTAAATAATACCGTGCAACACCTTTTGTAAAGAGCACGCCTGTGCGCTGAAAATGAGGGAGGCCATTTTGAGCATTTATTAAATTAATTTTGTGAATTTATTTTGTTTTACCTACACCTTGTTCATTATTTTCAGAGTTTCTGTGAAAACGGTTGGTTGCCCAAAAAAATTTATTTGACGAAAGTTGTAGCCCGTTAAATTCCCTATCCGGTTTGGGCCGTTAGTTTTTCTCTTAGACGTTTCGTTTAAGAGATACGGGGTTCGCAAGAAAATTAAAAAAAATCTGATGTGACAACACATTACTTTCCCATTTAGTAGATTCCACTTTATATTATATTAAATATTAATAAAACAGATGTTAACACAAAACAATTTTTAACTCGATAAAATACACAAATTACTTTGAGATATCAAAGTTACGAAATTTAATTTGTAATTTAACATGGTAACTCATATTTTTTAAAAGCACTTATTTTATATTTTCATTTTAACAATAATTATATAACATGTTTGCATTGAAAAATTTTTAAAATTGACATTTTCCAAAAAAAATTAGAAATTTGCGGAATGCCGTGCCGTCTATATGCAATAAAATTTTAACTATGGGCGTAATGACGTCAGAATTAATTTTTTATAAGTAATTAAAAAATTCGTTTGGTATTAACTACATAATATGGTAATAAAAGTAAGTTAAAATATTAAATTATAGTAATGAACAATACAAATCACTTTGACAGATCAAAATTATCCAAGGCAAACCATATTTATTTAAATAGCCCTTATTTTATTTTTGCATTTTAACAATAATTTAAGAGGGAAATATCAAGTGTGGGGTATCAAAAGATGCGGAAAAATAATCTCTTTCGATTGATATGATTTTCAATCCCATATGTTCCACCGGCAAGCGGCAATGCTCTTTAACAATTTTCATTCCCCTAAAAAAGGGGTTAAAAATGGACGGTTTTCAACCAAAATCTAATCAGCTCTTTAGACAGCTACTTCAAACTAGTGTATAAAATTTCAACTCAATCGGTGCACGCGTTTGTCTGAAAACGTTGACGAGAAAATCACCACACATCACACTTCATACTTCATACATCACACTTCATACTTCATACATCACACACACATCCGGACATCATTCCAAAATTGGTCTTAAACAATTCGTATGGGCTCATAGACCATGGGAAAAATGCTAACTCAAAATTTTTTTTTTTAACTCGATAACAATACTTTCCTTTACTACGTAAATGGGAAAGTAAAAAACCTGAATTTTTTCAACATTTTTTCCCTTAATTTAATTTATAACTCGAAATCCGTTGATTCTATACGATAAGGGGTTATAACCTAATTTGTAGACAAGCGAATGATCTTTAAAAAAGTTCTAATCCATTAACCTTAAAAATCATGATCCTTAAAATCATTAAAATCATTAACCTTAAAGATCTATGGCCGTTTGAAACCAGAAATTCAAAAAATTGCTTTAAAGGGAGGTACCCCCCAAGGGTTTGGACTTGGGCAAAAATTTTATTTGAAAATTTGTCTTAGAAAAGTGTCCTTTATCACCACCTCAAAGGTTCTCCACGGTCACGGGGACACCCTGTATAAGAAAAAAGGTATTTCTTTACGTACGCATAATATAATCAACCTAGCAGTTTACGTGGAATCGGAACCACGGCACCAAAAATTTTGAAAGCAATCCTACGCCCTAATCACTACTCAAAATGTACACTTGTAGTCTGCAACATCACTATAATTATCATCGAAAAATAACCATTTATATTTTATTTTCTAGGATACGCAAATGCAAAAATTTACCAGTGCACCAACGTAAAATGTCCACGTCCTTACAATTTTACGTGTGGAAGCTCATCGTTTCCCGATTCTTTGCCCTGCACCAGGCCAAACTGCACTGGCCGTTTTAAATTAAAATCTCACGTGAGTTTTGTGGACTGCCCTGGTCACGACATTCTTATGGCCACCATGTTGACGGGAACCACCGTCATGGATGCAGCACTTCTATTGGTTGCAGCCAACGAATCGTGTCCACAGCCTCAAACTAGCGAACATTTAGCAGCTATAGAAATTATGAAATTGAAAAATTTAATAATTCTACAAAATAAGATCGATTTGGTTAAGGAGGGACAAGCTAAAGAACAACATCAACAAATTCTTAAGTTCGTTCAAGGAACAGTTGCCGAAGGCGCGCCCATTATACCTATTTCGGCACAGATGAAGTATAATCTTGAGGTAACTAACCTTTTTTGTACTTTTTTTTTGCTTAAACGACGCTTTCCTTGCAGGTCCTGTGCGAATACATCGCAAAGAAGGTTCCACCACCGAAGAGAGACTTTACTTCCCCACCTAAACTAGTTGTGGTTCGTTCGTTTGATGTTAATAAGCCTGGTTGCGAAGTTGATGACTTAAAAGGTGGAATAGCGGGAGGTACAATTTTACGTGGGGTATTAAAAGTTGGACAAGAAATTGAGGTAAGTTTTGAAGTCAAATTAAAATCGACAAATTCGTAAAAAATATTTTTTCTAGATTCGTCCCGGAATCGTAAGTAAGGATGCTAATGGAAAAATAAGTTGCACTCCAATCTTTTCACGGATCGAATCGTTGCATGCGGAACAAAATGAATTGGAGTTTGCCGTTCCGGGTGGTTTGATTGGTGTGGGAACAAAAATTGATCCCACTCTTTGTCGTGCTGACCGTTTGGTGGGTCAGATTTTAGGTGCAGTTGGTACATTACCTGATGTATTTGTTGAATTAGAAGTAAATTATCATTTGTTGAAACGTTTGTTGGGTGTTCGTACCGAAGGTGATAAGAAAGGTGCAAGAGTTCAAAAAATTACTAGGAACGAAAATTTATTGATTAACATCGGATCGCTCAGTACTGGAGGAAAAGTTATAGCCACCAAAGCTGATTTAGTGAAGGTTTCTTTGCAGTCGGCCGTTTGCACCGAAATTGGCGAGAGTATTACATTTAGTAGGAGAATTGAAAAACATTGGAGGCTTATCGGTTGGGGCCTAATTGTTGGCGGAGAGGTTGTTGAACCAGAAACTAAGTAGGCAAACGGTGCAATTTTACATGTCAAATACAAGCCTTAGGTAACATTTATGGCTCCGATGAATTGACCTCCACTAACGGAGGTCCTTTTTCGGAGCCTTTAACTTTATTTAAAAAATATGTGTATATGTAAAGGTTTTGTATCATCTAATAAAAAATATTCATTGAAACAATCAGACATTGTTTTTATTTATTACTTAAATGTATGAATTATTAACTTTTGAAATTCAAATTCGATTAAAACGGTAAAATTTCTAGGCAGTAAGCAATAATTGCTGAAGGCATTTTTGAATAATTTAGATTTTATTGTATTGGCTTTATTTATTGATTTTTAAATTTAAACTTCACTAACGCGTAATTTTTTACAATGTAAATTGATTTAAACTTGATGAAGAGATTTAAATAGGTATCTTCAAAATTAAAGATGATGATGGGTTAAATTTCTTTTCTAATTATTGCTCGGAATAAAAGCGAGAAACATTTCTCTAGTTTAATGAACTTTTACTTATTAATTATAAAAAACGCTTCTACTTCTATAAATTTAACTATCTGGGAACTGGTTTTGCTTTTAGCATCTTCAGGCCAAACTTCCCAATTGTTACAACTCTTGCATATTGTAGTGCAATATGCTTATTTAATTATTTTTAACTAATGCCTTTCATTACATAATTTATTATACATAGTATTAGATTTGCAAACCTTATGGGAATATTGGAAACTCCTTTTGCGGTTAAAAGGCGATCAATAGATGGCGCTACTTAATTTGAAGTTTGTGCCACAGATCTTTAATTCGTACTTGACCCATTAATTTCGTCTTCCAGTTTAGTGGTGTCATATGTTGATAACCTTGAACTTTGACAAAGTGTTTCCAAAACTTCCACATGGTTTGTTTACCTGATGCTACAGTATCAAAGCTGATACTTATGATTAAGCTTTTTCATTCCATTCGGAATATTGCTTCTCTGCAAAGCCTTCATTTTATGAGGTAGATGAATTCTCTTCTTTTTTACTTAATTTATCTACCCACTGTTGATGTTTTCCGGAGGGCCGCGCTAAGAAATTACGTTAAGTCCGCGATTCACACCCACAATTTCCTCGCAAAACTAGTAGGTACCTACTACACAGAAAAATATTTAAAAAACAAATATGTAGTTTTTATAAAATTAAAATTGGCTTTGAAACCAGAAATATTATCCACAATATCTTAAAAATATTGCAAATAAATTTTTAGTTCGGTACTTTTTCGGGTAAATATTCCAGTTCTTTTCCGATGTGCATTTTGCTGAACCCGCCTCCCCCTCCATTTTGGATCCAAAATGGTTTAAATTATTTGTACCTCTTTCGTTTTTGAGATTTCAAAAATTCGTTGCGGGAGGACTGGCGAAATGCTAGCCCCCCTATTTCGAATCCAAAATAGTCTCCATCTATTACGTCATCAAATTTACCCTGTTGTTTCATTACATGCAAACACTACACCTTTTCTAGCAGTAATTCAGAAAACCTCACCTGTTGTTCAGAAATCGTGAATTGTAATTCAGATTTGTCAGCTGATATTCAGAAATCGTGAATTGCAATTGACAAATCTGAATAACCGTTGACGATTTTTGAATATGAATTGACAAATCTGAATAACAGTTGACGATTTCTGAATATCAATTGACAAATCTGAATAACGGTTGACGATTTCTGAATTACTGGTGGAAAAGGTGTAGTACAAATTTCAATTTCACCCTAATTGTATCCAAACGTACTAAGTTTGTTATTGCGCTGAATTGGATACAATTAAGGATGAAAATCTTGTCATACAGTCCTTACGCTTTGGTTTCCTAGGAAGCGGTATGGTCAAATAGAGGCCCCAAAGTTAGATAAATTCTAGTAGAAGTAATTTCCAAGAGAGCGTTTTTATTTTACTAATTTTATAGATTATTAATTTTAAAGTTTTCATAAGTTTAAACTTTCTATTTTAAGGTTTTTAACTTTAATCGTTGTAGCTTTCATTAAAGTAGTTTTCATTAAAAACGATATTGTGTTGATACAATCGTCAAACTTTCCTTTTAGTGTAAGAAAATTGCGGAAAAAAAATCCAAAATCGGTTTTCTGCCATTTTTCGACGGATTTCGTTAGGTAATTGTTCGTACTTTAACATACTAAAAGACGAACTCTCAGAACCCTGAGCTTCTTACCAAATTCTTAGTCTGAAGTTGAAATTTTTTATGAAGAAGTGAAAATTATGTTTTTCGGCAAAATATTTTTAAACAAATTTCTATATCAGCTATATTGTTATTATATAACTCATTTAAAAAATTGAAAACAGTTAAAATATTTTAACAAAATATTCCCATTATAGCGGGTATATCTTGATTTTTTCTTTTTCTTATTTTCACAGCTTTATTTAACGCATTCCCCCCCGGAGATCCGATTGGGGGAATAATAACTCCGGAACATTTTGAATTAAATACAGCCATGATGATTTAGGACTAGGAATATCCTTCCGGATCTTTAATGCAGTGGTTTTCCGTTGCCTTCTGCATTCTATGTCGTTGACCATGTATGTGGTTCATCCGCCTTTAGAGACAATTTCTTGTCTCGAGGGCAAGAGAGTGCCCTTGTCTCTTGAGAGAGATACTTATACCGGTATTTGTTCGGTGGGACGGGTGACAATGTTCCATCATCGAATTTTAATATTTTTTGGTGACTTTCGGGTAGTTTAATGTTAATAAATGACAGCGGCAACCCTCCTATAGCAGGATAAACCAACTTTTGATAGAGAAAATCGACTTTGAAAGTACATAATTTTACATGTAAACGGGTGGAATCTCACTCATTTTGTTGACGGTACGTGCAAGTTGAACTAGTCTTAGACTTAGCCGTTTGCGGAGAGGCAGTTGCAGCCCGACTCGACTGCATGTAACATCGATTATTTTTTGTTTTTGCGCGCTTTTTTGGGGGTTAAACGTAATAGATAACTGCCGCATACCGCGACTATACTTTTTAATGCATTTTCAAGGGTCCCTAACATCCCGGTTGCATAGATCCCGGTTTTCTTGATCGGTGGCGCTTCTCGTATGTTTAGCCTAGTAACCAGAGTCAAATCCGCTCTGGAGGGGTGCAGAGCGGAGCGGCGCCCCGGAAGAGTAGGATTTGACGATGGCTGACCCTCCCTTTCGAATGCACACCCCTAAAATTGGAAGGCAAAAAAAAATTAATTTTTTCACTTTTTCGGCAATACACGGGTTATTTTCCATTTTTTTGCGAATATTTATTACTAATATCTACTAATCACACCCCCACCTTCCCGAATTTCCAAAAATATTTCAAATCGGAGCCAAAAAATTTCACCCCATTTCAAGCGACCGGCCGACGATGTGACACATCGACCCGGTGGTACATCAGCGACCCGTACTATTTCAACTCGCAGCATCTTTCTTATTTTCACACTTTTTTCGAATTTTTTTTTATGATCACCTCCGCGCCGACAAAAGTTATACATTCGCATCAAAACATTGCCAAAAAGGCCGTGATAAACACAAAATTTTTCGAAATTAAAAGTTGGGGGCGTGTCAATAATTCTTCAAGCCACGCGAAAATTATGCCGGCAGCCTATCCCGGCCATGGGTTATGGTTTTTACTCAATTTTCGGTATTAATTCTTAAAAATCCTCAATTATCCACCTCTTATTGTGTACCTTAACCCTTTTTTGACCTATATATCAAGGGAAAATTTTTTTCGGAAATTCCTTGTCACTTGGGCCGTTCACTCTCTCACCTGTTCGGTTGTTGGTGCCTGTTTGGTACGCGGGAGGTATTTAATTTCCCTCCTACCACCCATATCTGGGAGGCTTTCCCCTATCCGCCACCTGGGGACGCGCTCTCTAGGGATACAGGCCCCCCCCCCCCCGAGAAATGTATATTAATAGACTTGATCATATTATAATAGACATTTTTAGAGAGAGTAAGCAAAAATTATTAAAAAAATCAGAGCAAATTCGAGCGTTTTTAAAATTTTCTAAAATGTGCTCTATTTAACAGTGCTGGTGCTCAGCAACTATTAGACTTAGAAAAAAATACCTTAGATAAAAGTTGTAGTAAATTTTGTTCTCCATAAGAATTATAGCAGCCATTTTCGTCTTAAAGTCAATTGGTAAGGAAATATTGCGAAGAAACATTTTGTTTTCGCCATTTTTTTTAAATGGCGGCACTTCCGGGCGGTCGCCGAGGTCGCCAACTCGGAGTTTTTATTAGGACCCAAACCTTAAAACATATCCAAAAATCAGAACCCCCTGACCATGTTTAGGAAACTATTCTTTTCATGATTTCGAGGATGTTGTTAAAATATTTTAAGTGTTTTTAATTTTTTTAATGAGTTATATGATAACTAGAGATGAGATTTTTAGGTCGTAAAGATGTTATACCAGAGAGCGTTAAAGGGTTAATTGATACACGGCCCCGTTTCTTCTTTCTTTTTCATACAGCATAACTTTCGAACGGGGCCGTGTATCAATTAACCCTTTAACGCTCTCTGGTATAACATTTATACGACCTAAAAATCTCATCTCTAATGATAACAATATAGCTGAAATAGAAATTTGTTTAAAAATATTTTGCCAAAAAACATAATTTTCACTCCTTCATAAAAAATTTCAACTTCAGACGAAGAATTTGGTAAGAAGCTCAGGGTTCCGAGAGGACGTCTTTTAGTATGTTAAAGTACGAACAATTACCTAACGAAATCCGTCGAAAAATCGCAGAAAACCGATTTTGGATTTTTTTGATCAAAATGTGCCCAATTTTCTTACACTATTTGGGATCTTGACGTAATTTTTTTAAATGTCATCTAAAGGATACTTCATAGTCAAAAAAATTATTTTTTAAATTCCATACCATTTCAATATCTTTGGGTAATTTTTTCGTTGTATTACTGTTAAAGTCTGAGTGAGTTAAATCAATCTTATAATTGGACGTAGTTATACAGAAATGATCCATCCCACAAAAAGTAAAAAAATGAGTTAACCACGCTATTGCATACACCACGTCAAAATTTGTATTATGGTAAAAAAATCTTTATATTATTGCCGATAATAACGATATAACAATAATATTTCCGATATTATTTACCCACACGCTTATACAAACTCAAATGTTTGAAGCTAAATTACTCTAAACTTTACTTATTTGGGTTGGATCATTTCTGCATAACTACGTCCAATTGTGTTAACGATATTCCAACTGCCAATCTCTCCAAGTATTTTAATACACAAAAATTTTTTTTAATTTTATGGCATTTCTAATAAATCAAAATTGGTGGTTTTTGATGATTTTTCGTTTATTCAAATCAATCGGTTATTGTGATCAGAAACCCCGAATCCCGATGTAATCAAATTAAGCGGATTCTACTGTAGTTAAAATACGAGCATAATTTTACCAATTTAATACTTACCCTCTTAGTCTGTTTGAAATCCTATCACTATACTGTGAATATCGAAATGAAAATTTTACATATTCTTTTCAAGACGTTGAAATATGTAGATATTAAAGCAAAAAAAAATTTTGACCTTTTTAAAATGATCACAATAAACACCTTAAATGACAATAAGAATGGGTTGTTCAGACTCAGAACATAATAAAGAGAACTAATTAACAAAATATGTTATGATAAATTTAATAACGCATTAAAACTTTTACCATAAAATGACTCGGAATTTTGGAATATACGTCCAAACACAGCCATGATATTGTTGCTGGTGGCGCCACCAATGGTAACGCAAAATGAAAATCACGTTTCTGGGTTATTTCCATGCTGACCTAATTTTCTCGGCATGAAAGCCCCGTTTTAAATCATACCTAGAACCCCAAATTTTGTAAAAATGGTCAAACATATTCATGTGGAACGTTTTTTTTTCTATTTTAAAATTGAAAACAACATTTTATCTTTTTAAATATATTTTCACTTATAAACAGAGCCGTAGCAAAGGTGAGGCGACTGAGGCTTTTGCCTCAGGCGCCATCGCAATGGGGGCGCTAAACCTTGACAAAACCCAATAAATAACACTTTAAAATTTTCAAAAAGGTAAAGGGCTCGCCACATAGCCTGTGCTGTGCTATGCTATGCTCTGTGTTATGTCAACACAAACGTTGAACAATGTCATGGTCATGCGCAAAATGGACCATGCCATTGTTCAACGTTTGTGTTGACATAACACAGAGCATAGCATAGCACAGGCTATGTGGCGAGCCCTTAAGAATCTTTTGGGGATTTGACCATGATTTTTTTTGCAACATCGCCTAAAAATCCCTGTCGGCCTTTTCCACGAGTGGGGATTTTAATCCTCTAGAGTAGTTTTTCGTCTATAACTTGCTTACTTTCATTTTTAGTGAAAATTATCATCGAATCAAAATTGAAGAGTACAAAATTATCTCTAAAACCCTCTATAAACTTTTACTATTATAAAACTATAAATCCAGAGAAAACCATTGAAAAAGGTTTTGAATAATTCTTAATCTGAATAAATATTTCGTACATTTAAACTTCATTGATGGTGAACAAAACTAAACAAGGTTTCAGGATTTACTTCAGATCTAAAGTAAATCCTGAAACCTTGTTTTGTAGGGAATTTTCTACTCTTCAATTTTGTTCCAATGATAAGACAGGGGATTTTAGGAAAGTTGATTCCATCCCCCGCGTTGTTCTTAATTTCCCTTTAACTGACTGGGTAACCGGTAAAAATATCACGATATGATCGCGACAGTTATTCAAATATATATAAATTGAAATTCCATATTCAGGAAGGGGGGTTAACGGTGATTCTGACATACTATGCGTATTTTATATAAGATCTTCAGAAGTTCCCAATGATAATCGATATTACATGACCGGGGGGTCTGGGGGGTATGGAATATCCCCCAGGTACACTTGTCATTATTCAGAACCATCAAAATTTTTTGCAGTTTTTGTTTGTAATCCGAGAAGGGGGCAGTAGGTGATATTGTTCATAACTATCCCAGTACCGTTCTTCTTAATACTGAGGGACGTAAATGTGAAAATTTTTCTTTGGGAATAAATTAAGTGTACCTGGGGGGTATTCCATACCCCCAGGTCCCGGCAGCTTAAAGGAGTTCCTGATAAGCATCCATTTGTTTTCATTACTCTAAGTCGGCACCGTAGCAAGGGTGATCGCAATAGGGGCGTAAACCTCGACAAAACCCAATAAATAATAGTTTAAAATTTTCAAAATGATAAGAATCTTTTGGGGGGGTGCATATATTCAAATTTGCCTCATGCGCAAGAAGAGATTGCTACGGCGCTGCTTATAAACAAAGAACGTGACGCTGTTTATTTTTCTTCAAATATCTCAAAACCTAAGCAAACTTTAAAAACCGTTTCTGGAAATGAATTTATTTCGTGGTTTTTTTGTTTTGATGTTACGCCAGTATTTTTCTGCCATTTAGAATAAAATAAATTTTTTTTTAAATCGTTCATCTGAAGACTTCGTAGAATACTTTTTTTAAACTAATTTTTAGACCTTTTTTGTTTAAAATTTTGCCCCTAAGGCCCAGTTGTTCAGTATTAGGTTATCTTTTAACCTGAATTATTTTCCATGGAAACAATTCTTGAAACAATCATTTCTATGGAAAATAACCCAGGTTAAAAAATTACCCGAAACTGAACAACTGGGCCTAATAAGATTGCAGTAAATTTAATTTTAAAATCTCAAAACTGACTACTCCATTTTAGATGGCCGAAAAAAATTAACGGCACAACATCTAGAAAACGACGAAATCAGACTTTGACGACGCGTGACAACTAAACGACTTGACTTATTATTAATGTTCCAGTTATTATTTTAAATAATTTTATACTATCTACAAAAAAGGCTGAGTATAGTTTATTGCTCCATCTTGCGATATATTGAAAAAAAAACCAACAGGGTCGCGTTCTTTGTTTCTAGGATTGTTAATAACTGCTTAATCCGCGGTAATTTTTCTAAGCAAAATGAACCCCACTTATACTTTGCAACCTGGGATGATTAATTGGAGAGTTAACCCCTTAAATTGGATCCACGTCTTTACGCCTAAAACTTTTACGCCTAAGTCAATACGCCTAATCCTTTACGCCTAAAGGAATTTATGCCTAATGGTTTTAATGCCTAAAACCGACTACGCCTAAAACTTGAACGCCTAACGCAATTAAGCCTAATCCTTTACGCCTAAAACATTTACGCCTAATGCTTAAAATTTTCTAAAAATCGTACAAACATAAAAAAAATGTAAAAGCCGAAATAATATGAGATTTATAGTAAAAGTTTATTAATAGTACAAGCCCTTACTTCTAAAAAATTTATACTTAATCAATTTTTTAATGTTTACCAGTTGATACTTATTTTCATAGTTTATTATTTTTTCAATAATTCACAATAATTAATTAATCGTAATAATAATTTATTTACAAGCAAAAAAAGTACAAATTTTAAACAGCTCAAAGTTGTGCGCGATGCCTCGAAGGTAAACGTCGATTTCGAAGTTCAATGGACCTAGACCATCCCCATAGGACTCCACGATTCTCTTGATGTTGGCAGCGGTTGTTCGATAGCGCACACGACCTGTTGGAGGTTCCAATCCTGCCACGTACTGCTCAATTTTCAATTCGTTTGCACTCTGTTCCATTTTTAACACCTCTATAAATTTCCAAATAGAGGGATGGCATGCACTCAATAAAGAATGAAAACTCCGGTGCCACCCTTCAACCGAGTTGTTTGTCTTGGGGAGGTCATTCAAACTGGCCTCGTAACAGTTCCAGAGTTGGATGGAACCAATCTTGGGGTTTTTTCGGGTTCCGTTGTTACGAAGCCGGCCAATCCAGTTATCCTCAAAATATTCAAGAAAAGGATCGAGAATATCTCCATTATCAACATAAAATGGAGATTCAGTTAATTGTACGAATGCCATAACTACATCATCGGGAGGGACGAAAGCAAGTGCAGCCAACTTTCTTACATGAAGAGAAAAATCTGGGTTCTCCACATCGGCATATTTTTCTCTGAGATCAGGGATTGACGCAATTTTTCGCCACAAACTTTGACTAAAGTGGAAGAAACAACTCCTGTTCTGTGAATGTTTCCTGTTCTAGGAAACACGTGTTGAAAAGCGTTAATCTGAGCCTTCTCGAAATCTGTCATGATGGAAGTTGGAGCAAGGTTTGGTTTTATATTCTTTAGTGCCTCAAGAACTCGGACGTAGGTCTGCTGTCGCTTATTTGGCAAGAGACAGAACACAGAAGGAATCACATTGTGGTACTTGACACCATGAATTGTGAAAAGTTGCTCAAATAATGGCGGCACAGTCTTGAAAGTACCATCAGCGTACCAATGGCTACAATTTGCCATCAAATCTAAACCCAATTGAGTACCGAATATTAAAATGCGATCTTCTTCAGGTCCACTGTCAAAAATAAGGAACTGCTGAATGGTTCCATTCGAATTAAATTCGGTGACATAATCTGGAATTTCAAGTTCCGTAAGGTTCGAAGGTGTTGGAAGTGCAGCCCCAGCCACTTGACGCGCTCTTTGAATGTTGCGCTTCAACCGATCTTTCGAAGGAAGTGCGGCTTATACCGCAGCTGGAAGTCCAATGCTGGTTGCGACAATAATCTGGTGAGGTGTGTCTTGACTGTCCCGAGCTTTATCCTTGATTTCTGCCAGGACTGGCCGGGTTTTGACCTCCGCTGCCCGTGGTTGTGCTCTTCAGCACGCTCATAAACGATTAATTCACCTTTTGTGTGAACAACGGCTAGACATTTACTTTTGTTGTATTCTACACATTTCCAAAAAATTTTATCGTTAACATTCCTGTTTTTGGTATACACGAAGCTTTTGTGTAGTAATTGATCATTTCCTTTTCGACTTTTGATAAACATAAGAACCATTTTTTAAATTTAATCAGGGCTAAGAATGAGTTACTTTTATTACTAAAAGTTATGTAGGTCTTATATAGCAACCAAGTTTTGAACATAATATAAATAATAGCCAAAATTCCATCAAAATCGGAGCAGTGGTACGATTTTTAGAAAATTTTAAGCATTAGGCGTAAATGTTTTAAGCGTAATTGCGTTAGGCGTTCAAGTTTTAGGCGTAGTCGGTTTTAGGTATTAAAACCATTAGGCATAAATTCCTTTAGGCGTATTGACTTAGGCGTAAGTACGCGATACCCCTTAAATTAGTCTAATATTTCCTATTAGGCCTATTTCAATAAATCAAAAAAGTAACGTAGAATTTAAAGACTTGTTTAAAAATTAAAATTTCTATGACCAAATTTGTATATTTTTAAGTTCCCAGACTTCCAAAAGCGTGGGAACCCTGTAATATTACGAGAATCTTCAATATGGTTAGGTTCAGAGGTTAGATAATTTGGAATAGAAAATCCCCCCCCCCCCCTTTTAATAAAAAATATTCACAAAAACAATCAATAACTATTTTTATTCTTTACTAGCGCGAAATTTTTACAATTAAAATGTTCTAGATTACATAAAACCGCGCAATTTTAAACTGCAGCTGAAATAAGCTCGGTATAATTCTTGATCTTGCTCGAAATGCTCATATCAACATAACGATCTCCAATACCTACAATCATACCTCCTACAATAGTAGGATCAACCTTGGTAGTCAAGTGTAACGATTCTTTGCTTTTGAGGAAAGATTTTAAAACTGTTTCAAGTTGTTGGCGTTGGGCGGAATCTAATTCGATTGCCGTGGTCACTTCGCAAATTACCTGCACGAGAAATAAATGTAATGCTAATTTAATTTAAAAATCTCATTCGGACGTACCTCTCCGCGGTGAGCAGACATGATCAAGTTGAACGAGTTGATTACGTTTTGTAAAATCTTCAATCGACCATTTTCGGCCAAACACTGCAACAAATTGGTGGTTTGTGCATTCCACTTAACCTTTTCGCCGATCGCTTTCAAAGCTTGAGCTTTTAATGCTCGTTTTATGGTTGGATTTTTGATAAACTCCCTAAGCTTTTCGTCTTTCTTCATATCGGCCAACAAGGTAGTGAGGTCCTTTTCGACAGCTTCCAAGGTGTTCTGTTTTGTCGCTGCCGAATACAAGGCGGTGGCGTACCGTCCATCCATACCGAAGAGTTGTAGGGGAGGTTTGACAAGCGCTTGTCTTGCATTGCTCGTGCTGAACGATCTCACCTTAAAATAAGTCCCAGTAGAGGTTATTTTTTATTATGTAACAGGGAGAAGTAAAATTTTTTGAGTTCAAGTGGGGATGGTTAGGAACTTACCAGCATAGGAATTTTACGCGCAGCCATTTCTTTTAATTTAAATCGAACAATTTAGGTATATAATAAGAAATTTTATTAAATTGATTAATTAATTAAAACGAACGACTGACACTGCCGTTTCCTACTGTTTGGGGATATTTCGTTTTGCTGTGGTGCATTTTTATCAATCAAATTTGGAAGTGGTTCTTGTCCCTGCGGAATAAAGATCATCTATTGTTTTTTTTGAAGCTCAGAAAATATTATGAAAAAAATCACATCTTAAATCAGGGGGTGGATCTGTTAAGGGCGAAAAAAATTGTTAACGGAAAATTACTAAATTTTGCATTTTTTATATAATTTTGTCATAAACTTGAGATTATGTTCGTGTGGATCATTTGCCAAATTAATTTTAGAGGGACAGCTTTTATGGGGTTACCTGTCACAGGTATTTTTCGTACTTTAATGGAATTGTAGTCGACTGGTATCAACCTTAAGCGGCCAAAATGTGCATTTATATACTGGAAAACATTTATGAGACAGAATGAAAAATCTCAAAATAAAACATAAATTTTATTAAATATTTAATATAATAAATAAACATTTTTGTTTGTAAAATTTTATATTTGGATAACTAGTTTCGCTATTATAGCATCATCAGATCCAACAATTATTTTAATTTATTTTTACTTTACCATACAAAGTATGGTATTGAAATGGATGGTCGAAAATGAACATTTTCAAAAAAATGTCTGTGTATGTCGGTGGCGAAATTTGTGTGCGCCCTATAACTTAAAATAATAGGAATTTCACATTTAGGGAGATTAAAAACTGATTAGATTTTTATCGAAATCGGTTCACGGAAAGCAACTTTGTTTTGGCGTACCGACACAAACATTATTTTAAAGATTTAATTTTTTGAAGAAAATTCGATTCTTAAGATGTTCTTTGCCATGTCACATGATTATATTTTTTGCGCAACTCATTTCCATGTAATTAAATAATGAAATATTATATAAAGCCGTATTAGTAGCGAGTGACGTCACTATTTGTGAAATTGTTTGGCGTAAGTTTAAGGCCGTGTTCGGTCTGGCACTTTTTTCGCTTTGAAGCTCCGTCAACATATTCTGATAATTCGATTTGGGATTTTTCCACGCTTTCAAGCGCTTTATCTGCTCTTATTTCAGGACTTCACGTGTTCTAAGTTTCCGTAATGGATGGAATTATAGCGTTTGCAAGCGCAGAACTATTAAAAAATGTTCGACGGAGCTTCAAAGCGAGAAAAGCGCCAGACCGAACACGGCTTAAATGTCACGATCACACCTTAACCATTAAAAATCAAAAAACTTGCAGTATAATAATTTATTGTTCCTGTAGTGTGTATCCACCTTTAGTTAAGAACAATTTAGTAATAAGCATATTATTATTTGGTGAGCATGCAAGATTGTTAGTATGAACGTAGTATGAATGAGGAACGTTGGTTTCAGTTAGTATCTAGTAGTATTGATGTAACCATGGAAGTAGATGTATGGGACAGTAGTGATCAGACTGTCTTAGAGTGTAGAGTGATTCCTTAGTATAAGAATGTAAAGTGTATATAATGTAAAAAGGGGTAATAAATAAAATGTAAATAGTAATTCAACGGAGTTATTAATAAATACAAAGCGACCCAAAGTGACCCCATAAGAACGACCTTATTAGATACAAACCTTAATTCTCACATGGCGACACATACTTCCTACATTCCACTCAACAACATAATTTCTTAGCTTTTTATTAGAACTAAATCGAACATTTATTGGATGGGTTACAAGTATCACTGAGCTTTTACGGGAAACTCCGCTAAAACTAGACCAGATACGAAAAAATTATTTGTAACGAACTTTGTAAGGCGTTTAATTTCTTATTAAATAGTTTTGGTAGCATGTTTTTATCTTAAAAAACTTGGACGGTGGAACATTGAAAGTTATATATTTTAACTTTTTAGTTCTTATCTGCGACCGCGAATGTCCTCGACGCTTAAATTATTAAAGATAAAAATATTATGCCAAAAACGTTTTTGTTGGAAATCAAATTCTCTACAAAATTCATATCAATTTTTCGTACCTGGTATGGTTTAATTAAGCAGCGTTTCCAGTGAAACCGTACGGAAATTTATAACTAAGTTAATAAATATTGACTTTATTATTTAATTACATGGAAGTGAGTTTTGAAAAAATACTAAAATGGTACAAGGAAAAGGACATCCTAAGGATCGAATGTTTGTAAAAAGACACTCATAATTTTTTCTTTCGGTTGCCCATTTTATTTTTTTTTTAATTTTATTTTATTCTCTTTAAATTTAGTTTTTCGGGGTGGATTACCTAACCCTGGTCACTCCAAATAAATTGAAAATTTCCTATTGGAAAGAGGAAGGTTTATATAGTATACTGACATAATTTTCACAAGCGAAGATATAATCAAAATTTTGAGTAAATCGATTTTGAAGTTTGCAAATTTACATGTAAAATTAACGAGATTCCCGCGCGTCGCTCATTAACACTTATAGGAAAAAGTAGTTAAGTCACTTTTTTTTCAATTTGTTGATTTTTATACTAATTTGTAGAGAATAAATGCCGCAATGTAAAAATATGCTCAACTACAAATTGAAAAAAAAGTGACTTAACTACTTTTTCCACTAGGCCCTTCATTAGAGTATTTTTGCCTTCATCCCGGTTTCCGATTTGAATTTTTCTTTGAAATTCGGATAGATTGGGGGTGTGATTAGTGGATATTAGTAATAAATATAATCTGGCACGGCCAGAATTGGGCGCAACAAAAAACCTACCCTACGGCCCTCCGGGCCTCCGGGCGGTTTTTCATTCGCGTACGCCGCTCCGCGGCAGAGCTAAACATACGAGAAGGCGCCACCCATCAAGCAAACCGGGATGAAGGTAAAAATACTCTTAAGTGTTAATGCGCGACGCGCGGGAATCTCGTTAATTTTACATGTAAATTTGCAAACTTCAAAATCGATTTACTCAAAATTTTTATTATATCTTCGCTTGTGAAAATTATGTCAGTATACTATATAAACCTTCCTCTTTGCAATAGGAAATTTTCAATTTATTTGGAGTGACCAGGGTTAGGTAATCCCCACCAGTTTTTCATTTAAAACATTTTTTATTTAATTTAATTTTTTATTTAAATCATTTTTAAAACAGTCTAAAAGTCGCGTGGAAGGCCAAATTACAGTTTTTTAATTTTAATTTAAGTGTTAATAAATTAAAATAGTTGCTGGATCTGATGATGCGATAATATCGAAACTACTATCTAAATACAGTGGAGTCGCGAAATAGTGAATTAAAAATGGCCAAGACCTTTCACTTTTTCGGGGTTGTTCACTATTTCGGTATTTATAAAATTTATAATAAAATCACATTTTGAACATAACAGCTTTATTTTAAAGAAAATTGATGGTTACCTACAAACATAATTATAATACGGGTAGGAAAAATGATGTTATTTTTGATTGTAGTTGTTGTTTATTTAATTTAATACTTAGGTAATATTTTTTGCCATAAATTAAGAAAAGTTGATATTTCAACTTCTTCTGCATTTTCTTCACTCCACTGAATAACATCATTTAAAGATGTCAATGCATGATTTATTGAAATAAGTTTATCATTAAAAGTATAAGAAACCATCTCATCCTCGTCTTCCTTTTCTGATTCAGAATCGATCTGAATATCGTTCCCTGTACAATATTCGTAAATTCTCAATCTTTGGGGGAAGTCCCTATAAATGATGTCATTCAAACTGCGCGATTTAGTACGCAGTTCGCTGTATCGGGGTTACCGCTGTTCGTTATATAGGAGTCCCATATACACTCAATGTTAAAATTTTTGTGTTCACTATTTCCAGTAGTTCACTATATACGGTATTCACTATTTCGCGACTCGACTGTATTTGATTTTTCAACTATTGAGAATTAATAATAAATTAAACTCTAAAAATAATATAGTTTTTTTTTTTTTCTGCAGGGAAGGGGGAAACCTTCATAGGCACCACCCCATCAGGGATGGTAGTGTCAGATTCTAACTGACTAAAACCCCCTTCCCGACGACAGCGGGCTTTACCTTCTCGGCATTACTTCCGCTGTCGTCTGCGATCTTCCATGCTGCATCGATGATGCAGGCTCCCGATGACCTCCCGGTTTAGCACGAAAGTTTGTGTCCGGGAGGTCAGGCACTATCACTTGATTCTACTTTTCCAATTGAACCGGACACACCGCTCGCCGCGATCCAACACGTCTCACCGGGTCACCTAGTGGTCCGCAATCGTCAGTATAGGTGAAAGTCCACTCGTCATTAACTTAATAGGCGGAAATTCCGGCGACAAAGTCAAGGCCGAGCCGACCGTCATCCATACCGGAGACCCCGAGCCCCCAAGCGACCCTGCAAATCATATTAAATCACAGAGCGCGATGCGACCGGGTCATCTTGAAAAACTTGTGGTCGCTGGCAAAGTGCCAGTCCACTCGTCTTTATATTTGACGGCACTATTTTCGCGATCGTCCCCCTCTGGATTAGCACGAGAGTTTGTGTCCACAGAGGGTCTACGCGCTATCGTCGTACCGACACTAACCTACCCCGTCGAACGACCGTCACTACTCGACCCGACCCGACCCGCCGATCAATGACGATATTCTTCGGGAATTCTCTTGGGAACTTCTCGCGCATCTTCTCGCGGGAACTTCTCAAGGGAACTTAAAAAGGCTGTCATTGACTTAACTGTAGGGTGAGAACTCGAGCTGCGGCTTGCTCAGCTCGTCCGTCCCCCTCCTTGGTCTTCATCACTTGACTGATGAAGACCGCTACAGCCAGCCATTCGTCTTCGCCGGACAGCATGAAAGCAATCATGTTGTCCGGGCTTAGTGTGTCGCCCATCCGGAGCGAAATCATCACTCTCTCCCTCTCCCATCTTAGGCATCCGAAAAGAGTGTGTTCCGCCGTATCTTCGTCCCCGCAGTAACGACAGGCAGGTGACTCGGTCACCTGCCTGTAAATAATATTATGCTGGTAAATAATATAGTTATAACGTTATAAAGTATACAACATAAAAATCTATTTTAACCAAGAAACGAAATTTTTAGGCCGGAGTCTCACTGTGCCATCTACTGCTACAAAATAAAATTTTAATTTATTCACACACCCGCAAATGAGCAACTTTCATTATTAGGCTGCCTGCAGACTGATCAAGCAAAAACGTTGTGCGACAAAACGTTTTTGTTTGATCCAATCAAATTTGATTTTGTTTGATTTGCACTTGATTTTGTTTGATTTGAACCAATCACAAAAAACGTTTTGTCGCACAACGTTTTTGCTTGATCAGTCTGTAGGAAGCCTTACTATACGAGTACTTAAAAATTGATTTTTTCGCAATTCATATGGAACTTCCTATAGACATAAATTTCTCATATATTTCTAAACTAGATTTTATAATTTACCTTGAAGTAAGGCAAGAGCGCGCTGCGGAAAGAGAGAGAGGGAAGTAGTAGATATGATGTAGAAAGAAGCCTATAATCTTTTGTAGAGATTTAAAAAATTTAAAAAAATTATCTGCGCCATATCTAAGGGAACCCTTGAACCCTTTGTGCATTAAGTTGATTTTATATAGTTTAAAACTCCACTAAGGGCACTTTTTGATTTACAAGTTTTGTACAAGTTTTCTATAATTGATGACGAAATCGCTTCAAAATCAGGTTTTGTCCTTATAATGATCTGCAGAAGGCAATAACGAAGTTTCATTAAGATCGGTTGTCATAAAAATTCAAAATTGTCCTTTTTCATAAATTAAATTGACCTATTTACTTTTAATTTAAAGCGCTCAAAATTGGTTATTGCCTTCAATAGTCTTTTCTTATTAATATAAAAAAAGAATTACATTGATACGACGTTTAGTTTTTTAAATTTGTACAAAAGATTAGAGGCTTCTTTCAACATCATTCCCTCTCTCTCTTTCCGCAGCGCGCTCTTAAATTATGGGCCTAGTTACCAAATTTACAGTCCCCCCTGTAAACTCCCTCACTAAACTCTCCCAGATTTAAATTTTAAATATCCGAGCTTTTCCAATAAATAAAACAAAAGAAAATCGTAAAAAAAGTAAAATCGGTTGATTTATTCTCGTGTTAGTCCAAAAAGTATTTTTAGAAAATCAAGTTAATTGATTCAAGCAAAAATCTTGTAAAGTTGTAAATTTACATGGTAAATCTCTGTAAACTAATAACATTACAAAGATTTATCATGTAAATATACATTATAAAACACTGGAAACTTACACTAATTTTTTACAGTGCAGGACTAGCGTTTTAATTACTAAAATTAACTCAACAGTAATATCCCAAGTGCATAAAAATAGCCGATTAAATTTTGATGTTTTTAAAACAAAGTTTTGCTAAGCAATATGTCAAGTAAATTTGCCACGTAACAAAATCACGAGTGCGTAGCACGAGGGATTTTGGGTGGAAAATTTACGAGAAATATTTCTTCAGAGCAAAACTTTTTTTTCAAAAAACGTCAAAATTTATTCAGGCTATTTTTAAGCACGTGGGATATTCGGCATGATTATTTCTTGAATAAATGTATCTTGGAACGATTGAATTATTTATTACAATTTACATTGCTGCAATTAATGAAAAAATTACAATTTTGAAATATATTTTCTTTTTTTTCGTCCGTATTTGAAGATATTTTTGATACTGAAGTTGACACAGTCTTAGAAATCGACTCGGATACTAATGGAACTAAAAAGTTTGATGTCTCCTTTGAGGTCGTCGGGGTTTCATTTCTCATTTTTTCTAATATTTTTTCATGGTGTTCTGGGTCCAGCTGAAGGTAAGGTTTGATTGAGTTTGCAGTAGAATGACCGGTTATTTTTATCAGTTGTTGCTCATCAATTCCACTTTTCGCTAATTTGCTTACAGCTGTACTCCGGTTAGAATGGTTAGTAATTTTTACTTTTTTAACATCTAAGCCAGCTTTCTGGGCGGCTTCTTGTGTCCATGTAGATATTTGATTTCTCCCCATTGGACTATTTTTATACCAAACGCCAGTTTTAACCCAATCATGATTAATGTTCAAAAATAATCTATTGGTTTTGATTTTGGTGGTTCTTTTTGATATTAGTAGGTGAAACAACCTTACTGGACAAAAGTTAGAATTTTTTACATTTGGGAGAATCCACTTGCTTTCAGCACATCTTTTCGAACCTCCTTGTGCGGTTTTTGAAAATATGGTATTATACTCGATTCTTCCTGAAAATAAATTTGAATTAAATGAAGATGTTTTAAATTCTTAAAAATTATATCATTATTTTACCTGTATTTTCTCTTGTATTATTTATTTCTTCTTTAAAATATTCTAAGAGACAATTTACAGCTTCTCCTCCTCTCCATGCAAGCTCGACGGAAACAATATGATAAAACTTGCGTTGAAGTCCTGAAGAAGTTTTCTCGTCCCACAAATTTACAATTGCTTCATATTCAGTATCTGTTAATGCCGTAGAACTGAGTTTTCTTTTAGTAGAGTCAACTTGTAATTCTTTACGTTTAGCATTACGTGCGTCCCGAGCCTTTTTAAATACAATATCATTAAACGGGTCAATTACTTTATTGAACTTATTATAATAAAACTCTTGAATTGTTTTGGCCGTAATATTCCACATTGTTTTTATTACACCTTCTTTGTAGTTTTCTCCATTTACTTTCCTCATGTTATAACCCCAATCAGCTAAAATTTCGGCAAGTTGTTCTGCGGTGGTTTCTTCAAGTAATTGGTATTTTCTTAACTCACAAAACTCTTGAAATTGATACCATACCGATGCCTTGGTCTTTTTAGTATTTGTGGGAACACTTTTATTTATTGCAGATTCAATAATTTGCAGAGAATTATCTGCAAAACGTGACATTGTGCATTTAATTATGTAATTTTTTTGTTTGTTTGTCTAAGCACGTTTGATAATGTTCGAAAAAATGTTAGGAAGTGATTATTTTTTGACAGAAATTTAATCGCTGAATATTTTCCATAGCAACGTAAATATCTACTATAATTAAATGGTTGCCTAGATGTTTCGCGTTCTGATTGGCGTATATTATAATGAAGGAAATAATCTATATTAGTTATTATAAATATTTTATAATCATTCCAAATATTATTGCCGGCTCACAGTAACATTTGACCCCTCCATTGCGGGAACAGTGGGTATAATCAACAGGAGGACACAACATTTAAATGAAAAGGAAACATATAAATTTGCTTATTTCTTTTAAATAATTTAATTCCAAAAAGTTTTATTTTATACTATAATTTTAATTGGTGGGTCGGGGGGAGGGGGGGGGGTATAGTATACCCCCAACTGGAAGTTAAGCATAAAATAATATTTAATATTTTACCGCCAGATCATTAAATGCTGGGGAGTATTCTATAGTCCCCCCCCCGTATCTCTGCAGCTTCCTATTTTTTAGAACCTCATTTACAGTGGCGGGTCACGACTTTTTTCAATGAAAGGGCACACAATTGAAAGCAAATGGAAAAATTAATATACCTAGTCGTACCATAAGTTCTGTGAATGAAAAGTACCGTTAATTTTTTCCATTACGGCTTAAGGGTATAAAACCTTTAACGGTACTTTTAGGAAGGTCATTAGTTAGGGTACAAATGGGCACCAGTTGAGTTTTAGATTTTGAAGTATAGACATGAATTGGGGGGTTAAAGAAAATCGAATTGCAGTAATTGCACTACATAAGTGTGATAAAAGTGTAACCGCGATTTTTAATTTGTTGAAAAAAATTAAAAATCAATAAAACTTTTATTTATCAAATCATCAAACGTTACAATGAGACTTCTAGTGTAAGTGACAGAAAAAAAGTTGTCGCCCACGAACCGTAAGAACTCCTGAAATAATTAAAGCGGTTCGTGAACGAATTTGAAGAAATCTGTTGAGAAAACAGAAAATTTCGGCCAGGGAACTTCAAATTTCCAAAAGAACTATGTCACGCGTATGAAGAAGTGACCTAAAGCTTGGGGCTTATCGTAGGGCAACAGTACAGCGCCTTAAAGTGGCTTTAAAGAAAATTAGACACGAAAGATCGAAACGCCTTCTAGTACGGCACGCAGATGACGATCATCGAAACATCTTGTTTGCCGATGAAAAAATTTTCACGGTTAAAGAAAAATTCAACAAAAAAAATTATCGTGGGTATGCCTACAGCTCTAAGGAAGCGTCCGAAAAAATTTCTAGGGTAGAAAGGGGTCATTTTCCAGCTTCGGTAATGGTTTGGTGGGGTGTGTCGTACGAAAGTGTAACACAGCTTAATTTCTGTGAAAAGGGTGTAAAAACATTTGTCCCAGTGTACCAAGAAATACTGGATCAAGTGGTAAAGCCACTAAGTACCAGTTTATTTGATAAAAAAATTCAGCAGGATTCTGCACCAGCACATAAAGCTAAAACTACGCAACGATGGCTTCAAACAAATGTACCTAAGTTTATTGCTACGGAATATTGGCCCTCAGGAAGTCCCAATCTAAATCTGTTGGATTATAAATTGTGGACAATTCTTGAGGAACAAGCCTGCAAGGTACCTCACAAAAATATCAAGCTTCTTAAGCGAGATTTAGTCAAGGCAAGGGCATTAATTCCGATCAAAATGGTGCGTGCCGCAATAGATAACGGGCCGCGGCGTTTAAAGACCTTTGTGAATGCAAAAGGTGGTCATTTTGAATGAATTAAAATGTAAAAGATTTGTTGGAATGTATTTAATCAAATGGCTTTTTAAAATTATAGTTTTTTTAAGTAGTTTAAATTTACTCGTAAACATTTCACAGAACATATGGCACGACTAGGTAAAATACTTGGTTCCTGTATCTTAATTTACTTATCTACTTAAAATTACATTAAAAAAATTTTTCTTTTGAATAGTTATTACTTATTACCAATTTTGTTTAGATTTCAGTGCTGCCTTTAGGCCACACAACCATGACAATGTTGCACGAGTAAAAAAGTAATGAATGAGAAAATAATTAAAACGATATTAAGATAGAATTATGTTCTATTGATGTGGATTGTAAAAAACGAAAATTTTTTTAATGTAGCCAAATAGTTTCATTGCCGGTACACTAAACTCCCAACTACATCTACCATGGTAGTTCGGTATGTCAAATAAAAATGGCCAGGATGAGCAACTAGTTTTCAAGGTTAGGGTGTCGTCAACTGTCATCGCTAATAAACGTCAATAAAATAAATTGTGACTTCCTCCAAAGTTTTCGTTATAAAAAACCGGAGTGCGTTAATTAGTGTGCAGTGTTATCTGCCGCGCAATTTTTTGTAAAATATTTAGTGAACGCATATCACAATAGGCCTTTCGGACACGGCTCTTATGGACATGGTGGTTTCTAACCTTCAACAACAGCGCGCTGTAACGGAGCAGCTGCGCCGAGAAGCTGCTATCAAACGGGTGCCAGTGACTCAAGCTGTGGCCGACATCATCAAGTTCATACAGGAACACGAGCAAGATGATTGCTTGCTGGTTGGCTTCAGCAGTCAACGAGTCAATCCATTCCGAGAGAAGAGTTCTTGCTCGGTTCTATAATTTAATTCTCATGTATCATTTTAATGTTTGCTAATTTAATTTAAAAGAAATAAGGTTGATGTTAATTTTCCATAGCTTTCTTTTCTGTAATCTTATCATAATTAATTGTGTAATGTAATAAATCATGTAACAATCTATAGTTTTTTTAAATCAAAATTTGATAACAACTTTCACTGAAATAAATCCAATTATTTTGGATAGGGGGCTCCTGCCTTGACCCAATTGTCTTGTAACAATGTGAAGTCTCTTTATTGAGCTAAAATGAATTTGTTGCTTTTGGGAGGGGGAGTTGTGCTAGATATTTTGTTTAACCTGACTTTTAATATGCTAACAAGTACTTTTGTTGATTTGGATTCGAACCCTGGTTCAGTAATTAGGAATACGCACGGTAAATCAATTGCTGTGTTTTATGAATTGGATATACTTGTTGGTATTTATAGGGGCCACGTATACAATGAGCCATGTTGCTAAGTATGAGGCTGCAGGTCAAGTCGGAACAAAGCACAATTAGGGATTTTAGTTTGCAGAGATTTCCATTAAACTTAAAATAACGGTTTCTTTTGTCATACATCAAGGGCGTGGCTTTTAACGAAGCCACACTTGGGTTTTAACAAAAACGTGCGGCTTTTTTCGGTCAGATAATCACCGTTAGGGTTTAACATGGGGGGGGACCTACAGTTTAACGTCGGTTCCGAAAAGGTTTCGTCATTTAGACCCCAAAGATGCCTACACCTGTTGGAACATTGTGCGTAGTTGGTTGCAACATTAGTTTAAAATTAAAATACTTGATTTGACCCATTTTACTTTCCTTGCCGCCGTTGATCGATTCCATATTATACACGGTGTTTCCGCGACAGATGTAGACCTCATAAAATAATGACGATAACTCCAAAATTGTTGATTTTTTAAAGAGCGTGAAATTATCTACGAACTAGATTGTAATCCTTTATTGTCTAAAATGAAAGTCTTTTGAGTTATAGATCAAATTAAGTACTAGGGCGGTTTGATAAGTCAGTGACCTTTTGTATTTCCCGCGTTTTTTTCCTTTTTGTATTTCCCTCTGTCAATAGCCTACAACTTTAGAGATATGCTCACGCGCACATCGCGTGACGTCAGGCCGTGACCCTAACCATTTAGCATGATGTCATTTTGGTTGTTTACTTATCATTTTACTGTCATTTTACTAGTGTTCATGTTTGTTACCTGTTTTATTTAAAATTGTGCAGAATTTTATATTTTAAAGTGTTAAAATTTTGGAACATAACAAAATTTTAACACTTTAAAATATAAAATTCTGCACAATTTTAAATAAAACAGGTAACAAACATGAACACTAGTAAAATGACAGTAAAATGATAAGTAAACAACCAAAATGACATCATGCTAAATGGTTAGGGTCACGGCCTGACGTCACGCGATGTGCGCGTGAGCATATCTCTAAAGTTATAGTATCATGATAGCCTACTGTCAAATTTTGAGCAAGCTGCGTCATTTAGGTTTGTGTTTGACAGCAGTGGCGGCTCGTGAGAAATATGTTTGGCTGTTCTGCATTATAAATAAAAAAAACAAAAACCGACTTCAAAAAAAAGCAATACAAAAAAATTGCACTAAAAAGTAAAAAATAATTAGAAGTTATTAGAAGAAGATTTAACAGAAATTAGAAGTATATTTTTACAGTGCTGAGCATAAAAATTAATGTATTACGTCAATAATATACAATTATTGTTATTTTTGGAGTCGGTGCCAGCCAAGGTTAACAAACGTGTATTAACGAAGTAGCGGAGTACCAGTAGGTATACATTTTATATCACTTTGACTGCAAAGAGTTTCACAGTCGACAAGATCGCAGGCGCTTGGCGTTAAACAACACGACATCGGTATTGCTACATTGTCGTATTAATGTGATTTCAAATACATTTTGTAAATTTCTTAACAGCTTGGCTGGCACCGACTCCAAAAATAACAATAATTGTATATTATTGACGTAATACATTAATTTTTATGCTCAGCACTGTAAAAATATACTTCTAATTTCTGTTAAATCTTCTTCTAATAACTTCTAATTATTTTTTACTTTTTAGTGCAATTTTTTTGTATTGCTTTTTTTTGAAGTCGGTTTTTGTTTTTTTTAAAAATTTTTTTATTTCTTGCTTTTTAGTGAATCTTGCGTTCCTTAACTGATTTATCGAAAGCGAATATGGGTAGACCTACTAAACGCGCTGCCCATATGCGACAGCGCCGTTCAAATGAGACAAGCGAAGAAAGGGCGAAACGCCTATCTCAAAGTTGAAAATGCGGGCTTACAACAAATATTTTATAATTGACAATACGGGAAACGGAATACGGGAAAAATTATTGGCGACAAGATTTACAGCGCATCTACCGGCCTGAATTGTCAATTAACACGTACAAATTGATCCAAATATAAATTATAAAGTTGTATTGGTTTTCTGTACTTTTTGGTAATTTTAAAAATATTGTGCAACGCTACTGACTATCCGTCAATGTCATTTAATTTTTAAGGTTAACATTATAATTTTAAAAATATTGTGTAACGCTACTGACTATCCGTCAATGTCATTTAATTTTTAAGGTTAACATTATTATGTCAAAGTTGTGCCCCCTATTCTCGAGCCGCTACTGACTATATGTAAATGTCATTATTTAATTAAACTATGTCATACATTATTTTAATTTATAACTTGATTTTTGTATTGTGCTACGCCACTGACTATATGTCTGTCAAAGTCATTTAATTAAATTTCTAGTGTCAAAATCGCAACGTAACTATGACAACGACGTTGACCTGAAGTGTTTAATTGCAGATGACCGTCTTATTTAATTTATAAAAACCAAAGTACTCAACCGATTTTGATGAAATTTAAATGGGACCAATCTGAAACTATATCCTTTCGAATTGTGAAAACATTTTGAAAATCGGTTAATAAATGACGGAGTTATGAGGTAACAAACATTTAAAAAAAAAAAAAAAAAAAAATACAGACGAATTGATAACCTCCTCCTTTTTTGAAGTCGGTTAAAAAGGGAAGGTATCAGTAAAATGCTAATCTCAAAAAATAAACTTACTTATTGCACGTTTTTAAGCATTAATGGCGTGCGCCGGTGCTTGCTTGTGGCAAACTTAACTTATCAATAACTTTTTCGTTGAAATTCAATATTCCCGAGATAAATTTTTTTACTATTGACAATATCGAAAGACACAAACGGAAAACAAAACAATGCGTTCTTACGATTACAGCCAAAAATCCATTTGTTCCGTAAATAAATATTCGTATTAAATTGTCTTTTATACATTTTACCTCGACTTGTATATACCGGCAATTTCTTATCACTAATTGTTCTTGATAACTAAATTTAAAAATTACATTCATTTCTAAAAACGACCTTCTTCGTAAGAGATTTTAAAAACGACTAAATAAAATGCCTTAGTTAGCTTATCACGTCATAATAATTCTGCATATTTGTTATTAACCGACTTCAAAAAAGGAGGAGGTTATCAATTCGTCTGTATTTTTTTTTTTTTTTTTTTTTTTAATGTTTGTTACCTCATAACTCCGTCATTTATTAACCGATTTTCAAAATGTTTTCACAATTCGAAAGGATATAGTTTCAGATTGGTCCCATTTAAATTTCATCAAAATCGGTTGAGTACTTTGGTTTTTATAAATTAAATAAGACGGTCATCTGCAATTAAACACTTCAGGTCAACGTCGTTGTCATAGTTACGTTGCGATTTTGACACTAGAAATTTAATTAAATGACTTTGACAGACATATAGTCAGTGGCGTAGCACAATACAAAAATCAAGTTATAAATTAAAATAATGTATGACAAGTTTAATTAAATAATGATACGTTGCGATTTTGACACTAGAAATTTAATTAAATGACTTTGACAGACATATAGTCAGTGACGTTGCACAATATTTTTAAAATTAGCAAAAATCAAGTTATAAATTAAAATAATGAGAGAATATGTTTTTGGGATTTAGGAGACCAAAATGAAACTAAAAGTTTGCTAAAGCCAACGTTTCGGCGTTATAATTAAACCTGCTTGTTGAACAAGCAGGTTCAACAAGGTTATAAAGCACTTACATGATGAAGGATATATCGATTTGCCAACAAAAAAGAGACTGACTAAGTACAACTCCCAGCCACCCCGAGCTTATGGATTGCCCAAAGCTCATAAGGAAGGTACACCCTTACGTCCGGTCATCAGTTGTATCAACTCCCCTTCTACTCCATTGGCAGGATATGTTAACAACATCCTAAAAGGAGCCATCCCCTCACTATCCTTTAATGTGAGAGATTCAAGGGAGGCCAGAGATATCATCATGCAAAACAGATTACCTAGTGAATATGTATTGGTATCATTTGATGTCAATTCACTATTCACGAACATCTCAAGAGAGGCGGTGATATCTTCCATTACAAACAATTGGGATTATGTGGCTCCATTTACAGAGATACCTGAGAAAGAGTTTTTACAATTGGTGACTACCATTTTCCAAAATAGCTATTTTTCATTTGAAGGGGTTTTTTACCAACAACTTGTGGGTTCTGCCATGGGAAACATTTGCTCGCCGGCTTTCGCCAATTTTGTCATGAATGACCTTTTGCTCAACTTCTTTGGATCTGTGAATTTTAAACTGCCCTTTTTGTTGCTGTATGTTGACGACATAATAACAGCGGTCCCCTCTGAAGAAATACATAATTGTATTGCAATATTAAATAGTTTTGATGATTTGCTTACCTTTACATATGAATTGGAGACTGAAGGCTCGATCCCATTTCTAGATCTGAAAATTATTAGGAAACAAGATGGCACTCTATCTACGGATGTTTACAGAAAACCGTCATCAACAGAACGGCTTTTAAACTTTAATTCCGCACATCCTTTAAACCACAAAATGAGTGTAATAAACACGCTTAAGCTCCGCCTTGAAAACTGCGTACCACCCGAGTTACTAGCCTCGAAACTACACCAACTTAAGCAGCAACTATTAGAAAATGGTTACCCAGGTCGCTTACTCGATGTATCACTATTTAGGAAAGTGAAGGCGACACCTACTATTTTGAACCTAGACATATCAGCTAAGGATGAGTACCCTAACAAGAAATATAACAAGATCGCTTACCATCCGATTTTGGCCTCCAAACTAAGACATATCTTTAAAGATTATGTACAAAGTGATAATTTGAGTTTGGTTTTCTATGCTCCGTTAACGCTCAATAAATTAGTGTTTTCAAAAACTAAAGACAAAACTCCCTTAACTGAAAGAGCTAATTTAGTTTACAAGTTAAAATGTAAACAGTGCGGTCTTTATTACGTGGGTCAAACTTCACAGTGGCTTTCAAAACGTATATATCAACACCGTTATGACATCCGTTTAGGTAATAGCAAAACTGGTTTATCTAAACACATTATAGAGACAGGACATTCCACTGCAGATGATGATGTCGAGGTTTTAGTGTCGGAGAATAACTACTATAAACGTATTTTCTTAGAATCAGCCTACATATCTACAACAAATAATAACATGAACATACAAAATGACTATAAAACATTAAATCATGGTTACCTGGAGCTTCTAAAAAGATTTTTGGAGAAGATAGAAACCCGATCCTGATGTTATTTTAGTGCCTTCACTATTGATCTTTAATTTGTTTTTAACTATTGTAATTTTCACTTTTATGCAATCTTCTACTCTTGAGAGGTTATATCCATGTTTTCGCGGTTTTTGGTATGAATTTAAAATTTTACATGTTTGCAAGATCTCATTGGAAGAGATATAAATTATATAGGTGGCTTCACACAATCATAATTTATTTGACATTCAACAAAAATTTTATTATGTTTTTAACTAGGCTTTTGCCGTTCATGATTTTTTTTGTGTAATTTTTAACCCCGTTAAAATATTATTAATATTCCTCCATACCATAGTCATCTCGACCAGAAACATTGTTCATCTTGGTTTGCCTGGTGAGTCTGCCTCTCAAGGGTGATTGCGTTGATTTCAATATTGTATCTTTTAGCCTTGAAGATGGCGTAATTATAACGCCGAAACGTTGGCTTTAGCAAACTTTTAGTTTCATTTTGGTCTCCTAAATCCCAAAAACATATTCTCTCATATATTGACCTGGGAAGAAATTTAATATTAATCAAAATTAAAATAATGTATGACAAGTTTAATTAAATAATGACATTTACATATAGTCAGTAGCGGCTCGAGAATAGGGGGCACAACTTTGACATAATAATGTTAACCTTAAAAATTAAATGACATTGACGGATAGTCAGTAGCGTTGCACAATATTTTTAAAATTATAATGTTAACCTTAAAAATTAAATGACATTGACGGATAGTCAGTAGCGTTGCACAATATTTTTAAAATTACCAAACAGTACAGAAAACCAATACAACTTTATAATTTATATTTGGATCAATTTGTACGTGTTAATTGACAATTCAGACCGGTAGATGCGCTGTAAATCTTGTCGCCATTAATTTTTCCCGTATTCCGTTTCCCGTATTGTCAATTATAAAATATTTGTTGTAAGCCCGCATTTTCAACTTTGAGATAGGCGTTTCGCCCTTTCTTCGCTTGTCTCATTTGAACGGCGCTGTCGCATATGGGCAGCGCGTTTAGTAATTCTACCCATATTCGCTTTCGATAAATCAGTTAAGGAACGCAAGATTCACTAAAAAGCAAGAAATAAAAAAATTTTTAAAAAAAAACAAAAACCGACTTCAAAAAAAAGCAATACAAAAAAATTGCACTAAAAAGTAAAAAATAACTAGAAGTTATTAGAAGAAGATTTAACAGAAATTAGAAGTATATTTTTACAGTGCTGAGCATAAAAATTAATGTATTACGTCAATAATATACAATTATTGTTATTTTTGGAGTCGATGCCAGCCAAGCTGTTAAGAAATTTACAAAATGTATTTGAAATCACATTAATACGACAATGTAGCAATACCGATGTCGTGTTGTTTAACGCCAAGCGCCTACGATCTTGTCGACTGTGAAACTCTTTGCAGTCAAAGTGATATAAAATGTATACCTACTGGTACTCCGCTACTTCGTTAATACATGTTTGTTAACCTTGGCTGGCACCGACTCCAAAAATAACAATAATTGTATATTATTGACGTAATACATTAATTTTTATGCTCAGCACTGTAAAAATATACTTCTAATTTCTGTTAAATCTTCTTCTAATAACTTCTAGTTATTTTTTACTTTTTAGTGCAATTTTTTTGTATTGCTTTTTTTTAAAAATAGAACTTATACTTTGTAATTTAAACAGCCCTTTGTGTTCGGTTTGAAATAAAACAAACGACGCAAACATTTTTGTAACAATAAGTTTTGTTTGAGCGCACAAAAAGTTTTGTAATTATTGTTAACTAATTTTCGAAAAAATCCTATTTTTACGGGTTATTATGAGAGAAGCTAAGTTAATAAATAATATGAGTAATGTTCCATTTCGTAATGTGAATGCAGAAAAAACCTAAGTCCAAATTTCTTGATCTACATTTTATTACAGAAATTATAGTTTGAGAATTGTTTTACAATGCAGAAAAATGTAAAGTCCAAAATTATTATAAAATTTTATTAGGATTAGGAATATTAGTAAATTCATAAGCATTCATTTTATCTAGTAGGTATAAAGGACATTATATCCATAATTTAAATTAAAGTTTATAATACAAGATCTTTCTTTAAAATATAATTGCATGAAATGCTAGCACCGGTTATATACTGTGGCTGCGTTTGGGTGCAGAACGACAGTACATTCGATGCGTGTACGTATCACGAGCAATAAGAATTATTATTGTATAAAAATACATAAATTTTAATTTATGTATTCATAATTTTATTTAAAGTTGCAAAATCCGTCAAAAAATAATTTAACTACTGTTTTGCTATAAATATGTGCAAGAAACTTGGTGTAATTAAAAGTTTTTAAACAATTTATTGCTTATGCCCTAATTTCACTGCAATTTGTTTAACAATTGATGAACTAATATTAAAATTAGTTTTTCTTTTCAAAATTCGAATTCTAAACTACCTCGAAACAAAATCATAAAAGATATACCTACCACGTAAAACTATACCAATTGCTATAGCATTGTAGTCTGCGTTTCATTACAGCTCGGCTGCGCACAAGTGTATAGCGTTCTAGTTAGACAAACATTTGGATAGCGGACTGGACGTGTATTTATTATTACACTATTTATGTGACTAGCTGTTAAATTATATATCAGTTACTGATATGCTAGCGAAAATAAGAAACACGCTTTCAAAGCTAAGCTGATAATGCACCATTCTTTATAATAATTTAAATCTGATTAAGGTTATAATTATATAATTAATTATGCAAGTATTGGTATTTTTATTGTTATTTTTGGTGGTTCTGCAGCTCTGCAGCTCCTATGGTAGAACCGCCACTGTTTGACAGCCATTCAAAGCAGACAACCTCGTGAATTTCGAGGAAAATGGATAAAAGTGAATTTCGTGTGCTCATCAAGCATTATTTTTTGCGTAAAAAAACCATCACCGAAACCAAAGAAAGGCTTGATAAATACTATGGGGACTCTGCTCCATCAATTTCAATGGTTAAGAAATGGTTTGGCTCAAAAACTTCCCTGGTTGGAGTAGACGATGTAAAAATCGTCTATCCCCGTGGTTCCGAATCCACGTTAAGCTGTAGGTCCTCTGTGCTCGTCACACAGTTTCAACACGCAACGAGCACAGACAGGAAAATCGGAAGACATAAAACGTTAAAAAACCGATGCATACATACAAGAAGTGGTTTACTGAAATCCGTTGTGGTCGTACCAGCACAAGTGACGCCGAACGTTCAGGTCGCCCAAAAGAGGTCGTCACGCCAGAAATCGTCGATAAAATCCATGGAATGATATTGGACGATCGGAGAGTAAAGGTGCGTGAGATGGCTAAAGCTGTATGCATCTCAACTGAGCGGGCACATAACATTTTACATAAATATTTGGACATGAAAATGCTATCCGCGCGATGGGTGCCGCGATTGCTCACACTCGACCATAAGCGCAATCGTGTGACCACTTCAATTGAGTGTTTGGCGATGTTCAACCGCAATCCGAATGAGTTTTTGCGCCGTTTCGTAACCGTGGACGAAACATGGATCCATCACAATACACCAGAGACCAAGGAACAGCCAAAGCAGTGGACTGCTCCGGGTGAACGTGCACCAAAGAAGGCCAAGGAGGGTCTGTCGGCCAACAAGGTCATGACGACAGTTTTTTGGGATGCACGCGGTATCATTCACGTCGATTACCTTGAAAAGGGTAAAACGATCACCGGCCAATATTATTCAGAGCTGTTGGACAGATTCGACATTGATTTGAAGCAAAAACGACCGCATTTGGCGAACAAAAAAGTGCTCTTTCACCAAGACAATGCACGGGTGCACACGTGTGTCATCGCCATGGCAAAATTTCATGAATTGGGCTACGAATTGCTTCCTCATCCAGCATATTCTCCAGATTTAGCCCCCTGCGACTATTTTCTGTTCCTAAACCTGAAAAAATGGCTCGGCGGTAAGAGATTTGTGTCTAATGAAGAGGTCATCACTGAAACAAGCGCCTATTTTGAGGGCCTCGAGAAATCATATTATTTGGAAGGGATAAAAAAATTGGAAAACCGCTGGACTAAGTGTATAGAGCTAAAAGGCGACTATGTTGAGAAATGAAACGTTTTTTTGCCGAAAAAAATATCCTTTATTCAAAAAGTCACTGACTTATCAAATCGCCATCGTACCTACAGAAATGTGCAAAATTCGAAGTATTTTATTTTTCTTTCAACCCCCGTTTCTTTTAAACGAAACGTTTTACAAGAAAAATTAACGTCCTTTTTCCGATAAAAAATTTAATGGGCTACAACTTTGGTCTGGTAATCTATTTTGAAAAACCAGTGTATTTCAAAGATAAACTGAAATTAGAAGTTTTTCAAAGAAGTTGACTAGATCCAAGTTACAGCCCGTTAAATTTTCTATCATGAAAGGCCCATCAATTTCTCAGTAAAATATTTCGTTTAAAAAATATAGGGTTTGCAAGAAAAATAAAATTTCGAATTTTAAAATTTTTTGACGTAATTTGATTCATAACTATAATGGACTATAAAGGACTATAATGTAGTTTGTAGATAATTTCACGCTCTATAAAAAGTGTTTTAACCATTTACACTAAAAACTAAGTATTTTCGGTATTATGGGCGGTTTAATGTAGTAATTAAAAAAATGATTTAATGGGGACTACCCCCAAAGGTAGACAAAAACTTTAATTATATGTTTTTCTTAGAAAAGTGTCTTCTATCACTACCTAAGAGGTATGCATCGGTCTCGCGCACACTCTGTGCTTTATAAATTTATAAATCCGCCACTGGATAGTTTTAATTTGAAGAAGTTATATTTTCTTGTTTTAAAGTAGGTTTTCATTTCTTGTCATTTCGATCCCGGTTAAGAATCGCGATATTATAATAGTCAATAATAGTATGCTTCTCCTCCACTATATTATGTGTCTACGTAGAGCTGTGCAGCCGTCCTTGTTTAAAACGTCCTAACTAACAAATTGATTTAAGAAATTTTAATATAACCATTTTATATTGTAGAAGGCATTAAATACTATTTTATAATGACGACATTTTGCTTCCGAAAACCAATTTGTTAGTTAGAACGTTTTAACTAAGGACGGCAGTCCTTTTAGATTTTAAAATTTTGAAATTTTGATTTTATAACTTGAATTACTAGGGAATTTTTATATTTTAATATTGACGCTATGTTTGCGCTGAACGAGAGCCAGTATTGGTAACGAAGTTGTTCTATAGTTTTGATTTGAGCAGGCATGTTAATTTTGGAATATAGAATTTGATTTTAAAATAAAATCAGAAAATTGTTTATGGTGCGGCTTTAAGGCTGCACAACCAAGGAAATCACGTTCTAGTTTCTTAATATTTACCCAAGATGTTTTTTATTAGGTATTTAAAAAATGAATCCAACAATAAGTTTTTTTTTATAATTAATTGATAAAATCTATTGTTAGACATTTGCTGTGGAGCATTTTGTAAACTAAAACCAGAACGAAATGCGGTTAAATAATTACAATTAAAGTAATTATCTCTCCTATATCGGCGAATTATTCGTCTATATATTTTATTTTTTATAAATCAATACATTCTAATATATACGTTACATAATACCTATCAATTATTTTGTAGTACATAGTAATTACAACGTAATCAGTCCAGTGATTACGTATGTACTTTTGTATGGAAAAAAGTGGGAAATATAATTTTTTCTGCTTAAACCTTTTAGTTTGGCAATGGAAAAAGTCCCTTAGTTTTCGATATTAGGGTCTGTCCGAACTGGGGGAAAATTTGTAGAACAAGGTTCCAAATATCGCAAATCCTTTTTTAAAATTGTTATTAGCAAAATTAAACTATATAAAATTCTAAGTATAAATAAAAATGAGAGTTCTAATCCCTATTAGTTTCTGAGCTGCAGCCCCCTAAAGAGGCCTTTGTTTATTTTCAGATTTTGGCCCAAAGATATCGAAAACTTAAGATTGGATTTTCGATGCCGGAAAAAATGGTTTATATCATTTTTAAGTTATTTCCACTCGGATCTCTTTTATAAAAAAATAGCGCCTGCGGCGCTAGACATACGTATAGTAAACAGAACCAACACATTATGAACAATTTTTTTATTATTTCAACTTTAAATGACTGTGTGCATGTAACCGACGTTGGAGAAAATGTTTGTTGCTCCGAATGAAGTCATTTGAAAGCATGAGTTGTACTTGCGAATGTTTAGCAGGAAGTGTTTTGAAATTGCAGTGGTGCCAGTAAGATAACTTAGAAGCGGCTCAGGTGGATCAATCAGCGGTGGCAAAACAACTTTGCCGTTCGAACAACACATTCCTGGTGATTCCTTAGCGAACTTCGAAACACGACAATGCAAGCAAAGTTTGTTCATAACACCTATTGCTACATCCTCGTGATTCATGTAATCGTAGTTTTTGTCGTAATTAAATGCTTCCAATGTTAAATTCAATTTTTGTCTTGATGGAACTAATCCCAAAAACGGTTTGCCCGTCCATTTCTGGCGTAAATAAGAGCGCTACATACGTCCAAAGTTTTTACACAATTTTCACTTTTCAATTAATCTTCAGGTAAAGTTAAATCTTCCGCAAAGAGGTGGATCTTCCACGAAGAGGTGGGTCTGCGTCTTCTTGCACAATTCCGGCGAGTTTTTCGTTAGAAAACCAATTAAAAACAAATTAATCTTCAGGTAAAGTTAAATCTTCCGCAAAGAGGTGGATCTTCCACGAAGAGGTGGATTTGCGTCTTCTTGCACAATTCCGGCGAGTTTTGCGACCTATATAAAGTCTTCCTCACAGGGGGAAGACCATAATAGATCGATGAAGGCCATAGTTGTTCGGCCTTCGGCCTCACAGGGTGAAACCATAATAGATCCGTGAAGGCCATAGTTGTTAGGCCTTCGGCCTCACAGACCGGACCATAATAGATCCGTGAAGGCCACAGTTGTTCGGCCTTCGGCCTCACAGACCGGACCATAATAGATCCGTGAAGGCCATAGTTGTTCGGCCTTCGGCCTCACAGACCGGACCATAATAGATCCGTGAAGGCCAAAGTTGTTCGGCCTTCGGCCTCACAGGGCGGACAATAATAGATCCGTGAAGGCCAAAGTTGTTCGGCCTTCATCTGTCATCCGTCATCTGTCATCTCATCTGTCATCCGTCATCTCATCTGTCATCCGTCATCTGTCATCCGTCATCTGTCATCCGTCATCTGTCATCCGTCATCTGTCAGCTGTCATCTGTCATCCGTCATCTGTCATCTGTCATCCGTCATCTGTCATCCGTCATCTGTCATACATACATACATACACACATACATACATAATCTTCACGTAAAGTTACATCTTCATGTAAAGTTAAATCTGTATGTGCAAAATGATTTTTAGGTTATGTAGTTAATGCCGTCACTTTGACACTATCGGGGGGCCCATGGGGGCTATTCAACACTATCAGGGTCACTCTCTAGGTTATGAAAAGGGTCTTGCTAAAACGCGCACTATTTATGTTTTACCCTGTATATGCAAAATGATTTTTGATAATTTTAAAAATATTGTGCAACGCTACTGACTATAATATGTCAATGTCATTTTTAAGGTTAGTCAAAGTTGTGCCCCCTATTTTTCGAGCCGCTACTGACTATAATATGTCAATGTCATTGAATTAATCTTTTAGCGTCAAAATCGCATCGTAACTATGACAACTACTGTGACCTGAAGTGTTTAACTGCTGATGACCGTCTTATGGTGATGAATTACTAAAATCAAAGTCGACGAAAAGTTTACTCTTGAATGTCGCCAGATCTCGTGAAAGTTTCAACGCCCACAGTTACGGGATTTAGACGTCTATGCGGAACATACATACATACCCACACACACACATACAAGCATTTTTATATATAAGATATCATAATACATGAGTTTATATTGTCATACTACATCACAAAAAGTAAAACATTACAGTAATTAAGAAAATAAAATAAAACAAAAGGAAAGGAAACTGTAGGAAGCCCCTCCAACCTCTTTGGTAGATTATAGCGATATCATCTGTATAAATTAACATAACATTGGTTTTCCATTCATTGATATACAGAATGTGGAGGTAGGGCGTAGGATTGAACCTTGTAGAACGCTACAATAGTTAGGCTGGAGTCTCACTACAACCACCTACTGCCACCTAATAAAGCTTAATTAATTCAATTGGTTAAAACCGAGTTCAAAGACACGCCCATTCATAAATCAGTTATTTTCTTTATAGTCCGGTCAATTTAAACATTCGAGGTTGCAATAATTCGCAGCCAGCTGAAAATTGGTAGCAGTGGCGGACTAAGGGGGGGGGGGGCGGAGGGGGCGGCCCGCCCCGGGCCTCGAGCTCGGAGGGGCCTCACACCGAATAAAATTATACCTATTTCCTATTTCTATCAATATAAAATTTATTAAGAGTCAAATTAAACAATATTTTCATTTAAAAAAATATTTTTCTTTTTGCAAAACATTTTTACTAGAAGCCCTTTATGAGTTTTTAACTACGGAAAGAGTTAGCATAGTGGATAATGCTATAAATTTTGGTACCAAATCCTGTGATGATATGGGAATTGATATCAACCGACGAGGCAGAAGAAGAATACAAAGAACATTGCCTGGTGAATTAGCTCAAGATGTTGGGCTAACAATTCAAGAAGAAGTGCGCCGGTCAATGTTTCAATGCATTGACCGGTTTATTACAGAATTATCCCAGAGATCTAAAGCAATGAAGAAGATCTACAATACTTTTCAAGTTGTTGAGCCCAAGTTTATGCTTCAATCTTCTGATGAAAATATGGTTGAAGCAGTAAATAATCTCATTAGTATTCGCGATTAAAATTAACAATAGGTGACTCTGTTAAATCTTCAAAATGGCCGTCATACACGAGTTGTCAATTTTTGAAATGTCAACAACGGTTGACATTTCAAAAATTTATTGAAACGCTTTAATTATTTAATAATTGCAACACGTTAACATGCAACTAAAGCAAAGAAACTTATAAACAATGAGCCTCGTTTACCGTTTAGTACCCGCGTCGAGTTGTTCTCAATTCTGCCACCAGGGGTCGCATTCTTATTTGGAATCGCGAATTTTTTATGAGTTTAATAAAGAGCAAGTGCTTCTAGAAATTAAAAGGTACCGGAGACATCTGAAGGCTACAAATACAGATGAAGACATCGGTGCTAGCTGGACGGCTGAAGAAGCCTTACAATTTATTGTAAAATGGGATTTTAGTGAATCATTGCCAAATGTCTCTCTTATATTACAATATTTTTTAACAATATGTGTTTCTGTGGCATCGTGTGAAAGAAGTTTTTCGAAACTTAAATTAATAAAAAACTATCTGCGTACCACCATGCACCAAGAACTTTTGCTTAATTTATCAATTTTATCGATAGAAAGAAAGGTTACCAAAGAAATGGACTTTAATCAAGTTATTGAGAACTTCAGTAAAATGAAGGCCAGAAAACAGGCACGCGTGACTTTCTTCCATCAAGGAATTTCAATTTTTTTTGCGATTTTCGTATAGTTTAATGTTTTTAAAAGACAATGGTAACACTCCTATAGGAGGATAAACCAACTTTTGATACTTTGAAAATCGATAATTTTACGTGTATTCACTGACGCGCGGGTGGAATCTCACTCATTTTGTTGACGGTCCGCGCAAGTTGAACTAGTCTTAGACTTAGCCGTTTACGGACCGGCAGATTCATCTCGACTCTCCTACATGTAACATCGATTATTTTTTGTTTTTACGCGATTTTTTGGGGGTTAAACGTAATAGATAACTGCCGCATACCGCGACTATACTTTTTAATGCTATTTCGAGGGTCTCTCACATCCCGATTGCCTTAATCCCGGTGTTCTTGATCGGTGGCGCCTTCTCGTTTCTTTAGCTCTGCCGCGTAGCGGCTCTGAGCATGAAAAACCGCCCGGAGCTGCGGAGCAGCGTAGGGTAGGTTTTTTGTTGCTCACAATTCTGGCCAAGCCAACGTTTATTATGTTTATTTACCCCAAAATTAAAAATTTAATTTTTTCACGTTTTCGGCAATACACGTGTTATTTTCCATTTTTTTGCGAATATTTATTACTAATATCTACTAATCACACCCCCACCTTCCCGATTTTCAAAGAAAATTTCAAATCGGAGCGAAAAAATTTCACTCGATTTCAAGGGACCGCGGCCGGACGATGTCACATAGCCTCGTTGTGCATCAGCGACCCGTACTATTGCAACTCGCTGCATCTTTGTTATTTTCACACTTTTTTCGAATTTTTTTTATGATCACCTCCGCGACGACAAAAGTTATACATTCGCATCAAAACATTGCCAAAAAGGTCGTAATAAACACAAAATTTTGCAAAATTAAATGTTGGGGGCGTGTCCGTAGTTCTTCAAACCACGCGAAATTTAGATCCCGGGCACCGCATAGGGTGTTTACTAAATTTTCGGTATTAATTCTTAAAAATCCTCAAATATCCGCACCTTATTTTGTATCTTATCCCTTTTTTGACCTATATACCGAAGGATTTTTAATTTTGAATATTCCTTGTCACTTGGGCCGTTGTCACCGGCACCAGAAAACATAATTTGTAATTGGCAGTTAGATAATATTAAGTTTAATTTTTATTCTATAATCAAGGAATAAAGGTTTTTTACTGTATCTGAGTCATTATTTCGATGCCTAAAAATAAAATACTCTTTAAGTATTATTTGCGGTACGGTGCTGCGATACACATATCTTTGTTTTCTTTTACCTTCACGCTTCACGCAAGGCTTGTAAGTTCCCAAAGTAAGAACATTAACTACATTTACGATATACTTTTGGGGCGGACTCTTGGAGTACAACTTACTAATTTTTCACTTTAATACGCCAAAACCGTTTTTTTAAAACGATTTTCACGACTTTTGGGTAAAAATTGGGCGTGGCACCCCAAAAATTTTCGCCTCCGGCGACGCCTTCGGCAGGATATTTGTGCTAAAGGCCTCATTTACTTTTGCCGCCCCGGGCCTCTTAACACCTTAGTCCGCCACTGATTGGTAGGATTGTTCAAAACACCATCATAAATGAAATCTAAAAAGTCCTCATCGATCCGACACCTGGAAAAATATTTATTCGGGGTCAAAGGTCACTAAAACGGGTTTTTCGCGATTTTCAGCAAAACGGTAAGTTTTATCATAAAATTATCTCATTCAAAAATTGTAGATCAGATAATTATCTACAAAAAATGTCTAAATACTTTTTTTCCTAAGAGCCACCGTTTTTGAGATATAACGATTCGAAAAGTTAAAAGAGTTGTAATCGTCATAATATGGGGTCCGTTACTTTGGCCCCCCCCGGTTAATATTTTTACACCAAAAGCAAGCACTGGGATCCTTAGAGCTAGCACCCAAATATGAAAGCTAGCACCATTACAGTTTTTTCACAAATCGACTTTAAAACCGGGGGGGGGGGGGGCCAAAGTAACGCTAGCCCCCCCGGTTAATATTTTTACCCATAAACCTAGCACTGGGATCCTTAGAGCTAGCACCAGCTAGCACCCAAATATGAAAGCTGGCACCATTATAGTTTTTCCACAAATTCATTTTATTTATTTGCACCTAAATGACGATTACAACTCTTTCAACTTTTCGAATCGTTATATCTCAAAAACGGTGGCTCTTAGGAAAAAAAGTAGTTAGACATTTTTTATAGATAATTATCTGATCTACAATTTTTGAATGGAATAATTTTATGATAAAACTTACCGTTTTGCTGAATATCGCGAAAACCCCGTTTTAGTGACCTTTGACCCCGAATAAATTTTTTTCCAGGTGTCGGATCGATGAGGACTTTTTAGATTTCATTTATGATGGTGTTTTGAACAATCCTACCAATTTTCAGCTGGCTGCGAATTATTGCAACCTCGGATGTTTAAATTGACCGGACTAAGAGTTATAATCGTCATTTAGGTGCAAATAAATAAAATGAATTTGTGGAAAAACTATAATGGTGCCAGCTTTTATATTTGGGTGCTAGCTGGTGCTAGCTCTAAGTATCCCAGTGCTAGGTTTATGGGTTAAAATATTAACCGGGGGGGGGGCTAGCGTTACTTTGGCCCCCCCGGTTTCAAAGTCGATTTGTGAAAATACTGTAATGGTGCTAGCTTTCATATTTGGGTGCTAGCTCTAAGGATCCCAGTGCTTGCTTTTGGTGTAAAAATATTATCCGGGGGGGCGCCAAAGTAACGGACCCCATATTATGACGATTACAACTCTTTCAACTTTTCGAATCGTTATATCTCAAAAACGGTGGCTCTTAGGAAAAAAAGTATTTAGACATTTTTTATAGATAATTATCTGATCTACAATTTTTGAATGAGATAATTTTATGATAAAACTTACCGTTTTGCTGAAAATCGCGAAAAACCCGTTTTAGTGACCTTTGACCCCGAATAAATTTTTTTCCAGGTGTCGGATCGATGAGAACTTTTTAGATTTCATTTATGATGGTGTTTTGAACAATCCTACCAATTTTCAGCTGGCTGCGAATTATTGCAACCTCACTCCTATTTTTTGGTCTAATTTGACCGGACTATTAGTTGAATTTTAGTCAGGGTTGACGGTGGCTTCTCATAAGTAAAATGTTAGGTAACGTTTGAAGAGCCTTTTTTTCCTTCCCTTTTAAACAGTTTACTTTTTTTCTCTACGTTCCATTTTGTACGTACTACACAATTTATCAGATTATACATTGCTAAGATCGTATACTTCTAAATTTTTGAAAACAGTGCTGATTTATTGTTAGGGGTATTATTTATGTTTTTAAAATGTTCGATGAGTCGATTATAGATTACCCTTTCAAATAATTTTCTAAAAACGTTCGAGATTGGTCTGTAGTTATTCGGGTCATTCTTTTTCCTGATTTATGGATATAGCGGTTATCCTTGCGCATTTTAATGTGTTCGCGAAAGATCCAAGTTTAAATGGCGATACATCAGTTTGGTTAGTGGTTCTATAATTTGAGTGATACCGTTTTTATCAATGTAGTTTTATTTCACCTTCTCCAGGTGCTTTATTGTTTTTTGAAGCTTTGATTACTGCATTTGTTATTTGTTGTTAATTATTTATTTTTCTTTTTTTATTTTTTCGCCCATTTTGATATAGTTGAGCGTTTGCCATATTTTTGTTTCATTACTAACCGAGATACCGAGTCGTTTAGTAAAGTCGTTTAATGTTCTATCTTGTTGCTTCTTATTAGTTTTTTGACTACTTTTGTATTTTCTTTTATAATTATATTTCATTATGTCTATTCTTTATCATATTCGTTCGAGTATATGCTTTAGTTCTGGTTATTTATTATTTCTATTTATTTAATAAATTAAAGATAATTTTAACGCATGCAGTCAGAGCTTTTAGATACATACTTACCTATTATTCTCCTTACTATTATTTGTTTTTCCTCTATTTTGGAACAATGCCATCTTAATGAGGCAATGTGTAATATCGTAGTTGTTGTTCAGTAAATATGTTACTGTGTTAATAAATAGAAAAAAGTAGGGAATTTTCCTAGTAAAGCAATCGATGCAGATAGCGAAAACTGATAACGTTGCATATAGTGAGCGGGCGGAAACGTTAATAAGGTTATAATTTTACTGTGAATCTTCCTTATTGTAATCCATATTTGATTGACTTTATTAATAAGATAAGAAACGTATTTTACCAAGATTAAACCCTAACGGCGGAGCCCTCAAATGAAAGGCTGGAATTAATTAAATTAATAAGATCGTCGTATAGTATTTGGTTAGATAGTAATAATTCTGGTTATACACCTGAGATTTGATTCTGGTTAATTTTAGAAGTTGGTTTAAAATCCGCTCTAAGGAGTGAAAATGGGCAGTTTGAGAAGGTTGACACATTTGGTTCTCTTACTTGATTTTTATTACTGTTGAAATTTTGAACATTTTATGTACTTACCTACTTTGGAAAAAAAGTGGTTATTTGTTTGTTGATATTCTATATATTGAGGGGAGGTGTCAATGGGAGACGGTGGGATTGTCCAACGTTTTGGGTATTTATTTATTCATTTTCAAGGCTAAAATTAAAATTATAAAGACTAAACGAAAAAATTTATAGACAAACTGAAAAATCATCAATTTTCTGTAAATTTTTTCATTTACAGTATTGCTTTTAATGTTTTCCTCGAAAATGGGTGAATTAATAATGCCCAAAACGTTGGGCAATTTTACCGTCTCTTATTGACTTCTCCTCTCAACTATTTATTAATAAATACTACTTTGAAAAGTTTGTAACCGTCGGAACCTCAGCTTAATTAAGTTGAACGATAAAAGGATTAATTATTGTTTCTCGACAGTTGTATATTATGCACATGCCCATTATAATTGCAAATTTGAACAAAACAACTTATGAAATGAACAATTAATTTGTATACCATATTTTATTTAGTTCCTTTTACTCATTAACTGGATTTGTTTATCTTCACGAGTGATTTTTCAATGAATTGGCCACCTTTTGCACTTAAGAATTATTCAGTTAGATTTAGGCCTGAACTTAGCTTAGTTAATTAGGATATCGGGGCGAGAAATGTCAAGAGTGGTAGCAATATTGTACTGTTTGTAACGAACCTGTCATTGCTTAAAGACGGTAGGATACCTTCTTATTATATCTTCCTTCAAATTGTCCATTAACTTGCTATAGGGGTTTTATTTTAAGATCGCAGCTCCAGGTCGGCTAAACTTAGAACCCTTGCATAAGATATGGTCTGTGCTTTGCGATATAATGTTTATGTCAAGAGTGGATTTAGCCCAAGTTTAATAGGATAACGTACTAAAATTAAGTTAAATTTTTCAACTGTTTCTTTTTTTCATTTTTGAAAATTCATGGAGGGGGAACTGACCCCTTGTATCTGCTATTTGTGTAACTTAGTAAATATTCTCTATTTTGAAGTGTTGATCAATATTTCATAACTAGTTAGTTTGGACGACTGAAATATGTCGAGCACCACGAAGTCGAGCAGCTTTTGATAGAGATTTAGGATGCGAGGCCGAAGGCCGAGATTTTTAATGGCAGACGTAGATAGATTTACGAGATAGGCTATCACGATAGATTTGACATAGTATATAAAAAATTAACATGTTTAGGCTAATTAGTTTCGCTTTGCACCTTAGATCTCTATAAAAAGTTTCTGGCTTGTCGTTTTCAACATATTTATTCTTTTAATTAAAATTAAACGACGTCGTCACCATAGAAATGATTTTAAAGTGTAGGCCTTTTATTTGTACGATATCAACGGATAGACCATTTTATTTATAGGGATAAACCTACATTAACGAATTATAAGTCCACAGTTTTACCTACAGACTAATATACGTGCATGTACACAATAGGACCTACAGATTTACGTGGAATCAGAACCACGGCACAAATAATTGGTTCACAGTTTAACTCCTTCGGCACCACACCAAACTACGTGTACACTCCGTACAAATCCAGTCGTGTTTGAGGGATATCCGAGATAAAAGAGAAGATAATGGGGCAGTTCAGTGCTGATGAGAAAATCTATCCATAGGTCGATCGTATGGTATGGATGAGAGTCAGATCCTTAACTGCCTTAGAGAATTCTTCAACCCAGAGGCTTTTAACCTCACCCACAAAATATGCATGAAAATAGGAGCCCCTATTATGTGCCTTAGGGGTCATCCATATAGGACGTTCGAAATTGAAGGGTACAGGGAAAAAAATAATTTAAGTCACATTTTATGTTTAATAGCAAGATAAATGCATTTTAATTTTCAAAACTCATAGAAAACTTTTGTAATAAATAATCTAATATATGGTTAATTGTTTAAGAAAGTACATAATATAATAAAATAATGTAAGTAAATTAAAAATTTTGTGCAATTGGACCGCAGAAGCCCGAAAAAGCTGGCGACTTTGATTGTTTTCTCCTAGTGGACCTTTTATAAAAGTGTTCATATCATTGGACTATGAATGTTTTTTTCTTTCTTTTATGCATTGTAAGATGCGGCAGAATATTATACATAAAATTCGAACAAGATCTGGAAATCCAGAATTTTGGACTTACATTGTTTTATCCCTGTACCCTTCAATTTTTTCAGACTTTTCAACCCTTCCTTGTTATAGTTGATCACAATCTTTGGACCCCCCCCCATCATTTGTCTAAAAGCGAACTTAACCTTTTAAACTAAAAAACCTATTCATTAACTTTTTCAAATTTTTATGGCTATAATAAAAATTGGAATTAAACAAGCAAGAATTTAGATAAACTTTTAAAAATATTCAAACACAGTTTTCTTATAAATCCCAAAAATGGGATTTTTATGCGGACGTCATATTTGTCCAACCCCCGGTCACATTTTGTAAACCCTCGCTCCCCCCAAGGCGTGGACGTCCTTTATTGATGACCCCTTAGCAACTTGATCCCTTGATGGCTAATGTTATTCAAGCCACAATTTTAACACAGAGATAAGGGTGAGAGCGCTTTCATCCCCCGAATAACTTTGCTGCAGTTATGTGCTGCTTTATAAAATTTTTGCTGATCACAAAAAAGTCACAAGACCATCCTTAGCCTTTCGGTACACTGGGATAGACTTAAAAACACCGTGGTGTTTCCATGGTCAGCTATCCTGGTAACTTATAGTGATTTCAACAGGCAAAACCTCCAACGTTGTCTTAATAATATATTGTTTATTTCCGTTCATTTCTTTCTGGACCCTTTTACCACTTCATAAAAATTTTTTAAAACAGCCTTTAAAAAATTGAACTTTTCCTCGTTACGTTCAGGTTTACGCTAAGAAGACATTTGTAAGTCCAAAATTTATTTTAAAAGGGTCCTGGGTACGACCTAAAGCTGCATCCTTGTTTTGGGGGAACAACAAGCTCCCCCAATTAGGACGTATTTTTGCGAGGAACCAAAACGTCTGCTTACTGGTAAAACCAAGTAACTGCAAAATTTTCGAAACTGAGTTAAATATATCGGCATGTTAAATTTTTTGCGCTCTTTCTACTGGTAAAACAAGTTAATTGATACCTCCCCCCGTTCGAAAGTTATGCCGTATGAAAAACTCGGCGCTCCGCGCCTCGCAAAGGGGCTCCGCCCCCTTGACCCCCGCAAAGGGGCAAGGGGGCTTACACATTAATTTAAAGTATTATGACATTGCTAAAACTATAATCCTTCTTAGAAATATATTACAACGCAATACATATTAATACTGCTTAGTTATTAAACGTCAAACTTTCAAACGCTATTATCTCAAAACTATGGTTATGTCCATAGTACGACCTAAAGTATGCTTCGCAGTGCATATTTTAAGCAATTTTAACTGGGCGGCACTAGAGCACGAGCTCGACAACGAGGGGGGGATAATAACAAAATTTTAAAAAAACAAATTTATCATTCATACTCTGGTATCTTTTGCAAAGAACTTTTTTACAAATTCCTGATCCTGATATAGTTCAGCGTCCGGAAGTTTCTTCCTTCTCTCTTTTATTTCTAAAAATTTCGCTACCGCTGGCCTAGGATCGTATAAAGCCGTACCTACCCCATTGAGAGCGATATACATTCTTGAATTTAAAGCTTCTCTCGAATAACTGGATTGTTTGGATGATTTTAATGTTGTGTGTACTGACACTGCTCTCTCCGGACCAGCACTATGTGGCGTTAAAGAAATATATGCTTGCACTAATTTTGAAAAGACTGAATGTGGTGTGGAAACTTTTAAATAATGAAACAATTGTGCTGTGGAGGTGTTCATCTCTGGGGGTGGTGGAAGTTTCTTAGCCGAAAACAGGCTTACAATATCATCGGTGAAAGAGGAAACCGCAGCTTCCCCAAATAAATTTTCAACATCCATCCGCACTTCTCGAACCAAGTCGATTACAGTTCTTGCGTCAATAAACTTGTTTATGCGGTTTAAGATTTTCTCTTGGCTCATTCAACCTTTGCGAAAGAAATTCCTTGCAACTTAATACTACTTCGTTTCTCACTGCATACCAGCACCTTTTAGTTGAAACGAGAGAATTGGTAATGCGTCTTTTCGTAGCTTCTGGTATAGATTGCGTTCCTTCTTCAGTTTCAGGACGACTCTGACGACTCAATACTTTTTCTTCATGACCCCGGGATAAGGTCCTTTTTCAATCAAAGTTATCGCATCTACAGCAATTTTCTTTGAGAGCTCAATATCACTCATAGTAATCATAGATTTTTGACAATCTTTTTGAAGTATTTCAAAAATCCTCAAAAGGTCCATCATGAGGCAAGTAAGATGCTGCTGTTCACCTCCATCTTGCCAGAGACGCAAGAATCCTAGAGCAGTAGCTTTTTTAACTTTTGTTGTTTCGGTACTTTCAACCATTGTTTCCCAATGTTTTTGCATGCCTGGCAGGTTTTTCCAAACTGCTTTACATAAATTGACTAGATGCTCTGCAAATCGAACATCAAAGTAAGCTGGAAACCGGTAAACTGAAAGCTGTTCTTGCTCACACATTTTTGTAAGTTCTGCATATCGAACAGCAGATGCTCTATAAAAGGTAGCAATGGCCTTCATATTACTTTTCCAATGACGTACTTCAATCACAGTGGATTCTAAGTCGCTCAATGCCAAATCTGACCTATGCGCAATGCACCAAACACAAAGCAAATCTCTTTCCAAATATTCCTTCATACGAATCCACAGCCCACTTTTCCTGCCAGTATTGGCATTTTCCCCGTCTGTGGTTATACCAGTTAATTTTTCTTTCGCCAGACTTTCAATCCCAAGATCTTTAAAGATAATTTTAACCGAATCCAAAAGTCCTTCCGCACCTCGCTTATTAGATTTACTTTCTCCTAAGAACACCGACGTTATTGCGCGATCTTCTGTTATAAATCGAGCGGTGACGAATTTGTTATCAACTCCATACTTGTCGACAGAGCCATCAACTTGTAGAGAAAAATTATCGGTTTTCTTTAGTTGATGTACAACTTCTTCCATTACAATACTGCCAACAATATCTAACATCTCCCGATAAATAACTGGATTTCTATATTGCAAAAGTTCTGAGGACGGATTTAATTGACAAAATTGAGAGTCTAAATCGTCGTCTTTGTAAGACGCTATTTGTGTGTCCGCATGAATTTTTAACAACGATCTAGAAGGCTAAGAATGTGCAGAAAGAGTTAATTGGCGACTATCATTGTAGACATCAATTGCTAGTTCGATCAACAGTTTAATTTTTTCAGCGTTGTGTGATTTGAGAGTCCTTATCCAAGGGTGTTTATCAGATTGCGCCAACCATTTCTGCTGCATTTTATCGAGATTATCAGCTGCCTTATGAGCCTCAGTTTTCAAATGATCGATAATTCGTTCTAATTCCTTTTGACCGTCATACCGTACACCATCAGCCATGGGTACCTTGCCGTTTTTTGAAAATTTTTGGGCTTCTTGAATATGTTGAAAGCAGGTCGTGCATTTAATTCCAAAACGCTTACCAAGTTTAACTTTTTCAAAACAAGAATACGTTTTAAGTAACCACGCAGTATCCAAATTTGATGCCTTATACCACGTAGTATTCTGTGCTTGTGGCGCTTGTGCAGATTCCGCTTCGATTGTTACGACCTGACATTCACCGTTAACCTGACTATCATCATGAATCTCTTTATTGGCAGAAGTGGTATTAAAGCCATGGCTTTGGCTGTGGTCATGATCAAGAATTTTATGGGATGACCGAGAACAGGAGGGCTGTCGACTTCGAATTTCGTCATCATTAGTTTGATCCTCACCATCAGTCTTTTGACGTTTATTGTACACAAGACTGAAGAAGTCGGTTATTCTTTTAGAGTTTTTAGACATATTGACGTTGGTTTTTGTTCAGACTGCGCCTTTTGTAGGAATGGTAGACGTAGGTATATTTATTACTCACTTCGCCTTGATTTTAAAACCATAACCAAAACTAAACCTGAAATATGTAGATACTTACATTCTACATTTGAGGGCGAAGAATACAAAAATTAAAACTTACCTCGTTCTAGTCGATAAAAATAAATTATACACAGTAATAAGACTGGGGAGACACATACACAAACTATAGTAATCATAAATGTTTGCTGATTTTCTAACCTCAAAACTTCCACACACATTCTGGGAATTCCCAGAATGTTTGTTAATAGTACAGCCCCAGCCAACGTCACTTTTGTTATTTGGTTGGCGCCATCTAGGGAGCGAGGGGCGCCGGCATAACCAACGTTCACTGGGCGGCAAAAATCGGCCACTAGGCGGCACTAGTGCCGCCTACTTTATATGTTATTTTATGCACTGATGCTTCGGCCATTATTGTACATAACAGCACGTGCTATGTTGTCGTGGTTTGGATTCCACGTTTAGCTGTAGGATTCATTTAGCCTGACCTGAGACAAAAGGTCTAAATTTCTATTGTAGTTATGGGGCGGGAAGAAGTAATAAGAGAATAAGAAACAATGTTTTGTACTATAGGGTCATAGGCTGCACTTTGGGGGGAAGATTGTAGACGCTCCTGGATATTATTAATGGTTTAATTAAGTCTTAGGCAGCATTCAGACTGATAAAGCGAAAACGCTTTAAGACAAAATATTTTGTCGCATTAAAAAGCATTTTGTTTTAACTAAAAACACGTTTTTGTTTTAAAGTGTTTTGTTTTGTCTTACGCATTAAACAAAACGTTTTGACTTACAACTTTTTTGCTTTAAGCAGTTTGTTTTCAGATCAAGCAAAACGTTTTAAGACAAAACAAAACATTTTGTTTTATCATGTTTTTAGATAAAACAAAATTCTTAATTCTTTTTAATGCGACAAAACGTTTTACTTTATCAGTCTACAAGCAGCCTTAGGCAATTATTGAAACTGCATTGATTTGCTCATTATAATGGGTGTTCATTTTAACAGTAGTCCGTCTAAATAATTTTGTTTTTGAGTAAATTTGAGAAAAACAATAAACACGTCGGTTCAGATAGCGAAGACGACGCGACGTTCAAAACCAATCCTGAATACGACCATTGTCAAACTTCCAATAATTGATTTGAAATAGATTGTTTTATTATCTTAGGTGATAGTGGAGTGTACATATTTAACAATGCTAACGTGATTTTTGTAAAAATAAAATAATTTTCAAATAAAATGTTTTTATAATCTTTCAATTTTTATCTCGAACTCATAAATGGATTCACTAAATCTAATTTGTTTAACGTAGATGAATGAAGAATTTTTCCACCTTAAAGATAGTCGATTCAACTTAAAATTCAAACAAATTTTGAACATCCCCCTTCTATCTAAACCGACATGTTTTTTGTTTTTCTCAAATTTACTAAAAAAAAAAGTTATTTTGATTGGCCAATCCTAATTTTTCATAATGAGTCAGCTTTATGTGTTAGGCATGCGATATTTTTCTAATTCCAAAAACTAATCAGGCTATTTTTATAAATTTTGGAAAAGGTAATAAAACATGTAAAATAAAAACGTTTGTATTTATTAAGAGACAATAAAAGTGGTATACATTAAACTTTTATTCAAGATACATGGGGCACAAAAGTACGAAAAAGTTCAACTATTTAGGTATACCAAATACTAAAACATATTACGTTTATCAGCACTACATCCTTCCACTTACTTAAAAGCAACAAAAATCTACCAAGTCTTACTAATTCAAAAATGCGTTATTCGAGGGACTTTAATATTGGCAGTAGAACGATTGAAGACATTTCCATATTTTTTTCTGTTAAATTACATATTATCTCGTATTTAGACATAGTTTTAAGTGCCGAGTGCCTTACCGATTGGCATCTCAATCGATTTTTCTCTTAATCTAAAATTAAACTTTCACAAAAAAATTATCACAGCTATTGTACAAATTAGACTCTTTTAACAACCATTTTAAAAAACGACAAAGGTTAATCAACATTTTTTTCTTTCTTTAACAACACAAATAACTGTCCCAGGGGCGGAGTTCATTAAATCACATCATGCAATTCATGTTCTAGTGTACGTCTTGGACAAACTCAACAGCACATCAAAATTTTAGTTTTCTAAACGTACAAATATTGTGAGGTCATTTGTTTTTATTGACTGATGAGTCTCTAAAGTTAAGCAATGTTAGGCGAGGCGATTACTTGAAATTAGAAAAAATTCAAAAAACGCTTACATCAATTAACCTTTCTTGTTTACGTCGAGCTGCATTGTAAAATTCACTATTAAAATTGTATAACCTAAAAAATGGAAACGATTAAACATGGGGTTTCTTTGATGGTGAATTATTATTGTGCCGTGAGTCGATTTCTTCTACAATTATTCAACGATCTTGTTGGTGTTCAAATAGGTGATTTAGTGCACACATTTTGAGCAAATGGATAAGTAGGTGAATAATTAGAAATTTATAAATCAGTCTTGTAGATATCTCATCTCAAAATACTTTCAAGGCTTTCCGTTCCGTTTACTGCACCTCTCCCTCGGTCTCCTTCTCGTGGTACATCCTTAGCAATTCCAACGCCTCTTGAGCTTGACGTTTCTCGATTAAAAACCTTCCGGACGCCTCTTTTAGTTGCTCCAAAAATATCTTATCAAAAGAGGTTATATCGTCGTAGGAGTCCGGATCCATGTCACTCAGCAATTCCAACTCGGGGCCCCCCAACAACGAAACGTGACACAAATTTTGCTTGATTTTACCCACCAGTCCGGCTAATTCGGGGCTTCCCTTGCCGTCGTCGACCGAATCCATAGATAAACGGCAAGGGGGCGTTGGATGATTCCATTTTTGTTCCTCATTTAGCACCATCAAACTCGTGTGCGGATCCAGGGTCGCGAAATACTCTTCGTCGTCGATTTCTGTCCCGTCTACTTCTAAAACCACCGTAACGGGACCGTTCAAGTTTAATTTTTCAAGCACTTTTGAGGTTAGGTCCTGCAGAGAAATCGCAACTACACCTTTGCGATTTTCGCGATCTGCATCGGTTATTTTAAACGGTTTACCTGACGATTCGTTGTCTCCCATTTTAATCTGGCAGTATTATTTTAATCCGGACTAAATTACCGATTTTTATTTACAAGGTTCCGCCCTCCTTCAAAATATTTTGACGTTTAGACCGCTACGACGATCGGTGGTAGTCTGCGGAACTAACATTTAATTGTTTAAAATCGATTATGTACAGGGTGAGTGTAATTTCATAATTGAACTAAAAATTAATTGACGGTAAATAAATTCTTTAATTTTACTCTTTTAACGGCGACGATTGGACCATCGAAAAGGACGCCGACGCGACGTGTAGTCGTAGTTATGACGCTTGAGCACAATTTGTAAACAAAGCATGCGCGCTAAAAGGTCGACGTTCAAAATTCTCTATTCTATACGATCAATAGGTTCAATAATTATACCATCAATTTTGGTAAAAATTTAATTTTATTTATAAATTCTATAACTAAAATAACAACAAATGTATGCTAATAGTATGAAAGCAGCTAATTCTAATTTATCTGTTTAAATTATTTTACTAAAATACTATCATAAAAAGTAAAAATCTATTGTTTCTAAAAATAATACAGTAAGCACGTACGAGGGTGGTTCAAGTAAAATATTGTTTTTAATTTGATTATTAGAAGTAAATGTAAGGTGAATCCCCGGGGGGGGGGGTCAAACAATTTTTTACAATTATTTTCATGACCCTCTTCGATTTTACTACGACGTACCATTTAGAGACACCGTTTTTTTCAAATGTGGGGTATTGAAGACGGGTAATCACAAAATGGGAGCCCTGACTAAATTTTGACTTTGAGGTCACCCACCCGAAAGAAGGTGCAATTTAAAATTCTGAAAAAAATGTATTATCTTTGCCACACCTTTGGCTACTTGTATACGAAATTTCAGAGTGGGGACGCTTCTGGTTTAGTGCTGATTCACAATGAACGCAAGACATAAGAAATACGTAAGACGTCAAATTGACGTAAAGCGTAATTTTAATACATAAAATTAAAATCGTTCCAATTTAATGCAATTGTGTTGAGATTATTGTCGTACGTAAAATTACATCAAGTTTGGTTTCAACTTTTTGTATTAAAATTAAGCTTAATATAAATTTTACGTCTTACGTATTTCTTATGTCTTACGTTCATTGTGAATCGGCACTTAGGAGTGACATAAAAATGAATTATCGTGGTAATGTAAATCTAAGCATTTCATATACAAAAATGACTCCCCACCCCGAAATTTAGTATGCAAGTACCCAAAAGTGTGATAAAGATATGGTATTTTTTTCAAGATTTTAAATTACACCTTTTTTTCGGTGTTAGACTCAAAGTCTAAATTTGGTCGGTGCTCCCATTTTTTAACCTTAATTATTTACGCAATAATACTCACCTAAAAGGAGTATTCCATACCTACATTTCAAAAAACAAATCGTGCCTCTAAGTGGTACGGTTCAGCCAGTATAAATAATTTATCAAAGCTCTATAAAGCAAATTTGAATTATTTGGAGGTCGGTACAATGCCAACGATGCACTTTAAGAGCAAAAAAAATACGGGTATGTTTATTTGATATACGTATCTTAGAATTACACAAAGTTTGGGTAAATTCGAAGAAGGTAATGAAAATACGTTGGATGATTTGATATGGAATGACCCAGGGGCGGACTGGCGCTGGTGGTAGATGTTCTTATTTCAGCCAACTTAAATTTGTACTTTTAATTTTGTGATTGCCAGTCCGCTCTTGGATACCCGTTTAAACAATTTGGAAAACGTTAATTGAGTATGGTATTTATGATGCTAATGCGGAAGTATGTTAGGTGTAAATGGAATTTTGCGTAAACGACACCCGCGTGTGGGTTAAATTATTAATAAAAATGTGGGGCAGAAGTTCCAAACATGTTTCACTTGAATCAACTTCGTACTTAATCTATTTGCACTTCATACTTACAAATGAATGGTTTTGTATCAAACAAACGTAAACTAAATTACTTTGATCTGTTCTTTTCCGCAGTTTAAGTATAAATAATGTCGTAAATTGATTTTGGAAAATAATTGGCGATGAAAGCTTGAAGTTTTTCTTGCCGACTAATTGGGGTATATCTTTGTAGAGGAAAGGCGCGTATGACGGAATCCGAGAGAGCCCTTAGAGCTGGCGACAGATCCGCATCCTGCATACATAAATTAATTTTGTTAATTAACACAACAGGTCGTGGGCGAAGCTTAAAGACATAAAGAGGGTTTATTTTTCGCTCAACTGGGAATAGGTACACACAATATTATAATGATAAGAATTTATTGTTGTTTAAAAACAAATTCAGTCACTTTTGTTCCCTAAATAATTTTATGTGCCATGCAAACTCTTAAGTCCTTAAGTGAACCCATCATTCACGATGTACTTTACATTTTACTCTCTTTTTTGAAATTTTATTTTCGACTAGACGCATTCTTTTACAATTTATCACAGAAAACCTATTTTACTTCGCGTCATCATGAAAGAAGAGCCGCTTAATAAGAAACGACAATGCAACGAAGATCTATCATCTTGTCAAAGATGTCCGACATTTTCATGATCACCAAAAAAGTTATTAACTTTTTGTTTCATTAATTACAATGTTAAATCCACGAAATTATTGGATTTTTGTTAACAACAGGCAACTCCTCGAGGAAAGGAAACGACACGTCATTCCCATATAATAAACGAAAGGTACCTATTACATCGAAACTGTCAACATTGACCTTTCTCAATCTTGGTAATCAATTAAAACTTTAACAATAATTCTCGTTGACGTGGACGTTAACACTTTATTAAGGAACATAATTAAACTCGTGCTTACGCCAATATTATATCACATAGTTCACGAAAATTATATAAGTTTTAATAATTTAAAGTTTGTTTCCCTTCCGTTACCATATTCTGGGTTTGAAGGAAAACGTGGGGTAGGTCTACTGTTATTATTATTATTGTTGTTCTAATCTGTTTAATCAATCTATTCAAAATTAAATGACATTGACGTGATTCGGAACAGTAGGTCCCCTGTGCTATATGCGCGATAACATAATTTGTATGTATGAGAGAAGGTCAGCAAGGTCAGGATGATTGGCCTAAGCATAATAAGTATGTAGATGGGTAGGACTTCTGAGCCCCAGAGTATAATTAAATTTTTATAAATAACAGGCGATAGGAAAGAAATGAAATGTATACGTCATGCACAAATTTTTTTGATAGGAAAACGTGAAATAATAATAACGAGGTATTACATCGGAACTGTCAGCGTCGAAATTTTTCTGCATTTATAATATATTAATAATAATTTCCATTGACGTGGACGTTAACACTTGATGAGGAAAAGTAATTTAGTAACCCGTGCTTACGTCAATATTATATCAATTAGTTAAAAAAATATATATACCTAATTATAAGTACCTCGTTTTCATAGGATACAGTAAATACCCCAACAACATGTGGGGTTATACGCTCTTCTCTTTACAGTCGTTATGTGGGTTGCATAACCTAACAACACGTCTACTCCTGTCCACGACTCCTATCTACACCTCTTATAAATTGAAAAATTTACCCGCGCTTTTGTGTAAGCTCTTATTACGTATTTTTATAATTGTATTACGTATAAACGTAACACTTTTAAATTGATCAAAATTTAAAAATTAATAAGATGTTTAATTTTCGAAAAATTAACAGTTTTACAGTTCTCAAATACAAATTTTATTTACTGAAAAAAATTAGAATTATAGTTAAAAGGAAAATTAAAATACTTGAAATATTTACTTTACTCTCTTTGCTTTTTACGTGGGAAACTGTGTCTCCATTTTTCTCTTTTCAGACCGAAATCGGGAAAAACAATTTACAACCTAATTACACTAGACCTCAAATGACCTCAGACACAACTTATGTATTCAGTTCTATTGTAGCAATGAATAATTGCTGTTTATTATAATTAATTTATAATACCATATCACAAAATTGTAACAAAGCAGAAAAGTTTTCGATAGCTTTAACATTCCAACATGAGTGTTAAGACAAGAGCTCTAACACAAAAGCACAGCAAAAAGCCAAAAGCGCGGGTAAACTTTTTAATTTATAGGAGGTAAGGACGTGTTCACTACCACAGAGGTGAGGACATGTTCACATTACCACAGATATGTTGTTGGGGTATTTACTGTATCCTTTCCATAGTATCGAGTTCATGTTTTGATGATTATGTTACATAAAGGAAGTTTTTTGATCAGCGACAATGCTGTTCATAAGAAACATCCTAGTAGGATTTTTAAGATAGATTCCCTGTAGTTACGTTCAAAAGGTTATTCATACACTAACAAAAATATAACAAGATTCCAGTCTGAACATAAGGAGGGGGGGGGTTTAACTCCCAAGCTTCGAACGTAGTAATTTCCAAAATTACAGCAATTTTCTTTACATTTTCCAATTAATTAATTAATTTGTAAACACCAAATCTTTTATTTACCCCCCCCCTTTCCTTCACAAGATCGTAATATTATGCGGATCGGTGTGTGCGTTGGTTGCATGGCAAATGCCAATTGCTTACAAGTAACAAACGCACATGAATTATTTATAACTGCAACTTATCTATAAAAAAATTAGGTAGTGTTAAATTTGCCGAGAGAATTTAGTGAACAGAAAAATAGATTTTTAAATTTAGAGAATGATTTACGTCGAAACAATGTAAACAATTAAGGGAGACGTGTTAATTGACAGCCGTTGACAGCCTAGCAAGCGCAAAATTATATCACAGAACAAAAAATCTTTTTGTGCTAATAATTTTTATTAGCATTCAAAAAATTATTAAATTAACATAAGATGATTATACTTTTTTTTGATGGTGTTGATTTCTACGCCCCCCCCCTCCTACCGTGGTGGTTAAGAACACCTTCGCGAGTTTCAAGCGTTTCTAATCGTTGTATTATTAGAAGATGGGATGCGAAGAGGATATGAGGGAATAAAAGAATTGCAAATAGAAGAGATGTATACCGAGCTGAAAGACAGCTTGGGCGCTGTTATAAAGTTACTCTGGAGTGTGTTCTAATAATTATGGTTATATAGTATCAGATTGGCAAACCTTATAGGAGTTTTTGGAGCCACATTTTGTAGTTGAAAAGGCAATCAACAGATAGCGCTACTTAAATTGCTTTATTATTGTAAATTCTTCATTTGTATTGGCGCCACGGTAGTCCAGTCAAATTAGGTTTTCAGCTCGGAAAAATTCCCACCTAGCTGAATTTTGGTACACATCTTTATGACATCGTTGTAAACAATATGTAAAATATGTAAAAAGTTCAATATACATCTTTGCCAAATTTCAGCTTGCCCGGACCTTCTGTAAGCTCAAACCAAAATTTAGGTCTCGTTACTTGGAAGATACTATAACTTGGGCAAATTTTGAAAAAATCTATTTTACTCTTCATTTTCCAACCTTGGCCACAATTTCAATTAATGTATTATTAAAATCATTTCCCGTGCCCGAAAATATTTCTCTCCCTGCAACGAATCAATATTGTGCCATTTTAAGGGTGGGTCGTGTTTTCGGTCAATAATTTAAGTATTACTGTGCCATGGAAATATATGAAAAAAAACTATTTTATAGAGAATTTTGTGCTCTTCAATTATGGTCTGATCATAATTTATCATACAAGCATAAATAAGCGAGTTATTGGCAAAAACTCGCGTTGGGGGAGCTAAAACCCCGGGAGCTAAAACCCGCGTAAGTACATGATATTGAGGTCGACTTTTTACATATTGTTTACAACGATGTCATAAAGATGTGTACCAAAATTCAGCTAGGTGGGAATTTTTCCGAGCTGAACCCCTTTTTTCGTCTAATTTGACTGGACTACGGATCTTTAAGAGGTTCGCGATTGGTGCCATTTATTTTGTTTTCCAATTTATAATCGCCATCTGTTGATAACCTTCAGAACTTCACCATGTGTTTTCAAAACTCCCATAGGGTTTGTCTATCTATCTGATGCCATATAATTATGGTGACCATATGTACTTACATATATTAGTAGGACAGTACTCTTTTTTAGAACGATGTCCTATGTACTTAAAAACTTCTCCAAGTACTTACAAATGTACTTATTTTTTCATTCGTCAATCACAATGAATTGTATAACCCGTGTGGGGGTTCTCATGGTTGGTCGTTTCCTTGAGTGCAACCCCCCAAAAAAAAGGTCATCAATCGTAATCATCGTATTTTTAGGTACACCGTTGACCTTCTTTTAGGTATTTACCTTGTTTCGCCGACATGTACTTTTTTTTCTTTAAAATAATATGGTCACCATACATATAATCAAAGATTCTAATAAGCACATCGCTAAGCGCTCACAACAGTTGATCTCAAGAACGCACCCCTATAAAGTAATTTTTTTGTGCGAATAGGTCATGGTCTAATGATTATGGATGGAATTGATTTACAAGTATCCAATTTGAATAAATATAATGAACAAAGGGATTGTAGACGTAAAAGCTGTAGGGGAATCGTAAAAGAGAAATTTAAGGGATTAAAATTTAATAATCACACCTTCCATTTGCCCCGAAAAATCACCCAGAAGTAATACCATTTTTTGTTATTTTGCAAATATTGAATTGAATTTATTGCGTCGAGTTTTCGTAATAAACACAATTTAAAGTCCTCTTCATCATATTCCTTGTGAAGTGGCGTAGACGTTTTATTAATTATTTATGACTATTATAATATACAAATAGAATACATAATTATCGTTCTAATTAATTACTAGAAACTTTGTTAATGAAAATTTAAAAATCCGATACCTAAATAATTAAATTGTTTACATCTAAAAGCTATCTCATGATTTATTAGTTCGCTACAGTTTCTTGATCAATATTAGGGGAAGTAGAAGCGAATAATCTTATACATTGTAAAACAATTTTCCACGATATTAATTCTTTAAATTTTTGTTTAACAAGTTAGCAAAAGTTAAAAAGCGAAAATTAAACCAAAACGCCAATTACCCACTTACAAAAGATGAAAGTCATTATTTTATTATACGAAATACCATTAAGTATTTTTAGCAGGATTTTTAGCCTCAGGTGCCGTTTCTGTTAAATAATTTAATTTCCCCGAGAGTTTTTATTTTTCGACATGAAAAACATCAAAGCGGCCTGAAGGCATTTGGACAGAAAAAGTGGTGAAGGTGTAATTTTCCCGTAATTTGGGTTTTCAAAATAGGAGTAAAGTACGTTTTTAATGACGAGTTCACATTGCATCAGCTTACCTGTGATTTTGTGTATTTTTCCAGACTCCTCACTGCGACTTCAAAGTACTCTTCTCCGTAATCCAATTTTTGCTCTTCGCGTAATTGTTCCCACATCTCGCGAGCTTGCTCCCTGATCGATTCATCTGATAGCCAACCGCTTCCGGTCGTGTACTCTCCAGGAGCGACGACTATGACATCCACCTTGCGAGATTTCAATTCGAGTCGTAGGCAAGTCGCCGTGGCTTCCAAAGCGGCTTGTAAAGCGCAGTGGATTCCACGCACGGGAGAAACGATGCTAGATAAACCGGAAGTAACAAGAACGATTCGGCCTTTAGCCCGTCTTATTAACGGTAACATCACTTGAACTAATCGAGTTGCTCCTAATAAGTTGACTTCAGTTGCCTTTCTAATAACCTGAAACGTTTCATTTTATTAGTCGGGGGCAGGTGTTTTCAGTCTTTGCAATAAAATTGAAAGGTAAAAGGTTGCGTTACGTTTTTACCGATTAAATTGTGAAATAAATATTTGTGTTGTCGATTTTTCTACTGTTTACGATTTAGTAGCGTTTAGAAATTTTACGATTTAATGTTCTGTTGCGGTATACAGAAACTGATTTTTATTGGGCCATAAAGTCTTAATGTCTCTATTTACAAAACGTACGCCATTTGTTTATGACACGTCATCAAAACAAAAATTTAATTTGGTTGGCAAAATAAACCGTTAAAAATTTTTCATTTCATTTTATTTGCTTAACGAACCTCTTGTGGGATCCATTCGATTTCTCCGAAAGCGACCCAGGAAGCTGCGTGAATTACGCCCCAAAGACCATCCGCTTCATCAGGAAGGTGGGCCGTGATGTACAGAGACGCCGCTAAAATTTGCGTTTCTGACGAGACGTCTAATTGAAGGATGTGCAGTCTACCGGATGATTCTTCTTTGAGTTCGTCAGCTACCGAATTGTCAACAGCGTTTTGGAATCCTGCGAACACCGTAAAACCCATTTCATCCAATACACGAGCAAGTGCACTTCCTATTCGTGAGTCACATCCTGTTAATAGAACGGCTTTCCCCACAATCGCTACCTGAAATTTTCATTAATTAGTATGCAAGGTAACTGTAGGCCCCCCTACATGTTCTTCAGACATCGGTAATAGGGTCATCAATATCAGGGAGACAGGACAAGATGTACTTGATGAAATATGTAGTAAATTTTATTGCTAGTTGGATTTAAAGCAGTGGGCGGAAAAGTCATCACTACACTCATTGAATAAGTAAAATATTTTTTGTATACTTGAAGGAAAACAACCAAAAGTAACAAATTTTAACGTGTGCAAGTTAAACTTTGGAATGCAAGATATTTATGCCAAATAATTTATTATTAGTCGTAATAGCAAAACTAACCCCAACGACATCAAAAAATTCCGAGACGAAGTGTGATGTTAAATGTGGGTTATAAAAATAAATTTAGTATTCGATGGAGTTTTATAAACAAAACTACTAAATTTATATTTAAAAAATACAAGAAAATCAGAAAACTAAATAAAGTTGGTAGGTAAGGAAGGTTTAACTAATTCAAAAAGTTTTTATTTAAATTCATATCTCCTATGTTGCTTTCATAAATTCCTTTGTCACAATAATTTCTCTGAGACGTATATATTTGATATACGATTTGTTTTTATAGTTTTCTTCTTAATTTGTGGGCATATAAAATTATTCGAGAGATCATTTTTACAATATTTCGATATAAATTGCGGTTTTTTGGGCGATATTTAATCTGGTGAATTAAGAGATACGCGATCTTTCGTGGGCTACGAGGTTCATTCAACGCTTTTTTTTTTAGTTAAATCTTTACGTGCCGATGAGAACCGGTAAGACCGAAATAGGCCTACATAATTGATTTATTGAGTACTAATATAATTTATTTCATACCTTCAAATTATGATAAAACAGCACCACCCCCAGCATGACTATGGTAAACCATATAAAGAGAGTAAACGTGGTAACTTGCCATATCCGTAATATACTGAGTGTTGTGCTTATAATCACGGCAGCAGCGTGGCAACACACCACCGGCAAGAGCAAACGATCCAATAGGTCCCATGGAATCTCTTGCTGGACTTGTGGAATCGGGGCGAGGGCTGTAACCGAAGATCGTCTTCTTGCTGCAGCCGATTTTACTAAACCCAAAGAAACGGGTTTCTTTAAAGAAGCACGCCTTTTAAACGGGCCACTCATTATTAAATAATTTTTTATTAAACACACAAGATTTCTTGACCTGTTGAGACCCCAACAGTCACCGTAAGAGTGCCAAATAATTTTATTTCAGTAAGCTGCAGTTTATTTTGGAATCATAGAGGAATGAGACGAACGACAGTGTGTCTCTTTTTCCTAAGCTAAATTTAGTGGTATTGCACTAATTAACAATTTTGTGATCAATCGTTCTATGTTACATTTTGTTGTTTTCCCACGCTTTTCTTACTCGAGTTTCCATATAAAGAATCGATTCTGCGGTTTAAAGTGGAGATGTTTACAAAACGATTAGGATGAATGCAAACCGGCGATATTTCGATGTATTAATCAGATTTTTCGCGGAATATAAATATTGACTTATATTTAAACGTTTAATTTTGTCAAAATAACAGTTCTATAAATAATGATCCATTTTCTATTATAAATTCCATTGATCGGTCCCATGGAATATATTTTTAAGTATCGCGCTGTAATAAACAAACTAATACCGTTCTAATACTTAAAAATTGAAAGTATTTTGCAGTTTTTCGTAAACAATTTTTTGGGTTCAAGGCTTTCGTTTTTGGCGAGAAAATTTAAATTCTCTTTAAAACCCTACCATTGTATCTAATGGGCAGTCCATTTTAGAATGGGTTGACATGAAAGTCAACCCACTTTTGAAAGTGGAAAATGAAAATCGGGGGTTTATTGCGTTGAAGATTTAATGGTTGAAGGGAGCGAAAAAACCTGATAGTTGATGAATCCGCATACCTTCCATACGACTAACTCTTATAATAGAGGTTGGAGAATTGGTCCGGGACTGCAAAAGCAAGAATACACACACATCTTATGCTTTGCTGCGATTTCAATGCGCATTATATTATGTGGGTTAGTACGCGAACAAACAGAAGAGGCGAGTTGTTTTCAGAATTCAATTTTAGCAGTAAGCTATAAATAACAAACTGCGGTAATCAACCGACCTTCGTAATTTCTACAAAATATTTTTTATATAATGAATCACGTAGGACTCCAGGAGCCATCGCTCTCAGATCACAGGTACATAAAACTTAGCTTTAAATGCCCGCAAAAATGGATTGCTATGTATAAAAATAAAAAAATTGTAACTGGGACTCCACATAGGGAAACTGAAACCAGGATTGGAAGAACGTCCACATGAACTAAATTTAGAGGGCATTAAACAGGTGAATGAAATAATAATGACATCTGCAATATTCACATCTTATGAGCAAAAGAGCAAAGCTTCCACTGATTCTGATGATGTTCGAAGAGAGGAAACGCGTAAGCACTTTAACTGCACTAAAAGAATTATAAATGCTTCCATTTCCGTATTACAATCAGACAAGTAAAAGAAAACTCATGAAGGAAGTAAGTGCAAGGAAGAAGTCCAGAAAGTCTTGATCGTGGAAAACAATTGGGTTCTCTGTTAAAGGTTCAGGAAGAATACTCATTTATTAGGGAGGAAATTCTGAGACTCTTGCTCTAAATTGAGCCTAGATCAATAAATAACAATCGATCGAGAATCGTTTGAGCTCCAATGAGCTTCCATAAAAATCCGTTTGTACCCCAAGGGTTTTCAATAAAAATTCAATTCTTTAGTATAAATTTGGAAGGGACTATAGAAATTCATTTTTTAAGATATTATTTTTGAAATACTATAAATAATAATCGATCGAAAATAGTCCAATGAGCTTCCATAAAAATGGTTTGTACCTACCTCAAAGGTAAAAAAGTTAGAGCGTTTAAAAGATTGTGAAATTGTAAATTTTACTAAATCGGTCCAAGCAAATAGCGCTCGAAATTTGGGTGTTATTGCTTATACATAGATAAATAACTTACGAGGTGATAATTTAAATAATTTTATTTATTAATAATATAAAAGAAAAAATAATAAAAAAAAACGAGTACAACAAAAGTCATTCAATTTTACACTCTTTCAAACGCTCTAACTTTTTGACCTTTGAGGTACAAACGATTTTTATGGAAGCTTATTGGAGCTTAAACGATTTTCTATCGATTGATAGCAATGTTATTAAAAAATTTCATTTAATTTTAAATTTATTCGCGACTCACACCGGTGCTATCGATTAGCACACTATTTTTATCGGCTATGATGATCGATTTCTTTTTAATGTTATAAAATAAAATTTATTTTAATTTATACTTAGATAACTTCTCGTGACCCCCAAAGTAAATATGTAATTAGGATGTTTTTAATCGTGGGTTTTTGGGTCAATCAAACTAAACAATTTTTACGACTAACTAGTTCTACTAACTAGTAGAGTAGTTAGGCTCTGATGAAGGCTCACATTGTAGCCGAAACTAGTTAGTCGTAAAAATTGTTTCGTTTGATTGACCCAAAAACCCACGATTAAAAACATCCTAATTACATATTTATTTTAATTGCTATCAGCAACACTAAAATTGTGCGCGCTACTTGCTCGGAGCGATGTTGGGTAAAATTTGCAATTTCACTTTCTTTGAAACGCTCTGACTTTTTCACCTTTGGGGTACAAAGGATTTTTATGGAAGTTCATTGGAGCTCAAACGATTCTTTATCGATTGACACCAATTTTATGCAAAAATTCGCGATGGGGAGGGGCTGCCGTTTCTACATTCCCCCCCCCCCCCCCCAAAGTTTTAGTGAATAACTTCACGATGCGTGTGGTACAAACGATTTTTATGGAAGCTCATTGGAGCACAAAAGTTTGCATTGGACAGTACATGTGATTCAAAAATCTAACACTCTCATAACTTATTGGATTTAGGTAATACTATCCCCACTAGTTTTCAACTACCACGAGATCGTTTGAAATCCTGACAATGCACGTGAGTCTAAAATGTCTTGATTGGGCCAGAGCGAGAAAAAAGTATATAATATTATGCAAGAACATTACAGAGAAGAAGTTTCCAATTTATTTCTAAAAATATTTGAAATTCCTATTTTTGTTTGATTGTTCTTAACGTTTAAAACATTTAAATTTCAACCAAAGCATTATTCGATTTTATAAATAACATGCAACATCTTGAGGAAGGGAAGATGAGCGTCATACGCAAATTGTTATGATTAGAAAATGTGAATTAATAATAAGGTATTACATCGAAACCGTCAGCATTGACCTTTTTCAACCTTTATATCCAAGTAGAAAATTTTAAAAATAAAAATAATCCCAGTCGAAGTGAAAGTTTATTCTTAATATAAGTATAGGGAAAATGTAATTAAGTAACATGTGCTTACGTTAATATTATATCACATGGCTTAGAAAAATTATATAATGGGAAATTGCTTTTGTTGCATTACATAAAGAAAAATCTTTGATGATCAGGAAAGGATAGTGAAGGCTCACGATACTCCTGGGAAACAATCGAGAAGAATTACTTGTATACAAAAGTACTACTTATAAGGTATACCCAAACCCGAGTATTCCAGGCGGATTTGATGCAGTTCGGTATTCCAAAATGTCTAAAAATAAAGTTGAACGCTTCAGCAACGCAAATGCAATTAATTTTACCTTGACAGTTTTCTTCGGCGTTTAAGCTATTTTTTGTTAGTCAGAAAAAAAAACGATTAAGCCGTAGGCTTCCTGCGCGCTCAAAATAGTTTATAACCTCAAGAAATTTTCATTTCAGAGTTAACAATAAATTTCATAATAAAAAGGCGTAACGTCAGGAATCATATCCCACAGCAAGAAGCATCTAATGAAGTAAATAAAAATGAAAACCTTGAAGTCGATACTGCTGGTGAGGAGGCAGTTAGAAGGAATAAGAGCAAGAATGAAATGCGAGTAAGACACGCAAAACAAAACAATAATAAACAATGTCATGAAATGAGCAACAGTGCGGCGATCTACAGGTAGGTTTAAGTTTGCGTTTTTGGAGGGGCTGCAGAAGCGCCTCGATCGATGCTACCAGACGCCTACACAATGAAGACGACGCGCGCTACACTAGCGATCTCTCACGGTATTTAAAAAATTTTACCAAAAACTTTTCTTTAAATTCATAAATCAACAAAAGTGTTTATTCACACGAAATTAGTTAATACATTTATCTGGATCGTCAGTAAATTTGCGTTAATTTATATCAACCGGTAGGAAGATTATGACGAAAGCCTTAATTATGTGGAAGACGCGTTAGGAAAATTTATGGGAACGCAAATAAAAATATAAATATTAAAAAGTTATAAGTTTTTTGAACTCCCGCATTTTTATTAAATCCAAATGTTCAAAATGATCGGCTTACAATTTGATTGTGTGTGGGCGTGCACAGACAGACACAGACATAGAATTATTCATGTAAAAATATTTACGAACCGCAGCAATTAGGATATTATACGGAAACGAACGTGAAAATTCTCCACTTTTCCATCCCTCGTTAAAACTTTTTCAAAATTTGCTCAACTTTTAAACTCGACACGATTTTTCGTCTCGTGCAACGAAACAAATAAAATTATTGCAACCTCTGCATTATTGCAGATTTTAAAGTGACTGTTTGCTTATGAATATCTAGGAAACTGTTTCGTGGGAAGCAAAGGTTGGAAAATATTATTCCTGTTAGTTAAACTAAATAAAATTTACATTTCAAAATTCTGACAAATTTACATTTACAATGCTTAACGAGTTTAAAATGCAACATCGTATGGTGAAAATAGTAATTCTTTTTTCAATTTGCGTGTGTTAACACTTTTCAGTTTCTCTTTATATGCTAATTTGGGCCATTTTAGTAAAAAAGCTGATAATCGCTTTTTCATCATTTTAATTTTTAGTTGGGTACACAGGGTAGTCGATGAGAGAAGTCTAAAAGAGGAAATGAAAATTAGTTGAAATAAAAAATGTCGAGAAATTTGTTGGAATGCTCTTTATAACAGGGACTTTCTTTTTAAATTTTAAATAAAACATACATTTTGGAAGAAAGTTCTATATTTCTTTATTTATATATATTGTAGTGTGATTTCGTAGCCTCACGTTGGGCTAGCCAAAAAGTGCTATGTGCTATCGGAGCTTTACTAGGGCTGCACGTTTTTATATTAATGTCTTGTACGGGTGTACGTAAATGTACCCCGCCAATAGAAATGTATGCAAAATTTTATTGATAAATGCAAATAAAAGAAATTTATACCTCGGCTTAACAATTTCGGTGAGCACAGACCTACCTTTTCTCACGTTGGGTTCCTTCCTTGACCAAATCGTAATACTGAAATAAAATGTCGTGGTCCTCGGAATGATTATAAAAATTATGCTCCGTTTTATAATGCAATGGTAAATTTTATTATATAATTTGTAATTATTTTTAAATAAATCGTGAACATCAATTAAATAAATCCTTAATATTACCCCAAAACTATAAATGCTATGTCGAAGTCACGCGGTAGAAATTTTTATAAGTCCGCACTAATTTTTGTTAAAATGAAAATTGTTTGGCTTTACCTTTAAAAATCTGGTTCTTTTCTGGTTACCAAGATGAATGACCATGAAACCCAGTATCAATTCCTTATCGATGGTGTACAGTCGCATAAATACGAGTGGATGCCTTTTCCAACACGTGTAAATTCGTATATCGTTATTTGTGAAAATATTGTCGATCCTTCGATATTTTTGATCCAAAACACTTGTAACACACGTAAGTTACATTTACTTTTTAATTTTTATACCTTTTATTCGGTTTGAATCGAAATTTTTACTAATAAATTATTTTCTTGTAGGACGCTTAAATTTTACCACGCCATTCATCGAATTAATTCAACAACCACCTCTTCTCAATTGTTTTTCCATCGTTACCTGTGTTCTTCAAGGCAAATGTGATTTTTTTTCTGGTCGAAATAAAATCAATTTATTGACGTTATAATTTTGCAGGTTCGGCTCAAGCCCAATATGATTTGTAAAATTTTAATAAAATTTTTATGTTTCAGATTAAACCAAAGTTCTTGCATCTCCTGTGATCTTCCAGTAAACTTTTGAAGAAAATGTCTTTCCCATTTGTGATACATTGAATTGCGATGCACTCCGATAAGTGTAAAATTATTCTTATTTAAGCTTTACGTTTTAACACATTTTTATAAACTAACATTGAACAATTATTTTGATTTCAAATTACATTTCTTATTATTAATTAAATTAATTTATATTTTTTAACAAACAATTTTATTAACAGAATTAAAACGTTGCATTTTTTGAATTTATTTTGTTATCTCGTTCCGTGACCCTTTCTTCATATAAATTTATGACGTTAAACTAAATTTTTGGTATCGGATAAAACTTTTACGTTCGAACAAATAAGTCATGTGCTCTCTTTATTAATAAACAAATTTTTAAATCGTGACGTTATCATTTCTATTGACGTGGTGGTCAGTTTCGGACATTGCAATATATATAAAAATGGATGTATGTGTGTATGTATGTATGTATGTATGTTCCCTATAGACTCCTAAACCGTTTGACCGATCGGAACCAAATTTGGCACAGTTATTATGTAGGTTCCTGCGCATGTTTTTGTATTGAAACAGTGCAAAAATTCGCAAAGGAACGGAAAGTTGATTTTGAGTAGCCTGCCTTCCTTTAAGGAATCTCGATAATCCATTCATGCGCGTCCCGTAGGGACGCGCATGAATGGATTATCGAGATTCCTTAAAGGAAGGCAGGCTACTCAAAATCAACTTAAAAAACAATAATGAATGCTGTCAAGCTGTCAACCGATCGACAACGCAAATACGCGTGCACGTGCTTTACGTTTCTATTTGACCAATCTTAACCAAATTTGGTGTAGAAGTCATTTACAACGCTACGAAAAACATAGGCTACTTTAGTACCTTGGAGTGAGGCCGAAGGCCGAACAACCACGGTCTACACGTATGCCTGCGATACCCTTGAGTGAAGCCGAAGGCCGAACAACCACATTCGACACAGTCTAGATGGCTAAAGGCGGCCGGTAGGCCGACTGTGCCAGCTAGTATAATATAAAGTAGAAAGTCTATTATTTATGAATGAAAAATAATATCTGACAAATGTCAAAATTGCGGCTCTATCTCACTAATTATGGGGCGGTTTTGATTTTCAAGGTTTAAATGGATCGTGAATTATCTGCATAGATATGATCTTTCAAATAGTCCCACTTAAAATAATCTAATGGCGTTAAATCACACGATCTAGGCGGCCAATTGACTGCAGAATTACGCGAAATTATTTGACCTGGAAATTCAATGTTTCGGTGACTGTGTGGCATGTGGCTCAGTCCTGTTGAAACCACGTATCACTCATATCCATATCATCAATAACAGACCAAAAGCAAAACAAAATGTATTGACATTGACAGTAACAGCGCTTACAGTTTCATTTTCAAAAAATACGGACAAATCCCTCCTTCAGACTAAAAAGCGCACCAAACAGTAACACGAGTGGAACGTAAAGATTTCTCAACAATCAGTTTTGGATTTTCTGCAACCCAAATGCGAAAAATTTACTTATTAACGTAACCATTGAAATGAAAATGTGCTTGATCTAAAAGATGAGTTTTTCAGAAAAACCACTGACGTTGACTAAAATAGAAGAAGTAACGGCTAGAGTAACCTATTGGTGACCACTCCAAATAAATTGAAAATTTCCTATTGCGAAGAGGAAGGTTTATATAGTATACTGATAAAATATTCACATGCGAAAGTATTATCAAAATTTTGAGTAAATCGAATTTGAACTTTGCAAATTTACATGTAAAATTAACGAGATTCCCGCGCGTCGCTCATTCTGTTGACGGTACGTGCAATATGAATGACCCTAACACTTAGAGTATTTCGCATCGGCAGATGTAGCTCGTCTCTCGTACATGTAACATCGATTATTTTTTGTTTTTACGCGATTTTTTGGGGGTGAAACGTAATAGTTTACTGCCCCATACCGCAACTACACTTTTTAATGCTATTTCGAGGTTCTCTCACATCCCGGTTTTATTTATCCCGGTTTTCTTGATGGGGGGCGCCTTCTCGTATGTTTAGCTCTGCCGCGGAGCGGTTCACGCCATAAAAAACCGCCCGGAGCCCCGGAGGGGCGTAGGGTAGGTATTTTGATGCGCACAGTTATGGCCGGGCTGGAGCCACTCCAAAAAAGTGATTTTGTGCGTGGCTTAAACATGCATTTCACATGCAAAATTATCCTATTTTAAAATTGATTTTTCTCGAAATTTTATGTATACTTTCGCAAGTGAAATTTTTACAGTATACTCTATAAACCTTCCTCTTTGCTATAGGAAATTTTCAATTTTTTTGGGGTGGTCACCGTTAGGTAATCCTACCCGAAGTGGCTATGCAAATTGCTGTAATTTCGTCTGTTACATCGAGTTGACCAACTGTTAATTTGAGATAATATATTGATTTGTGGGTTATGCAGTAAAATTTAATACTAATACAAGATATCAAAAAAAAAAAATGAAAAATAGTAATTTTCATCGTTTTAACCCTTTAAATTTAAATCTGATAAAACTGGGCATTTTTAACCCACACATTTTGTGAATGTTTTTACGAGAAATTCAAATATGCAATAACAATTTTTTTCATGATGTTTAAAATGGCGGAAAAATAACAGTCAACTTTTGTTTTTCCTCTAGGCGCCATTTTGGATTTTCGTATTATTAAGGCAAGTGTTTAAGGGGAATCTAAAATTTTTTTTTCTTATTGGATTTAACATTTTTTAATACAACTTTTTTCTGGATTTCGACGATGTATCTTACATACGTATAATATGGCGCCCATAAGAAAAACAAAAATTTTCCATTGTTTCTCTGCCATCTTAGATAGTATTTTGGGAAATGCGATGACATAGATACAGTTAGGTTCAAATAAATTGGCACCTGCGTCATTAGTGAAAATCTTTACTACAATTTGAATTATCTGCCAATGTCATAATGTTGGGTAATTTAATAAAAGTGTTTATAAGGCACTCTTATTTTAAACAACTTTTCACGAAATTACAATTTACTGATTATTAAATAAAACTGAAAGATGTTAACAACGAAGAAATATTTTAAATAAATGAATTGATCATTTATTCAACTGTTAACCTCAAAATTATACTTTTTGAATTGAATATCAATACGTGAGTCAATTTCATTTTATGTTTCAATCTACAGTACAAGTTGCGACAAAGTAATTTTACATTGTTATCTATTATTAATGATGTACAATGTTTGTAACGTACGATTTTTATTGGTCTTTACCAAAAAGACATGCAAACATTTTTGTTCTTTTTTAAATAAAGTTAAAAGACATCTTAAAAAATTATATGCAGGTTGTCCTTTCTTAATCAGAAATCCGTGACGTAGGGGCCAATTTATTTGGTCCTAACTTTTTATGCATTTCTCGTAAAAAAATTCCCTCAATATGTCGTGGTTAAAAATGCCTATTTTTTTTCTTTTAAATTTAAAGGATTAAAATAATAACAATTTTCCATTTTCAATCTTTTTGAGATATTTTAAAAATTAAAAATGATAAGTCAAGAAAGGCATCATGTAGGTATATACTATAAAAATTACTTATATTTAATACCATTACAGACAGCCGCCATTGATTTTACTTGAATTTTTCTTCTCTTTCATTTATAAAAAACTAAAATTGGTTCACAATGAATAAATGAAAGAGCTGCAATTGCCTAATCCACAGTAATCGCGGGCCTATGATCCGCACAAAAACATTGGATCTGATAAAGAATCCCGATTCGACTTTCTTTAGACTGATTTGCGAAGAAGCCTCTGTATGTTTTATCTATACAACAAAATAAATTGATGAGATCTCCCTCACTAACTCAATTAACAAAAGATTGGGATTGATTTACAATGAACCAAACAAAGAGCTTTAATTTGAAAAAAAGGAATCCCCCAAGTAAGGCTGAACAATTAAGTATGATTCTAATTCCCATGAGTGAGGCCGAAGATCGAGTAACTTCTTATTATGGCAATTCCCAATTGCCCGATCGAGATCGCAGGCCGAACAACTACAGCAATCGCGTATACTATAAATCTTCAAACTTGAGTGTTACGTCAATACAGACTTGATTAACAATTTTAATCTTAGTTCATACGAACGTAATCTTATGACGTAATGCCCAAGTAAGAAGATTTATACTATACTACCAAATGGCCAAAGGCATTCGAGTTTGTATATTTTAATAATAATAAATCTAAATTAATTAAAAATTGTAATTTTAATTCGGGACCGTATTAAAGAAGTTCTACCAACCTTATTTTAATTGTTTAACGTTTTAATATTACTCTAATGTTATTAAAATATTGCTAAACAATGGAAGGGTTTGCGGCCCGCGGGGTATTATTATATTATTATACAGCCGAGTAGGCAATTATTTTAAAACTAGAAGAACGTTTTTTAATTACAAATATTATCCTGGTTCTTGAAATATTCTGAATATTTTGGTGTGGCCCATTTACCTATAGTAGCATGCCGAACCTTTTGGGGTGGGAGGGACAGAGCATTCCTGGGGGCGCTAATGCGAATCGTATCTGCTTGTTTGGGGTGCTAAAATTTCAATATTGTTCAGGAAACGCTCATCACATGCCACTGATTGCCTATTAATAATGAAAACTTCAACTGGCCTTTTGGTTGCTGTGGTTCGGATCCCACGTAAAATCAGTAGGTCCCGTGTAGGTGGTGTATTGGCGATAAGCTCCCCACCTGCACGGCCGGTGTGGTGTATTGTGCGACTTTGTACATCCTCGGCACCGATCGCTACCGGGTGCCGTGGTTCGGATTCCACGTTAAAGAAGTAGGTTCTGCATGTCCGCTATCGGGTAACACGCTGAGCTGTACTGCTCGACTTCGTACATCTCCGTACCAGTGGTTCGGATTCCACTACAAATATGATAGGCACTCTCCTGTAGCTATCAGACCACAGGATGTTACGATACGTCAAATAATTAGTCAATAAAAAGAGGGGGTGTACAAATATATCTCCTCCTTCCTCACTCAGCCATGATGAGCTGATGAGCCCCGGTACTTTGCACATTATAGTAGACAACAGGCTTTTTGGTTTAAAAGGTTGCGTAAAACTGTTTACACCAATTTTAGAACAATTGCAATTAATCTAAACGTATTATGGGTTCCTTCAACTGTTGAGGGTTTCATATCGGTTTTATTAAATTTAAGATTTACGAGGTTGGTATTTACTGATCATTTAGTATTCAGTACATAACATAGGACAAAATCAACGAAATGATGTTTCTTTATAAAAAAGCTTTCCTAATTGGGGGGGGGGGTATTAAACATGGGTTAGTTTGCTTCAGAGGTTTTTTAGTTTAGATTAAGAAAAAATATATTTTTTAAATTTCAAGTCCTCTTTTGGTTTTAACTATTAAATTGATCTTCTTGTTATCTCATGAAAAAATTTTCAATTATAAATTAATTTAATTTTTATGGTTTTAATTTACGTACATAATATTTGTTATTATTTTTATTTTAAAGTTGAGGTAAATACAATTGAAGTAAACATTTAAAGTTGATATACCAAAATAATTATGTAGACACAATAAAATATAAGCAACAAAAAACTATTATTGTATCAGAATACATTTTATATGTATATTTTTTTTATATTATAGATTTTATTGTTAAGTAAAATTCAGAAATTTTATTGCGTTATTAGCAGTATTTAGTAAACTTTTTTTAATTTCATCCGCTTTAGGCAGTGTGCTGCTACCTTCCTCTGCGAGACTGGTTAGCTCGGCCTTAGGTCTCAGTCAAGAGTTATATTTGCTGCCTTTCTCGGGCTAAACGTCGTTGCCATCACAAAAATGATTTTAATCGATGTTAAGATTCCTGCAATTTTTCGTAGATTATCTCTGGACAGCTTCAGATAATAATTGGAGTGTTTGCGTGAGGGTGCTTTTATTGCCGCCCTTGCTTGCCTACATCCAAATATATTTGCCCATCTGCTGGTATGCAGTTTTAGGGTATGATGTTTTAGGAGGGTATCTAGGGTTTTGACTGCCGGCACTATAATAGGCTCGGGGCCGCAGGGAAGGCTGTTTGATCCGAGCCTTGCCAGCTCATCCGCCTTTTCGTTACCCTCGTTGCCTTGATGTCCTTTTATCCAACAAAGGGAAAGGGCGTTTGTCATTGATATCTCGTTCAGAGCCTGGATGCATTCGAGCACCAGTCCAGAGGTGATCTTCTGGCTGTTGAGTGCCAGGAGAGCTGCCCTACTGTCTGTAGATATCTGTATGGTCTTGTCCTGGATGCGTCTGTCCTGGACTGTTTTTGCGCAGTGCAGTATACCAATAAGTTCCGCTTGGAACACCGAGGTGTACTTGCCCAGTGATATGCTTATGTTTAGGTCAAGTTCAGCCGAAAAGACTCCTGATCCTGTGCCGACATTGTTTTTAGAGCCATCTTAGAACAGACATACATATGTCGTATTCACGTGGGTCTTCTGAGTTGAGCAGAATGTTGAATTTCCTGTTGAATACATATTCAGGGGGAATTCTGTCCGTCTCAAGATGCAGTAGAGATTCTCTTGTCGAGAATTCCTCCAAAATCTGCATATGTCGCACAGTTCCTCTTCTGTGGTTCCATAGCTTCCAGTTGCGCAGCCTAAGAGCAGCCCGTACTGCCATCTCCTTCACATGAAGATCAAGTGGAGGGAGACAGAGGAGGGTCTCAAGCGCCGTAGTCGGGGCCGTTCGCATTACTCCGGTTACAGCCAGACAGACCAGTCTCTGAATCTGGTGCAAGGAGGATGCCGCTGTTGCCTGCTTAGTTCTGGGCCACCAAACAAGCGCACCGTAGCAAGGCATGGGTCTAATGATGGCAGTGTAGAGCCAAAGGGTGATCCTGGGAGAGAACCTCCACGACCGTCCCATCGCCCTCCGACACTGCCAAAAAGCCAGTTTTGCTTTGTTTAATTTGTTTTCTACGAGTTTTCCCCAATTTAGCTTTGTGTCGAGTGTTATGCCCAAATACTTCACCCCGTCAGCTAGCTTTAGGGGAGTGTTTTTTAAGCTAAGCATGCTCATGCTGTTTAGCTTCCTTTTATTGTTGAATAAAACAAGCTCTGTCTTCATTGGGTTGACGGAGAGAGAGAGTGCTCGTTGCACCATTCCTCTAAAGTTTTGAGTGTTTCCTGCATTTGCGTGCAGGCTACATTCTCAAACCTCCCGTTTAGCAGTATGGTACGATAATATCATCTGCATATCCTATGGTATAAAAGCCTTTGTCATTAAGTCGTTTCAGAAGGCTGTCGACTACCATGTTCCATAGTAGCGGGGAGAGTACGCCTCCCTGTGGGCAGCCTCTAGTAACAATACCTTTAATCTTTATGTCCCCAACACCCACCTCCACAGCTCTCCATTTCAGGATAAACCTGATCCATTTTGCAATGGTTATGGGAACTCCATGTAGGTGCAGTGCTGCATTTATACTGTCAAAGGTGGCTTTATCAAAAGCTCCTTCAATGTCAATGAACGCTGCTAGGGTGGACTCTTTAAAGCTCAGCGATCTCTCGACGTGCTCTACTAATTTGTGTAGCGCCGTCTCGGTAGATTTCCCTACAGCGTATGCATGTTGATTTTTTTTTGATTTACAAGTGCCGTTCTAAAGAAATATCAAAAAGTAACACTAACCTATCGGCAGATCCATCTCTTCGCGGCAGATCCAACTCTTTGCAGCAGATTCACCTCTTTGTGGCCGATTTAACTTTTTGCGAAGATTTATTTGTTTTTAATTATTAATGGACTTTTGTGATTTTTAAAAATAAATACAGACCTATAACAGATTAACAATTTAATTTGTTTATGGTCGGCACCTAAATGGCCGGCGCCTAATTGGGCCCGCGCCTAAATGGCTTTGCGCCTAAACGGTCTGCGCCTAATTGTATCCGCGCCTAAATGGCCGCGCCTAATTGTCCGGATCCCAACTTTATTCTAACCGTCTCCCCTCGGAAGGCAATGGCAAACCACCGAGGTGTAATCTGCCTGGTACAGCCTCTCTGGAGATGAAGTGTATACACTTCCCGCGGTTCGGAGCCCGCGTTAAGCAGTAGGTCCCCTATGTGTGTGATAATACTTCAAACGCACAACACGTGCATAGGAGAGAGGTCGCCTACGTCTGAAATCAGGCACGGCACTTAAAGAAGAACTAAAAAGCACAAATTTTCAAATAAATTAATCCCCATATCTTCACCCACATTTACTTTTGTAAAGTAAACTGAAAATTTACTTTTATTAAACATATTCAATAAATAACTTACTCCCCTTGTTCAACCATAAAAATTAATCCCTCTCCCCAATTAATAGAAAACCTTAGCTTCGATGAACATTCGCCTTTGTTAAATATCTTTAATAAATAACTTATCCTTCCATAGAAACACTAAAATCACTCTTCTGTCCCCCACTATCCCCACTTTAAATCACTTTTTCGAGTAATATTTAACCTAGTCTTCTCGTCATTTTCACGATGTGACGAAAACATTTTTGAATTATATTGACTTTACTTTGTAATTTATTTGTGCTTTCAAATTCTGAAAAGTGTTTTGTGCATTTTGTAGGTTATAGTACTAAAAATACAGATAAGAAGATTCTTTTAGATTGGTAATAAATTAAGGAACCAATCAGAGTTGACAGCCTTCCAGATGGTCTACAAGCAGCGATGCCAACCCGTACTATATAATTATAGTACGGGTTGGCATCGCTGTCTACAAGTGTCCGAACATTTATTTTTTTAAGGCTGAACTTTTTACCGGACGTTATATACTTTTTCCTATCGGTGAAATTTTAGACATGCACGATTTTTTCTAAATTCCCCCTGAATTTATTGACTGGATCCGTCCTTACCATCGAATAAATAAATATCCAACCACTTGAAGACCTCATGGAAAGTTGATACGTCCTGATTAGTTCATTAATTTAGACCCTAAAATGTTCTTTGTGGCGACGACATCGTGCCGTTCAACCAGAGAAAGGTAGCAAATATGATAAACTTAAGGTGCGAGGCCGAAGCCGGGATAATTATGTCAGTCTCTGGTAGCCATTCAGAGTGATAGATATATACAATAACCAAGTCAGTTCTTAATTGAAAAATAAGATTTCAGAAATTATTGAGAGAATAAAAGAGAAATTAAAGCTATTGATTGGCCAATAAGTGCTACCATCTATGTTTCATAATTCGTAAATTAATATGACTTTTAAGGTCTATTCTTTTTTTTTACCTAAACTTTTACGGCAACAGTAACTTATTATCTGAACCACTAAAGAAAAGCCCTGCGTCATCAATAATTCGTCATCAATAGTTGAAGATCAGACAACTTTTTATTTTGCATCTTTGTCCCTCTTACGTTAAACGATATAAGGAAAATATAATGTCATGTCATTTCTAAGTTCATAAAATAATGACGTAGGGCTTTTCTTTCGTGGTTCAGATAATACGTAATAATTAACCGCATGCGTGTTAAAGCGTGTTGCTCGGAGTTTTCCAAAATGTCAAATGCCCATAACTTTAGAATAAATGAAATTAAAAATAATCATTTGGAAGCTCATTGAAGTTCAAACGAAGGATTTCAGTTTTCTGAAAGATTTCAAAAAATAAGTACGCGACGGTTGGAGGCTTAAACAAAAAGAAATGAAGCTTATTGGATGTTCAAACGTTTGACACAAATCTAATTACAAAATTTGAATGGGAGGGGGGGGATTTGCATTTATATGAATATTTAAAATTTTTAAAAAATTTAGACACAAAAGCTAGCACCTTTATGGTAATATTTGGGAGCTAGCTTTATAAAAGTGGGAGCTAGATTTTTGAGTAAAAATATTAACTGGGGGTGGCTAAAGTTACGGACCTGACTGATGATAAACCGAATAAATAAAAACTGATAGATATTTTTATGGTATTAGTCCATATCCATATATTAGTTCGTTAAACAAAAGCTATTAGCGTTTTCTAGTATTAATTCACAACAAATGGTTGGTTATTACAATCGATGATTGCGGTTAGATCGATCTGATATTATTGCGTAATACGTGGTTTAATGTCGAGCAGAAATAGTCAGTAGTTCGCAAAATCTGCCACGTAATCAATACCAATTTATCTCAAAAATCTCTTACAAAATTCGGAATTATTGATGGTAGTCTTTCGATTTAAAATGCGAAATTTTAATAATGAAACTTAAAAGGGTGTAAAACATTAATAATTTTGTAGCATTAAGGGAGCAGAGCGGAGGTAAATAAAACTGCGTATAAGCATCTGTCCAAATCAAATGTAGCTTCGAGTGATGTTCCGTGCTTATTTTCTCAAGTGGCTACTAAAAATGCCGTTGTACTTCCCAGTGTGCCCGACTGTCATTTTAAACCATTAAAATTTAACAAGTATCAGCAGTACCTGGTAGTTCATCTTATTTGTATTAATGAAGCCATCTTTCATAAGAGGGAGGAAGCTTATTGAGCATAGAAAGTGTATCAAAGGGCGCTGGTGATTAACATTGCAAGTTTTAATGATTTAAGAAAATTTTAGTATTAGGAGGAACCCTTTTCTATCCAAAAACTTAGGCTATCAGACCCAGGCCCGGCTCAAGAATATTTTTGACTGTGGGCTAATGGTAAGAATCGGGCCTACCATGACCGGCGAATTTTTTCAGTTAGAATTTATTTTATTTCGTTTTTAGTTATTTATGGTAGTGCCATAGGAATATTTTTTCTTTCAAAAATGTATTTCTTCAACTATAGATCGGTATTTATTGTTGCTTTTACGATAACTTACTATTAATTGTGTTTATTTTTAATTTCGAAATTTTGTTTTCTTTTTTCTTAATAATACATAATACGTTCGTCCTTAGTTAAAACGTCCTAACTAACAAATTTGATATCGGGAGAAAAATTACTTTATTTAAATGTTACAATGCTGTTTCCATTTCATTTCATAGATGATTACAATTATTTTTATATAACCATTATTATTATAGCACAACGTACTATAAATATTACTGTGTAATGAAGAGAGCGTTTTAACATACATGAAGTCATTTTTCTTCTGAAATTCAAATTGTTGATTAGGACGTTCTAACCAAAGACAGCAGAACATCAAATAATGAACTATGCTGTATTTCTGGCTTAAAAGCGTATGGTTTTTGGCACCCGCTGAAATAAAGCGCCCTGGGCTGGATCCCACTCTGATCATCCCCTTGAGCCGGTCCTGATCAGACCGTATCATGCAAATGATTTCCTCGTAGTTCACAGAGCGCATACCTTGCTGCATGAACATAGCTTCATATTTTCTAAGCTCGCCATTGCAAGTTAATCAGTAGAATTTAATTTTCTGCAACTTTTCGTATAAATCATACCAAACATCTGAAATAAGTATTATCTCGTGAAAAATAATTTGTTGTTTCTGCAAAAGAATTCAATTAGCGCTATGCAATAAATTGCACTGTTTCGTTTTCATTAAAATTGCGAACAAGTCGCAAGAGAAATAAAAAATATCTGTTGTCCTTTTAATAGATTGCAATGTCTGAGGCATGTTTTTATTTTGAATACCTTCATAGCAATTTGAAATTTTCAATTTTCTTCAATAAACTCGTAATTGCCCAGCATTTTATTCTTATTATTAAAACGGAGAGTCTTTAGAATCTCGAACATCTGAGATTCCAACTTCCCATCTCCAGTCTGAACATTCTCATTCGAAATTTAATTACATAATTACCATTTACTATTATTAAGCTACTTCTTCTTACTTTTTTATCAATGGAAACGAAAATAGCGTGTCCTTTGGCGGTACTTCATGAGTCGTGAAATAGTAGAGAAGCTAAATAATTCACCAAGTGCGTGATACATGGTATTGAGCAATTCAGGAAGGTTTCGTTTGAATTATCATAATTGTTCTATTATCTAAGACAGTGGGACTAAACTTTTTCTGTTAGAAAGGCTCCGAGTTTGGGCAGATCCGAACTACGGCGTGGCTAATCCCTCTTCGGATTAAAAAAAAATTAAACCTTGTCTCATAGTTATGAACAAGTAAATAGACTGAAGTGGTGTTTTAAGGCTGCATTGATTCGTGATTGCATAAGTTGTGCAGCCTGAAGACCACACTGAGCGAACGCATCTCATTGGTTTAATATCAAAACATACGAGTACTATATTATGGTAAGAAACATAACAACGGAGCAACGAATGTCCAGCCATCTGTCGTGTAAATTTTAATGATAGGTGAGACGTGAAAAAATCAATACAATTGATTTTTAAAATGCGACCTTTAGGCCGCACAACCAAGACTGACTATATTATTAAAGCTGTTACATTCTAGAAAGAATACAGCTATCTCGTTTCCGAGATTTACAAATCCATTTATTGGGGTGGATTGATCCCCATGTTACAAATATATTCGATTGCATTGTGTTATTATTTCCATCTCTTTCTTGTATACTTCCTGCGCATTTGATCTCTTCCTGTCACTTCTAGAGTCTTGGGTGGTTTGCTGCTCTTCCCACGATGTATCTCCATTTCTGTCTATCGCGGATTTTCCCCTTCCAGTCAACGATTCGCATTTCTCTCAGATCCCGCGCCACCTGATCCCACCATCTGATTCTTGGTCTTCCTCGAGGCCTGTTTTCACCGGGTTTCCACATCGTTATTGCTTTTATTGCTGCTGTGCCTTTGGATCTGATGACGTATCCTATCCATCTGATTCGCTGCGATTTTATGTGTCTGACGATGTCTTCTCCGTTCGTTAACCTTTTAATTTCAAAGTTTATTAATGTTCTCTGCTCTCCGTCAACTTCCCTCTTTGGGCTCAGCAAGATTCTCATAACCCTTCGTTCAAAGACTCTAAATTGTTCCTCCTCATCGGCTGTCATGCACATTGTTTCCGCCGCATAGGTGACCACCGGTCTTATCATGGTTCTGTATATTTTCATCTTTGATCTTCTTGTCAGCTGTTTACTCTTCAACATGGTTTTGTTCGCATAAAACGTTTATTCTTCTTTTGTTGTCTTCATCTCTTTCGCCTTCTCTGTGTATTAATACCCCCAGATAACTGAAGCTCTCCACCTCTTCAAAGCTATATTTATGAATGTTAATACTTCGTCGTATGTTGTATTTATTTCTGTCACACTTCATATACTTGGTCTTGCTCTCGCTCACTTTCAGTCCCATCGTTGATGCTGCTTTTTCTATTTTTTCAAACATTTCCTTCAACTTTCGTAATGATCTAGCCATCAACACGACATCGTCCGCATATACCAGTATTTGACCTTCTCTACTTGTTATCACACCTCTAGAGTCAGCTTCCTTTATTATTTTGCTTATCACCACGTTAAAGAGGGTCGCCGACAGTGCATCGCCCTGTCTCACCCCGCTATTCAGTTCAAATTTTTCAGTTACCCCTTTCTCTGATCTAACGCAGGCGGTTGTATTTTTCAATGTCATCTCGATCAGGCGGATCAGCTTAGCTGGCGTACCACCTTCTCTTAATGCTTTATATAGTTCGCCATGGTTCGCGCCTATTCACTTTGTCAAAAACCTGTTGAAAATCGACGAATAGCAGGTGTAATGTTATATCGTGCTCGTAAAATTTCTCGATCGTCTGCTTCACTATATGTATTGCGTCCACCGTGGATCGTCTCGCAACGAATCCGTATTGATACTCTTCCAATAAACCTTTCGGACTATATTATGGTAGATTAATAAAAGATTAACGTCAGGTAGTTCTTCAGAGCACTCTGTTTACTAAATGTCGTAAAATAATCTTACAGACGAATGCAGTTGTTTCTTCCGATTTTTTTGGGGAACTGGCACCTCAATTGACCACATCGCACTTCGTACAATTAACAGTTAATTTAATCCTGCCGCAGTTCACCAAAACCCCAAAGTTTAACGCGAAACGAATAACCGAATAAGCGAGATTGAATCCCTACCACTATACCGAAAGATATAATACAATAGAATTATAAATGTAAATTTAACAATTAAATGTTGAAGAAAGACGTGAAAGGAAAATGTGTCAATAAAATTGGGTCAATGCAACGAGGAAGGTTCAAGGATTCTCCCTTTTCATCCAGCACACCCTTCTAAATATTTTATTAACTGACATGCTTGAACGTATTAATTTTCAACATTTAATTAACAAGCAGATAGGTGGAAATAAAAAATTTACACCTGCTCATTAGCCGAATTCGATATTTCTGATTAGCTCAATTGAAAAACTTCATATTTTTAAACTTTAAACGTAAGTTATATAAGTAACCAAGGAGAATTATTTTCGGCTTTTAATGTGCGTCATCGTTTATAAATTTTTAAGATAATTCAAAATTATTACATAAAAACACAGTTCGTGATGATGAATGGCGGTGGAACTAAACTGCAGCTGTTTTGAAAAAAATTGTAAAAATTTTCTATAAAGTTAAAAATAACCATTTGGTTTTTGACCTCAACATTAAGTTATCTAATTTCAAGAATTATGGGCAAAATTTTTTATTACATCGATTTTTCACTGAACTTCACCCCAAATTTTCCAACGCCAATAATTCATCCATTTTCGTGATTCATATCTTGAAAAAAATAAATGAAATCAGTCACAGGAGAAGCGATACCATAGATCAATAATTTTACAAGATGCTCAATTTGATTCTTAATTTTTGTAATTTTTTTTAATAAAAATTGAGTATAATGCAAGAAACATATAAATAACTAAAAGCGGGAGCGCGTTTTTATGCAACAGTGTAGGATAAGTGCTATACTAGGTGGATTCGCCATCTACATAATGTAGTGCATTATCTAATAGCTATTCACACTATATAGTAATTACCACACCCGAAAGGTCTGTAAAAAATGGTTTTGGTAAAAGAAGCAGGCGATGTATTTTGTGCACCTCACACCATTCGAATTTCTCTTTGAAAAAACGAGAACAGCTAAAAAGACAAACTGCGGCATTAATCAACACCTACCACTAACAAGATTTCTATTCAGTAAAGGCACTTTACATCAGATTGCTATGCTTTTACAATTTTATGAAATAATCGCATTTATTCATTTTAAAATTCCCGTTTGACGTCATTCAGTCATTTTATAACGATATCTCCTCTTAAATTTGCCCGTATTTATTCAATTTATTACTTGTTCAGTGTAATGTTATAAGAATCAAAAAAGGGGGGGTTATATTAGTTTAACGTGATGTTCGTTTCCCTTAGCGGTTCAATAGGTGCATTCAGAACCCGAATCTGACTCGGAGATCACTGAAATTTTAATTAACGTTCGCTAAAGGTTAAAAGTATAATACGAATTTGAGTAAATAAAATCAAGTCAATTCTCCTGTTTATTTTAACTTAAGCGAAAATATTAACACTAAACAAAAAGCACAGAATCAAATTTTCCCGTAGGCAGCGTAACATTTAATAATTACGTTAGAATAATAATTCAAATGCTTCACAGCTAAGTTTTTAGTAAATTAATTACACGCAAATTAGACAACTTTTAATGAACTCTGCATTTAATTAAGAAAATTTTTAATTTATTGTAAAACTGTAATCGTACTCTCCTCCTGTTAAGTATCATTCAGAAAAAAAATTAACAAATGAATTTGTTCCAAGTCTGCGATCCTGCATAGGTCCTGGCATAGTAGATGTCAAGTTTGGTGTAGTGGACAAGAAGTTATGCTTTCGGAACCTAGTTCGATTCCCAGTAGTTTCTAAATTATGTGTACTGTGGTTAGGGTTTCACCTTAAACTAACTATTCAATTATAATTTGTAATTATTATTGCTGACTTCGGTCTTGCGGTCATACACCGAATTGACATGCCCTGAAATATTAAATTGAAATTATTCGTTTATTCCAAATTGTTAATTAATTAACCTTTAGCAAAACCTGGTTTTGTGCGCAAAACGAAATAAATAAGAATGAATGACAAATTCTTTGATTACAAAATACAGCACAAGTACACATGGGAAACACAAAAGGTACAAAGTACAATAGACTTGATAATAACTAACAGAACAATCCAACCTGCCCACTTGTTAAATGTTTGATGCTTGTCATCATCTATAAGGGAAAAAGATAAAAATATTATTATAAAGTCAAGTCAATGAACAATCAAAATACAATTTAAAATTTAACATCGAATCATTTGGCGAAGAAAGTATCAGAAACCTATACAAAAAAGACTTGCTGAAAAGGTGCATCATAAAGAAATACTACTGTATAGTCTAAGTGAGGCATGGGAAAAAGTTGAATATAGAAAATGCCAACAAAGAAGCAGTCGGATCAAAAAGTGTTAGTAAATAAAAACCATCATTGCAAAAGAAAGAAGACACTTTGGTTCTGCGAAGAAGAAGAAGGAATACAAAATAACCCTATACTTGGTTAACGAGGCCCTAGAACCGAACTCTGAGTGCTTCGATGATCTTTGACTATCAGCGATCTTTCGCTGCTTCAAAGGTATGGCGAGATCTGCCCTCTCTCCAACTCTTCCAAGATGCAACTCCATTGGGCCGTTTTGAAGACGTTCTTGACATCGAGTGCCAGCAGTGACATGAACTTCCTCGTTCTCCCCATATTTGCTGGACCATACCCTTCACTGCGGAGACCGTGAACCTTCCCGTCCGGAAACCGAACTGATTTTCTCCCAGGGCCCGGCGTTGTCGAACTCGGGGAATGCAGGGGTTTATTGCCCTTCCTTATAAGCATCAGCCTGGTGTTCTTCCAGTTCACCGGGTACCTATTGAACTCGTCCAGCAAGAGGTTCGGGTGGATTTTTGTGGTCTCTCTTAGAAAAACGGCCGGGCGCCGTCCGGACCCGGCGATTTCATATTTATTTATTAAATTAATTATAAATAAACATATAAATGCACAATAATAAACTACAGAGGACCATGCGCTTGACGCCCCGGGAGTTATATACAGGACAGGTAGTTTGCTCTAGCGGTAGGCAGACTCCTAACCAAAAACCTCTACCTTAAACCCGTTCTACTCCCACATTCCGTGGTTCGGAATCCACCTCAAGTTGCAGGTCCTATTTGTGGACAGTCGCCTTAAAAAATAAATAAAATAAGGGTGTATTTTTAAATCGTATTATATCTGCCAGGAAAGCTTCAAAATCGCCATATTTTTCTCAAAAATAAATAAAACAATATTTTTTCTTCTGTTGGCAATCAAAACAATAATTCTAACTTAACATAAAATGTTTAAAAGGTTGGATACAGGTATCTCCTTGCCAATAAAACTTATTTTTACATTTTTTAAAATATAATATGTTTACTTTGCATCAGAAGTTCTGATTTATTGGTTTTAAAGAAATATGGTTCGTCATGAACGCCAAACATTTTATTGAGTTTGATGCTCGCTTTGTCGCTTATCGCATAATTTAAGCGATTCGCATCTCAAAAAAACATATTATTTGCTGTTTAGAATTTAGGTCCTTTACATGATTCGTGCTGTCATAAAAAGGTTTTCGTGATAGGCTTGGAGTGCTGAAGGTCTCAAAAAGTCGGGACACAACCAAACCAAAGCAGAAAATTCAGATCACATAAAAAAATTTACATGGTTCTGTCGGGATGAACCAAAAGAGCTGAAAGAGGGGAATCGCTTACAAAATCCGAACGGTTCTAATCTCTGAGATGAATTTAAATTAGTTTAGGGGGTTGTCGGACGGCTGGGCGGGGTTGGTTGAGGTTCTCAAAATTCGGGGCTGCCTGTAGTTGTGGGGAAAATTAAAAAAGCATAGGTAAATAAGTTTAACGGTTTGGGTGGCGTGGTAAAAAATCTTGAATGACGAGAATCGTCCGGTGTTTGTCAGCGATTCTCGTTCCTAATGTAGGATCGAACATAAGTGTTTTCACTTTGTCTATAAAATTGAAAGGTAATAAACGCCTTAGTTTGTATATTAGAGGGTAACCGCTAATAATAATTATAAGGTACAAAATTCGGGCCGACGTATTTTAATTTTAAAAAATTAAAATTTTAAAAAATTAAAATAGACTCCATTTAGAAATCATTTAGTCGAACCCGACTCTTCTCGGACTCAAACTAGCGCCTTTAGGATCAGTAATTGATCACTGCAACTACTACGCCAATGACCTAAAAATATGGTGTACATTAAAGCAAATTCATACAAACTATGGAGTATGCGTCCTTGTTTAGATGGGACATGCGACTGCGGCGAAGAAATAAGGCAAACAAATGCACCAAACGATTGCACAACTGAAGATGTTTTGAGAGCTTCCCCACCAGCTGTTACTTGGGTTGAATACTTGAATGTTAATTATTTGAGATACTTTTTTTTAAGCCATACGATAAATAAATCAAATTAAAAAAATCTACGGTGAAATAGGGTATAATACCTTTCTACCGGTATTATTCTATATTGAAAGGAAACAGGACCTTTATAATACTTGAGTCGTTAAGAAAACGATCCGTTCTAAATTTAGGAAATTTGGGTTGTTAATAATAATTAACTTAAGGGCTCGCCACATAGCCTGTGCTGTGCTATGCCAATGTCAAACATTGAAGTAGAAACATAGGGTTTCAATAGTGACGTTCACATAATTATGAGTTGCTATGCTATTTTGGGGTCTAGGACTTTTCGGCGCAGCCGGTTCGGCGTAGCCGGTTCGGCGTAGCCCTTTCGGCGTGCACCCGATTCGGCGTAGCCAGTTCGGCGTAATACCGTTTCGGCGCGAGGACGTTTCGGCGTGAGGACGATTCGGCGTGAGGACGGTTCGGCGTGAGGACGATTCGGCGCAAGACCAATTAGACGCAAGGACGATTCGGCGGGAAATGATTTTCCGATTCATTTTAAAATATTATAATTAAATTCTTGTAATGGAAAATTAATGCATTATTTCGCAGTTTTTAATCACAAATTAAACTTTAATTCACGTTTGTAAAACTACATACGATCATTAACTTGAATATGTAATGTTTTTAATATACATATTATGTAGTTGATGTATAGCAATTAAATTACTAAATTTTATACTATGAAATTTTCTCCTTTGATTATTTATCGTAGAATCATTTCTAGGTGGTAGATTTAAAAAATTCAAATTCTAAATGCAGAGGTGGGCTAATATTTTTCGTATTAAGCTGTATTTATAGAACAAAAATGGTTTCATTTGTAAATCATGAGGTTCAATAATTTTTAGAAATATTGTAAAACATATTTGTTGTATTATATTTTAAGATTTCTTTAAGGTGGCCGAAAAATTCGCTGTTTTTGTTCGGTGCAAATCTTAAAAACGAATAAATTTAATGATATTCTAAAACCACCATCGTAATGGCTTGAAATTACAATGTGGATGGTTTTCATAAAAAAATTTCGGAAAATTTATTTTTCAGTGTCATATTTTTATTTATTTATTACTCATTAGTAGTCATCGGATTTTAGGCACTAAAAAACTACAAAATATGCTCTAAAATTTTGCAAATAAGCTATTCAAATTTACTAGCACAAATTCAATAGTTGATAATGTAAATTTAATCAATTGTTATTGATTATTTTTGTCTTTTAATATTAAAAGACCTATACCCAATTTTAAAAAATATCTTATAAATTAACAAATAAAGGTCAACTATAATACAAAAATTTATTACAAATATATATTACTCTAATCTTGAGATCCTGAATAACCTTAACAAAATGAAAACTTAGTTTGAAAACCAAGATCATGTAATTTAAATACTCGTAACAGCCTTATGCATAGTCGTATACTAGTGGCCACTAACTTTTAGTAGCTACTAATTAGACATTTTAAGAGTAGGTATGTAGAATTTAAAATATTCTCATCTTCGGTCGAAAAGATGCTGTAGGATAAAAAAACCCGAAAATTAGCCAATGAAAACATTAACACATAACATTATTATACTTTCACACAGGCAGTGAAACTTACGAATACTACTAACAGAAATTCTAAAAATTACAAAAATATAATTTTTGTAATATTTCTATAGTCTCTCTCGACTGAAAATGAGGATATTTTAAATTCTTGAAAAGCGTCTCGAATTACTAAAAAGGTTAGCGCTGAATCGTCTTAGCGCCGAATCGCTAAATGGGCTATGCCGAATCGTCCTCACGCCGAACAGTCCTCACGCCGAATCGTCCTCACGCCGAAACGTCCTCGCGCCGAAACGGTATTACGCCGAACTGGCTACGCCGAACCGGCGGCGCCGAACCGGCTACGCCGAATCGGCGGCGCCGAAAAGTCCCATTCCCGCTATTTTGCGCATGACCATAACATTGTTCAACGTTTGTGTTGACATAACACAGAGCATAGCATAGCACAGCACAGGCTATGTGGCGAGCCCTTTATTTTAGATATTTTGCATTTGCAGTAAAATACAAAGGGATTATCCCGGCTTAACCCTCATTTTTCGGTCGTGAATTAATAATACACAAACAGAAAAAATAATCGAAGTCATGTTTAACATCACCAACTTTGCGTTCTATCTTAAGGGTTATGGAATTCTGAAAAGTTTCTCAATTGTTAGATACTTCATGATAAGCGGGAAAGTCTGGAATGGATATTTGAGGGCTGCTGGTAGAGAATTTTAGCAGATTTCGAGTTAAAAAGTTTTGTAAACACCTACACATAAAAAATTTCATTTACATAAAAGCCATGAATTGTTTTGAAAGTAAATGGGCCAGTTACACGGTAAAAAAATTGTTAGTAATTACGGCTTAAAAACAAATGAGCTTAATTTCAACTCAATTAACTACCCATGCTCGTAGCTTCATGTTTAACTTTTTCAACGTGATTTTCAGGTACAAATGTTGCCAGGAATAAAGAAAAATGTTCAAACTAATTTTGAAAATAGAGTAGTAATATAAAATTTTATTTAAGTCTACATAGAATAAAATTGTGACCGATGAGGATAATTCAGAAATTATCCTGCCATAAAGTAAATAACGAAGTAATCGAAAATTGCAACGGTAATCTTAAATGTTCCTCATTGGAGTTTGTCAATAAGGAATAAAGGAATTATTGAATCTATCCAAGCAAAGCTATTATTGATCGGAAATTTTTCTACCATGAATGCTCATCAAAAACAATCAGAAGTTACATCACTTCCGTTTATTTACTTGAAAAACAAATTTTGAAAACTAAAAATAAGTTATGGTTTCAAGTTTTTAATTTAAAAATAAATATTGCACAAAATACGCCGTTTGGCTCCCTAAGATGATATTGTACATAAAATTTAAGCTCGAGTGATAATATGTTAAAATTTGAAAACGCTGGAACAATATGAACGTAAAAACTAAGCGTAGGAGGTTAGTAACTTGTAAACTTCTTCGAGTCGTGACAAAAATGCTACGTTTTTAAAAAATATAAACCGATTTAGTCAACTTTTGTTGTCGAAAAAATAAATGAAAATATTAAGTTCGTAAAACAGGTAAATTTCCCAAGGCACTCGTTGCTGACTACTTGACGAACCTCCCAATCCTTATGATCAATTTTGCTATTACAAGTTTATTTTGCTAAAATTTATCAAATGTTATATAGGTACCTAGTATGTCATGTGTCACATTTTTAAGACAAGTTATTGTGGCACAATGTTTGTCGTATGGGAGAAAATGAAGAACAGGTCGGAAAGGACAAAAATAGCAGTGTCGCAGAAGGACTCCGAATTCGTTTAGGATACGGAAGCATAAAATACTCGAGATTCTATTTTTAGCAACGCAACGTAGACGAATACCACCAAAGTCCTGATTACGCCAGCCACAGCAATATTTCTTTAGCCCACAGTAAATCCTGTAAGCGGCGTTGCGAATCCTGGAACGTCCTACACTCACGGTGCTCCATCCTTATCTTGTTTTATATAAGATTAGAGAGGAAAAGGAGAAGCAAGTTTACAGAACAATATATTGATAGAAAGTTAGTTAGTTTAGCTTCTAATGTGTTCTCCACCTCACGTAAAGCCACCGCTGGCTTCTCCTGTTTTTATATTATAATAAACGATATGCAAATATTTTCCTCTACAAATTTAATTACACATACACTAACGTCAGATTATTATTATCATCATCATCCCAGTTTTGATTAAAACAGAAAGCATAGAATTGAAATTATTTTTAAATGTTGTAATTTACGACCGCACTAAATTTTCCGCAAGTTATGAACTTCTTGGATTTATGAAGACAAAAATTCTGCATTTTACTTTTGACAGAGTGAGTAAAGCTTAAAGCTCTTCTCATTACGTAATAAGCGCTTTAGGGGCGGACTGGCCACGCAAAGAATTTGGAAATTCATTCTCATGGGTAAAGTTTGTTGTTAAATACCTAGGGGTCAAAATCCACTCTCGATTTTATAAGGTAAAACAAAGTCAACGGCATAATGATGGCACGATTACACCTCTTGATAGGGAGAAAAAGCACTTTAGTGCCGCGGATCCCAAGAGGAGGATGTCCAATCATCTGTCTAAGCACAATCTTAAATGGACCATGGTACAACAAGAACTAATTACTCCAGTCTGACGCTAAACTGGAATCGTTGAAGGATTCTTCCGGGAGTCAGCTAAAAAGTTGTACGACGATTTCTCATCTACGAGCTGGGATAGTACAATTAATTTCCTGCCCCCACAAAAATATATTCAGCGATTTTTCCCATTAGTTCCCACCCATGGTTGACATTTTACTTTTAAAATATAATTATTTAGATTGTTAGCACCATGGTGAGTTTATGCAAAAAACAATTTAACGTAAGGCTACGTTCCACTATTCAGATTGGCTAAATGACCAATCAGCAGCGTAAATCGTGGCATTACGTTAGAGAGAAGAGTGCTGACATCGGTGGCAGAGTTCATTCTACTCTACGATGCTCCAATATGGACAGATCTTTTGATCATCGCACATTTTTCAAGTGTTGTTTTTAGCGCCCTGAATTCTTTGATGCCTAGTCGTAAAATTTAGTAAAAAGTAGTAAAAACAACTGTAAAATTTACTTCTCCCTCTTCAATAAAAAACTAAATTCAACATATAGAATCATAAAAATCTTAAATTATAGCTAATCGTATCTGAAATTATTATAAAAAATCTGCAATTTTTAAAATAAATAATTTATAATCATTGAAATTTATTAATAAACATCTGATAATAGCAATAAATAATATAGCTGAAGGCATAGCTAAAATAATTTTATGCAATCCTCTGTCGGAAATTATCGTTTTATGACGACTTTTGTGGTTCGTAATGACCTTCTTCAGTCCCAAATTGCGTTTATTAGTGATTATAATCCCATGGTGTCCTTTAATCCCAAGACCTCATAATATGAACTCATAATTATTGACTCATCAGTCTTCTACATGTTATGTTTTATCTTACGTTAAAATAAATTATTTATCGTTTCCTTGTAAGAAATTGCGTCATCGATTTGCATTCAGATATTCTTATCGGCGTGTAGGCGTTGAATGTCGCAGGAGCTCTTATATGTACTTATGTGCTCTCTTTTATAATTATACATCCAATGTTATCGTTTGTAATACGTTACATTAATAACCAGCACAATTTACATTATATACTCTTAATTTGTACCTGTTTATTTCAATTTTCCTTATCAGCTATTTTTTTCGGATGTTATTAGGATTGCATAAAATAGTATACACAACTCGTGACAGAAGTGCCTCTAAATCTCTGGTGCGAATAAGGATAAATTAATTATAACCAGCCAAACAAACTCAATACAATTTTATGTAATTTCTGATGTTCTTCGTTTTTTTTTTAATTTCTATATTATTACGTACAGTACAGCCTCGTGCGTCAACATACATCTTCTGAGCTACAGCAGTTTTCATAAATTACAGTATAGATTCTGTCGGTTCATATTATTCATGGACGATCTTAAACAGAGACGAGAAATTTTATATAAATTGTTACTATTAAAGATATCTTCAACGTTTAATTTTTTTTAAATCTTTGACCCATGGATCATTTTCAGAAAATTAAAGGTTTAACTAAACCTGTTAACTTTAATTTAGAATAATTTATTGATTTCCTACTTAGAAAGATTACTCAAAAGTGTGCCAGAATGCACATAGCCCCTGTACTTGCGTAGAAAATAAGATTTGCCTGAAGAGGATTACCAGCCCACTAATTATATTTTTTGGTGAATCGAAATTTGTAACTTGTACCAAGACGTATTGAACTCGAAGAGCTTATAAACTTTTGCTAAGCTGTTGTGCTTTGTTCTACAAAAAAGCACTTAAATTTAAAAGTTTACTTGTTCATTATTTTTAACCCACAAGTATCAAAAATTCGCCTGTGGCGCTGCAAGATAAATGATAACCACTTTTAAAAATGTTTACTTGTGAAATAAAATTAAGTAGCACCTATTCTACAAAATAACTTTTTATAGTCCCCTTGTCCTTAAAAACCCAATTTAGTAATGTGTTTTGTGAAAAATCGCCCGTTGGACTTCATATTTTCTACCTTTTCCAATAAATGATGGATTTTTATATTTTCAAATAGCTAAAGGTTGTCGTCATTGAATTTTCTTCTACATCAAAATTTTGACTCGAATTGTATTAAGTAGGGTGAAATTTTTTTATAACTGTCACTCATCGAATTTCTCACCCCAAAATTGACCAAAATATGGAAACAAACGAGCATATTTCGTATGACGTCATACCTTTAAAATTGTAAAATTTCGTGCGAACAGGAACTCAGAATTGTAAGGCATCTCGAAGTTTCTGTCCGCATTTTCTAAAAGGAAAATCCCGGAAATTTAGAGGTACGAGAAATACTGATAGCCCTGACCCACTTCTTAATAAAAATCTGCTTTTTATTTTATTATAAGATTGGGGTAAGTATTATGTAAACCAAATAAAAAAAAATCCGACAACAGAGTTTTTAAAAGGAACACAAATTTTCTTTTATTGGAATACCGCCTACTAACCACGAGCCCTTTTAAATTAAACATCACACTGCGGTATGCGTAAGAAATAATTTTTCAAATCAACTGAAAGGTAAACAAATTTGCTATTTTCTTTTGACTAGTTTAAATTCTAATTATTTTGTTATATTCGAACCTCTCATATAACAGCATGAGAACTAATTTCTTAGTCTTAAAAAATTTATTGGGGTGAAAAGTAAGTAGGCGTAACTAAAGCCATCCTGAAAAGCGTTGTAAAAAAGAAAACCGACCTAATGAAATGTTTTTCTGATGACGAGTATAAAGTCAAAAATTACATAGGTACTACAACCACGAAAAATTTAATTAATTAAATAATTACAACGTAACAAAATAAAGTCCTTATATGTAGACGCCAGGTTATTTAATTATTCCATATTGTGTGAAGGTATTACAAGTTGTAAGCCTTTATTAAATTTTATGAAAATTAAAGCTCAAAATTGATCAATACTGATAACAATATTATATTATTCCGTCATGTTCTCATCAAATTTAATTAAAATGGTAAAAAGAGACTTTTAAGTATTTGATTCCAACTATCGCAACGTAATAAATGTCTTCCTTAATTTGACTAGGGAATGTGGAATGGAAATGTCGAGTTTCGATTATTACACACCGTGAAACTTCATTTTATTATTTTAGCTTAAAAGAATCGTGTTTGGTTATAAGAATAAAGGTATAATTAAATTTTTTGACATAGCAGACAGCTAACAGAATTATTCGTGTTATAAAAAGTAAAAGGTGTATAGAACTCCGTCGTCTCCTGAAATAACTGAAAAGCACTAAAATGTTTTCCTAATTGACTAAATTATTATTTCAATTTTAAAAAGTTTTTTTTTGAGTCGTCGAAAAAAATGTAAAGGGATTTAAAGTCATCGTTAAACACATTTCAGTCCTTTGAACATTTTAATACTGGTCTGCTGTGTACTTGCCTAAAATAATTGAACTTAACTTTAACTTTCCTATGTACACTAAAAACGTAAGAGATGTTAAAATTGCTTTTTGAAATAAGCGAGCTTAGACTGGATGATATCTTTATCCTGTGTGATGGATCTTGAACAAGATTTCACAACTTGAAAAAAAAAACGGATTTCTTTGTTCTTGACATTTCAAAGCTTTTCGTAAAATTTCTACCCGACTTCGCTAAACTTTATTTTTCAATACAATTGAAACCAAAATGTAAGACATCGTTTAAATCATTTCTCGATAAAATTTGAACCAAAAACCTTTGTAGCTTTTTTGTGCCATGATTTGCTATGACTTCATTGCTATTATGGAATTAAAAACTGTTAAATATTTATGCAAACAGAATATAATAAATTGATATTTTAGTTGACCTAACGAGTAACGGCAGTATTTTTAGATTTTAGGAGAGCATTTAAAACTATAAACCGCTCGTTATTATTAATGAAATTGAAAAAGATTGGTATAAGAGGTACGGTTCTCGAATGGTTTGCATCATATTTAATGGATAGGCATCAAAAGGTGAAATTCGGGGGGGTTATATCTGACAGGGTGGAAGTATTCCATGTAGTTCCACAAGGCACGGTGTTGGGTACCATTCTGTTTATAATTTATATAAATGACGTTGTAAGATGCAACTTTTGAATTTGAACTTCGCGCCAACGTCCTCTCCAGAAAAACCGCCATCTATTGAGAACTAACAAAGTTCAAACCTAAAATCACACTTCTTCGACGACACGGAAAATAACCTGGACCACCACGTTGTGAAACACCTACGATCGCCATCTAGTAACCAAATTCTTTCTTCCGGTGTACAAAACATAATGTCAAAAACAACTGTAACAAAACAAATGATCGCTCCGAAAGAGAGACGAACATTAACTTCCAACACAAATAAAACTACCATATTTGGGCATGTCAATTCTTTTATTATCTTTAATATTCTTGTTTGAGGAATTTAACCTGAAGCAATGATTTAACTAATCGTGATCTAAATAATCTGTTTATTTAATTACCCTGAAAATCGATTTGTTTTAAATCGCTTTATGTTATTTTGATAACTTTTAAATTACTTGTTTGGATTCAATCCTTTGGATTGTAATAATCTTTTCTTCATGTACTTAGTACATTTATTGAAGATTCTGGAAAGCTATGTGTTTTATTGAAACACTAGCTGTTAATGGAAAAATACCCTTTTAATCTACCTTTAAATAACCACCCAAGAATTACAATTTACTACCTAATTAATTGTAACTTATTTAAACTCAGTTGAAACAATAATTTATATTTGGCTTGCTGGTTTAAATCAAATTCAGGGAAGATCAAGGAATCCTTCGTTGGTTTTATAGTGGCTAAAATATTATATATCTCGCCGGGCCCAACGTTCTTCTAGAAAAACATAGAGAGGTACAGCTGTTCAAATACAAATTAAAATCACAACTTAATTCAAACAAGTTCAACCATCCTGTATTTGAATAATTAAGATACCTAATTTACCAATATTAAAACCCAGATCTAAGTTACGACAAATTAATTAACTACAAATCTTTGGGAACAGTTCAATGTAATTTGCTTCATGGTTTGCTTTTATGCAGAGTAGTCGTGAGTAATTTATCTTCCACGCTACTAGGGGTTGTTTTAATCTTTTACCCAAATCGGAGATAGCTAAATGTACACGTAATGAACCCAAAACCATTGTAATAAATAAGTCAATCATCTACCACGGTATAAAAATTTGTAAACTTATCGTACATCATTACTCAGCCTTGTGGAGACGTAGTAACTGATTGAATGCATTTAATCAAGTCTTTATACCTGCAAACAATTAGCAATAACTTTGGCGAACACCCTGTATATAAATATTTACTTTACTAACAGATTACCTATTTTATATAATGAAACCTTTTATTTATAAATCTCAGCTCATTTGAAATTAAAAACACCCTGTATATAATAATTGTTAGCATTTACTTTGTATTAATAACAACAAGTTACTATTACTTTATAAAATTAAGTGTTGGTATAATAAAGCGTCCCTTTATCTTTTGTTAAATGAAGATGCCCGGATACAACTTTGTGCACATCTGCTTATTGCACACAAAGAAAAACTCCCCCTTACCACTTTATATTAACAACTCCGCACCCTCGTTCTTTTAACCTTGCAACATATTCTTTTATAAGTTAGACAACTTTCTCCTAATAATAATTAATAATTGAAAATGCATTAAGCAAACCGAATTTAGCTATAATGTAAAACCCTTTAAAACAACCTGTTAAGTTTCTATTATTTAGTGTTAGTGTCGGTACGACGATAGCGCGTAGACCCTCTGTGGACACAAACTCTCGTGCTAATCCAGAGGGGGACGATCGCGAAAATAGTGCCGTCAAATATAAAGACGAGTGGATTGGCACTTTGCCAGCGACCACAAGTTTTTCAAGATGACCCGGTCGCATCGCGCTCTGTGATTTAATATGATTTGCAGGGTCGCTTGGGGGCTCGGAGTCTCCGGCATGGATGACGGTCGGCTCGGCCTCGACTTTGTCGCCGGAATTTCCGCCTATTAAGTTAATGACGAGTGGACTTTCACCTATACTGACGATCACGGACCACTAGGTGACCCGGTGAGACGTGTTGGATCGCGGCGAGCGGTGTGTCCGGTTCAATTGAAAAAATAGAATCAAGTGATAGTGTCTGACCTCCCGGACACAAACTTTCGTGCTAAACCGGGAGGTCATCGGGAGCCTGCATCATCGATGCAGCATGGAAGATCGCAGACGACAGCGGAAGTAATGCCGAGAAGGTAAAGCCCGCTGTCGTCGGGGAGGGGGTTTTAGTCAGTTAGAATCTGACACTACCATCCCTGATAGGGTGGTGCCTATGAAGGTTTCCCCCTTCCCTGCAGGAAAAAAAAAGAAACCTTATTAATTAATGCATAAATTATACCTGTTAATTAAACACCAACACTAAAAGCAAGCTAATACAGAATTATTTTGAGTTCAAAATAAATGACACCTTTACGTTAAAACGGTACACCAAGAAGTCCACGATGCTTGATCCCTAACAAAAGAAGTGACGCCAACTTAGCAAATTTGACCCTTAAGAACCCGTTGTCTTTCTCTACAAATAGGTGTCGCTCCCAAATATTATTTAAAATGAAATATACACGGAGTACGAAAATATTCTAAACCAAAACAAGCGGTAAATTAAAATTTAATTAAATTTTAAAATCTCAATATTACAACGTACAGGAAAGTATAAAAAGTTGTGAGGTTGATCTATTTGCCGATGACACTATGATTTATATTGTGGAAAAAGATATTGGTGTTATGTTAAAGAAATTAAATTCTGATTTAGAAAATGTATACGAATGGCTTTGCGATAACCAACTTTCAATTAATGTCAGTAAATCTAAATACATCGTCTTCACAGGCAGAGGCAAATCAAATAGTACAGACCGTTCAAATTTAAATGTGTATATTAATAAATAATTGTAAACTAGAGTATTCTAGTGAAGTGAAGTACTTGGGAGTTAAATTGGACCAAAATTTGAATTTCCATGGTCATTCAGACTATGTTATGAATAAAATGTCTAAGAAAGCTTATCTCCTGAGTAGAATCGGTAGGAATCTTTCTATGGGTACAAAATTCCTTTTATATAAAGCTATTGTTTCGCCACATATTGAATATTGTTCTACCATTTTGTTTGGTTTGCCGGCATACCGTTTTCAAGAACTGCAATGCATCCAGAATCGATGTATGAGAAGCATACTGTCATGTGATAGATACACCTCAATTGAATCGATGCTGCAAAAATTGAATTTAATGAGTATTAGACAGAGGGTTCTATTTAACACAATGGTGCTTATATTTAAAACCATAAAAACATGCTGTTGAAGAAGAATATGGTTCAGTGGCGGCTGGTACAGGGAGGGCGATGAGGCGCCGTAAAGCTGGCGCTTGGCCCTATTATGTGAATCCCCTTCGAACGTGAGATTAAATCGCTACCTTTAGTCTCTTGTAATTTAACGTTCCTACTATTTAAAACTTTCTAATGTTGTTTACTATTTTCTTCTGAAGTTTTTATTTTCTTCACTTTTCATATTAGGCACAGTTGCCTGTTACGGTTTGTTACAAATAAAATTATCAGAAGAAGACAGTAAATTGCGATCAACAGCTTATAAATTAAATTAAATTAAATTTTATTATTTTATTTTCTTAAATTATCTATGTATCTAATAGTTACTTTTAGTGCTTGTCATTATGTTATTGCTTCAAGTATGTGAACCTAGAGGTCCTGGGCATGACCTAAAACTGCATCCCTTGTTCTTCCCGAACAGAACAAGTTGATTGGTACTTCCACTTATGAGTAAAAGCAAATCCACTTAAACATGCATGAAGTAAGTCAAAATAAGAATATTTTAGTTTCAACGAAAAATTATTCAAAATTGAGCAAGATTGCAAATGCACAACTTTGTGAACAGTAAAATTTTATAAAAAAAATTAAGTGTAGCATATTTTTATTTTGAATACGTGATCCGTAAGAAACGACAGAAAATAATATATCTTTTATTGCATTTATCGTTTTTTAAATTTTAGACTTAAGCTACACCCGTTTATATCCAAACCACGCCTTTTCGGAAATAAACAGCGGCCTTTTGATCGAAACCACGCCTCCTTCGTTCTAAACCACGCCCTATTAGACGCAAACAACGCCCTTTTATTCTAAACCACCCTGTTATAGTTATGAAATTCGACCCTTCTACCTAACGGCGAGGCGTACATTTGATATGTCGTACCTTAGAGCAAAGGGGGCGTGGTTTAGAGCTAAAGGTGGTTTAGAGCGAGGTTTACAGCAAAAGGGCGTGGATTAGGTCTAAAATGTCGATCCGTAAGCAGCGTCCGAACATTTTATTGCATTAATGTGATTTTAAATTTTAGACCTAAGCCACGCCCCTTTAACCTAAACTTTAACCTTGTAAACACATACCACGCCTGATCAGAGCTAAACCACGCCCCTTCTTTCTAAACCACTCCCATTTTTTCTAAAGCACAAAATTAGTGGCTTGGAGAGAAAGGGCGAGCTTTAAAACAAAAGGGCGTGGATTAAAAAAAAGGGGCGTGGTTTAGAACGAACGGACGTGTCTTATTTAAATCGCGATGAATTAAACTTTAAATGTGTGTTGCAATTTCACCGATCCATATAATACAATTCAATTACAGTTTATGCGATATTTAGTCGAATATTTAGAACTTTTTATATATGAATTGATAAGCCTTTTCCCTGGTAAATACGCCTTTTTAGACCTAGACCACGCCCGTTTGATCTGAGCCACGCCCCGTTAGATCTGAGCCACGCCTCTTTGTTCTAAACCACAAAATTAGTGGTTTGGAGCGAAAGAGCGAGGTTTAAAACAAAAGGCCATGGTTTAGAACTGAGAGCGTAGTTTAGAACGAAAGGACGTGTCTTAGTTCTAAAATTTAAATCGCGATGAATTAAACTTTAATAATGTGTGTTGCAATCAAATATGAATCGATAGATCTAAACCACGCCCGTTTGATCTAAACCGCACCCCTTCTATCTAAGCCGCGTACTGTTATACCTAAGCAGCGCCTGTTTAGACCTGTGCACAACACCCTTTCGTTCTAAACCACGCCCCCTATGTGTCTGTGGCGTAGAGCAAAGGAGGCGTGGTTTAGAGCGAAAGGGCTTATAACAGGTAAATATTTTTTATTGCATTAATCGGCCCCCTTTCAGTTCAAAGAGCGTCGCTTAGAATAAAAGTCCAGTGGTTTAGATGAGACATAAAAAGATGAAATTATAGAATCGCTAGTAGTGGGAGAAAATTTTTGAAAATACTTTTCGGATATAAGATTTTACATCTGTCGATTGGTGCAAACCGCAAGTCTCTAATGTCTTCGAATTCCTGCAATTGCTCGCGATAAAAAGTTCGCTTTCAACGCATGAAGATAGAGGATTGTAAATAGTTGTAAATAAACAAAAAGTTATGGGTGGCATATTTAAATCTTTAATATGTGATTCGTAAGAAGTGTCCGAAAATGGGATATTTTTTATTGCATTCATCGGTTTTTAAATTTTAGACTTTGGCCACATCATCTTGACTGAAACCACGCCTGTTCGGAGCTAAACCAAGCCCGTTTGATCTAAACAACGCCCCTTCTTTGTATCCGCGCTCTGTTGGACATAACCCACGCCCTTTTAGACCAACTAAACACCCTTTCGATCTAAACCACGCCCTTCCTACCTAAGGGCGTGACGTACGCCCGTTATTCCGTGTCTTAGAGCAAAGCGGGCGTGGTTTAGAGCGAAAGGGCTCTGAAAAAAGCTAGATATTTTTTTATTTTTTCGGTTTTTAATCGGTTTTTTAATTTTAGCCTTAAGCCACGCCTTGTTAGATTTAAGGCATGCCCTTTTGTATTCTACACCACTCGGCTTTTTTAATTATACCACGCCCATTTTCGTTGCAAAAGGGCGTGGCTATTAGCTATTAGAGTGGCTATTAGGGTATTTATGTTAAAAAAATTTAAAAGAAAAAGGAATAATTCTTGTATTCCCTTATGCTACCCCCTTTAGTTCTAAACCACACCCCCTATGTACAGTAGAGCAAAGGGGCGTGGTTTAGAGCGAAAGGGCTTAAGAAAAGGTAAATAATTTTAATTTCATTAATCGGTTTTTTAATTTTAGCCTTAAGCCACGCCCTGTTAGATTTAAGCCATGCCCTTTTGTAATCTAAACCGCTCGCCTTTTTTAACCAAACCACGCCCATTTTTGTTCTAAAAGGACGTTTCAAGTAAAACTTCTGATTGTTTTTGATGAGTATTTATGTTAAAAAATTAAAAAAAAAAGAAAATGGAAGATCAATAATAGCTTTGCTTTGATACATTCAATAATTCTTGTATTTCCTTATTATCGTTCTAAACCACACCCCTTATGTGCCGTAGAGCATAGGGGACGTCGTTTAGAGCAAAAAGCTAAATATTTTTTATTGCATTAATCGAGTTTTAAATTTTAGACTTAAGCCACGCCCCTTTATAACTGAACCACGCCCATTAGACACAAAGCACGTTCGTACGGAGCTAAACAGACCTATTGATGTAAATCACGCCCCTTTCGGTCTAAAACACAACCTTTTCGGCATATGCCACGCCCCCATCGTTCTGAACCCTGCCCTTACATATTTTTTTATTTTCAGCGCTGTTTTGAATAGTATCAATTATTCCTGAATTTAAGTTTTGGAATTTTTTAATTGATTTTGAAAGATTTTGAAAGTCACATTATGGGAATATATTATTATTATAGGAAATATTACAATAGATTATGTTAGGAATATCCATAATAATTATATTATGATGCTATCTAGAATTATTCAGTTTCACCTTAATTTGTATCAGTAGCGGATCGTGATTTTTTTAAATGTTAGGGCACAAAATTTACTTTAATTTTATTTACTTGAAATTAATATTTTATGTTTATTTTTGGAGAATTGTTTACGGTTTTGGATAAGGGCGGGGGGCACATGCCCTTGTTGTTTTTAGGGCAAGCCACTATTGCATATAATTTTTAAAACAATGAGCTATTATCTACTATCAAATGGGTACATTCTTTTTGGTACTTTGATTTCTTTAACATTTCGTTTAAATAATACCTATTGCTAACTATTTTTTATTTAAATGGTTCAACATTTTAATATTTCTGTTATTGATTTTTCGTGAAGGTAGTATTTTCTTCTTCAATACATTATTTCCAAAGTACCGGAGGGCCTGGGTAGAATAACCCCCCAGGATATCGTCATCGCATGTTTCCTAAAACATGCCTGAAACATAAAAGTAGGCTTTAGGAATCAAAACTTTTTTCCAACCTTCTATGTCTCAAGCGTTTTTTAAAAAAAATTTGAATAGGAGGGCACGTGCCCTTGTGTCCTTTCTCTCTCAGTATCCATCGCCCTGCGGAAGGACATAGTGGTATTATGATGACAGCGTCCTCAAAGAGTTGTTCCACGCTTCCCTATCATGCGCTGCATGTGTTGCTTCATGTAGGGTTTGTCCAGTTAAAGGTTTTATTTGGTCCACCCATCTTGTAGGGGACCTTCCTCTCAGCCTCTTTCCTTCGATTTTCCCCTGGATCATCAGCTTCTCCATTGCTTCATTCGAGCAATGTGGCCGAAATATCGCAAGTAGGATTGACTGATTTTAGTCGACAACCGTGTTTCGATCTTCAGCTCGTTTAGAATAGACACATTTGTGCGGTGTGCCGTCCACGGGATTCTCAGCATTCTTCTATATGTCCACATTTCGAAGGCCTCCACTCTTCTTCTATCGTCCTTCCTCATCGTCCATGTCTCGTCTGCATATGTGGCCACTGGGAATATTAGTGCAGTCAGAAGCCTCATCTTTGTTTTTTTAGTAACTGTCGTGTCCTTCCATATGTTGACGAGTTTTGTGGTTGCTGTTCTTGCCATGGCCAGTCGTCGTCTTATTTCTGGCGTACTCCCTTCCCTGTGTCCTTTAGGATAAGAGATACAAGAGATACAAGAGAATCTTATACCTAATGGTTTTTTTGATACTTCATCAAATATTTGGTACTTCAGCATGGCCGTTTTAATTCTCACTTCAATGTGATAAACGCTCTCAAATAGCCATTAAGAAGACTGATTGTAATTAAAATTAAGAAATAATATTAGATAATAACGTTTAATAATAAAATGAAAATTAAGCAAAATTCAACAGATTTTGTCCGGTAGACATTTTTCGTTCTTTGGCGAGTAGGGATCATACCAAAGGAAACAACTCTACAATTATATAAAACTTCGCAACTTTCTTATTTTCAACGTATTTTCAGAACAAAAATAATAATTTGTTTAGAACTTTAACTTGTACAAACGTTATACAATTTTCACGTAAATAAAAAAGAACCGAGTTATTGTAGAGAAGCATTAGATAAATCGCAATTATGTTCTAGGTTTTCCATTTTATTTTGTTTTATAATATGTAACTAAAACGTTTCTCTTAGTTTAATTGTATCTTGAGGTATTTTATATCAAACTTGACTAATTTCATATACAAATTAAGGCAATTTACTCGGACTGATGTTTGTATCACTGGAAATGTGACATTGTCTAGAATCAATGTTTACTTTAGTACCTTTCCACAATGCACGACATAACCAGTTTACCATATCAATGTAATAGTAATATTACCATATTATACATAGTTAGATTAGAAGCTTTGAAATTCCTGCCCAAAATTAAACCAAAGATTATTTCGTAAGCATATTTATCCTTAAAAATTGCCCATTTATTTTTAGTTTACAGGGCAATTGCTAAACATTGTTGGATCGGTCTTTGGGGAATTTATTTTCTACTTGAGTTTTTTTGTGTATCTCTTGATATTTGAAAAATGTTTTCATCGACCTATCTTAATCACCAATAAGTGTCAAGAATTCACCTTTCCCATTATTACAACGCAACGCACGCGTTTATATGTTATTAAGTCGAAAAAAATGTTATGCCTGAAAGGATTTTAGAATTTTAAAAATTTGAATAATAATCTTCAACAAAGATGGCCTCCGCGAGAGTGTCTTTAAAATATCGATTCAATTATGCAGAAAATACATAATGGTTAAGGTTACTGTCAATCAAACTAAAAGAAATAATAAAAATAAAATGAACGTCTGTTTTCGATAATGTGGAGGTTAAAAATTTATAGACTATATTATTTATAATCAAATCTAAACTTAGGTAAATGTCCAAAACTGAAGTTTGGAGTACCAATTGTTACGATTTAAAATTAGACGTGCCAATGACGTTTTTTTAACCAACGTGGTCACGTGTTTGGTTTTCGACCATTTTCGCAGTCGTGGGATAGAAATATTGTTTTAATATTGCAAGATTGTCTTGCCAAATTAAAATTGGGAGCGAATTTAATAATGGTGAGTTGTTTGATAGCAAATTAATTTTATTAAAAAGGAATTTGTGTCAGAATATTTATTTACATGTACACGCACCAAATGCCAAAAGGTTAAAAGATTAATGTAATTGGAAAATATTGCACGACTTGAAGGGTAGAAAATTACAAGTTTGTGTAATCACTAGTAAAATTAAGTAATTTTAAATGAAATTATTATACAATCTGAGGTTTAGGAGCGCGGTGTGCTTAATTAAAACTTTATATAATGGTTGATTAACATATTTAATATAATTTGTTATTAAATTTATTATAATGAGCTGGCGTTAACACCAACGTAAATTTTTTATTTTAAGGTTATGATAGGACGCTATCTTTATAAAGTGCTTTCTGGGGATGATTTATAGAACAAGTTGTGAGGGAGACACTGAGACTTTATGTGGGATGTAATAGTTGGATATGAATCTTCCATCTAGTAAATGATTACACTTTTAAAAGTACCACTACAACTCGTACTTTTTATTCGAGTTGTTAAACAAATTTGATGGATACTTTCACGTTTTCAAAATTACGCAATATCGACTATTTTATTATAATGTTTCAATTTTTCCATTTGACATCGTAAAATTTGATTTTTATCTATTTACTTGCAACATTTCGTGGGCGTTATCTCAATCGATTACGGAGTCTTCACCAAATTTATCGATGAACCAGTTCGCAAATCACTGGAACAAAAATTATTATACCTATAGCTGTTGTACAATATCATACAATAAAAACGTGACCCCCCCCCACCTACATAAGCAATTTTTGCAAACCTCACCGCACTTTCGCATCCAGTCGGCTCGTAACTTTTTCCAATCTCGTGACAGTAAAAACTACCTACTCGAGATTAAGTCACCCACCGTGGATATAAATTGATTAGGGTTTTGTCAATACTTATTTTTATCGATAGCCACAATATCAAAATCGAGCGATTACATAAATTCGGTATAATATTAATCTTAAAGTTTAGTTCACATCGAGAATAGAGATGATGTTGTATTACAGCGACGTAAGAGCCAATCAAATTGAAGTATAGGCGCTACATCGACCTCATAATGCAATACCTATAATTATCTATTATCTATGTGAACGTTACTTTAGTATTTATACGCCTACTTCGATAACTTTTTTTATTAATAATACATAGGAACAATATGACGTAAACGACCGACTATTAAAACTGTAAGTCATCCTGCAAGGACACGATATTTCCTTTTTACGAAGATACCGCAAAATCACACCGATAAAAAATATGTTTCTAAATTTTTTTCTCCATTTTATCTCATCAAGGTGACTATTATGTCTGGATAACATCATCACGAGTTAAAAAAGAGGATGTGAAATCACTCGAATAAGGTACATTTATTGTGTTAGTCTTGATTGATATAAATTCATATATTTTTACCTTAAAAATTTTTCTTGACTGTCGCTTTTTTTGAATTTTAAAGTGCGATTTTTATTCGAATAAATTTTTATAGACTCGCAATAAAGTTTGTTGACTTGGCAATACTTTAACTTGTATGTTGAGAAAATAAATTTTCCCAGAATGTTTGATGGGAAATATCCCTTACAAACATCAAAATATATTATAACAATTTTATTAAACCTTCAGTGAAGCGTTGAAAATACAAAGCTATAAATAAGTTTGTCTCGTGTAGGTGATATTTTCTTTTTGAAAAATGGCCAAATTAGTAAATATTTCCTTAACAATAATATATTGTGGGTTATTGATTAAAAGTAATTTTTTATGTTGTTCGTTTGGAACGTGGAAAGAAAAGCACAGCCGATAACGCTGGCTAGACTTGAGATTGATTACCTTTAACTTGAGTTACATTAGGAAACTAAAAGGGGTCAAGTCATTGAGGAACCAAAGGTATGTTTTTCAAGGAACCACATCGACCGACGACACTCAACGCAATCTTATCTGTAACGCAGAGCCTGGTCGATGTGCTTCCTTGGAAGATGTACCTTAAGAAAACTCTAAGGCCATCATAACAATTCTAGTTCTAAATGTCACCATGGCTGCCCTATAAAATTATTAACAGTTTCACACGGCATCTCGAAGCAAGATCGACTAACTAATGTTAGTGACGACGTCACAGATGGAATAAATAATTCAAATTTATTTGAACTTCATTATTTAATTACTACATCGAAATGCGATGCTTTTAGAAAAATCTAACCACATCACATGGCAAAGGACATTCTAAGGATCGTATTTACGTAAAAATTTTTTTGTCTGTACCCTAATCAAGAATTTCCTATTATTGTTTTCAGTTTAAGTATGTAGTAGCGTTGTGCGTTTAAACGATTTATTACAATTTTTGAATTTTCATGGAGAGTTCGGCTTTAAACCCCCCCCCCCACACTTTTATCCGTAACGATAATCACAATATTATAATTGGCAAATAAATTATTCTTTTGTGCCATTATATTATAATTTCTTACACTAGAATTTTTCAGTTTTTTATATGGTTTTAATTTTCAACTTGTTTAATTACGCTGGAGAGTTGTTTAAATCTATTTTTAGCAGGGGAAATACATTAGTGATTAGCCTGGAATACCTGAAAAAGTTAGAGAATTTAAATATTCAAATTACATCATAAAGTAAGAGAATTTGTAATTAAATATTTAGCGAAATCAGGGAAATTAAGACTTGGGCCAGGGGAAAAATCTTTAAAATTTACTAAAATAACAGCATCTTTGAAAATTATAATAGATCACGTTTTTCATTATGTACATTCAAATTTAATATCATAGAATATTGGTATGTGGGTCCACATTTAATTTTTCGAGTTAACGAAGTTTCAAAAAATCAGGAGCAATTTTTAATTTCGCAGGGAGAAGTACTTTACTTATGGTTTTGAAGCGACCAATTTGTTTGTGTCGACCCGTTTGTAACATTTAAATTTTAGGTATTTTTACTTAAATTCTTCGGTTTTGTGGTAACTCATTGCACATATTAATTATGACGTCCAATTAACCAACTTTGGAACCCCGGCGAAATTTTATAATTGCAATTTGTATTGAATCATTATAATAATTGAAGAGATTGCTCCGGTTGTGCGGCCTAAAGGCCGCATTGTGATTTCTTTAAATTGGTAACTAATAAATTAATACTTCAAATTGACTCCTCAGATGCCCTATAAGGTATAGCGTGACAGATAGTTGATCCATTAAAAGTTAAAAAATGTTCTTTGGTTGATTGACTTATGCCTGGTTTTAATAACACCTTTAACAAGCCGTTAAAATTAAGGGATGATTTCTATTGGACTGTTAATGCTAACAGACGTTTTCTATTGTTCAGTTAAATTTAATGATTGTTAAAAGTTTTATGAAACTACTATTTTGTAATTACCGTGACACAACGTGATTGCCTAGGTTGTGCGGCCTTATCAATTTAGTTTTATACACACACTTCCAAATTTTCATAAATTGTTTTATTTAAAATTTTCAAAAATGCAAGTTCCTCAGATTTTGCACGACTTGTTAAAGCTGGAATCGTCGGCGTACGTAATTGCGGTTATTATTATTATTTGTGATGGTTTATTATTTAGATTTTCTTTTTATTATTTTTAATGATCTAACTTATTCAATTTCTTAACATTTATCGGGCATTTTTAATATAACGCGTCCTCCTTCTAGGAGAGACAGGCTCGAAGTTTTTTTACACCATTTCCCTTTTTCGAACTTAAAAATTTATAACCTTCGACTCATTGTTATGACATCTATTGTCACAATTGAAAAATCAAAATACATTTAGCGAATAAATTTAGTCAATAACTTTACAGCAACAAAAATATAATTTCTTCACAAAATTTATGTATTAAAATCTACTTATTAAAATTAAAATTTAATTTTTGAAAAATATCATGGCAATATAATAATCTAAATTTATATGTGTGTCTGTAACGCCAAATTGATCCGTCACATTTAGTGCGGCCTTTAGGCCGCACAACCTAGCAAAATACGTACTAATAGTTTGTTAATAATAACCTAATCATGTGACTGCGTATTTAAAAAAGAACTCTTTGCATCACTTTTTGCAAATTGCAGGTTAAAAATTATGAGGATTATAAATAATTGGCCTTGGGGGGGGGGGAATAATAAATTTAGCATTTTGTAGCTTGATTTGATATGTTAAGAAATCGAGAATCCCGAAAATCACATCTGATCATTGTTAGTATGTGAACGACAATCGATATCGAATCGAGGACAAAATAGTTCAAAATTTTTCCATTATTAAAAAAGCTTTATAATAAAGATATAGGGAAATAAATAATTTTTGGGGCAAAATAATCCAGGTAGGAACCCATTTAGCTTGCAAAAAGTCCGAGAAAAATGAAAATTTACTTTAGTAAAATAAAGTAAAGTACTTTAGTGCACATACGGCAATAAACTCCGCAAGAGATCCTTAAAAAACCCCGTCGGTTTCTCCCCTAAGTGAAGATTTTAATTTCTTCAATTTTCTTCCGCATATACCACGCTTAATTTCATTTTTAAGGAAAATATTATCAGGCCAAATTTGAAGAGCGCAAAATTTTCTAGAAAATATATTTTCCAGAATTCGCTTGAAGATAACTTCTTTGAAGATGAATTTTTTATTCGAAATAGAAGTTATTTCAATTTTGTTCCAATTTCAATTTTGTAATGCAATAAAACGCATTTCGTCTTTTTAGATTTGATTTTTATTTTGAATTTTATTAAATTACATTTTGAGAAGTTATATTTTGTAGAGAATTGTATGCTCTTCAATTTTGATCCGATGAGAATTTTCCGTGAACCTGAAATTAAGCGAGTTATAGGCGAAAAACTACTTAGTGATTTTAATGAAATTTCGGGAGGATTAATCAGGACCACCACGTCTACCAAAATTTATCTTTCCCTGTTTTTTGCAAGCTCTTTATTATTGTTTCGGTTTCGTTGCAGGAAGTGAAGGTTAAATAGATGAAGCTGTAATTCAATATAATATGTAATAATTTGATACAAAGCTCCTTCCCGAGCTCTGCTGTGTTCAAAGGTTTGTTTGAACTTCTCATTGGTTCAGTTATATTTAGTTACCATTAATCTAAGCAAATTAGGTCGGAAAAATTATTTATTATGGGCTGAAGGATTAAACACTTATCGGATTGGTTAATTGTTTTTGACAACTTAAAAACTAACCAAAACACAAGTTTTTCCAGCTAGAAGGTTTATATAATATAATAGGCGAACTCTAAAAGTAGAAAATAATGTTTCTTCAAAATTTCTAGCATAAAAATTTTCTTTTGAAGCTTATAAAGCTTTGATCATCATCCATTTTGATTCACGTAAGTTATCAAAGCTTCAAGCTGCGAAAGAAAATTTTTATGCTAGCAATTTAGAAGAAAAATTATATTCTACTTTTGAGTTCGCTTATATAAAGCTTTTAACTGGAAAAACTTTTTGATTGCTTAGTTTTTCATTTTATTTATTTTTTTTGAAAATTTATTACACTTTTGTTCCACCCCTGGTATATTGTTATCGTTAATATTGATATACTATTTAGGTTTTTATTTTTTAAATGAGTCTGTAGGAGATTATAGCTACTACACAGTATACCCACCTACTACTATTAAAATAAAAATATTTAAAAACCGCAAATATTGGCGGTTACAACTCTTGGGCCGTAGGAAGATAGGGTTTTGAAGGCGCAAAAATTTAAATGAGTTCCTGTATTTATTTTAACTTACATTAACCCTGAAAGCGATATTTTCTTTTCCCAACTCTTAAGTTATAGATACTGTTGATTAATAATTTAAGAAAGATGCGTAACCTTATGATTAATTTTGTGACCGAAAGTTCTAAATTTTAGAATAAATAAGTATGTTTTTGTAGATAAGTAAATAATTCACATAGTTCGACAACTCTGCTCCTGACCTTTAACGAAGAAAATCCTTTAAAAAAAATTGTTACTGTCATAGACAGGTCTGAAAAGGTAAATTAGAAAATATTGTCATAGTAAAGTAATCTCAACTTTTATGAACCAAAATGAAGCTTTTGGCATAATTATAAAATTCATCAAACTTGAAATTATTTCAAAACAAATTTGCTGTTATAAATTTTAATAAAAGTTTACATTTTGTAAGTCGATTATGGTTGAAGATATCAGTGGTAACAAAATTTTGTAACTTATAATGGCGTGTTATGTATGTTAAGAACTTAAGCTAATAGCAAACCAAAATGTGAACCCGATTAGACCAGGATTACTAATTAAAATGCAAATATTCAGCACTACCCCTACATTTAGCAGTCCATTTCCTTTTACAACCGATAAGCTTAATTTGTACTTAGATTAATTGTTAGTAGCCACTACGGAAAATACACACGTGCCACCAATGATTATATTAAACAATTAAGCTTTTAAGCGCATAAAGAGCTCCGAGCCAAGAACAAAAATTTCTTGTTTATGCAAAACAAAGAAAAGATAAATTTTGGTATGCAACCGAGCTCGTGGGATGGTAATTGCATGTTACGTCACATGCGTGGGCTTCTTTAGGGAATTCAAGCCCTTCGATTTTACTTACCCAGCGTAGTTAGCCGCAATGCCGATGTGTGTCACAAAACAATTTCAAAGTCGATGCACGTCGAAAACTTTACTTTTACATAAGCGGCACTTTAAACTTTTTTCTTTTTTTTATAAAACTCGTTACAGTTTTTCCTAAAAAAAATTTATTCTCTACTCTCCTCCACAAAGGACCAACCCTTATAATAATGTTGCTGCAACTTGGCTACCCGGCTAACATTTCATTGCTACAAAATTATGCACTTTTTGACATTTCGCTGCTATTTATAGCTTTTTATTGTCCCACTCGCTATTATTTGCATTGGAATAAATTGCACCCTTAAATAAATCTTGAAATCAATTTAATTTTAATGAAATAAAAATACGCGCTCAATACCAAAATAGAATTTAAATTAATATAATAGATTGTAAATGTTCACGTGCTGGTTTGTATGAAGTTAATGAATATCATTGATTAAATCTGCGTCACATTTATGCAATCTGTCAAATCATTATTGTGTTATGTTATGGAGTGTCTTATGCCCACCTATGTAGGTTAGGTGGGCGAACCGCTGAAGGACTGGCGTGTTAGTTTCTCCTGCCAAGATTCCCGAGTTCAAACCCTGTGCTGTGCTATCTATACAAGGAATTTTCTCTAACTAAATGTCTTTCTGCTGGCTCAAAGCTTTGCTGATCGGAGTGGACTTTCGGGTTTCTAATCCTCCAAAATAGTTCAGCGCAAATTTCAACCCCAACACGAGATAAGTAAGATTAAGCGATCTTCGCTCACGCATGCTCCTTTTCGCAAATCATGCTTGATCGGAGTGGACGGTAGCAAAATCGTTTATTCCCATGGTCAGGAATCCACGTTAGCTCTGTGTTTCAACACGCAACGAGCCTCGTCCTCCTCGGTCCTTTTACCCTAAATAATGAGGGTTTGATGACGTATATGATACAGTCATATGATGATGCCATTTACGGTATTTCCCCACGCGTCTCGGTTAGACGCCAGGTGGATTGTTTCATGTAGCCCTACTACTTATTACCTCTTTGGTTTGGTCGATCCATCTTTTTGGCGATATTCCTCCCTTCTATTTTGCTATCCACGATTAGATTTTCTGTGGATATGTGTCCATGTTCTCTGACCAAGGTATTCTTAAGACCCTTCTATATACCCATATTTCAAAGGTCACGATTCTCTTTTTGTCTGCTTTTTTTAGGGTCCAGGTTTCAGCGGTGACTGAGTTATCTCAGTTAGCATTAGACAGATATTAGCAGTGGCGAACCTAGTCAGAGTCAGTCTGCGTCTCATCTCGGGCTCACTATCTCTATTGTTTGTTATCATCGATCCCAGGTGCACAAACCTGTCCACAACATCGAATTAAGTCATTTTGGATTGTTGTTATCTACACCCTGGTCACTACCATAATTTTGGTCTTTTTTGCATTTAGTTTGAGATCATTCAGTTCACTGATTTCTGATCTGAGTTGTTATTTTGTTATGAGAGGACAACGCCCCGTCGCGTCGCCCTTGTGCCAGCCGCCACTGTCTACATCTAATTTAAGGATATCCGGTTACTTTGTACTGAGTCTTCTTGACTCAGTACAAAAAAGTTTTTAACAAATCAAAATGGCACCTCTTATTGAATCACCCTTTATAATGTGTTTTATTAAATTTTTACAAATTTCCCGGTCGTTATGCATATTCTCCGTTATTCCGCGGTTACCTCGTTTAAATAAGTTATAGTTTTCGGTTTTTGTGAACCTAACACCCCTAACGCTGTGCTTGAACCTTCTGGTGTCCCTTTTTTTCAAATATTAACTTTAACTTTAAAATCAGCAGAGGCTGACATTAAAAGAAGTGACCAAAAAATCCTTTTTGCAACAAAAATCAATTCACTATTTCTAATCCTAAATGATATAGAGTAAATACCATTTTCTGTTTGTAAAAGCTTAAGAAGTTCCCGATAAAATTATCAGTTTAAGAGAATACGCCAGACTACATTCATCTTTTGGAGGTCACGACTTGAAAAGATCGAGATTTCAAAGGCATTGACGTACACGAATATAACATTAGAAGTTATATTGAGCTAATTAATGCTGAATAGGTAGCGGTGATTATGCATAATCTGGCGGAATGAATCAATACAGAGTTTAAGCAAGGTTACAAACCTGTTCACTCTTAATTTTTAACACCCTGTAGAAAAAAATATTCGATCAATGGATAAAATGTCAACATAACATACGCGGGTATGTAATAATAGTAAGTAAATAAAGTTATGTACATTTAGTTCACAATGACGTCTGTTGTATACAAAAGTCGGTGAAGAAATGTATCTTTCCCTCATCATTTTCATTTTATTTGTATTACTATGTAAATGCGATGAGGCAATAAAGTTTATCTAACAGTTTCTGAACCGCGATTTTTTAGGGCTTTTTAAATTTAACGCCAAGGGGAGCACGATAAAAATTTTCATTCTCATAAATTAAAGAAAAATGTTTTTTGAAAAAAAATGAAAAAGGTTTAAATTAAAATTTCCTTATAAAACAGTCAGGGTTGTGAGGTTGCGACCATCGTAGGTCAGTAACGTCGCGTCGAGACTAAGCTCGGGTGGCGCTCAAGCAAAAAAAACTTTGCGACAGATTTTTACGGAATACTCCCACATGAAATAAACAAAATCACCGAATTTAATGTTTTTTCGTTCTATGAACATCGATTGGATTATTTACAATTTACCTTTCAATGTTGATTATTACGTTCTGTTTAATATCCAATCCAATCGTTCATAAAATTTGGTAAATAAGTATAAATTTTCTGTTTATACAATTATTATCCTATTTATCATTGATTAAAATAATTCAATCGGAACGGCGGTTTAAAATTTGCAATAGTTTTGCGGAGAGCAAAATACAAATGAATTACGTTTGAACAATCAAAAAGATTTGTTTTTTGTAAAATAGAGTAAGATGTGCTGCTATATTATACATATTTAAATGCTAATTTTATCCAGCCTTTTCGATTAATAATCATATAACGTGATTGTCATGATTGTGTGGCCGGAAGGCCGCACTAGAACTGTTTTAGGTTGGTAACTAAACAAAAGAAGATTTATATGTTCGTGTCATGTTCACTCTGTATGCGCAAAATTATAATAAATTATGGTTTGTTTAATGCCGAAGTAAAATCTAAAATATCGTAATAATTTTAATATTGACCGAAATATGAGGATAATGAAAGAGCAACTCTGATTTGCGTAAGCAACGAAAAAAAATTCTATTATTAATCGCTGATTGATTACACGATGAAATGTTAGAAACGAATAAAATGTGGATAAAAATGATGAATTATTTTTATAAATTTCACAACGTATAATTTATGATTCCGAGCTATTTTTGATCGAACCTTAATAAGCATAATGAAAATTGTGTTCGAAGATTAAGAGGTTTTAAAAAATAAATTGAAAAAAAATTGATTTATAGTTACCTAAATACAGAAGACTTCAGGTGACCTACTATCCTTTTTATCTGCCTGCGTAACAAATGTAATAATATTATTGTGGGTGGTTTTGACCTTAATTGAAAATTTGCTCAATATTTTGGATTTAAACATTATTAAACTGTTAAGTATTGTTTGGCATGGTAACCATTTTGTTTTGTGTAATTTAAAGTTACTATGATTGGATGTTTTCAGTTCAGGTTAATTTTCACCGGGAAAAAAATTCACATTATAGAATAACGGCTTGGGTACTGAGATGAGGGTGTCGCTTCTTGTTTATCTATTCTTTGATATTTGTGTAATATCAATGTACGCATTGTATTAGTAATGCATTCCAACATTGTATACTATGAAAAGAAGGATTATCCGCAAACTAATGGTTATTTCTTATTACTTCTCCGAGATGTTGAGCTTTCATTAAAGCATAATATCTCCCTCACTACCACAGTGTAGAAAAAGCTCGGCGGGTTTTTCAGCTTTTAATGACTTCGTTATAATTTATTGTATAGAAAATTGGAATCACCAACCAAAATACATTTAAATTCAGAAAAATGTTATAATTTATCAGAAAAAAATTCGGCGGCTATTGTAACTGCACAAAAAAATTGGTGTATGCGTTCATACCGTTGAAATTTTCTTTTAACCTTTCCCGAGTACCAAATACCTCTTGGTTCTGTTGAGACAACTCGAGACCTTTGGCATACACACTATTTTCGCTCTAGTTTACAACCTGCTCATGTTTGGTTCTAAGATTTTATTTATCAAAAAGGCTTATACAAGCTGTTTTTTTTAGCTGCATGAGAACTTTAAATTGAAATAATACATTAAAAAATTGATGGAATGTTTTTTTAATTATATTTTTATGAAAGTAAATGGTGAGCGAATGGCTGAAATGCTAGCGTGTTCGCTTTCAAGCCAATATTCACGGGTTCAAATCCTGTAAGGTGCTATCTATAGAAGAAATTTTCGCTCACCAAATGTCTATCTGCTGGCCCCAGATAACATTATTTATGGCTAAAAAACTTCCCTGATGGAGTAGGCGGTGTAAAAATCGCCTATTCCCGTGGTTCGGAATCCACGTTAAGCTGTAGGTTCTCTGTGCTCGTCACACATTTTCAACACGCAACGAGCAGAGACAGGGAGGTATCGGGAAAATGTCGCAAGACGTTCATAACCGAATATACATACATGAAAGTAAATTTAATGCCACTTATGATTTGAAAATGATTTCCGGCATGTGACCACCACGACTAATCGTTACGAAGCGCATCCGATCAGTCCAATTTTTGGACCACTTTTTCCAATATTTCTGGCCTTATTTCATAAATGGCTTGCTGAATATTGACCTCCAATGCTTCCAGAGTTGTTGGTTTGTTAGCATGAACCATGGATTTAACATACCCCCAAAGAAAATAATCTGGAGGCGTCAAATCACACGATCTTGGAGGCCAATTCTTGAATTAATGTTTTCGCCAAATTGTTCTTTCAATAAATCGATGGTTTCGGTGGCTGTGTGGCACGTAGCACCATCCTATTGGAACCATAAGTTGTCGATGCTTAACTCTTGGATTTTTGGAAACAAAATTGTATTGAGCATATGGGTCGATATCTCACACCATTCAACGTAACGGTAGCTCCTTCCTCATTTCCAAAGAAATATGGACCGATGATGCCGTTGGCGTGTATTCCACACCAAACAGTCAATTTTAATGGATGAAATGGAGTCTCAAGATAGGATTGGTCTCAGTCCATATACGGCAATTATGCTTGTTCACATACCCATTCAACCAGAAATGTGCCTCGTCACTGAACAAAATTTGGCGGTACAAAAATGGATCCACTTCCAATTGGTTGTGAGCCCAATCTGCGAACGCATGACGCAATCGATGATCATTAGGCTTCAATTATTGAACCAACTGGATCTTGTAAGGATGTATTCCAAGACCGTAATTCTTTCCTCCACTTCCCCAACAGCCAGTCATGGAAGAGGAATCCGTGAACCAAATCTCCATCAAGGACCTGTTTAAAAAAACGTAGATAAATCAGTGCTTGTAATATTCTGCTAGACTCTAAACGGTGTGCGAAGGAGAGAGTTGATAAGCTAAGGCTTAATTACTTCAAAACAAAACACTGTATTATCAACAACAAACATTTTTAATAAAATAATTAATGTAAATAAATCGTACCTGAATGCGACATACAATATGGCACATTATTAGCTGCAGGCTAACAGCTCTCATGGAAAATGATATGATATTAAAATTGTTCTTCAAAAATCTAATTAATAATTCAAGCTTACAAAAGGCAAACATCGCCAACAATTGGCTCCTTGCGATGACACAGATTACAGATTAATGATAACAAAATGCAATTTAGGACTTACATACGAGGGGTAATTTTTAAGTTCGCGGAACAGGGCAGAAAGAAACATATAATTATATATTTTTTATAATTTTATTTTTCAATATAATCTCTTCGAACATCGATACATTTATTACTTCTGTGAATTAATTTTTGTAACCTTTGAAAATAATAATTTTTATATTTGCTTGTAAAATGCTCGTTTACTACTACATGGAGCGATTCTTTTTTTGTAATGAATGAATTATGAACCCAGATATGCATTTTTTTAATTAAGGGTGGAAAATACTGATTGATAGATTTTTGTATGTAAACTATGAAGATGATCTGCAATAACATATTTTTATTTCCTTAATATTACAAGGGCACGTGCCCTCCTATCCAAAATCGGGAACAACAACTGTCTAGAAATTATAATAATTTTAAGTAATTAACAATACAGTAGTAATTTTATATTTTTCATTTTCCCTTAAATTTTGTGCCCTCCCATTGATCGTCGCTATCGCAATTGAACTTATAAATGCCCTCCCATTGAAAAAAGTCACGAGCTGCCACTGAAAAAATATACTATTTCCGCACGGATCATGTATTACAGTTAGAAATACTTTATGGTATAATAATGATGGTTATTTGAAACTCCAAAACAAATGAACTCATCATCATTTATTTTATGCAATTCCGGGACTTAAACGGCTATTTAAGTCCCTTAAAGTGAATTTAAATCTCAAGGGACTTGAGAAAAAATAAATAAGTTGCTTCCGTGACGACCGCATGTGCAATTGATTGTTAAAAACATCAAACTGACAATTATTTTGAGAGAGTTATGTTGAAATTACACATACTAAATAATTATTAGCTGCAGTTTAAGTCTCGGAAATGCATAAAATTATGTATACACTTTAGGACTTAGTACGTGGATTATTAATCCCTCGTGTGTCCCTTGGTATATAATATGCTACAATATTTAAATAATTTTATCTCTTTGTTATGATTGTATTTGCTATCTTATATTGCTATTGCGGTCTTGCATTGGAAAAGAGTATTTTCCACTCCTGACAATGATCAGAAATAGATGTTTCCTTATTTTATACGGAAGTAGAAAATTTGTTTCTACTGAGCGTATCTCTAAAATTTATAGAGAAAATTAATATTTTTTAATTCAGTTTTACGCAGATTTTAATTTCCTTTAAATCTTAACTTTATTTCGTTTAAAAAAACTGAGATCCTGTAAAATTATTGTGAAACTTTGAAGTAATTTATGTAAAGCTGAATTTTTGTATAAGGACCTTATTGACCACAAGGAATATCATATTAAAATTCTCGGAGATTCTCGTGTATGTATCTTAGTTTCTCGGTAGTCCAAAAATCGGTCGCCAGCTTAGCGGTTAAGTGCGTTGCTGCTAATGCTAAACACCTGGTTCAACTCCGGGCTCAGTAAAACTTTATTCTGACCGTCTCCCCTCGGAAGGCAATGGCAAACCACCGAGGTGTAATCTGCCTAGAACAGCCTCTCTGGAGATGAAGTGTATACACTTCCCGCGGTTCGGAGCCCGCGTTAAGCAGTAGGTCCCCTATGTGTGTGATAATACTTCAAACGCACAACACATATACCTACATAGGAGAGAGGTCGCCAACGTCTGAAATCAGGCACGGCACTTTAAGAAGAAGTCCAAAAATAATCCAATTTTTAACGTTTATCTTAAAAATAATCCACGTTATCAAAAAAAGTTTTATGCTATGCTAACACTTAAAAGTTCACTTTATGATGACTTTTACGAGACGCTAGACCTTCTTTTCATTTCAAGGAGGTTCATGTAAACCCCCGGTCTCATAATATTTGCCTCATCTTATTCTTGTTATGTCGGTTTCAATTTTGTTACATTTTATATACGTTTGCAGTTTTATACATACATAATATCTGTCGGCATTTTATTTATTTTAACTTTTACTTAGTAAGGAATTGCGTCATCCGATCACAACGACTTATTCATATCAGCGCGTAGGCATTGAATGTCCACTGGCGCTATTGTATATGTGTCCTTTATTTTTTACAACCAATGCTATCTTTTGTAATGCGATACTGTTATTTTCAAATTTCATTTTCGTACATTGTTGTCAGCATTGCATAAAATAGTATACACAACTCGAGACGAAGCGTCTCTTAAGAGTAACACTTCTGTCTCTAAATATGTAATATACTATTACATACTTTTTCTAGAATTTTTGTTCTTAGTATTTATTTGATAAACCGTAATATGCCTATGTTTATCAGCCCGAATATCATAAACGAAAGGTCTGATGAAAAAATTCAAGAGAACCAAAATGAAAGACCATAATATTTGAAGTACCTTTTTTAGATTTTATTTCAAGATTTTGTGCAGGAATCCCATATGCCGATGTCTTGAAAACCTGAAATAGCAATGTTTTCCTGGCATGCTTTCTGAGAGTGAACGGCTTATGCAAAAATGTTTCTATAGCTTACAAATAAAAGAGGATAATTATTTGCAACCAATAGGAGTTTCTAGAAAGCGCTTTAGAAAAAAATCCAGGAAAACGCTGCTATCCAGGTCCTAGATGCCGGCATAATAGGATCCCTGTGCAAAAACCTGTTATAAAATTTAGAAAAGTTGCTTTCAATTTTATTTTCATCTTTTTTTATTTTTTTGGTCAGAGCTTTCCTATATGATATTCGGGCAGATAAAAAGAAAGGCCCATATATGGCGTTGGTTTATTTTTCAACAGAAAAAATTTAATTTGGGGATTAGCGGTAAGCTTTATCGAAAATCTACTAAGGCCCGCTTTTACAATAGTCGGTTAAGGCTCAGTTACTTTACACTGGTGTTTAATTTGAGGTTTGACGTCTTCTCATTGGACATCATGTTAGATTTATCACCAGTAGGGGTGCGCGATTATGGAATTTCATAATCGATTATCGATTATAAAAAATAATCGATTTTTTTCGATTAATCGATTATTAAAAATAATCGATTATTCATAATCGACTATGAGTTCATAATCGATTATGAACTCGTAATCGATTATGAACTCATAGTCGATTATGAATAATCGATTATTTCAATAATCGATTAATCGATTATTATAAAATATCATAATCGATTATGAAATAATCGATTATTCGAATTACGTAATCGATTAATCGATTATATGCGCACCCCTAATCACCAGTGTAAAGTAACTGAGACTTAACCGACTATTGTAAAAGCGGGCCTAAGAACAAAAGATGAAGATGATTTTGTGTAAAATAATTTTTATTTGAAACATACTTCGGATTTTGGCCGCCACTTTCCAAGATGGCGACTAAAAAAGTTTTCGAGAATATTAATATGTTATTCACTGTGGCCAATGAGATCCTTAAGCAAAAATTCAGCTTCATATAAAAACATTACACGACTGGGCTAAAATAGTTATAAATGATCAACTTGGAAAGACCACAGCGCAAGTCTCATTCGGGCTATAAACAAAGTTGTTTTATGCGGAGATTAAAGCGAATTTAGTTTAGTTTAATTTATCTATGGACCACTTTTGGTCGGATAAATAGGAAACAAAGTCTACCTCTTAAACTGGGGTTCTCTGGCACCTGTATGTACTTGATTATTCTGACAATATTTTTTTAGTTTTGTGTTTGAGTCTATTTAGTGCAATTTACCTAATCCCTCTTTTGGATATTATACAGGGTGTTCATTTCAAAAGTAGCCGATCGAAATAAATTTACTTACCCCTGTTCCTTCCTTGACGTAGAAAAGAGACCAAACTAAACTTTTGCATGCAGTTTCGAGTTAATACCACGCAAACCCTATTTTCACGATGCGATAATTAAATTAGATAAGAAATTTGGAATTCTGTATTCTATAAATTATATCTCTAAATTAAGTCAAATACTATACTAGGCTATTTAAATTATATTAAAAACCCGTTTAAAAAATTATAGTTCCAGACTCTGGAAAACGTCTTGGGAAATCATCGATGAGTTAAACGTGTGGTTTCAATTGTAGCAATCTATGCTTTACCAGATTATCATCATCATCATCACGTGTTAGACTTGTTGTCCGTTACGTCACTCTTTCATTGGTCTCTCCATCTCTTCTTATAGCGTCTACACACGATCCAATCTGGTCGGGTCGACAAGCTGTCCTACACATGAGTTGAATAAGGATGCGGCTATTGTGTCCTTGTTCAACTCATGTGTAGGACAGTTTGTCGGCCCGACCAGATTGGATCGTGTGTAGACACTCTTAGGGCGACCAATACTTCTCCTGATACCAGATTTATTAATTGGAAAATTTATAAAGTCTCAGTTGAACGGCTGCTGCTTGTAATCTGGAAGCATAAATAAGAAAATAAATTGCTTATTTTGAATTTACTCCAAAATTGTGGTAAAATCATTTTAATTTGGTGACTAAGCCAATTGAATGCTAATTTTCAACATTTTCTCGAAACAAATTATTCATAATCCGCTAATTACTTGCGCCGTGCCGGTATTAAAATGAACATTACGTTTGGTAACCATACTTTTGGTTTTAATATTACAATTAAATATTTTTAACGCGGTAATGAAAATTAACATCGATATTATCTTCAAGCTGCTAGAGAATCGTGTGTTCAACTTGAAGTATTGGATTTAAAAAAATGTGATAAGATTCGTTGCGATTTTAATTAAACGTGATGTATTTATACCGATTGTTACAAGAGAAATGCGTACTAAAATTAGTAAAAATTAATTAATTTGGTTTAGGTGCATTACTCATATCAGTTGGAGGCGAGAATAACTATATATATCAAAGCTACGCGAATATTTGCAAGTGTAGCTGATGTGGTGCTACTAAAATGGGAGCCTCCATTGTGATTTTACAGCTATTTTTGCTTTTTCCGGTATTTCATCAATACGCGCTTGGTTCTCACGGGACAGTCGGTAAGTTGATAAACAGAAGGGTTGAATGGATACAGATGTTAACTGATAAATTTATTGAATAAATAAAGGTTTTATATTATTAATTAAAAAAAAGCTATATAATGTACAACGATGTATTAACTAATTATCGATATAATGCTACCGATGGCAAAGTTAACACCTCAATCCACTCAGCCCTTGAATTATTTTACTACATTACCTAGGGTAACAAATTTTAATGATCAATTTGGTATATTTTGGGAGGGTTGTTACTAACCTTTGACCTTATGTCGGCAACCGGATTAATCCGGGTGGGTAAACGCAGCTTCCCTATGTTTCTCATGTGCACGCAGTAGCTGCCGTACAAGACGTAATCGAATAAACGTGTTTCATTCAACTGCAGAATGAAGTTCAAGTTTAGACAATCTTTTTTTATCCCATGAATCATTAATTAAAGCTTACCTAAATACTGTGTAACCTTTGAAATTTTTTATGTTGTTATTAAAAAAAACACTAACCTATGATGCATAGATTGAATTATGCGCGAAAAAACGTAATACCCCTTAACCGAATATAATTTGCACCCAATTGGCCTGAATCGGAAGTATCCACTAAATAGGTACCCAAGATGTACCGGACGTTATGGAACACAACACAATATTTGCATTACATTTACATGAAGATTCTATGAAAACTGTAACTTGTATCAAAAACATCCTAAGAACCTTTTTTGTTTAAAATTTAATTATAAATTTATTTTCTCTAATGTATTTTTATCGTATGATGAACCGTTTACGAAATAAATAGGATGAACTAAAATTTTGGGGGTATTTTTGCGTCTAGGAGTGGAAGGGGGCGGCGGCCGACGTAGCGTCACATCTTGTTTTGTAAAGGAGGTTCGTATCTCCACTTGTGCCAAATTTTATGCTTTTATCACAAAATGCAAAGTTTGGTAATTTTGTTCCTTACCGTCCGGACTAACAGTTTTTAACAAAAATTCGCTACTCCAGACCAAAATTTCCGAATCATTGTACATTATTTTGTGCAAGTTACATTTTTAGCTTGCAAAAAATACGGGCAATTGAAATCTGGCAGGCACGTATTTGCGTAAATTATTGTTAAATATTGTTTTGCCTCGGCTGCTTGTTTAAACAACTTTGAAAATCCTTGGAACGAAAGATGCTCAGGTCTAACTTCCGGGAAGCAATGTTTGTATAAAATCTGGCTAGAGTGCCATAACCTTGCCCACCCAAATCAAAATTTCCTATTGACTATTGGATAGTATAAGGTTTATATAGTAAACTGAAACAAAAATTTAGGGTGAAAGCGGGCCAAACTTATGAATAAATCGAATTTGAACTTAGCTAATTTTACACTATTCAGTGACGCGCGGGAGTGCGATTTGTGGAATCTCCCCATTCTGTTCACAGTCCGTGCAAGAAGATATACCCTAACACTTAGAAAATTTTGCTCCGTCAGATGCTGCTCGGTCCTCGAACAGGTTAGATATTATTTTTTTTGTCTTTTTTTAGGGTGTTTGGGGGTGAAACGTAAAAGTTTACTGCCCCATACCGCAACTATACTTTTAAAAGCTATTTCCAGGTTTTCTATGATCCCGATTTTTTTTATCCCGGTTTTCTTGATGGATGGCGCCTTCAAGTTTGTTTAGCTTTTGCCGCGTAGCGGCGTACGCCATGAAAAACGGGCCGGAGCAGCGCAGGTTCAGGTTTTTCGATGCGTACGATTAGGTTTTTCGATGCGCACAGTCGCGACAAGTCTCGAATCCACCCCAAACATTTTGCAATCGATTGCACACCTCAAAAATCGAAAAAAATAAGAATTTATTTTTTCACTTTTTCGTTAATACACGGGTACCTAATTTTCGATTTTTTGCTAATATTTTTTACTAAATCTACTAATTACACCCCCAGCTATCCGAATCTCAAAGAAAAAATCAATTTCCGAGCGAAAAAGTTTCACTCATTCCGACAGGGGACCCCGATGCCAGTAGGCGAGCCTGACGCTACGCGACTTGTAGCCCCTGGTATGAATGTTTCCGATTTTCGCACTTTTTTTCGGATTTTTTTAAATCTTCACGTCCGCAACGGCGTCAGAGGCACATTCCGACCGAAACATACCCAAAAAGTCCGGAAATTACCCCAATATTAGTGAAATTGCATGGGGGGCGTGGCCCATTCGCCGGATTTTTAATTATTCGAAATAAGGGTAATTTTCCAAGGGTTCACCCTAAATTAATTTTTCTATCGCCTCTATTCTCCACCCATGAGGTTGGGTTCGGTTACTAAAATTAAATTAAAAATAGGGAGAAGTTAACAAAAATCAGTTTTTCGCGGATTTCTCGACTTTCTTCAACTTTACGGCAAAAATCGTTACATATAAAATTAAATCTAGTTAAATTCTCTTCATAAAAGCTTCAACCGTAATAACCGTTCAAAGTTGAGCTAAGTTGCGCGACCACCGATAAATTTTTTTTAAAAGGTCGGGATCGATTTTTAATTAATTGTATAGATTTTCAGCATAAAACAAATTCGTTATTTCCTGGGCATTACACGACGTACCATGAACGATTCTGAAGGGATTGTCTTAGTAGTGAGAATGCAATTGTTTTAGTCGTGCGGCCAAAAGGCCGCACCGGAGAGGAAGAAAGAAAATTTATAAAATAATACCTTTCACTTTATTTTATATCCATACAATACGGAATTCGAAACAATGCAGTTAACCGAATTCACGCGGCTCCTCAGGTATCCATGATTTAGAAATGGAATTAGTTGATTTTCAAAGCAGCATAGCGTAGAAAAATAAATTTGAAAACTTTATTTCTGAAGTAGAAGGAAAAATGTCTGTAGGGCAGATATAATGATCTCACACTAAAAATTGAAAATATTATATTAAACCCATGGGATTTTTTACCAAATAATTCTATATCAATGAAGAAATTAGCGAATGATCTTTTAACGATGTTTGGGTCCACATATTCGTGTGAAAAATTGCTTACTCAATGAATTTTGTAAAATCTACAAATAGAAATAAACTTGGAAATGAATTGACTTCGATATGCAAATGAATATGGAATATGAACCTATAATGTTAATAGAAACTATCTGAAATAAACAAGAGATTTCTCATTAAGTGTACTTCAACTTTATTAACTACTAGCTGGCACAGTCGGCCTACCGGCCGCCTTTAGCCATCTAGACCGTGTCGGATGTGGTTGTTCGGCCTTCGGCCTCAATCAAGGGTATCGCAGGCATACGCGTAGACCGTGGTTGTTCGGCCTTCGGTTTCACTCCAAGGTTCTAAAGTAGCCTATGTTTTTCGTAGCGTTGTAAATAACGTCTACACCAAATTTGGTTAAGATTGGTCAAATTGAAACGTAAAGCACGTGCACGCGTATTTGCATTGTCGATCGGTTGACAGTTTGACAGATTGGCAGCATTCATTATTATTTTTTAAGTTGATTTTGAGTAGCCAGCCTTCCTTTAAGGAATCTCTATAATCCATTCATGCGCGTCCCATAGGGACGCGCATGAATGGATTATCGAGATTCCTTAAAGGAAGGCAGGCTACTCAAAATCAACTTTCCTTTCCTTTGCGAATTTTTGCACTATTTTAATACAAAAGCATGCGCAGGAACCTACATAATAACTGTGCCAAATTTGGTTCCGATCGGTCAAACGATTTAGAAGTCTATAGGGAACATACATACATACATGCATTTTTATATACATAGATAGATATATGCTATTTATTGAAAATGAAAAATGTGAAAGAGCACACGGTTGACTTTTACTGTTAATTAATAAAATCTTGTGTAACAACAAATAAGTTTTTCATTCAGTAGATTCCACTTCATCTTATATTTAAAAAAATGTTAACTCAAAAAATTTTCGAACTTGATAAAATACACAAATTACTTTGACATAATATTAAAGACGGTCGCCAGCTTAGCGGTTAAGTGCGTTGCTGCTAATGCTAAATACCTGGTTCAACTCCGGGCTCAGTAAAACTTTATTCTGACCGTCTCCCCTCGGAAGGCAATGGCAAACCACCGAGGTGTAATCTGCCTGGTACAGCCTCTCTGGAGATGAAGTGTATACACTTCCCGCGGTTCGGAGCCCGCGTTAAGCAGTAGGTCCCCTATGTGTGTGATAATACTTCAAACGCACAACACATATACCTACATAGGAGAGAGGTCGCCTACGTCTGAAATCAGGCACGGCACTTGAAGAAAGAAGAAGAATATTAAAGTTACCAAATTTATTTTGTAATTTGTTGGATGTTATTTATAACATGGTAACTTATATTTTTTAAAAGCGCTTATTTTATTTTTTCATTTTAACAATTAAATAACATGTTTACTTCTTCTTCTTCTTACGCTAGGACTACGTCCTGTACTTCCCAACTATATGCCTCTGTCAGAGGCACTGTTGGTTCTGTGAGCAGTTTTGGTTTTTACATCTCAGGTAGCTTGCTAGGCTTGCCTTTCGATGTGCCTGCACCCTGTTTTTTACTGTTATGATGGCAAATCATTAACACAGGGGGACCGCCTGCTTAACGTGTCCTCCGAAACACGGACGACGGCCAAGAAATTTTTAGTCAATACCCGGAGTCGAACCGGGGCGCCTTGCGTTAGCAGTTGATTGCGCTAACGTTCAGACCATGACCGTCTACCATGTTTACGTTAAAAAGTATTATAAAAATTTCATTTAGAAGAATAAATTAGAAATTTGCGAGAATATGCAGAATTAATTTTTTGATAAGTAATTAAAAAATTCGTTTGATATTAATTACATGTTTATATAAGTAAATTTGATGAAATAATAAATTATACTGTAGTACACGCAAAACAATACAAATCACAAACTCATGTTCCTTTAAAAGCTCTTATTTTATTTTTGCATTTTAACAATAATTTAAGAGAAAAATATCAAGTGTTGGGTATCATAAGATGCGTAAAAAGAATCTCCTTCGATTGATATGATTTGCATTCTTAAATGTTCCACCGGGAAGTGGCAAATCTCTTTAGCAATTTTTATTCTTCTAAAAAATGGGTAAAGCCCGTCTTACATCAGGTCATTTCTGGCGTCATTTCTTGCGCCATTTCCTGAGACATTTCTGGCGTCATTTCTAGCGTCATTTCTGACGCCATTTCTTGCTCCAAAAATAAAGCCTGCATTATATTAGGCCATTTCATGCGCCATTACTGGCGCAGATTTTGCGTAGTAGGTAATTTTAGCAAATACTTTTTTTACCAACACAAAAAAATTTAAAAAAAATTCAAATTTTCAATGGTTATTAAATTTTCAAATTTGATTTTTTAATTTCAGTGAAAAACAAAAACATTTGCGATTATTTAAAAAAAAGTAACTTTTAGTAATAAAAGTAACTCATTCCTAGCCCTGCATTTGACAATTACTACCTGCCACAGAATCTACCTGCGCATTCAATCTCTACTGCGGCCGCTCACAGGCAAATTGTTCAAGAATAGAGCACGTGTTAAGCCCGTCTTACATCAGGACATTTCTGGCGTCATTTCTTGAGCCATTTGTCTCTGCGCAGAAATGGCGCAAGAAATGACGCCAGAAATGTCCTGATGTAAGACGGGCTTTAAGCCCGTCTTACATCAGGTTATTTCTGGCGCCATTTCTTGAGCCAAATAAATTGCCTAGTTTAAAACAGCAAATGTCTTGGAAAATGTCCTGGCTCGAAATGTCCTGACACGTGCTCTATTTTTGAACAATTTGCCTGTGAGCGGCCGCAGTACAGATTGAATGCGCAGGTAGATTCTGTGGCAGGTAGTAATTGTCAAATGCAGGGCTAGGAATGAGTTGCTTTTGTCACTAAAAGTTACGTATTTTTAAATAATCGCAAATGTTTTTGTTTTTCACTGAAATTAAAAAATCAAATTTGAAAATTTAATAACCATTGAAAATTTAATTTTTTAAAAAATTTTTTTGTGTTGGTAAAAAAATAATACTATTATGTTTGCTGCAATCACATTTTCTGCAATTAAATCGCTTTCTTTATCCATTTCAATTTTTATGTGTAGCACAACTTTTCACAATTTGACGTTCGTTTAATTTTACTGCGCATGCTCGCAGGTAAATGGCGTTGAAAATTGCCTCAAAATAGAACGGGTTCTATATATTTGGCCTACAAAATGTTTCAGGTAATTTGCTAAAATTACCTACTGCGCAAGATCAGCGCTAGAAATGGCTCATGAAATGGCCTGATATAATACAGGCTTTAGTTTTGGAGCAAGAAATGGCGTCATTTCTGGCCCAAGAAATGACGCCAGAAATATGGCTCAAGAAATGGCGCCAGAAATAACCTGATGTAAGACGGGCTTTAAATATATTGCCTACAATCCGAGCCAGGACATTTTCCACGACATTTGCTGTTTTAACTAGGCAATTTATATTGCTCAAGAAATGACGCCAGAAATGACCTGATGTAAGACGGGCTTTAGAAATGAACTGTTTTCAACCAAAATCTAATCGACTCTTTAGACAACTGCTTCAAACTATTGTATAAAATTTCAACTCGATCGGTGCACGCGTTTGTCTGGAATCGTTGACGAAAAAAACACCACATCATTCCAAAATTGGTGTTAAACAATTCGAATGAACTCATAGACCATTTGAAAAATGCTAACTCAAAATTGTTTTTTTAACTCCTTTACGTAAATGGGAAAGTGAAACAAATGAGCCTGTTGACCGCGAATGGTCACTTACTCATATTTTGAATGTATTTTAAACGATAATTCACCCGCCTATTGCTACAGCAAACTGCTGTACTTTTTGTAAATTTAATAACATAAAACAGTGAGCACGTTCCTAGTAAAATTTATGCAACCAACATTAAATTTGTCAAATTTTCTTTGCGCGGCATGGTAATTTTATGAAATTTACATGCATTACTTTATATTTTATTTGCTCTCTCATGTATACTGTATTATGTACTAAAAGTTGGCAAAATAGCAGTACAACTTTAATTTTCATATGCTGATAATCCATTTACTTTAAAAATCATCTTTTTTTAATTCGTTCACTTTTTGTATAATTAAAATTGTAAAAGAGAACATAAAATTTTTATAGAATTTTTAAGATCTGTCTGTATCTTGTGTAGGTTGATACTGTAGTAGCAATATAAATACGAAATGATGACTTTTTAAGTATTATGCTTCTGTTATTAAAATTAAGAAAATTGAAATACAAGTGAAAAGGAGCGCAAAAATCTCAAAGAAAATGCAATTTTATAAGAAGGATATGGAAAAATAATATTCTTACGTTCTTAACGACATTTTTTCATAATAATTAATAATGCATCTACAGAAGGATATCTCAATAAAGAGAGCAATCGTATGATTACTAAATTATATCCAGAATTACAATAATTTAGGATCTCCAAAGAGAATTCGAAATTATACATCATTCTGAAAAAGTTCAAACGCTTTAAAATATAAAACTAATGTATAAAATTAGAAATGAAATTCAAATATTGCCGTGGCTTTTATTAAAAAAATAAATTTTCAAAGTGTAAATCTCATAAGGTTCTAATGAATTTTACCACAGCCGCAGGGCCACTCCAGATCTGCCCCCTCATATTGTATACGTAAAAATTGCTTCGTAAATTACTATTTTTCGCGAATTTTTATTTTTAATGTTTAATTCAGCTTTTGCTTGGTTTGACCTTTTGTCGAATTAACCTGTTCAAAACAACAAAATAACTAAAAGGGTATAACGGAAAAAACCAGACTCGAAATAAAATAATGAAGTAATTTTTATAGCGAAGAATTCTCTTTAGTATTCTTTTAGTGCTCTGCTACATCTTACTTTGTAAGTCGGAAAATTCTACTTATGTAGGTATAGTTATATTCGAATTATTTGCCCTTTTGATAGAACTTCATTTCTCCATCGTGATTTGTTTAATAAAATTGGTCTTAATTGTTTGTTCTAATCTAAAGTTCAGCTATACTTTCCAATTTGAAGGTTCGTATTCAAAGCCATCTTAGACAACCACCTGTCTGCTGATCGAATGATCAAGTCGGCACGAAAAGATGTTACCTAAATAAACTCTAGGCATAACAAAAGAGATTTGAATTGAAAGAAGCTTGAAAATGTCTCCCGAGAGCAATCAGCGACAGATAGAGGAGAAGAGCTACTGGAAAAGTCTATGAAATAGTAGAGAGGGCATTTGGAAGGAAATGCTCATCGTAACTAAACGCATTGTTTCTTAAACATCCAGCCATGAACTAAAATAAAAAGATGGCAATGGAAGAAAAAATTTCAGGATTTCTTGTAATTGAGCTGAAGGCAACGTGAAGTCGATGGGAAACTTCCTTTATGTTTGTCAAACAGATAAGTGCTTATCGCACTGTTGCACATCAAATATTTTCCAGCTGACTGGAAAGATGCAATTTAAGTTCTAAGAAAAGGAAACAAGCCACTTGACCAAAACCACTTGTACTGTCCAACATAGAGAGCCAAATAGAGTAGAAAAGAAGAATCCTGGTCGAGGTTACCGTAACAATATAAAGAAATGTTGTCAAAATTCCAATAGATTTTCTAAAATATTCAAAACTGGATGGTAGGGCGGCCTTCGGCTTCATAATTAGATATCTGTGAAAAATTTATTTATTTTGCCGTTCTAGACATATTAATTCGCTACCTTAGATGTAACCTGATATAAAATGAACAGAAAGTGTTACTTTCTACTGATCTTGACTAGGACGACAAGTGTTTATCCAAATATTTTAAATTATAGCAAGCAATTAAATAGTGTTCAAGTACTCTTTATTTAATTTTATTGTAATAGTGCAGTTTGTTGTTCTTTGTTATTTCGGATATGGTTCTGTCATGGGGAAATATACGTGATTTGTACAAGAACGATTCTTTACATAATGTGCAAGCTACCGGAACTCGTCTTACGGCTCGTTTCGGGTATTTGCTTGCGCATTCCGTATAATATCTGTTTCTGATGATTACTAGTAAATAGTTATTAATTAATACTTTCTGTTCATGTTATGTATTATTGTGTGTCGATGTTACATCAGATTATGTGTGTATTTGGGTGTGGGTAGTAATTAATACTGTCACTTTGTAATTAACCATGTCGCTTTGTAAGCTCCGTTTGGGTAATTTTGACTAAGGTTACGAGTGTTTCCAGATGTTTAAATTACAACAACACAATTAAATTGTGTTAAAATGTTTTGTAATTAAAATTTACAAAAAAATAAAATTTCCCAAATTGCCTCAAGTAAAACTTGAGGCTGTCGAACGTTACTACGGGTAGCTCCGGAAGTTGGACCCAGGGGGACCTAATTTGTCGTGAAATTCTTCTCAATTCTGGCAGCGAAACTGTTTAAATGCGCGTGCGCCATTTTATCTAATATAGGAGACTTACCAGGGAGGGGCCTAAACATTAGTATTTTAGTAAACTAAATTAAAATAATTATGATAATAATTATGATAATTTCTGGAATATGAGCGTTTCATTACAAATTAAAAATTATTTTGTAATAATTGGTAATATCAATTTTATTGTAGTAATACAGTTTTCCTTTTCTATATCGGATATGGTCCTGTCCTGGATAAAACGCTATATATATCGTACACGTATTTCGCACTCAAGCAGTTTTTTACGTAACTCGCAACAAGTATTTGATTGCTTATTCCGTAAAGCATCTGTTTCTGTCGCTCACCCGTAAATAACCAATTATGAACCAATCAGAGATGTCAACAATGCTCTCGAAATCCAAACATTAATTTCCTTAAAGGTCAATCGTATTTTTACTCTCCCTCCCCCCTCTATAAACTTTTTGACTGGATCTGATCTTGCCGTACAGATAAATAAAAATGTTTGGCCACTTCTAGACCACCTAAAAACTTGATCTCTCATTGGTCATCATCATCTGCTTCACGATTTAGATCTGTTCTGACTTAAGTAGCCATCTTGTTAAAGATCTTGCTAGATCGTTTGGCGATGATTAATACGGAGAAGACTCTTTAGGGGAATATTTTCGTTCAATACAGATATATTGATGTGTTTTCCTTCAATTTTTTTATAAAAAGCCCAACTTTGAGTTAGTCAAATTGTTGTATTTTTATAAATTTTCAGCCCTTAGCAAGGCTCAAAAACCCACTCTGCTGTTGAACTCGCTGTGAAAACATAGCGCCAACAGAATTATAAAATCCCCAACAATAATTTTGAATTTCAAGTAATATTTAAAGTTTGGTAAATTTTATAGAAAAACGCGACAATATATTATAACTTTTAGACATCTTAACCCCCCCCTCTCTTTTCATGCAGTGTAAAATCAGAGAGAGTATGATAAGTTTTCTCACGGTCTGAAATTAAAATAGTTTTGCAATTTTCTCGGCGCAAAAGTAATACCGAACCTAGGTCAGTGCAAAATTTCAGTATTGTAGGTGCTCTAAAAGTGGTAGAGCGTGACGGAAATTAAAGTTTTGTATTTAATTCTTAAATGCTGACTACACTGTAAAAGAAGCACGTAAAAATATATTCAAATACGTGTAATTTTTACATTCAAAATTATACAGCTTTTTTTACAGTGTAATGATAAAAAAATATCGATGCAACGTAAATTATTACAATAACGCAATGTAAATAAATCCCTACAATGTCATTGCTCGGCCTTTGGCCTCGCACCATAGGTCTCCGTCAGAACTTTCTTGAATCTCATACGATTGACAAAGCCTTTTCGTGCCAAGCCATAGCACTCTACATAAAATCAAACAACATTAATTAATTACGCGGTTTAAGTAAGGTCGGCGCCAGTTTTTATGCCCCTACTAATAGTATTAAAAATTTTTATGTGAAAAATAAATTCATTTGAGAATAGAAATTCTAAAATATAAAATAATTTTTGTGTTGAATTTGAAAAATGTACTTTCAATAATCTATTTACAATTACAATCAGTGACCACGCCCGCTTCAAAAAAAATTTTCTGAGGGGCTATTGTCCCCCCCCCCTCTTTGAGTCAAAATAATAAGACCCAAATAAAATGTCAAATATCATTCAAAAATTATTATTACTTTTAAGAGTCTTTTCGCGACCCACGTCTATCTTGTTGCATCGCCTTGGCGCGAATCCCCTTCCTTCCTCGTTATTGCGCATTTTTCTATTCCAAAATCGTTGAATTTCATATCAATAAATATTTTTAAAATTTTATTTTTCAATATAAGGTAATCTCCTCGAACATGAATATACATTTATTACTTCTGTGAATTAATTTTTGTAACCCTTCAAAAAAATTATTTTTATATTTCTCGTTTACTGCTGCCCCGAGCGATTCATCGCTGTCGAAATGCCGTCCAGGGAGCTCTTTTTACCAATTTAAAAATAGGTGTTAATCACTTAGGGCCACATCTAAACTGTAGGGTAGATGAACAAGTTCTTTGAAATCGCATGACGTCAGGGCACTCATCGCAATTTTTGCCTGTGAACACGTGCATTATCCTGTAGTAAAAGTATACTTTTAGTCAATTTCCCTCTTCGTTTTATTTAAATTTCTTCTTTTAATCGTTGTAAAATACCAGCGTAGTATGCGCCTGTTATGGAAGTACCTTCAATTTTTATAATCTATTAAAAGAATTCCCTCAAAATTCCAAAAGATTGTTGCCATCACTTTTTCAGCAGAAAGCACATCTTTAAATTTCTTCGGTGCCGGACCACTCTTTAAATGTCACTGCTTATACTCCTGATTAGATTAAGGATCCTTCTGTCTCATTCCGTGAACCTAAAAATCTCCCCTCTTTTCTGAACCCACCGTTATATTAATTTATGATGTAAATAACTGTAATCTCACTGAAATTTTTTATTTTACCATAGATTGATGACCCCCCCCCCCTCCCTACCCCAATAATACAAGTGATATTTAATTTAAACATGAAAAATAACCGTGTTCAGAGATCTTCGTTCAACGGGATGACTCGTGTAAACGTGGTAACCTGATAAACTGCTGATAAATTTCGATCAATGACAACCTGTAGCACGAAAAGGTCAAAGTAAAAGAAATATTAAATTAAAATTTTAAAAATTAACCAGCTAAGTTAACAATAAAAGTAATCGTTATTCATAGAATTTCAGCCTAGTTCATTGATTTCTTGATGTTTTAATAACAATATAGAAATAGCGACAAACGAAAACTATTTTCGGCATTTCAATGACTAAATTGTTGCTTTTCCGACGCGAAGAAAAGAAGGGCTACGTGACTAGACAGTTTAGTAATCATGAATTACTGGCCAAATAATCATCGCATGTTTAAAGTACAAAGTGATTTTTCAAGAAAAGTGCTTTGGTAAACACGACTACTTTAAACTCTCAGTCAGTTCAATATATTGAGATATGTTCAAATCCGACCACTTGAATTTTATCATCCTGAAAAAATGCATTTTTACGATAATTCAAAAAAATTTAATTTCTTTTTCCAAAAATTAGTTGTGTAATGTTTGTTTGCTAACTCACTTACGGAAAAGCGTGTGATCATATAAGAGACACAAACATTTTGTATTAAACTAAAATGTGGTTGGATGTTGGGCCTTTCATAATTTAAACTTGTCGTCCTTAATTAACTATGGACCACAAAGAGACACATTGAAGTAACTTTTGATTTTGTAACAAAAATGTGAATTGTTCACTGTTTGTGCTCCAATGATTGCATTTATTAATGGGCGTGAATGGAATATATTTTTAACTAAATTTAGGTTTAGGTATACAATTGAGGCATAATTACAAAATCAATAGAAACTTAATAATTAAACGTAGACAAGAGCGAATAATTAATAATACAAAATACCTTCGTAAGAGAGAATTTCCATCAGTATGTTGAAACAATGGAGAAGCTAAATTTAAAAATATATTTACGAAAGGGTAGCTTTCTCTCTCTGTGGAAACTTTCACTAGTGATATTATTTTTAAATTCGACTTTTTAAAATATTGTTGATTTTAATTAACCAATTTGAAATTCAATTAAAAATTGTTTGCCTAATTAAGGAGAAAACGAAAATCGAAGGGTCGTCCGTCGGCGTCGCCGTCGTAGCAAACGTGAAGGAAATTTCCACGTTTTAACTAAAGGAGCAATAATAATTTTTTATTTATCAGTTGTGATTACGTCAATATCCAATTAATAAATTACGAATTTTCTATTTGATGGATTATATGTGTGTTTGCGTTATTCCATTCATTGCTTTCTTACTATGACGAAATATTTTGTATTTGATTGTTGTTACAGAACCGATATTATTTATTAAAAAGGTAAACACGACAAGAAAACTAAATTTGATGGAAGTCTAAAAATAGGAATCGCTAAACTGAAAAAGTCAGGTGAAGCGCATGTAACGTGGAACATTTTTTCAGGTCTCGTTGAACCCGAAACCGATTTATTTAAATGATTCACCAATTATATAAAAAATTAAACACAATTCCCTCGTTTTTACAAAAATATGAATCATAAATGTTCTGCAAAACTTTTGTCGACGCGACGCTCGACTTTTCGCAATTGTTCCTCTTAAATTATGGGGAAAGTTGGCAAAATTTTCTTTTAACATTTTCAATTAATTGAACATGAATTCAGGATCGCTTCCTGCTAATGAAATTAGGCAAATTAAAATGCAATCGAGATTTTTACAATTATTAACCCTTGATTACCACTTTCAGTGCGCCCCGCTTGAAATTAAACAAATTGTAATCGGAATAATTAACGGCTAATTTCTTGTAAAAAGGGGCAATGAAAACGCTTCGCGTTAATAACGCTGACCTTTTCATTATATCAAATACTTTGCAGTAATTTTATTAACATAATTTCCCAGTAGACATTACGAAGACAAGGAGAGAATTAAATATTTTGGTACACTCTTACTCATCGCCATCATCACGTATGGGATCGCCCTAAATTGTGAGAATTTAAGTGTTGTTCTTGGAACTCGCTTGAGTCACGCGAAAAGCTCACCATACAAACAAAAATAATGGAAGCTTAATTGATTAATTGCGTTTAAATGACACACCAGTAGTTGTTATATAAAAATTAAAATACCTTAGCTTATTTTCTTCATTATTTACTTATTTTACTGTAAACAAACTTGTGACGCAGTAAGTCAAAGCTCTTCCGTGTTACGAAGCATTAAAGTAATAAAAAAAGCACAACTTTTGTACTTAAAAGTTTCGTTATTGCATAATTCAAGGTGTCCTAAATGGGAATGAATGGTGGATTTTACTATTTAGACATAATTTCTCTTGGAATAAACTTTAAACTAAAATAAAAATCATAGAAGAGTCCAGTCCAAATCGTCCAACTGAATTGGATTAAACCATTTAAAACAAGAGATGTGAAAAAATCATTAAAACCGACCGAAATTCAAGAAAACTTATTATTGAAAGAGTAATTTTCCCGATACAATGGAAAACAGTCTCCGATAGGTTTTGTCAAAAGTCGCTATTGCAGAGGATTCAGCAAAACCCAAAAAATTAAGGTTGAACATCAATTTGGATTTAGGACCACCATCGAGTAGTAGATGATAAATCTCTCCTGATAAATCTTCTGATTTATTATTACTCTCTGAAAAAGCTTGAAGACCTGGAGTACGAGTACTGGAGTTAAATTCTTGTTATCTCGGCAATCCGTAGAGATATGTGTTTACCAATAACCTTGAACATGAGAAAGTTACCTTTTTTATTATTTTGCTAAGGAAGGAGTAAATCTTAAGTAAGACCGCTCAGCCCGAACTGAGCGGTAGTGTGGGGTTTTACCCGCTAAAACCTCCTCCCTGTCATCACTTGGTATCACTACGTCGTCTTCTTCTCAAAAAACTGCTTGCTCTTCTGGTCTCATCGGCTTTTTGCCTTTCTTGTTCTTTTTCTTTGACTCCGATTATATCTTTGGCCATTTTATCTATAGCCTCCCATCGCTCTGGGCACTCTAACATAATCCCAACTATTGTGTCCGGGTTGAAAGCGCTTCCCGTTTCGGCCTCCGTTGCATTTCTCTTTTTCCACTAGTGCAGACGAGAGGCGAAGCAGCCATGGCCATGGTCTCTATTGTACCACGGTGCGATCTCTGAACGTTCATCTACCCTTTTCCGACTCATCCCAGGATGCCCGCCATTTACGTATGGCTTCTTGTCTCAGCTGTTTGTTCTTCGTACCGGTGTGAAATTTTGCACTTCTTTCTTATGCCATCAGGTTGATCCGGTACGCGACAACTGGGCGAGTCAAACTGGGCGACGTATAACTTGGCGACATATAACTGGGCGACGGACAAGTGGGCGATGGGCAAACTGGGCGGCGGGTAAACTGGGCGACGGTCAACTGGGCGACGATAAAACTTGGCGACGGTCAACTCGGCGACGTTTAGCTGGGCGACGGGAAAACTCGGCAACGGTCAACTAGGCGACATAAATATGATATATTTATGTATCTTGTCAATGTTCCGAATTTTGGGGTGTGCATTCGATAAGGAGGGTAATCCATCGTCAAAACCTACCCTTACGGGGCGCCGCTCCGCTCCGCGTTGCACCCCTCCAGGGCGGTTTTGACTCTGGTTACTAGGCTAAACATACGAGAAGGCGCCACCCATCAAGGAAACCGGGATAAATGAAACCGGGATGTGAGAGAACCTCAAAATAGCATTAAAAAGTATAGTTGCGGTATGGGGCAGTAAACTATTACGTTTCACCCCCAAAAAATCGCGTAAAAACAAAAAATAATCGATGTTACATGTACGAGAATTTAACTCGGCGGAAAAAATTATCAGATTATTGTCGTTATCAAAAGTTACCGGAATATCGCCGAGTTCATCATCGTCCAGTTTTCCCGTCGCCCAGTTAACCGTCGCCAAGTATACCAGTCGCCCAGTCATACGTCGCCGAGTTTACCTCTCGCCCAGTCATACGTCGCCAAGTTTACCCGTCGCCCAGTTACACGTCGCCCAGTTATACGTCGCCCAGTTTGACTCGCCCAATTGTCCGGGTCCGGGTTGATCGGTATGGTTGACGATATGACCCGTACCGCGTCGGTGGAGATGGCAGCTTTTCTTTGCATCCTTTGGAGCTTGTCGCCGTGCTTTGCTAGCTTCATTGCTTCCACCCATATGGGCGGCCCGTAGAGCATGATGGACTCCGCCACTGAACCCAACAGCCTACGCGTAGATAATCTGTACTCATTTGGAAGAGGCAGTTATAAATTACCAGTTAAGTACGTTGACCGATGCTAATGTGAAGATACCCGGTTCGGTTCCGGGCAGAACAAAACATATATTCTGACCGCCCCCTCACCCCGAAGAGAATAGCAAGCCATTGCGGTTTAAACTGTCTGAATTTAAATCAATAAAATCTCGTTGATTGGCACAATATAAGTAATAAGTCTTTTTGAACAGAATTTTGGAGGTTTCAGATTTTTTTTAATATATTTGAGAGCTTGCTGAGTACGCCTTCAGAATTTGAAATGTGTAGGTGGTTTGGAAGCGGGTAAACATTTTCGGGCACATATTTTTACTTTTGTATTTAAAGAAACTCTTTGTTGAAAATATATAATTAAATATTACAACAGATTTCATAATCGTGTTTGTACATACTGCTTAGAGCAGTTTACCGAACATATCATAATAAATGTTTATTTATATGAGTACTAAAGGTATATTTTTCGGTCTTGATTATTTTCTAAAAAAAAACCAGTGAAAAAACGATAAAAAACATAATAGTACATATACAAACTGCGTGCTTTATAAATACGAGCACAAAGATTTTGGGTTCGTATTAATTCATTTTTGTTAGGCATTTAGATTTTGGGTTGGTAAAATTCAATTAACCAATCGGGGATTTTAGAGCGGACAAACAAAATTTCATAGCAACTGGCACAGGCGGCCTATCGACCGCCTTCAGCCATCTAGATCGCATCGGATGTGACTATTCAGCCTACGGCCCCACAGAAATTCCCACGGAGATTTACCGAATTTTAGATTTACTGTTTATTATTAATTTCTTTAAGCCCATAGATTTTTATTTCAATCAGTTACTATTTAATTATAAACGGTAACGCTCCGAGTAACATACGCCGTGTTTTATATTACGCTTTTTATTACTTATTTACCATTATTATAATATTTATTGTAAAAACTTTTAGGATTAGGCAAGACTTAGGCCTTAATGGGCGGGAAGTGGGCGGAGTTTAGGTCACTAAGGGCGGGGAGCAGGCGGTGCTTAGATGAGCATAAAGCTTTTAACCGATAATAGCTGCTGTACTTTTGTATTTGCTGTTTATTGCTAATTTTTTAAGGCCTACCTATTTTTATTTAAATCAATTACTAATTGATCACAAACGGAAAAGCTCCGAGTAACACACGCGGTGGAAAACTGTGCCCTGGTACGTTATAATTTTGTATTATGGGTAGTCCATAAAGGACGTCCGCAATTTTTTCCGACTTTTCAACCTCTCCTATCACAGTTCGTCATAATTTTCGGACCCCCTCCCTAATTTGTCTAAAATCAAACTTCACACGACATTTGGAATTTAAGGACTAAATAAGTTTTTTACAAAATATTATATAAAAAAATATTTAAACACAATTTTCTTAGAAAACCCAAAAATGGCTATTATTATACGGCTGTCACGTTTTTCCACTCCCCTCCCCCCCTGTTCACACTTGGTCATATTTTGTAAAAACACCTCCCTCCCCAGGCGTAGACGTCCTTTATGGACGACCCCTTACTGATAATCGTCTATTCTCGTGGTTCGGAATCCATGTTAAATTGTAGGTCTTCTGTACTCTTCACATATTTTCAAAACGCAACGAGCACAGACAGGGAGGTATCGGGGAAATTTCGCAAGACGTTCAAAAATTGAACGTAGAATTATGTAGCATATTCTACATAATTTTAGAGTTAGGCGGGGCTTGGCCCGGGAATAGGCGGGGCCTAGGCCGCAATGGGTGGTGCTTATCTACATTGGGCGGAGCTTAAGTTACAATGTGCGGGGTTTCTTAGCTGCAATGGGCGGGGTTTATATGCCATGGGCGGGGCATAGACGGCAAATATGTTTTGATCCAATAAAGCTCCGAGTAACATACGATGTGGAAAAGCTGCTATGCTCACATAATACGTTATAATTTTGTATTTACTGTTTTTTATTAATTTCTTAATACGCATTGATTTTTAATTAAATCAGTTAGGCTGATTAGATGATAAACGGTAAATCTTCGATTTACATATTCATACGCCCGTATGTATTCGTTCACCCTTCAATATCAATTTTCAAGATTCTGTATCATTTTGTTTTAGAATAATAATTTACACTTATTCTTGATATAGTTATTCTTATTCTGCTGTGGGATCCCGAACTTCCTGACACAATTAGTGTAATGCACCGTAACATAACTTACCGTAAATTATTTTTTCTAAATATAGTACAGAAAATCGTACAGCAAAATCTTTAAAATGAACAGAAGTGGGAATCTCGGTAATCCATTCATTATTCATGCGCGTCCCTATGGTTTCTCTTCCGAAATCTTCCCTTGCAGGTCCGCAGGGTTCTACAGAATAACTGTGAATAGGGTGCGTCTTCCCCATGGACGCCCAATTTGCAACGTGTGCTTGACACACAGGCGAACGAATTAAAGTTACCCATAAAGCATAAAACAATACCTATCCCATAAAACGCGAAAATAAAATTTTTACTATAAATCTAGGATAAATTTTGATATTACTAATTTATTGTAAAAAAATTTACAATAGTTTAGGATCTGGTTTATGTGGAACATAAAACAAGATACTACCCACTAATTTTTAGTTTCTAAAGGTAAATAATCTCGATAATTCGGTAACTATTTCAATTTGGCTATGTCGAAATAGTTCGAAATACATCAAATGATAAAAAACTTTTCTAAATTACACCCCGCCAAACTTCTTTTTATTGTTTAATAAATGAACTTGTCAATAGTTTTTTGAACTTCTAAATTATAAATTAATATTCGCAGGTTTCAGTGCGGCCTTAACCATGGAAATTAATTGAATTACAATACATATAATACATACATTTATACATAATTATAAAATTTTTATTGGGTATAGGTCTTTTAATATTTTAATAATATTATCCAACGTTTCGGCCATTTAAATTTGACCCATTTTCAAGGCTAAAACATAAATAACTAAATTTAACTAAATTTAACTAATTAAACACTTTTCTTTGAATTGATTGAAAGTGTTAAATTAATTAATAATTTATTTATTTTTTAGCCTTGAAAATGGGCCAACATTTAATGGCCCGAAACGTTGGATAATATTATTAAAAGAATTATACCCAATAAAAATTTTATAATTAAACAAGAAGGGTCAATTAATCTAAAAATATACTAATACATAATTTATACGTATAGGGAAATATTATTTGTCGATTTTAACCTTTTATATAATGAAAAAATCTGGAATAAATATTACAAAATGAGGTCTACTGCGTTATTGTCAAGGTTGTGCGGCCTAAAGGCCGCACTCTGACATTTTAAGCTTGGTAACTAGAAAAGAACTAATCACAGGTATTTTACGAAGTGGAATTTTTTATTTTTTGGTATATGACGATAATTGCAAAATTTACAAAAAAATCTTTACTGTGCTGCGGCGACGCCCAAAGTTTAGGGAAAACCTGTTTGCATGCGTTTCAGGTTTTTTAAATTTCAATAGGGCGGTAGATTAAAACTTTGCACAAATGCGGTCAATATGCACTTTATCTCTTATTCCCCTTGTCTTGAACTTGTTTTGATTCTGATCACGTATTTTTCTATAGAATTCTGTGAAATTTCTCTTATTTTTATTCAATTTTCATCATCGTTTCATCAATCCACTATTGTATTTTCTATTTTCTTGCATTGTTCTTCCGATGCCTTCGCTTCTTCTCGTCCTCTAAATATTTTATATGCATCCACTCTCGTTCTGTCTAACTTGTTTTAATTCCTAAAGTAAAGCCTGAGCATATTCTTGTTCGTCGCGATCGGCAACTAAAAATCATTTATCATTAATAAAAGAAATTTTTTTATCAAATATAACTAATTGTTAATGAAAGATACAGAGTTCGAGGCTGAAAGTCGAATGTTTCCTTTTGTAAACAGATTGTAAATATAACAGCAAATCAAATAAAAAAAAACCTGGATCAGCCTGGTGCCGGTCTGTTTGGATAACCACTACAGTTTTTCACGATCTGAAGTATTCTTGATGACCTCTTCTCATACCACCTGAAAAAATTGATGATTAAGTTTTACCGAAGTTGGCCAACTTGTGAAAGTTTGGTTATTAATATCAATCAGATAGGCTGGAGTATAGTAAACTTTACCATAATTTTTGGTAGAAATCGATTTGGGAGTCTCAAAGAAAGAAAATTGTGAAATTACTTTCACGTTTATTACTTTTCCTCCTTTGATCCTTTTCAAATTCGTTTTAATTCTTAAAACTCAAACCGACGTCATATTTTTTTGTGACGAGCGTCGTCGTTAAAAATTAAAATAGTAGATTATTATTTTTATGCGAAAGTCGAACTGAAGAGCTTAGGGACGATGATTATCAGTACTTGAGCAAAAAGTAATTAATTTCGTAATGGTCGTGTGCGAAAATTAAGTTGCCGGTGGAAATCTTGGAAAGTCAGGATATGTTGGATAAGTTGGATGGATTGCATATTAAAAAAATATTATCACACGTATCTAACAATTGGTGTTGAATGAAGAGTGATAAGGGGGAATAAGGGGTTAAAGGGGAAATACGCCGCGTAGGCGGGCCGGGTCGAGACGCCGACGGGCGCCGGTGCTGGCAGTCGCGAGCCGTCTTTAGCGCTAGTAACACGGCTTCCAGCATCAGTACAAGAACAACGATAGAAGCGCGCGGTCTTCGAACACAGTCATCACCACCGGATCGAAACATAATTTTACTTTCGGGGTTCTTCCAAGTGTCATTGCGTATACTTAATCCTCGTTGGAGAATTCGAAACTAGGAAGCAAAGCGAGTCAGTCGTCGGCTGCAGAGGCAACAAGTGGAAAATCCATAGCGAGCTATTTTGGGAACGGGGATAACCGATGGTTGGGAGCGATGATCACCTGAGGGCGTGAGGTGCATGCGGCGATGTGGGCCGTGCTAGCGGCCGCGATTTGGGTGTGCGCGCTCGTCACCCCGCAGCCGCTGCATCACCTGGAGCGGGATTCCCACCGACGTCCAGACTCGCTTGACTGGAATAAGCGCGACGAAAACATCCCCCGACTACCACAAGTTTCACAGCTCATGTTACGATCGCCCCGTAATAGCAGACAATACGACGTACCCCAAATTGGTGAGTACCAACAACACCCATTTCACAAACCGCCGAAATTAACGGATATCACCTCAAACACGTAAATTATCGGGTAACTTTCTCATTCATTTCCCTCGCCAAAAGCGTTTCCTTTAAGTTGTACTACGTTAATGTTCATTAACGAAACCGAAAATTACGCTTAATTACCTCGTCAAAGCGGGGATCCTCTTTTGATGTAGAAGAAGCCGGCGATCCTGCCAAAGCCAAATTTATTGTACACTTTATACGTCACACCAGTTTTTGTACATTTTTATTAAGAAAACTCTTAATTGCTACCCTAATAACCTAAAATTCCATTTTAAAAGCTCTCAAAAAATGTTTCGTTAAAAAAGCTCATAATTCACGATAACGCGTGTTCGTTGTGAAAATTAAATTATTATCTCGAAATTAGCACTTTTAAAATGATAATGCGATGTTTTGAAATTGTAATTTATGCAGATTTTTTGAAATTATTGTGTTTAAGCTCCGTTATTCCGTAACACATAACTGAAAGCTCGGATTAACCTGAATAAAAAAAATAATTTTATGAAGCATGAAACCTGGTTAACTTTTTGTACATTAATTTAGGCAAGCTTTGCTCGAAAAACAATGGTAGGCGGGGCGCCGGTTAACATTTGCAATAACACCCCCCCCTCGTAATTGAGTAAAGGAGCTTTGGGGTTTTATTTCCCCTGGTTACAGTAGTTTTCATCAAACCTCTAACAAGAAAAGCTAAATAGAAAATCCAATTTAGAAAATGCCTAATGTAGATTTTATTACAACAAAATAAAACTTTTTTTTAGATTACAGTAAAGTACAGCGAATAAAATTAATTACCTACGATTTAAAAACGGAATGTATGCTTTTTATGTAATTAGGCGCTCGAAATCCTTTATATTAAAAATTGAATCCCTTGCGTCCTTTGCCATTTATACGACAAAAAAATTTGAACCTTATTTAGCAAATTCAAATTTGAAATCCCAAGGCTAAAACCGTATCAGATACAATTTATCGTAACTTGATTCGCACAATTATTTTTTTGAAGTGTAAATCATGATAAACCGTGTTGCTGAAACGTAGACAATAGCAAAAATTAGAATTGATTTTTATGTCAAAGTAATTGACATCTGTTTTGAAGAATTATAAGGATTAGAAAAGTTAGACAGAGGAATAAAATAATTAAATCCAGAATGAGGCGTTGCTGGAATACTAAACCAAACTTTCATCCAGAATGTCCAGTTGAGCCTCTCTGGACGCAATTACGTCAAATATTTCTTTCATGCAGGGGTGTGGTAAGCAATTTCTCACAGAAAAGAAAAACACACTTAAAAAGGCGAAATTAACAGTCGCGTCATGAATTTTTCAATTATAAATGCGATTCAACAAACTCTCCAAAAACTCGATTAAAACTGTGTAAAGGAAAAAACTGAAAGAAAATGAACTTTACATCTCAATAAAAGGTCTTCACGTTAAAAATGTAATCACTTTGTTTTCCAACCGCTAAAACTCAATTTAAAAATTTTGTTCCCATCGATCGCTTCGCCAAAAAGTTGATACAACAAATTTTTATCTCGCTCATAATTAACTTTTGATAGGTTTCAAAAAATCAGTCGATCATATTTTTCTACACAAATTGGCCATTAAACAATTAATCATCCATTTCCTGTCGGAATTCAAGTTTGAATTGTGCGAAACAGTTTTCCGTTTTATTTGTGGGATATCATCCCCTAGGTGGAATTTTAAACCAAAGGTTAATTAATCTGAATTAGGCAATATAAATTTTTAGAAAATTCTGTACACATAAAATGAGGAAGACATTAATAATTATAATTAATGAAAAGTTACGTGAATCATAAATCGCTTAATTTTCAAGATATAAATAAATTTCTTCTCACATTTTCTTTTATCTGCGAAAGCTTAATTAATAATTTCCTGAATTATGAACGCATTTTTTTATTTCTCTTTGCGAGCTTTGATAATTTATTTTGATCGACGTATTAAAGCATATTTTTATTTTTTCAACGGAAAATTTTTTAATGGCATCGGAAGGAAGGATCAAACTTTCCAAACTGTTTATCTAAAAAAAAAAGTTTGAAAATGTTGACTAATTTAAATAACAAAACTTATAACGAGCTTCGGCGTTTTTTTAGAAAATAATTTACAATTGAAATTTTTATCTTTGAAGATTTTCATTATGATTAAATCGAAAAGATTCGGGGAGGGGGATACTACTAGGTATTCACCCGAAATTGTTTTATTAGAAAAGTTTTTCTTGTGGCTCAAACCCTCGTCATAAATCTTGCCTCTATGAGACACTAATTGGTGATACTTACTTACAATTAGTGGAGTAATTTTATTATAAAACACAAAATAAAATTTAATTAACGATAAATTTGTTGATACGAGTATTTCGAAATGACGTCCTCCAACATCAACAATTTCAATTATTTTTTTTTTAATAAACTTCAGGAACAGACGTCACGGAGGGTGATGGATTTTATAACGGAAGTGTTACTTAAAAAAAGTAATTATAGGTCAATAACACATCGTTATTAATTAAATTGAAATCAATTTATATCGCTAAAGTTTGCTTTCATGTGCACGCAACCCCAAATGCCGACAGTTCAAACCGCGACAGTTTTAGAATTTCATGATCATACACCTGTTAGTGATAGTGGATCGTCCTTCCGTGCCAAGATTCACGGGTTCGACCCCCGTGGTTACCATTTATAGTTGGATTTTTCACTCGCCAAATGACGACCCGGCATGGCTTCCGAGATCCGGAATTACTTGTGTAAAAATCGTCTATTCCCGTGATACGGAATTCATATTTAACTGTAGGTTCCCTGTGACCACATTTACACAGGTAGGGAAAATTGGATCCCACAATTGGTATCGATATCGAATCGCGTAAAATTATAGTAACAAAAACGTGTATTTTTTTTATTATCTACGTTATTTCTTTAACACTTTTTTTGCTATCTAACCGGTTTACGAGTCTTCTTCATCTTCTTCTTCGTGTGCCATATCCGGTCTCCCGGACGTTGGCGACCTCTCTCCTATGCATGTGTTATGCGTTTGAAGTATTAGCACACACATAGGGGACCTACTGCTTAACGCGGGCTCCGAACCGCGGGAAGTGTATACACTTCATCTCCAGAGAGGCTGTACCAGGCAGATTACACCTCGGTGGTTTGCCATTGCCTTCCGAGGGGAGACGGTATGTACTTTATTGAGGACCACTTTCAATATTTATCAATATTTACTTATATACGCGAAAATGTAAAATCCAAAGAAAACAGTTCTTCCAACTTGGAAACCGATCGGTTTTGAAGTAAAAACGTGCAATTTTATATCGGCCACGGTTTACCAGTTATACGCAAATATTTCAAAGTTTATTAATCAAAAAGTATCACAATAACTTTAAAATCCTTCGGCTTTCAGAAAAAATTGTTATAATGAAACTGTGAGTATTTCTGCATGCTCTGCATTTTCATTCAAAACTTTTTTATGTCTGCCACGGTTTAGTAGTTACCTGCAAAGATTTAACAATCAACCATTAAAAATAAAAAAAGTCAATTTCCATTTTGGTTTACACAAAAGTTGATTAAAGTAAAAACGTGTAGGTTTTTATTATTTTCAGTTTTTGATCGAAACTTTTTTAAATGCAAAATAATAATATTGTAAAAGTCAATTAATCAAATACGTTAAAAATATTATTTTCAATTCTTGTAACTTAGAAATTGTTTAATAATAATTATAAAATGAAAATATGTAATTTTTTTATTACTTGAAACTTTTTTGGCTGTTTAGCACGGTTTACGAATTACATAAAAAATTGTAATATACTAATACGTCCATTGAAAATAAAAAAAAAATTATTACATTGCTTGTAACTTGAAAATTGTTTTTCCAAAAAAAAGTCGATTAAAGTAAAAACATGTAGGAGGTTATTCTCCACATTTTTGATCGAAACGATTTTAAATATCTAGGACGATTTTCTAGTTATACGCAAAATTGTAAAAGTTGTATAATCAAATGTTAAAAAAATTCTTTTCAATTTCATATAACTTAGAAACCGTCGAGGTTATAGGAAAACATGATGAAATGAAAACGTAGACTATATTATTGTCTAAATTTCTTACTTGAAACTTTCGTTGATAAATTGCACGGTTTACGAGTTATAGTTTTGCAAAATTGTAAAATTCGATTATTATATTACACTAGCGCCTGCGGCGCTAGACATACGTATAGTAAACAGAACCAACACATTATGAACAATTGTTTTATTATTTCAACTTTAAAATGACTGTGGGCATGTAACCGACGTTGGAGAATATGTTTGTTGCTCCGAATGAAGTCATTTGAAAGCATGAGTTGTACTTGCGAATGTTTAGCAGGAAGTGTTTTGAAATTGCAGTGGTGCCAGTAAGATAACTTAGAAGCGGCTCAGGTGGATCAATCAGCGGTGGCAAAACAACTTTGCCGTTCGAACAACACATTCCTGGTGATTCCTTAGCGAACTTCGAAACACGACAATGCAAGCAAAGTTTGTTCATAACACCTATTGCTACATCCTCGTGATTCATGTAATCGTAGTTTTTGTCGTAATTAAATGCTTCCAATGTTAAATTCAATTTTTGTCTTGATGGAACTAATCCCAAAAACGGTTTGCCCGTCCATTTCTGGCGTAAATAAGAGCGCTACATACGTCCAAAGTTTTTACACAATTTTCACTTTTCAATTAATCTTCAGGTAAAGTTAAATCTTCCGCAAAGAGGTGGATCTTCCACGAAGAGGTGGGTCTGCGTCTTCTTGCACAATTCCGGCGAGTTTTTCTTTAGAAAACCAATTAAAAACAAATTAATCTTCAGGTAAAGTTAAATCTTCCGCAAAGAGGTGGATCTTCCACGAAGAGGTGGATTTGCGTCTTCTTGCAGAATTCCGGCGAGTTCTGCGACCTATATAAAGTCTTCCTCACAGGGGGAAGACCATAATAGATCGGTGAAGGCCATAGTTGTTCGGCCTTCGGCCTCACAGGGTGAAACCATAATAGATCCGTGAAGGCCATAGTTGTTCGGCCTTCGGCCTCACAGACCGGACCATAATAGATCCGTGAAGGCCACAGTTGTTCGGCCTTCGGCCTCACAGACCGGACCATAATAGATCCGTGAAGGCCATAGTTGTTCGGCCTTCGGCCTCACAGACCGGACCATAATAGATCCGTGAAGGCCAAAGTTGTTCGGCCTTCGGCCTCACAGGGCGGACAATAATAGATCCGTGAAGGCCAAAGTAGTTCGGCCTTCATCTGTCATCCGTCATCTGTCATCTCATCTGTCATCTGTCATCTCATCGGTCATCTGTCATCTCATCTGTCATCCGTCATCTCATCTGTCATCTGTCATCCGTCATCTCATCTGTCATCTGTCATCTGTCATCCGTCATCTCATCTGTCATCTGTCAGCTGTCATCCGTCATCTGTCATCCGTCATCTGTCATCCGTCATCTGTCAGCTGTCATCTGTCATCTGTCATCCGTCATCTGTCATCCGTCATCTGTCAGCTGTCATCTGTCATCTGTCATCCGTCATCTGTCATCTGTCATCTGTCATCTGTCATCCGTCATCTGTCATCTGTCATCCGTCATCTGTCATCTGTCATACATACATACATACATACATACACACATACATACATAATCTTCACGTAAAGTTACATCTTCATGTAAAGTTAAATCTGTATGTGCAAAATGATTTTTAGGTTATGTAGTTAATGCTGTCACTTTGACACTATCGGGGGGCCCATGGGGGCTATTCAACACTATCAGGGTCACTCTCTAGGTTATGAAAAGGGTCTTGCTAAAACGCGCACTATTTATGTTTTACCCTGTATATGCAAAATGATTTTTGCTAATTTTAAAAATATTGTGCAACGCTACTGACTATAATATGTCAATGTCATTTTTAAGGTTAGTCAAAGTTGTGCCCCCTATTTGTCGAGCCGCTACTGACTATAATATGTCAATGTCATTGAATTAATCTTTTAGCGTCAAAATCGCATCGTAACTATGACAACTACTGTGACCTGAAGCGTTTAACTGCTGATGACCGTCTTATGGTAACGAATTACTAAAATCAAAGTCGACGAAAAGTTTACTCTTGAATGTCGCCAGATCTCGCGAAAGTTTCAACGCCCACAGTTACGGGATTTAGGCGTCTATGCGGAACACACACACATACCCACACACATACAAGCATTTTTATATATAAGATAAAAACTATTATTTTTTCCAATTATTATAACTTTGAAAATTGCTGGAATGAAATTGTGTCTTCTTTCATTCCCTATAATTTTTACTTGAAAGCTTTTTTGATATTTACTATGGTTTACCAGTTATACACAAAAATGAAGTAATCCATCAATCAAAAGCGAAGATATTATCACAGATTAAGAATACTACAGATATCTCGCGTAATGCATTTTACTCAATTTGAGAGGGCTGATTATCCTTACAATTTTATCCAGGTTTTTGCTGGTTGGGGTACCAGGAGGGAAAATAACGTAAGTACCCGACCATAGCTACGTTAACAATGTGAATCATAATTCCCATGTACCATGTACAGATTAATTTGTGGATTTACTTTATCGAATGTTGAATAATAATAAATGCATTATTTAAAATTCCTCAATTTGAACAGCGACAAAATTTTAATTATTTTCTTACGTTTTGCCGTTTACACTACGCTACTGTCGAAATTACGCATTCCTGAAAAGAAATCATTAAAAATATTTTATAGATTGATTCTTCCTGCTTATCACAATTTAATTTTTGTATTGTTGCGACTTTCAATAACGTGAAACATTATTTAATTAAACCTAGAAATAGAATAATTAATAATAAATAACTTTCAATCAAATTATATCATAATTAAATGTACCTACCTGTTTCCAAATTTTGAAAAAAGTGAAAAAAATAGAAATTTATATGTAGAAATCGATTTTCAGTCAATATTTGCAAAAAAAATCTTTATGGTGCCTGAAAAGGTAAACTTTTTCTATGTACAGCGACGTTTACTGTATACGATATCACATAAGTTTTATGCAAGTTCGTAAAAGCAAAAAAGTTTTAGGCACATGAAAGTTACGTATGACCACTAAAGTTGCATTTTTCGGTGCATTTTTACTTTCCGAACCCCTAGGTAAGGAAAGTATTGTTATCAGGCAAAATTTGACCCCCCAATTTTTTGACAGATGTTCACGTTTTGAGGTCCCCATAATCCATTTTTATCATTTTTGGAAGGATGTCTGTATGTATGTGTGTAGGTGTGTATGTGTGTGTGTATGTACGTCTGTGAACACGATAGCGTCTAAACGAAGCAAGTAAATCATTCCAAATTTTGCATATAAGCTTTTTCCTGTCGTAGGACGAAGCCAGATGAAAATAAATTAAATCGTGTTACGGGAAAGGGGGGGTTTACCTGGAGCTATTATGACATTATGCGTCATAACTTCGAAACGAAATTAAATATGTAAAAATAGTAATAACAAAAAATTAGCGCTATGGAATTTCCTACATTTTTTGTCCTACAAGTTTTTCTCTAAAATATACAGGGCGTTTCAAAAAAATTTGTATTTGTAAAAAATTTTTGTATTTGTAAATAAAATAGTAAACCGCATTCTACTAACGAAAATAAGATGAAAAGTTTCTAATAACATGGGTCCAAAAATGCTTCGTTTGCAAGATATAGGCATTCAAAGGTTTTTTTCTTCCTATTTTGGCAAAATATGAAATTTTTCATCGATTTACTGTTGCAATTATGTAACCATTTTATTTAAAAATATTATATAAAAATTTGCGTCTGTTCGGAAAGTTATGCGATGGCCACATCAGATTTTTTAACATAATTTTGAAAAGTATGACATTATAATATTAACTAAAATATATCACATATTTTTTTTAAAAGATTTCACAAATTAGTTTTCATTTTATTTGCTCTTAAAGTCACAGGTCAGAACTTTATAAAGAGGAGTCGATCCAGTAATTTTTGCTGCGATGGAATTCATCAAGTTCTGACGTCTGACTTTAAGAGCGAATAGAATGACAACTAATTTGTGAAAACTTTTGGAAAAAATATATGTTATATTTTAGTTACCTAATGCTAAATGTCATAGAAAAATTTTATATTTCTAACTTACGCCTTTTCAAAATTATGTTAAAAATTGCACAGGAAAATGCAACTAATACCAGCAGTCGCATAAAAAAATATCCGCAACTTTCATGTCTTGAAAACTTTTTTGATTTTTTTATAAAATTTATGTGGTACATAGAAAAACGTATACTATTTAAGAAACTACACTAGACCCTCCATGTAGTACGCGAGGGTTCCGTTCGCCAAAAACCTCGCGTACATGGAATTCGCGTAAATGGAACCAAAGAAGCAATAGCAAAAAGGGGGTTAGGTTCCAAAAATTATTTAAGACTAAAAACAAAAGTTTAAAACTAAGGTTTATTTACGAAATAGATAAAATATAATGCATACAAAAACTAAAATATACCTAATTGATAAAAAAATTAAATATAATGCATAAAAAAAACTATAAATCGTTGACACCGTATTTGTATCATTCAAGTGCTACGTTTCAGCGCCTATGAACGGAGTAGAAATTACTTTGTATATAGTACATACATCTTTATTTATAATGTAACCAACTGTCAATGAATATCTTTAGCTTCGACGTAAGATTTATATACACCTATACCTCCAAATTTGTTTATGTTATTTGGATAACACATAATCTGGTGGGAATTACCTAACCCTGGCAACTCCGAATAAATTGAAAATTTCCTATTGCAAAGAGGAAGGTTTATATAGTATAATGACATAATTTTTATAAGCGAAGATATAATCAAAATTTCGAGTAAATCGATTTTGAAAATTGCTAATTTACATGTAAAAATTTAGTGAGATTTCATTTTGTTGACGGTACGTGTGCTATGAATGACTCTACCACTTAGAATATTTCGCACCGGCAGATGCAGCACGACTCTGGTACATGTAACATCGATAATTTTTTGTTTTTAGGCGATTTTTAGGGGGTTTCAGATCCAGGTTGCCTTTATCCCGGTGTTCTTGATCGGTGGCGCCTTCTCGTATGTTTAGTTCCGCCGCGTTAGCGGCTCTGAGCATGAAAAACCGCCCGGAGCCCCTCCGGGGCTCCGGGCGGTTTTTCATGCTCACAGTTCTGGCCAAGCCAGATTTTATATTTATTACGATGTAATATGCACGAGAGTCGACTTACAAATGCATAAGTAGCGAGCGATCGAACATATATTTATAACCTCGGGTGGGCGTGGCTTAGACCACGAGTGACTGATGCACTTGACCCGCCTCCATCGCGGTCTACGGCAGTAGTCGATGCTACTTTTACGTACTTTTCAAATTGATTTTTCTCGAAATTTTGATTATATCTTCGCTTATGAAAATTATGTCATTATACTATATAAACCTTCCTCTTGGCTATAGGAAATTTTCAATTTTTTTGGGGTTGCCAGGGTTAGGTAATTCGCCCCCATAATCTATATAAAAATGGATGTATGTGTGTGTATGTATGTATGTTTCCTATAGACTCCTAAACCGTTTGACCGATCGGAACCAAATTTGGCATTGATTTTGAGTAGCCTGCCTTCCTTTAAGGAATCTCGATAATCCATTCATGCGCGCCCGCATGAATGGATTATAGAGATTCCTTAAAGGAAGGCAGGCTACTCAAAATCAACTTAAAAAACAATAATGAATGCTGTCAAGCTGTCAACCGATCGACAATCTATATATTATATAAAAATGGATGTAAGTCCTTGGCCAAATTATTAGGCCCACCCAACAAATTTTAATTTTTTGTAAATTTATCTAATATTAGTCAAATAATAATAATGCAAATGCTTCTAAATAACATTTATTGAACAACTACATTAATATTTACACAATAAAAGTACAAAGCCATAACAAAAATTTAAATTTTTTAATATATTGTTAAACCACCCTTCGCAACAAGGAGAGCAGCTACTCTACGTGGCATGCTTTCAATGCACTTTAGAGTGATTTCTTTTAATTTTTCGTTGTGGTTCCAATGGTAAATGATTCTGCTAATCAATTGCACCTTTGTGGTGATGATATCTTTGGCTAGTAGCCTTTTTAGAAACTCCCAAACGTTTTCAATAGGGTTCATGTCTGGGGAGTTTCCTGGCCAAGGCAAAACTGGTATTTTTTCCTCTTCCAAATATTTTTTTATTGATTTTGCAGTGTGGCAAGGTGCTCCATCCTGCATAAAAACTTTTGGGCCATCTCCAAACCACTCCTGTATCTGAGGAAGCAGCCTTGTCTGCAGCACTTTCTTATATTGATCTTGCCGCAAGGTCCCTTCCACAACATAAAGGCGTCCCATTCCCTTCCCACTAATGACTGACCATACCATAACTGAGAGAGGATGCTTAACAGTCTTCACAACACAATCACTGTTGTATTTTTCGCCTGGTCGACGTCTTACAAACTGTGACTTGTCATCCAAGATGTGGAACGATGATTCGTCACTAAAGCAAGTCTGTAATTAAGCAAAAAAAGTTATTAAAACAAAAATTAAATTGATTTAAATCTCCTTACTATACGCCAGTCTTCAACAGTTAAGTGCTTGTGAGCACAAGCCCACACATAGCGCTTTTTGACCATAGCTGGAGTCAGTCTTGGCTTCCTTACAGGTCTTCGACATTTGAACCCCATATCGTACAGGTTTCGGCGCACTATGCGGAGAGAAACATCGACCCCTGCTTCAGCTAATTTATTTTTTATATCGCCCTGGGTTGGCCCTTCTGAACTCCACAGCAATATTTCGCAGTTTACGTTGTCCCCTTGGTGTTACAAGCGGTTTTCGTCCACATTTACCTTTCCGGGTAGCATCGAGAGACTCATTCGACTTCAATCGTTTAATTAAACGACGCACTGACGTTCGCGAAATTCCGGATTTAGCTGCTATCTGGCGTTGGCTAAGGTCTGTATTCTTTATCAGTGCAGATACATAACGTCACCCTAATTCTAAAACCTCGTAACTCTAGTAAATCAAATTTTACAGGAGGCTGAAAAAAGTGAATTGTAAGAAATATATTATTAGTATTGACTTGATTTTTCACATTTAAAAGTTTTATAGATGTCGCAATAAGTATAATTTTTTTATTACGAGGTTTTAGAACGATGTATTTTGGATTTCTCTATATCATACAACTAAAATCTCAAAATCGCATAAATTTGGATTTACGAGGTTTTAGAATTAGGGTGACGATAAGCTTTTTGCTCGCTAGTTAGATCTTTAGCTTTTCCCATCTAAAGATTTTTTTTTTAATTTTGTAAATTTTTTTGAAGCTAGTGACTAATAAAAAAGCTTAATAATACTTTCTTAGTCTATAGTTAAGGCAATTATATACTTACATTTCAATAATTTTTAGTAAAATTTAATTTAAAACACTTTAAATGAACAACGTGGTTATGTCAAACAATCACTGACATTCACAAACAATCACAAATAATGATAAAACAAATAGAAATCTGCATTATTGACCAAAACTTTTAAGTAATCATGTGTGTAAACCCCCATTACATAGGTGTACCAACTATTGCCTATCAAATCCTTTTTAAATTTCAAATTTTCATAAAAATTTAAATTTTTTCAAGTGGGCCTAATAATTTGGCCAAGGACTGGCCAAGGTATGTATGTTCCCTATAGACTCCTAAACCGTTTGACCGATCGGAACCAAATTTGGCACAGTTATTATGTAGGTTCCTGCGCATGTTTTTGTATTGAAATAGTGCAAAAATTCGCAAAGGAAAGGAAAATTGATTTTGAGTAGCCTGCCTTCCTTTAAGGAATCTCGATTCAAAATCAACTTAAAAAATAACAATGAATGCTGTCAAACTGTCAACCGATCGACAATGCAAATACGCGCGCACGTGCTTTACGTTTCTATTTGACCAATCTTAACCAAATTTGGTGTAGAAGTTATTTACAACGCTACGAAAAACATAGGCTACTTTAGAACCTTGGAGTGAGGCCGAAGACCGAACAACCACATCCGACACGGTCTAGATGGCTAAAGGCGGCCAGTAGGCCGACTGTGCCAGCTAGTTATTTTAATAATACGCGAAAGCTTAATTCGCGTTAAAGGGAATTTTGCTTCGCGTACAAAAAATTCAGGTATCAAAATCTAATTCGCGTTATTCTGAATTCGCGTACATGGAGGGTCTAGTGATGTATAAAGATTTTATTATTTTTTTGGCAAATGTTTGCTGAAAATCGATTTACCTATATAAATTTCTATATTTTTCAAAATTTGTGATAAGCAGAAAGAATCAGTCTAGAAATTATTCTTCATGATTTTTTTTTCAAAAATACACAATTTCGACAATTTTCTGTTTTACAATTTTTGTGTTACCTAATCGTAGTTGACGAGTAATTGGCAGAAATATAAAAATCGGGTGTTATTTTGACGGTAATATGACGGTTTTATTATTTGGAAATTTTAGCCTTCTAACTAAACATTCAAAATTTTGTATCTTTGCATCTTGTAGTCTGCGGTTCGTAGTTGTTGTCTAAATTTTGATTGTTGAATTTCGAATATAATACATAAAGATCAAGCATTCAGTCATGTCATGTAATGTAGTAGAATTTTGCGGATGAGTAAACACAAAAGCTTAGCTGGAAGGGGCCAGGTTGTTAATGATTGTTCTCGGTTCGAAATTCAGAAAAATTTCATCTGCTTCTACCCTCATCTCTCATCTTACAGTGAAAATAATAAAATATTTTAATATTTTGGAAACTAACGAGAAGCAACCTTCCGGCAGAAAAAAATTTAAAAATCGTTACAACCAGCCTCATTTCCTTCCGTCATTTTCAATAAAAATGAAAGTCTACCAACGAAACAGTGACAAATCGTTATCTCAAAAATGTTATATATACGTGGCTTGACAAATTTAACCCCTCAGAAACAATTCTTCAGAAGGTAACAAATAAGAAGCCTGCGATAAATCAACAAAACTTCTAAATTTATGGAAACGTAGCGTTAAGAATATTACTGCTGTTCCATTTTTGTGCTTCTGAAATTTGCTGTGACAATTTAAAAAGTCACAACCGGAAATTCCAACAATATACATGTTTCGATCTTATTATTTCTCTTTAATTACAATTTTTTAATAACGAATGTTGTAGAAACAGCAGAAATTGAACTAAAGTGGAAGCAGACGAATTAAATTAGGGCAGTTATTGTTTTTTTCTGTATAGAGAAGGTCAAAAGAGACTTTCAGAAGTGGAATCTGTTCGCGTGTTTGAAATTTTATAATTTGAGTGGTTGGAAAAATTTCTTTGGAAATGTCAATTATAAAATTGTTAACTAGTAAATAATTTTTAACAAAAACTCCAAGGGTCGCGTTTGATGTCCAGTTACTTTCTTTTATAAAATAAATAATGTTGATATTTATACTTATATATATAAAATACAACAAAAAAATGTTAAACAAATAGAAAGAATAATTATCCTCGAGTTGAACAGATACCAATAAGTTGTTGGGGAACAAAGCATTTTTTATTGCATTAACTTTGCTATTTAATAAAAATTTATTGTTTTTGATCTTTTACATTGCGAATTTGATTGGACTCGCGGGCATTTTAAAGATTTAACATAAATTGGGCAAGTACGAAAATAGCATAGGGTTGGTATTTAGAAACTATTTTAGGCTTTTGTTAGTTTTCTATTTATGTCTATCAAGTCTACAATAGCCCACATAATTTAAAATTATTATACTTATCGAATCGAGACATGGCATCTTGTAATGCTAATGTTGCTAATAAAATAAAATAATGTTTCCATATGAGTCGTATAGAGAACGTTGCCCCTCTCAAAGTGCTTCGAATAGAGAATATAATGCGTTTATGTGGTAAACATTTTGATAATAATTTTCCGATCCTTTGAGGACCTATGTAGGATGTTTCATTTAGGAATCGTTTTTAACAATTCCAAATCAAAATTTGTCCTTTTGAGTTTTGCTAATTACATTTGGGAATTGCTAACATTTAAATTGGAAGCTAGCGGTATCTTTTTACTTTTAAGCTTCAAAATAATCAAAATAAAGCAAGCGTACCTGCCCACGCTTTCCCATTTTCCTGCAGAATATGAAAAGTTGACTTATAAAAATTGTAATAGTACCTACATCCAAATTGAGTTATTTTAATTTAAAAAAAAAAATAAAATGGAAAAAAATTGTACTGCAGCAGCATCGTGTTGATAAACCGCAGAGTTTGTTAATACATAGATGGCTAACAATTAGTTAATTTAACGATGAAATATTGTGTGCATTGCAGTATTTTCAAGTAATTGTACGAGATTATACATCCCGCCATCGTTAATTAATATCGATTAATGATGTTAATTAAATTACACCCCAGTCCTCAATAACTCTGTGATTATACATTATGGAAATGAGATTGTAATACTTGAAATTCAAATTAGTAAATTATTATAAATTTAACAGGTACGTAATTAAAAACATTTACAATTGTTTTTATTTGATAACATCGGCAAGTTGGTAGTAACAGCGTAATTGACTATTAAAAAAGAGGGCGATAGTTAATGAACTTGTTGAATACATTTAACCAATAACATGCAACGTGGAAAACAAGAATTTAGTGTTAGAATTACCGTACGCCGTACCCACATTTCCTTTTAATACGTACACGGAAATGGCATTACAAGCTACCCTAATGATGACTGCTTTGTTTTAATATTTAGTTCTCGTTATTATAAATTTACAAAATACGTAAAGCGACAAGCGTTACGCACTTGCTCGAAATATTTATACTTACAAATTTGCTCTCTAAAACAACTTGAACAGATTTACGGATAATCATGAAATTTGTTTACCAACTGCAGGGTTGTATCGAGTAATAACTGATATAACAACAACTTAAACTTGTTATTACAAAATTGGCTTTTCATGTCATAATAGATATTGAGCGATCAAAGCAGAGTCGAGATGAATATTGTTTAAAAAGAAAATAATATAAGCTAGAATGCTTTGTGTAAGTCTCGCCGGGTTTTTGAATCTTCGTCAGATCAAGCCAGTCAAGTAAACACTTAAATAAATACTAACAATGTGTATTAAAATTGTATTTAGAACAAAGTTAATTTTTTTCGGTGAGCTGTTTTTCAATGTAGTGGATGGGTGACCGCGTGACGATTACTCTACCAACTCGAACTTGACCAGAGTAGTAGGGTATGCTCAATTTCCCTTTTAGGTAGAATGGGTAGGTTCCCCATTCTCAACCTTAGATTATTCCTAGTACACTTTAATAACATATCATATTAATAGATGAGGTGAAATGAGATCTGATAGAAGGTGCGGATCGGTGCGGCCTTTAGGCCGCACAATCAGGGCAATTGCGTACTACTACGTAATAATAAACACTTTTTTATTTCAAAATAAAGAAATTAGACAAAATTAATAATAGTCTGGTCTTTGCGTGGACACAACCCCGAAATGAGATTCAAAAATCGCCAAGTCGAGGATTGATAATTTCCTATGCATCTTATGCCCACAATAGTTATTAGCAGTGGCGGCGATAGGTTGTTTTAAAGAGTGGACAGACAAAGGTAAAGGCAATATTTAGTATGGCTAAAAGAAACCGAGAATTGCGGAAATAATTAGAGGCAATCTGGAATAAATTTTACGATCATTGTTGGAACTTCTAAAACGACATAGTTCTAATTTAACAAGGTTTAGACTCTAGACTTGAGAGACTCCGGATTTGGCAGCCATGTTGGAAAAACCTCACTAAAACAGACATTTTGACAGACTGAGGGGGCGTAAAGTTGTACATTTTTTTTATAATTTAGGTGTGACTGGGCGTATTTATAATTTTTTTCTAAATATTTTTTGAAACATTTTATTCTTAACGGGGGGGATATTCCATCATCTTTACACCCACCTTACATCAAGCAATTTGAATTAGAGTTTCTAAGTACGGGAGTATTTTCCTCCAGTGCGGCCTTAAGGCCGCACAATCTAGGCAATATAACAGACATTTTGACAAACTGGGGGGATTGCGACAGAATCAACGAAAAATAAACACATGCGTAACTGGGGAGTATTCCATACCCCCAGACCCCCCGGTTTCTAGAATTGTAGTTTACAGATTAGCATTTTGTATTCTTCCTTTATTATTATCTATTAGGATTGTTTTCAATCTGCACATAAATCTAGATATTCTAAGTAGACGATTGTATTTAGAAAGCATGACTTCAAACCGGGGGGTATGGAATACCCCCCCAGGTACGCATGTGATTATTTTTCGTTGATTCTGTCGCAATCTCCTTTTTGAATTGTTTAAAAACTTGATGTAAATTTTTTATTTACAAACAAAAGGCAATCAGATTTGGTATAATCGATGAATTCGTGGTTAATGTAGTGAAAATTAATATTGATTGTATCTGTATTTTTAGTTTAACCTAACAAATGCAGAAAAAACACTTTTCAAACACTGAAAACGGCATAAATTCGTAATAAGAAGGGTTTTTAGTGGCTTATAAGGGTGGGGTTAGTTTATGTGGTTAAATAGGTTATTTTATAAGCAACGAACCCCCCCTATTTAATCACATAGCCTCCCACCCCGTCGTCCTAAGACAATAAAAACCCTTTCCATTCTACCTCAATAAAACAACTTTCCACCAGTTCCACCCCCTACCAAAATTGTTCAGGACTATTTAAACATTTTTCCCTTCATTTTAAGTCTTATCGCTTGAAGATGTCACTGTATAGCAAGAATGCTTGCGAATTTTATGTTATATTACATTTATGAAAATTTGTGTCTGAAAAAGTGCTTTTTGTGCATTATTTGGGTTTTAATGGATATTTGGTTTTATTTCTTAACGACATATTTCGTCGTTATTGTAGACTTCTTCAAGTCTCTGTGTTATTTTTTTGACTGTTAGTACTTGAAGAAGTCTTCAATAAAGGCGAAATATGTCGTAATACCTGTTTGAAGTCACAAAATACTTTTGATTTACGAAAAATTTACGGAACACCAAAATTACTAAACATCCAGGCAAGTAAGAAGAAAAAATCACTACAGTTTGCTAAACAATCAGGTTAAGCTGAAAGCCAAATGTACCCCCCAAAATTCCCTAAAGAAGCTCCCCCTCCAATAATTGAGGAACATTTTGCCTATTACTAGCTTAATTCCATTTTTACGAAATTGCAGAACATAAAATTCTCTTGAAAATTTGCCTAGATTACTCCATTTTTGAATTAAAAATCAATTTCCAAAAGACGAAATGCACTTTATCTTAAAAATTGAAATTGGAACAGGTTCTGTATAATTCTTATTCCAACTAAAAATATCTTACGTACCTATTAAATTCTTTAAAATTTATTATATGGATAATTTTGTGCTCTTCAATTTTAGTCTCATAATAATTTTCCTTAAAAATTAAATTAAGCGAGTTATAGACAAAAAACAACGTTGGATGAACCAAAACTCCCAATTCGGAGAGAATCTGAAAAAGAATAATTTTAGGGGGATCCTTAAATAGTATAACGTGTCTACCAGATCTCAAATAGCCCGGAATTGTTAAAGCTAAAAATGTAACTTAACGTCATAAAACTAATAATAAAATATGGATCAACATATTGATTTATTTATGCCTGTAGAGGAGGAAAGACTGTGATTAAATTAAATATGTAATTAAGTTTAATTATAACACTACTCACTTCGAATAATTTAAATATTTTATTGTTGCTTAAAATAACCAAAAATTTTTTTTTAAATATTCAAATAAAATATTTTAAGCAATAAAATATTCAAGTAGTGAGTTGTGTTAATTGTTTGAATTATAAAGTATAAAATAATGAATTTTGTGAATTCATAATTCACTTTTTTTGAGGAAAACCAATTATTAAGAACCACTGATGGTGTAGAGACTTGAGGATTTGTTCGGCAAAGTAGAAAAGCCGCGTGAGAACAGCTATTTTTTACAAATATTCGTGAATATCTCGGGTTGGGTTTATTTTAGATCAAAATATCGAAGAATTGAAATTAACGAAAACAAATTTTTTTCGTTTGATAGTTTTTTTCTTGGTTCTCTCACCCCTAGAGCCGCCACTGATTATTAACATAATTCGACACAAAGTAATTATTTTCTATCTCTTATAGTTTCCGCGATATACTGCCATCCTTAGTTACAACGTCCTAACTAACAAATTGATTTTCAGGGGAAAATGCCCGAAGGCAAAGTGACCGTAACTTAAAATACAGAGAATAAAATTGTGCATAAATCCGAGTAATTTAAAACCAAGTACGTGAAAAACTTGCAACTAGGTTCTATTCGTCAAAAATCGAAAAAAATTGAGGTTTTATGGAAGGGTCCATTTCAAAATATTAAGTGAAAATTACACAATATCATATCGCAACACAAAGAAATTAAATTTATTTTATTTGAAAGGCAAGGGTGGAATAATGATGAAAATGTATTTAATTAGTTCCAAATAACTGTTTTTTCGTTTAGCTTTTTCATCGATAAAACGGAATTCGAGACGTCTTGTAGCGCAGGAGCTAAACGAAAGTGAATTTTTAGAATCGCGTAATATATTTTCATAAATGTTTCATGCTTTTCTTTTAAATAAAGTAAATTGCATTTTTAGACAGGGAGCCTTTTTAGGAAAATGAAACAAAATAAACGTCGTAGTAGATAAAATAGAATTTTTGTTCTCGTAATTTTTATTAATTAAAAAAAAATATTTACAGGTTTTTCAAATAATAACCTTCTTTACAAATAATTTGAAATTGGTTTTCTTGATTGAGTTGTTCATTGTGGAAACCTAATACATAATATAAATTAAACTTGTTATTGTTTTTCATTGGAAAACAACATTTAGTTTTTGGGGCATACACCTTTCTTTATTGAATTCTAAATATAATAAACAAAGGAATATTTTTCATCGTGCCTGTATTATTGACTTCGTTGTAAAATTAATTAACGACCAGTTTACCCATAGCTTGTGCTGCCAGGGTGTTATTTAGTATACTATTGTAAGCTTCGGAATATTATGTTTCCATTTTTTGTTCTCCCTAATTCTCTGTAAAGATGGGCTCATAATTTCATAATATAAGCTAAAATTAGAAAGCTAATTAAGTTAGTATTGAAATGAATATACAGTTGGTTGTACCAATAAAAAAACTGTTTTTCAAATACTAATAAATCCTATTATTATTATTATGAAATACTTGGAGTATAATAGTTGCTTTTATTTCAAATTGCCTAGGAGAACTATCAAATTTCTTTTTTGTTGTTGATTTTTTATAAGAAGATTATTAAATTGTGTTAATAGTTTATTAACTGTCATTCGTTTTTTTCACGTTTGCGTATGTAAACTGTTCTTTTAGCGATCCAAAGTAGCGGCATTATTATAATTTTTGGGTTATTTTAAATGAAAGCAACTATAGTACCAATTAAATGTACGAGTATTAACCGGTCTATCACGTGAAATCTCGTATATTATCGTTAAAATGTGAGTTTTAAAGTAAAAATTAACTACAATAACCGGATTATCATCTTCTTGTCCACTGTTGGTTAGACAATGTTGTTATTTAAGTAATCTCAACTTCGGTTGATCAATGATTAATTTTTCAATGCAAACTTCTCATTTCATTAGCGCATTTAATACCAATTCAATAATTCTCATTAATATTTCCATGTAAAAACCAACACAATAAATAATTTAAAAATAAAAACAGAATTACTCTTGCTGGTCCTGGGCACGACCATAAACTGCATCCCTTCGGAGTTCATGTTAAACTGTATCTGGTGATCAATTGGTGATCAATAGTGAATCGCGACCTGCATTTTTAGCGTTCTAGATAAAAACAAAGCGATAATATAACCGGCCGGCCAATGTTAATATTATCAATAGTGTTGAATAAAATGGGTCATTAACGTTAATAGCCAGTTAATAACGTTAACTACTTCAAACTCTAGATATGAACGCTATTGACTGGAAATTAACGTTCAAGATCTATTTAACAAAATGAATATTCGGTTATTGTTCTAAATTATTTTACGCTTTTAATATTTTCTGGAATAATCATTTCAAAAACTCATAAATTACAGATATATCTTGAGATATAGTAAAATCAATCAAGCTCCTATTTATTGCCTATTAAAGCAATAAATTGCCCGTTTATGTCCGCGGTAGTTTACTTCATAATAATAGTAGGTACTTCCACTGTTCATCCTGTGAATTGCTTGGCTTTATAGCAGGTAAGCTAGGATTGCTCTATATTTCTATATCCCGGGTATACAGCCATAATTTGCGTATAACCACGAGAGCTCAAGTAAGACTCGGTGCTAAAAAATATTATGTTCACTAGATGTGAAGGTATGCTTTTATACATATTTATCTACTTTTTAGTAATAAGGTATACTCGAGCTCTCGTGGTCAATACTCCTATTGCAAAATGGGTAAAATTTAAAAGTACCGAATATCTTAAAATGACCCTTTAGGGTATTCCCATTCGTTCCGTCAATTTTCATGTTTTTATACATAAGTCAACAATCGTAAGGATACCTCAAGCAATTTCGCTGCACCAATAACAAATATTAATAAACGTCTAGATCCGTAACGCCCCCTCACTCATTACGCTGATCTCACAAAGCAGAATTTTATGTAGTTATTGCTTATAATATAATAGGAAATAAATATGGCTTAAACTAATGGTAAGGCCTTTAGGCCGCACGACCTTGGTAATCACGTTAATTATATTCCTAGTAAAGTTTATTGACTTCGATCAATTTTAAATTATGTGAATACCCACAGTAGGTTTCCAACTTTTAAGGAATTAGATTAATCAGTTTAGCTGTCTCCGAGCTTGAGGTAGTAAGCTATAAAATGCTCAATTTAATTACTAATAATTTCAAAGTCGAAACAAAACTTTCCTACAACTTTGTTGTACATAGGAGCCATCGGGATTATGCCGTAGAGAGCGGAATCTAATACGTGTTTTAGAGCATTTTTAGTTTTGCTAGCGAATAATTATATTTTCGGGGGGGGGGGGGAGTTGAAGCTTACGACACGTGAAGATTAATTTCTCTGTGATTTTATATTTGTAATTTTATTTAAAATTTTCACTTCAAACTTTCTATTTCCTTTCATTACTTTTGATTTTATTCCTTTTCTAACGAAATTTGTTCTGATTTTATTTAGTTTGTTTGATGATGATAATATTAATACCGATATAGCCATTACTGAAAAGGCTGACAAAGCGAAGACGTTTTTTACGAAGATCATTTTGCAATTACTATATTATATACAAATTATTGGGTTAAATTGAGGCAGGATAAACTGAGGAGTTTAGTTTTTTGGGAGATAAGAACAGAAAATTTAAAAAGTGGTTGCAGTATTATAACGCTATGCGAATTTTAGGAGGAAAACCCCCCCCCCCCCCCCCCAATTGCGAATTTTTTTAGTATAGTATCCATCGTTTGAGCTTTATTGTGGTTCCATTCAAATCGTTGAGTTTCTCAAAATCAATATTTTGAGTCTCAATGAGCTACATGTTTTTAAATAAAACTTCAACTGCTTTGAAAATTTTTGGAATGGGCAGTAGAGCGTATAAAGAAAGGCATGCTGGCTTCCTCTATCGTGAATTTTTTAATAAAATTAATACTAATCGTTCCAGAATCGTTTGAACATAATAGGTAAGGTTACAGCATTTTAAATACTGCGAGATTATAAAATTTTAACATCAATCCGAGCAAGTAGCGCGCGAAAATATAAGGAGCAAGTTGACAAAGTTGATCCGTTTGGCTACTTAATAGTTTTTATTTCGGTTAGATTTGAGCCACTCTCTGTGTATTTTCTTCGGAATTTGTGACTCCTGAAACTTTAAATTTCAGGTTAATTACTGAACATTTGTAAATGTGATCATGCTATTCTATGCTAGTACGTGATTTCCCGGCCTGCAGGTCATACGGGGCGGGGGGGGGTATGAGCTCTGCAGATCAATTTAGAGTTTAGATAGGTAAATTAAATTTTATATTGATGAACATTTACAAATGTTATAATATTGTTCTATACTAAAATGTAATACAGTAGACGCCTCTTAATGTGATCACAATGGGACTCGGGGTTTTTGTTAACAATAACCGACGATTAGAATAAACGAGAAATCATCAAAAGTCAAAAAACACTCAATTTTATTTAAACATAAAAATTAAAATAATCGAAGCTAACATTCCATTAATGGGATTAACAAAAGTCATCTAGTAGTTGTTTATCTATAATTTACGCGGGTTAAATTGTTTATAAAAAGTTCAAATTTATAATACGTCTGAAAATCTGAACACCGCACCGTGAAGGGGTCGTCCATAAAGGATGTCCACAAATTTTTCCGACTTTTCAACCCCCCTTTATCACAGTTGGTCACAATATTTGAACCCTCCAAGGAACGTTCTATGGTCACAAATCTTCTCATTTGTCTAAAATCGAACTTGACCTTTTAAACTAAAAAACCTGTTAATTAACTTTTAATTTTTTAAATATTTTTTTATAAACTTAAATATATTCCAACACAATTTTCTTAGAAATCTCAAAAATAGAGTTTTAAGCAGACGTCATATTTTTCTAACCCTCCGTGCCCTCTGGTCACACTTGGTCACATTTTGTAACCCTCCCCTTCCCCCAAGGTGTGGACGTCCTTTATAGACGACCCCAAACCTTCTCACGCTTTCCTGCATTTTAAGCAGTTTTAAACGTAGTTCTATTCGTATTTTAGGCGTTGCAATGCGTTTTATATAGAAGAACATTACATAATTTCATTGCTTACTCTTGGAATTATCTAAGACCGGGGTCTCACTGTACCATCAAATTTACTACTACCAAATAAAATTTTAACTAATTCCGTTGACTCAAACCGAGTTCAAAGACCCACCCACCCTCAAATCAGCAACTTCCATTAAATTAAAAATTTATTTGGTAGTAGTAGATGGTACAGTGAAACTTCTCCACTAAAAATTAACTTTCCAAGTTTTCTCCCGCTAAATTGCTGATCGCGTATTCGTGGATATCAAAAATTATCAGAATAGAATTCAACGCAAGGCTGCACGGGGGGGGGGGGAGAAGATCATGGACTCAATGAAACAATTTAGCGTTACAATTAAATAAATTAAATTTTCTGTTACTGAACATTTACAAATGTTATACTATTAGCGGATCATGGGCTTAACCTCATTTTTAAAGTTTTAATTTTTCATTCCTTCTAGATTTAATTAATTTTATGGTTTTGGCTCAGGAATGTATGCATTTGCACTAATAGTTAAAACTTAATTATTTTAATGTTAGTCTTTTTGAAAAGATTTTATGACAATATTCAAATTAATTAACAAATTTTTAATCTACTATGAAAAAATATTAGGTCAAAACTGAAATATCTGAAGCCGCATAATTGAATTTATTATAACTTATCACTCAACGGCAAAGCTGACTCCGTAAACCGGTTTAACTGAAATTGATTAAAAATATGATCACCTGTGGCGTTTTTTATTTTCAATACTTCAGTCAACTTTTTTTCAATCGCAGTTGGAAAAATTGCTGTTTAGTAGTAGCTAAGCTACTTTTGATCATATTCCTGAAGTTACAGCTACAAACTACGTAACTTGAAACTTCTCAGTTGCCACCACGGTTCTGTTTTATGACTTACGTAAATTATTAAACTTCATTTTTAAATTCATTGCAATTTTTCGGCCGGTTCGGTTCGGCTGAAAAAAACAATTAAAACAAGGCAAACGTGAAGGGATGATATCTAAACATATAAAAAAAATTACTTTCATAATTTAAATAATTTAATTTAAGTTACTTCAAAGGTAAGGGGTCATCCATTAATTACGTAAGGGTTCTTTGGGGGGGGGAGCGGGTATTGGATATCTTACGGACCCTTACGTAGGGGGAGAGGGGTCCGACGTATTCCTTACGTAAGTTTCTTAAAATATTTTTTTAAATTAAATTTAACAATCTAATATAATTTTTTCTTTTTATGTTGGTAATTTTATCCAGGTATAATGGAAATTTATATATATTGAAATATATTATAGTACTTAAAAATCATTAAACATAGTGGCATAATAGTGTGAATTATAGAAAATGGCATCAAACTTTGGTGATCTTTACGAACGGTTTTTCATCTATGTAAATAAAAAGTTAATTTAAATTTTTGTATTTATTATTAATTATCTATCTAAATATATAAATAAAATGGATGTATGTGTGTATGTATGTTCCCTATAGACTCCTAAACCGTTTGACCGATCGGAACCAAATTTGGCACAGTTATTATGTAGGTCCCTACGCATGTTTTTGTATTGAAATAGTGCAAAAATTCGCAAAGGAGAGGAAAGTTGATTTTGAGTAGCCTGCCTTCCTTTAAGGAATCTCGATAATCCATTCATGCGCGTCCCATAGGGACGCGCATGAATGGATTATCGAGATTCCTTAAAGGAAGGCAGGCTACTCAAAATCAACTTAAAAAACAATAATGAATGCTGTCAAACTGTCAACCGATCGACAATGCAAATACGCGTGCACGTGGTTTACGTTTCTATTTGACCAATCTTAACCAAATTTGGTGTAGAAGTTATTTACAATGCTACGAAAAACATAGGCTACTTTAGTACCTTGGAGTGAGGCCGAAGGCCGAAAAACAACGGTCTACACGTATGCCTGCGATACTCTTGAGTGAGGCCGAAGGCCGAACAACCACATCCCACACGGTCTAGACCAGCGGTTCTTAAACTAGGGGTCGCGACCCCAAGTGGGGTCGTTAGATTTTTTCGTAGGGTCGCGAGAAATTCCCAATTTAAAACCACTACGCTAAAATATTCTATCTATATATAAGTATAACATAAAAGCACAAGAAGAATTCGCTGAACTATCCTGTGATAGTAGTTTGAAAGCACTATTTAAAAATCAAATACCTGAAAATTTTTGGTTGTCAATTAAAACAGACTATCCATGTTTGTCTGAAATGGCAGTTCAAATTACTTTGCCATTTTCCACCACATATTTGTGCGAAAATGCATTTTCATCCTTATTATATATTAAATCAAAATATCGCTCGCAATTGCTCAATATTGAAAATGTATTGAGACCAGCGCTTTCAGAAATCGAGCCACGATTCACGTTGCTTTGTTCTAAAAAGCAAGCGCACCGATCACATTAAAAAATATTTTAATGTTTTATTTATTTTAATACATACTAGCTGACCCGGCAGACGTTGTCCTGCCCGGAATTAATTTTTATGCCACTCAAAGAATTGTTTATCCAAATATAATTATTCGAAATTATTAAACAAATTATGAAAAAAACAAAAAATTTACATTAAAAGTAGTAATATCGAATCCTGACAGTTTCGGATGTATTTACTAAAGTTGCTTGCAAGGGTACCTCTGGATCTAATTCAAACGATGGTTTGAAAAACAATTAGAAAAAAATTAAGTCGGAATTTCATGTCAACCAACGTCAACTCCAAAATAAATTTCAGTTCATATAGGGTTATATGATACATTAAGAGCACCATCTAGCGAATGCGCAGTGTGCAAGCATTATAAAGGGGATAGCACGGCAGATCCCACCCGGCTTTGAAAAATTTCCTATTCATAAATGGGCCCAAAAATTAGGTTTTAAAATGACATAAATTAGGCCACGGCCCTCGAGTATTTTCATGTTTTAAAGGCATTTTGGATTCAAAAGATGTTGGATTCGGTTACAGCCGTAGGCCGAACAGCCACATCCACACCCAGCAGACGTTGTCCTGTCTAAAAAATATAACATGACAAAATTGAATACGTTTAATTCCTCATTAAAAAAAAATTATTAAAAATCTATATTTTTGTTTGAATTGTAATGTTTTTTTTATTAAAGGTAATATTTGTGTGTATTTTATTAATGACGACAAATAGGTGTTTTTAACGCGCTCATCGCAACGCTTGGTAATGAACGATATTTTTTATCTCTCCGTCCGGAGCGAAAACGAATAGCGCTGATGGTTTACCGACTCTCGAGCACGCCACGTATAACTGCCCATGGGAAAAACACGGGAATTCAAGGTTTATTCCACACACTTCCAACGATTGGCCTTGCGATTTATTAATTGTCATTGCGAATGCAAGACGAACCGGAAACTGGACACGCTTAAATTGAAATGGCAAGTCGGTTGAAATCAGTGGTATTCTTGGAATAAGAACATCTTCGCCTTCGAACTTTTCTTTAAGTATCGTCGCTTCAATCACGTTGTTCATCAATTTCTTAATAGTTAGTCGCGTTCCATTGCATAGTTTCGGTTGGCTAAGATTGCGTAACATGATTATCACTGAGCCGACATTAAGCTGCAAATTGTGCGGCGGCATTCCTGACAAATCTAATGAATTCAGAAATTCAATTGGATAATTGACGACTTCATCCGGATCAGTAATGGAATCGATCGATTTAAACGACTGCAATTGGCCAGCGATTAGACTTTGGATTTTTAAATTCAAATCGTCTACGTCCTTGTTTTTTGGTGCTAAAATGGCCGGTCTGCTCAACCAAACATGGTTGAGCGTTGTCAGCGTTGCCTCAGGTGGTCGTTCAGCTCTCTGCGCTGCGTTTGCTGCCGTGAAATAAACTCGTTGTCCATTCTCCAGGTGCACAGCTAAATGGACCACAGCGGGATGACGATCGTGTATGGCGAACGAAAAGATTCTCCAAAGCGCCTCATTGCTGCTGACATATCTTCCCATCTGATATTGCGAAACTTCATCGTTGGCATTCGGAGCTGCAATACCAAATACAGCCATGTCGCTTCCTTTCGTGACGTACTTGCAAACGTATTTGATTGACTTAACGGAATTGCAGTACTCAACATTGCAATGCGCTTTGAATGTTTTGGAAAGCAAAGGCGAATACGGAACAATCCACCTGTTGTCGACTTGAACATCCTTATTTTTAAGTTTCAACGTTATCTTTCGACCGTTATCCTCTACAGAGCGACGACGATAAAGGGGGTAACCGTTATTGCCTGTAATTGTCTCAGCCAACAAAGCACGCGGAAAACGTTTCGAGCATTTGTTTTCGATCATGCACGGTGATTCCCGGTTGTGATCGCCACACGGTCCATGAATCATATTTGTAGTTACCACTGTGGATCTGTTTCGGGGTCGGGAATTTATGCGGAAATGATGCCGTCAATTTCATCCGGTCTTATTTTCTCGACCATCCACAATAGAATATGCGCATGGGGGAGTCCTCTTTTCTGCCACTCTACAGTGTACATCCAACATCGCACGTTTCCGAAGACATGATACTTCGTAATGAAGTCCATAAGCGCCTTGAGTTTCTGCTTGAATACACGTGCTGTAATGTCGTGGCGATCGCTGGGACGTTGCCCGGGAAGTAATAGCTCTGTGATTTCTATCCATTTGGGGTTGCAAGTGAAAGTGACGAATAAGTCTGGTCGACCGCATTGGCCCACGTAGGTCATCGCATCTTGCATGTGTCTCGGGCTTCCAACATACGTCGCCGGCAAAACGATAAGTCGACCAACATCGTTTGCATTTCCATCTGCATTCATGGCATCACGCAAATTAACGTATTCTTCCGAACGCAATTTTTGCTGATTAAAGCGTATATATGCCAGACGTTCAGTTTCGATCTTGACATACATATCAACCGCGAACTGATGAAACAATCTGCGGCATTTCAATATGTGATTGTCCTCGTTTTGACGAATCATCAAACGATAGGCATAGAAATTCATCGAGCTAACCTTTTTGTTTGTTTCTTGACCTGTAAATGAATAATGAATTTTAGTTAGGAAATGAATTGAAAATCGATAAAAAACATAGCTACATACCTGTTAATGGATTAATCATCTTGATCAAAAAATGGTATCCATCCTCTCCTCGGCAAAATATAAGCGGGTATTGTAATACATCGTAGGAACGATGGGTATCGGGGATACGCTGAAGGTTATCACCATCACGCCGACGAACCATAATGTCGCGAGAGACCAAATTCTCGCCAACAACCACAACGGCAACTTCATTCAACGTAGGTGCATTGAAGCGTCTTTCATGTTCGCCTGCTGGTCTCTTGTCTGCTCTGATCACTATTTTGTGATCATCCGAAGGCATCATTTGGAGTGCTGTCTTGAACAATTGGACCAATTGATTATGTTCGTGTAGGAGTTCTTGTAGTTGCGCAATAATCTCTCGCTTGACCGCACGACTGATTGCACAACGCTGACTGATTTCATCATCGGAATTTCCAAGGAAATAAATCTGAAGAAATTTGTGATTAGCATTCACTGGCGGCAACAATGCTCCTGCACGATGGTGAATTTGCCCTTGAATCTGTAAAATTTAAAGGTTGTTAATCGTTAATGTTTGTTTCTGTGATGTGTGTTGTACTGCCGTCCTATGCTAAGAAGCAGTATCTCCAAAATCGTTGTTTCGAGAAAACGCTCATTTAGGTATTTATGGTTGGGCCAACAAAAAATCTTTTTAATCCGTTAATACATAATAATAGATGGTGTTTACTGCTTTTTAGCGTAGGACTTGGTGATATTACGTGGAGATACTGCAATATCTAAGGCTATTATTGCATATAACCAGTAGTCTTACTGCTTCTTAGTGTTGCAGGATCACAGATATTGTTGTAATAATCCTAAAAAGCGATATAACTAAAATTCGTAAAAAATGGAGATACTGCGTTTTAGCGTAGGAAGGCAGTGTAGTTAATATTCGCCCCAAACGATGTCATTTGGAAGGAATTGTTGTAGCTTTGTACATTCTGCAAAAAGTGGTTTGATCGAGGTTCTTGGCCAGAAAGCAATGATGACAGTTGCTCTGGTGGCGTTGTTAATTGTGGTAATTTGATCTTTCCGCTCGCACAACATAATCCTGGTGGTTCGTGTCGAAACCTCAAAGCATTGCAATGTTGACAGACAGTGCTCATTGTTCCAAAGTCAACCGATACATCCGCGGCGTAATCGACTGTTGGATCGTATCTGTACGCCAACCGTTCATATAGATTTATCACGTTTGATCGTCCGGATGTAATTGATCGCGCTTGAAAATTTCTTATTCGATTATCTTCCAAACGCTGTGTGCGCACTTCATCTGTTTGATTGACTCGACGATAATGCCCTTGGCTTACGATACGCGTACGCCGACCGATATTTTGACGCCTCACTGCTGGCATTTTTTCCAAAAAACTTCTCTTCAACTCTTCGTATACTCTTCCGCTTATATACTAAACTTAGGATCATCGGCATTACCAATCGCAACAATATCGTTATCTTTACAGATGATCTTCCTAATACAGAGTTGACACAAAATTAATTACATGTTAAGGCGGCGCCACCTGTTGACGACATTAAACGCACTTTCAGTTTTTTCCCGAATTTTTCAACTTCCCGGGCAACTTTTCCAATTTTTTTTCACACAAACCTTGTCGAAGATATAGGCAACAACTCACCAAAAAATCAGCCAAATTCGTCGAGCCATTCTCACGTGATGATGATGCATACATATTTGGCATTCATTTTTATATATATAGATAACAAGAAAATGTTATTAATCTTTATTTTTTATTAATTTTCATATTGAATGTGTTTATTTTCAAAATGTTGTTTATTTTCTTTTAATTTTTTATTTATTTTCATATTTAGCATATAACTCGAAAATGTTATTAATTTTTATTTTTTTATTACCTGACAATAAAAAGTATTTGTTTAAACTTTTTTTTTAATAACGATTATTTCAAATAAAAAAAATATAGGTTGTGGGTCGCCAAATACGGCATTTAAAATTTGGGGTCGCAATACAAAATAGTTTAAGAACCGCTGGTCTAGACGGCTAAAGGCGGCTGGTAGGCCGACTGTGCCAGCTAGTATAATATATTATTATTCATATTTTATAAATATAAGGGGTGGAGAGGGAGGTCAAAATTAATTTTCTTTGAAATAATCCTTACGTAAGATGGGGGGGGGGGGGTTGCCACAATCTTACGTACCCTTACGTGGCGGGGGGAGGGGGTCCAAAATTACAAAAATCATCCTTACGTAATTAATGGACGGCCCCTAACTTGAAATAAATTTCGGCCCATACAATTTTCTAGTTTGATTTGATTGATAAAAAATATTCTGAATAACATGAAAAAGAGTTTCAATTACACCCTGAAAAATGTAAACGTAAAATTCGTTGGCGAAATAATCTTGGCAAATATAACGCGATTTCGTGTTTATCTTTGAATTTAAAGTTTTAGTTTTCTTCTGTTACAAAAAGGACACGTCTACATTTTCCTCTCAAGGTAGCGGGTAATTAGGAACGAAAAGCTAGGAAAAACATAAATTGAAATGCGAAGTAAAAATTCATTCGGATTTTGTCAAGTTGAAAGATCAAAAGGAAAAGGATCGTTCCGCAAATGTTGAGCTAATTCAAATAAAGACGGTAGTAAAGAGGAGCAAAAGAAATATATTTTCAGTGGAAAGCTCGAACGCGAAAATAGGATAATAAAAGGGTTTTCAGAACGACTTGTATTTAATAGACCTGATTGTTAAGTTTAGACACTCGTCGGTGTCTCTTTTGCAAATTTAAAGTAACTGTGCGCATTCGTAGAGGTCTTAAAATTCTATGGCTTGTTTTATGTAGTAAAAGCCCATTACTGCATGCAACGAGTTCCATAATAAACAGTTTCCAATATTTCACATGCTTTCTACCTAAACAAGAATGAACGGTTGCGTGGGTTGGTACATATTAAATAAAATACGCGACCTGTTTAGAAATTTTCTGTGTATATCTAATAAATATAAGAAACTTATTTTTTCAACGAGAAATATTATCTTCTAAAATTAGATGTTGTGTGCTTATGTGCGGAACTGTTGAATACAAAATAATGTAACAAGTGAAAATGCCAGAAAAGCTCGTCCAATAAATAAATTTTTGTGGAGTGGTTGGAAGAAGAAAATTTTGGGATCGTCTGAAATAAAAAGGATAAAGCAAGTTTTATTAGTTTTGTCTTAAAACAAATAAAAGTAAACAAATAGAAAGTTGGTGTTAATTTAAAGGAGAAGCAGACAAAAATGTTTTCGAGTGATTAAGCTTTCGCTATTCCGCTGCGTGCAAATGTACACTTTTAATACCCTATTGATCAAAAAAGTTGGAGAACTCGATAAAAGTATAACTTGGAGAAGATAACGCACAATTCGTTGTGATAGAAAAATGTAAACTTTCATGACATAAATTCGACACGAAGCTTTTGAATATTTGATAATAATAAAAAATAAATATAGTATATTGGTACAGAAGAAATCTGATGGGTTACTCAGTCGTCGCACGAAATTTAATACTATCAAATTTTGGGATGAGCATGAAAGAGGGTCATCTGGAGATGATATTCAGGTGCAGTCAGAGTATCTAACGATCAATACGGGTGTGGGTGTGGAAGTTTTGAGTCCGACTGGCGACACAATTCACCCTTACTCGAATCCATCTATTACCACAATCGGATCAAATCCGTAATTTGCACAAAATATTTTCTCCAATTATTTCTCCAACCATGACACTTGATTTAATTTCGTAATTAGTTACAAACTTTATAGGATAATTGAGATTTCGGTTCAACATGCTCAAGGAGGTTAGAAACTCTTATGTCTAACACCTTGAACAATAGCTAAAAGCTTCTTTGTTTTAGAGATATGAAAAGCAAGGTTAACGGAGATGTTATTGAAGGCGTCTCTAACTTTGATATCAAATACTAGAACGTTTCTTGATTAAATTTACTAATTAGGAAGCGTTCGGCTTATACATTCAAAGTGTCTCTTTACAACACTTCGTTACTACAAAGACGCGCATAAAAATGACGCCGATAAAAACTACCCTAACCGATGGAGCGGGAGCCCAGCCACTACCATCATCACCTTTCCGTAATTACCGAAAAAAACCTTTAAAAAAATGCAAGTCTTGCAACTCAACCATTCACTGCTACTTATAGAATTGAACTTTTTAAGTTGCCTGAAAGTTCAAGCTTTTACTACATCACTAACGCACTTCTTGAATAAATTTGTAAGCTGCGGATTGAGCGAAGTCTTACGATTTGTTAAAAAGTTTGTTCCACATAAATTTTAATTTTTTAAATTTTTCTATCTGGTGGCAGCAGTCGGATGTTTGGTCTTTTTTCTTTGTAGTATTTTTCCTGTTGCATTCAGGGGTGGACTAGCTACAAATATTCCCATAACTTCGTAGTAAAACTTAGAAGTAATCCTGGATTATGCTGTAGAAATCAGAATCTAAGAATGTTAGGTTCTATAGTGATTTTAGTTTTTATACCGAACAATGTAATAGGGGAGGGGGAAGAGACTATTTTCCTTCGACAAAATGATAAATATTTAAATTTTATTGCTTTTTGTTTTCGTGTAGCGGCCATATTTGTTTCATAGGGTGCAGAATTTTTTGAATTTAAAGAGTTGCGGGAACTTATATTTTTAGCTCCTATTTTCAGCTTAAATTCATAGCGTTTTTACTTTCCCTTTTACGTATGGCCTGCTAAGCAAGAAGGACGTAACTATAACTGACAGTTTTGAGTAACGGAACGTTTTATATTTTGCCCCTCAAGCAAAAGTCCTCAAAAGTCGTTAAAAACAGCAAATTGTTAATTAAAACAATTCCGTATCTGACACGAAAACTTTGCAGATAGGATTTTTAATATTATTAAATGTGATTTATTACGACTATTTTGTATTAATAACGCAGATTATTTTGTAATTGCGACAAATGTAAAACCTTCAAAATTTTCCCCAATTTGTCTAACTGGGTGGAAATCATGGGAAAAATGATATCTTACAAGGAGATATGATAATTCGATTTTTGTAAAAATGTCAGATACGACCTTCTTGCTTAGCACGGCAGAATAAATAGTACTATATGATAGTATTATGTACCAAAAATTTCGGGTTTGAGATTCGACTATACAAGCCAAGATATTGCAAGCACGAATTGTTTAAAAAAATGTACACTTTAATAGATAAAAGCTACGATAAGAATTAAAGTTACAATTTCACCCCTTAGGAATGCATTTATGTACTAGATAAAAATGTCCAAAGATCAATCTTGCAGTCTGCCTTTTCTAAATAAATTATTTTTCAGCACCATGATGATAGGGCTAATAAGAGCAAAAATATATCTTATAGTTTCCGCCAACTCTTAAAATTGAAAAATATTCTGCACCCTGTAAAACAAATATGGCCGCTACATGAAAACAAAAATCAGTAAAGTTAAAATTATACAAGAATAATTAAAAATGAATTAGCATTTAATTGCTCTTCCAATTATTTTAAAATAGATTTGAAGAAACACCTGGTGTAGTACAAAATATTATCAACAGATGATTATCGAAATTGGAAGACGTCATAAATTGCTTTAGCACCAATACAAACCAAGAATTACTAAAATAAAGCATCTCATTCCGCCTTCAAATTTAATGGTGCCATCTGTTGGCAATATTTTGAACTACAGAAGATGTTTTCAAAACTTCTATAAGGATTGGATTAAATATCTGATACAATATTCCACTTCTTCTTCGAGTGTCGTGCACTATGCGCTTCACTCTTATGTATGGGATATGCATTATTTATGTTCAATCACATACATGGGGGACCTACTGTTTATAAATACACTTCAATTTAAGAAGGTTTTTCTAAGCATATTACAATTTGGTAGTTTAACATTGCCCTTCAAAGGAAGATAATCGGAGTAAAATTCGAATAATTCGATATTCAGAATTGGAAGTCAACGCAATTGGCCACAATAAATACCTGATGAAGTTCATAAATGACCAATAGATGGCGCTACCAAATTTGGAGGGCGGAATAAATCGCGGACCAAATTCAAATGAAGAATTACATAAATTTTCATAAAAACAATTTATTGCAACTTCAAATTAAGTGGCGCCATCTGTTGATTACCTTTTCAACTACAACAGGTGTTTTCAGAACTTCCATAAAGTTTACCAATCCATAACAATATTTACTTAAAAATGCTCAAAAGTGTTGGATCTTTGCCTTTGCGGGTGGATGGGCAAAGCGAATATTTATAAAATTTTAATTTGTCCCAATAGACCAGTGCCGATAATTTTTGAAACCGAAAAAAATAGCAGTAGGATGAAACCCATTGGAAAAGGAAGAGAATATAACAAAAATGAAAGGAAAAATAATTTACGGGCGATCTGAGGTCGGGAAGTGGAAGGGGGTGAGTTTTAAGGGTAGAAAACTGTTTTTCTCGATTTCCGGCAAAACCACAAGTCCTATGGAAAAAAGTTAAATGGCAAAGTTGTAGGTAATAAAAAGATCTACAACTTTTGTATTTACACTTTTTTCACATAACCTCAAAATTTATGTGAAAAATTCAAATAACCAAGTTTTTGGTTTTTAATTTTTATCTTTTACAAAAAAAATTTTTTTTTCACGAAATTTGGTGAAAACTTACCTTTCTATGTCCCAAACACACTGTAATTTTTTTGATTTAAAATATTAATTTTTCACCTTATTTTGACTTAATATCGAAAAAGCACCCTAATTTTCAATCGAAAATTCTCGCGTCAAAATATCTGCTTTTTTAAAAAAACTCGGTGGGCTTTTTGTTCGTTGAAATCTCTACTTTTCGCTGGTGTAAAAAAAATATACATTACTATGGTAAATATTCTCAAAAATGCAAAGAAACGAAAAAAACTCGAATCCGAAAATTTTAAGCTTTGTCACAATTCTCTTAAAGTAACTCAGCCTGCACGTGTATTTTCATGAACGATGTTGTTTATTTCGACTTGCAATTTTTTGTTTATCAATGTAACACGGAATCTTACGTTTTTCGAGTAATTAAAGTATAAATTTTAATAAATAGCTCAAAATTGTACATGATGATTTAAGAAAAACTAAATTTCTGATTCGAGTTGTTTTCGTTTCTTTGCATTTTTTGAGAATATTTACCATAGTAATGTATATTTTTTTTTACACCATCGAAAAGTAGAGATTTCAACGAACAAAAAGCCCACCGAGTTTTTTAAAAAAGCAGATATTGTGACGCGAGAATTTTCGATTGAAAATTAGGGTGCTTTTTCGATATTAAGTCTAAATAAGGTGAAAAAAGAAATATTTTAAATCAAAAAAATTACAGTGTGTTTGGGACATAAAAAGGTAAGTTTTCACCAAATTTCGTGAAAAAAAATTTTTTTTTGTAAAAGATAAAAATTAAAAACCAAAAACTTGGTTATTTGAATTTTTCACATAAATTTTGAGGTTATGTGAAAAAAGTGTAAATACAAAAGTTGTAGATCTTTTTATTACCTACAACTTTGCCATTTAACTTTTTTCCATAAGACTTGTGGTTTTTCCGGAAATCGAGAAAAACAGTTTTCTACCCTTAAAACTCACCCCCTTCCACTTCCCGACCTCAGATCGCCCGTAAATTATTTTTCCTTTCATTTTTGTTATATTCTCTTCCTTTTCCAATGGGTTTCATCCTACTGCTATTTTTGATCACTTTTTATCATTTTCAAAGGCTTCTGCACTGGTCTACAATACGCAGCAACACTTTCAAATATTTTTTGATAGCTTTTGTCGGTTTCAAGCCGTAAATGTCGTGTAATATTAATAATATAATTGTTTTATTGATTTACAAGCCGAGTAATAAAATTAATGGAATTTCATTCATAATCGTACTATAGAGAGTTTATATTGTGATGTTTTTATTTATAACCCTTACAAAATTATTCGGAGGAGTCACAGGAGTTGGGGGGGGGGGGGATTATCCCATCCTGACATTCGCAAATTTTGACAATTAACTGTCCTTTTAATTGTTTATTATTTTGTGAAAATATTCATTTGTTTTGTAAAAAACTGAATTATTTTTTTGTCTGATTTCTAAAGTGCGTATAATAATATTAGGCCACGTCTACTCTAAAAAAAATCGCCTGTTTTTCCACCGCAAAATCCTGGAAAAGCTCATTTTTGGGTTCACTTCCTAGAGAACGGAAGATCGAGGGCTCTTCTCTGAACAGTTTTTTAATTTAGGGCGAAAATTAACATTTTGACGATATATGCAAATATATTGATTTAGCCACCCCTATAGAGCGATTCTGGCTGCGCCACTGCTTCGGAAGTTTAATTCTTAGTTTTTTTTTTCTAAATAATGAACCTTTAGGTCTTGACTACGGCCCTGTTTAACACAAATAAATTTGATTCCAGTAGAAAAATAGTAAAACCTTAAATAGCGCTCCGGAATTTGTTCTAATTTAAACCCGGGGGGTGAATCACTGGGTTTGAAAATGTACACTATACTGCTATAAATACTGCCTAAGGCTGCATGCAGATTGATAAAGCAAAAGTTTTAAGACAATCCTTTTGTTGCATTAAAAAGCTTTTTGTTTTATCGTGAAACGTATTGCTTGATCTGAAAACAACTTTTTTGCTTTGATCAGTTTGTTTTCAGATCAAGCAAAACGTTTTAAGACAAAATAAAACACTGTAAGACAAAACAGAACATTTGTTTTTAGATAAAACAAAATGTTTTGTCTTAAAACGTTTTGCATTATCAGTCCGCATGCAGCTTTATACTGGCGATACTGAGTGATGTTTCTTGTCCGATGGTAATAATTAATCAAATAAGGATTCTTGGGTTAAGCGGACACCAAATAAAACAAATATATTATCTCGTCGACGTTTCGGAGACTTTATTACGTCTCCATCTTCAGGACTAGATGGAGAGAAACGTATTATGGTAACGTCGCAAATAACGAATATCAACAATAATCTCTTACCTTGATAATGAGTTGGAACAATGTTTTACATAATGGTAAAAAGATCAACAATGGTTCAAAGCGATAACAGTATTCAGTGATATCAAAGGTTAAAAATATGTATAACATATAAAAGAGTAATAAAATCAATAAATTTCAACAATAATAAAATCTTTTCACTGAAACTGACAATAAAATGTTTCAAAAGTACTGGCGATACTGCCTGTACTGCTACTTAAGTGTACACTATACTGCCACAGTGATTCACCCCCCGTTTAAACCTTTTATTTGTTCACATATAAAGTACCAAAGTATAAAAACGTATGACATTTTTTTAACAAAAAAATCGCTGTAAATTTGGAATATTTATATAGTACGAAGAAATGTTATTCAAAGGATGCTTTATAAATAAAACATTTACATAATATTTACCCTTCGAATTTATTTATTTTATTAAAATAATCGAATATGTTTTTTTTTTTTTTTTTTTAATTTGAAGTTCCTAACGTGCATCAACTGCTAGGTTATTAGCACCTACATAATATTACATATATTTTTAATTTACAATTTTGTTAAAATTTCAATATCTTTCAAGAATTTTATTGTATTAGAGATAGTGTTTTCCTCCGGATTCAGTGCTTTACCAAGTTATTTACCGGACTAAAAAATATTTTATTAAGGAGGTGAGCAAAGTTGAAGGGGGGGGGGGGGACGAAGAACGTGAATTTTCGTTGAAGCATTATCAGCTATTTGATAATGCAATATAGCGCTATTTCCGGCTAATTTCATTTTAATTTACAATCCTCAGTTGCATAATAATCTAAAGATTCTAAATAAAGATGAAATATCGTTGTATTGCATTATCAGACATCTGCTCTATAACCGTTATTTAATTATTTGATATTATCGTCTTTCATGTTTTCAGTCGGTTCCGAACAGTAGCGGCGCTAGGTTTCTTAGGGAGTGGGAAGACATGGGCAAAAAAAGAATTAGATATTATTTTGTTTTAATTTTTAATCTGCTTGAACTTGATTTCTTATTACTATTAGGCTAGTCTACAAGGATAATTAGAGACAAGCTGGAATAAATTTCATAATCTTTATTTGGACCTCTGAGAGGATACTCCAGATTTGGTCGCCATATTAGAAAATTTTCGCGAAAACAAACATTTTATGAATTATCGTGAATATCTCAGTTTCGGTGTACTTTACAGTAAAATGTATAGGAGCGCTCTCCTATTCAAAATCCAGTAGCCAAAGTCGGGTACTAAACCGGGAACTCTGGGGGGGGGGTATCCCAGAATATGGAAATCAGGATGTAGATATGTTGGGGTATCTAGCCCCCCCCCGCAAGGTTTCTATTTTGACTTCCTATTTTTGAATTCAGCATTTAATTTGACAATGAAGATCATAAACATTTTTAAAGTAACAGAAAAAATATAGGTTTTCTTTTTCTTTACATTTTGTGCCCTTCCATTGCAACACGTCACGAACCGCCACTGGACAATATATAGTTCTTATTAATGAGTCATATTCGAGCTCTCGTGATTATGACTGTAGAGTATTATTGCTTATTTTGTCTAATAAACGTAAAAATTCAAATTAAAATTTCCGGATCTGGGAAGCGGAATTAAATTGAAAATAACCAGAAGCTAAAAACAGCCTACGCGGGAATTTCCACATCCTCCATGGGGCTAATTCGTCCCCTGGTTTCATTGATATTTAAGCTTAATGCTGCAAATTGAGCTATATTGCAAGTTAAACAGATCGTGTAACAAAGTTTACGTCTTTCTTCCGACGTTTCATTTTCTTTTTCACTTACTTGTTTCTATCATTAGGTAAACTTTCGTCGGGCTTATTAATTGCTACAAAAAATATTAACAAAATGACGGAAAACGTAGGTAATCAGCTAATTGTTTTTCGGAAAACGATTGTTTGAAATACTCGTTTATAAATACTCTTTTAACGAAATTAAATTTTTATACCCATTACGTGTATTACAATTTCATTATACGCTTGGTAACGAAGTAAAAAACAAAAAATTAAAGTTAATTGCTCAAATATTTGGTCGCAAACTTCACGTTTGGTTTATTTAACTTGCACCGATAAACCGACCTTAAGGTCAAAAGCGACCTCCTAAAAACCCTTATTTAGTGTCGGTGTGCTTATAAACGTTGATATTGTCCAAGTTAATTTTGCTAAGTGTTATCAAGAAGATTCCCAGTTTACTAAATTAAAGCGAGCTTCTGAAACCGCCACCCTTCGCCTCACGAAATTTCTTGTGCAATAATAATTATTAATATGATCATGTTTTTTTATATAGTATAAAAAAAGTGATACTAATTTTTGATTGAAATCAAAACACGAACAATGAGCTTATCGCCCGGTTATATTTTTAGCACAGCCTTTCTAACTTTGCAACCCCTTCTAAGAAGATTGCGTGCTCAGACTACTCTGACCTATAGATTTCCTACTTTAGGTAAACAACCCTTGCTTGATGTTTTCCTTGCAATACATGGCAGGCTTGTTTTATTAACTTTTTTCTAATAACAATCGATGTTTATGTTTTAAATTTTCGGAAAAGTGGTCTCTTTAAATTTATCACCCCCTAAAAGTCCTCAATTTTGTTTTGTGGATTTTTAACAAACTTTTAACTCGCCAAGTTTTAATTAGTGAGTGGGTAGTTTCAAAGAAGCTACAATGAAGTTAGTTTATGCTGCAAATCTCATCTTCTTGACAAACTTTTGAGAGGGACTCTACTTGGGATTGTTAAAAGTTTTGCAATTAGTTACATAAATTGGTTTGGAAAATTTAATTAAGTGGCTGAAACAATTTTCCAAAACTGAGAGATTCGATTGGTTTCTATATACCAGTAATGCCAAGGCTGATGATGGATCACGCTCCCGGATGATAATTATACATTATCCCGTTAATGGAAACCAGGTAACGGCATCATCCCCCGTGGTTTCTCGGGGTTTGGTGAACTGCGGCGTGGGAAAGTTCGCAGTTACTATAATAGTACGAAATGCGGCGTGGTCAGTTCGGGATCGGACGTTTGACCGCGGCCATAATACCGTGAGGACAAAATACCGCGAATTTTTTAAACATTTTTTAATACTGAACCAGAGACCCTCGGTCTCTGCAGCTTCCTATTTTTTAAAACCTCATTTGCAGTGGCGGATCGCGATTTTTTTGAATGGAAAGCCACAAAACTTAAAAAGATAGGAAAAGTTGATATATACTCGTATTTAATTTATTTCTACTTTATTTATAACAACTAAATTATTATATTCTTAAATTTATTCTTGTATATTTGTTTGCCAATTTTGAATAGAAGAACGCATGCCTGTATTCCCTTTTTTGACTGAACCGCCACTGCTCAATACGAATTATCACCATATTCTAGCCAATCAGATCGACAAAGTCCAGGTTCCAATGTCCCATTTATTTCTTGACATAAACGAGATACAGGACTGTCCCGTCAACATTAATTTGTTTATTTAAGAAAATCGTTAGGGGGGGGGCGAAAAAATAAATCGAAAAGATTTGTATTGTTTTATTACCGACATTATTATTTATTTGTCTGGACTCCTGGGGGTGGTAAAATGCATCATCATTATTATCGAATACCCTAAATGTATCAATGTGTGTGTCTATCTGTCTGTTACGTTAAATGGGCAATCACGAATCGGTGTTTATTCACATCGCATTTTCATTGGTTTATTTTTTGTTAGAAGTTAGGAGAAGAATTCTCTTTGGAGCTTAATCAATGATGGGCTTTTATTCATATTCAATGCAACTTATCGATTTAAAAATAGAGGTCTTGTTACATTTGCTATGATAATTTGACAAATATTAGGATAAACGTCATTTAAAATAGTCTAAACCGAAATCCCGCATGCTAATTCACCGGATACAGCAATCTTTGTAGTGCAAGTTTTTCTTTACCTATTGTGGGTGCAATTATCTATAAAAATTTAATTTACCCCCCCCCCCCCCCGCTTAAGCTTTAGTCAATATTCCGAGAAATTATATTTAATTAAATTAGTACTGCTCTTCAACAGAAACTTCGTTTTTTAATACCGACAATTTTGGATGTTGCGACAGTTTTGTCGTTCTTTTTTTTGACATATGTCCAGTAGAAGGTCTACAATTTATTATAATGTGTTCAATTTGAATCGAAAACCGCATGAAAATAATTAAAATCCACTGCGAAAATTGTGGATCTGTGAAAATTATGTAAAAATATTAAAACATTTCGGATTTTAACAGTCGTTATAATCGTCCTTCTGAGACCGCAATTAAAAATGTGGTAGTTAAATTTGACTCTACTGCTTCGGTAAATAATATACCAACAACAACACGTATTCATCCGGGTCGTTCAGCCGAAAATATTTTTGCTGTAAGTGAAAGTGTTGAAGAGGATCCAAATTTATAAATTCCACGGTGTTCTCAACAATTTGAGGTCTGGAGAAGTGATTGGGTCGTATTTTTTTGAGATTGCATTATCGGGATATGTTGGCAAATTTTTGTTACCTATTATTGATGATTATGGATGTGAGTGATATGTGGTTTCAACAGGACTGCGCCACATCCCAAACAGTCACTGAAACATCGTATTTATTGCGAACGAAATATCTCGATCGAATAATTTCGTGCCATTCTGCAGTCAATTCGCCGCCTAGATCGTGCGATTTAACGCCGTTAGAGTTTTTCTTGTGTGATTATCTGAAAGATCAGGTCTATCCAGACAATCTACAATCCATTTAAGCTTTGAAAACCAACATCCAGCGCGTAATTGGTAAAATAGAGCCGAAATTATGCAAGAACGTAACTAATCCATAATTTTGACAAAAGGATCGACGTTTGTATACGTGGTCTTAGCGGACATTTGTCCGATATTATTTTTCATTCATGAATTGTAGACTTTCTACTTTATATATTATCAATAACTTTCATCCAAAACGTGTGTTTTTATTTAAAGTATAAAAACAAAGTCCCCGTTGGAAAAGCCCTTTATTACCCTTGCAAATCGGATTACAGATTATCCGCGCTGCAGTTCGTTTCTAAACTTTTTCATGACCTCGCCGTTAGGTTTGATCTTTTTTTAATACGATTAGGGATTAACCGCGCCGCAGTTCGGATCTGCCCTGTTTCGCATCGTTTTAATTGCTCCCGTTCGAAATGCAATTTTTGATGAATCTTTGTAAATTAAATAATCTCCAGCTCCTTACAGATGATGTCATCAGGATAACGCCGTCCTTTTCAATGTCACTTGAGCGTTCACAAAACACGCATTTACATCAGAATTGAACATGTAAAACGATGAATATTTTACGAATGTTTCAAGAGTAACAACCAATTTATTAAACTTCAGTAACATTTACACTTAAATGTAAATCACAGAGCACCGCATATTTCAAAAGTTGGAAAAGTTTACTTTTGGGGTAACTTCGAACTACCCCATTCGAGCCGAACTTCTATAAATAGTACCACTTAGTGATCCGATAAAAAAAGTTCAATTTATAATTTTTCTAAAAAAATTGTACTTTGTCCGAAACTCTAATTAGGCCTTTTTCGTAGTGGCAAAAAATTAGCTTCGCGTTTTAGAAGTAAATGGTGTTTAAAAATGAAGGTAATAAAAACCACCATCCCCAAAATGATGATGATTAACATGGAAACTAAAAAATATCAACTTGTTGCCTTGCTTATATAAAACTATAAAGACGTAACATTTTCCGAGTTTCTAAAATTAAATTTAATTAAACGGAGGTAATTTTTTAAACTTTCGTTGGCTCTTTATGTGAGAAAATTAATGAATAAATAATGAGCCTTACATTTTCCACCCGAACGACTTCGTAGCAGAAAATTGTGTATTTTCTAAATCTTATTTTGTTGACCAAATTTATTAAATTTTTGTCATCCGGGAATGGTCATATAAAATTGATAAAATTGCATATTACAAAACGGAGGTAGGCAAAAGTAATTTTTTGTCTGAATAAAATATCAAATTGCTTTATAGTTTGCCTTTTTTATTGTTATATAAGGGCAGATAGGTGGGTTAGGTAATTTGGGCGGTTTTTACTGAAGGATAGGATTTTGTGATGTAACAAATGCGTACTTGTGACGTCTTGGAAGTGATCCCAAGACGTTGTTAGATACGGCTTACTTCCTGAGGTGAATGTGGATGAGGATGTAAGCCAGTGGTGTGCTGTGACGGGGTCGTGGGGGCTCGTGCGCGCCCTTACTTAATTTTTTTGAATCCTTGCGAGCCTGTCGTTAAAATTATAACTCTGAATCTTTCGAGAAATTTTAACAATTTGTGATGTGTACTTTTTTATTTTTATTGTACCTACGTTTATTAAAATTTCGCAATAATTAATGTTAAAGTTGGTTACCAATAAAATCGAGTTTACGTTAATTCGATTTGGGTTGTTATAAAAAATGATAGAAAACTGGGAGGTAGTTGATAAAATATTCACAGCACACCACTGATGTAACCCCTTTGTGGATCTTTTGGGTATAGGGTCGTCGCGATGTTTGGCGAAGGACTGGACTTACGTCAGCGGCGCCCGCGAGGTGAGCGCCCACGCACGATCAATACAACATCAATGCGCATCTCACTATAGCAACACTGTGCACATTTACATTCCCATTCACAAATAGTCAGCGACATCGTCTCATCACGCATTTCTTCATCTCTTCATCTCATCTTCATCGACCCTCAAATCCTTTCAAATCATTTTTATTTTTCTGGCACACTTTATTAATATTTTAGTATAAGAAAAAACATCACCGATTTTTATTAATGCATTAATCTTCCCTCTTGTATAATGACGTCAAAAATTCGTGACCCGTTTCGTTATTTCTCTTTAGATACGTTTTTGGATAATTTTGTCATTTAATTAGAGGACAATAATTATATATTCTACAAATAGAACAAGATTATATCGAATATGACACGAATGAAAGAAATTCAAAACAATAACTTTTACCAAACTTCTCTTGAGCTCTATTTAAATCGATCATATTAATATTTAATATTCCACCTAAGAAAATCGATAAGTTTATTTTGGTTTAATTCGCTCCAACCTGTCGAATATTTTATAAACACCATAATCACTCGTACTTAAATATAGAACCGAACTGCTCCCTAAATATGCACATAAAATTTTTAATAATAGCAATCGAATGAATTATAAATTCGAGTCGAGACGTTTAAGGGTAAAAAGTTTGAGTACCACTTTTAAATTTGTCGTGATACGTTTCGTAATGTAAAACTCCGTACTTGTTTTATTTTTAGCTCCCCCCCCCCTCTCGTGCAACTGAACATCACTTCATTTTTAACCCCGAGTTCACTCCACCCAGCGTCTCATTTGTTTATTTAAAAATTCATCCCTAAAGGATTCGGATTGCAATAATACAATTTAACGACTAAAATGTTAGGGTAATTATTTAATTCGACAGGAAGTATGTGGGAAGCACGTATAAATAACAATAACGAATGATAATAGCAAATAAATGAAAAATTCGATCGGCAGGACCACCCTAAGCGCAAGGAGCAAGAAAATAATTTATGTGTAATATGGTAAATATTTAAGAGGATCTTAGCAGTTAATCCTACTGTTTAATTTCTCTTTCTTGTGTATTTGTCTTTAGGCTAAGACCCGGACCCAAGTATACATAACTTTCACTTGCTCCAGGATTTTACGGCCGGAACTCGGCCTTCCGCTGTGGATTTAACTATAGGTGACAACAAGAAAAAGTACAAGAAGTTTTTTGTAGACAATTTAATCTACTTTATTTTTAATAACTTGACATTTTGCTCTAAAATGAATCCAAAACGAGTTATTTACTAATATTCATTGATTCGTGCGACTTTTTTCAAGTTAGGGCCAAATCTAGGGTCTCTAGAACATGCAAAATTGGCAGCAAGTCTGTTTGTAGGTTCAAATTAAGATAACAAAATTTATTCCAGCTTGCCCCCAAATGTTTCCATAATAAAACCTTCGTCGACTAGCCAATTATGCGTATCAACAATTCAGTTAGTATTTGCATGAATTTGTTATTTTTGTTAATTTAAAAATTTTAAATTACCATACTTAACATTAACTTTCCGTTGTTTGTACAACTACAGTCGACTCTCGATAAATTGAAACTCAAGGGACCAGAGAAAAATTTCTCTGAAAAAATTTCTAATTTCAAAAATTATGCAACGCCTAAAAAACTATCTATACTAACTTTTGAATAAAGACAAACTTGATAAGTAATTATTCTGATTAAACGAAAACTGAATGAAATTTTAATCTGTCATGAAATGTAGAAAATGAACTGTTACATAATAATTATTATGCAAAAGGTCGTTACAAATTTTTGGCAGAATATAAAATAGAAAAGTTATAAACTAAATTAAAATTTTTTTATTACTTTTAATACCTATCCTACTTACAATGTAAAAGAAATTTAATTTAAATTACATTAAAAGTCGACATTTTATTTACATTTTTCAAGTTCGAAGTTGAAACTCGAAAAAATTTTAATTTTGTTTTGTACTTATATCATTCCCGAACCAGCTGAATTTTTAATAGTCCGGGAAAATGATTTTTTGCTTGCAAAACATCCGGGTAATCTGAAATTTGCTTAATTTAACTTTTACGAAAAAGTATCATTAGATCAAATTGAAGAGAAGAAAATTCTTTACAAAATAAACGTTTATGAAGTTGAACAACAGAGTTTTATTAGGAATAAAAATTATTTCAAATCTTTAAAGTAAAGCGCGTTTTGGCTTTCTTGGATTAATTTTAATTTCAATAATATTATTAGGCAAAAATTGAATGTCTAGAAAATTTTGTGCACTTAAATTTTCACTTCATGAGAATTTTTCGTTTAACTTAAGGCAAAAAACAGGTTATGGGGCTAAATTTCTCGAAAAGACCGATTGGGGTTTTTGGGGTATTTATTCAGACATACAAATACACGTGCCTTTTTTATACAAGGTAGTTTCTAAATTAATTAATTAAGGATGATGTCCACCCCTTTAACCGATTCACAATTATAAAATCCGTCGAAATACGTAATAATTTTATTACAAGTTCTACTTGACTCATTTTCTTAGGTCTTTCTTTTTATAGTTTAGATATAATTATAAAGGTGGCGACAAGGACCCCCCCCCCCGAAAAATTCGGATGAAGCGACATCAAAACAGCAATATTGTAATATTCAAAAAAATGTTTTGAAAACAAATTTTTAGTTCTCCCCCCCCCCCCTGCACCTAAGAACGCAGTGTACTGACTCGGATGCTCTAAATTCATGTCTGCGTAGAAACGTTAACAATTTTTCGTTACAAAAAGCTTCTATGTAAGACAGACCAGGGAAAAAATTTGAGGACAAGAAGTTAATTTCCCAAGCCGCTTAAACGTTATCGATATCATGACGAATCTTTTTTGACTAAAAAAAACACTTATTTTAGCAAATTGTAATAATAAAAAATGTGAATGGGGCTCAAACTTTTGAAAAAATCGAATTTGAACTTAGCAAATTTAACGAGATTCAGTGGTAAAATTATCGAGATTCTCGCGCGTCGCTCATTCTGTTGACAGTCCGTGCAATTATAATGACCCTAACACTTAGAGTATTTCGCACCGGCAGATGCAGCTCGTCTCTCGTACATGTAACATCTATTATTTTTTATTTTTACGCAATTTTTTGGGGGTGAAACGTAATAGTTTACTGCCCCATACCGCAACTATACTTTTTAATGCTATTTCAAGGGTCTCTAAGTTCCCGGTTTCATTTATCCCGGTTTTTTTTATGGGAGGCGCCTTCTCGTATGTTTAGCATAGTAACCAGAGTCAAAACCGCCCTGGAGCGGTGCAGAGCGGAGCGGAGCGCAGTGGCGCCCCGAAAGGGTAGGTTTTGACGATGGATAAACCTCCCTATCGAATGCACACCCCAAAAATCGAAGAAAAAAAATTTAATTTTTTCACTTCTTCGGCAATACACGGGTTATTTTCCATTTTTTGGATTATATTTATTACTAATATCCACTAATCACACCCCCATCTATCCGAATTTCAAAGAAACATTCAAATCGGAGCGAAAAAATTTTACGCATTTTCAAGGGACCGTCTTTCAATTGTATAGCGTCTGCCAGGGGTCTGCCGCATACTCGATGCTACTTTCCCGTACTTTTCAAAAGTCGATATTGGGGTTGTTTTTAAACCATTCACACTTTTTTTTGTTTTAATAGACAAATATAAGCATGTTCTTGAGTGTGTAGCACTCGAAAATTTTTTTCGAGTGGCTGAGTTAGTGAAATAGTCCCCAAAAACACTTTACGTAAACATCGAATTAATGCTTTAAAAATTTGCATTAGTCGGTTTAGTAGTGTTTTAGATTCCATTGTGTTGTGACAAATTTTACTGCTCTACTAAAAGTGTGGTGTTTATTCAAGTTAATTTAAATTAGATTGATAGGAAATCGAATTTCATTCAAGTAAGTTCATAATTTAAAATTAATATTATACCTTGCAATTTAAAATCCAATTTAAAAAATAGCAGGTGCCGGTTTTTATTATTACTCTTTACAATTTAGCCTAAAAGGATAGTCGTTAAGAGTTTTATTGCGGAAATAATAGTTTTTATTGTCTTTCTTAAGATCTATAAATAGGCTTACGAATTTTACGTGGTCGAGAGTCGCTGCCATATTGAAAAAACCACTCTATTATCAATATTTGTTTATTTGTTAATATCTCGGTTTGGGTTCACTTGAGAGCAAAATAGCAAGTGATTAAAAATACAGTACATCAAATTCTCGAAAGAAAACGTGTTATACTTTTTCTTGTTAATCGATCGGTTTCCGAGTTATTGCCATCAAAACTCGAGGTATATATTCACCATTTTTTAAATTATTTCTCCAATATTAATAAAAATGTCCGTTTTCGCGCGGTTTTCCAACATGGAAACCAAATCTGAAGTCACTAGACCGTGCAATATTTGGAGGGAAAGTGAGAATAAATTTTATTATCTTTATGTGCACTTGTATTATTTTTTGCACGGTTTCGAGACTCCGAATTTGATCGGATAGGACACTCTGATGACTGTAACTCTATAGCCGATTGATTGACAAGAAAAATACGTAAGGTCTTTTCTGTAGAAAATCCAGTTTACTTCATTTTCAATTACGCAATATTTTGCTTTAAAGTGAACCCAAACCGAGATATTCGCGAATATTTTTTCAAAGTCGCTAGACCGTGTAAAATTAGTACCTATGTCCTTTTAAAGGTCAAATAATAAAAAAAAATGTATACCATCTTGTCCCCAATTATTTCCATAATAGTCCTTTTTATAACGAACGCCTCATCGACTGACCTGGAAGTTTCCAATGAAAACCAAATTGAAAAACTTAAAACACACAAAAAATATTTATATATCTTCAATATTGTCTTTCTTATTATTGTTACGATATTGTCTAAAAAAGTAAAAGTAAATTTTTATTGAAAATAACGAAACGTCAATACGTTCTATTTTGGGATTTTTCAATTTTTATTTTGTTATCTTTCGCCAATTTTTTTATAGCATTAGAAATATTTAGGAGACATTCTACCATAAAATCTTAAAATAATAAATATTGAAGGGTTTCAATTGTGATATTATGTTGACAAAAAAATACAATTACAATGTTATGTAGGGGGAACCCTTGAATTTGAAATGCTTACAATTCGATAATACATTATTGGGAACGGATTATTCGGAAATTGCCTTAGGTGTGTGTACTTTTAATGTAAAGGGCTTTTCATCCGGGACTTTGTTTTTAAATTTTTAATTTTAAATAAAACACACGTTTTCGATTAAAGTTCTGTATTTCTTTATTGATTATATAATGTAGAGAGTCTACAATTTATGAATGAAAAATTATATCGGACAAATGTCGACCTAGACCACGAATACAGACGTCGATTTTTTCGCTAATATTTTCGATTGCGGTTTTTCATAATTGCGGCTTTATCTCACCATGCAATTACGCGTCGGTTGTTTCTGAAGGAAAAAGGTATTAACGTAACTATTCAAATGAAAATGACATTGAACCGAATTTTGATCTGAACCAAATCTAGTTCACGTTTTTATTTTCGGTTAAGCCTTTGGTGGTCGGTATACGGCTAGCTATGTTTTTGTTAGCGGAGGCAGGGTCGTAGGTAGCCTGCAATGCCTTACGAGAAATGCTTACTTTAAAAAATAAAAGTGCAGACGTAAAATTAACAATTTTAATAAAATAATTGTATGAATCAATTACAACAATGAACACACACAGTTTTAAATTAGTCAAACAGATGAACGTTTGCAAAAACAAATATTGACGAACTGGTAAATACAGTTTGTCACACCAAGTGATCCAATACAATTTACAGTGACTCAAACAACCACCTAATGTTTCGCTAAGTCGAAAAGAAATAAGAAAGATCGACTACCAGTACTGATTTGTCTTACAATATAATTAACGACAACTGCTACTTCTTTTCTGAGCGAAACTGGTTATCCACTGGTTGGTGGAAACTGGTTGGAAATATTATCCAAAAATGGTCTTTTCCAAAATGTCGACCTACAACGTACGTCTCTCGAACAGAACTGCAGCGCGCCGGGCCGTCAGACTTGACGCAAGCGCGGATTTAATTCTAAGCGGCACTTTAAAAAGTTAGCATTAAATGCACAGGGTGAAACGTAAGTGACGGCTTCTAAAAACCGTCACAACATTAATCTGAAAGATGAGTTTTTCAGGAAAAAGTCCCTGTTGAAAAGCCCTCTAGAAAGTTATGTATGGGGAATCCCCGAATGTGAATTGCTACAATTCGATAATACATTATTGCGAACAGATTAATCGAAAATTCCCTCAGGTATATGTACTATATAAAAATGGATGTATGTATGAATGTATGTTCCCTATAGACTCCTAGACCGTTTGACCGATCGGAACCAAATTTGGCACAGTTATTATGTAGGTCCCTGCGCATATTTTTGTATTGAAATAGTGTAAACATTCGTAAAGGAAAGGAAAATTGATTTTGAGTAGCCTGCCTTCCTTTAAGGAATCTCTATAATCCATTCATGCGCGTCCCTATGGACTCAAAATCAATTTAAAAAACAATAATGAATGCTGTCAAACTATCAACCGATCGACAATGCAAATACGCGTGCACGTGCTTTCCGTTTCAATTTGACCAATCTTAACCAAATTTGGTGTAGAAGTTATTTACAACGCTACGAAAAACATAGGCTACTTTAGAACCTTGGAGTGAGGCCGAAAGCCGAACAACCACGGTCTACACGTATGCCTGCGATACCCTTGAGTGAGGCCGAAGGCCGAACAACCACATCCGACACGGTCTAGATGGCTAAAGGCGGCCGGTAGGCCGACTGTGCCAGTTAGTATGTTATATATTTCCTAATTCATTCTTTAATTGTTGATTTTTGAATATTATAATGACGTGATCGCAAGAGAAAATTAGAATTTTGATAAATGAATATCAAAAACAGGGTCGCCATACTAGAAAGCGCGTGCGCAAATTCTAAATTTACCAGCAAAATTTTACACAAGTGGTAAACACACTCGCAAAAAAATTTGCTAGCAGATTTGCAACAAAATTTACAAGCAAATTTGCGTGTTTAACACTTGTATAAAAATTACGTAATTAGTAAACTTACGTGTAAATTTATACAAGCGTCAAACGCGTAAATTTGTTAGCAAATTTTGTTGTAAATTTTTTGTAGGAATATTTCTATATTTTTTTTGCTAAACCTACGTGTAAAATTGCGCACAAGAATGTTGTCATTGGTATTGGCGATTTACATTACCGTTGGTGGCGCCACCAGCAACAACAACATGGCTGTGTTTAGACGTATATTTTGATATTCAAAGTCGTATTCTGGTGAAACTTTGCAAACAATTCAGTATGGTCTTAAATTTATTGTAATATTTTTTGTTAATTAGTTAATTTTGTTATGTTTTGAGCCTGAAGAACGAATTTTTATTTTCATTTAATACGTCATTTACTAATTTGAAATTCTCCCGCGTGGTGGCGTTTTCTTAATGTAAATTGCCAATTATGTCAAAGTTGTATGTTGGTAAAAGTTTTGTTATCTAGGTATAATATACTATGTACTTTTCATATTTAAACTTCTTACTACGAAATATTTCGTTTTGTGTACAATCAGAATTGTCAACATCATAATATTATAAAATGTAGCTCGATAATCTCAATTTTTCGTAACCGATAAATTAATTTTTCTTACTAAGCACCCTTCCAGCAGCGACTCCTTAAAAAGATCCACATGCTCATCTTCTATATGAAATAATTTGTAAAGCTTTCAGAAAGGTGTGCATTGTGCTCGGACAATTCAATCTTGGCGTGCTTTGTGCAGTTGAGACGCGTACGTAGTACTTTTGTAAAAAAAAATGAGTTCATTTTTGATAAGCTTCCTGTTCTGTTTTTTAATTTTTGTATCATAATTTTACCGGTCAGTGAAGATATTTACCCTCTCCGGGTCTCTTCCTCCCCCGCTTCCTGTCTGCTTTGTTTTATTTTTTTTTAAAACGTATTTTCGAAAACACCTACCCAGTTATTGAGACAGAAAAAATAAAATAAAATAAACTTTGTGTTGCTTAAAATCCGAATTTCCTCAAATTTTCCAATACTGTTTCCATTTTTATTGACATTAAAAATCAAATTTATATGCACCCCAAAAATATCAAAATCCACATAGTACATGGAAAGAGAAAAACATAAATAAATATATGCAAAAAAATTCAAAACATATTTTGATATGCATAAAATACTAATTTATTTGCGAAATACTAAATTGATACATTAAAGCTCAGTACACACAGGAATTGCGAATTACTGTGATGTTGTTACCAACTTAAGCGCAAATGTGCTCGCAGATAAAAAGTTTCAATTATAAATTTAGAGGACTAAGAAAAAGGTTCTGTTGACTTAACTGGATGTTTGTATTATTTGATGATATACGAAGTAAAGCAAATAATTTGAAAAGTCAATATGAGCGTCGAATTTACTAAGAAACCAAAATGTAAGTGTTGGTTTAATGTTGTAACTTTGCGTCTATTTTTAGTTACATAACTGTCTCCAAAATCCAACTTGGTATTCATGGAGAACCCTTAGGCATGCTCGTGAATTAACAATGAATCCCTGCGATTGGTTACGGAATTCTGAGCAACGTCGGAATATTTTGTCAATTTTTCGTGACGTCATTTTATGAAATCATGACGCGGGTCAGAGATATTTGATTAACGGCGCTGAAAAGGTGCTAATGCTGAAATTTATTCACCTGTTTACAGCAACGCAAAGCAAATTGCCAAGTTATGACACTAAGAATTCAGTGTTTTCTGAAGACGTCTCGACGGCATCGGCAGCATCGCGGTAGTTTTCTTCGTTTTTCGTCTGCGAAGTTTAGCACGGCATCGGTGTGTGTCTCGTTATTATGAAAGGTTGGTGTTCCGGTTAAATATTTACAAACCACTAAAGTGGAAAAGCCCATTTTACATCGAGAAAAAAGTTTAAAAAGAAAAAGCCTTTTACGACACAATGGATTCTATAAATAACATCCACTAAGTAAATGTTAATTAAGATGGCACTTAAAACAACCAAATTAATGGTAATTCGACTACGGAATACTAAAACGCGTCTATCTTATCTGGATCAGAAATTGTTAAACCCAAATTATTGCCTTTATTTATCTGTTGTACGTAATAATTACCAAACGCCCAAGGCGCAAATAAAATATACACACCTACGCCGTTAAATTTATATGAGAATTTACGCAAATGTAAACTGATAATAATTATTGGCGTTCCAATTTTTCGAATTACATCAAAATGCAATCCAATTAGCCGAACTTTTTTTTATCAATTTATCAACTTTCGGGTAAATATTGTTCAACCTTTAACATTTCAAATTAATAGAATTCATTTCGCTCAATTAACAACGCCCACTTTTTAATCGTTTATTATTTTAAAAAAATAATTTGGTAAATTTATCCTGACTAATGGGCTCATAATTGATAACATAGATGTATCACTACAACAGGTGAGCTTACCTACGCGCGATGTAGGGGCGGACTGGCTACGCGGTGGATGTGGAAAACCCGTCGGTTTTATGACGCTTTTAGCGTTTAGTTTCCCAGGGCGGAAGATTTTAATTTTCATGTTTAATAGACAAAACAACAATAATAACTTTGCATTAGTTTATTTTTATGAATTCATATTTAATTTCTTGACTAATGCGCAGAGATTTACATAATGAATTCGTAACTTAACGCTTCACGAAATTTGTATGCATATCATAGCTTCATGCTTATTTTTCATTTTTATTCTCTGCAGTTTATTAGTGATCCTGCCAGGCCGCCCCTGTGCATTACGCGAAAATAACTTATATTATTTTTGTTATTGTTGAAGTTTAAGTAATCAAAATAAACATGGAATTAATTTTGCCCTTAAGCTTGAGGAAATCTACTGCCCAAAAGATTCAGCAATATCTTAGGGACGCATGAGTCATAACCTAAAATTTTGGCAGGAATATTTTGGAATTGGGGTATATTCTCGGGGTCTTGGGAATTTTAGTATATTGTTCAACAATTCGCAATTTACATTAAACAAACGCCACCATGTGGGAGAATTTCAAATTAGTAAATGACGTATTAAATGAAAATAAAAATTCGTTCTTCAGGCTCAAAACATAACAAAATCAACTAATTAACAAAAAATATTACAATAAATTTAAGACCATACTGAAATGTTTGCAAAGTTTCACCAGAATACGACTTTGAATATCAAAATATACGTCTAAACACATCCATGTTGTTGTTGCTGGTGGCGCCACCAACGGTAATGTAAATCGCCAATACCAACGACAACATTCTTGTGCGCAATTTTACACGTAGGTTTAGCAAAAAAAATATAGAAATATTCCTACAAAAAATTTACAACAAAATTTTCTAACAAATTTACGCGTTTGACACTTGTATAAATTTACACGTAAATTTACTAATTACGTAATTTTTACACACGCAAATTTGCTTGTAAATTTTGTTGCAAATCTGCTAGCAAATTTTTTTGCGAGTGTGTTTGACACTTGTGTAAAATTTTGCTGGTAAATTTAGAATTTGCGCACGCGCTTTCTAGTACGGCGACCCTGTTTTTGATATTCATTTATCAAAATTCTAATTTTCTCTTGCGATCACGTCATTATAATATTCAAAAATCAACAATTAAAGAACGAATTAGTAAATATATAACATACTAACTGGCACAGTCGGCCTACCGGCCGCCTTTAGCCATCTAGACCGTGTCGGATGAGGTTGTTCGGCCTTCGGCCTCGGGGAAATCGCAACCATACGTGTAGACCGTGGTTGTTCGGCTTTCGGCCTCACTCCAAGGTTCTAAAGTAGCCTATGTTTTTCGTAGCGTTGTAAATAACTTTTACACCAAATTTGGTTAAGATTGGTCAAATAGAAACGTAAAGCACGTGCACGCGTATTTGCATTGGCGATCGGTTGACAGTTTGACAGCATTCATTATTGTTCTTTAAGTTGATTTTGAGTAGCCTGCCTTCCTTGAAGGAATCTCTATAATCCATTCATGCGCGTCCCATAGGGACGCGCATGAATGGATTATCGAGATTCCTTAAAGGAAGGCAGGCTACTCAAAATCAACTTTCCTTTCCTTTGCGAATTTTTGCACTATTTCAATACAAAAACATGCGCAGGGACCTACATAATAACTGTGCCAAATTTGGTTCCGATCGGTCAAACGGTCTAGGAGTCTATAGGGAACATACATACATCCATTTTTATATAGTACATAATTATATAACAAAATCAACTAATTAACAAAATATATTATAATAAATTTAAGACTATACTGAAATGTTTACAAATTTTCACCAGGCCATGACTTTGAATTTCGCAATATACGTCTAAACACAGCCATGTTGTTGTCGCTGGTGGCGCCACCAACGGTAATGTAAATCGCCAATAACTTAGGAACATTTAAGGCTTCCAATATTTTTTCTGGGTTTCAATGCAATTTCATCTAAAATGAGTGGACTAATAATATATTTCTCACGCTGCCGGTGTAACGATAGTGGCATGCTTTTCTTACAGGGTGGGCAAAGAAATAGGGCGAACTTATAAAGGGTGTCATCGTGACGGATGCAAAGTTCTTAAGTATAAAAAAATCCAGATCCTTAGAGGGTAGCAGGCAAAAATAGACTGTGCAGTCGTGTAATATTTCAGCACTTAAAATCACTTCTTTTCCCCTCTAGTTTAATATTTTCTGTATAATTTTCTTTTCCCAACTTCACTTTCCTGCAAAGTTGTAGCCCGTTAAATTTTCTATCAGGAAAGATTGCCTAGTTTTGTTAAACGTTTTGTTTAAAAAGTACAAAAGTCAAGACAAACAAAATAAATAAAACTTTGAACTTTTCAACATTTCTCGACTTAATTTAATGCATAACTCGAAAGACGTTGATTTTGGAGAATAAAGGGTTTTATAATCTAATTTGTAGTTAATTTCATGCTTTATAGAAAAGTATTAAAACATAAATAGTGAAAACCCAATAGTTTCGGTGTTATGGCCACTTTAAAGTAGAAATTTGGCTTTGCGATTAAATGACCCATTGATTTGCTGTAATTACTTTTAACAAAAAATTAAAAAATTATTTTGCTAGAGTTGGTTATAGGGTGGCGGAACAGTGGCCCACCCCTAAAGCCACCACTTTTTCTTAGTGTGCCATATCCGGTTCCCCGGACGTTGGCGACCTCTCTCCTATGTGTGTGTTATGCGTTTGAAGTATTATCACACACATAGGGGACCTACTGCTTAACGCGGGCTCCGAACCGCGGGAAGTGTATACACTTCATCTCCAGAGAGGCTGTACCAGGCAGATTACACCTCGGTGGTTTGCCATTGCCTTCCGAGGGGAGATGGTCAGAATAAAGTTTTACTGAGCCGGAGTCGAACCAAGCATTCCGCATTAGCAGCAACGCACATAACCGCTTTAGCTAACGACCGTCTCAAAAAGCCACCACTGTGTAAAGATTATTAAAATATGAGAACTTATTCTATGTAATTAAATTAATATAGGCAAGATTTAGGATTTGCTAGTGTCCGGCTTATGCAGGTTAATTATACAACATAAAACGTTTAACATTTTTGTGGTTGTAATGAAAATTGGAATTAAACAAGCAAGAATTTAGATAAACTTTATTTAATTATCCCAAAAATGGGATTTTTATACGGATGTCACATTTTTCCAACCCACTTGGTCACATTTTTTAACCCCACCTCCTCCCCAGACGTGGACGTCCCTTATGGGCTACCCCTTAGGGCCGGTTGTATATCAGAAGTTCAACCTCAAGTTAGAGTTAACAGGGATTTCTGCTATTTGATTGGTCGGTACACCAAAAATCGCTGGTTTAACTCTTACTCGAGGTTGAACCTCTATTATAAAACCGGCCGTTAGTGGTAGATTGTCATGGCTGTGCGGCTTAAAGGCTGCACTGGAGATTATTTTTGTTGGTAGCTAAAAAATAAACCAATTAGAAGAAGTATGAAGTAAGTCAGAATCACATATTGCACTAAGAAATAGTCCTGCAGCTTGACGGTCGTCCGTGATTTTTTGGTGAGTGATTGCCATGGCTGTACGCCCTAAAGGCTGCACCGGAACTTTTCTAGATTGGAAACTAAAATATTAACCAATGAGAGATGCATTAGAAACAGACACAGTTCTGTGTATCTGTCTATTCATAACGCACTACTTATTGATTTATATTTTAGTTGTTCACCTAAAAAAAATTCAATCGTAATAATCACACACCGGAAGGTCCTGCCTTCCGTGAGGCTGCATCCTTCTGATTATTTAATGATTTACATGAATACAAGTGTTTGATAATTCATCACTTCATTTGTTTTCCTTATACCTTTTGAAATCATCGCATCCAGACGCGACTAGAGGTTATTCAAATCGGGGTTATTCAATATAATATAATTTAAGAGAAAAACTATAAAATGGTTTTAAAATTAGCTGGCCCGGCTACTTTTAGCCATCCCCAACGTGATTGCCATGGTTGTGCGGCCTAAAGGCCGCACTCAGGGAGATTGTGATTATAAGTGTATAAGTAGCTTATTTTTCGATCTCAGAGGGGAATTGCGACAATAATTAAAAGCCGTAGTTGTTCGACCTTTTCCATCACTCAAGAAAATTGCAACCATACGAGTTCGCTGTAGTTGTTCAGCATTCGGCTTATAATTGTTGTATTCATAATAAAATTTATGAAATGTTCAGTATCATGAATTCTTCTTGTTGTTCTTAGTCGTATAGTCGTATTGTTCGGTCTCATATGCTTGTGACAGACATTCCAAGTGTTGTTTTCATACGGGGGGGACCTACTGTTTAACGCGAATTCCGAACCCCGGAAATCGTAATACTCATTTAGAGAAGGGTTATCATGGCAGATTACCATAGTGGTTGCCATTCAAAAACAAACTATCAGAATAATGTTGTTCTTTTGCCACGGTTCGAACCGGGCATTCCCCCATTAATAGTCAACGCACTAATGCCTAAGCCGTAACCGTAACTAATTAATAAATAATATTTAATGTAAAAATTAAGACTTTGTTATTTAACTTCTACTTTGAAGTTTCAATGGCCAAAAATTTCGTAGAAATTACACGAACACAACACAAACTGATCAACTTTGTTAATGCGCTTTTTAGATTCTTAACAGGACAAATTTATTACGAAAATACAAAATTAAACCGAAACAAACCTTATGGGGCGCTATTTGCGATATAATCAAATACTGTTCGATAATCCCTTTAATCTAATTAATTTAGATACCTCACAGTTGAGGGCTCTCCGTCAGAAGTATAATCAATGTCAATGCGCTTTACTGACAAAACTGATTATATCTGGATTATAAAATGGCTACTCACAAGAAGGGTGAATCACGACAAACAAGAAAGAAATTCATAGAGAAATTTACAACTTTGCCTGCCGATTCAATGAAAATGTTTCCATTAGAACTGGTCGAAACGTCGTTCTTTTAGTCAAATGTACCCGCTAAATGCGGAATATGTAATGCAAATTTTTTAAATGACTGCGAACGACTTAAATTTTCATCTACGGATTAACCACAAGATCAAAGCCATCAGAACTGTTGTGGAAGTGTTACTTTGTCTTCGACGAATTTGAAGACTCCCCCTCCCCGTTTACTTTAAGGCATTAAATTAGCCCCTACATCCAACGTAAACCAAACCGAAAACCAGGACATAAAACTTGCATGTAGTCGACTTAAAAAAAAAGTTTAACTGTTATTTATGTTTTTTGTCTCTACAGAAATGAGAAGCAGTTTTTTAATTGAACTGCGCACAGTGTCATAGTAACAAATCCCCCAGAGGGGAGCTAAATTGTAAAGGTACCCGAGTTATCTCGTAAGTTTTAAAGGCAGTTTTTAGGAGGGATTTTATATATGACGTCAATATCAACAAATTAGAGATTTAACAAAACCATTAATTTGGCGATTCAGAAAAGTGAAACTGTATGGGATCAAAGGGCGGGAAATCCAAAAATAAATAAATCATCCTGGACATGGGCTAAGAAGTTATAGCATTTCCATCGCATTACTCACTTGCGAATTGAAAGGGTTAAAAGAAACATTTATCAAAAAGTGCCTACTGGGTGTCAATTGTAATAAAGTCATAAATCCACTAGTAAATTTCATGTTCTGTCACATCTCGTAATAATATTTTAAAGCTCTAGACGCTTTTACTGGAAAATTCTGAAAGTGTGCTCACATAAAATAACAGTAATCTCTTTATTTCTTTTCGCCTCCTTAATAGAAACCGCAACAAAAAAGCGTTGCTTTGCAGCAATTACGCCCAGAAATAAGTAAATTTAGTTTCGGTTGATTTTTTAATTATTTTGTTTTCTTGCGAATCGATAAATAACGTATTTCCTATTGTAACTTCCGTGTAGGGTCAAATAAATTTGAACAAAAGGTCAAAAACTTATTTTGTGAATTGTACTTTGCTCTACAAACAATTTTCGATTTGTTTTTGAATAAGACAATCAAATGAGTTTAGATTTCCACAAAGTGCTTGAATTTTCTTATATTTCCTTTTTTTGTGTAAATAAAAGCTTTTCATTTTTTCCTCCTCAGACGTAATTTAAAATATAGAAATGGTTTAAGAAATAAGAAAAGCTTTATTTAAACGGTAATCGAAATTGGATATTTTTGTGAACTTGGAGTAAGATTAATCGCTGTATTGAAATTTTTTCTTCTCATAAATATCTTTTCTTTGTTTTTAACAGCCTAATTGATCGCGGATACGGTCCGACTTTTTTAATTGAGCGGAAATGCAACAACGTGCAAATTAAATTTTATAAAAGAAAATTTCGATGCTTTCCTCGGATTGAAGTCGGTCAGGGCGATACAACAAAAAAAACTTAAAAGGTTCGGTATTTTTCTCCAAGTAGAGATTTTAGTGGCTTTTCTTTTCTGAAAGCTTTACATAATTTAAGTCGATCCGTAGTGATTTATTTCCGCATCTAAATATTTATACCCTTCAATCCGGTACTTCCCCTCCCGTCAAATATTTACGTATGTTTTCACTTCTTTTGAGTTACAACTTGTTGACTTGGTGCGATACAAAAGCGACTTGCGCCAATGAGCTAATCATAACGAAAAAGTTTTAATTGAATTTCTCAAACCATTAAAGCGATCTGGTTTTGCATGTCTTACACATACATACGTAATATTAAATTGATATGACTTGGTGCTCTCGAACCAATCAATTATGTATATTAGTTTATCCGGTGAGGATGTCCTATCACCTGTCATTACGAACCAACTTGTAACCTTCCTAATGGAAAGATGAAGGTTTATATAGGCCCCTCCTGCAAAAAAATTCTGAGAAAGTATTATCAAAATTTTGAGTAAATCGATTTTGAAGTTAGCTAATTTTCATGTGGATTAACGAGATTCTAGGGCGCGTCAGCCATTATTTTTTGTTTTTAGGCGATTTTTAGGGGGTTTCAGATCCCGGTTGCCTTTATCCCGGTGTTCTTGATCGGTGGCGCCTTCTCATATGTTTAGCTCCGCCGCGTAGCGGCTCTGAGCACGAAAAACCGCCCGGAGATGCGGAGCATCGGAGGGTAGTTTTTTGATGCTCATAATTCTGGCCAAGCCAGTTTTTTATGTTTATTTAGAGACCTACATGTTTAACGCACGGCAGTCGACTCACAAGTGCCGTCCGCAGTACTGGCCGTCCGGCCGGTGCGAACTTGGGTTATATTTATAACATCGGTGGGCGTGGCTTAGAGCACGGGCGACTGATTCACACAGACCCCGGTCGGCCGCCTGATCGATGCAAATTTCCCGTACTTTTCAAATCGATTTTTCTCGAAATTTTGTATATACTTTCTCGGGCGAAATTTTTACAGGACACTCTAATAAGGTTCCTTTTGCTATAAAAAAATTTTGGGGCGATTTGGAGTGACAGGTGATAGGTAATTATCCCCAAATAGTGCAAAAATTTGCAAAGGAAGAGAAATTTGATTTTGAGTAGCCTGCCTTCCTTTAAGGAATCTCGATAATCCATTCATGCGCCTATGGGACGCGCATGAATGGATTATCGAGATTCCTTAAAGGAAGGCAGGTTACTCAAAATCAACTTAAAAAACAATAATGAATGCTGTCAAACTGTCAACCGATCGACAATGCAAATACGCGTGCACGTGCTTTACGTTTATATTTGACCAATCTTAACCAAATTTGGTGTAAAAGTTATTTACAACGCTACGAAAAACATAGGCTACTTTAGAACCTTGGAGTGAGGCCGAAAGCCGAACAACCACGGTCTACACGTATGGTTGCGATTTCCCCGAGGCCGAAGGCCGAACAACCACATCCGACACGGTCTAGATGGCTAAAGGCGGCCGGTAGGCCGACTGTGCCAGTTAGTATGTTATATATTTCCTAATTCGTTCTTTAATTGTTGATTTTTGAATATTATAATGACGTGATCGCAAGAGAAAATTTAAATTTTTAAGAGAAAAAGTTTTAATTGAATTTCTCAAACCATTAAAGCGATCTGGTATGTATGTCTTACACATACATACGTAATATTAAATTCATATGACTTGGTGCTCTCGAACCAATCAATTATGTATATTAGTTTATCCAATTAAAATACCTTGCCTGGTTGCGAGATCAATTTTGTATGTTTTAGTTTCAATAATAAATGAAGTGATTGATACACGAGGGATATTCATTATGAACAAGTCGCCATCTATCGTTCAGTACAAATAGACACCCTTTGAATTTAACGTCGTTTCACTTTTCGTATTCTCGATTGAACTATTCTTGTACTACAACCCCATTTATATTTACATTTTCAGCTTTATCTTTAATTAGTTGCCAGATTGGTGCACAAAAAATAATAACGGCGTAGCCGTGTAATAATTTAAAGTTGAGATTTTCTTTAATAACTTTTCGAGTTTGTTTGAAGTAAAAAATATTAAAAATAAAATTAAAATTGCGAAGAACAAGCAAGAAAGGAATTTTAAATTCATAAAAGCTTCTTTTCTTTAATAACAATACAAAAGCATCCACATCATCTATCACGAAAACTTGACGGTTTACTTTATATAAATTTCTAATGAAAACCTTATAATTTTTGTAACATGTCAGATCGTACACGAGTTAACATAAAGTATTTTTAAATTTTTATTTTATTATAAATATTCAGAGGCTATTTTTCTTTCCGATATTAGTAAATCTCGACATGTACAGGGTGGACACGCTGTAAAAGGTTTTGCTCGACAAATCCGTTTAAAAGTGTAGCTACAGAAAACAAACAAAAAAGTTCTGGTAATTAACTTTGCATAAAGCACTTATCGTTAATTTAAAATTCAGTATTTTGCTATTGAGCGTTTAAAAGCTCTCTCTCAATGAACTTCGTGTCCTAGAACTTCAATGAAATTACTAAATTTAAATATTTAATAAGTCTCATTCGAGGCCATGCGAGAATTTTTCAAAAATACAGGGCTTTAGGGACTTTGTTTTTTAACAAGGGCAATTTTGGATGTGGCGACAGTTTTGTCATTTTGTTTTATGAAAGTGTTGTTTGGGCTTTAGAACATCCAATAGTGATTGTTGAGAAGCCTTTACATTCTACTCGTATTACTTCGTGCGCTTTGTGGTCTGGAGGAGTGATTGGACCCTATTTTTTTCAAAATGAGGCTGGAAACGTTTGCTTTTGGCCTATTGTTGATGATATGGTTGTGAGTGATATGTGGTTTCAACAGGACTGCGTCACATATCACAACAGCAAAACATTGAATTTACTTAGAACGAAATTTCCCAACTCATGTCGGGAAATGTCATATTCCCGGCTCATGTGACGTTAGACTATTTTTTGTTATTCCCAACATCCAACGCGTAATTAATTGGTGAAGTAGAGCCGCAATTATACAAAAATGTAATTGAAAATTTTGATAAAAAGGATCGACGCCTTTATACGCGGTCTTGGAGGATCTTATTTTTCATTTTTCAATTGTAAACTTTCTACATTATTTAAAGCTGTTTTTTCGCTTAGAAAATCACTTTGTACATCCGAATTCACGGCCCAAATTATGCACGAACGTAGGTTCAGTATTATTCGAGAACGGGAAGAATTGAAAAATTTGAAGAAGGTAGCCGGTATTTTTTATTGCGCACCAAAAGTTTATCTTCGTTTACGTTCATACGAAATAACACCTTTTATAAAATCTATACACGGTATCCGGCATTGGTGGTTTGGCTTCCAGCATTTTAAACAAAACATTTCAAATAATTTAAAGTAACGTATTCAATATAAATAATTTTGCTTTAATATCCGTGTAACCCTAAAGCTTTTAAATTCTTTGTTTTTATTATAATAATTAATTACTGTACAGATAAACCGCTTTTGTTCAACTTTTGAATAAAATTCCGGGATTTGTCGGATTTATTTATTATATTTTGTTCAAATTTTATATAAAAATTGGGCGATAGCACGGGAAACGTGACCGTGATTTTAAAAATTCTCTATAGACATTCGGAAAGCTGAAGCATTTATATAGTAGAATTAAACAAAAATATTTTTGGAAAATACCTGTTTAACCCTCAAAAACAGCCCTTAAATTAGTAGTGAAACAGGCGTCTCCCATTGGTTGGCCATGCTCCACCTTGCCTTTTTTTAATATGCATCTAACTTTTTACGGTACACTTGGAAAAGATATTCCTGAGCGCGACAGATCCAAAAAACGACCGATCCGTAAAAAACGAATCTAGATTTTTCGGGTTAACTTGGAATAAAAGGGTGAAAATTATTTAATTTAATACAAGTGTAATTTAATTAGTAATTTAATTAAGTGTTTAGATTATTAAGGTGGAAGTACACGTACCGTCGACAGAATGGTGAAGTAGTTCCGCCTCAAATCGAATGCGAGCTTCTGATTGGTTAAGCTCTTGAAAATTATCGATTAGTGCCAAAATTTCAGGGGTTATCAATTCTTCATAGTGTATTAGTTTAATTTTAATGTTGTCTAACTAATTCCATTAAGTTTTTAACGCAAAACTTCGTATCTTCGGGTCACATTTAACGGGATCTTTACAAAAATTGTACTAAGAAATTCTTTGTTTAGCCGTACGTTCTAAAGGATTATCTAAATCGTCCAAAAAATATAACGCTATGCAAAACAGCGAAACAATTAGCGATCAAAGTAGCCGAGACCAAGATGACCGATATTGAACTTGAGATCAATTTCTCGATTTCTTTCCTAATTGAGGATATTTTAGTTCCTTCAACACGATTTTTCGCCTATAACTCACTTAATTTTATTTTTACGAAAAATTAACATTGAACCAAAAATAAAGAGCACTAATTTGTCTACAACATAGCAGTTTAAGAATTCAGTTCAGGTGATGCAAATGAAATGTAAGAAAGTTTTATTATTTAAATGCTTGATTGCAATGTAAATCTTTTGTAAAAAATGTATTTCCTCTTCTTAGATTGATTTTTATTTCAATAATTTTAAAAAGTCAAATTTATAGAAAATGTTATGCTCTTCAACTTTGGTATGATGCAAATTATTCGTAAAAATGAAATTAATCGAGTTATCAGCAAAAAACCATATGTGGGGCTAAAATCCCCAATTGGGGTAGAAGTCGACAGAATATTCTTGAGAAATTTTGAGAAATTCATTGGGACATTTCTGCTCAATTACAGCTTCTCGACTAGTGATTGCAATACCGGTATACCGGTATACCGAATACCGGTATTTTTGGCTTATTTTGAAATACCGAAATACCGGTATTTTTGAATATATAATACCGGTATTTCGGTATTTAATTTTTTTTTCTGTTGGCACAATAAATATATTATACGAGTATAAGTGAATATTATTTACAAATTATTAAAAAATTAAAATAATCGAATATTTAAATCAAAATCTATCAAGAATGAATAACAACAGCAATTTTAAGGAACACAAAAAATCAGCGGATAATACGTCGGTATGGTTTTATTTCTGGTATAACGAAAAAGATAATCTTGGCAAATGCAAGAAATGCTCAAAAATTATTAAAGTTGCTGGTGGAAGTACCAGTGGTTTACATACGCATTTAAAAACACACGACATTAATGTATTAAAAAGACGGGAACTTGTATCAAATTCAACTCAATCAAATTCAAGACCACCTAAGAAATCTAAGATTTCTGATTATTTTGCCCGTAATAAGAACAACTTCTTGGATGCAATTTTTTCGCGAATGACAGCTGTAGATTATTTGCCATTCAGTATATTTTGCACCTCTATAGACTTGAGAAATGCATTAACAGCTCAAGGTTTTAAGGATATACCAAAATCTCCGAATACAATTAGGAATATGGTTATTGATTATAGCAAAGAAATTCGAAGTTCTCTGGTAAGTAATTTGGCAAAACTGAATGAAAGTGGCAAAAGATTCAGCCTCATGTACATTCCGAAAATTGAATGATCATGGACTCTCTCTTCAGAAGGATATCGTTTGTATTACTATTGATGGAGCTTCGGTAATGAAAAAAGTCGGCAAATTAATTGATCCTGAACAGCAATTATGCTATGACCATGGTATTCAGCTTGCAGTAATTAGCGTACTCTATCAGAAACAGCAGAATATTGTGGATTTGGATGCTTCTGATTCTGACAACGAAGAGGATTATGGAGCTAATGACAATCTAACTGAACTTGGACTAGACGTTGACCACAATAACCAGCATGCCTTCGCTCTTACTTATGAAGGACTTCCTCCTATAATTAAAAAAATTCGAACCGTTGTTAAGATGTTTAGACGTTCTCCTACAAAAAATAGTGCATTACAAACATACATAAAAGCTGAATTTGACAAAGAACTTATGCTTTTGTTAGATTCAAAAACTCGTTGGAGTAGTTTATTCTATATGATGGTGCGATTTCTAAAATTAAAAAATCCTATTCAAAAGGTTTTAATTGATCTTAATACTGCCATTAGTTTTTCCGATAACGAATTTTCAGTAATATCAATGACCATTTCTGCTTTGTTGCCAATTAAGCATGCTGTTGAAGCACTATGTCGCCAAGATGCAAATTTATTAACCGCAAATGCAGCTATTGAATTCATGTTGGATACTCTTCAAAAACAAAAATCGCCATTATCTGAAGAATTGTACACTGCATTGAAATTTCGCATTAAGGAAAGGGAATTAGATTTAGAATTACTTTTAAGATATCTACATAATCTAAAAGAGTATAGTGAGAAAATTATAAGAGAGAATTCACGAGTAACCAAAGCTTATATGGCAAAATTGATTTTTTCCATGGTCCAGAGACTTGATGATGAATCTGTAGATCTGGAAGTTGCGAATAGTAATGTAGACGAATATAAGGAAAGTGAAGAAGACGTATCAATATCAGTCTGCAATAAATAGAAAAACAGCAGTGCACAATGAAATTGTGCCACAGACGACAGATATAAGAAAACTTATTAAAAGAGAGATGGGACTATATGAAGACGAAGGAGTTCGAGGAAAGTACTTGGAAATAGTTTATGCTTATCTTATAACAATTCCACCCACTAGTGTAGAATCGGAAAGAGCATTTTCCGCGGCAGGAAATTTTTGCACTAAGGTACGCTCGCGACTAAATAATGAAACAATTGATGCTTTGTGTTTTTTGCGATCTCATTTTAAAAATATGAAATAATAAAATGTTTATTTTGATTTGTATTTTTAATCTTTTAGTTTTTCAGAATTTTTTTTGAATACCGGTATTAATACCGGTATTCCGGTATTACATGTAAATAAATACCGAATACCGGTATTGCAATTTTGGTCCGGTATTGCAATCACTATTCTCGACAAGCAAGCAGTGAACATGTGTTCAACTTTGCTTGAATAAGTATGAAAACTTTAAAAAAAATCCTTCAACATTTGGCGAAAATGAAACAATAATAGGCGAAAAACCGTGTTGCAGGGGGGGGGGCTACCGTAAAATCCCCAATTGGAGGAGAAGCCAGTGAAGACTTTAAGGGATTCATTTGGATATTCCGATACTTGTTTGTTAAATTTCAACTTCACGGATTTTTTTGCAAGCGCGAAAGAATTTTTCGCCTTTGTTTCCTGGACTAATATATGAATCAAAATGTTCATAAATGAAAACTATTTTAAGTTATCAAGATCAGACAAATATAACTTTTGGGGTCTCTTTCTCAAACAGATTAGTTCATTGATAATTATTAACTTAAAAATAGAAAGTCTGATGGTGGCCTTTACGCCGCACCGCGATAGAAAATAAACACTAGATTGTCATATTATATAATCACATACAAAATATAAACACAATTTCTGGTCCTGGGCACGACCTAAAACTGCAACCCTTGTCTTCGCAAAAAGAACAAGCCCCGTTAATGTAGAAGAAAACCTTAAACTAGCGGCCTTTTGGCTGCACAACCCTGGCAATCATTTATATAAAACAACAGTTCTATGCATAGGCGTCGAAAATGAAGGGACTTTCCCGATGCTTGAGCTTCCTTAGAATTTTCTGAATTTTCACTTCATTTCACTTAACTTATTGAAGTTAAAAATCGCTTGTTTCTGTTGAATTCCTACAAAATCAATTTGCAAATTAAAAATTTGTGTCTTCAAAACCTATTTTTCCAAGGTAATATAATAATTTAGCAAAAATTTTTAAAAATTAATTTAAGCTCTGCCGGGAAAAATTATTTTTTTTAATATAAAAATTATTTTAGGCTGTAATAGTAAACGTGATATTATCACATCAAATTAAAACGAAACGCACACAAATTTACTTGTGTTCCTGAAAAGGTTAAATTAATTTAACGGTTGCTGAAGATTTGACTTTAAATAATCAAAAGTTTTTCCCTGCGTCGAACCTTTGGTTTTTCTAAGAATATTAAACCTCTCATTGCACCGGCCTTTAGGCCGCACAACCACTGGAAGGTATGGAGGTCACGAGGCCGTACGACCTCATATAGTCGTCACCATAATCTCTAAGTCCTGTAGAACGTGTTTCCTTGTTTTTACGGCCTAAAGGCCGAGTATTCGAGTACAATCAAAATATAATATAATAGTCTAATTTTTTTGTAACGCTGAATTAACGTCAATCCTTATCAGTGCGGCCTTTAAGCCGCACAATCTAGGGAATCACGAATCAGTGTGGTCTTCAGACTGCATAACCAAGGAAATCATAACCTATTACATATTTTTTCTATCCATTTGTTAGTTCCCTTCCTGAAAAATTATTGGAGTGCGGCCTTTAGAACGTCATTGTAAACATTATTTTTAGATTGAAATATCTTGAATTACACAAAAGCGGCTACTAGAAGGTGTCGAATATTCTTTAAGCAAGTATGAAAAATTAGTAAAAATTTTTAAATCCATAGAAATTCAAAACTTTTAGCAAACGGAATAATAGATTACAATTGAATTTTGTTACGTAGTTTATTATTAATGTATTATTATTATTATTTTTATTATTTTTAATATAGCCAGCATCAAAAAAATCCGTAATAATTAGCAAGAAAATCAGAACTTCAAAGGACCTTAACGAATGACAAGTTTCGATGTTATTCAGGCTTTTACCCGTAAAATTCATCTGATTAGATTCGTACTGGCAAAATGAACTTCTGCATATATTATAAAAATATATAAGTATTTGGCGGTCAAGGTTACGTATAAAGTTTCGAAGTCGGTTGGAAAGATGGAAAGTTCAATTTATATTTTATTTTCTCAGTACAGATCTGCTGAGATGAGTTTTCACGGTAAAATCGTGAAGGTATTTTTAAGCTTATATTTTTTTTCGTAAAATTATTTATTCCTCATGTTTGTTTATACTCCAGACAATGAAGCCGAAAAAAATGCTTATACAAAAAATTCAGGAAAGCTGAAATTTGGTCGACATCCGAGTATCCGAATAAACCCGCCCAAGTCCCCTGAAATCCATTGTCAGCTTTTCGCCCAATTGAGAATTTTAGTTCTCGCAAGGTGATTTTTCGCTTAATTTTAAGCTTTATAGAAGATTCTCGTGAGATCAAAACTGAAGAGCATACAATTCTCTACAAATGCTAGATGTTTTTTTTAAATCCTCCTGCTAATCCAGACCAGGCTCGCCTGCGATATGCTTGTGACCCTATTTAATTATTAATTGTAATGATGGCAATCATTAATTCAGGAAACCACAAAGCTTCCAATTTTTCGACATTCATTTCGGTTTTTCGTAAAACATTACGTTATTAGAGGTACTTTGTGAATTATTATTAATTTGAATATTCGGAGGTGTGAAGTATTTATAAATCGATAATTGCTCAATTCGTTATAGTAGAAATTAAAATTTTACGTAGGTATACATAACGGATTATTGTATACCCGATATAAACATTAGTTATTATTGCATTTAAATAATTTGAATTCCATAATAATTTTGCTGCAATTTCAGTTTTAAATTTGAACCTGATAAATTGAACAATTAAACAGATAGGCATATCGTAATGAATAATTATTATAATAGGAAATTTTCAGGACAAAATTATAAAAGTCCTTTTTGCATAAAATTTAATTGACTTTAATTTTAATAATAAAGATTTTTACTGTCGGGTTGAAGGATAAAGATTTATTTAAAGAAAAGTAATTTTTTCTACATTTATCCTGAAATTAATCCAAGTAAAAGTCTTCAAGTGTCTAGGCGATGGAGCCAGCCATATTGGCATATTCGGTCACGAAACGTTTAAACAATTTTTTATTCTTGTCCCTATTCACCCTGGGAGACACTAAATCAAAAGTCTGCTATATTATTAAAACAAGCATAATTGATATGAAGAGTCCTTTAAACGAAATCGGACAGATGATATTTCCAGATTAAAGAAAATCGTAAATCAAATAAAATATCTTTAATATCGGCTAATAAAACGAATAAAACAGACGGGAACAAAGAATAATGGTGAGTTGGTCGCACATACGAACAAGAACAGGCGTAATTTTCCTTAACAAAGGCAAACTTTTAACGACAACAATTTCGGGACCATTTACACTACTAATTTGTAAATTCAAAAAATTATAATGAGACCCTAAGGAATTACTTAATTAAAATTAACGAAGGGGTAATTTTATACAACTTCAGACTCGAAACGTCGGTTTCAGTGTGCGGTCCGCTTTATTTAATCAAAAAGTTTGGAATTTAATTGAAACGTAGGACACAACAACTCAGATTTTGTGCGGAAGGTGTCGAGAGTACTTTCCGTTCTATTTTTCATTCCAAGCACTCGTGTAAAGAACACACAATATAAATTTCAATTCAAAATTTCCCAACTTAAATCAAAACTCATCCCTAAAGCTGAAACACAACTTTTTCGCTCCTATTGAATCAGAATCAGCAGTCGACCGAAATTAATGTAAAAAACAAATATTAGTTGGTGATCGCGTCAAAAAAATAATTAATTATGCTTTTCGGCACGTGTTTACTTTTCAGGAAAAAAAATAATGAAAGTCCGCGTTACCAAAGCTTGTTGATACAAAAGCTGCGAGTGTTCCAATTTACTTTACAAAATAGTTACTGTTGAAATTTAAAAATAAAAGGCTTTGCACGCGTTTAAAAGTGACTTTTGTGAAGCCACTTTGTTCCCTTTGATCAAACATTTAGTACTGAAATTTAGTTAATAATAAAAATTTATCCGACAGGTCAAATTTTTAATTAATTTCGTGATGATTTTAAAAACTATTGGACATATTTTACATTAATTTTAGAACAATGTGGCGATTTGATTTATTATAATATAATGTATTATATACTGGGGCGGAAAACACTTCATTACAGCCATGGCTGTGGGCTAAGATAGATTATCGAGGTGCGAAGTACCGAGGTGATCTTCTATAGTTTACAAAATAATGACGCTATTTTATTCACAATCAGTTGGTTTTCATCAAGAGCAATAAATGAGTAATAAATGAAAATCTATTGAAAATAAATCGTTAGTTCACGAAGTGGACGTTTTAACGGTTCTAACGGTTAGTAATGAATTCACCCGTTGATCCGCTGCTCGTATCAACAGGTTGGAAACTTATGAAGTTAGTAATCGATCATTTACCAACCGATTGTTAATAAATATGTCTATAGTGTATATTCCAATATTTAATATACATAATAATCCATGCACGACTCGGCCTTCAGCCTCACGTTGTTAGGATTGTTTGTTCGAGGCCGAAGGCCGAGTCGTGTGTAGATTATTACATTAAGTATAATATAACAAGGGTTATATTTGATACAATATCCTAATGAAGTAATCGATACATTACTATATTTAATATAATAAACAGCACGACTCGGCCTTCGGCCTCGTGCGAGTTCTTCTTTCTGTTAGAATATCTCATACAATGCCGAAAAGCGAGAAAAAATTGTGCGGACTTATTTAATATAATAATCTGTGTAACTCGATATTTAATTATTTAATATAATGACCTATACACGACTTGGCCTTCAGCCTCATGCGAGTATTTACTGCTATTAAAACTGCTTGTACGAGGTCGAAGGCCGAGTCGTGTATAGGTTATTATATTTGCTATAAAAACTTTTATTGTAGTATTTAAACCGCCAAATTCCCATTATTCCTTTAATTATTAAATATATAGTGATTTATAATCACTATATTAATATAAAAACATAGACGACTCGGCCTTCGGCCTCGTACGAATACTTGCTACTGTTAGAATATATCTCATACGCTGCCGAAAGCCGAGAAGAACCTTTCGGACTTATTTAATGTAATAATCTATATATTCCAATGTTTAATATAATTCCCTATACTCTTACTCGGCCTTCAGCCTCATGCGAGTATTTACTGTTACTAGAACTACTTGTACGAGACCGAAGGTTGAGTAGTGTATAAGTTATTTATATGTATTATTGTATTTAAAGCGTCAAATTCGGCTTCGTACAAGACAGTCAAGACGTTACAATAGCACTAAGTAAGTGTTCATGCGAGGCCGAAGGCCGAGTCGTGTATAGGTTATTATATTAAGTAAAATGTTAAAAAAGGTTAATATTAATTTTATACAATAACTTCACGTATTATGTAGTAATCTATACTTCACTATATTTAATACTCGGGCTTCGGCCTCAACTACTACATGCTGCTGCTAGAATATCTCGTACAGTAACAACAATGCTTCTCTGTACTTAAATATTTAATAATCGTACCTTCGGGACTAATTTTTGCCCATAATGCAATAATAAAACTCACACATAAACCAAGAACAGTAGCATTTACTATAAAATAATAAAAAGTTGTAAGTTTAATTTAGACTATACGCCCAATGTTTACGCGTCCCAAGCCGAACTAAAGTTTTATTAAATTTGCACGAACATGTAAAAAATTTACGATAACGTTTATCTTTTATTTTCCTGTAGAGTATTATGTAGATTACTTTCACTTTTCGATGTGTTCATAATATTTAATAAAAAGTAACGTTTATCACCTTGAAAACAACTTTATAAATTTAATTAACCGAATTTTGACGATAAAGTCTTTTGAATAATAACATATTTTAAAAATTCCTCCCTACAATAACTGAATTTACGTAAGTCGAACTTACGTCACGAATGGTAGCCCATGCCGGGTGTTTATTTCAACAAGTAGTCGGTTGAAATAACTTTTTTTTAAATAAATTTATTTATTAACGAGGGGGACGTTTAAAACCGATACTGTTTGAATTTTAAGTTTAACCCCCTCCTCACCAGCTACCCCTACTTTGAAATTTTAAATACCTTTTGAAGGTGGAAAAATATGATTTAGTGGATCCGTTTACGACTGGCTATTTTTGAATGAACATTCGGTGTAGTGGCGAACGGATGTCCCCGCATTCGAACGTGTTCCCCAATCTATATTATATAAAAATGGATGTAATATGTGTGTATGTATGTATGTTCCTTATAGACTCCTAAACCGTTTGACCGATCGGAACCAAATTTGGCACAGTTACTATGTAGATCCCTGCGCATGTTTTTGTATTGAAATAGTGCAAAAATTTGCAAAGGAAAGGAAAGTTGATTTTGAGTAGCCTGCCTTCCTTTAAGGAATCTCGATAATCCATTCATGCGCGTCCCACAGGGACGCGCATGAATGGATTATCGAGATTCCTTAAAGCAAGGCAGGCTACTCAAAATCAACTTAAAAAACAATAATGAATGCTGTCAAACTGTCAACCGATCGACAATGCAAATACGCGTGCACGTGCTTTACGTTTCTATTTGACCAATCTTAACCAAATTTGGTGTAGAAGTTATTTACAACGCTACGAAAAACATAGGCTACTTTAGTACTGTAATGTTACTGAGCTCCACGTTGGGCCGTCAAATAAATATGCTATGTATCGTACCCCTTTAATCACCCTTAACGTTGGTACGATAAATATGTAATGTGTGACGTTCCCCTTACTTTCTTAAATTAAATTATGCTTTTTGATAAATTTTACCCTTACCTGGATGCTTAACAATGATAACTTTTGTAAATAATTTTGGTAGGTCACCACGGCTAGCTCTTAAATTTATATAGAAATTCTTTTATTGTTAATAAATTCTCTTGATTGCATTAGCCAATCCCAAAAATGAACAAGATTCATAGTTTAATAACATTTATTTAATTGAATAAAATTGAAAATAAATTTTCATGGCAATTTGATTTTTTTTATGAAATTTTATAAATTGTTGTCATGGTAACAAATAAAAAATTACGCACACGCCTTGTAACTAATTTTAACAAAATTTATCATTATAAAATAGATTATACAATTAAATGTTTATAAATAAAAGATTTCTGACCGTTATTTTTGGTTCAAAAGTACTGCACTGTATAGTTAAAAATTTAACCTCACTTCCTGACTTGATTATTTTCTTCCGTGTAATTCAACTGCTGGTCGTCCACCCACAACTTCTCTACAAACTATCGTTATATTTTTTACCATTTACCATTTTAAAATCCAATTACATCCACCACCATAAATTCCATAATTTTTTTTATAAATTGATGAGTAACTTAATAAATTTTTATACAAACACGTAATATAACCTCTTTTAAGGTTAATTCACCTTCACTTCCCTATTTCGGGTTATTTTATTACATTTTATTATAAAAAACTCTGGATCACTCAAATTACGTGGACATCTTCGTGAAATTATTACCGTAACTAAGGCAAACAAACTCGTTACCAAGGATAAAATTTTTGTTGCCAAATCCAAGGCCTGTCTGTTTTTACTGTTTTTAAAGTTTTTATTGGCAGGTAAATTAATCGATAATTTTGTCACTTGATTTTTATTCAAATAATTGTTTTATTTTATAGGAACGACCCGCAAATTTGAATACGATGCACTTTAATTGTTTATTTGGAAGCGAATAATCGTCCGTTCCATTTACTGTACCAATCCATTACACAAATGTCATCGAGAAACCTTTTTTTATAAGTTCGCATAACACACTAATCATAAAGTAACCTAATTTTAGAACAATTTCTTAACTAATAAAATTTTTCACTAACAACTTATAACTAACATTTATTTTACATGATATATTTTTAATTTCATAAATGAATTAATCATTTTGCCATGACTTTCCGTTCATATTTGCACGTTTATTTAAATTTTTATTAACAAATTTGTTCATCTCTTAACTTGCCAATGCAGCCAAGCAAATAACATTACAGTACCTTGTAGTGAGGCCGAAGGCCGAACAACCACGGTCTACACGTATGCCTGCGATACCCTTGAGTGAGGCCTAAGGCCGAACAACCACATCCTACACGGTCTAGATAGCTAAAGGCGACCGGTAGGCCGACTGTGCCAGCTAGTTAATATTATATTCTTTAAATTGATAGTTCATAAAAATACATTAAAACGATCAGATACAGTACAGCCTCTATAGTTCGGACACACTTTAATCCGGCCACCCCAATAATCCGTTTCCTTCCACTGTTCGGACAGTTTTAAAATTTTTACCTCTGTAATCCGGACATATTCTTTGAAATATTAGTGGTAAAGCTAAATATAGCATATGACTATTTTTTATGAGCTTGTTATCACTGTTGTGAATGTAAAAATAGCCAGTTATATATAAAGCAACAAGGAGAGGATGGATGACACAGTCGATTTTCCTTGAGTGGTTTAAGATAGGTTTTCATACCTAAAGTGAAAAATTTTTTGAAAGAAGCTAACCTTCCACTTAAAGCATTGCTGTTGATAGATAACGCACCATCTCACCCACCTGTAGCCGAAATAAATTTTGATCCAAACTTCAAAATTTTGTATTTGCCACCAAACTGCACAGCCTTACTACAACCAATGGACCAGAATTTAATTCAAAATATCAAAGTTTTCTACAGGAAAAAACTATTGGATTACATAATCAGAGAAAGTGACGCAGGTAACCAAGATATTGTGCAACTTTTGAAAATGTTCAATTTAAAAAATGCCGTAGTCATGTTGGAACAGGCGTGGATATTAATATCAGAAAAAAACATTCAAAAAAGTTGGTTAGCATTGTGGCCGATGATGTAAGAAGAGGAGTCTCTTCCAATTGCTGAACTCAAAAGAAGAATTCACTCGGGTTTAAATAGTACACAATTAGATGAGATTAAAGCATCGCTTAATCTCATTGATCCAACAAACAGCTTAACTAATGAGGAGATAACAGAATGGGCGGTTGGTCAGAATGAGAATATCGATGTTGATGTAACCGATGATCAGATAATTGAAGAAACTACAAATATAGTTGACGAAGCAAATGACGACGATCCAGATAATAACATTAATAACACAACAGAAAATCAACATCTTCCTAAAATTAGAGACGCCGATGCGGTGAAAGCTTTTTCAATTTGTTTGCAATGGGCGAAGGAAAATAATACAGAACTGCAGGATATACTACTATTAAAACGTATTAAAGAAAGAGCGTTCAAATCAAGTACTACTACCATTATCAAAAAAACAAACGAAAATTGATACTTTTTTTTAAAAACACAATCAATGTAGAGTAGTATATGTATGTATAAAATAAATGTTTTTTTTTATAATATGTATTACATAAATAATAAAATTTCAATGAACTATTACATACAGTATATTTAATAATAAAAGGTACATATAGGTACCTCCTATGGGCATACCTCGTTAATCCGGACACCTCGCAAATTCGGTTTGTCTGAAAACTATATCTGTCCGGACTAGAGAGGCTGTACTGTATTAGGATGATAATATAATTATTTTAAGCTAAAATTATTTAAGGCGTTAAGCTTACACCGGCAGATTAGCGAGCGGGAAACCGTGGTTCTATACCTAGTCGCGCCGGATATACTGCTGTGATCTTCAAGCCCAATATAAATCTGTGGGCTATGGGGAAGGCAACGGGAAACCACCCCATTAAATTTCTTTCCCTAGTTAAGCAGCGGCGGCTCCCGAGGTAAAATATTGGGTAGGCCAGCAGCTTGTTAAGCATATATAAAATTGCGGCAGGGGGGGGAAGAAGATTTTGAATTTAATATACACGGTTTCCGACTTCCACAGATATTAATTTTCCAATTATAAATCACTGGAATTTCTTAATTGCAAAGAAACCCTATCTAACTCGGACAAACGAATAAGGATAAACGGTTAATGAAGCACAACTAGAAAAGGTCCCATCTGAGAGAGTCCGTACAGGAGCTCTTGCTCACCTACCACCTCAGAGCAGCTCTTCCTATTACCGAAAAAGTATCCAAAACGAAAGCATGACTCCAGTACTTTTTCAGTACTGACGACGCGGTCTAAGATTCCGACGCCATTGACTGGATGAGAAAAGATGGAAAAGTCAAAGTTAATGCTGCGGTTAAAGATAAGACTTCTCCCTCCCTGTCCATCCTAATAGCCACTTTCCTACCCCTTGCGCCTCACGAATACCACCAATTGTGATCAGATCGAAGGGCAATTGGTCCAAAACGCACAATACCATACAATAAATAAAATTAAAACAATGGCATAGCAGTGTGCATCCATGTACTGAGAACGACTACCACCTTCTGGAAGCAGAAAACATTCCATTAAATACATCCTCGCGTGTCAAGGAAAACCTTTTAAGGTCGAACTTAGGCGGTTTTCAGGCCCCTCAAGAAGTCAAGCTCTTCTTGAGAAGAAGGAGATAGGGAACTTACCCTCGTTCCTCGTCGTTCATCATCTTCACCACTATCGCTAAAAGAACAATTTGCATAGGCAAATGCGGAAAATTTTGTAATTAAATCACTGGAAAAGTAACAACCCTTAATTGCATTTATATGATCACATGAAAAATTATATTTGTCCGCATTTTTGGATAGGCCGGGCCTAACCTGCCTGTTCGTTAAAACCGCCACTGTAGTTAAGTCATCTTGACTTCGGTCAAGTTGATAACCAACGTTGGCTGAGCGGATACGGTACTTTAAGAAGAAGAATATAATTATTGTAGTATATTTTTACTGAAATTACTTTTTCAAAAGGTGATTTCTTACCGAAGATTAAGAAGTCGATCTAAAAATTGTATTATGATGGATAATCATTTAACTAGCAATTATAATGAAACTTCACACGAACATAGCAGCTGATGACGCAAGACTCGTCTTTCGTCATTCGAGTGTAAATGCCTGCGATTTGATTTTCTCAATTAGTACCTAAATAAAAAATTGATCCATTTCGAATTTGCTTATGACGTTAAAAGCCACCCAAACGATTCGCAATCAAAGATGAAAATTTCGTTAAGTACTTATAAGTATAATTTAGGCAATCAGATGGAAACCTTTAAATCCGTAATTGAGACCCGCTAATGGAAATTACAATCGAATTTCCCCACATCTATACACGTTTAAGTTTGACTATTTATAGTTTGAAAACGTATGCACGACAACAAATAAACCCCCCATTCCACCCTTCCTTTCGAAGCACGCAACAAATATTTTTTTCCAATTTTTGTTTATTAATATTTTTTATATTTAAACGTGACAAAACTCGAAAAAGTTTTTATTTTAATAGGACTAATTTATGTAACTTTACGGATTGTGAAAAAATGGACTGAAATTATAAAATCAATTTGGATGTATATTTTTAGTTTTGAATTTTATATCGTGTAATAAAAGTATTTTAGCTGAAATACAACAGAATGTTTTTAAAAGTTCACCGATAAAACTTATATTGGCCTAAAGTCGTAGCAATTTTTTTGGTTTTTCAACTCATTGCACAGCAGAATAACGGTCAAATTTTACGTGGTTTGTTCGTTAAAGTTGTTAAAAATGAGGTATGTTCCCGGTAGGGTAATCCCCGAACTATTTTGAGGGACAACTTTGTAAGTTTACTCACAAAATAGTTTTGGTCAGATTTAAATCAACTGGCAAGGCAATAAATTTAAAATTATCTTTTTTGAATTATTGAATTTATTTCAACTTCTGAAATTACTAACGAAGGCGAATGCATTCAAGCGTGATCGATTTTTATGCTGCTATTAGCAGAAAATAGTTTACGTGATCGCAATTTTTTTATCTTAAATTTTGATTTAATTCCATTTACAGTGTGTCCCAAATATAATTGTGAAAAAGTAACGTAATTGATGAGCAACCCTGCAACCCAGGCATGGACAAACGGTAAAATAATGACAGAAATAAACATGGAAACAATTCTCACTTAGCCTGTGCAATATCTCATCGTTAGTTGGAGTTTTTCCATTTTTTATTTATTTATTTGCGGATAAACTATTTTTCAACAAATTAGTAATATCGTATAATGAATATTTATAGTTATTTGTTAGTTGACATCTCAAAGACAATAAGGCATAGGCTACGTTGGTTGTTGTCTTAACTAAAGTACATCAATATTATTTATTTTTTGTCCTTCTTTTTATAATCTTAATAATGGGTGGATTTTACGTAACCCCCGATTGTCAAAAATAATTAGAAATAATAAAATTTATTAGAGATTTTAGATGACTTTTCGGTGCATTTCTGAAATTTCTTTACATTTCATTTTATATTTTTAACCCTATTAGCATCTTACTTAATATCGTATTTGTCACAAATTCTGTCATTCCAGATTAGTTAATTTTGTAGTGCAAGTTTAAGTGCGGCTTATAGGCCGCACAAATGACACAACCGTGGCAATTACAAGTTACGTTTGATTCATAATATTAAAATATTACTTTGTTTTAATTATCAGTATTAATTTGTAATTTGTAGTAACAGATTTCTCAAGATTAAAAGTAACAGCTTTTAAAATTGATTGATTAATAATTAATAACAATATTTTAAAGGCATCACCATTGTTATTAACGTGCTTGACCTCCCACGCCCGTAAAGTAATTGAACATTTCGTACGTCAAAAAAAGTGAAGTGATATTTTATATAATATGGCTAATGCGTGATTGCTATGTTTGTGCGGCCTGAAGGCCGCACTGAACCTTTTCAAAGTTGCTAACTTCCCCACTATGACACAAATTTTATAGCATTTTAGGTGGTAAATTTAGAGTACACTGAGGGTACGATAAAATATGATGGCATAGTCAGCGCATCCTCAATGAACAGCGCATTAAATTTTTCGGCTAAAAATTCTATCGGTGGTTTTAATTTTTGAATAACTAAAATTAATTTATGCAATCCTAGCGCGTTTATCAACGATTTATGACTACATTTGCAGTTCGTAATGACCTTCTTCAGTCCCACGTGGCGTTTATTAGTAAATTTACTCCCATGGTGTCATTTAATCCCAAGGGATCATATTATGACCTCATAATTATTGACTCAACAAAAGTCTACGTGCTATATTTTATCTAACCTTAGAATTATTTATCGCTTCCAACTCCATTTTAAGGGCCGGTTCAAAAATCTAGGGATTTTTGGTGTATCAATCAATCAAATTGCAGAAATCCCTGGGTTAACCCTTACTTGAGGTTGAACCTCTGTTATACAATTGGCCCTAAAGGGTCATCCGCAATTTTTTTAGATTTTTCTACCACTCGTTGTCACAATCTGCGGACCCCCCCACCAAGGAACGTCCTATGGTCAGAAATCAAAGCCCCCACCCCATTTGTCTAAAATGTAACTTGACACGACATTGGGAATTTAAGGAGTAAATAAGTTTTATTGTTTTACAAAATATTAAATAAAATAAATATTCAAATAAAATTTTCTTAGAAATTCCAAAAATGGATATTATTATGCAGACGTCACATTTGTCCAACCTCCTTCCTCCCCTCTGGTCGCACTTGGTAACATTTTGTAAACCCCCCGTTCCCTCCCTCCCCAGGCGTGGACGTCCTTTATATGCGACCCCTAATTACTTAAATTTTTAGTAATATACTATACCAAGATATTCATTTGTAACAGATTACTTAAGATTAGATATACCAGCTTATGGAATTGATTAATTAATTAATAACAATATTTTAATGGTAACCGCTTACTTTATTTTTAATTACTTGGTCTTTTTAATATGCTTGACGTGCTGCTACACGTGTGAGATTATTGAACATGTCACAGTCCAAAATCGAATTTAGCTTTATAGAAACTTGAAACTTGTCAGTGTATAGTAGAATTTTACCATACTTGAAAGCATTAAAAATGGTTGTGCGGCCTGCGGCCTTTAAGGCCGCACTGAAACTTGCTTAGGTTTATAGTTAAAAACTGAATCCATGCGAAATCATTACGAACACAGAAGTGGTATTTTATATTATATTATGATGATTAAGTAATGTTGCCATGGGTGTGCGGCCTTCACTAAAATTTATTAAAGTTGGTGTATTCCTGACAGCAGGGATAGATAGATATTAATCGGGTATTATAATGTATTATGTTATTGTAATCATAACATATGAATAAAAATGAATACGAAACTCAAGAAAATAAAATTACCGTGTAACCCTGACAGCACTTTTCACAATTAACAATAATAATAGACTATATTTTTTAGATAATAATAGATATATTAGCATTATTATGTGTAACTTTCTGATTGGTCAAGTTTTTTTGTCAACCTAAAAAGGAAGATATTAGTTTATATTAAACGGGTTGTATTATTTTCAAAGTGCTCATTTAGTAGTTATCAACGTAAAATTGTAACAGTGCGGCCTTTAGGCAGCACAGCCGCATCAATTGCGAACTAAAAGATTATGACGACTGTGTTCGCCTTCTAGTTTTAAATTATTTTTATAAACACCAAGCACAGATTTGCGAATCAATTATTGGCCTATACGAAAATTCGATTTATCCTTAGAAACTTCTGCATGATATTAATGACTTTCTAATTTTATATTGGTCTTCAAAAACTAAATAGCCGGGACGCTTAAAAATTATACTCTTTAGAAAATTTAAAAAGTCGTAAATGAAAATAAATAAACGATAGCAATTTCTTGTAATACCCATAAAGTACCAACTACTTTTCTACTACTTAATTTATTAGTTCAAATGAGACTCGGGCCGGTATTAAATTGTATGAAAATTATAAAAGTTTTATTTTATTGCCTTCCTTATTATACAACTTTCCACGTTAATAAGTTTGTATATAAAAGAAGCTGCATAAAATTCGAGTATAGATTTAAAATACACAATTGTATGATAAGTGGATGTTAAATTGTTACATCAAGTCGACATTTTCAAATTCATTTGGGTGGAAAAAATTATTGGCTAAATATTGTTTAAAAAAAAGAACCAGAAATTTAAATAAAAAGTTATGCTGCGAAGTAATCGGGAATGTTTTGTTAAAATTTTAGATACGAGGGGAGACTTTTAAGTTCGCGAAATGAGGCAAGAGGAGGCGGCAATTCTTTTATTTTTTTATTTCAATGTCCTTTTTCATTTTGAAGTATGCACTAAATATTGTATGCAGTTATATCAAATAGTTTAGTCGCAATCATTAAAATGGCAAGTGATTCTGTGAGAATTTTTAAAAATGTCGAATGTTGAGGGCAACAATTTTTTGGAATTTTGAGGGAATTCTGTTAATAGATTATAAAAATAAAGGTACTACCATAACAGGCGCATACTACGCTGGTATTTTACATCGATTAAAAGAAGAAATGAAATAAAAAGAACAGAGAAATTGACTAAAAGTGTACTTTTACTACAAGATAATGCACATGTTCATTCATTCATTCATACATCGGTTTACGACGTTCTACGCCGTCTTCCGATTTCCCTGTCTGTGCTCGTTGCGTGTTGAAACTGTGTGACGAGCACAGAGAACCTTGACCTACAGCTTAACGTGGATTCCTAACCACGGGAATAGACGATTTTTACATCGTCTACTCCGACCAGGGAAGTCTTTGAGCCATATATTATAATGTTACCTGTGGCCAGCAGATAGACATTCACATGTTCACAAGGCGAAAATTGCGATGAGTACCATGACACCGTGCTGTTTCAAAGAACTTATTCATCTACCCTACAGTCTAGATTTGGCCCCAAGTGATTAACACCTATTTCTAAATTGGTAAAAAGAGCTCCGTGGAAGGCATTTCGACAGCGATTAATCGCTCCCGGTAGCAGTAAACGAACATTTTACAAGCAAATATAAAAATTATTTTAAATTTTTATATATATTATTGTTGACCTTTTTTTATTAAATTATAAGATACTAGCTGGCACAGTCGGCCTACCGGCCGCCTTTAGCCATCTAGACCGTGTCGGATGTGGTTGTTCGGCCTTCGGCCTCACTCCAAGGTTCTAAAGAAGCCTATATGTTTTTCGTAGCGTTGTAAATAACTTCTACACCAAATTTGGTTAAGATTGGTCAAATAGAAACGTAAAGCACGTGCACGCGTATTTGCATTGTCGATCGGTTGACATCTTGACAGCATTCATTATTGTTTTTTTAAATTGATTTTGAGTAGCCTGCCTTCCTTTAAGGATTCCTTAAAGGAAGGCAGGCTACTCAAAATCAATTTTCCTTTCCTTTGTGAATTTTTGCACTATTTCAATACAAAAACATGCGCAGGAACCTACATAATAACTGTGCCAAATTTGGTTCCGATCGGTCAAACGGTTTTGGAGTCTATAGGGAACATACACACATACATGCATTTTTATATATTATATAGATTATTCGTCGGGTATACATAGGTCTATTTAAGTTTCAATTATTAAACCAACGTTTCGGGCCATTTATTTTGGTCCATTTTCAAGGTTAAAAATTAATTACATGAGTTAAATTATTAAAATATAAATTATAAATTGCAGCGCGTTTTTTGAAATTATTTGACAATGTCAAATTAATAACAATTATTTTTTTGAAAGTTTACAAAAACCAATTTACAGAAGTAATAAATCTATTGATGTTCGAGGAGATTATATTGAAAAATAAAAAAATATATATAAGTTTCTTTCTTCCCCGTTGCGATCTTAAAAATCACCCTTAAAATCATATCTTGAAAATAATACCAGTTACTTGTAAAACTGTTGAAACTCTTTTAATATTTAATTTAAACGCACGTAAAAACAATGCGCGTTTAAAGAAAATAAAATTCTACCCTTTCAAACACCCGTTAAAAATCCTTAAGGGGCATATAAACGAGTAAATAATAGTCAACATGGTGGCAGCGACTAGCAATATTAAAACTGTTCTTGATATTCGCCTTGTATGTTTCACGTTTTCAGTTCATGTCTTTCAGTATAACTCCGTTAATTAACTTTTAATTCGTAATTTAATTTCGATATTACCCTGAAATTAAATAAAAACATTTCTTGTTTTTTATAAACATCCCACGTATATTAAATAACAATATTATATTGTTGCCCGCTAGGATAAGGCTGTAAAGGAAAACCATATTTTTTCATATTAATTTTTCATATTAAGCAATAAGAAACATTTTTACAGCTATAATTGGATGTTTTTTCGGGTCGGTTAAAAAACATCATCCGGAATACGCAACAATTACATCGGCGACCTACAACTTGTTGAATGTCTTCAAGACCAAGTAAATTTAGTAACGCGTTTATTAATTTTTAGCCCCCTGTTTGTTATCGATAAGAGAACAAGCTTTTTCTAATCGTGAATGAAAGTTCGTGTCAAATTGAAGCTAAAGGGGTGTGGTAGCGACATAATAAATCAAGCTAATTTTAACTTCGTAAGTAACCACCCTACTAAAAAAAAAGTATAATGAACCTCTTGTTTAATTTACGTCTTTATAAAATAGTAATTTAGATTTTTTGTGAAAACTATTTTTGTACCCGAAAATTATTTTAGTATCGAACCAAAATAAAAGTGGACGTTAATTAATGGTTACGCCAGAATATCGTAATCTTGAGGAATTTCCTTCGAGGTCGAGATAAAGCAGATTTGAAAGTTTCAATGATAATACGTAGATGTTGGGGTTTTGCGCCCCACGTTGTGCGCCAACATATTTGTTGCAGTTAATTAAGGCTGGCTAAATAATTAATAGTACAACTGGATCAGACAAGCAGTAATCAAGCAGTTACAAGTGGTTCCACACATTAATTAGTGTTGGAATTTCTAATTGCTTGTGGAAACATCTAAATGAAACCTGCCGCATTTTTTCGAGTGACTTAATTTAATTAGTCTGAAGGCTTTTAATAAATTCTGAAATAATGTTAAAAAGTTGATCCTTGTTGTCGATATAAAACTTTCCGCATATTTTATTATTAAGTCCTGTTACGAATAACCCGGAGTCGGTGTAAGGAGCTTAAAAAGTTTTAAACATCGTAAAAGTTTAAAATCAAACACGAAATTAAATGAAAATGAACCGCCGTTGTCGCGTTGAGGATTTATCATTATTTTGGTTTTTTTTTTCTTCGACATGGCAGGATTAAAACTCAAATTTAAATGAGGTCAAAACGTGTAAAATCTGTCGATAACAGCATATTTTACTGTTAAAAGAAAATGTTGATACTTGAATAGAGCAAACACAGCAGGATTGTAGATAACGGTTACCAGGGCTCGTTATCAAAAAGTTTTCCCGATATTTATCGTACAAAATTGGTCATTAAATACAATATAAGTCGCCTGAACGAAATTAAATTTTGATTTAAGGTGATGTCCTACAAAGAAGATAATCAATAATTTACTTTTGTCCTTTAATGCGAAGGAAATTATCAGTTTTCGTTTAATCTAAAAGGGCATATTAAATGATTGATTAACGCATTATTTATTATATCTTCATGTATTCTAGAAGGGTTATTGCGGAAAAAAATGGGGACAAGCTGGAATTAATTTTTTTTCTTTATCTTCGGTCCTCTTGGATTTCGCCGCCACAGGAGAAAACCACGCGAAAAATGACATTTTTATGACTATTCGTGAATATCTCGGTTTGAGTGCATTTTAGAGCAAAATGTTGAGTTATTGAAAATAACCTAAAATAAATTATCAAGAGAAAAGATGTTATACTTTTTTCTGGTTAATGGAGCGGTTACGGAGTTACAGCCATCAGAGGGCGCGGTATATAAAGGACTTTTCAACAGGGATCTTGTTCTTAAATTTTAAATAAAACACATTTTGGATGAAAGATAGAAAGTCTACAATGTATGAATGAAAAATAATATCAGAAAATTTCCACCAAGACCACGTATACAGACGTCGATCCTTTTGTCAAAATTTTCGGTTACATTTTTCTATCTTACCAATTCAAGGCTTCAATGGATTGTGGATTATGTATGTACATAAGCTTGATCTTTCACATAGCGACACAATAAATAGTCTAACGACAGTCAATATATTTACTGCAGAATTACGCGAAATTATTCGATCGGGAAATTTCTCTCATTTCACTCACATCCATATCATCAATAATAGGCAACAAAATTTGTCAACATGTTCCGATAACGCAATCCATTGACAGTAACAGCGTTTCCGGTAGGGCCTGGAATTTTTAAAATGTTTTATTCCAATATTCGTTGCATAACTAATTCAAATATTGGAATAATTCGGTGAGACGTAAAATAATCAATATATTAATATAGAAGATAAATAACTGGCGCAATTCACTCAGTGCGGCCTTTAGGTCGTACAACCAACGCCGACTAGTTTTCAAACATTCAAATAATTGGAATATTTGAATATTAGTCGGCTTTGGTTGTGCGGCCTAAAGGCCGCACTGAGTGAATTACGCCAGCCATCATCTTCTAATATATTGATTTTTTCGTGTCTCACCTATCATTAAAATTTACACAACAGACGGCGTGACATTCGTTGCTCCTTTGTTATGTTTCTTAGGCGACTTTTATTGATTAATTGCGTTAAATTCGCAGCGTTTGCGATGGGCGCCTAATTTAAGGTACTCCCAATTTCAAAGATTAATATTAAGTTTTCGTTATTCTATCAATCTTAATTATTTCCATAATTGATTTTAATTGCAAATTGTTAATGCTTGGTCCGATGATGGCAGTTTATTTACTAAATTAGCATAATTAAGGATGAAGATATTATGGCTGCGTTCGGTTTGGCACTTTTATCGCTTTGAAGCTCCGTCGAACACATTCTGATAGTTTGATTTGGAGCTGTTCCACACTTGCAAACGCTTTTCTTGCAAAAAAAAGTTTTGAAATGAGCGCAGATAAATGAGCGTGAAAACCTCCAAATCGAACTATTGGCATGCATTTGACAGAGCTTCAAAGCGAAAAAGGGCCAAACCGCGGCCTAAATCATCTACATCCTTGCTCGTTGGGGAGCAAAATATGCAAGGCAGTTTTTCTTCTTTTTGCAGGGTTACTGATTATTTCCATTTTTTAAATTTCCATTACCGATAAATCTTGTTTGTTATTTACTGTTACCATTAAATTAGTATTCCAATTAGGTGAGAGTGTAGTAATGCTTGTCATTACGAACTGACTTGTAACCTTCCTAATGGAAAGATGAAGGTTTATATAGGCCCCTACTGCAAAAAAATTCTGAGAATGTATTATCAAAATTTTGAGTAAATCGATTTTGAAGTTAGCTAATTTTCATGTAATTCAGTGGTAAAATTAACGAGATTCCAGCGCGTCGCTCATTCTGTTGACAGTCCGTGCGTAATGAATGACCCTAACACTTAGAGTTTTTCGCACCGGCAGATGCAGGTCGTCTTTCCTACATGTAACATCGATTATTTTTTGTTTTTACGCGATTTTTTGGGGTTTAAGATCCCGGTTGCCTTCATCCCGGTTTTCTTGATGGGTCCTTCTCGTATGTTTAGCTCTGCCGCGGAGCGGCGCACGCGATTGAAAAACCGCCTGGAGCCCCGGAGGGGTGTTTATGTTTATTTAGAGACCTTATTCTTAAAATATTTGTGGTTCTGAAAAGAACCGTTCTTTATTCAGTTTGGCCACCGTGCTAGCGATGTTATAAGCACGGCAGTAGACCGGCAAATGCGCTACGTACCGAGCGAGCGTCACTTATATTTATAACCTCGGTAATGGGCGTGGCCTAAACATGCGTTTACATGTAAAATTTAGCTTTTTTCAAATTGATTTTTCTCAAAATTTTGACTATACATTCTCGGACGAAATTTTTACAGTACACTCTAATAAGGTTCCTTTTGCTATAAAAAATTTTTAAAATTATTTGGGGTGACAAGCAATAGGTAATTCTTTCCTCAAATTATTCAAATTGAACATGAAAATAATATTCGTATTTGAATATTCGAATAGTTGAATTATTCGAATTTGATTCCCAGCCATACTTTCCAGCTTTATTTTCAAAAATATACAATCACTTCTCCAGACCAAAAAAATCACTCTTGCATTGTCTGAAACCCAAATGCGGCAATTTTGCTTATTAACGTAAACGTTCAAATGAAATGAGCTTCACATGGAAAGATGATTTTTTTTCAGAAAACCCACCACCTTGTTCAAAAATGAAATTAGCGAATTGTCAACGAACAAAAGGATCGACTGACTTTAATTTTTTCACTAACCGAACCTTATAAGGTTTTAGACCCCAATTGTTACACAAAATTTGCCATGCGGTGCTCGTGGATAGGCGCAATTGCTGAGAACGCCGTGGAATTGATAAATTTGGTTTTTCCATAACATTTTCACGTGGATTTTAATTATTTTCATGTGATTTTCGATTAAAATTGATTAGTATAATTAATATGTCAAAAAATAAAATGATAAACCTGTCACCACATCTAAATTGTCCCTATTAGAAAAGCGCTGTATTTAGTTCTGAATTATACCCTTATAGTGGTGGGGATAAGAACTTAACGCCCCCCTCCTCACCGCAAAAGTACATCGGAACTTCAAAATTATATTTTAATATTTGGCAAATCTATCAAACCTTTTTCAAAACAAACTTGCAGTTCTCCCCCCCTTCCCCCCTATATCTACAGAACGTAGCGTACAGACTCAGACGCCCTAAATTCGTCGCTGCGCAGATACGTTAATAATTTTTGTTACAAAAAAGCGTTCCGTGTAAGACAGACTCGGAGAAAAAGTTTGAAAACAAGAGGTAATTTTTTTTACGTTATTGATACTATGACAAATCTTTCTTGACTAATAATAATTAGACCAATAAAATATTAGAAAATGGACACGTAAACGCATATGACGAATCACTTTACGTAAACATCAAACGCGTTAAAAATTTGCATTAGTCAGTTTAGTAGTGTTTTAGATCATTTTAGATTTCGTTGTGTTAAGTGACAAATTTTACTGCTCTACTAAAAGTGTGGTGTTTATTCAAGTTAATTTAAATTAGATTTATAGGAAATCGAATTTCATTCAAGTAAGTTCATAATTTAAAATTAATATTATACCTTGCAATTTAAAATCCAATTTAAAAAATAGCAGGTGCCGGTTTTTATTATTACTTTTTTTCAATTGAACCTAATAGGCCAGTCGTCAAGGGTTTTATTGCAAAGTAATAAATGAGATCGTCTTTCTTTGGACTTCGAAATAATCTTACGAATTTTGCATGGTGGAAAATCACCGAATTTAGCCGCCATATTGAAAAAATGTTTGTGATAATTCCATTCAGGGTCAAATTTTGTCGTTTCGACCTATCAGCGTGCGTTATTTTACATTGTAGTTAAATGGGTACGACGCATGCACAGTCGAATAATATCCGAAAATAAAAAATATTCCAAATACCCTACCAGAATATCGAATATTTGTAGTGGAGCGTAAAAGAATTCATACGTAATAAAAAATCTCTTCGAATATTATAATTTATGTAGTGTGTATGACTAACGCACTCAACAGATGCGATGTAGGAAACCGGTTCAACGCATTAGTTCTCACCCGAGTTCACTTAAAGCAATGTACTTCTAACGAATTTTATAGTAACGAATTTTATATTACAAATTTAGTGCGATTATGCTTCCATTTTTTTCGGTACTTATACGAAATTTTTGTTTGATTTTTTTTGCAATGATTGTGATGCGATATGGTCAATTTGTTTCACAATTTTCGACATTAAAAATGGCGTTTGAAATGTCGATTTTCGTATGTGATGTTGTGCTTTTAAGTTGTGGCGTTTCTTCACGGAATTATCACCGCAACAGCAACGCGGGTTCGGACAATACTCAAAGATTCAGCGAGTACAGGTTTCAGCTGCGGAGATTGACACTCGCTCCGCTGCGCTTCGCTCGTGCAATCTCCTTGCTAAAACCTGTACTCGCTGAATCTTTGAGTATTGTCCTAGCCCTTGTGTTGTATCGTGCGAATATCTCGGTTTGGGTTTACTTTACAGGAAAATACCAGAACTAAAAATACAGCAAATTAAATTCTCGACAGAACATTTCGACATCGGAGCGCGAGATATATAATATTACTTCACGAATCTTAATGAAACTGTATGTTTTCCAATATGGAGGCCAAAATTGAAATCACTAAACCGTGCAATAATTAGAGGAAAAAGGTAAAATAAATTTTATTATCTTTATGCGGACTTCAAAAAATACACACAATCTTGCACGGTTTGGATTTAATCGGATAGACGTTCTGATGGCTATAACTCTGTAACTGATCGATTGACAAGAAAAATACATAAGGTCTATTCTGTCGAAAATTTAGTTTGATCCATTTCCAATTACCTAATGTTTTGCTCTAAAGTGAACCCAAACCGTGGTTTTTCCACTATGACTGCAAAATTCGAGGTCGCTAATAATAAAATAAAATTTATCCCAGTTGTCCCCATTTTTTACGCAATAAAACACTTGTCGACAAGCGCATAAAAATGCATCGCGATTTTTTTCCGTGTATCTTTATATTTAAATTTACGTTGAAAACCGTTAATAAAATGATAACTTTTTTACGTAAGCAGTTTTACTTTTTGTCGAGTGCGCCCAAGGGATAAGTATTAACTTGAAATATTAAAAAGGTTGTCGATAAAAAAAAATAAGTGATATTGCGTGCTATTCCTTTAACGACTAAAAATAAGTATTAATATTTGAGTTCAGACAAAATACAGTTCAAAACAAAACGTTGCGGACAATGCAAAAATATAAGGTAGAAAAATAAAAAAACAAGGAATTATTTAAAGTTTTGGTCATTCACAAAACGACCAACTTCTTCGGAAAGTAGATTAGCTGACATGGGCGTAGAGGTAAACTTGCAAAGTTAAGATGTTAAAAATAGCATTTTTTTACTTGGGCGCAGGGGTGTGTTACGGGTTAAAACAAATGTGTCAATGTTAAACTTGTTTCATAAATAAATTACCGCGGGGATCATAAAGTCCCTATGATCCCAAAAACATACCATTATGTAATATAAAGCCTGTAGGTTAAATTGTATAATTTCTAAGCATTCTATTATTATTGTTTTGCTTAAGATACACAATAATAATAACAGGGCGTGTTTACCTACTCAAGTTAGACCATTCGGTAAATAAAACATATAAAACATTTTGTAGCTCTAAATATAATATATAATGATTATAATGGACAATTTTGAAACAGAAATGCGTCATTTTCTTTATTTATTATGAGGTACATAAATTTCTTCAATTACCGAAACGACTTCGGTAAAATTACTAAAATTATCGTTATGATAATAAGGAACTTCTATTTATTTTTAGTTTCATTCCAAATAGAAAAAAGCCTAATGAGTTGACCATGGATGTTACGTTTGTCGATTGCGTCGTGAAAATGTTTTTAAGTATTAGTAAATTAATACGTCCAAAGTGATTTCCACGCCCCCTTTTTAGTCTATAAGTGTGCGCTTATAAAGTTTATTTACTACATTGAATTTTAGTATAATATTAAGTGACAATGTTGTAACAACCCAAATTGCCTCAAGTAAATCTTGAAATTGTTGATTGCTACTACGGAAGCTGGATCTACGGGGGGGTGGGGGGGGTCGATAAAAATGTTCTTCTCACTCCGAGCGACGGAGTTGCTTAAAAGTGTGGACGCCACTCCTCTCTAATATGGGAGACTTATGGCGGGGGGGGGGGGGTTAAATTCGTAAATAAATCAAACGGTTGGAAACAAAAATATTATTTATTTTAAATAATACAACTGTTTAAATACACACCAACTACTCTAACACTTGCCATTAAAGATCGATAATTAAAGCTGCCTGAATTCTAACCTAAAATGAACGAGGGCGGCGATCTCAATCTTCTATGGCAGAATGAATCGTGAACGGGGGAAAACGGAGGTTAATCAAACAGGAGCGGATTTTTGGATAGGAATTAAATGCAAATTATCTACGAACAGTGGCGGCTGGTACAGGAAGTACGACGGGGCGCCGCCTTCCCAAAACAGAATAACTCAGAATAATATTCTTTAATACGAATACGCCGCTCGCAAATATTTGACAATCCGACGTTGCTTGGACCATAAACGGTGGCACAGATTTAAAACACTTGACTAAGGAGATTCTAAGGCCGCACTGATTCGTGATTGCCCAGGTTGTGCGGCCTAAAGGCCTCACTGAGGGAACGAGTCATTGGTTCCATTTAGCGTAGCAAACAGACAGACACACATAAGTAATTATGTCGATGATAATGATAACTTTTACAACTCCGGGGATCCCTAGTCCAAACAAATACCTAATAAGATCGGGAATAAAACAAAACCAATCTTTTCGATTCATTTTATTCGACCCCCCCCCCAAACGATTCACTAAAACAAATAAACAAATGAATGCTGCCTGAATAGTCCAGGATATCGTTCATATGTAAAAAAATAGATGTGATATTAGAACCGATACTTTGACGTGTTGATTGGTTAGATATGATATTGGTTAGTTAGTTAACCCCCCCCCCCTCCACTAAGCTAATATATTCGCGAAGTTAAATTGTTCATTACCTCCCAGCCCCAAATTCAAATTTTAATTAAATATTCACTTCACAAGTTCTCTTCTTCTTCTTACATGAGGTCTACAACCTGTTTTGACTGGTTTTCTTGGGATTGCAACGTCCATCTGTCTCTCTATCGATTTGGAGGTCTTCCAGGTGGTCTGGATCCTCTCGGTTTGTTACCCCTTGCTGCCTTTGTCATTCTGCTGTTGTCCATTCTCCAGTTCACAAATTAATTATTAAAACAAAATATTTAGCTTTAAGTTATTGAAATTCAAATTCCAAGAAATTCTATGTAAAAATGTTACAAATAATGTTATTATAAAGATAAATTTTTGCGATTTTCGTGATTCCTACATTAAAAAAATTTTCCGTTTTCAGAATCCACATCAATAGAATATATTCATATTAATATCGTTTTAATTATTTTGATAGGAATTATTTTCTCATTCATTTGTTTTTTACTCGTGCAGGATTGTCATGGTTATGCGGCCTAAAGGCTGCACTGAAATCTTTTTAACCTTCCAGAGGTGGCGCCTGGTCTGACAGACTTGATGCGTTTTGAATCATGCGACAATTCTTGCTGATCAATCGCAAAACGCCTTACTCATAGGTACCTTCATATTTCAGTTACCAGTATCACGTCGTGAAGTATTGAGGCTGTATTTAGGCATTTGTCAAAGTAATTCGATTGAAAGTCTAACAAAATGTCAAAAAGAAACAAAAGAAAAAGTCCCACCTGTTTAGATTCTTTGAATGGCCCATAAATCAGAATGTTTCATTATATTTTTAAGGAAAAATTAATTTTAAAATACTTAGTTTAATTTTTTTTATGTGTTTTATTTCAAACTATAAATATATTATGTTTTTTTTGTACTGATGTTTTACGTTGATTTACTTAATATTATCATACAATATGTTTTTTAATACAATAAAAGGTTAACTTTAATCACCTTTTGCCATTATTGTTCAGCAAAAATACCTACATGTACTTTTTTTGTAAAAATCTGTAAGACGCGGCGCCACCTCCCGTGTTTAGAAATGGTGCGCCACATCTGTAGGGTTAAGTGAGTAACCACTAAATTAACTAATGAGGATGTGTTATGAACAAATTGTAAAGAAAAGGCGATGTTCAAAGTTCTAAGGCCGCATTGATTTGTGGTTACCCAGGTTGTGCGGCCTAAAGGCCATACTAATGGTACGGATCATCGACTCCATTTAACGTTAACAGACAGTTAAGATTAATTTAGGCTATTATATATAGTGATGATGACTTTTACCACCCCAGGAGTCCACACAAATACCTAATAATGTCAGTAATAAAAATATTTTTAATTTATTTTATTCGCATCCCTTCACTTCCAAACCTGCTGTAGAGACCGGGGGGTCTGGGGGTTATGGAATACCCCCCAGCAGTTGGTGATCCGGAGGTAAAATATTAAAACTGTTTTATGTTTTACTTTTCTCCAGACTCCCCGGTTAAAATAAAGTTTTTTTGAAATAAAATTATTTTGTAAGAAATAAGCAAATGTAGGTATATAATATTTCCTTTTTATTTATATTTTGTGTCCTCTCATTCGAAGAAGTCACGAGCCGCCACTAGTCTATACGATTCTGTTTATCCGGTCATCGCAAGTCGCCGGGATGCGCACGGTAGCTTTGAAAAGATCCCTTGCCAAACCGAGAACATCTCTTTTAAGTAGTTAAGCTCTTTGAAATTGAGATACCTTGCTAAACCGAAAACATTCCATTGGGGGGGGGGTATAATGGGCTGAGAATGCCTTGTGAACCTAAAACACTCTCGGAAGGAATCTCCTAGCCTTGCGCACCAAAGACATATAGGATGTCGAGATGCCTTAGTAAACCGAAAACAGCTCGGGGGGGGGGGGGATTAGATGGGGTGAGAGCACCTTGCGAACCTAAAATACTGTGGGATGAAATCATGCCTTGCTAAACAGAAAACATCTCGGAAAAGGTGGATGAAAAAAATATGCTTTGCGAACCAAAGCCATGTGGACATTCCCGGATGGGAAGCTCCACTCAGCTTCCTGTTTGCACAGAAAAATTTCCTCTTTACTTTAAATTATGGGTAGAACATTCAAAATTGTGACTTTTAAACATGAAATCTATTTAATTTTAAATTAAAATATTTTATTTAATGTCTTACGGAAATTAGATATCGTTTAGTCGCTATGATTTCTGCATATTTATTGAATATTGAAAACTATTAAATAAATGAAATTAAATCATTAACATTTAATTTTATATAAATGAGCGTTTCATTACAATGTTTTAAAAATGTTATTATTTTTCAGAATGTCCCCCAGCCACCGACGGCATGGACAGGTTTGCCTGTCCAACCCCTGATCGACAAGGTCGTTATCACTGTATAGACGACCACGTTCTATGTGATGGTTTCATCGATTGCCCAACAGGCGAAGATGAAGATCGACAAGCTTGTATGTTTTACAAGACGGTAAGATTTTTATTTTTCCTATTAATAATTCATAGATCGCGAAAAAAAAAATTCTGCATAGACCTAAAAAATTTAATTACGAAAACAACTAAAACCTCACTATTGTAACTATAAAATTAAGTCGAAGCTAATCGAATCCAAACTCGACTAATAAGATTACCTAAAATTACTTATTGGTAATTTAACTTTGTATAACTAATTGGAACATAAGCTCATAAGCATCTGCTTAGTATTCATTGCGCAGTTTGAATAATTCTTATCGAAACAATGGATCATCGAATCTCCGAGCAACATCTGTTTGTCTTAATAAAATTACCGGATCTGACGTGCAAATACTTAATAGCCGAATACACATTTTAGCAATTTAGTTTTAAGTTCGGACTATTCCGGAAATGTTATTTTCGATTCCACAATGAAATGTTGTTTTACACCCACACAAAATAAAACTGCCCTAGAAACTGCTGAGGCGGCAATCTGTCTATAAGCGTAGGCGATAATATAAAACAAATGCATACACCAAAAACTACCCTCCAAGGAAGGGTAAATCCGAAGAAAATGTAAGCATTTTCAGATCTAGTGGGCGATACACAATTTTAAAACGTTTAAATCATAATTCTCAATTTAGTGTTGTCAAAATTATTCTGTTAGAATATTAAGATAAAATTTAAATATTTAAGAAAACTTCAGTCAAGTTGCACTTGGAGAAATGTAAATATAATAAACTGTCCCTTAAAATAAATAAACGTCCACCCCAAGCCGTAAATATCTTGTTTATAGCCGACCTATTGAAATATAACCTGGGAAATCCCAAAGTTTTAAAATCACCGTTAACCTTTAACTACTCGCGCTATTCGCGTGGTGTACTGTGTACACCAACATCAAAATGTTTCCCAAAAGCTATAATCAATAAATTCTAGATACATATTTGCTTAATAAATGTTTATTAAACAATAATAAACATAATATTTACAAAATATAATAAGATATTTTTACTAAAATCTGACAAAATACCATCGACAAGAAAATTAAGGCTTATAATGAATTTATACGATTTTATATAGTTGAGTGATAAATTTCTGGAAATTTTTTAATTTTAGTGCCGCAACATTACGAGGGGCCTAATAGAGATCGCATGAAACTATATCGCACTTTGCTGTATATCGAGCTTTGCTGGTGGCGAAGAAATTTCGTAAACCATAAAAAAATTTCAGATTTTTTTTTGTTTTTTTTTGTTTGTTAAAATATATAGCGATATAGAAATCAGCGATAATAATGGTGATTTTTATTTCTTTATCTTGCGCCACGAGTGTAACAAAGTGCGATATAGTTTCATGCGATTACACAAGTACTCGCGTGGTGTATTCTATTCACCAACGGTGGGCAACCTCCGGCCCGCGGGCCAACTCCGGTCCGCGTAAAGTTCTAATCCGGCCCGCGAGATCTTTAGAAGAAATAATAAATAAATATTTTCAAAAACAAAAATTTTAAAGAAAAAGATTAGGTTAGTACCTAACATACGGAAAAAGGAGAGATCTACAGTTTAATTTTCGATATAATTCGTCTTATTTAAATTAAATTAAAAAGTATTGTAAAAAGTAAATTGAAAAGTACACTAGACCCTCCATGTACGCGAGTTCGATGTACGCGAATTCAGAATAACGCGAATTAGATTTTGATACCTGAATTTTTTATACGCGAAGCAAAATTCCCTTTAACGCGAATTAAGTTTTCGCGTATTATTAAAATAACTAGGGGTTATCTAGACCGTGTCGGATGTGGTTGTTCGGCCTTCGGTCTCACTACAAGGTTCTAAAGTAGCCTATGTTATTCGTAGCGTTGTAAATATCGTAACTTCTACACCAAATTTGGTTAAGATTGGTCAAATAGAAACGTAAAGCACGTGCACGCGTATTTGCATTGTCGATCGGTTGACAGCTTGACAGCATTCATTATTGTTTTTTTAGTTGATTTTGAGTAGCCTGCCTTCCTTTAAGGAATCTCGATAATCCATTCATGCGCGTCCCTATGGGACGCGCATGAATGGATTATCGAGATTCCTTAAAGGAAGGCAGGCTACTCAAAATCAACTTTCCTTTCCTTTGCAAATTTTTTTCTTTGTAATTTGTTATAAATGATAAGAGAAATAAATATAGTACTTAATGGAGCGTTTCCATGTGACGTCACGAACACTTTTATGTATGTAAAATTCTGAGGTTAGGTTTACGATTATTCGGCAAATAAAATAAACGGAAGGTACTTACAGTAATAATTTTACACTACACTCTCTACGGTTTATAAAATGTAAAAAAATTCAATTTTCACCATTAAAAATAGTACATTATGCACCAAGGTAGCAAAAAGTCACTTTACTGCCGTCGTACATATACTGTTTTTTGCAATTCCGGGAGGTAAAGTAGGAACTTCGCCAATTTAGAAACTTAAAGCAAAAATTTAACGCATTTTTTTTATAATACCTACACGTGGTCGATTTTTTTTTTTTCGATTTTCTGGACTGACCACAATGGAGCATCCCGGCGTAGCCGGCCTTCTCCTTCATCTGAAAGTATACATTAGTGACATTGGAAATTATGGAGGCCGGTGGGCCTCGCGGAGTAGCGCTGAGCTAGACTGACACGTGGTCGATGCATATATTCATCCTTATCATTACTTCGCACGAAAAGTTGACTAAATTTGCTAAATGTGGCGCCATCTCACGGTTTTCCAACAATCAAAAATTGTGACTTTTCGTCACAATTTACTCGCATAAATTCATCCTAGTCACTTCTGGTCACTTTTAAACGTCAAATTTATTTATTTATTTATTTTATTTATTTAAACCTTTCAACGGACGAATCCAATTACAGAAAGCAATTACAATATACCATGTGGTACCAAAATAAATATGTAAGTTTACATAACTTAGCCTCACAAATTCAAAAATGAGGCTGATATTCGAGGTACACTCACTCCAATGCGGCTACATGAGAGTGAAAGTCAAAAATGACATTGTATATAGTAAATTAAACATTTGTGGAAATCAGGTCTTAGTAAGTTATCTATTATAAACCAAATAAAGTGCGATTTATTTTCGTCCTAATTTGGGTAGGTCATTCCGCCAGATGGCGTTACGTTTACTACTAGCAAGTCAACTTTGCGTCATCGAGTAATATATAGGGGTACATTAGCATGAAATATTTTCGGGTCGGTGCTTTTTGCGGACCGCCCGGATGCAACTTGTGTCCTCCCACTCTTGCACTCTTTGGTGGGGGGCACTACTAAAAAGTCACCAGTCATTTGGTGACTTTATTTCCCGCTCCCCCCCCTATTTTTTAACTTTACTCCCGCTCCCCCCTATTTTTTAACTTTACTCCCGCTCTCCCCCCTATTTTTTAACTTTACTCCCGCAGGGTAAAAAAGTGCCCCTTTACGCCCGCAAACCGGGGTAAAAAGTGAGTACTTTACCCCCGGAATGGCAAAAAACACTTTTTATCACAAACTTGTATTAGTACGCCGACAGCTTGACAGCTAGTCAGTAAACACTGTGACGTATTTGGAAACGCCTTATTAACTTTGTTATAAATATTATTGTTTTTATATTTTCAGAAAAAAATACAAGTAACAAAAATGTGTCCATTAACTATACTAAGGTCCGCGGACGAAACGTAAATATTATTCTGGCCCCTGTTATACAAAAGGTTGCCCACCCCTGCTATACACCACGTGCAACCACATAGAAATTAAAAGCAAATATCCAACTTATTTGTACAGCTATAACAACGAAATTGACTAGGGTTGTTCTGAACACCTCAATAATAGGTTAGGTGGATAGGTTAGATCAGATTAGGGCATTTAACACAAATGGCAGCTTCTTAAATTCAAGTGGTGTACTGAGTACACCAACGTGAGCAGTTAAAGGTTAAGAGAATTAATTTCAAATTTTTTTAACCGACCCCAAGTTTATAACGAACTCGTTAAGTTCTCGTCGTGTTCATTAGAGAAAATCGCAAATTTTCTATTGGTACTTAAAGATTGGAAATTTGTAAGTTGTAAAAAGTAGTAAAAACAATGAAAAACTTTGTGTAATGGCGTACCAGTTCTAGTTAATATGGAAGTATAAATAACTTACAAGCATTTGAAAACTTGATACAATTTTCTATTATGTTAGTCGGAAAACAAATGGAGGAAATTTATTTTCGATTGCTTTTTTATTTCCACAGTCTTTTTGAAGTTATAAATTGCAAAATTCAATCACTATTGATTCATAGAGTGCTTCAATTTTTCCAGGGTTGCTTCGCACTTTTACATTCTTTTTTGGGAAAAAAAACTTAAATTAAATTTCTTCCTTTTGAAGTTTCCCGACTGACGTTGCACAAACAGAAGCGACACCGCAACTCGTTTGGTTTTGTTTTCACTCTGTACGCATCGGGCCATGCGATTGTTTTTGCTACTTTAAGTAGACGAACCCAATTTCACGTTTGAATTTAAATTGCAACAATTGTTTGCGGTTTAAATTCAAATTTCAATTGTAATTTAATTTTCAATTTCTCGTTTTGAATATAATAGAAAGAAGCGTTTGTGTTGTACTTATTGCGGTTTGTTAAGATGCTCTCGGTATTTCTCCGCAGTACTTGAAAATTAATTTACTTTATTACAAATGCAAATTGTATCTTCTCTCTTTGAGCTTATTGTTCGGCTATGTGAAACTTAAAGGATTTCTATTATTAGAATTGTAATTTTAACTCACCTATTTATTAAAATTACACGAATACATTACAATTTAATCATTTTACACAAATAAATTAACCTCAAGTTACGTATGCAAAAAGCGTTCAATCAACAGAAATGGTCAAAGCTTTGAGTAATTAAACTACTACAATTCGAGAGCTTCAAACACTTTTTTTAAAAAACAATTGTTATGCTTACCTGTTTAATTCGCTGTTAAAGAGTTAAGGTCGTGCTCATTGAAATTGTTGAATTTATGCATAAAACAAAGTAATAGCAGTAATGCCATATCCATCGCCAAATGTAAATAGAAATTTTAATTAAAACGTAATTGTTTAAATAAATATTTCTCTACACTGAATTATTCAATTTGATTTTGATATTATGTTTTAACACACGTTAAAACATTAATTAACTCATACTGTCAGTAACAACTCGGTTAAATTGGAAAATAAAGTGTAATTTGGAAATATCTAATGCAGATTTAACACGAAGCGAGGTACGGTTTGTGGTTTATATAAAATTTATCTTGACCGAAATGACACCGACGTTTCAATTTCCAAGCTTTCGGTTGAGATGTATACCAGATGTATTAACAAAATATATTGAATGCATGATTAGAACGAGATTTTCAATTCATCCAGTGTAGGGATTAATATGACGTTGAGGTGATCAAAATAGGATTTAAGTAACCGGACTTTGTCTCGAATGAAATCATTCTCCAAAAATTGGGCGAAACTTGTGGCCACAATCGCCTTATAGTACCTCAAGTGCCGCTTTTCTTGACCGTGGATTGACTGTACGTGACGGCTAGTTCATAGGGTTCAGTCATGCGTCGAAGAGCAGGGAGGTTCAGGTTGTTTTTTTTTTGAACCTTCGTGGGATCGTTTATAATTCTTTGAACTTATCCTTACCTTCGTAACAGAGCCAGGGCGCCAGCTGGGAGAACAAGATATCGGGAGTACACCCTAATACTTGGTTCTCTCAACAAAATTAAAACTTGAATAAAATTATTTCGAGCATACACTGAAAGGTACAATAATACAATTGTTGGGCAAAAATTCTCGTTTAATATAATAACAAATACTTTAATATAAACAATAATTATTTCTGACAACTGACATTTGATTATTAACCTTTGACGTTTCAATTAAAATAATTATAACGATTAACTATGAACAAAATAATATAAAATATGTATAACTCAATTAGAACAATTATTAACTACGAATATTAAATCAACGAAAAACTTATGACTACAATTGATGGTTTCGCCGTGTCTTCGACAAGACTTAACGGAGTTAATTTTTATGAGGTTGGACTTCACTAATGATATCAACTTTCGACCGAGGTAGTTAACCGAAATCAACTTGTACCACGATTCCAACGTTTGAATGAAAATATGATTATTTGAACCTGGTAGTTATGATTATGAGAATTTGACAATATTAAAAAATAAATAATTTACAACCTTGTTTTTTCACACTCATATAGTAAGCAATGGATCTATTCCGATTACTTACACGGTGGTGAATGTTATATTTCCTCCTTGGTGCGATCGATCGACCTTCGGGACGGAATGGAAAATGGTTATTCCTCCTTGGAATGGTGAGCTAAAAACAATCGAAAAAGACACAACTTATATGAGGGTGAAACCTGAGGGAATTTGCCTCGCAAATTTGATTGAACATGAATAAATTACTGACGTTTATTCGTCTTGCAATTCTGATTGAACATAAATAAATTAATCATTGATATCACCGTATGTTTTTGGTTTCGTTTAACATTTTGTTCTGATAGTTTTTCTGTAATCACACACATCCTTTTAACGTAATAATTCGTAATGTCGAACCAACCAGCCTTTCGTATTTGTACGATCCTTATTTTTGGTTCGTGACCAAATAATCCACCCAAGGTTATCTTGTTCAGGATAATCCACCAAAACACGGATGACTATTTATCTTCGTTGGACCCACAATCTTCGACCTTTGTCGAAACGATTGATGCAACTTTAATTTGACTATCGCCTCTAATTTTTTTATCTTTTGATAAAATACTTTTATACTCGATGCACTTTGCACGAATCGCTAACCCCTCGTACTAACGAGGTTCGTAGCATCAAACTTGTAATTAATAAAATCAAAAATATTGGTTTTTCGTCGGACCTTAAATATTTTGCGTACTTGCAATTCGCTTGTTCTAAACAACCTCCCCGTTGCTAACCTACTTTTTACGATCGTTTGATTTTTTTTATATTTAACCTTGATCAACACAGCTAGTGCTTGTATGCCGTAGCGGCTGCCTACGTATTAGGCGTTACGAATCGTACCTTTAATAATTAAATTTATGCATCAGTTCCGTTCCTTCGGACAAAACCAAATAAAATAAAATCTGGAGATTTAATTAATCCCCGAACATATAATACAAATGTCGTCACTGACCAGTGGAGTACTTCCCTCTCTGTTAACGACAGAGGCGGACAAGATTTCCAGTAGCTGTGACAGTTAGTAACTGTTACAAACTTCATTTTTCAGAACTTTCTTTATTTCTCAAATTTTTGATTAAGCTTGTTTTCTGATATCTAATAAGATCTGAACAATTGCAGTTAATGGATCAAGATTATCAACTTCCATTAATTTCAACCCCCCCCCCCCTATCTTTTCCTGTTCCTTGATATCTCCGTTTCTTTTATTTTACAATTTATATTATATTTATAAAATGCATTTGTGGCTCTAACCCCGGAAAAAATTTTAAAAATTCCTTACTTAAGAGCGCGCTGCGGAAAGAGAGAGAGGGAATGATGTTGAAAGAAGCCTCTAATCTTTTGTACAAATTTAAAAAACTAAACGTCGTATCAATGTAATTCTTTTTTTATATTAATAAGAAAAGACTATTGAAGGTAATAACCAATTTTGAGCGCTTTAAATTAAACGTAAATAGGTTAATTTAATTTATGAAAAAGGACAATTTTGAATTTTTATGACATCCGATCTTAATGAAACTTGGTTATTGCCTTCTGCAGATCATTATAAGGACAAAACCTGATTTTGAAGCGATTTCATCATCAATTATAGAAAACTTGTACAAAACTTGTAAATCAAAAAGTGCCCTTAGTGGAGTTTTAAACTATATAAAATCAACTTAATGCACAAAGGGTTCAAGGGTTCCCTTAGATATGGCGCAAATAATTTTTTTAAATCTTTTAAATCTCTACAAAAGATTAGAGGCTTCTTTCAACATCATATCTACTGCTTCCCTCTCTCTCTTTCCGCAGCGCGCTCTTAATATTTGTAGAGTAGAACCCCGATTATCCGAATCTTGGTTATCCGATCTTCCGCGTTAACCAAACCAAACCTATTTAAATAATCTTCCGTGTTGTTCGAGACACAAATATAAAATCAGTTTTATCTGAACTTTGCTGAATATGAATAAATTTTGATCCAGGCTTATAACTTTGTTATTCGCAATTTACATTAAACAAACGTCACCATGCGGGAGAATTACAAATGAGTAAGTAACGTAGTAGACGAAAATAAAAATACGTTCTTTAGGCTCAAAATATAACAAAGTTAATTAATTAACAAAACAAATTATAAGACCGAAAACCTTGAAAAATTCCTACCGATAAAAATAGACTCTGTAGACCGGGGGGTTGAGGGGGTATGGAATACGCCCCAGTTACAAATACTATTTTTCCGACACCTTTAAGCCCGCATTTCATTATAGCTTCTAGCAGCCGAGCTTCTAGAAGCCCAAAATTTGTAATGCATTGACTCTTATGGAACCAAACTCACTTCGGCTGGTAGAAGCCAGGTAGAAGCCAGGTAGAAGCAGGTCATAAAAGTATCGAATTTTAGCAGCCCGGCTGCAAAAATACTCCACGCGGAGTACTGTACTTCTAATTGGTTAATATTTAGAATAAGGACTTATTATCGGATAATATAAAATGGTCCGTAGTTGTAATTGGTTAATATTTAGAATGAGGACTTATTATTGGATAATATTTCTATTACGAAAATGTCTTTGCGACTCCACGTGGACTTGTGTACTTTACCTGATAAAAGATTAATTTTAACCAGGCCGCTTGTGCAGCCAGGGTTGTAAATTTTTACAACTGAAGCTGCACAAGCCAGATACTTCTACTTATTAGATAATATGTGTTGTAACACAATTAATTTTGGTTATTCGATGTCATCGTTAATTAGATATTTATACTAATTTTTTAATCATTCCCATAATAAAAAGCAATAAAAGAAGGTGATTATTTTTGGATGTTTTTGTTTAAATAAACTTGTCCACGAAAAAAACCGACCTCCTGTATTGTTGTGCTAAATTAAAAAGCGCAAAAATTTTTTAAACGCAATATATTATTAGTTATTACATTTACCGGGTAGTATTTAACATTAAAAAATTAAAAAGAAGTACAGTACTCCGCGTGGAGTATTTTTGCAGCCGGGCTGCTAAAATTCGATACTTTTATGACCTGCTTCTACCTGGCTTCTACCAGCCGAAGTGAGTTTGGTTCCATAAGAGTCAATGCATTACAAATTTTGGGCTTCTAGAAGCTGGCTGGTAGAAGCCGTAATGAAATGCGGGCTTTAAGATTTGCAGTTTTAAATTTTTTTACATAATTTATGCATAACTCCCCTCCCCCGGTCCAGGTCCATAGAGGTTATTTTTATCAGTAGGGACTTTTAAAGATTTTTGATATGTCTTAATGACCAGTTTTGTTTTATCATTTATCAGGTCCGGCTTTAGACATTAGTAACTAGCGAGGCAATTTGTAAATTTACCCCTCTCCCTCCTTTGAGTACTAAATTGATTTTAATTATTTTTACAAAAACGAATGAATGATGCATTTATCGATTTTTTTCTTGTTTTAATTTTCCGAATCTTGAAAAGCAAAATCCGAAAACAGTCTAAAATGAACGATTAATTTATTTCCCCTTTATTAATCAAATCAAACAAGTCAGTTTCAGTTTTGAAAAACCTCCCTGCCAGATAATCAAAGAATGCAGCTTAGCTGTATCGATGTAACAACATTTTTGGCAGAACATCTGCTTGTTTATTTATTCCAAAATTTGGCACAAAACAAAGCGCAAAATTTTCGAGAAAAATATGTGAAGAGCACAAAATTATACATTATCCCGCGTTAAAGATTTACGAACAGGTATATAAATTAAAAATATCGTTAATCCATTCATTTGCGTCCACATCAAGAAGATATCCAAAATTGTAGAAAATTATTATAATAAATAACGTATTTACATATTGTTTATGGAGACAATCGGCGTGAAAATTAAGTATTATTATTTTTTTTGCTTATAAATAATAAATGACTTTTTTTTACTTTTTAATGTCAACGTTTTTTAACACGATAGTTTTTAACGCAGGCCCGTTTTAACGACAGAAATTCAAATTTCTAGTAAGGTTGTTAATCTTTCTCTAATTTATGTATAATTAATAATCTTTTGGAAACTCGTGGTGCAATTCAAAAAATGCTCAACAGATCAATAGCGGTTATGTGGGGGGGGGCATAGTCTATTCCAAACCATTATTACTTATTTTAATAATTTTTCAGTTTTTTTAAATTTGTTTTTGCAATAATTCTTTCAATTTTCAATCCTTTATCAATTACGTATAAACCGTTACCAGACCAATAAAACTTTGGCTTCAGGAGGGGGGGGGAATTCATTGCACAATAAGGCGAACGATAGGAAAGGTTTTTGAAATGTGATCATACAAATATGTTGGCTACATTGTAACTACGAAGACCTGAAGCAATAAAATAACTGATAATTTAGGGCACGATAAAGGCAAAAAGGTCAAAAGGAATATGATTCTACACGATGGATTAATGAGATGAAGACTTTGACTGGACAAACCCTGCACGAGGGTGCAGGCAAACATGGCAAAATATACCATTTTTACTGCGCAAAATGGTTGGATGAAAAAGCACAATTTGGGAATTAGAAGGTTACTTTCTGAAGTGTTGTCTTCTGGGAGCATGGAGAAAGTAATGACAACGAATGATAGGAATAGCAGAAGCCGGTGGATGGATTCATAAATACCATCACTGCCGAAAAGGAAACCAAGGTATTAAGACTAAAAATCGAAATAAAGGAAGCCGAAGAGAAAGGTCCCGAAAGGACGAAGGGGAAGAAAAACCATTCCAGCCTTTATTTTTAGCTAGGAATAACCTTAGAGGAGGCATTAAACTGAAACAATAGCCACTAGAGACCGGTTCTCCGAGCCAAGAAAATAAAACAATTGGGTTGGGTTGTGGGGATAGCTTTCGGAGACCCTTGGGTGTAATTCAAAATATGACTAACAGATGGTGCGATTAAATTTGAAGCCTTAAAAATTGGATTATGATTATAAATCTCGATAATTGATCAATTTTTGAATTACACCAAGTGTTTCCAAAACACCAGTGAGTATAAATTTGGGAAAGATACGCAAATTGGACTTGAATTGAATATTTACTGATGTTGAAACGAGTCTGTGTTAAAAATTCTGGCGCTGAAATGTCTCTGGGTAAAATGTATTGAAAATTGAACTAATCATTAAGTAAAAAATTTATAAATGAGACTTCATCTTGACGAAGCTATTTGTTCTCACACGAGGCAAACTATTTTAAAAGTTGCAATCAAATTGATGACAAAATAAAGTTCCAATTTTAAACAGTCGATTTTAGTTTTGTCGCTAATTTTATTAAAATAGTTTATGGGATTGTTTTCGTTTTAAAAATGTCAGGAAGTAGTAAGCAGTTTATGCAGAGTGCAATAAATTTATGGATCGATAATAAAATACGCGGTTGGCTTTATTGCATGCTTCGTGAACGTCTAAATAAAATTTTAATCAAACACATCCAGCTAAAACAACCTTCTTGGATGGGATTTTTAATAATTTTAGGGAACAGTAAATAATTATTGTTATCGGTTATTAAAATTTAAAAATCAGCAAGTTAAATAAGCAGTAAATCGAATTTCATTGTGGTTGTTTAGCTTCTTCTTCGGTTTTCAGTTTTAATTTAATTTAAGCGCATTCCGGCAAGAATAATAAAAGTAGTTTATAACGCGCCTGTAAATTGCGTTCCTAAATAGGTGTGGCACGAAATCGACGAAATGGTCAAGCGATAAAATTTTAAATGTTTTGTAAAAACATTATTTAATTATAGGCCAGTCGGCAACGCATACCAAAACTTTACTGCGTAAATAAATGATGCAAGTTGGAATAACTTTTTTTTATCTTTATTAGGTCCTCTAAAAAGACATACTAATTTTGCATTAATTTTGTCATAAGCAAAACTGCAAATTTGGGTCCATTTTTAACCGAAATATCCAGTTATTAAAAGTAAAGCACACGAAATTGTCTAGAGTTTAAGGTCCTAGGGTTTTTGCTTGTTAATGGATCAGTTATGGAGTTACAGCTATTAAATCGTACAATGTTTAATGGCAAATATACCGGGTGTTAATTTAAAAAGTAACCAGCCGAAATAATTTTTTTTGAAATTTAAGAAGATCTCCCGATTTCATGCCTCTTGATTTTTTTTGTTGAGAACTTTTGAAAACGGTAGTTTAATAAACTCCTTCCGATAATCTTCTAGATTTGAAAAATAGGTTAACCCAAGATTGTAGGAAACAGTGCGCGAATAGTTCTAAAATAGGTTGTTCTATTGTTTTTGTTCGACCAGTAATGGAGAACATTTTGAAAATATTTATGATTTCCAAAAAAAATTATTTTTTGTTGCACCTTTCAATTTTTACCTCTAACTGATTTAACAATAGAACAGAATTTTTTAGGGTGGATGAACGAGTATTTTTTCACCTTTAAATGATGTATAACAACGGAGGGCTGCTATTTAAAATATCAAAGTTGCAGTAGCTAGTTAAGAAGTCATATGATGACGGGTTCTCGAAGGGTTTCTTTTCTTTTCGCTTAAGGACGGGGTTTTCCTCCTTTCAGTCAGACTGGTAGTTCCCCTTCGTCTTTTTTTCTTCTGGCTCTCCATTTCTTGTGGAGTATTGCCACATCTTTCGATGTTTTAAAATCCATTTCATTGAGATGGATTAGTCCCCATTTTACTAACTTTTATTCTTCCAGTTCTTCTTTTAAATTCTTCTATTGGTTCTCGCATCTTCCACGACTCGCCAGTCGCGTGTTCCGCTTTTCATTAGATCGTCGATAACATCAGGTTTCCATCTTACCCTTGGCCTCCTTTTCGGTATATTTACATCTGATATCCATTTCATTAAATTCGATTTTCCCTCTTGTGCTCTAATAACGTATTCCATCCATCCCAATCTCAGTGGTTTAATATACCTCACTATATTAGCTTCCTCTTGCTCAATATCTATTTCTTCTCCTTCATTTGTTTCATCGTTCAGCTTCACGGGACCCATTTTAGGTCCTCCTTCGCGCGAGACACGGCTAGAAGTTCCATTCCCCACACTTTAGGCATACCTTTTTTGAACTTATACCAATTATTGTGACATCTATTTTTACATTTCTGAACTAAAACTAAAATTGGTTACTTTGATAGCTGTAACTTCGTAACGGGCCGTCCATTAATTACGTAAGGATGATTTTTGTAATTTTGGACCCCCTCTCCCCGCCAGGTAAGGGTACGTAAGATTGTGGCAACCCCCCCCCCACATCTTACGTAAGGATTATTTAAAAGAAAATTAATTTTGACCCCCCTCTCCACCCCTTATACTCGTATTTATAAAATATGAATAATAATATATTATACTAGCTGGCACAGTCGGCCTACCAGCCGCCTTTAGCCGTCTAGACCGTGTGGGATGTGGTTGTTCGGCCTTCGGCCTCACTCAAGAGTATCGCAAGCATACGTGTAGACCGTGGTTTTTCGGTCTTTGGCCTCACTCCAAGGTACTAAAGTAGCCTATGTTTTTCGTAGCATTGTAAATAACTTCTACACCAAATTTGGTTAAGATTGGTCAAATAGAAACGTAAAACACGTGCACGCGTATTTGCATTGTCGATCAGTTGACAGTTTGACAGCATTAATTATTGTTTTTTAAGTTGATTTTGAGTAGCCTGCCTTCCTTTAAGGAATCTCGATAATCCATTCATGCGCGTCCCATGGGACGCGCATGAATGGATTATCGAGATTCCTTAAAGGAAGGCAGGCTACTCAAAATCAACTTTCCTCTCCTTTGCGAATTTTTGCACAATTTCAATACAAAAACATGCGCAGGGACCTACATAATAACTGTGCCAAATTTGGTTCCGATCGGTCAAACGGTTTAGGAGTCTATAGGGAACATAGTACATACACACATACATCCATTTTTATATATTTAGATAGATAATAATAAATACAAAAATTTTAATTAAATTTTTATTTACATAGATGAAAAACCGTTCGTAAAGATCACCAAAGTTTGATGCCATTTTCTATAATTCACACTATTATGCCACTATGTTTAATGATTTTTAAGTATAGTTTGTTTCAGATTAATTGGAATTAAAAAATGTCTAGCATCAAATTACGTTGTTATAAAAACGTACAAACTATGCAAGGAAATATAATATAGAGATAAGATTATCGCGCCAACCTTTGTCAGCATATGCATTGCTAAAGGTTGGCGCGATAATCTTATCTCTATATTATATTTCCTTGCATTGTTTGTTCGTTTTTATAACAACGTAATTTGATGCTAGACTTTTTTTAATTTCAATTAATCTGAAACAAACTATACTATATATTTCAATATATGATATTTCCATTATACCTGGATATAATTACCAACATAAAAAGAAATATTAGATTGTTAAATTTAATTTAAAAAAATATTTTAAGAAACTTACGTAAGGAATACGTCGGACCCCTCCCCCCCTACGTAAGGGTCCGTAAGATATCCAATACCCCCTCCCCCCCCAAAAAACCCTTACGTAATTAATGGATGACCCCTAACCGCTTGATTAACTAGAAAAAAGTAAAAGATCTTTTCTCTAGATAATTTAGTCTACTTTATTTTCAATTACTTGATATTTTGTTCTAAAGTGCACACAAACCGAGATATTCGCGAATATTCGTAAAAATTACTTTCTTCTCGTGGTTTTCCATTTATTCCAGCTTGCCCCCATATTTCACGCCATAATACAATAATTGGCAACTGGCGAATTAATAAAGTGACAATGGAAAGGTAGTAGTAATAATAATAATGTTTTTTGTTTGCAGACGAAGGCGCATTTGGACGTGTTGGCGGACGCCCTGCTGCGATGGGCTCGAGGTCGTCGCTAATCCGATGATCGAGCCGTTATGTTCCTGGAGCCGTTGCTGGTGTGTTCGATAGTCAGGTCCGTACACCTCAGCAACGGCTCGACTCCTATCCCCCGAAACGACCCAGCCACTGTCGTCTGTATACTACATTCAGAGAGTTATAAGACTTCATGTGTAAAGCGTGACATGTAGCGAATACGTAAAAGCGTCCAAAAAGATTAATCTAAACACAAAAAAAACGTTACTTTCTTGCATTAAGAGAATTAAAATATTGTTTGTGGACGTTTACGTTACGTGATTCGCTTGTCGCGCCTGTAAGTAATCATTCCAAATTAGCGAATACGAATTTTAGTAAAACACTTATTAATGTATGGAAAGGAAACTAAGTTGGGAAAAAGGTGTCGTTTGTGTAACACCAGCGGCGAATCGAAGGCAAGCGAACGAAAACTGTTATTTTGATGGAACGAAACGGATGCTGATAAATCAAAAATATTTTTAAGTTGGTGGTTACATAATCGATTTCGATTTTCCGTTGCACTACGGTATACATTGGCCTGAAATCAGTAAAGGTTCTACAGATTGTTTTAGGATATATATTTATGATACGTTAAAACTGTTGTTATATATTTATCACTGTTGATATTGTTAAAATGTTAATAGCATGCGAGGAAAGAGTACGTAGTACGTTCGATGTGGGACGAATTTTCGGCTCGTAGGATAATTTAGTACCGGAGACGTAAAACAGGGGGCGTTTAAAATTTGCGAGGTCAATCTTTTTATTATCCGCACTTTTAAAAAACATGTAGAAAGATTTCTAGTTGTAGTTTTCAACATAAATGTGGCAATGTCATAAATATATATTGAATAAATTATTAATTGTGCTTTCGATGTGTAAGTATATTTAAAATGCACCGTAAAAATTAATTACTATGTAACGAAGGTTGACCTCGCAGGTGGTAAGGTAGGGCGATAGGGGCCACCGGGTCGAGAGAAAATCTCGGAGGCTGGACCGCGGTCTGAAAAATGTTGTTACTAGATTGGAGAATACAGGGCCGTATTTGCCGAGAATGAACGAAAATCGCGAAAAACATGTTGCTGATGATATCGGGCGATGATTCATATTGTCATCCTGAGCCACCGAAATTTATCAACAAACATGATATGTGCGTAACTTTAAGTTTTGAGACAGCGGTTTTTGGTTTTCTCTCGGCGCGAGGCTATGAAAACACTTGTAAACGAGTCGAAAAACGTCACAGCAAAGAAGGGAATATACGAAAAAATCGCAAACAAACCTTTTATTGTTTGACGACTTTTTTTATTTCGATAGATCACTTTTATTTGAATTATTTTCTACGTAGCTACAAATTTATTGTTAACGATTTACAAGTCTGAACACGTTCCAATTTTAAGTTGAACTGAAAGACAAAATTTAAGGCGTAGTTTGTCAAACGAGATAAACGAATATAAAAAAGGCATCGGCCTACGGTAGCGTTTTGTAGTTTAGCGATCCGTAGACTTATAGCTCCATTTCGAAGCACCACGTGTTTTAGTAGTTTCAGATGAAGTTGGTTCGTAGTCTGGATCGATCTTGTGACACCGTCCAAAAACAACTTGAAATAAAATCAGTTCAAAAGTCAATAACCTTTTGCGACTATCCTGTTGGTCGTTAATCACGTCTACGGTTACGACATCAGAAATAACAAAAAGACGGACTTGCCGGATATAATTGCCGTGTTTACCTAAAAATATTCGTCATAGAGCACCAGATCGACGCCGCTGCGAACCTCTTTATTACATTAATCCAACAAAAACTAATGACCGAAAACGTTTCGATGGCAATAAAATTTAACAAGCCGCCTCATCAAAATGCACCTTTTTTGAAATTAAATTTCAATTTATACTTCCTACTATCACCACGTGGAGCTACGCAAATACACTAAAGAAGCGACAGGGGAAGGACCCACAGTACTACTAAATATTTTTCATACAATTGAGAAGAATAGTATTTTAGACATGTCTCAGGGTCAAAATGGCGACGTATTCCAATCAATCAATTCCAAAAAAAAAACAAACAAACAAACCAACATTCCTCTTCCTTAATTTTCCTTCCATCTTGAACATTTGTGTCTAAAGACCTGCACTTGCACTGAGAGCACGACTGCACCACACCAATTAATAAATAAGTTAGTGTGTCAAGTTACCTAAAGTGTTAATTTAATTTTTAAAGAGTTGAGCGCGCCGCATCCAGGAGCTTCCTTTTGTGTCTGTCTGCGAGGACGACCGACGGAAGGAAGCACTCGAGTTGGCAAAAAAGGCTCTCAACTACCTAATGAATGTGATAATATAGTTTTAATTCCTGCCACACTTTTTGATCCACAATGCGTAAGTCAATGTGTTTGAGTAATAAAATTTCAATTTGAGTAAGTAGTGGAATATCTGCCCTTTTCGACACATTCCCACCGGTCTCCTTAAATTTCTTACTTTTAGATAGGACACAGTCATACTATGTAGAAATGAAAACCCAAAAACTTGGCCGGATGTTATGTGGATTATAAATTTTTTTAGTACCAATATATTTTTGTTAAAACTGTGTATATTATTTCTAGTCATTATTCTAGTCTATGTATAAGTAAATAAATAATAAATTATAACATATAGTAATAATGTTTAATATCAGATGATTGCAATAATTTTTTACATGCTATATTTCGTAAAAAAAGAGAATTTTTGCAAAAATTGAAATCGAAAGAGGCACAATCACTTTGTATTTAGAGAAAAAATACCAATCCAACATGCAAAATTCTTCACCTTTTTAGTGTCAAAACGAAAAGCTGATGCCGTTGTGAATCATTACCAACATTTTTAATATCAAAAATTCTTACTTGTACAAAACGTATGCAATTATTTTCCTAAAATTTAAGTACAATTTATATTTTTAAGGAGGTCCGACTAAAAATACGCACTAACAGAACTCGTTATATTATACAAAAATACATAACATAATTTATTTTTTGTGTTTTATTTATTATAAACTTTATACTTACTATAAAATAGTTAATGTTCATAATATGAATGTTTATATTAATATAAATTTAAAAAAAACTGCACTGATCTCTGTAGAAAATCTTTGGTATCTGTGTATATTTAATTATTATTATTATTATCATTATTATATGTGTCACTTTGCACCAACGCACAACAAGATTGAGGACGAAGGTCGAGCAAATTCTTTTTTAACTTGTTCAACGTTTGTTCGAAATCTACTGCACTTATTTAGGTTAGCCGAATGTCACAAACCAAAAAATCCCGTCCCTTTTTCCTTCCCGATGGCCCTATGGTAGGATAACCGGTGCCTGGACGTAGCCCCATCCCAATAAATAGTCAAGAGACGGCCTAAACTATTTTTATAATTAAATTTGTTGAATGTATATTGAAATACATGTTATAGTTTTTCAAAAAAAAACGCCTGAAATGCCGTTCGTTCACCGGTTATTTTACAAATTTACAACTACAAAATGATATATTTTACTATTTCATAACTCTATATATATAACTACACGTTGTATTATATATATCGATTATAAATGCGTGTCGGGGACTGAAAAGGTGTTTCGAGACTTTCTAAAGATGCGTCTCTTACATCGCAAAGTATGGGGTTACTATCCTATCCAAAAAAACTTATGTTATATTGTAACTAACTAAATGATTATAAATGTACAATAAATGCCTCAGCCATTAAATGATTTTAAATCACACTTGTTTTTATTTAAGTGGCGCCCGAGGTAATCAAAACATAACCACGACAGCATCGCAATGGATATCAAATCTTTAGCAAAGGGTTTTGGTGAGCTTCGGTGGGATTAACCGTTACTGTAATAGTACGAAGTGCGGTATGGTCAGTCGAGGTGCCCGTTTGGAAAAAGTCACAGCTCCGGTGTGACGGAAATGGGATTCGATTAAAAGTAGAAAGAACTTGATTTTTAATTTGGTAATTGGTCTTTGAAGTCGCCTACGATGACAGAAATGGCCCCTCCGGTATTATGGTGCTGTGTGAGTGTGGACATGATGGTAGCCATCACTGACGGTGAAATTTTGCCAGCGACCCCAGGTGGTTATTGGGTCGAATTTTGATGCTGTGTTGCTTAAAACTGCATTGTACACCTGTGGTTTGTTTTGGTACCTGGCTCTGGGTTTTGGAAAAGCAATACACCCGCGAAAACTGGCAGGGTGGGCTCCGCCGCAGTTTGCACAGTCAAATGTGCACAGGCACATTTTACACATCTTGGAGGCGACCTGCAGTACAATTTTTTCTGTTCGGTGTTTGAATTTTATTATAACGGACATCTCAAGAAATCGCGTTAAATTGAAAATATGTTGGTTTTCCGTCGACCGTTTCAACGCTACCATCAAATGTGGGAGGGACTTCTTGTCACGCCCTCGATGCATCAACAGAAAACCCTTGGGCAAGCAGGTCGTCCTTCACGAGTAGAGCATCCAGGTCTTGGTAGATACTTCTTATGGCAGTAAATAATTGTTTTTCTCTTTAGTTTGCCTCGAAAAACTTAACAATCGCACGGTAGCCATCTGGGGTGGAAGGCGTGATGGAGAGGCCCTCCGCGACGTTGGTGACCTTGGAGTATTTTATCTGTTCAAATTTGATTTGTTACGAATAGGGGCCAGTTGGCAACATCCTTCAGGACGAGTGATGACTCCTTGATTCGTCGCGGTCTGATTGTTAAAGCAGTTGGGGGGGGATTAGGATGGGAGATTGGAGGAGTGATGGAAATATTTAGTGCAGTCCTCGATTGTCGTGAATAGGGCTGTTTGCAACACCCTCGAAACGGATTATCATCCATTTCATCTTCTTCGGATTCGGTTTGTAGGGGTTGAATTTTCATCGGGCGCGAGGGAAGGTCGGAGCGGCGTAGCGCAATGCAAATGCCCTCTGGCTGGAGATGACTGGATATTTGAAAGAACATCAAGCTGATAAAGAAGAGAGAGGGTCGCTGGGGTTAAAAAGCGACATTCTGTTCCTGTTAACTCGAAGATTTCTTCCGACTGATGGTGAAAAACCGTCAACTGGCGATTTTCCTTGATTTTTAGCCATTTGCTGCTCTGCTAAGAGTGCAGCTCGATCGGCTTTGAAGAGCTTAAGGTTCTCGATCTTCCTCAACTATGGTATGCATTTCATAGAAATTCTGCAGTTATTTGGGAAAGATGTTTGCATTCAAATTGGTCTCCAATCTCCCCATTAGAAGATCATTACGGCATTTTTCGGATCCCTTCGAAGTCTACATTTGCGCGTCAGGGGTGGTGTTTACGCTTGCAATAGTCGGTGTATCAGGTTCAATTTCATTTTCGATCGGGGTGGTTTCCAACGCCTTTTTGGTTTTGTTTTTGAGTGACATTATAAAAATAATTTGTATCAGGAGCACATAAAATGTCAGGTCTAACTTCGGTTTACTACGTCTTCTAGTCGGGATCTTGAAAGTGGAGGGGGTCGTTTTTTTTGGGAAGGGCTCACGTTGTGGCTACTTCTTCAATTTTGATGGGTCGTTGAAGGAGATATGGGTGGTTACGCTGCGTTTTGTGACCTCTGAAAACAAATTTACATGGGAATACTAAGATTCCAGCCATTTTTTTCCACCCAAACTTTCTTAAACAAAGCTGTTCAGGGGTCGCTCATAAATCATAAATTACGTTACCCAATTTTTAGCACTTTTTACCCCCCCCTCCCGCATCTGGTCACAAAATCTAGCCATTCCTTCCAATTTTGATATATATATAATACATCTTAAGGGGTGGAATGGGGGGAGCGGTGCGTGTTTTTCTATGTTCTTGGCCGTTCGAAATTTTCGAAGTTTCGAATCAAAATCAATGAACATTTTGAGATCCATATTTAATTTCGCCGAAGACAATGACAAAAAATGATGATTTTCAATCTTTCAAATCAAGAAAACACTGACGTAGAAATCCAATATTACAAAAGAAAAATTGGTAAAGAAGTAGAAGTAGATCATGAAAATTCTGACATTTTTGAATAATTTGACACCAATTTAATTCAAGAATTCAATTTGCGTAATTTATGGATGTAGATGTTTCTCGACTCTCTATATGAAATTGATGTGGAATATTTAAGCTTTAATTTGTATTCTTTTTGTTAGAGACTCAACCGTCGCTGAGTTGTTCGCGAAATCTTGAGGGAGGGGGATTAATGCATACTTTTCCATTTTCCTTCCCATTTTGGACTTTTGTCAAATTCGTTGACTATCGACAGAGCTTCTATCATGAAAATTAATTTAATTTTTTTTCAAAATTCTGGTTATTTGAAATGTTCGACAACTGCAAGTGTATAACTTGGAGTTTTATTGATTTTTGTTTTCTAACACTTGAATTGTGCCAGATTAATATTTAATTTAAACAGATATTTTATAAAGTTAACTTGAAAAAATTATATGCAATTCTTTTAATTTTAATTTGAAATAAATTTTAATATGGAAAAGTTAAACTCAACGCGTGTTGCTCAGAGTAATTGAAAATTTCAAATACCCATAACTTGGCAACAAATTAAAATACAATGATTAGTTTTCCAAATAATCAAAACCGTAATGTAACTAAGAAAACATTACTGCCCCCCCCTCCAAAGATTTCACGAATAACTCAGCGACGCGACGGTTGAGGTTTCATCGAAACAGGAAGCTCATTGAGGTTGAAAATATGCCCAAACATTTGACACCATCAATATTATTTTAATATTATTAAGAAGACGGTCATGGTCTGAACGTTAGCGCAATCAACTGCTAACGCAAGGCGCCCCCGGTTCGACTCCGGGTATTGACTAAAAATTTCTTGGTCGTCTTCCGTGTTTCGGAGGACACGTTAAGCAGGCGGTCCCCTTATGTTAATGATTTGCCATCATAACAGTAAAAAACAGGGTGCAGGCACATCGAAAGGCAAGCCTAGCAAGCTACCTGAGATGTAAAAACCAAAACTGCTCACAGAACCAACAGTGCCTCTGACAGAGGCATATAGTTGGGAAGTACAGGACGTAGTCCTAGCGTAAGAAGAAGAAGAAGAATATTATTTTAAAAAACAATTCGGGGGGGGGGGTGTTGAACATTGACATGCACCTGTATATTAAATTTGAAATGTTTTTCCAGAGCAACAAAGTTTGGTATGATAAATTTTTTGTATCATCACCCATTCACGACTCAACCTTAATATTAACCTACAACCCCCACTTTCAATGGCCTTAATTCGCGAACGGTAACAGCAACAAATTCGCGCTAGCGGCAACCAATCAACAACAAACTCTCCATCCTTTTTTTGTTTTGCTTAGTCTGGGGTTGCAGCTTAATACGGGTGTTTATATAATGCGATAAAATGTTGTAACATTCCCTCGTAGAACGTGGCATAAAGGTTAGCAAATTACGCAACAATTTTGTGCTATTGCGTCAGTATATTTAAAAATGACAATTGATTATTTTAAACAAGATTTCGTTGTAAAAGCAAAAAAAGTTATAAACAGAAAATTAAATTTTAGAAATACGCATCTTGTAATGAGGAACATAATTATTTTGCTCGTGTATAAGGATGAATAAGCAAGATCCATCGGCGTTCTTTTCTTCCTTCTACAATTAATCATTAGCATTATATTAGATTATAAGCTTATTTACATTTAAATTCAGATTTAAATTAAATCAAGTACTCTGCTCAAGATAAATTAAGACTGGAACCTTTCCATTAAATCGAGTGACTTGTCTTGAATCTTCTCGTTTGATCGTTGAATCAAGTAAACTCAATCGTACACTCATGTGTAGATGTTTTTGATTATTCTAAATATTTTGGAGAACATCCCCCAGATTAAGAGTAATTTACTACTGATATGCTAAAGGCACTGGTTCGAATGCGCGAAGAGCCTAATCTTGATTCGGACTTTCTTTGCTTCGTGCTTCAGAGGGCACGTAAAGCTGACCTTTACGTCCTAATATAATATAACAAAAAAAGGATAATACAATCACCTCCACCTTCCATCGACTGTGTAAAGCTTGGCTTTGTTGGGCTTTCCAGGGGTCACCCATCCGTTGCACCTGGCACTAGCAGGGTACGAATGAAGGGACTTTTCAGCTCGACCATAGAGCGGGACATTTCTGGTTCGTGCCTGCCTTTGTTAGGTAGTTCGAGTCAAATGGTGAGGCCGACCGGTTGCCTAATGACTGCGGTCATACCTCACACTGTCGGCATGCAGAGTCTGGAAGTAAAACTCAAAAGGATGTAAGTACAAACGGTTCAATATGAAAGTTTGAGTGCGTGAGAGTTTGTAATTACCCCTGTCTTAAAGTTCAAAATTCAACCTAAAGGTGGATTCTTCACAGAAAGTTCCTGTTCCTGCCAAGAAACCTGAACTTCCTGAAGGTGGAAAAATACCGAAGTTTGACTTCAAATAAAAATTATATCACCACCACTGTACAATCTCAATGACCAACACTGACATATTACTAGAAAATATAATTTTTCATTTGCTGATCTTGTACTGGGGGGTATTCCATACCCTCCAGACCCCCCGGTCTCTCATTGTTACTATTGTTAGGTGGCAAAATTGGCAGAGTCAAAACAAACTGTTTATTGATTTGTTCAACTAGTCGTCACAGAAGCAATAAGACGATCAAAAAAGATGTCATAAGTATTTTTCGTAACATTAACTGTTTTGATGTTCTTAAGCTTTAATATCCTAGGAAGCGGCGCTGTCAATATCAGATAGACAAACCCTATGGGAGTTTTGGAAACATCTAGTTTAGTTCAAAATGTTATCAACAGATGGCGCCACTAAATTGAAATGCCAAATAAATTATTTGAGCATCAATCACGGACATTTTAAAAGGTCCATTGGTGGAACAAATAATAAAGCAAATTAGTATGACTTCAAATTTCAACTACAAAATGTGTTTCCAAAACTCCCATAAGGTTTGCCAATCACATCCAAGGCATAATTGTAGGAAAAAATCCATTAAGGTTTATTGACATGACGATAATGACAAAATCGAAGATCCTAACTATTCTCTCCATATATATCTGCCAATTTTTCAATAACTTGAATTATATAAAACCCATTAAAGTAGCTTTTCAATTTCTTTTTCATTTTGATTCGGATTTTCACTTTCTTGGCAAAGCTTTGAGTTAGCTGCATTGGATTGTCGCTCTTGTTCTTGTTTTCTTCCGCTTGCTATATTTGTTATTTGCATACGATACATCAGTTTGGATGCAACGGTGTGGGGTATAGACGGGGAAAATTTCCATACGCATACACAAATCTCGACAAAACCTAATCCAGCTATCTGTAAAAACTGAGCTCAAAGCAATTTTGATTAAATTTTCCGTTTTTATATTATTTGTATTTTATGCAATTTTGTAGGAGAAAAATCGTCCGCGTTTATCAAAAGTTTTCATTATAATTAATTGGTGATTAAGTCCCATATAATAAATTAAATTGGAAGCATTTTTTTCTATCGTTTTAACAATCTTGGTCCATGTTTATAATATACAATTTAATTGGAAAAGAAAACAAAAAAAGACGGTTATCATATTTCAATACTAATAATTATTATTGGTTGTGAAATTTTTTAAATTGTTCGGTTGAATTTAAAAAAAATTCTTCCTTTCTAACGATTTTCGCATCTAAAATGTACAACATTTTTTTAAATAAAATGCATTGTGATGTAAAAATTTCGTAAATGATTTCGTCATATTGTGGACATCATCAGACGAATAATCATATAACACAGTAAGCGCGGTGAATCAGCTCCACGTGTACTTAGGGTGAAATCACAACTTATAATCAAAACGTCTGCAACTGTCGGTCCGAGTGGTCGTGGCGGAGCTGCTCAAAAACTATATGCCAAAATAGTTGAAATTTTTCTGTAAGTTTTATTTATTTATTATGTATGTATAAATGGAATATCTTGTAACACTAAATAACATTTCTATAACAAATGCGGAGACATACGTACGCCTTAAAATTGTGCAAAATATAACTGTTTGGGGTTATATTTGAAAAATCTAACCTTTGTTTAGTGCTGTTAGATATATTTTGAGTCTCTTGAAGCCTAAAGCCCTCGGGTCAAAACTCTCTAGAAGACCCCTCTCAATTTTTGCACGCGGGGTCCTAAATGTTGTTGCCCGGAGGTATATTTCGCCCCCCCCATCGTTAATTTTGCAATGAATTTAATTATTAGTGTCAAACGTTTGAACTTTCATTCAAATCATTTGAATCACATGCATCGCGAAAACTTTTGACGAGGTAGGGCTATTTCTCTTCTTCTTCTTCTTCGCTTTCCTCTTGTCAGAGGAGTCGTGATCATTATTCACTTGCTCAGTTCGCTCCCCCACATCCAACTCGTCGCACTATCTCACGCCATCTCTCTCTGTTGCGTGCCTCTCTCGTGGCGTGCTGCAAGGAACCGCTGGTTACTTCCTTCACCTGGTCCGACCATCGCTTCGGGGATCGTCCTCTCGGCCTGGTACCCTCTATCTTACCCTGTATTATTATCTTTTCGAGGCCGTCACCATGTTCTCGCGTTATGTGACCAAAGTATCGGAGTACGCGTTGGTATACTATTTGAGACAGTCTCTGTGGTTCTTTAATTTATTTAAGAATGGACACATTTGTTCTTCTCGCGGTTCATGGTATACGGAGCATTCTTCTCCAGCACCACATCTCAAGTGCGTCAATCTTTCTTCGGTCCTGCATCTTTAAAGTCCAAGACTCCGCACCGTACAGTATTATTGGGAAGATTAGTGTTTTGACCATCATTTTCTTGGTTCCAAGAGTGACATCTCTATCTTTCCATGTTCTTTACAAACTGCGAACAGAATTTCTTGCTATTTCGCTGCGTCGCCTTATTTCTTGCGTGCTTCCACCTTCGTTATTAATGAGCACTCCCAAATATATAGCGTCCTCACTCATTGCACTCCCCCCCGGAGATCCGATTGGGGGAGTATTTTACTCCTATATATATATAAATAGGGCTATTTATTTAGAAATAAAAACCATCTTTATTATTATCAGCAACGCTAAAATTTTGTGCGCTACTTGCTCGGAGCAATGTCGGTAAACTTTACAATTTTTTAAACGCTCTAACCTTTGCGGTTCAAACTATGGGATCAGTATTAATTTCATTAGAAAATCACGATGGGAGTGGTTAGAATTTCTACAGCCCCTCCGAAATTGTCTAAACAATTGAATTTATATTAAAAACCTTTTAAGCTCAAATTACCGGAATAGAAGCTCAAACAATTGACACCAATTTATTAAAAAAATTAGGAATGGGGGGGGGTCGAAATGTACCTATTGGCCGGTTCTGTATATAACATTCAAATATTTTAGTCTACTAAGTGTAAGGAAAATCCTGATCCTGAAAAATATCTATATCCCCGCCAAAAAACAAATGCTTCGTGTCAATTAGTTTCGGTATATATTGACCATCATCAGGACACAACGTTAAAACAAGTGACGCTAATTAAATTAAAAATATTCCATTAGTAAAAGCAGTATGTCCTGATGATAGTGAAGATATACCGAACAAAACTTGTCTTTAACTTATCCACCATCAGTGGCCGCTTGTCCTAAAGTCACAAGGGCACGCGCCCTCCCGAAACCAAAAATAGCAACTATCCAAAGAAAGTAAATAAAAATATGATTTTTGCTTTAAATGTTAACAAAAATTATTGTGAATAGTATCAAATCCATAAGTGGCATCAGATCGGTAAATCTTATGGTAGTTTTGGAAACACTTTTTGTAGTTGAAAAGACCAACAACAGATGGCGGTCTTTACTTGAAAGTCCTAATAAATTGTTTTATTATTGTCACGGATCTTTAAGGAAGTCCGCAATTGGTGCTCAATCCATTTATGTATTTGGCCTTCCTATTTCGTAGTGCCATCTGTTGATAGATAATCTTTTGAATTCCACCAGGTGTTTCCAAAACTACCATAAGGTCGTCTATCTTCTAAAAATCACTTATTGGTAATTGATTTAAAGTAGTTTTTATAATTATATTGACTTTTTAAAAAGCAAGTTATAAAAATGTAATTTACTTGCAATTAGTTGTTCAAATATCAAATATATAAAGTTAACTTGGATTTTAAAAACGCAAATATAATTAAAATTATTTTCAACAAGTTAATACTCGATACTTTATTTTTTGTTAAAGCAATTTCTGATGATATAATAATTTAAGAAAACTTGATATAATTCCGACTGAATTTTTTTAGAGTGTCATTAATTAAAACGAGGTCGGCGTTTGTGGAAGAGGATAAAAATCAGTTTTTATTGACTCTCGTTAGACTTTACAGCAAAAATAGTTAGATACAAAATTAAATCTAATTAAATTCTGTACAAAAATGTTTCATACATGTACTTCGTCAGATTTATATGGACGAATACTTAATTCTCCCCCCCCCCAAATAAAGCGCTCTTGTGAGTGTTTTCATTATTCACGATAAAATTTTAATTTATGAGGAGTCGGTATATCGCCCAAAATGTCTGTGGTGATTACATTACGGATCGTCAAGCAAGATTGCTAGCGGTATGCACTTGGATGGGTGACCACTGGTGATCAACGCCGGCTTTCGCTGCACTGGCCCAGCGTGGTAGGGTATGACCTTCACATATCTTCATAGAAGTAATAATATACTACTCAAGACCGTTAATAATTAATACATTAAGATAAACAAAATAGTACTAAATGCTTTATTAAGACAACGGGATTCCTTCGAAGAATTAGAACTTATTTATACTTTTGTCCTTTTATTAAGTTTGAAAGCATTCCGAGTTTCATTCATAGCTTCATTTGTTTTCAAATTAAATTTTTATTTTTCTAGAATGCGACTAATAAATATTGCTTTTGCTAAAATTTATATCAGTGTCAACTTAAAATAACAATTAAAATTACTTTAACATTTTTTTTAAATTTTAGTATAGACGTCCGATCACCTGTAGCCATCTATTACGTGATTGACGTGGTTGTGCGGCCTAAAGGCCGCACTCAGGGAAACTGCGACCATAAATTAGAATACGTCTTAGTTGCTTTTGGATTTTGGCCTCACTCAAAGGAAGTGCTACATTAATATTTTACCATAAATTCGTCCCGTGATGAGATCATACTGGAATCACAGGTAATTAGCATGATTCGGGTTGTTTTTAACAATTTTTTATAGAGGTAAAGAAGGAACATACTTTTTCACAGCAGGTGCATAACTTTGATTTTACTTACACCAAAGTCGAACAACTACATTTTATTGACCAAAAAAGTCCTATTGGACTTTGGCCATACGTACTAAAATACAGGCAAATGGGGGGAATGAGTTTCTAGCTGGGGGGGGGGGGGAGTGAAACTAATAAAATAGCTCGCAATACAAAAATGGTTAGATTATGCGGTATCCAGTGTACACTGGTTTTTTAAAGACGTATGGGGAAGATTCCCATACATACATATCTAACGTACAATCGAAGAAAGCAGTAATTCGAGTTACTACAAGTTAATTTGATAGCATATTCTGTACTAGACAAATTTTGGAGTTATTTTTAAAATATTTTCGAGTGCCCTAGAACATCATATTTTAAAAATGAACACCCTCAAAACTTGTGTAATAAATCAATAATATTATGCTAATAAATCAACTTCTAGTAACTCGAGTTGCAGGGTTCTTCGATTGCACATCACCTAGTATGTACTAGGTGTTGCCGATTTCAAAATTCCAGAATTATTATTATTATTCGAGAACGTCCACATCTATTTAGATTATATTCTAATACAGGTGAATTTGGATCGGGAGACGTCGGATTCTAATCTGAACCGGACGAATTGTTAATATAATTAAGAAGTGCCACAATATTTTACATAGAATAATTTAAAAAAGGACCGAACATGCCTAATAATTACGGCCTACCCTTATGATAATGACGCACCTTAGTGCGGCCTTTAGGCCGCACAACCAAGCAATCACGGCTAGATGGATACAATGACTCAAAACCTGTCATAAATGCAATGGAAATATTATTCGAATCAATGAATTAATGATCATAATAATCAATGAATGAAACAGTCTCGTAGCTAGATTTTCAGAGGAGGGGGGGTCACTTAGGGTTTATGAGGACATGGACGGTCTTTGATAATTCTTTTCGAAGAATAATTTTGGGTGGTAAAGAGATTTGGTGCTTTCTTCTCTCTCCTCCATTTTATAGACGGAGATTCCAGTACAATTCTGGAGATTTTTGTATTTAACGTAGCCCCCCCCCACTACGGGCCTTGGTCAAAATGTCTCTTATAACAATTGAAAAACAAATAACATATAATGTCAATCAGAAAATCTCTACGACAAATGGAAACTTTTCATACTCCAACACTCGGTATTTCATCTTCCAAGAAAAATACCAAACTTTTAAATATCACAGCATGGAAGAAGTTGGCGGCGAATTTTCGGCCTACTGGCCTTTCGGGACTGCATCACTCCTCAGGAGCATTTAGCATTCGGCCTAAGTCTGAAGAATTGAATCCATTTATGTGTATGTCGTAATTTATTGTTCTCGTGAAAATCCCATAGTTTTTCATACTTAGGTTTAATTGGGCAGATTACCTTTGAAGACAAAACGTCTAATATGTTATGACTCATCTAGATCGTGTCGGATGTGGTTGTTCGGCCTTCGGCCTCACTCCAAGGTTCTAAAGAAGCCTATATGTTTTTCGTAGCGTTGTAAATAACTTCTACACCAAATTTGGTTAAGATTGGTTAAATAGAAACGTAAAGCACGTGCACGCGTATTTGCATTGTCGATCGGTTGACAGCTTGACAGCATTCATTATTGTTTTTTTAAATTGATTTTGAGTAGCCTGCCTTCCTTTAAGGAATCTCGATAATCCATTCATGCGCGTCCCATAGGGACGCGCATGAATGGATTATCGAGATTCCTTAAAGGAAGGCAGGCTACTCAAAATCAATTTTCCTGTCCTTTGCGAATTTTTGCACTATTTCAATACAAAGACATGCGCAGGAACCTACATAATAACTGTGCCAAATTTGGTTCCGATCGGTCAAACGGTTTAGGAGTCTATAGGGAACATACATACATACACACATACATCCATTTTTATATATATTGTCATGTTCCGCTTATAAGAGATAGGGGGTATGACGTAATTGGGTAGATTTATTAAAACACTCATAATTTAATTAATTCAATAAGACCATAACAGGCAATTAGTAGATTGTGTCTGAATCTTCTTTGATCGAAAGATTGTTTGACTGCTTCTGCCTCACATATCCGGAAGATGCAAACGCTGTTAAATCTGAAAAATATAATTAAATTGAGAAGGACAAAATATTGGTGGTTGTTTGATTGAATGAAAATAAGAGAAACAAATTAAATTAATTTGCTTTATTTGTTAAATTAGGATTTTCCTTTAAATAAAATAAGTGACGATTTTGAGATTCGCGAATGCGCGAGTTGAGAATTTAGTGGGGTTTGGAAATGATAAGGGAGCGAAGAGATTGGGAAGTGAACCGTCGGAGAATTAAGACGTGCGGTTCGTATTAGTATTTTGGGAAATAAGTTTTTGGATTGAAGATTCTCAAGTGAGCCGTCGGAGAATCAAGACGTGCTGTTGGAGTTTGAAATTAGTTTTTGAATATTAAGTTGGAATTTTCGAGTCAGTCGTCAGCAAGAAAAGACGTATTTATTATTTTTGATGATAGAAAATAATTGAAAGTGATAGTATTTGGATATGGTTATAATTTTAATATTGTCTGAAAGAGTAAAATTAAGTTCAATTGAAAGTCAATATTGTGTTTGATGAGGAAATTTATGGAAAGTTTTGGGACCACTGACGCTAACTTTGATGGTTATGTTTTATGGTTGTGTAAATGGGAATTTATTGGAGAAAAATCATTCAAATTACTTACCTGTTATTGATTGTACGATTTGGAGGAAAGTAAGTATTCACTGGTCGTTCCTACCTGCTTTTGTTTGGTCCAAGATCAGAAGCTGTTTTTCAACTGTAATCTTCACGCTTTGATGTTCCACATCATACCGGCCGCATCGGTAAACTCCGGAAGAACATTACACTTCGGTAAGAGTTTTTTGTGACGTACTAATTATTTGATAAATAGACAAATCATTTTAAAATTCGGGCGCGCATAAACTTTGGGGGATTTTATTACGAATGTTTGACTTTGTAAAATTTAATTTGTTTAGGTATAAGAAAACTAATATTTTGTCTAAAATTTCTATTGTGTTAAATAAATTCCATTATTTTCGTTTTGATAACGTTTGCGTTTAATTTCATTTTCATAGCAGTAGTAGATCGAATAATAAACAGATACAATTTTCCATTTATTTGAGTCGTCTTTATAAGAAAGATCACTGCTTAAGGTGACGTATATGAGTGTTTTGATTGACCTAGATAAACCCAAGTTTCGACCCAAATTATCGAGTCTGTCATGCATAGCTGGTCGGAGCATTATTGAATTAAGTGCCATTACATTCCCCGCTATATAAGTAAAAAAAAATTTTATCTGTACAGTAGCGAAACATGGCAATATGTAAGAAATAGAAGAACACAGGTAACACTTAGACCGGCCCTGAAAGAATATAAGAACACAGGTAACAATAAGGCCGGCCCTGACCTGACTGACCGAAGATGAAGGACATCACCACCCACTCAAGATTTTAAACCGATAAGTTGTAATACCAACTTATCAGATTAAAATAAAACCAATATACCCAGGAGACATGGACTGAAGAACAGAAGAGCAGCAGAAGTTAATAGTAGATAGTATTTTATCCTAAGAAGAGTATCGTGCCAACTATTTTTAGTGTTTATTTCGATAATTAGTAAATAAAGTGACAGAGTATCTTACATATTGCTATGTGGTCGTAGCCTCACGTTGGGCTAGCCAAAAAGTGCTGTGAGATAACCCTCGCTAATGGGGTTACACGTTTTATTGTTGATGTTTTGTACGAGTGTACGTAAATGTACCCCGTCAATGGAGATGTATGTGAAATTTAGTAAATACAAATAAATGGAAATATTATGCCTCGGCTTAGCTGGTTCGTAGTGCATGTGTCTTACCTTGTACAGGGTGAGTTCGTTCCGTGACCAATACTGTAAATAAATTTATGGACTCGGAACAGGTCAAAATAAATATCCTTCGTTACAAAAATAATAATGTTTTTATTTAGCACAAAAATGTAATTAAAGGTTTTGTTATATTAAAAAGTTCTATTATTAAATCTAATTATCAAAATTCTGAACGTTAAATAAAAAAAAACATGTGTCGTATGATGTCCGAAAATTTCACTTAGTTATTTTAAATTGTACTTAATGTGCACGTTACCTTAGAAAAATACAGGAATCTTCTAGTTACTTGTACTTGAGATGGTACAATTGCGCACCAAAGTTCACTCGATGGGTTTATTACCATGAAAATGTTCCCAGTTGCAGTTTGTTGACCTCGTTGGTGTCGATTTTTAATTCATAAATATTCCCAATCCTTTACGTTTTTCAACTTATTTTTAGTTTTACGTAGGTAAGTAATTAATTTGCTGATTTTTACACTGGTATTTTATACCTTCACCAATTATTTTCACTATAAAATTAATTTTTTATTAGGACGATCAAAACTCGCCACCATTACGTGTGAAATTTAACACCAGGACCTCTTCGATTGTTTTATAATTTTCTATCTCGAAATTCATAGCAATCTCGATGTTTGCGTAGACGCATTTTTTATTGGTTGATCGGAAAATCAATATTATTGAAGTTGCACAGTACAGGTATGGATTAAGCCAATTGTGACTCGTTGAAATTTTATAAGTAAAATTTTTATATATTTTCAGATTGGATTGACTTCTTCCTAATTGCTTCGTGGTTGGATAAATAAAGATGCTGGACATGAAATTTCCATTCACAGTTCATTAACTTGTGACACGTCGAACTCACGTAATGATTTTAAGAACTTATTTAAATTTAACGCTAACACAAATTTTTACATTAATCAATTAATTAACAATATTCTAACTTTTGAAATACCTTTTTTATTACTAAACAATCTTTCATTTACTATAAATAAACATTTTTTTTAACAAAGAGAATTAGTACATGTTACATTTTAAGTTTATTTTATTCAAACCTGCTTCATGTCCTTTTTTACAAATCATTTGACTTAGAACTAAATTTCTTGGTATCGGACGAAGTTTTTCTGATTACGTTGATAAGTCACATGCTTTATTAATAACAAAATTTTCCCGAATCTTAAATAACGTACTTCCATTGACGTGGTATCTCGATATCGCAATATATATAGATTGCCAAGGTCGTGCGGCCTAAAGGCCGCACTTATGGGATTTATTATCATAAGTATAACCAATTTCGCAAAAAATATCAAAAAGAATGGAAAACCCTTTAGAGTTTAGACGATCATGTACACGAGTAATGAATTTTCCAGAAATTATGTACATACATAGATAATTTTGTATAATTAACATTCGATCTTGTATAATAACCCCGATATCCATAAATAAGCATATCGAGTCGCACAATGCACTTATTAGTGCACCAATTAAAATCGAATTTCTATAATTAACATTTTGAGTAATTAAGAGATAACGAAGCAGGTGCAGTAAACGATAAGATTTTCAAGTTGGCAGGCAGGTGAATTTAGAATGAAAATAACTTTCAACTCTTCATCGTTAATAAATATGAATTTATAAATTCTAAATAAACACCCGGAGAAGTAAGTAAGTACATCAAAAAGGAGTTACAAAGTAAACAAGTTTACTAATTAATTGTTGAAATTACCCTTCAAAATATTCATAGCAGTTTCCACAAATTAAGCAATAAATAATTTTTGCTCATCAGTAAAAATATCGCCTTTAATCATTTTCTTTGCTCCTACGCTCTTTAAACTTAACCCAATTGGGAGTTGATCTTGTGGTACGTTAAAGTCGGTCAGGTTAATTAAACATTAAGGTTTTGTGTGAACAATCCCTTTAGTTATCATCATTCGCTATCTCCTTACGCATGATAAATTGAATAAATTTTACCGAAGCTTCAAGTTTCGGATTTATCGGTTCATCGAACAAAATATTTTCAAACGACCAACCAACTTCATAACTTGAACAGTCTCTTCCGGAGAAAATTGTTAGTATAACAGGATCGTAATTGAATTTACAGCAATTACCCCACTTGTATTCCTTTTTATTACCTTTGTGTCATTTCAAATGAGATATCAATTTTCCAAAGACTTTGTTAACTTGTTTCATGCCTGGAGACATTTTTATCCAATCTTACGTCGACCTTGCAATGCTCTGTTTTTAAAGGTTTTCTTTTATTTAATTTCCTTCAAGCATATTCTCCTAGTTACGAATTTTCCTCGATGGAATTTTAAAATCATTTTTACTTCAATTAACTTTCCAAGATTTAAATCCTTTTTTTTTTTAATTAATTTAAAATTAACTATTAATTAATAATATCATAATTATAATAAATCTATTAAACATTACTTGATCTGGAACAGGTAGTGCTTAATTTAAAATCCCCGAAAAAAAAATTAAGCAAATCTCAAGGAGAGATTTTGCAACTCGAAATCGACCTAATTATCTTGAAAATTATTTCCCATGAAAATTGTCGTCAAATAAATTTATTGGTTGTGTTTTTAACACTAGAAATTTTTTTGCTGGACATCGATTTTCTTCGCTTCAAGCTTTTCGAAATGTCCTTAAGAAATGCTTTCCAGATCGTTGGAAAATATTTTATTAGGAGTCTTCCAGTGTGACCTTCAACTTTCAATCTTACCCTTAACCCCATTACGCCCTAAATAGTAATTTTTCTTAAGGGGACTTGCGCGAAAATTTATGATTTCTTCCAGAAATTTACTCACCTGGTAATTTTGCAACAAGTGAAAGTAATCAGGACCGGATCGGGCTTAATGTTTTCGTTTATTTTTGATTTTTTTTTTTGAAGTTCCTAACGTGCATCAACTTCTAGGTTATTAGCACCTACATAATATTACATACTTACATTTTTAATTTACAATTTTGATGGGTAAAATAATTTTTAAGAAAATGCCGTAGGAGATTTTTAACCATTAATACATCGGCGTGTTGAACTTTGACTAGTAATAGTACATAATATGGTCATTTTAGCGAGAAAATTGTAAGGAAATGTTTTGTAACTGCCACAATTATCTGTCTAAAGAGCTTGAAAAAATTAAAATCGATTAACTTTTGTAGAAGTTATTGTTGTTCGAATGGGTCGATTTGCTGATTTTGCTTAATTGAAACTTAAGAGGCGATTAAAATCCTTATAAAGTTCGAATTTGATTGTTGATCGTCCAAAAATACCAAACCACAGCTTTAAGATATTGTTAATGAAAATTCAGCATCATATAAATTATGGAGTATTGCAAGGAATTGTGCAGGAATCGCACGATACAACACAAGGGCTAGGACAATACTCAAAGATTCAGCGAGTACAGGTTTTAGCAAGGAGATTGCACGAGCGAAGCGCAGCGGAGCGAGTGTCAATCTCCGCAGCTGAAACCTGTACTCGCTGAATCTTTGAGTATTGTCCGAACCCGCGTTGCTGTTGCGGTGATAATTCCGTGAAGAAACGCCACAACTTAAAAGCACAACATCACATACGAAAATCAACATTTCAAACGCCATTTTTAATGTCGAAAATTGTGAAACAAATTGACCATATCGCATCACAATCATTGCAAAAAAAAATCAAACAAAAAATTTCGTAAGTACCGAAAAAAATGGAAGCATAATCGCACTAAATTTGTAATATAAAATTCGTTACTATAAAATTCGTTAGAAGTACATTGCTTTAAGTGAACTCGGGTGAGAACTAATGCGTTGAACCGGTTTCCTACATCGCATCTGTTGAGTGCGTTAGTCATACACACTACATAAATTATAATATTCGAAGAGATTTTTTATTACGTATGAATTCTTTTACGCTCCACTACAAATATTCGATATTCTGGTAGGGTATTTGGAATATTTTTTATTTTCGGATATTATTCGACTGTGCATGTGTCGTACCCATTTAACTACAATGTAAAATAACGCACGCTGATTGGTCGAAACGACAAAATTTGACCCTGAATGGAATTATCGCTAATATTTTTTTTCAACAGCGTAAAATATAACTTCTTTGCTGATGCGCATTCCATAGTATAGGTACTCAATTTCATATCTATTATTCTTGTCAATATTAAAAGTTTAGATGGAATATTGGTGATATCTCCAGGGATCACTAAAATATTTATGTTTTTGTTATAAAATAGTTTAATGTCGTAATATTTTAGAGAAGTCACTTTATATCTTACATAAGGCCGACTTTACACATTACAGAAAATTTCAATTGCGTATTTTTGTAATTATCATTTGGTTAAAGAGGCTAAAAGTGTTCAATGGAAAAGGGCGAATATTTTTTGTTTAACAATTTTTTATAGGATCAATATTGAAGTCTCCATATTGATTTAAATAGCAATACCGTTACTGATTTTTCTTCAAAAAAGGTTTCAAACGGTTCCAGTGTCGCTTAAAAATACTATCTATTAGTACGAACCTCTCTGTATATAATATCATAATTAAAATTAAATAAATGGAAGTTGAATCCTTTGATTCAATTTGAAGAGAAGATGGCGCTATGGAAGGAATATATTAGAGAACTGTTTGAAGATAGGAACCGACCGATACACCCACCCTCGTACCAAACAACAGAGCAGCTACCAATAACAAAGGAAGAAATAACGAAAACAATAACTTTACTCAGGAATAGAAAATCACCAGGGCCGGATGGAATTCTGAACGAGTTTCTCAAGCTTCTGGATGAAGAGAGTATTGAATGGCTGGCTTCTATTTTTAACGAAATATACTCGTCGGGGATAATTCCAGAGAGCTGGCTCAAGTCGATATTCATTACAATCCCAAAGAAGCCAAGCGCTAAAGAGTGTGGGGATTATCGCACCATAAGTCTGATGAGCCTTCTACTCAAACTTTTCCTGAAAATAGTACATAAAAGAATATATCGAGTCTGTGAGGAACAGATCAGCGAGGCACAGTTTGGATTTCGCAATGCTCTGGGTACTAGAGAGGCCCTGTTTAGTGTTCAGGTCCTCTTTCAAAGAGCTCGGGATATGAACCACGACATCTTTGTGAGTCTTATAGATTATTAAAGGGCATTTGACAATGTACAACACCCGAAAATGGTAGAAATCTTGGAAAAAATTGGCCTTAGCAAGCAAAACATAAGGATAATTAGTAACCTGTACTGGAATCAAACATCGTCGATACGTGTAAATGGAGAGGAGTCTGGGGGTGTGCGGATTAGACGTGGAGTCAGGGGTGTGTGCTTTCACCCTTGCTCTTTAACATTTACTCCGAGTTTGTCTTTCGCGAAGCATTAGAGGACATAAATGAAGGAATAACAGTTAACGGAGAAATCATAAATAATATACGATACGCGGACGATACAATTGTTTTCGCAAAAGATCTAGACGGCCTTCAATATATAATGAACAAAATAGTGGAAGTGAGTGAGAGGTATGGGCTGAAAATGAACATAAAGAAAACAAAATTTATGATAATATCTAAAAACAAACAACTAAATGGAGTTCTGACTGTTAATAACCAACCAATACAAAGAGTTAAGTCCTGCACATACCTGGGCACCACCGTTACTGAGGACTGGGATTACTCTGTAGAGATTAGGTGCCGCATTGCAAGAGCACGATCCGCATTTCTGAAGATGGTGAAAGTATTCAAGCCTAGAGACCTAGCGATGATTACGAAAGTACGAATGTTGAGATGCTTCATTTTCCCTGTTCTGCTGTACGGGGTGGAATCGTGGACTCTGACAGAGGCTTCGTGTAAAAAATTGGAGGCGTTTGAAATGTGGCTATACCGCCGGATACTTAGAATTTCTTGGGTAGATCACGTTACCAACGAGGAGGTCTTGAGAAGAATGGAGAAAGAAAAGGAAATACTGTTCGCAATTAAGAAACGTAAACTGGAATATGGGACACGTGATGAGAAATCCAAACAGATACAGGTTGCTCCAGTTACTTATCCAGGGGAAAATCCAGGGAAAACGAAGCGTAGGTAGAAGACGAATATCCTGGCTCAAGAATCTGCGTACTTGGTTTAATACAACTACAATCGGCTTATTTAGATCAGCAGTCGATAAGGTTAAAATAGCAATCATGATCGCCAACATCCGGAACGGATAGGCACTCTAAGAAGAAGAAGAAGAATCCTTTGTCAGATTTTCTCCCAATTGGAAAGTTTAGTCCTCCCAACACAGTTTTTGCCAATAACTCGCTTATTGTCATTTTAACAGAAAATTATCATCAAATCAAAATTGAAGAGCAAAAATTTCTCTATAAAACAGGTTTTTCACAATTTACTTTCGATGATGAAATTGTAATATATGAAATTTGTGTTTGGAATCAGAATTATTCAAAATGTTTGTGTTGATTGCATTTGGTCTTTCTAGGATTAATTTTTATTCCAGAAATAGTATGATATTAAAAACTTAGAAGAAATCATTTTTGTAGACAATTTTAAGCTCTTCAATTTTAGTCCAATAATAATTTTCCCTAAAAAAGAAATTAAGCGAGTTATAGGTGAAAAACCGCGTTTGGGGGGAGGTTATACTCCACAATTGAGGGAGAGCCAACAGGATATTTTAGGGGTTATCGCCGAACCTGCATGAAATTTATTCTGTTTGGTATAATAAATTCAAATTTTTCTTTTAGTAAGTAGAACCAGGAAGTGGCGATTCTAAAGGAAGGCCAGGGCAGGTGGGAGACCTACCTAGAAAATCGCTTCAGCCTCTTCGTGTTTATCACCATTGCAAAGTACCGGGGCTTAGCCCTACACCATTCCTTCATCGAATTCTGAGGCAGTCTGAGGGAAGAGGGGTTTTATTCCTCCTTTTTCAAATATCGCATAGTCGCGTGTTGCATAGTCAGTTACCTCCTGCGAGTTGTTAGCTACATGAGGGGGCCTATTGTATTTATAGCGGGATCCGAACCACTGACACGAGGCTGTACAAAGTCTCACGGTACAGCGCACCGTACTGCAGCAGACATACCTTACTACCGTGTAGGACCCATTTTTTAACGTGGAATCCGAACCACGGCTCCCGGTAGCGCACCTCTCTATATAGAGGTACTTCCGACCACATTTTTGCCGAGGATGCGTAAAGTCACCATAGCGCACTTACCGGTCATTATAACGGATTTTTGGATCTTATATCCGTTATCGATCAACCTAAGACAATAATTTGTTGACCACTTCCTATTTTATTCAAAATTATTGAGACGGGTCCATACACACTTCCACTCGCATTTTTCGTTCTTCCGTGAATACGCATGTCAGGCGGCCATGTTGGATGGAACTTCACTTTTGGTTCTGACCGTCGAAGCATATAGTTCGGAGTGTGTGTACTGCTGCAGTATAAGTTCATTTTATTGCTATTGCAAGTGAAGATTAATACAATCGAGTTAACTAAGATCTACATCGAGTACATGAGGGTGAGGCTGACATAATTTTTTGAATACGGAAGTTACCGTAGCACATTTTTCGTTTTGACATCTGGAGGTCAATCGCCATTTTTTTTGTGTGCCCGAGTATTTTATTCCAACTGCACTTTGCGCATGCTCTTGCGCCCTCTATCGGGATTTTGGAAAGTGACAAGTTGTCAACATAGCGCACCGAATTATTTATTTACCAACCCGCTTTTGTCGGTTAGTGCAATTAGTCAATTTTGTCGTCGTGTCCGTTGCCGATTGTTTCGTCGTACTGTTAATATTGTTGTGGCACGATCCACCGAGTAGCCAAGCGAGCCTGCGTCCGACGTACTAGCGATTTTGGAGTTACCTTTTGGAGCACATCTGTCCAGCCATTGTCCTATCACCGAGTCGTGGGGTCGCTGAGGATTCATCACTCGAGTCGTGCAATCCTTCCTGGAGAACCGAGACCTGGCGAGCAGTGCATCAACATCAATTCTCGTGTGCAATCCATCCAAGCAGGTTGGGGGTACCTGTCACCATCAGTTTGTGAGCTTGCTGAGTACTTGGTAAGACAATTTTACTTTTCTGATCTGTTTTGGGTAGTGATTGCATAATCTCAATTACGAGTTGTTTAATTAACGTCACAACGAGGTGTCTTGTTTTGTCACCTCAGTTTTTTTTTTGTTCGCCGAGCCTTCTTCACAGGAGGATTGATTCACGCATTGTATTTTGGCTGGCTTCCGTCAGAAGCCAGCAATTCATTTTATATTCGCCACCGAAAGGTTGTTGCCATTTGTATTTTTTTTGTGTATTGATTGTGGTGTGTTATTAAATCAATTATTATTACACCGAATTTTATTTCCCTGGAAGAGGGGGTACTTATAGCCTTTTCAGTGAGATTAGAGATCAGGACCCACGTCCCTCGCAGACCGACGTTACCATCAGAGGAGCTAGTCAATTCCATCCAGGGCTCCCCACGTTAAAAAAGTGAGGTGGTTTTCCACTTCGCGTGGGAGGAAGTTTCTCGATCCTGCATCCGCGGGAGAGAGGTAATTCACTTCTCACTTGTATAACGGATTTTTGTTTTACCCGCACAATTTAATACAATTTAGTCTCACTAGGAGGGGTCCTATGTGGTCCCTTCTCATTTACTCACAGTACAAGTGTTGCGAACCTTGCTGTGGAGTCTTTTCCCTTGTTGGGGGGGTCCTATGTGGTCCCTTCAGAGTGACTGACAGTGCAAGTGCTGGAGCCTTGCTGTCTAGTCTTTTCATTGAGAGGGGGGGGGTCCGATGTGAGCCCTTCTGTTATAGGTGACAGTCAAGCGATGTGTGTGCTTGCTGTTCAGCCTTTGGGTGAGTTGGTACGGGTCCGATGCGAGTCGTACACTCATTCCCTCTGTCCCTGTGTTGGTCGATTATAGCGATTAGCTTGACCAGTAGCTCACGCTTTATGCGGTTTTTAAGGCAACGTGTCGTTGTTTTTTGAGTTAAGTTCTTATCATTTTTTTTTCGTGTGGGAATATTTTTTTATTCCTCTGTCCCTGCCATGATGAAATCAGAGATCACCTATTACAACCACAGATATTTATTTTGTTCTTTTTTCGAAGACATTCTTCTTTACCATTCAGCGGGAGCGTTTTGCGTTCACGAAAGACACTTAGAGATCGGTTGATTTTTTTGAGCCACAGGCGATTTTTTTTGAGCCTTTAGCCCTATCATACCGGCAAAGACGCTTAGGGGGGGGGTGTATAACGGATTTTTATACCTCATATCCGTTATCAATCAACCTACAGCAATAATTTGTTGAACACTGCTATTTCATTCAAATCTATTGAGCACTCCCATATTTTTCGTGTCTTTCGTAGAGAGCGCATGACGACGGCCATGCTGGTGGATTATCTTCACTTTTGTTCCGGGCAGCTGAGCGAGTAGTTCTAAAAGTGTGCGTAGTTGTAATCAAGTGAATTTAATTGCGGGTGCAAGTATAAATTAGTATACCGAGTTAATTCTGCTTCAACGTCGAGTGCACGAGGGTGAGATTGGCAAATATTTTTTGGAATACGGAGGTTGCCGTATTATTTTTTTCGTTTTGACATCTGGAGGTCCACCATTATTTGTACATCGATTATCTTTTCGATCCGGTTACAATCTGCGCATGCTAGAGCGCCCTCTTTGGGGATTGAGTTGAACAAGTATTGTCAACAAAAGCTACATCGAGCTACATCTATTCAACATCTAACCGCTTTTGTTAATTCCGTGAAAGAGTCTTGATTGTCGTGTCCGTTGCCTGTGCTATCGTCGAACTGTCATATTTGTTGTGGAACGACCCGCCAATTAACCGGGCGAGCCAACGTACTGCGTGACATTGGAATTGGATTTTGCTGGAACCAAATAATACCAGAGTATATTGGAACAACTCTCTGGGGTGTAAAGTCCAGCCATAGTTCTGTTGCCAAGTCGTGGGGTCGCTGCGAGGACGTCATCACAAATAGCGTGCGGTCCTTTCTTAGTGATTCGAGGCTTAGCGGACCAGTCAACAACAACACTCGTGTGCAATCCATCCAGGCGGATTTGGGGTACCTGTCACCAATATTTTGTGAGCTTTCTGAGTACTCAGGTGAGACATTTTTACTACTATTTCTGTTTGGTTGTGATTGCAACATATCCTTAACGAGTAATTTTTTTAACGTCATTAAGAGGTTCTATTATTTTGACACCTCAAGTTTTGTAGTTCACTGGGTCTCCCTCACGGGGAGGATTGCTTCACGCTTTGTGTTTTTGGCCGACTTCCATCAGAAGTCAGTATTTACTTATATTTGCCACCGAAGGTTGTTGCCACCGTTGTGTATTTTTGTGTACATTTTTGATTGATTTTTGTGATCATTAAATTGTTCTATTTAAACCGTATTTTATTTCCCTGGAAGAGGGGATACCTTTAAGCCTTTTCAGTGAGATTAGAGATCTGGACCCACGTCCCTCGCAGACCGACGTTACCATCAGAGGAGCTAGTCAATTCCATCCAGGGCTCCCCACGTTAAAAAGTGAGGTGGTTTTCCACTTCGCGTGGGAGGAGATTTCTCAAGCCTGCATCAGCGGGAGAGGGGCTTTTCCATCTCATCATGTAAGTGGGGGGTCGCCACAAGCGCCACCTACCGGGACCAATTGATTTTATATGTTGAGACAAAAACTCTGCTCCCACGAGATGCAGGACCGAGAATTCTCCTCCCACGTGAAGTGGTAACCACCTCACTTTTCAACGTGGGGAGTCCTAGGTGTTATTGACTAGCTATGCGATGGTAACGTCGGTATGCGAGGGACGTGGATCCCAACCACGAACTTTTACTGAAAAGGCTAGAAAGTATCCCCTCTCTCAGGGAAATAAAAATACGGTATTGTAGTTAACAAGTTTAATTGACACAAAATTATATCAACAAAATACACACAATCACAAGTGACAACAACCTTAGGTGGTGAATATATAAATGCTGGCTTCTGACGGAAGTCAGCCAAAATTAACAAAAGCGTGAAGCAATCCTCCCCGTAGGGAGATCCAGTGAACTACAAAAAAAACTAAGGTGTCAAACAATTACACCTGTCAATGACGTTAATCAAAAAAAGGACTCGTATATTTGTAAAGAGCAATCACACCCAAAAAGATTAGATAAAAAAGGCCTCACCTGAGCGCTCGGGAGTTCACACGATCTTTGTGACAGGAACTCCAATCAATTCAGATGGACCGCTCACGAGATAAGATGTTGAATGGTCGTCCACTCGGTCCCCACCACGAGGATGGACTGCACGCTCGATGATTACAGCTCTCACAGCGACCCACGACCTCGGCTGCAGGATGATGACTGGACTGTCGGATAATGACTGGCCAACTATTGGCGGTTCCAAAGAATGATGGTAAAATTGCTGGCACGCAGGACGGCTCGCTATGGTTTACGTACAGGACAGTTATCACGAACAAATATTGCAGTTCAAACGACCAAGGCAATGGACACAAAACGATAAGGACTAATGCACGTACTTCAGCAAAGAGCGGATTGATCTTAAAAATTCGATTGAGCTAACTTGTTTTGACAGCAGTGTCACAACGAAAAAATCCCCGAGAGGGCGCTCACTAGCGCGCGCGTACCACGATCGCCTATGGTGCTGATAACAAACACAAAAGATGGCGGGTAGACAGCAGATGTTAATAGCGTTAATCTTGACACGGCAATTCCGTAATCGAAAAAATATACTGGCTTCACCCCTACGCACTAATGGTTATTCGAGAATAAATAGATGTTCTTAAATTCGATAGCGACCGCAGAATCGACAATGACCGCAGCACACGCACGCTCTTCGAACCTCTCGCCTCAACGTTCCGAACAAAAGTGGATGTCAAATTCCTCGCGCCCTGGTGCTGCTCACGAAAATGACAGCTGGCAGTGGCTACACTACCATCCCAATTATTTTGAAATAATTGGCAGTGGCCAAACACAAATAATGCTGTAGGTTGATGCATGACGAATATGAATCTAAAATTCGTCATACAGTGTTACGAATCATGGCATTTCGTATTAGTGTACAATGAAAACAGTCCTAATATGTAATAATTAGTATAGAAGCTGCCTATATATAGACCATAATTCTGGAGACCGGGGGGTCTGGGGGGTATGGAATACCCCCCAGTACGGGTTACACTTAAACTATAAAACAAGAATTTACAACCTCATTCTCGTCGGTACTAATAAGTGATTGAGGGAAGAAAAATTTTTTTCAAATAATCAAAAAGAATATTGCGAATAATCGAACATGTGTACCTGGGGGATATGGAATACCCCCCAGACCCCCCGGTCCCAATCATATTTTTCAATACTTCACTTCACTACAAAACAATTTAATTTGAAATTTCTTACTATAAATAATTTGTTTGTTCCATTTCTAGGCAATTCCACAAGAGTTTTATTGTGGAAGTAACGAAATTAATAAAAAAATAATAATAAATTAATACATACCGCACGCTCTGAAGGCTGTAACTCTGCAACCGAGCAATTAACACGAAAAAAGTTTCAGATCTTTTGTATAGACAATTGAGTTTTCTTTAATTTCGGTTATATGGCGTTTGGCGCTAAAGTAAACATAAACTGAGATATTCACGAATATTCATAACAATGTCTGTATTGTCATTTGTCATCAAATCTGATGAAATGTGATGATAAAAAGCACGATGTCAGAAAATTATGAATAATTCTTTTTGGTAGAGAATTTTATACTCTTCAATTTTGTTGTAATGATAATTTTCCGTAAAAATGAAATTAAAGAAAGTTACAGGCGAAAACGCGAGTTGGGGGGACGCCCTAGTTGGGAGAGAAGCCGACAGGGACTTTTAGAAGTTCCATTTGAACACTAAAGTACGAATTCTGTCAAATTTCAGCTTGCTTGGATATTTTGAAAGCTCTAACCAATTTTTCGGCCTTCTTGTGCCGAATTTGGATGGGGTTTGTTCTTTTTGGTGTAACAAATTCAAATTTTTCGCTGAGCATGGCAATTTTCAATTTTCACCAGGCAGTCGCGGCTCTAGGGAAGGGCCGAAATGGGGAGATGGGATTGCTTTAAAATTCTTGCGCTACTCCATCATATAGCCCACTTGGCAAAAATATGAAATTTTGGATTTCTATTACATCATTATTTCTTTTTCTTATGAATTTTTTATTATAAACAATAATTTCGTTATATTGGAATACTCTCCAGTAGGGGTGCGCGATTATGAAATTTCATAATCGATTATCGATTATAAAAATTAATCGATTTTTTTCGATTAATCGATTATTGAAAATAATCGATTATTCATAATCGATTACTTTCACAATCGATTATTTCTATAATCTATTAATCGATTATTATAAATTATCATAATCGATTATGAAATAATCGATTATTCGAATTACGGTGATCGATTAATCGATTATATGCGCACCCCTACTCTCCAGTATGGGTAACACTTGAATTATAAAACAAAAACTTACTTAGTAACAGCCGATTAAGAAGGGACCCCCCGGTCTCTTGACTCGAAAAACATTTAAATTTTAGATTTACTATTATAACTAAACAATTTGTTTATTCCATTACTTCAAAGAATTTCAAATTAATGCATACCGCACGTTCTGAAGGCTGTAACTCTTCAACCGAACATTTAACAAGAAAAAGATATGAGGTCTTTTCAATAGACAATTGAGTTTTCTTTAATTTTAGTTCTTTAACATTTTGCTCTCAAGTGAACCTAAACCGAGATATTCATGAATATTGATAAAAATATTTGTTTTCGAGCAAATTTGCAGTCTTGGTAAATTAGTACAAAGATAGTAACATTTATTGAAGTTTTATCGACTGGCCTACTACCAGAAAACCATTAGCAATTTATACTTCCCTTTCTTAAAATATTGCTTCTCTTTGGCACCTGGCCACCTTCTCAAAAAACTTAGCGCCGCCACTGGAAGTCGATGGCAAAATATGAATTAAAATTTCTTAGCACTACAATTATTATTTTCTTCGAAAAACAAAATTTTCCAGTTTTGTCTTTATGTTCGAAAAGTAATTGGAGTATAAAAATTGAAATTCATTACCTATTAAACTGTTTACTTAACTTTACGAAGTAATTAAAGAAGCTACAAAAATTTAGTTCAAGTGGAAATTGATTTAATAATATCTCTAAAAGGAAAAACTGAAAACTAAAAATAGTAAAAAAAAAGCACCGTAAATCACAGTTAAAACTTGCGCAATTATTTAAGCGTTTTAGTTCCCAACGCGAAAATATACAAAACAACAAAATAAAATTAAGCAGATAAAACAATTCATAAAATTTAATTTTCCCGATAAGAGCGACACCTAGGAAGCTTTCCCGGTACTTTTAGTCCGCCCGTTTCAGAAACAGACAGAACGCAATGTATTTTCTAATTAGCGCCCTCTTAAATCGTTCTTGAAAATGTTTTTGTTTTCGGGCGCCACCGCATTATGGATTAGTACGACGTATTTCAATAATTAACATTTTAAAACACAATATAAGAATTTATATATTTCCATAAATGCTTCATAATCTAATTTTCTAAACAAATTGACATCATTCTATAGGTCTAAACACAGTAATACTTTAATACTTCGACTTAATAATTAAACAGGCACAGACTTTTTTACTTTTGATAAACCCAATTTTATTTTTGAATCCGCGGTAATTCGTTTCCGTTTTCTAACGGATTTTGTGTTTCCTTTTTCTTCTTCTTTTAATACTGTCGGGTCATGTGAACTACTTGCTTCTTCTATTGTGTATTCGTCAACTTGAACTTCGACGTTTTTCGTTTCGCTTAATTTAATTTTACCGTCGCTTGTGATCGGTATGGGAATTGGAATCGGTAACGGGAGTGGAATTATGACTGGGTAAGGAACTAGGACTGTAACGGGGGGTAGTAAACTAGAATGGGGTTGTAGTGGTGGGGGTGGTTGTGGTGGAAGGTTGGAGAAAAATTTTGGGTTTATGTCCGGAGGTTTGTAGAAGTGGCCGCGAAAGCTGTTGGGGAAATGTTTTTCAGGCCTTTGTTCCTCTCGGAGTTTAAACGGGTCGAGACCGTTTAAAGGAGGGGTGTGACGGACGCGTAGGTCTTGCGGGAAGTCGTTCAACGCTGGCGATTTGATCGTGGGCATGCAGGACGTTGTGGTAGAACTGCGTTTTCTGTTTTTTCTGTGAATTCTTGTGGTTTGTTTCTTGATCAAGTCTGGCGATTCTCTTTGTTTACTATTCGCCATGATTTTGGAAGGATGGGCAACCCTGATAAGAGGGAGCGGGGAGGATTGGGGTAGGTTATCCACAATTTGGGGTGAAATTGAGGGGGAGTGACTGTTGCGGTCGGGTGATTTACAGTTGCGTAACCATAGGTCCGGCGTTATGAGTCCCCCCACTGATGTTGCATCTTCTGGAAGATGTGGATGCATCTCCAGATGAGCTCGTGTTTCTCGACAAAATATGTGCATTTTGTATTGATTTAGACATTTATCGGAACAAAACTGCAATTGTGATGCACCGTCCTAAAAAAATTTAGATTTTAATCGGAACGATAATAATCAATTGAGGAACTTACTTGGAAGTCCACGTATGAAACGGTGTGTCGCACGTGTCTACACCAATCGCAGGTTTTATTTTTCTTGAAATTTGCTCTCCTGGATTGGGAAAAACACAATTCGGAACAAAAGCTAGCACCAGACGCTAATAAGCACTTAATTTCGTCGACGGGCTTTCCACACCACTCGCAACCTTCTGAAAAAATAAAGAGGTTTGAAAATGCGGAGGGTAAATTTTACAGAACAATTGGAGTATTATAATTTTGTGAGTATAGCAATAATTATCTAAAGCTCGTGTAATTTGAATACTCTTTTAACAATTTTGTAATGTAATGCTATACTGATTAATGTTTTTCGAATAATTACGATCATTTGTTAAATGAAAACCTGTTAATAATAATGATCACATTTTTTGTAAGTATCCAATTTCATCCCCCACAGCAACTGAATTTTAGAAAATAGTTAACTAGGATATTTTATATTTTACACACCTACGCATTCTATTTGTTTAAAAGTAAACGCAAAATTGTTGTAACGTAATACATGTTGAAATTACATATTTAGAAAACAACTTTAATGCTCTTCCATAATTGGATATTGCAATTATAAATAGAAAAACTCAATGTGCGATTATTATATAAAATACTGAATCATAATTTTCAATATGACCTGATTTAATATAATAGATATGTTACACTCAATACCCGATTTCGGGCAATGCCCGAAAAAAATGCGCAAAACTAGTTTTGAGCAACGAAGATTTCCCAAACCCGAAATTTTACTTTTAAACGGCTATTGAGCGTTACAAAATAAGCAGAACTAGTTTTGCGCATTTTGAATTGTACAAAACTAGTTTTGTAGGTTTCTGAATGACCAGCACTAGTTCTGCTTTTTTCATTTAATCAGCATTCGAATAAAATAAATAACATAAACATAAAGGGGGTGAAACGTAATAGTTTACTGCCCCATACCGCAACTATACTTTTTAATGCTATTTCAAGGGTCTCTAAGTTCCCGGTTTTTTAGATCCCGGTTTTCTTGATCGTAGGAGCTTCTCGTATGTTTAGCCTAGTAACCAGAGTCAAAACCGCCCTGGAGGGGTGCAACGCGGAGCGGAGCGGCGCCCCGTAAGGGTAGGTTTTGACGATGGATTACCCTCCTTATCGAATGCACACCCCAAAAATCGAAGAAAAAAAATTAATTTTTTCACTTTTTCGGCAATACACGGGTCGATTTTTGGGGTGTACATTCGATAAGGAGGGTAATCCATCGTCAAAACCTACTCTTACGGGGCGCCGCTCCGCTCCGCGTTGCACCCCTCCAGGGCGGTTTTGACTCTGGTTACTAGGCTAAACATACGAGAAGCGCCTACGATCAAGAAAACCGGGATCTAACAAACCGGGAGCTTAGAGACCCTTGAAATAGCATTAAAAAGTATAGTTGCGGTATGGGGCAGTAAACTATTACGTTTCACCCCCTTTATGTTTATGTTATTTATAGCAGAACTAGTGCTGGTCATTCAGAAACCTACAAAACTAGTTTTGTACAATTCAAAATGCGTAAAACTAGTTTTGTACAATTCAAAATGCGCAAAACTAGTTCTGCTTATTTTGTAACGCTCAATAGCCGTGTAAAAGTAAAATTTCGGGTTTGGGAAATCTTCGTTGCTCAAAACTAGTTTTGCGCATTTTTTTCGGGCATTGCCCGAAATCGGGTATTGAGTGTAACAGATATAATAATAGAAATTATTCTATCAGGTACTTAGCTGATAAAAATTTCCGACCTCTCTGTTTCTGAAATTCTCTTCCAGAGCATCCAAATTTTCTATTGTATATTTTCTTTTCTTATCTCTGATCAGTTTCTTGCATAATTTTCTTTGTGCTTCATATTTGTGTTTGTTTTCCAATGTTTTTGCCTCTAGCATTCTTTTTCTTGCTTTCTCTCTTTTGCTAATTTCTTCTTGGCATTCCAAGTCATACCATTCCTTATGTTTATGTTTTCTTTCCATTTTTTGTTTGGATGCTGCTCTTTTCATAATTTTAACCAAGCGCTCTGCTCTTTCTTCTATATTTCCAGGTTCTTGCTCTTTTCCTCCTTCTTCCTCTACTGCTTTTACATACTCTTCTAGAACTCTCTGCTCGTTAAATTTGATTCGAATTGGCATCCTTGTCTTGTGTTTTTTACTTTCGATTTTTATTGGAATTACTGACTTAAATTTTGTTCCAAACAAAAAATGATCGGAGTCTATATTGTTAGAATTGTATTTGAAAAGAGGCGCTAAAATCATCAGTGTTTTTAGTGGTAAAATAAAAAGTGGTTGGTAATATATACGTGTAAGAAATGTCAAGTATGAAATATGTGTAATGTAGTTTTGAAATAGTCTTATGTTAATAAAAGTAATCACCAGAAATATAAAGAGTTTTGAATCAAATACCAAAAGGTTATGGTCCCAGGGTGTTCTCTGTGCAAGTATTTTCAAAAATAATAAAATAACCCGAGAAGAATTAATTTTGAGGTTAAGAGCACATGGTAAATTTAATAAAAAGAAAATCTAATAATGGCTCAAGCAAACGGGAAAGGTTATCATATTGAATTATTAGAAGGAGGAAACTATTATAATTGGAAATTCAGGGTGGAGTTACTTCTAGAAGAAAATGGTGTGGTCGAACACGTAAAAAAGGACTTAAAAATTAGTGAGATAGTTGTGGAAAAGGAGAGACAAGATAAAACTAAAAAAGACTGCAAAGCAAAATCGTTAATTGTTCAATGTGTAAACAATAAAGTATTAGGAGTAGGTTACAGAAAGAACTTGTATGAAATAACATTCAAGGTTGTAACTACAGAATGTTTAAATGTTGAGAGCGTTGAAAACGATTTTAAAATGTGGCATAGAAGGTACGCTCACGTTAGTTATTCAGGATTAAAAGAAATAATCAAGAAAAATGTAGTTTTGGGAATTGATAAAAATATTAAGTTTCAAGAAGTAGAATTTTGTGAGCCTTGCACAAATGGCAAAATGACTAGATTTCCTTTTAATCAAAGAACAAAAAGTAAGAGAATATTAGAAATAATTCACACAGACGTATGTGGTCCGGTTACTCCGGAAACATATGATGGTAAGAAGTACTTCGTAACTTTTATAGATGATTTTTCTAATTTCACGTCAGTATATTTGATAAAGAATAAGAGCGATGTTTGTAGTAAATTTAAAGAATACATTGAAATGGTTGAGGCTAAATTTGAAACAAAAGTTTCTAAGCTTCGATGTGATAATGGTGGTGAATATTCATCCAATGAGATGGTAAATTATTGCAAACAAAAGGGAATAATATTAGATTATACTATTGCGTATACACCGGAACAAAACGGTAAAGCTGAGAGAAAAAATAGAACTTTAGTTGAGAGAGCTAGGGCAATATTAGCAGATTCTGGCATGAGCAAGGAATTTTGGGGTGAGGCTATACTTACAACAAATTATGTAATAAATAGGGGCTTATCAGCTAATTTAGAGGGTGTCACACCAGCTGAACTTTGGTATAAGACTAAGCCGAACGTAAGCAATTTTAAGATTTTTGGCTGTACGGCTTACAACCACATACCTAAAGAATTGCGTAAGAAATTTGATTTCAAAACTCATAAGTGTGTGATGTTAGGGTATGCGCCGAATGGCTATAGATTATGGAATTTGGAAAAACAACAGTTAGTTATATGTAGAGATGTAAAATTTGATGAAAATAGCGTTTATTTTAAAAGGGAAATGTTAGAAATAGAATGTGGGGAAGAAAGCGTAAATGAAGATGAGACTACTAGTCAGGATGATAAAGAAAATGACAATAGAGTAAATTTAGAAAATAGGGAAAACAAAAGAACTGTTAAAGCACCATCAAAGTTTAATGATTATGAGTTGTACATGGCGTTTGATGCTTCAAGTTACATTGACGATGTACCAGGTTCTTATACAGATTTAAAAGATAGGGCAGATAGGGAAAGTTGGTTAAAGGCAGTTGATCGAGAACTTAATTCTATTCATAAAAATGAAACTTGGGAAAAAGTGGATTTACCAAATAACACAAAAATTTTAGACACAAAATGGGTGTTTAGTTTCAAAGCTTTAGAAGAAAAACAGGAAGAAAAATTCAAAGCGAGGTTAGTAGTTAGAGGTTTCGCGCAAGAAATAAATGAGGGTTTAAGCGAAATTTATTCACCAGTTGCAAAATTAATAACGGTTAGGGCTTTATTGATAATAGGTAATCAAAGAGGTTTTTACTTTCAGCAATTAGACGTAAAATCAGCATTTTTAAATGGTAAACTAACCGATGATGTATTTATTAATTTTCCACAAGGTATAAAATGTGAGGAAAACAAGGTGTTAAAATTAAATAAGGCTTTATATGGTTTGAAACAGTCTTCCAAGTGTTGGAATGACGAAATCAATTCTTTTCTAATAAAAATCGGTTTTATAAGATCAGAAAACGATTATTGCCTATATATGTTGAGAAATAAAAGGATATATCTAATACTATATGTAGACGACATAATAATAGCGGGACAAGATTTAAATGAGATTAAGGAAATAAAAGATAAGTTGATGGGAAAATTTTTAATGAAGGATATAGGTCATCTTAAGAATTTTTTAGGATTAGAAATATTATACGATAAGGATAAAGGAATCTTAAAGGTTCATCAGTCTAGATATATTAAAACTATGCTAAAAAGATTTTGTATGGACGATTGTAAAGGTTCAATATTACCCATTGATCCTAAGTTAAAGATCGATTTATGTGATGATCCAAAGAAAAGAACAAAGAATCCAGTTCGAGAACTCGTGGGATGTCTTATGTATTTAATGCTGGGTAGCAGACCCGATATCTGTTTTTCAGTAAATTTCTTTAGTCGTTTTCAAGATAGAGCATCTGACGAGGTCTGGAACCACTTAAAAAGGATCTTAAGATATTTGAAAAATACCATTAATGTAGGTTTAGAATTTAGAAGAAGTGAAAATTTTGGCTTGTGTTGTTATGTAGATGCGGATTGGGGAGGTGACACTCATGACAGAAAATCCGTCACTGGTTTTGTATTTAAAGTTTTTGGTAATACCTTAATGTGGGTGACGAGAAAACAGCAATGCGTGTCGCTATCCACTACCGAAGCCGAGTTAGTCGCATTATGTTCTGCTGTATGTGACGGCTTATGGTTAAAGAAATTGTTTTCAGATTTCGGTATTGAATTTAAAAATATAATGTATTATGAGGATAATCAGGGTTGTATAGCGTTGATAAAAAATCCTACAAATAACCGTCGAGTTAAACATATAGATTTAAAATATAATTTTGTTCACAATTATTTTAAGAGTGGTATTATAACTTTAGTTTATATAAATACTGAATATCAACAAGCAGATATACTAACAAAAGGTTTGACGAATGTATCATTCATAAAGTTTAAAGGATTGTTAGGTTTGAAAGATTTTAGCGAGGGGGGGTGTTAGAATTGTATTTGAAAAGAGGCGCTAAAATCATCAGTGTTTTTAGTGGTAAAATAAAAAGTGGTTGGTAATATATACGTGTAAGAAATGTCAAGTATGAAATATGTGTAATGTAGTTTTGAAATAGTCTTATGTTAATAAAAGTAATCACCAGAAATATAAAGAGTTTTGAATCAAATACCAAAATATATCTGGCCCTCTATACGTTCTCACGTCGTTAATGCATGTCTCACTTCTTATCTCTACTAAAACATGGTCTATTTGGTTTACATTCTTCCCATCTGGTGTTGTCCACGTTCCTTTATGTATTGTTTTGTGTTGGTATTGGGTGCTCATTACTTTCATGTTGTGTTCAATTGCGAAATCTATTACAGCACAAATGAGCCAAATGTAGAAAAGCCTAAATTAGAAGACATACAGAAAATTATTCGGAGCTTGAAAAATAATAGAAGTGTGGGCGAAGACCAAATACAAGCCGAAATGATTAAGTATGGCAGAGATGTAGTTGAATCAATGGTGCAAGAACTAATTGGGAAAATATGGGATAGCGAAGAAATGCCAAAATCATGGAGAGAGGCAATAGTTTGTCCCTTACACAAAAAGGGTGATAAAACGAAATGTGAAAATTATAGGGGCATTGCATTGTTGAACGTTATGTATAAAATCTTAGCAACGTGTATCAAAAATCAATTGAGTCAATATGTTGAAAAAATAGTAGGAGAATACCATTAAAGTGGTTTTCGGAAGAACAGGTCGGTAATTGACCAAATCTATGTCTTAAAAGAACTACAAACGACAAGCTACGAACACAAAATACCAACGTACGACGTACCTACTTTTCGTGGATTTCAAACAAGCGTGTGACAGTGTGAACAGAAGACAGCTTTACCTTACACTGAAAGAATTTGGTGTCCGCAATTAATTGATAAGACTGGTCAAAATGACGTTGGAAGAAACAACAAATAGGGTAAAAATGAATGGGAGGCTGTCGAGAAAGTTTGAAATCAAGAGCGGACTAAGATAGGGTGACCCGCTTTCTGCGATTTTGTTCAATGTAGTACTGGAGAAGGATTTGCGAGACAGTAAAATCAATAGAAATAATACCATATTCCACAAACGACAACAATGTCTTGCATTCGCTGATGATATAACAGTTATAACAAGAACAAAACAGGAGTTGCAAAAAATTTTAAAGGAAATCTTGAGGGCAGCAAACAGAATGGGACTTGAAATAAATGTCGAAAAAACTAAGTATATGGTGTGGAATGATAAGCCGTTCGAACAAGGTCAATATCTGCAAGTAACATCAGAACTGGGCGAAACATTAAAATTTGAAGAGGTACAAACATGCGTTATCTGGGAACACTAGTAACAAGAGAGCCTGGAAACAATGAGGAAATTAAAGCCAAAATAACGGCAGGAAATAAAAGTGCATATGCATTGCAAAGGATACTGACTGGTGGAATGTTCTCTAGAAGAGTGAAGGTAAAAGTTTATAGAACAATGATACGTCCGGTGGTAACGTATGAAAGCGAGGTCTGGACGCTCAGGAAACAGGACCAAGTAATGTTGAATGTGTGGGAAAGAAAAATTCTGAGAAGAATTTTTGGCGGAAAATATGTAGATGGAAGATGGCAACGAAGAAACAACCAAGAAATAAATTATCTATATGGAGAAGATACCATTGTTGGAGTGGTAAAAGCACAGCGAATAAGGTGGTTGGGGCATTTGATAAGAATGGGAGAACAGAGAATACCAAATATTGTGTTAAAAATGACAATGAGTGGGAAGAGAAGGCGAGGAAGACCAAAGTCAAGATGGAGAAAAGAAGTACAGGATGATTTGGACTGTTTGCACATCACTGAATGGAAAGAAAAAGCGAAAAACAGGAAGATATGGGCTAGTATAGCTAAACAAGCCATGGGTCTTCAAGGCCTGTAGTGCTAAATTTCATTCATTCACTTTTAGCTGGACGTCAACCATTTTTTATAAATTAAGATAATATTGTATATCTATGAAATGTAATAACTTATTTTTTATGACACCCTATATATAATATTAAGATTGGTCAAATAGAAACGTAAAGCACGTGCACGCGTATTTGCATTGTCGATCGGTTGACAGTTTGACAGCATTCATTATTGTATTTTAAGTTGATTTTGAGTAGCCTGCCTTCCTTTAAGGAATCTCGATAATCCATTCATGCGCGTCCCTATGGGACGCGCATGAATGGATTATCGAGATTCCTTAAAGGAAGGCAGGCTACTCAAAATCAACTTTCCTTTCCTTTGCGAATTTTTGCACTATTTCAATACAAAAATATGCGCAGGAACCTACATAATAACTGTGCCAAATTTGGTTCCGATCGGTCAAACGGTTTAGGAGTCTATAGGGAACATCCTTACATACATACATACACCCATAAATCCATTTTTATATATATAGATTGTTTATTATATTATGTAAATTTAGATCCCATTCCACGCCTATCCTGGTGGCAGCTTGCTTGGATGTTTGAGCAAATATAACATAAAAAACTTCGCAGGCGATTTTTTGAGAATACTTGGCGTGGCTGAAAATTCGTCAGCTTCAATACGGGACAAACGATAATTAAACTTTGGTATTTAATCACATGTTTTGTGTCCCAGTTTAAAGAGTTCAAAAAGTGCCCTAAGAAACTCCCGAAAATTTATTTAAAATCTGATTGAGAGTTTTAGACCCACTATCGAAGTTTTTTGCAATTTCAGTTTTACGGATAATTGAAAGGCTTAAAAAATTTACAAAACAGATTTTTTAAATTTGACTACCTGAAATAAGAATCAATTCCAGAAAAATGAAATTTGATGTAATTGTAAAAATTATTCATAGCTTTGAATAATTCGTATTTCGAATAGATGTCGGTTTCGTCATCTGATCTGAATTCAAATACACTTTTTTTGTAGAGAATTTTGTGCTCTTCAATTTTGGTCTGGTGATCATTTTTCCTAAAAATTAAATTAAGCGAGTTATCGACGAAAAACCAAAGAGGAACTAAAATTACCAATTGGAGAAGTCGACAGGGGATTTTGGGGGAGGAGGAGGGGTTCCTTCAGACAATCAAATACTCAATAATGTCTGCCAAACTTCAGCTTGGGTGGAAGAAAAGTTCGGAAAGTAAAAATATTAAAATATATAAAATAAATTATAATATAAATAGTGCAGTGGCGGCTCGTGACTTGTTTTAATGGAAGGGCACAAAATTTAAAAGAGACAGTTATTTACTTAAAATTATTATTTTAATAATCTATTAATTTTGGATAGTTGTTCTTTCCGATTCTGGATGGGTGTGCACGTGCTTTGGTGCCCTTCAGGGTAAGCTGCCACTGCTCAACACTAAACATATAAGTCCATGTTCCACTGTCCCATTAGTTTCTTGATATGCACAACACATACTGGGCTGCCCATCCAAAATTTATTAATTTAATTGAATCAGTTGGGGGGGGGGAGGCGCGTAAATAATATAAACCGAAAGGGATTTTGCAAGATTTAGTCAGTTTGGTTCAATGGTGTTTGTATGCGATTTTCGCCCATAATTTTAGGTGTCATAAATATTTTGGTGTTGTGTAGAATTAAAAGGTAAAACGGTTTATTTCCTTTTTAAATTTTGTTCTCGTCATTATTAGCTTGAAAACAAATAATTTTTTCAATCCCTACTCGTCACAGTTAGTCACAATATTCAGACCCCCCCCCCACCCGGAGCGTTTTTTGGTCATCAATCAAAGACCCCCCAATCATTTGTCTAAAATCGAACTTGACCTTTTGAACACAATTTTTCTTAGAAATCCCAAAATTGGGATTTTTATGCAGATTTTTATGTTGTTCAACCCCCCCCCCCGGGTCACATTTGGAAAACTCCTCCTCCCCCCTAACACGTGAAAGTACTTTGTGGACGACCCCTTAAAGAAACCTAACTTTTTGTTTGTTGAGGCATTAGGAAGGCAATAAAATAGTCAGAGTCACGGACGGATTATTCCCCTATAGTCCTCTGTGCACGCCACTGTGTATTTATACTTTTTAGCCACTTTCGATTGACAAATCCGATAGTCTTATCGAATTTGTCGTTATTATTACTTTAAGCGGGAAAATTGTGTTCATATTTGTTTCCAAACTTGTCACAAGCAATGATAAACGGCAAACATGCGTTTCAGACTCATCAGTCATCATCAGTACTTTATATACGTGAAAGCTTTTGAAATGTGAAATTCACGTCTTATCTGAAATATTTTTAGTTTAATTATTTTTTAGATTTGATTAATTATTTTTCCGCCTTTTACAAATTGAAAAATTTTCAAGAGAAAGCAGCCCCTTGCTCATGTCCCCTATAGCACCGGCCCTGTCTAACAGAACTTACAAAGCGGAAATTTGGAGTTCCAATCTTAGCCCTGCCAGAATTGCTTAACTTGGCACTCTGATTTGATAACGGAGCTGCATAAGCAAGGATGGTTTAAAGCTAGAGATTTTCAAGGGCGCATTATGGGGTGGTAAAGAGGGTGACTCCCCCCCATGAACTTTCCCTGGATCCGCCCTTGTAGATTTATTTTAAAAAATATAGGGAAATTTATACACAAATAAGCGGCAAAAAACCGCTTTTAGGTGCTTGTAATTTAATGCGGTTTTCCATAGTGAGAAATTTTAGTTTGCATTTTTATCATTATGATTACAGTTTCTTGAAAATTAATGTAATATTTATTATATTTTCAAATCCCAATTAGTGGTCCAGGCGAAGCAAGCGAAAAACTAGTTAGACCCCCCCCCCCTGCGCTAAAGTCGATACTTCGGAAAGATGTGGTTTTTCGTCTATAACTCGCTTAATTTTAGTTTTACAGATAATTTCCATCAGTTCAAAATTGATGAGTATAAAATTCTCTATACAGTAGATCTGTTTTCAAAATTTGCCTACGTCATACCATTTCTAAAATAAATAAATAAATATCAATTCCAGAAAAGCGAAAATTTTTTGAACAATCCGTATTTCGAAAAAAATTAATTTTTGACATCTTCATTAACTGAAGGCAATTCTGAGATATTTATTTTGTAGAGAATGTTGTGCTCTTCAATTTTGATCTGATGATAATTTTCTCGAAAAGTAAATTACGGAAGTTACAAACGAAAAACCACCCTCGAGGAACTAAAATCTCCAAGTTATGGAGAAACGAAACCGATAGGGGACTTTTAGGGGGTTTATTAGGACATTCAAATACACTTGTATGGCAAACTTCAGCTTGCTTGGATATTATGCAAGCTAAAAGTGTTGTGAAATCTATTGATAACTTTCAGGTTTTGAATTAAAACTTGAAAAAGTGAAAATTTTACGTGGACCTGTGATTTTTAACGCTCCTTATATGGAAGAGGACCATGGAAGAGGTAGAAAGAGAAGATGCTAACCCCACACATAGGCTGTACGACCGAGGTTGAAGGCAAGCCACGAAACGGAAGTGTCAAACAAAGAGATTTAGAAACAACAACAGTAGCCGCAGTTCCGCAATGGAATCCGGCAAAAAATCACTAGATGGAAAAATAGCAAGTTACCAGCTACAGATGAAGTACACAAAAGCTGTGCCACTGAGACTGAAATACGCGAGCGTAAATTCGCAAAGGTCAAAAGGAAAGTCGAAGCTCATCAACCCTTAACACGTAGTAAATGGGGGATTATGACAGTGACTACCATGGTGACTACCCACTGTCGGATGGTATCTTTTGAAGATTTCTCCCTCCCACAAAGAATTTTCTTCGTTTAATTATATTTCCGATTAAATTTCAAGGCCACTTGAAACATTAAAATTTGAAGAGGTACAAACATGCACTTATCTGGGAACACTAGTAACAAGAGAGCCTGGAAACAATGAGGAAATTAAAGCCAGAATAACGGCAGGAAATAAAAGTGCATATGCATTGCAAAGGATACTGACTGGTGGAATGTTCTCTAGAAGAGTGAAGGTAAAAGTTTATAGAACAATGATACGTCCGGTGGTAACGTATGAAAGCGAGGTCTGGACGCTCAGGAAACAGGACCAAGTAATGTTCAATGTGTGGGAAAGAAAAATTCTGAGAAGAATTTTTGGCGGAAAATATGTAGATGGAAGACGGCAACGAAGAAACAACCAAGAAATAAATTATCTATATGGAAAGATACCATTGTTGGAGTGGTAAAAGCACAGCGAATAAGGTGGTTGGGGCATTTGATAAGAATGGGAGAAGAGAGAATACCAAATATTGTGTTAAAAATGACAATGAGTGGGAAGAGAAGACGAGGAAGACCAAAGTCAAGATGGAGAAAAGAAGTACAGGATGATTTAGACTGTTTGCACATCACTGAATGGAAAGAAAGAGCGAAAAATAGGAAGATATGGGCTAGTATAGCTAAACAAGCCATGGGTCTTTAAGGCCTGTAGTGCTAAATTTCATTCATTCACTTTTAGCTGGACGTCAACCATTTTTTATAAATTAAGATAATATTATATATCTATGAAATGTAATAACTTATTTTTTATGACACCCTATATATAATATTAAGATTGGTCAAATAGAAACGTAAAGCACGTGCACGCGTATTTGCATTGTCGATCGGTTGACAGTTTGACAGCATTCATTATTGTTTTTTAAGTTGATTTTGAGTAGCCTGCCTTCCTTTAAGGAATCTCTATAATCCATTCATGCGCGTCCCTATGGGACGCGCATGAATGGATTATCGAGATTCCTTAAAGGAAGGCAGGCTACTCAAAATCAACTTTCCTGGCTAGGGTGACCTAACCATTAGCGTTCGAATCATACTTTCTTCTGCTACACACTAAAGAACAAGGTTAATATAGCAAATTGCCAAAAGAATCTTCGAGAATTAGGTCCAAACTTTTCAATAAATCGATTTTGATGTTAGCAAATTTAACGAGATTCAGTGGTAAGATTAACGAGATTCCCGCGCGTCGCTCATTCTATTGACAGTCCGTGCAGTTTTAATGACCCTAACACTTAGAGTATTTCACACCGGCAGATGCAGCTCGTCTCTCGTACATGTAACATCGATTATTTTTTGATTTTACGCGATTTTTGTGGGTGAAACGTAATTGTTTACTGCCCCATACCGCAACTATACTTTTTAATGCTATTTCGAGGTTCTCTCACATCCCGGTTTCATTTATCCCGGTTTTATTGATGGGTGGCGCCTTCTCGTATGTTTAGCCTAGTAACCAGAGTCAAAACCGCCCTGGAGGGGTGCAGAGCGGAGCGGCGCCCCGAAAGGGTAGGTTTTGACGATGGATTACCCTCCTTATCGAATGCACACCCTAAAATTCGAAGGAAAAAAAATTTAATTTTTTCACTTTTTCGGCAATACACGGGTTATTTTTCATTTTTTTGATTATATTTATTACTAATATCCACTAATCACACCCCCATCTATCCGAATTTCAAAGAAAAATTCAAATCGGAGCGAAAAAATTTCACTCGATTTCAAGGAACAACGGGCGAACGATGGGACATCGACCGGGGTCTGCCGCATACTCGATGCTAATTTCCCGTACTTTTCAAAAGTCGATATTGGGGTTGTTTTTCAACGGATCTCGAAAATTTTTGATTTTATAGACTAAAATAAGCCTATTCTTTAGTGTGTATCTGAAGAAATTTTTGTCAGGTCGCTAATGGTTAGGGTACCGGACCCACTTTCCTTTCCTTTGCGAATTTTTGCACTATTTCAATACAAAAAGATAATTTTGAAGATTTCCCCCTCCCACAAAGAATTTTCTTCGTTTAATTATATTTCCGATTAAATTTCAAGGCCACTTACAATTTTATTAAAATAATATGGTGTAAACACAGCCTACCCTGTACTTCCGCATTTCCATTCCCTTCATCTTTTTAATTTTCCAACATCTTGAAAAGAAATCAAAAATCGTTAAATTAATTTTTATTTTCTGATACTGCATAATATAAAATCATGTTTTCAGGTCAATAGATTTATACATTACATGACGTCAACGAGTTCCTAATTTTACCGACCAACTTAAACGAAACAACAATTTGCTAAAATTTTTAATTTCCTCAAGTTTTATTTTTGGTCAAATTTTCTAAATTCGCACCATTATAAATAGAAGCGCACAGATTATAAATTTGGTATGTTTTTGTGATGTAGGAAGGTTAAAAGTTAATATGTAAAGTGAAACGAGGTAGGTCCTATTGGCCACGCGTGAGCTAATATTACACATCCAAAAATAGCTGGCGAGATTATCTTACATTCGGCCAAATCCCCGGTAAAATCTACAATACAGAATTTCCTAAAATTTACAACTTGGGTATCGTTTTCTATACCAACAAAAATATTTCCGCGTATTTTTTTCGGTTATTGTTTTGAAATTTAATTCTGTTTACGCTTTTACATAATTTTTTATTCTACTTTTATAAAAAAAATTCTCACCTGACGATTTTGGGGATTCCGGTTCCGAACTATTGCTTTCGTGCTGGGATTGACAGGAACGAGGCATTTTTGATTCGTCTCTTGTTCCACCATAACCATACCATCCGAGAAGCTCATTCATTGCAGTCTCGGCAAATTCCTGAAAGATCAGGTGTTTAAGATTTGTTATTTTATGACAAATAGTCATGGAATGATAAATTTTCTCTTTACTGGAAAACGATTACATCGTGTGGTCATATTATTTGTAATGTTAAAACGAAAAGCAAACTGGAGAATTTGGACGAAGCAAATTTTTCTGTTGGAAAAATTCAGGCCGCACCTCGTACTATGTTGTCGAACTCTTGAACTCTTGCATACAGGATGCTAGCGCTGCGATTAAAAGTGTTACGATTAACATCACAGAAAAGTGATTAATAATAATTCATAAAATTTTCCGCTTTACCGGGAAGTGCTTGAATATTGAAGAGATTATTGTAATGATGACGGGAAATTTACTGGCGGTTTTGTGAATGCGGTAAGGCCGCTTTCACATGAAAGATTTCCAAAAAATTGTATCTTACCAGGCTGATCGTCTTTTATGGGATGGTGATTTTTAAACAAAACTTCGAAAGAGATCACGAATTGACCAAACCAAAATAATATAGCGAAGTAGAAACCAAATTTCGTTAAGAAAATTAAAAACCCAAGAATTTTATGAAAAAATGGTACATGTTTATGTCCTTATTATCGGTTGCATTGCAAAACCTAAGCAAGATAGCGAAAAAATCAAAATAAATTTTTTGTAGAACATAAAATTATTTAACAAAAATGTCCACAAGGACACATTTCTAAGTTAGGCGTGAGAGTCATTCGAAGTTGTCATCTCGATACGTCAACTTTGAGATGAAATCGTGAATTTCGGCAATGCGTCAATTTTACTTAGGATTGATGGAAACAACGTAAACATGAAATTAAAAATCGGGAAAAATGCCTGGCTTATTACAACACCATAATATAATTTCTACATATCAAAAAATTATTTTCACCTACGATTTAATTTTTTATTGGCACGTTAAAACTTAACACCATTATCACCACACTGCTTGATTTAATTGTTAATATCTCAGGAAATACTGATCGAAGAATAATGTTAACTTTTATATTTGTAGGTAATAATATTTTGTACAATTTTGTTCCCTTATCAATTTGCTCGAAAATTCAGCGGTTCGGCAGTTATATGGTTAAAATATGTTTTTCCAGAATAGAACCAAGTGGAAATCTCGAAAATTATACAATTTTTGAGAAAATCCAGGGACACTTTTGAATTATTGCTCATTTTTTAATGTTAACGGAAAATTACTAACGTCATCCCTATCAGGTGGACGACATCATTAAATTTTTTTTAAATAGCAACCGCTGTTTTTTTAGATGGTTTTTGAAGAGTTCGTATTGCTGTTTATGACTACTAAAAATCCTAATAAAATTGCAGTTACTTCAAGAGAAAGAGATGGTCATAGCTTTGGCAGTTAAGTGCGTCTACTACTAATGCGAAACGCTCGGATCGAATCCGGGCAGGGTAAGAACTTTATTCTGGCCGTCTCTCCTCGGAAGGCAGCGGCAAACCACCGAGGTAATTTGCCAAGAGCGCCCATCTCAACATGAAGTGTATTACACTTTCCGTGGTTCGGAGCCCACGTTAAACAAGTAGGTCCTCTATGTATGTGAAAACACTTAGAACGCACATCACATGCATAGAAAGAGATGGGTCACGACGTTCGGAAACGAACAACACGACTTAGAAGACTTCAAGAGAAACAATTAATCCAAGACCAAACACGTGAAGAATGGGGGGGGGGGAATTAAAAATTGAAATTTGTAAAAATATAATATCTCTTAGTAATAATTTTTTATTGTTCAGGTTCATTGCTAAAGTAAGTAGTTGACCAACGAAAAATACCATGGAATACGGGTCGGCCTTCGGCCTCAATAAGCGGCCTGTGGCCGCCATTTAAGAATAACATACATCGCTTCAAAAAGTGAATGAGAGATAACAATTTCATGGTCTTCCTGAAGTGTGATTATTCCAATTTTCCATTCCAAATTGTAAGGCTTTCCATAAAAACACCACAGAAAAGTGTAGCAAGAAGGTAATTAAAAAGCGGCGACTCTCCAGAAATGTACATCTCATTTCGAGAGGATCAAAATGTGTCAAGAAAATCAAAAATCGATTCTAAATGAGGGAACCAGACACCAAAGAACATTAAATCATTGGGCCCCCTTAAGCGAAAACGTGGCAAAAATTCGAAAATATGTTCCAGTAAATCGTCCGGTTCCCCGTCCTCTACCCTTCCTCCAAGTTTCACGTCGATCGGACAAAAATCTTAAAGGAGTAGGGGAAAAAACGAAAAAATGCACGAAAAGCCAAACCCGTCATCACCCCCCCCCCCCTAAAAAAGATGTATAATATTATTAATCACAATCATGACTCCCCCCATTTTCACTTGTCCGCCTCTTCTAGGAGGTCTTCTTTGATCGCGCTTTTCTCTTGAAGTAACTGCCAATTTATAAAGATTACAAACTCTTCAAACGCCATCTAAAGAACAAACGGTTGCTATTTAAAAAAATAGGATGACGTCATCCATCTAATACGGATGACGTCCAGTAGCGGCTCGTGACTTGTTTCAATGGGAGGGCACCAAATTTAAAGAAAAAGGTAAAATATAAATCGCCTGTATTTTATGTACTTATTTACCTACTTAAAATTAATACTTTTTGATGGAAGGCCACATGTTCTCATGCCTTTTAGGGTAAGCCGCCACTAGTCAACCTAAATAGCTAAAGAGAGATTTCTAAAGTACAAGTTCTATTATCCTATTTATACTGGACTTTGGGGGGGGGGTAAATAGTAGTATCCGGACGAAAGAACCCCTAGGGTGGCAAAACCATAATAATTATCAACATATTATAATGGCCTAAATTTATGTGTGTGTGTCTGTAACGCTGAATTGAACGGGGGGGGGGGGTGAATGGGCAATCACGAATCAGTGTGGCCTTAGAACACCACTTCTGCTTATCTATTTTCTCGTGATGCACTTGATTTATCATTTGGTTAGCAACCTAAAACAATTTCAGTACGGCCTTTAGGCATCACAACCATGATAATCATATACTAGTACTACCAGGGGGGGGGTAAATAACCTGCTCATCTGTGGAGGTTTGTGGTTTACTATAATGGGAGGGGGGGCAACGACTATAAATGAAATTTTTAACAGTTTAGTGAAGTGTTGTAAATCTGTGCCACCGTTTATGGTCCGTTGCGAGTGGCGTATTCATATTAATAGTATATTACTACACAAGGGCGGCAAATCACTTACCTCACGAGATTTAGTAAAATATTTTGTTCGTTACTACTTAAGTAAAATTACAATTAAAATAGAAACACAAATTTGGTGTAATTATATTTAACAACAAACATAATTAAAATATTACATTATGTTATAATGATAAAACAAATCAGTACAGATATAACGCGCAACGTGACAAACTTGTAAACGATAACGTCTGAAAAATGCATCAAGCGATAGCAATTAATAAGGAGGAACGAACAAAAACATTATTCTGAGTTATTCTGATTTTGAGGGCCTCTCGCCCTCACCGTAGCAGCCGCCACTGATGCTTTCACTAATTTATTATTGACATTAAAAGTTGAGTGATAATTCAAAAGAGGTCACGTCAGTGGCGTACCTAGGGGGGGGCGGGGGGGGCGGTCCGCCCCGGGCCCCTTTACTAAGGGGGCCCCACCCAAAAATAAATAATTCCATGTTTCTCAAGTGAGCGAGCTCATTCGTTCAGAGAGCGTCGGTTTCGGAGCTGCGTTGCGTCGTGCTGAACGTCGTAGATTCAATTGTTCGAATTCGGGCTCTTACGATAAAACTTTTTATCAGTTTAACATTTTTAACAGTAATGATAATTGATGACCTCGGACTGCACGAGTTTGTTCCCTTATTCTATCTATTATTTCTCTGCACAGGGCAATAGCTTATGGAAGACGGTTAGATTCTTCTTCTTCTTCCACTTTTATTAAGAAGTCTCCCTCTTAATATAGGTCCAGGACCTGTTCTTTTACTAATTTTTGTAATTAGTTCTGTGAGCATTTTTGGATTTTACATCTCAGGTAGTTTGCTAGGCTTGCCTTTCGATGTGCCTGTACCCTGTTTTTTTATTATTATGATGGCAAATCATTAACACAGTGGGACCGACGGCTTTACGTGCCCTCCGAAAGCACGGAAGACGGTCAAGAAATTTTTAGACTGTACCCGGAGTCGAACCAGGGAGCCCTACGTTAGCAGTTGATCGCGCTAACTATCAGGCCATGACCGTCGTCATATTAGATTAAGGCAAAAAAAAGGCTAGCCACATTAAAATGTTTTTTTTTGAGGGTGAGGGGGGCCTCCAAAATAAATCCGCCCCGGGCCCCAAGTGGTCTAGGTACGCCACTGGGTCACGTGTCGCTGGATTTGTTCAAAAATTGAATAATTTCCGAGATTTCCACTTCGTTCCGCTCTAGATGAATACATTTTAATTATAACTGCCAAAGGGTTGAATTTACGAAAAAATGGTAAGGGAGCAAAATTTTAGATAAGGGGCCGTCCATTAATTACGTAAGGATGATTTTTGTAATTTTGGATCCCCCCCCCACGTAAGGGTACGTAAGATTGTGAAAGCCCCCCCACATCTTACGTAAGGATTATTTAAAAGAAAATTAATTTTGACCCCCCTCTCCACCCCTAATATTTATAAAATATGAATAATAATCTATATATATAAAAATGGATGTATGTGTGTATGTATGTTCCCTATAGACTACTAAACCGTTTGACCGATCGGAACCAAATTTGGCACAGTTATTATGTAGGTTCCTGCGCATGTTTTTGTATTGAAGTAGTGCAAAAATTCGCAAAGGAAAGGAAAGTTGATTTTGAGTAGCCTGCCTTCCTTTAAGGAATCTCGATAATCCATTCATGCGCGTCCCATAGGGACGCGCATGAATGGATTATCGAGATTCCTTAAAGGAAGGCAGGCTACTCAAAATCAACTTAAAAAACAATAATGAATGCTGTCAATCTGTCAACCGATCGACAATGCAAATACGCGTGCACGTGCTTTACGTTTCTATTTGACCATCTTAACCAAATTTGGTGTAGAAGTTATTTACAACGCTACGAAAAACATAGGCTACTTTAGAACCTTGGAGTGAGGCCGAAGGCCGAACAACCACGGTCTACACGTATGCCTGCGATACCCTTGAGTGAGGCCCAAGGCCGAACAACCACATCCGACACGGTCTAGATGGCTAAAGGCGGCCGGTAGGGCGACTGTGCCAGCTAGTATAAGTACTATATATTTCAATATATTTGATTTTTTATCAAATATTATATTTGATTTTTAAATTTAATTAAAAAAAATATTTTAAGAAACTTACGTAAGGAATACGTCGGATCCCTCCCCCCCCTACGTAAGGGTCCGTAAGATATCCAATACCCCTCTCCCCCCCCAAAACCCTTACGTAATTAATGGATGACCCCTAATGACCTATAAGTATAAAAATTAACATTATTCTTCGACCAATACTTCTCGAGATATTAACAATAAATTGGAGCAAAAAGTATGGTGCTGATAGGGTTAAGTTTTACCCCTCCAATAAAAAATTAAATTGGTGTGAAAAATAATTTTTTCAAAATGTAGAAATTTTATAATGGTGTTCTATTACTCCATGCAAATTTTCAAATTTTTAATTTCATGTTTACGTTATTTCCATCAATCATTAGCAAAAATCGCGATTTCATCTCAAAGTTGGCGTATCGAGAGGACAATTTTGAAAGACTCTCACGCCTAAACTACTTATCTAAAATATGTAGTCTTGGGGACTTTTGTTTAAATAATTTTATGCTCTACCAAAAATTCCTTTAAAATTTTTCCGTATCTCGCTTAGTTTCGGCAGGATAAGCGACAATAGATAAAAATGTACAATTTTTCATGAAATTCTTCGGTTTTTAATTTTTGTTTAATTGTAAAGCACTGGGGGTTAAAAAATGAAGTAAAATTTTTCGATTCAAGCCAATACCGTTTATTTTGCAAGTTCAAATGAGAATTATAATTATCAAGTTATTAATAGGGTAGTTATATGAGCTTTTTTAGTTCAAAACATGAAGGCTGAAGTAACCGGAGTCGAGAGATCGTATATCGAGTATATTTTATGATCAACTCTTCGCTGGCTTTTGCAGTTTCTGTAACCGATAGCATCTCCTCCATAAGCTCGACAACACATATATTATTAAGCCTTCCTTCACTTTTCATATTTCATAATTTCTTATACCCGGAATATCGCATTACGTAACCATTTTATCCCTAGTAAAACAATATTCGCAAATTTTATACCGACTCGATATTAGATTACAAAATAAATTTATTATGAATGTGTTTTTATAGCCAAGTTAATTTCCTAATTGATGGAGTTGTACAAAAGTACGTATGAGGTGAATCCGAAAAGTTTGCTGCCGCTATACCACATTTTTCAACCTTGACCATTGTAATTTTTAAATTTTTGTCCGACTGCCTTGCAGCTACAGCAACTTTCCATTTTAATTATTGAGAGAAGACAGGAAACGCAGTAAGTGCCCCCATTTATATCTTAAGAAATAAAATGAAGACAAGTTTTCTGATAATGCCGTCTATCTGCATTGATAAATTTCTGAAAGCAAAAGCTTGTTGTGCGTATAATTAGAAACGTTTTGAAAATGAACACCGTTTAGTGTCTGTTTACTTTGTTCATCCCGACCTATGTAAATGAATATTTACAACAGGCTCAAATTTAGGAGGGTGGCCAAGGTGACAGTGGTATGTCTGCATAGGTACAATATTTTAATTTCACAATACTCGTACATCTCTTATTACGAGAAAGCAAATAATCAGAAAAGTTATTCGATATCTTTATTTACCCAAGATATTAGAAGTAAATGAGTCGGTATATAAAAACTACTCGATAATTAATTTTTGACCTAATGGAAGACCGACCGCCCAGAAAAATATTAAAATTGATCGGATATTTTTCAATTTACATTTCTTCCTCTTCGTCACACCAAGATCAGAGGCTCCAAATTTCCAAGACATGCAAATGCACTCACCTCACCCCGTTTTGGAATTCCTGCAGGATGGAGCTTAAATTTGGAATGCAAGTCAACCTTGACACTTGCAGCATTTATGTTATATGTCCAAATGAATTCTTTGTAATTTACTAAAATTCGTATTGCAAAGTTTATTTACATCGAAATGCTCAAATATAGCATCTGACGAAATTAACCCAAGTTCTCTGCGCAGTATACATAACGTGTATTTACATGCCTCCTGATGGATATCAGCTTTCAGCCATCTGCGATATGATACTCCATATCGAGTTACGGTTTTAAATTTCGCATTTCTGTTTAGATCCGTGCTTAATATAAAACACACACCCAGTACGAAGAAATGTGATGTAAAATTTATCGCATTTTTCAATCACCAAATACGTTTTTCGTACCCATCCAAACACCGGTGCCTCACTAATTTTAAATAGTAAAATTAACTCACGTGAATGTCTTCATCGGGATTTTCTTTCTTAATCTTGTCGCTCGCGATACAATTTTCACTATCCATTAAATAAAATCCAATGTTGTGTTGGGTAAAAATAATCCAAAAAATAAAGAACGCCCTTTTGAAAGAACAGCTAATTTTAAACAAACCAAATTTTTTAACTCCCGTAACGTTTAATTACTTTTCAAAATTTAATTATACCTTCTCTTCGTCAAGAGCTTTGCAACAATGATGTGATTATTTTGGTAACAGTAGAGGGGTCATTCCCGCCACATTTGAATAAACGCGCAAGTAGAATTCTAACGCATGCTTAACACAATCGTCATAAGGTTGGATTTGAATTTTCAAATCTCTTCCTTTTTAACCATTGTTTTATTTTCCACAATACGTTAAATAAATAATAATCAAATAGAATTACGTAAAACCATTTGAGATTATTTTTAATACTGAAATTTTTTGGATTTCGTAGGATTTTGAATTTTTTTAAAATTACATAGTATTGTAAGCTGTAACAAACAAATTTATTGAATTACAAATTTAGTTGGTTAAGGAAGCCAGATAATCTTGAAAATCAAATTAACTAAAACCAAAGCTAGAACTTAAAAATGTCAAACTTTTCCTAATTTGAAATCATGATTAAGTCGTACAAGTTGCGTTTGGCTTTAAACAAACAAAAAATAAACTTTTTACTACTATAGTCGCACTTCAATTATTACAATTTCAGGGATCCCCAAACGAAACTTATGCGCGCCCAAAAACTTGAATTTGTTAATCCGTTTGTATCGGACGTACTCATCTTTATTATTTGAAGAAACAGCAAAATACGTAAATTCTCCCGTGTTCATTCTATTGGTTAAATTTAAAAAATCCTCTTGTATGTTTAGCTGCCCATATTTCAGGGAACTAGCAAATATCCCTGCATACCGCCATCTACTATATATATTTTACTTCTCGGCCTATCAAAACAACCCGCTTGAAGTACCGATATGTTTATGTCATATTCATAAAACCACGTTGAGAACCGTGGCAAACTGCAATAAGTAATTCAAAATCTAATCTTAACCGTCAATGTTGAAATTTGATGAACTCCAAAAGATCCCTCGATAAAATGTAAAATATCATACTTACGTACGAATCGACTGCGCCAATGTAATTTTCTCATCAAAACACATCAGAAACAGTCGAAAAAGGAATCCTTTTGCAACTTTAGATTTTGCGCCCAAAAAAACACCAAAGGGGTTAACCTTTCGTTTTTTTTCAGAAAAAAACGTCAAAATTTTAGGTATACGTTTTAATGCTTTAAATGACGTATTTCGATGCGTAGATTTTGAAAACCACGATGAGAACCGTGGCAAACTGCAATAAGTAATTCAAAATCTAATCTAAACCGTCAATGTTGAAATTTGATGAACTCCAAAAGATCCCTCGATAAAATGTAAAATATCATACTTACGTACGAATCGACTGCGCCAATGTAATTTTCTCATCAAAACACATCAGAAACAGTCGAAAAAGGAATCCATTTGCAACTTTCGATTTTTGGCCCAAAAAAAACACCAAAGGGGTTAACCTTTCGTTTTTTTTTCAGAAAAAAACGTCAAAATTTTAGATATACGTTGTAATGCTTTAAATGACGTATTTCGATGCGTAGATTTCGAAAACCACGATGAGAACCGTGGCAAACTGCAATAAGTAATTCAAAATCTAATCTAAACCGTCAATGTTGAAATTTGATGAACTCCAAAAGATCCCTCGATAAAATGTAAAATATCATACTTACGTACGAATCGACTGCGCCAATGTAATTTTCTCATCAAAACACATCAGAAACAGTCGAAAAAGGAATCCATTTGCAACTTTCGATTTTTGGCCCAAAAAAACACCAAAGGGGTTAACCTTTCGTTTTTTTTTCAGAAAAAAACGTCAAAATTTTAGGTATACGTTTTAATGCTTTAAATGTCGTATTTCGATGCGTAGATTTCGAAAACCACGATGAGAACCGTGGCAAACTGCAATAAGTAATTCAAAATCTAATCTAAACCGTCAATGTTGAAATTTGATGAACTCCAAAAGATCCCTCGATAAAATGTAAAATATCATACTTACGTACGAATCGACTGCGCCAATGTAATTTTCTCATCAAAACACATCAGAAACAGTCGAAAAAGGAATCCTTTTGCAACTTTAGATTTTGCGCCCAAAAAAACACCAAAGGGGTTAACCTTTCGTTTTTTTTCAGAAAAAAACGTCAAAATTTTAGGTATACGTTTTAATGCTTTAAATGACGTATTTCGATGCGTAGATTTTGAAAACCACGATGAGAACCGTGACAAACTGCAATAAGTAATTCAAAATCTAATCTAAACCGTCAATGTTGAAATTTGATGAACTCCAAAAGATCCCTCGATAAAATGTAAAATATCATACTTACGTACGAATCGACTGCGCCAATGTAATTTTCTCATCAAAACACATCAGAAACAGTCGAAAAAGGAATCCATTTGCAACTTTCGATTTTTGGCCCAAAAAAACACCAAAGGGGTTAACCTTTCGTTTTTTTTTCAGAAAAAAACGTCAAAATTTTAGATATACGTTGTAATGCTTTAAATGACGTATTTCGATGCGTAGATTTCGAAAACCACGATGAGAACCGTGGCAAACTGCAATAAGTAATTCAAAATCTAATCTAAACCGTCAATGTTGAAATTTGATGAACTCCAAAAGATCCCTCGATAAAATGTAAAATATCATACTTACGTACGAATCGACTGCGCCAATGTAATTTTCTCATCAAAACACATCAGAAACAGTCGAAAAAGGAATCCATTTGCAACTTTCGATTTTTGGCCCAAAAAAACACCAAAGGGGTTAACCTTTCGTTTTTTTTTCAGAAAAAAACGTCAAAATTTTAGGTATACGTTTTAATGCTTTAAATGTCGTATTTCGATGCGTAGATTTCGAAAACCACGATGAGAACCGTGGCAAACTGCAATAAGTAATTCAAAATCTAATCTAAACCGTCAATGTTGAAATTTGATGAACTCCAAAAGATCCCTCGATAAAATGTAAAATATCATACTTACGTACGAATCGACTGCGCCAATGTAATTTTCTCATCAAAACACATCAGAAACAGTCAAAAAAGGAATCCATTTGCAACTTTCGATTTTTGGCCCAAAAAAACACCAAAGGGGTTAACCTTTCGTTTTTTTTTCAGAATAAAACGTCAAAATTTTAGGTATACGTTTTAATGCTTTAAATGTCGTATTTCGATGCGTAGATTTCGAAAACCACGATGAGAACCGTGGCAAACTGCAATAAGTAATTCAAAATCTAATCTAAACCGTCAATGTTGAAATTTGATGAACTCCAAAAGATCCCTCGATAAAATGTAAAATATCATACTTACGTACGAATCGACTGCGCCAATGTAATTTTCTCATCAAAACACATCAGAAACAGTCGAAAAAGGAATCCATTTGCAACTTTCGATTTTTGGCCCAAAAAAACACCAAAGGGATTAACCTTTCGTTTTTTTTCAGAAAAAACGTCAAAATTTTAGATATACGTTGTAATGCTTTAAATGACGTATTTCGATGCGTAGATTTCAAAAACAAACGATGAGAACCGTGGCAAACTGCAAAAAGTAATTCAAAATCTAATCTAAACCGTCAATGTTGAAATTTGATGAACTCCAAAAGATCCCTCGATAGAATAAAAACCTTTCGTTTTTTTTCAGAAAAAAACGTCAAAATTTTAGATATACGTTTTAATGCTTTAAATGACGTATTTCGATGCGTAGATTTCGAAAACCACGATGAGAACCGTGGCAAACTGCAAGAAGTAATTCAAAATCTAATCTAAACCGTCAATGTTGAAATTTGATGAACTCCAAAAGATCCCTCGTTAAAATGTAAAATATCATACTTACGTACGAATCGACTGCTCCAATGTAATTTTCTCATCAAAACACATCAGAAACAGTCGAAAAAGGAATCCTTTTGCAACTTTAGATTTTGCGCCCAAAAAAACACCAAAGGGGTTAACCTTTCGTTTTTTTTCAGAAAAAAACGTCAAAATTTTAGGTATACGTTTTAATGCTTTAAATGACGTATTTCGATGCGTAGATTTTGAAAACCTCGATGAGAACCGTGGCAAACTGCAATAAGTAATTCAAAATCTAATCTAAACCGTCAATGTTGAAATTTGATGAACTCCAAAAGATCCCTCGACAAAATGTAAAATATCATACTTACGTACGAATCGACTGCGCCAATGTAATTTTCTCATCAAAACACATCAGAAACAGTCGAAAAAGGAATCCTTTTGCAACTTTAGATTTTGCGCCCAAAAAAACACCAAAGGGGTTAACCTTTCGTTTTTTTTCAGAAAAAAAACGTCAAAATTTTAGGTATACGTTTTAATGCTTTAAATGACGTATTTCGATGCGTAGATTTTGAAAACCACGACGAGAACCGTGGCAAACTGCAATAAGTAATTCAAAATCTAATCTAAACCGTCAATGTTGAAATTTGATGAACTCCAAAAGATCCCTCGATAAAATGTAAAATATCATACTTACGTACGAATCGACTGCGCCAATGTAATTTTCTCATCAAAACACATCAGAAACAGTCGAAAAAGGAATCTATTTGCAACTTTCGATTTTTGGCCCAAAAAAACACCAAAGGGGTTAACCTTTCTTTTTTTTTCAGAAAAAAACGTCAAAATTTTAGATATACGTTGTAATGCTTTAAATGACGTATTTCGATGCGTAGATTTCGAAAACCACGATGAGAACCGTGGCAAACTGCAATAAGTAATTCAAAATCTAATCTAAACCGTCAATGTTGAAATTTGATGAACTCCAAAAGATCCCTCGATAAAATGTAAAATATCATACTTACGTACGAATCGACTGCGCCAATGTAATTTTCTCATCAAAACACATCAGAAACAGTCGAAAAAGGAATCCATTTGCAACTTTCGCGTTTTGGCCCAAAAAAACACCAAAGGGGTTAACCTTTCGTTTTTTTTCAGAAAAAAACGTCAAAATTTTAGGTATACGTTTTAATGCTTTAAATGACGTATTTCGATGCGTAGATTTCGAAAACCACGATGAGAACCGTGGCAAACTGCAATAAGTAATTCAAAATCTAATCTAAACCGTCAATATTGAAATTTGATGAACTCCAAAAGATCCCTCGATAAAATGTAAAATATCATACTTACGTACGAATCGACTGCGCCAATGTAATTTTCTCATCAAAACACATCAGAAACAGTCGAAAAAGGAATCCATTTGCAACTTTCGATTTTTGGCCCAAAAAAACACCAAAGGGATTAACCTTTCGTTTTTTTTCAGAAAAAAACGTCAAAATTTTAGGTATACGTTTTAATGCTTTAAATGACGTATTTCGATGCGTAGATTTCGAAAACCACGATGAGAACCGTGGCAAACTGCAATAAGTAATTCAAAATCTAATCTAAACCGTCAATGTTGAAATTTGATGAACTCCAAAAGATCCCTCGATAAAATGTAAAATATCTTACTTACGTACGAATCGACTGCGCCAATGTAATTTTCTCATCAAAACACATCAGAAACAGTCGAAAAAGGAATCCTTTTGCAACTTTAGATTTTGCGCCCAAAAAAACACCAAAGGGGTTAACCTTTCGTTTTTTTTCAGAAAAAAACGTCAAAATTTTAGGTATACGTTTTAATGCTTTAAATGACGTATTTCGATGCGTAGATTTTGAAAACCACGATGAGAACCGTGGCAAACTGCAATAAGTAATTCAAAATCTAATCTAAACCGTCAATGTTGAAATTTGATGAACTCCAAAAGATCCCTCGTTAAAATGTAAAATATCATACTTACGTACGAATCGACTGCGCCAATGTAATTTTCTCATCAAAACACATCAGAAACAGTCGAAAAAGGAATCCATTTGCAACTTTCGATTTTTGGCCCAAAAAAACACCAAAGGGGTTATGCGCCAATGTAATTTTCTCATCAAAACACATCAGAAACAGTCGAAAAAGGAATCCTTTTGCAACTTTAGATTTTGCGCCCAAAAAAACACCAAAGGGGTTAACCTTTCGTTTTTTTTTCAGAAAAAAACGTCAAAATTTTAGGTATACGTTTTAATGCTTTAAATGACGTATTTCGATGCGTAGATTTTGAAAACCACGATGAGAACCGTGGCAAACTGCAATAAGTAATTCAAAATCTAATCTAAACCGTCAATGTTGAAATTTGATGAACTCCAAAAGATCCCTCGATAAAATGTAAAATATCATACTTACGTACGAATCGACTGCGCCAATGTAATTTTCTCATCAAAACACATCAGAAACAGTCGAAAAAGGAATCTATTTGCAACTTTCGATTTTTGGCCTAAAAAAACACCAAAGGGGTTAACCTTTCGTTTTTTTTTTCAGAAAAAAAACGTCAAAATTTTAGATATACGTTGTAATGCTTTAAATGACGTATTTCGATGCGTAGATTTCGAAAACCACGATGAGAACCGTGGCAAACTGCAATAAGTAATTCAAAATCTAATCTAAACCGTCAATGTTGAAATTTGATGAACTCCAAAAGATCCTTCGATAAAATGTAAAATATCATACTTACGTACGAATCGACTGCGCCAATGTAATTTTCTCATCAAAACACATCAGAAACAGTCGAAAAAGGAATCCATTTGCAACTTTCGCGTTTTGGCCCAAAAAAACACCAAAGGGGTTAACCTTTCGTTTTTTTTCAGAAAAAAACGTCAAAATTTTAGGTATACGTTTTAATGCTTTAAATGACGTATTTCGATGCGTAGATTTCGAAAACCACGATGAGAACCGTGGCAAACTGCAATAAGTAATTCAAAATCTAATCTAAACCGTCAATATTGAAATTTGATGAACTCCAAAAGATCCCTCGATAAAATGTAAAATATCATACTTACGTACGAATCGACTGCGCCAATGTAATTTTCTCATCAAAACACATCAGAAACAGTCGAAAAAGGAATCCATTTGCAACTTTCGATTTTTGGCCCAAAAAAACACCAAAGGGATTAACCTTTCGTTTTTTTTCAGAAAAAAACGTCAAAATTTTAGGTATACGTTTTAATGCTTTAAATGACGTATTTCGATGCGTAGATTTCGAAAACCACGATGAGAACCGTGGCAAACTGCAATAAGTAATTCAAAATCTAATCTAAACCGTCAATGTTGAAATTTGATGAACTCCAAAAGATCCCTCGATAAAATGTAAAATATCATACTTACGTACGAATCGACTGCGCCAATGTAATTTTCTCATCAAAACACATCAGAAACAGTCGAAAAAGGAATCCTTTTGCAACTTTAGATTTTGCGCCCAAAAAAACACCAAAGGGGTTAACCTTTCGTTTTTTTTCAGAAAAAAACGTCAAAATTTTAGGTATACGTTTTAATGCTTTAAATGACGTATTTCGATGCGTTGATTTTGAAAACCACGATGAGAACCGTGGCAAACTGCAATAAGTAATTCAAAATCTAATCTAAACCGTCAATGTTGAAATTTGATGAACTCCAAAAGATCCCTCGATAAAATGTAAAATATCATACTTACGTACGAATCGACTGCGCCAATGTAATTTTCTCATCAAAACACATCAGAAACAGTCGAAAAAGGAATCCATTTGCAACTTTCGCGTTTTGGCCCAAAAAAACACCAAAGGGGTTAACCTTTCGTTTTTTTTTCAGAAAAAAACGTCAAAATTTTAGGTATACGTTTTAATGCTTTAAATGACGTATTTCGATGCGTAGATTTCGAAAACCACGATGAGAACCGTGGCAAACTGCAATAAGTAATTCAAAATCTAATCTAAACCGTCAATATTGAAATTTGATGAACTCCAAAAGATCCCTCGATAAAATGTAAAATATCATACTTACGTACGAATCGACTGCGCCAATGTAATTTTCTCATCAAAACACATCAGAAACAGTCGAAAAAGGAATCCATTTGCAACTTTCGATTTTTGGCCCAAAAAAACACCAAAGGGATTAACCTTTCGTTTTTTTTCAGAAAAAAACGTCAAAATTTTAGGTATACGTTTTAATGCTTTAAATGACGTATTTCGATGCGTAGATTTCGAAAACCACGATGAGAACCGTGGCAAACTGCAATAAGTAATTCAAAATCTAATCTAAACCGTCAATGTTGAAATTTGATGAACTCCAAAAGATCCCTCGATAAAATGTAAAATATCATACTTACGTACGAATCGACTGCGCCAATGTAATTTTCTCATCAAAACACATCAGAAACAGTCGAAAAAGGAATCCTTTTGCAACTTTAGATTTTGCGCCCAAAAAAACACCAAAGGGGTTAACCTTTCGTTTTTTTTCAGAAAAAAACGTCAAAATTTTAGGTATACGTTTTAATGCTTTAAATGACGTATTTCGATGCGTTGATTTTGAAAACCACGATGAGAACCGTGGCAAACTGCAATAAGTAATTCAAAATCTAATCTAAACCGTCAATGTTGAAATTTGATGAACTCCAAAAGATCCCTCGATAAAATGTAAAATATCATACTTACGTACGAATCGACTGCGCCAATGTAATTTTCTCATCAAAACACATCAGAAACAGTCGAAAAAGGAATCCATTTGCAACTTTCGATTTTTGGCCCAAAAAAACACCAAAGGGGTTAACCTTTCGTTTTTTTTTCAGAAAAAAACGTCAAAATTTTAGATATACGTTGTAATGCTTTAAATGACGTATTTCGATGCGTAGATTTCGAAAACCACGATGAGAACCGTGGCAAACTGCAATAAGTAATTCAAAATCTAATCTAAACCGTCAATGTTGAAATTTGATGAACTCCAAAAGATCCCTCGATAAAATGTAAAATATCATACTTACGTACGAATCGACTGCGCCAATGTAATTTTCTCATCAAAACACATCAGAAACAGTCGAAAAAGGAATCCATTTGCAACTTTCGATTTTTGGCCCAAAAAAACACCAAAGGGGTTAACCTTTCGTTTTTTTTTCAGAAAAAAACGTCAAAATTTTAGGTATACGTTTTAATGCTTTAAATGTCGTATTTCGATGCGTAGATTTCGAAAACCACGATGAGAACCGTGGCAAACTGCAATAAGTAATTCAAAATCTAATCTAAACCGTCAATGTTGAAATTTGATGAACTCCAAAAGATCCCTCGATAAAATGTAAAATATCATACTTACGTACGAATCGACTGCGCCAATGTAATTTTCTCATCAAAACACATCAGAAACAGTCGAAAAAGGAATCCATTTGCAACTTTCGATTTTTGGCCCAAAAAAACACCAAAGGGATTAACCTTTCGTTTTTTTTCAGAAAAAACGTCAAAATTTTAGATATACGTTGTAATGCTTTAAATGACGTATTTCGATGCGTAGATTTCAAAAACAAACGATGAGAACCGTGGCAAACTGCAAAAAGTAATTCAAAATCTAATCTAAACCGTCAATGTTGAAATTTGATGAACTCCAAAAGATCCCTCGATAGAATAAAAACCTTTCGTTTTTTTTCAGAAAAAAACGTCAAAATTTTAGATATACGTTTTAATGCTTTAAATGACGTATTTCGATGCGTAGATTTCGAAAACCACGATGAGAACCGTGGCAAACTGCAAGAAGTAATTCAAAATCTAATCTAAACCGTCAATGTTGAAATTTGATGAACTCCAAAAGATCCCTCGTTAAAATGTAAAATATCATACTTACGTACGAATCGACTGCGCCAATGTAATTTTCTCATCAAAACACATCAGAAACAGTCGAAAAAGGAATCCATTTGCAACTTTCGATTTTTGGCCCAAAAAAACACCAAAGGGGTTAACCTTTCGTTTTTTTTCAGAAAAAACGTCAAAATTTTAGATATACGTTGTAATGCTTTAAATGACGTATTTCGATGCGTAGATTTCAAAAACAAACGATGAGAACCGTGGCAAACTGCAATAAGTAATTCAAAATCTAATCTAAACCGTCAATGTTGAAATTTGATGAACTCCAAAAGATCCCTCGATAAAATGTAAAATATCATACTTACGTACGAATCGACTGCGCCAATGTAATTTTCTCATCAAAACACATCAGAAACAGTCGAAAAAGGAATCCTTTTGCAACTTTAGATTTTGCGCCCAAAAAAACACCAAAGGGGTTAACCTTTCGTTTTTTTTCAGAAAAAAACGTCAAAATTTTAGGTATACGTTTTAATGCTTTAAATGACGTATTTCGATGCGTTGATTTTGAAAACCACGATGAGAACCGTGGCAAACTGCAATAAGTAATTCAAAATCTAATCTAAACCGTCAATGTTGAAATTTGATGAACTCCAAAAGATCCCTCGATAAAATGTAAAATATCATACTTACGTACGAATCGACTGCGCCAATGTAATTTTCTCATCAAAACACATCAGAAACAGTCGAAAAAGGATTCCATTTGCAACTTTCGATTTTTGGCCCAAAAAAACACCAAAGGGGTTAACCTTTCGTTTTTTTTTCAGAAAAAAACGTCAAAATTTTAGATATACGTTGTAATGCTTTAAATGACGTATTTCGATGCGTAGATTTCAAAAACAAACGATGAGAACCGTGGCAAACTGCAAAAAGTAATTCAAAATCTAATCTAAACCGTCAATGTTGAAATTTGATGAACTCCAAAAGATCCCTCGATAGAATAAAAACCTTTCGTTTTTTTTCAGAAAAAAACGTCAAAATTTTAGATATACGTTTTAATGCTTTAAATGACGTATTTCGATGCGTAGATTTCGAAAACCACGATGAGAACCGTGGCAGACTGCAAGAAGTAATTCAAAATCTAATCTAAACCGTCAATGTTGAAATTTGATGAACTCCAAAAGATCCCTCGTTAAAATGTAAAATATCATACTTACGTACGAATCGACTGCGCCAATGTAATTTTCTCATCAAAACACATCAGAAACAGTCGAAAAAGGAATCCATTTGCAACTTTCGATTTTTGGCCCAAAAAAACACCAAAGGGGTTATGCGCCAATGTAATTTTCTCATCAAAACACATCAGAAACAGTCGAAAAAGGAATCCTTTTGCAACTTTAGATTTTGCGCCCAAAAAAACACCAAAGGGGTTAACCTTTCGTTTTTTTTCAGAAAAAAACGTCAAAATTTTAGGTATACGTTTTAATGCTTTAAATGACGTATTTCGATGCGTAGATTTTGAAAACCACGATGAGAACCGTGGCAAACTGCAATAAGTAATTCAAAATCTAATCTAAACCGTCAATGTTGAAATTTGATGAACTCCAAAAGATCCCTCGATAAAATGTAAAATATCATACTTACGTACGAATCGACTGCGCCAATGTAATTTTCTCATCAAAACACATCAGAAACAGTCGAAAAAGGAATCCATTTGCAACTTTCGATTTTTGGCCCAAAAAAACACCAAAGGGGTTAACCTTTCGTTTTTTTTTCAGAAAAAAACGTCAAAATTTTAGATATACGTTGTAATGCTTTAAATGACGTATTTCGATGCGTAGATTTCGAAAACCACGATGAGAACCGTGGCAAACTGCAATAAGTAATTCAAAATCTAATCTAAACCGTCAATGTTGAAATTTGATGAACTCCAAAAGATCCCTCGATAAAATGTAAAATATCATACTTACGTACGAATCGACTGCGCCAATGTAATTTTCTCATCAAAACACATCAGAAACAGTCGAAAAAGGAATCCATTTGCAACTTTCGATTTTTGGCCCAAAAAAACACCAAAGGGGTTAACCTTTCGTTTTTTTTTCAGAAAAAAACGTCAAAATTTTAGGTATACGTTTTAATGCTTTAAATGTCGTATTTCGATGCGTAGATTTCGAAAACCACGATGAGAACCGTGGCAAACTGCAATAAGTAATTCAAAATCTAATCTAAACCGTCAATGTTGAAATTTGATGAACTCCAAAAGATCCCTCGATAAAATGTAAAATATCATACTTACGTACGAATCGACTGCGCCAATGTAATTTTCTCATCAAAACACATCAGAAACAGTCGAAAAAGGAATCCATTTGCAACTTTCGATTTTTGGCCCAAAAAAACACCAAAGGGATTAACCTTTCGTTTTTTTTCAGAAAAAACGTCAAAATTTTAGATATACGTTGTAATGCTTTAAATGACGTATTTCGATGCGTAGATTTCAAAAACAAACGATGAGAACCGTGGCAAACTGCAATAAGTAATTCAAAATCTAATCTAAACCGTCAATGTTGAAATTTGATGAACTCCAAAAGATCCCTCGATAAAATGTAAAATATCATACTTACGTACGAATCGACTGCGCCAATGTAATTTTCTCATCAAAACACATCAGAAACAGTCGAAAAAGGAATCCATTTGCAACTTTCGATTTTTGGCCCAAAAAAACACCAAAGGGGTTAACCTTTCGTTTTTTTTCAGAAAAAAACGTCAAAATTTTAGGTATACGTTTTAATGCTTTAAATGACGTATTTCGATGCGTAGATTTCGAAAACCACGATGAGAACCGTGGCAAACTGCAATAAGTAATTCAAAATCTAATCTAAACCGTCAATGTTGAAATTTGATGAACTCCAAAAGATCCCTCGATAAAATGTAAAATATCATACTTACGTACGAATCGACTGCGCCAATTTAATTTTCTCATCAAAACACATCAGAAACAGTCGAAAAAGGAATCCTTTTGCAACTTTAGATTTTGCGCCCAAAAAAACACCAAAGGGGTTAACCTTTCGTTTTTTTTCAGAAAAAAACGTCAAAATTTTAGGTATACGTTTTAATGCTTTAAATGACGTATTTCGATGCGTAGATTTTGAAAACCACGATGAGAACCGTGGCAAACTGCAATAAGTAATTCAAAATCTAATCTAAACCGTCAATGTTGAAATTTGATGAACTCCAAAAGATCCCTCGATAAAATGTAAAATATCATACTTACGTACGAATCGACTGCGCCAATGTAATTTTCTCATCAAAACACATCAGAAACAGTCGAAAAAGGAATCCATTTGCAACTTTCGATTTTTGGCCCAAAAAAACACCAAAGGGGTTAACCTTTCGTTTTTTTTCAGAAAAAAACGTCAAAATTTTAGGTATACGTTTTAATGCTTTAAATGACGTATTTCGATGCGTAGATTTCGAAAACCACGATGAGAACCGTGGCAAACTGCAATAAGTAATTCAAAATCTAATCTAAACCGTCAATGTTGAAATTTGATGAACTCCAAAAGATCCCTCGATAAAATGTAAAATATCATACTTACGTACGAATCGACTGCGCCAATGTAATTTTCTCATCAAAACACATCAGAAACAGTCGAAAAAGGAATCCTTTTGCAACTTTAGATTTTGCGCCAAAAAAAACACCAAAGGGGTTAACCTTTCGTTTTTTTTCAGAAAAAAACGTCAAAATTTTAGGTATACGTTTTAATGCTTTAAATGACGTATTTCGATGCGTTGATTTTGAAAACCACGATGAGAACCGTGGCAAACTGCAATAAGTAATTCAAAATCTAATCTAAACCGTCAATGTTGAAATTTAATGAACTCCAAAAGATCCCTCGATAAAATGTAAAATATCATACTTACGTACGAATCGACTGCGCCAATGTAATTTTCTCATCAAAACACATCAGAAACAGTCGAAAAAGGAATCCATTTGCAACTTTCGATTTTTGGCCCAAAAAAACACCAAAGGGGTTAACCTTTCGTTTTTTTTTCAGAAAAAAACGTCAAAATTTTAGATATACGTTGTAATGCTTTAAATGACGTATTTCGATGCGTAGATTTCGAAAACCACGATGAGAACCGTGGCAAACTGCAATAAGTAATTCAAAATCTAATCTAAACCGTCAATGTTGAAATTTGATGAACTCCAAAAGATCCCTCGATAAAATGTAAAATATCATACTTACGTACGAATCGACTGCGCCAATGTAATTTTCTCATCAAAACACATCAGAAACAGTCGAAAAAGGAATCCATTTGCAACTTTCGATTTTTGGCCCAAAAAAACACCAAAGGGGTTAACCTTTCGTTTTTTTTTCAGAAAAAAACGTCAAAATTTTAGATATACGTTGTAATGCTTTAAATGACGTATTTCGATGCGTAGATTTCGAAAACCACGATGAGAACCGTGGCAAACTGCAATAAGTAATTCAAAATCTAATCTAAACCGTCAATGTTGAAATTTGATGAACTCCAAAAGATCCCTCGATAAAATGTAAAATATCATACTTACGTACGAATCGACTGCGCCAATGTAATTTTCTCATCAAAACACATCAGAAACAGTCGAAAAAGGAATCCATTTGCAACTTTCGATTTTTGGCCCAAAAAAACACCAAAGGGGTTAACCTTTCGTTTTTTTTTCAGAAAAAAACGTCAAAATTTTAGATATACGTTGTAATGCTTTAAATGACGTATTTCGATGCGTAGATTTCGAAAACCACGATGAGAACCGTGGCAAACTGCAATAAGTAATTCAAAATCTAATCTAAACCGTCAATGTTGAAATTTGATGAACTCCAAAAGATCCCTCGATAAAATGTAAAATATCATACTTACGTACGAATCGACTGCGCCAATGTAATTTTCTCATCAAAACACATCAGAAACAGTCGAAAAAGGAATCCATTTGCAACTTTCGATTTTTGGCCCAAAAAAACACCAAAGGGGTTAACCTTTCGTTTTTTTTTCAGAAAAAAACGTCAAAATTTTAGATATACGTTGTAATGCTTTAAATGACGTATTTCGATGCGTAGATTTCGAAAACCACGATGAGAACCGTGGCAAACTGCAATAAGTAATTCAAAATCTAATCTAAACCGTCAATGTTGAAATTTGATGAACTCCAAAAGATCCCTCGATAAAATGTAAAATATCATACTTACGTACGAATCGACTGCGCCAATGTAATTTTCTCATCAAAACACATCAGAAACAGTCGAAAAAGGAATCCATTTGCAACTTTCGATTTTTGGCCCAAAAAAACACCAAAGGGGTTAACCTTTCGTTTTTTTTTCAGAAAAAAACGTCAAAATTTTAGGTATACGTTTTAATGCTTTAAATGTCGTATTTCGATGCGTAGATTTCGAAAACCACGATGAGAACCGTGGCAAACTGCAATAAGTAATTCAAAATCTAATCTAAACCGTCAATGTTGAAATTTGATGAACTCCAAAAGATCCCTCGATAAAATGTAAAATATCATACTTACGTACGAATCGACTGCGCCAATGTAATTTTCTCATCAAAACACATCAGAAACAGTCGAAAAAGGAATCCATTTGCAACTTTCGATTTTTGGCCCAAAAAAACACCAAAGGGATTAACCTTTCGTTTTTTTTCAGAAAAAACGTCAAAATTTTAGATATACGTTGTAATGCTTTAAATGACGTATTTCGATGCGTAGATTTCAAAAACAAACGATGAGAACCGTGGCAAACTGCAAAAAGTAATTCAAAATCTAATCTAAACCGTCAATGTTGAAATTTGATGAACTCCAAAAGATCCCTCGATAGAATAAAAACCTTTCGTTTTTTTTCAGAAAAAAACGTCAAAATTTTAGATATACGTTTTAATGCTTTAAATGACGTATTTCGATGCGTAGATTTCGAAAACCACGATGAGAACCGTGGCAAACTGCAAGAAGTAATTCAAAATCTAATCTAAACCGTCAATGTTGAAATTTGATGAACTCCAAAAGATCCCTCGTTAAAATGTAAAATATCATACTTACGTACGAATCGACTGCGCCAATGTAATTTTCTCATCAAAACACATCAGAAACAGTCGAAAAAGGAATCCATTTGCAACTTTCGATTTTTGGCCCAAAAAAACACCAAAGGGGTTATGCGCCAATGTAATTTTCTCATCAAAACACATCAGAAACAGTCGAAAAAGGAATCCTTTTGCAACTTTAGATTTTGCGCCCAAAAAAACACCAAAGGGGTTAACCTTTCGTTTTTTTTCAGAAAAAAACGTCAAAATTTTAGGTATACGTTTTAATGCTTTAAATGACGTATTTCGATGCGTAGATTTTGAAAACCACGATGAGAACCGTGGCAAACTGCAATAAGTAATTCAAAATCTAATCTAAACCGTCAATGTTGAAATTTGATGAACTCCAAAAGATCCCTCGATAAAATGTAAAATATCATACTTACGTACGAATCGACTGCGCCAATGTAATTTTCTCATCAAAACACATCAGAAACAGTCGAAAAAGGAATCCATTTGCAACTTTCGATTTTTGGCCCAAAAAAACACCAAAGGGGTTAACCTTTCGTTTTTTTTTCAGAAAAAAACGTCAAAATATTAGATATACGTTGTAATGCTTTAAATGACGTATTTCGATGCGTAGATTTCGAAAACCACGATGAGAACCGTGGCAAACTGCAATAAGTAATTCAAAATCTAATCTAAACCGTCAATGTTGAAATTTGATGAACTCCAAAAGATCCCTCGATAAAATGTAAAATATCATACTTACGTACGAATCGACTGCGCCAATGTAATTTTCTCATCAAAACACATCAGAAACAGTCGAAAAAGGAATCCATTTGCAACTTTCGATTTTTGGCCCAAAAAAACACCAAAGGGGTTAACCTTTCGTTTTTTTTTCAGAAAAAAACGTCAAAATTTTAGATATACGTTGTAATGCTTTAAATGACGTATTTCGATGCGTAGATTTCGAAAACCACGATGAGAACCGTGGCAAACTGCAATAAGTAATTCAAAATCTAATCTAAACCGTCAATGTTGAAATTTGATGAACTCCAAAAGATCCCTCGATAAAATGTAAAATATCATACTTACGTACGAATCGACTGCGCCAATGTAATTTTCTCATCAAAACACATCAGAAACAGTCGAAAAAGGAATCCATTTGCAACTTTCGATTTTTGGCCCAAAAAAACACCAAAGGGGTTAACCTTTCGTTTTTTTTTCAGAAAAAAACGTCAAAATTTTAGATATACGTTGTAATGCTTTAAATGACGTATTTCGATGCGTAGATTTCGAAAACCACGATGAGAACCGTGGCAAACTGCAATAAGTAATTCAAAATCTAATCTAAACCGTCAATGTTGAAATTTGATGAACTCCAAAAGATCCCTCGATAAAATGTAAAATATCATACTTACGTACGAATCGACTGCGCCAATGTAATTTTCTCATCAAAACACATCAGAAACAGTCGAAAAAGGAATCCATTTGCAAGTTTCGATTTTTGGCCCAAAAAAACACCAAAGGGGTTAACCTTTCGTTTTTTTTTCAGAAAAAAACGTCAAAATTTTAGGTATACGTTTTAATGCTTTAAATGTCGTATTTCGATGCGTAGATTTCGAAAACCACGATGAGAACCGTGGCAAACTGCAATAAGTAATTCAAAATCTAATCTAAACCGTCAATGTTGAAATTTGATGAACTCCAAAAGATCCCTCGATAAAATGTAAAATATCATACTTACGTACGAATCGACTGCGCCAATGTAATTTTCTCATCAAAACACATCAGAAACAGTCGAAAAAGGAATCCATTTGCAACTTTCGATTTTTGGCCCAAAAAAACACCAAAGGGGTTAACCTTTCGTTTTTTTTCAGAAAAAAACGTCAAAATTTTAGATATACGTTGTAATGCTTTAAATGACGTATTTCGATGCGTAGATTTCGAAAACCACGATGAGAACCGTGGCAAACTGCAATAAGTAATTCAAAATCTAATCTAAACCGTCAATGTTGAAATTTGATGAACTCCAAAAGATCCCTCGATAAAATGTAAAATATCATACTTACGTACGAATCGACTGCGCCAATGTAATTTTCTCATCAAAACACATCAGAAACAGTCGAAAAAGGAATCCATTTGCAACTTTCGATTTTTGGCCCAAAAAAACACCAAAGGGGTTAACCTTTCGTTTTTTTTTCAGAAAAAAACGTCAAAATTTTAGATATACGTTGTAATGCTTTAAATGACGTATTTCGATGCGTAGATTTCGAAAACCACGATGAGAACCGTGGCAAACTGCAATAAGTAATTCAAAATCTAATCTAAACCGTCAATGTTGAAATTTGATGAACTCCAAAAGATCCCTCGATAAAATGTAAAATATCATACTTACGTACGAATCGACTGCGCCAATGTAATTTTCTCATCAAAACACATCAGAAACAGTCGAAAAAGGAATCCATTTGCAACTTTCGATTTTTGGCCCAAAAAAAACACCAAAGGGGTTATGCGCCAATGTAATTTTCTCATCAAAACACATCAGAAACAGTCGAAAAAGGAATCCTTTTGCAACTTTAGATTTTGCGCCCAAAAAAACACCAAAGGGGTTAACCTTTCGTTTTTTTTCAGAAAAAAACGTCAAAATTTTAGGTATACGTTTTAATGCTTTAAATGACGTATTTCGATGCGTAGATTTTGAAAACCACGATGAGAACCGTGGCAAACTGCAATAAGTAATTCAAAATCTAATCTAAACCGTCAATGTTGAAATTTGATGAACTCCAAAAGATCCCTCGATAAAATGTAAAATATCATACTTACGTACGAATCGACTGCGCCAATGTAATTTTCTCATCAAAACACATCAGAAACAGTCGAAAAAGGAATCCATTTGCAACTTTCGATTTTTGGCCCAAAAAAACACCAAAGGGGTGTTAACCTTTCGTTTTTTTTCAGAAAAAAACGTCAAAATTTTAGGTATACGTTTTAATGCTTTAAATGACGTATTTCGATGCGTAGATTTCGAAAACCACGATGAGAACCGTGGCAAACTGCAATAAGTAATTCAAAATCTAATCTAAACCGTCAATGTTGAAATTTGATGAACTCCAAAAGATCCCTCGATAAAATGTAAAATATCATACTTACGTACGAATCGACTGCGCCAATGTAATTTTCTCATCAAAACACATCAGAAACAGTCGAAAAAGGAATCCTTTTGCAACTTTAGATTTTTGGCCCAAAAAAACACCAAAGGGTTAACCTTTCGTTTTTTTTCAGAAAAAAACGTCAAAATTTTAGGTATACGTTTTAATGCTTTAAATGACGTATTTCGATGCGTAGATTTTGAAAACCACGATGAGAACCGTGGCAAACTGCAATAAGTAATTCAAAATCTAATCTAAACCGTCAATGTTGAAATTTGATGAACTCCAAAAGATCCCTCGATAAAATGTAAAATATCATACTTACGTACGAATCGACTGCGCCAATGTAATTTTCTCATCAAAACACATCAGAAACAGTCGAAAAAGGAATCCATTTGCAACTTTCGATTTTTGGCCCAAAAAAACACCAAAGGGATTAACCTTTCGTTTTTTTTCAGAAAAAACGTCAAAATTTTAGATATACGTTGTAATGCTTTAAATGACGTATTTCGATGCGTAGATTTCAAAAACAAACGATGAGAACCGTGGCAAACTGCAAAAAGTAATTCAAAATCTAATCTAAACCGTCAATGTTGAAATTTGATGAACTCCAAAAGATCCCTCGATAGAATAAAAACCTTTCGTTTTTTTTCAGAAAAAAACGTCAAAATTTTAGATATACGTTTTAATGCTTTAAATGACGTATTTCGATGCGTAGATTTCGAAAACCACGATGAGAACCGTGGCAAACTGCAAGAAGTAATTCAAAATCTAATCTAAACCGTCAATGTTGAAATTTGATGAACTCCAAAAGATCCCTCGTTAAAATGTAAAATATCATACTTACGTACGAATCGACTGCGCCAATGTAATTTTCTCATCAAAACACATCAGAAACAGTCGAAAAAGGAATCCTTTTGCAACTTTAGATTTTTGGCCCAAAAAAACACCAAAGGGTTAACCTTTCGTTTTTTTTCAGAAAAAAACGTCAAAATTTTAGGTATACGTTTTAATGCTTTAAATGACGTATTTCGATGCGTAGATTTCGAAAGCCACGATGAGAACCGTGGCAAACTGCAATAAGTAATTCAAAATCTAATCTAAACCGTCAATGTTGAAATTTGATGAACTCCAAAAGATCCCTCGATAAAATGTAAAATATCATACTTACGTACGAATCGACTGCGCCAATGTAATTTTCTCATCAAAACACATCAGAAACAGTCGAAAAAGGAATCCATTTGCAACTTTCGATTTTTGGCCCAAAAAAACACCAAAGGGGTTAACCTTTCGTTTTTTTTCAGAAAAAAACGTCAAAATTTTAGGTATACGTTTTAATGCTTTAAATGACGTATTTCGATGCGTAGATTTCGAAAACCACGATGAGAACCGTGGCAAACTGCAATAAGTAATTCAAAATCTAATCTAAACCGTCAATGTTGAAATTTGATGAACTCCAAAAGATCCCTCGATAAAATGTAAAATATCATACTTACGTACGAATCGACTGCGCCAATGTAATTTTCTCATCAAAACACATCAGAAACAGTCGAAAAAGGAATCCTTTTGCAACTTTAGATTTTTGGCCCAAAAAAACACCAAAGGGTTAACCTTTCGTTTTTTTTCAGAAAAAAACGTCAAAATTTTAGGTATACGTTTTAATGCTTTAAATGACGTATTTCGATGCGTAGATTTCGAAAGCCACGATGAGAACCGTGGCAAACTGCAATAAGTAATTCAAAATCTAATCTAAACCGTCAATGTTGAAATTTGATGAACTCCAAAAGATCCCTCGATAAAATGTAAAATATCATACTTACGTACGAATCGACTGCGCCAATTTAATTTTCTCATCAAAACACATCAGAAACAGTCGAAAAAGGAATCCTTTTGCAACTTTAGATTTTGCGCCCAAAAAAACACCAAAGGGGTTAACCTTTCGTTTTTTTTCAGAAAAAAACGTCAAAATTTTAGGTATACGTTTTAATGCTTTAAATGACGTATTTCGATGCGTAGATTTTGAAAACCACGATGAGAACCGTGGCAAACTGCAATAAGTAATTCAAAATCTAATCTAAACCGTCAATGTTGAAATTTGATGAACTCCAAAAGATCCCTCGATAAAATGTAAAATATCATACTTACGTACGAATCGACTGCGCCAATGTAATTTTCTCATCAAAACACATCAGAAACAGTCGAAAAAGGAATCCATTTGCAACTTTCGATTTTTGGCCCAAAAAAACACCAAAGGGGTTAACCTTTCGTTTTTTTTCAGAAAAAAACGTCAAAATTTTAGGTATACGTTTTAATGCTTTAAATGACGTATTTCGATGCGTAGATTTCGAAAACCACGATGAGAACCGTGGCAAACTGCAATAAGTAATTCAAAATCTAATCTAAACCGTCAATGTTGAAATTTGATGAACTCCAAAAGATCCCTCGATAAAATGTAAAATATCATACTTACGTACGAATCGACTGCGCCAATGTAATTTTCTCATCAAAACACATCAGAAACAGTCGAAAAAGGAATCCATTTGCAACTTTCGATTTTTGGCCCAAAAAAACACCAAAGGGGTTAACCTTTCGTTTTTTTTCAGAAAAAAACGTCAAAATTTTAGGTATACGTTTTAATGCTTTAAATGACGTATTTCGATGCGTAGATTTCGAAAACCACGATGAGAACCGTGGCAAACTGCAATAAGTAATTCAAAATCTAATCTAAACCGTCAATGTTGAAATTTGATGAACTCCAAAAGATCCCTCGATAAAATGTAAAATATCATACTTACGTACGAATCGACTGCGCCAATTTAATTTTCTCATCAAAACACATCAGAAACAGTCGAAAAAGGAATCCTTTTGCAACTTTAGATTTTGCGCCCAAAAAAACACCAAAGGGGTTAACCTTTCGTTTTTTTTCAGAAAAAAACGTCAAAATTTTAGGTATACGTTTTAATGCTTTAAATGACGTATTTCGATGCGTAGATTTTGAAAACCACGATGAGAACCGTGGCAAACTGCAATAAGTAATTCAAAATCTAATCTAAACCGTCAATGTTGAAATTTGATGAACTCCAAAAGATCCCTCGATAAAATGTAAAATATCATACTTACGTACGAATCGACTGCGCCAATGTAATTTTCTCATCAAAACACATCAGAAACAGTCGAAAAAGGAATCCATTTGCAACTTTCGATTTTTGGCCCAAAAAAACACCAAAGGGGTTAACCTTTCGTTTTTTTTCAGAAAAAAACGTCAAAATTTTAGGTATACGTTTTAATGCTTTAAATGACGTATTTCGATGCGTAGATTTTGAAAACCACGATGAGAACCGTGGCAAACTGCAATAAGTAATTCAAAATCTAATCTAAACCGTCAATGTTGAAATTTGATGAACTCCAAAAGATCCCTCGATAAAATGTAAAATATCATACTTACGTACGAATCGACTGCGCCAATGTAATTTTCTCATCAAAACACATCAGAAACAGTCGAAAAAGGAATCCATTTGCAACTTTCGATTTTTGGCCCAAAAAAACACCAAAGGGGTTAACCTTTCGTTTTTTTTCAGAAAAAAACGTCAAAATTTTAGGTATACGTTTTAATGCTTTAAATGACGTATTTCGATGCGTAGATTTCGAAAACCACGATGAGAACCGTGGCAAACTGCAATAAGTAATTCAAAATCTAATCTAAACCGTCAATGTTGAAATTTGATGAACTCCAAAAGATCCCTCGATAAAATGTAAAATATCATACTTACGTACGAATCGACTGCGCCAATGTAATTTTCTCATCAAAACACATCAGAAACAGTCGAAAAAGGAATCCATTTGCAACTTTCGATTTTTGGCCCAAAAAAACACCAAAGGGATTAACCTTTCGTTTTTTTTCAGAAAAAACGTCAAAATTTTAGATATACGTTGTAATGCTTTAAATGACGTATTTCGATGCGTAGATTTCAAAAACAAACGATGAGAACCGTGGCAAACTGCAAAAAGTAATTCAAAATCTAATCTAAACCGTCAATGTTGAAATTTGATGAACTCCAAAAGATCCCTCGATAGAATAAAAACCTTTCGTTTTTTTTCAGAAAAAAACGTCAAAATTTTAGATATACGTTTTAATGCTTTAAATGACGTATTTCGATGCGTAGATTTCGAAAACCACGATGAGAACCGTGGCAAACTGCAAGAAGTAATTCAAAATCTAATCTAAACCGTCAATGTTGAAATTTGATGAACTCCAAAAGATCCCTCGTTAAAATGTAAAATATCATACTTACGTACGAATCGACTGCGCCAATGTAATTTTCTCATCAAAACACATCAGAAACAGTCGAAAAAGGAATCATTTTGCAACTTTAGATTTTTGGCCCAAAAAAACACCAAAGGGTTAACCTTTCGTTTTTTTTCAGAAAAAAACGTCAAAATTTTAGGTATACGTTTTAATGCTTTAAATGACGTATTTCGATGCGTAGATTTCGAAAGCCACGATGAGAACCGTGGCAAACTGCAATAAGTAATTCAAAATCTAATCTAAACCGTCAATGTTGAAATTTGATGAACTCCAAAAGATCCCTCGATAAAATGTAAAATATCATACTTACGTACGAATCGACTGCGCCAATTTAATTTTCTCATCAAAACACATCAGAAACAGTCGAAAAAGGAATCCTTTTGCAACTTTAGATTTTGCGCCCAAAAAAACACCAAAGGGGTTAACCTTTCGTTTTTTTTCAGAAAAAAACGTCAAAATTTTAGGTATACGTTTTAATGCTTTAAATGACGTATTTCGATGCGTAGATTTTGAAAACCACGATGAGAACCGTGGCAAACTGCAATAAGTAATTCAAAATCTAATCTAAACCGTCAATGTTGAAATTTGATGAACTCCAAAAGATCCCTCGATAAAATGTAAAATATCATACTTACGTACGAATCGACTGCGCCAATGTAATTTTCTCATCAAAACACATCAGAAACAGTCGAAAAAGGAATCCATTTGCAACTTTCGATTTTTGGCCCAAAAAAACACCAAAGGGGTTAACCTTTCGTTTTTTTTCAGAAAAAAACGTCAAAATTTTAGGTATACGTTTTAATGCTTTAAATGACGTATTTCGATGCGTAGATTTCGAAAACCACGATGAGAACCGTGGCAAACTGCAATAAGTAATTCAAAATCTAATCTAAACCGTCAATGTTGAAATTTGATGAACTCCAAAAGATCCCTCGATAAAATGTAAAATATCATACTTACGTACGAATCGACTGCGCCAATTTAATTTTCTCATCAAAACACATCAGAAACAGTCGAAAAAGGAATCCTTTTGCAACTTTAGATTTTGCGCCCAAAAAAACACCAAAGGGGTTAACCTTTCGTTTTTTTTCAGAAAAAAACGTCAAAATTTTAGGTATACGTTTTAATGCTTTAAATGACGTATTTCGATGCGTAGATTTTGAAAACCACGATGAGAACCGTGGCAAACTGCAATAAGTAATTCAAAATCTAATCTAAACCGTCAATGTTGAAATTTGATGAACTCCAAAAGATCCCTCGATAAAATGTAAAATATCATACTTACGTACGAATCGACTGCGCCAATGTAATTTTCTCATCAAAACACATCAGAAACAGTCGAAAAAGGAATCCATTTGCAACTTTCGATTTTTGGCCCAAAAAAACACCAAAGGGGTTAACCTTTCGTTTTTTTTCAGAAAAAAACGTCAAAATTTTAGGTATACGTTTTAATGCTTTAAATGACGTATTTCGATGCGTAGATTTCGAAAACCACGATGAGAACCGTGGCAAACTGCAATAAGTAATTCAAAATCTAATCTAAACCGTCAATGTTGAAATTTGATGAACTCCAAAAGATCCCTCGATAAAATGTAAAATATCATACTTACGTACGAATCGACTGCGCCAATGTAATTTTCTCATCAAAACACATCAGAAACAGTCGAAAAAGGAATCCTTTTGCAACTTTAGATTTTGCGCCCAAAAAAACACCAAAGGGGTTAACCTTTCGTTTTTTTTCAGAAAAAAACGTCAAAATTTTAGGTATACGTTTTAATGCTTTAAATGACGTATTTCGATGCGTAGATTTCGAAAACCACGATGAGAACCGTGGCAAACTGCAATAAGTAATTCAAAATCTAATCTAAACCGTCAATGTTGAAATTTGATGAACTCCAAAAGATCCCTCGATAAAATGTAAAATATCATACTTACGTACGAATCGACTGCGCCAATGTAATTTTCTCATCAAAACACATCAGAAACAGTCGAAAAAGGAATCCATTTGCAACTTTCGATTTTTGGCCCAAAAAAACACCAAAGGGATTAACCTTTCGTTTTTTTTCAGAAAAAACGTCAAAATTTTAGATATACGTTGTAATGCTTTAAATGACGTATTTCGATGCGTAGATTTCAAAAACAAACGATGAGAACCGTGGCAAACTGCAAAAAGTAATTCAAAATCTAATCTAAACCGTCAATGTTGAAATTTGATGAACTCCAAAAGATCCCTCGATAGAATAAAAACCTTTCGTTTTTTTTCAGAAAAAAACGTCAAAATTTTAGATATACGTTTTAATGCTTTAAATGACGTATTTCGATGCGTAGATTTCGAAAACCACGATGAGAACCGTGGCAAACTGCAAGAAGTAATTCAAAATCTAATCTAAACCGTCAATGTTGAAATTTGATGAACTCCAAAAGATCCCTCGTTAAAATGTAAAATATCATACTTACGTACGAATCGACTGCGCCAATGTAATTTTCTCATCAAAACACATCAGAAACAGTCGAAAAAGGAATCATTTTGCAACTTTAGATTTTTGGCCCAAAAAAACACCAAAGGGTTAACCTTTCGTTTTTTTTCAGAAAAAAACGTCAAAATTTTAGGTATACGTTTTAATGCTTTAAATGACGTATTTCGATGCGTAGATTTCGAAAGCCACGATGAGAACCGTGGCAAACTGCAATAAGTAATTCAAAATCTAATCTAAACCGTCAATGTTGAAATTTGATGAACTCCAAAAGATCCCTCGATAAAATGTAAAATATCATACTTACGTACGAATCGACTGCGCCAATGTAATTTTCTCATCAAAACACATCAGAAACAGTCGAAAAAGGAATCCATTTGCAACTTTCGATTTTTGGCCCAAAAAAACACCAAAGGGGTTAACCTTTCGTTTTTTTTCAGAAAAAAACGTCAAAATTTTAGGTATACGTTTTAATGCTTTAAATGACGTATTTCGATGCGTAGATTTCGAAAACCACGATGAGAACCGTGGCAAACTGCAATAAGTAATTCAAAATCTAATCTAAACCGTCAATGTTGAAATTTGATGAACTCCAAAAGATCCCTCGATAAAATGTAAAATATCATACTTACGTACGAATCGACTGCGCCAATGTAATTTTCTCATCAAAACACATCAGAAACAGTCGAAAAAGGAATCATTTTGCAACTTTAGATTTTTGGCCCAAAAAAACACCAAAGGGTTAACCTTTCGTTTTTTTTCAGAAAAAAACGTCAAAATTTTAGGTATACGTTTTAATGCTTTAAATGACGTATTTCGATGCGTAGATTTCGAAAGCCACGATGAGAACCGTGGCAAACTGCAATAAGTAATTCAAAATCTAATCTAAACCGTCAATGTTGAAATTTGATGAACTCCAAAAGATCCCTCGATAAAATGTAAAATATCATACTTACGTACGAATCGACTGCGCCAATTTAATTTTCTCATCAAAACACATCAGAAACAGTCGAAAAAGGAATCCTTTTGCAACTTTAGATTTTGCGCCCAAAAAAACACCAAAGGGGTTAACCTTTCGTTTTTTTTCAGAAAAAAACGTCAAAATTTTAGGTATACGTTTTAATGCTTTAAATGACGTATTTCGATGCGTAGATTTTGAAAACCACGATGAGAACCGTGGCAAACTGCAATAAGTAATTCAAAATCTAATCTAAACCGTCAATGTTGAAATTTGATGAACTCCAAAAGATCCCTCGATAAAATGTAAAATATCATACTTACGTACGAATCGACTGCGCCAATGTAATTTTCTCATCAAAACACATCAGAAACAGTCGAAAAAGGAATCCATTTGCAACTTTCGATTTTTGGCCCAAAAAAACACCAAAGGGGTTAACCTTTCGTTTTTTTTCAGAAAAAAACGTCAAAATTTTAGGTATACGTTTTAATGCTTTAAATGACGTATTTCGATGCGTAGATTTCGAAAACCACGATGAGAACCGTGGCAAACTGCAATAAGTAATTCAAAATCTAATCTAAACCGTCAATGTTGAAATTTGATGAACTCCAAAAGATCCCTCGATAAAATGTAAAATATCATACTTACGTACGAATCGACTGCGCCAATGTAATTTTCTCATCAAAACACATCAGAAACAGTCGAAAAAGGAATCCATTTGCAACTTTCGATTTTTGGCCCAAAAAAACACCAAAGGGGTTAACCTTTCGTTTTTTTTCAGAAAAAAACGTCAAAATTTTAGGTATACGTTTTAATGCTTTAAATGACGTATTTCGATGCGTAGATTTCGAAAACCACGATGAGAACCGTGGCAAACTGCAATAAGTAATTCAAAATCTAATCTAAACCGTCAATGTTGAAATTTGATGAACTCCAAAAGATCCCTCGATAAAATGTAAAATATCATACTTACGTACGAATCGACTGCGCCAATTTAATTTTCTCATCAAAACACATCAGAAACAGTCGAAAAAGGAATCCTTTTGCAACTTTAGATTTTGCGCCCAAAAAAACACCAAAGGGGTTAACCTTTCGTTTTTTTTCAGAAAAAAACGTCAAAATTTTAGGTATACGTTTTAATGCTTTAAATGACGTATTTCGATGCGTAGATTTTGAAAACCACGATGAGAACCGTGGCAAACTGCAATAAGTAATTCAAAATCTAATCTAAACCGTCAATGTTGAAATTTGATGAACTCCAAAAGATCCCTCGATAAAATGTAAAATATCATACTTACGTACGAATCGACTGCGCCAATGTAATTTTCTCATCAAAACACATCAGAAACAGTCGAAAAAGGAATCCATTTGCAACTTTCGATTTTTGGCCCAAAAAAACACCAAAGGGGTTAACCTTTCGTTTTTTTTCAGAAAAAAACGTCAAAATTTTAGGTATACGTTTTAATGCTTTAAATGACGTATTTCGATGCGTAGATTTTGAAAACCACGATGAGAACCGTGGCAAACTGCAATAAGTAATTCAAAATCTAATCTAAACCGTCAATGTTGAAATTTGATGAACTCCAAAAGATCCCTCGATAAAATGTAAAATATCATACTTACGTACGAATCGACTGCGCCAATGTAATTTTCTCATCAAAACACATCAGAAACAGTCGAAAAAGGAATCCATTTGCAACTTTCGATTTTTGGCCCAAAAAAACACCAAAGGGAAAAAACCTTTCGTTTTTTTTCAGAAAAAAACGTCAAAATTTTAGGTATACGTTTTAATGCTTTAAATGACGTATTTCGATGCGTAGATTTCGAAAACCACGATGAGAACCGTGGCAAACTGCAATAAGTAATTCAAAATCTAATCTAAACCGTCAATGTTGAAATTTGATGAACTCCAAAAGATCCCTCGATAAAATGTAAAATATCATACTTACGTACGAATCGACTGCGCCAATGTAATTTTCTCATCAAAACACATCAGAAACAGTCGAAAAAGGAATCCATTTGCAACTTTCGATTTTTGGCCCAAAAAAACACCAAAGGGATTAACCTTTCGTTTTTTTTCAGAAAAAACGTCAAAATTTTAGATATACGTTGTAATGCTTTAAATGACGTATTTCGATGCGTAGATTTCAAAAACAAACGATGAGAACCGTGGCAAACTGCAAAAAGTAATTCAAAATCTAATCTAAACCGTCAATGTTGAAATTTGATGAACTCCAAAAGATCCCTCGATAGAATAAAAACCTTTCGTTTTTTTTCAGAAAAAAACGTCAAAATTTTAGATATACGTTTTAATGCTTTAAATGACGTATTTCGATGCGTAGATTTCGAAAACCACGATGAGAACCGTGGCAAACTGCAAGAAGTAATTCAAAATCTAATCTAAACCGTCAATGTTGAAATTTGATGAACTCCAAAAGATCCCTCGTTAAAATGTAAAATATCATACTTACGTACGAATCGACTGCGCCAATGTAATTTTCTCATCAAAACACATCAGAAACAGTCGAAAAAGGAATCATTTTGCAACTTTAGATTTTTGGCCCAAAAAAACACCAAAGGGTTAACCTTTCGTTTTTTTTCAGAAAAAAACGTCAAAATTTTAGGTATACGTTTTAATGCTTTAAATGACGTATTTCGATGCGTAGATTTCGAAAGCCACGATGAGAACCGTGGCAAACTGCAATAAGTAATTCAAAATCTAATCTAAACCGTCAATGTTGAAATTTGATGAACTCCAAAAGATCCCTCGATAAAATGTAAAATATCATACTTACGTACGAATCGACTGCGCCAATTTAATTTTCTCATCAAAACACACCAGAAACAGTCGAAAAAGGAATCCTTTTGCAACTTTAGATTTTGCGCCCAAAAAAACACCAAAGGGGTTAACCTTTCGTTTTTTTTCAGAAAAAAACGTCAAAATTTTAGGTATACGTTTTAATGCTTTAAATGACGTATTTCGATGCGTAGATTTTGAAAACCACGATGAGAACCGTGGCAAACTGCAATAAGTAATTCAAAATCTAATCTAAACCGTCAATGTTGAAATTTGATGAACTCCAAAAGATCCCTCGATAAAATGTAAAATATCATACTTACGTACGAATCGACTGCGCCAATGTAATTTTCTCATCAAAACACATCAGAAACAGTCGAAAAAGGAATCCATTTGCAACTTTCGATTTTTGGCCCAAAAAAACACCAAAGGGGTTAACCTTTCGTTTTTTTTCAGAAAAAAACGTCAAAATTTTAGGTATACGTTTTAATGCTTTAAATGACGTATTTCGATGCGTAGATTTCGAAAACCACGATGAGAACCGTGGCAAACTGCAATAAGTAATTCAAAATCTAATCTAAACCGTCAATGTTGAAATTTGATGAACTCCAAAAGATCCCTCGATAAAATGTAAAATATCATACTTACGTACGAATCGACTGCGCCAATGTAATTTTCTCATCAAAACACATCAGAAACAGTCGAAAAAGGAATCCATTTGCAACTTTCGATTTTTGGCCCAAAAAAACACCAAAGGGGTTAACCTTTCGTTTTTTTTCAGAAAAAAACGTCAAAATTTTAGGTATACGTTTTAATGCTTTAAATGACGTATTTCGATGCGTAGATTTCGAAAACCACGATGAGAACCGTGGCAAACTGCAATAAGTAATTCAAAATCTAATCTAAACCGTCAATGTTGAAATTTGATGAACTCCAAAAGATCCCTCGATAAAATGTAAAATATCATACTTACGTACGAATCGACTGCGCCAATTTAATTTTCTCATCAAAACACATCAGAAACAGTCGAAAAAGGAATCCTTTTGCAACTTTAGATTTTGCGCCCAAAAAAACACCAAAGGGGTTAACCTTTCGTTTTTTTTTCAGAAAAAAACGTCAAAATTTTAGGTATACGTTTTAATGCTTTAAATGACGTATTTCGATGCGTAGATTTTGAAAACCACGATGAGAACCGTGGCAAACTGCAATAAGTAATTCAAAATCTAATCTAAACCGTCAATGTTGAAATTTGATGAACTCCAAAAGATCCCTCGATAAAATGTAAAATATCATACTTACGTACGAATCGACTGCGCCAATGTAATTTTCTCATCAAAACACATCAGAAACAGTCGAAAAAGGAATCCATTTGCAACTTTCGATTTTTGGCCCAAAAAAACATCAAAGGGGTTAACCTTTCGTTTTTTTTCAGAAAAAAACGTCAAAATTTTAGGTATACGTTTTAATGCTTTAAATGACGTATTTCGATGCGTAGATTTCGAAAACCACGATGAGAACCGTGGCAAACTGCAATAAGTAATTCAAAATCTAATCTAAACCGTCAATGTTGAAATTTGATGAACTCCAAAAGATCCCTCGATAAAATGTAAAATATCATACTTACGTACGAATCGACTGCGCCAATGTAATTTTCTCATCAAAACACATCAGAAACAGTCGAAAAAGGAATCCTTTTGCAACTTTAGATTTTGCGCCCAAAAAAACACCAAAGGGGTTAACCTTTCGTTTTTTTTCAGAAAAAAACGTCAAAATTTTAGGTATACGTTTTAATGCTTTAAATGACGTATTTCGATGCGTAGATTTTGAAAACCACGTTGAGAACCGTGGCAAACTGCAATAAGTAATTCAAAATCTAATCTAAACCGTCAATGTTGAAATTTGATGAACTCCAAAAGATCCCTCGATAAAATGTAAAATATCATACTTACGTACGAATCGACTGCGCCAATGTAATTTTCTCATCAAAACACATCAGAAACAGTCGAAAAAGGAATCCATTTGCAACTTTCGATTTTTGGCCCAAAAAAACACCAAAGGGGTTAACCTTTCGTTTTTTTTCAGAAAAAAACGTCAAAATTTTAGGTATACGTTTTAATGCTTTAAATGACGTATTTCGATGCGTAGATTTCGAAAACCACGATGAGAACCGTGGCAAACTGCAATAAGTAATTCAAAATCTAATCTAAACCGTCAATGTTGAAATTTGATGAACTCCAAAAGATCCCTCGATAAAATGTAAAATATCATATTTACGTACGAATCGACTGCGCCAATGTAATTTTCTCATCAAAACACATCAGAAACAGTCGAAAAAGGAATCCTTTTGCAACTTTAGATTTTGCGCCCAAAAAAACACCAAAGGGGTTAACCTTTCGTTTTTTTTCAGAAAAAAACGTCAAAATTTTAGGTATACGTTTTAATGCTTTAAATGACGTATTTCGATGCGTAGATTTTGAAAACCACGTTGAGAACCGTGGCAAACTGCAATAAGTAATTCAAAATCTAATCTAAACCGTCAATGTTGAAATTTGATGAACTCCAAAAGATCCCTCGATAAAATGTAAAATATCATACTTACGTACGAATCGACTGCGCCAATGTAATTTTCTCATCAAAACACATCAGAAACAGTCGAAAAAGGAATCCATTTGCAACTTTCGATTTTTGGCCCAAAAAAACACCAAAGGGGTTAACCTTTCGTTTTTTTTTTCAGAAAAAAACGTCAAAATTTTAGATATACGTTGTAATGCTTTAAATGACGTATTTCGATGCGTAGATTTCGAAAACCACGATGAGAACCGTGGCAAACTGCAATAAGTAATTCAAAATCTAATCTAAACCGTCAATGTTGAAATTTGATGAACTCCAAAAGATCCCTCGATAAAATGTAAAATATCATACTTACGTACGAATCGACTGCGCCAATGTAATTTTCTCATCAAAACACATCAGAAACAGTCGAAAAAGGAATCCATTTGCAACTTTCGATTTTTGGCCCAAAAAAACACCAAAGGGGTTAACCTTTCGTTTTTTTTTTCAGAAAAAAACGTCAAAATTTTAGGTATACGTTTTAATGCTTTAAATGTCGTATTTCGATGCGTAGATTTCGAAAACCACGATGAGAACCGTGGCAAACTGCAATAAGTAATTCAAAATCTAATCTAAACCGTCAATGTTGAAATTTGATGAACTCCAAAAGATCCCTCGATAAAATGTAAAATATCATACTTACGTACGAATCGACTGCGCCAATGTAATTTTCTCATCAAAACACATCAGAAACAGTCGAAAAAGGAATCCATTTGCAACTTTCGATTTTTGGCCCAAAAAAACACCAAATTTTAAAACCAGATTTAGGCGTTTTTTATAGCAAATAATCTTCATAAAAATTTTGCTCGTGACGTAGGCGATGCTGTGACGTCACAGAAAAATTTTTAAAACCAGATTTAGGTGTTTTTTATAGCAAATAATCTTCATAAAAATTTTTGTCATGACGTAGGCGATGCTGTGACGTCACAGTAAAATTTTTAATACCAGATTTAGGCGTTTTTTATAGCAAATAATCTGCATAAAAATTTTTGTCGTGACGTAGGCGATACTGTGACGTCACAGTAAAATTTTTAAAACCAGATTTAGGCGTTTTTTATAGCAAATAATCTTCATAAAAGTTTTGCTCGTGACGTAGGCGATGCTATGACGTCACAGAAAATTTTTAAAACCAGATTTAGGCGTTTTTTATTGCAAATAATCTTCATAAAAATTTTGCTCGTGACGTAGGCGATGCTGTGACGTCACAGAAAAATTTTTAAAACCAGATTTAGGCGTTTTTTGTAGCAAATAATCTTCATAAAAATTTTTGTCGTGACGTAGGCGATGCTGTGACGTCACAGTAAAATTTTTAAAACGAGATTTTGGTTTTTTTTATAGCAAATAAACTTCATGAAAATTTTATATTTTCAGGAATTTAGATGCGTAGTTTTCGAAAAACACGATGAGAACTGTTGCAAGCTGCAATGAGTAATTCAAAATCCAATTTAAACCATGAAAGTTGAAATTTGATGAAATGCAACTACCCTAATGTAATTTGCCCTAAGAATCGAAAGTATTGCTATGTACTCCTCAACTAATGTTTTGTAAAAGAAAAACTTTTTGGCTAAGGAGTTAAACACAAATGCCCTTCCTCACTAAGCCCCGGTGATGAGTCGCTCAAGGGTGGGTTCCTTGTTACGTTCAATATTAGAGGCGATTTTTAAGGTGTTATTTGGCTCTCTCGGGATACTTATTGCTTTCTTTTATTGAAAAATAAATAAAGATTTCAATAGTCTCAAAGAAATTGTTTATATTGAACAAAAGTGATGGTTATGTTTACATAAATAAATGTTTACACAAATATTTGTAGATCGCAGATCTATTATTAATTAAATTTTCAAATAAGAACAATCAATGTAAAAATTTGTTTTCAAAACAAAGTGGTTTCCTCACTTTGTCCCGACGTGCTTGTTTTAGTTGTAAACTAAAACAAGTCTTTCGCTATACATTAGCGTGTAAAATGGTTTAAATAATATTTGTGCTTATTTAAAGCTTAACCCTGAACAAATTAAATAATAAAGTTTGAATGAAAAACTATCAATTAGGGTATCGAGAATTTACACTTTCGTAGAAGTCTTTTTTCTCAAATCCTGTATTTATACGCTGAAGGCAAAGTTTATAATCAAATTAACGAAATAATAAATTTCACTGTACCTTTTCACATCAGCAGAATCGAAGTTTTGATTTTTATTTAAAAAGGATATTTGTGTATGGCCAGCTTTAGTTGACATCACATGGATGAGTCATCGACCTTGCATTAAATCATACCAGTTATCAGCTGTTTGTGGATGAGTGAGGTTGTTTCATTGACTTAAATTTCTTTGTAATTTTGTTGTCGTTGTTTACCAAATTGTAGAGGTTATAAAATAGAGAAAAAGGTAAGTTGCATATTCTTTACAGTAAGTTTTGGATCCAGTGTTGTTGTTGAATTAAATCCGTGAATTGTTATTTTTGTAGAAGCATCCTGCGGACGGCCATTATTATTGTTGTTCACCAATTATGAAATTATTTCCATTCAGCTGAAAAATCTTAACCCTCAATTGTTTGTTAACAACTGATTCGTGAAGAACATCTCGATACGTCTACACAACTTGAATTCACGAAGTCAAAAATTTGGTTAACCTCCAAAGATTTGTAAACATTGTTTTCTTGAGCGCCTTGGAATTGCGTGCACTTTGTTCGAATGCACGAGGTCAACTGAAATTTGATCTAAAATCGATGAAATTGGCACCATTGTTGCTTGAAAGTAAGTCAATTCTCATCCTATTGGATTTTTTATGTTTCCATTAATTCATTTTTATTCCAGATTCATGATCTGCATTGAAATCCATGTCTTTTGATGTGACTCCCATGCTGTCTTACTGGTATATTCTGTTTTTATGCCATTCTTTGGACGGCTATTTGACTCATATCTGCTATTTTATATCAACTCTTGGATTTTACACAAAATTGACCTTTATGTACTAATTTAACGATTTTCACTTTGAAACATTCACTTCAACTACATGAGATGATTACATAATTTTTGGTGTGAACAGTTTTGTACAAGACATGTTAGTTATTAAATAATTCAGTTTACAAGATGTTACATTTTTGTAGGTTATGACGATTTACACATAAAATGTTTTTTTTATCAATTTTGAGCTAATTCAATCTTTTTCATTATTTTTGATGTGACAATCATCAATCTATTTACTCTTAGCAATATTTAACATCTTAATCTTATCCTGAGAGACTCAAATTTGGTTGTGAAATTGAAATTTTAGAAAATAAAATTTTCTCGTAGAGCAAAATTTTTAAAGTGCCTACCGATTTAGAATTTTATGCTTATTTTGAATTTTATATTCATTTTTGTATCGGGAGCCTTTATTTATCATTTTGGATCATAGCAGTATGTTTTCGTAGAAATTATTAGATTATAAAGCTATAATAGTTTACAAAAAAAGAACAACAGATGAATTTTACTATCTTATCCAATGCTAATGTTCTAAGGGGACGTCCATAAATCACGTGAGGTAAAATGGGGGAGGGTGGGGGGGTCCGGCAAAATCTCACCGAGGGGGAGGGGGGGCTCAAATAAAATTTCACGTCAACTTTTTAATTCAGCGATTATATTAGTATTATAAAACTAGAGACCGAATTTTTAGCCTTTTTATGCCTATATCCTTAATATTGAAGGTAATCTGAAATTTTCTTAAAATAAGCATACTAAATTTAATTATTGAAAAATTATAAAGAAAATCTCACGTGAGATTTAGATAGGGGGGGGATGGAGTCCCACAACATCTCACCAAATCTCACCAAGAGGGAGGGGGGGTCAAAATTTTTGAAAAAACACCTCACGTGATTTATGGACGTCCCCTAATTACCAAAGCCCCAGAATGGAGTAGCACTATTGGACTTAGCTAGCGATACATGGCTGAAGTCAAGCCCTGAAGAGATTGTTACACATGTAAGGAATATGGTTATTTAATTAAAATATAAAAAATGGTGCGTCCATCAACCGTACCAAATTCTTGTTAGTGCTTTTCAGGTCCTAGCGACCCAGTGCAAAAAGAATTTGTCGTGCACGGTCATCACACCTGTAATTTAATATTACGCTAGAACGTGAACGCAACTTTACTTCATGTTAGCAAACTAACCTAAAATCGAAGTGTCAATTTTCTTATTGTTTAATTTGCACTAACTTAATTGTTGTATAATTGTTAAAACCTTACTATTTTTCTAATTTCAAATCCACCCACGAGTCAATCGCGACGTGTTAAAAAATTATGTGATTTCTTAAGCCTTGAAATACTTGGTTAGATAACAATTTTTATTTTTGAAAACATGTAATAAATTACAAATTTCTAGTTTATTATTTTTACAAATTTTAATATGAATATCGAACAACACATGACACATGAAGAGTTTTTATCCGACGATTTGTTGTTGACGACAAATAAGGGGTTTGTAGTTAATATGTAGGATTTGTTTTTCACTAATCATTTTCACTTTCAGGGGTATTTGCTTAAATTGGGATTCGCTTCCCGATAACATAAACTTATCTGATGAAGACTTCGAATCGGTAACTGAGCAGTTTATCATTAATCAGCAGTTATGTAAGGACAGCGATGAAGATTTGTTTTTGTTTTCACAACCACCTTTTTCATCCGATACTCCAATCGATAGCGATGATCCAACTAGCGATTGCAGTGCGTTGATGACAAACCCCGCTTTGATTTTGGAACAGAATTTTATTGAACCTTTGGTATATGATAAAGTGGGATCGAGTAAGTCGGATTCCGATAATAGTGCTGTGGTAAAGAATGGTAAAAAAGATCTGTTGGATGGCTCGAAACTGCCTGCCAAGAGGAGAGGTGGGTGGCCTAAAGGTCGGAAGAGGAAACCCGAATTGTTGCATTTACCACCGAAGGCACCGGCTACGGGATATAATCTCTACTTGAACGATATGAGGAAACAATTTAAGGGTAGCAAACTGGTTTTTCATGAAATTACTAAAATAATTGGTAACAAATGGTCGAGTTTGAGTTTGGAGGAGAAGGAACCTTACTTGAAACGTGCCGAAGAAGATAAACGGAGGTACAGGGACGAGCTGAAGGTTTATCGTGAATCTGGTGCATATCAATTATATTTAGCTAAGAAAAGAAAGAAGAGGGTGCAGAATAATGTGTTATCCGAGAGTGACATGGATGCAACGGACGATATAGACGTAAGGGTCATTCAATATTAAATCAACTAAAGTTTTGCGATTATTTTCATGGCTCACTCAAAGTCACAATTTGGTTAAGAGCCTGATTTTGTGACCTTAATTATTTAAGGTCTACGAGGCAAATTTTAATTATTTTGGAGGGCCGTATAACGTAAACAAAAAATATGAGTATGAGCAAATTCGAAGAGGGTCATGAAAATAAGAAATTTTGGTAGGACTTTTAAATTAAATTTGTAATCTATAGGACGAAGACAATGAAGAATTGTACTGTCGCACTTGTGATCAGTGGTTTCATAACTTGCACAACAAGCGTGAACATTTACAAGGTCGTCAACACATTCAGGCTGTTATGGGTGATATGAGAAGCGAGTTGGGATCTAAGCGGTTTGCACAGCTTCAACCATTATTACCTGCGAGCTCGGTGAAAGATGTGAATTTGGATGAAGTTTCAGATTTTAGTGATATTAAAGAATCACCGAGTGTTGCAGAATCAGTGGCCAATTTAATTTCCGCAGTATCGAGTTAGTTGTTTTAGTCTAGGACTCGACAATGTTAACTAATCTGTTTAATTTTTAGAACGAGAGAGAGAGATTAAAATGTTAAAAGTAAAAACGCAAGTGTCGAAAGCATCCAACCTTGCACTACAACGACAATTGTATTCCTTAAATGAGAGGCAAACGAAATTGAAAGAAGAAGTGATGAACCAGCAAAATATGGAAAAAAGTGTGGAGGCCGATGTGTTTCAGCTTTGGCGAGTTCCGAGCTTATTTATAACGACAGATTTTAGTTCAAGCGGGATGGAAATGTCGGAATACTTGACCGACGAATAGGAAGTTGTTTTGGAATAATAAAGTGATAATAATGGTCAGTTGTGTGGAATTTGACACGTACCAATCATTTACAAATATTTATAAAAGTGGTCATAATATAAGCAATTTATTTTTATGGCAATATTTTTTTATTTATATTTTTCATAAAATTTAAGTTTATCGAATTACTTTTTACTATATAACTTTTATTGTTATACATTGGTAGCTGCTTCTATTTACCTATTAAATCATAATTATGTTGCGATTTTTCTGTAATAAATCTGTTTTTTTGTTACCTTTCTGTTTTTATTGGTCCAAGCTCAAACTCATTTTGGAATGTTTTTTTTTAAATTATCATAATCTACATTAAGGGGGTTACCTACTGTGACCGAAAATGTGTCCAAAAAATATTAAAGTAAAATTCATCAAATTACTGGATTTATAACGGATTTTCTGTAATGGAGTTCATTATTAAAACTTTTTAAATCATAATTACATTTTAAAACGGAATTACTTTTTGTATTTTGTACTTTATACAAAATATACAAAAATTAATTTAACAAATATAAGTTGTAGCTGTTTGTAATTGTCTTTAGGAGTCCAAAAAACCAAAATTATTTTAAAAAATTGTTAAAAAAGAAAATTATTAAAAATCGACGTTTTAGTCCACCCTTAAAATCGAATTGATTGTGAAAAAGGAGCTTAAAAGTTTTTTCTTACAAATTGAAACCCCCCAGGAACATCTGGGGTTGTTAACTAATTTACTGCTATGTTTTTTATGGGTACAGTTACTATACAAGGTTTTCAACTGACACATTTCTTACACAAACAAATAATGTTAGGTACAAAATCCCTAAAATTGTTTGTTTTTAGGCTTCTATACAAAGTATAACAAGAAGCCTTATGATCTAGCTCCGTGTCCGTCTGTCTGTCCGTCCGCATAATTCAAAATCATACAGAGCGTTTCAAATCGTGTTGGAAATACTCTGTGTGTATAGAGGTCTAAGAACTGGGTAGCCAGTGCGCTACTTTTAGGCTTCTATACAAAGTACGATATAACAAGAAGCCTTATTTAGGCTTCTATACAAGGTATAGAAAGAAGCCTTATGGTCTGGCTTCGTGTCCGTCCGCATGTTTCAGAGCCAATCATAACGTTGATCAACTGATACGTTGTTATATTGTAAATACTTCGTCTATATAGTATTGCGTTAATCTGTTAATCCGTTGTTTCGATTCGCTAATGCAATTTACAAATACGCAAATGTTCGAAAGAAATTTACTAAGTTAAAGATATTTTCAAAGAGGTCTCCCTATATAAACTACTTGTTAGGCTTCTATACAAAGTATAGCAAGAACCCTTATGATCTGGCTCCGCGTCTGTCCGTCTGTCTGTCCGCATAATTCAAATCTAATCAGAACCTTCGAAATTGTGATTGTGACCGCAAAAATTTAATTAGTGCAGATTATCTGATATTACATTATAATAATATGGCGACCAAAAATAACAACTTTTTTTCAATGCAGACCAAATATAAGTTATATTTTATTTACATAATTTTTCACCTATATAGGAAATTTAAATACGTTGATACGATGATACGTTGATACGATGATACGTTGATACGATGATACGTTGATCCGTTGATACGTTGATCTGTTGATACGTTGATCCCGTTTTATTGTAACCACAGCAGTGGCTTGATGTGATTGGTGAAGTTAAGTTGTAAATAAAAGAGAAAGATTAGGATTGATCGACCTTAAGAAATGGATCGTACATTACAGAGAAGTAAAGTTCCGGATGGAATGGAAAAGTTTGCTTATTATTGATTATATAGTAAATGATAAATACCAACCGCAAAAATATATTTAGTGCAGATTATCTATTTTCTATGCACACCAAATATAAGTTATATTTTATTTTCATAATTTTTCACCTATATAGAATTTAAATACGTTGATACGTTGATCTGTTGATAAGTTGATCTGTTGATACTGCTGTGTACTTTTAGGCTTCTATACAAAGTACTATAGCAAGAAGCCTTATGATCTGGCTCCGTGTCTGTCCGTCTGTCTGTCTGTCCGTCCGCATAATTCAAAATCATACAGAGCGTTTCAAATCGTGTTTTACTTTGATGTGAAAAAATAATTTTAGGCTTCTATACAAAGTATAGCAAGAAGCCTTATGATCTGGCTCGGTGTCTGTCCGTCCGTCCGTCTGTCCGTCTGTCCGCATAATTCAAAATCATACAGAGCGTTTCAAATCGTGCTGGAAATACTCTGTGTGTATAGAGGTCTAAGAACTGGGTAGCCAGTGCGCTACTTTTAGGCTTCTGTACAAAGTATAACAAGAAGCCATATTTAGGCTTCTATGCAAGGTATAGAAAGAAGCCTTATGGTCTGGCTTAGTGTCGGTCCGCATGTTTCAGAGCCAATCATAACGTTGATCAACTGAAACGTTGTTATATTGTAAATACTTCGTCTATATAGTATTGCGTTAATCTGTTAATCCGTTGATTCGATTCGCTAATGCAATTTATTATTATTACAGGTTAGATGATGTTTTGTATTGATTTCATCAGAATCAAAATCGGAATCGGAAAAGTCGCTGCTAGAATAATTGCTTGAGTTGTTCATGTTTATAAATTAGTGGTACTTGCTATATCGATTCCTTTTCAAAAGTATTACCTAAATTTTAAATACAAAGTATAACCTATATAGTAAATTGTTGATCCTTTGATACGTTGATACATTGATACGTTGATACATTGATACGTTGATACGTTGATACGTTGATACATTGATACGTTGATACATTGATACGTTGATATATTGATACGTTGATACATTGATCCGCTGATCTGTTGATCCGTTAATCTGTTTATCCATTTATTGCATTATCTGCTTATCCGTTATTTGTATTTTTATCTTTTGAACAATATATCCACACCGTTAAGAAATTGTATGTAAAATTACAATCATTAGCAACTTTGTGACCAATTTTTCTTTAGCATAGCGCGAAATCATATCTTTCTTCAGTATTTATCACATCGAAAGTCAGCAATTATGGTACAATCTATATTACGAACGTAACTTATATACCATGCTTTAAAAATAATATTTTCGAAGCATGTTATATCACGTTACTTGGTTCGGACGATGCTATTTTAGGGTTTTGATATCATAGATATCAAAAAACTAATATTTTTTAATCAAAATCAAATTAATTAAAAAAAAATCTTGTAGCTGGTGTGTTACGGTAGTGTTATATCTACGAGGGCTGGGAAATCGAGTATTCGAATACTCGATTCTAGGTAATTTGTTCGACAGCGTTATGTGCGACAGAAATTTGTTTGAAAATGCCCTGTCGATTAAATGTTCAGTCGTACAAATGCTGAGTTGGACGAATTTCTCTCGAACAAATTACCAACTACGGCATATTCAAACATTAGATTATCCCACTAATATTTAAGTGTTTTACTAGGTTTAAGATGATAATTTCATTATTAATAATTAATTTTAATATTATTCATAATAATTATTAATTTAACATAAGCGGCCTGCCGGTGTCGCGAGTAAACAGTCGACTATTCCAGACGTGTTTTTGTTTTTCCAAGCAAAAATGTAATCACTAATCAGTGACATTTACAGCCGTATTCACCAAGCTCTGTTAAGTTGCTAACAGAGAGTCAAGTCAATAACAGTCTGTTAATGTGATATATTTGTATTCACCAATGACTGTTAGCAGTTACCAGTCTGTCAAGTCGTCTGATAAGTTAACAGAGCAATATTGGGCTGTCAACATAGGTAACAGACTGATAAGTAATATTTTTATGTGTCAATATTGTAGGTTATAATTATTATTGACATTTGTTTTTGGTATGTATTTAAGGTTAACTTTTTTCCGCGAAATCAGTTAAAGCTAGTTTTACACGGTTTTACCAACAAAAATTCTAGTTACTTTTAGGCTTCTGGATTCTGGATTGTAAGTGAAGGACAGCCTCTTACAAGGTCGTACGCACTCAGGCCACAATTGGCCCATTATGCTGCCTTCATTAGGGAAGCCGTCCCTCTACTCCTCAAGCCATCCCAACCTTAGAATGTACTCGAGAATCTTAGAGGGCGGCATATCCCTAATACTGGCCATGTTAGGCCAGAGCTCCCCCAACATGGATCCTCTGATGGACGCAAGGGCAGGACATCTGCAAAGCAGATGCTCCGCCGTTTCGTCTGCTTCTTCACAACCACGACATATGGGACTCTCAACAAGACCCATCATGTGTAGGTGTTTATTTAACTTGCAGTGTCCCGTCAAAATCCCCGCAATAATACGGAGACTATCCCGAGACAACTGTGTGTAGTATTTGGCATTTCTGCTGGAGGGCCCGCATATAGCTGCTCTCGCTTGACGGCATGCCTGTAGATTCTCCCATCTTCTACCATGTAGTTTCTGAGTTTGTTCTCTTATGAGGGTGTTGATTGTGCTGATGGCCGGCGTGACAAATGGCTCAGGACCGCACGGTGTGTTACCCGAGCCCGTTCTCGCCAGCACATCCGCCCTCACATTCCCTTCATTGTCTTGATGACCTTTCACCCAGCTGAGTGTAAGGTTGTTGTGGGTTGATATCTCATTCAGTGTCCGATAGCAATTAAGTATCAGCCCCGAGGTAATCTTGTGACGGTTTAGTGCCACAAGAGCCGCTCTACTGTCTGTAAATATCTGAATTCTTTTGCCTCGGATGCCTCTATCCTTGACTGTTTTTGCGCCGTGTAGTATGCCTACTAGATGGTCTAAGAGATGGTCACAGCTTTGGCAGTTAAGTGCGTCTACTGCTAATGCGAAACGCTCGGATCGAATCCGGGCAGGGTAAGAACTTTATTCTGGCCGTCTCTCCTCGGAAAGCAATGGCAAACCACCGAGGTAATTTGCCAAGAGCGCCCATCTCAAACTGAAGTGTATTACACTTCCCGTGGTTCGGAGCCCACGTTAAACAAGTAGGTCCTCTATGTATGTGAAAACACTTGGAACGCACATCACATACATAGAAAGAGATGGGTCACGACGTTCGGAAACGAACAATACGACTAAGAAGAAGAAGTATGCCTACAAGTTCCGCCTGGAACACTGAGGCATACTTACCCAGCGATATAGATGTGTTTAGCTGCAGTTCCCGGGAGAAAATCCCCACACCTGAGCCATCACCAGTTTTGGAACCGTCAGTGTACAGAGATATGTCTGTCTCTACGGTTCTTGTTGTATCTAGCAAAATGCTAAATTTCCTATCAAATAGGTGAATAGGGGGAATCCTGTCAGCATCCAGGGCCAGGATGGGGAGCCTATCGAAATAGTGCCCCCCCAGGACCCCCGAATGTCTCCCGACTCCTTGCCTATTGGTCCAAAGCCCCCACGCTCGCAGCCTGAGGGCAGCCTTGACCGCCTGCTCCTCCACGTGGAGATCCAGTGGAGGGAGACAGAGAAGAGCCTCTAAGGCCGCTGTGGGAGCCGTTCGCATCACTCCTGTCACCGCCAGGCAGACCATTCTCTGCATCCGGTGAAGAGAGGACGCCACTGTTGCCAGCTTGGTTCTAGGCCACCAAACCAAAGCACCATAACTTAGCATGGGCCTTATTATGGCCGTGTAGAGCCAGAGGGCAACCCTAGGGGAAAAGCCCCAGGATCGCCCCATTGCCCCACGACATTGCCAGAAAGCCATGCTCGCTCTTCCAGTTTTATAACTGACATGTTTGCCCCAGTTCAGCTTTTTGTCAAGTATTATGCCTAGATACTTGACTTCCGATGCTAGTTTGAGTGGGGTTCTGTTCAGCCTCGGCATTCGCATGCTCTGTAGCTTCTTCTTCTTGGTGAATAAGACAAGCTCAGTCTTGGTTGGGTTAACCGAAAGAGCCTGCTCATTGCACCATGTTTGCAAGGTACGAAAGGCTGCCTGCATGAGATCACACAGGACACTTTCGTACTTACCCGTAAGCAGTATGGTAATGTCATCTGCGTATGCAACGGTATAAAAACCGTTGTTGTTGAGACATTGTAAGAGGCCGTCTACTACCAAATCCCATAATAGTGGGGATAGCACGCCCCCCTGGGGGCAGCCCTTGGTGGCAATGCCTTTAATGTTTGCATCTCCCACGCTGATCTCAACAGCCCTGCCTTCCAACATGGAGTTGATCCATCTTACGATGGTGCAGGGCACATCGTGATCCCTGAGGGAGGTGTCTATGCTTTCGAAAGTGGCTTTATCAAAGGCCCCCTCGATATCAATGAACGCTCCTAGGGTGCATTCCTTGAAATGCAGCGATCTTTCTATCCGCTCCACAACGACGTGTAATGCAGATTCGGTGGATCTCCCCAGGGTGTACGCATGTTGATTCGGATGTAGCGGCTTGGTTACCAAGGCCACATCACGAATGTATCTATCGCACAGTCTTTCCAAGGTCTTCAGAAAGAAAGACGTCAGACTTATTGGTCTGAAGGATTTGGCCAGGGAGTAGTCCCCCCTGCCTGGCTTGGGTATAAAGATGACCTTGACCCTCCGCCACTCTCTGGGCGTGTAGCCATGCGCAATGCATGCCCTGTACGCCCTCACCAGGTGATGGATGATGTGGTCCAAGCCCAATTGTAGTAGGGCCGGAAACACCCCATCATGTCCCGGCGATTTGTAAGGGCTGAAGGATCGGATAGCCCAAGCCGTTTTGATCGGGTCAACGATCTGGTTTGCAATTTCCCAGTCCGCCCCCGTCGGTGTCCGAGCTTTGTGCTCAGTCCACACGTGATCAGGGACAGTCCTGCTGCCGGGAAAGTGTGTTTGTAGCATTATTTCAACGGTTTCCTCAAGGCTCTCCGTAAAGGAGCCATCCTCTCGCAACACGCTGCCAAGCTGGTGATTTGGATCCTTGGAAATGAGCTTCCTCAGTCTGGCAGCTTCCTTGGTGGACTCTATGCCACTGCAGAAGTCTCTCCAGGATTGCCGTTGTTTTTGGCGAATCAGTTTCTTGTACTCCGACTGTCGCACCCTAAATGCCGCCCAGTCAGAGTCGCTCCTTGTACTTTTCGCTTTATTACAGAGTTTCGTGACCGCCTTCCTCAGCCGCTCTAGTTCCCCGCACCACCAAGGTGTTGCCTGTTTGCCAGAGCCAGCCGCCTTTAGCGGACACGACGCTTCGTATGCTCTATTGAGAGTTCTTTGCAATGCACTTGTGCATGTTTCGATCTCTTCAGTGTTGTCAAATTTGACTTTAGTGGCAACATCACCAGGCATATCGGGCTCCAAGGTGCTAGAAAGCAGATCCAAAAAGGTCCGCCTATCCAGCCTCCTCGGATTCCTGTAATGTCTGGGTTCCACTTTAAGGGCTTTAATTTTAAAGCATATCCATCTATGGTCCGACATTGTCAGTTCTTTGGACACATGCCAGTCATAAATTTTTGTTGAAATACTCGGTGTAGCTAGTGTGATATCAATCACAGAGTAGCGAGTGGGCGACGCGTAGAAAGTTGGCGCGCCCCCCCTGTTGAGTACTTCTAGGCTTGTACCATTTAGGTATTCAAATAAGGACATACCTCGTATGTTGCAACCGTCGCTTCCCCATGCGTTATGATGGGAGTTAGAGTCGCATCCAATAATGAGGCGTCTTTTGTGTTGTTCGCAATGCCTGACAAGATCCGCCAGACCTTTGGTTGGTGGCAGCTCTTGAGAGTCAATTGGGAAGTAGGCAGATGCCAGTATGACATCTTTTTGACCGTCACCCAAGTCACAGCTCAGCCGGACAGCCGTTAGGTCACCACTGCTGAACTGCGGCAAAGGGTTAGCCTGAATGTTGCCAGGAATGTAAATACATGTCCTGGTTTTATCTGATAGGTTACCTGTAAAGACATGTCCTTTCAGCATAGAAAGGCCTGTTATCTTGGTCCTAACTACATATGGCTCTTGAATTAGAGCTATTGTGTCCGCACATCCTGCCAGGCGGCGGCATAAGGTAGCCGTGGCCGCCCGGCCGTGTTGCAGGTTAGTTTGTATGAATTTCCACTCACATAGAGTCGCCATTAGGCATCTCTTGTGGTGGAGTCTTCTGCACGAGCTTCAGTCTCTGCTGGAGGTTCCTCATCTACGTGCATGAGTTCCAGCTCAGCAGCTACCTGCTCTGCAGTGGGTTCGGTCTCAGCATCATGGGATATCCGCTGTACCTTTACTTTTAGAGAGGAGAATCTGTAACTCAGTTTCTCCTTTCTTGTTTTTAGGGTGTCGCTGTCCTCTTTGCTGACACCGAAAACAATAAGCTTCCCCGGGGGGTCACTATTGTCGGCATCGTAGAAGACACACCATTCTTTGATGTCGATCCAGGGGTTCTGTGCCCTTAGCCGTCCAATGACCTCCTCAGTGGGCTCGGGTTTCCCCGGTACCCAAATGGTGGCCTTAGACAGCCTAGGCATATCGTCCACCTGGACGATTTCCAATTTTGCCCCCTCCCACAATTGTGGTAGTTCGGCTACTGTTTTCTGGAGCCAATCCAGAGAGGCCCCGTTATCACAGGTGATCCGGAGGATCTCGCCCGAGTAACGGAAGCCTCCGAAAGTTGGCGCCACTATTGCTGTCTCCAGGGCCCTCAAGAGGGTCCTGTCGATGGCCTTAGTGAGGGCTTCCTCAATTAGGTCCTTTTGGGCAGTTGTTATCTTGCCCGAAGGTTTGGAGCGGTCAATAACCGCCACTCGAAGGTGCCTGGTGGCAGCCTCCCTATAAGTGGCAGCATTAGCCGCACTAAGTGTTACGGTGGAGGTGGGTTGGGACGTTTTAACCCTCTTACTCGGATTGCTCCGAGGTGAGGGCTGTGAGTCCCGCGACCTCACCCGCTTCTTATCAGCGTTTTGAGAGGAAGCGTTTTGCCACTTCCCCTTCTGCGCCGTTTTGTTTTTAGCCACTCCGGCAGGGGCGCCGTCCTTGCCCTGGGGTTTGGACAGCACTGCCTGTTCATGAGCGGTTTTTGGCTGCTTTGAGGCCGCGAGAACCGCGGCCTCTTTAGCCTTCCTGCGCCGCTTCTTTTCTGCGCCGCAGAGTCCACGCTTTTTAGGGCCAGACCCCGCGTTGCCACGATCTTGTGGGACACCCACAGGGGGTATACCCACAGTTGAAGCGGTCGCCTTGTTGCTGTTTGACGGGACATCCTGTGAGGACATGCCCATCGCAGTGTTTGTTTGAGGGACATCCCGTGGGGACATACCCTCTGTATCTTTAGGCTTTTCGCTCACTAGGAGCACCTTAGCCTCAGGTTGGTTTGGTTTTTTGAAATCATCCATTGATTAGAGGTACATTTTCATCTTCCAGAGCTCCCCACCCGTCACAGAGTCCAACCAGGGGGACGCCACCCACGGCGTCAGGGCTACTCGGAAGGTATAGTCCCCGGAGAGGCAAAGTGTTTGCACACTCCGTCCTCTCCTAAGGGCTCGTCCTGCTGTTCCTCTGACGGAATCAGCCAAGCCGATTGATCCGGGTGGACTAGTCCGGACCTCCCGTTTGAGTGGAAATCCAGGCCAAAGTGGAGTGTTGTCGGACCCAGGAGATCTAAACCGCTCCCGAGCCGACTCAGCCACCAGGCCCCCTTCATCCCACCGTACGGGTCTCCACGCACGGCAATAACACGTGGGTGCCTGTATTAGTCAGATTCCTCTACGGTGACCATCATCCCGGTTCCCCGACTGCCGGTAGCCCAAGCACGGAGGGTTTCAGACCTCGGAAGGGCCCGACAGCCGAACCAGACCGAACACGAGGGGGTTTTAATTCCCTGGCCCGTATCCTAACAGGTACATGCCCACCGCTTCATCGAAACACACAAGCCCACTCACCACGACAAGGTTCAGGCACATTCGAGCAGGACTTTTAGGCTTCTATACAAAGTATAACAAGAAGCCTTATGATCTGGCTCCGTGTCTGTCCGTCCGTCCGTCCTCATAATTCAAAATTATACAGAGCGTTTCAAATCGTGTTGGAAATACTCTGTGTGCATAGAGGTCTAAGAACTGGGTAGCCAGTGCGCTACTTTTAGGCTTCTATACAAAGTATAACAAGAAGCCTTATTTAGGCTTCTATACAAGGTATAGAAAGAAGCCTTATGGTCTGGCTTCGTGTCCGTCCGCATGTTTCAGAGCCAATCATAACGTTGATCAACTGATACGTTGTTTTATTTTAAATACTTCGTCTATATAGTATTGCGTTAATCTGTTAATCCGTTGCTTCGATTCACTAATGCAATTTATAAATACGCAAATGTTCGAAAGAAATTTACTAAGTTAAAGATATTTTCGAAGAGGTCTCCCTATATAAACTACTTGTTTTACTTTGATGTGAAAAAATAATTTTTTATTGATGTGGTTAGTGAAGTTAAGTTATAAATAAAAGAGAAAGGAGAGGATTGGTCCACCTCAAAAAAAGGACCATACATTACAGAGAAGTAAAATTTCTAATAGAATGGAAAAGTTTGATTGTTATTACTTATATAGTAAATGATAATTACCAATCGCAAAAAATTTAATTGGTGCAGATTATCTGATTATGTGGTGTTACATTATATGGCGATCAAAAATAACCAGATAATAACAACTTTCCACGCCAGAAAGGTAGCTGTATAGAAGCCTAAGAACTGCCGCTAAAGCGAGTTCCACCTTGTTTAAATCTGTTTTGACTAATTCTAAAAAATTCACGTCTTTTTGTAAATAAAGACGGGATAAAAACCGAGGTATTCGTACATTATTATTTTAGCTATTACACTCTAAAAAGAATATCGCTATCTCTTTATGAGATTTACAAATCCTTTTTATAGGGGTGGATTAATCCCCGTATTACAGGTTGTTTTGTTACATTTTTTGTGTTTCTTCCTCTTTGTCACTTATTCCGCAGCCTTTCCCCAGTTCGCTCCCTCCCACACACTTTCACAATCTCGGGTGACTTACGGCCCTATCCACGATATCCCTCCAACCCCGTCTATCATAGACTCTCTCCGCCCAGCCGTCGATCCCCATCTCTCTCAAGTCATGTCTCACCTGGTCCAACCATCTAATCCTCGGTCTTCCCCGAGGTCTACTCTCTCCAGGTTTCCAAACTGTTATCACTTTTATCGCAGTTGCGTTCTCAGATCTCATGACGTGTCCCAACCATCTCAGGCGTTGCGACTTTATGTATCTCACTATGTCTTCACCATTGATCGATCTTGCAATTTCGTGGTTCATAAAGGCTCTTTGTTCTCCGTCGACCCCCTTCTTTGGACCCAATATAATTCTCATAATCCGTCGTTCGAAAACTCTGAGTCTTTCTTCCTCGTCTACCGACATACACATTGTCTCTGACGCGTAGGTGACCACAGGTCTTATCAAAGTTTTGTATACTTTTATCTTTGTTCTTTTTGTCAACTGTTTACTTGTCAGCATAATCCTGTTCGCATAGTAAGCTCTGTTGCCGACGTTTATTCTTCTTCTGATTTCCTCGTGCCTTTCGCCCTTTCTGTCTATTAGTACTCCCAGATAGTTCATACTTTCTACTTCCTCGAATCTGTACTTGTCGATCTTATAACTTCGTCCCATGTGATATTCACTTCTATCGCACTTCATATATTTGATCTTCTGCTCACTCACCACCAGCCCCATCTTGTATGCTTCTCTTTCTATTGCTTCAAACAGTTCTCTAATCTTTCTTTGTGATCTCGCCACCAACACCACATCGTCTGCGTATATCAGTATTTGGCTTTCCTTGGTTGTTATCGGACCTTTGGAGTTAACATTTTGTTACGAAAAATTTTCTCTTTTTCGCAACAACGTTGAATTTATTAAATTCAACTTTTACATCTAGCGACATATTTCGTAGCACTCTGTATAGCGAACGTATTTGACAGAGATTAAAACTCGCGCATGCAACGATAAGTACTTCTTGGGTTAGCGCTCGTACCGAGCGGTCGACGTTTTGTGTTTTCTGTGTGAAGTGATAACAATTTTGGTTCTAATTTTGACAAAATATGGTGGCGATTTTTGTGAGGGGTCCCGTTCAGCATCAATACGAATGGTTTTTTGGATTTTGCGCTCCAACCCATTACTATGGGGATTTTTTACGTTCGTGGTAGCTGAATTGTGGATGTATTCCAGGTCGTTATCTTTTTGTCGGACCACCTTGTCCATATTTTCTGGAAGGATATTTTTTTACTCAGTTCGGTAAGTTTTTATAATTTGAACTGATTGCTTCACAGGGAAATGCATTACTCGACTTGGCCAAATTTTCCGCCGTACATCTGGTGTTCGATTACGTTTTAACTAACCCTTGACTGTCTTATTTTTTTATGTGATATGTTTATTACAAAGGGTTTCATTGTCTTGCATATTTTTTTGTACGAATGTTGGCCGAGATAGTTGATACGCCGTATTTTTCGTTGTATGCACGATGAGATATTCTATCTAATCTCACACGTTCGAAGACGTGAATTTTAATGCCAATGCTAAACTTTACTTTTTGATAATTATTTTAATTAATAATAATATTTAATTATGTATTGTTAATTGAGTTTTATTTGTGCATTTAAATTTCACTAGGAAATATCAACCGGCGTTGGTCAAATGCAAAGACTTTGAAATTCCTAAGCGTTTGACATGGGTTCGAATTTCATATTTGAAATTCTATGTTGAACATTTTTTTGTGTGTTTATTTTTGTTTTTATGTTCTTTTTTATGAAAGGCTGCGATGTTCGACCCATATACAGGGTGCGGCATTTCACCGAGATTGCTGTCTTTTGTTTTATCATTGGGGATTCGATATGGTTCCACTTTATCGTGGGATTTTTATATAACCATTCGAATGTGCCCTTGGTTTATGTTTGGGAGTGATTTTCGGTGGCAGTGTCGTTGCCACTGTGCTTGTGTTGGTCGGCTAAAACCTTTTACATCCGACATCGCTTATATCTTTGCCTTCTGACAATTAACATCCAATTGTCCATTTTAATTGTGTTGTGTTAGCAAAGCTGTTTCCTTGATCTCTCCGGGGTGTTTCTTTCACACGATCCACGACTCTCGCTTCCGCTATAACGAGCTAGTTTAAAACCTAACACCAGGGCCCCACGCAAATTTAAAGTAGATGGTTTATCCTTCTGCGTGGACTTAATCTTTTCCGAGCTGACTTCTCATTAGAGCAGTAAGGAAAGATTATGTTACACTGGCGCCCAACGTGGGGCTTCTGTATTTGCTTCTGTTTGCTACTGTTTGCTTCATTTCCATCTGTATTTTTGGTGAATGCCCGGAGATAATTTCAGGAACAGCTTTTGCATTATTTTATTGGCAATTTTGTTTTGTTGTCAATTTTATTATTATGTTTTTTTGAATGAAACATTTTTGTTTATACCGGCGGAATTTTTTTTTTTTGCAGCCAACTGCGTTTGTTGATCCTTGGTTGCTGTTACGACTGTTGTTGTTTAAGTCGCGCACCGTAATTGGATTGTTTCAACGTATATTTTTTTGGTGATTGTGTAAATTCCTTGATGCCGAGTGTTTGAAGGGTTATGAAAAATATTTTTTATAATTATTTTATACCTTCGATTTAAATTAAAATTTTTATTATTATTTTATTGGTAAAGTGTTATGTGTAAATTTTTTTACCTTGATATGTGTACTGTTCGTTGCTATGTGTAGCGAATTTTATTTTTTGGTTTTCCACAAGCTACTGGGGGTGAAATCCCTTTAGCTTGCCGTGGATCTACAATACCAAAGGGTGGTTGGATGGAGTAATTGTTTGTACACATATTGGTTCCATAACAGCTTGAACCATACATTACACTAAGGGTGGAGGCTGGGTAATGTTTGTCACTGATTGGTTCAATAACATCTTGAATCATACATTACACTAAGGGTGGAGGCTGGGTAATGTTTGTCACTGTGGGTTCGATAACATCTTGAATCCTACATAACATTACCTAACAGGAGGTTGGGTAATGCACTCGCTATTGGTCTAATTTCATCTGAGATCACATATTCACATAAAACCCGTCATAATTATAGCATAACATCAAGCTATTAATTATTTCATCGGAATTTATTCCAACGGTTTGAGGAAATTTGTTTAAGTCTTGGTAGGACGATCTGTTGGTCAAGTTTCTTGATCAAATTATTAATTATTTTGTCGTTTTGACAAATTACCCTTCCTATGTGTTGAGAATCATGACTGTCTCATACTGGAAGAGAAGAATTAGTTCGAAGATATTTTTGTTCGACTATTCTCGAATGGGTCCGATGCGAGCCATTCCTTATCGACAGTCTAGATGTTTTTTTTCCTAGCTGTTCAGTTTTTTCGGTGCAGGTCCAATGCGGGCTGCCCACAGTTTTTTTCGGTGCAGGTCCAATGCGGGCTGCCCATTTTGTACTCATTGATTTTTATCTGAGACAAAATCACCTATTATATGGTTTTCAGTAGCTATTGTTAGCTCTACCATTTGGTTTTCGCTTCTGCGGATTTACGATGGCGTTTCGTCAATTGTGTACTAAACCATACAATTATTATTATTTTTTTATCTAAATCTTTTAGAGATTTTGATTTTTTATTTTTTTATTGAAATATTTTAAGCTCATTTTTTTGTCTTACCCAAGCTTAATATTTCTTTCCTACCAAGTACTGCTACAAACTACCTCCACACTACAGTAAATAAATAAGTTTTTTTCCGTCAATTTACAGTTCGTTGTCAACTTCGTTTCTCTAATAATTTTTTGATTTTTTTATCTTGACCTCCGGTCAGATATCTTACTTCGGGGGTGTGTTACGAAAAATTTTCTCTTTTTCGCAACAACGTTGAATTTATTAAATTCAACTTTTACATCTAGCGACATATTTCGTAGCACTCTGTATAGCGAACGTATTTGACAGAGATTAAAACTCGCGCATGCAACGATAAGTACTTCTTGGGTTAGCGCTCGTACCGAGCGGTCGACGTTTTGTGTTTTCTGTGTGAAGTGATAACAATTTTGGTTCTAATTTTGACAAAATATGGTGGCGATTTTTGTGAGGGGTCCCGTTCAGCATCAATACGAATGGTTTTTTGGATTTTGCGCTCCAACCCATTACTATGGGGATTTTTTACGTTCGTGGTAGCTGAATTGTGGATGTATTCCAGGTCGTTATCTTTTTGTCGGACCACCTTGTCCATATTTTCTGGAAGGATATTTTTTTACTCAGTTCGGTAAGTTTTTATAATTTGAACTGATTGCTTCACAGGGAAATGCATTACTCGACTTGGCCAAATTTTCCGCCGTACATCTGGTGTTCGATTACGTTTTAACTAACCCTTGACTGTCTTATTTTTTTATGTGATATGTTTATTACAAAGGGTTTCATTGTCTTGCATATTTTTTTGTACGAATGTTGGCCGAGATAGTTGATACGCCGTATTTTTCGTTGTATGCACGATGAGATATTCTATCTAATCTCACACGTTCGAAGACGTGAATTTTAATGCCAATGCTAAACTTTACTTTTTGATAATTATTTTAATTAATAATAATATTTAATTATGTATTGTTAATTGAGTTTTATTTGTGCATTTAAATTTCACTAGGAAATATCAACCGGCGTTGGTCAAATGCAAAGACTTTGAAATTCCTAAGCGTTTGACATGGGTTCGAATTTCATATTTGAAATTCTATGTTGAACATTTTTTTGTGTGTTTATTTTTGTTTTTATGTTCTTTTTTATGAAAGGCTGCGATGTTCGACCCATATACAGGGTGCGGCATTTCACCGAGATTGCTGTCTTTTGTTTTATCATTGGGGATTCGATATGGTTCCACTTTATCGTGGGATTTTTATATAACCATTCGAATGTGCCCTTGGTTTATGTTTGGGAGTGATTTTCGGTGGCAGTGTCGTTGCCACTGTGCTTGTGTTGGTCGGCTAAAACCTTTTACATCCGACATCGCTTATATCTTTGCCTTCTGACAATTAACATCCAATTGTCCATTTTAATTGTGTTGTGTTAGCAAAGCTGTTTCCTTGATCTCTCCGGGGTGTTTCTTTCACACGATCCACGACTCTCGCTTCCGCTATAACGAGCTAGTTTAAAACCTAACACCAGGGCCCCACGCAAATTTAAAGTAGATGGTTTATCCTTCTGCGTGGACTTAATCTTTTCCGAGCTGACTTCTCATTAGAGCAGTAAGGAAAGATTATGTTACAATTTTTAATTATTTTGCTGATTACTACGTTAAAGAGCGTAGCCGAGAGTGCATCGCCTTGCCTCACTCCTCCGTTGAATTCAAATTTTTCTGTCGTTCCTGTGTCTGTTCTAATACAGGCAATTGTTTTGTCTAACGTCATCCGAATCAGACGTATTAGTTTCGGTGGCGCACCACCTTCTCTTAGGGCTTTGAACAGTTCACGTCTATCCACCTTGTCGAAAGCCTGCTGGAAGTCGACAAACAGCAGATGCAGGGCCATATCATGTTCATAAAATTTCTCTATTGTTTGCTTTACAATATGTATTGCGTCTATTGTGGAGCGTCCCGCAACAAATCCATATTGACATTCCTCCAGCAGACCCCCCGTGTGTTCGATTAGTTTGTGATGTATCAATGTTGTTAATATCTTATACGCTGCGTTAAGCAACGTAATGCCTCTGTAGTTTCTACATTCTTCAGAGTTACCCTTCTTCTTCAATACTATTTGTTATATATGCACTATAACTAATTCCTCCCTGGGTTAGCCCTGAGCTAACCCAGCAGTTAAGTACCTGAGATTGAAGTGGTACCAATCACACATGTTATAATTTGTCTATATACCTATTAAACTTTTATAACTAATAAACATATTTCAACAATTCAACTTTGCGACTTTACATTTCGACTGTGCGATATTTCAACTTACGTTTCAACCTTTCAACATACACGACACTATTATTTCGCCCTCACACCATTCCTTCGGCATAACCTCCTTGTCCCATATCTGTTTCATAAGTGTACTAATTCTTTCGCGCAATATATCTCCTCCGTACTTGATTAGTTCCGCACAGATACCGTCTGCTCCCGGAGCTTTTCCGTTTTTAACTGCATCTATTGCCTTCATGATTTCGCTGTGTGTTGGGCTTGTTATTTCTTGTTTATCTTCTGTCTCTTGCACTACATCGACATTATCCGCTTCGTATTCTCTATTTAGTAGCCCTTGGAAATGCCTCACCCATATTTGTCCAATTTTCTCTTTGTCGTGTTCTACCACTCCGTTTTCGTTTTTCATGCCTCTTGTGCGTATCTTGTGTGTTCTTTTCTGTAGGCTCACAAGTTGGTAGAACATTCTTGATTTATTTTTATTATTACTAGTTTCTATATCTTTCATTGCCTCTTCTATCCAGTTATTTTTCTTAATCTTATACAATTTACTCGCTTCTTTTGTGTTTCTCTTGTATATTTCAAGGTCTTCATTTTTTCCAGTTCTTAACCATTTTTGTCGCGATGTTAATTTCTTTTCACTAGCTTCTATACACTCATCATCGAACCATTCTTTGTTTTTCTTTATTTTCTGTCTATACCCGATTTCGCCTTCTGCACACTCTCTCAAGCTCGATACTATGTTGTTCCATTCTTGTTGTATGTTATTGATAATGTCTTTCTTTTTCATTTCTTTGTCCATCTTATCTTTATATTTTTCTCTTCGTTCAGTTTTGTTGAGTTCGTCTATTGCTATTCTTTTGTTCTGCTTTCCATGGTTGTAAAATTTTAGCATTTTTTGTCTTATCTTGGTGATCAGCAAATAGTGATCCGAGTCCGCATTGGCGCCTCTGTATGATCTCACATCACTTATCATCGCTGTCACCTTCCTTGATACCATTACGTGGTCGATCTGATTTCCGTCGTTAGTTTTTCCGCCTGGCCACACCCACGTTATCTTGTGTAGTCTCTTGTGTGGAAATATTGTGCTGCATATAACCATGTTCATTACTTCTGCAAGATTGCAGAGTCTGTCTCCGTTGTCGTTCGTTTTTACATGAATTGTGTGTTTTCCTGCGACTGATCTTACATAATTTTCTTTTCCAATTTGGGCGTTAAAATCTCCTATAACAATCAGTGTGTCTTTTTTAGGTGCGGCTTCACATATTGCTTCCAGTTGTTCGTAATATTCATCTTTTTCGGTCTTGTCACTGTCTTCGGTAGGTGCATATCCGTTTACAATATACAGGTTTACTTTTGCCTTGATTCTCAGGTATGATAGTCTTCAATTTATTGGTTTAAAGCTTATTACATTCTTACACAACCCTTTTTTTACTATGAATCCAGTACCATTCTTGCCTTGTATATCATCTCCGGAGTAAAACAAAGTGTAGTTTTCCTTTTTAATTTCTCCTTCTCCTGCCCATCTTATCTCTTGCAGTGCTGCAACATCAACATCGTATCGCATCAATTCTCTTGCAACCTCCTCCATCTTGCCGGGCTTCAAAAGTGTTCTCACATTCCATGTTCCGACTCTGATCTCGTCTTTCTTGAATCTTCTCTTTTTTCTTTCCTTTTTCTGTGTTTCGTACCCACAGCTGATGTTTATCCCCTCATCGTTTAACTCCTCTCCATGCCCACAAAACGTATCGTATCCATTAATCAATATCCTTTTTCTCGCGGTTGTCGACTTTGTTTCAGTCCTGCCATGGTTTCTTAGTTTTTTTGGGTCGTTAGCTCGTTCTTGATGCGATCCCAGATGAAAAGTTTATTATCTACTAGCAATTTCTTGTATCCAATCTTTGTCTTGTGGCCTTTTTCTTTTTCGTTTCTCGCCTGTTCTCTGATTTTCATCTGTATCTTCCTCTCTGCTACCGTCATGTCGCATTCCATGTATACACTTGTTCCTTTTAGCTTATGTTTGTTTTCCATTAGGAGCCTTTTATCATTCCACTTCTCCATCTTCACTAGGATTGTTTGCTTACCCTCTTGTTTTCCAATTTTATATGCATTCTCTATTTTCACCTTTATTCCAAGCTTGGCATTCACAAAGTTTTCGACTTCCCGCATGATATTGTCTGTTTCGACGTGTATCCCTTTAATTACTATGTTATTCTTTCTTTTTTCCATCTCATGTCGCTCGCTTCTCTCTTCTAGTGTGGCAATTCTCGCAAGTAGCTCTTCCTTTTCGTTCTGCCAAACCCCCTCTCTTCGTATCATTTCTTCTTTGAGATTTTTTATTTCTTCATTGTTTCTCTTCACTTCTTTCCTCATTCTTTCCAACTCCTCGCCGTTTTTTCTCAATTCCAAGTTGTTGTCTTTCATCTCCTGTTTGAGTTCTCTACTCATCTCAATTATCAAATTCTTGAGCTCATCCATGCCTTCTGCTTCCTCTCTGTTCCTACTGTTTATAGGTGATCTCGTCTTCTGACTACCAGGGGGTGGGGATCTTACCAACAGTTTGCTTCTTTTAAATAATTCTAGCTGTTCACTTTCTTCACTTCTCCTTCTTTTAGAGTGTTCTTCTTGTGATATGTCACTACTTGTTCTATCTCTGAACTTTTCACTTCTATTCCCTGGCATTGGCTATGTGATTATTTTCACTTTAACGTTACGACTAAATCGATGTGGTTGACCAGAGTTCAAAAATAGCAACTTATCGCTTTCAATGTTCTATCAATATTCACTGTACTGACGATAATCGCGATTAGCACAAAGCACCCGGTTCAACCCCTCGGAGGCACTCATGCAACGAATTTTGTATTTCAGCAAGTAAATGGTTTTTCACCACAGTAACGCCTTAAATTCCCTATATATGTTGGTACAATTTGTCTGTTGTTCTAATGTCAAGTTAGTATAACCTAACAAATCTCTTCCTTTTTGCTATTCCTCCAAAAAATGATGCACCTCACCTTGCCAACACTCTCAGCGAATCTCCGCTTTCTGCTGTCTTCAGGTAACACTTCTTACTCTCTCTTTCAACACCAGATTTTTCAATATCGGCGAGAAGGCCAAAATTTACGCATATAAAAGAGACGGCGAGCGCATCATACTGTGTAATCACCGAGCGTCTTACTATTCGAAAGAGGCGAGAACTGCCACAAAAGAAGAAATAAGTGCCTAATTTCACTTCTTCGAAGCCGAAGAAAGTATTCTGTATGGCCCTAGTATACGCGATTAAGGGTAGGTTACGAATATCAACCACTATCCACCTCATTACAGCACGAAAAAGTTTAAAACGATTTATCTCAAAACTACATTTCTCAAGTCGGGCGCACATTTTCCAAACAGACTACTTGATTTTTTTTAAGCATTTAGAATATATTTCAGGCTCCAGTCAGAACCTAAAATATCCAAAATATATTTAAAATTACCATTTTGCAGGCAGTGAAAAGTAAATATTTTGTTGTAAAAATCGATGTTTTCTTTAAATCCTCGCCATTTTGTCATTTTTTGTTTAAATTAAATTTTAGATGTTCCAACTGGAGCCACATTCATATAGAACAAGAATTTAAAAAATTCATTTATTTTAGATAACTGGATCGGTCGGAAACGATGCGCCCGATTGGACAGTCATTTCGAAACTTGAGTTACGCGTCGATCTGTACCTTGTATAATTTTCAATAAAAAGCTTTACAAAAATGTTAGGTGTTAGTTTAAATGTGAATAAATAAGTATCCTAAATTTTAGCTCAATAGCTGTAACAGTTTTCTCAAATTTAATTCCTAAAAATCAGCTTGAAAACGACGGTTCACAGTAGGTAACCGCCTTAGGATTGATCAAATAGAAACGTAAAGCACGTGCACGCGTATTTGCATTGTCGATCGGTTGACAGTTTGACAGCATTCATTAATGTTTTTAAAGTTGATTTTGAGTAGCCTGCCTTCCTTTAAGGAATCTCGATAATTCATTCATGCGCGTCCCTATGGGACGCGCATGAATGGATTATCGAGATTCCTTAAAGGAAGGCAGGCTACTCAAAATCAACTTTCCTTTGCCAATTTTTGCACTATTTCAATACAAAACCATGCGCAGGGACCTACATAAACTGTGCAAAATTTAGTTCCGATCGGTCACACGGTTTAGGAGTCTATAGGGAGGGTGAATCCAGTGTCCAGTGATACACCCTCGTAGAATCATAAAATCATATATAAAGTAGAATGTTACTCTTTTACACATCTTGTTTTAAGGTCACAAGGTTTAAACCTCTTTAATCTACGCGTTTCACTGAGTTCACTTTGGTTGAGTTTCTCTGCCAGAGGGTTTGGGTGATCGCAAGCCTTTCATAATATGCTTGGCTATATTTTGAAATAATTTCTTCCCTAATTGTGGGCATCTCTAGGTCACGCTGGATTACCTGATTTGGGACATACCAGGGAGCATTGACAATCAGTCGCAAAACCTTGGATTGGAAGCGTTGCAGAATTTCTATGATGGAGCTAGACGCAGATCCCCAAAGCTGGATTCCGTACGTCTACACCGGTTTCAAAATCATTTTGTAGATCAGCAGCTTGTTTTCAGTTGTAAGTTCTGATTTTCTCCCTACCAGCCAATACATTTTACGGAGTTTATGACCCAATTGCTTCCTTTTGTTAAAAATGTGTTTCTGCCACGTCAATCGTCTATCCAGGTGGAGTGCCAAGTATCTAACTTCATCTGCTCGAGGGAGTTGGTTATTATTTAGAAATACTGGTGGACACGTATCTCTTTTAAGCGTGAAGGTTACCTGCACTGACTTAGTTTCATTTACTCTGATTTTCCATTTTTCCAGCCAATTTTGTATTTTATCGAGACTATTTTGTAGCATTTCAGTTGCGATTTTCGGATGTTTATGAATGGTTATCTCAGCTGTATCGTCCGCGAAAGTGGCGGTAGTGGTAGGCTTTGATGTAGGCAAATCCGCCGTGTATAGAGTATATAAAACTGGCCCAATTACACTACCTTGCGGCACTCCCGATTTTATGGGTGCTAATGGCGTATATTCATCTTGAAATTTTACCAGGAAATATCTGTCAGACAGGTATGATTTTAGAATCCTGTAGTAGTTATGTGGTAAATTCTTCTTCACCTTATATAGCAATCCCTCATGCCAGACTTTGTCAAAAGCCTGGGAGACATCAAGGAAAGCCGCAGTGCAATAGCAACTGTTTTCCAATGCGTGGTTTATCTTGGTGACAATTCTGTGGACCTGTTCTACGGTACCATGCCCTTGTCTGAAACCAAACTGGTGGTTGGGGACTAAATTCTGTTCTGCTAAGATTGGTCTGAGTCTCTTGAGTAGCATTTTCTCAAACAGCTTAGAAAGGACCGGTAGCAGGCTAATCGGTCTGTACGACTGATTTTCCAGGTTTTAGAACAGGAATCATTAGGGCGACTTTCCATTGCATTGGGAAGTATTCCAGTCTTAAGATGGCATTAAATAATTGGGTTACGTATTTATATCCTTTATCTGAAAGCTCTTTTATCACTTTTCCGGTTATCAGATCGTACCCTGGGGCTTTTTTTGGATTCAAGTCATTTTTAATGGCAAACTCGACCTCTGACATTTTAAATCGCTTAATTGGCAGGTCCAGTTGATCAGGAGAGTCTAGAAATTTTCATACCTTTTCTTCCTGCTGTAGGCATTTTGATTTGTATGGTGTAAAGACATTCGTTAAGTGTCTCGCAAACAGCATAGCTTTTTCACTATCACTCTTGGCCCATTGTCCATTGCAAGTAGTGGATGAGTAACTTGGGGCTGCTTCAATTTTTTTGTTGCCTTCCAAAGCGAGTAATCCGTAGCTTCCGTTGCCGTTAAGTTCTGCAGGTAGTTTTGTATATTTGTGTTTCTATAATTGCTAAATAATTGTTTAAGTTCTTTCACAGCTTTATTTAATTTATTTTTATCATGCGGGGCTCTTGTTTGTTGCCATATTTCCTCAATTTACGTTTTTCTGAGATTTTTTCTTTTATATTAATCGGACAATCGTCGATCTCCTTAGCTTCTTTATGCAATTCCATGCTGCATTTTGTATTGTTCGAGTTAGGTGTTCGGTTGCGTCATCGATATTATTGTTTGTTTTCAAAGGAATTTCTAGAGTTAGCTTTTCGTCCAGAAAACATCTAAACTTTTCCCAGTTTGTTTTTTTACTGATCAGGTATGGAGGTTTCTATTTGATTTTTATTTTGGTGCTTAATGTTACTATTACCGGGGAGTGGTCTGATGATAAATCCAAACAAGATTCAGCTTGGAAGCGGTTTGTTGGTATTGTAAATTTAATTCGTTTCCATGATAAGGCCAGCTAAAGCGACACTTTTCAATTTACAATACAAAATATGTATAACTTTGGAACTAATGAACATAGAGAGCGGATTTTTCTTCAACAAACTTATTTTAGTTTAGATTGCTGGAACAAACTTTTTTAATTGTGAGTTTTGCACCCCCTCCCAAAGGGGTCCCTTTTCCCCCCTAAAAATTAATATATTGCGGTGGTCCAAACTGGGATCGTTTCAAGTAAAAGACACAATCGTATTTTAGTTAGTTTAAAAAGCTGTGATTTTGTTTGTTTAACTGTACCAGGGTTTGGAAATACCTAAAAATGTTGAATTGCTGTTGGTTCAGATCTAGTAAGAAACTCAGATGAAGTCTCTACAATGGATGCTGTCTCTAAAAATAAAAATGTAAGAGACAAATTATAAAACAATGATCAATATTTTTCACTCTCAGAATAAAACAAATTGGGTAGTTTTAAATATCTGTTAAGTTGGGCAAACGCAATAGCGGTGTGTGATAAAAGTATAACTTATGAAAAAGGACGGGTTTATTTTCCGACGAATTAGAAATTAGTAAAACGCGCCTGCTCGTGAGATTTTGAAAAGAGAAGTTTGCTGGAAGGACGAGGACTCTCCCCACGTCCGTCAACAAGTGAGGACGTATTAATATTTGTTTTAAAAACTCTACCCGTGTTCGTAAATGGGAGAGGACGTATTTATCTATTTGTTAATTAAATGGTGACCACGTCTGTAGACAAGTAAGGACGTATTTTTGTTAATTGGTTTTCGAGCGAGGATAATTTTGAGTACCGCTGATGTGTAAGTTTTGTTGGCGATAAATCCCTGAAGATAAGGATGATTGGTTTAAATTGAGAAATTCATTGAGTGGCTGCCTGCGATTATTTTGTATAAAGTTGGAAAGATGAATCGTTGGTAATTGTGGTTGGATGTTTTTCCGTGATTCGAGTTACAATTGGATCGACAAGGCGGATGCAAACCTTGGTGCCTGACTGCATGCGGAGATAGCAATTCACTACTGCTGATTATATTATTTTTGGTAAGACTGATAAGATTTACGCGCGATATATGATAAAAAACGATCGTAGACAATTTGTTATTTAACTAGTGCGGTAATTTCGGGGGGGGGGGTAATTTTAGATTGAAGAATTATTTTGTACACTTGATTTGTTTTTCTTTATTTGATTTATGGTTTGTTTCAATATTAAAGGTGTTAATAAATGAACAGGTATTGGTTGAATGGATTTTGTTTGAGTACATTTTATTACATAAATACAGCATAGGTATAAGACAAATCCAGGTACAGATTAAAATTTGGATCATTTATTTGAACTATGAATTACTAGCCAGACGAGGTGTCTTTTTCTCATAATCGAACCATCTACACGCCCACTATAAGAATCTCATTTCATGCTGGCCGAGGCAATTTAAAAAAGTGCCGTTTATTTACCCCCGCTATATAAATCAAAATTTTCGTCTTATCGCGGCAATATATTATTAAGACTAACATAGTTAACCTGTGCACCAAATTTCATTTGGGCGGACTATTGCAGATTGAGAAAAAATATATATAACTTGCCATTTGATAAGTTATAATATACTATAATCATTTACTCATCATTTGATAAGTTATGTATTATACTTGTTTGCTTATTCTGCAATTCTCGGCCCAAAATGAAATTTGGTGCACAAGTTGATTCAGATAATAAATATTTATGATGAAAATCTATACAATTAATTGAAAATCGATTCAGATCTTTTTAAATAAATGTAACGGTGGTCGCGCAACTTAGCTATACTTTGAGCTGTTATTGCTATGTGAATACGAATCTGACGAAAAATATATGTAAACATTTTTTGTAGAGAATTTAATTAGCTTTAATTTTGTATTAAACTATTTTGTCATGAAGTTCAAAGAAACTTGAGAAATCGGCGAAAAACCGATTTTTGTCCGTTTCTGCCTATACTTAATTAATATTTAGTAACCGAACCCATGCTCATCCTATGATAAAATTTGGTACACATGCTCAGCACATTTGTATAAAAAACCTGTAAAAAAATTAACCAAAAAAAGACCTCTTTGGAAATAGGGTTAATATTAAAAAATTAATCCAGTTAGGGGTTGAAAAAATAAAATAAGGTTGAATATTTGAATAGAGCGTTCATTTACCTAGCCAGAACATTTTTTATTTTTAAATTTAGACCATTGTGGATGAAGTTACAGTCGTTTTTCTACAAGTCTACACACTAACTTTTCGACTTTTTGAAGAACCAAAACAACGAAACAAATGCCTTTTGGGACAAATCCTTACATTTGTATTTTTTATTTCTTACCAAGATGTTGTGTACCAAGTTTCGTCAAATTTGGTGGGGGTCGAGTAAATTCTTCAGTTGATTTGAGATGGAATGACCCTACAAACTTATGCATCAACCTGATAAATTTAATTTGGCTGATAATTCCACTCAGGGTCATATTAGAGTGGTTCCGCTATTTTACATTGTACTTAAATGGATACGACGCATGCACAGTCGAATAATATTCGAAAATAAAAAATATTCAAAATACCCTACCAGAATATCGAATATTAGTAGTGGGGCGTAAAAGAATATACATACGTGACTAACGCACCTCGCAACCGATACGATGTAGGAAACCGGTTCAACGCATTAGTTCCCACCTGAGTTGACTTAAAGCAATGTACTTCTAACGAATTTTATATTACAAATTTAGTGCGATTATGCTTCCATTTTTTTCGGTATTTACGAAATTTTTTTTTGAAATGATTGTGATGCAAAAAAATGAATCACCATTTTCGACATTAAAAATGGCGTTTGAAATGTCGATTTTCGTATGTGATATTGTGCTTTTAAGTTGTGGCGTTTCTTCACGGATTTTGGATTTCGGGGGAGGGGCAAGTATTAACTTGCACGCACTTAGGCCACTCTACCGGGCCCATTGTACTGCCTCCACTTTGTTGCTCACCCCCAGCCTGACCCACAATGTCGACACTGCTAAGTATGACCGCAGCCGTTAGGCGGTCTCTCGGTCTCACCACCGACCACAACTCCCCAACAATGGCCGGCACTACGAACCAGGGACGTCCGCTCGATGACCGAGCTCTGAGAAGTCCCGCGATTCGCACCCCACCAATGCTAGGTGCAGTCGATGGGTGGCCCCTGGACCAGGCCACCCAGCCCGAAGGCTCAACAAGGTCAATCATTGCGTAGTTGATGGAGAGTAGGGGTGATTTTTATTACCCTGTTTGACATATTAGATTAGGTCAAATCAGGGGGACCGCCGGCTTAACGTGCCCTCCGAAGCACGAAGACGGTCATTGAAGGAAAGAAAGTCCGAAAGAAAATTGACTCCTACTGGACTCGAACCAATGCCTTTAGCATCAGTAGTCGATTGCTCTAACTACTCGGCCAATGACCGTCTCTTTCTTCACGGAATTATCATCGCAACAGCAACGCGGGTTCGGACAATACTCAAAGATTCAGCGAGTACAGGTTTTAGCAAGGAGATTGCACTCGCTCCGCTGCGCTACGCTCGTGTCAATCTCCTTGCTAAAACCTGTACTCGCTGAATCTTTGAGTATTGTCCTAGCCCTTGTGTTGTATCGTGCGAATACTAGCTGGCACAGTCGGCCTGCCGGCCGCCTTTAGCCATCTAGACCGTGTCGGATGTGGTTGTTCGGCCTCACTCCAAGGTTCTAAAGTAGCCTATGTTTTTCGTAGCGTTGTAAATAACTTTTACACCACAGTTGGTTAAGATTGGTCAAATAGAAACGTAAAGCACGTGCACGCGTATTTGCATTGTCGATCGGTTGACAGCATTCATTATTGTTTTTGAAGTTGATTTTGAGTAGCCTGCCTTCCTTTCAGGAATCTCGGTAATCCATTCATGCGCGTCCCATAGGGACGCGCATGAATGGATTACCGAGATTCCTGAAAGGAAGGCAGGCTACTCAAAATCAACTTTCCTTTCCTTTGCGAATTTTTGCACTATTTCAATACAAAAACATGCACAAGGACCTACATAATAACTGTGCCAAATTTGGTTCCGATCGGTCAAACGATCTAGGAGTCTATAGGGAACATACATACATACATCCATTTTTAGATAGATAGATATAGAATATATAGATTAATAAGTTAGGGGTAATTGTTGGCTAAAGAAAATGGAGTGTCGAGTACATTTTCGACATATCCTTTTGTTTGAGTTTAACCGAGGAGTTAAGGCATCGGAGGCCGCTAGAACCATTTGTGCTGTTTAATGAGAAAACGCCATAGTGGAAAGTACTGCACGGAAATGGTTTCTCGTTTCAAAGTGGGGCATTTTAATATGAAAAATTTCCCACGTTTAGGGAGACCATCCCGCTTTGGTGAAAACCAATTAAATGCTTCAATTCGTGTTGATCCACGTCAATCAAATCGGAAATTGGACAATATGATGAATTATGGGGAAGTTTCATAATGTTAACCACCCGAAAAAAATTTTCGTGTGCTACACACTAAAGAACATGCTTATATTTGTCTATAGAAAAAATATTTTGGGTGAAATCGTTAAAAACAACCCCAAAATCGACTTTTTAAAAGTAGGGAAATTAGCATCGAATAGGCCGCGCCCCCCAGGCAGACGCGATGAAATGCAACGACCCCAAGTAACATTTTTCCCTGGTGAAATTAAAATTTTTCTGCTAGGGCCCTGGCAAATATCTGGCAGGTGGTTATAACAGGGTTTCCTATGGCAGACCTCTTGCAGATACCTGGCAGGTGTCTATAAGGGATTATGTGCAGGGCCTTGTAAAATATCTGTGGCAGGGCCCTAGAAGGTACTCTGTCGCAGGTAATTTGCAAAACCCTGTAAAATATCTGTGGCAGGGCACTGGCAGGTACTCTGTTGCAGGTACTTTGCAAAGCCCTGTAAAGTATCTGTGGCAGGGCCCTGGCAGATACTCTGTTGCAGGTAATTTGCAAAGCCCTGTAAAGTATCTGTGGCAGGGCCCTGGCAGGTACTCTGTTGCGCTACGCTCGTGTCAATCTCCTTGCTAAAACCTGTACTCGCTGAATCTTTTTGTCCTCGCCCTTGTGTTGTAACATACGATAATTTTCGGCATCATCAACAATTGACCCATGGAAATAACTGCAGAGAATGTTTAGTAACTTTCTGACCTGGTTGGAGTATAGGATGAATCAATAAAAACTATAAATAAAAAATTATATATTTTTAAAACATCAAATATAAAATTATACGAGGAAAAATAAAAGAAACAGCAATTAATTTCTTTAATTTTAAAGCGACTACTCAATAATAATTAATAATTTACTAATTTCAATAACATTTTCTAATGAGCTATCACAATAAAATAATCGAATTTCATCTAAATTTGTTTAAAATTTTAATATTGAATCAACAATAAATATAATGTTATTTGCAGAATATCTTGATACACACATTTATACAAAAAAAAAGATTGGACAAAATGAGTACTATTTACAACATATAACAGAAACTATTCGCCTAAGTCAGACTATCGAACAAGTAAGATATTTGCCTATCAATTAATTATTTAGAGAGAAAATTATCATCAGTGGCTTAATCCTTTGTGTATGTGCAGAGAAAAAAATGATGCTTAAGTGATATTACTTTGTATTTGTTTAACACACATCCATAGATACGTTTTTATTCTGAAGTATTTAACCATTTGCTTTCCTCCAAGATTCTTTCGAAACAGTCCAGCATAAACATGAACTAAAAATTACACCATAAACAATAAACCAAACTTCCACACCAATTTTAATACTACTTACATAAGGTGAAAAAATTTTGAGCCATCGAGGTGTTTTATCGGGCCTGTTGTACCTAACACAAAACGCCATCCCTTCATCGTCAGCTTCCCACTGTCGTATGCAATCCCACTGTAGATGCACCACCTGACTCTCCGGAGCACCGTCTTCACTACAAGCGTGTAATTTGATCCCAGAACTTCCTACGGCGACGATTACGTGACCTTCCTTTCTCGAGTCACATGCACAGTGTGGAAATACTACATCGCCATACCCTGGTAATTCCCTTGCAAGTCTAAGATACTCTGCAGCTCTTGTGCTATCTTGCAGAGCTTTTAATTGATAAAGCCTCTCACCTGCATGAATATAACCCCTATTCACTTCATCCACAGCCTGCAAACATCAAAAATTAAAGTATCAACTTTTAGCGAACTAAAAGGCGCGCTAAAATTACCTGCCAAAAAATATAAGAAGTGACTTGGGTGTCCTTCAGTAAGCTCACTTCTCTAGATATCGAAAAAAGCCATTTTCTTATACACAAGCAGGTGCTGGTGGCAGTGCTATAGTTTTGTATGTACAAATTGTGCGGATATTCAGTCGGTTGCAATTTGCGTTCTGAAAACCGTAAAAAAAAAAATTAACAGCACGAGGTCGTCGTTTTCAATGCGAAAAGAAAAACTTACCAAAGTTATATTCGACGATTTCAAATAAATAAAAGTATTGCGATGTCTCCTTACTCATATCAACTTTTTTACAAACAGCCGAGTAAACTTCATCGGCATTGGAACTTTTCCGTAAGGAAACCGTTATCACTTCTCTATCAGGTAATAATACTTTTAAGTCAACAGGACTGGTATTGTTATCATCATCCTGGTCGGTGAGGAACTCTTGTACTACGTCGGACTCGGCGATAACACGAACAGCACAAACTTTCTCCAAGTATTGCTCCAAACCGCGCCTCCTCGAATCCAACTGTTGTTCGCTTAACGTAAAAGGCCATTTTCCGGGCAATTTTGGAAAATTAAAGCCTATGAACTCCTTTTTAAGGTTGTTGTGCAACTGAGCAAATTCTCTATAGCGCCTTGAGCAAAGATGTCTACCAGCCATGTAAATATTAAACGACACGTACCGTTCACCACCCCTTTCGTTGTAGTGATAATCAGGTATACTAATGGGAAGTGATCTCTTTTCACTGTAATCGAAGTAAGGATAACCCTGTGCATCGTCGGATGGCTCCAACCTTTCGGCTTCCTAAAATCATATCTTTCAAAATTTAACCTTCCAAATGTAAATATTTACCTGCTGCGTGACGGATATGACGGTCAAGGTCAAGACGTCCCCTCCCGACTTGATTAAATCCACGACTTGCTTGTGGGTTGAACCCTCGACGTTTACCCCATTTCTAAAACAGAAATTATTGTATTTTTATAACAGTATTAATAATTGTAATTTTTTATGTCCAGAAGTACCATCACGACGTAAAATTTTTTCCTTACAAATAATAGTAAATGTGACATCTATTCTTCAATTCTTTATTTCTCATGCATGGCATGGTTTGAACTTCGGCTGTCTTCTTCAGCACATTCCGTCAACATTACTATAAAAGATCAAATGACATTTTCGGATGTACTATTGATGTACATTTATTGCTTGGAGTTAATTTGATGTTGGTTGGAAGATTGCTAATTTTTATTATAATAGTGATGGAATGTGCTGAAGAAAACTGCTGAAGTCCAAACCGTCACGTGCAATAGAAATAAAGAAGGTCTCTAGTACGTGATTGTCATGGTTGTGCGGCCTAAAGGCCACACTGTAGCTAAAAGATTGGTTACAAACGCATATATTTATGTATCAATTACAGTCCTTTCCTTTAAACTTTAACATCTAATTTTATTTTAAAGGCGGAGTTAAAATAAAATTGTCGATTTTCATTAGTCACATAGTTATAAGTTAGTTAAATTCAAGGCGTTTAAAAGATATTAAAGAAATTACCTGAATCGACGTATTAGTCTATTATTATACTGAATAATAAATAACTTTATTATTTAACAGTGATGAAGTTGTACGGGGGGGGGGTCTCAGGGGCATCGTAAAATAATGTAGAAAAATGTTTGTTGTTTTACTTAAAAATTACAGAATATAATTATTAAGATAGTTTGGAATTTTCAACTCAAGGTATAAAAAAGTAAACCCACATAGATTATACAATTCATATGGTATTTGCGACTGCTCGTACGTTTCAACGTACGTAAATAGGTAAAAACTGCAATTATCTGTATTAAATTGTTTTTCATTTTAAACTGAAAACGATTTTAAATCAAATTTGCATTTATTTAGGTAAGTATTAACGGTATTAAGTTGGTGGTAAAACCCATCAATATTGTATAAGCTCAATGGGTAAACCAATGGTAATAAAATAATCGAGCCTACTTAAAAGTATTATCAATTAATTTCTAATTAATTTAACTCGTAAAATACTTCAATATTGAATTATCATCAATTCCATTATGTTTTATGTGAAATGAAAAAGAAAAAAAATTTAACCAATCAATTAATTAATTTGGTTGCATAATTTAAATGATTGAAAGCAATACTGGGCGTGAAAGAGTTTAAAAAAAACTTCTATAAAATGAGGTAAAAGAAACCCGGAAAGCTTATTTTAATTTCAAAACGTTGGCACATTTCGCAAATACCTATGGAAAAATTAGTTTTCAGCTTTTTCTTTTTTGAGGTCTAGATAATATAATTACATTGCCCCTTGCTCAGGGCCCCGCAAAACCTAGCTTCGTCACTGTTGTGGTGTAAAACATACACCGGCAGCTTAGGGAGCAGGAAACCGCGATTCTATTCCTGGTCGTGCTGAATACATTGCTGTAATCTAAAGCCATCGACCCAACGTCGATCTGTGGAAAACCACCCCCATTAAATGTATTTATCTAGCAGGTCATCTTGGCTTTGAATAAGTTGATAACCAACGTTCGCTGAGTGGATACAACAGTTGAAGAACAATAACTAGCTGACACGCACCATCTAGTATGTGATTACATAAGTGAATTGCGACAGCTAAGAGTGGGAACCCCCCTCAGGAAGTAAGATAGCCTGGCCAAGGTCCAAGCTGGCGAGATCTCCGATCACCGGAGCGACTGATCCTCCTCCTCCACTTTGGTCATTTATGCATAACATTTGCATCTCCCCCATTTCTTTCTTTCTTATCACCAAAATTCAGACCCAGCTATGTACAGAATCAAACGATGACGTTAAATATGCATTATCAGCATTTCAGGAAGGTAAGCCTTTCATCATAATTTCAAAGTCATGACCGTCGCTAACCAAAAGGGGGGGAACAACCAACCTTAGATACCGACGGTCTCTGTTTGTCTATGGACTACTTGTGCGTCAGTCAGATGAATAGGAAAAAATTCTACATCGGAAAAAACAACGCTTTTCTGGGAAAAATCGGAAAAACTTTTGCCCCCCCCCCGCGAATATTGGGTCTATACCTTTTACAGTATTATTTGGAGAAAATGAAAACAGATTTGAAAACATGAACACCGATTTGGAGTAAATGAAAACAGATTTGGATTATCTTACTTAACAGCTTAATTTTTATTTATATTAGATTAAAATTTCGTCAATCAAAATATTGTAATTAATTTTTATATAATTTTTCCACCATGCCTCATGGTAAATATAATACAATTTCGCTTAGTGCCAGGTTTTTTAAAGCACATCAGGATGACAGAGATTGGAGAGCAACAGCGAAACCTTTAAATGTGAACCTAAACACAGCATACAAATGGTTACAAAAAGGACAAGAGTTTCCTAAACACAAAGGCGGTTATGCATCTACAAAGAAGACTCCTATAATAGAAGAGGCAAGGTGGATTGAGGAAGATAGCACATTAACATTGAAAGCAAAATGCGATCGTGTTCTTAACGATTTCCAAGTTGGTGTTTGCTGCAACACTGTAAAAAATTGGTTGGATGGAAAATTATTTTCAGTTAAAGCTCTTATTAGACCGCATATTGGAAATATGAACAATGATGAAAATAAGACAAAGCGAAAACATTATGTCGACAAAATTTTACAAAGCAGAGCAAATGGCCGTACATTAATTTGGATTGATGTAACAAATTTTAATCTTTATTGTCGCCGAAAGGAAGGTAGATCAAAAATAGGCGAAAGAGCGAGAATAATCATCCCATCAAGTAAAGGAAGCAATTTGCACTGCATTGGAGCTATGAGTTCCACCCAAATTGTAGCATTTGAGCACCGACGTGGTTCTTACAGAGCGGAGGATTGCAAAGTGTGGTTGCGGCATTTAATCGAAACATGCGCTACTGAAGGAATTCAACATCCCACATTCATCATTGATAATGCCCCTGTGCATTCCAATCTTGAAAGTGTACTTACACCAGAAGAAGACATCGAAATAGTGCGTTTGGCTCTTTACTTGTACCTATTGAATCCGATCGAATTGCTATGGAGTTCTTTTAAATCTTCAGTAAAACGTCAATTGCAAGACAAAATGCCTGAAGTATTGAATTACGTGCATAATAACAACCAAGAACCAACCATTTCAGAATTTAGAATGCGTATTTTGGAAGACATCTCCGATATTGCATTTCAAGAGATGCGACAGGAACATCTTCTTGAATATGCGAACGACAGGAAGACATTGTTGAAATTGCATAAAAATAAAAATAAATATTTAAGTTCATAATTTTAATCTGTAGAAAATTTGTTTTCATTTACTCCAAATAGGTTTTCATGTTTTCAAATCTGTTTTCATTTTGTTCCAAATGTATGTCCAAATGTTCCAAATTTGTTTTCACTTGATTAAAATCTGTTTTCATATGCTCCAAATCTGTTTTCACTTGTACCAAATCTGTTTTCATTTGCTCAAAATCTGTTTTCATTTGCCCAAAATCTGTTTTCATTTGCACCAACTTTATTTTCATTTGCTCAAAATCTGTTTTCATTTGCTTAAAATCTGTTTTCATTTGCACCAAATTTGATTTCATATGCCCAAATCTGTTTTCATTTCCTCCAAATAATACTGTAAAAGGTATAGTTGTGCCTATGATTGTCACACCATGCCTATCAAAATGGTCCAACAATCTGCAGAGAATCACATATTCACAGATTTTAGGAAATATAAACCTGTCTGTTTTTCTGCCGCCCAAAGTAAAAAAGGCGTAAGTACATTATTTCAAAATTGAGTTTTAAGTATTTTTGATGATATATAAAACATTTGTAGAAAGTCTTTCCAATAACTATAGAATGAAATAATATGACACAAAACATCTATAGACAATGTGTAATTATTGTTTTATGCGTTATTTACCCTCCCCCACCCAGTTAATATTTTTCATCAAGAACCTAGCTCCCGTTTCTTTAAAGCTAGCACCGGCCAGCTCCCAAGATATTAAAGATAGTACTTTCATAGTTTGTCCACAAATCAATGTTTCTACCGGGGGAGAGGCAAGTACCGCTAACCCCCCCCCCCCTGTTGATAGTTTTACTCAGAAACCTAGCTCTGGTATCTATAGATTTATCACCGGCTAGCTCCCAAATATTAAAGCTAGCACCACTACAGTTTTTTTAATAAATCAAAATTTTAGGCTTCTATACAAAGTATAACAAGAAGCCTTATGATCTGGCTCCGGTATTATTATGTAATTACACGAAAGTTTCCAGAAGATTAATTAATTTGTAATTATATTTTTGAAATTTTTGGAGGTGGTTATTTTAAGAATCCGAGACGTCTTCAACGCCTATGGAACAATTACCAAATTGTTCTCAATACTGATTTTTAAGAGTCTTGTAAACTTTAAAATTGCGATATCTTCATAATGTAGTTTACCAAGGACTTACCAAGTTTTGGCAGTAACCCGACGAATATTATCGTATCAAAAAGGATAACATTTTAATCTCATTATAGTGACATACACTACAGGTACAAGTAATATATCCCAAACATAAAATTTTTTTCCTTTGGATGTTTGTGTTCTTCGTTCTCTTCTTTTACTTTTTTTTAAGTTTCTATATTATTGATTGAATGAATTTGAAATTGTGGAAAAGGGCCACTAGGCCCCTTCGGGGCCCGGGCCCTGGTGCGCGGCACCACTCGCACCACCTGTTGCTACGTCCCTGGGTATTTATGTGATTTCCACCCCGGAGTGTGGGATAATTTCGTGAGAAAAGAGGTACTGGGGTCATAAATTTGACCCGAACTCATATTTGTTTATCAAGTTAATTCCATTTTTAAGTAAGAAAACCAATTTGTGCACTAAAATTAACATCTTAAGACTAATATACTATCTGTCATCGCTCGTCCTAATGCATTCACTTGAAGACATAATCTGATCTATTTTAATTGAATATTTTTGTGCTTGACTTGCTTAATTTGCGTTAATTCATGCAATTACAATAATTATTAATTTTTGTTTGTTAATTTATTGATTCTAAATATATTAATTAATGATTTGCAAATGTTTTTAATTATTTGATTGTCTTTTGAGATTCATTAGGGCGAGAATCGCATGATTTCCATAAAGATAAGAAAATATTTTTAAGTAATATTTTGAGACAGTTCGAGTGGTTATATCCGGGAGGCGTATCTAGACTAATAAATTAAGGAAACTAATAAAACTAATTGATTTTGTCTGAGATATACAGGGTGGTTGTTACACTTAAGAGGACACTAAAAGTGCTGATTTAGCAAAAGTCAGTTTTGCCTTGGAAATCATTGGTTACCGAAAACAACTACTTGACAAGTTGAATTTTAAGGCTTTTTAAAACGCCACTTTCAGTTTCCTTTTAAGTTTTATAATCTGTAGGGTGGAAAATTAGAGAGAAAATACATAAAAATATTTTTTTCTCTACAAAAAACTTATTTAAAATTTTCTTGTAAAAAATAATTAGGGGCTAAGAATTTAATATTGAAATCCCTACCAACACCACCCTGTATGAACATCATATTTTTAGGCTTCTATACAAAGTATAACAAGAAGCCTTATGATCCGGCTCCGTATCTGTTCGTCCGTCCGTCCGTGTGTCCGCATAATTCAAATCTAATCAGAACCCTCGAAATTGTGATTGTAAACACATCGTATGTATAATAAAATAAAAATGTGTTTTAAATTTTAAAATAGACTTTTTATATATTAAGATACGTTACAAAAATATTCTGTGCTTTAAGATTGTAATTTTCAACGTATATAGTAGACTTAATCCGATGATCTGACCGATCAAGGTATCAACGGATTAAGTTATCAGATCACGGATCAACGGATTAAGTTATCAAATTATTTTTTTTAATTTATATAGAAAAAGTTCTCCTTAGTTCTTTAAGTAGCTTATCCGATTATCCGAAATTTAGAAAAAAAATTCTCTTTAATCCTTTAAGGAATCTCGATGATCCATTCAGCAAATATGCGCGTCACTATAGTCTCCCTTCGCGAATTTTCCTTTGTGAATTTTTGCACTATTTCAATACAAAAACATGCGCTATATAATATATAATAAATGATAAATACCGACCGCAAAAATTTAATTAGTGCAGATTATCTGATATAACATTATATGGCAACCAAAAATAACTATCTAACAACAACTTTTCACACCAGAAAGGTAGCTGTATAGAAGCCTAGGAACTGCCGCTAAAGCGAGTTCCACCTTGTTTTATTCACGAGGTTTGAAACGCCTAACTCCACTGCGCATGTACCATCCCGCCTTTGCAATTCGCGATTTACATTAGCGTTGGTGACGCCACCAGCAACAACATGGCTGTGTTTTAGACGTATATTTCAAAATTCAAAGTCATTTCACGTTGAAAGTTTGCAAAAGTTTTTAAAGCGTTGTTAAATTTATTGTAATATCTTTTGTTAATTAGTTCACTTTGTTATGTCTTGAGCCTAATGAAGGTATTTTTATATAATACTCCACTTACTAATTTGAAATTCTCCCGCATGGTGGCGTTTGCTTAATGTAAATTGAGAATAGTTTGATTGAGCTTTCACGACTTAATTTTAATTAATTTCCTAAAATTTTTTTGTGTAAGTATTATTTTAAATTTCTCAGAACTCCGAGCAACTTGCGCTTGTTATCTTGTTAACATTCAATTTTAATTTTACCCTAAGTACTTAAGAGCGCGCTGCGGAAAGAGAGAGAGAGGGAATGATGTTGAAAGAAGCCTCTAATCTTTTGTACAAATTTAAAAAACTAAACGTCGTATCAATGTAATTCTTTTTTTATATTAATAAGAAAAGACTATTGAAGGCAATAACCAATTTTGAGCGCTTTAAATTAAAAGTAAATAGGTTAATTTAATTTATGAAAAAGGACAATTTTGAATTTTTATGGCAACCGATCTTAATGAAACTTCGTTATTGCCTTCTGCAGATCATTATAAGGACAAAACCTGATTTTGAAGCGATTTCATCATCAATTATAGAAAACTTGTAAATCAAAAAGTGCCCTTAGTGGAGTTTTAGGTTACTGTGCAGTTGTTCTGACCACTTGAAACAAATTTTCTTCAGCTACACACTAAAGAACAAGGTTTATAGAGTTGATTTATATAAATATTATATATGAACAGGGACCAAATTTTTGAAAAAACGCATTTGAACTTAGCAAATTTTACGAGATTCAGTGGTAAAATTAACGAGATTCCCGCGCGTCGCTCATTCTGTTGACAGTCCGTGCGTAATGAATGACCCTAACACTTAGAATATTTCGCACCGGCACACCCCCCATAGTATCACTACAATCCCACTAGTCGCCAATTCTGACTAGTTCCAAGTAGAAGCCACTCACTTCGAGGTCATCAATAGAAATTATAATTTCTTTCTTCGAATTAGGGACTCTACTATATCGGCAAACGTAAAAAATTTCTTTTTCTTCACATATCTCATATTCACAGTCACAGCCCAGGTTTCTAACCAGTCAGTCCGCCAAGCGCCAATTCCCAGAGACCCACCGGTCTCTACAACTTCCAATGTCATTAATGTATTCTTTCAGATGAAGGAGAAGGCCGGCCATGCCGGGATGCTCCATCAAATACATATCAGGTAAAGGTAAAGGTTCGCACCGGCAGATGCAGCTCGACTCTCCTACATGTAACATCGATTATTTTTTGTTTTTACGCGATTTTTTGGGGGTGAAACGTAATAGTTTACTGCCCCATACCGCAACTATACTTTTTAATGCTATTTCGAGGTTCTCTCACATCCCGGTTTCATTTATCCCGGTTTTCTTGATGGGTGGCGATTCTCGTATGTTTAGCCTAGTAACCAGAGTCAAAACCGCCCTGGAGGGGTGCAGAGCGGAGCGTAGCGGCGCCCCGTAAGGTTGACGATGGATTACCCTCCTTATCGAATGCACACCCCAAAATTCGAAGGAAAAATTTTTTTAATTTTTTCCCTTTTTCGTCAATACACGGGTTATTTTTCATTTTTTTAATTATATTTATTACTAATATCCACTAATCACACCCCCATCTATCCGAATTTCAAAGAAAAATTCAAATCGGAGCGAAAAAATTTTACGCATTTTCAAGGGACCACGGGCGAACGATGGCACATCGACCGGGGTCTACCGCATACTCGCTGCTACTTTGCCGTACTTTTCAAAAGTCGATATTGGGGTTGTTTTGACCCCGTTCATACTTTTTATTGTTTTAATAGACAAATATAAGCCTGTTCTTTAGTGTGTAGCTGAAGAAAATTTTTTTTCAGCTGGTCAGAATAACTGCACAATCGCCGAGTTTTAAACTATATAAAATCAACTTAATGCACAAAGGGTTCAAGGGTTCCCTTAGATATAGCGCAAATAATTTTTTTACATTTTTTAAATCTCTACAAAAGATTAGAGGCTTCTTTCAACGTCATATCTACTGCTTTCCTCTCGCTCTTTCCGCAGCGCGCTCTTAATATGAAATCTGCGAATACATCAAAACTATTACAAAAATTATAAACATTACGGGGTTGTTTTTAGGGAGGGATAAAAAATAAATTTTGTTCAAAACTTTTGAAACTTAACCTTGCGAATACACCAAAAATTTAGGTTAGGTCGAGGTTAGGTTAGGAAAAAAATTAAATAGTCGGGGGTTGTTTATCAAATAACTTTTGTATAAAATATTTGAAACTTTGCGAATCGTATAATAAACTAATATTTTTCCTTTAACAAGCTTCCTCATCTGTCGCGGAATAATTTGCAAAATCTTTGGGGGGGGGGGGGAGAATGGAGACACGGTTTCCATTTTCCTTCCGATTTTGAATTTTATGGAAAACAAAAGTTATGGATATTTGAATTTTTGTTTGTTTGAAAGATAGTGAAATCGAGTGGCGTTTCACTGCCCCCCCCCCATTGTTTAATGAAATTAGTGTCAAACGTTTGAGCTCCAATAAGCTTTCATTAAAATCGTTTGAACCACACGCGTCGCGCTAAAACATTTTTACCTTTGAGGTACAAACGATGGAAGTTGAAACGATTCTCGATCGATTGCCACCAATATCATTCAAAAATTTTATTTAATTAAAAAATTTATTCGTGACCAAAAATATTCACGAATAACTCACACCGCTACCATGGATTATAGTGTAGGCAAGTTAGCATTTGAAATCGAAATTTCGTTTCCCGTGTTGTGACCTATACCAATCGATAGATTAGAGCTTCCTGAATATCATATTAAAATGTATCATTGCAGAATTGATGGGAAAAAAAGTTATTTAATAAACAAAATCCGAAAATCGCGATTTTTGACTTTAATCGCTTATAACTCGAGATTTTACACTGACTTTTGAAAAAGTGAGGGCACTATTTTGTAGAGCAGAAAATTCTCTACAAAAAATGTGCAACAACCCCTATCATATAAATAATAATAAACCCGCTATAAGCGTTAAAACATTTTTGGAGATTAATTTTTATTGTCATCAGCTGTTTACCGAACAGCATAAATAACCTTATTTTTATGATGAAAATATTGTGTATTATCTATATTTCTTGTTCATATGCTGACTTCAACATTGAATAAGAGAAAAAATCACGTCAATTTTGAATTCACGCGCTCAGGGCGGGGCCTCGGTAAACAGCTGATGAAAATAAATATTAATCTCCAAAAATGTTTGAACGCTTATAGCGGGTTTATTATTATTTATATGATAGGGGTTGTTGCACATTATTTGTAGAGAATTTTCTGCTCTACAAAATAGTGCCCTCACTTTTTCAAAAGTCAGTGTAAAATCTCGAGATATAAGCGATTAAAGTCAAAAATCGCGATTTTCGGATTTTGTTTATTAAATAACTTTTTTTCCCATCAATTCTGCAATGATACATTTTAATATGATATTCAGGAAGCTCTAATCTATCGATTGGTATAGGTCACAACACGGGAAACGAAATTTCGATTTCAACCTTTTTTTGAGTCTAACTTGACTGCACTATTAGAAAACTATTTTTATCGATTATGATGCTCGTTTTCATTTTTAATGTTAAAAAATAAAATCTACTTTAATTATTGTTAATATCAACTACACTAAAATTCTGCGCGCTACTTGCTCGGAGCGATGTTGGAGATAAAATTTACTATTTCACGATCTTTAAAACGCTCTAACTTTTTTACCTTTGGGGTACAAACGACGGAAATTGAAGCTCAAACGTTTGACACTAATATTGTATTAAAAAATTCGCGATGGAGGGAGGGGTTAAATGTATCTAACAAAATAACGAAATGTAAATTTGGTAAAAAAATGTGACATGTTCCCTTTGTGCAATTAGTGATTTAAATATTGATTTGTTGAAAAACTGTAATGGTCCCAGCTTTAATATTGGGAGCTAGCACAGCTCTAAATAAATGGGAGCTAGGATTTAAAAAAATAATAATAACTGAGGGGGCGAGCTAGTGTAACTTTGGCATTTCCTGATAGAATTGTTGATTTGTGGACTAGCCGGTGTTAGCTCTGTAGAAACGGGAGGTAAGTTTTTGAGCAAAAATACCAACTGGGAGGGAGAGGCGAAAGTAACGGATATCCTAAAGTGTACTTACGCCCTTTTATTTTGGACGACAAAGTTGGTGACTTGACTTAATTAGATTAGAATCCTTATTTTTTCCAAGTGTACATTCATCACCCATCAGTAGGAGCGCACTGCCATGATCAGAGACAAAATAGAGCACATCTTCATTCAACAATTATAATAAATAAATGAAAAAACTTTTTACTCTTCACACCACCAACTAAAATAATTTTCAGCGTATTGTGCTAAATTAGTAACTTTTATAGATCATTAAAAACCTTCGTTTTTATTGTAATAAAATTATCTATTCAAGCGTATCTTCACGGTAAAGGAATAATAGTTAAATTTGTCCTCAAAAATGGATGCAGAGTTACAGGAAGCTAATGAAATTCACAGAAGATCAAATTGCAGTTGATTAATTGTTGAAATGGATAAACCCTAAACATACAGGATACACATTTCACAAAACCTTATTTGCTATCTTCGGTATTGTCATTCGGATTATGCCGAATTAATATTAAGCGGCCTGATAGAAAAAATGCATAGACATTTCAGTGTTTAGAACCAAATTTCTCTCAATCTCACTGCGAGTTGATGTTCGAAGAGGGATAAAAAAATCAAAAATGCATAAAATATTTTAGTGGGTTATTAACTTTATAATATTGTTATTAAAATTAATTCCGTTTTTTATTGCCAATAATTATAAAGTTCACATGAATCATTTGTTGTTTTCCTTTTTATAGAAAAAAGGTCAAAGTGGGTTCTTGTGCTAATCTTTTCTTTCTTTAGCCCATTGTGGTTGACATTCAGCAAGTGATAATTTTGAATCAAACGAAAACAAAGATAAATTTATCAAGCATTCCAACATCGGAGCTGGCACCAGAAATCCTACTGGATCGGACTACTGAATTTGAGATAACAAAAATCATATAACGTTTCATTACTTATCAAACTAACAAACAAAAAATAAATTAATAATTTATCATTCTTCTAAACGAAATGGGATGCCGAAATTTTCCTAAAACCCACAAATATGTAAATTCCAAATCGTTAGAATATCCCGAGGGTTATGTTGTGATCGTTGTCAACTGTCAAGGGGTAACAAAAATCAATAGAGAAAGTAATTAAGGTAATCGGAATTTGAAAAAATCGACAATAAAAAAGAAAACTTACACTTCTAAGATTCGGTCCCCTTTGCGAATGCCCGCTTGTTCGGCAGCTCCGCGTTCCAAAACGGCACTTACGTGCTGCAAAGGGGCGTACAATTCCCCATTTATGCTTCGCAATTGTCCACCTTCACTAACTTGACCCCGCACATTGAAACCAAAGCCAGTTTCAGTTTTTTTAATTGTAACCACCCGTGGACCACCGGCTATCACTTTCATATTTTCAACCCTGTTATTTATTCGTTCCGATTCAATTTCTGCCATTATTTTACCTGTCAGACATCTTCCATGCACTGACAGCGTTCAACTGTTTTACGCTGCGCCATCAGCTGACGTAAAAGCAGATTGGTTGTGTTCAGTTATATAATTTAAATTGTTTTGGTTCAAATAAGTGAGCATCGTGATCAAACTATCGGTGGTATATCACCTTTTTCGTTATTCGCATAATTGTTAATTTGCATAATTATTAAAATAAACTTTAAAAATTACCCAGTTAAAACGTTTGTATATTTTAAATAAAAATAATAAGCAACGATATGCAGTTCCCGAGTTGCGTACTAAGCAACGTGAAAGTTCGTATTAAACTGCCGAGTTTATGTAGACGGCGTGAGGTGACGCAATGCTACGTTCCACGATTTTGTTTGGCTAGATGACGTTTTGTTTCGTATTAAACCAATCACCAGCGTGAATCATGACTTTGCGTCACGTTAAGCCGCCTGCATAACAAAATGATAAAAGCGGCCAGCTTACTTGGTTAAATTTTTTCTGCTGTATTTAAACAAGGTGGATCTCGCTTTAGCGGCAGTTCCTAGGCTTCTATACAACTACTTTTCTGGTGTGAAAAGTTGTTGTTATTTTTGGTCGCCATAATTTTATTAGGCTTCTATACAAAGTATAACAAGAAGCCTTATGATCTAGCTCCGTGTCCGTCTGTCTGTCCGTCCGTCTGTCTGTCCGCATAATTCAAAATCATACAGAGCGTTTCAAATCGTGTTGGAAATACTCTGTGTGTATAGAGGTCTAAGAACTGGGTAGCCAGTGCGCTACTTTTAGGCTTCTATACAAAGTACGATATAACAAGAAGCCTTATTTAGGCTTCTATACAAGGTATAGAAAGAAGCCTTATGGTCTGGCTTCGTGTCCGTCCGCATGTTTCAGAGCCAATCATAACGTTGATCAACTGATACGTTGTTATATTGTAAATACTTCGTCTATATAGTATTGCGTTAATCTGTTAATCCGTTGTTTCGATTCGCTAATGCAATTTACAAATACGCAAATGTTCGAAAGAAATTTACTAAGTTAAAGATATTTTCAAAGAGGTCTCCCTATATAAACTACTTGTTAGGCTTCTATACAAAGTATAGCAAGAACCCTTATGATCTGGCTCCGCGTCTGTCCGTCTGTCTGTCCGCATAATTCAAATCTAATCAGAACCTTCGAAATTGTGATTGTGACCGCAAAAATTTAATTAGTGCAGATTATCTGATATTACATTATAATAATATGGCGACCAAAAATAACAACTTTTTTTCAATGCAGACCAAATATAAGTTATATTTTATTTACATAATTTTTCACCTATATAGGAAATTTAAATACGTTGATACGATGATACGTTGATACGTTGATACGATGATACGTTGATACGTTGATACGATGATACGTTGATACGTTGATACGTTGATCCGTTGATACGTTGATCTGTTGATACGTTGATCCCGTTTTATTGTAACCACAGCAGTGGCTTGATGTGATTGGTGAAGTTAAGTTGTAAATAAAAGAGAAAGATTAGGATTGATCGACCTTAAGAAATGGATCGTACATTACAGAGAAGTAAAGTTCCGGATGGAATGGAAAAGTTTGCTTATTATTGATTATATAGTAAATGATAAATACCAACCGCAAAAATATATTTAGTGCAGATTATCTATTTTCAATGCACACCAAATATATAAGTTATATTTTATTTTCATAATTTTTCACCTATATAGAATTTAAATACGTTGATACGTTGATCTGTTGATAAGTTGATCTGTTGATACTGCTGTGTACTTTTAGGCTTCTATACAAAGTATAGCAAGATGCCTTATGATCTGGCCCCGTGTCTGTCCGTCTGTCCGTCCGTCTGTCTGTCTGTCCGTCCGCATAATTCAAAATCATATAGAGCGTTTCAAATCGTGTTTTACTTTGATGTGAAAAAATAATTTTATGCTTCTATACAAAGTATAGCAAGAAGCCTTATGATCTGGCTCGGTGTCTGTCCGTCCGTCCGTCTGTCCGCATAATTCAAAATCATACAGAGCGTTTCAAATCGTGCTGGAAATACTCTGTGTGTATAGAGGTCTAAGAACTGGGTAGCCAGTGCGCTACTTTTAGGCTTCTGTACAAAGTATAACAAGAAGCCATATTTAGGCTTCTATGCAAGGTATAGAAAGAAGCCTTATGGTCTGGCTTCGTGTCGGTCCGCATGTTTCAGAGCCAATCATAACGTTGATCAACTGAAACGTTGTTATATTGTAAATACTTCGTCTATATAGTATTGCGTTAATCTGTTAATCCGTTGATTCGATTCGCTAATGCAATTTATTATTATTACAGGTTAGATGATGTTTTGTATTGATTTCATCAGAATCAAAATCGGAATCGGAAAAGTCGCTGCTAGAATAATTGCTTGAGTTGTTCATGTTTATAAATTAGTGGTACTTGCTATATCGATTCCTTTTCAAAAGTATTACCTAAATTTTAAATACAAAGTGTAACCTATATAGTAAATTGTTGATCCTTTGATACGTTGATACATTGATACGTTGATACATTGATACGTTGATACGTTGATACGTTGATACGTTGATACATTGATACGTTGATACATTGATACGTTGATACATTGATACGTTGATACATTGATACGTTGATACATTGATACGTTGATACATTGATACGTTGATATATTGATACGTTGATACATTGATCCGCTGATCTGTTGATCTGTTGATCCGTTAATCTGTTTATCCATTTATTGCATTATCTGCTTATCCGTTATTTGTATTTTTATCTTTTGAACAATATATCCACACCGTTAAGAAATTGTATGTAAAATTACAATCATTAGCAACTTTGTGACCAATTTTTCTGCAGCATAGCGCGAAATCATATCTTTCTTCAGTATTTATCACATCGAAAGTCAGCAATTATGGTACAATCTATATTACGAACGTAACTTATATACCATGCTTTAAAAATAATATTTTCGAAGCATGTTATATCACGTTACTTGGTTCGGACGATGCTATTTTAGGGTTTTGATATCATAGATATCAAAAAACTAATATTTTTTAATCAAAATCAAATTAATTAAAAAAAAATCTTGTAGCTGGTGTGTTATGGTAGTGTTATATCTACGAGAGCTGGGAAATCGAGTATTCGAATACTCGATTCTAGGTAATTTGTTCGACAGCGTTATGTGCGACAGAAATTTGTTTGAAAATGCCCTGTCGATTAAATGTTCAGTCGTACAAATGCTGAGTTGGACGAATTTCTCTCGAACAAATTACCAACTACGGCATATTCAAACATTAGAATATCCCACTAATATTTAAGTGTTTTACTAGGTTTAAGATGATAATTTCATTATTAATAATTAATTTTAATATTATTAATAATAATTATTAATTTAACATAAGCGGCCTGCCGGTGTCGCGAGTAAACAGTCGACTATTCCAGATGTGTTTTTGTTTTTCCAAGCAAAAATGTAATCACTAATCAGTGACATTTACAGCCGTATTCACCAAGCTCTGTTAAGTTGCTAACAGAGAGTCAAGTCAATAACAGTCTGTTAATGTGATATATTTGTATTCACCAATGACTGTTAGCAGTTACCAGTCTGTCAAGTCGTCTGATAAGTTAACAGAGCAATATTGGGCTGTCAACATAGGTAACAGACTGATAAGTAATATTTTTATGTGTCAATATTGTAGGTTATAATTATTATTGACATTTGTTTTTGGTATGTATTTAAGGTTAACTTTTTTCCGCGAAATCAGTTAAAGCTAGTTTTACACGGTTTTACCAACAAAAATTCTAGTTACTTTTAGGCTTCTATACAAAGTATAACAAGAAGCCTTATGATCTGGCTCCGTGTCTGTCCGTCCGTCTGTCCGTCCGTCCGTCCTCATAATTCAAAATCATACAGAGCGTTTCAAATCGTGTTGGAAATACTCTGTGTGCATAGAGGTCTAAGAACTGGGTAGCCAGTGCGCTACTTTTAGGCTTCTATACAAAGTACGATATAACAAGAAGCCTTATTTAGGCTTCTATACAAGGTATAGAAAGAAGCCTTATGGTCTGGCTTCGTGTCCGTCCGCATGTTTCAGAGCCAATCATAACGTTGATCAACTGATACGTTGTTATATTTTAAATACTTCGTCTATATAGTATTACGTTAATCTGTTAATCCGGTGCTTCGATTCGCTAATGCAATTTATAAATACGCAAATGTTCGAAAGAAATTTACTAAGTTAAAGATATTTTCGAAGAGGTCTCCCTATGTAAACTACTTGTTTTACTTTGATGTGAAAAAATAATTTTTTATTGATGTGGTTAGTGAAGTTAAGTTATAAATAAAAGAGAAAGGAGAGGATTGGTCCACCTCAAAAAAAGGACCATACATTACAGAGAAGTAAAATTTCTAATAGAATGGAAAAGTTTGATTGTTATTACTTATATAGTAAATGATAATTACCAATCGCAAAAAATTTAATTGGTGCAGATTATCTGATTATGTGGTGTTACATTATATGGCGATCAAAAATAACCAGATAATAACAACTTTCCACACCAGAAAGGTAGCTGTATAGAAGCCTAAGAACTGCCGCTAAAGCGAGTTCCACCTTGTTTATAATGTAATACGATATCAGATAATCTGCACTAATTACATTTTTGCGGTTGGTATTCATCATTTACTATAGGGGAAACATATTAATTGTACGCACCCTGGTGGCTGTAATATCAACTAAATATTTGACGTCACGATGATGCTAAAATAAAAATGAATTCGAGGTTAACTTAATTAAAATACGTTAAATTTATTATTTTTTATTAAATTATTTATTTACTAGATGATACCCCGTCCGAGGACGGGCAGCTAGAAGGACGGGCAGCTACCCAAGGTCATATGGCTTTTGGATTGCACTGAGAGCTTTCCTTAATCTTCATTCAACTTAAGTTACCTTGGGTAGCTGCCCGTCCTTCTAGCTGCCCGTCCTCGGACGGGGTATCATCTAGTTTAAAATAAGTAAAATAATTTTAAATATTGATTAAGTTTAATTTAATTTAAAAAAATATATGTAAGTTTTTTGTTTATTTATTTAATGTTGTTCTCATTTCTTATTATAAAAGGCCAAGTCCTTCCTTCCTTCTGTCTGTCCCACGGAAATACCCGAAGCAAACCGAACCGAACGCATAACGGATAATTTCATAACCAATCGGATGAACGTATCATCGTATCAACGTATCATCGGATCAACGTATCATCGGATCAACGTATCGCATGGGACCGAGCGTCAGCAGCTTGCCGCGCTTGAGTTTCTTCTAAAGTTTCACGTTGTTGACGTATCGCATGGGACCGAGCGTCAGCAGCTTGCCGCGCTTGAGTTTGTTCCAAAGTTTCATGTTGTCGACGTATCGCATGAGACCGAGCGTCAGCTTGTCGCTGTGATCGAAGCTGTTCTTCTGTGTTATTAGCTCTTGTACGTGCTTTTCTCTCACGATTCAATCGCCGTCGCTTTGCAGCAGGATTTTCAAAATTTTCATTATCCATTATGGAAGTTCACATAATGCTTTTTTGGAAATAGCTGTCCTATATAGACAAAATGATACGATGATACGTTGATCCGATGATACGTTGATACGATGATACGTTGATACGATGATCCGATGATACGTTGATCCGATGATACGTCGTCAGCCGAGAATTAGGATGTTCTATATCCGGTTTGCATAATTTTGCAGGAAACCCGTTTTAATGCAATTTATCAATAATAGTCTTATTACTGATTTGATTGTTATGGAAATAGGCTCATACCAATACCTTGATTATTCTACATATTTTATTTAAAAATCGAGACTCTAGTATTCTATAAACAGGAAAGAGAAGCAATTTAATTTTAATAAAAGTGGATTTAGAACACAAAAGTCACCATTTAAGATCTTTTTGGGATGTAGAACAACATTGTCAGGATATAGAACAAACCAACTTTAAGTAAATTAAATATATTCTGATTGGATATAGAATATTAATACAAAAATATTAACAAAAATTATTTCTTAAAAACAAAAGTTAGCTTTAATTTTTGTTCAGTTTAGTGCATTTTGGATTAAGAACTCCATCCTTCCGATTTCGTAACTTTGCCTTATACTTAGGTTCATTTGATGGCGTATTTTTTGTTGATTGAAGAGTTTTAGTTGGGGTAGATGTTATTTTTTTAGGTTTTTCATTTGCATTTCATGTAGCACAAAAGAGTTACGTCACAAATGTAGGCTTATAGCCCAATATCATACTAAATTTTCGTATGATGGATATAGAACAAAGTGATTTCAGAATTTAGTTTCGTATATTAACGTGTGGTATATACGATATAGAACAACTTTATACCCAAATGTGGGATATAGCACTTATTAATTTTCATTTCGATGGGATGTAGAACAAGATAATACTGAATATTGAGGATATGGGGCAAGTGATCTAATAAATATGAACGGATATAGAACAAGCTAATTTTTTCGAACAAAATGGTGTATTTAACTCATTTTTGCTAAAAAGTGGATATAGAACATCCTAATTCTCAGCTGACGACGTTGTGCGTTCGGTTCGGTTCGGTTTGCTTCGGGTATTTCCGTGGGACGGACAGAAAGAAAGAAAGACTTGGCCTTTTATAATAAGAGATTACTTAGTTGTAATGTATTATTATCGTTCAAAACCAAATCAAAGTATTTCTGAGCGAGGTCAAGCGAGATTATATCATTAGCGTGCATTAGCGTGACGTCACGTTTGTTGTTGCTTACAGCGCACCATCGGTAATATTTTATCCCTATATCTATCTATATAAAAGTGGATGTATGTGTGTATGTATGTATGTTCCCTATAGACTCCTGAACCGTTTGACCGATCGGAACCAAATTTGGCACACTTATTATGTAGGTTCCTGCGCATGTTTTTGTATTGAAATAGTGCAAAAATTCGCAAAGGAAAGGTAAATTGCTTTTGAGTAGCATGCCTTCCTTTAAGGAATCTCGATAATCCATTCATGCGCGTCCCTATGGGACGCGCATGAATGGATTATCGAGATTCCTTAAAGGAAGGCAGGCTACTCAAAATCAACTTAAAAAACAATAATGAATGCTGTCAAGCTGTCAATCGATCGACAATGCAAATACGCGTGCACGTGCTTTACGTTTCTATTTGACCAATCTTAACCAAATTTGGTGTAGAAGTTATTTACAACGCTACGAAAAACATAGGCTACTTTAGAACCTTGGAGTGATGCCGAAGGCCGAAAAACCACGGTCTACACGTATGCCTGCGATACCCTTGCGTGAGGCCGAAGGCCGAACAACCACATCCAACACGGTTTAGATGGCTAAAGGCGGCCGGTAGGCCGACTGTGCCAGCTAGTAACTAATAATAATGAAACTTTTCCATTCCATTCGGAACTTTACCTCTCTGTAATGTACGGCCCATTTTTTGAGGTGGAACAATCCTCTTTTTCTTTTTTATTTATAACTTAACTTCACCAATCACATCAAGAATAAAAAAATATGATAATAAATTTTATCCGTTAATTTGATAACTTAATCCGTTGATCCGTGATCTGATAACTTAATCCGTTGATACCTTGATCCGTTGATACCTTGATCCGTTGATATCTTGATCGGTCAGATCAAAACAAAATCAATTAGTTTTATATATAAAAAGTCGATTTTAAAATTTAAAACTCATTTTTATTTTATTATACATACGATGTGTTTACAATCACAATTTCGAGGGTTCTGATTAGATTTGAATTATGCGGACACACGGACGGACGGACGGACGGACGGACAGATACGGAGCCGGATCATAAGGCTTCTTGTTATACTTTGTATAGATGCCTAAAAATATGTTGTTCATACAGGGTGGTGTTGGTAGGGATTTCAATATTAAATTCTTAGCCCCTAATTATTTTTTACAAAGAAAATTTTTTGTAGAGAAAAATAAAATATTTTTATGTATTTTCTCTCTAATTTTCCACCCTACAGATTTTAAAAATTAAAAGGAAACTGAAAGTGGCGTTTTAAAAAGCCTTAAAATTCAACTTGTCAAGTAGTTGTTTTCGGTAACCAATGATTTCCAAGGCAAAACTGACTTTTGCTAAATCAGCACTTTTAGTGTCCTCTTAAGTGTAACAACCACCCTGTATATCTCAGACAAAATCAATTAGTTTTATTAGTTTCCTTAATTTATTAGTCTAGATACGCCTCCCGGATATAACCACTCGAACTGTCTCAAAATATTACTTAAAAATATTTTCTTATCTTTATGGAAATCATGCGATTCTCGCCCTAATGAATCTCAAAAGACAATCAAATAATTAAAAACATTTGCAAATCATTAATTAATATATTTAGAATTAATAAATTAACAAACAAAAATTAATAATTATTGTAATTGCATGAATTAACACAAATTAAGCAAGTCAAGCACAAAAATATTCAAGACCAGATTATGTCTTCAAGTGAATGCATTAGGACGAGCGATGACAGATATATTAGTCTTAAGATGTTAATTTTAGTATCTACACAAATTGGTTTTCTTACTTAAAAATGGAATTAACTTGATAAACAAATATGAGTTCGTGTAAAATTTATGACCCCAGTACCTCTTTTCTCACGAAATTATCCCACACTCCGGGGTGGAAATCACATAAATAGCCAGGGATGTAGCAACATGTGGTGCGAGTGGTGCCGCAATTCCACAATTTCAAATTCATTCAATCAATAAAATAGAAATTTAAAAAAAAGTAAAAGAATATGAAGATATCGCAATTTTAAAGTTTAAAAGACTCTCAAAAATCAGTATTGAGAACAATTTGGTAATTGTTCCATAGGCGTTGAAGACGTCTCGGATTCTTAAAATAACCACTTCCAAAAATTTCAAAAATATAATTACAAATTAATTAATCTTCTGGAAACTTTAGTGTAATTACATAATAATACCAAGCTTATTTATATAAAATAGTCAAATATATTTAAAATAGGTACGTAGTGTTGCACTAAAATTACTAAACTAATAAATTAATTAATTCACGCTTAATTCGTTCCGTGTAATATCGAAATGCGTTAAGCAAAACCTAGAAGTATGCAAATCAGAGGTATCCGTTCCGTGTTTTATCGAAACCGGGTTCTACAAGTCCGCGCGTTATATCGAAACTGCATTAAGTTTAACATAGAAGTAAAATATGGACCATGTCAACCAGAAAATGTGCAATTTTCAAAAAATGCTGATGGTCGATCGTTCAATTTGGCGTATTACACTCAAAAATGTACGTCAGGAATTGTATAGGGAGATGTGTCTAAAGTGGCCACCCGGGGCAAAGTGGTCATCGGTTATATTTTCGAAACCATTAGTGCCATCTTTTCGACAACATGTTCAACTATTGCATTACTCACTACAGTAAACTACAAAAATTATAGGGATCTTGAACATTCAAGCGGTGAGCTGGTAAATGAATAAATGCGTATACGTGCGGTTACCAAATCAAACAAGGTGGAACTCGCTTTAGCGGCAGTTCCTAGGCTTCTATACAGCTACCTTTCTGGTGTGAAAAGTTGTTGTCGCTAGTTATTTTTGGTCGACATAATATTTATAATGTAACATCAGATAATCCGATAATCTGCACCAATTAAATTTTTCGAGATAACTTCTTATTAGGGTATCAACATCTTAACGGATCAAAGGATCAACGTATTTAAATTTCCTATATATGTAGGTGAAAAATTACCTCTATACCCACAGAGTATTTCCAACACGATTTGAAACGCTCTGTATGATTTACAATTATGCGGACGGACGGACAGACACGGAGCCAGATCATAAGGCTTCTTGCTATACTTGGTATAGAAGCCTAAAACGGTCAAATTTTTTCAGAGCCACAGTATACACTATTAGGTATGTATCCATGTAATATAAACAACGTAAATACGAAGTGCACTTCATAGGTTATCAAATTTACCAAAGGTTGCAAAATGGGGCAAAGTAGCCACACTAGTGGCCACTTTACCCATCTTGCAAGTTTTGAAGTTGTCCACTTTAACCCTCTACTTTTAATTTGGTGCAAACAATTACCTAATTACAGAAAATGCCAAGGAAGTATAAAAGAAAGTCTAGTCAGGGGTCATGGGATCCTGAGAACATGTTAAAGGCAATTAAAGCCGTAACAGAACAGCAGATGCCATTCCAAACAGCCAGTAAAACTTATAAAATTCCTCGAAATACTCTGAAAAGAAGAGTTATGGATAAAAATAAAGATGCGAAAGCCAATATAAAAATTTTAGGCGCCTTTCGGCCAGTTTTCACCTGGGATCAAGAGCTAGAAATAGTTCAACATATCCAAGACCTGGAAAGTCGATTTTATGGTCTCACGAAGAAAGAAGTTAGGTCACTTGCTTATCAGTTAGCTGAAAAAAATAAGTTAAATCATAATTTTAACAGAACAACCCAGCTTGCTGGGGAAGACTGGTTAAAGGGTTTTCGTGACAGACATGCTGATATCACTCTTCGTACACCTGAAGCCACCAGTGCAGCCCGTGCCAGAGCTTTTAATAAGCCTAATGTGGAAAAGTTTTTTAGTCTTTTGGATTAATGCACTAGTCGTTTCCAGTATGGTTCTATGAGAGTTTTTAATGTAGATGAGACTGGTCTAACGACCGTACAGTCAAATCTAGTAAAGTGTTTGCTCTAAAAGGGCGAAAACAAGTAGGAAGTCTCACATCGGCGGAAAGGGGAGTATTATCGACAATTGTTGTGTGCACGTCAGCTGGTGGGTCTTTCATTCCACCAATGATAATTTTTCCCAGAGTGAGAATGAAATAATTGATGGATGGAGCTCCTCCTGGAACTGCATTTGCTTGCCATAAGTCAGGATGGATGCAGCTGGAAATTTTCACGAAATGGTTTACGCATTTTTTAAAGCATGCAAAGCCTACAGCCGAAGACCGTTGTTTGCTAATACTAGATGGTCACGTCACACACACCAAAAACTTGGATTTCATCAATATGGCCCGTGAAAATTTCGTAACGGTGTTGTGTATCCCTCCCCATTGTAGTCACAAGTTACAGCCACTTGATGTGTCCTTTATGGGTCCTCTTAATACGTTTTATGTGCAAGAAATAGAGAAATATCTAAACAATAACCCAGGAAGAACTTTATCACCGTATCAAGTTAGCAAATTGTTTGGTGCTGCATATCTTCGGGCAGCAACCCCTACGACGGCTATAAACGGATTCAGGCATTGTGGAATCGTTCCATACAATCCACATGTATTTACCGATGCAGATTTTGCCGCATCTGAAGTAACAGATCAAGATTTTGACATTAACGGACATCATTTGGAAACTGAAAATGTCGAAGAAATTAGAAACGAGATAAATACTGCCATAGATGCAATACCGTCAACCTCGCAAACCAGCAAACCATCTGATAGTCAACCAAGTACCTCGGGATTACTTGTTAGTCCAAAATGCGTCATTCCTATTCCAAAATCTAAAATAGAGCCACGACAAAATAAGCTCTACTGCAATTATAACAGATAGTCCTTACAAAAATGATTTGGAAATTGCAAAAGAATCCCAAAAACCAGATACAGTGAAAAGGCAGGTGTTTGGTCAGAATATTAAAAAAAGGTGCGCGCCAAAGAAATCAAAATGTGTTATTAAAGAAGATGCAAGCAGCAGTGATGAAGATGACCAAAAGGATGCAGAGTGTTTATATTGCACAAGCCTGTATTCGAAATCCAAAAAAGGAGAGGGTTGGATAAGTTGTTCAGTATGTAAGAGATGGGCGCATGAAGAATGTGCTGGATGTGATGAAGAGGACGACATATTTGTATGTGATCTTTGTGCTTGTTTAAACTAAAATAAAGTCTACAATTTTAGCTTATTATTATTTTATATTATTTCCTAAAATGTGGAATTGGTTTCACCCTGCAAATACACTATTTACCATAGCAATTTTACTCACAAAGTCGGTGGCTACTTTGCCTCACTGGGTGGGGTAAAGTGGCCATTTGGACATAATTTTTTTAAATATTATTTTTCCCAGAAAATTTTAAAAATTGTGCATCAAGTTTTATAATGTTATTGTATTGATAGTTGAGCTACCTTGTGAACTTGATTCCACAATTTTAACGATTTCCATTTCTTATCAAACGACGTTTAAAGCTTAGGGTGGCCACTATACCCACATCTCTCCTATAGAAGAAATTGGCTGTGTTACTCACCCACATTGGATGTCGCTTACTGCGAACCTTGTTGGGTTTTTGGAGATAAAAGTTACGGACCATTAAATTGGGCAAATGGCTTTAATGATTGGCGTCATATTTCACAGAGTATCAGTTTGAACGAATCTTCCAATAATCACCTTTCTGCTTGCCAGATAGGTAAAGGAAGGTATATTCGTGACATAGGTAATTTCGTGATAGTTTTTATTAAATTTCCCAGAATTTTATCTATTGCAGCAGAGTCACAATTTTTGCAAGAGTTAAGCCCGCATTTCACTATAGCTTCTAGCAGCCGAGCTTCTAGTAGCCCAACATTTGTAATGCATTGACTCTTATGGAAGCAAACTCACTAGTAGCCTACGTAGGCTTCTAGTCTACCAGTCTACTAGTGAGTTTGCTTCCATAAGAGTCAATGCATTACAAATGTTGGGCTACTAGAAGCTCGGCTGCTAGAAGCTATAGTGAAATGCGGGCTTTACTGTAGACATTGTCTACAATTGTCTTAAAATTAAAAAGCCATTACAGGTAAAAAATCTGTTGAGTCAGAAAAAATTTAACAAGTTTAATTCGAATTTATCTTGCAGAAATGTGTGACATTCTGGAATTATTATTTTGCCTGCCGAATCCATGCCGAACACATGGATCGGGGGGGGGGGGGTCCAAAAACCAACGATTCAAAAGTAATAATTTTAAGTAGGTAAATAAAAATGCGGAATGCTTTCAAAAAACTACGAGCCACCACGCCATCGCAAATAAAGTTCTAAAAATTTGGCGATCGCACAGACAAGGGGATCCCCAACATAAAATATTGGCGATTTACCCTACCGTTGGTGGCGCCACTAGAATGTAAACAATGGCCGACAAGCTACGTATTCGTGAAATAAATTTGAAAGTAAACACAACAATTTACATTATTTACTCGTTTATTATTCATAATATCACACAGTAACAATTTCTTTAAATTATAAACACACGTTTTAATCGTTAACAACTGACAACTGATCGCATGTTATACGTAGCATTCTAGCTTAAAATTCTACCGCATGGTGGCGTGTTGCTAAATGTAAATCGCCAATAGTGATTAGGTCTTAAAATATTACAAACAGCTATGATGATAATGCTGAGGGGTATTCCATACTCTCTCTAGACCCCCTCCCCCAGTTCCTATTTTTAAATTCTATTGTTGACTTCAGTATTTAATTTGATACCGAAAAGTATATTTTCCAAATTGTTGCTAGACGGCGCTTCGGGCTGCTGCAGATTACAGAAACGTTTTAAGACTAAAATTTTTAAATGTTCGCGTTTATCTTAAAGATTATCGATTAAAGCTTCTATGGAATTAAATTACTCTACACCGTTTCCAGCAGTAGGTAATTCAGAAAACCTCACCTGCTGTTCAGAAATCGTGAATTGTAATTCAGATTTGTCAACTGATATTCAGAAATCGTGAATTGCAATTGAAGCTATTAGAGCATGAAGGTGTTAATTCACTTTTTAAATATTTGCCAATAATTAAGGTTAAAGTTGGTTCAAGTAAAATTGCTTGGAACTTTTTTTGTGTTAGATAAATTTATATACTATAGTCACAATGTTTAGTGAATGGACATACTTTTATAAGTATATGTGCCATTTTACCACACACTACATATTTTTTTAGGTTTATCCAAAAAAAGTGAGTTAACACCTTCATGCTCTAATAGCTTCAATTGCTATTGACAAATCTGAATAACCGTTGACGATTTCTGAATATCAATTGACAAATCTGAATAACGGTTGACGATTTCTGAATTACTGGTGGAAAAGATGTAGAAGTAAATAAGTAAATAATTAAAAATTCCATAAATTATTTTTTTTTAAATTTTGTCCCTTCCAACCGAAAAAAAGTCACGAACCGCCGCCAGGGTTAAGACAAGAGATAGTCAATTGTATGGGGCCTTCAATTGTACAGTATCGGATTGGCAAACTTTATGGGAGTTTTGGAAACATCTGCTGTAGTTGAAAAGGTAATCAACAGATGGCGATGCTTTAGTGGCGCCATCTGTTGATAATCTTTCGAACTACACAAGATGTGTTTGCAACTCCGATAAGGTATCTAACCTTACACATTAATACCTTGCTTTAATACACATCACAGACATAGCAGATAAAGTCGATTAAGTACGGCATAGTTCATGGTATCTGAAGAAGAGGAATGGCAATTGTCCTCTAAAAGGCCATGTACTCCTTCGTTCACTCAATATAATTAGGCTTCTAATATTTTTAATTTTTTTACTGCATGTCTTTGATTTTTATTTTTATTAACAGTAGTTTGGTATTTAAAGGACGCTCGAGTCGTCGCTAATCACATTTTACAATCTGAAAGAGAAACCTGCTAGCATAAAATATATAATGAACCTGAAAATTCCTTTGACATTTCGAGTTGGGATCGATATCGTTTGCGCAATTTTAACGATCTTCTCTATTCCCATAGGATATTAAATTTCTTGTTTGAATGTAAATAACCACTTTAAAAGTTTAAATTTCGAGTGCGCGTCCTCTTTGAGCAATGCGAGGAAGAGTGCAGTTCGGCTATTACTCGCGAGAGGGAGGAACGCTGTTAAAATTCAAATGGGAAGTAACTTGTTGACGCAAATTTATAACTTTTTTGTAATACCGATGTAATCGAGATACCTTTGGGATAGTGTTAAAATTTCTCGATTTGAAAGACACAAATTCAATCCTTCTTATCAGAGCGGCAAAAAAATGTTTAGATTATTTTTCATAGCAAATTTAAATCTCTTCATATTATGTCCAATTTATTTTTAACATTTAGAGTGACCGTTTTCGAGATATGAACAAAAACAAGGGAGAGAATGGTTGCGGTTTTTTTCTGCAAAATTGTTAAAATCTTAATTTTGGGTACTAATATCGGCTTCTGATTAATTCAATTAATTGTTCAATATTTACAAACTTATCTTTTTACGATAACCGTACAAATATCAAATAGAAATGATTAATTTTATCGTCTTATCATCCAAATAATTTGATTACTATTAAGTAGTGTGAAGGGAGCGTGATGCGATTATATGGTAAAATACCAAAATGAGGTTATTGGTGACCATTCTTGTGTGTTTTAGTGTTTTTAAAAACTATGCCGGACAAGAACTATGCTCGTTCAGAAAAACTACAAATCTTTGTTCGTGTGGTTATAAATTAAACGGAATCGGTTCAATTTTTACGGCCGACTGTTCGAGACTCAATATAAAAGATCATCCTCAGGATAACCAACTGTTCAATGTGGAAGAATTGGATCTCTCGTATAATTCTATCGAAACCTTACAATCGGAGCCGAATTTATTCAAAAGTGAACAGTTGATAACGTTAAAATTATCGAACAATTTGATTACGCATATTTCTCCAGATGTTTTTCTTGGAGTCCCGAATTTGAAGAAACTCAAGCTCAACAACAACAAAATTGAAAGGTTCGTCAATTCTAACATTTTCAGAGGATTAGGAAATCTGACTACTTTAGACTTGAGCCACAACAGCCTTCCCACTTTACCAGATGATATATTTTCTCCTTTATCCAATTTAAAAGAGTTGGATTTAAGTTACAATTTTTTCGGATCGCTACTAAGCAGTTCCAACGATTTCTTCGATCTGCCCATACGGATACCACTCCAAATATCTCATCTGAGACTCGACGGACTCCAAATCAGTGAACTACATTACATGTACTTCGAAAGGGCCCAAAACTTGAAGAGGTTATCTTTGGCCGATAATATGTTCCAATTGATTCCAACAGTTCCTTACACTTTGGATTACTTCGACATGTCGCGAAACCCCATCGTCCAAATTTCGGCGGGACATTTAAACTACCACTCGTTGAAAATACTTAAATTAAACAAATTAACGAAGCTCAAAACCATCGGCCACTACGCTTTCTATAACCTGCAAGCAATGGAAGAATTGCATTTGAGTAATTGCAATTTGCAAAACTTCAGCGACTTGGCGTTCGGTGTGATCGATAAAGACCTGGATTTACAACTGAAAAGAATTTTTTTGTCCGGAAACGGTTTGACAAGTTTAAATTCTTCTTATTTACGTTTACTTAATAAAATGGAACACGTTGACTTACAAAATAATCCTTGGAATTGCGACTGCAACATTTTGTGGGTAAAGCAACTGGAAGGGTTGCTGCACAAGGATTATAACATGAGGTAAGTGTTTTCTCTTTCTCTTTTTTATTTTCCCATTAACATTTTATAATTCTACAGTAAATTAACAACCAAAAAAAATCTCTTTGTCTAAAAGCGATAATTGCGAATATTAATAACAGATCTCTTTGAAGCTTTCGCTGGGTTTTGTCAAAAAAAGCTTCAAAGATCGGAAATAGGGTAACAGCTGTAAGGTTGGCTCGCATTTCCAAGTTTGCTAATAAGAAATCTAAAGTGAGATTGCGAAAGGGTAAATATAACACCGGCTAAATTAGAAAATTGCTTTTATTGGCACATTATGATGTTATAAAGCTGCATCGGCTCAAACGACTTTCAAATTAGAATTTTGCTAAATTATTTTAGTTAGTTCCGTATACAAAGTTTAAATTAATTCAGCCTGCATTTGTAATTATGATCAGGGATGGACTGGCCGGAAAAATAAAGTTGAAATTTTTGAGAATTTTAGTGGTTTTCATGTCAAATTAATCTTAAGAGCGCGCTGCGGAAAGAGAGAGAGGGAATGATGTTGAAAGAAGCCTCTAATCTTTTGTACAAATTTAAAAAACTAAACGTCGTATCAATGTAATTCTTTTTTTATATTAATAAGAAAAGAGTATTGAAGGCAATAACCAATTTTGAGCGCTTTATGAAAAAGGACAATTTTGAATTTTTATGACAACCGATCTTAATGAAACTTCGTTATTGCCTTCTGCAGATCATTATAAGGACAAAACCTGATTTTGAAGCGATTTCATTATCAATTATAGAAAACTTGTACAAAACTTGTAAATCAAAAAGTGCCCTTAGTGGAGTTTTAAACTATATAAAATCAACTTAATGCACAAAGGGTTCAACGGTTCCCTTAGATGTGGCGCATATAATTTTTTTAAATTTTTTAAATCCCTACAGATTAGAGACTTCTTTCAACATCGTATGTACTGCTTCCCTCTCTCTCTTTCCGCAGCGCGCTCTTAATACCGAAATTCACAAAGACCCTGTATATCTAATTGGGTTAATTTATTGTAAGATAAAAAAATTTACCTGTTGTAGAACAGAACGATCTTCATTGTCGAAAGCCTAGTAGGAACATTACGCTTTATAATTCATGTAAAATCACTTTTCAATTGAAAATTAATTATTATAATAATAATGTTAATAAAAGTGATAAATTGAATTATTATTTATGTTATGCAATAAATGGAATACAATATTGATGTTCATTAACGAGTATAAAATAAATAATTTACTTGCAAAATTCCTAATCTGATAATAATTGATTAACATGAGATTTGACATCATATCAATTTTAAATTGATTAATTATTTGAAAATTAATTAAAGAATTTTGACCCACTACGCGCCCCGTTTGTTTTATAATTGCGCATACAAATATTATCTTTCCTCATCAATAAAATCTTTTTCTTCGGCTTGCATGAATCGAGCAGCCAATTAAAAAATATGGTTTAAATTAAGAGAGAGACCGGGCTTAGTTGTTTATAGGGGTAAGGTCATAAAATCCAATTATTTTGCGCATAACTCGCATTCCGTTTCTTTAGGCATACTTATCAACTTAACCATAGTTGAGATCACATATGAAGCTAAACCGCAGAATTTAACTTCTAATCGCGAAAAAAAAAACAAGGGTGTAAGCCAAAGAAATCCCGTAGGAGCCAAACAACTACGGATTTCGTTTATGGTAATAATTCAAGGTGCGGCCTTTAGGCCGCACAACCTTGTCAATCATGTGTCAATCACCGCATTAAGGGGATCTACAGTTTAATGTGGATACCGAACTACGCGGATAAACCATTCTGGCACTGTCAAAAACTTTTAATCTGCCAATTCCTGCCCTTTGAGTTACGTTTTGCTGCAAATCTCTGATGAGAAATCTTACAGCTTGTTTTATTATGATCAAATTTCTTTGAACCACATGGTGATAGCTCCAACAGGGGCCGAGTTATGTCAGTTGACGTGAATCCTTTAAATAGTAGATAATGTTGCGGCCTGTAAAATAAATATGGTCACCACCAGTTCGCCAACTGGTTTCAAGAGGGGGGGGGGAGGGAGCACAAAAATGTATAGTAAAAATATAAATTTACCGCATTTTTATTCAGTTTCAAATAAACTTTAATCGATAAACCCTTAATAGGATACAACGTGAAAATTGCAAGGGGATACACTCCCGGTTTCATAAAACTTCTTAACAAGCCGTTAAAATTGCCGGACCATTTTCTATTCGTCTGTTAGTACTATAATAAACGTTTATTATTGGTTAGTTAAATTTAACGACTTGTTAAAAGTTTTATGAAATCAAGCAACAGTGTTCCAAATGTTGGATAGTTATATCAGAAACTTTCAAGAAATTTAGACAACTTCTTGCGTTACTTTGAAGAAGTTTGAAGTAGTTTGGTGTGGTGGCGACGAGTCTGAACTGAGTTAACCTGATTGAGTTTGAATCTCAGCTACTCCTGAATTATTTGTAGCCGTGGTTCAGATTCCACCTAAAGCTGAAGGTCCTATTATGTACATGCATGTACAGTCTGTAGGCAAAACTACTGAATTTGTAATTCGTTAGTGTGGGTTTTTTTCCCGAATAAAATGGTTTATCCGTAGATATCTCACAAATGCAAAGTATTGAGGCACCGCGGGGGGGTCTGGGGTATGGAATCCCCAGCACATCCAACATGACCAAGAAAAAGTCAAAAACAGTATCATAAACAGTTTTACTAATGTTTTTACCGCCTTTTTTACGGGGTATGGAATATCCCCCACGATCCCCATGGTCACTTCAGCAACTGTGTAGCGAATCCTCACATAAAAACAAAGAAGAATTGAAATTATTATTAAAAGAAACAAAGATTTTATGAATTTTCTGGATTTACTTCCAAAATAAATCAATTCCTAAGAAGCTTTAATCAATAATCCTTAGAAGAAACGAAAACATCTAATAAATTTAGGTGTCAAATTAAATACTCAAGTCAGCAATAGAGAATTAAAAATAAAATTCTGGGGGAGGGAGTATGGAATACCCCCCAGCACATCATCAGAACCGGGTCCTATGCAGTGTAGTAGTCTGCGTAAACCAAAGTCTCCCCCCCCCCCTCCGGACGTAAACCATCAACTAGATTTCAGCTAAGATGATCAACTAGCAGGGGTGGCCGAGCCTTGCTGAACCTTTTTGGGTAGAACATTGTATATAAAAAAACATTACATTTTCGGGCGCTATAGTTGCGTTCAATTTAAATTCTTCAGAGTAATTCAATACTAAAATTTTACCTCGTTTGTGGTCTAATTTTAGTTAAAAGTAGCTATAGAGCGAAACGAAGACAGTCATCGGCTTAAGCGGGTAAGCGCGTTGTTACTAATGTTAAATACCTGGTTCGACTCCAGGCTCAAATTTTGTTCTGGCCGTATATTTTTCCTTAAATTTGTGCTCTTCCATTGAAAAATTTCATGGTCCGCCACTGCAAATTAAGTTCTAAATAATAGGAAGCTGCAGAAACTGGTGGGTCTGGCTGTAAAATATTAGAATTCGGTGCATGACACTACTTTACCTTTTTTACTGGGGTATTTAATTGCCCCCCCCCGACTCGCCGGTTAAATAATAGTATAAAATAAAGCTTTTTTAGAATTAAAATAATTTGTAGGTAAATAAAAGCAAATTTATGTAGTTACAGATTAAAAATTAATTTAAAAAGCATTTATAAGTTAAAATTATTATTGTTAGTTAGTTATAGGGGAAAAATTGCTTTGAGTTTGCAAAAAACTCAGCCCCCCCCCGCCGTATTTTGCCCATATCTCATTCAATTTTATTTTAAGGAAAACCATCATTAGATAAAAATTGAAGAGCAACAAAGTCTCTACAAAACTTGTTGATTCATATGTAAAGAAGTCGAAAAAATGTTTAGAGCTTGCAAAATAATCCGGATAAGCTGAAGTTTGGCAGACATGTGTAGGTATTTAAGAGTCCTCAAAATTTCCTGTTAGCTTCTCCCCAATTGAGGATTTTAGCCCCTGAACGTGATTCTTTGGGTATAACTACACTTGATTTAATTTTTAAGGTAGATTCTCATCCGACCAAAATTAAAAGGCACAAAATTATCTACAAATTTTATTTTTAAAAGTTTTCCTACGTCATACCCGTGGTCACACTATTATTGAAATAAAAATCAATCCAAGAAACTTTTTTTTTTAATAACTCGTATTCAGAATAAAATTTTCTTACATTGAATATACGCACATCATTTGAAATGAATTATAAGATATCTAATTTCTAGAGAATTTTCTGCTCTTCAATTTTAGAGTAATAATAATTTTTCGCAAAAATTAAATTAAGCGAGTTATAGGCGAAAAACCGTGTTGGAGGAACCAAATAACGGAGAGAAGGGGGTTCTATGTTCTATGGAACACTTAAATTCACATATTTACTAAATTTAAAAAGCAAAAATGTTCATTTAGCCTGAACTACATATAGTTACATAATGTACTATATTTAATAAACTCAATTCTTCTTAAAATTGTGTAAAATTTAATCTAAAAATTCACCTTCCTTTTCATGATTTATGACAACTTACAACACATACGGGGTAGGTTAGTAAACATATTTGTTATTTTAAGTTTCACAAAACTTGACCTAGTCGAGTAAGATTTTTAAATTTGTAAAAAAAACCCAAGAATTTACTTTACAACCGCAAAATTAGATTTTACTAATCAATAATCCTTAGGAGAAACGAAAACATCTAATAAATTTAGGTGTCAAATTAAATACTCGAGTCAGCAATAGAGAATTAAAAATATAATTCGGGGGGGGCGTATGGAATACCCCCCAGCACATCATCAGAACCGGGTCCTACGCAATGTAGTTGTCTGTGTAGGCCAAAGTCTACCCCCCCCCGGACGTAAACGATCAACTAGACTTCAGCTAATAAGATGACCAACTAGCAGGGGTAGCCGAGCCTTGCTGAACCTTTTTGGGTAGAACATTGTATATAAAAAATACATTACATTTTCGGGCGCTATAGTTGCGTTCAATTTAAATTCCTCAGAGTAATTCCGTACTAAACTTTGAACTCGTTTGTGGTCTAATTTTAGTTAAAAGTAGCTATAGAGCGAAACGAAGACGGTCATCGGCTTAAGCGGGCAAGCGCGTTGTTACTAATGTTAAATACCTGGTTCGACTCCAGGCTCAAATTTTGTTCTGACCGTATATTTTTCCTTAAATTTGTGCCCTTCCATTGAAAAATGGTCCGCCACTGCAAATTAAGTTCTAAATAATAGGAAGCTGCAGAAACTGGTAGGTCTGGCTGTAAAATATTAGAACACGGTGCATGATACTGCTTTACTTTTTTTACTGGAGGTATTTCATACTCCCCCCCCCCCCCCGGTCACCGGTCACCGGTTAAATAATAGTATAAAATAAAGCGTTTTTTGAATTAAATTATTTTGTAGGTAAATAAGCAAATTTATGTTTCCTTTTTATTTAAATTTTGTGCCCTCCCATTGGAAGAAGTCACAAGCCGCCACTGATCAGTGTCCAATACTTGCATTTATTTACAGATTAAAAATCAATTTAAAAAGCATTTATAAGTTAAAATTATTATTGTTAGTTAATGGCAAAGGGGGAAAAATTGTTTTGAGTTTGCAAAAAAACTCAGCCTTTCCCCGTGTTTTGCCTATAACTCAATTAATTTTATTTTAAGGAAAATCATCATTAGATAAATATTGAAGAGCAACGAAATCTCTCAAAATGAATTTTTTTCAAAATTTTCTTGTTGGTTCATGTAAAGAAGTCAAAAAAATGTTTCTAGGTTGCAAAAAATTCAGGATAAGCTGAAGTTTGGCAGACATGTGTATTTAAGAGTCCTCAAAATTTCCTGTTAGCTTTTCCCCAATTGAGGATTTTAGCCCTTAAACGTGATTTTGTTAACACTTTATTTAATTTTTACGGAAGATTCTCATTCGACCAAAATTAAAAGGCACAAAATTATCTACAAATTTTATTTCTCAAAATTTTCTTACGTCGTACCCGTGGTCACACTATTATTGAAATAAAAATTAACCCAAGAAACATTTTTTTATTAATAAATCTTATTCAGAATAAAATTTTCTTACATTGAATATGCGGACATCATTTAAATGAATTATGAGATAGCTAATTTGTAGAGAATTTTCTGCTCTTCAATTTTAGACTAATAATAATTTTTCGTAAAAATTAAATTAAGCGAGTTATAGGCGAAAAACCGTGTTGGAGGAACCAAATAATAGGGCGAAGCCGTTAGAGGATCTTAGTAGGGGGGTTCAATAGAACTCTCAAATTCACATGTTTAATAAATTTAAAAAGCAAAAATGTTCGTTTAGCCTGAACTACATAATATACATAATGTATATTTAATTAACTCAATTCTTCTTGAAATTGTGTAAAATTTAATCTAAAAATTCACCTTTCTTTCCATAATTTATGACAACTTACACCACGTACGGGGTAGGTTAGTACACTTATTTGTTATTTTAAGTTTCATAAAACTTGACCTAGTCGAGTAAGATTTCTTAAATTTGGAAAAATTTAACCCAAGAATTTATTTTACAACCGCAAAATCAGATTTTAATAATCCTTTTTCAAAACAACAACAATATGCCATCCAGCCCCACTTTCTCCTACATGTTTTAATTTCATCCATATCTGTTAATAAATTGTAAACTGTTTGACTTGGTCAACTTTTGAATCGAAAAAAATTTGTAAACTGTAATTAATTAAGAAAAACTGAATTTAATTGAAAAACTAACTTTTCTACCTCTGTAACAAAATTATTTCCCTTATTTATTGTCATTACAATTATTTTGATGCCAGCTCCGCTTATGATCTAATATACGTTTTTATTTCCAGGTGTTGGTCTCCTTTTAAACTAAAAAATAAATTGGTAATGGAAATAACCGAAACAGACGTACCAGACTGTTCCGAAAGCAGAAGAATGACTCAAAAAATACTAATAACAGTTTTGGCATTGATAATAGTACTCCTGACAGGATTAATAATTTATTTGTTCTACCTCGGACCGTTCCACGATACCAACAAATACCGAGGAATTGGACCGCAATCGCCTTACCAACCGAACTCGGTTGGAATCCAGCCTGCTCGAGCCGAAAATTTGTTTTAATTATTTATTTTTTGAATAAAATATTCACCCAATTATTTTTATTGTGTAATAAAATGAGCAAGAAGGTAGCATTCGCATCAGAGATCAAATTTAGCCTGTAATCGGCCACCTTATTAGCGGGTGGTTCATTTTCCAGCTTCTTCTCGTATTTCAGACGCGCCTGTCTGAGCGCATCGGCCTTCATTTGCGATACTCCTTTTGTTACCAAATTATTGTGGGAAATCCGATATCCCTATTGCAACATTCGGGCATACAAACAAAGTGAGCCCAAAATACCGTTCTAATTTTTGTGGCAATTTTGTTTACTGTAAAATTACCAACTTGCATATCATCCGTTTCGTGTTACGTTTTGTGGTAAAAGAATAACAAAATTATTAAATTATTCAAGCGATAAAACTTGTAACGTTAATTGTTTGATTTTTTGTGCCGCTCAACTAATGCGCGAAATAATCCCTGCCAAATAAAATAGGAACAACGCTGCAAATTTTAAATACAATTTTTGAAAATGTTAGAATGGAAAATTAACTTTAAAGCCGGCGATGCGTGCAAATTGTGTAATTCGGGTATAAAGGATAATAGCATTTTACAGCATTTCGAGCTGCTGCTAATGCATGTTTTATTGAAGAAGGATTACTAATGTAATCCCCTGCCATGCACACTATTTCAATGACCATCTATTTACATTTTGTTATGTTGATAATTGTAACAAAACATACATTGGTTTAAATCCTATCAGCTAACTATAATCGTTAGTTAAATCAAACTGGGGGTGAGGTGCGCGTTTGTTTGTTCTGTATACTATATATTTTTTTTTAATATTCATTTTGTGTCCGCACTAAATCCATTTTGGGTTTTGGCCGACACATGTGAACGTTTTAATTCGGAAATTATCATATTTATTATTTATCTAACTTACGCGGGGAGAACAATAAGTTCTAGTGGAGTAAAATAACGTATAAAAGACGTTTTATTGTAAACATTTTTTTTAAATAGTAGAACTATCAATAATTCGAAAAATATGGGGGGACTTCGTAAAACAGTTATTTAGTGAATTTACAGTGTTTGATTAAATATCACATAAATTTTTAATTAAAATGTTATTTTCTCCATTATGCTTTTATTTTGTAAGCAATAGATTTAGCTTTAATAATATATGTAAATTATTGGAAAAAAAGAAAATTTTGATAGTAAAAATGGACTTTAAACGGAAAATTACAGATATTTCGTTACAAAATTTAACGTATTATCAGGTTGATGCATAAGATCATAGCATTTTTGGTTTGCAAGGTACGAGGGCGGATTATTAAGTCCTTAGAATGAGAAAGTAAAAACAATTTTTTTAGGAAAATTTCATTTTATTTTTCAATATAGTCTCCTTTTAGGTCGACACACTTGATCCAACGCGGTTCAAGTTTTTGGATGCCATCGGTAAAGTAAGATTTCTCAAACTCTCCAAAATAAGCATTTGTTGCATCTATCACTTCTTCATTTGACGTAAATCTTCTTCCTCCGAGCCATTTCTTCAAGTTTGGAAACAAGTAGAAATCACTAGGAGCTAAATCTGGTGAATATGGTGGATGTGGAAGCAATTCGTAGCTTAATTCATGCAATTTTGCCATTGCAATTCTTGATGTGTGAGCTGGTGCATTGTCGTGATGAAACAGGATTTTTTTTTTGTTTAAATGAGGTCTTTTTTCTTGAATAGCAGTATTTAATTTGTCCAATAATTCAGCATAGTATTTCCCTGTTATTGTTTTTCCTTTCTGGAGGAAGTCAATTAACACTATTCCATGAGCATCCCAAAAAACAGTTGCCATAACCTGCCAGCTGATGGAACTGTCCTTGCTTTCTTTGGAGCACTTTCACCAACTTCCATCCATTGTTTTGATTGTTCTTTCGTTTCTGGGGTATAGTAGTGAATCCATGTTTCATCGACGGTTATGAATCGGCGCAAAAATTCTTTGGGATTACGCTGAAATAATTCCAAACTTTGCTTTGAAAGATCCATTCGATTGCGTTTCTGATCGTTTGAAAGCAAACGCGGCACCCATCTCGCAGACAACTTTTTCATATGCAGTGTTTTATGTAAAACATCCCAAACACTTTTATACGTTATTCCACATAAGTCAGCTATCTCACGCAATTTCACTCTTCGATCATTTAATACAGTACGATGGATTTTTTTGACAATGGCTGGAGTAACAACGTCTTTTGGACGTCCTGGCCTTTGTTCATCACTTGTGCTTTTACGACCACGTTTAAATTCATTATACCAATTATAAACAGTTGCAGTCGACGGAGCAGATTCACCCAACACTGAGTTCATATCAGTAACTATTTCTGAAGGCGTTAAGCCTTTGAGATACAAGTACTTGATAACCGCACGATTTTCGTTTTTCTCCATTTTAGCAAATTTATACAAATTGTTCACTTTAAATGACTATCAAAATTCAACGATTTGACATAAATGGATGAAATTAGAAACTTTAACTTTCCAAGGTTGGTACTTCTCAAAAATAACACTAAATTGGCCAGAGTGGTGACATCTCTGTTTCATTTTAAGTACTTAATAATCCGCCCTCGTACATAAGAGTGCTTAGGAAACAAATTTGTTTAAGAAATATCAATGTCATTTTAATGCCATATAGTATTGTTTTATTGAATACTAGCTGGCACAGTCGGCCTACCGGCCGCCTTTAGCCATCTAGACCGTGTCGGATGTGGTTGTTCGGCCTTCGGCCTCGGGGAAAGCACAACCATACGTGTAGACCTGTAGACCGTAGTTGTTCGGCCTCACTCCAAGGTTCTAAAGTAGCTTATGTTTTTCGTAGCGTTGTAAATAACTTTTACACCACATTTGGTTAAGATTGGTCAAATAGAAACGTAAAGCACGTGCACGCGTATTTGCATTGTCGATCGGTTGACAGCTTGACAGCATTCATTATTGTTTTTGAAGTTGATTTTGAGTAGCGGGCTACTCAAAATCAACTTTCCTTTCCTTTGCGAATTTTTGCACTATTTCAATACAAAAACATGCGCAGGGACCTACATAATAACTGTGCCAAATTTGGTTCCGATCGGTCAAACGGTTTAGGAGTCTATAGGGAACATAATACATACATACGAGGGGTCGTTTTTATATTCCCGGACTAGGCATGAAAACAAAAGACTAGAGCAACAACAAAATTTTATTTTTCAATATAGTTCCCCTGCTTGTGAATACAGGTATAACACCGTTTCAATAACATCTTTAATCCAGTATAAAAATATTCATTTGGTTTTTCCGCAAAATGGCCCTCAACAGCTGCTGTAAGTTCGTCATTGTCCCTAAATTTTGTCCCCTTAGTGTTTTTTTTGAGATTCGGGAACAAAAAATAGTCACTGGGTGCTAGATCTGGACTATAAGACGGATGTTCAATTTCTTCGAAGCCACAATCAGCTACAGCAGCTTTTGAAAGTCTGGACTTGTGCACTGGTGCATTGTCGTGGAGCAACAAGACACCTTGCGTCAGTTTTCCGCGTTTCTTCACTTTAATAGCATCTCTAAGGCGATGCATCAGGTTTGCATAATACTCTCCCGTTACCGTACTACCCTTATTCATATAATCAATCAGCAAAATTGGAAGTGATCACGTCAACAGGGCGCCCTGAACGGGGATCATCATCCAGTGATTCTCGACCATGTTTAAACAATTTTGACCACTCGCAAATAGTTGACTTAGAAGGGCAATCATTCCCGTATACAGCCAACATTTCTTCAAGAATAATTTTTGGAGGTTTTCCTTGTTTTGTAAGGAATTTTATAACAGCCCGGTATTCGATTTTATTCATTTCGATACATATTGTACTCTAAAGCAACCCCTAAATTGCCCCACGTTACTGGCGCGCCATTAAATGTCGTGATCTTAGGGTTATAAAAGGACTAAACAGTTTAGTTAAAAGAAAATGCCAACAACCTATCTGCTCCGGTCCTAGCTCAGCTCAGCAAAACAACAGAAGTGCAAGACTCAGAAAATGTTTATACAAACAACTCACTAACTTCCTCAAATGGCTCCTCATTAATGTCTGTGGATCTCTGTTAAATGCCTCACTTTTTTGTGACAAATAAAATGTAGTTGCATTGAAAATTTTTATATTCAGTTTAGTAAATTTCAAAATCACCCTGGTAGTAGTTAAAATTACAAAATAAATGTTGTACATAAATTTTACTGGGAAAATTCCCTTACAAAACAATAAAATTGTTGAATTAGATTCAACTTCCTCTTCTTTACTCCTTTGGCTGTGTTGATGTAATACCAACACAGATATGAAATGTTCTTGTTAAATTCGCGTTAATTTTCTTGACTAAATGTCGGCTAAATGTCTTTATTATTAAATGAAATGAAATTTTGTTTACATTTTTAATGGTAGTTGCTATCAGTACCCGTAAGTTAGATGCAACGCCGTAAAGTTCAAAAAAATGGTTTTTAAAAAAAATCAAATAATAGTGCTTAAAATACCTTATCTCTTTTAAAACTCGTTCACTTGATGTTTTACTGTGACTCATGCTTAGCATCTGCGCAAGATCAAGGATTGACAATCCAGTTAAAATTTCTTTCTTCAGTGTCTCGAGTAGTGTACACTTTAATTTCTTACATCGACCAAAATTCTCAACATTTCTCGGTGTTATCACCTCCAATTAAACGAAGTGCTACTGTTTAAAATAGCCAACTGATAAATTACTAGCGACTTGTCTTTAAAGATGTTAATTCCATCTACTTCACCAAAACAATGCATTTAACAAAAAGGATATTAATTAAAGTGGCCAGGTATCTCAAACGTGAGTGTTGCCTCTGCATTCCATCCACGAAGTTTCTTAACAAAAAGTGCGGTTAAAAGTTTCGTAACCTCCAAACATAAGGATCCAAAATCAATATTGGTTAAAATTTTATCGTTACTGGACTTCATAGGTCGAGCGCTTAAGGCAAACTAAAAAACTTCCTAAGGATCCAAAATCAATAACCTCCAAACATAAGGATCCAAAATCAATATTGGTTACAGTTTAACCGTACGACCTACATCGGTTGAGCGCCCAAGGCAAACTAAAAAACTTCCTAAGGATCCAAAATCAATAACCTCCAAACATAAGGATCCAAAATCAATATTGGTTACAGTTTAACCGTACGACCTACATTGGTTGAGCGCCCAAGGCAAACTGAATTTCCCACTTTTATGTGTTAAATTTTCAAAATTATGTGTCTAATGTACCACTTCTAAATCTTAATTATATCCAAATTTTCCAATTTTCACGTTATTAAATTTATCAAACGTCTGAAGGTAAGTTTTTATTTAATTTTAGAGTTTTTAAACTATTTTAAAGTGTTTTATGTTTCAGAATTCACTGGTTTTGTTGAAATATTTTGTCGAGACCCGAGTCACTTCCATGTTATGATTTTATACACCGGATTTTGGTCTTTATCGCTAGATTACACAAACCATTAATGTATTAAAATGACCCTGTGAAAAATTTTAGAATGAATACAATATCTCACAACATAAAAGTTTGTTATTTTTACAATAATTCACCTTTTTAGAACCCATACAATTTTAGGTTAAAGATAATAAAACCTTCTTACAAAATTTTGATTTTCATTGCAACAACATTGTTTCCTTTTAATCTGATGTGACAGATTCCTTCATGAGATCAAGTAGTGAGCCTAAAATACACTTCAGAGTTCCACAGCTTTATTCGTTTTCCTAGCACTAATCGTGGGAAAGTGAAATTGACCATAGTTAAGTTATTCCTACTAGAATCTCCCATCCTGCTATTTAATCATGTTAACTTGGTGATGTTGAATTACTGAGCTCAGCCACCCAAAAACAAAACGCTTGCTTGCATATAATGCAAATTTTATCGCATGAGAGAGAAACCCTTTTAGCGACCAAAGAACGAAGAGCGTGAAGCTTTTCACCTATATGAAATTTTAAGAGACCAGCAAAATACGACAATATACAACGCGCGACGACACAAACTGACAGATAATAAAATTAATAATGATGCAATTGTTTTGTAAATTGCCACACAGGTTACCAAAGCATATGTGATTAAAAAACAGCATAATGAAAAATTGCATCAAAATTCAAAACAGCCCAGTCCGGGAATATAAAGACGACCCCTCGTACATCCATTTTTATATAATTTATATTGTTGTGTTTCGCGTCATTCACAGTAGGAGCTCGATATGCAATCTAGTATAAAAGGAAATGCCGACTGGGGATGTGCAGGTTGTATTTTTATCGTTGTTAGAATTTAAGTTGTGTGAATGTGAAATTAAATTTAGTAGCGACATTAAAGACGAGCAGAGCACCTAGCAACGAAGAAAATACGTAGGCGAAAACAAGCAGGATAACATCAAGAAATTAGGAGAGATCCAGAAAGAAGAAAACAAAACAATTTAATTTGGTTTCTAGGATCAACAACTGTGAAGCAAAGGGTCACATACGAGTCCGCGAAGAACACAGACACGTGTTTTCATTGCGGGATAAAATAAATTCGAGTCTTTGAAGTACAAGTACATAAGTTGATTACAACACAGAGGTTGACTACTGAACTCGGCCGAGAGTTCTTAGTGGAGAATCAGAAAACTTGTCAAAGAAGACAACCAGTGACGACGAATCACTAGCCAGTGACAACTAATAAAGAAGCGAATCCTGTTAGCAGCACGAGAAGCTGCAAGGAATCTGGATAACCGAGATCAGCATTTGGGCTGGTGTAAACCATTTGGACCAGGTGTTAGACGGGAAGAAAGTTCTGTTTTTGATTTGTTGTTGTCATTGTTTATTTGTTCTGTTCTTGTCAGTTGATAATTCTTGTGTTTATGTTAATAAAATTTATGTTAACTGAACCAGCTGGATTTTCTTTTATGCTTTTGCTAAGCGAGATAAGCCAATAAAAATATAACCTGAGTACCTGAGATAAGAGCGTGCTGAGAACGGTAAGTGAGAGAGAGAAGTGAGAGCTTAAAAAGGCGTAGACGCAACAATATATATAGAATATATAGATTAATAAGTTAGGAGTAATTGTTGGCTAAAGAAAATGGAGTGTCAAGTACAAAAAAATGAACATTTTCGACATATCCTTTTGTTTGAGTTTAACCGAGGAGTTAAGGCATCGGAGGCCGCTAGAACCATTTGTGCTGTTTAATGAGAGAACGCCATAGTGGAAAGTACTGCACGAAAATGGTTTTCTCGTTTCAAAGTGGGGCATTTTAATATGAAAAATTTCCCACATTTAGGGAGACCATCCCGCTTTGATGAAGACCAATTAAATGATTCAATTCGTGTTGATCCACGTCAATCAAATCGGAAATTGGGCAATATGATGAATTATGACCAATCAACTATTGTACGACATTTGCATTCCATGGGCAAAGTTCAAAAGTTGGGTGTTTGGGTACCATACGTTTTGGGCGAAAACAACAAAAATCAGCGTGTTACCATTTGTGTTTCTTTGCTTGATCGTCATCGTTTAGCTCGTCAACAACATCGGCTGTTTTTGTCCCAAATTGTTACTGGTGACGAAAAATTGTGCCTTTACATCAACATCAAGAACAGAAAGGAATGGCTGTGCCCTAACAAACAAGCAAATCGTTGTGCAAAAGCTGGTGCTCATCCACGCAAGGCAATGTTGTGCATCAGGTGGGATAAAGAAGGCGTCATCTACCATAAATTGCTTCCGAGGAATGTAACCATCACTTCTGAGATTTATTGCCAACAACTGCGTCACTTGGAGGCTGCAATTCAAGAAAACCGACCGGCAAGATGTCATCAAGTGGTTTTGCAGCATGATAATGCCCGTCCGCATACTGCTAACATTACAAAAGCAGCTATTCAAGACGTCGGTTGGGAGGTTATTCCACATCCGCCCTATTCTCCTGATCTTGCTCCATCAGATTTTCATTTTTTTCGCTCTCTATCTAACAATCTCCGCAGAAGCTCATTTAATAACGACGTTGCTCTTCAAAACTGGCTCGATGACTTCTTCACCTCCAAACCACCAGATTTCTGACGAACGAACGGTTGAATTTACGGACAAATGACAAGGGAACAAAATTGTAAAGAATATTATCACCTCTAAGTATAAAAATCAGCATTCGTTTTTGACCAGCACTTTCCGAGATATTAACAATTAAAGCAAAAATTATGGCGTTGATAGTGTTAAATTTTGCCGCGCCAATAAAAAATTAAATTGTAGGTTAAAATAATTTTTTAAATATGTAGAAATTATATTATGGTGTTCTAATAACCCATGAATTTTTTTCATATTTTTAATTTTACGTTTAATTTTATAAAATAAAATTGATGCAAATCACGATTTCATCTCGATAAATTTGGCGAATCGAGAAGACAACTTGAAACGACTCTCACGCCTAAACCACCTATCGTAGATAAGTGTTCTAAGGAACTATTTCTAGATAATTTTATGCTGTACAAAAAATTCCTTTTTAATTTTTCGGTAACTCGCTTAGGTTTTGGAGCGTAAGCCATAATCGATAAACAGGTGCCATTTTTTTTCTCAAAATCTTCGGTTTTTAATTTTTTAACAAAATCGTCGGGTATTTGGAATTCCAAAAAATTTTATTACTACTTCTCTATATTACACTTCACTACCAAGTTTTGGCCATTTGCGATCCTTTTCGAGGTTTAATCCTAAAATCACTGGCCTATCATTTTAAATCCTTTAGTGAGATATAAAATTATATTTTAGTTTTAGAGAAAACGGCCTTAAATAGCAGTTTAAGTCCCGGAAATGGATAAAAATATTTCGGTAATCTGCGATGGCTTCACTGCTTCCTTGTGTTACTCAAAATATTAACTCTTAATTGTCAAATTAAATAAGTCCTCAAGTCAACAACAGAAAGTATAAAATAGAATCCGGGGGTCCCCAGCAAATTAACATAGCCATAAAAAGTATAACTGTATCATACGTTTTTTAAAACTTAATTTTCCGGAGGGGGGACAAAATTTAGAAAAAAGGTAAAATTTAAATTTATCCAAATCCAAGTAATTAAATAACATTATAACAGGTGAGGAAACATGGATTCATTATTAAGATCCAGAATCCAAACAAGAGTCTAAGCAGTGGATAGAAAAGAGAAAACTGCAACGTAAAAAGTTCGAAACTCAATATTGTCCGCTGGCAAGAGAAAATATTACAATTTTTTGGGATGCCGGGGAAATTCGGTATAACAGACATCTATTACAGAAATTAAAGGAAGCAATTAAAGAAAAAAGAAAGGGCAAAGTGAAACAAAAATTTTTGCTTCTTCAGTTCAGAATTCGAAAGTTTCACAGGCTGCTATTAAAAAGTGTGACTTTGAAGAAATAAATCATCCATCCACCTTAAGTTCAGAACTGGCACCTAGCGATTAATTTCTATTCCCAAATTTAAAGAAAGAATTACAAGGGATAAAATTTAATACAATTTTTTTCATTGGTTCAGAAAAATTAATTCAAAGAAGTACCAAATGCCTTGAGCTTCAATGTGATTTTTTTCATTAAAAAATAATTAATTCCTTATACTACTGTTTTTATCAAATTTATTGATTTTCCCTCGTAATTAGGCCGAGCATCCATACGGTCCGCGGGGCGAAAAGGTGTAAATCATAAAATTTTCAGGTTTCGTCAAATGTGAGATGCGGGATGCGGGTGTTACATTTCAGGTTTGGCAAAAATATGAATTTTTATCTAAAATCTAAACCCCTTTTATGCGGTCGGGTCGTTCAGCAGATGCTCGCACAATACACCGAGAGTAAGTTATGAATAATATAAAATTTTATCTCTCAGATTTGTCGATAAATGAGTGGAAACGTATCACGTTGCTTCTTTTATGATCTGTTGGCAATATTTATAATAAGCAAGAATGCGGCCGTTTAACGACATCACTGTTACCTCTTTAATCGGGCTTTTCTAAGAAGATTTGCAAGCCTAAAACGCAAACAACAACACGATGATGGTATAACTTCAAAATTTGGTGTGCATGCTTATTTTACCTATACATTTGGAAGGGTGGTTCGAAACTAATCTGACAAGCCACAATGACGAAAGCCGATTTAGTGGCGATGATTGACACCACTGCTGCTCCGTGGACTATTTTATCTATCCCCGGGATTTTACTACATTTGAATCTAAAAGCTTCTACACAAGCAGCTTAAATGATTTTAACCACGTTTGTAGTAAATAAAATTGTTTGTAGTAGTAAACAAAAACTTTCCTTTAAAAAAATCACGTTACTACCAAATTTTTCTTCTATTCAATAAATTCGAGTATACACGGGTCTATAATGAATTTTAATAGAAATAAGTAGGAAACATTTTAAACCTTTATCGTTTAACTTGATTAAGCTGATGCTCCGATAGTCATAAAATTTCAAAGTAAATGGTAATAAAACTAGGTACTCAAACGAATCAATTTTGCCAAAACTCTTCTAAGAGAGAATTTATTTTTGAATATACAAAATTAACCAAAATCAAATTTTTGTGGCGTATAATCGAAATTATTACTATTTAGCCAAAGATTATTCGACCACATGATTAATTTAATTATTATGGGCTGCTCGTCAGTTCTTTGATCATGATTAAATACGCCACATAAAATAATATGTACTCAAATTAAAACCGGCTCGATAAAGTTAATTATTATAAATGAATTTAATAAAATTTAACAATATTAATATTCACCTGTCTTTTCCAAATGGCAAGAAACTCTCGCGAAAAATTACAACGTGTTGACACTTCGCCTGCTGCTTTGGTAATGATCGTGGCTACTTTTTTTTAGGTTACACTGTTATTAGTTGAATCGTCATTTGTATCGTATCCGGTAGTCGTAATATTTCCGGCGCGATAACCTGTATAAAATTTTTAATATTAAAAATAAAATTTTAATGTTATCAAATAATGATAATGTCGGTCCTGACTACGTCATGTCATGGCGATAGAATTACTATTATCAAATAGTACTACGTATAATTAGAAGATTACTATATCAACGTAGGGGCCCCTGGATCGTTTATGAATACGCTACTGGATATTCTTTACAAGTTGTGGTGGACCATCACCAGATCGGTATTTCAACTGCATGATCCAATTTTTTGAAGAAATTTAAGTTTATTAAATTTTATTTGATACAATTTTCACTTAAATGGGTCTCTCACAAAGAAAAAGGACGGATAATTTAGAAAAAGCAATCGGAGCTTCGGATACGGTTATTAACGGTCTTTAATTTAGCACATCATGACGACGGTTGACGAAAAACGACAAATAACGGCAGCATTTGCAAATTAGTGTCGTCGTCAAAATTGAAAATCAAAATCAGAGGCGATTTCGGGCAAAATTTAAAATATGCAAAATGTGTATTTTCGTTGCAAAGCAAATTTTTTTCGAGAAAATTTCATTCGACATTTTCGATTTATATTTGTCTCCTCGACGTATTAAAGGCAAAAATAAATTTTTATTTTCCAAATTGCAGAAATCATTTCGCCCTTTTACCACGTCAAATATTGAACCAATTACATCGTCGCGTTATGAATTAATTCTTACAATTTGATGCCTCGCGTATTGCGATGCTAAAATTTCCAAGTTTCGAAAGATTGCTGCAGATTTTCAAAAAAACGCAATTTTAAAATTCTTCGTTTTTGGGAAGTCGGAAGAGATGGTTTTTGCTCTCTCTCCGTCGCCCCCGAATCCCCATCTCAAATATTTCGCCGTCAACGGATAGAATTCGTTGGAGCCGACATTTTAAGATGTCACAACAATTTTCACAACAATTTGATCGTTAAAAGTTCTTCATTTTTGAAAATTTACCGTGGAGTGCCGGTTCAATTTCAAGAAACTCAAATCAAACTTTGCACAATTTCGGACTTTCCGGGAAAGCAGTTCGATGAGTATTCAACGTAACATTTCTTAGTCTTCTTGCACAATTCCGGCGAGTTCTGCGACCTACATAGTAAAGTGCTCCGGTCTTATTCGCGGCATTCTGTTCTTTGTAATTCTTTGTATTATATTTTGAGCGTTGAAATTTCTAAATTCTAATACATATATTAATTTGTTAGTGGTTTTCATTTTTCGAATTAAAGCCGCCATCCCGCCATCTGTTGACAGTATTTTGAATCACTGACAGTATGTCAGATTATTTCGATTTTTGACAAATTACATTTTTTGTTTGCAAGACTTGTGATTTGATTTATCGAAAAAAGCGAATAACTTTTTTCCCCGCTCGAATTTTTTCTCCATTTATGCACGAATAGTTGCGCCTGAACCTACAAAATAACTGTGCAAAATTTGGTTGAGATCGGTCCAAGGGTCTAGGAACGTATAGCGAACAAACACGCAAACACGCAAACAAGCACGCAGACAAGCTCTTTTATATATTTAGATTAATATTCCCCGTTGAGTTACAACCTTGCAACGGACATAGGCAGGGAAAATCAGTGGCGGCTTGCCCTAAAGAGTACAAGGGCACGTGTCCTCCCATCCAAAACCAAAAGGAATAATTATCCAAAAATAAGTAAATAATATGGTAAATTTATATTTTTCCTCATCCGATTGAAAGAAGTCACGAGCCACCACTGTAAACATTGTTTTATGATACTGTCTTTAGGTTTCTTAGCTATCTTTATATGCTGGGGGGTATTCCATACCCCCCAGATCCCCCGGATTCGATTTTCATGGTAAAGACGGAGACTTTGTTATTTTCGCGAAGAACAAGGGATGCAGTTTTAGGTCGTGCCCAGGACCCCCCCCCCTGTTAAGAATTTCATGTAATTTAATGTGCGTTAATGCTCTACTCAGTATGCTAGAAAAATTAATAAAAATAAAATCGTGTACCCTCGTGTACCACTGTTTTATTATACAGGACTGAAGTCGTGGTTTAGCGTGCAGTATAAATTAGCAGACTAAAGAGCGAGAAACTGAGGGTCCATTATTGCTAATCTTGCCATCTAAAATTCGAGGTAAATCCTTGGTAGGGGGAAAATTAAATTTTCTTACGAATTCTGTAAAGAAGAAGAATGCAGATTTATCTACGTTTTTAAATGAGTGTCAAAAACTGTGGATTTAAGTGTTTGAAAACGCCCCACCCCCCAATCTTCTCAAATTCCCTTCCGGCTTCTCCGCCAATTTGTTTAGTTCTTTTAAATTTTGAAGAGATTTAGTTTCTCCAGCGCGGGTTTTCTCCTATAGCTCGCTTAATTTCGCTTTTACGAAAAATTATCATTGTCAATATTGAAGAGCAGGAAATTATCTACAAAAGAGCTATATTATTATTATTATCATCAAGCTTTTCCATTCCATTCGGAATATTGCTACTATGCTTTTTCTGCAAAGTCTTTACGATCCATTTATTGAGATGGATCAATCCTCTTTTGTTTCTCTTTTACTTTCAACTAATTTTTCCTCAGAGAGTTGATGTTCACCGGAGGGCCGCGCTAAGAGATTCAGTCAAATCCGCAATTTGAACCCACAATTTCTGCACTGTAACTCAACCAGCGATCACACCAAGCCACTGCTGTGTGCAAAAGAGCTATATAAGAAACTTTTATTCTGAATAAAAATTATTCAAAAACTACATTACAATTTGAATTTATTGATTACAGTAAAATTTGGTAAAATCAATTTCGTTTCTTCAATTATTAATTTTCATTTCAACAATAGCATGATGTAGCAAAATTTTGGAAATTCAAATTAAAGTTTAGAGAATTTTGTGCTCTTTACTTTTGGTTTGACGAGAGTTTTTCGTAAAGATGAAATTAAGGGAATTACCGGTAAAAATCAATGTAGGGAGTTAAAATCCCCAATTGATAAAGAGGCCGACAATGGAATTTAGGGAAATTTTGAAAAGTTCATTAAGGGGTCGTCTATGCCGAGGGGGGAAGGGGTTTACAAAATCTGACCAGGGCGGGGTAGGGGTTGAAAATGTGCGGATGTCCTTTATGGACGACCCCTAAAACACTCAAATACACGATCAACTTATCCGAAATTTTTTGTAAGTTCGAAGCAATTTTTCGACATCGTTACCTATGCAGGGCGAGACAGAACGCCCGTATTATGCATTGTTTTCAGAATCAGATAATCATAGAGGGTTGGAAAAAAAATTTGATCGCAAAAGCCTACATGAAGAATCGAATGGTAATACTGGCATTCCCCGGAAATGTTGGCATCCTGAAAAGTTTGCTCCAAAATGTTGAAAACTCCTGATTTTTAAATAATAAAAAATATCAAATCGAGTCAAAAGAAACGTGCACAAATGTGCTTGTGTACCTGAAGAGGCTAAAAAAGGATATTTTAATACGAACATGCTGAAAAAAAAATAAAATGGTCCACTTTTCCATACAAATATTGATAACTCGAACTGTTTTTAAGTTACAACTTATTGATTAACAATAAGATAAAAATGAAAAGTATTAATTTACACTTTACTTCTGAAGCGACTTGATATTTTTATATCTTTTAAAGGTCACCCTTTGACCAAAATTTTGAAAAACCTGAAAAAAATTTATATTTAACTTTTTTGTTTATGAAGTAAAATTTTTTTTGAAATTTAAATCGTCGTGTAATAAATTTAAATAGAACTGTTATCAATTATGTATCGCTCTGTTAAGCATTGTGTGCATAGGCAAAATTTGGTGATGCAGAAAAATACAATAGGGAAGGGTGGATCGGTAATCGTTTACTATTGTACCATTTGCATTTGAAACGAATGACCTCAAGTTTGACTACACCGTCAGAATTCAAGAACTTTTTTTTTTGTATAATATTATACAACCAATATCGTACGAAGAAGATTTATTAAATAATATTATCAAAAAGGTTTCAGTCAAGAAAACAATATTAATTTTTAATCCGGTGTGAGCTCTCATTTGGATAATGTTTCTGGAAATATAGTAATGGTGAAGTCAATTCCCCATAGATTAAGGGCAGTGTTAATACTCTGGTGGTAGTGTACCATTAAAAGCATCAACTATGCAAGAGTGGTAAGAAAGATTATACTACCTGCACGTTGGATTACATCGCTAATAACTTTTAATGACTAACCACTCCGAATACCTAATATTACTAGACCGTATAATGGTGCAGCTAACGCACCACGCCACCGAGCTTAGGGAACAAAATCTTAGTCGAAATCATTTTTTTCGGTAGCATATGACGGGTTATTAAATTGTTCGCTCGTTATGGAATAATCAGAGCATTAATAATAAACATAGAATTGAAAGCCCTACAACACATTGTATCGATATATGGGGTGCTCCTGAAATACGAGCTTTCGATGGGTCTACTCTATAATCCAACTCCTACGGCGCTTCAAATGTCAACACTTGACAGGCGATATAATCTCTTCACGTTAGTTACATTTCTGATCATCTCCTTCCATTTCATTGTTTCTTTTATTTATTTTTCTACTAATGAATCTCAAATTTGACCAATGGAATATTTGCTAAAATAGTTACAAACAATCGATCGGGTTTGAAAAATAACGCTGACGAATTTGTTATTGTAATTCTTTTGTTTAGACATAGACCAGGCTCTAAGCATTTTGCAGTGGTAAAAATTCTAACTGGATTTTTTACTTTTCTCATACGAGGGCGGTTTGATAAGTCAGTGACATTTTGAATAAGGGATATTTTTTTCCGCAAAAAAACGTTTTATTTCTCAACATAGTCACCTTTTAGCTCTATACACTTAGTCCAGCGTTTTTCCAATTTTTTTATCCCTTCCAAATAATACGATTTCTCGAGGCCCTCAAAATAGATACTTGTTTCAGTGATGACCTCTTCATTAGACCCAAATCTCTTACCGTCGAGCCATTTTTTCAGGTTTGGGAACAGAAAATAGTCGCAGGGTGCTAAATCTGGAGAATATGCTGGATGAGGAAGCAATTCGTAGCCCAATTCATGAAATCTTGCCATGGCGATGACACACGTGTGCAACCGTACATTGTCCTGGTGAAAGAGCACTTTTTTCTTCCCCAAGTACGGTTGTTTTTGCTTCAAATCAATGTAAAATCTGTCCAACAGCTCTGAATAATATTTGCCGGTGATCGTTTTACCCTTTTCAAGGTAATCGACATGAATGACACCCCGTGCATCCCAAGAAACTGTCGCCATGACCTTGTTGGCCGACAGACCCACCTTGACCTTCTTTGGTGCACGTTCACCCGGAGCAGTCCACTGATTTGACTGTTCCTTGGTCTCTGGTGTGTTGTGATGGATCCATGTTTCGTCCACGGTTACGAAACATCGCAAAAACTCATTCGGATTGCGGTTGAATATCCCAAACACTCATTTGAAGTGGTCACACGATTGCTTATGGTCGAGTGTGAGCAATCGCGGAACCCATCGCGCGGATAGCTTTTTCATGTCCAAATATTCATGTAAAATGTTATATACCCGCTCAGTTGAGTTGCTTACAGCTTCAGCCACCTCACGCACCTTCACTCTCCGATCGTCCTATATCATTTCATGGATTTCATCTACGATTTCTGGCGTGACGACCTCTTTTGGGCGACCTGAACGTTCGGCGTCACTTATGCTGGTACGACCACAACGGAATTCAGTAAATCACTTTTTAACCATTGAAATTGATGGTGCAGAGTCCCCGTAGTATTTATCAAGCCTTTCCTTGGTTTCTGTGTTGTTTTTTTTAAGCAAAAAATAATGCTTGATGAGCACACGAAATTCACTTTTATCCATTTTCGTCGAAATTCACGAGGTTGTCAGCACAAACTAAATGACGCAGCTTGCTCAAAATTTGACAGTAGGCTATTGATAGATGGTAGTTGACAGGGGTAAATACAAAATGGAGAGAAAAACGCGGAAAATTCAAAAAGTCACTGACTTCTCAAACTGGCCTAGTACCTATAGGGTGTTTTTTTAGCTGCACACGAACTTCAAATTGAAATAAAACATTAAAAAATTGATGGAATGTGTTTTAAATTATTTTTTTATGAAAGTAAATTTAATGCCATTTATGATTTGAAAATGATTTTTGGCCTGTGACCACCACGACTAATTGTTACAAAGCGCACCCGATCAATCCAATTTTTGACCACTTTTCCCAATATTCCTGGCCTGATTTCATAAATGGCTTGCTGAATATTGACCTCCAATGCTTCCAGAGTTGTTGGTTAGTTAGCATAAACCATGGATTTAACCGGATTTAACATACCCCCAAAGAAAATAATCTGGAGGGGTCAAATCACACGATCTTGGAGGCCAATTGATAGGACCATTTTTTGAAATAATGTTGTCACCAAATTGTCCTTTCAATAAATCGATGGTTTCGGTGGCTGTGTGGCACGTAACACCATCCTGTTGGAACCATAAGTTGTCGATGTTTAACTCTTGAATTTTTGGAAACAAAAATGTATTGAGCACGTGCCGATATCGCACACCATTCACCGTAACGGTAGCTCCTTCCTTATTTCGAAAGAAATATGGACCGATGATGCCGTTGGCGTGTATTCCACACCAAACAGTCAATTTAAATGGATGCAATGGAGTCTCAAGATAACGTTCCCGATTGGTCTCAGTCCATATACGGCAATTTTGCTTGTTCACATACCCATTCAATCAGAAATGTGCCTCGTCACTGACCAAAATTTGGCGGTAAAAAACTGAATCCACTTCCAATTGGTTGTGAGCCCAATCTGCGAACGCACGACGCAATCGATGATCATTAAGCGTCATTCACATCCACGTAACGTACGTTCCGGACATAGAATACGTAACGTAGAAAACGTAGTTTTTTATTTGCCATTCACATCCACTTAGTTTACTATGTTTTTACTATGTTTCCATAGAAACGAAAAGCACGGCACCTGTATTTGCATTGGCTATCGGTTGACAGTTTGACAGCATTAATTTTTGTGACTTAACCTTAAAATTGAAAATACAGTAAAAGGGGTGTTGCCTAATAAAATGTAAGCATCTCCATTGGTCAAACATAAAAAACATAACGTACAAGTTGAAGTTGAACGAACTTTTTGTTACGTTACGTTATGTCTCCCATGTTTTTTCGAATGTGAATGGTGCCATTTGAAACAATGCATTTCAACTTTCCTTACGTTACGTATTCTATGTCCGGAACGTACGTTACGTGGATGTGAATGACCCTTTAGGCTTCAATTCTTGAACCAACTGGATCTTGTAAGGATGTAAACCAAGATCTTGAGGTAAGATTTTTGGGTTTTCTTGCACACTTTCACTCACTTTCTTCAGTACGCACATTTCTTTGTCTTGTTGGTGGTTTTACATCATGCAATGAAGAAGTGGTACAAAATTTATCCATCACCGCACCAATCACCTACTCAGAAGGTCGATTATGTCGACCATAAAATGGGCGAAGAGTTTCGCGAACGGAACTCTGACTTTGAAAATAAATTTCCACAATTTGGTAGCGTTGTTCAAACGTTAATTTATTCATGACTAGCTGGCACAGTCGGCCTACCGGCCGCCTTTAGCCATCTAGACCGTGTCGGATGTGGTTATTCGGCCTTTGGCTTCACTCCAAGGTACTAAAGTAGCCTATGTTTTTCGTAGCGTTGTAAATAACTTCTACACCAAATTTGGTTAAGATTGAAATAGAAACGTAAAGCACGTGCACACGTATTTGAATTGTCGATCGGTTGACAGTTTGACATCATTCATTATTGTTTTTTAAGTTGATTTTCAGTAGCCTGCCTTCCTTTAAGGAATCTCGATAATCCATTCATGCGCGTCCCATAGGGACGCGCATGAATGGATTATCGAGATTCCTTAAAGGAAGGCAGGCTACTCAAAATCAACTTTCCTTTGCGAATTTTTGCACTATTTCAATACAGAAACATGCGCAGGGACCAACATAATAACTGTGCCAAATTTGGTTCTGATCGGTCAAACGGTTTAGGAGTCTATAGGGAACATACATATAGTACATACATACACACATACATCCATTTTTATATAATATATCTATATAGATTAAATGGCAAACCTTTCTGAACACAAATGGCGAAGAATTGTCACTTTGACGAACTTCATTCAAAAGTTATCCCTATTGAAAGATCTCGTGCCCCTAAAAAAACACCCTATTGAGCATGTGTCGATATCTCACACCATTCACCGTAACGGCAGCTCCTTCCTCATTTCGAAAGAAATATGGACCGATGATGCCGTTGGCATGTATTCCACACCAAACAGTCAATTTTAATGGATATGCAATGGAGTCTCAAGATAATGTTCCGGATTGGTCTCAGTGCATATACGGCAATTTTGCTTGTTCACATACCCATTCAACCAGAAATGTGCCTGATCACTGAACAAAATTTGGCTGTAAAAAATTGGATCCACTTCCAATTGGTTGTGAGCCCAATCTGCGAACGCACGACGCAATCGATGATCATTAGGCTTCAATTCTTGAACCAACTAGATCTTCTTCTTCTTCTTCAAGTGCCATATCCGGTCTCCCGGACGTTGGCGACCTCTCTCCTATGTATGTGTTGTGCGTTTGAAGTATTATCACACACATAGGGGACCTACTGCTTAACGCGGGCTCCGAACCGCGGGAAGTGTATACACTTCATCTCCAGAGAGGCTGTTCCAGGCAGATTACACCTCGGTGGTTTGCCATTGCCTTCCGAGGGGAGACGGTCAGAATAAAGTTTTTACTGAGCCCGGAGTCGAACCAGGCATTCAGCTTTAGCAGCAACGCACTTGACTGCTTTAGCTGACGACCGTCTCTCTGGACGGTCTTGGTCTTGGACGAACTGGATCTTGTAAGGATGTAAACCAAGATCTTGATGTAAAATTTTCCATGTAGTGGACGGACAAAGCCCAAGTTGTTGAGCACGATGGCGAATTGAAATGTTTGGATTCTCTTGCACACTTTCACTCACAGAAGCGATACGCACATTTCTTTATCTTGTTGGTGGTCTTACATCATGCAATGAAAAAGTGGTACGAAATTTATCCATCACCGCACCAATAGCCTGCTTAGAAGGTCGATTATATCGACCATAAAATGGGCGAAGAACTCTATAAGTTTCGCGAACGGAACTCTGACTTTGAAAATAAATTTCCACAATTTGGTAGCGTTGTTCAAGTGTTAATTTATTCATGATTAAAAGGCAAACCTTTCTGAACACAAATATCAAAGAACTGTCACTTTGACAAACTTCATTCAAAAGTTATCCCTATTGAAAGATCTCATGCAGCTGAAAAAACACCCTACGTATATTACAGTTCTTGTGATTCAGAGTTTCTTTAAACTGTAAGTCTCCTAATTTAAGTATGCCATAATTGTTCCCACGCACACCATATAAACTATTGATTCACCTTGTATAGAATCCAGACGCGCGCAACTTGCTCGGAGATATTTTTACCGAGTAAATTTAACTCTTTCTATGTGTGTCCCTAATTGGACAGGAACTGATTAAGTATGCGACAAATTATCACAACATAATTTAAAATTTCGAGTTCCGTTAAACAATTTCCGTTAAATTTAATACTAGAAAAATGTTCGCACAATTGTAAACGAAACGGAATAAGAGGTGTTAAAACAGATGTGATTTTGTTGGTCCCGTGTGCTCAGAGATGCGTGATATGATTGTTGAGTGTCATTATCACCGTCATTTAATGTCCATTGTCGTACGAAGCGTGTTTTAATTGATGTCAAAATGAATGCTTCTAACGCGAACCGGTCATATCTTTGGGTTCATCATTGGTGTTAAATGAGGGGACCATATAAGAGATTAGGAAATGCTTCGTTCGTAGGGAAGCGCTTTCATTGTTGTTACGGTTCCGTCTATTATGTTGACTGGGTTCTTATTATTTGTCCAACTTATTTCCTGAGAACAAAAGAAAATTGATAATCGTAGATCTTATCCGTTTGTGTAGTGACAAATTGACGTTTTTGTTACATAAAAAATAATTGTGAACATACTATTAGATTTTTTAATTCGAGTAAATTTTTGTCGTATTGTTTAAGAAATGGCTTAGTTCTTTTGACGCAGTTACGATAAGAGGGTAGGGAAAGGGGATTCATCGAGAGACAATTTTCCAGTTGACGGAAAGTCCCGCAGGGGAAATTACAATATTTATGATGTCATTTAGATAGTCGATCGTCCTTTTTGTCGAGAGCTGCAGCTCGTTGAAACCATTGTAACTCTTTAGAAAGTCATCAATAATACATCGTAGCAATTAGAGATTATTCAATAGGCCAACGTTGGCAGGCGATATTTTAATACCTCTCTTCTTAACTCTTCATGACACCCCATTTTCTCTGATATTGCACCCTTTTAACGAAATCATTTCTGTTCATTTTTTGCGCTTCATCAAGCAACTTGAAAAATAATTAACTGGAAAAAGCACAAAACAAAATAATCAAACGTGTTTCTTTGCTACACGTAGGTCTTAAATATGTCAAAATGTATGAAGGTAATGAGCTTTACTCGGGTCATTTTAACCACATCACAAGACTCAACCAAACCGCATTAAATATTTTCGCAAATTGTCGCTCTAATCACTTTTCACCTCGAGAATTTATAATTAACACCCAAATTATTTTAACAGTATCGAATATCGTACGTGCGACGTTATTTTCTAATTTATTATAATTACGATATTCAAAAATCAATCATAAAATTATTATTTTGTATTCATATAAATGTTGAAAGTTTTCAGAAAATCGCATACGGCTGGAACCCGAAAAACTGTGGTGCTCCATTTTAACCCAGGCGCCAAGTCGGAATAATTTCCGTTATTTGGAAAAAATTCTAACTGGATTTTTTTCAACACGTTCCTTAGGGTGTAATTTATTAAGTAATGCTGAAGTTCTTTTAGTTTTTTACCAATTTCTCGATTTTCTTTCAACTTAAGAGCGCGCTGCGGAAAGAGAGAGAGGGAAGCAGTAGATATGCTGTTGAAAGAAGCCTCTAATCTTTTGTAGATTTATAAAATTTATAAAAAATTATTTGCGCCATATCTAAGGGAACCCTTGAACCCTTTGTGCATTAAGTTGATTTTATATAGTTTAAAACTCCACTAAGGGCACTTTTTGATTTACAAGTTTTGTACAAGTTTTCTATAATTGATGATGAAATCGCTTCAAAATCAGGTTTTGTCCTTATAATGAACTGCAGAAGGCAATAACGAAGTTTCATTATAATCGGTTGTCATAAAAATTCAAAATTGTCCTTTTTCATAAATTAAATTAACCTATTTACTTTTAATTTAAAGCGCTCAAAATTGGTTATTGCCTTCAATAGTCTTTCCTTATTAATATAAAAAAGAATTACATTGATACGACGTTTAGTTTTTTAAATTTGTACAAAAGATTAGAGGCTTCTATCAACATCATTCCCTCTCTCTCTTTCCGCAGCGCGCTCTTAACGACAAACATTTTGTTATACACAAAATTAAAACTAATTAAATTCTATACAAAAATGTCTTCCTCTTCTTTTGGCTAGGAACAACCCTGTATGCCTGGGCTTTTGCTTCATTCCTGTTCCGAGGCCATCTATTTCTTTGAGTATTTGGTTTTTACATCTTAGGTAGCTCGCTAAGCTTACCTTATATGTGCCTGGTCCCTGTTTTTTATTGTTATGATGGCAAATCTAACACAGGGAGATCGACGGCGACGGCTTTATGTGCCCTCCGAAAGCACGGAGCACCGGGGGCTGCAGGTTTTGTCAGGTTGCTGGTAGCGGTTTTTCTAACCATATAGTTATGGTGACCATACTATTTTTATGAAAAAAAGTACATTTCGGCGAAACACGGTAAATACCTAAAAAAAGGTCAACGGCGCACAGTGTGGTGGAGGCGGACAAATGGTGATTTTTAAAGTAATTCATTTGGTCTCTTTAATAATAGTTTCTTGCTAGAAACATCCCAGGGTTTCAGGAACACAAAAAGAATCATAAAAAATGCGCTTGGAAAGTGTCGAAAAAATGCGGCAAAGTCAACCTTTTTTATATACTACATATAATATGTACCGTATACATAGATACTTTAACTTTGCTTAAAAACGGAAATACATTGATTTTTTTCAGTTTTCAAGTTGAAATATTATTTCTGTTTCCCGTTACTAGCACACAAGTGCCAAAACAAAACAAAGAATTACATTTTTAACGGTTTGTAGACCTAATTTCGACCTAAAAACTCGATTTTTTTAAATGTTAACTTCTCTTAAACTTTTAGTTGTGTGAGAACGCAGGAGACACACCGTTGTTGTGGTATCATTGGTATCTGTAGTACTTGCCCTCCAAATTTCAGCTGTAGATAGTTGCAGATGCAAACACAAGAGCGTTTTTACTGAGACTTGTCCAATTTTTACCGAAGGTATTATTGGATTAACAAATCAATAAAGTTTTCCCAAATGCCCATGTAAACAATACATAAGCACAACGGACGATACAGAAAGATATTAAAAACAATTGAAAACTATTTTAAAATGACGAACTTTAGCATTTCAAATCGTGGCTTATGCAATATTCTGTGGGAAAACACAAAATTTATTTTTTCTTCTATTCTATTAGGGACTAGCTGGCACAGTCGGCCTTCTGGCCGCCTTTAGCCATCTAGACCGTGTCGGATGTGGTTGTTCGGCCTTCGGCCTCACTCCAAGGTACTAAAGTAGCCTATGTTTTTCGTAGCGTTGTAAATAACTTCTACACCAAATTTGGTTAAGATTGGTCAAATAGAAACGTAAAGCACGTGCACGCGTATTTGCATTGTCGATCGGTTGACAGTTTGACAGCATGCATTATTGTTTTTAAGTTGATTTTGAGTAGCCTGCCTTCCTTTAAGGAATCTCGATCATCCATTCATGCGCGTCCCTATGGGACGCGCATGAATGGATTATCGAGATTCCTTAAAGGAAGGCAGGCTACTCAAAATCAACTTTCCTTTCCTTTGAGAATTTTTGCACTATTTCAATACAAGAACATGCGCAGGGACCTACATAATAACTGTGCCAAATTTGGTTCCGATCGGTCAAACGGTTTAGGAGTCTATAGGGAACATACATACGGGGTAATGTAAACTCCCCTCCAAATTGACCTGTTTTTATTTTCTTCAATTTTGGTTTTTAAGTCGGCATGTAAATTCCCCTCGAACCGTATAATCCCTAGTTATACGTAAGTAGGAGATTATAACAATTAGAATTTAAGTACGGCTTGTTAAATGGACAGGGCCGGTTTAGACAATTTCGTTAATTCAAAATTATTTAAATAATCGAATTTGAAAAGTACGGAAAAGTACCATGTGCATGGACAGGGCCGGTTTAGACAATTTCGTTAATTCAAAATTATTTAAATAATCGAATTTGAAAAGTACGGAAAAGTACCATGTGCATGGTGCACAACCGGTCGAATGCCACTCCATCGCTCGGCGGGCGCGCATTTTGTTGACGGTACGTGCAAATCGATATACTCTTACACTTAGAAAATTTCGCAGCAGCAAATGCACCTCGAGCGTCGTACATGCAACATCGATTATTTTTAGTTTTTACGCGATTTTTGGGGGGGGGGGTCTCTCGCATTCCGGTTGCATAGATCCCGGTGTTCTTGATGGATGGCGCCTTCTCGTATGTTTAGCCTAGTAACCAGAGTCAAATCCGCCCTGGAGGGGTGCAGAGCGGAGCGGAGCGCAGCGGCGCCCCGTAAGGGTAGGATTTGACGATGGATTACCCTCCTTTTCGAATGCACACCCCTAAAATTCGAAGGCAAAAAAAATTTAATTTTTTCACTTTTTTGGCTATACACGAGTATAGCCAAATATTTTTTTAGTTTTTACGCGATTTTTTGGGGGGGGTCTCTCGCATTCCGGTTGCATAGATCCCGGTGTTCTTGATGGATGGCGCCTTCTCGTATGTTTAGCCTAGTAACCAGAGTCAAATCCGCCCTGGAGGGGTGCAGAGCGGAGCGGAGCGCAGCGGCGCCCCGTAAGGGTAGGATTTGACGATGGATTACCCTCCTTTTCGAATGCACACCCCTAAAATTCGAAGGCAAAAAAAATTTAATTTTTTCACTTTTTTGGCTATACACGAGTATGGCCGAATATTTTTTTAGTTTTTACGCGATTTTTTGGGGGGGTCTCTCGCATTCCGGTTGCATAGATCCCGGTGTTCTTGATGGATGGCGCCTTCTCGTATGTTTAGCCTAGTAACCAGAGTCAAATCCGCCCTGGAGGGGTGCAGAGCGGAGCGGAGCGCAGCGGCGCCCCGTAAGGGTAGGATTTGACGATGGATTACCCTCCTTTTCGAATGCACACCCCTAAAATTCGAAGGCAAAAAAAATTTAATTTTTTCACTTTTTTGGCTATACACGAGTATGGCCGAATATTTTTTTAGTTTTTACGCGATTTTTTGGGGGGGGTCTCTCGCATTCCGGTTGCATAGATCCCGGTGTTCTTGATGGATGGCGCCTTCTCGTATGTTTAGCCTAGTAACCAGAGTCAAATCCGCCCTGGAGGGGTGCAGAGCGGAGCGGCGCCCCGTAAGGGTAGGATTTGACGATGGATTACCCTCCTTTTCGAATGCACACCCCTAAAATTCGAAGGCAAAAAAAATTTAATTTTTTCACTTTTTTGGCTATACACGAGTTATTTTCCATTTTTTTTATTATATTTATTACTAATATCCACTAATCACACCCCCCTCTATCCGAATTTCAAAGAAAAATTCAAATCGGACCGAAAAAATTTCACTCCATTTGAAGGGACTGTAACCCGATACCCGTGCAGACCCCGTGTTCGACCGGCTACATGAATTTACTTTCCCTTATTAAATAAGTAGGTTATATTTTGTAATTTTTCAAATACAATTTTATTGTATACTGTTCGCCCCCCCCCCCTTTCCGGGCACAAATATTAACTTAAAAACTCAAAAATGTAGGTTTCAAGTTTTTCGCTAATTACATATTAGGTAGGAAAATGATATGCAAGATCGTGAATTTCAATCGTTCAACAAAAACGCCGTCCGGAAAGAAATCCTGCGTACGGTCCTGAGTTGTTAACGGGAATTTCAATTTATTGGTTTGATTCTGCATGTAAACTCCCCTCATTATGTGTTGGCCTTTTGCTCGGAGGGGAGTTTACATGCTTTTTTGAAATTTACCTGGCGCATTAGGGGAGTTTACACCTACCCATATACACACATACATCCATTTTTATATATATTAAGGATTAAGGATAATGATTAAAGATATCGTAAGACAACTTCCAGATTTTTTGCCCTAAAATTGAAGGCTCAGCAACCGTTTGTCCACAAAAACCCCATTTCACCACACTGTGCGGCGTACGTAAATATATGACGATTACGATTGATGGCCTTTTTTTTTCTGGGGTTGCACTGAAGGAAACAACCATGAGGTTTGGGGCAGCGTCGGGTGCCCCCCCCCCCCCGGCGGGTGTACAAAAAATTAGTACATTTGTAAGTACTTGGAGAAGTTTTTAAGTACATAGGACAACGTTCTAAAAAAGAGTACTGTCCTACTAAAATAAGTACATATGGTCACCATACATATAGTGGAAGTTTAGCTTGGGCTAAGATTGGATGGGAGGGTTTAATGTGAGGATTAAAAGATGACGGCGCGGCGGTCATTGCCTGATCAACTGCTAACGTAGGCTGTGCAGGTCTGCGTTGCCAGGTGGGGGACGGTTTGAGGAGACCGGGGGATTGTAGGATTTGAGGGGATTTTTGGAGGGGAGTCTTAACTCTGTACCATCATCTAGTAAAATAATGCCGTCTGAGGAAGTGGTTGGAGGGGCCACTACTTTTTTGGCCTTGTTGTAATCACTTCTGTGGTGTCTGGAGCTCTTCCTCTTGTTCTTGGGCGTCTTGAATGCTGATTCGGTAGTGGTGGTTGAGCAGCTGGCCGTCTCCTGGATTTGCATGAACTCCATGAAAAACCAGAAGTTGATCCCTCTCTTCTTCTCTGGCCTTCCACTCTATATTTACTCTGCCTTCACCCTCCTTTGCATTCGTAACATCTTCTTCCCGTGTTATTTTCGACTGCGCTTGCGATGTTTTAAAATGATACTAGAACTTCTAAAAACTTCGGAAAAACTTTTATAACTGTAGAGGTAATTTGTACATAGTGACATCTTGGAACTGAATTCCCGAATGATTTTTAGAAACCCACGGGCCCATTTTACATTATGGCCAGTCCAGTCCTGCTTTTAACATTAGTTTTATGATAAGCATAATTTATTATAAGTACTTCGATAATAATTCATAAATTCCATAGTTTCATATTTAATTTGATGGTTTTATGAGTTTTTATAATTTATTAGCTAAAATTAAATTACGATGTAATATAGGCGTCCATAAAAATGGCATTTCACCATTTCAGCTAATTTGTTATTTTAATTTTTTTTTATAAATATTTATCGGGCTATCACGATATCAATATTTTCTGTTTTCTCGGAATTGATTTGTAATATCAAATTGAAATTTTATCAGAACAAATAGATCAATCTATTGCAGCAAAAAATTATGATATTTTTCAAAATTGGCGAGCCAACTTCAAAATGTTTTCATTTTGGCTCCTAGCTCACGTGGCTATGGTGTGCGGGAGAACTGTTATCACACACATAATAAGGGACTTACAGTTTAACGTGGACTCGGAACGACGGGAATTGTAAAGCGCACATTACACGGGGCGTTTTTGTTATGCAATCGGTTGCAGCAGCCGATCGCAGCAGCCGAATGCCTCGTGTAAACAGCTAATCGCATAGGCAACCCATTCAGCAATTGATTGCCATGCGTTCTTAGATCGCCTGGCTATAAAATAGAACTCGTTCTATTTTGTATGCGATTTCTCATGCAATCTAGTGATTTCTATCAACATTTGATGTTATTGAAGTTATACCAATAGATAAAATTGACGTAAAAATATTGTACTTTTATGTTGTGTGGTTAAATTTGTTAATTTTTTTTTGTGAGTTAAAATTTGTGATAAATTGTTAAAATACGAAAATCGCATCACGGCTGTGCATCGCATAGCCATATGCATTCGGTTGCACGTGCATTCGGCTGCTGCGATCGGTTGCGGCGATCGGTTGCTGCAGCCGAAGGCCCCGTGTAATGTGCGCTTAATACAACGCATTTTGAAAAGGTTTATTAGGCAGTTTACACTGTGGTGGTGTGCAATCGCCTGAGAAACTTCCTAGTCCGCCCGAAAGCAAACCGCAGACCTCAACTACGTTCCCCACGGGGGGAGGTTAATACTGGGATCTAGCGAGATTAGGGGCTCGGAAAGAATATTTTATACCTCGCGTAATTCAAAAAATACACCAAAAAAGGCGCAAGGCCGGGTAATTATTGAAGCCAAACACCCCCAGCTTTACAGAACTAATAGTGGCCGTTATGTCGCCCGTTCGGCCTAGTTTAGAATAAAACTTACAAGTTTTTTTAATATAGTACTTTTTGTAGAAATTCTAAAATGAATGAAACGATTTAATTTTTTTTGCCGTATGAGATCTATTTTTTTTTTATATCTTTCGTTTGATATATTAGAAAGCGTATGGTTGTATTTAAGATTTTAAATTTGAGGAAAGTCCAGAGGGGGGGGGGGGGGCAAATTAAAAAATTTGAAAATTATATATTATTCTCCGCCTTACTTTCGTGATTCAATTGCCGTATTTTTTTCGTTCAGGATTATTTATATTTAGGGTGGAAACATTTAAAATGGACACCGAATATGGATTTTATCAATAAGGGGGGTAAATTTGGTATAGGGACCTATGACTTGATATGGATCCTGACCTCGACAATTACCAGTCAACGCACTAACCGAGAAGCTTTTACAACCGTCTTTGATATTGAAATTCCTGCTATTCATAACTTGCAATTATTGTTTTATAACTTTGAATTACCTTTTACTCTACGGTGCCGTTCTAGTTTAGAGGGGTTTTATTGTTTACTGCATATATTCGGACGAACTCTTAAATTCTCTATTTTTTCATTTAAGTAGGTGTTAATTTATAATATAATAAATCAATTTGCAGAAAAATTCCCCTTAACATGATGTGTTAAAAATTAACATTTCTCTTTCTTGTAAAATTTTTTTAAATAAAATTAGCAATTAGTTATCTACACGTTTTCCACCAGTAATTCAGAAATCGTCAACCGTTATTCAGATTTGTCAATTGATATTCAGAAATCGTCAACCGTTATTTAGATTTCTCAATTGATATTCAGAAATCGTCAACCGTTATTCAGATTTGTCAATTGCAATTATTGCAATTCACGATTTCTGAATATCAGTTGACAAATCTGAATTACAATTCACGATTTCTGAACAGCAGGCGAGGTTTTCTGAATTACTGCTGGAAAAGGTGTAGTACGTGATTGCCTTAGTTGTGCGGCCTAAAGGCCGCACTGAGGGTGACAAATCAATAAAGAAATTTAACGTTACAGGTACACAGATAAATTTAGACTATAATATAGTTTTTCACTTTTCTGATCGGAGTGGTCGGTGTAAAAATCGTCTATTCCCGTGGTTCTGAATCCACGTTAACCTGTAGGTCATCTGTGCTCATCACACAGTTTCAACACGCAATGAGCCCAGAAAGGAAAATTGGAAGACGTAGAACGTTGAAAAAAACGATGTATACATCCATACATATAGAGGATGTATTTTTAGAGTGTCAGAACTTTAAATTTAAATAACACTATAAAAAATCTCTTTGGTATCTCTTATCTTTTTATTTCATATGAAAGAACATTCGATGACATTTAACATTTAAAAATAATTTCAGGTAAATGTCCGCCGCGGCTACCTTCTAACACAGTGCATTCTCTCACTCCAATTTTTGACCACGTTTTCAAGGACTTATATTTTTGAGTTTAACAAAAGTTAAATATCAAAAAATATCAAAAGTTTAACGGAAACACAAGTAAACAAATAACAATGCAGAGATCAAACTTAAAACTTGAATCCTGATGCTGAACGAAGTATAGCTCGAAACGTCGTCAAAAACTTGGAAGTGTTTTAGTAATCTTAGTCCAAATCCCAATAAAAGTTGTTTTAATTTTGAGTTGGTGGACGATAGATGAGATGAAAAAAATATATAATAGCCTAAATTTACTCGTTTGTCATCTGTAACGCTAACTTGCGTCGTTCATCAGTCATTGTCTGTGCGGCCTACAGGCCGCATAATTAAGGCAATCACGTACGTTAACTTTGATTCTTCTTCTTCTTCACGTGCCTATCCGTTACCGGATGTTGGCGACCTCTCTCCTATGTATGTGTTGTGCATAGTACTATCACACACATAGGGGACCTACTTGTTTAACGAGAGTTCCGAACCGCGGGAAGTGTATACACTTCATCTTCAGAGAGGCTATTCTTAGCATATTACACCTCGGTGGTTTGCCATTGCCTTCCGAGGGGAGACGATCAGAATAAAGTTTTTACTGAGCCCGGAGCCGAACCGGGCATTCAGCATTAGCAGCAACGCACTTAACCGCTTAAGCTGATCACCGTCTCTAAATTTGATTAAACAACCTAATAAAAATAAACGGGTTAATCTTAGCTGAGACTTTTAGAATAAAACTGTAGATTTATGTTCTATAATTTGCTCAAACTGAAAGTTTAAATGCATTTCAGATCTAAATAAAAAGACCAGAATTTCACGATTGTATTGGTTGTGCGGCCTGAAGGTCGCACTGGGGGGGGGGGGACAAATCAACGGATAAATTAAGCGTTACAGGCACAAAAATTGATAATAAGTAAATAAATGTCTTTCCTTTCAGGAAATTTCGAAGAAAGATATACCAATTTTGTATTTTATAAGGAAGCGTCCATTAATTACGTACTATGTACGGGTTTTTGGATAAAGGGGGTTATGGGGGGGCTCCAAAATGTTTCTTACGTATGTAGGTTGTTTCTAAATATATTACTCAATTAATAAAACCAGTTTATATTCGATTTTCTAAATATTTTTTTACATCAATTAAAATTTTTTATTTATTATTATTATTATAATAGGGGGGGGGGGTTTCAAAAATAATCCTTGCGTATGGTAAAGGGGTCTCAAAAATCTTACATGCGTTTATATTGGAGAGGAAGGCAGTAATAAATTTAAAAAATCTTTATGATATAATTAATGGACGATTCCTAATATTAAGAAAATAATTAGGATTATTTTTATTGTATAAAATATGGTGTCTATTATGTACAAGTCGATAAAATTTAAAACTTCAACATATTCTAATTCAATTCATTTTAATACTACAACCCATATTTTATTGTAATCCTTTTTCAGCAGGTTTTTCAATTTTTATTCAAAAATCATTCAAACGTAAACTTATGGTTTTCAAGTTACATTAATAAAATCCCAAGTTGTGATCGTCTGTCTGATCGTTTATCTTATCACTGTTTAAAGGATGTGAGGCCGAAGGCCGAGTTAATTAAAAGTTTGTTGAAATTTTTAAATAGAAGCAGAAAAAAATTGTACAAATTATTAAGGTAAACAAACACAATAAAATTCCAATATTCAATTATAATTAATAATTTTATTGTTCGTTTACCTTGTCAATTTTTTAATTCCAATTTAATATTAATTTTCACAAGCTAATAATTTATTTATTTTTATTAAGCATTATTCATAATTGGTAATTTCAAATCCCATTAATATAATTAATTATGTCCACAAAAGGAGTTGTGTCTAAAATAATCAATGTTTACAAAGAGGGTCGTATGTATGGTTTTGCTAGGGAGTGCGGGGGGGGGGGGGTCATCGTGGAATACAAACAAAATTTCTATAATTTTTGAAAGTAATGGAGATTATACACTGTCTCTTGTTGTGGGCCTGATTGGAAACAAATGAGGAAGTAAGAAAAGTGAAAAAAAACTGTAATCGATATATTTAAGGACATCATACATAAATTTAGGCTGGCACGCGACCCCCATGCTGGGTGGGTGTAAAAATTCTTCCGTAATCTCCAACAACCGGACTGCTTGACGAGTTTAACGACGAAAACTTCTTGTATTACTTTCAAAATATTAAAACTCTTCATTGTGAAATTAAAACCTCAAGTAAAAAATAGAAAGTGAAGAATAGAATCCGGGGGGTCTGGAGGGTATGGAATACCCCCCAGTCCATCATCAGTCTCAAGAAAACTAAAGCAGTATCATAAAAAAGTTTTAATGTTTCACCGACTGATTACCAAAAAATACTGGGGGGGGGGGTTGCATACCCCCGGTCACTACAGCCACTAATTTGTTAGAACTTCATTTGCAGTGGCAACTTGTTAATTTTTTTGAATGGTAGGTCACGAAATTTAAAGAATTTTTTTATAAATTTAAAATATTTAAAATATTATTTTACTAATTCGGTTTTCGATAGGGGGTGAACACGTCCCCTATGTCCTTTAGGACACGTCGTCGCCACTGGAGTTCCTTATATTAATGTACTAGCTGGCACAGTCGGCCTACCGGCCGCCTTTAGCCATCTAGACCGTGTCGGATGTGGTTGTTCGGCCTTCGGCCTCACTCAAGGGTATCGCAGGCATACGTGTAGACCGTGGTTGTTCGGCCTTCAGCCTCACTCCAAGGTACTAAAGTAGCCTATGTTTTCGGTAGCGTTGCAAATAACTTCTCCACCAAATTTGGTTAAGATTGGTCAAATAGAAACGTAAACACGTGCACGCGTATTTGCATTGTCGATCGGTTGACAGTTTAAAAGCTTGACAGCATTCATTATTATTTTTTAAGTTGATTTTCCCATAGGGACGCGCATGAATGAATTATCGAGATTCCTTAAAGGAAGGCAGGCTACTCAAAATAAACTTTCCTTTCCTTTGCGAATTTTTGCACTATTTCAATACAAAAACATGCGCAGGGACCTACATAATAACTGTGCCAAATTTGGTTCCGATCGGTCAAACGGTTTAGGAGTGTATAGGGAACATACATACATACACACATACATCCATTTTTATATATATTGTTGTGATATTTATGATACAAACCCTGCTTTTGGCTTCTACCACCTTTAAAATCACAATCTCTCTTACCTCGACTAGCTCCAGAGCTTGAGACTCTTTTATTATTAAAATTGTGAAATGCTGAACTGCGATGGATCGTCTTTGTAAATCTGACGCAGACCTTAAGTTAGTTGCTTTAATAAAACTGCAACTCGACATACGAATAATAATAATTCGTTGGTTTACCCCGCTTTGTCTGTAATAAATTCCTAGTACTATCCTGTGAATGTAGCCCTTTTTATTGAAATTAAATAAAAGAAACAATATCTCATAGGTAATTGTATTGGTTATTATTATTATTACAAAACCAGGTGAATATTTGCTGTGGCTATTAGATAGATGTAAATTTGAAAATGTTAAATTACAAGATACATAAAAAGTTTTGTTACAAAAATATTGTCCACGATTATTCAAATAAATAGATATTTTCGAAACTTTTAAAAATGTTTTAATTAAATTTAAGTAAAAGTTACCTTTGTTTAGTGCGCCACTGGGTACGATAATATTAACTTCCGCATAAACGGGTGGAACAGGTGTGTTGTTATCAGCTACTTTAACAGATGTGTTGGTGTCCTCGAATCCAAAAAACGGTATCACGTTCAGATGATGTTCAATAGTGTATCCAAAATAATCAGGTCCGTAGAAATCAATAGTAATATTTGATTGAGTAATGTTGAAATTTCTTAACTTTAACCAAAATTCACTTTCAGGTAACCTCCAAAATTTATGCAACGAAACGAAATTCTCAAGCATAACCAGGCCGTGCTTGATATAATAAACAGCAGTAATATTTTCCAATTGCTGTACAAATGGCTCTCAAAAAACCAGCATAAAACCAATATTGATTGAAATCCAATAATTTTTCAATCAATCTCCAAGATCCACAAAAAATTCTGCCAACCATAAAAATTCTATCTCGTACCAACTGCTAATTTCAAAAATTACTAAAATATTCCAAACTTTTCGACGTTACTCTAGCACAATACGAATTCAACTGAGGATGATTAAATTGTTCCAAGTCCTTTTATAGACTTCGTGCGTGGACCGGAAATGGTTGTATCCAAATTGGAAAAAATTCAAAATTGTTGACGGAAATCCCAGTGATCTGGACTTGGTAGACATTCGGTAAATATTCTTTTGATTTCTAACGTACACTGCACTCATAATTTTAATCAAAACACTAATTTTTAAAACAATTTTCAGATTCAAAACCGTAATCATAAAACATCATAGCAAATATCACCCTTATTAAAATTTTAACAAAATTAGCGCAAAACCACAGCAAAAGCAACATTACATAATATAACAACAATGTAAAAAGGTGAGTTCAAGTTTACATCATTAAAAACTTAAAATTTATTGAAAAATAATCAAAGCAAATATTTCAGGTCAATGACCCCGGATTACAGATGAGGTCCTGAATCAACCATGAGATTTGTTTTCCACAGATACCATTGATCTGGATTGACAGAAGAAAACTAAGCTACCTAATGTTCACAAGGATGCACCAGGAAAATACTAAATTTTTGCTCTATTGCGAACAACATGAACTCAAACGAAATGATACCGAGAATGAGTTAGATCTACAAAAACTTGAATTTCCAGTTCAATATAGATTTGATTGATAACATAACAAAGTTTTTAATCGATTTATTTTTGAATTTATTTTACTTAGGTTTTTCCCTTATTTCCCTACAGTAGTGTACGCGGGAGAGGGCGGTCCAGCAGGATCTGACCGCCCCTAAGATTTGATCAATATATAGTAAAGAAAAACAAAGGAAATTCGAAAAATTATAACGAAATAAACTACTTTCCACTTGTCAATAGTTTTTTAAAATATAAATTAAATGAAAGCCTAAGCCTTTTTACAAAAGTCCATTAAATTAGGCAATGTTACTTAAAATAAAAAACCGCCTGCGGCGCTCTTTTGCATCGCTACGCTCAACAGGAGCGCCGCTAAGAATAAAATATAATAAAATATAGAATATACAATATTTTGGTTTTGAAGTATGCACTCGTATAAATAAGTCTAGCTAAAGAGGCGGACGTGAGACTTGAACCACGACGATTTAGTTGTTTACGAATGTTTGCACTACAGCATTCTGATGAGACAAGAAAAAAAGAAATTGCCTAAAATGAGAAATATAAAAACGTCAGTCTAGTCGGCATTAACATTCAAGTTATCCAATAACAAAAATCCCTCTAGTTTAGTTTGCATCGCAGGCTGAGATACAATAGCACCATAATTTAGTTGTATGCACACCCCTTTTCGATACAATTTTTCAGCACGTTATTCCCCTCCAACATTTTTCTTTGTGTGGAAATTACAAGGTGAAAATAAAGAGAGGAAATATGGAATGAAAGTTATGAAATAATAAAATTGTAACGAACTCCGCATATACTGTCCAGTGACCGTACAGACCAGCTAAGCGTAACAATTGAGTCTAAAAAGAAATTTCCTTTTTCAATTTTCATCCGACGTCAATCTCTTACACTTATTTTCCTCGGCACAGATTTGATTTCATTTCGAGTTCTCGACTCGACTTTAGGTTGGCTCGTTATTTACGTTCTCATTGTTTCCATAAATGAAACTTTGGAATATTGAGTTTTTGTTCGAATCCAGTCATTGCGTTTCGTTGTCTAAATTAACGTTAACTCGCTAAAAATAAATATTTTATACATTTTTCCGGCTTGATAATCAAATTAGTTTCAAATTGTGTACGTGAGCGGATCGCATCAAAATTAACAACTTTTTTTTTTTTAATTTAATTCCCAATTTTTTATTTACATACCTAAAGGAACACGCGAGAGGAATTTTGATGATGGCGCCATTCTCAAGTTTAAATAGTGTAGTGACAGTCTCGAGATGAAGATGACATGTGACAAACCGGTGTTTTCTGTCACACTCATCAAGACTAATAATATACAATTTAGTAGAGTGTCTTCATTAAGTCACCATGTTGTTTTGACAACTTTATTTTTGTTTCAATGGATTTACATATTTTTTGGTGTCGATTAAAAACACGTTCGTTCATTTCAATCGGTGTTTTGCCTCCGGGAGGATAACTTGAAACGGGTTGACCATTTTAAAAAATGGGAGATCAAATTATAATCCATCACCTAATATTTTTACTACTACAAAAATCAATTAGTTGGAAAGAAAATTATTAATTCTTTGCGCAACTTGCTCGGAGTTACGGATTTCCAGCGTTTCATAAAATTAAGGGAAGGAGAAGTTAATTGTTTTTATGAATACAAAGCTTCAGAAATGTGGAATATTAAATTAAATTATAAATGCAATAAAGTAACATTTTAATCACGTTGAAGTGCATACAAGCCATCAGTTCAGGGGATTTTCTCCCTTTACATGACCGGGAAAAGTGTTTTTGACCCACTAAGACATTTTTTTTTTGCTTAATTTGCAAATTTTCATTAGTGGTGGATCTAGTCGAAGGTAAACGGATTGGGATAATTCACGTTAAATTCTGCTGTTTAACTCGCAGGTTAGCGTGCGGAAAACCGTGGTTCTATTCCTATAGTCGCGCCGGATACAATGCTGTGTGTGATTCACCCCCAGTAAATAATCTTGACTTTGGCTAGGTTTAACAAGCTTTATTTTTAAATCTCTATAAGTGCATACAATTACGGATAAATGTATTCAAAAAATCGCATGCGGCGCTAATTAAAAATGTATAATTTACTCTATTTTTAAATAAAACATTGGTCCACATTTGCATATTTTAACCAGAAAAAGGTTTGGAGTTTGTCCCGTCTTCTTAAAGTAATTAAACTGCAAACTCATTATTTTTAAGAAATCGCCTGCGGCCCATTTTTATTTAAATTTTATAGATTCTTTTATTAAATTCTGTAAGAAGACCGCAATTACAAATTTTGGTTAAAAAATGTACGAATGCAAAAAGGTGAGTTTAGATACTTTTCGAGTAGGACTGTCCAACTTCTTGACACCGCGGGCCATTTTTTCTTTCAGTACGTTGTTGGTGGGCCACAAATATACAAATAAAATTTCTTTGTAATGATATGTTTTCGCATTACCTCTGTTCAAAACACAATAGCACAAGGTCGCTAATATATTCCGGCACAAGGTTGTGCGGCCTAAAGGCCACACTAAAATTCTTTAAGCTGATAACTAAAAATTGAACCAATGAGTAGCGTTTTGGAACATATAGACAGATACACAATTTTATCAATAAGATACGTATTATATTCACGCCTGCTTTCATAAAACTTTTAGCAAGCCGTTAAATTTAACTAACCAATAGAAAACGTTTGTTAATAGTACTAACAAACCAATAAAAATCATCTGTTAATTTTAACGGCTAGTTAAAGGTTTTGTGAAACCGGGCATCAGTTTATTAACTTATTACGACATCGTCCAAATTTTTATTGAGGATGGGGGTACTTCTGGTTTTTGAAGACAGGGATGAACCCAGGAAACTCTTGTTGTGGGTTCCAGAAGATTTTCACACATGGAGGGGACATTTGCGGTTACCCCAAAACGTTTTCAAAAGTTAATGGTGAAAATGAGTTTTATAATTTTTTGACGCGATTGTTTGGTGGAGACTCCAGTCAAAAAATGAGGTTATGCTATTTCGAGGGGGGGAGGCTCTCAGCAAATTAGTTTTTTACATAGCTTCTTTTCTCTTCAAAATCCTACGCGCCCTTTTCATTATTATGATCTATGTTACGTCCAAAGAAAGATGCACAGACCTGTTGTATAGCAGATTGGCAAACCTTATGGGAGTTTTGGAAAAGGCAATCAACAAATGTTGCTACTTAATTTGAAATCGTAATAAATTGCTTTAGGGGTCGTCTATAAAGGACGTCCGCAATTTTGTCCTTTTGTTAAAGTTGGTCACAATATTCAGACCCCCCATGAACATCCTATAGTCACAAATTAAAGAACCCCCACCCCTCATTTGTCTTAAATCAAACTTTTAAACTAAAAAACTTTTCATTAATTTTTAATTTTTATGGCTGCACAGGGTTGATATTAGAGACTGCCTCCAGCTATGGACCGAGTAGAGCTTTCAGCAAGGGGGTTTGCTGAAAAATATTTTCCTCAATCTGGATTCGAACCTTGACATGGTTTGGAAATTTTTTCAATGAAAGACACAGCTTCCATTTAGATTCTGGAAGATGCTGACAGTGCAGGTTTGTCATTCCGCTGAGGGTTCCGTTCATCACCGAGGCTCTCGGCGTCATTGGTTTTGAGGAAAGGAAGGCAAAGTCGGAATTTCCGCGTCGAGGAGGATCAGTCGTATCGAGAAAACGAAAAATTTGCTGCCTGAGCCGGACCTGGGAATAACTCAATCGATTCTGATTAGAGTAGTGAGCACCTGAATCACTTCCCAGTCCGGCCTTAATAGAACTCGGATCTACGTGCCCGAGTTTTCCGGTAGGCTGTTGAGGGACAACCTACGTTACCCCCGAGATATTTTGAAAGACTTTTTCCCTCGTTCACTCGCAACTTCGAGTGGGGTGACCAAATGGGTCGTGTAGCCAAATAAAACCTAATCTCCGTTAGTTTAAGGGGTCAATGATTGGTACTCAAGCCATTTACTTTGCTTTCCAATTTAATTACGTCATCTGTTGACAATATTTTGAACTTCACCAAGTGTTTCCAAATCTCCTATAGGGTTTGTATATCTCATACCACATAATCAAAGGTTTGACTCGGGCTCGATTCTCGACCACAGAGACTATGAATAAAATAATACAAGAAACAACTGTGGATGAACAGTTTTCATACATTTTCCGCAAAGATGAGTATTCACACGGAGAAAATGTAAAATTTTTAATTGACTACAGTGATCAAGGGTCGCATTTTCGGTCGGCTTTCACAGCAATATTGACTAATCTTAATAATAATTATAACGATTTCCAACAAGCGAACCTAATACTGCCGTGCTAAGCAAGAAAGTCGTATCTAACATTTCAAGACTTTTTCCCCTAGATCTTATCTGCAAATCTGGAGACGTTAAAAGGTTGTGAAATTTTCCGTCACTACAAAATAATCTATCTTACTAATAAAAAATAGTCCGAAATCACATTTAATAATCTAAAAAATCGTATCTGCACAATTCTCTGTCAGATACGACAATTTTCTTTAATACTGCACTGCTTTTGAGGAATTTTCTTTTTTTATAGTTTTCTCAACAAAACCTGCGCTAAATTTTCCTCAAAAATACGATACCAAAATTTCGTTTAATTAATTATTGTAAAACTAACCCAGTTTCCCTAATTTAATCTGGAGATATGTGTTAGCACGAGGAACTCCTATTTATGTAAGATAATTTAAATGTATGATCAGTCGGCGCACATTTGCAAGCTCGAACAAATTTTTTTACCGCTTGAATTAATAAATACTTTCAAAAACGAAAAAAGGAAGGACCTTCTTGCGTGGCAGGGCAGAATACAGGAAATATTGTTGCATATTATTATTAGGAATATTTCATTTCGTCATACTCGTATGATTCATGAATAAACTGTTTTAAATTATTTCTTAGTATTAGGCAATTGATCACAATTTGGATCATCTGTTTAACGTGGATTCCGAACCGCGGTATTAAACTATAATCGAATTAAGACATAGGGTTAATTATTCTTCTTAGTTATTTAGGAACAGATCTTGTAGTCTTCTCTCTTTTGTGTCTGGCATATGTGCGAAATATTATCACATGCCTAGGGGACCTACAGTTTAATGTAGGCTAAATTTCCAAGAGAAAAGACGTAGAAAGAAATATAAAATGTTGTTTTCTCAAAAAATTGCGAGATTAATATATTGTTATTATTTTGATTACTGTAACTGACGAAGATCAGCACTGTGTTGTTTTTTGATTTAAGCCATTTACCTGGGAATTCCCTATATGTGCCAATTATTTTTTTAGATCCTTAAGATAGACGATTACAACCTACAGGTTAACGTAGAATTCGATCTACGGTATAAATCTAATTCGCCTTAAAATATGTCGAAAAATCGCCTACGGCTCCGCTTAACTAAATGTCCCTTTCAGATTACATTCATAATTTGAGTTAGAGGACTGTCACCAAATAGAAATACATCGAGTTATCCCCCCCCCCCCTTCCAATATTTAATATTATTTTCAGAAATTTGTATCGGTTTTACTTCTTGACTCAATTCGTCATATAATTGATGACGGGGTGAACTGGTGAAAAAATGACGGAAATTCATTTTATCCAGAATTATTATCCATACAAACAAGAGATTGATAGGACTAAGCTGTAATATATTAAGGTTTATGACTCCTATTAATTTCCTGTAAATTTTAAATTTGATAATAATTCTGAATGCGGTCCTAAAACAATTAATTATCGGTTTTTTAGATTAAATGATCGCGTATTCAACGAATTTTCAAAAGAAGTCGACTATTAATATTTTCAAAGATTTAAAATTTATTCATTTGTTTGTTATTTCAGATAGCCTGAACAAAGTATTTGTTCTTCCAAAATAATATACAACCAAATTAAGAAGAACATAACCAGTGATCGCACCAAACTACCGTGGTTATTTAAAATTCTAAAATTACAGTTAAAATTATAACAAATCAAAAAATAAAATATTGTAACTATAATAAATTAAACTTTAAAAATAAAAGAGCTAATTAAGCATTCAAATTTTTTTTGGCTGCTTATGATTAATAAAATAATAATTTCTATGTTTAATTAACTATTTTATTTTTAAAGTTTAATTTATTATACTAATTCTCAATAGTTAAAAACTAAACGCTACTACCCTTTGTTTTGCCTCACCAAACTACTGTGGTTATTTAAAATTCTAAAATTACAGTTAAAATTATAATAAATCAAAAAATAAAATATTGCAACTACAATAAATTAAACTTTAAAAATAAAAGAGTTAATTAAGCTAAACATTTTTTTTGGTTGCTTATGATTAATAAAAAAATAATTTCTATGCTTATTAATTAACAATTTTATTTTTAAAGTTTAATTTATTATATTAATTCTCAATAGTTAAAAACTAAACGCCACTACCCTTAGTTCAAATCAATTTTGTTTGTCCCCCCCCTCAACACCGGTCAAATTGTAAAAGATTAAAGCGTTTTATGTTAAATTATATCTTGTTGTATTACTGGTATTTTTTTATAGAAAAGTACAATAAATTGTTAATAAACGATTCCATAAATAAAAACAAAAATTTGAAAAATAAAGGAAGTAGTACTAATTATTTAAGAGTTATCAGAGGTAGAAATGAGTGTACCTTCGTAAAATTTATTTTTCCTGTTTTGCTTCTGTACAAATAACTCAGAAGCGATTAAATTCCCATTAAAAATTCATATAAAGAAAATGTTGAGCGAAAAATTGTCTACAATTTTCCATCAAGGAGCAGTCGTTCGTGAGTTATTCACGAAACAAGATGAAAAATTAACGTAAACTTAAACGTAAACTTAATAAGTCCCCCCCCCCTCATTGAAAGAATCTTTTAATACGAATTTTATTTTTGACTGTTTCTGAAAATTATTTTTTTAAATTAAATTTTCACGCTAAAATATTGGGGCCAGTCCGCACCTGAGTTTACTGTATGATATAATAAAAAACAAAAAATTAATGTTATGATCTGAATAGAACGTTTAATTTGAAAAGGTTACTACCAACTTGACATAATTAAGCATTGCCAAAAAATGTGTTAAATTGTCGAAAAGAATTTTTATTCGACGCTTTTCATTTCTTATTATTTTCCTTAGAGGAATAAAAAAATGCGTTTCCATAACCTAATTAACTTCTCGTTTTCCCACAAAAGTTTAATAATCGGAAAACGTAAAAATGTAATATTTAAAAATTTACGAACGACAAAAATGTGTCCGGAAGCAGAGGAAGTGTAAAAATGGAAAAATCCATATACCTACATCGATCACGAAAATCGTTTTGTAGATGAATGAACAGTCGTGAAGAGGCCCACTTTATCCATCAGCTTTAGTTAGGTATATGACACAAAGTTCTCAATTCCAAACGCGACATTTCAAACTGACACCAGAAAAGTAACACCCACTAAAGCTTTGTGGCCTTCCAAATAAAGCTGCCATTGGCGGCTCTACATTGTAGTAACCGTGGCAACAAGCTTTCAACTTACCAATAGACGTTCAGCCTTCCGCAGAGCTACCTCGGTACAAGAACCTACGATATCAGTCTCATCCCGTGTTCCATACTTGCAACTGCTTTGTGCAATTCGATATCCTTTTGTTTCTCAATAACAAAAAAATTTATTTATCCTACGGATAACATTTTATCAGTTAAAAATATTTTTTTCAAAAATACGCGCTAAAAGTGATGAGTGTTGTTAAATTACGATGCGACTGGTTTGATTAGTGTTTTAGGAAAATCGTAATTGAAACGCTGGCAACGCATATGGCTCTCGGGCTTAGCTCCGGACTCTGTTCCGGGAGCTCAGAGCCTGGTTCCGGTGGACGTTCGGACACTTCTTCGTCGCCGGGTGTTAGTGCTCCAATTCCTGTTGCGCCAGCTCCTCTTTTACCTAGCCCAATGTTTGCGCTACCAACGCTCAATTTTACCGTAGAACAAGTGGCAGCTGTTTGTGAGACTTTGGAAGAAAGTGGAGATATAGAACGATTAGCTAGGTTTTTGTGGTCCTTACCGGTTGCGCATCCTAACATAGGCGAACTTAATAAAAACGAATCAGTTTTACGTGCAAGAGCAATAGTTTCGTTTCACAGTGGCAATTTTCGGGAAATGTATCACATTTTAGAGCATCAAAAATTCACAAAAGCTTCACACGGGAAGTTGCAGGCGATGTGGTTGGAAGCTCATTATCAAGAGGCCGAGAAACTGCGAGGAAGAGCACTAGGACCCGTAGATAAGTACAGGGTGCGCAAAAAATTTCCTTTACCCAGAACTATTTGGGATGGTGAACAAAAAACTCATTGTTTTAAGGAAAGAACTAGAAGTCTCTTGAGAGAGTGGTATCTCCAAGATCCCTATCCCAATCCGACGAAGAAAAGGGAGCTAGCTCAAGCGACGGGCTTGACACCTACTCAAGTTGGAAATTGGTTCAAGAATCGAAGACAACGGGATAGAGCCGCTGCCGCTAAAAACAGGTAAGATCTTTTATTTTATTTATCATCAAAAAATACCAAAATTTAAAACTAGTCATTCCCAAATCTTACATCACAATGGTCTTCTTGTATCGGCAGTATAAGTTACGGTCAGAGAATTAACAGAAGATTATGGTACCTTTATCTAATCTATTTGACAACTACAATGTATGTCATATTTTACAGCTAATTACCCTGGAAGGGCTGGGAAAAACCCAAAATATTCGAGAATTACTGTACCAAAAAATTTGTTTATTTCAATGAGCATTCTACGCTCCCCAACGAATCGAAAATCTTAATAATCCAATAAGTGAATACGATATAAAGCACTTGAAGTGTATAAAAAAGCAAACGTTAAAACTAACAAAATTAACGTCCCCTTTGCAAGCAAATAGCAGGGGGTAAAATTTAACACAATATCAAATCGTGACCCTCCACTGGACCGACTTTCAACCGACCGACTCAGCTTGAACCGACCGACTTTCAACCGACCGACTTTCAACGGACCGACTTTCAACCGACCGACTTTCAACCGACCGACTTTTAACGGACCGACTTTTAACGGACCGACTATTTTTACGACCGACTTTCAACCGACCGACTTTTAACGGACCGACTATTTTTTCGACCGACTTTCAACGGACCGACTTTCAACCGACCGACTTTCAACCGACCGACTTTTAACGGACCGACTTTTAACGGAATGATTTCCAATTCGAGTATTTGTCACATTATATAGTTTCATTTTACAGCCATGACAACTGTGATTGTCGCTCAAGCCCCCCACATAAACGGAGTTGATGATTTTCTCAGCTATTTTACGGACGCCTGGTTGGATGAGGCATCTGCTCGTTTTCCTCGCGAACTTTGGAATCAGTTCGCAAACTACGACCGCAGGACCACTAATGATTTGGAGGGATGGCACTCTGCTCTCAACAGATCAATAGGCAAAGCCCACCCCACTCTTTTCGAATTTATCAAATGAATTCAAAAAGAGCAGACTAGGTTCAAAAATTATGTAATGCTGTTAGATAATGGGAAGAAAGTTGACAAACGCAAGCAGAATTACCATGATGTTGACAGTCGTATTGTTACTCAAACAGAACTTTACATAGCAGGGAAACCTCCTCTTGAGTTTCTCGATGCTGTTCAATATAACCTTGCCTCTGGTATTTGATTTATATATAGGTATAGATATATATTAAATAACTTTTGTTAATAAAACTTGTATTTCAATTCTTTGAAATTATTTTATTTCCCTCCCTATTATTTCCACGAAAACCAAACCAACAGAGTTATGGATCTGCCAAGGTTAGAACTCCCCCCCCCCAACGACGCTTTAACCAAAAACTCACGATATTGCTTAATGAGAAAGATAAACGATTGAGGCCATGTTTCCCGAAGGATTCCTAGACACCTCACAGTTGTCATGGCTGTAAAATGAAACTATATGATGTGACAAATAGTCGAATTGGAAATCATTCTTGTAGTCAAGCTTCGGGTAGTATCGATAGTCGGTCGAAAAAATAGTCGGTCCGTTAAAAGTCGGTCGGTTGAAAGTCGGTCGGTTGAAAGTCGGTCGAAAAAATAGTCGGTCCGTTAAAAGTCGGTCCGTTAAAAGTCGGTCGGTTGAAAGTCGGTCGGTTGAAAGTCGGTCCGTTGAAAGTCGGTCGGTTGAAAGTCGGTCGGTTCAAGCTGAGTCGGTCGGTTGAAAGTCGGTCCAGTGGAGGGGAACCTATCAAATATTAAAGAATTACAATCAGAGAACGAACTTTTGTTAACAACACAAAAATACCTAAATTAAAAATTCGGATTAAAACAAGACCGGGACTTTTATTGTTCCGTTTAATGGTAAAAATTTGGAAAAACCCATCTGCGGTTACCTGCTGAAAATTGTATTAACTCTTTTAGTTAAGGATTATTAAGGGTTGTTGACTTTAAGTTTACAGTTAAAAATAGCCAAAAATTACACAGGGCGGCTTTGCATATTATATTTTTTCTCATGGGGAAATATAAATTCCACTTGTTTATTTCGGTAAGTGAGTTGTAATAAATAAAACGGCAACTCTTCAAAATAGTTGCTACCTTAGCATATCGGATTTGGAATAATTGGTACTTCACCTTGATTTATAACCTATCGAATAAGACTACCGGAATTCTTTATTACTTTAATTGTTACCTTCATGTTGAGGTGGTGCTTATTTTACCATTCATTAGCACACCCGACGGTACACATACATGCATTCCTTTAAAAAGTTCTGACGATTGTGTGGGTCATTGTCCAAAACGATAGTCTGAAGATGTCACATTTTTATAAATTTCTGGCGACGAACTTAATCCAGCAACAGACGCTGCTGGCTAATCGCTTTTAAAATCTTAAAAACAGGTTTTGAACATTTTAATCGGGCCCAAATTGAGGGTGAAGGATAAGTTGACGCGATATTTAACAGTGGGGTTAATCGAGACATATCGAATGACACCCCGTGGAAAACAAAACGATTCTCTGCGCTTGAGTTTGTTGGGCCACCTGGTTTCGGCTGAAATCAATCCTTTATTATAAAAAAATCTCAAAATTGGGTAAAGGAGCGTATCGTTGCTGCCGTATTAAAGGTAACACGAGAAGATGTGGTTATTTTCTTATGTTACCTATTATACCGGCTTTCATTATTCTTTCGCTTCATTTGCTCGGCAGGGTCATCTTAATTAATTGTTCTTGCCAAATTAGCAACTCTAATTTTTCTTATTTTGTCTGAAAAAGCAGGTCAAATACCATTAGCTATGGTCCAAGTATCTTAACATTTTCTAAATGTTATGGCGTACTTGACTGATAAATTAGAGGTATTTTGGTGTTATTATTTTATTACTTTCATTAATCATAGTTTTTATTTTAATCATGTCCTCGAAATTATATAATTCCGAAGGACCTGTTTCTACTGTGCTTTTCAAAGGATTATTTATTGATGCTATTATTTTATGTCAGAATTAAATTATCGCTCAAATTACTTCCCATTCTATCATTTTTGTTTGTTAGAACAAAAAAATATAAAAGTTCCAAATTTAATTTTACAATTTTTTTCTTTACGGAATATTTTATTAGCTTTTAGTAACGCCTTACTAGGTTTTACAATTGCACACCAGTTCTACAATGCAAAAATGTGACTTGAAGAATTGAAATTTTTTATATTTTATCTTCGACCACGGAACTGGGGATTGAATTCCAACACTAAATATTCTGGTTCCAATCTATGCATTTGAAGATAACGCATTACTACTTTTAACAAGGTGGATCTCGCTTTTTGCGGCAGATCCTAGGCTTTCTATACAGCTACCTTTCTGGTGTAAAAAGAAGTTGTTAGCTAGTTATTTTTGTTAAACATGTAATTTAATATATCAGATTAAATTTTTGCGATCAACGGATTATAGAATAAAAGGATCATCGGATAAAATTTTTCTACTATATAATGGGAAACCGGCATAGAGAAGATATAGAAGGATCCAGATAATCTGCACTAATTAAATTTTTTGCGGTTGGTAATTATCATTTACTATATTATATAAAAATGCATGTATGTATGTTCCCTATAGACTCCTAGACCGTTTTTGACCGATCAGAACCAAATTTGGCACAGTTATTATGTAGGTCCATGCGCATGTTTTTGTATTGATTGAAATAGTGCAAAAATTCGCAAAGGAAAGGAAAGTTGATTTTGAGTAGCCTGCCTTCCTTTAAGGAATCTCTATAATCCATTCATGCGCGTCCCATAGGGACGCGCATGAATGGATTATCGAGATTCCTTAAAGGAAGGCAGGCTACTCAAAATCAACTTAAAATAAGGCTTCTTGATGCTGTACTTTGTATATAGAAGCCTTTTTTACGTTTTTTTTTCAGAAAAATATAGTAGATAAAATATGACAATACATTTTATTCATTAATTTGATAACTTAATCCGCTGATACATTGATACCTTGATCCGTTGATACCTTGATCGGTCAGATCATCGGATTAAGTCTACTATATAGGTTGAAAATTACAATCTTCAGAATATTTTTGTAACCTATCTTAATATATAAATTCTGATTAGATTTGAATTATGCGGACGGACGGACAGACACGGAGCCAGATCATAAGGCTTCTTGTTATACTTTGTATAGAAGCCTAAAAAGAAAACTTGAAAAATCTTGAATTGAAACTCCAAGATAAATAATTTATTTTATACAAAATCGCCAATCATATGAATCCTAAACTGAATAAAAAGGTGCAAAAATGAAGAATTTATTATTATATTACTATAAAATTTCCTTAATTTTTAAAGGAATCCGGAAATAATAAATTTAATATAATAAAACTTCAAAAAAAATTTGAAATCAAAAAGATTTCTCGTCGATTTTCTTTTAAATTACTCGAAAGTTGTCGATAAAGCCATAATAACCTAAATTCTGTAGTTAATCAATGTTTTATGTTTCTGCTTATGGAAATTTGAACAGATTAACAGCTTAAGTCTAACTGATGATTGACAACGAGAACGAAATACGTGCACAGCATTAAAACGATGAACCCTTATTTAATGCGACTTAATGTAATATCGAAATTTCGTGTAATACAAAACCGAAAAGCTAACAAAAATATACAATTTTAATTTTTATAATTCGTCATGTGAATGCAGAAAAAAGTTAAGTCCAAATTTCTTGATCTTCATTTTATTACAGAGAATTGTTTTACAATGCAGAAAAATCCTAAGTCCATAATTATTATAAAATTTTATTAGGATTTTGGACTTAGGATTTTTCTGCATTGTAAAACAATTCTCATACTATAATTTTCTGTAATAAAATAAAAATCAAGAAATTTGGACTTACGTTTTTTTTGCATTCACATGACGAATTTTCTGAAATTCCCCAACAAAATAAAATACGAGCATTTGCCAATAATTTTTTTACTTTCACACAACTAACGAGTCGAGAACAAATTCAAAAAAAAATGCTAATTAAAAAAAATTGCAGCCAACGTAAAACAGAAGTTTTCAGTATGACAGTTCAAAAATTCCGTGTTATGAGAGTTTTGTCGTAATTCTTTAGCCGTGTTAGAACAAAACTGTGTAGTTTTAACACTGCTGTAACTTATTAATCGCGTTAAAGTGAAACCGTATTAGTGAAGCTTGCCAGGAGCTTGCCAGGAGTAGAAATATATTTTGAAAATTGAGTTATTAGAAGTTGATGTGTTTACATATAACCGCCATACTTGACGATATAACCATATTTTTCAAATGAACTCTGAAAAATTTATCAAGTATATAGTGGGTTCTAGAAACTCAGGATTTCCGCTTTTTCATGAAAAGTCGGGGAATATTTGAATTTTATGCGAAAATTAATGAAATAAAACTTCGATCAGGGAAACTTCTTTGGAAAAAATAATAAAAGTTATGTTTTTGATTTACTCAAATTAATAAATACATATTTTTAAATTGATGTTAAATATTTTTCTGTATCAGTTTTGTCGATTCACATCGATTTTTAGAATTACCAAGTTTGGAAAATTTTAATCAAAATCATTTATTAATCAATTTAATTTTCATTTAATTGTTTTGGTAAAATTCAGTGGAACCCTGCGGTTTCTTCGATTATACGGTACTGAGATGTTCAAACAGATAAGAAACGTAAGTTTTAGAAATGTTTTATGATAAAATGCGACACGAGCGATTTTTCGAGTAGTTTTAAGGTCAAACTTAAATGTTTTCCGAAATAAACCCAAAATAAGAATTAAAATAAATAATTTTAACTGCGAGTTTACGAATACACGCAAATTTAATCAAAAATGCATTCCAGAAATGAAAAATTAGAATTAAAATAGAAAATATGAAAATTTTGAATTTACAAGGGCGCGGGGGGGGGGGGGGTTAAATCAATGCAAGTTGGAATATTAAAACTAAATTAAATTAAAGATGAGTTTTAAAATTATGATTAGGTAATATGAAATGTTCGTGAAACTCTTCACAGTCTTAATTTAAAATGCCAGCATTTTTACGATATTAAAATTTGAAATAAAATTTATGAAAATAATATTATGCAAGTTTCAAAAATAACCAACCGAAAAGTAAGGTAGGTTCTTCTTCTTCAAACTGTACTCTAGATTAATAAAAAGCATTTGGGAAAATTGGCGGGCGAAAAGAAAATATTTTGGGGTTATAATCAGATCCCTTTAAGCAATTAAGTTTTAAACTTGAATGTTGTGAAGTTATTTAGAATAAAAAGTAGTTTCAGTTGGTGAGTAATAAATTTATTCTAAAGTTTTGACTATCGCTATAAATATCATATATGAAAAAAAAGTTGAGTGAAGAAATGAGACAAGGGAAAAAAATCACACAAAGTGACTAAGCGGTCGACGTATTAGCGTCTCGTGAAAAGAGTACTTTCAATAAATGAATTTTTCGCTCAGCAAATTAATATCTAATATCTTAATGAAACCAAAGTGTTCGATAATAATCCCCCGCAGTGCAGCCTTTAGGCCGCACAACCTAGGCAATCACGTACTAGCTGTTTAAATGTGGTCGGAGGCTAAATAACGAAATTAATTTTTAACTAGGATGTAATACAGCTTGACGTGGAATCCTTACCAGGGTACATACAATTCGGGAGTAGAAAAGTTGGAAACTTAGAGCATCAGTTCCTAGTTCAACTTGTGCAGGGATGAGCAACCGCGGCCCGCCACACTTTTCCGTGCGGCCCTTCAAAGATTTTACATTTTGACTTTTAAAGTTAGGTTTATAGGTTATAGTTGCTCATCCCTAAACTAGTATACTATATTGGTTGAGCTACTTACAAAACGAATGCCTGTAAATTTTTTTTATCTCCGATTAAAGAAATACTTAATTATCGTAATTGAATCGTAAATCCAGGGATTTTTTAATTAAAAGTAGGCCAAATATTGACAACAAAAGAGCAATGCGGTACATCTGAAAGAAATGATGAAATTAAATTATTTTCTGGCTAAAATATTCCATAACAGGATTCAATTCGAAATATTTGATCTGAAATTAATAAAGGATCCTGTCGCAATAAAAAAATTAAAATTTTAGTTTTCACGTAATAAAATTAAAAAGGCTTATTAATACATCACGAGAAATTAATATTAAAGAAACTTTTATTTAAAAGGAGAAAAGAGCACAAATACAAGCATTCACTCCGCATTCACTGACCATGATGTGGGTTTCCATAATAAATGACATAATGTTTATGTACCTTGGGCAACTTAGGTGTTAGGTTTAATAAAATCGCTCAATTTTTAGCCTGTGGTTATATGGGATCATACCTGCCTTTAGTGCTGCTATACCTGCAATGACAAGTGCCCTAGTGCTGTTACCAACAAGGAGAGGCTATTTTTTGTGCAATTTAAATTTGTGAAAAACATAAATCGCAACAGTACTCGTCCAGGTTCAAATAATCGAACATTTCTATCGGCCAGATTTACGACTTTGTGCAATCCCCATGCAAGAAACCTGTCCTCGACAAACTTTCGACGATTTTCCCTGCCCCGATGCTGTTACACCCGAATTCTGCCTTTTCAAGTCCAAGCACAATGTTAATATTTAGCACTAACGGTAGCTGTTCATCAATATAACTCATTGATTAAGAATTATTTACTTAAAATTCAGCACAGTGCTTGGACCTTTAAAAATAAAACCACCTTACCAAGAATATTTTAATGAAGGTGGTGGTGCAGTTCGGGTAGAAGATTTGTAGACTAATCGTTTCGTGGTGCAATTCGGATATAGAACATGAATTTTTGTAATTCAATTAATTTTCAGTCAGAAATCGCCAAGTTAAATAATATAATGTTATTGTCATAATGATTATAAATATTAATTAGAGGAGTCTGTAGCAATACACTTATGGTGGGTTTAAGAAAAGTAATTTAAAATTTAACCGTAGATACAACAATAAATTAAAATGCGCTGTTCTCACATTGTTGTTAAATTTAATCGGAGATTATATTTTAAATCATCTTTATAAAATCCACCATTTCAATCACATTATAAATCAAATGCGGAGACATCTGCACCCCACACCGATGTTTAAGATACTATAAAATACTGTGCGATTCGCGATGCTCTATGACCGGCTTATAGAATAATGAGTCAAAACAATGGTGTATACATGCATTACGCCTTATGAAATTAAATTATTAAAATTAACAACATAATTAAATGATGTTATATGGTTATATTTTGAGATTTTTACTGCATAACAGCAGTGGTGGTTCAATGACAGTTATTTACATCCAGAGTAATTTAATTCCAAACAAGATTTAACCGATAACCCTTATAATAAACGCAAAAATTTTAAAAATTTAGGCTTACCTGCAACTCCTATGCTGTGTGGGTTTCTGTAATCTGTAGCGCAGCAGCTCTTCAGTCCTTTTTCAATCAATCCTGAAAATATTTACTTTGTAGTTGGCTGTGAAAATATTCATATTTTTCTTTATCAAAATAAATACTGAAGTCAAAAACAAACCAGATCATAAGGCTTCTTGCTATACTTTGTATAGAAGCCTAAAAGTGAAAAATAGAATTCTGGGGGGGGGGGGTCAAAAACATTTAACAAATTTGGAATGGATGATCTGCAGTAATTGGACTGCTTATCGATAAATTTTCATATTACTAAAAAATATTAATACTCTTCATTATTATATTCAACAGTCAAGTTAATCAAAAAAATGTGAAAAATGGATTCCGGGGGGTGTGGGGGGTATGGAATACCCCCAGCAATTATCATAATTAATAAAAACAAAGCAGTATCATAAAACATTAATTAATGTTTTACCGCTCGATTACCATATGCTGGGGGGTATTCCATACCCCCCAGACACGAGATCGAATTCTAATTTTTAAACGCCAAAATTTAAGAACTTGAGGTTATCATGCGACCCTCACGTCGTGTGGATGTAAAAACGTTTCTGTAATCTCCAGCGGCCCGCTTGATTGACGAGAACTTCTTATGTACTTCGAAAATGTTAATACTTTTAATTGTCAAATTAAACCTTCTAGTCAATAATAGAAAGGGAAAAATATCATCCGGCGGGTCTGGGGGGTATGGGATACCCTCAAAGTCAAGGAAAGGAAAGCAGTATCATAACAGGGGACCTACAGTTTAATGTGGATTCCGAACTTCGCGAATAGACCAATTTTGCACCGTCCATTATTGTTAAGGAAATTTTGGCCATATATACACAGTGGCGGCTGATGCGGGAAGGGCGACGGGGTGCCGCCCTCCCAAAATTTAACAGCAATACACAAAAAAAAGTAATATTGTTTATTGCGAATGCTTCGCTCGAATCACAGAAGTTACTCCGCTGAATATTGGACAAGCAGATGTTGTTTGGACCATAAACTGTGGCACAGATTTAAAACACTTGACTAAAAAGTGAAGTAAAGAATTGTAGGTATTATCGCAAATCACGAGTTTCCACTGATAAGCAGGTTAGTTAAACAACCCCGGCTACAGGTAAAAATTGTGAAATTAAATTGTTTTAACTCCCCCCCCCCCTGTCAGTCAGAATAAACTACTCTGTTCGTTGCAACGCTGGCGCTCTGATGTAAGCTTATTTTACTGCACTTTTACAGCGTGTTCCGACGAAATACGTAAAGTTACTTTTTTATTATTCTATTATGGGTGTCTATAACGCTAAATTAATTCTTCATTTCCCGCTCCAGTTGGGCCTGCAGGCCGCAAAACCGTGGCAATCACTTTCTAAATGGCTCGCCAGCTGGTTTTATCTTCACTATTAATATTATTTTAATTACTTTCTCATTTATTTATTTATTAACTTTTTTACCAGTGCACGACTGTCATGGTTGTGCCGCCTAAAGGCCCCGCCTAAACCTCTTTAGGTTGGCAACTAAAAAATAAACCAATGAGAAAAATACGTGATGAACAAACAAATAGGCAGAAGTGTTGTTTTAAGGCCGCACTTCGGGAACGGAACATCATCATCAGCTCAATTTGAAGTTACAGCTAGGAACGAATTGGCACCACAAAACATACGGAAAGAAACATTGAAAAACGCTGTCAAGTGTACACGTTCTTCTATCCAACACCAAAAACAACAGCCATTCAAAAATAATAATTTTGCCAATCTAAAAATTAAGATTGCTGGCAAATAAGCAAAAGAGTTTATGTACGGCCTTTAGGCCGCACAACCATAACCTTCTCATAGTATATTTATGAAGTTCTAAAAATTTGGCGGGTGCTATGATCGGGGAGTCCCCCAGACTGGGAGACGCCCTCCTATGGAAACAAGTCACGAGCCGCCAGTGCATATTATAATATTACCTGGTTTCAGTAGATAAACATTTAGTGAAATTCTTGTATAGATAATACGTCAATTAGTTTTCACCTCTTTGTAACAATTAATGGACTTGTAAATTCTTTGAAACCTGTGAATCCTGTGAAAACTACCCTGCGAAAATGAAACGTTTTTAAAAGAGAGCTAAAAATTAAGGCTGATCAATCTTGCAGTTCGTTTTATTATGAATAAATTGCTTTGAACCCCATGGCGATAGGTCCAACAGAAGTTATGTTAGATTCTGTGAACCCTTGAAATTGTAGATAATGCTGCGCCCTGCAAAATAAATATGGTCGTCACCGATTTGTGACTTATTTAAATGGAAGGCAGGGGAGCACAAGATTTGTAGAAAAATATAAGTTTACCCGTATTTTTATTTAATTTAATCCGATACTGAACGAGTGACCTTTAATAGGATAAACGCAAAAATTTAAAGGAATGCAGTGTTCCAAATGCTGATCACAAACGTACACGAAATGTAGGAAACTTCTTGGGCCACTTCGAAAGTATGGTGACCGGGGGGTCTGGGGGGTATGGAATACCCCCCAGCATATTAACAAAGCGAAGAAAAAGAAAGCAGTGTCATGAATGATTTTTAATGTTTAGACCCGCTCAGACCCCCCGGTTTGCGGCCGCCAATTTTTTAAAACTGTATTATCAGTGGCGGCTCGTAATTTTTCAATGGGTGGACACAAAATTTAAAGAAGAAATAAATTTACCATACTTATAGTTATTATTTTCGGATAGCTGTTGTTTTGAATTTTGGGTGGAAAGGTGGTCACGTACTCTTGTGCCCTTTAGAGCAAGCCGCCACTGCATAATACCATCTATACCAGGGGTGGGCAACCTTTTGTATAACAGGGGCCAGAATAATATTTACGTTTCGTCCGCGGGCCGTAGTATAGTTAATGGACACATTTTTGTTACTTGTATTTTTTTCTGAAAATATGTTCCCTATAGACTCCTAAACCGTTTGACCGATCGGAACTAAATTTGGCACAGTTATTATGTAGGTCCCTGCGCATGTTTTTGTATTGAAATAGTGCAAAAATTCGCAAAGGAAAGGAAAGTTGATTTTGAGTAGCCTGCCTTCCTTTAAGGAATCTCGATAATCCATTCATGCGCGTCCCCATGGGACGCGCATGAATGGATTATCGAGATTCCTTAAAGGAAGGCAGGCTACTCAAAATCAACTTAAAAACAATAATGAATGCTGTCAAGCTGTCAACCGATCGACAATGAAAATACGCGTGCACGTGCTTTACGTTTCTATTTGACCAATCTTAACCAAATTTGGTGTAGAAGTTACGATGTTTACAACGCTACGAAAAACATAGGCTACTTTAGAACCTTGTAGTGAGGCCGAAGGCCGAACAACCACATTCGACACGGTATAGATGGCTAAAGGCGGCCGGTAGGCCGACTGTGCCACCTAGTTATTTTAATAATACGCGAAAACTTAATTCGCGTTAAAGGGAATTTTGCTTCGCGTATAAAAAATTCAGGTATCAAAATCTAATTCGCGTTATTCTGAATTCGCGTACATGGAGGGTCTAGTGTACTTTTCAATTTACTTTTTACAATACTTTTTAATTTAATTTAAATAAGACGAATTATATCGAAAATTAAACTGTAGATCTCTCCTTTTTCCTTATATTAGGTACTAACCTAATCCTTTTCTTTAAAATTTTTGTTTTTGAAAATATTTATTTATTATTTCTTCTAAAGATCTCGCGGGCCGGATTAGAACTTTACGCGGACCGGAGTTGGCCCGCGGGCCGGAGGTTGCCCACCGTTGATCTATACAATCAACCCTGACGAAAATGTTAAGAGTCATGTATTTACGAATAAAACAACAAAAACAAAAATTGTCGGCGACGGAACTACATATCAACATCTCGGTGCCGAAAAAATCTAACTGACGATAACCGAAGTACGTGAAACACGTGATCTGGAATACAAAAACATTTTTTACACTATATTGATAAAAAAGATCAGATCAGATTTCCATCGGCAAAGCCTATAAAATATTGTTTGCAATTTTTCGATAATCACACCTCTCGGGTACATTTTGATACCTTGTTTACTTTCAATCATTCCATCATTGATTTGACGTTAGATTAGCGCACTGTATTATGAATGGCTAATTTTGTATTGTTTATGCATGTAATTTGGACTCCCGCATTACATTATCCTCATTAATGTAAAAATTTTCCAAGTATTCAAATTTGTCGCCCCATGATTAATTAATTTTTTACACCACCAAAATGACACACTTGCGTGTTTCGCGGCGGGCGTAATTGTGTCTAAGTAAAAATTGATAAATTACGTCCAATAATACGAATTACATTTTCTCGGTTTGATTTTTATAAAAAATTGTCCGCAATAATAGCGGTTCGATTAATAAAAGTAAGAAAAATTGATGGCCGTTCGAACAAAAAAAGTATAGGTTGCATTTGAAATAGTAAATGTATGTATGTGAAAAGGGAACGAATTGTACTATAGGAGGTTTATAAAATGTTATCATTGATTGTCTGTTGTATGGCTTGCGGACACGAGGAGTCATATGCATAGCCTCGAGTTATGTGTTAGCTGGAAAATTGTATCACCTAAATGTGATTCTTGTCCCCACAGGGGAGCATTGTGCCGCTTTGTACAACCCTATAATATGCGATTACAGTAATTAGGTTAGGGATGCTTTCCCATGCTCAGCAGATTTTGAATGTATTTCGTGAATATCAACTCTCAATGAGATTTTACTACCAAATTATTTTAACAAAGAAAACGATTTTCAATTTTTCGTTCCGATTACCCATTCATCTTGATGTTGCGCAAAATTTTAACATTTCGACAAATGGTTTATTTATCTTGCCCATTTTTTAGCCCTTATCTCGGCAACGATCGACATTAAAAGTTACCTACGATACTTAAGAAGCAAATTACAGCGAAGACTTAAATCTACCGGATACGATAAAAAAGTTGTTCGATAATATCTCCGTTTCCTGTTAGCTATATCTTTTGTCCTTTCGCACTTTTTTTTTCATTAAAAAGTTTGAATTATCACGGTTTATAAGTATAGTGTAATGAAAATGTAATTATTTTCGAATGCTTTCTCAAGGCTGAGCGTTAGAAAATCAATAACTTTTGTTAATCTGCTACGTAAACCCTACATCTGTTAATGGACACCCTCACAATCTGTGATTAGAGACAGTGGGTCCTTATCGATGGCAAAATACCACACAATTCCGATCGGATTGAGACCTTCTAATCGGATTTTTAAGGAATGGATTAATTGGATGTCAATCTCCGAACGGCCATCTTTACCAAAAAAAATAAATTCTGTTGAAAATCCGTTTACGTCGAATGCTTTAACTTAATTAGAAATCGTATTTTGACTTTGATATCAAGTGCAAATGTTGTATTTTTTGCAAGTTTAAGAAGTTGTTATTAAAGTGTGATACCGGTGGAGTAGGTCGATTGGTGTGGATCAAAGAGGCGAGAATTGAAATCTGCAGGGGATAACCTTTCGTTCGACTACTCAGGCTACGGGGGTTCTCGCCTTTCGCCTTCTTGATACACGCTTTCTCACTGCCGCCGCTTTTACTTCACAATCCCGAATTTCCTAACAGTGGTTCTCAACCGGTTGGCGCAGTCGATCGTTTCTAATTCTCAAACATGATTAAATTTTGGGAAAATTAAATGAAAAAGTTCTGAATTAAACAATGAAGTGAGAAGTAACGGGAATTGTGAAAATAAGAATAGGGTTGTTGTGGGTTCCACCCGTGGAGATGTTTGGAAACGCTGGCTTCCGTAAGCTCTGCATCTACCCGATACGTTTTAACTAGACGAGCTTTTTGATTCGACGCTAAGCTTCCACCTTTACACCAGCTTTATAAAGTTCTTACGCTTGCAATAATATTGTGTTTGTAAATGTAGAAGTTGGTAATATCTTTTTTCTTGTTTTCGAAGAAACAGTAAATTTAACGGTTCGCTACGACGGTTACTGTTAAAAAATCAATAATTTCATCGTACTGAACTAGATAGGCAATTTTATTATTTATCTAAAACTTGAGAAGCCCTCAGACACAAACTCTAGGATTCTTTTTCCTGTCAAGACGGAATACAAACACACAAAAACAAGACTCAATAGACTTTGCCACAAGTGAAGTTCTTTTCAAATAAAACCCTAAAACAAACAATGACCATAACAAGTGGATGTAATGACTACGTCGAGGTGACAAATACAAAAGTGTAAGCTTTACAAAATGATAAGTTACGTGAAATTAACCAACCGTAAGTTGTTATGGCTCGTTACTATCCAGGTGTCAGTTGAGAACCTGTCTTCTTATTATCATTATTATTTAGATTAATATCTGAATGAACACATAAGTAATTAGTAAAACAATTATTAAACAACAATTTTAGATAAATATTTGCAGTTATAATTTACTACCGCGTTATCGACGATTAAATGTTTGTACACCTAAAAGTAGTCCAACAATAAATTAACCATTACTTTTACAACCTTGACGTTTTGTCAATTGGCCATGCTTGGATCAAATTTTTTCAAAAATTACCAATCGTTAATCCCCGATTTTCGCGCTAATTGTAAAATTGAAAACAAGGTGACAATGCATCCAATGCAGTTTCCTTACTGGTAAAGTGGGGTGAGATTGGCCACTCCAAATGAATTTGGCGATGATTCTTATAGTACATGCAGTGATGTTAGGGTTGGTTTCTCATTACCTTCGTAGGGTCGACACCGCTGCTCTAACAAGAAAGTAATTTTTGCTATGACCTAGGTCAACATCGCCTCTACATTTATGGAATTGGGGAATTGAAGAACAAAAATTTTTTTTGTTTACTCGAAGCCACCAGCAACGTCAAGAAGAATTATTTAATATATTTTTGAATAGGTACCTAATAGAAATATTTAACCAGTAAGGAACCTATTTTTTGGGGTGTTTGAATATAAACCTAATTATTCCAGCTCCAAATTTTTTGTTAGCACAACGCTTTGTTTTCGTCTTGTCTCCATCTATGCCAAAGACGCTATCTATTGTCCATTCTAAAGTGGTCAAAAAATAACAATCAGAGAAAGTGTGTAAAGTGCAATTTTTTAGACCCCCCCCCCACACGAGGCGATTAACCGTTCTCTTACCTACTTTTTTCAAGACTTAAAACAATGTAAAACAATATATTTTATCACCCATTCTTGAGCACTTCTCTGTTATAATATTATGCAAACAAACTTTTACCATTAAAATATTGGAACCTGAAGTTTTATTTTTACCCGCAACTGACGAGCATGATTAGATTAACGAAATTCGTAGCCTATACCTTGAGAAGTTTGTTACATAAGATATTATATGCTATGATAACTTAATTCAACATAAATTGAGATTATCTACACATATCGAAACTTCACCCGACATTAATGAATTTCGTTAATTCATTTATTCTATGCACGCCATAATCTCGTTATGTTAATCCATTCATGCGCGTCAGTGGTGGCAGATAAGAAAATTTCTTTATTTAAAGCTTTAAGCCTATTTGCTACGGTATTTACCTTAAAAATCAGATAAAGCTTGGGCACCAAATAAAATTCTAAATAGCTTTCTATTTGAAAAATGAAATCTGGGGTTCACCTGCACCCCGGCTGGTAAGATAAGGGTTAATTAACAAACAAGAACATATTTTATTGGGCCAGAAAAAATTGTTTTATTGTTAGAATATTTATGGCGCTTTTCATCGTCGAGGCACAGACAGAGCTTGATGTGGATTGCAAATTTGCCTGCAACGTGGTTAAAATTTCACGTTAAAATAACTGTAGGTTCCATTTAAACTTAGGGTTAAAAAACTTTACGAAATAAATAAACTTTTTAGAGTTGCCAAAATATTCTTTAAATCTTGTGAATTTTTACTAAAATCTAGGGAAATTAGTCGCCAGATCAAAAAATACAAAAAAAAGTTCCTGACTCGGTAGATTTGAATAATTAGAAATTATTCTGTAATTTATTAGACCATATACGTGCATATAATATGTACATAATAGGACCTACAGATTTACGTGGAATCCGAACCACGGCACAAATAATTCGGGAGTAGCTGAGATTCGCACTTAGACTATCAGGTTCACAGTTCGACTCCTTCGCCATCACCACACCAAACTACGTGTTTCCTTCTGTGGCCTGTATTCAGCAGCGCTCATGGGAAGGGGGAGGGTTATGGACCCTTTAACCATTATTATTTAATTAATTTTACAGTTTTAACATTTTTTTTACAATATTTTAGTTTCCATTTTATGGAATTTTACTTATGTTCTTAAAAATTATATTTTACATTATAAATAATATAAAACATATTTATTAAGTCTAGACTAAAATTCAAGAAACTTCGCTCCCCCCCCCCGCTCCCGACAGGAAACGTTTAAAATATGTTTCGTTTTGTAGCGACCTCTGTCACATTTTGCTTATAATCAGTAGGTACAATCCCATATTTTAGAGAATTATAAAATTTTTTTTTACATTCTTTAGAAAACATAAATTTTAGACGTAACAACCCTGACACTTTTGCTCTTCGGTTTAATTTCTTGCCGAGCTTTAACCAACCAAAAAACGTCAGATTCTTAATTTAAGAAAATTGTCAATCAATGAGCACATAAATTTTTAAATTACATTTTGAGCAAGGTAGCAGATTTTTCTTTTATTTCGAAAATTTCGTTCATCGAAATCATTCTACAATAAAGACAAACATGCAAAACAATCCGAAGTAGTTGTTACTAATCACGTAAACAAAGATCTATAGTGTAACGTAGAATCAGAAGACGGCACAAATAATTTTGGTTCAAAATAATAAAAAAAATTTTACATTGAAAAAATTGACTACAAGTTTTTGTTAATGAAAACTGCTATTTATTTCTCTTCAGAGATAAAACATTAACGCCTCGGTCCGGCGCCGCAGGCGATTTTTTGAAAATTTGAAATTCAAGTGTATTTTTGAAAAGATTTTGAGTTAAACCGAAAATAGGAGTATAAAAGTAGCTGAAGGTTGACAGCCCAAACCAAATGCTACCCTAATAAATGCAATAAATATATGCACGGACTAGAAAAAAAGCGTTTGCGGTTCTATAATTTAAATTGAGTTTATTGAGTTCGACCGGTAAATTACAACTTATAAATACACAAAACGGCGCGAAATAAAGGGGAATTTTGCTTCATCTTTACATACGCTCAGTTCATCTCGGAAGTGAATTAGAAACAAAAACAAAAAAAATTGTTATTTTAATAAGCTGGATTTTGTATTGTCTACTTTACCCTAAAGTCATAACGAGGCTTGAACTCATTTCAATCACAAGTCTATAAATCCGTTCAGTGGAACGAAATGCCAAAAATGTGGAAATTGAAAATTAACTTTTTTGCGATTTCCAAACTTAAATCCTGACATTTAAAAATACCTTTATAATTAATATGATATCATAATGTTATAGTAATTATGTACATAGCGTGTTAAGGTATTAAAACATAATAATTACAATTTAAAATTAAAACATAGTAATATAATTGATAGCCGACATTTACCTGTCAGTAATGCTAAATTTATTCATTGACCTGTTAGGCCGCACAACCAAGGCAATCACTGCCAGAGGGTTGTCCATGCCGTTAAAACATTAATTTTAATGCTTAATTAAGACATTCCCTCAGTGCGGCCTTCAGGCCGCACAACCAACTCATAATGGAATTACAAAATTGCAGCGTTTAATATTTTGAAATTTGTAAAAAGATACATCTTGAATTTCCACTTTTTTGCTTCTGGATATGATCGCAGTAAAATATTCATATAGAGCATATAAAGTAGGCGCATACACAGGCCCAAACCGTGACGTCACGGCGAACGGATATCTCCGCATTTAATTATTTATGATGTGAATATAAATGAATCGGATTCCTAATTAATATATGCCGATGTCTAATTGTTTATATTATTTGCAATTATTTAATTAATCTTAGTCTTAATTATATAGAGATATTTCATAACAATACATTGAAACCTTCAAATGATTATTATATAAATTTCATAAGATGATAATAATTATATAATATTTTAATACTTTACTAAAATTACTTTTTCAAACCGTGATTTCTTGTTAATATTTGAAATTGGATTGAATAACAAAACTCATATGTTCCGAATTAAAAAAATAAATTTCAGTAATATGAGCATTGAAATAATGAAATAATAGATACTACATAGCAAAAAAGTAATTAAAAACACGCATTAAAATAATAAGGGCACTCTTAACTACTTTGTTATAAACACATAATCTCAAAATTGGAAGTCAATCTAATAACCCGTTTTTGAAATTGGCATCATGAAAATCCTCAAATGGATGGATTTGTACCCTTGCAGCAAGAACTCAGCTGATAAAATATTATACAAACATGCAATCATATTATATCGTAATTTATTACACGTAAAGGGGAGTCTACAGTTTAACGTGGAAGACGAACCACTGCAGATTTATTATGATGCAGACAACAGTCGAACCTATGACACTTTATAAAGCGTCTATTTTATGAACCTATTATAAAAGAGTACATAAAATAATTTTGTAAATAATTAAATTTCCTATAAGGGAGTCCGGAACAGGATGTGGCTATCTTCGATAGTTTAGGTGTGGAAGGAATTCAAAGTCACAGATATTGAATTTAACAACTAAGAAGTGAATATCTGTGACTTTTAATGCTTGCCGCGCTTAAAATCTTGAGAAAATAAATAAATGCTGCTTTGGAGTTTTTTGCAGAAAATTTTGTTCCCTGTAAAATTGTTCTGCACAATTGCTTCGCATTTCTTATGGTTTTTGCAACATTTGGACTGAAAGGTCGCGCCGTAATTTTAATTTTGCATAATTAAAACTATAAATTAATTATAGTTCAACCTTGCCCATCTAACATTAATCTCTTTAATGTTTACAAAATTTGTACGCGGAACAAATTCACGTGACTTTTGGCATTTGTGTTCTTAGAGGAACCGCCTGCAAAGATTGCGGTGAAATTGCGAGATTAACTCGGTTATTATACGGGGCTTTTCAACAGGGACTTTGTTTTTTAATAGGGGCAATTTTGGATGTGCCGACAGTTTTCTCATTCTGTTTTTTGAAAATCAATCGAAAATCGCACGAAAATAATTAAAATTCACTACGAAAATGGTGGATCCGAAAAATTTCGGATATTTTTGGTCGTTATAATCCTCCTTTTGAGACCGAAAATATCAGCTGAAAATATTGCTACTGTAAGTCAAAGTGTTGGGGGAAGATCTAAATTTATCAATTTCACGGTGTTCTCAGCAATTGGGCCTATCCACGAGCACCACATACCGAATTTTGGGTTAAAGATTTGGGTCTAATATTTTCGAATGTTCAGTTAGTGCAAAAATTAAAGTCGTCCGATCATTTTGTTCGTCGACAATTCGCTAATTTCATCCTTGAATAGGGTGATGGTTTTCTGAAAAAAATCAGTTTTCAGTATTTGGCTTCAGCACCTTCACATTCCATTGGTGTTACTGTTTGGTGTAATTTTTGGTCTAATCTGGAAGAGCGATTGGACCCTATTTTTTTGAAAAATGAGGCTGGAAACGTTGTTATACTGATGTCAATGGATTGCGTTATCGGAACATGTGTATGAATTTATTGCGAACGAAATTTCCCAATAGAATTGTTTCGTGTAATTCTACAGTCAACTGGTCGCCTAAATCGTGTGAATTAACGCCGTTAGGCTATTTTTAAAAATCAAGTCTATGCAGATAATCCACAATCCATGAAAACCTTGAAAACCAACATCCGACGCATAATTATTGGTGAGATGGAACCACATTTATGCGAAAATGTTGCAAAAGGATCGACGCCTCTAACCGTGGTTAAGGTGGACATTTGTCCGATATTATTTTTCATTCATAAATGGTAGACTTTGTAAATTATATATCAAAAAAGAATACAAAACTTTCATCCAAAATGTGTTTTATGTAAAATTTAAAAACGAAGTCCCGGTTGAAAAGTCCTTAATTTATTTTTGTAGTTCGATTTCATTTTACGTATGTTCCTATAAAAATCAATCAGTATTGATATTCGACCGAAAATGTATAATAAGATAAAATTTTGAAATGAAATATGGTATGAAAAAGTAGCACCGAATGGAAGAAATGAAGAAAAAAGAAGTTAAATTATCTAATTTCTGTTGTATCGGTGATTAAGTTCCATTTCATCGTAACGCTTTTCAACAAACGATTTTTATTAATCAGCTTCATTATCCACCTGGTGCGATTCGATACTGTTAGTGAAGTACGTTATTTGGCTGTCACTGCTCTTTGTCTTTTGACAGATAGAGCTATCAACATGTGATGATGAAATTTTTCCAAGTTATGGCGGCAATCAGTAAGAAAGCCCTACTTCATTAGTTCAGTTCGAGTCCTGCTGTGGAGGTCACACTTCATTTGTCAAAACCACATCACTCCTCAAATCACCCAGCTGGATATTTTTGTTTTACGATCGCACCTTATTTCAACAATTTCTAACCTATTGATCAGTTGTTTTGTATAAAATCGCACCACCGAAAGACAGTTATTTCATTTACGTAAAGAAGTGTTGAAGGTTCCCTAATTGTTTTCTCAAGCATCCATTGTTCCTTCTTACACATTGTTTTCAAAAACAGACTTGGATGTGAAGAGCTAAAACAAACACCGAAGTGATTTGGATTACGGTTGCTTTATTGCGAGGCTTCATAAAGCGGGATTTACGAAAAAGTGAAAATTAGCGTTCTCGAGCTTGTCAAAACATTGGAGAAAAATAAAAGTTGTAATTAGTCGAGGTAAAATGGAATGCGTTGTCACTCCTTTATAATCCATGTTTATCAATAACACACTAAGGCAAATGCGCTATTGCTCCGAACAAATGAGGGGCTCCTGTGTAAACAAAACGCCGTGAGAAATTCTATTCATCAAACAAAGCTCTGCTCACTTTGCAGCATTAAATTCTAAATGGGTTTGTGCTCTCGATGTTGATTAAAGTGGAAATGATAAATATTTTTCTTCCAAAATATTTCCTTACTAATCTACCACTTGACCTATAAACACCGCGCGACGTTTACGACAACTTGTTCGGTACACACCGGAATATTTTGGGAAAATTAGGATTTTGATATATTATTGTAAAAATTGATAAAATGAAATATGAGCTTCAAATAAATGTCACATTGTGTAAGTATAGAGCAAAGTTAGGTCTCCATTGTGAGCACCCCCCGAGGTTATGACAGCTGAAAGCTGGACACGTCACTTCCACGTCCGTTTGGCGCTGACTCTAATTGGTCCAGAACTCCGCAACCTTAAAATTAATATTTTTTCCCGATAATCGATTTAGAAAAAAAACGATCGCGTTTGTTTCGTGATCGTTAGCATTCGTCAGTGGGGTTAATTACAGATTACATGATATTTCAATTTTAACTTTTTCTGAGGTGTATAATTGCATGTTTAATTTTTAGCGCCCTATAACACCGGAATAAATTTAAAATAAAACACTTCGTGTTAAAACGATGCACCCATTGTTGCGTGCTTTTCTTGCATAAGCGAAGCACGCAATCAAAATATCACTCACTCTACGGCACTAAAAATAATGTATTTAGAAGAAAAGTGTGCTGTGCTAAAATTGTTCTGGAGAGTGTAAAATTTTAAATAATTAAAAATTATTGCAAGTCAGCAGCGTTCTCTTTCGGTCGGTCGATATTTAAATTCGTAACAAAAAGTGCAATAAGCCAAAATAGTGCTTATTAAAAAATTAAGTGTTCCGGAAGGTAAACACGTAATTATCGGTGTATTCTTATGCGTCTCTTTGATTACGTAAGAGCCCCCGTATTCAAATTTACGGGTCGCCTCGGTTTATGACCATTTTAAAAAGAAATTAAACGAAATTGGTCAATCACAAGCATCAAAATATTAAAATTTGTTGCTACTAATTTTTTTAATTTGTTTCAACTAATTAAAATTTTAATGGAAACCGGCAATTACGCGCTAATTTTTATTTTAATCGCAAATGAGAGCATTTGTTAATTCAATTTTTTAATAATAATTATGGATTAAATTATTATTATTATTTGGGAGTTTTTTTATGTAACCTAATTTAATAAATTTAAGTGAACCTCTTTAACTCGGGACATTTTCGAAAGTTTAGAACAAAAGTTTTAGGTTACTGCGTAAGAATTACGCATTAGCGAAAAAATATAATAGTAACTTTTTTTTGCCTTTAATTTTGTAATTAATCGTAAATAACAATAAATAATTGTTATTATTAATTATAATTATTAATAATTAATAAAAAAACACATGATGGTCTATTCCGGCTATTTAAAAACATTATGTTATCCATAGCCGGTGGCTTGGTCGTCACCGGCGGAGACGGTCGCCAGCTTAGCGGTTAAGTGCGTTGCTGCTAATGCTAAATACCTGGTTCAACTCCGGGCTCAGTAAAACTTTATTCTGACCGTCTCCCCTCGGAAGGCAATGGCAAACCACCGAGGTGTAATCTGCCTGGTACAGCCTCTCTGGAGATGAAGTGTATACACTTCCCGCGGTTCGGAGCCCGCGTTAAGCAGTAGGTCCCCTATGTGTGTGATAATACTTCAAACGCACAACACATATACCTACATAGGAGAGAGGTCGCCTACGTCTGAAATCAGGCACGGCACTTAAAGAAGAAGAAGAAGAAGGTGGCTTGGTGTGATCGCAAGTTGAACGACATAGCGGAAATTCTGGGTTCGAATAACAGATTTACTGTCTGCTGAATAATAAATGTTTTGCCATTCCTTTTCCATTCCATTCTTTTCGTAAAAAAATACCAAAAACACGTCTTCAGTAAAATAATCTGCCAATTCTTTGTTCTTGCACCAGTGCACCAAAGCGTCGTAGTGCTTTTGGTAAAGTTTTCTAGATTTTGTCGGCAACAGTTCCACCAACGCCATCTTCGCTGCTTCGGCAATTTCTACGTTCTCGCTCATGGTACGTCTTGCTCTTTCTAAGGCTCAAATGTAAATGAAATGAATCATTGGTAGAATCAGGGGTGCCATCTGCTATTTCCTAGTACTTTTTGGTAGTAGTTGGTAATATTACTAGTGCTACTTTGTGACACTGTCGACCACGTGCATTATTAAAAAAATGCGTTAAATTTTTGCTTTAAGTTTCTAAATTGGCGAAGTTCCTACTTTACCTCCCGGAATTGCAAAAAACAGTATATTCACCACGGGAGGAAAGTGACTTTTGGCTCCCTTGGTGCATAAAGTACTATTTTTAAGTATTAAAAAAATTAAAAGGAGTCTAAGGGCGGACTTAAACATTTTAGTAAAATTAGTTTACCAAATTCCGTTTCTGCTCAAAAGTTATCCATCGACTAATCAGAAAATACCTTTGGCTTGTCTTCTAAGCCCGTATGTGGGCGAGCACTGGGGGCACGTGCACCCCCTCCTCGAAGTACTAAAACCATCGGTTTGGAAGAACACCCCTTAACCCCCTCGACGTTACTCTTTGAAAAAGGTTGCCGAAATTATTTTCTGATTTCATAAATTACGCGTGCCCCCTCCCCTAAAAGAACTTGACGACTACCAGGACTACCAGTGCAGAGGGCGTTAGAATTTGGGATTGTGATCCAGGCATTGAAAATTACATCTCAACCAGTGCGTTCTAAAGCCGGACTAAACGCACAGACCACATGATAAGGTATACAACATAACGTGAAATCTGAACCACGGATAAACGCTTGCTGTTTTAGTAATGGCGAATCATGGCTATACTAAAGACAGAACTTGTTCTTTTCGCGAAGAACAATAAGGGATGCAGTTTTAGGTCGTACCCAGGACCAATCAGACAAAGTTAGACGTAAAAATATAATGTGTAAGTTAGATTAGGATTGGATTAGGATTAGGAGGATCAGAACTGGCATCAAAAAAACTAAGCTTTTCCCTTTGAAACGAAGGGGTCGTCCATAAAGGACATCCACAATTTTTTCCGACTTTTCAACCCCCTTTGTCATAGTTGAATTTTCAGACTCCGTCTCCCCAGGAACGTCCTATGATCACAAATCAAAGACCCCCTCATTTGTCTAAAATCGTAAACACGATATTTGGAATTTATGCTGGAGTAAATATCTAAATTCTAAAATAAACCTAAAAAAAGGTAAATAAATTGTGTAGAACACAATTTTCTTATGCGGTCGTCACATTTGTTCAAGTCACCACCCCCCCTCGATCACACTTGGTCACATTTTGTAAACTCACCCCCCATGGTCACCATTTGTCTGTCATTCTGATTGCTAGACTATGTTTATGTTATTGTTTCCGATTTCCTATTTAAAAATAATTCTAAAAATAATAATGTTAACTAATATAAATAAAATTACGGGAAATTTATATTTTTTCTTTAATTTGGTGTCCCCTCCCCCATTAAAACAAGGCACGAGCCGCTACTGTTTGTAATCTACTATAATTTTAAATCAAGATTATGTCAAGCAAGTCACAGTTTTATCCTGACAAAGATGCGGGCATGCTGATATGTTTTTTTTAATATTCGAATAACCCCCCCCCCCCCCCCCCACGCCCCTACATTCCCTGTCGACCCAGTTGGAGAATTCAATTGATTTTAGATTAGTCGCCTAGAATTCCCTTAATTTAATATTTACCGAAAATTGGTCTTCTATCGGTCCTCCAGACCAAAAATCCGGCTTCTGTACGTTTTGACAAAAAATTAGATAAAAAAAATAATTTCAACGGTATATTGAAATGATGATGCTCCTGAATTTAGATCTTCATGTTTTTAAGATAAGTATTATTTGGGGAGTAGTTATTTGGAAAATGTTGTCGGTTAGACGTAAATAATTAATTTCCTTACAAAATTTTCCATTCTAATGTGAAAATGTCATATAATAAAAAAATTTTATTATAAATAAGAATTATTCAATAACTGTCCCAATTTCTATATTTTGTTAAATTAAACGTATTTATTTTATATCAGGAATAACTGGGACATGGAGAAAATTTTAAAAATTCTAATTTATAAAGAATTTTATGCTCTTCAATTTTAGTCTCATAAGAATTTTCCGTAAAAATGTTATTTAGTGGCTTATACACGCAAAACATAACTTTGGGGGCTAAAATCTTTAATTGTTGAAAAAGTTTTCAGGGGGATTTCGGCGGGGTGGGGGGTAAGTTATAGCCATTTTTATGCAACCTTACTTAGGCTATTAATTATTTTGATGTTCCGCAAATTTTTCTTGTAATCAAAAGTGTTGCTTGACTCTGAAGAGTTAAGAGAATCTCTGCTATAGAATATAAAAGTACCACAAGCGATTTTTGAGCAAAGCTGAAAATTGAATAATTTTTAAAATTAAATTTCAGACTGCTTTCCCGTTCACAAATTAAGAATTGGTATAAAATCACAAATTTCTTACTTTTAAAGCGATTGCGGTTTATCCATAACCTACGCCATAGGCGATTTTTTTGTAAATTACAATGTGAAACATTTATATGATTTCTGCGGGGTCCCTACAGAGTACCATAAGATTGCCTGGTTGTGAAGTCACTTTGAGCTCTCGCTTGGTAAACGGAACAATAGAAAATTAATTCAGGGTTTCTAAGCCCAAATTAATAAAATTAAAAAAAAAAAGTTAAAAGTTGCAAGACAAATACATTTTCTGCAGAAGATTTATTCATTTAACATCTGCAGTTTTTACATTTTAATTTAATTCTCTATAATCACTGTCGGCTTCATCCCCAATTGGGGATTTTAGTTCCCCCAACGTCAGTTTTTCCGCTATAACTCGCTTAACATCATTTTTAGAGAAAATTTACATCAAGCCAAAATTGAAAATGAAGATGATATGCAGGAAAATTTTATTATAAATACGAAGTATTAAAAAACATTTTCCCTTTCAGGAATTGATTTTTATTTAGGAAACAGTTCAGTAGCGAATTTTATGGTCTTCAATTTTGATCTGATGAAACTTTTCCATAAAACTGAAAATAAGCAAGTTATGAGCGAAAAATCACCTTAGCGGTGCTAAAATCTCCAATTATGGAAGAAATCGACAGGAGATTTTGAAGACTTTTTGGAGATTTATCAGAACGCTCAAGTACTAGAAAAATACACATATTTGTAAAATTTCAATTTTCCCATATTTTAGGTTTCCTTACCTGGACTACCAGGAAAATATTTATTTTGTAAACAATTTTATGCTCTCAATGTTGGTCTAAGAATATTTTCTGTAAAAATGAAATCAAGCGGGTTATGGGCGAAAATCCACATTGGAAGAACTAAAATCCCCAATTGGGGAAAAGCTTACAGGGGATTTTTAGGGGGTTTTTCCCATTACCCATGAAAATTCAAACTAAAATTTCCGGATATTGGAAACCGAATTAAATTACAAAAACCTAAAAGTGACTCTTCCGCATTATCCACGTTCGTAGTCCGCTTCTGAGCCGCCATCTATTATTAAAATTAAGTAATTAAACTAAAGTTCAGTCTTTCCGATAATAATTTCCAATTTTTCTTCAGTATTTAATAAATTGCGGCATTTGATTAAATTTAAACGGTCAAAATTCGTCATTTAATTGTATCTACGAACGACATTTTCAAAGTAAGTTTTTAATTCACATTGGTGCAATCGACCTTTAGGTACCTATATCTATATATATAAAAATGGATGTATGTGTGTATGTATTGCTATGTCCGAAACTGACCACCACGTCAATAGAAATGATAACGTCACGATTGGAAATTTGTTTATCAATAAAGGTAGCACATGACTTATTTGGTCAAACGTAAAAGTTTCATCTGATACCAAAAATTTAGTTTAACGTCATAAATTTACATGAAGAAAGGATCACGGAACGAGATAACAAAATAAATTCAAAAATGCAACGTTTTAATTTCTGTTAATAAAAAAAAAATGTTTGTTAAAATTATAAATTAAATTAATTTAATTAGTAATAAGAAATGTACCTAATGTGAAATCAAAATAATTGTTCAAAGTTAATTTATAAAAATGTGTTAAACGTAAAACTTTAAAATAATAAAAATTTTTACACGTATCGGAGTGCTTCGTAATTCAATGTATCACAAATGGGAAAAACATTTTCTTCAAAACTTTACTGGAAGATCACAGGAGGTGCAAATACTTCAAAATAATCTGAAACATAAAAATTTTATTAAAATTTTATAAGTCACATTGGGCTTAAACCGAACCTGCAAACTATAACGTCAAATAAATTGATTTTAAATTTCGATCAATGGAAAATCACATTTGCCTTGAAAAACACAAGTAACGATGGTAAAACAATGGATAGAGGAAGTTGTTGATTTAGATTCGATGAATGGCGTGGTGAAATTTTAAGCGTCCTACAAGAAAATAATTTATCAGTAAAAAGTGCGATTAAAACCGAATAAAAGATATACAGCCTTATGCATAGTCGTATACTAGTGGCCACTAACTTTTAGTAGCTACTAATTAGACATTTTAAGAGTAGGTATGTACCTATTCCAAGGCACATAATATTTTTTTTTAAATTGTTGATTTTATTTTTGCATTTTACATTATAATTAAAGAGCAAAATATTGAGCTTAGGTATCTTTCGATGCGGAAGAAAAATCTCTTTCGATTGGATCATTTAGTTTTATATCCAAATGAATAATTAAATTACCAAATAAATAATAGTAAACGTCAGAATTAGTATAATTTACTAAAATGACAGTACTAACTTTTTAATTTAAAAAAACCATGGATACCTACATATTATTAGTGGCTACTAACTAG